>CM035627.1:90620279-95420279 GCA_020496765.1 Gossypium stocksii | reverse complement strand
TTAAATAATAGAAAGGAAGTGAGTAATAGTACTTTCGGTTCCCTTGGGTACGATACTCGATCTTATCACTAGACTATACTACTGTCGACAGGTGCGCTTGCCTTAAAACGTCGTGATATTAGTCAGTTTAGGTTTGATCAAGTTCTTTATAAATTTTATTACTTCATATCACGCGGATATCAAATTTTTGGCGCCGTTGCCGGGGATTTAACTGAAATATTACGAAAGCTCGATTTTTATTACTTTAGCCATTAATATATTTATTTATTTATTTATTTTTATATTTATTTTTATATTTTATTTTTCTTTTCTTCTTATTTTTTTTCTAGGTTTTCCTAAGTTTATTATTTTATTTTATTTTATTTTATTTTTTTAATTTTATTTTCGTTTTTTAATTATTTTTCTAAGTTTTTCTAGTCTATGACTAGAAACAACCCAACAGGACCACTACTTTTTGACGAAGATTTAGAAGCTACAGTTCGCAGAAATCGCAGAGAAATTAGACGAAGCCTACATTATCCAGAGCACGAGCCAGAACCTACAGAAGAGATGGAAGCAAATCAAAACATTCCACCACATCTAGCGCTACCAGCAGAACCAGTAAACGAGGATGAAGCTCCTCGAACTATGTATGATTATGCTAAACCTAGTTTGATTGGTACTCAAACTAGCATTGTTAGACCTGCTATTGCTGCTAATAATTTTGAACTAAAATCTAACACTATTCAGATGATTCAGCAGTTTGTGCAGTTTGATGGTTTACAGGATGAAGATCCCAACGCTCATTTAGCAAACTTTTTGGAATTGTACGATACTTTTAAAATTAATGGCGTTTCTGATGATGCTATTCGACTAAGGCTATTTCCATTCTCTCTGAGAAACAAAGCCAAACAGTGGTTAAATTCTCTACCACAAGGCTCAATCACCACATGGGAACAGATGACAGAAAAATTTTTACTTAAATATTTTCCTCCTGCTAAAGCAGCTAAATTACGAAACGATATTTCTTCCTTTGTGCAGATGGATTTAGAAACACTCTACGATGCCTGGGAGAGATACAAGGATCTTTTGAGAAGATGTCATCATCATGGACTACCTTTATGGCTACAAGTTCAAACCTTCCACAACGGTTTGAATCCATCCACACGACAAATGGTTGATGCAGCCGCAGGAGGAACAATTAATAATAAAATGCCAGAAGCAGCTTATGAATTTATTGAAGAAATGTCATTGAATAATTATCAGTGGCAAATCATGAGGACAAAGCCGACAAAAGCTGCAGGAGTTTATAATATTGATGCTGTTACTATGCTTACTAATCAGGTAGAACTTTTAAATAAAAAGTTTGATAATTTTGTTGGTTCTACGCAGGTACAGCCAGTTATGCAATGCGACGCAACTCCAGGAAATATGTTCAATCCAGATTACTCCTCTTACGGACATGGCATGGAAACTCAGCAAGTCAACTATATGGGTAACAATTCTAGACTTCAAAATAACCCTTATAGTAATACTTATAATGCAGGTTGGCAGAATCACCCTAATTTTTCATGGGAAGGACAAGGAAATCAAAGACAACTGCCCCCTCCAGGATTTCAACAGCCACTATTCCAACAAGAGAAAAAGCCGAATCTTGAAGAAATATTTACCAAATTCATGGCCATGTCAGAAACCCGTTTCCAAAATACCAAAACAGCACTAAGGAACCAGCAAGCATCTATTCAAGGACTTGAAACTCAAATAAGCCAGCTCGCCAAGCTAATCTCTGAAAGACCGCAAGGTGGGTTACTAAGCAACATTGAGACTAACCCTAAAGAGCAACTCAATGCCGTGGATACGATAGATGATGAGGGGTTAACCAAAACCAACCTAAAGCCGTGCAAGGAGCCTGTGGTAAGTAAAGGAAAGGATGAGGTAAGTCCCAAAGATGAAATTGTCAAAAAATTTAAACCTCGTATCCCATACCCAAACTCTTTAAAGAAGGACCGCACAGATCAGCAATTCGATAGGTTTCTTAAACTGTTAAAGAAATTACATATTAACTTACCTTTTGTTGAAGCAATTATGCAGATGCCAGAGTACGCAAAATTTTTAAAGGAACTTCTCACAAATAAAAGGAAGTTGGAAGAATTGTCCACAGTGGAACTCAACGAGGAATGCTCAGCTATTCTCCAAAATAAGCTGCCAACCAAACTGAAAGATTCAGGGAGTTTTACTATTCCTTGTTTATTTGGTAGCCTAGACACCAAAAATGCTTTAGCAGACTTAGGGGCTAGTATAAATGTCATGCCTTATAAACTGTTTAAACAACTAAGTCTTGGAAAACCTAAGCAAACTAAGATGAGCATTCAACTGGTTGATAAAACTATTAGGTCTCCTAAGGGAATAATTGAAGATGTGCTCGTCAAAATTGATAAATTTATATTCCCAGTTGACTTTGTTGTTTTAGACATTGATGAGGATAGCGATATACCATTAATTCTAGGGCGACCCTTTTTAGCAACTGCCAGAACAATAATTGATTTAGGAACAGGTGAACTTACACTACGTGTAGGTAATGACAAAGTTACTTTACAAGCTCAAAAAGCAATTAAAACTGTTGATAATAATATAGTCACAAGTCCTTGTAAAAACTCTGAACTCACAACCCAACCTTCTGTGCAGGATACACTTCACATAAAGGTAACCCAATCACAGACAAGTCCATCCAATGGAGATGCACCTGAAAAGCGAACGCTTCAGATCGAGGAACTAGATGAGTGGCTGAGCTATCATGAAAAACCCAAAACATGTCACACTAACCCAGAGCATCACCAAGATGACCATCAGGTAAAAACGTGTCAAATCAAGGTAGGGGATAAGGTACTTCAAGGGGAAGACGACCATCGAATCTTGCATTCAAAAGAACATACAAGTGACATACCATACTTCACGGTAGTGAAAATCTTCCCTTATGGTACAGTAGAAATAAAACATGAGTCACTCGGCACTTTCAAGGTAAACCATATTCAACTCAAATCATATGTTAATAATAAAATTGCAAGCAGGATAGAAGAGTATCAACTCTTCAAACCACCGTGAATGAACAAGCTTAAGAAAAGTCGAGCTTAGACTATAAACAAGCGCTTCTCGGGAGGCAACCCGAGCAATAACTTAGTAACTTTTCTTTGTTTAAAATTTTTCTAGTATTTTTATGCAGCAACTAACATTTTTTATGCAGAAATTTAGGCCACACGGCCAGACACACGGGCGTGCCTAAGGCCGTGTGACATCTTAAAATAGAGACACGGTCGTGCACCCAGACCGTGTACAAACAGAGCATAAGTTTCCCAAAAGCACGGGAGGTCGACAAATCACCACGGCCGTGTGATATGGCCGCGGCAACTTTACGAATTCAACACGGGCTAACCCCGAAACACATGGGCGTGTGCCTTTATTCTCTCATTCGGTTCTATTTTTTCTCATTTTTTTTCCTTTATTAGTTTCCTTTTTTTTTCAAAATTTATTTTTATGTTTAATCCTTTTAATCATTACAGTATTAGTATTTTTTAGAACTTAGTTTATTATTTTTCTGTTATTTAATTGTCTATCTTTCATATCGGCCAATCCCTAACGAGTAATCTCTATTAATCCAAAATTTCCACGACTAATTAAATATTTTCGCAATCTCAAAAAGGAGCTCTACAGCTCATATTCAAAACGGAAAAGGGAACACCCCGCCACAAACTACCGACTCTTCCTCACAAATTCATCCTAAATTCAGGAAGTTTCAATTCTCTCCTCATCTTATGATATTATACTTCTCTTGCTATTTATGTATCTTTGTACATTGAGGGCAATGTACATCTTAAGTGTGGGGGGGAAGCTTACTTTAAATTTCTACATTATCTGAAAAATCCCTAAATTTTTTTTCTTATGCTTTGTTCTCAAATAATTCTCAGTCTCTTATTAGGAATTAATTCTAATTGATTTATGATTTCTATTGATATGTTGAGAATTAAGATATAGGTACTTGTACTTTGATTATTCAAACTTTAAAACATTAGGGAATCAAGCATGATAAGTTGAAATTTTTGAGAACCCCCAATTTTTGCATAAGTTATTTTCCCTAATTTTAAGTATTATCTTGAGATTTGAAATTCGCAGGATTGACATCAAAAGCCATAATTCTGGTGAGATTTTTGAGCCTTTTTTAGCATACATTTTCTTCGTGCTCACTTTTATTATTGCTTTGAGTGAGTCAATACTGAATTGTTATTCTAGAACTTGCTTTGATCATACATGTCGAGACCACATCATTGATTTGATATACTGAAATGATAAAGGCACCTAGGATTTAACCACTTACTCCACAAAAAGCCTACCTCCATAAATCTAACCCCTAGTAAACCCCGTTGAGCCTAACAACCCATTCTTTGACTCACCTTCTAATTATTAACCAAAAACCCATTTTTCGTTGAAACCCATTCAATTACTTTAACCCCTATTTTTGTCGAGATTTGAAGTGAATTTTTATCTAGCTTTACTCTCCTCTCTAGTTGTAAAATTGTAAAGTTCCAAGTTATCATATTTGATTTAATCGTTCCAAAAAAAAAAAAAGAAAAAAAAAGAAAGAAAAAAAGAAAAAAAAGAAAAAAAATGAATGAGTAAGTCAAATTCAATTGTAACTTGTAATAGTTGAACAAGTTTTTGCATATTTCTATTTTAAGGCTACCAAGGCAGAAATAATAGTATCACAAGAATTAGCTGAGAAATATGTTCCAGTGATAGAGATTTTTCTAGCTAGATAATTTTTCAGTTCAATCTCGATTCTAACCTTCTTTTTGCAGCCTGTGACAACACCCCTAACCAAGCCCCATTACAACCATTAAAAGACCTTTTGATCAATGTATCATATCAAACTATAGTGGTGAAGATTTGATTTTCTTACAAACTTATGGTAATAACTTTTTAGGTTGACTAAGGAGTGCTTAAATTTTGAACCCTAAACACTTCGAGTAGATAGAGTGAACCTTTAGTGAGGATGTCAACTCCTGTTAATTAAGATGGAGAGACAACTACTTAGAAGGAAGGAAGAGACTTATGTTTTCAATGATAAAATTCTCAACTTAGAGTGATTGAGTCTTTAATGTTCTTCTGATTGAATTACTCATTGTATGATTACCTGTGGACTAGTTTGAAACATTATTGATAAAGATTGTAGGTTGAGAGGAATAATTCTTCTTTAGGGATTGAGATTTTGCTTGAGGACAAGCAAAGGCTTAAGTGTGGGGGTATTTGATAAACGCTAATTTATACATATTTTTACCTCATGCTTAGCCTATATTTTAGATGAATTATTATCAATTTAGTGAGAATTGGTGCTTTTAATCCTTCTTTTTCATATCTTATACTCAGGAGAGCATAGGGAAGAGAAAAGAATAGGAAATGGACTGAAAATGAGGAAAATGGGCCAAAAATGACATAACACACGGCCCAAGGAATCCCCACACGGCCGTGCCACACGGCCGTGCCACATGAAGATCACACGGTCCAGCTCTCGATAAGCACGGGCAGGCCACACGGCCATGCCAAATCACACGGCCTTTGTCGAAGTCACACGGGCGTGGCACACGGGCGTGTTCTAGTCGTGAGGAAGAGGAATTTCACTCGAATTGGGATACTTGAAGGCTAAGAAAGGCTCCCCAAAGCTCTATATAAAGACCCTAGGAGGCAACTCTAAGGGTGTGCTTATTTCCCCACAAAGGGAAGTATTCTTTGCTGCCAACACAGAGAGTGGAAGTAGGGATTACTCGCAGGGAAGCTGATTGATTCATCCCAGAAGCCGGAATTCTGCAGCAATATAGAGGATCTTCCTAAATTCCTTCAGAGGTTTTCGGGTTCTTTTATGTTTTGTTATTTTATATCTTCTGAGATGTTTTCTTTCTTTATTATGAACTAAACCCCTCAAATACTTGAGGGGGATGAAACCTAAGATGAATCTTGCTATTATTTATTCTTGAGTTATATGATAAATACTTGAGTTGTTCTTAATTATATGTGCTTAATTCTTGTGTTAATAAACCTAGGTATTAATTCAAGAAATAGATGTGCTTAGAGTAGAGGAGCAAAAGTCCCTGTGATAAGAGTAGATCTACCATAATTAAGCGGAGTTGCATGCAACCCTAGACATAGGGCGACATAAATCTGCCGGATTAGGGTCAAACCTAATATGGGGAACCATAGATCGAATTAATGCAACCTAAGGAGTTAATTAATAAAGGAACTTTGATTAACAACTTAGGCCTAGTTGCTCTACGCCTCGACGGAGGGTTTAGCATAGATTAGGGATCTCTACGGATCAAGTCAAGTGAATAAATCGTCTAGCTCAAGAACCAATAACAAGTGAAGTCTAGGTGGATCCCCCCTTAAGTATTGTCCTTATCAATTAGCTTTTCCCTAAAAAGTCTTCCCAATTTACTCTTTTTGCTTCTCTTAGTTTAGTTTTAGAATTAGTTAAACAAAACCCCTCTTTAATTTTTAAGTTAAATAATAGAAAGGAAGTGAGTAATAGTACTTTCGGTTCCCTTAGGTACGATACTCGATCTTATCACTAGACTATACTACTGTCGATAGGTGCACTTGCCTTAAAACGTCGTGATATTAGTCAGTTTAGGTTTGATCAAGTTCTTTATAAATTTTATTACTTCATATCACGCGGATATCATATATCTCATACAATGCCAATGTCCTAGACATGGTCTTACATGTTTTCACTTATTGATGCCAATGGCCCAGCTATGGTCTTATACGAAATCATATATTGACGCCAATGTCCCAGACATGGTCTTACACGTAAACACATTTCTAAAATCCTAATATCATGCCATTTGTATCCTATACTATTCCTAAGGTTTGTACGGGGCTTTCGGATGTCGTAACTCTGTCGATTCTTATTCATACCTGATCATTTAGCATCCGATGCAATTCAATAACATATAAACATAATTCAATTTAAAGACATCTATTTGCATATGAACTTACCTCTTATTTGGGATGGACGTATTAGATCTACTAATCGACAACCTTCGATGTTTTCCAATCTAAATCCGATTTCTTTCTTTTTTGATCTATATAAATCCAAATTTAACTACTTTAATAACACATTTATTCAATTTAATCCAAATCACACTTTAAAACACATTTACACTTTTACCCCACATTTTTCACAATTTAGTCCTTATTTTATAAAATCACAAATTACACAAAATCTCACAAAACTCATGCTTGGCCGAATTTCTCTTATATCCCTCGTAGCCCATATTTTTCATTTATTTCACATTTCATCCTATAAATTTGCAAAATTTATAATTTAGTCCCAAAATAGCATTTTCATCAAAAATCACTTAACAAAACATGAAAATCTATCAACAAATATCCATTTTTCATCATCAACTATCACAAAGCTCAAACATTCATCAATGGCACTTCACAAAATCATTAACAATTTTGAAAATCAATGTACGGGCTAGCTAGTACAAGCTCAACGATTACAAAAACATAGAAATCATCGAAAATGAATAAAAAATCATACCTTAATCAATGATTAAAGGTGTCGAATGTTAAAGCTTCCTAAACCCTTATTTCCTTCTTATTTTCGATTCAAATATGAAAGATGAACACCATTTACACTTTGTTTTATTTTAATTATAATTTATTTACACAATTACCTATTTAACCTTTCTAAAATAACATATAAATCATATAATATAAGGTCATTTATGACCACTTCCACTATCAATGGTTTAATAACATAATAAGGACCTCCTCATTTCAATTTGATAGCAAATAAGTGCTTTAAACTAATAGCACGCTACTTTCGCATTTTACACGATTAAGCCCTTTGATCAAATTAAGCACACAAATGCTAAAATTATTTCACGAAATTTTTACACATATATTTTCACATGCTGTAAACACAAAAAATAATATAAAAAGATATTTTTCCAGCCTCAGCTTTGTGGTTCCGAAACCACTGTTCTGATTTAGCTAACATCGGGTTGTTACATTGGTGACAGTCAATCAAATTTCGATAAAATTGGCACCATGTAAAACATTTTAGGACTACTCTATTATTAACTAAATAAATTATACTTGAGTGAATACCTAAGAAGAAACATCACACAACATACTATTAACAACTCAGTTAATGCAAAATAGCAAAATCAGGATCTTAAGAAAAACATTAGAGCAAACCTAAGATTTCTACATGCTTAGCTATGCTAGGATAAAAATAAAGAAAAATTCTTACAATAAATTTAATTAATTAATTTTATCTTTCATACTAGATAAAAACATATTATCAATTGTTTACCCAAATGAAGAATGTTAGGTTTTTTTTTTTTTTTTTTTTTGCTTTTAGCTTAACATGAAAGATTCGATATTATATAATCAAAATAAATTTAAGTTTCATAAAATATATTAATATGAGTTATTTGAATTGAATTCATTACGAACAACTTGGACATATAAAAAAATTTAGAAAAAGATTAATTTAATTAATTTCGATATGATAGTAACAAATCGACTGACACTATCGAAAGAATTTTTTTCAATAACTTTTTATTTATTTTGTAAATTTCAAAACATTAAAATCAATTAAATAAAGTATTCAAAATTAAAAATCATGGGTGGAAGTAGTTGGTATGTTGGGCCCGGTACAAGGCTAATGACACTATCACTACAGTTAAAATGTCAAATTTTACTGTAATAGATTATGAGTAAAGGGAGACAAATAATCAAGGCTATCCATGAAGGAGTCTCAACTTCTTGAAAGATGTTATCAAACCTAAAAAGAGAGATTACAAAAAAGCAAAAAGTGATTGTTCGGTTTTAAGTTCAAAAAAGTACATCCAATTTGATTGATGAAATAAATAGAGGGGGCTATACTTAAAGATGTCCTTATTAACACAACATGTAATAGTGTAGGCCTCATGGAACATATGCACATTGCATCTCCCAAAATAGGAGTTTCAAGATAGGTACACTCTTCTTAAGTCATACCCTATAAAGCTCCTAAAAGAAAGTAAGAAGATGATGAGATATAATGTGGATAAGATTAATGGCACTGTATCCATAGATTCTATTTATTACCCAAATTAACTTGAGGAGAAATACTAAAACAAGCATATAAAGGGTAAGAAACCAAAAGAAGAAAAGAAGAAGAAAAACTAGAAGATAGCAATCTCAAATTGAAACAACAATAATATCCTTCAACTGGACCAAATGACACAACAATATCCTCAAAACCTGTAAGAGTCAAACCATATTGGTAATGATTAGTAAAGTCACAGTTATGGCAAGAAAGACTCGATATGTGTTTCAATAAGAATAAAGAAACAATACAACTATCTATCAGGTGATCTACATGAACATCCTTGCAAAGAAGTAAGAAGAAGAGAGAGGATGTAGAAATCTCCAAAATCAGGAGGCTAAATTTAATATATAACTTTCCTTAAGTGATATGCAATGGCAAGGTATCATGTTCGCATAAGAAAAATGTTGATTATGGCGATAAATATAAAATTATAAGAAATTAATGGAGGCTTTAATGCATGTATTCATGTCACTTTATTTAAGGTTTTATTCGCACCCACCGGTGTTATGATGTGCAAAAGAGTTACTGGCAAATGAACCTTGAGTATACAATGAAACTCAATGGTTATCCTTGTAATTAAAAAGGCTCGTCTTCATAGTGTGATTCTCTTTAATGAAGTATTTAGAAACAAATTTGTTTCAAAATTTGTACTATGTTTCAATATTTTTAAAATTAGGGGGAGACTGAAACATGTTTACTCTTTCCTTTACCCACGGTATTGTCCAACTAAGTTTTCTTAGAAAATGTTTTTAATGTTGTAGCTTATAATAGGTGATTGTGCAATTTTTTCTAATAAAGTTTTAACAGAGCACGTTTCCATTTGATACACATCTAGTGTAGAGTGTTGTTAATAAATTAACAAAGTGTCCTTATCAAAAGAATACGGTGGAACTTGCAACTTATGAAATACTTGTTCATTTTATTGAGAGTATTGATATTCCTATTTATATTATTTTTTTGCCTATAATTATTAAAGCCCTATAGATTGAAGCCATATACAAACTTATGAAATACAAGTAGAAAGAAGAATTATCATATCATTTTGTGTCTTAATTTTTCTCTTATCTTTTGTTCTTACTGTTATTTCTTTTAATGTAAAAACTCGTTTTCAGTGAAATCGGAACAATAGTTTCGGGACCACAAATCTGAGGTCAGAATAAAATTTATTTTAATATTTTTTTTATGGTGTACATTTTGGTAGAAATATCATATAAAATTTTTGTTAAGAAATTTTACAGATTACATGTCTAATTTGATGAAAAGGACCAAATTGCACAGAGTGCAAAACTTGAATTCTAGTAGCTTAAGGTATCAAATAGCTATGGAATTTAAAATTGGAGGTCCTTATATGGAAAACAGACCATTTTGAGGAGTTAGTAGATAAGGGTGATTATTCATTAGTGGAAATTAAGAAATTATTAAGGTTAATTTTGGGAAGATGATAAAATAATGATGATAAATGAAATAAATAATTAAAATATAATCATTTTCATCATCTTTCCTAAAACAAAATTCATGGAAAACCTAGCCATGGGTGTTGAGTTCAAGTAAGCTATTTTTGCTTAATTAGGTATGTATTCTTATCTCGTTTTTAATGATTTTTATGTTTCCGAGATCGTAATAGCTTAATCTAGCTATCTCGGGGATTAATTTGCAAAACTATTAAAGTGTTAGGGTTGTGCCATAGATGAGTATAGTTGAATTATGAAGTTTTATGGTAGAAAATAAAAGGTTGTTGATAGATAAACAACTTTTGTAAAGAGAATTTTGATGAAATTATGATTTAGGGACTAAATTGAAAAGATGAAAAATTCATATAAAAATTCTAAATTTTATGAAATACATGGGCTGCTATTGTTATATATGAAATTCAGTTAGGCTTGGACTAAGGATTAAATTGTATGAATTTCATTTTCCAAGCCTAGGGACAAAATTGTAATTAACTAAAAGTATAGGGGCAAAATAGTAATTTTTCCAAAGATGTGTATGGGACTGAATCGAATGTGAATTGTATTAAATTGAGCTAAATTCATTCGTATAGATCCGGATAAACCTAGTGTAACGGCCCATTTTCAGTGATATCAAAACAGTGGTTTCGTAACCATAAATTCGAGCTAAAAAGAAAATTTTATTTTAATATTTTTGCATGAATTATGATATGGTAGAAAGTATGGAAATATCGATAGGCAAATTTTATCGATTTAGTGATTTATTAGAAAAAGGATCTAATTGTATAAAATGTAAAAGTTGAGTGATAGAAGCTAAAAGAATTAAATAGCCATGAAGTTGAAAATTAGAGGTCCTTAAATGGTAATTAGACCCTCAATTATAGGCTGAAAAATAGCAATGGTGATTCATCCATGGAAAATTTGAAAAAGGGCAAAGATTAAATTGGAAACTAAATTAATTAAAAGATCATATTAGGAAATATCATCTAATTGTCATCATCTTCCCCAATTTTATGCATGAAAACCCTAGGAGAGAAGGAGAGAACTAATCAAGCTTAATTGGGTAAGTTTCCATGTCTCGTTTTTAGTAAGTTTTATATTTTTGAGCTCGGGACAACTTGTTCTCTTCACTTTTGGGATTAATTTGAAAAGTTATCAAAGTATGGAATTTATGCCATGGATGAATATGCTATAAATTGAAAATTTAGGTAGGAAATGAAAGGTTGTTAGTAGATAAACAACTTTTACAAAATGAGCTTTCATGAAATTGTGAAAAAGGGACTAAATTGTAAACTTGTCAAATTCATGGAAAAATTCTGATTTTTATGAAAAATAAGTGTTGTAAATGGTACATAGGGAACTTGGCTAGGCTTGGGTAGAGAATTAAATTGTATGAATTTTATTTTCCAAGCCTAGGGACAAAATTGGAATTAAGAAAAAGTTAGGGGCAAAATGGTAATTTTACCTAGAGCATAAATTGAATGTACTGGAGTATGAATTGGATGAAATTGATGATTAAATTCATTTATATAGATCCAAATGAATGAAATACGAGGCTAGGTTGAGGCAAAGAAAAAGTCTCAAATTATGTAACACCCCAAACTCGGCCTAGAAGTTAGGCCCGAATCTGACGTGTCACATTAAAGTGTTTTTTTGAAAACCATGTTTTCATTGAAAACCCTTCTGATTTAAAACTTGTTGCTAACTAAAAACTTGTGTTTATTTATTTTCCAAAATGTGGTTTATTAAAAAGTTAATCCCTTTTACAAAACTGCTATTACCTTTAAAAATGTTATTAATTTAAAAATGTTATTAATCTTGTTGAAAATCTTTTACAGTTGTAGAAGCTAATCTGAGGTAAAGAAGTTTAAAATGTATGTTTTTGAAAACAGAAATTAGTTTGAAAACTCGTCTACGTCTAACAGATATAAAGCGTAATAAAATCCCAAACTTAAAACAAAATCTAGAGATCAGAAAGGCCTTATTACAACCCAAATCAAAATACTTGTATGTAGAAAATCAAAACTGAAAACATAAGTAGTTTGTGCCTCTTTCCGAGTCCCTCGCAGCTCCGATCTGTCTAAGGCTGGGGATTACTTGAAAGATTAATAAACAGGGTAAGTTTACGAAAACTTAGTGTGTAATCCCCTATTAATGTAACAGTTAGTCTACAGAACAGAAACAGAAATAGTCTAGGCTAGGGCCCTTTAATGATAACAGTACAATCTAGTTCAGAACATACGTGGGCCAAAGCCCACTACACAATATCATTTGGGTCACAGCCCATAATAGAATCAATTGGGCCTAGCCCACAACTAATAACAAAACAAGTGGCCCTAAGCCCAAAACAGAACAGAATAATATATGAATGTGACCCTAACCTAGTCCAACCATCACACCACTCGTACCAGCCAACACACCATATGGGGCATAACTCGACCCACCCAGTCCATACACCAATACGTAGCCATGCTGCTTATAATAGATAATGTGGCAGTGCCACCAGAATCAGAATACGTGGCATAGCCACTAGCACAAAACTTCCTCCAAATCAAACCCAACCCCATGCAGAATGTCGTGTATGTCATGCTCAATCATCACACATGTATGCATAATGGCCATGCTCATTAACAGTCATTTAAACATATATTAAAAACATATCTATCATGCAACCACGGTCATGTCAGTTAAAACACTGCCATATGATCACAGTCAAATCAGTCAAGTACATAGTCCAAGTCAGTCGCTTGCCCACAAGGGCAAACAATCATTTTATACCCCAGAGGCAAAACAATCATTTTACCCCAGAGGGATATTTTGGTAATTCTACCAAACAGAAGTATTTCGAAAATTCTACTCTACATGGGTATTTCAATAATTCTACTGTATAGTGGTATTTCGATAATTCTACACTATAGGGGTATTTTGGTAATTCTACACTACAAGGGTATTTTGGTAATTTTACATTCCGAGAGTATTTTGCTAATTTCACAAATGGAGGTTATTTTGGTAATTTTGCAAACTGGGGGTATTTCTATAATTTTGTAAACCGAGGGTATTTCTGTAATTTTGTAAACTGAAGTTAATTTTGTAATTTTATAAATCGAGGGTATTTCTGTAATTTTGTAAATCAAGGGTATTTCTGTAATTTTGTAAATCAAGGTCTTAACGACCTTTCTGAAGGTCCATCATCGCCTCGACCGACTTTTGTAACCTAAATAGACAAAACAGGGTAATTGGGCCTAAAGCCCACTACTCGTCCCAAGTGGGCCCACGCACATGTGTGGCCCATTCAGCCCAAAATCAGATACGGTTATGTATACACCATAGCCCAATTCATTATTAGTGACTTACTACAATTTTTATTCGTATGGGGCCCACGAGCCCATTGGGCCCACGTGGGCCCCACACGGCCTATTCCGCCTCACCGAGGCCCAAAACACCTAAGTCATGTGCGCAACACGACAAGTCTATCTATTTCACACTTAATAGTGAGGTTCAACCCAATGGGCCCACGGGCACATTAAGCCCTCTTGGCCCATCGAGGCCCAAAATAGCCCATGCCATGTGCGCGACATGACGAGCCTCCCTAATTTCCAGTTTGGCAATTAGATTACATTCGTGGGCCCTACGCCCCCTTGGACCCATCAATGCCCATTCTGACCCATGTGGCCCTCCACAGCCCAAGCCCATGAATTCGCTCATGGTGGCCTTTCTCATCGCACACTCACGCTCCGTAAGCTCGGTTCACCACACGCGTGATCCCACGCTCGTTTGGCATTATTCGTCAGTACTTCGTCTTTTCGGCATTTTGCCAATCCACAATAAAATCAGTACGAGATACGCACTTTTGGCTTTTTAGCCGATCAGTTGTCAGAATAGTGTATACGGATACACACTTGCAGCTTTTCAGCCGATCATCTATAACGACAAACAGTTATACACACTTGTAGCAAAACTAGATCAAACCGTGAACACCGATCCTTGAAGAACAGACGGCCCCACACATCAAGATCTCTAAACGCGATTGGTTTTTTTTCGATCTCAACAACAATCTGAAGTGAAATAAATCCCATTAGAACCAAGATACTCATAAGTGTGGCTTAAATCCCATTACGCCACCCCTCACACACATATAGCACATTCGGCCAAACCCAAGATTCTAATAATCCTTTCGTACCTTGGTTGAACGATGACAACAATGAAAGTTGGATTGCTCAACCACTCGCTACCCTTTACACTTCCGAAATCCTAAGCCCAACGATGGGCATAATACAGAGAAGGATGAACTTTGTAGTCAGAAAGTGTAAAGAGAAGGCATTCGGTTTTAGAAAAGAACCCAATTGAAAGAAGAGTGATTGATGAACAAAAGAATAAGAACATATACTTACCGGTTTGTCGAAGTCCCTACAGAACCAAAACAGAGAGAAACCGTACTATGATTCGGCCCAAGTCCAAACTATAGGGCAACGCGAAACAATCACCAAAAGGAGTAGGGGTGTTCGGCCAACTAAGAATAAGCGAATCTAGGAAAATGAACCGAAATTAGAGAAACAGGGTGAGAAGGTTCAGAAATCAGAGGGACCGATTGTAAAAGTAGTGATAAAGAAGAGAAAGGTAATCGGCCTAGGCTTAGAAAGAAATAGAGGGGTCAACAACCAACAAGGGAGAGTTTCGGCAGAAGTTAAAACATAGAGAGTTAAAGAGATGGGCACATATACTAATCAAAACTTACCAAAAAGATAGAAAAGATGCACGAGTGGTCAATTTCACAAGCAAATTCAGTAGTACAGAATAAAGAAGAGGAGAGCACCCCAAAAGAAAATGCAAATGAGGAACCCCCCAAAAATGACCAAAAGAATTTCAACACTCATATTCCCCCCAAAATGACTAAAACCGAACAGTCCCTAACACCCTTACACTTCAATTCAAAGCTCCCCCTTTCTCTCCTAAAATCCCTCCACCGATTGCTCCAACTCCTCAATTTCGAATTCAAATGACAACTTTTACCAAGTCCACAACAACCTTCAAGAGTTTACATCAAACTCCACATTTTGCCTCCCCCATTTAGCAAAATAATTACATTCTGCTAGCAAGGAGATTCGAACTCAAGCTCCCCTGTAACTTAATCCACGCTGCTAGCTACCTTAACAACTAGCTCCTTGTGTCACAAAACAAGCACAACTAAATATAAGCCTATGGTCCAAAGTCTAAGTTCATTTAAAAGAAAACCAAAATGAATTGCAAGTGCCAAGACTTGAACTCATGCTCCCTTGCAACATTAATGACGTCGCAACCATTAAACCACATGCTTCCTTATGTCATATTCCAGCCAAACATATTTATAAGGCCCTCGAACTAACGCCAAAGTCCACTAAAGGGAAAAAACTAAAAATTTTGCTAGAGTCCTGGTTTGAACCCAGGACTTCTCCAACACTCCCAATTCTTCCTAAATCACTTAGCCAACAAACTAAAGAAAAATTTGTGAAATTTTTCTCGCACAACTGAAATCCAATTTCTCCAATACTTGAAGCCTACTTCTCCTAGGCCCAAAATTCGGGGAGTTACAGATCAGTAAGTTACAAAACATGAACAATCAGTGAGGTAAGTTGGTGTTGTAACACCCTACACCCCTGTCCGTCGCCGGAATAGGGTATTAAGGTATTACATATCTAAATACAACCTACCGAGGTTCATAGTTACACGCTAGACATAGATTCATTGAGTTCTATAACCGAACACCATATTAGAAACTCATTTCATATTGAGTACTAACTAAATATCATGCCACAAACATCGAACCATATGAGTATCATCCAAACATATAATCAAACTAGAAGACTAGGCAAGCCATTTTCGCATGGCTAGAATAATTACAACTCAAAATGTAATTTGGTTCAACAAAAAGGAGATTAGCCTATACATGCCATTGATCCAAAATAACTATCAAATGTACCAAAATAACGGCGATAGTGTATGTGATTAAGGCTCCAATCCCTGAGTCCGTAGCTTCCAAAATGAGATCTATAAAATGAAGGAAACAAAGTAAACGGAGTAAGCATTACAATGCTTAGTAAGTTTTAAGCAATGACAACAGATAAAACTCAGATTATAACATAGTTGTTCGTATTTTTGTTTCCCTCTTCTTTTAGGTACGTCACCCTTTAACCGAACATACACATTCTCATCATATACGAAAGTAGATAACTTTCACTTATAGTAAGCTCATGCAAACATAGACATGTCGCATAATTTCACATAACATTTCGCATTGACCAATTGTATTTTGACCATATTAATAGTCTCATTTCATGCACACATATGTAATCGCATAATGACCTTAGTATTTGGTCCAAAAACTAGCTTGCATATAAGCTTAGGGTACATACCTGTATATCTTAACACTTTAAGCGCATTCATTAGCAATCGTTACCATGAAGACTTTTAGTCTTAGACTTTACTCGCATCATCATCGAGACCTTTAGCTCGGGTAAAATCTCCATACATAGCCATCGGGCCTCTACCTCGGATATAATCTCTGCATATAGCCTTCGGGTCTTAACCCGGACATCATCTCTGCATATAGCCTTCGGATCTTAACCCAGACATCATCTCTGCATATAGCCTTCGGGTCTTAACCCGGACATAGTCTCCACATATAGTCTTCGGAACTTTAATCCCGGATTCACATCACAGAGTCTCATACATATGTATACACATGTTGCCACATTTCACATAGCAAGATCACACCTGTAATTCAATCTATTCATTCGCATACAAACACATAACATGCTCCTTGACTTTATATCGTAAATGTAAATCAAAACTTATACATGTATACTCTTCCTTTCTAGACTTTCGGCCCAATGAGCAAACATACATAAGCAATACATTTCAAATCCCAATTTCAGTTTCTTTCTCTATGAGCCATTCGGCTATATAGCAAACATGAATAAGGTTTCTTTCTCAATGGAACATCGTTCAACTATCATGCATGTATATCATGGCATTTTAAATTAAATACCAAATTCAATTACTCAAAACTTACCTTAAACTTTCACAACCGACTATGAATTGGCTATTCAACCACTTTAGCCTTCCCTTTATCCGAACTTGTCCCTCTATGCTCTTGAGCTAAATAAAATATTTAATTTTATTAATCCTTATTCAAACATCTCAATTGATCATTTTCACTTATAGTCAAATAATAAATGCATATACTTGTCATAGCAAACACACACACACATTCGGCCACTTACATACATATTACAAGTCGCAACAAGCTGATTTCCTAAGCAACATTTAATAAATTACTCATAACTGGAGCTACGAAACTCCAAATGAAGTACCGTTAATTTTTCCTGAAAATAGACTCATATATCTTCCATCCATAAAATTTTCAGAATTTTTGGTTTGGCCAATCAATACCAGAATTTTCTTAAAGTTTCCCCTATTTCACTATTTGACTAAACTGACCACTCTTTACTACGAATTGAATTTCTCCTTGTACAGAATTCAAAATATGTCCTAGCCTATTTTATTCGAAACTAGACTCATAAGAGTCTAAGCATATAAATTTTATCTTATAACTATTTTTATATAATTTATAGTGATTTTCTAAAAACAGAACAGGGGATTTCGGGGTCATTCTGACACTGTCTCACACAATTTTAAAAATCTCTTTATCGGCAATTCCATTACTTGAAAGGTTTCTTTTATAAGAAACTAGACTCATTAAGCTTTAATTACATAATTTATTCAGCCTCTAATTCAACTCCCACAATTTATGGTGATTTTTCCAAAACACGTTACTGCTGCTGTACCAAGCAGATTTATACAAAATTCACTCTTTAAAGTCCTTATTCACATAATTAAAACATTACATCATATATGGCATCATTTAGAGAAGTCGTTGACCTTAACATATATATACATAATTCATATTCATTCCATTTAACTAGATGAATCACACAAGTCAGTAATAATCAACTCACAACTCAATTTGCACCATACGTTAATTTCATACTCCTCTATATAAAATCTAACCTTATAGCCGAATATGCAAATGTCTCATCAAAAAGCAATTTAATCATGTTTTCTAACACACTTAATCAAATGGTCATGAGATAGCCCTTGTACACATTCGGCCCTTATATTCGAAAAAAAATCAATTTAACAATGCAAGATTCAAAAACGCTAAGTCTTCAAGACCACATTAAGCAATTGTATAAGCATGTATTAAGTATTGAACATTAAGCTTCTATTTCTAAATTTTCTTAAGACCGAACATCATATGAGGCATTTTTAGACATTTGTTTCTCAACTCTACTCTTTACTATCATTTAATTTACCACTTTTGAACTCATTTTTAACCAATTTGCAAGACCCCAATACGGGATGCTATAGTGCACTAAATCGAAACATATCCATTTTAAAACTCTCATTTCCTAATTTAATTTAACTCAAATGGTTCAAATTCAACTATTCATTAACAACAAGTTCATTCTGCCATCCTAAATTCAATTCCAACATCAAGGCATCATTTCCAACGTATATCAACATTTTACAACTTAATTCCAATTTGCCGAATTCATGTATGTTTCATAATTCAAAATCTTTGGCCATGGGTTAGTTTAGAAATGCATGAACCATGCTAACCTCACAAGCCAATTGGACAAATTTCACACCACATACCTTCAATTCACATTCAGCGCCACACACACAACAAAAATATCCAAGCATGCTATTATATCATACCTACATTGCCTAAGGTTCACTCGGCCATCAAAGAAATTCTTAACACCTAAAGCATTTAAAAATCTCATGAATTTCTTCCATGGCCGAAAGCTCCTTCCTTTACCAAATCAAAGACTTTAACATGAACCAAGGAAAAGGCTTCCTAAACAACTCAAAGCATAGGATAGTTTCAATTGATGCATCAAACATACCTTAGATTAGCTTCACTCATGGCCAAACCCCAAAAACAAATTTTCTTCTCCTTTAACTAGCTACGGCAATGAAGGAGGAAGAATGAACAAAAACATTGTTTTTGTCACCCAATTTCCTTAATTAAATTTTATCTTTTCATTTCATAATATTATTGTAACTTTTATTTTATGATAACTAAATAAAAATTTCTTTTATTATATTAATATATGACTAAACAACAATTCACAAAGTGCCAAAACCTCATCATTACCATCCACTATCATAAAAGTGGGCAAATTGACATGCAAATCCACTATTTCTCATGCATGCATTAATAAGTCATCACACATTTGTCTAGCATATTTTCAAAGTTCATAATTTAGCCCTTTTAGGTGCAATTCATAATTATAATACTAAATTGAAGCACCTAAGATGTCACACATGAATTGGCACATACAATAGGCATCAAAATGAATATTTAATTATTTTTATGCCTTGATTTTGTGGTCCCGAAACCACATTCCGACTAGGGTCGTTTTAAGGCTGTCATAGGTGTAACTTGAAATTAATACTTGCAATGCTTGAATTACATGTTCTATGATTTGAATGACAATTGAATGTTTAATGTGTGGAAATTTATTGAATGAATAATGATATTTGATAAAAAGGGGAAATAAGTCCAAGTTGAATAAAAGGGTTTCGATGGATCACTGAAATGGTTACGGCGTGAACGGTACCAAGGATTTAGCCCGGACGGGTAATCCTATTATAAGCCCTCTCGATGAATATGTGTCAAATGGATTTAGTCTGGACAGGTAATCCAAATTAAGTGATATAGAGTTTTGTCATTTAAAAGATTTAGCCTGGACTGGTAATCCTAACAAAACTCTTTGAGCATATGTTACAGGGGATTTAGCCTAGACTGGTAATCCCACTATAAGAAATGAGGTTTGTGGGAGTGTGCTCTCTGAAAAGGATATATATGAATTGACGATTAATGAGATTGTACACTATAAGTGTACTACTAGATATCCATCGAAATCTTGAGAAATTTAACGGGATAAAAAAATAGGAAAGGGAACATGAATGATATACGTGACATGGAAAATGGCAAGTATTTAGATATGTGGATTGATGAGCTCAACAATACTTAAATTTTACATGAAATTCCTTGACTAACCTAAGTGTTGAGTTTGTGCATGATAGGTTGATATTTAAATGTATGGTTACATGTGTGTTTGATTGAATTAATGGATGTATATGGTAAGTTTAATTTCTTGTTACTTGAGCTTACTAAGCACTATGTGCTTACCCCATCTCTTTTTTCCTTGTTTTCTAGTGCTCAGAAGCTCAGAAGGTCAGAGATAAGTTAGAGCTGCATCACACTATCAACCTTCACTTTTTGTATAAAAGAATATGTTTTGAAATGGTAGAGATGGCATGTATAGGCTACTTTTATCAAAGTTGGCATGAGAATGAATGGATGTAACAATTAGGCATTGGTATGGCTAATAGTAAGTTTTGAAATTGTTATTCGGTTAACTATGGCTATGCATGAATATGACGTGTTTCATGTTTGAAATGGTATTAGATCTATACTTGAATTGGTTGGTTGGTATTGGAATGGTTTGGTGCAGGTATTGGATGAAAATGGGTGAGAAATGAGGCTTAGATATAGCCTTGTTTTTGTCCATACGGGTAGACACACTGGTGTGTGTCTAGGCCATGTGTGACACACAGGCCGCTACATAGGCGTGTAGCCAGGCCGTGTGTCCCCTACATCCAAAGTTTGAGAAATAGAATGCCCTGAATTGAGCACATGGGCTCAAACACAAGTGTGTGCTTCCCCGTGTAAGGCACACGGCCTAAAGACACAAGCGTGTGATACGGCCGTGTGAATCCTTCACCTAAAATTCAAAATTTAATTTAACCACATAGCCTAGCAACACAGACGTGTGTGCAGGTCATGTGATTTCATTTTGTATATGGGTTGTAAGTCAAAGAGTTACACGCCTTGGAGACACGAGCATGTGAGCCACACAGCCATGCCACATGGGCGTGCGACCCTCCACACGGGTGTGGGACCTTAATTTTGAGAAAACTTTTGGGATTTTGCAAAAAATTCCCTATGATCTCGATTTGGTCCCGGATCGATTTTAATGGATGTTTTGGGCCTCGAGGACCTATCAAAGGGACATTATAATAAAATATTAGGAAATGAATAGTATTTGACCTGATTTAATGGAAAGTGTTCTGTAAACTCTGGTAATGCCTCGTAACCCTATTTTTTATGACGGACATGGGTTGGGGATGTTACATTTGTTGGTATCAGAGCTACGTTTAGCCGATTCTCTGACTAACGTAGTAAGTATGTGATTAGCTATACATGCCATTTAATTATTTTTGATAGTGTGGTATCTCCTGACCATTTTAAATGTGATTTTCTTATAGTAATATCTTCCAACCAAGCTAGAGTTGAATCCGAAGAAGCTGAGAGCCATGCGCTGACTTCGGTCTAAAAAGAAACATTTAGTACTAGAAGGCTTGTATCTGAGGGCTGAGGTGATAAAGCAAAAGTAGCTTTCTTTGAAATGATGAGTGAATGGTTTGATCAATACCTGAGAACTAACCCTGCAGCACAACAAGCTCCCCCTTCTATTCCTCTACCAGTTTCCGAGATACAATAGGGTACAGGTACAGAAACCATTAGAATTGGTAAAGCTCTAGTAGATAAAATTAGTAAATACGGGGCAAAAGAATTTAGGGCATCAGCTGAAGATGATCCTAAACGGGCTGAATTCTGGTTAGAAAACAATATTCGGGTACTGGATGAACTATCATGTACATTGGCCGAATGTCTGTTGTACCGAAAGAAGAGGTCACTTGGGAATTTTTCCAAATAAAATTCAAAAAGAAATATATCAGCCAGAGATTTCTTGATCAGAAAAGAAAAGAATTACTTGAGCTTAAATAGGGTAATATGATGGTGTCTAAATATGAAAGAGAATTCGTTTGACTGAGTAAATATACCAGAGAATGTGTACAGAATGAAGCTAAAATGTGCAAACAATTTAAAGAGGGTCTAAATGAATACATCAAATTGCTGATTGGAATTTTTGAGTTAAGAGAATTTACAATATTAGCTGAAAGAGCCTACAAAGCAGAAGAATTGAGTAAACAAAAGAAACAAGCTGAAAGGGAAGCTCAGATCCTTAAAAGGAGATAGATGGGGAAATCACAGTTTTCTACTTCTAAGAAATCAAAGAAGTACCAGGATCGATCTATCTCAGCCACTGGGTATTCGGAAAGAGAACGAGGCTCCCAGCGCTCTAACTTGAGGTTTTCTACCCCATCAATGACTAGTGTGGATAGCGTCAATAATCTTAAACTAGGATGCAGGTACTGTAATAAAGCCCACTTTGGGGAGTGGCGATTGAAAAGTGAGGCCTGTTATAGATGCGGTTCTTTTGACCATTTCCTCAGAGATTGTCCAGAAAGAATAGAAAAAGAGGCTGAACAGATTTCGAAGCCGAGTAATCTTGCTACCAGGGGTAGACTACCTTGACCTTCTGGAAATGTTAGTGAGAGCAAAGGAGCTACAAAAGATACTGCAGTCAAATCTAAAGCACGAGCAGTTGTAAGAACTTATGCCATTCGTGCTAAAGAAGATACATTAACACCTGATGTCATTACTAGTACATTTTCCTTACTTGATATTGATGTTACTGCTTTAACTGATCTAGGTTCTATGCATTTATACATTTGCGTAAAACTTGTATTTGTTAAAAATTTGCCTGCTGAATTTACTAAATTGGTGGTTAAATTCTCAAATGCCCTTGGCCAATGTGTCATGGTGGATAAAATTTGCAAAAATTGTCCACTAATGGTAAAAGGCTATTGTTTCCCGACTGATTTAATGTTGTTTCCTTTCGATAAATTCTATGTGATATTGGGTTTGGATTGGCTACAGCATGATGCAATGGTAAATTGTAAGTAGAAATATATTGTGCTAAAATATTTTTGATCAGCAGCAGTTAGGACCTTAGCCCATTTCAGTAACAGTCATGTATGCAGTGATCAGAAAACAGAGTCCTATCCACTAGCCTCTAATACACCATCTCCGTCCAACCCTACACTTCCTATAGGATTTAAAACACCCACCCAGCCCTACACTCCTAGCTGTACCAAATGCGGCACATATCAGTATAACGTAGCTGAGCTGCCAATCAATAGACTTAAGAGCCTTTCAGTATATATATCGTAGCGGAGCTGCTAGTCAATAGGCTTAAAGCCTTTCAGTACACTTCCTCCAAATATCATCCAAACCTAACCCAATGCAATGCAAACATACAATAAATGACATGCTATCACGTGGTTATCAGTTACAGATATTCAAATCAATATACATGCATAATAATAATAATAATAATAATAATAATAATAATAATAATAATAATAATATTCAGATCAGTACATAAATCATACAATGAGTTCACACATTTAAGTGTCTAAGTAATGCTTCCCAACCCTATAGTAGGTTCACATCGACTTCGACAACCTGTGCAACCTTAGGAAACATTTCAGAAAAATGGTCTCACACGCCCATGTGGCCTGCCTGTGTGGCCCACACGGCCTAATTTGGCCTTGGCCGTGTGGATCACACGACCTAGCCCAAAATTCCACATGCTCATATGGACTGTCCGTGTGGACCCACATACCCGTGAAGCTTACACGACCCAAATTAGTCTAGCCCGTGTGTCACACACGGCCTACTAAATGGGCAACCACACAATCGTGTGGCGTCGATAGTGGGGGGTTTTTGGCTCTCGTCGAAACATCATTTTCTGTATTTTAGGGTACAAACCTAGTTTCAATTGATGCTAAAACGATCCACGAGTACTCCTGAACCTATAATCAATGAAACAAACCCCAAGATAAGTGTTTAAAACAACTTAAAACCGAACCTAAAGTGACGAATAATGCCCTTTAAACGACTAAGAAATTTACCTATGGATTAGCAATGAAAACTCGTACGTCTACCATGCCAATTGGAAATCCCAGCACCTTAATCTTTTTCTAAACACATCATTAGTCAATTAATCCCCTAAACCATCGTTCCCCAAAATCAAAGGAAAAAAATGTGGAAAAAGACCATTTACCAATCAACAGAGCAGGGATAGTTTAGTAAAGCAAAAACAAATGGATTAAGAAGGGTAACCAACAATTGAAACTGCAAAACAAAGGGGGGAAAGAAGGATGGCTTTAGAAAGTTGGGGAAGAAAATGAGAAAATGTCAGAAGCAAAAAGAAATTTTTGAAAACAGAAAATGGCAAAAAAACTCCACTGGAAATTCGACACCCATAATTTCACTCCCACAACATCACAACCAACTACCCAATCCCCTACAAATTCAACCACATCCACCCCCATCAGCATTTAAACTCTACCGAAACACTGTCTCATGATCCAGCCAAAAATAATGCTAATGTTAGGTCTCAATCTTAGGACCTCCAACAACCTAACGCTCCACTTATCCACCAAACCAGCAGACCCATTTTGGTATAAACTTACCAATAGTTAAACTTAAACCCTTGAAGCAAGGTTAAGGCTTTATTTATAAAAATACCAAAATTTGTCCAAGTCATGGCTTGAACTTGGGACTTCTCACACATACCCAGAACATATAACCACTGAAGTAGACAGACAGTTGTGTCACACATTCACAAAAACAAAAATAAGAATTTTAGGGTGTTACAACTCTACCCTCTAAAAGAAAATTTCGTCCTTAAAATTTACCTGATCAAAAAAGATAAGGATACTGCTGACGCATTGAAACCTCAGGTTCCCACGTGGCCTCCTTAGTGCTATGATTTTGCCACAGAACCTTAACCAGTGGAACAGACTTCTTCCTCAGTACCTTAACACCGTGATTAAGAATCTGAACTGGCTCCTCCTCAAACGTCAAGTCTGGCCTGACTTCAATTCCCTCAATAGGGACAGCATGAGTAAGATCAAAGTGTAGTGCCTCAACATCAAGACGTGGAACACGTCATGAATATAATCCAACTTCGGAGGTAGCTCTAACTGATAAGCAACTGGTCTCACTCACTTAAAATTCAGTATGGCCCAATGAACCTAAGGCTCAGCTTGTCCTTACGTCTAACCTCAGAATCTTCTTCCATGGTGAAACCTTAAGGAGCATAAAATCTCCCACAAAATACTCAATCTCTCGTTTCTTCAGATCCGTATAAGATTTCTACCTATCAGAAGCTACTTTCAAATGATCCTGAATTAGTCTAACCTTATCCTCTAACGCAGAAACCAATTTAGGACCTAGAACACGTCGTTCACCTAAATTAGTCCAGCATAAGGGAGTGCGTCACTAATATGCTCGCGATATAAGTAATAAAATTTATAAAAATTGATCACACCAAAACTAACTAATATCACAATTTTTAAAGGCAAGTGCACTTATCCAACAGTAGTATAGTTTAGTGGCAAGACCGAGTTATCGTACCCAAGGGAACCAAAAGTACTAATACTTACTTCATTTCTATTATCTAGCCTAAAAATAAAAGAGAATTGATTGAAACTAATTCTAAAACTAACTAAAAGTGCACAAAAAGTAAATTGGGGAAAACTTTAGGGAAAAGTTGATTGATATGAGCAATACTTAAAGGAGAATCCACCTAGACTTCACTTGTTATTAACTTCTCGAACTAGATGATTTCTTTACTTGACTTGATCCGTAGAGATCCCTAACCTATGTTAATACCTCTTTCGAGGATAAGAACAACTAGGCCTAGGCTGTTAATTAAAGTTTTCTTATTAATTAACACCCCTAGGTTGCATTAATTCGATCTATGGATCCCCTATTAGGTTTGACCCTAATCCGGCAGATTTATGTCGCCCTATGTCTAGGGTTGCATGTAACTCTGCTTAATTATGGTAGATCTACTCTTAAAACAGGGACTTTTGCTCTTCTGCCTAAGCACATCAAGTTCTTGAAGTAATACCTAGGATTATTAAATCAAGAATGAAGAACACATAATTAAGAACAATTCAAGTATTTATCAAATAATTCAAGAATAAATAATAACAAGATCTGTCTTAGGTTTCATCTCCCTCAAGTATTTGAGGGGTTTAGTTCATAATAAAGAAAGAAAACATCTCAAAAGAATTAAGATAACAAAACATAAAGAATCCAAAAACCCCTGAAGGAATTTAGGGAGATCCTCTGTCTTGATGTAGAATTCAGGCTTCTGGGATGAATCAATCGGCTTCCCTTGGAGTAATTCCTTGCTTTCACTCCTTGTGTTGGCAGAATTATAGTGCTCTTTCTTGAGAGAAAAAGAGTCTCTCTTTAGAGTTGTCTCTTGGGGTCTTTATATAGAGTTTAGAATGGCTTTCTTAACCCCTAAGTATCCAAATCCGAGTGAAATTCCTCTTCCTCACGACAGGGACACGCCCGTGTGCCACGCCCATGTGCCACGACAAGAGGCCGTGTGAGAGTCTGTCAATGGAGGCATGGCCATGTGGCTTGGCCGTGCTTGTCGGGGGCTAGACCGTGTGCTCTTTATGGGGCACGACCGTGTGGTGACTCCTTGGGCTGTGTCATTTTCACAATTTGGCCCATTTTCTCCGTTTTTGGTCCATTTTTTGTTCTTTTCTCTTCCATATGCTCTCCTGGGTATAAGATATGAAAAAGAAGATTAAGAGTACCAATTCTCACAAAATTAATGATAATCCATCCAAAATATAGGCTAAACATGAGGTAAAAATATGTATAATTTATCGTTTATCAAATACCCCCACACTTAAGCCTTTGCTTGTCCTCAAGCAAAATCTCAATCCCTAATTAAGAATCATTCTTCTCAACTTACAATCTTTATCAATAATGTTTCAAACTAATCCACAGGTAAGCATACAATGAAGATTCAATCAAAAGAACATTAAAGACTCAATCACTTTAAGTTGAGAATTTTATCATTGAAACATAAGTTTCTTCCTATTGCCTAAGTAGTCTCTCCATCTTAATTAACAGAAGTTGACATCCTCACTAAGGATTCACTCTATCCACTCGAAGTGTTTAGGGTTCAAAAATTAAGCACTCTCTAGTCAACCTGAAAAGTTGTTCCTATAGGCTTGCTAGAAAATCAAATCTCCACCACTATAGATTGATATGATACATCGATCAAAAGGTCTTTCAATGGTTGTAATGGGGCTTGGTTAGGGATGTTGTCACAGGCTACACAAGAGGGTTAGAATTGAGATTGAATTGAAAAATTATCTAGCTAGAGAAATCTCTATCACTGGAACATATTTCTCGAACTAATTCTTAAGATAATATCAATTCTGCCTTGGTAGCCTTAAAATAGAAATATGCAAAAACTATTTGAACTATTAAAGATTACAACTGAATACATATGTTTTTTTTTAAGAACAATTCAACTAGGATACAATACATTGAATAAAACTTTACAATCTAGAAAAGAGAATAAAGCTAGATAATAAGTTCAACTCAAATCTCGACAAAAATAGGGATCAAAGTAATTGAATGGAATTCAACAAAAATGGGTTATAGGTTAATATTAGAGGTAAGTCAAAGAAAAGGTTGTTAGGCTCAATGGGGTTTACTAGGGGTTAATTTATGGAGGTAGGCCTTTGTGGAGTAAGTGGGTTAAATCCTAAGTGCCTTTATCATCTCGGTATATCAAATTAACGATGTGGTCTTGACATGTATAATCAAAACAAGTTCTAGAATAACAAATCAATGTTGACTCACTCAAAGCAATAATAAAAGTGAGCACGAAAGAATGTATGCTTAAAAGGCTCAAAATCTCACCAGAATTATGGCTTTTGATGTCAATTCTGAGAATTTCAAATCTCAAGATAACACTTAGAATTAGGGGAAAGAACTTATGCAAAAATTGGAGTTCTCAAAAATTTCAACTTATCATGCTTGATTCCTTAATGTTTTAGAGTTTGAATAATCAAAGTACAAGCACCTATGTCTTAATTCTCAACATATCAATAAAAATCGTAAATCAATCAGAATTAATTCCTAATAGGAGGTTGAAGATAATGTAATTGAGAACAATCCATCAGATTTCAGGTTTTCATAGTATAAAGATTTAAAGTAAGTTTCCCCCTCACACTTAATATGTACATTGCCCTCAATGTACAAAGATAATATTAGTAGCAAGAAAAGCACAAGATTATAAGATAGGGAGAGGTATGAATCTCCCTGCTTTGGATGGATTAGTGAGATGGAGATTGGAAGAGTTGGCAGTTGTGGCAATGTGTTCCCTTTTTTATAGAGATTTGAGCTGTAAAGCTCCATTAAAACTGCGAAAGTATTTATTAGTCGTGAGAAATTTGGATTAATAGAAATTACTGATTAGAGATTAGCCGATATGAAAAATAGAAAAAGAAATAAAAGGAAAATAATAAACTAAGTTCTAAAAATACTAATATTCAAATAATGAAAAAGATAAAATAAAGTAAAAATAAAAAGAAAAAGGAAAATAAAGTTAGAAGCAAGGAAAAGGTAAAAATAGGGATCAGTGTTAAAATAAAAATAAAAATAAAAATAAAGTTAGGAGGAATAGAAGTCTCCAATCCTCAGATGGATCACGCTGCGGTGGAGTGATGCAGAGGTGCTGGCATATCTACTCTAAGGTGGCGTCGATGTAATTGAGGCGCTAGAAGTATTGCTGTTTGAATCGTGAAAAGCGCTCAGATAAGTCAGCATGGCTGGCTGCCGCATGAGATGGGTGGTAAGAGGGTGGTGGCTCGGTGGGTGCGTCCTCTGCTAGTGGTGGTGATGGGACATCATTAGTAATGTCCTCTGGGTCCTCGCCCCCCTGAACAAGTCAGAATTGAAGGGGGGTGCCTCCTGGCCTCCGCTATATCATCCTCATATATAACATAGTCGCGATGCCTTGGGAGACATCTGACTGATCAGGGTGTAGGAGGATGTCTGGGCGGAAGTGTTGAGGAGCCCGAAGTGACGAGCCAAGCGTGTGATGTAAGGCCCCATGGATAAAACGCCTTTGCGGTGCCTCTCCGTCTGATGCTGCATGGCGTGCGCAAAGAAGTATGCTAAGTCGATGACGTGCCCGTTCGCCATGCACCATAGGAAGTAGACGTCGTGAGTCTTAACGACGCTTGTGCTCTCTCGTCGACCTGTCAGAGTGTGAGCAAAGAGAGCATGAATATACCTCAAAGATGGGACGAAGGCGGTCGCCTTGCTGACACTAGGGTTATAGATTTGTCGTCTTGGGGCGATCTCGTGCCAACAATCGACGGGCCGGATGTGGATGCTATGAGAAAGGGTGGGGAAGTCCTCGTCTGCCATAAATTGCTCTGTATAGAGCCCAAGTGTTGAGCCGAACTCTGGCACGCTGAGGCGTCGCACGAGTCCTTCCAAACTGAACTGGACCGTCCCTAGGTCGTCGAATCTGGTCATCACAGTCTGAAGGTGGAAGGTAGAGCAGAACTCTAAAGTGAGTTCCAAGTAGGTAGGCTCGATAATCTGGAAGAACTGCTCCCATGGCTCGGTCATCAATAGGGCCCGAACATCGTCCATTAGATGTATCTGCTCGAGGTCGCCTTAATCTATGCAGCGGCCCGTGGATATAGCTCAGGCACGGAGTAGTTGATAATGTTCCTCCTGCGAGGCTTGGGCGAACATGATGAATGGGTGTCGAACGGAGGTTGGCCTCGATGATGAACTTCCCGACCTTTTACGTTTCTTGGATGCGGGGACAGCAGCTTTCTTACCGCGTGATGACATGTTACCTAAAATAAAGTTAGAATTATTAGTTCTAAAAATTGAAGTTAAATTGTAAACTATAATAAAATTAAATGTGTAGTATGATATGACAATGTGCCTAGAAAATAAAATAGGGACTATCCGAAATAGTAGAAATAATCCATTTTAGATGTGTAACAAAAATAATCAATATGGTTATGTATTTCTACTATATTCATGAGATAAATGGCAAGCAAATGTGAATTTAAATGGCATACAAAAATAAATTTAAATGGCATGCAATCCTAATATATTCTATACTATTCTAGATTATTCATCCTAGTGTAACAAATTCCATGCTTAAATTAACATCTAAAATAAAGTAAAATTAAATAATTAGATTATAAAGAAATGAAATATAAATAAATAAATGAGAAAAATGAGAGAATATAACCAAAAATGATGTTGCACGGTCGTGGGTTGAGGGTGAACAGTCGTGGGGTGGGTTTACACGGGCATGGGTCGGTTGATTTCGAGGGAGGTGGTGTTTTGAGGGCTGTGGCGGCGCTTGTGGTGGTTGGGGAGGGAGGATTTTAGGGTTTGAGTGAAAAAGAAAATGAATAGTGGCTTCCTTTTTTTAGTTTTTGGGTCACACGGGCATGTCACATGCCCGTATGAGTCTTATTTTGCCCGTGTCTTTCGAAATCAGGTGGTTTTGGCGTGCCTGGTTCGAAGTACACGCCTGTGGGAATGTTTTACATGGTCATGGGAGATTGGTTCTTTGTCACTCACACGGTCATGGGATGGTATACACGGCCGTGTGCGATCGTGTTTATGTTTCACATGGTCGTGTGATATGTTCCACAGCCGTGTGAAATTTGACAGTGTCTTCCACGGGCTAGGGACACGGGCGTGGGGATTTGTGCAAGCCCGTGTTGATACTGCAAGGTTGCCACGGCCATGTCGTACGGCCGTGGCTATTTATCGATGGCCCGTGTATTGGGAAAATTTGTGCTCTGTTTATACACGGCCTTAGTACATGACCGTGTCTCTGTTTAAAGTGTTCACACGGCCTGGGGCACGCCTGTGGGACTAGCTATGTGGGCCTAAATCTCTGCATTAAAAAGGGTTAGTTGATGCATGAAAAATACTAAAATCAAAATAGACAAAAAATTACTAAGTTAGTGCTCGGGTTGCCTCCCGAGAAGCGCTTATTTAGAGTCTAAGCTCGACTCTTCCTGGATATATCACTAAGGGATTTCGTGGAGCTGAAGCTCCTCTATGTAATCTTTAAAATTCTCACATTTGTAGTGTTTAAGCCTATGGCCGTTTACCTTGAACGTACCGTAGTTGGGGTGAGTTACCTCAATTGTGCCGTATGGAAAGATAGTTTGAATAGTGAATGGACCTGACCACCTTGACTTGAGTTTTCCAGGAAATAGTTTCAGCCTTGAGTTGTAGAGTAAGACAAGATCACCTGTTTTGAACTGCTTAGGTTGTTTCAGTTGTTTGTCATGACGTTGCTTCATGGCTTCCTTATATAGTCGTGAGCTCTCGTATGCATTGCAACGCCATTCATTGAGTTCATTTAACTGCATTAATCTCTTCTCAGCTGCAAGCTTCAAATCAAGGTTTAAAATTTTGATAGCCCAAAATGCTTTATGTTCAAGTTCAAATGGCAAATGACAACTTTTTCCGTAGACAAGTTTATAGGAAGATGTACCTATGGGTGTTTTAAAAGTAGTTCTATAAGCCCATAAAGCATCGTCTATTTTCCTTGACCAATCCTTTCTATTTGTTTCTATAGTTTTCTCTAAGATGCGTTTCAATTCTCTATTTGTCACTTCGACTTGACCACTGGTTTGTGGGTGATAAGGGTTAGTTGTTTTATGGTGTACTCCATACCTTTTTAAGACTTTTTCAAACTGGGCATTACAAAAATGTGTGCCCCTATCACTAATGATTATCCTAGGTGTTCCAAATCGAGAGAAAAGTTTCTTCAAAAATCGTACTACCATTCTAGCATCATTAGTAGGTAAGGCTTGGGCTTCCACCCATTTTGACATATAATCTACTGCTACTAGGATGTACTTATTTCCAAATGAAGTAGGGAATGGACCCATGAAATCAATACCCCATACATCAAATATTTCACATGAAAGTATTTAGTTCTGAGGCATTTCATTATGTTGAGAAATATTACCTGTTCGCTGACATTTATCACAAGAGGTCACATACCTGTTGGCATCCCTGAAAAGTGTAGGCCAGTAAAAGCCTGATTCAAGTACCTTATGAGCAGTTCTAGCTCCACTGTGATGTCCTCCTGTGGGTCCTAAATGGCAGTGATTTAAAATCTGGTATTAGTAATGCATCTTCGAATAACCTGATTTGCACAATTTCGAAAAAGAAAAGGATCTTCCCAAAAGTAGTTTTTCACATTAATGAAGAATCGCTTCTTTTGCTGATAGGTCAGCCCTTTTGGGGTTATGTGAGCTGCTAAATAATTTGCAAAATCAGCAAACCAAGGATCTGTTGTATCTGCTAAGGATAGGAGTTGTTCTTCAGGAAACAAATCGTTTATTTTGTCAAGGAACTTGGGTTGCGTGTTTTCTAATCTTGAAAAGTGATCTGCCACCAAGTTTTCAGCTCCCTTCTTGTCCTTTATTTCTAAATCGAACTCATGTAACAATAGAATCCATCTTATTAATCGAGGTTTTGCATCAGTTTTAGTTAAAAGGTAACGAAGAGTAGAATAGTCAGTATAAACAATGACTTTTGATAAAATCAAATAAGATCTGAATTTATCAAATGCGAAAATAACGGCTAGCAATTCTTTTTCTGTGGTAGTATAATTTGCTTGAGTGGCTATCAAAGTTTTGCTAGCATAGTAGATCGGTTGAAAATGCTTGTCTTTTCGTTGTCCCAAAACTGCACCTACTGCAAAATCACTTGCATCGCACATTAGTTCAAAAGGTAGATTCCAATCAGGTGAAATCATAATCGGAGCATTGACTAACTTTTCCTTAAGAGCGTTAAAAGAGTCTAAACATTCTTGGTCAAAGTTGAAAAGTACGTCTTTTTCTAGCAACTTTGTTAAAGGCTTAGCTATCTTAGAAAAATCTTTAATAAATCTGCGATAAAAACTGGCATGTCCTAAAAAGCTTATTATAGCCTTAACTGAACTAGGGGGAGGTAATTTTTCAATGGTTTCAAGTTTGCTTTATCTACCTCTATCCCTTTACTAGAAATTTTATGTCCTAATACAATACCTTCTTGAACCATAAAGTGGCATTTTTCCCAATTTAGCACCAAATTTGTCTCTTCACATCTTATCAAAACACGTTTTAGATTATTAAGACAAAGTTGGAAAGAATTACCGAAAATTGAAAAATCATCTATAAATACCTCCATGATGTCTTCCACGAATTCATTGAAGATAGCTATCATGCATCGCTGAAAAGTAGTTGGAGCGTTACATAAACCAAAAGGCATTCTACGATAAGCAAATGTACCGTATGGGCATGTGAATGTCATTTTCTCCTGATCTTCTGGAGCTATCGGGATTTGGAAGTAACTAGAGAGGCCATCTAGGAAACAATAATACATGTGACCTGATAATCTTTCCAACATCTGATCAATAAAAGGTAAGGGAAAATGATCTTTTCAAGTGGCATCATTCAGCTTCCTATAATCAATGCAAACTCTCCATTCAGTTTCTGTTCTTGTAGGTATTGCCTCTTTTTTGTCATTAGATACCACAGTCATGCCTCCCTTTTTAGGAACAACCTGCACAGGACTTACCCAAGAACTGTCAGAAATAGGATAAATAATGCCTGCATCTAGTAGTTTAATTACCTCGGCTTTTACGACTCCCTTCATGTTGGGATTCAATTGTCTTTGAGCTTGCACCGATGGTTTATATTCATCTTCCATTAAAATTTTGTGGGTGCAGAATGAAGGATTAATACCCTTAATATCTGAAATTTTCTAGGCTATAGCACGCCTGTGTTCTCTTAACACATGGAGAAGTTCCTCTTTTTCTGCAATACTCAAATCTGAGGCAATAATAACTGGTAAAGTTAATTCTTCCCCTAAAAAGGCATATTCTAAATGATCTGGCAGTTGTTTTAGCTCTAACTTAGGGGGTTCAGTAATGGAAGGTTTCTGCCTCAATTCATCACTCATCTTTATATTTTCATAACTTATGTGTCTTGTGATGATTTCATTAGAATCTAACTCCTTTCTTACTTCTTCAATTTCAGTGGTGGTTTCATCTTCCCCCCACCTTGAACAGGACACAGTTCCAACGTGTCTGCAAGAGAAAGTTCCCGAAAATTATCTTGAACAAAATAATCAATAATATCAACAAAATAACATGAATCATCTTGTTCTTTAGGAAATTTCATGGCATCATAGATTTTAAACACGACTTCGTCCTCACCAACTCTAAGTACTAATTTACCATCCCCTACATCAATAATAGCTCTAGCAGTGGCTAAGAATGGACATCCCAAAGTTAAAGGTACCTCAATGTCCTCATCCATATCAAGCACAACAAAATCAACAAGGAATATAAATTTATCTACCTTTACTAGCACATCTTCTATGATTCCCCTAGGATATTTAACAGATCTATCAGCTAGTTGAATACTCATCCTAGTGGGCTTTGGTTCCCCTAGACCTAGTTGCTTGAACATTTCGTAAGGCATGAGATTAATGCTAGCACCTAAATCGGCTAAGGCTTTATCAATAAGTAAACTACCAATTAAACAAGGAATAGTAAAACTCCCTGGATCTTTCAGTTTTGCCTACAGGTTATTCTGGAGAATAGCTGAGCATTCCTCGTTGAGTTCCATTGTGGCTAATTCTTCCAACTTCCTTTTGTTTGTCAGAAGTTCTTTAAGGAACTTCGCGTACTTCGGCATCTGTGAAATTGATTCAATAAAAGGTAAGTTAATGTGAAATTGTTTAAAAAGTTCAAGAAATTTATCGAATTGGGCGTCTGTACGGTCTTTCTTCAACTTTGCCAGATATGGAATGGGCGATTGGTATTCCTTGAGTGTTGGTTGAGTGTTTTCCTTGGATTCCTCTGCCTTGTCTCCCGAAGATTCTAGAGCAGATTTCTTTTCTGGTTCAGCTAGGACTTTCCCATCTCTCAGAGTAATTGCTTTGACATGTTCTCTGGGATTTGGCTTAGTATTACTTGGTAGTCAACCTTGTGGTCTTTCTGAAATTAATTTTGCAAGCTGACTGATTTGATTTTCAAGCCCTTGAATTGATGCTTGTTGGTTTTTTAATGTTGTTTTCATGTTTTAGAAACGGGTTTCTGATGCGGCCATAAATTTGGTGAACATCTCTTCAAGATTCGGCTTTTTCTTTTGTTGTGGTGGTGGGTGCTGAAATCTCGGATGAGGCTGTTGTCTTTGATTTCCTTGTCCTCCCCATGAAAAATTGGGGTGATTTCTCCAACCTGCATTGTAAGTATTACTATAAGGGTTATTTTGAGGTCTAGAATTGTTACCCATATAGTTGGCTTGCTCAGTTTCCTTGCTGTGTCCATAAGTTGAATAGTCCGGATTCAACATATTTCCTGGGGTTGCGTCGCACTGCATCACTGGCTGTACCTGCGTAGAACCAAAAAAATTATCAAACTTTTTATTTAAAAGTTCTAGTTGGTTAGTAAGCATGGCGACAACATCAATATTATAAACTCCTACAGCTTTTGTCGGCTTTGTCCTCATGACTTGCCACTGATAGTTATTCAGTGACATCTCTTCAATAAATTCATAAGCTGCTTCGGGTGTTTTGTTATTGATTGTTCCTCCTGCGGCTGCGTCGATCATTTGCCTTGTTGAAGGATTCAAACCGTTGTGAAAGGTTTGAACTTGTAGCCATAAAGGTAGGCCATGATGAGGGCATCTTCTCAAAAGATCTTTGTATCTCTCTCAAGCATCGTAAAATGTTTCTAAATCCATCTGCACAAAAGACGAGATATTGTTTCGTAATTTAACTGTTTTAGCTGGATGAAAATATTTAAGTAAAAATTTTTCAGTCATTTGTTCCCTTGTGGTGATTGAGCCTCGTGGTAAAGAGTTTAACCACTGTTTGGCTTTGTTTCTCAAAGAGAATGGAAATAGCCTTAGATGAATGGCATCATCAGAAACGCCATTAATTTTAAAAGTATCACAAAGTTCCAAAAAGTTGGCTATGTGTGAATTTGGATCTTCATCCTGTAAACCATCAAACTGCACCAATTGTTGTATCATCTGAATAGTGTTAGGCTTTAATTCAAAATTATTAGCAGTAATAGTAGGTCTAAGAATGCTAGTTTGGGTACCAACCAAGCTAGGTTTAACATAATCATACATTGTGCGAGGAGCTACTTCCTGATTTGCTGGTGGCGCGGCTATTGCGGGCGGTGGTGGAATATTTTGATTTGCTTCCATTTCTACTATAGGTTCTGGCCTTTGTTCTTGTCCTTGGTCTGGATATTGTATGCTTCATCTAATCTCTCTGCGAGTTCTGCAAACTGTTGCTTCTAAATCTTCGTAAAAAAGTAGTGGTCCTGCTGGGTTGTTTCAAGTCATAAACTAGAAATACCTAGAAGGAAAAATAAAAGAAAAATAAAATAAAATAAATAAAAGAAAATAATAAATAACAAGAAAAATAAAAATAAAAATAAAAATAAATAAAAACTGAAAATAAATAAATATAGTAATGGTTAAAGTAATAGAAATCGAGTTTTCTTAATATTTTAATTCCCCGGCAACGACACCAAAAACTTGATATGCTTGCGATATAAGTAATAAAATTTATAAAAACTGATCACACCAAAACTAACTAATATCATGATTTTTAAAGGCAAGCGCACCTATCGAACAGTAGTATAGTTTAGTGGCAAGACCGAGTTATCGTATCCAAGGGAACCAAAAGTACTAATACTTACTTCCTTTCTATTATCTAGCCTAAAAATAAAAGAAGATTGATTGAAACTAATTCTAAAACTAACTAAAAGTGCACAAAAAGTAAATTGGGGAAAACTTTAGGGAAAAGCTAATTGATATGAGCAATACTTAAGGGAGAATCCACCTACACTTCACTTGTTATTAACTTCTTGAACTAGATGATTTCTTTACTTGACTTGATCCGTAGAGATCCCTAACCTATGTTAATACCTCTTTCGAGGATAAGAACAACTAGGCCTAGGCTGTTAATTAAAGTTTTCTTATTAATTAACACCCCTAGGTTGCATTAATTCGATCTATGGATCCCCCTATTAGGTTTGACCCTAATCCGGCAGATTTATGTTGCCCTATGTCTAGGGTTGCATGCAACTCCTCTTAATTATCGTAGATCTACTCTTAAAACAGGGACTTTTGCTCCTCTGCCTAAGCACATCAAGTTCTTGAAGTAATACCTAGAATTATTAAATCAAGAATGAAGAACACATAATTAAGAACAATTCAAGTATTTATCAAATAATTCAAGAATAAATAATAACAAGATCTGTCTTAGGTTTCATCCCCCTTAAGTATTTGAGGGGTTTAGTTCATAATAAAGAAAGAAAACATCTCAGAAGAATTAAGATAACAAAACATAAAGAACCCAAAAACCCCTGAAGGAATTTAAGGAGATCCTCTGTCTTGATGTAGAATTCAGGCTTCTGGGATGAATCAATCGGCTTCCCTTGGAGTAATTCCTTACTTTCACTCCTTGTGTTGGCAAAATTATAGCTCTCATTCTTGAGAGAAAAAGAGTCTCGTTAGAGTTGCCTCTTGGGGTCTTTATATAGAGTTTAGAATGGCTTTCTTAGACCATATGTATCCAAATCCAAGTGAAATTCCTCTTCCTCACGACAGGGACACGCTCGTGTGCCACGCCCGTGTGCCACGACAAGTCGATGGAGGCACGACCGTGTGGCCTGGCCGTGCTTGTCGGGGGCTGGACGGTGTGATCTTCATGTGGCACAGCCATGTGCCACGGCCGTGTGGTGACTCATTGGGCCGTGTCGTTTTCATAATTTGGCCCATTTTCTCCGTTTTTGGTCCATTTTTCGTTCTTTTCTTTTCCCTATGTTCTCCTGGGTATAAGATATGAAAAAGAAACATTAAGAGCACCAATTCTCACAAAATTAATGATAATCCATCCAAAATATAGGCTAAGCATGAGGTAAAAATATGTATAATTTATTGTTTATCAGTGACGACCATACAGAGCCTCGTAAGGTGCCATCTGAATGCTAGACTAGAAACTGTTATTATAGGCAAACTTTGCTAGCGGCAGATACTTCTCCCAACTGCCTCGGAAATCGATAACACAACTCCTCGGTATATCTTCCAGTATCTGAATCACCCTCTTAGATTGACCATCAGTCTGAGGATAGAATGCAATACTGAAGTCCAATCTCGAACCCAGAGCCTAATGTAACTTCTTCTAGAACTGAGATGTAAACCAAGGATCCTTATAAAAAATGATCGAAATAGGTACCCCATGCAGTCTCTCTATCTTAGAAATATAAAGCTTTGCCAGCTTTTATAGAGAATAATCTGTCCTAACTGGTATGAAGTGCACAGACTTTGTCAATCAATCCATGATGACCTAGACTGAATCCTTCTTAATGGGTGTTAGAGGCAACTACCCACTAACGAAGTGCATCGTCACTCGCTCCTATTTCTATAGCAGAATCTTAACCATCTACAACAAACCTGAAGATAACTGATGCTTAGCCTTAACTTGTTGGCATGTCAAACATCTAGCCACAAAATCAGTAGCCTCTCATTTTAATCCTAGCCACCAGTACAACTCGTGAAGATCTTGGTACATTTTATTTCCGCTAGGATGCATAGTATAAGGGCTACTATGTGCCTTTGTCAATATAGATTGTCTCAAATCAGTATCATTCGGAACACAAATCCATCCACGGAAACAGAGTACCCCTTTCCTATTCAAGCCAAAATTTGTAGTGTTGCCACTCTTAATCTGACGAAACTGTAACCTAACTGACTCATCCTCTAACTTTTTATCTCGAATTTGCCCAATCCAAGTTGGTTTAACCTGAAGCTCGGCTAATAAGCTACCATCATCAAATAAGCTAAGGCAAGCAAACATTGCCCTCAGATCAGTCATAGCTCTACGGCTTAGTACATCGGCCACCACATTGGCCTTGCCAGGATGGTACTCAATAGTACAGTCATAATCATTAAACAACTCAATCTATCTACGTTGCCTAAGATTTAACTCCTTCTAAGTAAGGAGGTATTTGAGGCTTTTGTGATCAGTGTATATAATATACTTCTCACCATACAGGTAGTGCCTTAAGATTTTCAGAGCAAATATTATGGCGGCCAATTCCAAGTCATGCTTCAGATAATTTGCCTCGTGTGTCTTAAGCTGATGAGACACATATGCTACCACCTTACCATCCTACATCAACACACATCTTAAACCAACATGTGATGCATCACTATAAACCGTGAACTCTTTTCCAGGTTCAAGCTGTATTAGAAGGAGAGTCGGAGTCAGAACAGTCTTAAGCTTCTCGAATTACATAGCAGCTTAGTTAAGGGTGCTGCAACTAGTGAGAAGCCTTTCACAAATCATCGATAATAACCCTCCAGTCCTAGAAAACTATGCATCTCAGACACATTCCTTGGGTATTTCTAATCCAACACAGCTTCAATCTTTCGAGGATCGACTCGAATCCCTTCAGTAGAAACTACATGACCCAAAAATGTTATGTTACATAACCAAAACTCGCACTTGCTGAACTTAGCATAGAGCTGTTTTTCCCTTAAAGTTTGAAAAACAACTCTTAGGTGCTCATCATGCTCATCCTCAGTCCTCGAATAAACCAGTATATCCTCGATGAACACCACTACAAACTGATCTAGATAGGCTGAAGCACTCTATTCATTAGATCCATGAAAGCTGTCGGTGCATTAGTCAGTCCAAAAGACATCATTAGGAACTCGTAGTGACTATAACGAGTTCTAAATGTCGTCTTATGTACATCAGCCTCTTTTACCCTCAACTGATGATACCTAGATCAAAGGTCATTATTGGAGAATACTGAAGCTCCTCGAAACTGGTCAAACAAGTCACAATCCTCAGAAATGGGTACTTGTTCTTAATGGTCAACTTATTAAGTTGTCGGTAGTCAATGCACATCCTCATGGATCCATCCTTCTTTTTTAACAAATAAAATAGATGCTCCTCACATAGACACACTAGGGCTGATGAACCCACGATTCAATAACTCCTAAATCTGAGCCTTAAGTTCAGTGATCTCATTCGTGCCATTCAGTAGGGGGCAATAGACACCGGAGTTGTACCAAGAAGAAGCTCAATCCCAAATTTCACTTCCTGACTCGGAGGTAAACCCAATAGCTCCTCAGGAAAGAAGTCTAGAAAATCCCTTCCAGTTCTAACGTCCTTAACAATAGAGTCCTCAGAAGCGGAAACACTTACATAGGCTAAGTATGCCTCACATCCCTTACGAACTAGTTTCTTCACCACCAGTGTAGAATCACATTAGATAAATAATCTCGACGTTTTCTAATCATGACTACCTTTTTGTCATCCCCAGTTCTCAAGACAACCCTCTTAGTCACACAATCCAAGTTGACACGATGTTTGACCAACCAGTCCATTCCTAAAATTAGATCGAACTCCCCAAATGGAAGCTCCATCAGGTTAAACATAAATACCAACCCTTAAAACCCTAGCAGAACATCTCTATACAGTTTGTTAATCCGAATCGATTGCTCAATTGGACTTAGTACTGTCACCTCGCTAGAAGTACTCTAAAAAAAAATCCCCAAGTATCCAGACACAGTACAAGCTACATAGAAATGTGTGGAACCTATGTCTATCAATGCAAGATAAGGTACATGATATATAAGGAACACACCCGTAATGACGTCTGGAGCATCTTCGTCCTCTCGGCAATATGTAGCATATACAAGAGTAGCTGCCTCACCTCAGCCTGACCAGTACCTTAGCCTGGTGCTCGTGTCCATGGCCCATACCATTACCACCCCTAGCCTATCCATGGCCTTTCGATGGCTGCTAAACTACCCTCTATGGCTGTGCAGGACCAGTACCTGGAGCTTACATCTGATCGGGCCTTAGTGGACATTCCTGAATGTGGTGTTCTAGTGACCCACACCTCAAACAAGCCTCAGTCCTCCTCCAACACTCGCCTTAATGGCATCTGCCACAAACTCTACAAGGTTGCAGTTCTGTAGGGGCAACAAGGGACCCAGCTCTAACTGGCCCATTAGATCTGGCTTTTTTCTAGGCCTCTGTGCAGAACTCGGGGGCTCTAAATCCCCCTTGTTCTTACCTCTCTAGCGGTCTCTATTTTGGCACTCAACGCGCTGAACCTTCTCAGCGATCTTCCCCTTCTCTACCAGAACTGAGAACTCTCGCTCCCTTTGCGAAGCTATCAATACCTTCAGATTATCCCTCAGGCCATCCTTAAAATGGACATACCTCTCATACTCAGATGCCACCATACCTCGGGCATAGCGGTTCAGTCTCAGAAACTCGGCCTCATACTCAGCCACTGACTGGTCTCCCTAGGCGAGATTCAAAAACTCACGCCTCCTAGCATCAATGTAACTCGCCACTACATACTTCTCTTAAAAGGAAAACTTAAAGAAATCTCAAGTTAAACGTTCAGGCTGATTGCCTTTCTTAATAGTCGGCCACCACTGATAAGCCTCATCATGCATCAACGAAATTACACCCTTTAATTTCTGCTCAGGGGTGCAATCTAAATCATCCATAATCCTCTCTGTGGCCTCCACCTAGTACTCAACCACATTAGGGGCAACTCTAGTGACACCCCTAAAAAGCTCAATTTCATTGGACCAGAGTTATTCCGTAACCGACCCTCGACCCTCAAATCCAATATTGGGCCCAACAACCCTCTCCAATATCCTTGGCATAGCCTGGGACAAGGCGTCGTCCCCAGCCATGCGATCACTATACCCAATCTCAGTAGCAGGTGACACCGTTGTCTCGCTAGTGTCCAGATTCAGAATACTACCTTGAGAAGAGGAAGACTCAGATCAAGCCCCCTACGGCCTCTACCACGGCCTCGAATAACACGTCCGCAGGTACCACGTGCGCTTATTATATAACTCAAATTTATCTGTATTACGAATTTTTATGAATCAGTTAAAGTTCCAATATTTATTAATGAATGTTTTATGTAAACAGTTTCAGTAGTTCAGAGTTTTTTTCGTACGTCACAATCTCTATAAGTTTTACTATAGTTTCAATTTTACTATAATTTTTAATGTACACTAACTAGAGTGTTTTCACAGTATACTACCTACAGTAGTTCTAGAATATACTATCTACATTATTTTCAGTTTAAACATATCACAGTTTCAGAATACTTACAGGATCGGCGCCAGAGACTCGGTGTACCACATACTCAATCAAATCATTTCATTCTTTTGAAAATCAATCCTTTGGAAACCAAATTGTAAACCCAAATCCACAGTTAAGTTTTACAATCGGGCTCTGATATCATAAATGCAACACCCTAAACCCAGCCTAGACGTTACGGCTGAATCTGGTAATGTCACATGATAGGGTGTTTGAAAACTATGTTGTCGTGGTAAAACCATTTTTGTTTATTTACTTTTCTTTTACTCTTATTAGCTCCAAGTTCGCTTACCTATTTAGTCGATTGTTTAAAATATAGTTCATTACGGAAGCCTTAAAAATTGTTTTAAGTAAATCGTGTGTTTTGAAAATGATAAACCATAATATATACATATTTTTATCCCATGCTTGGCACATTTATGGATGATTTATCATTACATTTATGAAACTTGATGCTCTTAATCCTTTAATTTCATGTTTTATACTTAGGTGAGCATAAGAAAGAGAAAAGAGCAAGAAACGGGTCAAAAAGGGATAAAATAGGCCAAAATCAACCCTCAACATGGCCTAGACATCTTCACACAGGTAAACCACACGCCCGTGTATGACACACAAAATTACACATGGCCTAAGCAGCCTCACACGAGTGTGTCACACAGGCGTGTCCCTGTCGACCCTTGTTTCAATCTCACGCGGAAAAAAGTTAATCATTGGGAATTCTGGGCATTAAAAAGTCTATAAAAACACCCAAGAAAAGGAACCTAAGGACACACAGAGTAGAAAGCAAGGAATTACTCGAGAAACACCAATCGATTCATCCCGGAAGCAAGGATTTACATCAAGAATGAAGATTTCCCTTCAATTTCTCTCGAAGTTTTTGGGTTATTTATGTTTTTTTGTTTTCCCTATTTTGAGATGTTTGCTTTTATAAACATGAACTAAATCCCCTAAATACCTTCATCCCTAAGACGGATATTGTTTTTATTTTCTGAATTATATGATAAATATTTGATTTGTTCTTAATTGTGTCATTAATTCTTGTGTTAATATTTTAGGATATTAGTCCAAGTTGAATGTGCTTATTCAATGGAGCAAAAGTCCCAGTCTAAGAGTAGATCCAACATAATTAAGCGGAGTTGACTACAATCCTAGACATAGAATGACGAAAATCTGCCGGATTAAAGTCAAATCTAATAGGAAAATCCATAGATCAAGTTAATACAACACTAGGGGTTTTAATTAGAAAGAAATTTCCATTAATCAACCTAGGGTTAGTTGTTTTTAGTCTTGAAAGAGATATTAACATAATTTAGAGATTTCTACAGATCAAATCAAGTGAATAAATCGTCTAGTTCAGAATCAAATAACAAGTGAAGTTTAGGTGGATTCTTCCTTGGGTATTGTCTCAATCAATCAGTTCTCCAAAAGCAATTTCCCCAATTTACACTCTGTCGCATTCTTAGTTTAGTTAATTTTTAGTCTAAACATGTCCCATTTATTTTTTGGCTAGATAATAAAAAGAAAGTTAATACTAGTACTTTTAGTCCCTGTGGGTTCGACATTCCGGTCTTGCTGATAAACCATAATTTATACGTATTTTTATCCCATGCTTAGCATATTTTTGGATGAATTATCATTAGAATTGTGGAATTTGATGCTCCTAATCCTTTAATTTCATGTTTTATACTTAGATGTGCATAAGGAAGAGAAAAGAGCAAGGAACGGGCCAAAAATGGGAAAAGTAGGCCCAAATCAATAATCAACACGGCCTGGACATTCTCACACAGGTACACCACATGCCCGTGTCTTTCTAGTAGACTTGAACATGGCCTAAGCTTGAGTCACACGGGTGTGCCACACAAGCATGTCCCTGTCATGACCTGTTTTAATTTCACACGGAAAAGGCTACTTAGGGGTTAAGAAAAGCATTCCAAACTCTATAGAAACACCCTAAGAGATGACTAAAAGGGGGGACGGAGAGTAGAAGGCAGGAAATTACTCAAGGAAAGTCGATTGATCCATCTCAGAAGCAAGGATCTACATCAAGATTGAAGATCTCCCTTCAATTCTTTCAGGAGTTTTGGGTTTTCTTTATGTTTGTTGTTTCCCTTATTTTGAGATGTTTTCTCTTTTTATTATGAACTAAACGCTTAAATACCTGAGGGGGATGAAACCTAAGACGAATCTTGTTATTGTTATCTAAATTATATGATAAATATTCGATTTGTTCTTAATTGTGTTTTTAATTCTTCAATTGATATTTTAGGATATTAATTTAGGTCGAATGTGCTTATTTAGTGAAGCAAAAGTCCCTGTTTAATAGTAGATCCAACACAATTAAGCGGAGTTGATCGCAATCTTAGACATAAGACGATGAAAATCTGCCTGATTAGAGTCAAATCTAATAGGGGGATCCATAGATAGAATTAATGCAAAACTAAGGGTTTTAATTAGAAAAAGATTTCAATTAATCAACCTAGGGTTAGCTGTTTTTAGTCACGACGGAGATATTAACATAATTTAGGGATCTCTATGGATCAAGTCGAATGAAGAAATCGTCTAATTCAGAGTTAAATAACAAGTGAAGTCTAGGTGGATTCTTCTTTAGGTATTATTTTTATCAATCAGTTGTCCCATAGTAATTCTCCAATTTATTCTTTGTCCCATCTTTAGTTTAATTAGAATTTTTAGTTTACAAATAACTCCCCTTTATTTCTAGGCTAAATAATAGAAAGAAAGTTATTACTAGTACTTTTAGCTCCTTGGATTCGACATTTCGGTCTTGCCACGAACTATACTACTATTCGATAGGTGTGCTTGCATTTTATCGTGATAATAGTTAGTTTTTAGGTGTGATCATAAAATTATTAAAACTTATCACGAGCACATCACTTGCCATAAGCTATACTACTGTTGGATAGGTGCGCTTACCTTTATTGAGATAATAGTTTAGTTTCGGGTACAATCTTATCACATGAAGTTTTTGGCATAGTTGCCAGGGACTGAAATATTAGGAACACTCAATTTTTATTACTTTAGCCATTCTTACTTTTATTGCAATTTACTTTTTGTTTTTATTTTAAGTTTTACTAAACATTTCTTTTTATTTTTCCCTTACAGGTGTCTCTAGTTTATGACTAAGAAGAAATCCGTCAGGACCTTTGCTTTTTGATAGTGAGATAGAAGCATCAGCTTGTAGAAACCGTAAAGAAATAAGGTAGAGCCTACAGTACATAATGGAAGAGCAAGAGGACCGTGACCGACACTACCGAAGAGATGGAGGCGAATCAGAATAATCCATTACCTACTGTGGTAGCCGCAGCTCTTGTGAATCAGAATGCTGCTCCTCGTACTATGTATGATTATGCTAAGCCTAATTTAGCTGGTACTGAATCGAGTATTGTTAGACCTACTGTTGCTGCAAACAATTTTGAACTAAAACCTAACACTATACAGATGATACAACTGTTTGTTCAGTTTGATGGTTTGCAGGAAAAGTATCCTAACACACATTTAGCAATTTTTTTGGAACTCTACGACACCTTTAAAATTAATGGCATTTCTGATGATGCCATTCGTCTTCAGTTATTTCCCTTTTCTCTGAGGAATAAGGCTAAACAGTGGTCAAACTCTCTACCACGAGGGTCTATCACTACTTGGGACCAAATGACCGAAAAATTTCTTTTAAAATATTTTTTTCCAACTAAAACGGTAAAGTTGAGGAATGACATCTCTTCTTTTGTGTAGATGGATCCAGAAACTCTTTATGACATATGAGAGAGATACAAGGATTTATTGAGAAGGTGCCCTCACCATGGGTTACCTCTGTGGCTACACGTTTAGACTTTCCACAGTGGTTTGAATCCCTCAACAAGGCAAATGATAGGTGCAGCTACCGGTGGAATGGTAAATAACAAAACACCTGAGGAGGCTTATGAGTTTATAGAGGAGATTTCACTGAATAACTATCAGCAGCAAGTCATGAGGACAAAGCCGATAAAAGCCACCGGTGTTTTTATTGTCGACGCAGTCACCATGCTTTCTAGCGAGGTAAAACTTTTGAATAAAAAGATTAATGGTTTAGTTGTTCTTCGTAGGTACATCCAGTTATGCAGTGTGACACGAATAGAATTAGTATGGGCAACACAGAGTACTCCCCATATGGACATGGCATGGAAAACGAGCAGATGAATTATATGGGTAATAATCTTCAACCACAAAACAATCCTTACAATAACACTTACAATGCAGGTTAGAGGAATCATCCAAATTTTTCATGGGGCGATCAAGGGAATCAAGGAAATCAAAGGCCACCACCCCTTCCAAGATTCCAGCAACCCCTCTATCGACAGGAAAAGAAACTAAACCTTGAGGAGATGTTGGAAAAATTCATATCAGTGTCAGAAACCCATTTTTAGAATACCAAAACAATACTTAAGAATAAGCAAGCTTCATGTAACACCCCGAATTGTGGGCCTAGAAGAATTGGGACTTGGGCTTGGGTACGTTTAAAATTCTTGAGTGTAAGACATCGGCTCAATTTGCAAGTTAATATTGTTGGGTTAATGATTTTGGAATGTTACAGGGTTTTTATGAAGTTCTGGGTTTAAGCTTGGGTATAGGAAAAATCTTGGTTTTGGCCTTAAGGGAACCCTGATCTCAAGTGGGTTAGCTTATAAATAAAAAGGGCAAAAATAAGACACAAAAGGAGATGTGGTCTAGTGGCAAGGAAGTGAAGCCATAGGGGAAGCAAGGGGTCCAAAGTTCAAGTCTTGGCTCTTACAATTTATTTTGGTTTCTCTTTTAAATAAATCTGGAAGCGAGTAAGTGGGCTTTAAAGTTAAATATGTTGGACTTGTGACACAAAGGAGCTTGTATCCTAGTGGTGGTGGCATGGCATGGCTATCAAGAGGACTTTGGTTCAAATCCCTTTGCATGCAAAGGTTGGTTATTTTGCTAATGAGTTGGTTTTAGAGGATTGATGGAGAATCCCTCATCGGGAAGCTAACATCAGAATAGGCGAGAAGCTAGCTTTAAATAGAGCAAACCATGAGGAGAGTTAGCATACCTTTCTTGGCTTATCCCTTTCGCGTTGTGGCGTGTTCGTTTAGGTCAGTCGTTGGATCATTCGTTGATCTATATTTCGTTGGGTCATGGTGGTGGTGACCGTAGTTGATCGACACCCCCTAGGGAGTCAAGGGTGCGATTATTGTTGGCTTCTGGGCATAACAGCGTTTAGAGCGCAAATTAACTTCAGATACCTATCAGGTGTGTATTTTACACTACTCTAGCTGTAGAACGGCAAATGCCAAAATGCTGAAATGTTGGTCACATAGTGATGGTAGCCACACGAGTGTGCGAGCGCACATATAGGAGCTTTGATGTGATAGTTAAGATCATCATGAGTATTCTTGTGGGTTTAGGTTGCTTTGGGCCACGACGGGCCGGAATGGACCATGTGGGACCAATGGGACCGTGGGCCCAATCGTTTAAATTGTATGATTGTGTAGTAAATATTGGACTGGACTATGTGAATCTCATATTTGTGGCTAGATTTGGGCAAAAAGGGCCACACGAGCGTGTGGGCCAACTTGGGCCGAAAACGGGCCTTAGGCCCATTCGCAGCGTTATCTCTGTTTAGAATACTGAGTCACTCGAGACGACTGTAGACCTTCTGAGGGATTGAAAAAATTACAAAAATACCCTCAATTTACATAATTACCAAAATACCCCTAGTTTACAAAATTATAGGAATACCTTCAGTTTACAAAATTATCGAAATACCCCCAGTTTAAAAAATTACCAAACTATCCCCAATTTGCAAAATTATAGAAATACCCCTGGATTGCAGAATTATTGAAATACCCTTGGATTGCAAAATTACCAAACTACCCTCAGTTTACAAAATTACAAAAATACCCCTGGATTGCAAAATTATCGAAGTACCCCTAGTTTAAAAAATTACAGAAATACTCCTGAATTACAAAATTACCGAAATACCCCTAGATTGCAAAATTATCGAAATACCCCTAGATTGCAAAATTACCAAATTACCCTCGATTTATAAAATTATTGAAAAACCCCTGTAGGGTAGGATTACCGAAATACCCCTGTAGGGTAGAATTACCGAAAACCCCTGTAAGGTAGGGTTACCGAAATACCCTCGGTAGAGTAAAATGACCGTTTTGCCTTAAGGTATAAAATGACTATTTTGCCCTCGTAGGTAAATGACTGACTTGGGCTATGACTGATTTGACTATGAATGTATGATTGTGTTTTAATTGACTTGACTGCAATTGTATGACTGATTTTGAGCATGTCATTTTGCATAATGCATGGGTTAAGATGTTGTTTATGGAGGAAGTTCGGTTTTGATAGGATCACACGGGTCGCGCGAGACGACTGTGGACCCAGCTCTATTCTGATAGGATCGCACGGGTTGCACGAGATGACTGTGGATCCAGTATTGATGGATTAAAGCCACTTGTTCTGATTATGGCTCTGTGCTGCCTTGATTATGGCTTTGTGCCAATTTTATTTACCTACGGCTACGTGCCAATCGGATTTATTGATGACTATGTGTAAATCACATTTACCCATGGCTGTGTACCGGTTATGTTGCCTTAGTTGATGGCTACATTCCTAACATAATGCATTTATCAATGGCTTTGTGCCATTCTGCTTACGGCTTTTAGCCGTTCTATTATTTGGCAGCATTGCTGCGATATTTATAGCTTTTAGCTGTTCTGTCTACGGTGCTGAGCCGTTCTGTTTACTTAGTGCCACAACCAATGCTAAGATTGGTGTGTTGGCTAGGTGGGTTGATTTATTCCCCACAGATGTGTAAGGTTGGTACGGGTGGTGTGTTGGCTGGATTGGGATAGGATGCATACTCATACTGTTGCATATATGCTTTTGAGTTTTGTCTTTGGATTGGGCTTAGGCTACTTGTTCTATTACTGGTTTGGGCTAGGCCCAATTGATTCTGTTATAGGCTGTGACCCAATTGATATTGTAGTAGGCTTAGCCCACATATGCTCTGAATTGTACTGTACTGTTTCTGTTATAAGGCTTTGGCCCAATCTATTTCTGTTTCTGTCTCCGTGTACTGATTGTTACTTTAGTAAGGGGATTACACACTGAGTTTTCATAAACTCACCCCGTTTATTAATTTTTCTCAGATAATCGCCAGCCTTAGGAGGATCGGTGCTGTGAGGGACTCGGAGATGGCCACACATCTGCTTCTATTTTTCAATTAAATTATTCATGAGTACTTTAATTTGGTTTTGAGTTGTAATAAGGCCTTTATAATTTCTGAATTTTAACTTTGGGTTTTTTATTTACTTTGATTTATATATGTTAGAGGTAAATCACGACTTTCCAAAATGTTAACTGTTTTTCTTAAAACATCTTATTTTCGTAAATCAGTTTCTTTTAAATAAAGCTTCCGCAACAAATAGGGTTTAAAAGGGTAATAACATTTTACAAGAGAATAGTTTTTAATAAACCACGTTTTGGAAATAAGCAAACGAAATTCAAGATTTTATGCAAGGTTTAAATGCCAACAATTTTTAAATAAGAAGGGTTTTCAATGAAAACAAGGTTTTCGAAAGACACTTCAATATGACACGCCAGATTCGAGCCTAACTTCTAGGTCGGGTTTGGGGTGTTACACTTCAATTCAAGAACTTGAGAATCAAATTAGTCAGCTTGCTAAGATGATCTTTGATAGACCACAAGGTAGTCTGCCAAGTAATACTGAACCCAATCTTAAGGAGCATGTTAAAGTAGTCATATTAAGGAATGGGAAAATGCTAGCTGAACCTAAAAAGAAGTTGCTACAAGAGCCTAACAAAGAGAGAGTTGATGAGGACGAACCCAAGAAGAATGCCCCACTGGTACTTAGTGAATACAAGCCACCTATCCCATACCCAGTAAAGTTAAAGAAACACCGCATGGATGCACAATTCAATAAATTTCTTGAACTTTTTAAATAGTTAAATATTAACTTACCTTTTGTTGAAGCTATCTCGCAGATGCCCATGTATGCAAAATTTTTAAAGGAGCTTCTAACAAACAAAAGGAGCTTCAGAACAAACTACCAACCAAACTGAAAGATCCAGGAAGTTTTACTATTCCCTATTTAATTGGTAATTTAAATATTGAAAAGGCGTTAGCTGATTTAGGTACTAGTATTAATTTAATGCCTTATAAAATGTTCAAGCAACCAGGTCTTGGGGAACCAAAACCCACTAGGATGAGTATTCAATTAGCTGATAGATCTGTTAAATATCCTAGAGGTATCATTGAAGATGTGCTAGTTAAAGTGGATAAATTCATATTCCCTGTTGATTTTGTTGTGCTTGACATGGATGAGGATATTGAAGTGCCTTTAATCCTAGGACACCCCACTGCTAGAGTAGTTATTGATGCAGGGGATGGTAAACTTGTGCTCTTAAAGACACGTTAGAACTGTGTCTAGCCTAAAGTGGGGAGGAGGACGAAGTCACCACTGAGATGGAAAAGGTAATACTTGACTTGAACTCTAACGAACCTTCTCCAAGACAAATAGATTATGAGGGTATTGAGATAAATGATGAACTAAGACAAAAACCCTCTATTGATGAACCTCTCAAACTGGAACTAAAGCAATTACCCAATTACTTGGAATATGCATTTTTGGGAGATGACTCTACATTGCCAGTGATTATTGCTTCGAACTTGCAACCCAAGGAGAAAGAAAAATTACTCCAAGTATTAAAAGAACATAAAAGAGCCATAGCTTGGAAAATTTTTGACATAAAAGGGATCAGTCCTTCTTTTTGCACGCTTGGAAAATTTCTGACATAAAAGGGATCAGTCCCTCTTTTTACACCCATAAAATTTTGATGGAAGATGAATACAAGCCATGTGTGCAAGCTCAAAGATGATTGAACTCCATCATGAAGGAAGTTGTCAAGGCTGAGGTAATTAAACTTCTAGATGCTGGAGTTATTTATCCTATTTCTAATAGTGCTTGGTTAAGTCCTGTGTAGGTTGTTCCTAAGAAGGGAGGTATGACTGTTGTTGCCAATGAAAAGAATGAATTGACCCCACAAGAACAGTCACAGGTTGGAGAGTATGCATTGATTATAGGAAATTGAACCATGCCACCAAAAAAGACCAATTTCCTTTGCCTTTCATTGATCAAATGTTGAAAAGACTATCAGGGCATATGTACTACAGCTTCTTGGATGGACTCTCTGGCTACTTCCAAATCTCAATAGCTCTTGAAGATCAAGAGAAAACGACATTTACATGTCCATATGGTACGTTTGCTTATCATAGAATGCCTTTTGGATTATCTAATGCTTTTGCTACTTTTCAGCGTTGCATGTTAGCCATCTTTGACGAACTCGTGGAAGATATTATAGAAGTATTTATGGATGACTTCTCAGTATTCAGTAACCCTTCCCATCTCTACCTTAAAAATTTTGAACGAGTTTTAATAAGATGTGAAGAAATGAACCTTGTACTTAATTGGGAAAAATGCCACTTTTTGGTTCGTGAAGCTATTGTGTTAGGACATAAAATTTCTAGTAAAGGGATTGAGGTTGATAAATAAAAAATTTAAACCATTGAAAAACTGCCTCATCCTAATTCATTTAAGGCTATTAAAAGCTTTTTAGGACATGTTGGTTTTTATAGAAGATTTATTAAATATTTTTCTAAAATAGCTAAGCCTTTAACGAAATTACTAGAAAAAGATGTGCCCTTCAACTTTGATCAGGAATGTTTAGAAGCATTTAACACTCTCAAAGAGAAATTAACTAATGCTCCGATCATAATTGCACCTAACTAGAATTTACCTTTTGAACTAATGTGTGATGCGAGTGATTTTGCAGTAGGTGCAGTTCTTGGACAGTGAAGAGATAAGCATTTTCAGCCAATTAATAAGTCTAAAGTCGTCATTTATACTGATCATTCTGCTCTTTGTTACCTTTTAACTAAGTCTGATGCGAAACCTCAATTAATAAGATGGATTTTATTATTACAGGAATTCGACTTAGAGATACAAGATAAGAAAGGGGCTAAAAATCTTGCGGTAGATCACATTTCTAGGCTCAAGAATCCACATCTTAAAGAAATTGACAAAGCCAAAATAAATGACTCGTTTTCAGAAGAACAACTCTTGCTCATATCTGATTCTGAGGCACCTAGGTTTACAGACATTGTGAATTATTTAGCTGCTAACATAACCCTGAAAGGGTTGACACATCAACAAAAGAAGCGATTCTTTGCTAATGTGAAAAATTATTTTTGGGAGGATCCTTTTCTTTTTCGTATATATGTAGATCAAGTCATTCGAAGATGTGTTACAAATTCAGAAGCAGGCAAGATCTTGGAACACTGCATTTAGGACCAACTGGAGGGCATTACAGTGGGACTAAGACAACTCATAAAACACTCAAATCAGGTTTTTATTAGCCCATACTATTCAAGGATGCCAACAGGTATGTTATTTCTTGTGACAAATGCTAAAGAATAGGTAATATCTCTAAACGTGATAAAATGCCTCAAACATATATGCTCTCATGTGAAATATTCGATGTATGGGGTATTGATTTCATGGGTCTATTCCCTAGTTCGTTTGGGAATAAATACATCTTAGTAGCTGTTGATTACATGTCGAAATGGGTGGAAGCCCAAGCTTTACCCACTAATGATGCTAGAATGGTAGTGAGATTTCTTAAACAAACTATTTTCTCGATTTGGAACACCTAGGGAAATTATCAGTGATAGGGGTACTCATGTTTGTAATGCTCAGTTTGATAAAGTTTTAAAGAAATATGGAGTGCATCACAGAACGGCTACCCCTTACCATCCTCAAACTAGTGGACAAGTCAAAGTAGCTAATAGAGAGCTTAAACGTATCCTAGAGAAGGCGGTAGAGTCAAAAAGGAAAGATTGGGCGATGAAGGTAGGTGATGCTTTATGGGCCTATAGAATTGCATTCAAAACTCCCATAGGAACGTCTCCTTATAGACTTGTTTATGGGAAAAGTTGTCATCTACCATTTGAACTAGAACAGAAGGCATTCTGGGCTATCACATTTCTAAATCTTGATCCTAAACTTACAGGTGAAAAAAGACTAGTGCAGTTAAACGAGTTAGATGAATGGCGCGGTAATGCATACAAGAACTCACGATTATACAAGGAAACAACAAGACGATGCCATGACGCTCGTTTAAAGCAACCTAAGCAGTTTGTAGCTGGCGATCTTGTCTTGTTATACAACTCAAGGCTCAAATTGTTCCTTGGAAAGCTAAAATCAAGATGGTCAGCCCATTCGTAGTTCAAACTGTCTTCCCATATGGCACAGTAGAGGTAACTTATTTGAATCACGGCACTTTCAAGGTAAATGATCATTGACTTAAACTTTATAATGGTGAGGAATTTAAGAATGATAGAGAGGAGCTTAGGCTCCACAAACCCTCATAAAGGTGCATGCAAGGTAAGTCGAGCTTAGACTCTAAATAAGCACTTCTCGGGAGGCAACCTGAGTACTAACGATTATTGATTTTCTTAATTTCAATTTATAACATCCAACAAACACTAATTGAGTCACTTAAATGTAGGTTTCCCTAAACCACATGACCTGGCACACGGGAGTGCCTTAGGCCGTGTCCATACCATGATTTGGAGCCACGGGCATGTCCTTAGCCATGTGAAAACAAGACTAAATTTTCCCCAAACTAAGGATGCCATACGGGATGTGACTAATCACCACGGCCGTCTGATATGGCTGTGTGTGAACCTGATTACTTACCACGATTGTGTGATATGGGTGTGTGAATCCCACGGGTAAGTCAACACGGGCGTGGCCACAACTGTGTTGAATCTGGACCTTAAATTTTGAAAATATGCTGAGACACGGGATGTGGTAGATCCTCACGGGCGTGCCTATAGACCGTGTGCAAACCTGACCAAAGTACATGGGTACATGAACCAATCCTACGCCCGTGCCCATACACTGTGACTGGTACTGATAAACTAACATGGGCGTGGGACACACTCGTGCCCATAACCTATAGACAACACTGAGAAAGTAACACGGGTGTGCGAAACGCCCGCGCCCATACTCCGTGGGTGCCTCTGACTAAATCCCATGGGCGTTTGAACCTAGAACATGGGCGTGGAAGAAACGAACAACTCTAAACACAGCCGTACGAGGCAGCTGTGTACACCAACATGCCCAGGGAACACGGGCGTGTCTAAAGACCGTGAGTGATATGGACTTAAATTACACAAAAAACACTGGCTGATTTCAGGCCACACGGGCGTGGGCCATGGCCGTGTGACCCAACACGAGCCTGGCACGGTCGTTGCCCCTATTTAAACCCCTAATACTACTGTTCATCATCCCCTTCCCCTTACTCTCAAACCATAGCCGCTCATAACAATCCTCCCACTCCAGCCACCATTCGACAATCCTCTCCAAGATCTGACTTTTCCCCCTCTCTTCTTACTCCTCCCCATAATCAAACATACACATACACTAAACCAAAGTACAAAACCACCCCTTCATCATCCTCCCATCTCCCCTCCCTCCCTCCGTACCACCCCTTCATCATCCTTCCATCTCCCCTCCCTCCCTCCGTACCACCCCTTCATCATCCTCCCATCTCCCCTCCCTCCCTCCGTTTCCAAAACTGGCCTAGACCCAAGCCACCGTAATTTCACTGAGCTCCAATTCCCCCCACGACCTTTAAAACCATTATTTGGCTCACATCCCCCTTACCCTGCCGACTATCGCACCGTTGCACCTCCGGCCGCCTTCATCCACCGTCGGTCAAACTATATTTCTTTTCTATAATCAATTTTATCATTATTCTTGTCTTTTAAGTCCCTTTCTAGTATATATTTCAGTACCTTGAACTTTTGCTTAGGACCTATAAACTAATCATTGTTTTGCAACTAATTTTTCCCCTTCGATATATGTCGCAATTTGATTTGAGTTGTTGAGTTTTAGACTAAATTATTTAGGACCACTTAGTTGGATTCTTCCTTAGGTATTGCTTTAATCAATCAGTCTTTCCCAAAAACCAATCTCCCACTTTACTCTTTGTTGCTTTTTTAGTTAGTTTAGCTTAGTTTACAACCAAACCCTCTTTATTTTTAGGCTAGATGATAAACGATAAATTATACATATTTTTACCTCATGTTTAGCCTATATTTTGGATGAATTATTATCAATTTTGTGAGAATTGGTGCTCTTAATCTTTTTTTTTCATATCTTATACTCAGGAGAGCATAGGGAAGAGAAAAGAACGAAAAATGGACCAAAAATGAGGAAAATGAGCCAAAATGTGAAAATAACACGGCCCAAGGAGTCACCACACAGCCATGGCACACGATGGTGCCACACAAGGTCCAACATGGCCCAGCCCCGACAAGCATGGCCAGGCTATACGACCGTTCCACCCTCAACAGGCCCACACGGCCTCTTGTCAAAACCACACGGGCGTGGCACACGGGCATGTCCCTATCGTGAGGAAGTTCAATTTCACTCAGATTTGGATACTTAGAGGCTAAGAAAAGCATCCCAAAGCTCTATATAAAGACCCTAGGAGGCAACTCTAAGGGACACACTCTTTTCTCCCAAAAAGAGCGCCTTCTTTCTGCCGACACAAGGAGTGAAAGCAAGGGATTACTCCAGGGGAAGTCGATTGATTCATCTCAGAAGCCAGGAATTCTACATCAAGACAGAGGATCTCCCTAAATTCCTTCACGGGTTTTTGGGTTCTTTATGTTTTGTTATTTTATATCTTCTAAGATGTTTTCTTTCTTAATTATGAACTAAACCTCTCAAATACTTGAGGGGGATGAAACCTAAGACAGATATTGTTATTATTTATTCTTGAATTATATGATAAATACTTGAATTACTCTTAATTATGTGTTCTTCATTCTTGATTTAATAATCCTCGGTATTAATTCAAGAAACTGATGTGCTTAGGCAGAGGAGCAAAAGTCCTGTTTTAAGAGTAGATCTACCATAATTAAGCTAAGTTGCATGCAACCCTAGACATAGGGCGACATAAATCTGCCGGATTAGGGTCAAACCTAATAGGGGGATCCATAGATCGAATTAATGCAACCTAGGGGTGTGAACTAGAAAGAAACCTTAGTTAAACAACCCTAGGATTAGTTATTCTTATCCTCGATGGAGGTATTAACATAGGTTAGAGGTCTCTACTGATCAAGTCAAGTGAAGAAATCGTCTAGTTCAAGAAGTCAATAACAAGTGAAGTCTAGGTGGATTCTCCCTTGAGTATTGCCCATATCAATAAGCTTTTCCCAAAGAGTCTTTCCCCACTTTACTTTTTGTGCACTTTTAGTTAGTTTTAGAATTAGTTTCAAACAACCCTCTTTTATTTTTAGGCTAGATAATAGAATGGAAGTAAGTACTAGTACTTTTGGTTCCCTTGGGTACGATAACTCGGTCTTGCCGCTAAACTATACTACTGTTCGATAGGTGCGCTTGCCTTTAAATCATGATATTAGTTAGTTTTTGGTGTGATCAGTTTTTATAAATTTTATTACTTAATATCGCGAGTATCAAGTTTTTGGCGCCGTTGCTGGGGAACTAAAATATTACGAAAACTCGATTTCTATTACTTTAGCCATTACTATATATATATTTATTTATTTATTTATTTTTATTTACTGTTATTTATTTTCTTTTCTTTTTTCTTTTACTTGGTATCTCTAGTTTATGACTAGAAGAAACCCTGCAGAACCACTACTTTTTGACGAAGACTTAGAAGCTATAGTTCGTAGAACTCGCAGAGAAATCAGAAGAAGCTTACATTATCCAGAGTAAGATCAAAACCAAGAATCAGAATAGGAACAAGAACCTACTGAAGAGATGGACGCAAATCAAGACATTCCACCACCTCCAGCATTACCCATAGAACCAGATGAAGTGCCTCGTATTATGTATGATTATGCTAAACCTAGTTTGGCTGGTACTCAAACTAGCATTATTAGACCTGCTATTGCTGCTAATAATTTTGAACTAAAACCTAACACTATTCAGATGATTCAGCAATTTGTACAGTTTGATGGTTTACAGGATGACGATCCAAATTCACGCATAGCCAAATTTTTGGAACTTTGTGATACTTTAAATTAATGGCGTTTCTGATGATGCCATTCGTCTAAGGCTATTTCCATTCTCTTTGAGAAATAAAGCCAAACAGTAGTTAAATTCTTTACCACGAGGCTCAATCACTACATGGGAACAAATGACAGAAAAATTTTTACTTAAATATTTTCCTTTAGCTAAAACCGCTAAATTACGAAATGATATCTCTTCTTTTGTGCAGAAGGATTTAGAAACACTTTATGATGCCTGGGAGAGATACAAAGATCTTTTGAGAAGATGCCCTCATCATGGCCTACCTTTATGGCTACAAGTTCAAACCTTTCACAATGGTTTGAACTCATTGATGAAACAGATGATTGATGCAGCCGTAGGAGGAATAATCAACAACAAAACACTAGAAGCAGCTTATGAATTTATTGAAGAGATGTCACTGAATAACTATCAGTGGCAGGTCATGAGGAAAAAACCGACGAAAGCTGCTGGAGTTTATAATATTGATGCTGTCACCATGCTTACTAACCAAGTAGCACTTTTAAATAAAAGGTTTAATAATTTTGTTAGTTCTACGCAGGCACAACTAGTGATGCAGTGTCACACAACGCAGGGAAATATGTTCACTCCAGACTACTCATCTTATGACAATGGCACAAAAACCGAGCAAGCCAATTATATGGGTAACAATTTTAGATCTCAAAATAATCCCTATAGTAACACATATAATGCAGGTTGGCGGAACCACCCCAATTTTTCTTAGGGAGGACAAGGGAATCAAAGACAACAACCCCCTCAGGGATTTCAGTAGCCACCGCCGTAACAAGAGAAAAAGCCCAATCTTGAAGAGATGTTTACCAAATTCATGGCCATGTCAGAAACCCGTTTCCAGAACACTGAAACGGCATTAAAGAACCAGCAAGCATCAATCAAAGGCCTTGAGAATCAAATTGGTCAACTCGCCAAGTTAATATCAGAAAGACCACAAGGTGGACTTCCAAGTAACACTAAGACCAACCCTAAAGAGCAACTACATGCCATGAATACAAAAGATGAGGAGGCATTAACCAAAGATGACCCAAAGTTATGCGAGGAACCTAAGGTGAGTAAAGGTAAGGTAGAGGTAAGCAACAACAAGCTAGACATCAACGAACACAAGCCTCGTATGCCATACCCAAGAACGCTACAGAAAGACCGCATAGATGAGCAATTTGGTAAGTTTCTTAAACTGTTAAAGAAATTACACATTAACTTACCATTTGTTAAAGTAATCTTGCAAATGCCAAATGCTATTAAATTCCTAAAAGAGCTCTTGACAAACAAGCGGAAGCTAGATGAGAAATCTCATGTGGAATTAAATACAGTCTGCTTAGCTATTCTACAAAATAAACTACCGACAAAACTAAAAGATCCAGGGAGTTTCACTATCCCTTGTTTACTTGGTAGCTTAGATGAAAAAAATGCTTTAGCTGATTTAGGAGCTAGCATAAATGTCATGCCTTATAAATTGTTTAAACAACTAGGTCTCGGGAACCCTAAGAAAACTAAGATAAGCATTCAACTAGCTGACAAAACTATTAGGGCACCTAAGGGAATAATTGAAGATGTACTTGTCAAAATCGATAAATTTACATTCCCAGTTGACTTTGTTGTTTTAGACATTGATGAGGATAGCAATGTACCCTTAATTCTAGGGCGACCCTTTTTAGCAACTACTAGAACTAAAATTGATTTAGAAATAGGTGAACTCACATTATGAGTAGGTGATGATAAAATCACCTTACGAGCTCACAACTCAATTAAAACTACAGACGAGAATAAAGTTTGAGTCCCTGTAAAACCACTGAATTCACCATTTAACCTTCTGTGCAGGATACCCTCTACATGGAGGCAACCGACCAACAGGTAAGTTCATCCAAAGGAGATGCACCTAAACAGCGAATGCTTCAGATCGAGGAACTTGATGAGTTGCTGAACTATCATGAGAAACCCAAAATATGCCACACCAACCTAGAGTATCACAAAGACAACCTTCCGAAACAAATAAATCTGTTCAAGATAGGGGATAAGGTAACTTTAAGGGATGACGATCCTCGAACCTTAAATACAAAAGAACACACAAGTGACACACCTTACCTCATGGTAATGAAAAAATTTCCTAACAGAACAGTCGAGATAAATCATGAGTCACTCGATACTTTCAAGGTAAATCAAACCCCACTCAAACATTATTTTGATATTGCAATTGAAAACAGGACGGAAGAGTATCAGCTCTTGAAGCCACCGTGAACACAAAGCTCGAACAGAGTCGAGCTTAGACTATAAATAAGCGCTTCTCAAGAGGCAACCTAAGCACTAACCTAGTAACTTTTCTTTTCTTTTAATTTTAGTCTTTTTTATAGAACAACTAACCCTTTTTAATGCAGGAATTTAGGACCACACGGCCTGGCACACGGGAGTGCCTAAGGCCGTGTGCCACTTTAAAACGGAGACATGGTCATGTACCTAGGCCGTGTAAAGATTTTCCCAAAGCACGGGCTATCGACAAATTGCCACTGCGCTGTGACATAGCCGTGGCAACCTTTCAACTAGACACGGGCTTGCATAACTCCACACGCCCGTGTCCCCAAGCTGTGGCCAACACTGTCAAATTAGACACGGCCGTGTGACTTCCTACACGACCGTGTAAAAAACGAACACGATCGCAAACGGCCGTGCGAGACGGCCAGCACGGGCGTGTGCCTTGATTCAGGGGCGCCAAAACCACCAAAATTTGAAAAACACGGGCAAAATTTGACACACGGGCGTGTGCCCTGCCTGTGTGACCCAAAAACTATAAATAAGGGGCTACTATTCATTTTCCCCTTCACTCAAACCCTAAATCCTCCCACCCAAACTCTCCCCCAACCTCCCTAAAACCCCACCACCAGTGTCTACAGTGTTCCACAACCGTGCGCCGCCTCGCCCACGATCGTGCGCCCCCTCAAACCTCTCCCATTTGGTTCTATTTCCTCATTTTCATTTAATTTTTTACTATTTTATTTTTAGTTTTATTTTATTTTATCTTCAATATTATGAATATATTTAGATTCAAGCATGGAATTAGTTACACTAGGATAAATAATTTAGAACGTTATATGCCATTTTATGATTTCATCACATTTGATTGCCATTTTTCTCATGCACTTAGTATAATACATACACATATTACTTATTTTCGATACCAAATTAGAATGAATAATTAGGTTAGTCCCCACTTGATTTTTAGGCACATTATCATATTTTAGGATTAATGCTTATTATTGTGTTATTTAGGCATTATGTCGACATCACATGCAAAGAGAACTGTTGCCCTACCGTCGAAGAAACGAAAGGGGCCAGGTGGTTCATCCTCGAGGCCTACCTCCGAGACTCACCACCCGTGCATTTCATTTACCCAAGACTCCCAAAAGGAGTTATTTTAGATACTGAGGGAACATACATTAAACACAGGTCGATGCATTGATTGGGACGCGCTAGAGCAAGTCGACCTTGCAGACTCAGTCCGGGCCTTACTAATGACGGATCCTTAGGAGCAGTTCTTCCAAATCATTGAGCCCACTTACTTTGAACTCACTCTAGAGTTCTGCTCCACTTTCCATCTTCAGACCATCATGAGCCAGTTCAACGATCCCGACACGATACAATTTGATTAGAAGGTCGTGTACGCCACCTTAGCGTACTAGAGTTCGGCTCAATTCTCGGCCTCTACACGGAGCAATTCATGGGGGAGGAAGACTTCCCTACGCTTTCCCGACGCATCCACCTCAAACCTATAGATTGTTGGCACAACATCACCCCTGGCTATCCCTCCTACGACCCTAGTCGCACAAAGATGACCGCTCTCCCCCCGCCATTGAGGTACCTTCATGCTCTTCTCGCACATACTTTGATAGGTAGACGGGAGAGCACCGGTGTTGTCAACACTCATGACGCTTATTTTTTATGGAGCATGGCAAACGCGCACCCCATCGACCTCGCCTACTTTATCGTGGACGCCATATAGCACCAGACAGAGAGGCACCGCAAAGGCGTTATATCTATGGGCCCGTACATTACACACTTGGCCCGTCACTTCGAGCTCCTCAACACATCGGCCCAGACATCCTCTTATACACTTGTCGGCCAGATGTCCCTCAGGGCATCCACATCATGCACCACATGAGGATGATCGAGCGGAGACCAGGAGGTAACCCCTTTCAGTACCGCCTCATCCAGGAGGGCGAGGATCCAGCGGACATTCCTGATGATGTCCCACCACACCACCGGAGGAGGATGCACCTACCAAGCTGCCACCACCCCCTCGCCGACCAGTTCATGCGACAGCTTCCTATGCTGACCTATCTGAGCGCTTTTCACAGTTCGAGGAGCAATACTTCCAGCGCTTCGATCACATCGACGCGACTTTATAGCAGATATGCCAACATCTCCACATCACGCCACCACCACCACCGCGTGATCCATCCGAGGATTAGATATTTCTATTCCTCTTATGTTTATTTTTATCTTAGTTTTTATTTTTCACTTTGATTTTTATTTTTCCTTTATTTCTAACTTTAGTTTCCTTTTTATTTTGAATTTTATTTTTATTTTTATTATGTTTAATCCTTTTTATCATTTGAGTATTAGTATTTTTAGAACTTAGTTTATTATTTTTCTGCTATTTATTTTCTATCTTTCATATCGGCCAATCCCTAACGGATAATCTCTATTAATCCAAAATTACCACGACTAATTAATATTTTCACAGTTTCAAAAAGGAGCTCTACAAGCTCACATTCATATGGAAATGGGAACATCCTGCCACAACTGCCGACTCTTCCAATATCTTTCTCGCAAATTCATCCTAAATTCAGGGAGTTTCAATTCTCTCCCTATCTAATGATATTATGCTTCTCTTGCTATTTGTGTATCTTTGTACATTGAGGGCAATGTACATCTTAAGTGTGAGGGGAGAACTTACTTTAAATTTTTATATTATCTGTGAAATCCCTGAAATTTTCTTTAACTTTATGCATTGTTCCCAAACCTGCATTATCTTCAGTCTCCTAATAGGAATTAATTCTCATTGATTTATGATTTTTGTTGATATGTTGAGAATTAAGATAAAGGTGCTTGTACTTTGATTATTCAAACTTTAAAACATTAGGGGATCAAGCATGATAAATTGAAATTTTTGAGAACCTCATTTTTTTTTTTGCATAAGTAATTTTCCTTGATTTTAAGTATTATCTTGAGATTTGAAATTCACAGGATTGACATAAAAAGCCATAATTCTGGTGAGATTTTGAGCCTTTTGAGCATACATTCTTTCGTGCTCACTTTTATTATTGCTTTGAGTGAGTCAATGCTGATTTGTTATTCTAGAACTTGCTTTGATTATACACGTCAAGACCACATCATTGATTTGATATACCGAGATGATAAAGGCACTTAGGATTTAACCCACTTACTTCACAAAGGCCTACCTTCATAAATTAACCCCTAGTAAACCCTGTTGAGCCTAACAACCCATTCTTTGACTTACTTTTTTAATTTTTAACCAATAACCCATTTTTTGTTGAATCTCATTCAATTACTTTGACCCCTATTTTTGTCAAGATTTGAGTTGAATTATTATATAGCTTTATTCTCTTTTCTAGAATATAAAGTTGTAAATATTCAAGTTATTGTATTTGATTTGAATTGTTCTTAAAAAAAATGTATATACAGTTAAATTCTGTTATAATATGTAATAGTTCAAAAAGTTTTTGCATATTTTAAGGCTACCAAGGCATAAATGAAGTTATCATAAGGATTAGCCCTAGAAAAATGTTCCAAGTGATAGAGATTTTTCTAGCTAGATAATTTGTCAGTTCAATCTTGATTCTAACCCTCTTTTGCAGCCTGTGACAACACCCCTAACCAAGCCTCATTACAACCATTACATGACCTTTTGATCGATGTGTCATGTCAATCTATAGTGGTGGAGATGTGATTTTCTTGCAAGCCTATGGTAATAGCTTTTCCGGTTGACTAGAGAGTGCCTAATTCTTGAAACCTAAACACTTCGAGTGGATAGAGTGAATCTTTAGTGAGGATGTCAAATCCTGTTAATTAAGATGGAGAGATAATTACTTAGGAGAAGGGAGAAAACTTATGTTTCAATAATAAAATTCTCAACTTAGAGTGATTGCGTCTTTAATGTTCTTTTGATTGAAATTTCATTGTATGATTACCTGTGGATTAGTTTGAAACATTATTGATAAAGATTGTAAGTTGAGAAGAATGATTCTTTATTAGGGATTGAGATTTTGCTTAAGGACAAGCAAATGCTTAAGTGTGGGGGTATTTGATAAACGATAAATTATACATATTTTTACCTCATGTTTAGCCTATATTTTGGATGAATTATTATCAATTTTGTGAGAATTGGTGCTCTTAATCTTTCTTTTTCATATCTTATACTCAGGAGAACATAAAGAAGAGAAAAGAACAAAAAATGGACCAAAAACGTGGAAAATGGGCCAAAATGTGAAAACGACACAACCCAAGGAGTCACCACTCGGCCATGGCACACGGCCGTACCGCACAAGGTCCAACACGACCCAGCCCTAACAAGCACGGCCAGGCTACACGATCGTGCCACCCTTAACAAGCCTACACGGCCTTTTGTCGAAACCACACGGGCGTGGCACACAGGCGTGTCCCTGTCATGAGGAAGTTCAATTTCACTCGGATTTGGATACTTAGAGGCTAAGAAAGGTATCCCAAAGCTCTATATAAAGACCCTAGGAGGCAACTCTAAGGGACACACTCTTTTCTCCCAAAAGGAGCGCCTTTTTTCTACCGACACAAGGAGCGAAAGCAAGGGATTACTCCAGGGAAAGCCAGTTGATTCATCCCAGAAGCCAGAAATTCTACATCAAGACAGAGGATCTCCCTAAATTCCTTCACAGGTTTTTGGGTTCTTTATGTTTTGTTATTTTATATCTTCTGAGATGTTTTCTTTCTTAATTATGAACTAAACCTCTCAAATACTTGAGAGGGATGAAACCTAAGACAGATCTTGTTATTATTTATTCTTGAATTATATGATAAATACTTGAATTGTTCTTAATTTTGTGTTCTCCATTCTTGATTTAATAATCCTAGGTATTAATTCAAGAAACTGATGTGCTTAGGCAGAGGAGCAAAAGTCCCTGTTTAAAGAGTAGATCTACCATAATTAAGCGGAGTTGCATGCAACCCTAGACATAGGGCGACATAAATCTACCAGATTAGGGTCAAACCTAATAAGGGGATCCATAGATCGAATTAATGCAACCTAGGGGTGTTAACTAGAAAGAAACCTTAGTTAAACAACCCTAGGATTAGTTGTTCTTATCCTCAATGGAGGTATTAACATAGGTTAGGGATCTCTATGTGTAACGCCCTGATTTTCGGGATTTTTCGGGTTTTGTGAATTTTAGTGAAATTTTAAAATTTTGGTGTTCTGAAGGTTGAAAATGTATGTACATGTGTTAGTGGGCCTTTAGAAGGCCCAAGCTTAGGTTAAAACCCGGTAAAATATTAAGTTGGATTTTCAAGTGAAAGGGGACTTGGTTAAGTGGGCCTTTAAGAAAAACCGTGTAAAATATGTCACAAAGGGAGCCTTGGTAGAGTGGCAAGGTGGCGCCACTAGGCTCCTAAAAAAGTGGCGCCTAAGTGCGTATTCAAGGACAAGGGTTCGAGTTACAAGGTAAGCGTAGTGTTCTTTTTAATTTTTAAGCATGTGCCGGGCATGTGCCTAACTTAAGTGAATTTCAGCAAGGGCTTTTAGGGACTTGGGCCGATTGCTTTAGAGAGATTATTAGGGTTATATCTTTTTCTATTTTCTGTCATAAGAATTAGGGTTAGCCACCTTAGGAATTAATCTTCTCTTTTACTGTCAGAAAAGCCGAAACTTGCCTCCCTAGAAAGCTTCTAGCCGATTTCTTCTTCTTCACCTCTACCATTATTTTTTTCTACTTTTCTTTTTCCTCTTTGATCTCTTCCCTAGCCGAACACCCTACTTACTTAGATCCACTCTTTCTTTTGCTCCCATCCCTCTCAAAAACACCCATAGCTGATTGTTCAAAGTGCCAGAAATCTCGAAAACTGCTTTCTTTTGCCGAATCTTTCTAAGCCAATTACCACTGTTCCTTTCACCTGTTGTGGCCGATTACTACATCCCCTTGAGCCACATCATTGTCGACACCATCACTCAAACTCATAGCCCAAATCGCCATCTTCTTCTCTAGTTGAAAAGCCAAAATCATCGTAGTTTTAGGGAGATAGCCGAATTTGTAGATCTCAGAGATAAGGGTTCTACTAACGTTTAAGGGTCAGATTTACATCAGATCTGCATAGGAATCGAAGAGAAATCATTGGTAAGTGCTTAATACCTCAGATCTGTACAATATTTCATGTTTTGGAAAAGCCGAAAGTCCCTAAAGTTAGGGAGATTGTCGATTTGGACTTTTAGTAATTCAAAGTGGTATTTTTATTCTTTTTGAGTGATAGTTAGCGAGGAAGGTGATCAAGCAAGGATTTGAAGGCATCAGTATCACTAGATCTAGATCTAGTGCACCTAAATCGTCAGAGGTAAGTTTTTAGGCCATTAGAGGTATTGGCTGAATTTGGTAAGGAACTTTTTACAGTGTTTTTCGTGGACCTATTGGCTAATCTATTAGGAAATGGATTGTAGGAGTTAGCATGTGGAGGAATCCACCGGTTGAACCATAAAACAGGTGTGTGTGTTTCAAACACCCTTCAATGCTCAAATCGGCAAAAGCCGAAAAGCCGAAATACCGAAAATTTGACATTTCGAGAGCTTGTGAGCGTGCGAACGCTCTCAAGTTGGTAGGAGAAGGTTGGTTTTGGAATCGGCTCTGTCAAGCGGGCTGACCGTAAAATTTTGGGCATTACGGTAAGTTGGGCCTCGGTGGGCCGAATATGGGCCCAATGGGCAATTTGGGCCTAGTTGGGTAAAAATAGGTCTAAAGGCAATAATATGGATTATAAGCATAAAAACTATTAAAACAAGATAATGGATTGGAAATTAAGCCTTAAATGGGCCTAATGGGCTAAAATGGCATGGTAGAGCCCATTAGGGGTTTTAGGGCCTAAGTGCTAAAACTGATAAACTGAATTAAATGAGTTTCTGTAACAACCACTGTAATAGTAGAGGCTGTAATAATAATAAAAACTGTAATAAGAGAACAAAATTACTGAAATACCCTTAGGGTGAGAAATTACTGATTTACCACTAAGTATAAAATTACCATTATACCCCTAGGGCTAAAATCGACTGTACTGTTTGATATGACTGTTACTGTTACTGCATACCATGATATGTATCTGTTGCATGGGTTGGGTTTTATATTGGAGGAAGTGTGAGTGGCACTGCCACGTTACTGAAAGGGGCTATGCCTCGTACTGTTTCTGAAAGGGGCTTTGCCTCTTATACTGTTTATCTGAGCAGCCATGCTGCGACTATGGTGTGTGGGCTGGGTAGGTTGAGTTATTCCCCACATGGTGTGTTGGCTGGTACGGGTGGTGTGTAGCGGTTGGTGGGTTGAGTAGTCTCCCCAATTGGGTTGCATTCATACTGTTATACTGTACTGTACTGTTATGGGCCTATGGGCCAAACTGTTATCTGAATAGGGCTTCGGCCCAGTATCTGTTATAGGGCTTTGGCCCAGTATCTGTTATCTGAATAGGGCTTCGGCCCAGTATCTGACGGAGACTGGTTAGGGCTCAGGCCCAGTGGGCTCGAGCCGATGTGGGCTTTGGATGGGTTCTGCACACACTGAGTTTTCCCAAACTCACCCTTCTCTTTCCATCCTTGCAGGTGAGCCCTAGATCGTGACTTGGTTGCTGGGAGGGATTCAGAGTGGCCACGAAGACTGAACTCGTATTTTAATTGGTTTATTAATTTAATTACGTTTACTATTGGTTCTATTTTGTTATGGGTTGTAATAAGGCCACTATATCTGTTTTTATTTGGGACTTTCAACTATTTTATTTCATCCACAATTACACATTGTTTTCGAAAATTAAACAAATGTTTTCTTAACCAACCTGTTATTACAAGAGACTAAGTAAGATAATAAGGTTAAAGTGAATCGCTTAACAAATGAATTAGAGATTAAGTGGAATAGTTATTAAAACGGGAATTTCCAAAAAAGTCAAGCATTGCTTTTCAAAACTCATCATCGGACTTAGTAAATAGGGCGGCGTAGGATAGTCTAGGTTATGTAGCACACCGGACATGGCCATAACGTCTGGGCCGGGTTCGGGGTGTTACACTACGGATCAAGTCAAGTGAAGAAATCATCTAGTTCAAGAAGTCAATAACAAGTGAAGTCTAGGTGGATTCTCCCTTGAGTATTGCCCATATCAATCAACTTTTCCCAAAGAGTCTTTCCCCACTTTACTTTTTGTGCACTTTTAGTTAGTTTTAGAATTAGTTTCAAACAATCCTCTTTTATTTTTAGGCTAGATAATAGAATGGAAGTAAGTACTAGTACTTTTGGTTCCCTTGGGTACGATAACTCGGTCTTGCCGCTAAACTATACTACTGTTCGATAGGTGCGCTTGCCTTTAAATCGTGATATTAGTTAGTTTTTGGTGTGATCAGTTTTTATAAATTTTATTACTTAATATCACAAGTGTCACTAGATAATAGGAAGAAAGTCATTACTAGTACTCATAGTTCCTTGGATTCGATATTCCAGTCTTGCCACTAACTATACTACTGTTTGATAGGTGCACTTGCCTTTTATTGTGGTATTAGCTAGTTTACAGGTACGATCAGATTTTATTACTTCATCAAATCACGATAAAGTTTTTGGCGCCGTTGCTGGGGAACTAAGATGTTAGGAACACTCGATTTCTATTACTTTAGCCATTACTATTTTTATTTATTTTCAGCCTTTATTTTTTTAATTTTCTTTGCCTTTTCCCTTCTAGGTATCTCTAGTTTATGACTCGAAGAAACCCGAGAGGACCACTACTTTTTGACGACGATTTAGAACCTACAGTTCACAAAAATCACCGAGAGATAAGAAGAAGTTTGCGATACCCAGAACAAGGACAGGAAGAAGAGCTAGAACCTACTAAAGAGATGGAAGCCAATCAGGATAATCAGTTACCTCCTATAGTAGCTGCAAATCCTATTGAACAAAATCCTACTCCGCGTACTATGTATGATTATGTTAGATCTAATTTAGCAGGCACTGTATCTAGCATTGTTAGGCCTACTATTGCTGCAAATAATTTTGAACTGAAACCTAACACTATTCAAATGATATAGCAATTTGTTCAGTTTGATGGTTTACAGGATGAGGATCCTAACTCACATCTAGCCAACTTTTTGGAATTATACGATATATTCAAAATAAATGGTGTTTCTGATGATGCCATTCGTCTTAGGCTATTCCCGTTCTCCTTGAGAAACAAAGCTACACAGTGGTTAAATTCTTTACCACGAGGGTCTATCACTATATGGGAACAAATGACCGAAAAATTTTTACTTAAGTATTTTCCTCCAGCTAAAATAGCTAAATTGCAGAATGATATCTCTTCTTTTGTGCAGATAGATTTAGAGACACTTTACGACGCATGGGAGAGATACAAAGATCTTTTGAGAAGGTGTCCTTACCATGGACTACCTTTGTGGTTACAAGTTCAAACCTTTCACAACGGTTTGAATCCTTCAACAAGACAAATGATCGATGCAGCCGCCGGAGGAACAATCAATAACAAAACACCAGAAGCAACCTATGAATTTATAGAAGAGATGTCACTGAATAACTATCAGTGGCAAGTCATGCGAACAAAGCCACAGAAAGTTGCAGGAGTTTTTAATATTGATGTCATAACCATACTTTCTAATCAGGTAGAAGTTTTAAATACAAAGATTGATAATTTTGTTGGTTCTACATAGGCACACCCAGTAATGCAATACGACACAATTCAAGGGAACAGTTACAATCTGGACTACTCGAACTACGGGTATGGCACGGAAATTGAACAAGCCAACTATATAGGTAACAATTTTAGATCTCAAAATAACCTCTATAGTAACACGTACAATGCAGGTTGGAGAAATCACCCTAACTTCTCATGGGGAGGACAAAGCAACCAAGGAAATTAGAGACCACCACCTCCTCCGGGATTCCAACAGCCACTATTCTAACAAGAGAAAAAGCCGAATGATACTCACGATATTAAGTAATAAAATTTATAAAAATTGATCACACCAAAAACTAACTAATATCATGATTTTAAAAGCAAGCGCACCTATCGAACAATAGTATAGTTTAGCGGCAAGACCGAGTTATCGTACCCAAGGGAACCAAAAGTACTAATACTTACTTCCTTTCTATTATCTAGCCTAAAAATAAAAGAGGATTGGTTGAAACTAATTCTAAAACTAACTAAAAGTGCACAAAAAGTAAATTGGGGAAAACTTTAGGGAAAAGCTGATTGATATGAGCAATACTTAAGGGAGAATCCACCTAGACTTCACTTGTTATTAATTTCTTGAACTAGATGATTTCTTCACTTGACTTGATCCGTAGAGATCCCTAACTTATGTTAATACCTCCGTCAAGGATAAGAACAACTAATCCTATGTGGTTAATTAAAGTTTTCTTATTAATTATCACCCCTAGGTTGCATTAATTCGATCTATGGATCCCCCTATTAGGTTTGACCCTAATCCGACAGATTTATGTCGTCCAATGTCTAGGGTTGCGTGCAGCTCTGCTTAATTATGGTAGATCTACTCTTAAAATAGGGACTTTTGCTCCTCTACCTAAGCACATCAAGTTCTTGAAGTAATACCTAGGATTATTAAATCAAGAATGAAGAACACATAATTAAGAACAATTCAAGCATTTATCAAATAATTCAAGAATAAATAATACAAGATCTATCTTAGGTTTCATCCCCCTCAAGTATTTGAGAGGTTTAGTTCATAACTAATACAGAAAACATCTCAGAAGAAATAAGATAACAAAACATAAAGAACCCAAAAACCCCTGAAGGAATTTAGGGAGATCCTCTGTCTTGATGTAGAATTCTAGCTTCTGGGATGAATCAATCGGCTTCCCTTGGAGTAATTCCTTGCTTTCACTCCTTGTATTGGCAGAAATATGGCACTCCTTCTTGGGAGAAAGGAGTACGCTTTTGGGGAGAGAAAAGTCTCCCCTTAGTGGGAAATAAGCATACCCTTGAAGTTGCCTCCTAGGGTCTTTATATAGAGTTTTAGAATAGCTTTCTTATCCCCTAAGTATCATTTTTCGAGTAGAATTTAACTTTCTCACGATAGGGACATGCTCGTGTGCCACGCCCGTATGCCACGACAAGAGGCCATGTGAGAGTCTGTCGATGGAGGCACGGCCGTGTAGCCTGGCCGTGCTTGTCGGGGGCTAGACCGTGTGGTCTTCGTGTGGCACGGCCGTGTGGTGACTTCTTGGGCGGTGTCGTTTTCTCATTTTGGCCCATTTTCTCCATTTTTGGCCCGTTTTCCATTCTTTTCTCTTCCTTATGCTCTCCTGGGTATAAGATATGAAAAAGAAAGATTTAGAGCATCAATTCTTATAAAATGGATAATAATTCATCCATAATATAGGCTAAATATGGGGTGAAAATATGTATAATTTATCGTTTATCACCGAACCTTGAAGAAATGCTCACAAAATTTATTACCGTGTTAGAAACCCGTTTTCAAAACACCAAAACAGCACTGAAGAATCAGCAAGCATCCATTCAAGGACTCAAAACTCAAATAGGCTAGCTCGCTAAGCTAATTTCTAAAATAGTGCAAGGTGGGTTACCAAGCAAAACTGAGACTAACCCTAAGGAGCAACTCAATACCTTGGATACAATAGATGAGGAAGAGTTAACCAAAACCAACTCAGAGTCATGTAAGGGCACTGTGGCAAGTAAATGTAAGGATGAGGTAAGTTCCAAAGAAGTAACTATGAAAGAATATAAACCTCGTATCCCATACCCAAATGCGTTAAAAAAAGACTGCACAGATAAGCAATTCGGTAAGTTTATTAAACTCTTAAAGAAATTGCATATCAACTTACCGTTTATTAAAGCTCTTTCGTAGATGCCAAATGCTGTTAAATTTTTAAGAGAGTTCTTGACAAACAAGCGGAAGCTAGATGAGGAATCTCATGTGGAGCTAAATGCAGTATGCAGTATGCTCAGCCATTTTACAGAATAAGCTACCTAACAAACTAAAAGATCTAGGGAGTTTATCTATTCCTTGTTTACTTGGTAGTTTAGATGCAAAAAATGCTTTAGCTGATTTAGGGGCTAGTATAAATGTCATGCCATTTAAATTGTTTAAACAACTAACTCTTGAAAAACCTAAACAAACTAAGATGAGCATCCAATTAGTTGATAAGACCATTAGATTTCCATAGGGAATAATTGAAGATGTGCTTGTCAAAATTGATAATTTTATATTCCCAGTTGACTTTGTTCTTTTAGACATTGATGAGGATAGCAATGTACCCTTAATTTTAGGGCGACCCTTTTTAGCAACTGCTAGAACAATAATTAATGTAGGAACAGGTGAGCTTACACTACGTGTAGGTGATGACAAAGTTTGTGACAGCCCGAATTTAGCCCTAATCGGAATGGTGGTTTCAGGACCACGAATCCGAGTCACTGGAAAGTTTAAATATCATTTTCTGTGTCTTGAATGTGTATACTACTGTGTGCTAAAGTTTCGTAATTAAATTTTGAGGTTTAAATGCTTGATTACCATGAAGGGATTAAATTGCATCAAATTTAATTATTGCATGCTATAATGAAAATTGCTTTTGTGCCATGTCTTTTGAATATTGGGGTCTTAAATGGCAATTATGCCATTAAGGAATTGTATGGACGGTAATGGTTAGTCACTTGAGTACATAATATGTTATGTTTAAGGTTAAATGAGTAAATTAATAATGGATGATTTTATTACACAAAAAGAAAGCATAAAAAATAAAAGGAAGCTTGCATGTTCATCTTTCAAAGCCGTATCTAGCAAAGAAAAAGAAAGAAATGAGCTTCCTCATATTCAACCCCTATTAAGCTAAATTAAAGGTATGTTTGAGTTGTTTCTTTAATGTTTTTTCATATTTTGAATTGTTGGCAAGTAATGCATCTAGCCCAAGTGACAATTTTTGAAATTGTTAAGAAATTGATGTTCGGCCATTAATAAAAAAATTATGAAATCTTGTGTTTGATGTTGGAATGTGTATAAATTGTGTTTGAACTCTTTGTGAACTAGATGTATTTTTGACCTAAGTGTGTCATGGATGAAATGTATTTGTTTGATGCTTTAAGGATTTCAAACTTATTGGTTAAAGTTCATTTTATAATGGGAAATGGCGTAATTTATCAAGATTATGTGATGTGTGAAGAAAAATGGGTTTATAAAATGTGTATTTGACTTAAGAGTGATCAATGTGTATATGAAATGGTCTATGTGACCGTATATTAATACATATGCCGAAGACTATTTTGTGCACGAATAAGTTAAGTATTGGTTGGTCATTTGACATGAGTAGTTTAATGATGCTATGATAATTTGGTTATATGCTACTAGGTCAAGATGATGTTAATTAAGGGATATATATATATATATATATATATATATATATGAGATATGAAGTTTATATGCTTAAATTTAACCGTGTTTTGGTTATGCATCATGTTTTCTTAAGTATAAATTGGTTAAGTGATTAAGCAAATTCAACTTGTTCTAAAATTCAAGCTCAAAAGCAAAGGAGATTGGACTTGGATCGGGGAGAAACAAAGTTAGCCGAGTAGCCGATATTATCGTACAAAATTAACCGAGGTAAGTTCTTAAGTGATTAAATTTAATTTCTTATGCTTAGAGATTTAATAAGTATAATAAAAATTGAATGTGTGATTATATATATATATAATTGCCAAATGATGAGAATATTAGTTGATATGATTTAGCTATGGTGTTAATTGTGCCGTATGTGACTTAAAGATGAATGAAATTGCTATAAATTAAGTGTGAAACTTTGGATGTATTATGAAGTAAGAAATTCATCCCTGTCATGAATTCAAGAGAAGATGCCGAATGTGATTTTGAATTGAAGGGGCGAAGCAAAAACTTGATAGTATTTCTATTAATGATCAATAGTATAAGTCATGTGTTGAAATATTCAGGCTTCGAGCCTAGCAGGCCTTGCGCCGGTGAATTTAATCAGGCTAAAAGCCTAGCAGGTTTTGTACCAGTGGTAAAGTTAGGTTTATACCTAGCAGGCTATGTGCCGGTGAAATTTATATGGGTTTTGAACCTAGCAGGCTACAAGCCGGTGAGTTAAATTCAATGTCTATGCTGGTAAGAGTTCAATAAGTGGTGGAAATGATCAAGTAAGTTACTAATGACTACATTCTTGACCATATAGGTAAGTACTTTTGAAGATGAATTTTTAGTTTATAAACTCGGCTAGAGGTAAGGTCATAATGAAAATTATGTATTTGTACATATGCGTTTATATGTAAATTGCACAGTTGGCTAAGTGTGAGCATATAGTGAATTGGTTTGCGTGTGGCTATAAATGAAATTTAAAGATTGTATTTTTGTATTGGGAGAATGATATTATAATTGAATGAGATTTAAACTAGGTGTAATTTAAAAAGAGATGTTATGAATGGATTAGTACATGGTTTAAGATTTGGCCATTTATGGCATAAGTATATATTTTTGTAGTGATAAATTGAACTTATATCTTTAATGGAATGTGTATATATATATATTATTTGGTATATTTGAGGTAAGGTAAACATATATTGAATTGGTATATTTTGATTGATTAGGAGCTTATATTGAATTGGTTTATTCGGTTGAGTATGAGGTTATAATAAAAATTGCATATTCGGCCAAGATGGCTAAATTGAATTAAAGTAGAACATAAATAGTACTTTTCGGCTAATGTGAAATAAAATAGTTAGTTAATTGAATGGTTTAAATTGCTTAAGTCTTACTAAGCTTATGATAGCTTACTTTGAATGTTATGTCTTTTTGTTTTATAGATCGTTGAATCCAGCTACAAGCTTAAGGATCGTCAGACGACTCATCGCACTATCTACTATTTTGGTATTTTGATGTTCTAAACTTGACTTATGGCATGTATAGGTTAGACAATGTATAAAAGTTAAGTTTGTATATGTGTTTATCAAGCCATGCGAAAATGGCTAGTTATTATACTAAGCTTAGTGTTTATGCTTTTGGATCAATCGATGGATAGATTAGTTTATGTGAAATCGGTTATAAGATATAAAGGATGGTATCAAATTGAAAATGAAATGGTAATATGCTTGCATACATTCGGTTAAACAAATGAAAATTTACCAAATGAATAGTAACATTTTTTTATATAGTGCATATTTGGTCTAAGACTTAATTACTCGTTCATGTGCATATATATGTATTGAATGATGATGTTTCATTGATCTGTTCTAGTATAAACACATGATGGCCGAATATAGTTATGGCCATTATGCGTTAATTGTTACTTTAGCATTGGAACCTTTACGACATCGTTTATGTTTGTTATTGATATGAATTAATTTATAAAAGGATTAACTTAATTATATGTTTTAAGAAACTCATTCATATGTATTTGAAATGTTTAAATGTTGACATTGATCTCGTAATGCCTCATAACCCATTCCGGCGACGGATACGGGTTAGGGGTGTTACAAAGTTACTTTACAAGCTTGAAACTCGATTAAGACTGTTGCTGAAAAAAATATAGTAACGAGTCCTTGTAAAAACACTAATCTTACCACCCAACCTTCTGTGCAGGATACACTCCACATAAAGGCGACCCAACCTCAGACAAGTCAATCCAAGGGAGACGTACATGAAAAGCGCATGCTTCGGATTAAGGAACTAGATGAGTGGCTGAACTATCACGAAAAACCCAAAATATGCCACACCAACCCAGAGCATCACCAAGACGACCCTCAGGTAAAAACGAATCAACTCAAGGTAGGGGATAAAGTAATCCAAGGGGAAGACGATCCTCGAATCTTAAATTCAAAAGAACATACAAGTGATACACCTTACTTCACGGTAACGAAAATCTTTCCCTATGGTACAATCAAGATAAAACATGAGTCACTCGGCAGTTTCAAGGTAAATCACACTCCACTCAAATCTTACGTTGATAATGAAATTGAAAGTAGGATATAAGAGTATCAACTCTTCAAGCCACCGTGACCGAACAAGCTTGAGAAAAGTCGAGATTAGACAATAAACAAGCGCTTCTCAGGAGGCAACCCGAGCATTGACTTAGTAAATTCTTTTATTTAGGCTATCTAATACATCAACTAACCGTTTGAATGCAGGTTTTTCGAGCCACACAGCCATGCCTACGGGCGTGCCTAAGGCCGTGTGGCCACTACGATCAAAGACACGGCCGTGCGTAATGGCCTTGTATGAGTAGGTTAAGATCTTCCTACACATGGGCTTCGATAACTTGCCACGGCCGTGCGGTGTGGCGTGGCCAAACCTGTTAATTCAACACAGGCGTGCGACACGCCCGTGCCTCAAGACCGTGGTTGAACCTGCCATTTCATACATGGGCGTGTGACCTCTGACAAGGCTGTGGGAGAAGCAAACATCGAAGGACATGGCCGTGCAACACGGCCGTGTGCCCCCACACACCCTAGGAACACGGGCGTGCGACACAAATCCGACGCGCCAAAATCACCAATTTTTGAACCACACAGGCTAACCCCGAGCCACACGGGCGTGTGCCATGCCCTTGTGACCCAAAATCCTATAAAAACAGCCCACTATTTACCTTCTTCCTCAGCTAAACCCTAAAAATCCCCCAACCCTACTTCCATACCAACCATCCCTAGCATTGCCGCCGGTTTCAACAGCACCACCACGCCCGTGCAATCTCCAATAACCACCCATTCGATTCTCCTTTCTTATTTTTCATACAATTTTTGATGCTTTGATTTACTTATCTATTCATGAGTCATTCTTTTAGGTTGTTTACATTGTTATTGATAAGAATCTCATTCATTTAGCATGATTAATCTAGAAACTTCATGATGCCACTTTGAATCGTTCTTTGGCTGCCATTTTTACCTATATCATGCAATAGGCTTTAGGAATACATTGATTATAAAAACCCATAAAAACAAGCCATTGCTTTCTTGCTAAAAGTTCTATGCTTAGGATGAATCAAACATGGTATTTAGATTAGTAAAAATTGACCCTCGTTTAGTAAGTTTTAGTTAGCACTGTTATTTCGTTTAAAGAATTTATGAATATTTGTATCTTTTCATTTAGGACTAATGCATACCTTTTTCCGTTTTGTTTTATTTTCAAGGAATCATGTCATCTTCGAGAGGGAAAAAAGTTGTCATCCCTACCTCTAAAAAGCGCAAAGGGCCCAGTGGTTCCTCTTCTAAACCCACCGCTGAAGTCCGACACCCCTTCCTCCAATTCCTGCAGAACTCACAAGAAGAACTATTTCAGATATTATGGGCAAGACCCCTCAGAGTCGGAAGGTGCATCGATTGGGCCACACTAGAACAGGTCCAGCTAGCTAACGAGGTCCATGCCTTATTAACAACAGACCCGTGGGAACAGTTCTTTCAAATCATAGATCCCACCTATCTCGAACTCACCCTCAAGTTCTGCTCCACATTCCATCTTCAGACGGTGATGAACCAACATGATGATTTGGGAACGATACAATTCCGTCTAGGAGGCCTCGTTTGTCAACTCAGTGTACCGAAGTTCGGTACAGCACTAGGCCTTAACACTGAGCAGTTTGTGGAGAAAGAAGACCTCTCAGAACTCCACTGCCACATCAACATCTCTCCAGTCAACTGCTAGCGTGCCTAGTCCCTGGCCAGCCCACATACGACCCCAATCGCTCCAAAGCGACTGCTCTCGCCCCATCTCTAAGGTACATACACGCCCTACTCGCACACACACTGACAAGCAGACGCAAGAATACCGGCATCATCAACACCCACGACACCTACTTTTTATGGAGCATGGCACATATTCACGTAATTGACCTTGCCTACTTCATTGCTCATGCCATCCAACACTAAACGGAACGACACCGCAAGGGCGTGATCTCTATGGGCCCATACATCACGAGATTGGCCCACCACTTCAGCTTACTTAACACCGCGACCCAGACGTAATCCTATTACACTGAACGGCCAGATGTCCCCACAGGGCATCTAAACTATGCTACATGTAAGGATGATTCAGCACTGACCTGGGACCGATCCTCCACAATTCCGTCTATTCTAGGATGCCGAGCAAGAGGGCCTTGAGGACATTACTGATGATGTCCCACCACCAGAGGAGCCACCCACTGAGCCACTACCGACTCACCGCCCAGTTCATGCGGCAGCTTCAGGCTATGTCACTTCTGAGCAGTTCGCCTAATTCCAGCAATAATGTTTTCAGCGATTTGACCACATTGATGCAACATTAGCTCAGATTTGTCAGCAACTCCATCTCGTACCACCGCCCTCACCTCGCGGACCATCTGAGGATTAGAACTTCCTATTCCTCTTATCTTCTTTTTATTTGCTTTCTTGATCTCTATTTTACCTTCTCTTAAACTTTATGTTTCTTTAGAATCTTTAGATTTTTCTTTATCTTTATTTTGATCTTTATATTTATTGAATATTTTAGCTTAGTTTTCAATTTTATTTTCATACCGGCTATTCCCTCAACGAGAAAATTATGCTTAACTTAAATCTCTAAACACTTATTTATGCTATCGCAGTTTCAAAGGAGCTTTACAGCTCAAATCCATCTGTAATAACCCTGCCACAACTGCCGGCTCTTACAATTCCAATATCCGTCTCTACAAAATCATCCAAAATTTAGGGAGTTTCATTTCTCTAACTATCTTATGATTTTATGCTTCTATCGCTACTAATGTATCTTTGTACATTAAGGGCAATGTACATATTAAGTGTGGGGGGAAACTTACTTTCAGTAATTGCATTCTCTTCGAACCCCTAAAAAATTTTTACAACTAACTTTTTGCATTGTTCTCAAAATTTTGAATTCTCACTTTCACTCTCTGCATGAGTCTCAATCTCCTATTAGGAATTAATTCTGATTAATTTATGATTTTTATTAATATGTTGAGAATTCAGACATAGGTACTTATGCTTTGATTATTCAAACTTTAAAACATTAGGAAATCAAGCATGATAAGTTAAAAATTTTGAGAATTTAAATTTTTCTAGGTTATTTTCCCTCATTCAAAGTGTTATCTTGAGACTTGAAATTTGCAGGATTGACATCAAAAAGCCATAATTCTAGTGAGATTTTTTAGCCTTTTGAGCATACATCCTTTCGTGCTCACTTTTATTATTGCTTTGAGTGAGTCAATACTTATTTGTTATTCTAGAACTTGCTTCGATTATACATGTCGAGACCACAGCATTGATTTGATATACTGAGATGATAAAGGCACCTAGGTATAACCCACCTACTCCATAAAAGCCTACCTGCATAAATTAACCCCTAGTGAACCCCCTTGAGCCTAACAACCCATTCATTTGATTAAGCCTTAAAATTAACCAAAAACCATTATTGTTGAAATCCCCCTAATTATTTTGATCCCTATTTTTGTCGAGATTTGAGTTGAATTATTATCTAGCTTTATTCTTTTTCTGTTCGATTTGTAAAGTCCATAAATATTAAATTTGTCGTTATTTGATTTGTTCTAAGAAAAACGTATGTATACTTCAGTTGTAATTCAATATTTTTGCATATTTCCATGTAATTTTTGAGCTGTTGTTCTTAGACAACATTATCCAAAAGAAAGGGCTTTACACTAGAAATATGTTCAAGTGATAGAGATTTTTCTAGCTAGACGATTTTTCAATTCAATCTTGATTCTAACCCCTTTTGTCAGTTTGTGACAACACCCCTAACCAAAGCCTCATTACAACCATTGAAAGGCCTTTTGATCGATGTGTCATATCAATCTATAGTGGTGGAGATTTGATTTTCTTGCAAGCCTATGGTAATAACTTTTCAGGTTGACTAAAGAGTGTTTAATTTTTGAACCCTAAACACTTTGAGTGGATAGAGTGAATCTTTAGTGAGGATGTCAAATCTTGTTGATTTTGATTGAAAGGTAATTACTTAGGAGAAGGGAGAAAACTTATGTTTCTGTGATAAAATTCTCAACTTAGAGTGTTTGAAACTTTAATGTTCTTCTGGTTGAATTTTCATTGTATGATTACTTATGGATTAGTTTGAAACATTATTGATAAGGATTATAAGTTGAGAAGAATGATTATTAACTGTGAATTGAGATTTTGCTTGAGGACAAGCAAAGGCTTAAGTGTGGGGGTATCTGATAAGCGATAAATTATACATATTTTTACCCTATGCTTAGCCCAATTTCTGGATGAATTACCCCTTGATTTGTGTAAATTGATGCTCTTAAACCTTTAATTTCATGTTTTATACTCAAGTGAGCTTAAGGAAGAGAAAAGAGCAAGGAACAGGCCAAAAACGGGCAAATTAGCTCTAGTACAGTAATCAACAAGGCCTAGAGGTTCGCCACACAGTCGTGCCACATGGCCGTGCCACTTTAACAGGCTCAAGCATGGCCTGGGCCTCGATCCACATGGGCGTGGCACACGGGCGTGTCCCTGTCATGTGGAAGTTTAATTTCACTTGGAAAAGGCTACTTAGGGGGCTAAGAAAGGCATTCCAAAACTCTATATAAAGACCCTAGAAGGCAACTACAAAGGTGTGCTTTATTCTCGCCAAGACGGGGGGTTAAAAGAGAGAATTAATCGAAGGGAAGCCGATTAATCCATCTCAGAAGCCAGGATCTACATCAAGATAGAGGATCTCCCTTCAATCCTTTTAGGAGTTTTGGGTTTTCTTATGTTTTGTTATTTCATTCCTTCTAAGATGTTTTCTTTTATAATTATGAACTAAAACCCTAAATACCTAAGGGGATGAAACCTAAGACCCTAAGGGGATGAAACCTAAGACAGATCTTGTTATTGTTATCTGAGCTGTGTGATAAATATTTGATTTGTACTTAATTGTGTTTTTAACTCTTAAATTGATATTTCCGGGATATTGATTTAAGTCAAACATGCTTATGTAGAAGAGCAAAAGTCCCTGTATAGGAGTAGATCCAACACAATTAAGCGGAGTTGATCGCAATCCTAGAGATAAGACGACGAAAATCTACCGGATTAGAGTCAAATCTAATATAGGGAGCCATAGATTGAGTTAATGCAAGACTAGGGGTTTTAACTAGAAAGAGATTTCAGTTAATCAACCTAGGATTAGTTGTTCTTATCCTCGACAGAGCTATTAACATAATTTAGGGATCTCTACGGATCAAATCAAATGAAGAAATCATCTGATTTAGAGTTAGATAACAAGTGAAGTCTAGGTGGATTCTTCCTTAGGTATTACCTTAATCAATCAGTCTTTCCCAAAAAGCAATCTCCCACTTTAATCTTTGTCGCTTCTTTAGTTAGCTTAGTTTAGTTTACAACCAAACCCTCTTTATTTTTAGGCTAGATAATAGAAAGAAAGTCATTACTCGTACTCATAGTTCCTTGGATTCGATATTCCGGTCTTGCCACTAACTATACTACTGTTCGATGGGTGCACTTGCCTTTTATCGTGATATTAGTTAGTTTACAGGTACAATTAGATTTTATTACTTCATCAAATCACGATCAGGTTCGATCCTCCTAAATACCGTTTAGCTTATTCTATCGAGAAGGACTACCCCGCAGATATTACTGATGATATCCCTCCGCCTCATGAGGGTCCGCCTTCTCAACCACCGCCGAGGCATAGACCAGTTCATGCGACTGTTTCATTGGCTGACATTTTTGAATGCCTCACTCGATTCGAGCAACAGTGCTTTCAGTGGTTCAACCACATTGACGCATCCCTACAACAGATTTTTCAGCATCTCCATATTTCATCTCCACCGCCACCACCTCACGACCCATCTGCCGATTAGGACTTTTGAGTCCATTAATATTTGTTTTTGTTTTTAGTGTTATTTTTATCTTTATTTTCTTTCTTATTTTATCTTTAATTTTATTTTATGTTATCCAAAACTTCTATTAGTATATTTTGAAATTTTTCTTTCTAGCTGTTTCTTAATGAGTAACCATGCTAATTCCATTAATACACCTCCCTAAATCATTGCTGATGACTTTGCAGTTTCAAAAGGTTTAAGGTGATCGGTGCTACCCAGGACTATACAAACCATGATCACCCACTGGGAAAAGGTACTCCACGACTGCCATATCCTATTCGACCACGACCATAGCCACCACAACACCAAACAACACGACTATCTCCATTTGGCATCACGATTGCAGAACCCAACCTATACCACTACTGGAGTATCCTCCCCCACCTTCACCCCTGCCTAGTTCATCATGCATTTCAAAAGCTTCCAAATCTGTTGTCCTTACTCCAAGAATTTCATCCAAAATTTAGGAAGTTTCACTTCTCTCCCTATCTTATGATATTATGCCTATAATCTTATGACCTAACTTTGTACATTGAGGACAATGTACATCTTAAGTGTTGGGAGGTTATTTATATCTTTATCAGAAAATCCCTAAATTTCATCTTGTTCACAAATAACTTCCTCATATCACTATTAGAATGAATTTTGATTGATTTATGATTTTTATTGATATGTTTTAGATTAAAACATAGGTATTTGTGCTTTGACTATATGAACTTTAAGACATTAGAAAATCAAACATGAAAAGTTAATTTTTGAGAATTAAAAATTTTTCTAGGTTGTTTCCCCAAAGTTAGGTATTATCTTGAAGTTTGAAATTCATAGGATTGACATCAAAAGCCATAATTTTTGTGAGATTTTGAGCCTTTAGAGCATATATTCTTTCTTAATCACTTTTATTGTTGCTATGAGTGTGTCAATATTGATCTATTATTCTAGAACTTGCTTCGATTATACATGTCGAGACCACACCATTGATCTAATATACCGAGATGATAAAGGCACTTAGGTTTAACCCACTCACTCCATAAAAGGCTACCTTCATAACTAACCCTTAGTAAACCCCTTTGAGCTTAATAAACTATTCATTAATTTACCCTTAATATTAACCTATAACCCGTTATTGTTGAAATCCCCTTAATTAATTTGATCCCTATTTTTTTGAGATTTCAACTGAATAATTATTTGGCTATGTCCTCCTTTTCAGTTAGTAAAGTTTAAATATTTGATTTGTTCTTAAAAAAATAAAAAAATTATTATTTCAGTTGTTAGTTTGTCGTTCATATTTTTATGAAGTTATGTAACTCTTGATCTTAAATGATGTTATTCATGAGGAAAAGCTCAATTCTAGGAATATATATTCAGTGATGTAATTTCTCAGTATTGGTTATTTTTCTAGTTAGGTAATTTTTCAGCTCCATCTCAATTCTAACCTTCTCTTTCAGCTTGTGTCCACACCGCTAACCAAAGCCCCCTTACATCCCTCTAAAAGACCTTTTGATCGATGTATCATCTCAATCTATAGTCATGAATATATGATTTTCATGCGAGCCTATAGTAATAACTTTTCATGTTGACTAATGAGTGCTTAATTCTGAACCCTAAACACTTTAAGTGATTTGAGTGAATCTTTAGTGAGGATGTCAACTCTTGTTAGTTTTGAATTAAAGGTGATTACTTAGATAATGGGAAATACCTATGCTTTTGTGATAAAATACTCAACTTGGATTGTTTAAGACTTTGATGTTCTTTTAGTTGGATTCTCAATGTATGATTACTTCTAGATTATTTCGAAACATTATTGATAAGAATTATAAGTTGAGAAAAATGAATTTTTAATTGTGAGTTGAGGATTTTGCTTGAGGACAAGCAAATGCTTAAGTGTGGGGATATTTGATAAACCATAATATATACATATTTTTATCCCATGCTTGGCACATTTATGGATGATTTATCATTAGATTTATGGAACTTGATGCTCCTAATCCTTTAATTTCATATTTTATACTTAGGTGAGCATAAGGAAGCGAAAAGAGCAAGAAACGAGTCAAAAATGGACAAAATAGGCCGAAATCAACCCTCAACACAGCCTAGACATCTTCACACGGGTAAACCACATGCCCGTGTGTGACACATAGAATTGCACACGGCCTGAGCAGCCTCACACGAGGGTGTTCCTGTCGACCTTGTTTCAATCTCATACGAAAAAAGTTAATTCTTGGGTATTATGGGCATTAAAAAGTCTATAAAAACACCCAAGGGGAGGAACCTAAGGACATACAGAGTAGAAAGTAAGGAATTACTTGACGAACGCTGATCGGTTCATCCCGGAAGCAAGGATTTACATCAAGACTGAAGATCTCCCTTCAATTTCTCTTGAAGTTTTTGGGTTCTTTACGTTTTGTTGTTTTCCCTATTTTAAGATGTTTTCTTTTATAAACATAAACTAAATCCCCTAAATACCTAATGGGGATGAAAACTAAGATAAATCTTGTTTTTTTTTTTTTTGTATTATATGATAAATATTTGATTTGTTCTTAATTGTGTCATTAATTCTTGTGTTAATATTTCAGGATATTAATCCATGTTGAATGTGCTTATTCAGTGGAGCAAAAGGTCCAGTCTAAGAGTAGATCCAACACAATTAAGCAGAGTTGACTATAATCCTAGACATAGGATAACAAAAATCTGCCAGATTAGAGTCAAATCTAATAGGGAAATCCATAAATCTAGTTAATGCAATACTAGGGGTTTTAATTAGAAAGAAATTTCCATTAATCAACCAAGGGTTAGTTGTTTTTAGTCTTGAAAGAGATATTAGCATAATTTAGAGATTTCTACGGATCAAATCAAGTGAATAAATCGTCTAGTTCAAAATCAAATAACAAGTGAAGTCTAGGTGGATTCTTCCTTGGGTATTGTCTTAATCAATCAGTTCTCCAAAAGCAATTTCCCTAATTTACTCTCTGTCGCGTTCTTAGTTTAGTTAACTTTTAGTCTAAACATATCCCATTTATTTTTAGGCTAGATAATAAAAAGAAAGTTAATACTAATACTTTTAGTCCCTGTGGGTTCGACATTCCGGTCTTGCCATAAGCTATACTACTGTTCAATAGGTGCGCTTGCCTTTATTGAGATAATAGTTTAGTTTTGGGTATGATCTTATCACATTAGAAAACTTTTACTTTTCTAAAAAACTTTGTTTTCCTACATCTAGCAATTATGAGTCCATAAATCAAATCAAAACAAAAGTCCGTAAGTCCAAATTACATCAAAAAATAACCAATCAAAATTAGAAACCATAAATGTAAATAAAATAGTCCAATAACTGTATGGCCACCACTGAGCCCTCCGCCGCACCGATACATCTAAATCTAAGGATTACCTGTACATATTAAACAGAAAGAGTGAGTTTAAGTAAACTCAGTGTGTAACCCCACAGAAAATAATCATATAGTCAATCGCAGTCAACAGACAAATGTAATCTAGGCATAAGCCCATTTCAATTTGAGTAGCAGTAAGGGCCTTAGCCCATTTTAGTAACAGTCATATATGCGGTAATCAGAAAACAGAGTCCCACCCACCAGCCTCTAATACACCATCTCCATCCATCCCTACACTTCCCGTGGGGTTTAAAACACCCACCCAGCCCTACACTCCTAGCTGTACCAAATGTGACACATATCAGTATAACGCAGCTGAGCTGCCAATCAATAGGCTTAAGAGCCTTTCAGCATATATATCGTAACGGAGCTGCCAATCAATAGGTTTAAAGCCTTTCAGTACACTTTCTCCAAATATCATCCCAACGCAATGCAATGCAAACATACAATAAATGACATGTTATCACGTGGTTATTAGTTACACATATTAGATCAATATACACGCATAATAATAACATGCTGATAAACGATAAATTATACATATTTTTACCTCATGTTTAGCCTATATTTTGGATGGATTATTATCAATTTTGTGAGAATTGGTGCTCTTAATCCTTCTTTTTCATGTCTTATACTCAGGAGAGCATAGGGAAGAGAAAAGAACGGAAAACGGGCCAAAAATGAGGAAAATAGGCCAAAAATATGAAAACGACACGGCCTAAGAAGTCGCCACACGGTCGTGCCACATGGCCGTGCCACATGGCCGTGCCACATGAAGTTCACACGGCCCAGCCCCAACAAGTACGGCCAGGCCACACGGCCGTGCCACTATCAACAGGCCAGCACACGGCCCTTATCGAAACCACATGGGCATGTCCCTATGGTGAGGAAGTACAATTTCACTCGAATTTGGATACTTGGGGGCCAAAAAAGCCATTCTAAACTCTATATAACGACCCCAGGAGGCAACTCTAAAAGATATACTCTTTTCTCTCAAGAAAGAGCGCCATAATTCTGCCAACACAAGGAGTGAAAGCAAGGAATTACTCCAAGGGAAGCCGATTGATTCATCCCAGAAGCCAGAATTCTACATCAAGACAGAGGATCTCCCTAAATTCCTTCAGGGGTTTTTTGGGTTCTTTATGTTTTGTTATCTTATTTCTTCTGAGATGTTTTCTTTATTATTTATGAACTAAACCCCTCAAATACTTGAGGGGGATGAAACCTAAGACAGATCTTGTTATTATTTATTCTTGAATTATTTGATAAATACTTGAATTGTTCTTGATTATGTGTTCTTCATTCTTGATTTAATAATCCTAGGTATTACTTCAAGAAACTGATGTCCTTAGGCAAAGGAGCAAAACTTCCTGTTTTAAGAGTAGATCTACCATAATTAAGCGGAGTTGCATGCAACCCTAGACATAGGGCGACATAAATCTGTCGGATTAGGGTCAAACCTAATAGGGGGATCCATAGATCGAAATAATGCAACCTAGGGGTGTTAATTAATAAAGAAACTTTAATTAACCACCTAGGATTAGTTGTTCTTATCCTCGACGGAGGTATTAACATAAGTTAGGTATATCTACGGATCAAGTCAAGTGAAGAAATCATCTAGTTCAAGAAATTAATAACAAGTGAAGTCTAGGTGGATTCTCCCTTAAGTATTGCTCCTATCAATCAGCTTTTCCCTAAAGTTTTCCCCAATTTACTTTTTGTGCACTTTTAGTTAGTTTTAGAATTAGTTTCAATCAATCCTCTTTTATTTTTAGGCTAGATAATATAAATGAAGTAAGTATTAGTACTTTTGGTTCCCTTGGGTATGATAACTCGGTCTTGCCGCTAAACTATACTACTGTTCGATAGGTGCGCTTGCCTTTAAAATCGTGATATTAGTTAGTTTTTGGTGTGATCAGTTTTTATAAATTTTATTACTTAATACCGCGTGTATCAAGTTTTTGGCGCTGTTGCCGGGGAATTGAAATATTAAGAAAACTCGATTTCTATTACTTTAGCCATTATTATATTTATCTATTTTTAGTTTTTATTTATTTTTATTTTATTATTTTTCTTTTATTTTCTTTTATTCTAGTTTTCTTTGCTTTTTCCTTCTAGGTATTTCTAGTTTATGACTAGAAACAACCCAGCAGGACTATTGCTTTTTGATGAAGATTTAGAAGTGACAGTTCGCAGAACTCGTAGAGAGATCAGACGAAGCCTACAGTATCTAGAACAAGATCAAGAACAAAGGCCAGAACCTACTATTGCTGCTAATAATTTTGAATTAAAGCCTAACACTATTCAGATGATACAGTAATTGGTGCAGTTTGATGGTTTACAGGATGAAGATCCAAATTCACACATAGCCAATTTTTTGGAACTTTGCGATACCTTTAAAATAAATGGCGTTTCTGATGATGCCATTCGTCTAAGGCTATTTCCATTTTCTTTGAGAAATAAAGCCAAACAGTGGTTAAAATTTTTACCACGAGGCTCAATCACCACATGGGAACAGATGATTGAAAAATTTTTACTTAAATATTTTCCTCCAGCAAAAACAGCTAAATTAAGAAACGATATCTCTTCTTTTGTGCAGATGGATTTAGAAACACTATATGATGCCTGGGAGAGATACAAAGATCTTTTGAGAAGATGCCATCATCATGGCCTACCTTTGTGGCTACAAGTTCAAACCTTTCACAACGGTTTGAATCCTTCAACAAGGCAAATAATCGATGTAGGCACAGGAGGAACGATCAACAATAGAACACCCGAAGCAGCTTATGAATTTATTGAAGAGATGTCACTGAATAACTATCAGTGGCAAGTCATGAGGACAAAGCCAACAAAAGCTGCAGGAGCTTATAATATTGATGCTGTAACTATGCTTACTAACCAAGTAGAACTTTTAAATAAAAAGTTTGATCATTTTGTTGGTTCTACACTGACACAGCCAGTGATGCAGTGTGACACAACTCCAGCAAATATGTTCAATCCAGACTACTCATCCTCTGGACACAGCATGGAAACTGAGCAAGCCAACTATATGGGTAACAATTCTAAACCTCAAAATAACACTTATAGTAATACTTACAATGTAGGTTAGAGAAATCACCCCAATTTTTCATAGGGAGGACAAGGAAATCAAAGACAACAACCTCCTCCGGGATTTCAGCAGCCACCACTACAACAAGAGAAAAAGCCAAATCTTAAAGAGATGTTCACCAAATTTATGGCCGCATCAGAAACCCGTTTCTAAAACACTAAAACGGCATTAAAAAACCAGCAAGCATCAATTCAAGGGCTTGAGAATCAAATTGGTCAGCTTGCAAAATTAATTTCAGAAAGACCACAAGGTGGACTACCAAGTAATACTGAGCCAAATCCTAGAGAACATGTCAAACTAATTCCTCTAAGAGATGGGAAAGTTCTAGCTGAACCAGAAAAGAAATCTACTCCAGAATCTTCAGGAGACAAGGCAGAGGAATCCAAGGAAAACACTCCACCAACACTCAAAGACTACAAACCGTCCATTCCATATCTGACAAAGTTGAAGAAAGACCATACAGACACTCAATTCGGTAAATTTCTTGAACTTTTTAAACAATTACACATTAACTTACCTTTTGTTGAAGCAATTTCGTAGATGTCGAAGTACGCGAAGTTCCTTAAAGAACTTCTGACAAATAAAAGGAAGTTGGAAGAATTAGCCACAGTGGAACTCAACGAAGAATGCTCAGCTATTCTCCAAAATAAACTGCCGGCAAAACTGAAAGATCCAGAAAGTTTTACTATTCCTTATTTAATTGGTAGTTTATTTATTGATAAAGCCTTAGCCGATTTAGGTGCTAGCATTAATCTCATGCCTTACAAAATGTTCAAGCAATTAGGTCTAGGGGAACCAAAGCCCACTAGGATGAGTATTCAACTAGCCGATAGATCTGTTAAATATCCTAGGGGAATCATAGAAGATGTGCTAGTAAAGGTAGATAAATTTATATTTCCTGTTGATTTTGTTGTGCTCGATATGGATGAGGATATTGAGGTACCTTTAATTTTGGGACGTCTATTCTTAGCCACTGCTAGAGCTGTTATTGATGTAGGGGATGGTAAATTAGTACTTAGAGTTGGTGAGGAAGAAGTCGTTTTTAAAATCTATGATGCTATGAAATTTTCTAAAGAACAAGATGATTCTTGTTATTTTGTTGATAATATTGATTACTTTGTTCAAGATAAGTTTCAAGAACTTTCTCTCGCAGACACGTTGGAACTGGGTCTTGTTCAAGGTGGGGGAGAAGACGAAGTCACCACTGAAATTGAAGAAGTAAGAAAGGAGTTAGATTCTAACGAAATCATCACAAGACACATAAGTTATGAAAGTATAAAAATGAATGATGAGTTGAGACGGAAACCTTCCATTGATGAGCCCCCTAAATTAGAGTTGAAGCAACTACCAGATCATTTAGAATATGCCTTTCTAGGGGAAGATTCAACTTTACCAGTCATTATCGCATCAGATTTGAGCATTGCAGAAAAAGAGGAACTACTCCATGTGTTAAGGGAACACAAGCATGCTATAGCTTGGAAAATTTCAGATATTAAGGGAATTAATCCGTCCTTCTACACCCACAAAATTTTAATAGAAGAAGAATTTAAACCATCAGTGCAAGCTCAGAGACGATTGAATCCCAACATGAAGGAAGTCGTAAAAGTCAAGGTAATTAAACTTCTAGATGCAGGCATTATTTATCCTATTTCTGACAGTTCTTGGGTAAGTCCTCTGTAGGTTGTTCCTAAAAAGGGAGGCATGACTGTGGTGTCTAATGATAAAAAAGAGTCAATACCTACAAGAACAGTCACTGGATGGAGAGTTTGCATTGATTATAGGAAGCTGAATGACACCACTCGAAAAGATCATTTTCCCTTACCTTCTATTGATTAGATGTTGGAAAGATTATCAGGTCATATGTATTATTGTTTCCTAGATGGCTTCTCTGGTTGTTTCCAAATCTCAATAGCTCTAGAAGATCAGGAGAAAATGACATTCATATGCCCATACGGTACGTTTGCTTATCGTAGAATGCCTTTTGGTTTATGTAACGCTCCTGCTACTTTTCAGCGATGCATGCTAGCTATCTTCAATGAATTCGTGGAAGACATCATGGAGGTATTTATGGATGATTTTTCAGTTTTCGGTAATTCTTTCCAACTTTGTCTTAATAATCTAAAACGTGTTTTGATAAGATGTGAAGAGACAAATTTAGTGCTAAACTGGGAAAAATGCCACTTTATGGTTCAAGAGGGTATTGTATTAGGACATAAAAGTTCTAGCAAAGGGATAGAGGTAGATAAAGCAAAAATTGAAACCATTGGAAAATTACCTCCCCCTAATTCAGCTAGGGCTATAAGAAGCTTTTTAGGACATGCCGGATTTTATTGCAGATAGAGGAGATTAATGCAATTAGACGAACTCGATGAATGGCGTTGCAATGCATACGAGAGCTCACGACTATATAAGGAAGCCATGAAGTGACATCATGACAAACAACTGAAACAACCTAAGTAGTTCAAAACAGGTGATCTTGTCTTACTCTACAACTCAAGGCTGAGACTATTTCTTGGAAAACTCAAGTCAAGATGGTCAGGTCCATTCACTGTTCAAACTTTCTTTCCATATGGCACAATTAAGGTAACTCACCCCAACTATGGTACGTTCAAGGTAAACGGACATAGGCTTAAACACTACAGAGGTGAGAATTTTAAAGATTACAGGGAAGAGCTTCAGCTCCACGAAATCCCTTCGTGACATATCCAGGAAGAGTCGAGCTTAGACTTTAAATAAGCGCTTCTCGGGAGGCAACCCGAGCACTAACTTAGTAACTTTTCCTTCTTTAAAATTTTAGTATTTTTCATGCATCAACTAACCCTTTTAAATGCAGAAATTTAGGACCACACATCCTGGCACACGGACGTGCCTCCGGCCGTGTGAACGTTTAAAGCAGAGACACGGTCGTGCACTTAGGCTGTGTACAAACAGAGTGAAAATCTTCCCAAAACACGGGCTGTCGACAAATCCCCACGGCCATGCGACATGGTCGTGGCAACCCTTCAATTTAAACATGGGCTTGCTCAAATCCCTACGCCCGTGTCCCCAGACCGTGGCCAACACTGTCAATTTGGAAACGGTCGTGTGCCCTTCTATACGGTCGTGTGAAGAACAAAACCGATCGCAAACAACCGTGGAACCTATCACACGACCGTGTGAAAAGTAAACACGATCGCAAATGACCGTGCAAGAAAACAACACGGGCGTGTACTTCGAACCAGGCGCGCTAAAACCACCGAAGTTCGATTCACACGGGCAAACCCCAAGTCACACAAGCGTGCGACATGCCCTTGTGACCCAAAAACTATAAAAAGGAAACCACTTCTCATTCTCTTTTTCACTCAAACCCTAAAATCTCCTCTCCACAACCACCATAAACACCACCGCCGGCCTTAAAACCACCACCACACTCACACACAGCCGACACACGCCCGTACAACCTCACCTCCATGACCGTTCGACCTCAACCCACGACCGTGCAACCCTATATTTGGTTCTATTTTCTCATTTCCCTCATTTTATTTATTTATATTTCATTTTTATTCAGTTAAATTTTACTTTCAAGCATTGAATTTGTTACATTAGGATGAATAATCTAGAATGTTAGAGAACATATCAGGATTGCATGCCATTTAAGTGCTCATTTGCTTGCCATTTATCTCATAAATTTAGTATAAATACATACCCATATTGTTTGTTTTTGCTACCACTTAGAATGGATTATATTTACTATTTTGGTTAGTCCCCATTTTTTTAGGCACATTGTCATTTTAATCTACACATTTAATTTTATTATAGTTTACAATTTAACTTCGATTTTTAGAACTAATAATTCTAACTTTATTTTAGGTAACATGTCATCGTGCTGTAAGAAAGCTGCTGTCCCCGCCTCGAAGAAACGAAAGGGACCAGGTGGTTCTTCCTCCAGACCCACCTCTGAAGTTCGCCACCCATCCATCACATTCTCTCAAACCTCGCATGAGGAATTATTTCAAATACTACAGGAACATCCATTGAGTGCTGGCCAATGCATAGATTGGTCAACACTAGAACGAGTAAACCTCGCTGATTCAGTCCAAGCCCTACTCATGACAGACTCTTGAGAGCAGTTCTTCCAGATCATCGAGCCTACATACATGGAGCTCACCCTCGAATTCTATTCCACATTCCACCTCCAGACTGTCATGAACTGATTTGATGATCCCGGAATGGTCTAGTTCTGCCTAGGAGGTCGCGTACGCCACCTGAGCGTACCAGAGTTCGGCTTAGTACTCGGGCTCTACATGAAGCAATTCATGGAAGAAGAAGACTTCCCTAACCTCTCCCGTCGCATCCATCTCAGGCCAGTCGACTGTTGGAACGAAATCGCCCCGGGGCGTCAGACATATAATTCCAGTAGCAGTAAAGCGACCGCCCTCGCCCCTTCTTTGAGGTACATCCACGTCCTCCTTTCACATACTTTGACAGGCAGACGCGAAAGCACAGGCGTCGTCAACACTCACGACACCTATTTCCTATGGTGCATGGCGAACGCGCACCCCATCGACCTCGCCTACTTCATCGCGCACGCTATGCAACACCAGACTGAGCGTTACTGCCGGGGCGTTCTATCCATGGGCCCATACATCACACGCTTGGCTCGTCACTTCAGGCTCCTCAATACCGTAGCCCAGACATCCTCACATACATTGATAGGCCAGATGTCCCCCAAGGCATCCAGACCATGCTATATATGAGGATGATCCAACGCAGACCTGGAGTTGACCCCCTTCAATACCGCCTCATCAAGGAAGGTGAGGAGCCAGAGGACATTCCTAACAATGTCCTACCACCGGAGGAGGATGCACCACCACCTCGCCGCCCATCTCGTGCAGCAGCCACTGATTCTGACATATCTGAGCGCTTATCTAGATTCGAGCAACAATACTTCCAGCGCCTCGATCACATCGACGCCACACTACAGCAGATATGCCAGAACCTTCACATCACTTCCCCACCGCCACCGCGTGATCCACCTAAGGATTAGAGATTTCTATTCCTCCTAACTTTATTTTTATCTTAATTTTTATTTTTATTTTTATTTTAACAGTGATCCCTATTTTTACCTTTTCCTTTCTTCTAACTTTATTTTTCTTTTTATTTTTATTGTTAGTTCATTTTATCTTTTTCATTATTTGAATATTGGTATTTTTAGAACTTAGTTTATTTTTCTTTTATTTATTTTTTTCTATTTTTCATATCGGCCAATCCCTAATGAGTAATCTCTCTTAATCCAAATTTCCCACGACTAATAAATACTTTCACAGTTTCAAAGGAGCTTTACAGCTCAAATCTCTACGAAAAAGGGAACACCCTGCCACAACTGCCAACTCTTCCAATCTCCGTCTCACTAATCCATCCAAAGCAGGGAGTTTCCTACCTTTCCCTATCTTATGATCTTGTGCTTTTATTGCTACTAATGTTATTTTTGTATATTGAGGGCAATGCACATCTTACGTGTGGGGGGGAATCTATTTTCAGTCTTTACACTCTCTTTGAAATCCCTGAACTTTCCTAACATTTTGCATTGTTCTCAAATTCTCACATTCACTCTTTGCATTATCTTCAATCTCCTTTTAGGAATTAATTCTGATTGATTTATGATTTTTATTGATATGTTAAGAATTAAGACATAGGTGCTTGTACTTTGATTATTCAAACTTTAAAACACTAGGGAATCAAGCATCATAAGTTGAAATTTTTGAGAACCCCAAATTTTTTTCATAAGTTATTTTCCTTAATTCTAAGTATTATCTTGAGATTTGAAATTCACAGGATTGATATCAAAAGCCATAATTCTGGTGAGATATTGAGCCTTTTGAGCATACATTCTTCGTGCTCACTTTTATTATTGCTTTGAGTGAGTCAATACTGATTTGTTATTCTAGAACTTGCTTTGATTATACATGTCGAGACCATATCATTGATTTGATACACTAAAATGATAAAGGCACCTGGGATTTAACCCACTTACTCCACAAAAGCCTACCTTCATAAAGTAACCCCTAGTGAACCCCATTGAGCCTAACAACCTTTTTTTTGACTTACCTCTAATATTAACCTTTAACCCATTTTTGTTGAATTCCATTCAATTACTTTGATCCCTATTTTTGTCGAAATTTGAGTTGAACTTATTATCTAGCTTTATTCTCTTTTCCATATTGTAAAGTTGTAAATATTCAATTTAATGTATTACACTTGAATTGTTCTTAAAAAAAACGTATGTATTAATTCAGTTGCAATCTGTAATAGTTCAAATAGTTTTTGCATATTTCTATTTTAAGGCTACCAAGGCGAAAATGATGTTATTATAAGAATTAGCTCGAGAAATATGTTCCAGTAATAGAGATTTTTCTAGCTAGATAATTTTTCAGTTCAATCTCGATTCTAACCTTCTTTTGTAGCCTGTAACAACACCCCTAACCAAGCCCCATTACAACCATTACAAGACATTTTGATTGATGTATCATATCAATCTACAGTGGTGGAGATTTGATTTCCTAGTAAGCCTATGGTAATACTTTTCAGGTTGACTAGAGAGTATTAAATTCTTGAACCCTAAACACTTTGAGTGGATAGAGTGAATCTTTAGTGAGGATGTCAACTCCTATTAATTAAGATAGAGAGATAATTACTTAGGAGAAGGGAGAAAACTTATGTTTCAACGATAAAATTCTCATCTTAGAGTAATTGAATCTTTAATGTTCTTCTGATTGAATTATCATTGTATGATTACCTGTGGATTAGTTTGAAATATTATTAATAGCGATTGTAAGTTAAGAGGAATAATTCTTGATTAGGGATTGAGATTTTGCTTGAAGACAAGCAAAGGCTTAAGTGTGGGGGTATTTGATAAACGATAAATTATACATATTTTTACATCATGTTTAGCCTATATTTTGGATGGATTATTATCAATTTTGTGAGAATTGGTGCTCTTAATCCTTCTTTTTCATGTCTTATACTCAGGATTGCATAGGGAAGAGAAAGAATGAAAAACAGGCCAAAAATGAGGAAAATGGGCCAAAAATATGAAAATGACACGGCCCAAGAAGTCACCACACGGCCGTGCCACATGAAGTCTATACGGCCCAGCCCCGACAAGCACGGCCAGGCTACACGACCGTGCCACTATAAACAGGCCCGCACACGGCCCTTATCGAAACCACACGAGCGTGGAACACGGGCGTGTCCCTGTTGTGAGGAAGTGCAATTTCACTCGGATTTGGATACTTAGGGGCTAAGAAAGCCATTCTAAACTCTATATAAAGACCCCAGGAGGCAACTCTAAAAGATATACTCTTTTCTCTCAAGAAAGAGCGCCATAATTCTGCCAACACAAGGAGTGAAAGTAAGGAATTACTCCAAGGGAAGCCGATTGATTCATCCCAGAAGCCAGAATTCTACATCAAGACAGAGGATCTCCCTAAATTCCTTCAGGGGTTTTTTGGGTTCTTTATGTTTTGTTATCGTATTTCTTCTGAGATGTTTTCTTTATTATTTATGAACTAAACCCCTCAAATACTTGAGGGGGATGAAACCTAAGACAGATCTTGTTATTATTTATTCTTGAATTATTTGATAAATATTTGAATTGTTCTTGATTATGTGTTCTTCATTCTTGATTTAATAATCCTAGGTATTACTTTAAAAAAATGATGTGCTTAGGCAGAGGAGCAAAACTTCCTATTTTAAGAGTAGATCTACCATAATTAAGCGGAGTTGCATGCAACCCTAGACATAGGGTGACATAAATCTGCCGGATTAGGGTCAAACCTAATAGGGGGATCCATAGATCGAAATAATGCAACCTAGGGGTGTTAATTAATAAAGAAACTTTAATTAACCACCTAAGATTAGTTGTTCTTATCCTCGATAGAGGTATTAACATAAGTTAGGGATATCTACGGATCAAGTCAAGTGAAGAAATCATCTAGTTCAAGAAATTAATAACAAGTGAAGTCTAGGTGGATTCTCCCTTAAGTATTGCTCATACCAATCAACTTTTCCCTAAAGTTTTCCCCAATTTACTTTTTATGCACTTTTAGTTAGTTTTTTTTTAGTTTCAATCAATCCTCTTTTATTTTTAGGCTAGATAATAGAAAGGATGTAAGTATTAGTACTTTTGGTTCCCTTGGGTACGATAACTTGGTCTTGCCGCTAAACTATACTACTATTCGATAGGTGCGCATGCCTTTAAAATCGTGATATTAGTTAGTTTTTGGTGTGGTCAATTTTTATAAATTTTATTACTTAATATTGCGTGTATCACATGCTCAGTACATAAATCATGCAATGATTTCACACATTTAAAGGTCTAAGTAGTGCTTACCGACCCTACAGTAGGTTTACAGTCGACTTGGGCGACCCGTGCAAACTTAGGAAACATTTCAGAAAAATGGGCTCACACGCCCATGTACCCTGCCCATGTGGCCTACATGACCCAAATCAGCCTAGCTCGTGTGTCGCGCACGGCCTACCACACGGGCAACCACACGCCCATGTGGCATCGACAGTGAGGTTTTTAGCTTTCGTTGAAACCCAATTTTCTGTATTTTCGGGTACACACTTGGTTTCAATTGATGCTAAAATGATCCCCGAGTACTCATGAACATATAATCAATCAAATGAACCCTAAGATAAGTGTTTATAACAACTTAAAACTGAACCCAAAGTGACAACCAATGCCCTTTAAATGACTAAGAACTTTACCTATGGATTAGCAAAGGAAACTCGTACATCTACCACGCTGATTGGAAATCCCAGCACCTCGATCTTCTTCTAAACACATCATTAGTCAATTAATCCCCTAAACTATCGTTCCCTAAAATCAAAGGAAAAAGAAACGTGGAAAAAGACCACTTACTAGTTGATAGAGTAAGGATAGTTCAGCAAAGGAAAAACAAATGAATTGAGAAGGGTAACCAACAATTGAAATGGTAAAACAAAGGAGGGGAAAGAAGGATGGCGTTAGAAAGTTGGGGAAGAAAAGGAGAAAACGTCAGAAGCAAAAAGAAATTTTTGAAAAAAGAAAATGGCAGAAAAACTCCACTAGAAATCTGACACCCCTAATTTCACTCCCACAACATCATAACCAACTACCCAATCCCCTAAAAATTTGGCCACATGTACCCCCATCAGCATTTAAACTCTGCCGAAACACTGTCCTATGATCCAGCCAAAAATAATGCTAACGCTAGGTCTCAATCTCAAGACCTCCAACAATCTAACACTCCACTTATCCACCAGACCAACAGGCCCATTCTGATCTAAAATTACCAACAATTAAACTTAAACCCTTTAAGTAAGGTTAAGGCTTTTTTTATAAAAATACCAAAATTTGCCTAAGTCATGGCTTGAACTTGGGACCTCTCACACATACCCAGAACAGATAACCACTAAAGTAGACAAACAGTTGTGTCATACATTCACAAAAACAAAAATAGGAATTTTGGGGAGTTATAGGTTTATTTGGCCAATAATGGCATACAATTATTTTGTTGTGATTAGCCATTTGAATGGCTTGAATTTGATGTATATATATATGTGTATATGTGTGTGTGTGGCATTATCATGTTTAACGTGTGCTTGGTATGGTTGAATGATGGATAATTCATAAGCATATTGATGGTTGGATTGGATTGGTATATTAGTTATAAATATGCATATATGTGTAATTGATTAATTTGGTAAGTATGGAGTATTGGATATATATGATGATATGTTATGATTAAGACTTAAGTTTGGCTTGTTTTAAGTAGTTTTACATAGCTTGATGATATGCAAAAGTGTTGATGTAGGTTGAAGAAAAATTGGGTGAGAAATGTGGCTAGAAAAATGACCTAATTCATCCATAAGGGTAGAGACACGGGCGTGAGTCTCAGCTGTGTACATGGTCGTGTGTCCCTTACATCTTATTAATGCAAGCTAGTATGCTCACACGGCCTAACAAAAAGGCGTGTGGCTTGGCAATGTGACCCAAGTTAGAGAGCTCATAAGTTTGGACAAGGGTTGGGACACGGTCGTGTGTCCCTATTTCGAATGTCCACATGGCCTAAGACATAGGCGTGTCTCCCCTGTACCTTTGAAAATTTTTAATGTTTTCTGAAAATTCTTTGAGTACTCGGTTTAGTTTCGACTTATTTCTAACATGTGTTTTGGGCCTTAAAGGCTTCCAAAAAGGATAATATGATGGATTTGGATTAGTTTCTGATATGAGTGCTAGATGATATGAAATTTCTGTTATTTGATCTGTAAATTTTGGTAATGCTTCGTAACCCTGTTCCGGGGACAGATTCGGGTTAGGGGTGTTACATTTAGTTTTAAAACAAGATTATAACTCTTTTTATTTATTTGAAATGTAACCTACTTTACACTACTACAAATGGAGGCAGGGGGAGAGAAGGGTAAATGGAAAATTAAAATAACAATAATAACAAAATTTTTTTCTTATTAAATCTATTACAAGATAATTTATTTGAAATTGCACAAAAAATCTCACCATTTAATTAAACTATAGGAGTGTGTAGATTCTAAGACTGCGGAAATGGAGGTGCGTCTAAAAGGCAAGTACAAAGGTTATTAATGCACTTATAGTTGGGGCACGCGGCACAAATACCGTGACAGTCTTCGGTTTTACTGCATCTACACGAAATGATAGGTCCTCTTGCCTCTGCCATCATCTCTGAATCTGCAACCAAAATTCCATTGTATTAGATTAAACGAAAAAGATAATATTAATACCAAATGAAATAAAAGAGTTGCATAAGAAGAAACTAACGAGTTACAAAGATTAAGATGGTAGTGAATATAAACAAATTGAATGAAAACTTATCCATTTCTTTAAATCTAATTAACTATGTTGGTGGGAATGTATAGCTTATGGCTTTATTTTATATATATATATATATATATATATAAATAATCTTATTTTGCGTTGCTTGGAGTAATATTAATTTCTTTGGATTCTTTAAGATTATTATGTTTTAATTTTTTTCCTTATGAAAATATGTCTAAAAAGGAAAGTAAATCAGCAAAACGTCCTTGAGAAGATTTATGGAGATTTTTTTTACTAATTATTATTATTTTGTTTTAAGTGCAGTTATGGAAATTAATGCTACAAAATCTAGAATGCATAATTCCCATATTAGTCCAAACGTTTAGAAACAAATGTGAATTATGTTTCTAATCTTTTATTTGTGGTCTAGGATAACAAAAGATTAAATTATATTTTTCTTGTTAGTCAAAAAATTGTTTTTTTACCTAGTTTGCTTAAATGAAAATGAAAAGAAATGAAAGTGCAATGAATAAAATTTAAGATCTCTAAACAATGCACTAACTACTTATTCATCAAGATTAAGTCACTTCTTAATCATTACCTCGTATACTTTTTATTGCTACAGATATTAGCTGCCTTTCAACTATCACTTTTAGAGTATTAGGTTGCAAATGACTTAGATAATAGTATTTAAGAAAATAACCAAAAGAAAGACAATTTCTTAAAACTAAAGTTTCGAGTAGTTGGTGACAGTCAATCAAAATTTGATAAAATTGGCACCAAGTAGAACATTGCTAGAACTACTCTATTGCTAACTAAAGAAATTATACTTTAGTGAATATCTAAGAAGAAACATTACACAACATACTATTAACAACTCAGTTAATGCAAAATAGCAAAATCAAAATCTTAAGAAAAGCATTAGAGCAAACCTAAGAATTCCACATGCTTAGCTATGCTAGGATAAAAATAAAGAAAAATTCTTACAATTAATTTAAATAATTAATTTTATCTTTCATGTAAAATAAAAATATATTATCAATTGTTTACCCAAATGAAGAATGTTAGGGTTTTTTTTTTTTTTTTTTTTTTTGCTTTTAACTTAACATGAAAGATTCGATATTATATAATCAAAATAAATTTAAGTTTCGTAAAATATATTAAATATGAGTTATTTGAACTGAATTTGTTTTGAACAACTTGGAAATATAAAAACAGATTAGTTTAATTAATTTTGATATTATAGTAACAAATCGACTGACACTATTGAAAGAATTTTTTTCAATAATTTTTTATTTATTTTTTAAATTTCAAAACATCAAAATCAATTAAGTAAAGTATTTAAAATTCAAAATCATGGGTGGGAATAGTTGGTATGTTGGGCTCGCTACAAGGCAAATTACACTATCACTATAGTTAAAAGGTCAAAATTTGTTGCAATAGATTGGGAATAAAGGTAGCCAAATAACCGAGGTTGTCCATGAAGAAGTCTCAACTTCATGAAAGATGTTATTAAACCTGAAAAATAGAGGTTGTCAAAATTTGTTGCAATAGATTGGGAATAAAGAGAGAGAAATAACCAAGGCTGTCCATGAAGGAGTCTCAACTTCATGAAAGATGTTATCAAACTTGAAAAATAGAGGTTATAGAAAAGTAAAAAGTGATTGTTCGATTTTAAGTTCATAAAAGTACATCCGATTTGACTGATGAAATATATAGAGGGGGCAATACGTAAAGATGTCCTCATTAACACAACATGTAACAATGTAGGCCTCATGGAAAATATGCAAATTGCATATCCCAAAATAGGAGTTTCTAGATAGGTACACTCCTCTATAATCATGCCCTATAAAGCTCTTAAAAGAAAGCAAGAAGATGATGAGATATAATGTTGATAAGATTAATGGCACTGCATCCAATAGATTTTATTTATTACCCAAATTAACTTGAGTAGAAATACTACAACAAGCATATTGATATGCGTGATATGAAGTAATAAAATTTATAATAATGATCGCACCAAAAACTAACTATTACCACGACTTTAAGGCAAGTGCACCTATCGAATAGTAGTATAGCTTAGTGGCAAGACCGAGATATCATACCCAAGGGAACCAAAAGTACTAGTACTAACTTCCTTTCTATTATTTAACCTAAAAAGTAAAAGGGGTTTTTATGAAACTAATTCTAAAACTAAATTATGAATGTACAAAAAGTAAATTGGGGAAAAACTCTTTAGGAAAAACTAATTGATTTGGGCAATACTCAAGGGAGAATCCACCGAGACTTCACTTGTTATCAATTCTTGAGCTAGACGATTTATTCACTTGACTTGATCCGTAGAGATCCCTAGCTTATGTTAATACCTCCGTCGAGGATAAGAACAACTAATCCTAGGTGGATTAACTGAAATCTCTTTCTAGTTAAAACCCCTAGTCTTGTATTAACTCAATCTATGGATCCCCTTATTAGGTTTGACCCTAATCCGGCAGATTTATGTCGCCCTATGTCTAGGGTTGCATGCAACTCCGCTTAATTATGCTAGATCTACTCTTAAATAGGGACTTTTGCTCCTCTGAATAAGCACATCAATACTTGAATTAATACCTAGGATTATTATAACAAGAATTAAGAACACATAATTAAGAACAATTCAAGTATTTATCATATAGCACAAGATAAAATAATAACAAGATCTGTCTTAAGTTTCATCCCCCTCAAGTATTTGGGGGATTTAGTTTATATTTAATAAAGAAAAAATCTCAGAAGAATAAAAATAACAAAACATAAAGAACCCAAAAACCCCTGAAGGGTTGAAGGGAGATCCTTTGTCTTGATGTAGAATTCGGCTTCCGGGATGAATCAATCGACTTCCCTTGGAGTAGTTCCATACTTTCACTCTTTGTGTTGGTAGAAATACGGCACTCTTTTGTGGGAGAAAAGGCACACCCTTAGAGTTGCCCCCTAGGGTTTTTATATAGAGCTTTGGAATGCCTTTCTTAGCCTCTAAGTATCCAAATCCAAGTGAAATTGCACTTCCTTATGACAAGGACACGCCAGTGTGCCACGCCTATGTGACACAACAAGAGCCCGTGTGCGAGACTATTGATGGTGGCATGGCCGTGTGATCCAACCGTGCTTGTCGAGGCTGGGCCGTGTTGGTCCTTATGTGGCATGGCTGTTCCTTGGGCTGTGTTGTTTTTACACTTTGGCCCATTTTCTCTGTTTTCGACCCGTTTTTCATTCCTTTCTCTTCCCTATGCTCTCCTGAGCATAAAACATGAAATAAAAGGATTAAGAGCACCAATTTCCACAAATTCAATGATAATTCATCCAGAAATTAAGCTATGCATGGGGTAAAAATATGTATAATTTATCATTTATCAAATACCCCTACACTTAAGCCTTCGCTTATTCTTAAGCAAAATCTCAACCTACAATCAAGAATCATTCTTCTCAACTCACAATCTTTATGAATAATGTTTCAAACTAATTCACAAGTATTGATACAATGAAAATTCAATCAGAAGAACATTAAAGATTCAATTACTCTAAGTTGAGAATTTTATCATTGAAACATAGGTTTTCTCCCTTCTCCTAAGTAATTATCTCTCAATCAAAATCAACAAAAATTGACATCCTCACTAAGGATTCACTCTATCCACTCAAAGTGCTTAGGGTTCAAGAATTAAGTACTCTCCAGTCAACCTGAAGAGTTATTACCATAGGTTTGCAAGAAAATCAAATTTCCACCACTATAGATTGATATGATACATCGATCAAAAGGTCTTTCAATGGTTGTAATGGGGCTTTGGTTAGGGGTGTTGTCACAAGCTGAAAAAGAAGGTTAGAATCGAGATTGAACTAAAAAATTATTTAGCTAGAAAAATCTCTATCACTGGAACATATTCCTCGAGCTAAGCCTTATGATGACATCATTCTAGCCTTGGTAGCCTTAAAATAGAAATATGCAAAAACTATTGAACTATTACAGATTACCACTAAATTAATTTAATATGCATCTGTTTTTTTTTTTAAGAACAATTCAAATATAATACCTTGAATATTTACAAACTTTACAAACTGGGAAAGAGGGAATAAAGCTATATAATAATTTCAACTCAAATCTCGAAAAAAATAGGGATCAAAGTAATTGAATAGAATTCAACAAAAACGGGTTATAGGTTAATATTGGAGGTAAGTCAAAGTATAGGTTGTTTGGCTCAATGAGGTTCACTAGGGGTTAATTTATGGAGGTAGGCTTTTATGGACTAAGTAGGTTATATCCTAGGTGCCTTTATCATTTTAGTGTATCAAATCAATGATGTGGTCTTGACATGGATAATCGAAGCAAGTTCTAGAATAACAACTCAGTATTGATCCACTCAAAGCAACAATAAAGGTGAGCACGAAAGAATGTATGCTCAAAAGGCGCAAAACTCTCACCAGAATTATGGCTTTTGATGTCAATCCTGTGAATTTCAACTCTCAAGATAATACTTAAAATTAGGGAAAACAACTTATGAAAAAAATTAGATTCTCAAAAATTTCAACTTATCATGCTTGATTCCCTAGTGTTTTAAAGTTTGAATAATCAAAGTACAAGTGCCTATGTCTTAATTCTTAACTTATCAATAAAAATCATAAATCAATCAGAATTAATTCCTAACAGGAGATTGAAGATAATGCAAAGAGTGAAAGTGAAAATTTGAAATATTGATAACAATGCAACAAGTTAGTTTAAAAATTTTTAGGGATTTCAAAGAGAATGTAATGACTGAAAGTAAGTTCCCCCCCCCACACTTAAGATGTACATTGCCCTCAATGAACAAAGATAACATTAGTAGCAAGAGAAGCACAAGATCATAAGATAGGGGAAGACATGAAACTCCCTGAATTTTGGATGAATTTGTGAGACGGAGATTGGAATTGGAAGAGCCGGCAGTTGTGGCAGGGTTGTCCCATTTACATATGGATATGAGCTAAAGAGCTTCTTTAAAACTGTGAAAGTATTTATCAATCGTGGGAAATTTGGATTAACAGAATATGTTTGTTAAGGGCTGGCCAATATGAAATAGTTAATAATAAAGAAAGAAAACAAATTAAGTTCTAACAATACTAGAATTCAAATAATGAAAAAGATAAGGTGAACTAAAAATAAACGTAAAAAGAAAAAGGAAAATAAAGGAGAGGAAAAGAAAAGGTAAAAATAGAGATCAGAATAAAAATATAAATTAAGATAAAAATAAAGTTAAGAGGAATAGAGGTATCTATTCCTCAGATGGGTTACACGATGGTGGTGGTGAAGTGATGTGGAGGTGCTGGCATATCTGCTGAAGTGTGGCATCGATATGATCGAAGCACTGGAAGTATTGCATGAACTGGGTATGAAGCTGTCGCATGAACTGGGCGGCAAGGTAGTGATGGCTCGGTGGGTGCATCCTCCTCTGGTGGTGGGACATTATCAGGAATGTCCTCAGGATCCTCCTGCTCTACGTCTCGGAGTAGTCTGTACTGTGGAGGATCGGTCCCTTGTCGTCGCTGGATCATCCTCATGTGAAGCATGGTTTGGATGCCCTGCGGGGACATCTGGCTGATCAGCGTATAAGAGGATGTTTGGGCCGCGGTATTGAGTAGCCCGAAGTGGCAGGCCAAGCGTGTGATGTATTGACCCATGGATATCACTCCCCTACGATGCCTTTCCATTTGGTGCTCGATGGCATGAGCGATGAAGAAGGCTAAGTCGATGGTGTGCGCGTTCGCTATGCTCCATAAGAAGTAGGCATCATCTGTGTTGATGACGCCAGTGCTCTCGCGTCGGCCTGTCAGGGTATGTACAAGGAGGGTGTGGAGATACCTTAAGGATGGGGTAAGGGCGATCGCCTTGGTACGACTAGGGTCATATGTGGGGTGCCCTGGGCGAGATCGCGCCAACAGTTGATCGGTGTGATATGGAGGCGATGGGGAAGTGTGGAAAAATCCTCGTCGGTTATGGACTCATCTGTGTAGAGTCCTAGTGCGATTCCAAATTTGAGGACGCTCGGCTGACGCACCAATCCACCGAGGCGGAATTGAATAGTACCCAGATCATCATGGTTTGTCATTACCACCTGTAGATGAAATGTAGAGAAAAATTCTAAGGTTAGTTCAAGATAGGTGGGCTCGATGATGTTGAAAAATTGCCCCCATAGATCGGTGGATAGTAGGGCCCGAATGGCATCAGCGAGTTGGACTCGCTCTAGGGCGGCCCAGTCAATGCATCTGCCAGCTCCTAAAGGGCAGGCTCGGAGGATCTGAAATAACTCCCCTTGGGAGTGCTGTGGAAATGTGATGAACGGGTGTCGACTTTCGGCTATAGGTCTCAACGAGGATGAACCACCTGGCCCTTTCTGTTTCTTTGAAGCAGTGGCGGCAGTTCTCTTATCGCGTGATGACGACATAATGCCTAAAAAACAAAATAATATACATTAGTCCTAAAAATTGAAATCAATGAAAAAGACTAATAGTAATAAGTATTTATACTTAAATGAAACAAAACATACTAAGAATACTGATTTACTAACCTAAGTAATATATTCTATTTGTCCTAAATACGTGAATAAAATGGGTTTATTAATTTATACTAAGTGGATATTACTCTAGAAAAGTGGCAAACAAATAGGATTCTAAGTGGCATGGCATCATGGAATTCTCTATAACATTCTAGATTTTTCATGCCAATATTTATGAATTTCATTCCCTAAAACTTGTGCAAAAATGAAGTAAGACATATTATGAACATAAAAAATATATAAGAGCATTAAAAATTAAAGAGAAAATGAAGAAAATAGAACCAAATAGGTGATTGATGAGGGGGAGCACGATCGTGGAGGCGTTGCACGGTCATAGGAATGCGTTGGAAGGCTATTGGTGGCGCTGGAGAAGGCTGGGATAGGTTTTGGGTGGGAGGGTTTAGGAAATTTTAGGGTTTTAGTGGAAGAAGATGATGAATAGTGGCCCCTTTATATAGATTTTTGGTCACACGGGCATGGCACACATCCATGTGGCTCGAGTTTTGCCCGTGTTGTTTGAAATTTGGGGGTTTTGGTATGCCTGGTTCGAGGCATACGCCCGTGTACCAAAAGTGTGTAGAGGCACATGACCATATCGCACGGTCGTGTCCTTCAATATTCGCTTCTCCCACGATCGTGTAGTAGGTCACACGGCCATGTCTGAATTGAAAGAGTCGACCACGGTTTTGGGGCACGGGCATGTCACACGTCCGTGTTGGAATTGGTAGTGTTGGCGATGGCCACATCGTACGACCATGGCATTTTTTCGTAGCCCGTGTGTGATTCAACAGGCTGGGCCACGGCCGAATTGCACGGCCGTGGCATTTTGTTGAAGCCCGTGGCTTAGGAAAATTTTTACCCTACTTGTACACGGCCAACTTGCACAGCCGTGTCTCTGATCTTAGCATTTACACGACCTTGGGCACGCCCGTGGGCATGGCCGTATGGTCCAAAAATCCTGTATTCAAAAGAGTTAGTTGATGTATTAGAAGACTGAAATAAAAAGTTACTAAGTTAGTGCTCAGGTTGCCTCCCGAGAAATGCTTATTTAGAGTCTAAGCTTAACTCTACCTGGATGTATCACGAAGGGAGTTCCTGGAGCTGAAGCTCCTCCCTATTATCTTTGAAATTCTCACCTCTATAATGTTTAAGCCGATGGCTGTTTACCTTAAAAGAGCCGTGGTTTGGGTGAGTTACCTCAACTGCGCCGTATGGAAAGATAGTTTGAATAGTGAATGGACCTGACCATCTTGATTTAAGTTTTCCAGGGAATAGTTTAAGCCTTGAGTTGTAGAGTAAGACAAAATAACCGGTTTTGAACTGCTTAGGTTGTCTCAACTGATTGTCATGGCGTCGCTTTGTGGCTTCCTTATATAGTCGTGAGTTTTCATAAGCATTGCAACGCCATTCATCTAGCTCATTCAATTGCATTAGTCGTTTCTCTCCTGCAAGCTTAAGATCAAGATTTAAAAATTTAAAAGCCCAGAATGCTTTATGTTCAAGTTCAAATGGCAGATGACAACTTTTTCCGTAAACAAGTCTATAAGGAGACGTTCCTATAGGTGTTTTAAAAGCAGTTCTATGGGCCCATAAAGCATCATCTACTTTTCTTGACCAATCTTTCCTATTTGTTTCTACTATTTTTTCTAGAATGCATTTTAACTCTCTATTTGTTACTTCGACTTGGCCACAAGTTTGTGGATGATAAGGGGTAGCTGTTCTGTGGTCTACTCCATATCTCTTTAAAACTTTTTCAAATTGAGCATTACAAAAATGAGTACCCCTATTACTAATAATTGTCTTAGGTGTTCCAAATAGAGAGAAAAGTTTTTTTAGAAAGCGTACTACCATTCTGGCATCATTAGTAGGTAAAGCTTGGGCTTCTACCCATTTTGACATGTAATCTACTGCTACTAGGATGTACTTATTTCCAAATGAAGTAGGGAACGGACTTGTGAAATCAATAACCCATACGTCAAATATCTCATATGCGAGTATATAGTTTTGAGGCATTTCATTATGTTAGGAGATATTACCTGTTCTCTGGCATTTATCACAAGAGGTCACATACCTGTTGGCATCTCAGAAAAGTGTAGGCCAGTAAAAACTTGATTCGAGTGCTTTGTGAGCAGTTCTAGCTCCACTATGGTGTCCTCTTGTAGGTCCCGAATGGCAGTGGTCTAAAATTTGGTATGCTTCTATTTCAGTAACGCATCTTCGGATAACCTGATCTGTACAAATACGAAAAAGAAAAGGGTCTTCCCAAAAGTAGTTTTTCACATCAGCAAAGAATCGCTTCTTTTGCTGATGGGTCAACCCTTTTTGGGTTTTGTTAGCGCTAAATAATTTGCAAAATCGACAAACCAAGGAACTACTGCGTCTGCTATGGCGAGGAGTTGTGCTTCAGAAAACAAGTCGTTTATTTTATTGAGGTACTTGGGATGTGGATCTTCCAATCTTGACATGTGATCTACTGCCAAATTTTCAGCTCCTTTCTTGTCTTTTATTTCTAAGTCAAATTCCTGTAACAATAGAATCCATCTTATCAATTGCGGTTTTGTATCAGTTTTAGTTAGAAGATAACGAAGAGCAAAATGATCAGTATAAACGATGACTTTTGACAATATTAAATAAGATCTAAATTTATCAAATGCAAAAATAACAGCTAGCAATTCTTTTTCCGTGGTCGTATAATTGCTTGTGCGGCTGTCAGAGTTCTGCTAGCATAATAGATCGGTTGAAAGTGCTTGTCTCTTCACTATCCCAAAACTGCACCTACTACAAAATCACTCACATCGCACATTAGTTTAAAAGGCAGATTCCAATCAGGTGAAATCATAATCGGGGCATTGACTAACTTTTCCTTAAGAGTATTAAAAGACTCTAAACATTCTTGGTCAAAGTTGAAAAGCACATCTTTTTCTAGTAATTTCGTTAAAGGCTTAGCTATTTTCGAAAAGTCTTTAATAAATCTGCGATAAAAACCAGCATGTCCTAAAAAACTTCTTATAGCCTTAACCGAATTAGGGGGAGGTAATTTTTCAATAGTTTCAATTTTTGCTTTATCTACCTCTATCCCTTTACTAGAAATTTTATGTCCTAGTACAATACCTTCTTGAACCATAAAGTGGCATTTTTCCCAATTAAGCATTAGATTTGTCTCTTCACATCTTATCAGAACACGTTTTAAATTATTAAGACAAAGTTGAAAAGAGTTACCGAAAACTGAAAAATCATCCATAAATACCTCTATGATGTCCTCCACGAGTTTGTCAAAGATAGCTAGCATGCATTGCTGAAAAGTAGCAGGAGCATTACATAATCCAAAAGGCATTCTACGATAAGCAAACGTACTGTATGGACATGTGAATATTGTTTCCTCCTAATCTTCTAGAGCTATCAGGATTTGGAAGTAGCCAGAGAGGCCATCTAGGAAACAATAATACTTATGACCTAATAATCTTTCCAACATCTGATCGATAAAAGGTAAGGGAAAATAATCTTTTCGAGTTGCATCATTCAGCTTTCTATAATCAATGCATACTCTCCATCCAGTGACTGTTCTTGTAGGTATTGACTCTTTTCTATCATTGGAAACCACGGTCATGCCTCTCTTTTTAGGAACAACCTGCACAGGACTTACCCAAGAGCTGTCAGAAATAGGATAAATAATGCATGCGTCTAGAAGTTTAATTACCTCGGCTTTTACGACTTCTTTCATGTTGGGATTCAATCATCTCTGAGCTTCACCGATGATTTATATTCATCTTCCATTAGAATTTTGTAGGTGCAAAAAGAAGGACTAATTCCTTTAATGTCAGAATCTTCCAAGCTATAGCCTTCTTATGTTCTTTTCATACTTGAAATAATTCCTTTTTCTTTTAAATACTTAAGTCTGATGCGATAATTACTGGTAATGTCGAATCATCTCCTAAAAATGCCTATTCTAAGTGGTCAGGCAACTGTTTTAATTCCAATCATCTGCTAGTAGTAGGATACGGGTTTTCAAAAGATAAATACCTTTCAAAACATCACAGTTACGCAACTGTTTATAGAGCTTCCGCTAATAAATGTGATTTTGAAATTAATAACGTTTAAAAGTAAATAACTTTTTAAAAATTAAAAACATGTTTTGGAATCACCGTTTAATCACAAATTGATTCACTAATTTTGAGGTTTCCAATGACAACGAGTTTTACGTTTCACACTTTATTGTAACACTACCAGATTCAGCCATAACATCTGGGTCGGGTTTGGGGTGTTACAGAATGATTATTGATTTGTAAATAAACCACGGCTGAAAACGTATAATGTTTTGGAAACAAATAACTTGATTTGAAATTAGCATAAGATAGTAAAAAGTTATTTAAATGAAGAAATGGTTTTTAGCAACGACTTAGTTTTTGAAAACACTTGTATGTGATTCTGCCAAATTCAGCCATAACGTCTAGGCCAGGTTTAGGGTGTTACAGTTTATTCGCCCCCACCTATATTGTGATGTGCAAAAGAGTTATTGGGAAATATACCTTGAGTATACAATGAAACTCAAGGGTTATCATTGTAATTAAAAAAGCCAATTTAGGATTTAACTCATCATCAATCTCTCAATCGTTGTAACTTATTTTATCGGTGCCTTTATGCTTATAGGTGGGTTTGGTAAGTGTGGGTACTATTTTAGTTTGATGATCTTGTTCTAATGGAAGCCTAATCGTGTATAGGTAACCGTTAATTGACTGTAGAGAGTCAATTGGGGCTGTAAGGGTGAGGAATCACCATCTGTCAATCAAGGTAAGGATTGTTGTTGGCTTGTGAGAATTGTATGTTCGCAGTAATTCGGTTTAAGCGACTAAATTTGATTTTTCAATTGTTAATTTTCAGGTTTCACTAGTGTCTAAAGTGTTTGGCTGCAAATCCTTAAAAGTTGTGTAAACACTGCTCTTAATCGAAAATTGGCAAAAAGCTGAAAAGTGAGAATAGTCGACACCACACGGACGTGCAGCTACCCATATGGTAGCCCGTGTCACTAAACATGGCGTATGATCGACGAGGCCGACCATGTGCGATTTCATGGGTTGGGCCGTATTGGGCTGAATTAGGTCCGTGGGCCTGCAGACATGTGGGCCCCATAAGGGGAAGCTACACGAACGTGTTGAAATATTGGGCCAAGCCGTGTGTTCCACACAGCCAATGTCATTTTAGGCCATATGGGCCACATGGGAGTGTCGGCCCATATGGGCCTGCAATGTAACACCCAAACCCAGCCTAGACGTTATGGCCAAATCTGGTGGGTCACATGGCAATTGACTTCAAATACCGTCTACTTGATTTAAGAAAAGGCTGTTTCTGTTCAAAACGATTTAGTTTTTAGGTTAAAACCATTGCTACAATTTTGAAAACGTGTTGGAAGTAAATAAGTTACCGAATGGATTAGGTTTAGTACTTACAGTTGATAAAATTATTTGAAAATTTCGTGCGTAGTTTTTCTTGAAAACATTTGTTATCAGTTTTATAAGTCTGATTTGATTAATTAACCGATTCATATCCATATCAGTTCTAAAGCAATTAAAAAACCCAAAATAAAAGCTAAAATCCGTAATGGCCTTATTACAAAACAATAACCCAAAATAGAAAGATAAAATTTATTAAAAATCAAACTGGTGCAGAAACCAAGCTGAAGAGCATGTGGCCACCTCGAGTCCCTTACGGCTCCAAAACAACTATGTTTGGGGGTTACCTGCACATTTAAAAATTAAAAAGGGTGAGTTTGTGAAAACTCAGTATGCAACTCCCCATCAAAACAGAATGGGCCGAAGCCCATACAAAAATAGATCGGGCCTAAGCCCATAACAGATACAGAGTAGATAGTATGCAGAACCCAACCCAATCCAACCTGTACACCCCTGTACCAGCCCATCACAACTGTGGGGAATAATCAACCCACCCAGCCCATCACAACAGTATGCAGCCATGCTGCTAATATTAGAAATTGTGGCTGTGCCACCACAAACAGATTACGTGGCGAAGCCACTTTTTAGAATTTTGTGGCAAAGCCACTATAGTAGAACTTCCTCCTCAGAATATCCCAACCCCATGCAGACTCACAGAACAATTTACAACATGCTTACAGATTAACAGATATAGAATAATCATGCATAATCAACAAACTACCTTTTAAGGGTATAATGGTCTTTTTAGCAACCAGGGGTAAAATAGTAATTCTATCACTTAGGGGTATTTAGGTCATTCCTCTTAGTTTTAGTGTTTTGCTACCTATTACGACCTTTTAGCAGGCCTATGTTGCCCCAAGCAACTCAGAATCATTATTTATGTCAGAAGTGTTTATGGGCCCTAAAATCCCTATTTGGCCCGTATGGGCCCACACACTCGTGTGGCCCATTAAGTTCATTTTTATGTCCAAAATTACAAATTTTACTATCCAATTGCACTAACAGCCACTTATTAAGTGATTTACTCAAACGGGCCCATAGGCCCATTGGGCCCATTTCAGCCCATCGAGACCCAAAATGGTCCAAGTGTGCGAAGATGTGCAAATCAGTCTCCTCAACCTAAATCCCCTCTTGTGCAGGTTCAGATCGGCCCACAAGCATTCGCATGCCAAGGGGCTCTCGAAATGCCGGCATTTCGGCATTTCAGCTTTTCAGCTTTTGCCGATTTACACTACAGAGGGTGTAGTTACACACCTGATTACGAACTAAGTCGAGTGATCCCACGGATGATCAACCTAAAATAGTCCAACCATATCATTAAACTATAATCTGACTTGAAAACCAATCATACCTAACCTTTAACACATTCGGCTAATACCCTAAAATCCACATTCACTTACCTTTGCCGATTTCAAATCACCAAATCTAGACCGCTTCGCTATATCCGACAACTAACCACTCTTCACAAGGTCTGCCTCCACGATAGGCTGTAAGATACAAGCAATCACAAAGGAAGGATTTTAAATCGGCCCACCAAGAAGAGATCCAAACCGATTAGCACCAAAGGATTAGGGGTTTCGACTTTTCCTCTAATAACTTAAAAGAAAAGAAAGAAAAGATTGGAGTTCTTACCCAAGAATTTGCTTGACTTGCAACAATGGAGTGAGATTCGCCTCCCACTAGTCTAAGCCCAGATCTAAAGTAGATCTAACTGAAACACACAGAAGGATAATGGATCTAAGGTATTCAGCTAGAGAATTGTGCTAAAGAAATAGAAGAGGCAAGGTCGACTAGTTACCAAATTAAGGGTTTGAGAGAAGAGATCCCAAAGAGGAAGAATGAGGGAAAAAGGGGCCAAGGATTCGACTAAAGAGATATTCGGCCAACAAATGGAAAGGAATATTAACAAATAATGAATGAAGTTGCAATAATGGAGTAGGATGGAGGTTCGGTCTAAAGAAGAAATCGGCAAGAGGTGACTATGAACTTTTATGACCTTCGGTTTTTGGAACAAAAGGAAAGAAAAAGAAACAAGGAGTACTTAAAAGAAATATACCTATTTGGCACTAAATGGATGACCAAAAATGCAAATCCTAAATCCCTCCAAAAGAGAACAATACCTACTTACCAAAATGCCAAAATTCCAAGAACTAAAATCCTGAAAGTGCCAAAAAGAAATTCGGCACACTCCCCTACCCCTTTTTGCCAAAAATGCACTGTCAAGCTTCCCTAGGTTCGGCCAACTCTATCTCCAACCATGCAATCCCTAAATTTTCTCCTTGATAATCTCCCTTATCACTCCCCTCTCCAATCCCATGAGCAACTCAAACTCCTTCCCTCAGTATTCAACTCCAAATCCAACTATTACCTTGTCCATGTAGCAAAATTAAAGGATTTTGCCATCAAGGAGATTCGAACCTGAGCTCTTTCACAAGCTACAACACGCCACCCCCTTGTATTCTAAGTGGCGTCACCTTGCCACTTTACCACAAGCTTTCTTGTGCCACAAATCCATGACATTAATTTAAAAGCCCCCTCTACCAAAGTCCATTCTCACACCTAAGGCAAAATTAAAATTCTGCCAAGCTTTAGACTTAAACCCAGGCCTTCTAAAGGTCTACTAAACACACCCATAACATTAACTCAACACCTCCAGACATGCAAACATAATTCCATGCACAAAAATTGAGACCCTTGAAATCTAGGACGTTACACGCAATATGTGTTGTGGGCCCATTTTCACTATTTGGCTGTTAAGGTTGCATGGGTCACCCAAGGCGACTGTGGACCTATTGTTGGGTCGGTAAGCTTACCTAGACCCCTAATTGACTGAATGGCTATTATGCCTCTGTGTGTTGTATATATATATGTACATGTATAACTATATTTTAGCATGCTATTTAAACAGTACTAGACACATGTATGATACTATGATATGACATGACATGATTGCATGATGCATTTCATGGGGATGGGGTTTTATACTGATCAGAGGAAATGTACTGAAAGGCTTTAAGCCTAAATTACTAGCAGCATAGTTGCATATTACTTATAATGCCGCAACCGGTACTACCTGGAGTGTAGGGATGGATGGGTTAATTATATCCCTACATGGAGTGTAGGGTTGGACGGAGTTGGAGTGTAGAGGCTGGATGGGTAGGATTTGTGTACTCTTTAAACTATTACTGCACTGATTATAGTTACTGTAAAGGGCCAAGGCCCAAACATATAATTGTTTCTGTATTGAGATGGGCTAAAGCCTAAACTGATATTGTCATTGATACTGAAAAGGACTTAGGCCCAGACTATGTTTGCTTTTTGTTTGTTTGCTATGGGATTACACACTGAGTTTTCATAAACTCACTCTTTGTTTCTCGCTATACAGGTAATCCCCAAACATAGGTAGATCGGTGCAACAGAGGACTCAGCGGTGGCCACACGACCTATCTAATTTAAAATAGTATTTATGATTTCAGTTTAATTTTTGGGGTATTTTACTGTAATAACGGCCTCTTCGGATTTTTATTTTAATTTTAGATTTTTATTGTTTTAAACTGTAACTGCTAGTAGTAGGAAAAGACGCGAGTTTTCAAAAAGATAAATATTTTAACAAAAATACCACAAATACACAACCTTTTTAAAAGCTTTCGCAATGAATGATGTTTTGAAAATTAATAACTTTTTAAATGTGAAAAACTTTTTGATAAAGACTCATGTTTTGATAATGAATGACACGACTTAAAATCACCATAAGATAACACAAAAAGGTTAAATAGAAAAGTGGTTTTCATCGACATCACACCTTACGAAAAACACTTCAATATGACATCTCCAGATTCGGCCGTAGCATCTAGCCCGGGTTTGGGGTATTACATCTACTCTATGTCACGTTACTAATGGTAGTCTGCTTAGCTCAGGCTTGGATTCAAGGTGTGCCGCGACATCCTCTTTCTATGACACAACACCGATGTTTTGGTGCCCTACTCTCAATGTTGCCACTTCGGAACCTCCGAGTTGCAACATAGCGACTAGTATTGAGTTCTCATGCCTTCAAGGCATGTCCTGCACACTCACTAAGTACATTAGCCTTCATTTGAGGCTCCTTTGGCCCTAATGTCATATAAACGACTCACATCACATATTTTATTATACATAACTAAAATAGAAAAACCAAATAAAACATAATAAAATTGCTTATATTCAAGCTCTTTAAGTATGAAAACTAGTTTAATTGCTATAACGAATTGTGAAATATCAGAAAGAAAAATGTAGGTAAACCACTAGTATTTTAGATAAAAAATTTTTTTGTAGTTATTGCCACTTGTTGTGAGTGCACAACATGGTTGCAGTTGAACAAACTGCCACTAGGTTTGTGGACTAGCCACATATTTGCAGTTGCTACCACTTATTATGGGTGCAAAACATATTCAGAGATTAAACAAACTTCCATTAGGTTTTTTGGACGAGCCACCACTTGTTTTCAAATTTAATAAACTACCACTCTTCCTTTGTACAGTGTCTCACCCTATGTAATGCACTATGTCATGCTTTGTGTTATAATAAATCAATACTAGTAGTAGACAAGTAACATGTACTCAATTCATCACTAACACTTAACATGCTAATAATGTTCTTTACATGGCAGTAGCAATATTATCACTTTCAAGTTAACAGTTTCACTTTATTAGAAAACATATAATGTTCACATATCATGCGATCAAATAATAACGCTTTCTACTCAAAGCATCAACAACTACATTTGCCTTCCCTGGATGATAGTCAATTACTAATTCATAGTCTTTTAGCAATTCGAACCATCTTCGCTGCCGCAAGTTCAAGTCTTTCTAAGTCCTTAAATATTTTAAGCTCTTGTGATTAGTATAGATGTGGCATTTTTTACCAAACAAATAATGACACCAAATTTTCAATGCGAGCACAATCGCGTCCAATTCTAAATCATGCGTCAGATAATTCTTTTCATACGGCTTCAACTACCTCAAGGCATAAGCTATAACTTTGCCTTCCTGTATTAAAACACAACCTAAACCTTTCAACGATGCATCACTGAAAACCACAAATTCTTTACCTGACTCAGGCTGAACTAAAATCGGTGCCTCTATGAATCGTGCTTTCAATTGTTCAAAACCTTGTTGACATTCCTCTGGCCATTCGAACTTTACATCTTTTTGAAGTAAACGTGTCATCAGAGTTGCAATCATAGAGAATCCTTTCACGAAATGTCAATAATAACGCACTAGTCCCAAAAAACTACAAACTTCAGATACATTTCTCGGAGGTTTCCAATCTATAATTGCAGAAATCTTGCTCGGGTCAGCTCTAATTCTTTTGGCTGAAACAATATGCCCCAGAAATCCAACCTCTCAGAGCCAAAACTCATATTTACTAAACTTTGCAAATAATTGCTTGTCTCTCAAGGTTTGTAACATGATTCTCAAATGCTTGACATGTTCAGATTCATCTCGTGAGTATATCAGAATATCATCGATAAACACAACAAGAATCAGTCTAAGTACAATCTAAAAATCTGGTTCATCAAATCCATAAAGACTGCAGGAGCGTTAGTTAATCCGAAAGGCATAACAAAGTATTCATAGTGTCTATACCTAGTTTTGAACACAGCCTTCGACACATTTGAGTCTTTCACTCGCAACTAGTAATTACCCGATCTCAAATCAATCTTCAAAAATACTATTACACCTTTTAGCTGATCAAATAAATCATCTATTCGAGGCTGATGGTATTTGTTCTTAATTGTCACTTTATTGAGTTACCGATAGTCTATACACATTCCCACCGTGCCACCTTTCTTCTTTACAAACAATACCGGTGCACCCCAGGGTGAGAAACTCGGTCGTGTAAATCCTTTATCGGCTAACTCTTGTAACTGAGCTTTTAATTCTTTTAACTCTGTTGGAGACATTTTGTATGGAGCTATTAATATCAGTGAAGTTCTCGGCACTAAATCAATAGCAAACTCAACCTCTCTGATCGGTGGCAAACCTGATAACTCTTCTGGGAACAAATCTAAATACTCGCACGCAACTAGTACTGATTCAATCTTTGATTTAGATACTTTTGTATCAAGTACATATGCAAGGTAAGCATCGCATCCCTTTCTCAAATATTTCTAAGCTGACATCAACGAAATCACAGCTGGTAAGCCACTCAGATCATCTGATTCTATTCGAAGATTCTTATTATTCTGACATTTCAATTCGATTGTCTTTCATCTACAATTTACTACCGCATCATACAACTTCAACCAGTCTGTACCCAGAATCACATCGAACTCATCAAATGATAACAACATCAAATCAGCCAGAAAACAATAACCTCAAGTCATTAATAGACAGTTCTTGCAAACTTTGTCAACCAGGATATATTTACCTAAAGGGTTCGAGACTTTAATCATAAACTCTATAGACTCAACAAGCAAATTCTTACTAGACACTAAATTCACACATATATATATATGAATGAGTTGATCCGCAGTCTATCAATGCAATCACATTAGTGTCATAAAGAGAAAAAGTACCAGTAATAACATCTAAGGATGACACTTCTTTGTGAGCGCGAATAACGTAGGCTCTGACAAGTGCTCTAGCCTCAAATCTCATAGCAGAGTCCTTTGTCGCCCCTCAACTACCACTCACATTTCTAGCATTTCTAGGTAGTCTTCCTCTACTCGACGTGTTACTTGGTCTTGTATTCTGAGGTCTATCTTTCTCACCTATCTGGGGACAGTCTCTTATAAAATGATCTAATGAACCATATTTGAAACAAACATTTCTAGACACATGGGCGTGTCTTGTGGCCATGTGCACAAGTCAGTATGTATGTCCTGTTTTGCCATGGCCTGGACACATGGGCGTGTCTGGTGACCGTGTGAGGCACATGGCCTGGGCACACGACCGTGTAACCCTATTTCAAAAATTTTCTTAAGTTTTCTTCTATCTTTTCTATGTTTTCAATTTAGTCCCTTTGTTATTATTATAGCTTTATATGTATGATTAAAGCATTAATTGATTGTGAATACCTGGAAATGTTTTGAAATATGTTGATAATATACTGTTCCGATTTGTGTTGGAAGTTTGATAATGCCCTTTACCTATTCCGGGGACGGTTACAGGATAGGGGTGTTACACTTTAGCCCCATATTGAAGAATTTTATCAACTGGTGGCTTATTCAAGCCTATAGATTCAGTAACTTCAGGAGCTACGAGAATTGGTTAAGGAATTGGCGAGGGTGGAGGTTTTTGAGCATCCCAATTCGTTCGAACGAACTCCTTAAACCACTCACTCATCATTTGGAAGAAAGCTTCTCTAGCCTCTCCTCCCTGACTACCTGTAACGGGCCTCGATTCAAACTGCATGGCTCCATGTACGGAGGCTGGCCATTACTTTCAACATCGTCAGCCACAGCTCAATCGAGATCCATTTACTATATAGAAACACATTTTAAACTATCAAGAGACATCACACTATCGCAGGTTATATATGGCATGTATAGCTAGACTCTCACACATGATATGTTAGTCCAAGAATCGACTAAAACGTAGCTCTGATACCAATAAAATGTAGCACCCCTAACCCGTATCCATCGCCGGAATAGGGCTAAGAGGCATTACTAAACTTACAGTACAAATACACATTCATTTATCATACATCTTCATACATAAGCACATTCAATTCACATTCATTCACATTGTTCCTTATAAGGGCCTACAAGGCCATAAACATGCAATACGAGTGGTTCGGGACTAAACTGATAACTCAGGAAAACTTTAAGAAACTTAGAAAATTTTGCTTAAAACAGGGGGATATACGCCCGTGTGTACAGGCCCGTGTGTCTCACATGGCCACTAGGCACGCCTGTGTCACAGGCCATGTAGACATTCAAAATGGGAGTACTTGATCGTGTCCCAACCTATGTCCTACCTCGTGTAACACTCTGGCTTAGGTCACACGGCCGACCACACGCCCGTATGTCTAGCCGTGTGCCTATATGAAATGGTAACACACGCTCGTGTGCCAGACAGTGTGCTAGGCCATGCAAGACTTATAGGGCTTATTGACTTGTGCCACACGGCCAGTCACAGCCCCGTGTGTGAGGCCGTGTGGAGCATATTGACTTGCTTCCAAATACAACACTAGGGGACACACAGCCATGTACCACATGACCGTGTGTCACACACGACTGAGACATACGTCTGTGTCTCTACCCATGTGGACAAAAATAGGCTATTTGCCAAGCCATTTTGCCACCCTAATTGTACATACCTACACAAGCTCAATTGGTACCATTTCAAAACATAAATATGCAACCAAAACACCATCAACTAATCACAATTTATACCATTTCAATATCAATAACTACTATTCTCAAAATCATCATATTTCATCTATTCAAACATGTACCAAAACTACATACTTTACTAACCATAATTCACCAATAAAACATGCTCCCTAAATCAACCATTTCATCTTCCATACCAAGCATTTCTCAAGAAATTATACACCACATACCAAATAGCTATTTGAGAAACATAAAATATCATCAACCATACCAAGATAACTCATGTCATATGGTAGTATAAATATATCAAAACACATATCATAATCAAGTCATTTCAAATGGCCAAGTACATTTCCAACAAACATACCAAAATAACCAAAGCCTCTACATGCCATAATACCATATATACCATTTCAAAAGTACCAAAATAGATGTCTGATAGTGTGATGAAGTCTCTGACGATCCCCGGATCTGAGCTAGCTTCAAAACACTATAAAACATGGAGAAATAAAATGAAGTAAGCTTTACAACTTAGTAAGCTCGTATGATAATAAACTTAACACATCAAATAAACACAAATCAACCAAATGAGCATAATATGGTATAACACATATCAATCCACAAACCTTTCTCATGTTCAAAACATGGTTACACATGAATTCCACAAATTACCTCATTTCGATACTTATATAGGTTCCATACGTACCTGTGTGACTTAAATTGATATTACTTTTTCCCTCATCTCAATTATTCACGTTGAACAATTTAGAATCACTAAAGGATACACGGGAACACATTGCACACTAAGTGTCTCATATATAGTCGAAGCTATCTCATATTGTAACACCCCTATCCCGTAACTGTCGCCGAAATAGGTAAGGGGCATTACCTGACTTGTAACACAGATCGAAACAGTAAAACTTTAAACTTTTATAAAAACATCAACTCATTTCAACAATGTCAACCATATATAAACATAACATGTGTAAAACAGACATATAAAGCTTCAATCACACAACAGGGACTAATTTGAAAACATGTAAAAGATATAAGGAAACTTAAGAAAATTTTTGGACTAGGGTCACACAGCTGTGTGCCCAGGCTGTGTACCTTACACGGCAGCTTGACACACCTATGTGTCCAGATCGTGGCAAAATAGGGGATACATACTGAGTTGTGCACATGGCTACAAGACACGCCCGTGTGTCTAATCCATGTGGTAACCTGACTTGGTTACACAGGTACCAGACACGCCCGTGTGTCTAGTCCGTGTGTACTACTGACTTATTCATGCAAAATACAGAGGTCACATGGCTAAGACACACGCCCATGTGCTCTGGCCGTGTGGCACAAAATAGGCTTGGTTTAAGCCATTTTCACACCCCATTTGGTTAAATACCTGCAATCACCAAATTACAACAATTCCAATCATAGATAGGCAACCAATTTAACTAATTCAAGTCACATAATAAGCCATTTCAGAGCCAACCAATTCAATGCCATATACAACACAAACTTATACTATCTTTCATGTATTCATTTCATACCTTGTATCTATAATTCATAACTTATTTTTATTCATTTCAACATAGCATATTCTCATCAATTCAAACATGAACCTACCATATTTCACAAATAAGCTCATACTAAAATGGCCATTTTATGTGGCCTCACATATGCATCTAAATATAAGTTGTAATAGAATTACAACTACCATTCATACCACATATTCATAATCATATATCATCTATATCAAATTGCCAATTATCAAAACTATCACAAGATGAACACATCATATAACACTTCTATATCAAGTTAACCATTTTCACCATTTTCACTCAAGCCATATCACATAGCTTATCAAAATACAAAAGATCATATCTCATTCATATACACAAATGACCATATAAATCAACTTATTAACTAGCCTATACATGCCATATTACCCCATTTCAAAGAGTTCAGAAATACCAATTGTCTCCTGGATAGTGTGATGAAATCTTCGATGACTTCCAACCTGAGCGAGCATTCGAATTACTGTAAAATACAGAGAATAAATAGAGTAAGCTAATAAGCTTAGTAAGCTCGTATAATTATCATCACTATATAAAAGATTTAACAATTAGCTTGTCATTTTAAACAATTTGATTACTTTTGAACTAGCCTCATCTAATTCAATATTTATTTCCTTAATAATCATGTAATTCATGCGTAAATTATAACATCTACTCATGTGTCATATGAATTTATCAACGTCACTTACTTGTCGAGTATTATACATATACCTGTACTGATTCGTATCCTTGTTTTTATTTTCGCACCGTCCTCTTTTCAGTCGAATCATTGAAACTAACATTGAATACTCAGTATCTTGCTTATTAAGAACCATATACTTGTTAGCCATCTATACTTATACCTTATAAATATTACCTATTCATATTCCATCAAAACATCATAAGTGAAAACAATAAGCATTTAAATTCACATTATATTTATATCAATTTATTACCATTCATATGACCTATAACACATTCATATAACCACTAATAGAATTATGCCCGTATAACATTAATTCATCAGTAATAGAAATAATTCATCCATTCACAAGGATGAAACCAAACTTGTAATGTCTATTTAATATCTTATTCATCTCTTATTTCATCTGTACCCATCTTATATCTCATATAAAATTTCATCTTATAACATATGTAATTCAATGTAACACATCATCTTTATAATTCATCTACTCTTGTAGCAATCAATCCATGTAAATCACGTAACCTCTATAACATATATTCATGTAAATCATATAACTCTTGTAGCAATATAATATCCATGTAATTCATGTAATTCGTATAATATGTATTCGTATAAATCATGTAATTCTTGTAGCATATAAATCATGTATACCAAGTGTTATGTATCATGTACTTATATACTTGTAACATATAATCCATGTAACTTATACTTCATTTAGCATAAAATCTCATTAAAAAAAACCATGTAACCTATATCATGTACGTCTTATATCTCTTATAACATGTATTTCATATATTACATATTGGTAAATTACCCGTTGAACCTTTGGAAACATCGAGGGATACTTGAGTGATACACACACAGTGTACATATGTAAACCTATAAATCTGTCAATTCATCATACATGCTCTTTTAAGCCATGTACTGCATGCTCCTCCTGAGCCGATAATGGTAAGCACGAAGGCTGAACATGTAAGCCCGAAGGCTGAACGGTAAGCCTAAAGGCTGAACATGTAACCTCATAAGCTGTGGTGAGTTCGAAACAAATGCAGAAGCTCGACCACCCTGTAGCCCTAGTGACATGTCCCTTGTATCCTACTACTTTCTACGGTTCAAACGAGACTCGGTAATCACTTTTCCCATAAGACCAATAGGCAATTCGAAACCACATCTCATATATATATATAATTCATATGAAACATGTCATCAATTACTCATGTAATTTACATAAGCCATGTACCATTTTGTATATATACACATCACACATCTCATGTAGCATTTCTCTTTATAACACCTATATTCATGTATCAATTTATCTCATATCACACTTATTTATATAGTTCTTGTACCATATAATTCATTTATTTATATAACTTTTGTAACATGTAATTTCTATAATACAATCCATTTCATTTACAAGCGCATTTCATATGACTTGTAACACTTCTTTATACTATATCATGAAATTCAGTAATGTAACAGTAACATATTCATTTAGCCAATAATTAAATTCTCTAGCAAGTTATTCATTCTGCATACATATATATTAAATTCAAATAATTACAGTATTTAACAGTTCGATTTTTAGCTATACGAACTTACCTCGTAATTGCTCGTATAATCGTTTACCCGCCTAATCTTTTGTTTCCCCCCGATCAAGTTCCAATGTTTGATTATCTTGATCTATACGAATTCAAAATAATCCATTTATTCACCAAAACATTCAATTTAATCCATATAGAAGTATTTTGGCCCATTTACAAAATAGCCCTTGTATTTTCATACTTTAACAATTTAGTCCAATTACACAAATTGACAATTTACAAATTTTTAACCAAAAATCACTGTAGCTGAATTTTCAAGTATTTAAAACAAGCCCAATTCTTTCATTTATTCACAATTCTATCTACCAAATTTCTATCTTTTTCAATTTAATCCCTACTTCACATTTTTGTCAAAAATCACTTTATAAAATTTGTATATCACTAAACAACCATCAATAATCAATCAAGAAACATCAAAATACATATATATTCAATAATGGTACTTTTCACAAACATCCCCAATTTCAAAAATCAGGGTACAGGTCAGCTATACCGAGCTGAACAAGCTCAAAAACATAAAAATCATTAAAAACAGATTAAAAATCGTACCTTGATTGAGCATTTAAACTTGGACAAATGTAAGTCTATAAAAATATGACTTTTTCTTTCTTTCAATTGGTGAAGAAGAATGAAAATAAAAGATAAAATAACTTTGTTTTTAGTTAACTATAACATATATTTTAAATTAAACCACCAAAAATCATTTTAATGATGTCCACTACCGTCCACTAAAATTTGCAATGATATAATTACCATGCAAGGACATCTATTTATAAGGCCATGATCAAATAAGTCATTTTACTAATGGCACGCATAGTTTTCGCTTTACGCAATTTAATCCTTTTTGTCGAATTAACTATTTAATCGGTAAAATTTCTTTACGAAACTTTTGTACGAAAATTCTATCATGCAGTAAGACTTATTAAAATAATAAAATAATTATTTTGACTCGGTTAAGTGGTCCCGAAACCACCTATTTTGACTAAGGTCAAAACTGGGCTGTTACACATATCACATATAGCTTTCGAGCTAACAACGGGCCTGCTTATACAAGCTATCAGTCAAGACGTAGCTACATGATGTTGCTCACACAAGCTGTTAGGCACCGCAACATATGCTGGAACCCAGCTACCGGTAGGACGTACGAGACCAGCACCCGAATCACATCATCTTGGTAATCCCTATGTTATGACATTTGTATCCTAAACTATTCCTAATGTTCGTACGGGACTTTCATCTATCGATCATGTCCGTAACTCATTTCCAACCAACTTCACAATTCAATTCAATAATAAAAATGCATTTATAACACAAGTTAACAACATTTATTAGCATACAAACTTACCTCGTATACGGAAACGACGAAACGAGTCAGCTATTCGATTACTTTGCTTTCCCCTGATCTAAGTCCGAATTCTCCCTTTCTTGATCTATATGTAATCAAATTTAACTTATTAAATCATCTATTTACTCAATTAAGTCCAAAATACACATTTAGGCTATTTTACACAACTAAACTTTTAAATTTTTTACAATTTAATCCTTACTTTAAAAAAAATCATAAATCAATGAAATTCTCTTAATACCTATGATAGCTGAATTACCCTTATGCCCCTAGCAGCCCATATTTATCAACTTTTCATACATTTAACCACACATTTAATGCTTTTCACAATTTAATCCCTAATTTGTATTTTTACTCAAAATCACTTTACAAAACTTAATAATCTAACAACAAAGTTTCATATTTCATCAACAGGCATTAAAACACAACAACATTCATCAATAGAAACTTTCAAAATCTTTAGCAGTTTTGCAAAATAGTCCCCGGGCTAGCTAAAACTAGTTGTAATGATCACAAAAACATAGGAATCATCAAAAACCAAGCAAAAATGGACTTACAATTAGCACATACAATGGCCGAACCTAAGAAAACTTTAATGGTGTTTTTTTCTTTGATATTCAGTGAAGAAGATGATAAAATGAACATTAAAATTTTTTTTGTTTTATTTAATTTAACATAATTCACAAATTATTATATTAACCTTTATTATAAACATTAAAATTCACCTAATATAAGTCCACTATTGTCCATCCATTTATCAAATGGTCTAATTTCATCATAAGTGCTTCCACATTTCACTTTTATAGCCATTAGGTACTTTAAATGTAACACCTAAAACCTGGCCTAAAAGTCTGAACCGAATTTGGAATGTTACATTGATCATCGAAGTGATTGTGAGAAAATTTCTATAAATACAAGTCGTTCAAAATATAAAAACAGTAATTGTACGGACAAAAGTTTAAAACAGTAATTGTACCACAGTACTATAAACCTTACAGTTCGAAAACCAAATATAAAAACTGGATATCACAAAAGGATAGTCAACTCTGTCAACACTATCCGAGACCTCCGCGTACCAAGCCTATCAACAGAATCTAGAACTACACTTGAAAGTAGAGACAAAAAAGAGGGTAAGCTATTCAAGCTCAGTGTGAGATCAAACCGGTTAACTACAGAAGCGAAAACAGGAAACTAAAAGTAGTTCAGAAGCAAAACGTACTTGTAGTCAGATTACAGTTGAGCGAAATCGCCCAAAATTCAAACACACACCATAAGTACTTTTCAGTCATATGGGTCAACCAGACACACACAATCTCACGTACTATTCAAACACAATAGCAGTAATTCTCGAACAGTCACAGTAACTATCTAGTCAGACAGTCGCAGTCACAGTCTACACAACTATCATGGCACAAGTGTCTTTCAATCAAACAGTTAATTAGACATTTGGTCGAACAGCCAATCAGACATTCCAGTCGAACAGCCAATTAGACATTTTAGTCGAACAGTCAATATGATACATATGAATGCAATTGAAATGTATAACCCACCCATCCAGCCAACACACATCTCAGTCCAACCTTACACTTACTGTGGGGATTAAATCACCCACCCATACCTACACTTACAAGTAGTACCGAATGCAACACATCTCCGTCCATCCCTACACCTACTATGGTGTTTAAAACACCCACCCATCCCTACACTTACAAGCTATACCGAATGTGGCACATATCAGTATAATGTAAATGAGCTGCTAGTCAATAGGCTTAAGAGCCTTTTAGTAAGTCTACAACCCTCAAGGTATTGGGACTATCAGTGAGTAGATAAACTACCGAATCATCATTCACGCAATAGAGCTAGTGTATAAGCTATACAGTGCTATGCGGTAACTTGCAGTACAGTCACGCAATATGAACTGCTAGATCAGATATGGGTACATAGCGTACCTAACATACAAGCTGTATAGTGCAGTGCGGTAATCCGCTATATAGTCCAATTGTAGTAAAACTGCTAGTTCAGTCGATCTTTCTTCTCTTCAAAATCCCCATCCAAAATACTTTATGCAAAAATATGTATGCAGATGTATGCAGACAGACGTACCAATAGAGAATACGATTTAGATAGTCAATCAGAAACAATCACTCACATTCAGTCAATCAAAATTAGAAAAGAGTACACTCATACTTGAGTTCAGTATCAATTGCAATATAACCTCAATACTCGTGATATTAAGTAATAAAATTTATAAAAACTGATCACACCAAAAACTAATTAATATCATAATTTAAAGGCAAGCGCACCTATCGAATAGTAGTATAGTTTAGCGGCAAGACTGAGTTATCGTACCCAAGGGAACCAAAAGTACTAGTCCTTACTTCCTTTCTATTATCTAGCCTAAAAATAAAAGAGGGTTGTTTGAAACTAGTTCTAAAACTAACGAAAAGTGCATAAAAAGTAAAGTAGGGAAAGACTCTTTAGGAAAGCTGATTGATATAAGCAATACTCAAGGGAGAATCCACCTAGACTTCACTTGTTATTAACTTCTTGAACTAGACGATTTCTTTACTTGGCTTGATCCGTAGAGATCCCTAACTTATGTTAATACCTCCGTCGAGGATAAGAACAACTAATCCTAGGGTTGTTTAACTAAGATTTCTTTCTAGTTAACACCCCTAGGTTGCATTAATTCGATCTATGGATCCCCCTATTAGGTTTGACCCTAATCTGGCAGATTTATGTCGCCCTATGTCTAGGGTTGCATGCAACTCCGCTTAATTATGGTAGATCTACTCTTAAAACAAGGACTTTTGCTCCTCTGCCTAAGCACATCAGTTTCTTGAATTAATACCTAGGATTATTAAATCAAGAATGAAGAACACATAATTAAGAACAATTCAAGTATTTATCATATAATTCAAGAATAAATAATAACAAGATCTTTCTTAGGTTTCATCCCACTCAAGTATTTGAGAGGTTTAGTTCATAATTAAGAAAGAAAACATAGCAAAAGATATAAAATAACAAAACATAAAGAACCCAAAAACCCCTGAAGGAATTTAGGGAGATCCTCTATCTTGATGTAGAATTCCTGGCTTCTAGGATGAATCAATCGGCTTCCCTTGGAGTAATCCCTTGCTTTCACTCCTCGTGTCAGTAGAAAGAATACGCTCCTTTTGAGAGAAAAGAGTGTGTCCCTTAGAGTTGCCTCCTAGGGTCTTTATATAGAGCTTTGGGATGCCTTTCTTAGCCTCTAAGTATCCAAATCTGAGTGAAATTGAACTTCCTCCCGATAGGGACACACTCGTGTGCCACGCCTGTGTGGTTTCGACAAGAGGCCATGTGGGCCTGTTGAGGGTGGCACGGTCATGTAGCCTGGCCATGTAGCCTGGCCGTGCTTGTCGGGGCTGGGCCATGTTGGACCTTGTGTGGCACGGCCGTGTGGTGAGTCCTTGGGCCGTGTCGTTTTCACATTTTGGCCCATTTTCCTCATTTTTGGTCTATTTTCTGTTCTTTTCTCTTCCCTATGCTCTCCTAAGTATAAGATATGAAAAAGAAAGATTAAGAGCACCAATTCTCACAAAATTGATAATAAATAATCCAAAATATAAGCTAAACATGAGGTTAAAATATGTATAATTTATCGTTTATCAAATACCCCCACACTTAAGCCTTTGCTTGTCCTCAAGCAAAATCTCAATCCCTGATAAAGAATCATTCTTCTCAACTTACAATCTTTATCAATAATGTTTCAAACTAATCCACATGTAATCATACAATGAAATTTCAATCAAAAGAACATTAAAGACTCAATCACTGTAAGTTGAGAATTTTTTTCATTGAAACATAAGTTTTATCCCTTCTCCTAAGTAATTATCTCTCCATCTTAATTAACAGGAGTTGACATCCTCACTAAAGATTCACTCTATCCATTCGAAGTGTTTAGGGTTCAAGAATTAAGCATTCTCTAGTCAACCTGAAAAGCTATTACCATAGGCTTGCAAGAAAATCACATCTCTACCACTATAGATTGACATGACACATCGATCAAAAGGTCTTGTAATGGTTGTAGCGGGGCTTGGTTAGGGGTGTTGTTACGGCTGCAAAAGAGGGTTAGAATCGAGATTGAACTGAAAAATTATCTAGCTAGAAAAATCTCTATCACTTGGAACATATTTCTAGGGCTAATCCTTATGATAACTTCATTTATGCCTTGGTAGCCTTAAAATATGCAAAAACTTTTTGAACTATTACATAGTATAACTGAATTTAACTGTATATACATTTTTTAAGAACAATTCAAATCAAATACAATAACTTGAATATTTACAACTTTATATTCTGGAAAAGAGAATAAAGCTATATAATAATTCAACTCAAATCTCGATAAAAATAGGAGTCAAAGTAATTGAATGAGATTCAACAAAAAATGGGTTATTGGTTAATAATTAAAAGGTAAGTCAAAGATTGGGTTGTTAGACTCAACGGGGTTGACTAGGGGTTAATTTATGGAGGTAGGCCTTTGTGGAGTAAGTGGGTTAAATCCTAAGTGCATCTATCATCTCGGTATATGAAATCAATGATGTGGTCTTGACGTGTATAATCAAAGCAAGTTTTAGAATAACAAATCAGCGTTGACTCACTCAAAGCAATAATAAAAGTGAGCACGAAAGAATGTATGCTCAAAAGGCTCAAAATCTCACCAGAATTATGGCTTTTGATGTCAATCCCGTGAATTTCAAATCTTAAGATAATACATAAAATCAAGGAAAATTACTTATGCAAAAAAAAAAATTGGGGTTCTCAAAAATTTCAACTTATCATGCTTGATCCCCTAATGTTTTAAAGTTTGAATAATCAAAGTACAAGCACCTATATCTTAATTCTCAACATATCAATAAAAATCATAAATCAATCAGAATTAATTCCTATTAGAAGACTGAAGATAATGCAGGTTTGGGAACAATGCATAAAGTTAAAGAAAATTTCAGGGATTTCACGGATAATATAAAGATTTAAAGTAAGTTCCCCCCCACACTTAAGATGTACATTGCCCTCAATGTACAAAGATACATAAATAGCAAGAGAAGCATAATATCATAAGATAGGGAGAGAATTGAAACTCCCTGAATTTAGGATGAATTCGTGAGAAAGATATTGGAAGAGTCGGCAGTTGTGGCAGGATGTTCCCATTTCCATATGAATGTGAGCTTGTAGAGCTCCTTTTTGAAACTACAAAAATATTAATTAGTTGTGGTAATTTTGTATTAATATAGATTATCTGTTAGGGATTGGTCGATATGAAAGATAGAAAATAAATATTAGAAAAATAATAAACTAAGTTCTAAAAATACTAATACTTAAATAATGAAAAGGATTAGGGACAGTAAAATTCAAAATAAAAAGGAAACTAAAGTTAGAAATAAAGGAAAAATAAAGTGAAAAATAAAGACTAAGATAAAAATAAACATAAGAGGAATAGAAATATCTAATCCTTGGATGGATCACGCGGTGGTGATGGTGGCGTGATGTGGAGATGCTGGCATATCTACTGTAAAGTCGCATCGATTTGATCAAAGCGCTGGAAGCATTGCTGCTCGAACTGTGAAAAGCACTCAGATAGGTCAGCATAGGAAGCTGCCGCATGAACTGGTCTGCGGGGTGGTGGCGGCCCGGTAGGTGTAACCTCCTCCAGTGGTGGTGGTGGGACATCATCAGGAATGTCCTCGGAATCCTCCTGCTCTGCATCTCTAAGTAGCTGGTACTATGTGGGATCGGTCCCACGTCGACGCTGGATCATCCTCATGTGAAGCATGCTCTGGATGCCCTGTAGGGACATCTGGCCCACTAGAGTATACGAGGATGTCTGGGCTGTGGTGTTGAATAGGCTAAAATAACGGCCTAATCTCATGATGTATGGGCCCATGGAAATTACTCCTTTACGGTGCCTCTCTGTCTGATGCTGGATTGCATGGGCGATGAAGTAGGCTAAGTCGATAACATGTGCGTTTGCCATGCACCACAGGAAGTAGGCATCGTGGGTGTTTACGATACCCGTGCTTTCGCATCGTCCTGTCAATGTATGCACGAGTAAAGAGTGAATGTACCTCAAAGGTGGGACGAAGGCGGTTGCTTTGGAGCTACTAGGGTCATATGTTAATGATGCAGGGACTAGGGCCTCCCAATATCTAGATAGTGAGAGATGTATGTAGCGGTAAAGCTTGGAAAGGTCCTCCTCTTCCATGAATTGTTCAGTGTAGAGACCGAGGGCTATGCCGAACCCTAAGACACTGAGATGGCGTATGAGACCTTCCAAACGGAACTGGATTATTCTTGGATCATCGTATCTGTTCATCACTGTCTGAAGATAGAATGTGGAGCAGAACTCGAGAGTGAGTTCCAAGTATGTAGGCTCCACGATTTGGAAAAACTGCTCCTATGGATCAGTTATTAATAGGGCCCGAAACTCATCTGTTAGGTGTATTTGCTCGAGGACGACCCAATCTATGCATCGACTAGCTGTTACAGGGCGAGCTCGGAGTATCTGAAATCGTTCTTCATGAGAGGCTTGCAGAAATTGGAGGAATGGATGGCGGTTCTCAGTAATGGGTCACGAGGATGAACCACTGGGTCCTTTGCATTTTTTTGATGCAGGGACGGCAGCTTTCTTACCGCGCGATGACGACATAGTACCTAAATAATAAACATTAGGCCTAAGACTTGAAATTAAATTGTATCAAGAACTATGGAAAATAGAAAAAATGGTTATGCTTTAAATGACAATGTGACTAAAATAATCTGGAATGAAATGTGGACTGACCTAAATAGTGTAATCTATCCATGATGTCAAAAATAAGCAACATGAGAATGTATTTATACTAAATGTATGAGAAACAAATGGCAATCAAATGTGATGAAATCATAAAGTGGCATATAACATTCTAAATTATTTATCCTAGTGTAACTAATTCCATGCTTGAATCTAAATTTAATCATAATATTGAAGATAAAATAAAATAAAACTAAAAATAAAATAGTTAAAAAAATTTAAATGAAAATGAGGAAATAGAACCAAATGGGAGAGGTTTGAGGTGGCGCACGGTCGTGGGTGAGGCGGCACGGTCGTGGAACACTATAGACACTAGTGGTGGGGTTTTAGAGAGGTTGGGGGAGAGTTTGGGTGGGGGGATTTAGGGTTTGAGTGAAGGAGAAAATGAATAGTGGCCCCTTACTTATAGTTTTTGGGTCACACGAGCAGGGCACACGCCCGTGTGACTCACATTTTACCCGTGTTTTTCGAATTTCGGTAGTTTTGGTGCTCCTAAATCAAGGCACACTCCCGTGCTGGCTGTCTCGCACGGCTATTTTGCGATCGTGTTCGTTTTTCACACGGTCGTGTGATAGGTCACACGGCCGTTTGCGATGAGGCTTCACCTTTCACACGATCGTGTAAGAAGTCACACGACCGTGTCTAATTTGACAGTGTTGGCCACGGCTCGGGGACACAGGCGTGTGGAGTTGTTTAAGCCCGTGTCTAAGTTGAAAGGTTGCCACGGCCATGTCGCACGACCGTGGCGATTTGTCGACAGCTCGTGCTTTGGGAAAATCTTTACACGACCTAGGTGCACGACTGTGTCTTCATTTTAAAGTGTCACATGGCCTTAGGCACGCCTGTGTGCCAGGCCGTGTGGTCCTAAATTCCTGCATTAAAAAGGGTTAGTTGCTGTATAAAAAAGACTAAAATTAAAAGAAAAGAAAAGTTACTAGGTTAGTGCTCGAGTTACCTCTCGAGAAGCGCTTATTTATAGTCTAAGCTCGAACAGAGTCGAGCTTTGTGTTCACGGTGGCTTGAAGAGCTGATACTCTTCCATCCTGTTTTCAATTGCAATATCAAAATAATGTTTGAGTCGGGTTTGATTTACCTTGAAAGTGCCGAGTGACTCATGATTTATCTCGACTGTTCTGTAAGGAAATTTTTTCATTACCGTGAAGTAAGGTGTGTCACTTGTGTGTTCTTTTGAATTTAAGGTTCGAGGATCATCATCCCTTAAAGTTACCTTATCCCCTATCTTGAACTGATTTATTTGTTTCGGAAGGTTGTCTTGGTGAAACTCTGGGTTGGTGTGGCATATTTTGGGTTTCTCATAATAGTTCAGCCACTCATCAAGTTCCTCGATCTGAAGCATTCGCTTTTCAAGTGCATCTCCTTTGGATGGACTTACCTGTTGGTTGGTTGCCTCCATGTAGAGGGTATCCTGCACAGAAGGTTGAATGGTGAATTCAGTGTTTTTACAGGGACTCAAAACTTTATTCTCGTCTGTAGTTTTAATTGAGTTGTGAGCTTGTAAGGTGATTTTATCATCACCTACTCATAATGTGAGTTCACCTGTTTCTAAATCAATTTTAGTTCTAGCAGTTGCTAAAAAGGGTCACCCTAAAATTAAGGGTACATTGCTATCCTCATTAATGTCTAAAACAACAAAGTCAACTGGGAATATAAATTTATCGATTTTGACGAGTACATCTTCAATTATTCCCTTAGGCGCCCTAATAGTTTTGTCAGCTAGTTGAATGCTCATCTTAGTTTTCTTAGGGTTCCCGAAAACTAGTTGTTTAAACAATTTATAAGGCATGACATTTATGCTAGCCCCTAAATCAGCTAAAGCATTTTTTTCATCTAAGCTATCAAGTAAACAAGGGATAGTGAAACTCCCTAGATCTTTTAGTTTAGTCAGCAGTTTATTTTGTAGAATAACTGAGCAGACTGCGTTTAATTCCACATAGAGTTTCTCGTCTAGCTTCCGCTTGTTTGTCAAGAGCTCTTTTAAGAATTTAACAGCGTTTGGCATCTGCAAGATTGCTTCAACAAATGGTAAGTTAATGTGTAATTTCTTTAACAGTTTAAGAAACTTACCAAATTGCTCATCTGTGCTGTCTTTCTGTAGTGCTCTTAGGTATGGTATACGAGGCTTGTGTTCATTGATGTCTGGCTTGTTGTTGCTTACCTCTACCTTACCTTTACTCACCTTAGGTTCCTCGCATAACTTTGGGTCGTCTTTGGTTAATGCCTCCTCATCTTTTGTATTCATGGCATGTAGTTGCTCTTTAGGATTGGTCTCAGTGTTACTTGGAAGTCCACCTTGTGGTCTTTTTGATATTAACTTGGCGAGTTGACCAATTTGAGTCTCAAGGCCTTTGATTGATGCTTGCTGGTTCTTTAATGCCGTTTCAGTGTTCTGAAAATGGGTTTCTGACATGGCCATGAATTTGGTAAACATCTTTTCAAGATTGGGCTTTTTCTCTTGTTGCGTCGGTGGCTGCTGAAATCCCTGAGGGGGTTGTTGTCTTTGATTCCCTTGTCCTCCCCAAGAAAAATTGGGGTGGTTCCGCCAACCTGCATTATATGTGTTACTATAGGGATTATTTTGAGATCTAAAATTGTTACCCATATAATTGGCTTGCTTGGTTTTTGTGCCATTGTCATAAGATAAGTAGTCTGGAGTGAACATATTTCTCTGAGTTGCGTCACACTGCATCACTAGCTATGCCTGCGTAGAACTAACAAAATTATCAAACTTTTTATTTAAAAGTTCTACTTGGTTAGTAAGTATGGTGACAGCATCAATATTATAAACTCTGGCAGCTTTCGTCAGTTTTGTCCTCATGACCTGCCACTGATAGTTATTCAGTGACATCTCTTCAATAAATTCATAAGCTGCTTCTGGTGTTTTGTTGTTGATTGTTCCTCCTGCGGCTGCATCAATCATCTATCTCGTTGATGAGTTCAAACCATTGTGAAAGGTTTGAACTTGTAGCCATAAAGGTAGGCCATGATGAGGGCATCTTCTCAAAAGATCTTTGTATCTCTCCTAGGCATCGTAAAGTGTTTCTAAATCCATCTACACCAAAAAAGAGATATCGTTTCGTAATTTAGCTATTTTAACTGGAGGAAAATATTTAAGTAAAAATTTTTCTGTCATCTATTCCCATGTAGTGATTGAGCCTCGTGGTAAAGAATTTAACCACTGTTTGGCTTTATTTCTCAAAGAGAATGGAAATAGCCTTAGACGAATGGCATCATCAAAAACTCCATTAATTTTAAAAGTATCACAAAGTTCCAAAAAGTTGGCTATGTGTGAATTTGGATCTTCATCCTGTAAACCACCAAACTGCACAAATTGCTGAATCATCTGAATAGTGTTAGGTTTTAGTTCAAAATTATTAGTAGCAATAGCAGGTCTAACAATGCTAGTTTGAGTACCAGCCAAACTAGGTTTAGCATAATCATACATAGTATGAGGCGCTTCATCTAGTTCTGCGGGTAATGCTGGAGGTGCTGGAATGTCTTGATTTGCGTCCATCTCTTCAGTAGGTTCTTGTTCCTTTTCTGATTCTTGGTTTTGATCTTGCTCTAGATAATGTAAGCTTCTTCTGATTTCTCTGCAAGTTCTGCGGACTGTAGCTTCTAAGTCTTCGTCAAAAAGTAGTGGTCCTGTAGGGTTTCTTCTAGTCATAAACTAGAGATACCTAGTAAAAGAAAAAATAAAATAAAATAAATAACAGTAAATAAATATATATATATAGTAATGGCTAAAGTAATAGAAATCGAGTTTTCGTAATATTTTAGTTCCTCGGCAACAGCGCCAAAAACTTGATACTCGCGATATTAAGTAATAAATTTTATAAAAACTGATCACACCAAAAACTAACTAATATCACGATTTAACAAGTTACTGTTAAACCACAAAATGCCCACAACGGAACTCGAACACCGAACATCCATCACACCAACACTCTACTTATCCACCAAACCAGCAGGCCCATTCTTGTCATAAAATGCACAACTAATCACTTATGTGCGGCCTCCTCACTGTCCCTATGCTGCAAATCTCTAAATTTCCAGGCCCAAAATTCAAGGCGTTACATTAAACTATTAGAACACTACTTTTTCATTTTATGCAATTAAGTCCTTTTTACTGAATTAAGCATTCAAACAATAAAATTACTTCAAAAAAATTGCACACCATCGTACTAACATGTTGTAAACACTTAAAATAATAATAAGATAATTTGTTGACTCTAAATTTGTGGTTCTAAAACCACTATTCTGATTTAGCTAAAAATGGGTTGTTACAGAATTAGCATGAATTAGGCTTGATTGAGTTGAGTTGGAATGCCTATTTATGTGATGTTATATGCCTTTTGGTTTGTGTAGGTGATTGAAAGTTTGGGTGAAAAAATGGCTTGGTAAATAGCCTATTTTCATCCATACGGACAGAGACACGGGCATATGTCTCAGCCGTGTGTGACATATGGTCAGGTGACACGGTCGTGTGTCCTCTGTAGTTTCTAATAGAAGTAAGTCAGTGAGTTACACGGGCATGTGGTTGGCTATGTGAAACAAGTCAAAGAGTTACATGGGGTTGAACACGGTCTGGGACATGGCCATGTGATTCCATTTCGAACGTCTACACAGCATGTGACACGGGTGTGTCTTTTGGCCATGTGAGACACACTACCTGGCTACACGGGCATGCGTCCCTTGTATTTAGAAATTTTCAACATTTTCCCAAAATTTTCATAAGTTATCAGTTTAGTCTCGAACCACTATTAATGCATGATTTGGGCTTCGTAGGCTCGTATTAGGGATAATGTGGTTGATATAGAATGATGTTCATTTGGAATTGGAAATTGTATGTGAAATGTATTCTTATGTATGAAATAAGTCTAGTAGTACTTTGTAACCCTATTCCAGTGACGGATACAGGTTAAGGTGTTACATTTATTGGTATCAGAGCTACGGTTTAGTCAATTCTAAGACTAATGTAGCGTATGTGAGTCTAGCTATACATGCCATGTTTAACCTGTGATAGTGTGGTATCTCCTAACAGTTCTAAAACATGTTTTCATATAGTAAATGGATTCCAATCGAGCCGACTTCGATGATGTAGAGAGTAACGCGCCAGCCTCTATTCATGGAGCCGTGCTATCTGAACTGAGACTTGTATCTGAGGGTCATGGAGGAGAAGCCAAAGAAGCCTTCTTCCAGATGATGAATGAATGGTGTATTGAGTTTGTCCACACTAATCTAGCTGTTCAGCAACCTCCACACCCACCTATTCTTCAACCGGTTACTGTAGCTCCTCAAGGTTTGAAACCTTTACGTTTGAATAAGCTGCTTGTGGATAAAATTTAAAAATATAGAGCTGAAGAGTTTAGAGCTACAGTTGATGATGATCTTGAGAAAGCTAAGCTTTGGCTTAAGAATACGATCCGAGTCTTTGATAAGCTGTCTTGTACTCCAGCTAAATGTGTTAAATATGTTGTATCACTTCTGAAAGATACTGCATATGAGTGGTGGAACACCTCGATATTTGTGGTGTCAAGAGAAAGAGTCACGTGGGAATTCTTCCAAACTGAGTTCAAAAAGAAATACATAAGCCAGCGGTTTATCGACCAAAAGCGCAAAGAGTTTCTAGAGTTGAAATAGGTTCATATGACCATATCAGAATATGAAAGAGAATTTGTGAGACTCAGTAAATATCTCGAAAATGTGTTTCCACTAAGGCAATTATGTGTAAGCAATTTGAAAAAGGGTTGAACGAAGACATTAGACTTCTAATCGAGATTCTTAAATTGAAAGAATTTGTTGTGTTAGTCGATAGAGCTTGCAAAGCCAAGGAACTTAGCAAAGAAAAGAGAAAAGTTAATTCTGAGGCTAAAGATTCAAGAAAGAGGTCGATGAAAAAACCTTATCATTCCTCGTCAAAGAAATCGAGAGATTATTATAACTGTTCGATAGCTTTAGTGAGGTATTCTAACAGATATCGTGGGAAGCAACACTCGAGTCCAAAGGCTCAAGCTACTTCAGTGTCAAGCGTTGATGGTGCTAAAGCCAACAAACCAATGTGTAAGCAGTGTGGTAGATGACATTTTGGAGAATATAGAATGAATGATAGAGCATGTTTCAGATGTGGCTTACAAAAGCATTTTATTCATGATTGTCCTAGGTTACTTGACAATGATAAACTTTAGACCGCTCGACCAAGTAATACAATTGCCAGAGGGAGACCACCTCAAAATATGAGAAATGTGACTCGTAGTGAAGATACGAAAAAGGATTTTGTTGTGAGATATGAGGCTAGAGCTCCAGCCAGAGATTACATTATTCATGCTCACGAAGATGCATCGTCGCCAGATGTTATCGCTGGTATATTTTCTCTTTATAACACTGATGTAATTGCATTGATTGATCCTAGATCAACTCATTCATATGTCTACATGAATTTAGTGTTTAGTAAGAGTTTACCTGTTAAGTTAACTGAAATTGTGATTAAAGTATCGAACCCCTTAGGCCAATATGTCCTAGTTGATAAAGTTTGCAAGAATTGTCCTTTGATTACTCGGGGTTATTGCTTTCTGGCTGGTTTGATGTTGTTATGGTTTGATATGTTTGATGTGATATTGGGCATGGACTAGTTAACTTTGCATGATACAATTGTGAATTGTAGATGAAAGACTATTAAGTTTAAATGTCAGAATAGTGAAATTCTTCAAATTGAATCTGATGATTCAAGTGGGTTACCTATAGTGATATCTTCTATGTTAGCTCAAAAATATGTGAGAAAGGGTTGTGATGCATTTCTTGCTTATGTATTGGATACAAAAGTGTCTGAATCAAAGATTGAATCAGTACCACTGGTTTGCGAATATCCAGATGTATTTCTAGAAGAGTTACCCAAATTGCCACCGATTAGAGAGGTTGAATTTGCTATTGAGTTAGTACCAGGAACATCATCGATATCTATAGCTCCGTATAGAATGGCTCCTACAGAATTGAAAGAGTTGAAAGCTCAGTTGCAAGAGTTAACAGATAGAGGTTTTACACGACCTAGTTTTTCGCCCTAGGGTGCACCAATTCTGTTTGTAAAGAAGAAAGATGGAACAATGAGAATGTGTATCAATTATAGATAGCTCAATAAAGTTACTTTCAAGAATAAGTATCCTCTGCCACGATTCGATGATTTATTTGATCAGTTGAAAGGAGCAAAAATGTTCTCTAAGATTGATTTACAATTCACTTATTATCAGATGAGAGTTAAAGATTTTGATGTGCCAAAAATTGCATTCAAAACCAGGTACGACACTATGAATTTCTCGTTATGCCATTTGGGTTAACTAATGCTCTTGCAGTTTCTACGGATTTGATGAATAGAATCTTCAGACCATATTTAGATAGATTTGTTGTTGTATTCATTGATGACGTTCTGATCTATTCCTGAAATGAGTCTGAACATGCTGAGCATTTGACAATTGTACTGCAAACATTGAGAGATAAGCAACAGTTTGCTAAATTCAGTAAATGTGAGTTTTGGCTCCGAGAAGTTGGATTTTTAAGACATATTATTTCATCGAAAGGCATCAGAGTTGATCCAAGTAAGATATCAGCTATTATTGACTGGAAACCACCAAGAAATGTATCCGAGGTCAGAAGTTTTCTAGGATTAGCTGGCTATTACCGAAGATTTGTTAAAGGGTTCTCAATGACTTCTACACTAATGACGCTGTTATTATAGAAATTTGTGAAGTTTGAGTGGAATGAGAAATGTCAACAGAGCTTCGATCAGTTGAAAGCACTATTAACTAAAACACCAGTTTTAGTTCAGCCTGAGTCGGGTAAAGAGTTTGTGATCTTCAGTGTTGCGTCATTGAACGATTTCGGATGTGTTTTGATAAACAATAAATTATACATGTTTTTACCTCATGCTTAGCCTAATTTCTGGATGAATTAACCATTGATTTGTGTAAATTGATGCTCTTAAACCTTTAATTTCATGTTTTATACTCAGGTGAGCATAGGGAAGTGAAAAGAAAGATAAACAGGCTGAAAACAGAGAAAATGGGCCAAAGTATGAGAACAACACGGCCTGGAGGATCGCCACACGATCGTGTCACACAGCCGTGCCATTTTGAGCATAAACACAGCCCAACCCCGACTCACACGGCCCGACCACAAGTCGTGCCACCTTAACAGACCCGAGCACAGCCTGGGCCTTATCCACACAGGCGTGGCACAGGGGCGTGTCCCTATTGTGAGGAAGTTCAATTTCACTCGGAAAAAGATGCTTAGAGGCTAAGAAAGGCATTCCAAAGCTCTATATAAAGACCCTAGGAGGCAACTTCAAGTGTGTGCTTTTTTCTCTAACAAATGAGCACCTTATTTCTTCCAACACAGAGAGTAGAAGTAAGGAATTACTCCAAGGGAAGCCGATTGATCCGTCTCAGAAGCCGAATTCTGCCTCAAGACTAAAGATCTCCCTTCAATTACCTCTATGGGTTTTTGGGTTCTTTTTATTTTGTTATTTTATTTCTTCTAAGATGTTTTCTTTTATAATTATGAGCTAAATCCCCCAAATACTTGAGAGGGATGAAACCTAAGACAGATCTTGTTATTATTTTCTCTTGAATTATATCATAAATATTTGATTTGTTCTTAATTGTATTTTTAACTCTTAAATTGATATTTCTGGGATATTGATTTAAGTCGAATGTGCTTATGTAGAGGAGCAAAAGTCCCTGCATAGGAGTAGATCCAAAACAGTTAAGCGGAGTTGATTGCAATCCTAGAGATAGGACGACAGAAATCTGCCGGATTAGGGTCAAACCTAATAAGGGAATCCATAAATCAAGTTAACGCAACTATAGGGGTTTTAATTAGAAAGATATTTCAATTAATCAACCTAGGTTTAGTTGTTCTTAGTCTCGAGAGAGATATTAACATAAGCTAGGGATTTCTACGGATTAAGTCAAGTGAATAAATCGTCTAGTTTAAGAGTTGATAACAAGTGAAGTCTAGGTGGATTCTCCCTTGAGTATTGTTCAGGTCAATCAGTTTTCACTAAAAGCTTTTCCCCAATTTACTTTTTGTGCATTCTTAGCTTAGTCTAATAGTTAGTTTAGTTTAATAAAATCCCCTTTTATTTTCAGGTTAAATAATAGAAAGAAAGTTAGTACTAGTACTTTTGGTTCCCTTGGGTACGATATCACAGTCTTGCCACTAAGCTATACTACTGTTCAATAGATGCGCTTACCTTAAATTGTAATAATAGTTAGTTTCTGGTGTGATCATTTATTATAAATTTTATTACTTCATATCATGAATATCAAGTTTTAATGCAATAAGGCAAAGTGATAGCTTATGCTTCCAGACAGTTAAAGCCGCATGAAATGAATTATTCAACACATGATTTAGAGTTGGCAGCTATTGTTTTCACATTAAAAATTTTGTGATACTATCTATTCAGTGAAAAATGCCACATATTTACCGATCACAAGAGTTTGAAGCATTTGATGTCACAGAAAGATCTGAATTTGAGACAAAGAAGATGGCTCGAACTGTTGAAATATTATGAGTTGGTGATTGATTATTATCCAGCAAAAGCAAATGTTGTTGCAAATGCTTTAAGTAGAAAATCCTTATTTACATTAAGAGCATTGAATACAAGATTGATTTTGACTGGTGATGGTTTGATTTTGGCTAAATTAAAAGCTAAACTGGTATTTCTTCAGCAAATTTATGAAGCTCAGAAATGTGACAATGAATTGAAAGCAAAATGAGTATAGTGTGAGTCAACTCCTGATTTAGAGTTTCAGAATGGAACCGATGATTGTTTGATTTTTCGAGATAGAATTTGTGTACCGAAAAATCCAGAGATTATACAGAAAATTTTGTATGAAGCTCATAGTGGTAGCTTATCTGTTCATCCGGGGAGTACAAAAATGTACAATGATTTGAAACGATTGTACTAGTGGTCAGGTATGAAACGAGATATTTCCAACTTTGTAACCAGATGTTTGATTTGTCAGTAAGTTAAAGCTGAACATCAAGTGCCTTTGGGACTATTACAGCCTGTGATGATACCTGAGTGAAAAGGGGATAAAGTTACGATGGATTTCGTATCGGGATTACCCCTATCTCTAAAAATGAAAGATGCTATCTGGGTTGTTCTTGACTGATTCACGAAATTTGCGCATTTCATTCCAGTACGTATAGACTTTTCACTTGATAAATTAGCTGAATTATACATCTCTGAGATTGTCAGATTGCATGGCGTGTCAGCTTCTATTATTTTAGATAGAGATTCGAGATTTACGTCACGACTTTAGAAGAAATTGTAAGAGGCATTGGGTACACGGTTTCATTTTAGTACCGCATTTTATCCTCAAACTGACGGTCAGTCTAAAAGAATAATACAGATTCTCGAAGATATGCTTCGTTGTTGTATTTTAAAGTTTGAAGGCAAATGGGAAAAATATTTACCGTTGGTTGAGTTTGCATATAATAATACTTATCAGACGAGTATAAAGATGGCACCGTATGAAGCTTTATATGGTCGTAAGTACCGAACTCCGTTATACTAGATCGAGCTTAGAGAGAACAAAATTCACGAGGTTGATTTGATTAGAGAGACTGAATTGAAAGTAAAAGTAATTCGCGACAGTTTGAAAGCAGCTTCAGATCGACAGAAATCGTATGTGGATTTGAAATGTAAAGACATTGAATTCCAGATTGGCATCAAAGTGCTTCTGAAAGTATCATTGTGGAAGAAGATTCTTTGATTTGACCGTAAAGGAAAATTAAGTCTGCGTTTTATCAGGCCGTACGAGATTATCGAGAGAATAGGGCCAGTGGCATATCGGCTAGTTTTATCATCAGAGTTTGAAAAGATTCACAATGACTTTCATGTGTCGATGTTACGTCGATATAGATCAAATCCATCACACGTAATTTGTAACAGCTCGATTTTAGTTAAATTAAAACAATGGTTTTTGAAGCACAAATTTGAGGTTGTAAAATTATTTTAATATTATTTTTGGTGTTTACAGTATGACATTATACATGTGTGAGTTTTGTAAAATAATTTTATCGATTGGTTGCTTAATTTGACAAAAGGACTAAATCGTATAAAATTTGAAAGTTACATTCTAATGGACTAAGTGCTTATTTGCTGAGATTAATCAAATTTGAGGTCCTTATGATGTGATTAGACCATAATTAGTGGATTATGACTTAAATAGTCATTCATTATGTGTTTTATTAATGATTTTATTATGGTTAAATTTGTAATTTAGTAATTAAAGATAGTAAAATTAAATCAAAACAAATGATGTTCATTTGTTCATCTTTCTTGACTGAAAATAAAAGAGAAAAAGAAGCCATTGAAGCTTTATTATGTTCGGCACTTTCATGATTCAATAGGTATGTGGTTTGAGCTCGATTTTTGTTTATTTTTATGTTTTCGTAATCGATGCAGCTCGTACTAGCTATCCCATACCTTAATTTTCAAATTTGTTGATGATTTTGTGAATTTCCATTGTTGATAGCATGAGTTTTTGAATGTTTGATGATGAAAAATGAGTATTCATTGATAGCTTTCCATATTTTGTTAAGTGATTTTTGGTGAAAATGCTATTTAAGGGCTAAATTATGAATTCTGCAAATTGAAAGGTTGAAATATGAAATAAATGAAAGTTTTTGGCTGCTAAGGACCTATATAGAATTCGATCAAGTACTGGTTTTATTAAATTTTGTGTAATTTGTGTTTTCATGAATTAAGGATAAAATGTAAAAATGTGGAATTATATGGGCCTAATGTGTAAAAATGTCCATTTGTATGTTTTGGATGAAATTGAATGAATTGGTAATTAAATTAACTAAATTTGAATTTATATAGATCAAGAAAGAAAGAAATCAGATTTAGATCGGGGAAAATCGAAGGTTGTCGATTAGTAGATCCGATACGTCCATCCCGAATACGAGATAAGTTCATATGAAAATAAACACCTTTAAATTGATTTATACATGTTTATATGTTATTGAATTGCCTTGAATGCTAAATGATTGAGTATGAGCAAGAATCGACAGATTTACAATGTTCGAAAGCCCCGTACGAACCTTAGGAAGAATATAGGATACAAATGTCATGACATTAGGATTTCCGACATGTGATTACATGTAAGACTATGTCTGGGACATTGGCATCGTATTATGATTTCGTGTAAGACCATAGCTGGGATATTGGCATTGATATGTGAAAACATGTAAGACCATGTCTAGGACATTGGCATTGTATGTGATATACAAGACTTCCAAGTATCCTTAGTGATTCTGAATGGTTCTACGGGCAATGAGAATACAAGAAAGAATGTGTAAATGAGTTAAATGAATCAGGTACGTATGAAGTTCATATGAATATTAAAAGAAAAGGTAAGTGATGAGATTAGATGTGGTTATGTGAATTTCATGAAAAAGGATGGTAATTTTGTATGTGATTAGTTATACTTAGCTTATATGCATTGATATTGCTAATGTTCATATGATGACTTTATTTGTATATGGCTTACTAAGCTTTTAAAACTTGCTTTGTGTGTTCTTTCCTTGTTTTATAGACTATCGAAGCTAGCTCGGACTCGAGGATCGTCAAGAATCATCGTCACACTATTGATCGTTTATTCGGTACTTTTGAAACTTGTAATTATGGTATACGGCATGTATAGGCTAGTGTCAAATGGTATATCTTGTGTTGTGAATTATAGCCATGTAATTTGGCTTGTAAATGATGTTAATGTTGGTGTGTACTTGGCTATGTGAATTGGCTCATTTTGAGAAGTATGGTATATGGTATATGATTTGTTTATAATGTATCATGTTTGGAAGTGCTTGAATTGGTCCATCTGATGGTTGAATAAATAAGTATTTGGTAAGTTGATAAGGAGGTATAATGGTTGTGAAATGGCATAGTTGAATTGGTAAGTTGAATAAATAGGTTGAATTGGTTTATTGAATGATGAATATATGTTATGTTGACATTTGATATAATGAATGATTTGGCATGTGTATTTGGTGTGATTTGGTATACCAAATATGTAATGAATTGGTTGTGATTTTAGGATATGAAATGTGCATATTTGTGGATATGTTTTGGCTGCCATTTGTATGAGAAATTGGTGCCTGGTTTTGAGCTTGTAAGGTTGACTCGTAAGGGTGGCAAATTGGCCTTGTAAATGGTCTAATTTTGTCCACACGGGCATGTGTCTCAGCCGTGTGTGACACATAGTCATGGTACACGGCCGTGTGTCCTCTGGTGTGGCCATTCGAATTAAGTCAGTATGTTCCACACGGCTGAGACACACGCCCGTGTGACTGGTCGTGTGGTACAAGTGTAATACCCCTATCCCGTAACTGTCGCCGGAATAGGTAAGGGCATTACCAGACTTGTAACTCAAATTAAAACAGTGTAATTTTAAACTTTTATCAAACATTAACTCATTTCAGCAATATCAATCATACATAATCTTAATATGCTTAAAACAGACATATAAAGCTTCAATTATACAATAGGGACTAATTTAATAACATATAGAAGATATAAGTAAACTTAAGAAAATTTTCAGAATAGGGTCACACGGTTGTGTGCCCAGGCCGTGTGCCTCACACGGTTGCCAGACATGCACATGTGTCTAGTACGTGTGAAAACAGGGCATACATACTGACTTGTACACACGGCCACAAGATGCGCCCGTGTGAAATTTAGGGAGCTACTGACTTGCACCCACGGCCATAAGACACGCCCGTGTGTCTTAGCCATGTGGCATTTGTCCAATATAACTAAGGTGTAGGGGTCACACAGTCGAGTCATAGGCCCGTGTGGTCTGGCCGTGTGGCACGAAATAGGCCTGATTTAAGCCATTTTCACACCCTATTTGGTCAAGTACCTAAAACATCTATTTCACAACATTTACAGGCATAAACCATCAACCAATTCAGCCAATTCAAAATACATCATATACCATTCTTGACCAACCAATTTCAATGCCACATAAACGGCACAAACATGTATACATTTCAACTATCCATTTCAAGTCAATACCTACATTTCATATCTCAATCTTATCAATTCCATACATAGCATAATCTCATCTTAATTTGCAAGTAATCTTATACCAAAATGACCATTTCATAGTCTCCCAAAACTTACCATATAACAATTTATTTAAGGCCATAATACAATCTAATTCCATATCAACCAAAGTCAATCAATTACTATAAGCATGTATTATCTTACCATTTCCAAAAAATTTGCATACCATATAAAGGATATATCAAATAAGTCTTCCTACCAAAACATTCATTTCAAAATCAAGCCATATCACATAGGTTGAGTATATGCCAAAATCATACCATATTAAAAACATCGATAACCATATACACCAACTTATAAACTAGCCTATACATGTCATATTTACAACATTTATGAAGATCCAAAAGTACCAAAAGCTTGTTTGGATAGTGTGATGGCAATCTCTGACTTTGTCCGAAATCGAGCTAGCTTCCGAAATCTATAAAACACGGGAAAAAAAAACAGAGAAAGCTTTAAAAAGCTTAGTAAGCCCGTATAATATAGAATTTAAACTTATCAAATCAACATTTAAAACGTAAACAACATTACTAAACCAAGTCATATGTCCCCAAATGCCTATTCAACCATCATACACATGTTAGTCATATAACAACCATGTATTCATCCATTCCAAAGATGAAACAAACATATAACATTCATGTTGCCATAATTCAAGTATCAATTCATTCATTTATTAAATACTCATATAGCATAAAATCATATAACCATGTAAAAATTTATCTATACATGTCATACATCTCATATAGCATATTAATCATGTATACCATGTAATATGCATCATGTAAACATATGTCTTAAAATCATATACTTCTTGTATCTCTTGTAACATATATCATATAAACATGTACTTGTAACATATAATCCATGTATCTTGTACCCCATATAACAAATAATCTCTTATGAATCATGTAACATGTATTTCTTATAATACACATAGGTATAATGCCAGTTGAACCTTTGGAAAACATCAAGGGATACTCGGGTGATACACACACAGTGTATATATGTAAACATGTAAATCTATCAATTCATCGTATATGCTCTTTCGAGCCATGTACTATATGCTCCTCCTAAGTCGGTAACGGTAAGCCCAAAGGCTGAACATGTAAGCCCAAAGGCTGAACGGTAAGCCCGAAGGCTGAACATGTAAGCTCATGAGCTATGGTGAGTCCACAACGAATGCATGAGTTCAACCAAACGGTAGCCATAATGACATGTCACTTCTATCCTACGACTTTCTATGGTTCAAACGGGACTCGGTATTCAATTTAAACATGTATTCAATAGGCATTTAGATTTTATAGTCCATTATACATTCATATAACATTAAAATTAGCAATTATAATTATCATACAAGTTCAATTCTAATTATATGAACCTACCTCGATTTAGATCGTATACCCGATATTTACTCGTCTACCTTTCGTTTGCCCTGATTGAGTTTCGGGATTTGTTTGTCTTGGTCTATATTAATTCAAATTTAACTCAATTATTTACTAACACATTCAATTCAGTTCATAAACATGTATTTTAGCCATTTTGCAAAATAGCCCTTGTATTTCACATTTTGACACTTTAGTCCCTAAATCATAAATACTCGAAATACTCAAAATCCCAATATACTTGTATATAGCCGAATATTCCTATACTCCATACAAGCCCATATATTTCACTTATTCACATTTCTAACCATAAAATTTCTACCTTTTTCAATTTAATCCCTAATACTCAAATTCATTTAAAATCTCAATACAAAACATATAAATTTCATACAAAACTTTCATTATTCATCAATTAACAAAATAAAACTCATTTATTCATCAACATCATCTCATGAAATTATCAACAATTCCATGAATTAGGGTATGGGATTTATAGAATACTAAACAACAATCTCAAAAACGTAAAAATTATCAAAAACTGATTACAAACATACCTAAATTTAGGATCAATGTAGCCGAACCCTAAAAATGTGAAGATGAACTCTCTCTTTTCTTATAATAGGTTTTTGGAGGAAGAAATAAAGCCATAATTTAATTTTGTGTTACTAATATAACATATATTAACCAAATGGCTATTTTAACCTTAATGAACTAACAAATAAAACCATTTAAAACAACCCATTACCGTCCATACATAAAAGTCATGATATATTTACCATGCAAGGACATCTATTAATAAAATCAAAGTCAATTAAGCCATATAAGAAATACAACTCAAACTTATCATTTTATGTGATTTAGTCCTATTTACCGAATTAACTAATCAAACGGTAAAATTTCCTTACGAAACTTTCGTACGGTAATTCGATCTTACTGTAAAACTATTTAAAATAATAAAATAATATTTTAACTCAGTTAAGTGGTCCCAAAACCACTCGTTCTGATCAGACTCAAAAATGGGTTATTACAACAAGTCAGTATTCCTTACAAGTTTAGCACGATCGAGCACATGGCCTGGACACGGGCGTGTGATTTCATTTTGAATAGGCACACAGGCCGGACACACGGGCCTGTGACTGGCTGTGTGACCTAAGTCAGTATAACCTTAAGTTTTCACACGGCCAGGCACACGGGCGTGCGGTCGGCCATGTGACCCAAGTTAATATGTATGCCCTGTTTCCACACGGTCTGTGACACGAGTGTGTCCTCACACGGCCTATTCACACGGGCATATGACGTTTAAAAGTTAGAAAATTTTACAAGTTCTAGAAATTTTTTTATATGTGATCGGTTTAGTCTCGGACCTTCATTAAAGTATGTGATCTCTCATGATTGTGATGAAGTAATAAAATCTGATCGTACCTGGAAACTAACTAATATCCTAATAAAAAGGCAAGTGCACCTATAAAATAGTAGTATAGTCAATGGCAAGACAGGAATATCGAATCCAAGGAACTATGAGTACTAGTAATGACTTTCTTCCTATTATCTAGCCTAAAAATAAAACGAGGTTTTATGTTCTAAATTAACTTAACTAAACTAAACTGAAAAGAAATGGCAAGGAGTAAATAGAGAGATTACTTTTGGGAAAACTAATTGATTAAGGCAATACCTAAGGAAGAATCCACCTAGACTTCACTTGTTATCTAACTCTAAACCAGATGATTTCTTCATTTGATTTGATCCGTAGAGATCCCTAAATTATGTTAATACCTCCGTCGAGGATAAGAACAACTAATCCTGGGTTGATTAATTAAAATCTCTTTCTAGTTAAAACCCCTAGTATATCTATGGCTCCCCATATTAGATTTGACTCTAATCCGGTAGATTTTCGTCGTCCTATGTTTAGGATTGCGATCAACTCCGCTTAATTGTGTTGGATCTACTCCTATGCAAGGACTTTTGCTCCTCTACATAAGTACATTCGACTTAAATCAATATCCCAGAAATATCAATCTAAGAGTTAAAAACATAATTAAGAATAAATCAAATATTTATCACACAGCTCAGATAATAATAACAAGATCTGTCTTAGGTTTCATCCCCCTTAGATACTTAGGGTTTTAGTTCATAATTATAAAAGAAAACATCTGCAGATCCTTTGTCTTGATGTAGATCCTGGCTTCTGAGATGGATCAATCGGCTTCCCTTCGAGTAATTCCCTACCTTTAACTCCCCATCTTGGCGGGAAAATTAATGTCCCTTTGAAGTTGCCTCCTAGGGTCTTTATATAAAGTTTAGAATGGCTTTCTTAGCCCCTAAGTAGCCTTTTCTGAGTGAAATTGAATTTCCTCACGACAGGGACACACCCGTGTGCCACGCCCGTGTGGATCGACTACTAGGCCGTGCTAGAGCCTATTAAAGAGGCACGACTGTGTGACACGACCGGGTGGCAAACCTCCAGGTCATGTTGATTATTAGTTTAGGCCTAATTTGCCTGTTTTTAGCCCGTTCCTTGCTCTTTTCTTTCCTTATACTCGCCTACGTATAAAACATGAAATAAAAGGATTAAGAGCACCAAATTCCACAAATTCAATGATAATTCATCCAGAAATTAGGCTAAGCATGAGGTAAAAAATATGTATAATTTACGGTTTATCAAATACCCCCACACCTAAGCCTTTGCTTGTCCTCAAGCAAAATCTCAACTCACAATTAAAAATCATTCTTCTCAACTTGTAATCTTTATCAATAATATTTCAAACTAATCCACAAGTAATCATATAATGAAAATTCAACCAGAAGAACATTAAAGTCTCAAACACTCTAAGTTGAGAATTTAATCACAGAAACAGAGGTTTTCTCCCTTCTCCTAAGTAGTTACCTTTTAATTCAAAATCAACAAGAGTTGACGTCCTCACTAAAGATTCACTCTATCCACTCAAAGTGTTTAGGGTTTAAAAATTAAGCACTCATTAGTCAATCTGAAAAGTTATTACCATAGGCTTGTAGGAAAATCAAATCTCCACTACTAAAGATTGATATGAAACATCGATCAAAATGTCTTTCAATGGTTGTAATGGGGCTTTGGTTAGGGGTGTTGTCACAAGCTGAAAAAAAGGGTTAGAATCGAGATTGAACTGAAAAATCATCTAGCTAGAAAAATCTCTATCACTGAAACATATTCCTAGAGCGAAGCCTTTCTTTCGGATAACATTATTTTGAATTCGGAAGCTTATAATAGAAATATGCAAAAATATCGAATTATAACTGAAATATGAATTGCAACTGGATTAACAGTATTATTATTTTTTTAAGAACAAATCAAATACACTAAATTAAATATTTACAAACTTTACAAACTGAAAAAGAGAACAAAGCTAGATAATAATTCAACCTAATTCTCGACAAAAATAGGGATCCATATAATTGAAGGTAATTCAACAAAAAATGGGTTATAGGTTAATATTGAGGGTAAGTCAAAGAATAGGTTGTTAGGCTCAATTGGGTTCACTAGAGGTTAATTTATGGAGGTAGGCTTTTATGGAGTAAGTGGGTTAGATCCTAGGTGCCTTTATCATTTCTGTATATCAAATCAATGATGTGGTCTCGACATGTATAATCGAAGCAAGTTCTAGAATAACAAATTAGTATTGACTCACTCAAAGCAACAATAAAAGTGAGCACAAAAGGATGTATGCTCAAAAGGCTCAAAAATCTCACCAGAATTATGGCTTTTGATGTCAATCCTACGAATTTCAAATCTCAAGACAATACTTAAAATTATGGAAAATAACCTAGAAAAATTTAAATTCGCAAAAATTTCAACTTATCATGATTGATTCCCTAATGTCTTAAAGTTTGAATAATCAAAGTATAAGTACCTATGTCTTAATTCTCAATATATCAATAAAAATCATAAATCAATCAGAATTAATTCCTAATAGGAGATTGAGACTAATGCAGAGAGTGAAAATGAGAATTCGAAATTTGAGAACAATGCAACAAGTTAGTGGTAAACATTTTCAGGGGTTTCAAAGATAATACAAAGAATGAAAGTGAGTTCCCGCCTCCACTTAAGATGTACATTGCCCTCAATGTACAAAGATACATTAGTAGCAATAGAAGCATAAGATTATAAGATAGAGAGAGAAGTGAAACTCCCTAATTTTGGATGTATTTGTAGAGACGGATATTGGAATTGTAAGAGCCGGCAGTTGTGGCAGGGTTTTCCCATTACAGATGAATTTGAGCTGTAAAGCTCTTTTGAAACTGCATAAGTGTTTAGGGATTTGAGTTAAGCATAATTTTCTTGTTAGGGAATAGCCGATATGAAAATAAAATTGAAATCTAAACTAAAATACTCAATAAACATAAAGATCAAAATAAAGATAAAGAAAAATCTAAGGATTCTAAATAGAAATAAAGTTCAAGAGAAGGTAAAAATAAAGATTAAGAAAGCGAATAAAAAAGAAGATAAGAGGAATAGAAAGTTCTAATTCTCTGATGGTCCGTGAGGTAGGGATGGTTGTACGAGGTGGAGTTGCTGATAAATCTGAGCTAATGTAGCGTCAATGTGATCGAATTGCTGAAAACATTATTGCTGGAATTGGGCAAACTGCTCAAAAGTGACATAGCCTGAAGCTGCCGCATGAACTGGGCGACGAGTAGGTGGTGGCTCAGTAGGTGCCTCCTCCTGTGGTAGAACATCACCAATAATGTCCGCTGGGTCCTCCTACTCGGCAAATTGAGCTAACTGGTACTGAAGAGGGTTGTTCTTACGTCGGCGCTGAATCATCCTCATGTGAAGCATGCTTTGGATGCCCTGTGAGGACATCTGGCCGATCAAGGTGTAGGAGGATGTCCTGGTCGTGGTGTTAAGTAAGCCGAAATAGCAGGCAAATCATATGATGTATGGGCCCATCGAGATTACGCCCATCGAGATTACGCCCCTATGATGCCTCTTGGTTTGATGTTAGATGGCATGAGCGATGAAATAGGCGAGGTTAATCACGTGTGCGTGCACCATGCTCCATAAAAAGTAGGCGTCGTGGGTGTTGACGACGCTGGTGCTCTCGCATCTGCCCGTCAATGTGTGCACGAGTAGGGTGTGAATGTACCTCAGTGAAGGGGCGAGAGCTGTCGATTTAGAGCGACTGAGGTCGTATGTGTGCTGGTTAGGGACTAAGGTGTGCCAACAATTGACTGGAGAGATATGTATGTGGCGGTGGAGTTCTGAGAGGTCTTCTTCCTCCACGAACTGCTCAGTGTACAGGACTAGTGCTGTACCAAACTCCAGTACACTAAGTTGACGACCAAGGCCTCTTTGGTGGAATTGAATCATTCTTGGATCGTCATGTTGGTTCATCACCGTCTAGAGATGGAATGTGGAGCAGAACTCAAGGGTAAGCTCGATATATGTGGGCTCCACTATTTGGAAAAACTGGTCCCAAGGGTCTGTCATCCACAAGGCCCGAATCTCGTCTGCTAGTTGGGCCTGCTCTAGTGCTGTGCAATCAATGCATCTCTCTACTCTGAGGGGTCTCACCCGTAGTATTTGAAACAGTTCCTCTTAAGAGTTCTACGGAAATTAGAGAAGTGGGGGTCGAATTTCAGCGAAGGGTTTGGAAGAGGGACCACCGGGTCCCTTTCACTTTTTTGAAGTAGGAACAGCAGCTTTCTTTCCGCGTGACGATGACATGATTCCCTGCTCATACAAGGCCATATCGCACGACCATGTTTTTGCTCATGGTATCCATACGGCCTTAGGCACTCCCGTGGGCATGGTCGTGTGGCTCGAAAAACCTGCATTCAAAGGGTTAGTTGATATATTAGAGAGCCTAAATAAAAGAATTTACTATGTCAGTGCTCAGGTTGCCTCCCGAGAAGCGCTTGTTTATTGTCTAAGCTCAACTTTTCTTAAGCTTGTTGGGTTATGGTGGTTTGAAGAGTTGAAACTCTTCTATCCTGCTTTCAATTTCATAAACAACATAAGATTTGAGTCGAGTATGATTTACCTTGAAAGTACCGAGTGACTCATGTTTTATCTCGATTGTACCATAGGGGAAAATTTTCATTATCGTGATGTAAGGTGTGTCACTTGTATGTTCTTTTGAATCCAAGATTTGAGGATCGTCTTCCCCTAAAATTACCTTATCCCCTACCTTGATTTGATTTGTTTTTACCTGAGGGTCGTCTTGGTGATGCTCTGGGTTGGTGTGGCATATTTTGGGCTTTTCTTGATAGTTCATTCACTCATCTAATTCCTTAATCTGAAGCATTCGTTTTTCGTGTACGTCTCCCTCGAATGGACTTGTCAGTGGTTGGGTCGCCTTTATGTGGAGTGTATCCTGCACAAAAGGTTGGGTGGTAAGATCAGTCTTTTTACAAGGAGTCGTAACTATATTCTTATCATCAACAGTCTTAATCAGTTTCAAGCTTATAAAGTAACTTTGTCATCACTTACACATAGTGTAAGCTCGCCTGTTCCTACATCAATTATGGTTCTGGCAGTTGCTAAAAAGGGTCGCCCTAGAATTAAGGGTACATTGCTATCCTCATCAATGTCTAAAACAACAAAGTCAACTGGAATATAAATTTATCAATTTTGACAAGCACATCTTCAATTATTCCCTTCAAAAATCTAATGGTTTTATCAGCCAATTGGATGCTCATCTTAGTTTGTTTAGATTTTCCAAGACCTAGTTGTTTAAACAGTTTATAAGTCATTACATTAATACTAGCCCCTAAATCAACCAAAGCATTTTTAACGTCTAAACTACCAAGTAAACAAGGAATTATAAAACTCCCTGGATCTTTCAATTTGTTGGGCAGCTTATTCTGTAAAATAGCTGAGCACACTGCATTCAGTTCCACATGTATGCTTCATCTAACTTTCGTTTATTCGTCAGTAGCTCTCTTAAAAACTTAACAACGTTTGGCATCTGCGATAGAGCTTCAATAAACGGTAAGTTCATATGTAGTTTCTTTAAAAGTTTAAGAAACTTACCGAACTGTTAATCTGTCCAATCTTTCCTTAGCGCATTTGGGTATGGGATACGAGGCTTATATTCTTTGACAATTGCTTCTTTGGAACTTACCTCATCTTTACCTTTACTTACCACAGTCTCCTTACATGGCTCTGGGTTGGTTTTGGCTAACCCTTCCTCATCTATTGTATCCACAGCATTAAGTTGTTCCTTAGGGTTGGTCTCAGTGTTGCTTGGTAACCCATATTGTGGTCTTTCAGAAATTAGCTTAGTGAGCTGGCCTATTTGAGTTTCATGTCCTTAAATGGATGCTTGTTAGTTCTTCAGTGCTGTTTCGGTGTTCTGGAAATGAGTTTCTGACATGGCGATAAATTTTTTGAGCATCTCTTCAAGTTTCAACTTTTTCTCTTGTTGGAACGTTGGTTGTTGAAATCCCGGAGGGGGTGGTTGCTTTTGATTTGCTTGTCCTCCCCATAAGAAATTGGGATGATTTCTCCAACCTGCATTGTAGGTGTTACTATAAGGGTTATTTTGAGATCTAGAATTATTACCCATATAGTTGGCTTACTCGTTTTCCATGCCGTATCCATAGATGGGGTACTCAGCGTTGTTCATGGGCATTCCGCACTGCATCACTAGGTGTACTTGCGTAAAACCAACAAAATTATCAATCTTTTTATTTCAAACTTCTACCTGATTAGAAAGCATAGTGACTGCATCAATATTAAAAACTCCTGCAGCTTTCTGTGGTTTTGTTCTCATGACTTACCACTAAGAATTATTCAGTGGCATTTCTTTGATAAGCTCGTAAGCAGCTTCTGGTGTTTTATTGTTGATTGTTCCACTGGCGGCTACGTCGATCATTTCTCTTGTTGAATGATTCAAACTGTTGTGAAAGGTTTGAACTTGTAACTACAGTGGTAACCCATGGTGAGGGCATCTTCTCAGTAAGTCCTTGTATCTTTCCCATGCATCATAAAGTGTCTCTAAATCCATTTGCACAAAAGAAGAGATATCATTCCATAATTTAACCGTTTTAGCTGGCGAAAAATATTTAAGCAAAAATTTCTCGGTCATTTGTTCCCATGTAGTGATAGACCCTCGTGGTAGAGAGTTCAACCATTGTTTAGCTTTATTTCTCAAGGATAATGGGAATAACCGAAGACGAATGGCATCATTAGAAATGCCATTTATTTTAAATATGTTGCAGAATTCCAAAAAGTTGGCTAGATGCGAGTTAGGAACCTCATCCTACAAACCATCAAACTAAACAAACTGCTGTATCATCTGAATAGTGTTAGGTGTCAGCTCAAAATTATTTGCAGCAATAGTAGGCCTAACAATGCTAGATTCAGTGCCTGCTAAATTAGGTTTAGCATAATTATACATAGTAGGCGGAGCAGGATTTTGCTCGACAGGATTTGCAGCTACTACAAGAGGTAGCTGATTATCCTGATTTGCTTCCATCTCTTGAATAGGTTCAAGTTCTTCTTCTTGTCCTTGTTCTGAATACTGTAGGCTTCTTCTTATCTCTCGGTAATTTCTACGAACTGTAGCTTCTAAATTGACGTAAAAAAGAAGTGGTCCTCTTGGGTTTCTTCTAGTCATAAACTAGAGATACCTGGAAGGAAAGAAAATTTTAGTGAATAAAAATTAAAATAAAGGCTGGAAATAAATAAAAGTAGTAATGGCTAAAGTAATAGAATCGAGTGTTCTTAATATCTTAGTTCCCTGGCAACAGTGCCAAAAAACTTGATCTCTCGTGATTGTGATGAAGTAATAAAATATGATCGTACCTAGAAACTAACTAATATCACGATAAAAAGGCAAGTGCACCTATCGAATAGTAGTATAGTCAGTGGCAAGAACGAAATATCAAATCCAAGGAACTATGAGTACTAGTAATGACTTTCTTCCTATTATCTAGCCTAAAAATAAAAGAGGGTTTTGTGTTCTAAATTAACTAAACTAAACTAAACTGAAAAGAAACAGCAAGGAGTAAAGAGAGAGATTGCTTTTGGGTAAACTGATTGATTAAGTCAATACCTAAGGAAGAATCCACCTAGACTTCACTTGTTATCTAATTCTGAACCAGATGATTTCTTCATTTGATTTGATCCGTAGAGATCCCTAAATTATGTTAATACCTCCATCGAGGATAAGAACAACTAATCCTAAGTTGATTAACTAAAATCTCTTTCTAGTTAAAACCCCTATTCTTGCATTAACTCGATCTATGGCTCCCCATATTAGATTTGACTCTAATCTGGCAGATTTTCATCGCCCTATGTCTAGGATTACAATCAACTCCGCTTAATTGTGTTGGATCTACTCCTATGCAAGGACTTTTTCTCCTCTACATAAGCACATTCGACTTAAATCAATATCTCGAAAATATCAATTTAAAAGTTAAAAACACAATTAAGAACAAATCAAATATATATCACACAGCTCAGATAACAATAACAAGATCTGTCTTAGGTTTCATTCCCCGTAGATATTTGGGCTTCTAGTTCATAATTATAAAAGAAAACATCTCAGAAGAAATAAAATAACAAAACATAAGAAAACCCAAAACCCCTGAAAGGATTGAAGGGAGATCCTCTGTCTTGATGTAGATCCTACCTTCTAAGATGGATCAATCAGCTTCCCTTCGAGTAATTCCCTGCCTTTAACTCCCCGTCTTGGCGGGAAAATTAATGTCCCTTTGAAGTTGCCTCCTAGGGTCTTTATGTAGAGTTTAGAATGGCTTTCTTAGCCCCTAAGTAGCCTTTTCTGAGTGAAATTGAACTTCCTCATGACAGGGACACGCCCGTGTCCCACCCCCGTGTGGATCGACTACCAGGCCGTGCTCGAGCCTATTAAAGTGGCACAACTGTGTGACACGACCGTGTGGCAAACCTCCAAGCCGTGTTGATTATTGGTTTGGGCCTAATTTGCCTATTTTTAGCCCTTTCCTTACTCTTTTCTCTTCCTTATAGCGCCTACGTATAAAACATGAAATAAAAGGATTAAGAGTACCAAATTCCACAAATTCAATGATAATTCATCCAGAAATTAGGCTAAGCATGAGGTAAAAAAAATGTATAATTTACAGTTTATCAGTATGTTTCAGGTCTCATAGACCTTCTAAAGTGACATTATGTTTATGAATGAATATGATATGATGATATATGATTAAAGTATATGAAATGTTTGTATATTGATGTGAATTGTTTGATAATGCCTCTTAACCCTAGTTCAACGATAGATACGGGTTAAGGGTGTTACATAATTTCTCCGACAGAGATTGAAATTTAGCTTGATATGATGTATAGCAAAGAACCAATCAGAATTTTAGCTCGAGAGATTAAAGAATTGAGAAATAAAAGTATAGCATTAGTAAAAGTTCTTTCGCAACATCACGGCATTGAAGAGGCTACGTGGGAACCTAAGAAATGCTATGAGAAAGAAATACCCTAACCTATTCTCTGGTAAGATTTTTAAGGACGAAAATCCCTAAAGGGGAGAGTTGTAATAGCCTGTTTTTAGTCAAACCAGAATTGTAACACCTTGATTTTTGAGATTTTTTTTGGGTTTGTTGCGATCTTTGTGGAATTATGAATTTTGTATATTAGCCTGCTAAATTTGTGTTTAAGTATGTTAGTGGGCCGTTAGGAGGCCCAAACTCCGATTAAAATTCGACAGAAATAGCGAAAGTATGTTTTAAGTAAAATGAGGAACTTGGTCAAGAGGGCTCTTAAGAAAAACTTGGTGAAATTCGTCACAAAAGGAGCCTTGGCAGAGTGGCAAGGTGGCGCCACAGAGCTCCTTAAAAAGTAGCACCTAGGAGGGTGGAGGTCCATGGTACGAGTCACAAGGAAAGCTTCAAGTGCCTTTATTTTTATGTGCATGTATGGCCAAGTGTTGGTGCTCAAGTAAAACTCTGTCTTGGAGAGTTTAAACTGTTCAAGAGAGTAAATCAAGGAGGAGGTTGAGGAGCATTTGAATTTTGAAAGATAGTAGCCGGCCAAGGGACTCTTGGTAACGTAATTTTGGCATTTTGCATAGGTGAATATTTCGGCAATTAGGATGCTAGAGGTGCCGATTTCCTTAAGGTTCTTTTTGAGTTTCTTATGTCGATTTTTCTAGGTCAGTAAGCTCTCTTCTTTTGTCGATTTTGCATAGCACATTAGGTTTTCTTTTTGCCAATCTCTTCTTCTTTTCTGTCCTAGTAGCTGAACCCTATTACTCCTAAACCTTTATTGCTGAATTTTCATTTTACTGAAATCACTTTCTTTTCCCTTCTTTTTCTTATTCTTTTCTTCTTCTCTTCTCACACCACAAACCGATTTCATACCATCATTCCCTTTTCTAGCCGAATATATCTTTTTCTGTTACTCTTCCCTTCAAGTCTCTGTCGACAAACACGTGACCGAAACCATATCATTACTGTGTAGTTTTGACCGAAATCTTGAAAACTCCAGTGCCTACTGCTCCTATAGCCGAACCTACCTTGCTTATACCTCTTCTCTTTCTCCTTTTCTTTGTCGATAATTCTCAAAAATCAAGCCAACTGAATACTTTATGGCCGAATCTTATCTTTTCTTTTTAAAGTCAAAATCTTCCTATTTGGGTGTCAAAGCCGAATATTGGAGCACACTTATCTCTTCTCGTGGTTGCAAGAGGAACTCCCATAGATCGAGGTTAGGTATTGGTAAGTGTTTCAAGACTTTCTTCCATTAGTTATCTATGTTCTAAGGCAAGAAGCTGGAACCCCTTAGGGGAGGCTAACGATTTGGACTAAAGGCCTATTCGCCTCTTTCTCTTAGTTCTGTGTGTGATAGTGTGGACAAGGCGTCGCTCAGCAAAGGAGTTTAGAAGGCTTACGAGGTCGAACATCTAGATCTAGTCCGTATTCGACTGAAAGGTAAGATTTTTAGGGACTTAGGCTATGGTGGCCGATTGCATTAAGGGGGTTAATGCTTTAGTTTCGTCGATTATTAGACTAACGTGATAGTGATTCTTCATAGGCTTTACGTGTGGAGATCTCGTCAACGCTTCGACAGTTAATAGGTGTGTATCATACCTTTACTATAGGCTAAATCGACAAAGGCCGTAATGACCAAAAAGGTGATTGAAAAGTGACTGAAAAGTGATCGAAAGTGGCCATAAGGTCAGCCCTGTGAGGATCTATGACTAACCAATTACTCTCTAATGATTAGATCTAGAATCGTTGATGATGGAATTGCAAAGTGGGCAATTCTGTGTGTTTCGGTAAGTTGGGCCTCGATGGGCCGAATAGGGGCCCAATAGGCTTCCGAGCCCATATGGGTAAAAATAGTCATTAAAGGCGTTCTGGCAGACTGTAGTAATCAAAACTGTTGAAATCTGTAATCTGACCGTAAAACTTGGATTAATGGGCTTAAATTACTGTTTGACACCATAGGGCCCATTAGGGGCTTTTGGGCTTAATTGCCAAAATTGTTAGATTAAGTAAAACGGACTACTGTGATGACATATAGATTAGTGGTGACTGTAATATGCATAAAAACCCTAAAAACTGATAAAATTACTAAAATACCCCTAAGTATGAGAAATTACCATTATACCCCTAGGTGCAAAATGACCGTAATACCCCTAGGGCTAATTCTGTATGAAATACATGATATTCTGTTTCTGTATGTTATATGTCATAATATGTATATCTGATGCATGAGATTCTGTATGTTATATGTCATAACATGTATACCTGTTGCATGGGAGATGGGTTATATTGATGGAGGAAGCGTTCTGGTGGCCTCACCACATATATCTATTCTGGTGGCCTCGCCACATATATCTGTTCTGGTCACTTCGCCATAATATCTGTATCTGGTGACTTCGTCACAATATCTGGCAGCCTCGCTGCAAATTCCATGGTGTGTAACGGATGGGTAGGTCGAGTAGTCTCCCCACATAGTGTAAGGCTGGTACAAGGGTGTTATGGATGGATCAGGGTTGGGCTTTCTGCATATATGATATATTTGTTCTATATCTGTTATGGGCCTATGGGCTTCATTCTGATTTCTGTACTAGGCCAAGGCCAAAAAAATATGACTCTGTGGCTTGATCTGTTTTGGGCTATGGTTGGGTTCTGTTACACACTGAGTTTACCAAACTCACCCTTTATTTTCATCCCCGCAGGTAATCCCCAACCATAGTGGGCTTGGAGCTGAGAGGGATTCGGAGGGGCCACATCATCTACAAATTTGGTTTTCATTTTATTTAGTTTATTTCAATTATCTTATTTTACTATTTTGGGTTTTAAGTTGTAATAAGGCCGCTCTTTAAATTTCTTTTTCTTTTATGGTTTTATTTACTGGTTTTATTATACTTCATCGAAACTGCTAGTTATAGGCCGCACGGGTTTTTCAAACAAACTTAACAAATGTTTTCGAAACAAGGCTATCGCAACAAATGGGTAATTTAAAGACTTAATAAACTGATTCTTCTATAAGCAACTATTTTGCAAAGTTGTTTTGACACCATAAGCAAAGAACACAGCTAGTACAAGTCCATATGACATGTCAGATTTGGCCATAACGTACGGGCTGGGTTTGGGGTGTTACAAGAATAGTGGTTTTGAGACCACAACTCTGAGGTTGAAATAATTATTTTGTTATTATTTTGAGATCTTTAGCATGATAGTATGCTTGTGTGAAAATTTTGTTAAGAAATTTTATTGTTTGAATGCTCAATTCGATAAAAATGACTAAATCGCGTAAAGTGCAAAAGTGATGTTCTAATAGTTAAAGGTGTTTAATAGCTATGGAACCTTAAAGTAAAGGTCTTTAAGTGGTAATTAGACCATTAGTATGTTAGTGGACATTTATGAGGTTGGTATTGTTGAAAATTGATTGAAATTAAAAGGTTAATTAAGTAAATTAACAACTTAAGGTTAAATAAAATAAAACAAAAATGATCATAATCTTCCATTATCTATTTCCAATCAAAATTAACATGAGAAGAATCCATTTTAGGGTTCTTCATTCGGCCATCTTCATTTCTTGCAATTAGGTATGATTTTTGTCCCGTTTTTAATGATTTCTATGTTTTTAGAATCATTGCAACTTAGTCTAGCTAGCCCAGAGACTAATTTGAGAAACTGTTAAAGTATTTGAGTTTTAGCATTGATGAATATGTGTGCATTTTGATATTTGATGATAGATTATGAATTGTTTTTGTTAGATAAACAACAATTGTTAAGTGCTTTTTAGTGAAAATGTTAAATAGGGGTTAAATTGAGAAATGGGGTAAATTTTGTGGTAAATATGTGAATAAATGAAAAATATGGGCTGATGTGGGTCTAATTAATATTCGGTCATAATGGGTTAGTACTTAATTGCATGAATTTACATTTTTATGAGCTAAGGACTAAATTGTAAAGATGTTGAAATATAGGCTAAAAAGTGTAATTTTGCCATAATATGCATTTTGGGATAAATTAAATAAAATGATAATTGAATAAGTTAATTTGATATTATAAAGATCAAGAAAAGCAAAGTTTGGATCTAGATTAGGGGAAAAATAGAGTATCTGACTAGTAGATCCATTTCGTCATTTTTCTGATCAAGGTAAGTTCGTATGTTTAATAAGCTTTATATTATAAGTGTTTAAATGTTTAAATTATGTAATTGTGATAAAATGCCTTTGCGGAAGTTATCGTCGAGGCATCGGCCTAGAATATTTCTCGTTTGAACCATAGGAATAGATAGGATAGAAAATGACATGTCATTAGAGGTTACTGTGATTATGTGATTTGGGTGCTACTCCTGTACTTCCTACCGGTGGCTGAGTTTACTGGCATGTGTTGCAGTTACTCAACAGCTTGTGTGAGCAGCACTATGTAGCTACGTCTTGACCGACAGCTTGTGTGAGTAGACCCAATGATAGCTCAAGAGTGAGCATGTATATGAGATGTGATAAAGGTGGTTTAACCACATATATGGCACCTAGTGTGTGATACCTGAGTATCTGATATTATTCTGAATTATTTAACAAGAAAAGATGATAGTACGAGAATATAAGGGAAGACACGAATCAGTTCAAGTACTCGTGATAAGCTCGACAAGTAAGTGAGAGTTGATAAATTCATATGATAAGTAAGTGATAGATGATGAATTCAAATATGATTCATATGGTTATGGAAAGGTGTTATTTTTTAGATTGAAAGAAGTTTATTTTGATTTACTTATACTTCTTCAAATATGATCCATATGATTCAATGTTTTCCCAAAATTTTCATAAGTTATCAATTTAGTCCCGAACCACTATGAATGCATGATTTGGGCTTCGTAGGCTCGTATTAGGGACAATGTGGTTGATATAGAATGATGTTCATTTGGATTTGCAAATTGTATGTGAAATGCATGCTTATTTATGAAATAAGTCCAGTAATGATCTGTGACCCTATTCCAGCGACGGACACGGGTTACGGGTGTTACATATGATAAATCTTATTATTTGATTTCTGATTTACTTGATAAATATTTGATTCTTGTTCTCAGTTATGTATGCTTATTTTGTGTTTTAATATTTTTAGGATATTAATTCATGTTTAATGTGCTTATTTCAGTTGAGCAAAAGTCCCTGTTTAAGAGTAGATCTAGCATAATTAAGTGGAGTTGCATACAATCCTAGAAATAGGACGACATAAATCTACCATATTAGAGTCAAATCTAACAGGGGAATCCATAGATCGAGTTAATATGACAATAGGGGTTTTAATTAAAAATAGATTCCAATTAATCAACTTAAAGTCAGTTGTTCTTACTCTCAAAAGAGATTTTAACATAATTTAGGGATTTCTACGGATCAAGATACAAGTGAATAAATCGTTTAATTTAGATTCATAATAATAGATGAATTCTAGGTGGATTCTTTCCTGGGTATTATGTATCTCATTGGTTATCTTCGATTATTTTCCTATTTCATTCTCTATTGCGTTCTTAGTTAGATTGGTTTAGCAATTTTAGATTAAAAACAATCAATCCAATTTGTCGGCTAAATAATACAAAAATTGTAATTACTAGTACTTTTAGTCCTTGTGGATATGATATTCTCTACTCACAATAACTATACTATTGTTCGATAGATGCGCTTGCCTTAGTCGTATTTATAGTTAGTTTAGTGGCCATCAAGTTTTTGGCACTGTTGTCGGGGACTAAAATATTAGGAACACTCGATTTTTATTATTTTAGCCTTTTTATTTTTATTATATTTTTTATTTTTAGTTTAACTTTTTCATTCTAATTTTTATTTTTCTTTTATTTGCTTCTGGCAAGTTCCTTTAGTTTATGACTAGAAGAAAACCGTCAGGGCTATTACTGTTTGATAGCAAAATTGAAAGTACAGCTCGCAGAAATCATAGAGAAGCAAGGCATATTCGACAAAGTAAAGTAGACATGTAACCTCCCAAACCCGACCTAGACGTTATGGCTAGATTGAGAACGCTACATTAGCCACCGAAATGGCTAAGCTAACTTACGTTACTTTTGAAGACTTTAAATAAACTCATTTTAAAGAAAACCATAGTTGTACTTTGAGTTATCATACAATCATTCATTCATTAGGTCCTGTATACTTAGAATTCATTTTATTGTTGACAGTGTTATTTTAGAAAAACTGTTTGCTTGTCGCTCTTCTTTTTAAAAAAAACTTGAAGTTAAACTAATGCAGCGGAAAAACCATTTTTCAAGTCATTTTGGAAAATTAGTTGCCTTGTCGATTTGTTTTTCAAAAATAGTTCCTTTATAATGTAGTGGAAACTAAGGAACAGTATCAAATTTTACTTAAGCTCGATATCATGTATTATCCGATTATTATGCTTGAGTAATCCATACATGCAAAAATCCCCAAAAGAAAAGTTACCAAGTCACTGACCAAAAATAATTAAAAATTACAAGCCAAAACCAATAAAGACTTAATAATACATAATTAAAAAAATAATAATTCGAGGTCCAAGTTGATTCGCCAAATGCCGAGTCTAGTCCTAATTTTGAGGTTTACCTGAAAAGTTAAACACTATTGGGGGTGAGCTTATGAAAAGCTCAGTGTGAGTCAAACAATTATTTAAACAAACATAAATATCGAATACAGTGAAACAGATTAGCTTTAATAGAAGAAAATAGAACCATCATAGGAATTTTATATTGTTACATAACCATTATCAAATTGATGGCAAACGGTGTATGAGCATAAGTCATCATTCATTCGAGTAACAATCATTAATTTCGATACCATTCAATACAACAAAATACAATGAGTAGCATATATCAATAACATTCGAATATGTCATGCACATGATACAATGCAAAAGGGTTCCTACCCATACCATCCGCTACACACCACGAGTTCCCCAAAACCTGTCTGCCAAACTCCAAAATAGTATGAGCATAGCTCGATGTGGTAAAACCACCGAATCATCAATAATGCAAAAAATATGTCAGATATTCAATAGTGCAATACAATCGCCAATAACATATAATATGCGATAAAATCACCAATCCCCTCGATACTCCAGGTGCAGTGCACTGACTACGAATAATGCAGACTTAATATGACACCGGTACTCTACGGAACTCCTCTTTCAACCACAAAATCCCAACCCAATGCATATGCAATATGTCACACAATCTCATACATAATCATATCTCAATACTTTTCACATTCATTTGACATTTTCAGCATGTCTTCAATAATCACATACTTTCAATGAATGCAAAAAGTGTTCCAATCTTTCAAATTACCTTTGTGTTGGAATCAATCAATACCGTTCAATTTCACATACTTTACGGATTTTCATTACGCATAAAGAGCACAATTTTTAGTACACAATATAACAAATATCTCATTCATTTAAATCATACATAAGATTCATATCTCAACAGATTATATCATTCAGTCAAATATTCTCGTATCTCATAACTCAAATATGCAATTACAAACTCAATCAAACATCTATACTATCAAACTAGAAATTTTGCCAACATGTCAATCTTTTAAGGCTCGAGACATACCTGGTTCAAACCTCACAAAATCAATAATTTTTCTATTAATAAAATCCAATAAGAAAGCTAATTTATCATATATAACATGATATTTAACGTTTCCAAACAATTTTATGAGTTTAGGACCCACACCTTATTTTTTGCTTCCTCGCAGCACACTTCCAATTTTCCTTAATAATTCCTTAAATGAACCTAAACCAAAATTCAGTATGAATTCAATAAATTTACCATTAAACCAGCCCCCAAACCCCACCTATGGTTTCAAACCAATTATTGAAATTATAACTATTTTATATATCCAAACTAGTTAGATTCCTTACACAGTATCGATGCAAACCTACATACAATCGTTTTTCTCCTTTATGGATGGTTTGGGGCATTTAGATCAGCACCTAATTCAATAATATACTGGAAAATCAGTATCTAATTAATGATTAAATTCCTTCATTTAATCAATTCATAACATTTACCCAACAACTATGTCGAAATAAAAAACTAGTTACGTTTAATTGCACTTACGCTTCACGATTTGTGGAATCCAAATGGCCAATCAATCAAGAACCTTTTTCCCTAATTGAAATAGGTTTAAAATCTGATTAGGATAAAATTAATGCTAGAAAAATATAGGCAAGAACCAAGAAATAAAATAGCCCCCTTTCTTGCACATAGGCGTACGCACCACCACCCATGATGGCCAAAATTGGACGATTTAAGATCTCATTAAATTCTGGAAAAATACCTTTAAGATCATTTAAAATCTCCCAAATTCTAGATCGGGAAATTTAGGTTTTGAATGGACAAGATTAATTAAGAAATTGAAGAGAGAAGAGACCTTACCCAAGCTAGTCGAGAGAAGCGGCAATGGTACTTTCCTGGCAATGTTCGGGATCAATCTTGGAGTTTAAGATTTCAGATTTGGGGCTGATTTTAATGAGGAAAAATGACAGCAATATGGTGGAGAATATGTTAACAAATCTTGTGGCAAAAAGAAAAAGAAGAAAGATATGGTAAAACTAGGTGTAGGCGACGACAATAATGGGAAAAATAAAGAAAATTAAAGAGAAAAGAGGAGAGGAAGAGGGTGAACAGATTGGGTAGGTAAAATTTGAATTAAAGGCTGAAAAATACAATAAAACATTATATTTATACCTAGGGTTCAAGGGTATGGATGGCACACACATTAAAAAGACAAGGGATTTTGCAAATTTTAATTATTCCACAAGGGAAGGGATTCGAACTTGGGACCTCATTTAATTTCCATGATTTCTCATATTTCTTTTAACTGTTAGGCTTTTTCCTCATTCTTGAAATAATTTTGCAATATTTATTTTAAAAACAAGGCATGTCGCGTACTAGGGTTTAAGGCAAAATAATGAAAATAGTGAGAGAGAAGAGATTTGAACTTGGGTTTTAAGGAACGTTTCACTAACACTTAACCAACAAACCAACACCTCATTTATTTCCTAAAAATGCATAGATAATCTTAAAAATTATTTAGGGTTATAATCATTTATTTAACCAACTCTCTCTCGATTCTCAAACCTGATTCTACTAACTCTTAATTTTCAGGATGTTACAAGACGAGCAAGAGAACGTTATTATTATTAATGAGGAGATGGGTGGTAATCAGAATAATCAGCTACCTCCTACAGTTGCTACAAATTCAGATCATGTTCTTTATATTATGTACGATTATGCCAAGCCCACTCTAACTGGGTTGAATCGAGTATTGTGAGACCCACCATTGCTATGAATAATTTCGAACTGAAGTCAAACACTATTCAAATGGTACAACAATTTGTTCAGTTCGATGATTTGCAAGACGAAGATCCAAATACTCATTTGGCTAATTTTCTAGAATTCTGTGATACTTTCAAGATAAATGACGTTTCTGACGACTCCATTCACCTATGGTTGTTTCCCTTCTCTTTGAGGAACAAAACTTAACAGTGGTTAAATTCTTTACCACAAGGTTCTATCACTACATAGGAGCAAATGACTGAGATATTCTTACTAAAGTACTTCCTGTAACGCCCCGAATTTTGGGCCTAGAAGTCTTGGGTCTTTAGTATAGGGACAGTAAGGAGGTTGCACACATAAGTTAAGTTGTGCAATTTAGTGACAAGAATGGGCCTGCTGGTCTAGTGGTTAAGTGGGGTGCTAGTTTGCCTTAGGGACCTAAGTTCGATTCCTTAGGTGCGCGTTTTGAGTGAATTATATTTTTCTTTTATTTTCCTTGTCAATATTATTTTATTTTTATTATTATTTTGATTGCTATTTTTTATTTTTATTTTTTTCTTCTCTCTGTTTTGCTGGAATGTTACCTCTTCTCCCCTCTCTCTTCTTCTTAACTTTTTGGCTTTTCATAAACAATTAGGAAAGAACAGCTTTGCTAGTTGCATTTGAGGATTTATGCTCCTTTGTCACCTCCTCCATCATCGAATCAGGTGTGGGATTCAAACTACAACTACCTTTTTGTATTCTTTGTTGATTATGCAAAGTTCTATTGGGCTTTTCTTGATTGAATGCTAACCACGTTGTTTTTGAGTTCTTGGATGTTAAAAGCGAAAGGAAAACATAGTTTTATGATATATGTTGATAGGGTGAAGGTAGTGGTCAGTTTTGGTGGCCTAATGGTGGTTTTTAGGGCTGAATTGGGGTGGTTTCATAGCCTCCCTAATACCACACGGCCGTGACACGGCCGTGCGGATTTGGGAACTAGGGCTTCCAGCCAATTTTGGGTGCCACACGGCCTAGCCACACGAGCGTGTGGCCGATTTAGGGATTTTTGTCAGAAACCACACGGCCGTGTCCCTTGGACACATAACCGTGTGACTGATTTAGGAAATTAGGGTTCCCACACGAGTGTGTGCTTCGGGACACACTACTCTGTGACTGTTTTGGGGCCTAGGAATTCCACACGGGCGTGTGTCATGGGACACACGGCTATGTCTGATGGCCACATAGGTGTGTGACACCTTCACACGGTCATGGTTGCCCTGCACATGATTTTAGAGAAATTGGATAGTGAGTTACACGGCCTGTTCACACGGTCATGCCCCTTCACCACACAGGCATGTGCCTCTGCCACACGGTCATTTGCTACCCTTTGAACGGGCATATGGATCCTTACATGGCCTAGATTTCTCCACACGGCCAGAGTACACGGGCGTGTGGCCCTAACTCACCAAATATTGAATTTATGTCAATTTGATCGGAATCGTAAATCTATGTGTTCCAACTTTTTTATTAAGTTTAGTGAGAGTTGACATGACTCTGCTCTGAATGTACTTTAAATGTTACTTGTGTTTACTTGTATGAAATGATAGGTAACGAAACTGAGTGCATAAGTGTGCATGTTTCTAGAACTGAATGATTGCCTCTGAATGGCTGCTTCCGATTGACTACTTCTGAATGGCTATATCTAAGTGATTGTTTTTTAATGACTATTGTAATGGTGTTCTAAGTTTGTGCATTTGCATTCATACATTTGCATACATTCATTTACACGAAACATTTTGGATTGGGATGTTGAAGAGAAGGAAGACTGATTTGATCTGGCAGTTCAGCTGCATAGATGATCATCGTTACCAGGCAACTTGTGCTAATTGTAAGTGTAGGGATGGGTGGGTTGATTAAATCCCCATAGTAAGTGTAGGGTTGGACGGAGAGGTGTGTTGGCTGGATGGGTGGGTGCATTTTGTAACTCATCTGCACTCATATGCATTTGATTGAATCTGATTAACTGGATGTGTTACTTTGATCGAATTAATTGTATTGTTGTCTGATATGTCTGATTGACTGTTTGCAAATAACTGGTTGACTGAAAGGCACTTAAGCCTAAGAGATTCTGTTCATATGACTGCTATTGTCTGACTAGATAGTTACTGTGAGGGGCTAAGGCCCCAACTAAAACTAATACTGATTCTCAAAAAGAGCTTAGGCCCATTTTGTGACTAGTGAGAATTACCGTTATTGTGATTGACAGAGCCATATGACTACAAAGTTACATATGGTTTGTATTTCTTTTAGTTGGGCTGTAAGTATGTTCTATTTTTGACCTGTTCTAACTTTCAGGATTCCCTTTTGTAGAATATCTGTTTTGATCTCGCACTGAGCTCGAGTAGCTCACCCCCTCTTCTGTTTCCCCTTTTAGGTACAGTTCTAGTTTTTGAATGCTGGACTCAGTATGCGAACATCTCGGACAGGCTTGGAGGAACTGAACTATAAGTTTTATATCAGTTTAATTTATTATTCGATTTAAGTGGAACAGTAAAGGGTTTATAATGTTGTCGTACCGTTTCTGATTTATGTCTCTACTCGTATATTTTAAACAGGTTTTACATTGAGTTTTGTTTTAAATTTGTACTGGTTTGTTAATTAACAATTTTAAATGATTTTGGTTCGCTGGAATAAATGGATTTTTAAAATTTTCTCACAATCACTTCGGTGGTCGGTGTAGCATTCCGAATTCGGTCTAGACTTGTAGGCCGGGTTGGGGTGTTACACTTCCCACCAGCTAAGACAACCAAGTTAAGGAATGATATCTTTTCTTTCATTTAGATTGACTTAAAGACCCTATATGATGCATGGGAGAGGTAAAAGGACTTATTGAGACGGTGACCTCACCATGGGTTACCACTATGGCTACAGATTCAGACCTTCTACTACGGTTTGAACCCCTCAACTATGCAGTTCATCGATGTAGCAGCCGGTGGAACATTTAACAATAAAACACCCTAATCGACTTATGAATTTATAGAGGAGATGGCACTAAATAATTATCGGTGGCAAATCATGAGGACGAAACCGATGAAAGCAGCCAGTGTTTTCAACTTAGATACGGTCACCATGTTATCAAATCAAGTAGAACTTTTAAATAAGAAAATTAATGGTTTATGTGTTTCTACGCAGGTACATCTGGTGATGCAATGTAATACGAATGGAGGAGGAATGAACAATCCAAAATATTTACCCTACAATCCTAGCACAGAGAACAAACAAATCAACTATATGGGTAATAATTTTATGCCTCAAAATAATCCTTACAGTAACACCTATAATGCAGGTTGAAGGAACCATCCCAATTTCTCTTGGGGTGGTCAAGGAAATCAAAGAGCACAACCCCCTCTAGGCTTCCAACAACAACCTTACTAGCAAGAGAAGAAGCCGAACCTTGAGGATATGTTAACGAAGTTTATCTTAGTGTCAGAAACCCATTTTCAAAACACTAAAGCGATACTTAAAAATCAACAAGCATCGATTCAAGGGCTCAAAAACCAAATAGGCGAACTTGCTAAGTTAATTTCAAAACGACTACATGGTAGTTTGCCTAGCAATACTGAAACTAACCCCAGGGAATAGCTTCATGCAATTATTGTGCGAGATGAAGAAGGGTTAGTTGAATTTGAACCAGAACCGAAGTAAGAAAGTATGGTAAGTAACAATAAGGCCAAAGTAAACCAGAATGAACAAAAATCGATCGATAAAGAATGTAAACCTCGAGTGCCATATCCCGACGCGACGAAGAAAAACCACACGAACAAACAATTTCGCAAATTTCTTAAACTTCTAAAAAAATTACATATTAACTTACCATTTATTGAAGCTCTTTTGTAGATGCCCAATTCTGTTAAATTTTTAAAGGAGCTTTTGGCGAACAAAAGGAAGTTAGATTGTAACAACCCATTTTTGTCTAAATCAGAATAGTAGTTTCCAAACCACAAATTTGAGGTCCAAAAATTATTTTAATATTATTTTAAATTTTTGTAGCATGGTATCATGATGGTGTAGAAGTTTCGTGAATTAATTTTATCGATTAAATGCTTAATTCAGTAAAAAGGACTAAATCGCATAAAATGTAAAATTGATGTTCTCATAGTTTAAATTGCTTAATAGCTATGAAATATTAATGTTGAAGTCCTTATTATGAGATTAGACCATTGTTAAGGTTAATGGACATAAATGGACTTATATTAAGTTATTTTATAATGTATTCATTAATGGTAAATAAGTAATTTTGTAAATTAAGCTAATTAAAATAAAACAAATTCAAAATTTGTGTCATCTTCCCCATTATTCAAATGAAATTAAGAAAGAACCTAGGGTTTAAAAGCTTAAAACAATTCAGCTCTTGCATGCTTCAATAGGTATGTGATTTTTGCTCGATTTTTTCTGATTTCTATGTTTTTGTGATCATTGCAACTAGTATTAGCTAGCCCAGGGACTATTTTGCAAAACTATCAAATGTTTTGATAGTTTCCATTGTTGAATATATGTGTTCTTGAATGTTTGTTGATGAAATATCAAACTTTGACGTTAGATTTACATGTTTTGTAAAGTGACTTTGAGTAAAAAAATGCAAATTAGGGATTAATTTGTGAAATGTGTAAAATGCATGGCTAAAAGAGTGATTAATTGAGAAATATGGGCTTCTAGGGGTATTATAGTAATTCAACTATAATGGATTTAAAAGAAATTGTGTGAATTTGTGATTTTGTGAAACAATGACTAAATTGTAAAAATGTAAAAATATAGGGGTTAATGTGTAAAAGTGCTCAAATGTGTGATTTTGACTAAATTGAATGAATAGATAATTAAATAAGCTAAATTTGATTACGTATAGATCAAGAAAGGAAGAATTCAGACTTAGATCGGGGGAAAAGTAAAGTTATCGAATAGTCGGTCTGTTTCGTCAATTCTGTATCTGAGGTAAGTTCGTATGCTAATAAACGCTATTAAATTGTGTTATAAATGTTTTATTATTATTGAATTGAATTGAAAATGGTTAAATATGAGTTACGAGACAAGAATGACAGAGATACGAGACTCGAAAGTCCTGTACGAACCTTAAGAATAGTATAGGATACAGATGTCATAACATTAAGGTTACTGAGATTACATGTAAGACCATATCTGGGATATGGCATCGACTATGGCATCAATATGAGATTACATGTAAGACCATTTCTGGTATATGGCATTGTACTATGAATGTGTGATTCACGTGTATCCTTTAGTGATTCCAAATGGTTCAACGGGCATAATCGAGACAAGGATGAATGTAAAAATCAACTTAAGTGATACAAGTATGTATGGAAACTATATGAGTATCAAATGGAGGTAACTTGATAAATTCATGTATGTTCATGTATCAAATATGTGAAAAGTTTGTGATTGATATTTAATATATCATATTATGCTTATTTGATTGAATTGCATTTATTTGATATATTAAATTTATTGTCATACGAGCTTGCTAAGCTATGAAGCTTACTTCATTTTATTTCTCAATGTTTTATAGTGAAATCGAGCTAGCTCGGATTCGGGGATCGTCAGAGACTTCATCGCACTATCAGACATCTATTTTGGTACTTTTGAGATTGTGTATATATGGTATATGGCATGTATAGGCTATGGTCTTTTGGTATGTTTGATGGTTATGTATTTGGCCATTTGGTATGGTTTGTTAATGATATAAGTTTTGATGTGTATATAGCCAAATAAGATGGCTTATTTTGGTTGTTGTGGTTTGTGTACATATATGTGGTGTGATTCAATTTGGTATGCTTGATGATGAGTTATGTGGCTTTAACGGTTCTTATGATATGAGGTGTATAATTGGTTAAGATATGTTTTGACGTGGGTTGGTTTTGGAATGATGAATTGGTGGATTATAGGTTAAGTAATATGAGTGAATTTTGGCTAATGAATCATATTATTTTAATGTGTAATTGGCTAGGTAAATTGGTGCGAATTAAATAGGTGAATTGTAGTAAATTGAGTTGTAAAATTTTTGGAACTTAAATGACATGATTTGTACTTATTTGAGGTTGTTTTGATTGCCTAAATGTGTATGGAAATGGTACATTTTATGCTTGTGTAGGTGTGCTCAATTAGCGTGGCAAAATGGCTTGGTAAATAGCCTATTTTTGTCCACAGGGCAGAGACATGGACATGTGTCTCAGCCGTGGGTGACATACGGTCATGGTACACAACCGTGTGTCCCCTGAAGCATTTAAGAGAAACAAGTCAGTGAGTTACATAGCCTAGACACACGAGCGTGTGGTCAGCTGTGTGACACAAGTCAGAGAGTTACATGAGGTAGGACACAGTTTGCGACACGGCCATATGATTCAATTTTGAATGCCTACATGGCCTATGACAGTGGTATGTCTAGTGCCCGTGTGAGACACACGGCCTGTTCACACGGGCGTGTGTCCCTTGTTTTCATGAAAATTTTTTAAGTTTTTCGAAATTGTTCTGAGTTATCGGTTTAGTCCCAAACCACTTCTAAAGCATGCTTAAGGCCTAGTAGGTCCTATTAAGGGACAATGTTATTGAGAATGAAGGGAATATGTTTATGTATGGAAATGTATGAGAAATGTATGCATTATTGTGTAATAAGTTTAGTAATACTTCTTAACACTATTTTGGTGATGATTGCGGGTTAGGGGTGTTACATAGATGTTTCGTTGCATGTGAAGCTAAATGCAGTTTATTCAGTCATTTTGCAAAAAAAACTACCCAACAAATTGAAAGATCTGGGGAGTTTTACTATTCCTTGTTTAATTGGTAGTTTGGATATTAATAATGCTTCGGCTGATTTAGGGGCGAGTATTAATGTCATGCCCTATAAAATGTTTAAACAATTAGTCTTAGGAAACCCAAACAAACTAGGATATGTAACACCTCAAATCTGGCCTAGACGTTATGGCCGAATCTAGCAATGTCACATGATAGTGTGTTTGAAAACTAAGTTATTACAATAAAAATTGTTTCCATGTTATTACCTTTCTTTATCTCTTATTAGTTCTAAAAGAAATTGTTTTACTTATTTAAATCATTTGCTTTAAAGTATTACTCGTTGCGGAAGCTTTTCTAGAAACAGCTTATGTGATCGTGAGTTTAGAAAATTCTTTAACTTTTTGAAAATTGAATTTCCTATGACTAGCAGTTTATAAATCCACAAAAACAAATATAAACCAAGTTTAAGCAAGAGTCCCAAATAGTCTGCCTATTAAATCAAAATAAACCAATAGTAAAACCAAACCAAAAGAAATAAATTAAAACCATGAAGTCTAGGAACGGTGGTCATTGTCAAGTCTTCCACCGCACCGATCTGTCTAGGTCTAGGGATTACCTGTGCACATTAAACAAAAAAGGGTGAGTTTACGTAAACTCAGTGTGTAATCCCGCAAAAAAACAAACATACAGTAACCATAGTGCACAATCAAAAATAGTATAGGCCTGACCCCTTTCAGTATCAGTAGCAGTTTGGCCTTAGCCCAATTCAGTATCAGTATCAAGTATGCATTAGGGCCTTAGCCCATCACAGTATTAGTATCAGTCAATCAATATTCAGTAGCAAAGTCCTACACAACCAGCCTTTGCACACCGTCTTCGTCCAACTCTACACTCCATAAGGGGATTAAATCAACCCACCCATCCTTACACGGTAGTACCGGATGCGACACAATACAGTAATTTGTAGCTAAGCTGCCAGAATATTAGGCTTAAGAGCCTCTCAATACACTTCCTTCGAATAATATTAATCTCAACCCAATACAATACAACATACAATGATATGTCATGCTATCACAAGCCTATCAGATACACATACAGCTCAGTATACATGCTAGTATATAACATGCTTAGTACAAGTTTCACATAATCAGTATCATTCAGTTAAGGGTCTAAGTAGTGCTTACCGACCCTACGGAAGGTTCACAGTCGACTTGGGCGACCCATGCAACCTTAACAAACATTCCAGTAAAAAGGGCTCACAAGCCCATATAGTCTGCCCGTGTAGGCCCACACGCCCGTGTGGCCCACACGGCCCATTTTGGCATTGGCCGTGTTGGCCTAAATTCCCACACACTCGTGTGGACCTACATGCCCATATGGCCCACATGACCTAATTCAGTCTAGCCCGTGTCTCGCACACGGCTTGCCTAGCCATCACACGGTCGTGTCCTTCACGCACTGCTTGGCCTCATTGATCACACGGCCGTGTTGGGGCACACGGCCTACCACACGACCTACCACACACCTAAGTGGCATCGGCAGCTTTTGTTGAAACCCTGTTTTCTGCATTTTCGAGTACACACCTGTATCAATTTTGATGCGTAAGCACTCAGCCTCTAGAACCCTAACACCACGAACCAATTTGGCTACAAAACAGCATGAGAAGGGCCTTAATTGTAACACCCCTAACCCGTATTTATCACCGTAATGGGATTATGAGGTATTACCAGACGAGACATAAATTCCGAACAATCATATACATACTCTTGCTTAAACTCATAAATCAATCAAATATTAACATATATAACTAATTTAATTTCTTAACGAATCATATCTTAACATTTTTCAAACATATAACCAGATACATAATTCATAAGCAAATAATACCGAATATAACATTTTACCACATAGCATATGCGCATATAAAAAATAATACAAATAATTCAATCATCTATTACCAACATATATCATACAAAGCAAACATATTTAAAATACATATCATTATTGGCCTTATCCATTCGGCACCACATTATAAGTATATAATTATATAAAGTTCAATCAAATCAATAATGGCATAATGTGCATTGCTATACACGGTTTTAAATAGTTAAGACATGGACAAGTATACTTACTAAGTCATCTAAGTACTCATGGGCATAACTAATGCATTATCTCATTATAACCATGTTTTATTTGAAAGCCAAAACACTTATTCATCAAAGTACAAATAAAAAATCAAACTTACCTATTACGCTTATAACCGTCATGATCCCTTTTAACATGAATTACTATTCATTTGCTCAATATCCAATGCACTAGCCAAATTTAAACATGTTGAAAACATATACTTATTTCAATGTTTACTTCTATTTTACTCAATCATAATACACACATATAAAATTCCATAGAACTGAACCAATATATATTAACCAAAATTTGCATTTCATGTTGATAAACGATAAATTATACATATTTTTACCTCATGTTTAGCCTAATTTATGGATGAATTATCATTAAACCTGTGAGAATTGGTGCTCTTAACCCTTCTATTTCATGTTTTATACTCAGGAGAGCATAGGGAAGAGAAAAGAACGAAAAAGGGACCGAAAACAAAGAAAATGGGCCAAAGTGTGAAAATAACATGGCCCAAGGAGTCACCACACGACCGTGGCACACGACCGTGTCACATGAGGACCAACACGGCCCAGCCCCACAAGCACGGCCTGACCACACGGCCGTGCCTCCATCAACAGTCTCGCACACGGCCTCTTGTCGATCCATACGGGCGTGGCACACGGGCGTGTCCCTGTCGTGAGGAAGTGCAATTTCACTCGAATTTGGATACTTAGAGGCTAAGAAAGGCATCCCAAAGCTCAATATAAAGACCCTAGAAGGCAACTCTAAGGGTGTACTCTTTTCTCCCAAAAAGGAGTGCCTTCTTTCTGCCAACACAAAGAGTGGAAGCAAGGGATTACTCCAAGGGAAGCCGATTAATTCATCCTAGAAGCTAAATTCTACATCAAGACAGAGGATCTCCTTAAATTCCTTCAGGGGTTTTTGGGTTCTTTATGTTTTGTTATCCTATTTCTTCTGATATGTTTTCTTTATTAATTATGATCTAAATCCCCCAAATACTTGAGGGGGATGAAACCTAAGACAGATCTTGTTATTATTCATTCTTGAGTTATATGATAAATACTTGAACTGTTCTTAATTATGTGTGCTTAATGCTTGTTTTAATAATCCTAGGTGTTAATTCAAGTTTTGATGTGCTTAGGCAGAGGAGCAAAAGTCCCTGTTTAAGAGTAGATCTAGCATAATTAAGCGGAGTTGCATGCAACAGTAGACATAGGGCGACATAAATCTACCGAATTAGGGTCAAACCTAATAAGGGGATCCATAGATTGAGTTAATGCGAGACTAGGGGTTTTAACTAGAAAGAGATTTTGATTAATCAACCTAGGATTAGTTGTTCTTATCCTCGACGGAGGTATTAACATAAATTAGGGATCTCTACGGATCAAGTCAAGTGAAGAAATCGTCTAGTTCAAGAAGTTAATAACAAGTGAAGTCTAGGTGGATTCTCCTTTGAGTATTGCCCAAATCAATCAGTCTTTCCTAAGAGTCTTTCCCCAGTTTATTTTTTGTGCATTCTTAGTTTAGTTTTAGAATTAGTTTAGTTTCATAAAAACCCCTTTTATTTTTAAGTTAGATAATAGAAAGGAAGTAAGTATTAGTACTTTTGGTTCCCTTGGGTACGATAACTTGGTCTTGCCGCTAAACTATACTACTGTTCGATAGGTGCGCTTGCCTTAAAATTGTGATATTAGTTAGTTTTTGGTGCGATCAGTTTTTATAAATTTTCTTACTTTATATCACGTATATCAAGTTTTTTGGCGCCATTGTCGGGGAACTAAATATTAAGAAAACTCGATTTCTATTACTTTAGCCATTACTATATTTATTTACTTTTGGTTTTTATTTATTTTTTTCTATTTTAATTTTCTTTGCTTTTTCCTTCTAGGTATTTCTATTTTATGAGTAGAAACAACCCAGCAGGACCATTACTTTTTGACGAAGATTTAGAAGCGACAGTTAGCAAAACTCGTAGAGAGATTAGACGAAGCCTGCATTATCCAGAACAAGACGAAGAACAAGAGCCAGAACCTACGAAAGAAATGGAAGCAAATCAGGACATTCCACCACCTCCCGAAATAGCCGCGCAACTAGTGAATCAAGATGATGCTCCTCGTACTATGTATGATTATGCTAAACCTTGTTTGGCTGGTGCTCAATCCAGTATTATTAGGCCTACTATTGCTGCAAATAATTTTGAATTAAAACCTAACACTATTCAGATGATACAGCAATTTGTGCGTTTGATGGTTTACAGGATGAAGATCCAAATTCAAACATAGCCAACTTTTTGGAATTATGCGATACTTTTAAAATAAATGGTGTTTCTGATGATGCCATTCGCCTCAGATTATTTCCTTTTTCTTTGAGGAATAAAGCTAAACAGTGGTTAAATTCTTTACCATGAGGATCAATCACTACACGGGAACAGATGACCGAAAAATTTTTACTTAAATATTTTCCTCCAGCTAAAATAGCTAAATTACGAAACGATATCCCCTCTTTTGTGCAGATGGATTTAGAAACACTTTACGATGCCTGGGAGAGATACAAAGACCTTTTGAGAAGGTGCCCTCACCATGGACTTCCTATGCGGTTTCAAGTTCCAACCTTCCACAATGATTTGAACCCATCAACAAGGCAAATGATCGATGCAGCCGCAGGAGGAACAATCAACAATAAAACACCCGAAGTAGCTTATGAGTTTATAGAAGAGATGTCACTGAATAACTATCAGTGGCAAGTCATGAGGACAAAACTGACAAAAGCCGCAGGAGTTTATAATATTGATGCTATCACTATGCTTACTAATCAAGTAGAACTTTTAAATAAAAAGTTTGATAATTTTGTTGGTTCTACACAGGCACAACCGGTGATGCAGTGCGACGCAACTCATGCGAATATATTTACTCCAGACTATTCATCTTACGGACATGGCAATGAAACGGAGCAAGCCAATTATATGGGTAACAATTTTAGATCTCAAAATAATCCTTATAGTAACACATATAATGCAGGTTGGTGGAACCGCCCCAATTTTTCTTGAGGAGGACAAGGGAATCAAAGACAATAGCCCCCTCCGAGATTTCAGCAGCTACCACCACAACAGGAGAAAATGCCAAATCTTGAAGAGATGTTCACCAAATTCATGGCCATGTTAGAAACTCGTTTTCAAAACATTGAGACAACCTTAAAGAACCAGCAAGTGATAAACGCTAAATTATACATATTTTTACCCCATGTTTAACCTATATTTTAGATGAATTATTATCAATTTAGTGAGAATTGGTGCTCTTAATCCTTCTTTTTCATATCTTATACTCAGGAGAGCATAGGGAAGAGAAAAGAATAGGAAATGGACCGAAAATAAGGAAAACGGGCCAAAAACGACAAGCACAACCAGGCCACACGGCCGTGCCAAATCACACGGCCCAAAGAGTCACCACACGGCCGTGCCACACGGCCGTGCCACACGGCCGTGCCACATGAAGATCACACGGTCCAACTCTCGACAAGCACGGCCAGGCCACACGACCGTGCCAAATCACATGGCCCTTGTCGAAATCACACTGGCGTGGCACACGGGCGTGTTCTAGTCGTAAGGAAGAGGAATTTCACTCGAATTGGGATACTTGGAGGCTAAGAAAGGCTCCCTAAAGCTCTATATAAAGACCCTAGGAGCCAACTCTAGGGGTGTGCTTATTTCCCCACAAAGGGAAGTATTCTTTGCTGCCAACACAGAGAGTGGAAGTAGGGATTACTCGCAGGGAAGCTGATTGATTCATCCCAGAAGCCGGAATTCTGCAGCAATATAGAGGATCTTCCTAAATTCCTTCAGGGGTTTTCGGGTTCTTTTATGTTTTGTTATTTTATATCTTCTGATATGTTTTCTTTCTTTATTATGAACTAAACCCCTCAAATACTTGAGGGGGATGAAACCTAAGATGAATCTTGCTATTATTTATTCTTGAGTTATATGATAAATACTTGAGTTGTTCTTAATTATGTGTACTTAATTCTTGTGTTAATAAACCTAGGTATTAATTCAAGAAATAGATGTGCTTAGAGCAGAGGAGCAAAAGTCCCTGTGATAAGAGTAGATCTACCATAATTAAGTGGAGTTGCATGCAACCCTAGACATAGGGTGACATAAATCTGCCGCATTAGGGTCAAACCTAATATGGGGAACCATAGATCGAATTAATGCAACCTAAGGAGTTAATTAATAAAGGAACTTTAATTAACAACTTAGGCCTAGTTGCTCTACGCCTCGACGGAGGGTTTAGCATAGATTGGGGATCTCTACGGATCAAGTCAAGTGAATAAATCGTCTAGCTCAAGAACCAATAACAAGTGAAGTCTAGGTGGATCCCCCTTTAAGTATTGTCCTTATCAATTAGCTTTTCCCTAAAAAGTCTTCCCAATTTACTCTTTTTGCTTCTCTTAGTTTAGTTTTAGAATTAGTTAAACAAAACCCCTCTTTAATTTTTAGGTTAAATAATAGAAAAGAAGTGAGTAATAGTACTTTCGGTTCCCTTGGGTACGATACTCGATCTTATCACTAGACTATACTACTGTCGACAGGTGCGCTTGCCTTAAAATGTCGTGATATTAGACAGTTTAGGTTTGATCAAGTTCTTTATAAATTTTATTACTTCATATCACGCGGATATCAAGTTTTTGGCGCCGTTGCCGGGGATTTAACTGAAATATTATGAAAGCTCGATTTCTATTACTTTAGCCATTAATATATTTATTTATTTATTTATTTTTATTTTATTTTTATTTTTTATTTTTCTTTTCTTCTTATTTTTTTTCTAGGTTTTCCTAAGTTTATTTTTTTAATTTTATTTTATTTTATTATTTTTTATTTTATTTTTGTTTTTTAATTATTTTTCTAGGTTTTTCTAGTCTATGACTAGAAACAACCCAACAGGACCACTACTTTTTGACGAAGATTTAGAAGCTATAGTTTGCAGAAATCGCAGAGAAATTAGACGAAGCCTACATTATCCAGAGCACGAGCCAGAACCTACAGAAGAGATGGAAGCAAATCAAAACATTCCACCACATCTAGCGCTACCAGTAGAACCAGTAAACGAGGATGAAGCTCCTCGAACTATGTATGATTATGCTAAGCCTAGTTTGATTGGTACTCAAACTAGCATTGTTAGACCTGCTATTGCTGCTAATAATTTTGAACTAAAACCTAACACTATTCAGATGATTCAGTTGTTTGTGCAATTTGATGGTTTACAGGATGAAGATCCCAACGCTCATTTAGCAAACTTTTTGGAATTGTGCGATACTTTTAAAATTAATGGCGTTTCTGATGATGCTATTCGACTAAGGCTATTTCCATTCTCTTTGAGAAACAAAGCCAAACAATGGTTAAATTCTCTACCACGAGGCTCAATCACCACATGGGAACAGATGACAGAAAAATTTTTACTTAAATATTTTCCTCCTGCTAAAACAGCTAAATTACGAAACGATATTTCTTCCTTTGTGCAGATGGATTTAGAAACACTTTACGATGCCTGGGAGAGATACAAGGATCTTTTGAGAAGATGTCCTTATCATGGACTACCTTTATGGCTACAAGTTCAAACCTTCCACAACGGTTTGAATCCATCCACACGACAAATGGTTGATGCAGCCGCAGGAGGAACAATTAATAATAAAACGCCAGAAGCAGCTTATGAATTTATTGAAGAAATGTCATTGAATAATTATCAGTGGCAAATCATGAGGACAAAGCCGACAAAAACTGCAGGAGTTTATAACATTGATGCTGTTACTATGCTTACTAATCAGGTAGAACTTTTAAATAAAAAGTTTGATAATTTTGTTGGTTCTACGCAGGTACAGCCAGTTATGCAATGCGACCCAACTCCAGGAAATATGTTCAATCCAGATTACTCCTCTTACGGACATGGCATGGAAACTCAGCAAGTCAACTATATGGGTAACAATTCTAGACTTCAAAATAACCCTTATAGTAATACTTATAATGCAGGTTGGCAGAATCACCCTAATTTTTCACGGGAAGGACAAGGAAATCAAAGACAACCGCCCCCTCTAGGATTTCAACAGCCACTATTCCAACAAGAGAAAAAGCCGAATCTTGAAGAAATATTTACCAAATTCATGGCCATGTCAGAAACCCATTTCCAAAATACCGAAATAGCACTAAGGAACCAGCAAGCATCTATTCAAGGACTTGAAACTCAAATAAGCCAGCTCGCCAAGCTAATCTCTGAAAAACCGCAAGGTGGGTTACTCAGCAACATTGAGACTAACCCTAAGGAGCAACTCAATGCCGTGGATACGATAGATGATGAGGGGTTAACCAAAACCAACCTAAAACCATGCAAGGAGCCTGTGGTAAGTAAAGGAAAGGATGAGGTAAGTCCCAAAGATGAAATTGTCAAAGAATTTAAACCTCATATCCCATACCTAATCGCTTTAAAGAAGGACCGCACAGATCAGCAATTCGGTAAGTTTCTTAAACTGTTAAAGAAATTACATATTAACTTACCTTTTGTTGAAGCAATTATGCAGATGCCAGAGTACGCAAAATTTTTAAAGGAACTTCTCACAAATAAAAGGAAGTTGGAAGAATTGTCCACAGTGGAACTCAACGAGGAATGCTCAGCTATTCTCCAAAATAAGCTGCCAACCAAACTGAAAGATCCAGGGAGTTTTACTATTCCTTGTTTATTTGGTAGCCATGCCTTATAAACTGTTTAAACAACTAGGTCTTGGAAAACCTAAGCAAACTAAGATGAGCATTCAACTGGCTGATAAAACTATTAGGTCTCCTAAGGGAATAATTGAAGATGTGCTCGTCAAAATTGATAAATTTATATTCCCAGTTGACTTTGTTGTTTTAGACATTGATGAGGATAGCGATATACCATTAATTCTAGAGCGACCCTTTTTAGCAACTTCCAGAATAATAATTGATTTAGGAACAGGTGAACTTACACTACGTGTAGGTAATGACAAAGTTACTTTACAAGCTCAAAAAGCAATTAAAACTGTTGATAATAATATAGTCACAAGTCCTTGTAAAAACTCTGAACTCACAACCCAACCTTCTGTGCAGGATACACTTCATATAAAGGTAACCCAATCACAGACAAGTCCATCCAATGGAGATGCACCTGAAAAGCGAACGCTTCATATCGAGGAACTAGATGAGTGGCAGAGCTATCATGAAAAACCCAAAACATGTCACACTAACCTAGAGCATCACCAAGATGACCCTCAGGTAAAAATGTGTCAAATCAAGGTAGGGGATAAAGTACTTTTAGGGGAAGACGACCCTCGAATCTTGAATTTGAAAGAACATACAAGTGACATACCATACTTCACGGTAGTAAAAATCTTCCCTTATGGTACAGTAGAAATAAAACATGAGTCACTCGGCACTTTCAAGGTAAACCATACTCAACTCAAATCATATGTTAATAATAAAATTGCAAGCAGGATAGAAGAGTATCAACTCTTCAAACCACCTTGAATGAACAAGCTTAAGAAAAGTCGAGCTTAGACTATAAACAAGCGCTTCTCGGGAGGCAACCCGAGCAATAACTTAGTAACTTTTCTTTGTTTAAAATTTTTCTAGTATTTTTATGCAGCAACTAACATTTTTTATGCAGAAATTTAGGCCACACGGCCAGACACACGGGCGTGCCTAAGGCCGTGTGACATCTTAAAATAGAGACACAGTCGTGCACCCAGACTGTGTACAAACAGAGCAGAAGTTTCCCAAAAGCACGGGAGGTCGACAAATCACCACGGCCGTGTGATATGGCCGTGGCAACTTTACGAATTCCACACGGGCTATCAACAATTTCCCACGGCCGTGCGACATGGCCGTGGCAACCCTGCAGTATCAACACGGGCTCACACAACGCCACATGCCCGTGTCCCCAAACCGTGGCCAACACTGTCAAATTAGACACGACCGTGTGACTACCTACACGACCGTGCGAAAAAGCGAACAAGTTCACAATGGTCGTGCAATATGGCCAACACGGGCTAACCCTGAGACACACAGGCGTATGCCTCTATTCTCTCATTTGGTTCTATTTTTTTCTCATTTTTTTTCCTTTATTAGTTTCCTTTTTATTTCAAAATTTATTTTTATGTTTAATTCTTTTAATCATTACAGTATTAGTATTTTTTTAGAACTTAGTTTATTATTTTTCTGTTATTTAATTTTCTATCTTTCATATCGGCCAATCCCTAACTAGTAAACTCTATTAATCCAAAATTTCTACGACTAATTAAATATTTCCACAGTTTCAAAAAGGAGCTTTACAGCTCATATTCAAACGGAAATGGGAACACCCTGCCACAATTGCCGACTCTTCCTCATAAATTCATCCTAAATTCAGGAAGTTTCAATTCTCTCCCTATCTTATGATATTATACTTCTCTTGCTATTTATGTATCTTTGTACATTAAGGGCAATGTACATCTTAAGTGTGGGGGGGAAGCTTACTTTAAATTTTTACATTATCTAAAAAAAAAACCCCTGAATTTTTTTTCTTTATGCTTTGTTCTCAAATAATTCTTAGTTCCCTATTAGGAATTAATTCTGATTGATTTATGATTTCTATTGAAATGTTAAGAATCAAGATATAGGTGCTTGTACTTTGATTATTCAAACTTTAAAACATTAGGGAATCAAGCATGATAAGTTGAAATTTTTGAGAACCCCCAATTTTTGCATAAGTTATTTTCCCTAATTTTAAGTATTATCTTGAGATTTGAGATTCGCAGGATTGACATCAAAAGCCATAATTCTAGTGAGATTTTTTAGCCTTTTTTAGCATACATTTTTTTCGTGCTCACTTTTATTATTGCTTTGAGTGAGTCAATACTGAATTGTTATTCTAGAACTTGCTTTGATTATACATGTCGAGACCACATCATTGATTTGATATACCGAAATGATAAAGGCACCTAGGATTTAACCCACTTACTCCACAAAAAGCCTACCTCCATAAATTAACCCCTAGTGAACCCCGTTGAGCTTAACAACCTATTCTTTGACTCACCTTCTAATTATTAACCAATAACCTATTTCTTGTTAAATCTCATTCAATTACTTTAACCCCTATTTTTGTCGAGATTTGAATAGAATTATTATCTAGCTTTACTCTCTTCTCTAGTTGCAAAATTGTAAATTTCCAAGTTATCATATTTGATTTAATAGTTCCAAAAAAAAAAGAAGAAAGAAAAAAAAAGAAAAAGAAAAAAATGAATACATACAATAAAATTCGATTGTAAATTGTAAATAGTTCAATGAGTTTTTGCATTTTTCTATTTTCAGGCTACAAAAACAGAAACGATATTATCATAAGAATTAGCTCTAGAAATATGTTTCAAAGTGATAGAGATTTTTCTAGCTAGATAATTTTTCAAGTTCAATCTCGATTCTAACCCTCTCTTGCAGCCTGTGACAACACCTATAACCAAGCCCCGTTACAACCAGTAAAGACCTTTTGATCGATGTATCATATCAATCTATAGTGGTGGAGATGTGATTTTCTTGCAAGCCTATGGTAATAACTTTTCAGTTTGACTAGAGAGTGCTTAATTCTTGAACCCTAAACACTTCGAGTGGATAGAGTGAACCTTTAGTGAGGATGTCAACTTCTGTTAATTAAGATGGAGAGATAATTACTTAGGAGGAAGGAGAAAACTTATGTTTCAATGAAAAAATTTTCAGCTTAGAGTGATGGAATCTTTAATGTTCTTTTGATTGAATTTTCATTGTATGACTACCTGTAGATTAGTTTGAAACATTATTGATAAAGATTGTAAGTTGAGAAGAATGATTCTTATTTAGGGATTGAGATTTTGCTTGAGGACAAGCAAAGGCTTAAGTGTGGGGGTATTTGATAAACGCTAAATTATACATATTTTTACCCCATGTTTAACCTATATTTTAGATGAATTATTATCAATTTAGTGAGAATTGGTGCTCTTAATCCTTCTTTTTCATATCTTATACTCAGGAGAGCATAGGGAAGAGAAAAGAATAGGAAATGGACCGAAAATGAGGAAAATGGGCCAAAAATGACAAGCACGGCCAGGCCACACGACCGTGCCAAATCACACGGCCCAAAGAGTCACCACACGGCCGTGCCACACGGCCGTGCCACATGAAGATCACACGGTCCAACTCTCGACAAGCACGGCCAGGCCACACGGCCGTGCCAAATCACACTGCCTTTGTCAAAATCACACGGGCGTGGCACACGGGCGTGTTCTAGTTGTAAGGAAGAGGAATTTCACTCGAATTGGGATACTTGGAGGCTAAGAAAGGCTCCCTAAAGCTCTATATAAAGACCCTAGGAGCCAACTCTAGGGGTGTGCTTATTTCCCCACAAAGGGAAGTATTCTTTGCTGCCAACACAGAGAGTGGAAGTAGGGATTACTCGCAGGGAAGCTGATTGATTCATCCCAGAAGCCAGAATTCTGCAGCAATATAGAGGATCTCCCTAAATTCCTTCAAGGGTTTTCGGGTTCTTTTATGTTTTGTTATTTTATATCTTCTGAGATGTTTTCTTTCTTTATTATGAACTAAACCCCTCAAATACTTGAGGGGGATGAAACCTAAGATGAATCTTGCTATTATTTATTCTTGAGTTATATGATAAATACTTGAGTTGTTCTTAATTATGTGTGCTTAATTCTTGTGTTAATAAACTAGGTATTAATTCAAGAAATAGATGTGCTTAGAGCAGAGGAGCAAAAGTCCCTGTGATAAGAGTAGATCTACCATAATTAAGCGGAGTTGCATGCAACCCTAGACATAGGGCGACATAAATCTGCCGCATTAGGGTCAAACCTAATATGGGGAACCATAGATCGAATTAATGCAACCTAAGGAGTTAATTAATAAAGGAACTTTAATTAACAACTTAGTCCTAGTTGCTCTATGCCTCGACGGAGGGTTTAGCATAGATTAGGGATCTCTACGGATCAAGTCAAGTGAATAAATCGTCTAGCTCAAGAACCAATAACAAGTGAAGTCTAGGTGGATTCCCCCTTAAGTATTGTCCTTATCAATTAGCTTTTCCCTAAAAAGTCTTCCCAATTTACTCTTTTTGCTTCTCTTAGTTTAGTTTTAGAATTAGTTAAACAAAACCCCTCTTTAATTTTTAGGTTAAATAATAGAAAGGAAGTGAGTAATAGTACTTTCGGTTCCCTTGGGTACGATACTCGATCTTATCACTAGACTATACTACTGTCGATAGGTGCGCTTGCCCTAAAATGTCGTGATATTAGACAGTTTAGGTTTGATCAAGTTCTTTATAAATTTTATTACTTCATATTACGCGGATATCAGCAAGCATCAATTAAAGGACTTGAGAATCAAATTGGTCAACTCGCAAAGTTAATATTAGAAAGACCACAAGGTGGACTACCAAGTAACACTAAGACCAACCCTAAAGAATAACTTCATGCCATGAGCACAATAGATGAGGAGGCGTTAACCAAAGACGACCCAAAGTTATGTAAGGAGCCTGAGGTAAGTAAAGGTAAGGTAGAGGTAAGCAATAACAAGCTAGACATCAAAGAACACAAGCCTCATATCCCATACCCAAAAGCACTAAAGAAAGACCGCACAGATGAGCAATTTGGTAAGTTTCTTAAACTTTTAAAGAAATTACATATTAACTTACCATTTGTTGAAGTAATTTTGTAGATGCCAAACGCTGTTAAATTCTTAAGAGAACCCTTGACAAACAAGCAGAAGCTAGATGAGAAACCTCATGTGGAACTAAATGCAGTATGATCAGCTATTCTACAAAATAAATTGCCAACCAAACTAAAAGATCCAGGGAGTTTTACTATTCCTTGTCTACTTGGTAACCTAGATGCCAAAAATGCTTTAGCTGATTTAAGGACTAGTATAAATGTTATGCCATATAAACTGTTTAAACAACTAGGTCTGGGAAACCCTAAGAAAATCAAGATGAGCATTCAACTAGCTGACAAAACTATTAGGGCACCTAAGGGAATAATTGAAGATGTACTTGTCAAAATTGATAAATTTATATTCCCAGTTGACTTTGTTGTTTTAGACATTGATGAAGACAGCAATGTACCCCTAATTCTAGGGCGACCCTTTTTAGCAACCACTAGGACAAAAATTGATTTAGAAACAGGTGAACTCACATTACATGGAAGTGATGACACAGTCACTTTACAAGCTCAGAACTCGATTAAGACAACAGATAATAATATAGCTATGAGTTCTTGTAAAAACACTGAACTCACCGCCCTACCTTCTGTGCAGGATACACTCTACATAGAGGCAACCAACCATCAGACAAGTCTATCCAAGGGATATGCACCTGAAAAGCAAATACTTCAGATCGAGGAACTAGATGAGTGGCTGAACTATCATGAAAAACCCAAAATATGCCACACCAGCCCAGAGCTTCACCAAGATGACCCTCAGAAACAAACGAATCAGTTCAAGATAGGGGATAAGGTAATTTTAAGGGACGACGATCCTCGAACCTCAAATTCAGAAGAACATACAAATGATGCACCCTACTTCACCATAATGAAACTCTTTCCATACGACACAGTTGAGGTAACTCACCCTAACCACGGTACTTTCAAGGTAAACGGCCATAGGCTTAAACATTATAGAGGTGAGAATTTTAAAGATAACAGGGAAGAGCTCCAGCTCTATAACCTCCCTTCATGATACATCCAGGTAGAGTCGACCTTAGACTCTAAATAAGCGCTTCTCGGGAGGCAACCTGAGCACTAACTTAGTAAACTTTCTTCCTATTTTGATTTTAGTCTTTTAATACATCAACTAACCCTTTTTAAATACAGAAATTTAGGACCACACGGCCATGCACACGGGTGTGCGTAAGGCCGTGTGAACATTTAAAGCAGAGATACGGGCGTACACCCAGGCCGTGCACAAATAGAGTACAATTTTTCCCAAAGCACGGGTTAACGATAAATCACCACAGCCGTGCGACATGGCGGTGGGAACCCTTCAATTTAGACACGGGCCTGCACAACGCCACAGGCCCGTGTCTCCAACCTGTGGCCAACATTGTCAATTTAGACACGGCCGTGTGACTGCTTACACGACCGTGTGAATAGCGAAGCCTCATCGCAAACGGCCAAGTGACCGAACCACACAACCATGTGAAAAGCGAACAAGATCACAAATGGCTATGCAAGATGGCCAACACGAGCGTGGACCTCAAACCAGGCGCGCCAAAACCACCAAATTTTGAATCACACAGGCAAAACCCGAGTCACACGGGCGTGTGCCATGCCCGTGTGACCCAAAAACTATAAATAGGGGCCACTATTCATCATCTTCTTCTCCCACTCTAAACCCTAAATCCTCTCAAACCACCCTCTCCCCCAACTTCCCTAGCGTCGCCGTTGGTGTCTACAGTGCTCCCACGACCGTGTCGCCTCACCCACGACCGTGCTCCACCTCATCCTTCTCCCATTTGGTTCTATTTTCTCATTTTTTTTTCTAAATTTTACTAATTTATGTCTATTTTTTCTTTTTATACCATGTTATATTTAGGATTAGCATTATTTCAAAGCATGGAATTGATTGAATTAGCATGAACACTCTAGGATGTTATAGAGAACCTTTTGATTTCATGCCACTCAGAGTTACATTTGAGTGCCATTTTTCCTATCTAAAATCTCATGCATTTAGTATAAATACATACCCATGTTTCTTACTTTTGATATCATATTAGGATGGATAATTTATATTATTTAGGTTAGTCCCCATTTTATTTCAAATTGTTTTTAGGCACATTGTCATTTTAATCTACATATTTATTGTTTTATTTATAGTTTTTTATTCGATTTAATTTCAAAGTTTATTTTTTTTAGGACTAATGTTTATTATTTTGTTATTTAGGCATTATGTCGACATCACACGGTAGGAAAGCTGCCGTCCCGCCTTCAAAGAAACATAAGGGGCCAGGTGGTTCATCATCGAGGCCCACCTCCGAGGCTCGCCACCCGTTCATTACATTTCCCCAAGACTACCAAGAGGAGTTGTTTCAGATACTACAGGTCCGTACATTAAGCATCGGCCGATGCATTGATTGGGACGCGCTAGAGTAAGTCAACCTCGCAGGTACAGTCCAGGCCCTACTGATGACGGATCTTTGGGAGCAGTTCTTCTGAATCATCGAGCCTACATACCTTGAACTCACTCTAGAGTTCTACTCCACCTTCCATCTTCAGACTGTCATGAGCCAATTCGATGATCCTGGGACAGTCCAGTTTCGTGTAGGAGGTCATGTACGCCACCTTAACGTACCAGAGTTCCGCTCAGCTCTCGGCCTCTACACAGAGCAGTTCCTGGAGGAGGAAGACTTTCCTACACTCCCCCATCACATCCACCTCAAACCAGTCGATTGTTGGTGCAATATCGCCCCGGGGCATCCCTTCTACGACCCTAGTCGCACGAAGGCGACCGCCCTCACCCCGTCATTAAGGTACCTTCACGCTCTTCTCGTGCATACTCTGATAGGTAGACGGGAGAGCACAGGCATCGTCACCACCCACGATGCCTATTTCTTATAGAGCATGGCAAACGCGCACCCCATCGACCTCGCCTTCTTTATCGCTCACGCCATGCAGCACTAGACCGAGTGACATCGCAAGGGAGTCATATCCATGGGCCCGTACATTACATGCTTGTCCTGTCACTACGGGCTCCTCAACACAGCGGCCCAGACATCCTCATACACACTCGTCAGCCAGATGACCCCTCAGGGCATCCAGATTATGCACCATATGAGGATGATCCAGCGGAGACCAGAAGATGACCCTTTTCAGTACCACCTCATCCAGGAGGTCGAGGATCCGAGGACATTCCTGATGATGTCCCACCACCACCACCAGAGGAGAGGCCAGCTGAGCCACCACCCCCTAGCCGCCCAGTTCATGCGGCAGCTTCATACGCTGACATATCTGAGCGCCTATCACGATTCGAGCAGCAATGCTTCCATCGCTTCGATCACATCGATGCGACACTACAGTAGATATGCGAGCATCTCCACATCACTTCACCACCATCACCGCATAACCCATCTGAGGATTAGAGACTTCTATTCCTCTTAACTTTATTTTTATCTTAATTTTTATTTAAACACTGATCCCTATTTTTACCTTTTCTTTTTTTCTAACTTTATTTTCCTTTTTACTTTTACTTTTATTTTTAGTTCATTTTATCTCTTTCATTATTTGAATTTTAGTATTTTTAGATTTTAATTTATTTTCTTTCTTTATTTTTAATTTCTTTATATCAGCTCCCCCCTTAACAAACATATTCTTTTAATCCAAATTCCCCACGACTGATAAATACTTTTGCAGTTTCAAAGGAGCTCTACAGCTCATATCCATATGGAAATGGGACAACTCTCCGACAACTGCCGGCTCTTCCAATTCCAATCTCCGTCTCACAAATTCATCCAAAATTCAGGGAGTTTCATGTCTTCCCCTATCTTATGATCTTGTGCTTTTATTGCTCCTAATGTTATCTTTGTACATTGAGGGCAATGTAAGTGTGGGGAGGAAACTTACTTTCAGTCATTACATTCTCCTTGAAATCCTTGAAAATTATTAACTTGTTGCATTGTTCTCAAGACCATCTTCAATCTCCTATTAAGATAAATTCTGATTGATTTATGATTTTTATTGATATGTGAGAATTAAGACATAGGTGCTTGTACTTTGATTATTCAAAGTTTAAAACATTAGGGAATCAAGCATGATAAGTCGAAATTTTTGAGAATCCAATTTTTTCATAAGTTATTTTCCCTAATTTTAAGTGTTATCTTGAGATTTGAAATTCGCAGGATTGACATCAAAAGCCATAAATCTGGTGAGATTTTTAAACCTTTTGAGCATACATTCTTTCGTGCTCACTTTTATTATTGCTTTGAGTGAGTCAATACTGATTTGTTATTGTAGAACTTGCTTTGATTATACATGTCGAGACCACATCATTGATTTGATATACCGAGATGATAAAGGCACTTAGGATTTGACCCACTTACTCTATAAAGGCCTACCTCCATAAATTAACCCCTAGTGAACCCCATTGAGCCTAACAACCTATTCTTTGACTTACCTTTAATTATTAACCAATAACCTGTTTTTGTTGAATTCCATTCAATTACTTTGATCCCCATTTTTGTCGAGATTTGAGTTGAATTGTTATCTAGCTTTATTCTCTTTTCCAGATTGTAAAGTTTATAATGAATTGTACTTGAATTGTTCCTAAAAAAATGTGTATATACAGTAAAAATTAGTTGTAAAATTATAATTTTTTGCATATTTCTATTTTAAGGCTACCAAGGATAGAACAATGTCACCATAAAGCTTAGAAATATGTTCCAGTGATAGAGATTTTTCTAGCTAGATAATTTTTCAGTTCAATCTCGATTCTAACCTTCTTTTGCAGCCTGTGACAACACCCCTAACCAAGCCTCATTACAACCATTGAAAGACCTTTTGATCGATGTATCATATCAATCTATAGTGGTGGAGATTTGATTTTCTAGCAAGCCTATGGTAATGACTTTTCAGGTTGACTAGAGAGTGCTTGATTTTAGAACCCTAAACACTTTGAGTGAATAGAGTGAATCTTTAGTGAGGATGTCAACTTCTGCTAATTTTGATTGAAAGATAGTTACTTAGGAGCAGGGAGGAAACTTATGTTTCAATGATAAAATTCTCAACTTAGAGTGATTGAATCTTTAATGTTCTTCTGATTGAATCTTCATTGTATGATTACTTGTGAATTAGTTTGAAACATTATTGATAAAGATTGTAAGTTGAGAAGAATGATTCTTAATTAGGGATTGAGATTTTGCTTGAGGACAAGCAAAGGCTTAAGTGTGGGGGTATTTGATAAACGATAAATTATACATATTTTTACCTCACGTTTAGCCTAATTTCTGGATGAATTATCATTAAATCTGTGAGAATTGGTGCTCTTAACCCTTCTATTTCATGTTTTATACTCAGGAGAGCATAGGAAGAGAAAAGAACGAAAAACGGACCGAAAACGAAGAAAATAGGCCAAAGTGTGAAAATAACATGGCCCAAGGAGTCACCACACGGCTGTGGCCCTCTTGTCGATCCACACGGGTGTGGCACACGGGCGTGTCCCTGTCATGAGGAAGTGCAATTTCACTCGGATTTGGACACTTAGAGGCTAAGAAAGGCATCCCAAAGCTCTATATAAAGACCCTAGGAGGCAACTCTAAGGGTGTACTCTTTTCTCCCAAAAAGGAGCGCCTTCTTTCTGCCAACACAAAGAGTGGAAGCAAGGGATTACTCCAAGGGAAGCCGACTGATTCATCCCAAAAGCTAAATTCTACATCAAGACAGAGGATCTCCCTAAATTCCTTCAGGGGTTTTTGGGTTCTTTATGTTTTGTTATCCTATTTCTTCTGATATGTTTTCTTTATTAATTATGAACTAAATCCCCCAAATACTTGAGGGGGATGAAACCTAAGACAGATATTGTTATTATTCATTCTTGAGTTATATGATAAATACTTGAATTGTTCTTAATTATGTATGCTTAATGCTTGTTTTAATAATCCTAGGTCAAAAGTCCCTGTTTAAGAGTAGATCTAGCATAATTGAGCGGAGTTGCATGCAACCGTAGACATAGGGTGACATAAATCTGCTAGATTAGAGTCAAACCTAATAAGGGGATCCATAGATCGAGTTAATGCGAGACTAGGGGTTTTAACTAGAAAGAGATTTCGGTTAATCAACCTAGGATTAGTTGTTCTTATCCTCGATGGAGGTATTAACATAAATTAGGGATCTCTACGGATCAAGTCAAGTGAAGAAATCGTCTAATTCAAGAAGTTAATAACAAGTGAAGTCTAGGTGGATTATCCCTTGAGTATTGCCTAAATCAATCAGTCTTTCCCAAGAGTTTTTCCCCAGTTTACTTTTTATGCATTCTTAGTTTAGTTTTAGAATTAGTTTAGTTTCATAAAAACCCCTTTTATTTTTAGGTTAGATAATAGAAAGGAAGTAAGTATTAGTACTTTTGGTTCCCTTGGGTACGATAACTTGGTCTTGCTGCTAAACTATACTACTGTTCAATAGGTGCGCTTGCCTTAAAATCGTGATATTAGTTAGTTTTTGGTGTGATCAGTTTTTATAAATTTTATTACTTCATATCACGTATATCACATGTCAAACACATCACAAATATATATATATACATAACTTAGCCGAACTCTCAAATCATAAGTAAACATATCAAGAAATCATATGTATATAACATATTCAAAACATATAAACCTAAACATTAATCATAGTGATTTATGCGTGAACGTTGATTACTTAATTAAGCTTACTGAATTACTATATCATTCACGTATATCATGGACCACACTAAAACATTTCATAGTCATCATGTCCAAACATACTAAACCTCAAATGTTAGTAAACCATTTTAACTTTACTTCAACTTTATACCATACCCACATATATACTTAAATATCATCACATAACAACACCCTAACAAAGCATATCAATAAGGTTCACACATATTTATCTATGTACAAGCCATAGTCAAATCACCAAAACCAAAACCAAACATAACCATAATTTGATCAAAGCATGAAACCCAACTTAACATAATAAACAAGCCATTTTCGCATGGCTTATATATACAAACCTAATCAAATATAAACACAAGCTAGCCTATATATACCATAGGTTTAAGTTCAACTTTATATAGTACCAAAAACAGTCGATAGTGTGATAAACTTCGCGACGATCCCCGAGCCCGTAACTAGTCTCCAAAATCAATAAAACAGAGGCAAACATATACACACAGTAAGCTATCATAGCTTAGTAAGTCATAAGCAAATAAACAACTCAATGACATTTATTGTTCAATAGAACAAAACAGAATTATGCTATCATATTCACATATAGATATTCAAGCTGGCAAAATTCATATATCAAACATATAACTATAAATCAAATTCAACTTGGCCAAATACACATGTAGATAATAACATAGTTATTTTTCACTTCCAAGGTCATATACACATTCTTTACCGAATGTATTCATTCATATATAAATGCACATAAATCACAATTATGATATCACATATATTTACCATTTGGCCGAATATAAACTTTCATATATGCATATACTTTCATTTGCATCATATATAATTTGTATCACAAATCAAATAGCCAACTTACGTTGTTATCATATAACATTTAACTATCACATACCAATACTATCACGTACTTATATATCACATTTACCACTTTAAAGCTCGATGTATTAACTTGTTCGATCACCTTTTATCACTCAATGGATTCGCACACTTAGTGCTCCATAATTAGCCGAAGCTATAATGAAATCACACACTTAGTGCCCTTGCATTAAACCAATTTGGTCTCAGCATCGCACACTTAGTGCTCGTTATTCAATCACCATCATTTTAGTTTTGCGCACTTAGTGCCATTCGTATAGCCGTAGCTTTTTTATACTCGCACACTCAGTGCTAAATATCAACAAATCTCATTCACGTCTATTCATGCTTCCCAAACATATACACATTCGGCTACCATACATATATTTTTACATATTTCATTTCAGCATATATAACTCGTATCTATTTAAAATTAACAACTTCTATTTGCTTATAAACTTACCTCGGACAACGATGATCAGAACGGAATGACTATTCGACAACTTTGGTTTTCCTCCGATCCAAATTCGACTTCTTTGGTTCTTGATCTAAACATATTCAAATTAAACTCATTCAAACATAATTTCATTCAATTTAGTCCAAAAACACATAAATGGGGAAATTACCATTTTGCCCCTGACATTTCACACTTTTTACAAATTAGTCCAATTTGCACAAAACACAAAACATGCAAAATTTGCACACATCATGCTATGCTAAATGTTACCCATGCTCATACAAGTCCATACATTTCATTTATTTCACATTTTAGTCCCTCAATTTATCATTTTTGCAATTTATCCCTAATTACTCAAATTCATCAAAAATTCCAACACAAAACATATTAATCCAAAACATATCTTTCATAATTCATTAACTAAAATCACAAAGCTCAATTATTCATCAATGGAATAACTCAAAATATCCATCAAAATCAAAAATTAAAGCATGGGCTTTGTACATTACACTGCAACGATTTAAAAAACGTAAAAATTATCAAAAACTGAACAAAAACTAACCTTGAATCAAGCTTGTATATGGCCGAATATCTTAAAGCTTTATTCTTTTCTTTCTTTTGGTGTTTTGGTCATGGGAATAAAAAGATGAATGCATGTTTCTTTATTTTATGTTTTATGTTATAATAACATTTTATTATTTTACAAGTTTAACATTTATAATATTATTACTAAACTTTATATATTAAGGCCACAACCGTCCATCATATAATATCATGGTATAATTGCATCTTAAATACCTTAAGCTATCAAAACAACAATAATTCGGCCCTTTCAAATTAAACCATCAAATTTTCATTTTACGCTATTAAGCCCTTTCACTAAATCGGGCACTCAAACGACAAAATTAAAACATAAAAATTTCACAGATATAAATTCACACATAATAAACACAAAAAATAATTTTTAAAAATTTTTCTAACTCGGATTCGTGGTCTCGAAATCACCATTCCGAATAGGGTCTAAATCAGGCTGTTACATTAATCCTCACGACCAGCTGCGAACCATGTGACAAGAATCAAACTAGTGAAAGCGATGGTGATGGTCAACAAAAAGAAACTAGTCAAAGAGAAGAAGAGAGAATTTTTGACAGCAAAATTGGAAGAGAAAGAATTGAATTTCGGCAAAAAGAGTCCCCCAAATCAGATTTTCTGATCATTTCCCACATATTCTACTATATCTCAACTACTCGGCATTTAAATTCACTTCAAACTCTTTCACAGCACTTACGGCAAAAATAATTCTCCCTGCTTACACAAGGATTCGAACACAAGACCTCTTTCATATCAACACTCTACTTAACCAGCAAACCAGTAGGCCTATTCTAATATAAACTTACCGTCTTTTACTTAAAAGCCTACTAACCAGAGATAGGGCTTAATTCATAAAAATACCAAAATTTGCCCAAGTCACGGCTTGAACTTGGGACCTCCCACACATATCCAGAACACATAACCACTGATGCAGACAATTATTTGTGTCACTCATTCACAAAAACAAAATTTTAAATTTTGGGGCGTTATAGGATAGGTATTCAATTAGTAGATAGAACCATTAGATTTCCTAGGGGTATTATTGAAGATGTTATTGTAAAAATTAATAAATTCATATTCCCAATTGATTTTGTTGTTTTAGACATGGATGAGGGTAATGAAGTACCTTTAATTTTAAAAATACCCTTTTTAGCAACTGCTAGGACTATTATTAATGTTGTTACAGGTGAACTAGTACTTCATATAGGTGACGAAACGATTACTCTCCAAGCTTGTGATTCTGTTAAGACATCTAATGACCAAGATGATTTTACAAGTTCTGTTAATATAAGTAACCGTGTGGGTCAAACTTTTTTGCAGAAACCCCTCAGAAAAACGTGATGGAGCCACGTTACAGTCCATGCAACAAAAATAGAATGACTCATGATGAACGAATGTTGCAAATCCATGAAATAGATGAATGGCAAACACATGTTAAGGAGAAACCAAAAAAGCACAATGAAGAGTTAAGGAGCCACCATGATAAGCATGTGGATGGAATGAAATAATTTAAGGTTGGAGACAAGGACTTCTGGACAAAACAGATCCTCAAATTGCCACTTCGGAGCTTAATGCAAACGAATCAAATCCCTTTACGATATTGAATGTCTTCCCAATGGTATAGTCAAGGTAACTCATTCTGAATTTGGCACATTTAAGGTAAATAGTACTCAACTTAAACCTTATGTTGGTAATAGAATTGATAACGAGAAAGAGGAGTTTCGACTCTACAAACCACTGTAACCGTGCGAATGCGAGGTAAGTCGAGATTAGACTTTAAATAAATGCTTCTCGAGAGGCAACCCAAGTGTTAACACTGCTAATTCTTTTAATTTTATTTCATATTATTTTTTAAAAAATAATAATAAATAATAATAATAATAAAAATGTTTTTGACCCACATGTCCTAGATACACGGGCGTGTCCTAGGTCGTGTGCACTATAAAGGGTTCGACAGTGAGTTACATGACCTGGCGATCACACGGCCTAGACACATGGGCGTGTCCTAGGCCATGTAAAACCTGGAGCCAATTTTTTTTCAAACTTAGAGAGTTACACGGGTAGGAAACATGACCGTGTGAGAGACACGGCCAAGTCACATGGGCGTATGGGATCTCACATAGGCGTGGGAGAAGTGAAGGAAAACACACATGGCCTGGCATATGGCTATGTGTACCACACGACTTGAACACACAGACGTGTCCATGGCCGTGTGAAAACTGGTTAATTTTAATTGCACGCGAACTGAAAATACTCCACACGGCCGTGTCACATGGCCATGTAGCCCAAATCCTAACATTCCTTTCTCAATTTGTCTTTTTCTTCTTCCCCAACTAAGCTACCCTTTTTATTTTATTTTATTTTATTTTATTTTATTTTTATATAATTTATCTTTATTTCTCCTATTTTTTATTTTATTTATTTATTATTCTTATACTTAGATTTTAAATTTATTTTAATTTTTTGCTATTTTTATTATTTTTAGTTTTTTTTACTATTATTATTACAATTACCTTTAAGTTTATTAGTATCATTGAGTTTTTTTTTTTCATTTTTTATTTTATATTTTATTTATCTTTCTTTTTAATTTTGCTTTAGTTGCTTTATTTTTTATTTATTTTCTTAAACTTATTTTAATTATTTTTTTAAAATATATTTTTATGGTTGTTTCTAATTGAGTTATAAACCTTTAATCTTCACTATTTGTGTTTATTTTCTTATTAGTTTGCTCGGAATCATACACTACATCTAGATTTGTCTACAATTCCGCTTTTCACCATTTTGGCAATTTCATCAAATATTCAGGGCAGTTTCAGTTTTCTCCCTCTCTTATGATATTCTATTTATACTTTGATTATCTATGTTTGTACATTGAGTGTAACACCTCTAACTCGTATCCGTCGCCGGAATGGGGTTATGAGATACTGTCAGACTAAACTCAACTTCCGAATAATAATACACATACACATAATCAAAGCCATAATCAAAGCTTTTAAACCAATTAAATTTTAAAATCATATAACTAAAATAATCTCTTACGAATCATTTCATATCATATATCGAACACAAATATAATCACATACTTCATAAGCATAGATCTTGAATATATTATTAAATCACAAGGGCATGTACGCATAACCAAGCTAAGAAAATTATTACCTTACATGAATCTCATAAATCAAACAAATCAAAGTACTTGTCATTTAACCATATCATATTCGGCACATCAAATATGTTCAACTTATAGTCAAATTGATTTATAGACATAAAGGAATAACCAATCTAGCATAAAGAATGTGCAAATATTACCTTTTTTGAAATCATCTATTCAGCTAACAAAATTTAAACCAAGGATTTAAAAAAAAAACGAATCAAACGTGAGTAACTATAACATATACTTACATTTAATTACAGACAATTTTCCTGAACTTAATTTAATTACATTTAATTACATTTAATTATATAAATTTAATTTGCCTGAACTTAGCCGAACTTAATGTAAGTATCATCATACTTCATAGCATACTAAATCTTTAAAGCACAAATAATAAAATAAACTCACTTAATACGGATATAGCTAGCTTGTTTTATTAATGCATGAGTTACTACTTATGTGGTCAGAATTCAATGTTTTAGCCGAATTTAAAGATGCCAAATTGATCAGATAAAATTTATTGAATATTAATCCATATGCGAATTTATTCACATATTTACATATACCATACGAATAAAATTTCATGACCACACTTTACTAATGTTTCATTGTTCTATTCGGTTAACAATTATCATTTAAAACCACAACTAATACATGTATTATTCAATTTCTAATATTTATCCCCAAAACAATCATTAATAAATAGAATATGTATTTACACAATAAAATATTCAATTTACAAAACCTCAATCAATGTCATCATGCAAATCATTTATTAACTGTACTCCTATTTCCATAACAAACATAAATATGTTTCTAGCATCTTATACAGTTAAATCGTATTATAAGTACTGCTCATGCTTTATAATTTTAATCAAATCATAACATACTTATAATCCAAAATACACTCAATTTTGCATGTCACAATTAATACGAACATATACATTATGATTCATATCAAGCTTATCGTTCACATATATCCTTTATTATTACAAAATAAACTTTAACCATAAACTAACATATTAAACCTCATACATTAATAAACCATATCAAACCAGCCATAACCGAATTTACCTTATTACCAAAACACATAACAAAACCTTAACTAAAACATATCAAGCACAATTCACACATATTTATATGTCATGGCCGATTCAACCAAGCCAATTATAATCATCATTTGAGCAAAAGCATAGGAGCCAAACTTAATAAAATAAACAAGCCATTTTTCGCATGGCCTTTATACATAACCAAAGTTCATTATTTCAAAACGTAATCTAGCCTATACATGCCATAGTTCTAAAATGCAATTTAATAAATACCGAAGACAGTCGATAGTGTGATAAGCTTCTCTGACGATCCCCGAGCTCGTATCCTGAATTTAAAATCTATAAAACAGAGTAGACACGAATACACAGAGTAAGCTATCATAGCTTAGTAAGTCATAAGTAAATAAATAACTCAATAACAATATCAGTTCAGTTACCAAGCCAACTCATACTATTGTAACCACATTTAATTTCAAACTTATTTTTCATATGATACAGATACTTTCATGTTGCCAAATATACATAAACTCCTACACAACTATCCATGGATCACTTTATAATTATTTTTATTTTACATCATTAAGGCCATACATAACCATTTTTATATGTTTGCACATAGGTCACAAATATGATGTCTCTATACATAACCTCTGGTCAATTGGGCTATGTCTATTATCATGGTAATATTCAATTTCAAAATCATAGTACCATTATATAATCAAATATGTATATACACATTCGTAAGCATATGTTCTTAAAACTAACTTTAATATCCCATTCTTATACATTTCATGTAACCATATATACATATGTCTATACCAAAATACCATACACTATTAAAACCATATTATTAATGCATAAAGCCGAACCTTTAGACATTTGATTACACATACTCTAGTATCAAACCTTTATATCACATAATTACATTTAACTTATAACCAAATATACTTCACAATTACTCACCTACGCCGAATACTCACATAGTTCTTATAATATATATTACTCAACTTCCAAGCTGAGTTGTCTTAATAAACCATACATACATTCACTCCTATATGCAAACTCAAAATTCATAGTATAACATCACATATACATATATATATATTACTTATGTGGCCGAATAAGCCAAATCATATATGCAAATATTTAAGAAACATTTCAGTAATCGTCAAGTTATCCATTCACAAGCCGAATACTCATACCATACACTATCACATTCATTTTAAATCACAAACTTACAATTTCACGTAAATCATATACTTTCACATATAGAATAAGTTGAAACCGAATGTACATGCATATATTAACAAGTACATTTACTCTCGAACACAAATACTCATGAATCGAAATATAACTTAATATACATATTCATAGTATATGATCGGATATACTACTCAAATACATATATGTTCACATTAATAACTTGTAAAATTTTAACATAACATATCGAATGGCCAACTTACCTTAATTCAAATAAGTGATCAACTAACTCATACCTGATCATTTAGTTTGTCTTACACCTTCGAACACAACTTGTCTTTGCCCAATGAACCATTCAGAATTGAATAGGAAACTCGAATAATCACATATATTGTACAATGCCAACATCCCAGACGTGGTCTTACATGTAATCACACATCGATGCCACTGTCTCAGACAAGGTCTTACTCATACACATATATCAGAGTCACATATCAATGCCATGGTCTTACTCGCACACACATATCAGAATCCTATGTCATGACATATGTATCCTAACTATTCCTAAGGTTCATACGGGGCTTACGGACGTCGTAACTCGATCGAAACGAATTTAGAAACAATGTAGTCAAGCTTATTCACATTCGACTATAAGGTATATTGATAAACCATAATTATAACATATTTTTATCCCATGCTTGGCATATTTTTGGATAATTTTCCTTATAATTTAATGAATTTGATGCTCCTAATCCTTTAATTTCATATTTTATACTTAGGTGAGCATAAGAAAGTGAAAAGAGCGAGAAACAGGCCAAAAATAGACAAAATGGGCTAAAATCAGTATTCAACACGGCTTGAACACTTCCACACGGGTACACCACACACCCGTGTGTAGCACACGAACTGTCCACATGCCCATGTGTCACGGCCGTGTCGACAAGTAATCAAGTCAGTATTACACACGGCCTGAGCACCATGACACGGGCTGGTAACACGCCCGCATCCTTGTCAAGCCATGTTTCAATTCTACTCGAAAAAGGCTAATTTTTAGGTATTTTGGGTATTCCAAAGTCTATTTAAACACCCGAGGAGAGGATTAAAGGGGACACATATAGTAGAAAGCAAGGAATTTACTCAAAGAATGTCGATTGATCTCAGGAGCAGGATCTCCATCAAGACTAAAGATCTCCCTTCAATTTCCTTCAGGATTTTTTGGGTTTTCTTTATGTTTTGTTGTTTTCCCAATTTTGAGATGTGTTCTTTTACAATTATGAACTAAATCACCTAAATATCTGAGGGGGATGAAACCTAAGACGGATCTTGTTATTATTTTCTGAATTATATGATAAATACTTGATTTGTTCTTAATTGTGTTATTAACTCTTGTGTTAATATTTTAGGATATTAATGCAAATCAAATGTGCTTATTTAGTGGAGCAAATGTCCCTGTCTAAAAGTAGATCCAACATAATTAAGCGGAGTTGATTGCAATCCTAAATATAGGACGACAAAAATCTGCCAAATTAGAGTCAAATCTAATAGGGAAATCCATAGATCAAATTAATGCAACACTAGGGGTTTTAATTAGAAGAAATTTCAATTAATCAACCTAGGGTTAGTTGTTCTTAATCTTGAAATAGATATTAACATAAATTAGGAACTTCTACAGATCAAGTCAAGTAAATAAATCGTCTAATTCAAAGTCGAATAATAAGTAAAGTCTAGGTGAATTCTTCCTTGGGTATTGTCTTAATTAATTGGTTTTCCAAAAGTATTTTCCCAAATTTATTCTTTGTCGCGTTCTTAGTTAATTAATTAGTTTAGCTTAATTAGTTCAAAACAAACCCTCTTTTATTTTCAGGCTAGATAATAAAAAGAAAGTTAATACTAGTACTTTTAGTCCCTGTGGGTTCAACATCCCAGTCTTGCCATAAGCTATACTATTGTTCGATAGGTGCGCTTGCCTTTATCGTGATAATAGTTTAGTTTTATAGGTACGATCACATAAATCGTAACATCATATATAAAATCATATATATCATTTTAGCATATATATTTTGCATTTAATTAAAATTAAGTACGCCTATTTGCTTATAAAATTACCTTGGACGATGAAAAACCGAAACAGGATGACTAGTCGACAACTTTTGTTTTCCCCCGATCTAAATTCGGTTTCTTTGATTCTTGATCTAAACATATTCAAATTAATCTCATTCAAACATATTTTCATTCAATTTAGTCCAAAAACACATAAATAGGCAAATTACTATTTTACCCCTGACATTTACACTTTTTACAATTTAGTCCCTATTGCACAAAATACAAAATATGCAAAATTGCCCTATACCCATGTTTGGCCGAATTTTACCCCTATCCATACAAGTCCATATTTTCCTTTTATTTCACAATTTAGTCCCTCAAATTATTATTTTTGCAATTTAGTCCTAATTACTCAAAATCATCAAAAATTCCAATACAAAATATGTTAACCCAAAACATATCTTTTATTTTCTACCATCAAACAACAAAAATCACAAGCTTTCAACCATGACATAATTCAAAATATTCACCAAAATCAAAATTTCAAGCATGAGTCTTGTAGATAACTTAGCAACGATCTCAAAAACATAAAAATTATTAAAAACTGACTAAGAACGAACCTTGAATCAAGCTTGGAAGGTTGGCCGAACCTAGCTTCTTTTATTTCTTCTCTTTTACTTGTGTTTTTGGTGGATGAACAAAGATAATAAACTTAGCTTTAACTTATGTTTTATTATAATATATAATAACATTTTAATTAATTCTATTATATCCTTTATAATTAAATAACCATAACACATAATACAAGGATACAACCAGCCATTACACATGATTATGGTTTATTTACCACATAAATACTTCAATTTAGAAAGCCATTAACATTTTGGCCCTTATGCTTTAAACTATCAAATTTTAAATTTATGCAATTAAGTCCTTTTATTTAATCGGATACTCAAATGACAAAATTAAATCACAAAAATTTCAAAGATATAAATTCATACATAATAAACACAGAAAATAATTTTAAAATATTTTTTTGACTCGGATTCGTGGTCCCAAAACCACCGTTCCAATTAGAGTCTAATTCGAGCTATTACATTGAGGACAATGTACATCTTAAATGTGGGGAGGTAAATAAAATTATTAGAAAATCTTTGAATTATGTCTTGTGTTTAAGTAATTTTCTCATACTTCTATTAGAATGAATTTTTATCGATTTTTTATTTTTATTGACGTGTTTTCGATTAAATTCATATATATTTGTACATTGGTTGTTTTAAACTTTAAGACATAAGAGAATCAAGCATGATAAGTTTACTTTCAGAATTAAAAATTTTAGGTTGTTACCTTGAATTGAGGTATTATCTTGAAGTTTTAAATTTACAAGTTTGATATCAAAAACCATAATTTTTTGTGAGATTTTGAGCCTTTAAAGCATATATTTTTCTTACTCATTTTATTATTGGTTATGAGTGAGTCAATTTGATTTGTTATTCTAGAACTTGCGTCAATTATACATGTCGAGACCACAGCTTTTGATTTGATATACTGAGATGATAAGGGCATTTAGGTTTTAACCCACTTATCCCATAAAAAGCTTACCTATATAATTAACCCTCAATGAACCCTGAGCCTAACATATCGTTCTTGATTTACCCATTAATGTTAACCCATAACTCATTTTTTTGTTAAAACTTTTCCAGTTTTATTGACTCTCTTTTTGTCGAGATTTGATTTGGTTAGTTGCTTAATTGTGCTCTTTTGTTTGATTTGTTGAATTATTTCTTATTGTTCTCAAAAAAAAGAAAAAAATCAAAAAATAAATAAAAAAGAATATAATAAAAAAAATATTGATCATTATTTAGTTCTATATTGGTTGAGCTTGAACAGTTAAATTCATATTTTGAGAAGAAGATCATTTTTATTCTTGAATAGTTTTCAATTGATGTAATTTTTTTTATTCAGCATTTGTTTATTTTTCTAGTTTGGTAATTTACCAATTCGGTCTCGATTTCGACCAACTTTTACAGTCTTTCTCCACACCCTTAACCTAAGCCTCATTACAACCTCTTAAAGACCTTTTGATTTGTATATCATATCATTTTATAGTAGTGGAGATTTGATTTTCATGCAAGCCTATGGTAATGACTTTTCATGTTTGACTATTGAGTGCTTATTATAGAACGTTAAACACTTTGAGTGATTTGAGTGAATCTTTAATGAATGCTATAGGCCAATTTAGCCCGGGTCCATGCAAAAAAATAATAAACCCAAAATAATAAAACAAAGTCTAAGTCCAGTCTAAAATTACAAATATATCATTTGGCCCGATCGAAATGGCCCATTACTTGAGAAGATTGAAGGTCCATCTACAAGCTTAACACATATGGAAACATAATCTTCAAGGATATGCAATCTTAGATATGATATGCAATCTTAGAAGATATTATATGCAATCTTAGAAGATATGATATGCAATCTTAGAAGATATGATTTTGTAATCTTAGAGATTTAATTTGTAGATACCCTTTAATCTTAGTCGTTGATGTAATTGATCTGTACCGTTGGATTTAGGGAGGCTCAACTATAAATAGAGGCCTCTCCCTTCATTGTAAATCACTTGAGTTTTGGGAGCAATAAGAATTCTTGAGAGCTTCACTCAAATTTCTCTCTCTCTCCTGCGTTCTTATTTTCTGTGGCTTGTTCTTATTTTGTTCTTCATTCATCTTCGTTTCTTTTTTAGTTGCTTTCATTTGAGTTGAATTTTGGTGGAGGAATTTCGTTGAATTCTCATATTGTGATAGTTAGGTTGTCTTAAGTGTTTTGTTAACTTTTTTTATTTATCCATTTAATTGTTTAATCATTAATTATTCTTTTTATTTTTATTTGTTTATTTATCCATCAACTTTCTTATTTATATATTGTTCATTCATTTAACCATTTTTATCATTCTTTTATTTTTCTTCCATTAATTATATATTTTATTTATTTTTTTTGTTGTTATTAATATTATGTCACACATGTTTTTTTTAAACTCGTTTTATATATCATCCATCTTAAATTGTTTGATTATTTGCTTTATTTTTTTTTTCATATATTATCAATTGCAAATCTTTTTTATATACTATCTATTTATATACCTATTATTTTTAAGATGTTTTGTGTATAACTTGTTCTAAATTCCTTATTACACAATATTTATTTTTAAACTCATTTATATATTATTACTTTATATATTACCTATTTTCATTTTATATATATTATTTATTCTAAACTTATACATATATTACCTACCTTTTTTATATATATAATTTATTTATTGATTTGTATATTGTTGATTTTAAATTTCTTTTTCCCTTATTATTCATTTTCAAATTCATTATTTTCAAATTTGTTTACATGTTAAATTTGTTTTAATAATGCATTAATTTTCCCCCAAATTCAAAAAGAAAACTTTTAAAAACAAAGGCAATATTCTGTGTTTGGGAAACTCGAGAGATCGTGCCCTAACTTACTGGGTTTTGATTTTTCTCTTTTAACCCAAATAATTGAATATTCCTTTAAAATTTAAATACATGAGTTTTGAAAATCAAAAGACAAGCTTAGTTTCAAGGATTTAAAATATTGTGTCCTAACGTACAGGATGTGATATTTTATTACTTCGGGACAAGAGAGTCTTAATATCCATTTCAATCTATTCAAACATTTTGAAAAAAAAATCAAAAGACAAGCTTAATTTCGAGGATTTAAAATGTCGTGTCCTAACGTGCTGGATGTGATATTTTATTACTTCGGGACAAGAGGGTCTTAATATTCATTTCAATTTATTCAAACATTTTTTTTTTAAAAATCAAAAGACAAGCTTAATTTTGAGGATTTAAAATGTCGTGTCCTAACGTGCTGGATGTGATATTTTATTACTTCGGGACAAGAAGGTCTTCCATTTCAATTTATTCAAACATTTTTGAAAATAAAAGGATCGTATTTTAAAATATTCTCAAATTTTTTGCATTAAGATATTAATTAATCAATTAGGTACCAATTTTGGGCGTTATGAAGGTGCTAATACTTCCTTGTGCGTAACTGACTTCCGAACTCGTTTTCTCGAATTTCGTAGACCAAAATCATTGTTTTAATAAATCAAAATGTTTTTATTAAAATGATCAATTTCAAGGTGACCCGATCACACCTTGAAAAAGAGATTGGTGGCGACTCCATTTTCATTTTTAAAAGTCGACTCCGTTTTTCCAAAAAAAAAAGGTTTCAACTATGCCAAACCCTAGTGGTCACCCAGATAGGTGCTTTATTTTGTTATTTATTTCTCTTGTACTAACGTGTTTTCTTTTGTTTTGATTGCATTGCATTCACATCATAGAAAAGAGGTGTTGATTCAAATTCGATTGCTAAATAGAATAGTTTTTCATAAGGAAACAAATTTCTTGATAAAGTGGGTTATAATACGGTTGTCCGAATATGGTCCAAGTAAACATCACGAGAGAGGGTTGGTAGTCTACGGAGGAATACATGACTTGGTTTCATTGCCAAAGATTCAAGCCAACAAAGATTATTCAAAAGCCGTCACGTCTTGATTTTTTGAAGAAGCTAATGAGTGTCGTAGAGATAAGTGAGCAATGGGTTGTAGCCTAGATTAAGCAACAATGAGCTAGCGAAGGCATCTTTTGGAAATTTTGCAGGATTTGACCATGAAGAAAAGATCAGTGTTTTCACTTGGACTATGAAGGGCAAGGCCGCATATGTAATCCGTTTCATGTAAAGAAATTTGTTTTCTAGAAAAGTTGTTCTAATGGAATTGAATTCATAATTAACGTCTCTCTTTCTTTTGCATTCATTACATGCATTTGCATTGCATTGCATCACTTGCATTAGACTTTTACAAAAGGACCCTAATTAGGTGAAATTATTTCAGAAGAGAGTTAACTTGGAAAACATGGAACAAAAGTTGGAGAGATTAGAGCAAAGGCAAATACAGATGCAAGAGCAATTGACCAAAATTCAACAAGATATACGAGATCAAATGTTATAGTTCCAAAGAAATGTGATTGGCCAGCTAAGTCAGTTACTAGCCGAAGGGCTTGAAAAGAGGAAAGGCCTAGTGGTCAATAGTGGGGATGATAATGAAGACCTCGTCTATCCCCCAGGTTTTACCCCAATAAGCGTCTAGACCCAACCAGACACGCATCTGCAAGGGGTACGTGTAACTATCAGATCCCAACAGCATCAGGTCGGTATGTTGGCACCAATAAACTACTCGATAGGCTTAGGTCCCAATCCGATAGGCAATCCAACCAATCCCATTGTCATTGATCTGGCTAGTATAGAAGAAATGGCTAGTATAGAAGAAACAAAGAAGGCTAGTGTGGAGCCCGAAACAATGTGAAGACTGTTACAAAAGGAAAAAGCGAGAGTGGAGCTCCCAAGTTAATACTCTAAGGGCAACGAAGAAAAAAGAAGATGAGGTGAATAACACGAGTATGTATGGCAAGGGTTATTCAAAACCAATTATCATAGGCCAGCCAAGAACGATAACTACTAGCCATCAGGTTCCCCTAAGGCAAGAACCCAATCCAAGACCGAACTCAGCAAAACCCCAATGCGCGCCCATCCCAATCACGTATAGGGAACTGTATCAAATTTTGTTTGATGCACATGTAGTATCCCCTTTCTACCTAAAACCTATGCAACCTCTATACCCTAAATGGTATGACACGAACGGCCAATGCGAATACCATGCGGGAATCATAAGACACTCGATCGAGAACTGTACTACTTTCAAAAAGATGATCGAAAGATTTGTCAAAATGGGTATTGCCAAATTCGATGATCCCTCTAGGGCAAAAAATATGTCACCTAACCATCTAGATAAAGGGGTAAATATTATGAGTTCCATGAGATCCAAGAATGTATCGAGTTTAGGGCTTTAGTGCAAGACCTGATATTAGGGGACCTGAACAACGTATCCGAAGAGGGAACTAGGGAATACAATTTTCCAAGCATCTTACATACTTGGGAGAGTTTTGAACTATGGGACGGTGGAAGAGATCCTTGTATTTTTAGAGCTAATTTAGAGTAATATTCAAAACATGCTTGTTGCCTTAAGCCTAGAGATAATAAGAATCCTTTTGTGAAATAGGCTTGTGTCCAAAATCTTTATTTCAACAAAATGTATCTTTTTGAGCAAATATTCTTTTATTCTTTCCATGTATAGATTCTTTTATTTCTGGACTTTCTTTTAAATACTCTTTTATTCTTCATTCATGGTCATACCATACAAATAATCATCCTTAGAATCATTTATTCTTTGGAATTTGCCTCCGTACCTACAACAGGTCCCTAGATATCAATGACATGAGTGACGTTGCTATTGACTTAGAATCTCCTTTTTGAGTGAGATATGTGTCTAGGGAGATCTTAGGATTTTAAAGATGACAGAGATTGTAACCTTATTTATTGACTTGTTAAGAATGGTAGAACAAGATGCTAAATGGATCTTGCTTTACAAAGGATCAATGAATATTGTGAACCTAGGGGAAGAGAAAGAGAAAGAGATTGGAGCTTACAAAAACAAAACGAGACATCATTGAGTTATTCCAAGAATTCAAAGCTGTTTTTGCATGATTGTATCAAGATATGCCTGGGCTACTAAGATCTGTGGATGCTTTTAAAGCTAAAAGAGGTCCATAAAAATGTCAGAAGGATGCATGCAGGTGGTTTTACAATGGCCAGGCTAAATATAATGTTTGGGCACTGCTGGTTTACCATGAAAGGGGATTGCATCAGTTATACCGCAAATACCGAATTGAAGAAGACAAGATTTATGTGCCTCCTCTATTTCTTCACAGATTTTCTATATGTGTGGCATGGATATTATGGGGTCGATCTCATCAAAAGCTTCTAGTCCACATTAATTCATCTTCATGGTCATTGTTTACTTCACTAAAAGGGTGGAAGTAGCTTCATATGTCAATATTGCAAAGTCGACAGTCATTAAATTTCCAAAAAAAGGGGAAAGGATCAGGTGCCGACAAAAAATGCCAAAAAGGATCATGTTTTATAATGCACAACTGTACAATGTCAAAAGTTTAAATTCTATTCAAAGATCAGGCGCCATATCATAGTGCAGCAAAGGCTGTCAAAAAAGAAAGTACAAAAAGGAAAGAAAAAACAAAAACAACAAAATTATGAAAGATAACCGAGACTTGTAAAGATTGGCATAAAAAGCTACTACTTACTCTTTATGCTGACGTCGACCAGGACTTTCGCTAGGGCAACACATTTCCCATTGGTTTATGGAATAGGGGTTGTTCTGCCCATGGAAATCAAGATTATTTTTTTTCCAAGCTTTGATTGAGTCAAGAATTGGAAAAAGTAGAATGCCTCTAGCAAACTTGGCTGAAGAAAAGGGTTTGAAAGTATTCATCATAGTCAAATGTGCCAAAAGTGGATGATGCTGATTTATGATGAAAAAGGTTCATGATAGGGACCTGAAAGATCCTTTCTATACAAAAAGATTTCAAAGCGAACGGGGAAGGACCTTATGTGGTAAAGAAGGCTTTCCCCGGAGGAGCACTGATTTTGACTAAGATAAACTTATCCAATCCTATAAATTCGGATTCAGTCTAGAGATACCTAAAAGATGAGAGGCCAAGGTGAAAACCCGTAAAGGGTTCTTTGTGGCCTTCAAAAAAAAAGAAGAAAAAAAGAAAAAAAGAAAAAAGAAAAAGAAAAATAGAGAGGCCAAGGTGAAAACCCGCAAAAGACGTCTTGAGACCAAAGGGGTTTTGAGTTAAAAACCCAAAAATGGCAGCTCAAATTTTGATAAAAATGGGGCATATGGTAGTCTTGTTATGCTTGAATTAATAATGAAGAAGTATGCTACGTCTTGAGGCATCGACAAAGTACTCCGAATCCCCTAAACACATATTGAGCTCAAAATGGTCTTAAGAAAGTTTGTACAGAGAAGCTCAGGTTGTGATATCTAGGGCACCTATTTTCTATTTTACCCATTTTGAATTTGTTATCTTTGATTATCTTATTCTTTTCAAAATACACTTCCAATAAACTTTCTTCTCAATTGCATTTGCTATCCTTGTTTAACTTGTTTGTTTCGAGCTATGCTCCTAATCAATTTACTTCTTGTCCATTGGTATGATCTTTTTCAAGCATTTTGCATTGAAATAACGATTAATGGACTAATCATACTTTCACAAAAGGAGTTTTGCATATTACTCTGGAAGCTTTTAAATAGAAGAACCTGAAACAGGACTATTGTTTAGAACTCACCAAGCTTAAGGGTTGGAAATATTTGAGCCCAAAGTGAGTTTATCTCTTTAGATTTTCTGTCAAGGACATTGGTTGATCAAAAGACTAGATATTGTGTCGGTGATACAAATTCCGACAAAAAATGAGCAATGACAACCCAAGCGTAGAAAGGATCATTTGCGAAAAGAAAAATGATATTTTGCATCCATGTGAATATCATGCATACACATCTAGTAGGGTCACCTAGGAAATGATTAGTGGATGGAACAAGTTACAAATCCTATACCTCAAAGTTGCAATGGGATGGATTGAAAAAGATACAAGTCTTATACCTTTGAATTACAGTGGAAACGGATTGAAAAAGTTTTAAATCCTATAATCCTAAACCGCAATGGGATGGTTTGAAATGTTACAAGCCTTATGTCCTTGAGGTACAGTGGAAAGGACCCTGGAAGTTAGTTGGGCAAATCAGTTAAGCAAAAATGTTTTCGAGTTTTCTGTCAAATGCCAGCCGAGTAAGAAGACAGCGTACTACGTTAATAATAGAGCCCTGATGAGCAACAAGTGATGACATCCTAATTATTAAAAAGGATCGTCCTCGTGACATTTCGTATTCGTACATATATCATTCAGTTAGGAGCATTTGATTTGTTTAGGTCATAGCATCCTAATCAATTTGCATAAGCATAAACACATAAAACCGATTCTAAAGGATAGGTCTCCCAGAAGACGGTATAGCAACATTGGTAAATTCACAGATCTTGTCTTCCTGAGTTTGCAGTAAAGCGGATCAAAGGTACTAGTCTGGCATCCCTAAGTTTGCAGCGGAGCAGACTGAAGATAAAGCAGATCTTGTCTTCCTGAGTTTGCAGTGAAGCGGATCGAAGATATTAGTCTGGCATCCCTGAGTTTGCAGTGAAGCAGATTAAATATAGCAAATCTTGTCTTCTTGAGTTTACAGTGAAGCCGATCGAAGATATTAGTCTGGCATCCCTGAGTTTGCATGGAGCAGATTGGAGATAAAGAAGATCTTGTCTTCCTGAGTTTGCAGTGAAGTGGATCGAAGATACTAGTCTGGCATCCCTGAGTTTGCAACGGAGCAGACTGAAGATAAAGCAGATCTTGTCTTCCTGAGTTTGCAGTGAAGCAGATCAAAGATATCAGCCTGGCATCCCTGAGTTTGCAGTGGAGCAGACTGGAGATAAGCAGATCTTGTCTTCCTGAGTTTGCAATGAAGCGGATCAATGACATCAGCCTGGCATCCCTGAGTTTGCAGTGGAGTAGACTGAAGATAGCAGATCTTGTCTTCCTGAAATTGCAATGAAGCAGATCGAAGACACTAGCCTTGCCTCTTTGAAGTGGCAGTGGAATAGATTGAAGTTATTTGACTTATTTCCCTAAAAAAGCAGTAGAACAGATAGTCCAATACTTCTGAAGTTGCAATAGTTACAGAGAAGTAAAGTTAAGTTAAAATTCCAATACCCCTAAAGTTGCAGTTGGGTTAAAAGCTATTGGAAAAAGACGAGGACCAAGAAGTCAAGACTCAGTAAGACCGGGCAAAATTGGTCCTTTTATAGTCTTTACTCTATTCCCGTTACATAGCAATAAGCAAAGAGGGGTAGCTGTAATAGGCAAATTTAGCCCGGGTCCATACAAAAAAATAATAAACCCAAAATAACAAAACAAAGTCCAAGTCCAGTCCAAAATTACAAATATATCATTTGGCCCGATCGAAATGGCCCATTACTTGAGAAGATTGAAGGTCCATCTACAAACTTAACGCATATGGAAACATAATCTTCAAGGATATGCAATCTTAGATATGATATGCAATCTTAGAAGATATGATATACAATCTTAGAAGATATGATTTTGTAATTTTAGAGATTTAATTTGTAGATACCTTTTAATCTTAGTCGTTGATATAATTGATCTATACCGTTGGATTTGGGGAGGCTCAACTATAAATAGAGGCCTCTCCCTTCATTGTAAATCACTTGAGTTTTGGAAGCAATAAGAATTCTTGAGAGCATTCACTCAAATTTCTCTCTCTCTCTCTCTCTCTTGCGTTCTTATTTTCTATAGCTTGTTCTTATTTTGTTCTTCGTTCATCTTCGTTTCTTTTTTAGTTGCTTTCATTTGAGTTGGATTTTGGTGGAGGAATTTCGTTGAATTCTCATATTGTGAGAGTTAGGTTGACTTAAGCATTTTTTTTAAGTTTTTTTATTTATCCATTTAATTGTTTAATCATTAATTATTCTTTTTATTTTTATTTGTTTATTTATCCATCAACTTTCTTATTTATATATTGTTCATTTATTTAACCATTCTTATCATTCTTTTATTTTCTTCCATTAATTATATATTTGATTTATTTTTTTGTTGTTGTTAATATTATGTCACACATTTTTTTTAAACTCGTTTTATATATCATCCATTTTAAATTGTTTGATTATTTGCTTTAATTTTTTCATATATTATCAATTGCAAATCTTTTTTATATACTATCTATTTATATACCATTTATTTTTAAGATGTTTTGTGTATAACTTGTTCTAAATTCCTTATTACACAATATTTATTTTTAAACTCATTTTTATATTATTACTTTATATATTACCTATTTTCATTTTATATATATTATTTATTCTAAACTTATACATATATTACCTACCTTTTTTATATATATGATTTATTTATTAATTTGTATATTGTTGATTTTAAATTTCTTTTTCCCTTATTATTCATTTTCAAATTCATTATTTTCAAATTTGTTTACATTTTAAATTTGTTTTAATAATGCATTAATTTTCCCCCAAATTCAAAAAGAAAACTTTTAAAAACAAAGGCAATATTCTTTGTTTGAGAAACTCGAGAGATCGTGCCCTAACTTACTGGGTTTCAATTTTTCTCTTTTAACTCAAATAATTGAATATCATTTTAAAATTTAAATGCATGAGTTTTGAGAATCAAAAGACAAGCTTAGTTTCGAGGATTTAAAATATCGTGTCCTAACGTACTGGATGTGATATTTTATTACTTCGGAACAAGAGGGTCTTAATATGCATTTCAATTTATTCAAACATTTTTTAAAAAAAAATCAAAAGACAAGCTTAATTTCGAGGATTTAAAATGTCGTGTCCTAACATGCTGGATGTGATATTTTATTACTTCGGGACAAGAGGGTCTTAATATCCATTTCAATTTATTCAAACATTTTTTTAAAAAAAATCAAAAGACAAGCTTAATTTTGAGGATTTAAAATGCCGTGTCTTAACGTGTTGGATGTGATATTTTATTTCTTTGGGACAAGAGGTCTTCCATTTCAATTTCTTCAAACATTTTTTAAAATAAAAAGGATCGTATTTTAAAATATTCTCAAATTTTCGATATTAAGACATTAATTAATCAATTAGGTACCAATTTTAGGCGTTATGAGGGTGCTAATCCTTCCTCGTGCGTAACCACTCCCGAACCCGTTTTCTCGAATTTCGTAGACCAAAATCATTATTTTAATAAATCAAAATGTTTTTATTAAAATGATCAATTTCAAGGTGACCCGATCACACCTTGAAAAAAAGATTGGTGGCGACTCCATTTTCGTTTTTAAAAGTCAATCTCGTTTTTTCAAAAAAAATAGTTTCGACAATGAGGATTTCAATTCTTGTCAATTTTGAATTAAAGGTAATTACTTAGATAAAGGGAAATACCTATGCTTTAAAAATGTTCGACTTGGATTCTTTGAATCTTTGGTGCTCTTTTAGTTGAATTATCAATGTATGATTATTTGTGAATTATTTTGAAATATTACTGATGAGAATTATAAGTTGAGAAAGATTAATCTTAATTGTGAGTTGAGGATTTTGCTTGAGAACAAGCAAATGCTTAAGTGTGGGGATATTTGATAAGCCATAAAAGTAACATATTTTTAATTCCATTCTTAATGTGTTTTTGTATGATTAATTATGTAAATTAGTAAATTTGATGCTTCTAATCCTTTAAATTCATGTATTTATACTTAGGAGAGCATTTGGGAGCAAAAGGAGCAAAAAAAGGAGCCAAAATTAGACAAATAGAGCTATTTCCAGGATCCATGGCCTGGGCATTTCCACACGGGCTGGCCACGCGCCCATGTGCCAGCCCATGTCGATATCGCACCCTGATTCCCAAATAGGAAAAACCTAAATTTTAGGCTTTTAGAGAATTCTAAAGTCTATAAATACCAATTAAAAGAATACCTAAGGGAGCATGCGAAGAAGATTGAAGAAATCACTCAAAGAGCGCCATCAGAATCAACTCAGAAGCATATCTCCTTCAAGATTGAAGATCTCTATTTAATTTCTTTCAAAGTTTTATTAAGTTTCTGTATGTCTTGTTGTTATCCTAATTTTGAGATGTTTTCATTCAAGATTATGAACTAAATTCCCTATAAACCTAGGGAAGATGAAACCTATGATGAATCTTATTATTTGATTTCTGATTTACATGATAAATACTTGATTCTTGTTCTCGATTATGTATGCTTATTTCATGTTTTAATATTTTTTGGGATATTAATTCATGTTTAATGTGCTTATTTCAGAGGAGCAAAAGTCCTTGTTTAAGAGTAGATCTAGCATAATTGAGTGGAGTTGCATACAATCCTAGAAATAGGACAACATAAATCTACCGGATTAGAGTCAAATCTAATAGCAAAATCCATAGATCGAGTTAATGTGACAATAGGAGTTTTAATTAGAAAGAGATTTCAATTAGTCGACTTAAAGTCAATTGTTCTTACCCTCAAAAGAGATATTAACATAATTTAGGGATTTTTACGGATCAAGACACAAGTGAATAAATCGTTTAATTTAGATTCATAATAATAGGTGAAGTCTAGGTAGATTCTTTCCTGGGTATTGTCCTACTCACCATAATTATACTATTGTTTGATAGGTACGCTTGCCTTAGTCGTATTTATAGTTAGTTTAGTGACCATCAATCTTAATTTAGCTCAAATCAACATCAAATAATCTATTTTGAAGATGATTGAAATATGTTTTTAGAACTTTATGCCACTGATATTGGTCGCCCTTCAACTGTCACTTTTAGAGTATTAGGTTCTAAATGGCTTAAATAATAGTATTTAAGAAAATAACCAAATGAAAGACAATTTCTCAAAACTAGAGTTTTGAGCAGTTGGTGGCTGATGTGCTGTAATTCGGTATAGCAGATTAAACTAGTTTTTGTACTTAAGGAGCTTGAGTACGAGCAATTTTAGTATGTTTTAGTTATGTTTTCTTATTTTAGTTAAATTCAATAAAAAATGCATGTTGATTCTTTTATTGACCTTAAGGGACGAATGAGGCCTAAAATTGAGCTAACTTACTTAGCGAGTGTGCAAAAGATCATTCAAAGGCAGCGACAGTCAATCAAAATTTTGTAACATTGGCACCATGTAAAACACTGTTAGAACTACTCTATTGATAAATAAAGAAATTGTACTTTAGTGAATACTTAAGAAGAAACATTATACATCATACTATAAACATCAGAGTTAGTGCAAAATAGCATAATTAAAATCTTAAGAAAAGCATTAGAGCAAACTCAAATGAAGAACAATAATAATTAATTAATTTTATTTTTCATGCCAAATAAATAATAATAATAACAATTAATTGTTTACCCAAATGAAGAACAAGAAATTAATTTAATTAAGTGTAAAGGTTTTTGTTTTTTTTTTTTTTACTTTTAGCTTAACATGAAAGATCCGATATTATATAATTAAAATAAATTTAAGTTTTGTAAAAAATATTAAATATGAGTTATTTGAATTGAATTCGTTATGAATAACTTGGAAATATAAAAAATAAAATTTAGAAGAAGTTTAACTTAATTAATTTTGATATTATAGTAACAAATCGACTGACACTATCGAATTTTTTTCAATAATTTATTTATTTTTAAAAAAATCTAAAACATAAAAATTAATTAAATAAAGTATTGAAAATTTAAAATCATAGGTGGGAGGAGTTGGTATGTTGAGCTCACTATAAGGCTAATGACAATGTCACTGCAGTTAAAATGTTGAAATTTGTTGCAAGAGATTGTGATTAAAGGGAAACAAACAACCAAGACTATCAATGGAGGAGTCTCAGCTTCATGAAAGATGTTAGCAAAGCTGAAAAGAGAGGTTACTGAAAAGCAAAAAGTGAATGTTCGGTTTTATATTTATAAAAGTTGTAACCTTTTCAATCCGGCCTAGATGTTAAATCCAAATTCGGGAGATTACATCGGCCACCGAAATGGCCTAGTATGATTGGAATTTAATAAAATAGGTATTTTAAAACATTTATTTATTTTGGAAGAAAACTTAGTCTATTTTCAAAAAAAAAACTCACAAGTTATCGAAAAACCGATTTAATTTAACTTTCCTATATAATGGTGACTACTTTTAAGAAAACTTAGTTTTCCATTTATTTAGTACTCAATTTTTATCTACAATCTAACAATGAAAAGGTGATTTTTTTACTTAGTTTTAATAAACTATACTTCTTGCCTTAATTAAATAAAAAACCTTATTTTAAAATTAAGTAAAATGTTATGCATGCTAAATAAACTCTACATATGAACCCTATGCCATAAAATTAATAAAACAGTACAATTTCGAAATAACAAAAATTATAAAAATAAGCCTAATAATACTTTCAAAAAAATAAAGTATTTTTGAGCCCTCTGTATTCCGCATTCGTTTCCTATCCTGATAGGTTATCTGTAAAGATGGAAAAAAAAAAAAAGGGGAATAAGTAAACCAATGCAAACTCTTAAGCATATAGAAACACAATGCATAGAATAATACACAATAGCAATTTTAGAATATCAATATTTCAGATCACTTCCGCAATGAATACATATATGTCATCTCAAAAAATCCAATTTGCATGCACATGCTTTATGTATACCATGCAATTTTGGTTTAACAGAAAAGATCCTACCCCACCACTACACACTACAATGGAAGTTCCCCTAAACTCCAACTACCTATACACCGGGTTGTGGTTTAACCACCATTAGTTTCATAGACAAAATCAATCACTAGGCTGTGGATACATAACAAAAATTCGTAGATGAAATCTATCATTGGGCTATAGATACATAACAAAATATCATAGATAAAATTTACCACTGGACTGTAGATGCACAACATATTTGCAGGTTAAAGTTACAGATGGGTTGTGGATGTACGACATATTTGTAGTTAAAGGATAAACACTGCACAATAAATTTACAGATAAACTGTCAATTTTTTCTCTGTACATATTATTCCACCCAATGCAATGCAATATGGCAAGCTCAAAATGGATTAATATAGTAGCATTTAATTATACTTTTAACAGAACAATATAATAGCAATCAATATGCCTATAATAGTTCAATATGGTAGCAAATAAAATGTTTATATCAGATCAACTTAGAAGCAAAAGTCATGCTTATTAAGTGTCTAGTTTAACGGTAACATAAGGCATACTATATGTACAATTACAAATACAGATACAATAGAAATGTGTATTATAATGAGTGGGAATGTATAAGGGACGTCAACTCTGGGATGTAAAAATGATAGTCGGTACCACGCCCATAACATTAGTAAGAGTATGCAATCACTGATTTTAATTTTATGTGATTGTATCGCTCGACACATCTCTTGGTATAACATCGCCAACGCCGCTAATTTCCAACTGAGCCGATTTACTTCTTTGAGTTCCACAAATTTTAGCAACTACCTTAAATATACAAAATTTCATAATTTGACGAGCATTAAAAAATCTCAATTATCTTAAATATGTATACCCGAACATGTTGTTCACTATAAAACACTACTTGAAATTTCGTATTTAGTATTAAGCTTAATTTTTATGTTTGAGCATAAACTCTAGTTTGAATTGAAAATATTCAGTAATCATTTTGTTTGTCAATGTTTTTGTATTTTCAATCTTTACTAATTTTACATATGGAATACGATGCAAACACAATATATTTAAATAAAAATAATATTATAAACACGACACGTTTCAATCACTACCCTTTGCTATGGAGTAAAATTATCCATTTTCTGGAAAATAGACATAATAATTTTTGGCTCCTTCAACTTTATAAAGAAAAATTATTTAGCCTTTATTTTCTTTTTTAACTTTTGGAATCGCATTTTTATTAAATTATTCTAAAATTAATAAAAAATTTTAATATTTGTTAATTTTATTAACGTGACATACTCGTGGATTATCACATAAATAATACATCAACATTTAATTAATTTTTTAAATTTTTAAAAATTCAAAAAATATTTTTTAAATTATTTTAATTATTTTAAAATTTTAAAAATAGTTTTATAATTTTGTTAAATTTTAAAAAAATAATTAAATATTGATGTGTCATTCACATAGCAATCTACATCTATATCACATCAGTAAAATTAAAAATGTTAATTTTTCCATTTATTTTGGGTGATATAACAAAAACATAAATTTAAGGACTAAAAAAGCTTAAATTTAAATAAATGACTAAAATAACTTTTTTATAAAGTTTAAGGATCAAATAAGTCATTATGTCATTTAATTATTAAAATCTAACACCCACCTATCAACAATCATATCACAGATAAGATATTCAACAATCAACTAATATATTTATCCCAATATCTTGACTATGGCAAACTAATGATATAAGTGAAAGAGGTAACTAATATATTTATTAAAGGTCTATCAAATTAAAATGAAATTTTGATTGAAATAAGGAAGTTAATTTTTTTTTTTTGTATTTTTCATGTCTATTGTATGGATTATGTTTGAAATTTATGACTATCCCTTTTAATAATATCGTATTCAAAATTTAAACTTAGTGGTAAAATTAAAGATTTAAATTTTATTGTATCCTAAATTATAGTCTTGTTATAAATAAGTCTTTTTATTGATTTTATATAAAAATATAAAAAAAATTATAATAATATATTTTAATTGTATATAGAAGAGCATTTTAATCATTTTTCAACTGAACTGATACTTGATATTCGATCATACGTACCTTATACATTTGTTGGCTGACAAGGTTTCAAATATAAAGCATGAAAATACTGTTCAGAAAATTTTGTTCAGGTTTCTATTACAAACTATGAAATAATCTACATTGAAGAGTATTGAAATGAGTTTTTAAGCAATTCCTGCCACTAATGTTGGCGGTTCTTCAACTGTCAGTTTCAGAGTATTTTGTTGCTTGTGGTTTAGGCTATGCCATCAAGAAAATAACCAAAAGCAAGATAAATTTTCAAAACTGAAGTTTCAAGCAGCTGACGGATCAAAATGCTGTAAAATTTACATGTAAAAAGCTTGCTAGAGTACTTCGTTTTCAACTGAAATGCACATTTACAAACTGCACTTGAGTGAATACCTAAGAAGAAACATTATACAACATCCTATTAAAAGCTGACTTATGCAAAAAAGCATAATCACAATCTTCAGAAAAGCATTAGAGCAATTCTTGGAATTCTACATGCACACTTATGTCAGGATAAGGCCACTTTATAATAACCTCTTGACAGCAATGCAGTTGTGCAAGCAAGATGTGCCAGATTTCAACTTACACCTCGATATATGGCATTAGTTCTAAGGTCGTCCAAATTGTCAATGTTTCTGTATCCATTAATCTCCCTGAGACCTGTGTAGCCTCGACGGAGTAGATATTCACGGTAATCATCTTCTACATAAAAAATCTTCTCCTCTGTGTGGACTGGTATATGATCCGACTCATCATAAAGGCAAACTTTTATAGGCAAACCTGAGTGTAGGAATTTGAAAATAAACAAATAATAAGGAACTTCGTTTCTCTTCTGCAAATGGAAAAAATAGGGCCTGCAGCATGCAGGTAATGCTTGATAGCATAATTAAGTGTAGGCTATAAATCTTATTTATCAGTACCGTTAAGGGTGGCCAATGCATGAGGCTCTCATATTGTGGTGATCTTGTGAGGGATTAAAATCCATAGGGATTACCCTTACCTATGTTTCTGTAGATGATCAAGATTATAACATCATTTGGAGCTGTATCTTTCATCTATCATATTTTTATGAAATCAATTACTTGAGTTTATTTATTTATTTTGTGGGGGGGGGGGGGGGGGGGGGGAGGAGGAGGCGGTCAGTATAGTCAACAAAACAGCATGAATGTTGACGCACCTTCATCAAGGTGGAGTGTATAATTCCCTAAAGGCATCTCCCTGTCAAGGCTACGAACAATGTGGTCTTCATCCTCCAACAAAAACGCACGCTTAGTTCTCAATCTAAAAGCAGACTTAATTGCTTCTCGGATGGCATCAGCAGAACCATCTATACCAATCCTTCTGGTGTACTCCCCAAACTTGACAGTTATAACCCTTCCTCCATATGCTTGGCAGTCCACACCTACCAAAAAGGGTGCAAAATAGAATCAGAAGTACAAAGATTTTCATCATAATCGAAACTTTCATGTCAGACAAGATTTAGGATCCAATGTTCATAATCAAAGAGCATTCAACACAAGAGCATTCAGTTGATCAAGCACAAATAAAATGTGCACATGATGAACCCCAAAAATAAAACCTAAACATCGTGCTACATGCAAATCTTTTTTTTTTTTTTGTTGTGGCAACATTTTGCAGAACAAAAAAAAAAAACTTCATGTTTTTTGGTAATTTGGTTTAGCAAAAATTCTAACACAACTTACCATTTCCAGGGGTCTCTCTCCAATTCCAAGGAGGAACCCCACTGGCTGCAACTGCATCAGCTGCAGCGATAGCAAGAGGATGGCCCTCATGATCTAAACGTCTTTCAAGATTAAGTATTGGCCTACCACTAGCTGCATACCAGAATGCACAAACAGAAGGAGATGCATGACTTTTAAGATAATTAGAAAAAAAACGTAACATGAAAAATAAAACAAGTGTTCTATGGTGAATAGATGAAAGACATGCTGCAGTAGAAGGTCATTCACTACAGATCAAGCAGCAATTCAGTAGAGTACAAAAATGTTAGGCCGGCATGCAAGGGCATCAACCCGCAATCAATCCTCTTTTCATTGTTTGACTCCCCATTCTAAATATTCCCCATAAAATAAAACTTTCATCAGATTGAAATCAAAGAGAATACATAAGATTACATAACCACATAATATAGATAGCAGGCTTATGGACCCCAGTGATAGATGCGTGTCATCCATTAGATTGAATTACTCCACATTCAGCTTTCTGCCCCTAACAAAAACATGTACTTTGTGCAGTTAAAGGTTGTTGAAGTCATGTGCAGACATAACAAATTCCACCAGATGGAAGGGTAGATTAATAAAATATACCATCAACTGTCTAGAGATGCTAATTGCTCTCTAGGCAAAGACATTGTTAAGAACAGTTTCCATCTGATAATTATGAGTGCTCCATAGTAGTAGTAGTAGTATTAGTAGTAGTAGTAGTAGTATTGTAGATAATCAGCTGGTCTCTATTAGCACATGACTTACAATCTCAGGAGAACTTATCCTAAGTGGGAGCAGTTGGTATGTTGGGCTCACTACAAGGCTAATGACACTGTCACCACAATTAAAATGTCAAAATTTGCTGCAAGAGATTGTGAAAAAAGGGAAACAAACAACCAAGGCTGTCCACGGAGGAGTCTCAGCTTCATGAAAGATGTTAACAAAGCTGAAAAGAGAGGTTACTGAAAAGCAAAAAGTGATTGTTCGGTTTTAAGTTCATAAAAGCACATCCGATTTGACTGATGAAATAAATAGAGGGGACAATACCTAAAGATGGCCTCATTAACACAACAGCTAACAGTGTTGGCCTTATGAAAAATATGCACATAACTTGCAGCTCCCAAAATAGGAGTTTCAAGATAGATACACTCTTCTCTAATCATGCCCCATAAAGCTCCTAAAAGCAAGCAAGAAGATGATGAGATATAGTGTCGATAAGATTAATGGCACTGCATCCAATAGATTCTATGTATTACCCAAATTAACTTGAAGAGAAATACTACAAGATGCATATAAAGGATAGGAAACCAAAAAGATAAAAGAAGAAAAACCAGAAGAGAGCAATCTCAAATTGAAACAAAAAATAATAACCTTCAACAGGACCAAATGACATGCCAGCATCCTCAAAACCTGCAAGAGTCAAACCATATTGGTAATGATTATTAAAATCATAGTAATGACAAGAAAGACTCGATATGTGTTGCAATAAGAATAAAGAAACAATACAACTATCTATCAGGTAGTCTACATGAACACCCTTGCAACAAAGCGAGAAAGAGGGAGAGGACGCAGAAATCTCCAAAAGCAGGAGGCTAAATCTTATATAGAATTTTCATTAAGTGATATGCAACAGCAAGGTATCATGCCCACATAAGATAAAAACCCAGAAAACCTCGTAAAAGCAGCCAAGAGGTATGGAACAATAGAGTAAACCAGATAAGACAACAGAGAGGAAATCAAAAGACCATAAATAGATGACTCTCTCTTTGCCTCTTCCAAAATAAAATTTGCAGATACCAACATAATACTTCCCTACTCTTATTAAAAAGGTGGTATTCAAAATTTTAATTGAGCCCCTCATTATTTTTCAATGCATGACCCCTTGCTTCAAAAGCACATTTAATCAACGTTGAATATTTACCTGTCTAAGCTCTAACAAAAATAACATTTAAAAGCTGCCATTTTGCAAGTTCTAATTTTCATAAGGATACATGAAGGCAAACCCACCTTCTTCAAAGCACACAATAAAATCATAAAAAAGTAACAGGAGAAAGAGGAAGACTGTCAAGTCATTTCCAGTCAAAGGAACTCGTACGGTTAAAGAACCAAACCTATTTCTTTCTTCAACTGCAGTTTATACTACCATCTTATGCTAAGTTACTCGGAGTCCGGAGGTGGGAATGTCTAGTATGGGTATGATTAGTTCTTTTCCAAGGTTTCCATGTATTTGAGGACTAGCATCATATTTTGATAGCAATACCCGGATATACGTCTAACACAAATACTTCAAGAAAAGATGGACAGAGCAAAAGTCATTCAACTTTAAAAATTCTAGCAGCAATTAACAAAAAATTCTGATGGTATAAAGCTTAGACATCAGTATATACAGTGGAAACGCATTAATGCCATATCACCCAAAAACAGATTCTTGAATCCAAATAAAGCCTTTCAAAGAGGAAGTCCGCAAAACCATCATTCAATTACGGAATAACAACAATTTAATATAAACTCCACTGTCAAATGCAATTTTTTTTAAAAAAAAGGGTAATAAATAAAATATAGCATATACCCTTGTCAGCGAAATGCATATAAGAATCAACCTTAGGAGGAGGAGTTGGACTCTTATAAGCATTCTTCGTTCTCTCCCTTAAAATCTCTTCAATTTCCTTATAGTAAGACATCTTAGCAGACCCACTCCCTCTATCTTGATGCTTAGCTTTTTTAAACTCCTTCAACAAGTTCCTCCATTTATCTGTACACATAGTTGGGGATCGATCGAACCCTTTCTCTCTCATCTTGGCCGATATCTGCTCCCACAAGTGCTTGTTGGATTTCGAAGTATTGAAAAGGCCATCCATTTCCCTTCGAAAGGCGATAAGGCTTCGAGTTTCGTCTTGAACCCAGGTCTCGGCTCGTTTCTTGGGGGCTTTGACTTCTGGGTCTTCGCAGCTGCTTTCACCTAAGATCATTTGCTGTTGGTGAGGAGGGTGGTGGTGGTGGTGGTGGTGGTGGTGGTGGTGAGGTAGCAAATCTCCATTGGTAGTGACCTCGATGATCATGTCACGGGCGGTAGCAGGGCCTTCCTCCTTGTACAAATCTATGGAACGGGGTTTCTCCGATAAGTACATGGGGCTTTGGATCCGATTAAAAAATGGGTTTGGTTCTTTTTTGCACGGTTTAGGCTTTTAGGAGTTGAAAAAAGTGAGGGTTTTGACAAGGAGAAGGAGAAGGGAATTCATGGCGGATGGGATTTAATTTTGACGTGCTTTTATTTATTTTATGTATTTTGATAGGAATTATAGCAGAGAAAGATAGAAGACGAGGAGGAGAGCGTGGAGTTAAAGCTTGGGCAGTGAGTGTATTATTTGTCTAATATAATATAATATTTTATTCATTGTTTTTGCCTCTTTTACTTTCATTCGCCCTTCTACGATTCTCTAAATGGGTAGGGTCGAGTTCCAACGAGTTCTAATAAAATTTTATGCTCAATCAATAAGTTTAGGTCTAGTCGAATTTAAAAAGTAGATTTGATTTTTTGTTTAAGTTTAATTTAAATTATAAATGCTAAATTTAGATTTGAATTGATTCGGACCATATTAAAGTTTGTATAATTGATATGATAGAAAATATATCGAAATTTACTACGAGGTATCGATATCTTTGAGAGGATATCGATACTTAAGTAATTTTTCTTTAGGCATGTATTGATATCTTCGGAAGGGTATCGAAACCTTGTTTTGATACTTTCTATGAGGTATCGATACCTTAGACATGTTTTCAAGTCGGTCGGGCTTAGGTCAAAAAGACCTTGCCTAAGGCTTGTCTATTTTCTAAACGGGTCTTATTTTTTTGTCTAATCTCATTTTTCATATCTATATTTTTGTCCAAACCCTCTCACTTTTTAAACAAATCTTCAAGTCGAATTAAACCATCCGACCTATGAACAGATCTACATTATAATGTGTTTTGCCCTTTTACTCCATTTCCTTAAACTATATCCAAATACAACTTTCTAATCATTATTTTTGGGTTAATGCACTTTTGGGGCTCAATTTAGCCATTGTTGTTATGTTGAGATTAATTTTTATTAAAATTAATTTTTGAATTTGATAATAACTTTTAAATAGGATTTGAATTTTCTTTCAATTAGTCATTAATATTTTCTTTAAAAAAATTGGATTAAAATAAATTTAAACTGTAGGAACAATTATCTAAGTCAAGCCTTAACTTAAAAACGACTGTCAAGTTCAAACTTAGAAAAGTACATTCACCCTTATTTTTACTTCTTCAACTAAAATATATTGGGTAAAAATATCATAATAATTCTTGTCATATATTTTGGATTACATTTTGGTCTATCTACTAAAAAAGGGCAAAGTAATCATTTTGTTAAATATGACTCCTATTTTTAGTCAAATTTGAGAAATAATCTTCTAGTTAAACTCTATTTATTTGTTTCAATCAAACACTGATTAGTTTAGATTATTTTATTATTATTTGACCTTTAAATTTAGCCTATAAATAGGCTCTTTTACAACCTTAGAAATTTACACCCATTAGAGATTAGAACTCATAACACATTTAGAGAATTTTGTGTTTACGTTTTGAGGATTCTTTGTTTTTTGGATTTTCGAGGTTTAGTTATTATCCCCATCTTTTGTACTCTTCGTTCTTTTGCCACTATAGTAAAATTATCTTTTCCCGTGGTTTTTTATCCTTTTTGGAGGGGTTTTTCCACGTTAAATTTGTGTGTTCAATTTCTCAATTTCTTCTGCTAATTTTACTTGTTCGTTGCTTAATCGGGTCGATCCCTAACAAGTGGTATCATAGCTAATTCAATTTACATAGATCAACCCATTCAGATATGGCAGCAACAAGGTTTGAAATTGAGAAGTTCGATGGTGAGACAAATTTCAATTTGTGGCAAGTTCAGATGATGGCAATTCTAGTTCAATCCGGTTTGAAAAAGGTTGTTACCGGGAAAAAGCCTGAGAATTTAAATAAAACAGAATGGGAAGAGCTTCATGAAAAGGCTTTGTCTGCAATCCAGTTGTGCCTCGCGAATATGGTATTGCACGAGGTATTGATTGAGAAGACCTCATCCGCCTTATGGAAAAGGTTAGAAACTCTTTATGTGACTAAGTCTCTAGCTAACCATTTAGTGTTGAAACAATGCCTATTTACGTTTCGCATGAACAAAGGTGAGCTTCTTAGAGATCACATCAATCAATTTATTACTCTTTTAAATGAATTAAAGAACGTTGAGGTTCATATTGATGATGAAGATCAAGCTATGCTATTATTGTGCTCTTTACCCCCTTCATACAAGTCTTCCAGGGAGACCCTAATTTATGGCAGAGACAAACTTTCGTTCGAAGATATGAAGGTCATTTGTTGAGTAGAGACAAACTCGACAATGAGCTTTATTTGAATAGCAAGGCAGATAGGCAAGCTTCTGTTTTGGTAGCATCAAAGAAATGAGACAAAAGGTGTCGCTATTGTAAAAAGTTAGGTCACGTCAAAGCAGATTGTTATAAATTGCGAAATAAAAGAGCTGTTGAGAGTAACAAGGAAGATGTAGCTGGTGCTAATTTGGCCGATGAAAGCGGTGATGATTTCTTGTTAGTTTCAACGAGCGATAACTCCAAGCTTACGTCCGAGTGGATCCTAGATTCTGGATGTTCTTTCCACATGTGTCCCAATAAAGAATGGTTCTCCACATACAGTTTGGTTGAAGGTGGAGTTGTACGCATGGGAAACGATTCATCTAGTAAGGTAATTGGTATTGATACTGTTAAAATTAGGATACACGATGGGACGATTATGACACTCTCAGATGTTAGGTATGTAGCTGATTTACGAAAGAATCTCATCTCCTTGAGTATTTTAGACTTGAAAGGATGCAAAATCAACATCGAGTCAAGGGACATTAAAGTATCTCGTGGATCTCTCGTTTTGTTAAAAGGTAAAAGAACTGGCAGTCTTTATATTCTGGAAGGTTCTACAGTGACCGGTGAAATCGGACGTCCCTCGTCCGTTACGGAGTCGAAGTCAACTCGTTTGGAGCGGAGGCAACTTGGTCATATGAGGGAAAAAGGTATGACCGTTGCGTTGAAGTTCTCTTTTGGATACAGGTTTTGAAAAGTTAGGGCACTGTGTTCGTGATAATCAGACCCGGGTTAATTTAGCAGTGTACAAGTCGAAGGCTAGAAGTCTTCTAGTTTCTAAGCACAAATTCGACTCAGTTAATTTCCTGCATAGTTCAAGATAGGCTCGTGGTGAGCTTTGGCAAAGATAGCATTGTGGAAATATGAGTCAAGGTGGAGATTTGTTAAATATGACTCCTATTTTTAGTCAAATTTGAGATATAATCTTCTAGTTAAACTCTGTTTATTTGTTTCAACCAAACACTAATTAGTTTAGATTATTTTATTATTATTTGACCTTCAAATTTAGCCTATAAATAGGCTCTTTTACAACCTTAGAAATTTACACCAATTAGAGATTAGAACTCACAACACATTTAGAGAATTTTGTGTTTACGTTTTGAGAGTTCTTTGTTTTTTGGGTTTTCGAGGTTTAGTTATTATCTCCATCTTTTGTAATCTTCATTCTTTTGCCATTATAGTAAAATTATCTTTGCCCGTGGTTTTTTATCCTCTTTGGATGGGTTTTTCCATGTTAAATTTACGTGTTCAATTTCTCAATTTCTTCTGCTAATTTTACTTGTTCGTTGCTTAATCGGGTCTATTCCTAACACCTTTTATAATAGAAGAAGTAGCAAAATATTTTCTCCTTTAAATTTTTTCATTAAATACTTCTATTGGGTTTGTATATAAGGCCAGGGGCAAAACGAGGAATTTTTTTAGGGGGTTGAAATGAAATTTTAATTTTTAATAGTCTATATCTTTACAATTTTTAAAGGATTAAATTAAATTTTCATAATTTTAGGAGGGGCCAAAGTACAATTTTACCTTTATTAATTTAAAATTTTAAAATTTTTAAAGGACTAAAATAATAATTTTCCATTTTAGAGAGGCCAGGGCCCCTACCAGCCCCTCGGATTCGCCTCTATATAAGGCATAACAACAAATTTAATCCTCAATCATTATACACATAGAAATTTCTTTGGTAAAAAGAGCATTGCAAATTAGTAAATGGAATATACTAGAAGAAGGTAAAGAGGAAGACTAAAGTAATTATAATGACCCGAAAATCAATGTTGTCAGAAAATGTAGCTTTGAGACCCTATTTCCTAAAATCGAGCCTTTAAATATTTACGGAGTTGTATTATATGTGAATTGAATTTTGGATAGGTAAGTTTACCGAATTAGTGATTTATTAAAGTCTTATAGATTTTTAATTAAGAAAGGAACTGAAAACCTAAATTGTGATTAACCTAAGGCCTAAAATAGCAATTAAACCATGTTATTATACAAGTTAGTGGTCGGCATGGTTTTTTGGTTATTTAAATTGCTTTAAAATAAAGTTTTGTTATTAAACAAACGTAAAACAATTATATATATAATGAGATAGTGGAAGAAGATGAACATTTCCATCATTTTCTCCGCTTGAACACCGAAACAAAAAGAAGAAAACCTAAAAGAAAAGTTTGAAGCTGTCCACCTTGATTGTTAAATTGTAAAAGTTTTAGAAAATTACTATTGTTAATTTCTTGAAGTTTTAGGTATTAATTTGATAGATTTTAAGATTAGAGGTGAAAAAGGATTAAATTGTAAAGTTAATTGATAGTTTTGTAGAATAAAGACTAAAATGCATAAATTGTGAAACTTGTTGTAAAAATGAGAAATATGAAGTCCGTAATGAATTATGATGAAATCGAATTTCAATTTGGAGTTGTAGATGAGCGCAATTTGGAGTTGTAGAAATGAGAAATGAATCGTCACTTATTTCTAGATCCTTATTCATCAATTTGGAGTTGTATAGGATTACTTCGGCTATGAGCTAATGAGCTTACTCCATTTTTGTTTGATGAGACATTAGATGTTAAATTGGTGTGAATGGTTGGATTCGTGTATCTGTTTAAGTCCGGATCAAGTTAATAGGGAATTAAAATGTGAAATAGATTTTGATATTCAATATAATTGTAATATCTCGAAAGCCATTACAATCTACAATACAAATGTAGCGAAAAATCGAAATTTTGTTCTCGATAAGGTGAAATAAGGAAATAAAGAAAAATGAAAGTAATAAAAAGGAGAAAGTTGAGTGATGTCAAAGAAAATAAAATCAAGAGGTATGTTAGGATATATTAATTTAGAGTAAGGACTAAAATGTAAATATGAGAAAAGTTAGTGGCTCAAGCGTAAGTATCTAAAATGTATGAGGTTAACGATAAATATGGAGAAGTTGAGGAATAAAATTTAAATTAAGTCAAGCTAGGCAGGATTTTTGGAAGCCAACACTCATATTGAATACTAATAGCAAGAAATTAGATGTGTTGTTATTTTATATCTTTTGTCTCACAATTAAATATGTTAATTACAACTAATAACTCTATTTTTTGATAATGGCTGAATTTGGCATTTTGCTTAAGCCATAGAATTCGGACAACACAGATTTCGGGAAGAAAAACAAGAAACAAATATTGTTCCCAAAAATAACTGGTTCTTTTGCGGTCAACTCTGTAACACAAGTTTCTTCTAAAATAACCCAATATGAAAAGGTCAAACAAAAATGGTTGTTAGTCACCCAAAAATAACTAAGTTTTGCCAAACTCCAGTCAAAGATTAGGTTAAATAAATATAAAAGAGCAGTTAAGCAATAAACAAGAGATCTGAAGGAAAGAAAAAAGAGAGAGATGGATTCTGGGTTATCATGGGCTGATCAGTGGGACACTAATCCTGATCCTTCACCAGCAGAGCCTGACAAGAAGAAGAAGAAGAAGAAAGAGGAAGGTTCCACCAAGAGCAAGTTTAGCAAGTCAGTGCTGAGTTTCAAATGGATTAAAGAATTACGTAAGAAAGCTGAGCAAAAAAATAATGACAGCAAATAAGAACATATGAAAACCCTATCTCCATGGATCCTTCCAAATTTTAACTTCAACTTTTACTAGAACTTTTATGTTCTTTATTGCTCTCTCTCTCTCTCTCTCTCTTTTAATCCCTTTCTGGTTCAAAGATGAGATTTATGTGAACAAATAAAAAAAATCTTGTTTTCATCTTATATTGTTCATTGGGTAAATTATATATGAGTTTTTATTTATTGGATATTAGTTTAAGTGTATTATGTTCTCAAAGGATAAACAATATGCTCATTGATGAGTTTATATATGAAACTTGAGATTTATGACTATGAGCTTTTTTTTTTCTTTTTTCTTTTTTTTTTTTACAGCAGGAAAAATCGCTTGGGACGTTCAAAGGGATTTTTATTTTAAAGGCTAAATTTTTTTTTTAAGTTCACCCAACTGTTTTTAAACTTTTTAATCATTTAATTATAAAAAAATATTATTTAATTTTATCCTTTTTATCACTAATCATTAACTAAATAACGGAAATATGATTTGATAGTTATGAAAGTTAATATAATAAATTTAATTTTTTAAGTTTACACATTTGTGTTAAGCTAGTTTTGATTGTAAAAAATAATAATCTTTAAGATTCGTGTGATTTGAGTTAATTCTAAAAAAATATAAAATATATAATAATTTTAATCTCGAAATTTCAATTTTCAATTTTTCTAATTTTTTTCTTTTTTCTTCTCCATTTTCTCTTCTTTCTTTCTATCGTTATTCATGAAAACCCAAAATCCAAAATTTGGCGGCCAACATCTACGACAACCACCACTCGCTAGACATTGACCGTTGACCACTAGTGTAGTTGCGGCTTAAGCCCAAAACACATCCTTAAATTCACTTTCTTCTTCTTTGTTCCCATTCCAACTTTTTACCTTCACCTTCCTCTTTTGAAGTAAATTGGTTTCAATTTTTTATTTGATGACATGATATTATTATTTTATATGATTTAACAAATAATTTAAAATTTATAATATTTAAATATTTAAAAAGTCATAAATAAAAATTATAATTCTAACAATTACGAAAAAAAGTTCATCAATATTTAAAATTAAAAAATATATATAAATTCTCAATAAAAATTTTAAAACTTTCCAATATTTATAAAAAAATTAAAATTCTCAATATATATATATATATTATTAAATATATGAGTTAGTATGTGCTATTTTTTCTATAAGTAGTCTTAAAAAATTGACATGTGTATCTTTTTTTAAAATATTTTATTATATTTTATAAGACACTTGTCAACCCCTTAACATTATTTATAGAATCTAAAAATTCCACTAGTACATAATTTTTCTAAATACATTAATGACTCTTTACATTTTTTTCATTTTTTCCATAAGCAATTTTCATTTCTTTTAATTTGAATATTTTTTTTTATTTTTTTCATAAATTTTGGAATTGTTTACTTTTTTTCAAGAAAGAATTGTTTTCTTTTTTAAAAAAAATTTAGAAAAATCTAAAAATTTTACAGTTGTAGTTTTTTTTTTTACAAAAAAAAAAAAAATCAACATCCTCATTATCTTCTTTACAGCATCCTAGGTTCCTTCCTTTCTTTGCTAGGATTGACCCTCCAAATCATATCTTCTTGTTGTCCTCGATGGGGAAATAACAATTACGCCAGAACTAGAGTTGGAAAGATTGGAAAAACCCAAGCTCTTGTTTCGAGAACAAATTGTACACCACAAAGCAAAAGGAAAGAAAACTTGGATTGAATGTGTGGTTATAAAAGTGAATACAGAGCTATGTTTTAGCATTGATAATGAAAGTGTATTGCAAATAAAGCGATTGAAATGGAAACTTAAGAGGCAATGAATGGACGGACTGAAGTTGATGAGGTCTCAATTCAAGTCTGTTCGGATGTGTATAGTAGATTTCATGTTTAAGTTCGAGAATGAAGGCTTTGAAATCCTTGAAGAGAAAATAGTGGGTTTTTTCAACGAGAGCGGTGTCGCTTTGTATCATCAACGTTCAACTAGTGTTAACATTACAGTGAAAAAATATGAGGTAAAGCTTGTTGATGATTGCTAACTTTGACGTCTTTTGTTTCAGCACGAGGAAGCTCCTGCACAATGGAGTGGGCAAGCATTAAGCACTCCCACTACCTCCTCTTCACTTGTCTATGCCTAGAAACAACATTTTTCTTTCATGCTGAATTTTAGTTTCTCGAAAATGGTATAGATATGATGAATTAAAAAAAAAAAAAAAAAAAAAAACTACTGCACAGATTTTCTTTAAAATTTTGAGTTTTTTTTTTACTTGTATATTTTGAATTTTTTTATCCTTTATATATATTTTTTAAGATTTTTAAAATTATATATATAAATGTGTTATGACACAATAATTGATACATAAATCATATTTTAACAAAATAACGAAAAAAAAATAGACAAAGGTGTGATGAAATTATCAACCTAGACCCAAGAAAAAAGAGGTACTAACTTGGGAAACTAATTTCATTTTTATAATTTCAAATTATTTGCTTATACTACAATGACCAAGACTGTCTAACTAATTTCTTTTTCATCTTCCAGCAAGAACACCAAATATAATAAACTAATAAACACCTTTAGCTCTAAAAAAATAGTAGTTATTGATGATAATTGATTTTTACCATTATTTTTAAAAGGAGACATCAAACAAGTAGTTTCCAAGGAAAACCAAATAGATGACAAAGTAAATGTTGGTACCCCTTTAGTCTACCGTGGAAAATTTAAGACAAAGCAACAGTGACTTCAGTTTATCTGTTATTGCCCATAACTTTATTTCATAACAATAAGTCGAGATGTCATATACCGCTGCTAGCAGAAAAATCATGGCCTGCCGTGCAAACTGCTACGCAGCAACAAGACTGATCACAACCAAATTCATCCTGCAACAGAGGCCACAAATATTTCTCGTTCTAAAGTAACAGCTCATGTTCAAGTAGGCAAACTTCCATTTTCCACCTTATTCTCCACAACACAGATTTCAATACAGAATAAAACTTCTTAGGTCATTTCCCACCAACTTCAGTATTGACCATCCACAAGCAAACCCAAAAATGCCAATGAAGTGCCCAATGCCAACCATAGATGCAACACGAGGTTTTGCAATTTAGACATCAAGATTTTATTTGTAGCCTCCAACAATCTGAACAAAGCAACTCCAGACTAAATGTTTCCTCATACTCACCATCATTAATGCACCGGCCACACTGGACGCACCGTGGTATACAAAGAGTGCATCCCCTGCATAACTGAGCAGTATGGTCTTTCTGCTGACAACCCTCTGCAGGACAATCATAAACAAGCCTCACGTTCTCGCATCTCAGGCACATTTCGATATCAATGGCACGATCATCTTCACACACATTTCTTCTGTTATAAAAATGTGGCTTGTGCACAATCTGTTGAATTTGGTTGTCCATGCCCAATAACGACTTCAGCTCTTCAAAATGCTTCTGTGTTACACCATACACCCCAGCAATCCTCAAATGCTTCACCCCTTGTCTGCCCACAGACTTCAGAGCCTTTAGGCTACTCAAAATGCCCTCAATACTTAGTCTTGTACATCCAGGTACACTCAACTACAAGGATAAAATATTAGCTTACAACAAAAAAGAAAAAAAAAATAGTAATCTAAATGTAAAGATGCAAAATATATATTAGACAATTAAAATATTTCCTAATCACAGCTAATGAAGTTTAATACACCACTCTATCAAAAAAAAAAAAAAAAGCAGACACAATTATGAAATTGCAAATTTAAGTTTGAAAAGTGCTTTGAGAGCTAAATCCAGTAACACCAGACAATATGGCAATTATTTGTTTGTTTTTTCCAAGCCTAAGGTTTTTCATGCACTAGAAAAAAGCACTCAAAAGAGGAAGAAGAAAAACCTAAAAGCACTCAAAAGAGGAAGAAGAAAAACCTAAGTATATCATTGCATTAATATGCAATCTCTGATTTTGATTTAGAGTTAGGCAACAAAGCATGTTGGCCAAATAGAAGTTAAACATTAATTTAAGAAAGCAGAAAGAAACTTTCACCAGTTCAATAAAAACATTGGACCTTGACGTATAGCAGAAAAACATAAGCAAACTAACCTACAGCAATCCTCCTTTCTTATAAGTCATTAGGGGAGATACTATTCTTGGTTCTAAATATCTACAAATCATGACAGAGTACGCATTTATCTTCTAGTAGACATGTCTAAAGATTGTTAGGATTTAGACTTCAAGTAACAGTTTTCTAAAGCAATCTCAACAATTGGTGGCTTTACAATTTAAGAAAATCAGAGAGTAGCTAGCAATATCATTCTGCTGAAATAGTAAAATATTAGTCATATTACACCATTATTCTAGTTTATAATTATATATTCCTTATATGCATAATATGGTTAACTCATATGCAAGGGCATCAGCAAATATACCTACAACTTGGTACCAATACAATTCAAGATTCAGAAACTGACGGGAGAATAAAATTTCCAAAGCAACATACTAACCTTGACTAGCTTTGGATTTTCTTCAACCACACACTGAAGGCCCTCATCGGTAATCCTTTGGCAATCTACCAGACTCAAGCATTGTAAGCTACCTTGAGCCCTCCTTGTTATTTGTAAAAGAACATCATCAGTTATCTTCTCGCTTAGTGGCTGATCAATGTGAATATTCCTCCATAAAAGGGGATCATTCTGAACTACAGATCGCAGTGACATACAAACACTTTCAACAGCAAATAGATCCCGCAGACCCAGATAACCAAAGGCAAAATTCAGAGCTTCATGAGGAGCTCCTTCATGTTCCTCAAAACAAACCTCACAATCCTGAAATCCGTCATTTTCCTGATCAACAGAAACCATATCTTCATTCCCAAAACACAAACTGCCCTGTGCACTATGAGCTGATCCAAAACCAGTATGATCAGACACATTCCCTCTTTCCTTTGCCTGAGAATACACACCAAGTCCACCAGAAACACTGCCTTTACATTCGCCAGGAAATGTTTGGAACCACATTGAGTTGTTCCAAATAAAGTTCAACCCAGCAAACAACTGATGACTTCCATCACCTGTCCCCGCATCATCTCTCACATAGCCCCTGTAATCAACCTCTAAATCCTCAAGCCAACCTGTAATTGCGGTGAAAGTAGAGGTGATATCCATTCCAAATGGATCCGAGGGCAAAAGATCAATAATATCATTGGAAACAGGCTCGAGAGAACCAAATTGAGCACCGCTTTTGTCCCTACCATAATCAATGCAATCCTCCCTTTCGCAATTTGAGTGCCAAGATTCCAAATACCCGTCTCCATTCTTCTGTGGGATACCTTCAACAAGGTAACCATTCACGATTCTCATAGGAGAAACCCGATCTTCAGTTAAATGAGCAGGAACAATAGGCCGATGGGAAAAATTCAACGTCATGGTTCTATACCGTATATACAACCAATTCCCTTTCTTCAATATATACTATATAAAAATTTTAACAAAAAAAATTCAACTATTTTATTTTCTATTTGTTTTGGAGGGTTACGAAAATAGCTAAAAAGAGGGAAAAACGATGGGGAAAAAAAGAAAAAGAGGGAATTTTGAGGAGGATTTAACCTAATAAGAAAAACCCTCGATTTTGGATGACAAACTAAAACAACGCACCAAAAATTTCAGAGTTTTTCTTGTGTCAAAATACCTAAACATCGACAACAATCCCAAATATGGGTAAACAAAACCGGTGGCTTAACCTAATTTCTGTATTCACACACAGACACACACACCAAAAAAAGAATCAAATAATTCTCAAAATAATTTCTTTTTTTACTTAATATAAATTTCTTAAGCTTATAACCCCTGAACACAAACCTAACCTAAACTAGGGTTTACGACGAATGAAATAGGTCAAAAGAAACTATACAAAAGAAAAATGATAGATCAAAGAAGAAAACCTGGAATAAGCCATAACCAAAGACCAAAGTAAGATTACCACCAAAAGATAGATTCTTCAATCCCAATCGACAGAAATTATACCAAAAACTATCGCTTCGCTTCAAAAAACCTCTTGGAGACAAAATTGCAAAGTTTTCTCTTCTTGTTTTTGTTTGGTGGTTGAGAAACTGGGCAACTCGATCCAAGCAGACAACTAGGAAGAGGTGTTTTTCCGCGGAGAGCGAGAAAACGAGAGAAAAGGAAACAGAACTGAGAAATAAGTAAGTATATTATTTTTGCATAATAACTTATTTCGCCCTTCAACTTTAAAAAAATTATTTTAGTCTTTTTTTAATTTTTTATTTTTTTAGCCTTTAAACGTATATTTTATCAAAACATTTAAAAATAAATGAAAAAAATTTTAAAAAAATTGAATGGATGGTTATAAAATTGGAGAAACAAAAGATCATTATGCAAATTATTTTTATTATTATTCTTTTGGAGCTGGAGAGGGATCAGTAGGAGGAAATGGGATACGGCGAAATCGGTGACATTTGGCTCGAAGAGCAAGCGATTAATTTGATGCAGTTAAAGGTAAAAGGACTTCTTCAGTCCTTTTAATTTTGAAATTAAACAAATTAGTTTCTATCAAAAAAAATTAAAGCAATTTAATCTTTATCAATTTTGAAAGTAATAATTAAGGATAATTAATCACGATGTTAATATCTTTAGTTAAATGTGCATAATTTTGATTGGTACAAAAATAAGTTTAGTCCTTGATATTTATATATTTTATTATTTTAGTCTTAATTCTAAAAAAATCAACAAATTTAGTCTCAACTTTTATATAGTTACAAAAATATTACGGGTTAAATTTGTTAAATTATGAGCAAAATGATAAAATGTGTAAATTATGAAAGCAAAATTTATTATTATACCAATCAAATTTATGTAAAATTGACGAAAACATTAACGTTATGATTAATTGTCCTTAGTTTTAACTTTTGACGAAAAATTAAGTGTTAAAAATAAGTAAAAATTTAATTATTAAATTTAAATTATAAAATTTATCTGGTACATTATTTAAAATTAATTATGAAATATAATTATATTATTTGATAAATATAGATTTTATATTATAAAAATATATAATCTACATTTTATCTTTTATTTTCAAACATTTTACCTTATTCTAAACTAAAATAAAAACTTTTAAACATAAAGTTTTATAGGATAATATAATAATAAAATAAAAAATTGAGTTAATTGAAAACATTCTTCATAAAGTGATGAGTAGTTCTTACCTATTTATCATTTTTCATAATTTTTTTGTAGAAATTTTTTATTAAATTATTTTTATTTTGGATTATCAAATATATGTAAAATATTAAATCATTAAAAAATTAATTTTCAATTAATTTCATTTTTAAATTTAATTTTTTCAATGATTTATCAAACAAGGTTAGTTTTGGTTAAAAAAATTATGGGATTTTAATATTTTAAGTTAAAATCTCATTATTTGTATATTTTTATTTTAGGTGTAAATTTGTTTTTCATAAATTTAATATAAAAATAAAAAAATAAAAGCATCTTTATAGTAATTTTTTTAAACATCTTTATTTTAATTTAAACTGGTCAAATTGGGCTTGGTATGTGAAACCTGGCTAACGGTCCAACTGGTGGTTAGGCCAGACCGATCGAGTCGTCACTGATCCGGATCGAACCGGCTCGGCGTGCTATAAGGATGTCGCACTTGCATCACCCGACACGGCGGTATTAGTGGCTGCGACGGCGGTGATTGGTCGTCGGTGGTTGAACAGTGGAAAAGTTACACTCCTACTCGGACTCTACCAGAAAATTTGATTTCAGATTAATTATTCTAAAAATAATATTATTTTAATAGTTTAATATTAAATTAAATTTAATACTTATGTTAATAGTATTTTATTAATGTAATATTAAAGTGATTATCTTAATATTAAATTTAATTTAATGTTTATCTTGTAGAAAAACATCCTATTATTTTAATAAGATTTAAATATTAAATTAATATAATATTTAATCATTGTTGAACTCTCTAAACTATCCCTATATAAAGAGAGCATTGGGTCATTATTTAAATACACTAGAATTCAATATAAAATTGAAGAGAGAAATCCTCTGAAGAGATTATTTCGAAAAATTTCTAGAGATATTTTCTAATTTACAATTTGACCCAAAAATTTAGAAAAATTAAAAAATTACCCCACTTATAATTTTTGTGAAAAATTTTCTGATTCGAAGCGAGCCCACACTTGTCAAACGTGAGCTTAAGGATAGCAGAGAAGACTACTCGGTTAAAGCGCTCATCTTAGATGAATTGAAAAAGTACAATTTTGATTAAGTGTTTATTACTTTAGATATCACAATTAAGATCTTGTCTTGGAAAAATTTTAAAACTCTGGTTTTTCCCTAAATTTATTTTCCACTACATTTTCCAAACCCCTTTTTTCCAATAGTGATTTATTAGATGCAACCAGCAAGATCACTTGACCTGGATTCTTTTTTATACACCGAACTACCTAAAAAGCAACCCTTAACCCTTAAATGGGATTTATTTGGTTTGTGCATGAATTGACATAAGTTTTGAACTGCAAACGATATGCCCGGTTGTGTATTGGTTAAATATAGCAACCTGCCCAAAAGTTTTTGGTATACTGCAACATCAGGAATCAATTCATCACCATCAGCTCTTGGTTGAACAAACTCATCATACTCAATTGAAGTGAGCTTTTGATTTTATTTAAGAGGTGTACTTGCTAGTTTTGCTTCTCTTAACCCAACATCGGCTATCAACTCCAACGTATACTTCATTTGATTCAACATTTGATCTTGACACCTTTATACCAAGAAAATATTTTAGCTCACCCAAATCTTTCATCTTAAAATTTTGATACAGAACCTTTTTAAGCTCACTGATCATATTAACATCACTTCCTGTGATTAGTAAATCATCAACATAAACAAGTAATATTACTATGTTACTTCCTTGCAACAACGCTTTAGTAAGCTTTAGATTCCACTATTGAAAAGCATGCTTTAAACCATACAACGACTTGAGAAAACGACACACCTTATGCTCCCCCTGTTTGCATGAAAGGTTAATAGCAGATAAACAACTTTTACAAAGTGAATTTGCATGAAATTGATATTTAGAGACTAAATTGTAAAGTTGTGAAATTCAAAGAAAAATTCTGAATTTTTTGAATCATAAGTGCTGTAAATGATATATGGAAATTTTGGTTAGGCTTGGAAAAAGGATTAAATTTCATGAATTTCATTTTTCGAGCTTAGGGATGAAATTGGAATTTATGAAAAGTTTAGGGGCAAAATAGTAATTTTTCCTAGAGTGTAAATTGAGTCCAAATGAATATGAAACATGATAAATTGATGATTAAATTTGATTATACAGATCCAAAAAACTCAAATACGAAGCTAGATCGAGGAAAGGAAAAAATTTCAAATCAGTAGATTTTCGTGTACAAACAAGCATCAAGGTAAGTTCATGTAACTTAGATGAGTATGAAAATATGCTGATTTAAATGATGTATTGAATTGAATGTGAAATATGAAATTGTATATGTAAAATGTATAAATGTTGTAAAATAAGAAATGAACACATGTTCAGAATTATTCGAAATGAGTTAAGTTCTGTTGAATATTGAATTTTGATGGATAAATGTGATTTCCCTTGTTAAATGAGGTCTTGTATTTGTTACTGACGGGATTTATCTCGAACAAGTAACCCTATTAACCTCATTACAGATAGGATTTAACCCGGACAAGTAATCCAGATCAAGCTCTTTAGAGCATATGTTAAAGAAAGGATTTAGCCTGGACTGGCAATCCTGATTAAGCTCATATGAGCATATGCAGAAGATAGGATTTAGCCTGGACTGGTAATCCTGTTGTATGATATGTGGCTCGAGAGTGTGTTTTTTGATTATGTACCCTAATGGGTACCCCTGAACATGAATTGACAGATATCTGAATTGTACACTTTGAGTTACTACCTGAGTATCCATCGATAATTTAGTAATTCAACAGACAATACCATGACATTAGAAATGATGAGATAGAAAGAAAAATGTGTTGAATGTACATGAAACACTTGAAAGATTTGGCATGACGAGCTCGTCTATGTTTAAGATGTTATGTGAATCTACTTGACTAACTCAAATTGTTGAAGTCGTGTATGTTAGGTTGATAATCAAGTAATTTAGATGTACATGTATATGATTAATTTAATGAAAACTTATGGTAAGTTAAATTCTTATTACATGAACTTACTAAACATTAAATGCTTACTAGGTTTTATTTCTCTGTTTTACAGTGCTCGAAAGTTCCTGAAGGTTGGAAACGGTCGGAGCAAAATCACACATCCTCCAGCTCATTTTGGTATAAATATGGATCTTATTTGGTATAATGGCATGTATAGGCTAATAAGGCTAATATATTTGTTGAATTGGATGAATGTAAACTAACCATTGGAATGGCTAGTGATTACTTGATTTTGGTATGTTTATAAAGTAAATAATGGATTTGCATGAATGTTAATATGGTTTGAGTTGGTAAAATAAACATGTGTGTTAAATGAGGTAAGATTTGGAATAAGTGAATATGTGAAAATATAATACATTGAATGATAAATTTTGTTGAACTTAAATGCTTGAATTAGTTGGTTGGTATTGGTAAAGTTTTATGTAGGTTTTGGATGAAAAAGGGTGAGGAATAAGGCTTGAAAAATAGCTTTATTTTGTCCACACGGGTAGACATACGGGAGTGTGTCTAGGCCGTATATGACACACGGTCTGGTACATAAGCATGTAGCCTAGCCGTGTGTCCCCTGTATCCTAAAAATTGAGAAATAGAATGCTCTAAATTGAGCACACAGGCAGAGACACGGGATGTCTCTTGGCCGGGTGAAACCTGCACCTAATTTTCAAAAATTAAATTAACCATATGGCCTAACACACGGGCGTGTGACCTGGCTGTGTGACTTAAATTTCTTCATGAGTTGTAAGTCAGAGAGTTACACGGGTAAGGGACACGGGCGCGTGACATCACATAGCCTAAGACATGGGCATGACATATGGCCGTGTGAGCCACACGGTCTCACCACACAGGCGTGTCCCTCACCACACGGGCGTGTGACTCCTAAATGTGAGAAAAATTTTGGAATTTTGTGAAAAATTCTCAGAGATTCGAATTTAGTCTTGACTCGATTCTAATGCATGTATTGGACCTCGAGGGTCCAATCAAGGGACGTTTTGATAAAACTCAGAAAATTAATAGTACTTAACTCTATTTAGTTATACATGTTCTATGAAACTCTGGTAATGCTTCGTAATCCTGTTCTGGCGACGGATACGGGATAGGGGTGTTACAGACCCACCTTGGATCCGAGATGGCTTCAGTATATGTTTAAGGTTCAGATATGGTAGAAATACTTGCTACAAACAACTGAATATAAACAGGTAAATATAAAAAGGAATGAACATGTGAAATAGGGTATGAACCTGTATCAAGGGAAGTAGAAGACTGATTGGAACAGATATAATCCCTCATTCATGTAGGTTACTTAACAGACAGTGTGGTGTGTCTTAATGGGTTTGAGGTGGAAGATGCTGGTTGAACAGAAGGAGATAATGATTGTTCAATGAAGAAACAAGATTGACTAGGTGAAGTATTATCGACGGGTAAAATCAGTAATCTGGGCATTATAGGAATGGAAGGCATGGGCTCAAGATCAAGAAAATTAGAGCTATCAACTGTACGGAAAAAAAAATTTTGGGTGGAAAATTTAAAAGGAAACACATTTTCATGAAACACAACATTATGATTAACAAAAAAAAAAAAATTGGTTTCAAGATTGAATAATAGGTAGCCTTTTTAAACATTAGAATATCCCATAAACACTAAAGGAATAACTTTTTGAGAAAATTTATCATGATAATGAGGTATGGTAGCATAACAAATACACCCAAACACTTTTAGACGAGAAAGATCAGATGGTTTATTGTATAAAATTTCAAAAGGGCTCTTCTAATGCAAGAGAGGAGTGTGAATCGATTAATCAAAAAATAGATTTTTAATACACATTCGCTCCAAAACTTACTAGGCATATTGTATTGAAATTTGAGAGACCTAGCAATGTCAAGCAAATGTTTATGTTTACACTTAACAACCCCATTTTGTTGGAGAGTGAGAGCACATAATACCTAACATACTAAAATATTCACTACACTCATTCTTGAAAAACTCATATCCTTTATCACTATGAACATATTTTATATTAGCTGAAAAATAATTCTTAATCATAACAATGAATTGTTTAAGATATACAAGGGTATCACTTTTAAATCGCAACAAATACACCCATGCTATTCTCAAGTAATCATCAAAAATGGTTTAAAAGTACCTATGACCACTATGAGTAGAAACTCAATAGGGCTCCCACAAGTCTATATGGATAAGAGAAAAAATAACATCAACACGAGTTGTACTTACAAGAAAAGGTAGTCTAGTTTGTTTAGCAAAAGGACATACTAGACATTATTGTATGCTATCACTATTCAAAACTGTATAGGGAAGATTAATCACATTATTCAATCTTGAAACAAAAGCATGGTTGAGTCTAGCATGCCAAGGAAAAATGGTTCAACATTTGCTGAAAGAGATGTAATAGGTGTAGTTATAGCCACCTTAGTTTGTCAAGAAGGTTGCAGGATGTAAAAACCATATTTCTCCTTACCAATCCCCCTCATCTTTCCACTTGAGAGATCCTATATAAGATAAAATTTAGGATAAAATGAAACAAAACAGTTAAGGTCAATACTGAGTTTAGAAATTTGAAAGAAGGTTATAGTGGAAATTTGAAACATAAGGAACTTTTGTAAGCTGAAGGTCAGGGTGAATAGTGCAAGTACCAATGTAAGTGATTGAGATAGATGAGCCATTCGGTATTCGAACATAAGGAAAATCCAATACACATGCAATAGGGAATTCTAAGCACTGGAAAGTAGAAAGCATGTGGTCAGTAGCTCTAGTATCCATGATCCAGTTATTAGATACACCAACCATACCTGCTAAACTTGCGACAACTTTAATTATAGGCTCATTGTTCAACAAATTTAAGATTTGCTGACATTGTGCTTGAGTAAACACAAGTGCTTGTTGACCATTCACGACACCAACATCACTAGCCACATCACTACCACCAGCTGAATCACTAATTGATGCATTGTTCACCACGAATCCATATGCATTATTAATTATCTTATTAGTGAACTTAAAATCAGTCGGGTAACCAATTATCTTATAACAATTTCTCTTTTATACCCTTTTTATCTTACAATGATCACATGTCCTATTAAATATCTTCTTTTGCATCATATTTTCTGCATTTGTTGAGTGTAAAGAAATTGAATAAGAACCTACAACACTTGGGCTGTGCTGCCTCTGGGATTCCTCTTGCACGAGCATGGAGTGCAATTGATTTATAGGTGGGACCGCATTATATGACTTCTTCAATCCCATCAGAAATTGAAAAAGACGTTGTTGTAAAACATGCTCAACATTTTACCTCGACTGATCACAACCACATGAAGAAAAAGGCACAAAAGTATCATATTCATCCCAAATAATCGCAGCTTAGTGAAATAGACATATATAGAATTAGTACCTTGAAGATGCTAAGTAATCTTATGATGCAAAAAATAAACCCTAGAGCCATCAACTTTATAAAACATTTCATTAAGATCCTTCCACACAACTATTGCGCTAGAGGCAACTACAATTCCTACCGAGAGCTCCCTGCTAACTATATTCAGGATCTAATATAATACAATAGCATTACACCGCTCCCATTGATAACTCAAAATCATATGGTAGTGAAGCCTTAAAACAAGTACCATCCACAAACCCTAATTTGTTCTTAGCAAATAATGCAATTTTCATGGACTGACTCCAAACATTGTAATTTTCAAATCCAAACAACTAATGAGACACTAATAGGGCACTTAGAGTATCTGATGGGTGCAAATAGAGAGGGTGATTGAAATCAACAACCAAATCAGAGAGACTCACCATGATTCCAAACTAGTAACCAAAAACCAAAATAGAGAAAAGTGTCAAACACAAATAGATGAAACCACGAGCAAGAACAGCGCAAAGAACCATGAGCAAGAATGGCATAAAGAACTACTAGCAAGAATGACACCGATGGGAAGAAGATGACGTGAGTAAAAACAAACCTAGGTTATTAGCTGGACCACACCCGACAAACAAATTTAGGCTAAAGAAATAGTAGAAAAATGGGTCTGACTATCAAACAACATAACCCCCCCAAAAAAACTGTGAAGAACACTAGCAAACCTAGACTATTTTATGTAGACTACGTGTAACGACCTGAATTTTAGAGGTATCGGAACAGTGGTTTCGTAACCATAAATCTGAGCTAAAAAGAAAATAAATTTTAATACTATTATATGATTAGTGATATGATAGAGGAGGGGTTACATGAAAATATTGATAGGAAAAATTTTATCGATTTAGTGAATTAGTAGATTAAGGACCAAATTGAATAAAATATGAAAAATGAGTGCTAGATGATAAAAGGATCAAATAGCTATTAAAATTGAAATTTGAGGTCCTTATATGACAATTAGACAATAAATCAAAGATGGAAAAATATCTTTGTTGAATCATCAATAGAAATTGATAAAAAGGTTAATGACTAAATTAGAATTAAGAAAAATTAAAAGATGATAAGGATGTAATTGGAACTATCATCTTCTTTATTCATCTTCTTCTCTAAAAATTTGATGGAAGCCTTAGGAGAGAAAAGTTACTAACCAAGCTTGAATTGGTAAGTTTCCATGTCTCGTTTTTAGTAATTTTTATAATTTTGAGCTCGGGATAACTAGTTTTCTTTATTTTTGGGATTTATTTGAAAATTCATCAAAGTATAGAAATTATGTCATGGATGAATATGCTGTAAATTGAAAATTTATGGTGAAAAATAAAGTATTGATGGTAGAGCAACAACTTGTACAAAGTGATTTTTCATGAAAATGTGAAAAAGGGACTAAATTATAAACTTGTAAAATTCATTAAAAAATTCTTATTTTTGTGAAACAGTAGTGCTATAAATTATACAAATGAATTTTGGCTAGACTTGAATAGAGGATTAAATTGTATGAATTTCATTTTTCAAGCCTGAGGATGAAATTGGAATTAATGGAAAGTTTAATAGGCAAAATAGTAATTTTGCCTAGGGCATAAATTGAATGTATTGGAATATAAATTGGATGAAAATGATGATTAAATTCATTTATATAGATCCAGACGAATTGAATACGAGGCTAGATTGAGGCAAAAAAAAAGTCTCAGATTAGTTGACTACATAACACGAACAATCATCAAGGTAAGTTTGTGTAACTTGAATCGAATTCTTAAATGCTTGAATTGTATGTTTATGTGACATGAATGTGATATGAATGTTCAATGAATAGAAATTGATGGATTTGATTGATTATACTTAATAAAAAGGGAAAATAAGTCCCGATTGAATAAAAAGGAATTCTATGGTTAATTAAAAAGGATTTGACGGTAAAAAGGATCTAGCCCGGACGGGTGATCCTTGTATTATCCCTTCCGAAGAATATGTGTAAAATAGATTTAGCCCGAACGAGTAATCCAAATACAGCTTTAGCTCTAAAGAGTATTTGTCAACAAAGGGATTTAGCCTGGACTGGTAATCCCGACAAAACTCTTTGAGTGTATATTACAAGAGATTGAGCTTGGACTGGTAATCCCACTGTAAGAAATGAGGTTTGCAGGAGTGTGCTATCTGACAAAAGGAATTTCGAATTGACGGATATGAATTTGTACATTATAAGTGTACTACTGGAAATCCATCGAAATTTCGAAAAAATTCAATGGGATAATCTTGAGAACAATAAGGGTATGGAAAACATGAAATTGATGAGCTTATCAATCATAGTATGATATTGTTATTTGGAAGCTATTGAACTAACTTGAGCATTGAGCTTGTGTATGATAGGTGTTATTTCATTTATTAGATATGTATATGTTTGATGTCTTACATTGGAAATGTATGGTAAGTTTAATTCTTGTTACATGGACTTACTAAGCACCAAGTACTTATTCTGTTTCTTTTCCCTTGTTATTGTAGTACTTAAGAGCTTGAAGGTTGGAATTGGGTCGGAGCTTCATCACACTATCAATCCAGTCATTTTGGTATAATTAGATATTATATTTTGAGAAAATGGCATGTATAGGCTAAAACAAAAATGGATGGTTGTAAAGCTAGCTATTGGTATGGCTAGTGAAACTTGGTTTTTGGTATGTTATTAAGGTTAAATCATGGTTATGCATGAATTCATTTTGAGAATATGTTTAAACTGGCTTGAAAATATATTGGAATTGATTGGCTAGTATTGGATTGATTTGGTGCAGGTATTGGATGAGAATGGGTGAGAAAAGGGGTTTGGTTATAGCATTGTTTTTGTCCACACCGGTAGACCTTGTACATGGGCGTGTGTCAAGGTCGTGTGTCCCCTGTATCCAAAATTTGAGAAACAAAATTCCCAGGGTTGAACACACGGGCTCAGACACGGGCGTGTGCCTTGCCCGTGTGAGGTACACGGCCTGACTACACGGGTGTGTGATACGGCCATGTGAATCCTGCACCTATTCCAAAAATTCGAATTAACCACACGGCCTAGCACATGGGCGTGTGACTTGGCCGTGTGAGATCAATTTGTTCAAGGGTTGCAAGTAAGAGAGTTACACGGCCTGAGGACACAGGTGTGTGAAGCCACACGACTTCAAGCAAGGTAAGGCACATGGGCATGTTGGCCACACGGCCAGACCACACGGGCGTGTGACCCTTGTAACTAAGGAAAATTTTGGGATTTTGCTAAAAATTCCCTGAGATTTTGATTTAGTTCCGGTTTGATCTTGATTTATACTTTGGGCTTCGAGAGCCCATCTAAGGGACATTATGGTACAATCTCGATAAAAGAATAGTACTTGATTCGGTTTAATGGAAAATAATCTGGTAAACTTTGGTAATGCCTCGTACCCTATTCCGACAACAGATACGAGTAGGGGGTGTTAAACTATGGTGACCAAAAACGAAAATCACTAGAGCTCTAATACCATGTTGAGAACACTAACATTAACAAAGAATCAACTAAGAAAGAAACTATTTAGGAAAATTGATTTTCTTAAAAAAACCATATCTCATAATTACAAATCTACAGACTTTATCGATTGCCTGCTAACCATCTATTAGCAAACTAACTATTTTAATAACAAGACTAACTACCCAACAAACTATCAGTTAGCTTCTTAACAAACCAAGGTTCAAGAATAGTGAAAAACATTGTGTTTGTTGAAAGTCAAGAATTGACCGAATCTTACTAAGTTTGAAAACAGAAGTACTAATTTGGTAAAGTTTATTTATATAGATAACATAACATGATTCAATTTTATGAATTTAAAAAAAAATCATTGTGCAAACAAATTGTCTTCTAAATTGTTATTCCAACAAATACATCTTCTCCTCATTCAAGTCAATACCCACAAATCAAAAGGTCTAATTTACGTGATTTGGATTGATTCAATCTTGAAAAATTGGTTACTCCACGAGGTGGATCCAAAATATGGACCAACTCATATTCTAAAAATCCTTTTAAGTCATTACCCAACTAATTTGATTGAAAAGGTTGTTAACTCAAAATAAGTAGGGGTGTGCAAAATTCGGGTAAAACCGAAAAAATTCGGTTAACCGATCGAATTCGATTAATCGGTCGGTTAACCAAATTTTTTTGGTTGGAGGTCGGTTACTAATTTTTTGAGTTTTCGGTTAACGGTTAATTCGGTTTGAAATTGATCGGTTAACCGAATTTTTTCAGTTTAACCGAAAAAATTAATAAATAAAATTATAATATATATGTCGAAACCATTTTTAATTTTAAAAAACGAAGATCGACTTTAAAAATGTGGAGTTGCCACCAACCCTTTTTTGTTTAGGTGTGATTGGATCACCTCGTAAAATGTTTTATCTTTTAAAATCAATTTTGGTCCACAAAATAGAAAAACGGGTTCGGGGTCGGTTACGTACGAGGAAGGATTAGCACCATTGTAGGCCCAAAACTAGTACCAAATTTATTAATTAATGTCCTAATGTTGAAAATTTGAAAGGATTTAAAATGCGATTCCCTTACAGATTGTTTGAAGAACTCAAATTGTAATGTAAGATTCACTCGTTCTAAAGGAACAAAATACTACACCCAGTACATTAGGATGCAATACTTTGAACCCTCAAAGTCGAGATCATCTTATAATTTCCAAAACATGTAATTGAAAGGGTATTAAGTTATTTGGTTAAACGAAAAATTGCGACCCAGTACGTTAGGGCACAATTTCTCGAATTTCCAAACACGAAATATTATCTTATTTGGAAAGGGTTTCGAATGAGTGATTTTTAAAACCGACTCAAAATGTATTTTATTTGATTTGTTTGGGTTAAAAATGAAGCATCTAGTAAAAGCTCAAATATATAAGAATTTTAATCACAAAACAATAACAAGAAACACAAGCATATCATCAAGCATGAAATAATATATGAACTCAACATTATACAAATGAATGGCAACGATACAAATAATTTAAATGCAAATACATAATAGCAATAACTTCATGGCATACTCTATTTAAAAGACCCATATTAACAAGCAAAGGCCAATAAACTAAAAGATATAATAATTTCACAAAATTTATATGGAAGTTAATATAAAACCCATTTTAAATGTTAACAAATGAATTTAAAATACATAAAGAGAAAAAAAGATTTTGAAACCAATAATTTATGAAACAATTTAAAAAATAAATTATAATCAATATAATAATTTATAAATAAGTTTATGAAATAGATATTATGTAAAGAGAAACTCGAAATAATAATGTAGAAAAGTGTTTGAAATAAATAAAATATAATTTAAAATAGGGTCTTTAAAAGAAAATTTATATTTATATATATAGATTTAAAAATATACATAGATAGATTTAAAAAAAAAATACATACATAAAATAATATGAAAATAATATGAAATCTATGATATATATAGAATAATAAAATAATTTAATATAAATTATTTACATATAAAATAAACAATGTATAAGAGTATTTAAATTAAATATCATACAAATTTTTAAAACATAGGAATATATAAAAGAGAAATTTTAAAGTAAATTATAAAATACATATAAAAAATGTAAAAATAAAAATGAAAGAAAATTGAGTAAAATCAGTAAAATAGTACAAAAATATTATATTAAATCAATCTCTATAAAGTAAACAAAGAATAAATTACAAAATAAAAAAGGAATAAGGACATAATCTGAAACAAAAAGGGCTCAATTACAATAGAATCAAAATAAAAGAGGTAATTTATAAATAAATAAATTATTGAAGCAAAATTAAGGACTAAATCATAAAGTGCGTCAACGAATGAGGATTAAATGTGGAAATATCCCGCCTTCCCAAAATGCAGCGTTTAGATGCAGACTAGGTTGAAATAGCGTGTAATTTCTAGAGAAAAATGGGCTAGGGTTGGTTTATTTTGTAATCGGGCCTTACGTATTTAGGAGCTGTGGATTGATATTTATTTTGTTTTTGTTTTGGGCCAATGTAAATGAACTTTAAACTCTTGAATAATCTGGTTTTATATATTTTTTGGGTTATTTATTTTGTGGCTTTATTTATATATATATTTTTTGGGTTTATTATTTTTTATACGGGCCTGGCTGAAATAGGCCTTCTACAATATAAATAGTCTACTATTCACTTGAACTCAATCCAACATAAACCCAATCAAACTAAAACTAATTATCCATCCCAATTACCCAACCCAATCATAAAAATTACAAATAATTTAAAAAAATAAGAATAAAAATAATTCAGTTAATTTGATTAATTCGGTTAATTCGAGTAATTCGGTTAATTAGGGTAAATTGGGTAATTCGGTTAAATTTATACTTATTTTAACCAAAAATAAAAAATATATAATTTTCGGTTAATTCGATTAACCGACTAAATTAACTGAAAAAATTTCAGTTCAGTTAATTTTTTGGAAAAAATTTTGGTTCGATTAACGGTTAAAATTTTTAAAAGGTCGGTTACCGGTTAACCGATTGAACACCCCTAAACATAAGTGCCTCAACAATTACCTCTTTCAAAGTTGAACAAGGCTCCCATATTTAGAGTATGAATTCAACTTCATAAAGTAACATACAATCCATTCTAATTTGTCCAAATCTCATCAAATTTTAAAAAGTTTGCAAGCAAAATAATCAAAATATTTTAATCAAATAGTTAAACTAATAAAACAAGTTATAAAAAGGTCAAAAATGCCAAGTGCGGTGGTCTTCAACATATAAACTATAGATCATCAATTTAAATTTGAAATAATTAATAAAATATATTTTTTAAAATTGTTTGCAACTTAATCTCAACTTCGTTGAAAAATTAGAAGAGGATTGTATGTGAGAAGCTTGGGCTTCTTCAATCGTACTTTCTCTTACCATGATTGAGCACTTGTTAATTCAATTGAATTTGCATATTTGGTCATATCTAGCTGATTAATTAATATTTTGCAGGAGCATGTGATTTATGTTTTATGGTTGACTATAAACTTTATATTAAAGAAAATACCCATTGTTTTTTTTTCTTAATTTTGCTTTTACGTTGGATTTGAAGTGAAACCATGGTTTGTGGAAAATCCATATAAAAAGGATGGTTGATTGTTGACGCCATCTTTTCTTTTACTTTTCCTAAATTGGTTAATTCAATTTTTGATTCTTTGAGATTTTTTAATATAATTTTGTTTTTATATTTTCATAATATTATTAATTATTAGTTCAAGTAATTAATGATATTAATTTTTTAATTAAAATATTATGTTTTTATATATAATTTAAATGCCTCAAAGATATTAAAGATTAACATGTGATTTTTTATTTCTTTTAGGTTTACTTTACTCTTTTTTTTTTTCTTTTACATTATAAAACTATGGTAAAATTTTAATTTTGACTCTTGAAACTTGAGATTTAATATATTTTTTTAATTTTTTTTCATATTTTGGTTTCTCTATTTTGTAAGTCATTAATTAATCTAAATAAACAAAATTATTAACTATTTCAAAGAAAATGTTGACATTATTTTTTCTTAGTTATTATCCCAACAAAAAAAATTTATTTTATCATAATGAGTTTGACTGAATTTTTTAAAAGAAAAAAATCATATCAATATTTTCAATATTATTTTTATTATTACATGATTACCAAATAAATATATATATATATATATTTTTAATTCCATAATGACACACCAATAAATTTAATAAAATTTTTTTGATGAGGGTAACAATGGAACTTAAATTTTTAAATATGAAAAAGTAAAGAATTTGAGTTCTTAAATAAAAATAGACAAAGTGTATAGAAAATTAAATTTTGAAAATTTTATTTTATAATTTAACATAAATAACTAATTAAGCTTAAACCTATGAATTCCAAATTATCATCCAACTTGCTTGGTGAGGAAGTTTACAAAAAGGAAAAGAAATCAATCCAACAAAAAGTCAAAAACCAGCTTCGATCCCTATTGATTTCGAGGACCAAGTTGCAGCCATGGATAAACCCCTGCCCAAGGAATTAATTGATGGAAATCTCAAAAATATATGCTTAGAACCTCCAACCAGCTTTTCCCACTTCCTCGAACAAGGTCACAGAAACAATGTCGCCAAATGCCTATATTTAGCTTAAACCCTACCGACTCCAAGGGCATATTCTACTTCATTTTTACCATAGCCACTATCAATAGCACTCAAAGCAAGCTCAAGTTGGAGAGTTGCTCCAGTCTATTCCAAATTCATTCTCACTTAATTTAAAATGTTAGAAGTTTGAATTTTAAGAAAATCAAAGCTCGAGACCGTTTTAATCCAAAAAAAAAAAAATCAAATTTATAATTGAAAATGCATAATATAATTATATAATAATATTAAAATAAAATAAAATAAGAAATAAGTGACCATTGTTATTTAGCTTAAAAGCAAAAAAACACACCCTTATAAAATAATGAAAAATCATTAAGCTCGATAAAAAATTACACCCAATTGAATACACATTATCACTCATTGAAATTATTATAAATACCGTTTCAATTCTCACATCACAATTAGAGCTAATCATGAGCCAAACCAAGATAAAATTCTAGACCTGTTTTCTAAGCTCGAGCCTGGCCTAGAAAATGGGCTTAAAATTTTGTCCAAGCTCGACCTAAATAAATATGCTAAAACTCAGGTTCAGTCTGCCCATATTAATTTTTTATATTATTTTTTATGTGAAAATAAAATTAAAAGATATAATACATTAAATACACTAAAAATATTGAAATAAACATTTCCCGATAAATTAAAAAAATTATACTTAGATAACGCTAAGATAAGTGAAACTTAGTAAGCAAATGTCTTTAAAATAGTAGCAAAATTAATCATAAAACAATAACAATAAATTAGTAGCAATATAACAGCGAGATGACAGCAAAACAGTGACAAAATAACAGTAATTTTTTTTACAAATTCGGGTCAGGCAAAAAAAAACCCGAGGACCAATCCGTTTAGAAAAGAAACATTATTTTTCATCAAAACTCTCCCACTTTTTAGACAAACCTTTAAATCGAGCCAAATAATCGGACTCATGATCAAGTGTATTCACAATTCATATATATATATATATATATTCACATATAAATATAAATGTTGTTTGAAAAATTCTTTATTTTCATTTTTGTTGTTGTTTAGGTGATCATATCATTTTCTGATATAAAACATATCATTGGTCAAGAATAATTCTTAACCTCATATTGTATACGTCATCTAAGTCACACGGTTATCCTCTTATTGATACAATAACATATAATAATACTCATCATTTCCATGAATATCAAATTCCAGTCGGTTCATCCACAATGCTTAAAGTTGCACATTTCCAACCATTTTGCTATCAGTAATTCTTTTTTCCATCGTTTATGCAATATAATTATCAGAAGACACTTTCCTTTTGAACTTATGCCATTTTCAATATCTCAATTATTTTACTTCACTTTATCGCTTTATACTAAAATGTTTATTTTAAGTACATTTCACATATCCAAAACTATTAAATACACTTCACCATTTCTATCTTAAGGCACTTATCATAGGGTAAGAAAAGTTGTTTGAGCACTTATATCTATTGAACAAAATAGCCCTAGATTACTATGGAATAAGCTTTAAACTGGCTTCTTTAGTTGCCTTAGAGTAAGACATGGATTTGATTTAAGAGACAATATAGAAAAAGGGAATTCTTCTTTCCCTTCTTCAGGGGGGGGGGAGAGAAGATGACAAAAAATGCTCATATTTCCTTCCTTTATTTCCTTTTAAAATTGTCAGTCAAATTCAACTTAAACTATGGTCTACATTAATTCCCTCCCTTCATTTAAAAATTCAAAATATAATCTCATAAGTATAAATTACACTGTTATGGTATAATTGCACTATAGTCCCCGTGCTTTTCACTGTTATTTAATTTAATCCATGAATGAGTTTCAAATCCACATACCATTACACTTTTCCATGTCTCAAACAAATAATAATTGCTAGACCACATTTATCCTTCATAATGATCAATTTGTACTTTAGTGCTCATATTTTCACCAAGTTTTCAATTTACTATTTTTTTTTGAAATCCCAAATTCACATTTATTCTTACTAATTTCCTTTCCCAATAACTATCAATTCCTTTAAAAGAAATCATTTAGTAAACTATTTCTAATTTCTCAAAAATTCCTCTATTTACATCTTCGGAACAGTACCATTTATACAAAAAATTTGGGACCTTACATATCTATTGGATAATATTCTTGAATAGAAAAGAAGAGTTTTAAGCATGATGGACTTTATTCTTAGAGAGTTTGAAGTTGATGGAAACTTTTACTTGGAGACTTCAAATTTATCAGAGATAAATTCAACTCTGATAATCTCAACTTAAAGTTGAAGGAGATGCTTATCTCCAATTCGGTTTGGATGATCAAAGGTAATACCTAGAGATAGGTTGTCGGCGTCACATATTGAAGGGCTTTTTCAGTGTCATAGTTGATCACTTTTATGTTTTTTTTTTCAGTATATTTTCGATACTCTTTATTGGAGAGTTTACACTGATTGTAAATGAGGTTATTTAAGAAAGTGATTGTAACAACTTGAATTCTACTTTGGGACTACAATTATTTATTGTAAGAGAGTAGATTGAATTTAACCTAATAACTATATTGGATTAATTGTTGAGTAAAATCATTTTTTAAGTGAGGCTCGTAAAAGTAGGATAAATGAATCCGAACTAAGCTACCAAATATTGTATGATGATATTTCTTCTTGCCTCATTCTCATTGCAAAACTGCATTATTGCATTTCACTGTCCTAACACATGTTCAAACAACTATCCGAACCATAACTTAGAACAAGTGCAAATCGAGACTTTGTCAATTGGAATTAGAGCAGGCTTCAAACATACTTGAAGAGGATCCTTAGTTCGGTTTGTATTAAAGATCATGAAAAAAGATCGCTCTATATCATGTCCATCTTTGTTGATTGAAGCACCTTGATTCAAACAACGATAGTGATGTTTCTTTTGGTAGTACAGAAGAAGCTTACAAGTCAATAATGGATAATTAGATTTGGATATGTCAATTGAATCAAACTTTGAAGAACGAAAATGCCAGACTCAAATGAGAAAATGTGAAGCTTGTTGAGGCATCATAGAAAAAGACATGCTTGTTGAGACTATTAAGGAAAAGGATGAGATGATTGTTAGAAATGATGCAATTTTGAAAGCAAGTGAGCAACAACTAAATGATGCCAAAGTTATTCTTAAGAAAACGAAAGCCAAAGTAAGAAATGTGATGAGATCTCAGTTGTTGAAAGATATGAACCTGGTCGTAGTGAACTGGCTTAAACTCCGACGATTTTTTGTTAAATCTAAAGAGATGATTGCTAATTTTTTTCTCTGAGATAAGTAAAAAGAAGAATAAAAATCCGGTAGTTATCATTGTGGAAAGGTAGAACATATTAGATCAAGTTGATGAAAGAAAAAAAATGGAGAAAGGAATATTCAATCTGATATTGCAACATTTGATAGAACAATACCTAAACAACATATATGTAACAAGAAGAAAGAAAAACTCGTATGCCACTATTGTGGTTTTGTTGGTCATATCAAACCTCACTGCTATAGAATGATGCGTGATTGGAAGAAACTCAAGGCTGTTGCAAACCTGTTACAACAACAAGTGTTTGCAATTGGCAAAATGCGATAAAAAGCAGATTTGGGTGAGAAAAGTCCAAACACGTTTTACTTATGAAGACCAACAATTTGTTGATGCCCAAGTGAGACATACGGTTGCATCTCATGTAGATTATATTGAAGATATGCCAAAGATCAAACATACCAGATCTAGATTTCATAGAAAAAAAAAAACTTCTAATTATCGAAGATGTATCACCTTGAGACAATTGTGTAAGGGGAGAATAGAGTAAGGAGGAGCAAAAGAACGGAGTAAATGGAGTAATTATGATATTAATTCTTTGTTTACTTCTAATTTTCTACTTTTACATTGATGGTGTTGTTGCTATTTACCTTTTAATTGCATTTTATTTCAAATTTGGTGTTGATTTTTATTTGGAGATGTTTTTATTGAAGAAAACACTGAAGAAAGTCATGGGTGTATGGAGGTAGTGAAGAAGCTGAAGGCCAAGCAAAAGAAGGTGTGAATGTTCAGAATTCTGTTGTAATAGGAAGTGGAACAGAGCAAGGTGAAGCTAAGAAGTAGTTTTTGATGGAGAAAATTGACTCTGCCAATTCAGTTGCGGGCCACTGATGGAGACTTTCAGAGTAAATAGAAAAATAAATTCTGGAGAAGGGACCAAAGGAATCAATGTTCAAACTGATGTTAAAACTTCATATTCGACAACCCATATTGTTTATTTTTTAAACAATTAAAGGAAGGCTAAATTTGCTAAGATGATTGGTGTCTTGGAGAAGACCATATGGTGAGGGGTGTCCCTTTTGCATCTTTGCTAAAAAAGGGGGAGGAGAAGTAGTAACTGGGAACAAGTGAGGCTTTTTCATAATTGAACAGCAAACCAAACGTTAAATACTTCCAAAATCTTCCCCCACCCATTATGTAATAATCACGATCCATCTCGCATAATAGATGTGGAAAAATATAGATATATGCAAACCCGAAATGAAAACATGCTTCAACAACAACAAAATTAAAGCTTTGACACAAACAATACATGCACTACTTAATCCTCTTTACAAGCTTTTTGGGTTATTAACTTATGCAACCAATTCCTCATCACAATCAAATTTCGCCATTTCTTCTTCATTTAAGGTAACCCAAGCCTCTATTCCATCACCATTTATGGCGTCCGTGAAAGTAGTTACATTCTTTATTTGTCGATCTGCAGAGCCAGCCCATATGGGTTTCCCCCAACCAAAATCAGCTTCGTACATAGGAAACCTGCATAAACTTGTGAATGTTAAGGTAACCATCTCGCCTTTGCCATAACTTGTTGCCATATCCCTAAGATATTCCTGGTGAGTATATCCATTTTTTAGTTTCATCACGTACTCCTTGTTCACTGTTTTTATGGAGTCTCTTATTTGGGTAACGATGTTACTGTCCATGGATGGGATAGTCATTGCTAAGCCAGAAAGGTTTCCAAATAAAGAACCCGGCATTGGAGGCTCAATTCTCGCACGTAAATTTACCAAGTGAACCATTGCGCAAAGCGTATCTGGTCTTGATCTTGCACCAAAGGCAGTAAGGAAACGCTCCCATATGAAAGCTGATAAGGCCTCAACACGAGTCGGGCGTGTTTGGTTAGTATTCTCAGCATATTTTCTTCTAATTTCCTCCACTTTGGTGGCACAAAACACGAATCTCTTGGTTATTGTTTGTCCTTTTTTTATTAAACTAGCTCCTGGCGCGTATCCCCAAAGGTCTCGTGGTGGGAAAAGCGAGGCTGATTTGAATTCGGGGGCAATCAAATTCGTCTCTCCACGAGCAATGGCTGCCCACATATTCACAAACGAGAAAAATGAAAGGGCGTCCCCAATTTTGTGGGAAATACAAACACCAATCGCTATCCCCCCACAGTCGAAAACGTTGAATTGGATTCCAAGGGGAACTTTTTTGGCACCATGGAATTCAAAAGCAAGCAACTTGTTGAGTTCTTTGGGAATTGGATTGCTTAAAACATCTGAAAGTTGGCACTTCACTCCAACTTCCAAAAAGGGTATCCCCTCATCGTTGCAATCAACGAACAACTGGTCATCCGTTATCCGACCAGCCAGTGGGTAAAAATAGGTGAGGGCATTGGAAATGGAGTGTTTCAACCGATTGGAAACTGTGATTTTGTTGGCTTCAGTATCGCATATTTTTGGGTAGAAATAGACCAAAGCATTATAGAACGAGGCATTTAGTTGATCTAGGAACGACAGTTGGTATCGACGCAGTCTATCGGCAGTCGGAGATGATGGCTTTACAATCTCTTCGGAAATCACTTGGACCTTAAGCTGCATGTTGTCCCTGTAAACAATGAATGATTAGATTTGTAATTAAGAATAAGAATTTTGTGCAACCTAATGGCTAGTTTAAGTTACACTTTATATATACAAGACTTGGTTGGCATGAGAAAGAATAGTATGAACAATAATTCTATGTCATCTTTATCTCTCCCAACGAGAGAAGAAAAAAATCAAATGGATTTAGAAGAGACAAAAATTATGACGCCAATTGCAATTGACGCTAACCATTTGCTAGAAACGTACAAAATCAATGCCAACTAATTAATTATCAATACTAATTCATAGTTGTTTTTATGCATGTGAAAGGATAATAAATGTTCTTTTTGGTTGAAAGTCTACATCTAATTACGTTTAAATAGATATTAACTATATTATCTTTTTGTTAGAAAGTATACATCTAATTATATATTAATTAAGGAGGAATCAGTGTAAAATTAACATTAATTTTTATACCATTAATATTTTAATAATTTAGTTGTTATATTTCATACTCTATTCATATATCATGCATGTCAAATTTGGCGAACTATTTGTTTTATGTAAAAAAAAAAAAAACAGTCTATTGAATGAATATTTGTATATACACTTTTTTAGATTGTTATAATAGAGATATTGGACTGGTTTAAAATTTTACATGCATGACAAGTACAGTTATATCAATAAAATCAATAATTGAATCATTAAAATATTAATCTATAAAAAGTTAAGAAAATGTATAAAACCATTTTAATTTTATACTAGTGTAGTGAATCCATTCTAGATTGTCCATGGGTTAAGTCGGGTCGGGTCATGCCTTAATAAAATTTTAGACTTAAGTCCAACCTGGCCCAAAAAATAGGCTTAGATTTTTGTCCAAACTCGATTCAGATAAAAATGCTAATACTCGGGCCTGGCCCGTATTAAGTTTTAAAATTTTATTTTTTATATAATTTTTTTAAAAAAATATAATACACCAAATACCTTAAAAATATTAAAATAAATGTTTCCCTACAAATTGAAAATAAATTAAAAATAGTTTTTATACTTAAATAGTACTAAGATAAGTGCAACTTAACAAGCAAATACCTCTAAACTAGTAGCAAAATTAACAATAAAACAAGAGTTATACAATATCCTAGAGGTGTGCATGGGCCGGGCCGGGCCGGGTTCGGGCCGGGCTCAATTAAAAATTTAAGCCCGTTCGTCGGGCTCGGGCCGGGCCGGGCCCGAAAAATGGGCCTAAAATTTTGCCCAAGCCCGACCCGAATAAAAATATTAAAACCCGGGCCCGGCCCGGCCCGCCCATATTAATTTTTACACTATTTTTTATATAATTTTAAAATATATATAAACCATAAAAAATACTAAAAAACCAAAATAAATATTTCTCAATAAATAAAAAATAAATTTTAAAAAATATGTATACTTAAATAACAATAAAATAGATGTAACTTAACAAACAAATGCCTCTAAAATAATAACAAAATTAACAAATGTCTTTAAAATAATAACAAAATTAACAATAAAATAAGTTTTATACAATATCTAAACAATAACAACAAAATAGTAGCAATATAATAGTAAAATGATAGCAAAATAGGGAGAAAATAATAGGAAAATATTATTAAAAAATAAATTATTTTTTGTCTTTAGTGAATTCGGGCCGGGCCGGGTCGGGCCCGGGCCGAAAATATCTTACCCGAGCCCGGCCCATTTTTTAAACGGGCCGTATTTTTTTGTCCAAGCCCATTTTTCGGGCCTATATTTTTGCCCAAACCCTCCCACATTTCGGGCGGGCCTTCGGGCCGGGCCGGGCCGCCCGGCCCATGCACACCTCTACAATATCCAAACATTAATAACAAAATAGTAGTAATATAATAATGAAATAGTAGCAAAATAGTAAAAAAAATTGGGAAAACAACAGCAAAAATAGTAGGGTTTTTATTGAAAACTTGAGTCGAGTCGGGCCCGGACTTAAAAACCTTACCCGAGACCTAACCTGTTTTTTAAACGAGCCTTTTTTTTGTCCAAGCTTAGTTTTTGAGCATATATTCTTGCCCAAACCCTCCTATTTTTCGAGCCCGGCTTAACCTATGGACAACTCTAATCCCTTCCATATTAATTATATTATTTTTGGTAAAAAATTTACATCAAATTATGTTTAAATAGATATTAATTATTTTTTTTATATCCATAATACAAAGTTAAGGATTAAAACCATAGTAATTTTAAAATTTATAAATAATATTTTCCAAAACACGAAAAATTAATTATTATTTACTCCAGAAGAAAGATGGAAATACCCAAGTTTAGCTTCATTTAACTAAGAATAGAACCCATCAACAATTTTCATGTGTGTTAAGTATATCTTGTATTTAGATTTTAATTCAAATGAAATCTGCATATGGATTTGGAAATTGTTAATTCTATCACTATAAGGATAAAATGAACGGAGAGAGAGGACAAGTGACACCGACGCGAAAGCAAATTAGACAACGGTATAGCTCTCAACTCTCTCCTCATCATTCAAATTAACACATTGAAAGAAATTGGAAGAATTGAAATTTGATTCCAATTGAGAAGTTTAGATTATTGTTTTTAGAATTGGATTAATTAGTTGAGTTAGTTAAATTAAAAATTGATTTAAGTATCGATTTAAAATAAGGGGTTAGACTTGTTCATCTGAGAATTAGTTGAATTAATTGGTTAGAATAGTTGAACCGACTTTCTTTATTTTTTAAATATTTTATTCAATTGAACTAGACGAACTGAGAAATAGTGGTATACAAGTTCAACCGGTCCAGTTCTTAAAATCTTGATTTGGACAATTTATGGAATACAAGTTAAAAAATCGATGGTTGCTTAAAACCGATTTTATTTTATTTTATTTATAATTAATTTTAAATTTATGATATAAAAATAAATTTTACCATAAAAATAATTTATATTTAAAATAATGAAAAGAAGTTAAAATTTCTATATAAAAATTATTTTTTAATCAAATAAAAGTTATGATAATTTTTATTTACTTAAAAATATTTTTTTAAAAATATTTTAAAATTTTATCAAATAATATTTAACAGTCATAAAATAAAATTCATTTTTCTAAAATAAATCTAAATTTTAAAATAAAAAATTAATAAAAAAACTGAAATCAAATTAAATTATAATAAATAGTTCGAAAAATCCAAAAAATTTAACCCAACCAAACTAATTCACCTTTTATTAAAACATCAAACCAGTAATTAAGGTACCAAATTCAGTTGTAAGGCGAAAATTGATACATTATTAAATACATTTATAAATTAAACAACTAAAACCTTGATATTTAATTATGATACAATGCTTTATACAATAAAATTATAAGCAAAATAAAATGATTTAAAAGATTTTTATAAAAAATGAAAAAAAATTCTTGCACCATTCCATAAAATTGCCAAGGTTCGAGAACATTTTATTCATTTAGAAAACATTTTTTTTATTCACCTAATTTTGAAAAGTAGGTTTCCTTAGACGACTTCATGTGTGGAGCTTAATTTATAACTGACTTAATTGTATGATAATATATTTTATCATTATTCAAGTTTGTACTGATTTAAAATATGGGATAAAATTTTTGCTAAACTCCATTCATATTTTTTATAAATAGTTAACATAAATTTATTTTAAGTCTGTTTATATTTTTACATTGTTTTTGAAAAACTGTATTATTTTTAATTTGGTATTTAATATATTTTTTCATTTATTAAAATATTATATATAGGTATTTTTTTTGAATAATTTCATTCTAGGTTCTGATCATATTTGTTCTTTTTGACACAATACTTAGAATTACCAATAGCCCCTCCTCAATCCATAAATAAGAAGATAATGCAATTTAGCGCACTCGAACCCACATTCTGCATTCTTGTCAATGCTTATGCCAGTCAAACTAACACTCAATCGACTTATATATCGGTAATTTAATAATTTCTTAATGTTTATTTATAGTACTATATATTACTATAGATTTAATTTTATGTGTTATAACTTACATAATATATACAAATAGCATAATATAATATATTACAAATTAATTTAGAAAATAGGTCGGGCTTGGATCTTGAATATTTGAACTCAAGCTCAATCCATATTTTAAACAAACTTTTTTCCCAGGCTTATTTTTTTTAATCTAATATTTTTATCCAAATTCTCTCAAATTTCATGTGAGTTTTCGAACTTGAGTGGATAGTTTGACATTTGAACAAGTCTCCTCCAATATTTTACAACCAACAGCATGTTTGGTTGGATGGACTTGCTATTCCATTCCGTCACTATTCCGCGCGCTCCAGTAAAGCAGTAGTTTGGTTCACTGTTTAAGTGATTCCACAGAATTACTATTGCACCCTTATTCCCTCAACTCTTGTAATAGGTATTCAGTGGTTAGGGGTCTGAATGGCTATTTAACACCACACCCGTAATAACATTTTTACATTTTTGGACCAAAATAACCTACCTCTCTTCTTCCCAAAATTCTCTCCAGATTTCTTCCTTAACATTTATCCCCAAATCAAGCATCCATTCGCCTTTCATCTTCATCTCCCTAAGAAGGAGCTGGAACCAATGTATAAGATCCATTACAACTAGAAGCTGATCTGGTACCTTCCTCCGGGTACTCAACAACTAGAGTCATCTGATCTCTTTCTCCTATTAGCTTTAGTCGATCGAATAGCTTATTCAAACGTTGTGAACTCATTCCTGCCTTTGCAATACCAGCGCATATCCTTTTGTAAATTGATAGCATGTAGAACAGAAATGCCATGGAGGGCGAGAGTTCTCTGCTCAATATTTTGAGACTTTTTCTATCTCGATTTTTTTCAAGTTTTTGTAAATTTGATTTAGGGATTTTTTTAAGGTTGCTGTTTCTAATTGTTTTCTTCAATTTCGTTGTTTGATTTTAGGTGCTTATAGTTTTTTAGCTAATAAGGGGTTTGTCTATTGCTTTATCTTTGGTGGTCTCCTCTCATGCTAAAAAGCTTTGAACTTTCTAATCCTTTTTGCATTATTGCAGATCCTGCAAATAAAGTCAAAAGAAGTATTGATTGAATCCACTGGTGTGATTGGTCAGAGAATAAAGAAGATGCAGGCCTTTTTCATTTTTTATGTTGAACACGGGCATCCTATTTATATTCTTACTTGTTATGGTGATCTATTAATGCCATTGAAGTGAATTAAGTGGTATCCTTTTGACCAGACTGATGCAAAACTATTCATGATAATGTCATATGCAGGAAGCACTTTTGAGTTCCCTCCCAAGGCTAGTTAATTCACTATCACCGTCTATTCAGGGGTATTTCTTATGCTTATTCTTTATTCTTTTTGGTTGTTTCCATGCTTATATAAAGGACTAGAGACATAGATCTGACAAAGTTAGCTATGGTGTTATTTTTTCCTGGTCAATAAAGTACTAATAGAACCAGGCTTAGTTGATTAGGAAGTAAATTTAATATCTGCAAATAATCCAAAATTTGTCTTCTGTGCAGTATGTCAATGTTCGCATAAGCATTCTTGGTCTCATTGTGGTTGCTTAGGGTAGATTCTACTGCAGTCGCAATTACCACAACTGAGCTTGTTAGCAATAGTGTGGCTATTGAATATGAGGTAACGGTTTCGAAGGGATACCAATTCATATTCCACTTTTACTATAGTTTTGTACTTTTTTCTTAGAAATCAATATCTTTTCCAATTTAGATGATAGCATTGCCTTGGCACAATAGAACTTGGATGTTTCTTATTAATGAAGTTCTTGTTTAATGTAGCTCATGTTGATGTGTAAATAATTATTGTCTCGGGTTAGAGGGACTAGTATAAGAATTGGGGGAATGGCCAAAGGTTCTGGGATGATCCGCCCTAATATGGCAACTATGCTTGGTGTATGTCTTTCAAGTGTTTTTAACTTTCCTATATGATACATCAATTCTATTCTAAAGCCTAATAATTCTTTCAGGTAATAACAACTGACACCCTTGTTGAAAGTATTTCAACATCTTTTTCATTCCAAAAATGTTCTAAATCTTTCTTAATTTTTTTCTATAGTTCAATTAATTTTTTAGCTAATCTAGGGAAATAATCTCTTAATTGATTTACTAATCCTAAAAAGCTTTGAAATTTCTTTTTAATGTCTAAATTTATATCAAATTTAATAATTTTTTCAATAATTAAGGCTTCCAAAATATTTTTACAGCAAAATAATGGAGGTTTTTTCGATACTTTAATAATTTTCTGATCAGTTCACTCTCTTCGTCTCCATTTTCGTTAGGCTTCCATTTTTCAAAGCTCAAAAACAGTCTTGATTTAAATAAGGTTAGGTTTTGGATTAAGTTTTTTTATTTATTTAGTTTATTGATCGCATTGATCGTTATTGTTATGTTTTCTTTCAACAATCTTGTTTTTATATGCGTTGAATTTTCTTGAATTCCACTTCAATTTTTCTTTCTTTCTTTCTTTTTTTCATTTTTGTTTTAGTGTTGGAAAAAGCTGCTATATTTAAATGTTTGCATTTTAATTCCTTGTCATCTATATAGATGAGAATGAAATCATTGAAAGTGATCCCACCTGTTTGAGGTTCGATTTTGTGGTTGCCCTCGATGACCATCATAGGAACTCTTGAAACCAGTGGCTCCATAAACCTGAACTCAAAATGAGCTTTTTGTTAATGGTGCAGTTGCTATATTTTTAAAATTACTATGATATCAACAATCTCAATAAAAATCAATAGTTATTAACACTCAATTGAATAATTAATCAAATTTAATAATAAATTTGGTGGAAAAACTCCCACATTTGTTTGATACACAAATAGATTTATGTGCCTGTATTCACTATTTTCCATTTAAAGCTAAAGCCAAACCTTACTGTTAATCACACTACATTTATCTATTAAATTTGAAATTTCCATCAACATATATTTAAACCAAGCTAATAGTATTTGAAAATTATGTAATTACATACTTTTACCAGTAATTAATAAAAATCTGTTGTTTTCTTTTTCTTTTCCTAAAAATACACTAAAGACATGGGCTAGTATCAATGAAGAAATTTTCAAAGAAAACCAAAATGACTAGTAATTAAAAGAGCTTTTAAACCTAGTAGGGATAACATCCAACTTCCATCATCAAGAATGTCATTCATACATCCTCTACTTACATCATATTGTTCATTTTTCTTAATATGTATTTTTTTTTAAAGATTCTAAATAGACCCTTATATTTAGTTGTAATTTCTATTTTGTGCTTTGTAAAGATTCTTAATGTGTATTGTTCATTTTTCTTTGACAGGTTGTTATTGCTTCCTCTCTTATTTGGCTTGTTTGATTGCTTCCTCTACCCAGAGTTGAGCATATTGTATTCACTGAATCACTGTAAGTTCTTTGGCAATTAAATTTTTTTTTATTTTGTTTTACTATTATTGAAATTAGTATTGGGGAAGTGTAACCCTTTTACTACGATTTAAAGATATGTCACACTTTAATATCTTGTAGTAATGGCTCGTCTGCCTTTAATAGTATAAAGTGAGAGGCGTAAAATAATTGGTCTTGTTATTATAATATGGTTACAGATATGTACAGTTGCAAGTTGGTTCTTAGTTGCATTGGGTGCCATCCATAGCCTACATACTTATAGACTAAGGATTAGATCCTATATTTTAGATTTTTATGCAAAACGAGATTATATGAAAAGACTTGTATATGCTAGTGACAAGACCTGTATTGAACAAGTTAGGATGAATAGAATTACCTTTTTTAAACTATGTGAGATGTTACAAATTTTAGGGGGATTGAAGTCGTCAAGGAACATGCTTGTTGATGAGGAAGTGGCAATGTTTTTACATATCATCTCTCATCACCTTAAAAATCGAGTTATCAAGCATCATTTCAATAGGTCTGGGGAAACCGTTAGCAGATCATTTCATAATGTTTTAAATGTTGTCATACGCTTACAAGATGTGTTATTTAAAAAGGCATAGCCAATTACAGCTAATTCTACAAATCCAATATAACATTGCTTTAAGGTATTGGAGTGAGTTCTATATATAGCACGTACATAATTTAGTCCATTTAGATTTAAATATAGTATCCTAACCCGAAGTTTTATACATGTGATGTAGAATTGCTTAGGTGCTTTAGATGGAACTCACATCAAGATTAGGGTTCCAATAGTTGATAAAATTAGATATCGGATGCGAAAAGGTGACATAACAAAAAATATGTTAGGTGTTTGTACACCTAATATGCATTTTGTTTATGTTCTTCCTGGTTGGGAAAGTTCTGTTGCTGATGGACGAGTTCTTCGAGATGCCATTAGTAGGAGATATGGACTAAAAGTTACTCATGGTAAAGTGCAAAATTAGAGAAATTTGAATTAATTTTTAAGATCATACTTTTTTTGGGAAATTAACCTTGATAAATAATTTCTTTTTATAGGTTGTTATTATCTAGTTGATGTTGAATACATAAATTGTGAGGGATTTTTTGCGCCTTCAGAGGATAAAGATATCATTTGAATGAGTGGCGTCAGGGTTACCAGCCAAGTACTCCGGAAGAATTTTTCAATATGAAACATGCTTCAGTGCATAATGTTATTGAAAGATGTTTTGGGTTATTAAAACTTAGACAGGGAATACTTAGGAGTCCATCATTCTATCCTGTGAGGGTGCATAATAGAATCATTATTGTATGTTGTTTGCTCCATAATTTTATTCGAACTTATATGATTCTTAATCCTATTAAAGCAGAGTTGGGAGAAGGATTACCTAGTAATGTGATAAATGACAATGAACCGAATATTGTAAATATTCATCCATCGGATGCATGGGCTACTTGGAGGATGAAACTAGCCAACCAAATGTTCAATGAATGGCAAGCATCTAGAAATTAATTAGGTTTAGGGTAAATATAGTAAATGTTAAGTTGTTTATGTTAGTTCATGTATCTAGTTTATGAAACTTTGGTAGTGTTTGAATTATTTTTTGTATTGTACTAGACTTATTGAATGATAATTTATTTTCTTTTGATTCATCATGTGTTATAATTTTATAAAGTGTTGACCTTGTGATGCATAATATTGAACTTAATTTTAATTTACGTTTTTTCTTAAGATAGTTATGTCAGGTTTTTCTCAAGCAAGTGTTTCTTTCCAAAATTCTCAAGGAACCAAAAGAAAATAGGTTCTAGAAGAAGATGATGTATTGGTTGCTTGTATGGTCGACTTGCAAAATGATGGAACCTTTAATGCAGATACGGGATTCAAAGCTGGTTATTTAAATGAGTTGGAAAAAATGTTAGAAAAAGTTTTACCCCATGCCTTGTTGAAGGCTAAACCTAATCTTGAATCGAGGATTAGGACATTGAAAAGGGATTGGTCAATCGTTTATAACATGTTTAGTGGAAAAAATAATAGCGGCTTTGGTTGGGATGAGCATAGGCAGCTTGTTGTTGTCGAAGATCCGGTGTAGAACTCATATATAAATGTAAGAATTACTTTAAGTCTTTATTATCTTATTTTGACCAAACTTATATCTAATATGAATTCCTCATTTTTATAAACTCATAAAGAAGCCGTTCAATTCAAACATCAGAGTTTCCCTTACTATGACCAACTTACTGCCATCTACGCAAAAGATGAAGCCACTGGGAAAGGTACTCAAACAGCTATTGATATTATTGAAGAAATAGATATTGAGGATGTAGCTACTACAAATACTCATGAAGAAAGAAACGATTTTCATGGATGCGAAGCTGATATTTCTTTGGATGACGTGGATCTTTCAACTACACAACCGTAATCAGCTAAAAACCAAGGTGATTCCATATTTTCAAAGAAGAAAAAAAAAGATTTCTGATGGAAGTGATTCTTCTACTTCATTTAATAATGCTGCCACTTTATTGGCAGAAAACATACGGGTCGTTGGCCTTGAAATCAGTAAAAGTATTGCCTCCGAAGTGCTAATTCAACAAAAGTCAGAAATGACCATTCAAGAAAGTGCTCTAAAATTATATCCAACATTATGTGAAGTAGAAGGTTTAACTAAGGATGAGCGCTATCGCCCATTGAAACAAAATTCCATATCATCCAACGCAAATGCTCATTTTCTTTAGTTTACCTTCTTCTGTGCGATTGGAATGGGTCAGAAGATTTCTTGTTGACCATTAAAAATCATGGTTGTGTTGATGATATTTTGGTAACTTTTTGTGTTTGTAATATTTGGATGGTATAATAACATTATAGAATGTCATTACAATGTTGTAACTTTTTGATGTTGTAAAATTTTATAACATATGGATTATGACATATAAACTAATGAAATCATGTAATTTTTTGTTAATATATGTATATTATGCTTGGATGTGAAATATAACTCTCAAATTATTTATTACTTCTAATATTTTATTTTTTATTATAGAATAATTAAATTATTTATTTCACTGATGATATTTTAGCACATTAAATATGTATTGCAGTTTTAAAAATAATAAAGTAGATTATATATTATTTTTATAGTATTATATATTATGATTTTTTAATTCATATAATAATTATATTAAGAATGTTATTAAATTATATTTTCTATTAAATTATATTTAATAATAATTATGTTAAAATATGGTTAAATTATTTATTATTTTTAATAAAATATTTTTAACAAAAATTTTATTAAAATTTAATAACAAAAACAAAAATCATCTACTTAAAAATTTTTCTGCTAAGGGTACTTTGGTCATTTAAGTCTTTTTTCTTATACTATTACAACATCTATTCCATTTAACCAAACACAAGAATTCTATTATAGCTCCATTCCATTCCATAACCAAACAATTGAATTACTGATTACAGCTCTATTCAATTACAACTCTATTCAATTACAACCCTATTCCATTACAGTGAACCAAACGTACCCTAAGAATCTTATATTTCAGCGTAATTTGAGAATAATATATTACTATTACTTCTAAAAAAATCAGTTGAATAATTTTCTTTGAAAAAATTGGATGAATATGGCATGTAATAGCCGATTTTCGATCAAATCAGAACAGTGGTTTCGGAACCACAAATCCGAAGTTAAAATTTCGTTAAGAAATTTTACCGTTTAAATGCTTAATTCAGTAAAAAGGACTAAATTGCGTAAAGCATAAAATTTGAGTTCTAATAGTTAAAGGTACTAAATGGCTATGAAATTAAATGATTACGGGTTTTATGTTGCAATTAACCCACTATTATTATAAGTGGATATACATGGACATAAAATGGATGTTATTAAATGTATAATCAAAGGTTATTTTAGTAAAATGGTTAATAATGTTATAATAACTAAAACAAAAACTAAAGTTATCATCTTCATTAGCAACATCACCGAAAACTGAGAAAGAAAAGCCATAGCTAGGGCTTTAACATTTGGCCAGGCTTGGATAACTAATGAAGGTACGATTTTTGCTCTATTTTTAATGATTTCTATGTTTTTGAGTTCGTTGTAGCTTAATTTAGCTAGCCCGTACCTTAGATTTTGAAACTGTTAAAGATTTTTCATGATGCCATTGTTGAATGCTTGAGTATATTGAAGTTTCTTGATAGATTATGAATGTTTGTTGATAGATATACAAGTTTTATAAAGTGATTTTTGACAAAAATGTCAAAAAGGGATTAAATTGTGAAATGTTGAAATGTTGTGGTTAAAATATGAAATAAATGCAAAATATGGGCTAGTAGGGACCCCATTGAAATTCGGCTACCATGGGTTATGGTCTAATTGTGTAAATTTGCATTTTTATGTGTTAGGGACTAAATTGCAAAGTAGTCAAAAGTCTAGGGGTAAAAGTGTAATTTAGCCTAAACAAATGTTGCTAAATTGACTTGAATGGAAGTTTGTATGAGTTAATTTGATATTATATAGATCAAGATAAGCCAATACCAGAATTGGATCGGGGAAAACAAAAAGTGGACGAATAGTTGATAGTTTTATCTGAGCGTTACGAGGTAAGTTCGTATAATTAGAATTGAGTACTTAAATGTATGTATTTAATTAAATTGAATGTATGAGAATTGAGGAATTGAGTTATTGATCATTGGATGATTAAATGATGAAGTTGAATAATTACCGAGCCCCGTTTGAACTTTAGAAAATCATAGGATACGAGTGACATGTCACTAGGGTTACCATTTTGGTCGAGATCTTGCATGTGTTGTGGACTCACCACAGCTCGTATGAGCTTACTGATATATCAGCTCGTATGAGCTTACTGTTCTCAGCTCGTTATAGCTTACTGTTTTAGCTCGATAGAGCTTACTGTCTATCAGCTCAGGAGGAGCTTACTGATCATGGCTTGAAAGAGCGAAAATGATAATGAATTGACGGATTACCGATTAATACACTTAGATTGTATCACCCAAGTATCCCTCAAAATTCTAATAGGTTCAACGGACATAATACTATTTCTAATTATATGATAAAGTACGGAATTGGATATGAGTTATATGAAATGTATGAAGGTAATGTTATATGATGGTTCATGATATTAGTGGAAATGTACATGTATATGAGCTTCATTTTCAATTGAATCCTTTATGGATGAATTGTTGGTTATGTACAAATTGAGATACTAACTTATTGATGTATCCATGTGTTAGGCATTTGAATCATTTGAGTTGGGTTATATTAAGTTAGATTGCTTATATTGTGAATAATGGTAAGTTTAATTCTATATTATATGGCTTACTAAGCTATAAAGCTTACTCTATGTTTTTTTTTTGTGTTTTATGGAGGTTCGATAGCTCGCTCGATTCGGACGACGTTGGAGATACACACACACTATCCAAACAACTTGTTGGTACTTTTGAACTCAAAGAAATGTGTAAATATGGCATGCATAGGCTAGTTATAAAGATGATGATTTTGATACATGTTTTGGTATATATTAAGCCATGTGATTTGGCTTAAATAGGTTAATGGTTGTTTTGGTTTAAATAGTTGAGATAGTACAATTTGGCAAGCTTGATATATGTTATATAGTTACTTTGATAATACTAGATTGAGATGAGGCTAAATGGCTAAATGGATGAATTATAAGATATGATATAAAGAATGTTTTATAGTTATTAAAACTTAGCAATTTAGGTATAAGATTGAATATAGAAATGATGATGAATTAGTTGATATTGAAATGGTATAATTTGTGCATTGGATGATTTTGTTTAACTGTTGAATTGAGTATAAAAATTGTGTCATTTTTGAGCTTGTAGGGTATGCACTTAAGGGTGGCAAATTGGCTTTGCAAATGGCCTATTTTTGTCCATACGGGTAGGGACACGGGTGTGTGTCTCAGCCGTGTGCGACATACAGTCAAAATACACGACCGTGTGTCCCTTTGTGTTGTAATTCAAATTAAGTTAGGATGCTCCACACAGCCTTACACACGGGCGTGTGATTGGCCATGTGGCATAAGTCAGTATGCATTATGGACTGGCACGGCTGAGTACACGACCTGGACATAGGCTTGTAAGGCCATTTCAAATAGGCCCACGGGCTAGACATACGGGCGTGTGACTGGCCGTGTGACCCATGTAACACCCCTAACCTGTATCCGTCGCCGAATTAGGGTTAAGAGGCATTACTTTTCGAAACATAACATCATACAAACATTTCACATACATTATTCATACATCATCATATCCCAATCAATCTTAACTACAGTGTCTCTTAAATTGGTCTACGAGACCTTAAACATGCTTTAGAGAAGGTTCAGGACTAAACTGATCTCTTATAAAATTTTCTGAATCTTTAAAATTTTTCTAAGTTCCAGAGGTTGCACGCCCGTGTGAACAGGCCGTGTGTCTCACACGGCATTAGACACGCCTGTGTGTCTAGGCCATGGAAAAACAGGGCATACATACTGACTTATCCACACGGCCACCAGGCACGCCCGTGTGCCAGGCCATGTGAAAATTAAGGAGCTTACTGACTTGGTCACACGGCTAGTCACACACTCGTGTGCCTATTTGAAATGACCTCACACGTCCGTTTCTGGACTGTGTGCTCGACTGTGTCAAACCTGTAGGGTATACTAACTGGCCACACGGCCTATCATACACCCGAGTGTGAGGCCATGTGGAGCGCCCAGGCTCAATTCGAATTGAAACTTCGAGCAACATGGGAGAGACACACGCCCATGTCCCTGGTCGTGTAGGCAAAAATAGGCCATATACAAGGCCAATTTGCAACCCAAAAAGGGTCATCCCTACAAGTTCAATTCCAATATAAAAAAACATATAATTTCCAGCCAAAACATACTATTTCATGCACATTTCATACCTTAAATACACTAACCATTGCTATACACAAATACCAACTCAAAGCATACCAATTCCTTACCATTTCAACTTCCAAAACAACCACAAAACATACCATTTCTCATTCTCAAAATACCAACATCATATCAGTATGAGACTCAACCATTTTCCCAAATGACAACCATATCAAAAGGATCAAATTCATATAACATAACATGTTCATCTCATAATATATATATACACTTACTAAAAACCAAATTTACTTACATCATTTACACATATCCAAGCCAAGTTACATGGTTATAATCACAACACAAAACATATCATATCATTAGTAGTCTATACATGCCATATACCATCTATACAAGCTTCAAAAATATTGAATTAACATTCGATAGTGTGACGATGATTCTTGACGATCCCCAAGTTCGAGCTAGCTTTGATTATCTATAAAATAGAGAAATAACACACAAAGTAAGCTTTCCAAAAGCTTAGTAAGCCATACATAAATAAACTTAACACATGAAGCAAATATAAACCAATTTAACTATAGAAACATGACTAGTCACATATTCAAGTATCACATTTCTCATCTCATTCTCTTAATCAACATTCAATATGCATTACTTACCTTCCTTTCATTAATCACATAAACATCAACGTACTTATATCGTTGAACTCATTTACATATTCTTTCTCGTGTTAACTTTACCCGTTGAACCATTCGGAATTGTTAAGAATACTTGGATAGTACATAAAGCTCATACAATGCCATATCCCAGATATGGTCTTACATGTTATCACATATCGATGCCACTGTCCTAGACAGGGTCTTATACGAAATCATATACGATGCCAATGTCCCAGACATGGTCTTACACGTAATCTCAGATCGATGTCAATGTCCCAAACATGGTCTTACATGAAATCAGACCTCAGTAATCCTAATGTCATGACATTTGTATCCTATACTATTCCTAGGGTTGGTACGGGGCTTTCGGACGCCGTAACTTTATCGATACTTTCTCATACTCAATTATTCGGTGTCCAAAACAATTCAATATCACATGAACATATATAATACAACTCAAATACATTTATTTGCATATGAACTTACTTCAAAAACGGGATGAACGGATCGAAGCGACTATTCAATAACTTTTGATTTCCCCAGATCTAAATCCGATTTCTTTCGTTCTTGATCTATATGAATTCAAATTTAACTAATTCAATTATCAATTCACTCAATTTCATTCAAAGTACACAATTAAGGTATCTTTACACATTAGCCCCTAAAATTTCACATTTTTGCATTTTAATTCTTAATTCACAAAATCACAAATTACATCAATTCAATTTAAACCCATGTGTGCCAAATTACCCTTATACCCCTAGCAGCCTATATCTTTCATTTATTTCACATTTCAACCCACATTTTTAACTTTTCACAATTTAATCATTCATATGCATTTTTACTCAAAATCACTTTGTAAAACATGTATATCTATCATTAAACACTTATTTTCTAACATCAAACATCCAAAAACTCACGCATTCATCAATGGCATTTTACAAATTCATCAACAAACTTAATAATTAGGGCATGGGCTAGCTAGTATTCAAAGCGATGATCACAAAAACATAGAAATCATCAAAAACCGAGTTTAAAACATACCTTAATCAAGCCTCTAAAGTGCCAAACTCAACAAAGCTCCAAACCCTAACTCTTTTCTCTATTTTCAGTTGAGAAAGATGATAACTAAGCCTGATTTTTGTTTTGATTTATTTAATCATAATTTATTTCTAATTTACAAAAATAACCTTAATGAATAAATTCTAAAATCACTTAATAAAAGGCCATTTATGTCCATTTACCTTATCAATGGCATAATAACATCATAAGGACCTTTGGTTTAATAAACCATAGCAATTAAATACCTTTAGCAAATAGAATGCAACTTTGGCATTTTACACGATTAGGTCCTTTTATCAAATTAACTAACCAATCGGTAAAATTATCACACGAAACTTTCACACATATTAAATCACATGCCGTGAGCAGTAAAAATAATATTAAAATATTTTTACGACCTCAGATTTGTGGTTCTGAAACCACTATTTTGATTTAGCTAAAACCGAACTGTTACAACTTTCGCCCCTTAAGGATTTAGTCCCCGAAAATCTTACCAGTGAATAGGTTTAGATATTGCTCTCTCATAGCATCTTTGGGTTCCCACGTAGCTTCTTCGACCCCGTGTCGATGCCAAAGAACTTTCACTAATGAGATTTTCTTATTTCTCAGCTCTTTAATCTCGCGAGCCAAAATTCGGATCGGTTCTTCATTATATGATAAATCTAACTGAATCTCTACTTCGGTCGGGGAAATGACATGTGAAGGATCGGAGTGATATCGCAGAAGCATCGATACATGAAACACATTATGTATTTTCTCTAGCTTTGACAGTAATAACAACCGATAAGCAATTGGCTCGATTCTTTCGATAATCTCATACGGTCCGTGTAACAGCTTGATTTAGGGCCTAGTCAAAATAGTGGTTGCAAGACCACAAATATGAAGTAGAAATATATGTTTTATGGTTTTTATGATGTCTATGATATGATTGCATGGTTGTGTAAAAATTTCATGAAGAAATTTTATGATTAAGTGGTCAATTTGTCTTTTAGGACTAAATTGCAAAATATGATATTCTAGAAGTTTTAATTATGAAATAGCATTAGAAAATTTATTAGAGGTCCTTATATAGTAATTAGACCATTATATCTCATGATGGACAAAAATGGACATGGAAGGGAAAAATCTCAAGGAAGGGCCTTAAGGGCATTTTGGTCATTCAGTTAATAAATTAATAAAAAGGGAAAAAGAAGTCAAAATTGGTGTCCATCTTCTTCCCATTGTGCTGAAATTATAAAAAAGCTATAGCTAGGGTTTCTTTCATCTTCAAGCTTGATAGTAAGTGCATCCTAGCCCCATTTTTAATGTTCTTTACATTTTTTAGATCCTCGTAGCTCGATTTAACTATTTCTAGCCATATTTTAAGCTAGGTTCATGTTCAAAAACTTACCCATGTATGACATGTATGTATTTTGATGTTTAATAGAGGAATATGGAAGTTTGATGTGTGATAAACATATTTTTCTAAGTGATTTTTTATGGAAACACCTAAAAAGGACCTAATTGTAAAAGTGATAAAATGTGTAGTAAAAATTTGATTTGAAGGAAAATTTGGGATATTATAAGCTTAAGATAGGTTCGGCTAGTCTTGGATAACCAAGAAAATGAGTACATTTCATCATACGAGCCTAGGGACCATTTTGTACATATGTAAAAATTTAGGGGCAAAATTATAATTTCAAAAAAGTATGATTCATGGGCTGTTTTAGTCAATGTAATAATTAAATAAGTGAAAATTTTCATTATAGATCAAGAAACACGAAGTCCGGACCTAAACAGAGGAAAGAATAAGGTGGTGGGCTAGTTGAACAACTATTTATATTTTGGTACCGAGGTAAGTTTGTGTGTAATAAATCAACATTATGTTATTATGTATTTAAATGCTTAACATTGCATGAAATGTATATTCTTTTTATGAAATTGGTTAATGAGGTATCGATGAAGAAATTATGAAGCTATGCTATATCCCGGTTGAACCTTAGGAATAAAAATGATACCCTTGTCACGATGTTAGATTAATAAGGTCCTGTATAAAATCATATCTGGGATATGACCTCGGCACCGAATTGAGATCCCGTGTAAGACCATATCTAAGATATGGCATTAGCATCGAATAGTGATTCCATGTAAGACCATGTCTAGTACATGGTATCGATAAACGATCTTGTATAAGACCATATCTAAGATATGGACTCTACATCTATATGAGATCCCGTATAAGATTATATCTGGGATATGGCATCGGCATCAACATGTGATCCCATGTAAGACCATATCTAGGATATGGCCTTGGTATCTTACGACGTGTATGACATTTTTCGAGTATCATTTGATACTCTAAGTGGTTTAATGGGGAAAAGAATTAAAGTTTATGCTAAAGATGAAAAAGACTAAAGTTATGTGATGGAGTGATATAGGTACCTATGTGAAACTCACGAGAAATGAGTTTGATATGTGATATGTGGTCGGTAAGAATGAGCATGAGTAAGCCATGTCAGTGTTCACTTGAAAATTTTTTGTTAATTCGTAATGTAATATGTGGATGTTATTACAAGATTTTTATGTTGTTATCTATTACATGTAAACTTACTAAGCTTTATGCTTACTCCCTCTCTTTTCCCTTTTCTTGTAGTATCGCCAAGCTAGCTCAGGGATCGAGGGACGTTGGAGCTTGATTCCCATTATCAACTATTCTTTTGGGTATAGTAAAGTTTGATTATTTTGGGTATGACATGTATAGGAACTTGGTCATTTTGTTATATGTCATATTGGTTAGCCAAAGTGTTGGCTATTGATGTTACTTTTTTCATTTTGTAAATGGCCATTGGAATTGGCCAATGCTGGTTAAGTTATATTTATTCAATGATGATAAAATTCATGAAAGTATAACTTTGCAAAATGAATGAGTAATGTGTGAAGTATATGCATAACGAATGTACTATGAAATTGAGGTGTGGATGTCTTGATTTTGGATATTGGAGATGTATTATTGTCATGCTATGTGTTGTTGGAAATGGTATAAGTGTGGTTGCTTTTTAGGGTGGAAAATGGCTTGGTAAATAGTCTTATATTTTTCCACACGGGTAGACACACGGGCGTATGTCTAGGCCGTATGTTACACACGGTCAGCCTCATGGGCGTGTTGACAGGCCGTATGTCCCCTACATCCAAATTTAGCAAAATAGAATGCCCAGTAGTAAACACACTGGCAAAGACACAGTCGTGTGTCTTAGTCGTGTGAAGGATACAACCTCAGGACACGGGCGTGTTCCCAAGCCGTGTGAAGTCTACACTGTGACAGCCCTGTTTTGGCCCTAATCGGAATAGTGGTTTCAGGACCACGGAATCGAGTCAGAAAAATATTTAAATATTATTTTTTCTATGTTTTGAATGTGAGTGCTTAGATATGTTAAAGTTTGTACTTAAATTTTTAAGTTTGAGTGTTTAATTAATTAAAAAGGATTTGTTTGATAAACTTTAAAAATTTGATGGATAGTTTCAATAAGGCCGAATTGTATGTGGTTTATAAACATGAAGTACTTGCATGGTTCTTAAACCATTTTTGGTTATAATGGACGGTAAAACCATACTTTAAATAGTTTATGCATGTGCATTATATTGGATAATTTGGTAAATAATAATTTGTAAATTATAATGTTATAATAAAACATAAAATAATAAAAAGACATGCAAATGGCTTTCTTCATAGCCGATTGCTAAATAGAAAAGAAAAAGAAAAAGGCTTGGGGTATTCGGCAATTTGCAAGCTAAAATTCAAGGTAAAATTTATGTTAGTTTGATTATATTTTGATGATTTTGAATTCCTTACTTGATTCTATTCAAGACCCATGAGTTAATTTTTGATTTGGTGTTTAGTTGGATGTTCGGTCATGAATAGAAAAGTTATGAACTTTGAGTTTGATGTTAGAAATTGAAGTATGATTGTTAGATGAATATTTTAGTGTTAAAATTCATGTGATTTTAAGCTTGTAGGCTTAATTGTGAAATTAGTACCTTGTGTGGCTTAAATGCCTAAATGATATTCGGCGATGGAGTTGTAGGTTAAGAAAAATTGTAATTGTTTAAATGTTAAAAATGAGCTTAAATTTAGTGAATTAAGTGATAAATGAAAGGTTGAAGTTGTGTATGTATGATTATAGCAAATGATAGGTCTTTGGTAGCTTCATGAAGTATTCGGCCCCAGTGTATTCATGGAAAGAAATGAAATTGTTTGATAACTTGTGTTAATGGAGCAAATTATATGATTTATGGTAATAAGGGATTATTATATAAATGTCAAAACATGGTGGTATGTGTTTTGAATAAGTTTAATCTATTTTATATAGCTCAAGAACAAAGGGAGCCGATTTCGGATAAGGGGAAAACAAAGTTAGTAGAATAGCCGATTCAAAATCGTTCGACAACATTCGAGGTAAGTTTTAAGTACTTAAACATAGGTTACTTGTGAATATGTCATGATATATCATGAAAATTAAACATCTTTTATTTTATATATATATATATATATATATGCATATTGCTGAATGGTATGTATGAAAAGGGAAATAAAGTAATTGATATGGTTATATTGCCGAATGGTATATATATGAAATGGAAAATAAGTAGTTGATATGCTTATATTGCCGAATGGTAAGCATGATATGGAAATAAGATGGTGATTGTGCTTATATTGCCGAATGGTAAGCATGAAATGGAAATGTGATGGTTGTTGTGGTTATATTGCCGAATGGTAAGTTAAGAAATGAGAATGGGGTAGATGATATGTAATTGTATTCGAATGATACAAAGATCTTAATGATGTGTTTGTGTTACATGGAAAGGAAAGTATATGATTGATATTTGAAACGGTGTGAATTGATTTCTATACTGTATTATTCGGGCCTTAGGCCTAGCAAGCTTTAAGCTAGTGATTTGAAATTGGGCTTCGTGCCTAGCAGGCGTAATGCCGGTGATTGAATAACAAACTTTGAGTCTAGCAGGCCTTGTGCTGGTGATGAATTCAGGCTCTTGCCTAGCAGGTTTTATACCAGTGAATTGTTCTAAGTCCTTTGGTATACGGATTCGATTCGTTAAACGATAAACAGTAAAAATGAGGTTTGTGACATTTGCTAATCGGCCACTTAGGTAAGTGTCCATTATATTTATAATGTGTTTATAAATTTGACTATGGATGACTAATATTAACTTGTGCAATTGATAATTTCGAAGTTACCCTGAATAAAAGGGTTGCTTAGTATGATAATAAGTTAAGGTTGAATTATAGGTGATATATGAGATTTTACTTATCTTTTATATTCAGTTAAAGGTGTGATTATCCATGTGTTCAAATAATAAATGATGGGTTCTATGAGAAATGTGCTAGTAGAGTTGAATTAATGATATTATATGACATTCGACCAAGTCATCATATGGTATATTGTATAAGGTTATTGTTATATTTGGTTAGTTTTGAATTTTATGATGGTAATTTAAATGTTTAACGTACTTAAGACTTACTAAGCTAATTTGCTTACTTTGAGTGTTTGTGTTATTCTGTTTTATAGACTTTGGCTAAAAGTTACGGGCTCGAGGATCAATATCGAAGTCATCCACACTATCGTCAATCTACGGTACTTTGAAAAAGTCTATATTCAAACTTATGGCATGTATAGGTTAATATGTATTTTGTTCGTTTTTGAATGTGTATAACCGAAGCTATGCGATAATGGCTTGGTCCTTTTGTTAAGTTGACTTCTACGTGTACGTGTAATAATGTGGCTGAACTCAATAGATATGTGTTTATTTAAATAGATGCTGAAAATGTACATATTTATCTTGCTAGAATCGATGTTTTAAATCTAGTTATAATTGGTTATGATGTCTATGTATACGTGTGAAGTGATAGACATGAAATGTGTACTGTGGTTGCTGTATGAATTTGATTATGGGCTATGATTTTGATTTTGTTCTTGGTGTGATATATATATATATATATATATATATATATAATAGTAGAAATGGTTATGAAATGTTTGAGCTTTATTTAAGGTATAAAGAATGACTCATAAAATGTTGCTATGTGATAAGTGAAGGTGACTGTGATTGAATTATATGTGCTGAATGAGTTTAGGTGAAGATGATATTTGTTCGAATATGTTAGCTTAAAAAAGCTTCAAGTAAGTGATACTAAGAATTGATTTCATAAGCATTATAGTTATGTGGCTTGCTAAAATGAATGATATGCAAAGTGAGGTATTTTAGGTTCAGCTTTAGGTCATAAATGGCATGCAGGAATGAATTGAACAAGTTGATCCATAAATTATTAAGTTAAGTCATTGAAAATGACCATATGAATAGTATGTTTTGGTGTGAGAATTGTTAATGGATTTACACCTCTGTTTGGACATTGTGAATTTTGATTGCCAAATGTATATATATATTATATTTATATGATGAAAGTTCAATTTGTTCATTCTATGAGACATTTTTTTTTATCGATGTTATTGCACTTCTATGCTATTGACTAAATGATACTACGTTGGATTAAATTAAGAAGTTTGAAATAGTGAGTAAGTGAATGTATGAAGGTTAAAACTTTTGGTAATGCCTCATAACCGTCCGACGACGGACACAGGTTAGGGGTGTTACATACACATTAATTGCGAGAATTTAATTTGCCACATGGCCTAGCACACAAGCGTGTGACTTGGCCGTGTGAGCCAAAATGGTTGCTAACGTCACAAACAGAATGTCAAGGTTTTCGCACACGGGCGTGTCATAGCCGTGTGAGGGACATGGGCCATAGACACGGGCGTGTGCCAGGCCATGTGAAAACCCCTGGAGGTTCGAAATGAAAAATAAAATCCACATGGGCAAGGGACATGGGCGTGTGTGACCACACGGCCTGCCCACACGGGCGTGTTCCTTTCCATACGAGCATGTGGCCCTATTTTGAGCAAAAAATTTTCTAAGTACTCGAAAGCTTCCGGTTCAGTCCAGAACCACTCTATATGTATGTTTTGGGTCTCCTAGGCCCATAATAGGGATGTTATGAATACGAATGAAAAGTTTTAAGTTAGAATGAAAATTTATGGTTCAATTTTGTATGATAAAGCATGTTAAGTCTGGTAATGCCTCATACCTAGTTCCTGCATCGAATACGGGTAAAGGGTGTTACATTTAGTGTAACAACTCGATTTAGGGCCTAGTCAGAATAGTGGTTGCGAGACCAAAAATCTGAAGTAAAAATATATGTGTCAATGTGGCAAATGGCTTGGTAAATAGCCTTATATTTGTCCATACGGGGCGTGTGTTTAGGTCGTGTGTGACACACGGTCAGGCCCATGGGCGTGTTGACAGGCCGTGTGTCCCCTACATCCAAATTTAGCAAAACAGAATGCCCAGTAATAAACACACGGGCAGAGATACGGCCATGTGTCTCAGCAGTGTGAAGGACACGGCCTCAGGACATGGGCGTATTCCCAGGCCGTGTGAAGTTTGCACATTAATTGGGAGAATTTAATTCGCCACATGGGCTAACACACGGGCATGTGACTTAGTTGTGTGATCCAAAATGTTTGCAAACGTCATAAACAAAATGTGAAGGTTTTCACACACGGGCTAAGACACGGGCATGTCATGGTCGTGTAAGGGACACGGACCATAGACACGGGCGTGTCCCAGGCCATGTAAAAACCCCTGTAGGTTTGAAATGAAAAATTAAAATCCACACGAGCTAGGGACATGGGCTTGTGTGACCACACGGCCTGCCCACACGGGCATGTTCCTTCCCACACGGGCATGTGGCCTTGTTTCGAGCAAAAAAAAAATTTAAGTAATCGAAAACTTTCAGTTCAGTCCTGCACCACTCTATATGTATGTTTTGGGTCTCGTCGGCCCATAATAAGGACGTTATGAATACGAATGAAAAGTTTTTAGTTTGAATGAAAATTTATGGTTTGATTTTGTATGATAAAGCATGTTAAGTCTGGTCATGCCTCGTACTTGGTTCTGGTGTCGAATACAGGTAAGAGGTGTTATGGCTCGATGAATCTCGGACTCAGCTTTCCTTTTCTACTGAATCTGAGTATTTTCTTCCACGATGAGATTTTCAAAAATACTTTGTCATCAATTTGAAAATCAATATCTATTTGTTTCAAGTCTGCATACTATTTCTAACGATCTGACACTGCTTTCAGACTATTACGAATTACTTTCACTTTCTGCTCAGTCCCTTTAATCAAATCGACCCTGTGAATCTTATTCTCACTAAGCTCTATCCATTACAAAGGTGTTCGGCATTTGCGACTGTATAAAGCTTTGTACGGTGCCATTTTTTTACTTGATTGAAAGCTATTATTATACACAAATTTAATCAACGGTAAATACTTTTCCCACATTCCTTCGAACTTAAGAATGCAAAATTGCAACATATCCTCAAGTATCTGAATAACTCCCTCAGATTAACCATCCGTCTGTGGGTGAAAAGCAGTACTAAAATACAGTTTCGTACCTAAAGCTTCTTGCAGCTTCTTGCAGTTTCTTCCAAAACCACAAAGTGAATCTCGGATCTCTATCCGAAATGATAAATAGTGGCACCTCATGCAATTGGACAATCTCTAAAATATACAATTTGGCTAACTTATCAAGCGAATAATCTGTTCGTACCAGAAAAAAATAAGCTGTTTTCGTCAATCTGTCAACCACAACATAAATCGCATCTCTCTTTTTCGGAGATAAGGACAAACCCGAAACAAAATCCATAGTCACTTTATCCCATTTCCACTCAGGAATCATAATCGGCTATAACAAACCGGACGGTACCGGATGTTCAGCTTTAACTTGCTGACAAATCAAACATTTGGAAACATACTCTAAGATGTCACGTTTCATACCAGACTACCAGTAAAGCTGTTTCAAATCGTTATACATTTTCGTGCTTCCCGGATGAACAGATAAACAACTACTATGCGCCTCGTTCAAAATTATCGGAATCACTTCTGAATTCCTCGAGACATATATTCAGCCTCTAAATTTCAAACAATCATCGGCATTAACTTAAAACTCTGAATCAGGGTTCAAATCACATTGAATTCGTTTTGCTAACATTTCGTTATCAACATTCTGAGCTTTACAAATCTATTGCAAAAATAACGGTCTCGCTTTCAACTTTGCTACAATCGCACCGTTATCTAATAGAGCTAACTAAGCATTCATCGCATGTAGTGCGAACAAAGATTTTTGGCTCAAAGCATCAGCAACAAAATTTGCTTTTCTTGGATGATAATCAATCACTAGTTCATAATCTTTTAACAATTCTAACCATCTCTGCTGTCGCAAATTCAAATCATTCTGAGTCATCAGATATTTAAAACTCTTATGATTAGAATAAACATGACATTTCTCACCGAACAGATAATGGCGCCAAATCTTCAATGTAAACACAATAGCTGCTAACTCTAAATCATGCGTCGGGTAATTCTTTTCATGCTACTTTAATTGTCTCAAGTCATAAGCTATGACTTTGTCTTCCTGCATCAAAACACAACCCAGACATTTCAACGATGCATCACTATATATCACAAATTTTTTACCCGATTCTGGCTGAACTAACACAGAAGCTTCAATCAAAAAGGCTTTCAACTGGTCAAAACTTTTCTAACATTTATCAGACCATTCAAACTTGACATCTTTCTAAAGCAATCTCGTCATCGGAGTTGCTACCAAAGAAAATCATTTTACGAATCGTCAATAGTAGCCCACGAATCCCAGAGAGCTACGAACTTTGGATACATTTCTCAGAGGCTTCCAATCTATAATTGCTAAAATCCTGTTCGGATCTACTCGAATACCCAATGCAGACACAATATGCCCCAAAAAACCAACTTTGCTCAACTAGAATTTACATTTACTGAACTTTGCAAATAATTATTTATCACGCAGAGTCTGTAACACAATTCTCAAATGCTCAACATGCTTAGTTTCATCACGCGAATAAATCATTATGTCATCAATGAATACAACAAAAAATCGATCTAGGTACGGTTGGAAAATATGGTTCATTAAATCTGCAAAGACTGTAGGAGCATTCGTTAGTCCGAAAGGCATAACTAGAAATTCATAATGTCTGTACCTTGTTTGGAAAGCAGTTTTCGGCACATCGGAGTCTTTTACTCGCAACTAATAATAGCCCGATCTCAAGTCTATACTTGAAAACACTGTAGCCCCTTTCAACTGACTGAATAAATCATCAATTCTAGGCACATGATACTTATTCTTGATGATCACTTTATTAAGCTGTCGATAGTCGATACATATTCTCATCGTGTCATCTTTCTTTTTTTCAAACAATACGGGAGCACCCCAAGGCGAGAAACTCGATCATGCAAATCCTCTATCGGTCAACTCTTGTAACTGAGATTTTAATTCTTTTAACTTAGTCGGAGCCATTCTATACGGAGCTATAGATATTGGAGTTGTTCCTGGCACTAGTTCAATAACAAATTCAACTTCTCGAATTGGTGATAATCTCGGTAACTCTTCAAGAAATACTTTCGGATATTCACACGTAACTGGCACTGATTTGATCTTCTTTTCAGTCATTTTCGTATCAAGTACATAAGCGAAATAAGCTTCGAAACCCTTTCTCACATATCTCTGAACCAACATCGATGAAATCAAAGTTGGTAACCCATTCAGATCATCTGACTCCATCCGGATAATATCATTATTTTGACACCTCAAATCAATAGTTTTTCATTTATAGTTCACTATTGTATCATGTAGCGTTAGCCAATCCATACCCAGAATTATATCAAATTCGTCAAAGGGCAACAGTATCAGATCGGTCGGAAAACAGAAATCCCGAATTATCAATGGACAGTTATTGCATACTTTATCTACCAGAACACACTTGCCTAAGGGGTTTGATACACTAATCACAAATTCAGTAGACTCTACAGGGAAAGTCTTACTGGATACTAAGTTCATACATATATATGAATGAGTCGATCCTGGATCTATCAATGCAATCACAGTAGTATCATAAAGAGTAAAAGTACTGGTAATGACGTCTGAAGATGACGTTTCTTCGGGAGCGCGAATAGCGTAGGCTCTAGCAGGTGCTCTCGCTTCGGATCTCACAGTTGTATCTTTAACCTCTTTCTGGCTACCACTCATATTACTCGTGTTTCTGGGCGGTCTACCTCTATTTATAGTGTTACTCAGCCTCGTATTCTATACAGTCTCTTACTCAACTAACTTAGGACAATCACGGATGAAATGATCTAAAGATCCACATTTAAAACAAGCCCGATCATTCAATCTACAGTCACCAGATGTTTTTTACCATAATGTCTGCATTTAGGTCAATTAGGTCTCGCACTCCCAACACTAGCTATCGAAGTAGCTGGAGTTTTAAAGCTCAAATGTTGCTTTACTCGATCTATGCTCGAATGACCCATAATAGCCTTTGAATGGTTATAATCTTCTCGGAACTTCGTTGATGCTGACTGAAATGACTTACTTGATAATATCTTTCGTACATCTCTAGCTTCTAAATCGGCTTTTCTTTTTTCTTTCCCGAGTTTTTCAGCTTTACACGCTCAATCTACAAGTACAATAAACTTTTTTATTTCTAGAATTCTGACTAACAAGCAAATATCCTCATTCAAGCTATCTTCAAATCTCTTGCACATTATTGCTTTGATGGAGACATATTCTCGTGCATATTAGCTTAATCTCACAAATTTTCGCTCGTATTCTGTAACAAACATGCGACCCTGTATCAATTCAAGGAATTCTTTGAGTTTCTGATCTATGAATCTTTGATTGATGTACTTCTTTCTAAACTCAGTCTGAAAAAATCTCAGGTAACCCGTTCTCTCGGAACCACAGATATCAACATTTTCCACCATTGATACGTCGTATCTCTTAGAAGTGAAACAACACATTTAAAACATTCATCAGGATTACATGATATTTCATCAAACACTCGGATCGCATTCTCGAGCCAGAACTCAGCTCTCTCAGCGTCATCATCAGTAGTGGCTCAGAACTCTTTAGCTCCATATTTTCTAATTTTATCAACCGAAGGCTTACTAATTTGGATTAGATTTACCACTTGTGGCATAATAGGAACTTGTGGAGGATTAGGCGGGGGTGGAGGTTGTTAAGCAGTCGGATTCATTCAAACGAACTCTGTAAACCACTTATTCATCATCTGAAAGAAGGCTTGCTTTGCCTTTCCCTCATGACTACTCATAATCGGTCGAGAATCAGCCGACATTCCCCTTGAGTGAGAGCGAGAGCATTACTTTCCACATCGTCAGCTATGGCTCGATCGGGATCCATTTACTATACAAAAACACATTTCAATTGTCAGGAATCATCACACTATCGTAGTTTAAATATATGGCATGTATAGCTAGACTCTCATCACTATGTTAGTCCTAAAATTAACTAAACCATAGCTCTGATACCAATCAAATGTAACACCTCTAACTTGTATCCGTCGCTGGATTAGGGTTAAGAGGCATTACCTTTCGAAACATAACATCATACAAACATTTCACATACATTATTCATACATCATCATATCCCAATCAATCTTAACTATAATGTCCCTTAAATAGGTCTACGAGACCTTAAACATGCTTTAGAGAGGGTTCGGGACTAAACCGATCTCTTATATAATTTTTCGAATCTTTAAAATTTTTCTAAGTTACAGAGGTCATACGCCTGTGTGAATAGGTAGTGTGTCTCACACGGCATTAGACACGCTCGTGTGTCTAAGCTGTGGGAAAACAGGGCATACATACTGACTTATCCATACGGCCACCAAACACGCCCGTGTGCAAGGTCGTGTGAAAATTAGGAAGCTTATTGACTTAGTCATGTAGCTAGTCATACGCCGTGTGTCCAACCTATGTGCCAATTCGAAATAACCTTACACGCCCGTGTCTTGTGACCGTGTAGATAAGTTAGTATGTATGCCCTGTTTTCTCACGGCCTAAACACACGAATGTGTCTAATACCGTGTGAAACACACGACTTGTTCACACGGGCGTGTGACCTCTATAACTTAGAAAAATTTTAATGATTTGAAAAATTTTATAAGAGATCGGTTTAGTCTCGACCCCTTTCTAAAGCATGTTTAAGGTCTTGTAGACCTATTTAAGGGACATTGTAGTTAAGATTGATTGGGATATGATGATGCATGAATAATGTACGTGAAATGTTTGTATGATGTTATGTTTCGAAAAGTAATGCCTCTAACCTTAATCCGGCACCGGATACGAGTTAGGGGTGTTACAACCCAAGTCAGTATACCCTTCAATTTTCACACGGCCAAGCACACAGGAGTGCGGTCAGTCGTATGGCTCAAGTAAGTATGTATGCCCTATTTTCACACAACTTGTGACATGGGCATGTCCGTAGCCGTGTAAGGCACACGGCCTGTTCACACGGGTGTGTGTCCTTTGAATTGAAAATTTTTCTAAGTTATCCCGAAACATTTGTATGTTATCGGTTTAGTCCCAAATGCATGATTAAAGGCTTATATGCTCGTTTTAAGTATGCTATGAATGTGAATGTATGATGTTGATTATAATGTGATAAATGTTTGATAATTGAATATACCGGAATATGTTATATGTTCGGTAATACCTCTTAACCTATTCCAGCGACGGTTAAGGGTTAGGGGTGTTACATGGAAAATTCCAACAAAATAATGATATTAAAGTAAAGTTTTAGCTTATAAATTGATACCAAAACCACATTCTTTTTCTCACGTTGATGTTTAAACTTTTTTTTCTCTGAAAACCTAAACTATTTCTCAAGCTTATAAATGCAACTAGTTTCTAAACCGTGACATTATTTTTGTTTTATTTTTATTTTTTACTTTTTCATTTATTTTATTTTATTTTATTTTGTTTTCCTTCCCCCTCTTTTTTCTCCCAAAAACTCCCGCACCACTATTGTTGCCCGAATTTCACATGGATCCTCCTCCAAACCATGAGAGGAATCATGTTTAAAAACCAATTGCATCATCTTAATCTCTAGTAGCTTTTGCATTGCTTCATTTGCGGCATCTCTAGCTCATCCATCCATCCATCCATCCATCCATCACCATTAAACTCTCTAAAAAAATACACGAGTTTAAAAGATTACAACTTCATTCAAAGAATAACTAAGTGAAAAATACAATGAGTGAAATGGCTTTTAATTACTCTATAAACATTCTATGTCAAACTAGCATATTTACCAAAAGAAGTATGTGGCAGAAAAACCTCATTATTACATGCAATAGAAGCAATATAACATATAAAAGGAATGAAAAACGCCAACAAATCTAACCTAAACATTAAAGATATACGTCGTGAGTAGAAAAGTGAAGGGATAGAAGGAAGGAGTGAAAAAGTGAAAAGAAATAAACTTTGAATGTGATTGGTAGGGAGAAATGTGAGAGGAAAGAAAATCCGAGGGGAGATCATTTTACATCCTAATGAGACGAGAGAAAATGAGAGAGAAGTATATGTTAGTTCAAATTATACATTTTCCAAATGTTTTATTTTTTTTCTTTACATTTTTCAACCCTACCAAACAATGGATGAAAAGCAATTTTTTTTTCTTTCTATTTTTCTATCTTTCCTACCAAATACACCTATGGAAAGAAATATATTTCCCCTCTTTCTACTTTTTCACCCCATCAATTGTCTATCCTTCCAATTTTCCTTTCCCTCTACTAAGCAAAGCCTAATCCTATATTCGGTTGGGTGGAAAAGTGGAAGGAAGGCAGTGGTGGAGCCACTAAGAGGCCTAGAGGGCCATGCCCTCGTAAAATGGTAAATTTTCAATTTAAGTATTTTATAATTTATAAAATTTTAAATTAGTAATGATAAAATTACACTTTAATTCTCCAAAAATAATAAAATTTTGATTTAACCATTTAAAAATATAAAGATATAGACTATTAAAATGATAAAAATGCATTTTACTCTGCCACTAAAGGAGGGAATAAAAAACCGGAAAGAAAATAAATTTTAAGTGTACTTGGCAAGAAAGAAAAATAAGGAAAAAAAAAGTGAGACTATTATTTTATATACTAAGGCATAAAAATCAATTCTTCCGAAATGAAGATGAGGTAAAAAATGAGAGGAGGTGCAGTTAAAAATTATACGTTTTTCAATTCTACCCAACAATGAAGAGATAAATTTAAACTCAAGAAATGGTAAACATTAGATTAGTTAAAGATATAATATGACGAAAGGTTCAAAGCAAAGTGCCCTTGAGAATTACAAGAAGGTAAAACTACATTGCAGCCTCATTGTGTCATTTGCCAGCAACGACCACACCGCATGCACTGGATTTAAATATCTTTGCACAACAACCCTTTTCTCCCTTGAAGCCTTTGCCTGCAACTTTATTACAATCTCTTGGTGTGTAACTGAGTTGAAAAAACCATTGTCGTTGAAGCAGGCTAGCGAGCATATATTCACATCCATATTAGGGAATCGTCATACAATCACTTTCAATAATGCCATGCCTATAACCCACAAAATTTCCGTTACTTATAATTATATAAATTGAGTAGCATACTCATAAGAATCTTCCAACATAATTGAATCCAACCATTTATTAAAAAAGAACAAGAACAAGAGTTTTCTTTATTCACTATAATTTTTATTAAAGATTTAAAAAACCATAAACTAAGATGTTCCTATGTCAGTATCGTAAAAGGAAAAAGAGAAAATTGTAATTTATTTTTAAATACATTTATTTATTTGTACGCTTTTTTAATTTATTTATTAACGAGGTGATAAATTATAATTCATCAATAATGTATAAGACTCATATATTTACTATACATTAAATATAATCTCTAATTATTATTAATATTATTAAATATTAATTGTTTTGAAGTGAATCTTTTAGGTGTCTTTACTAACTCTAGTTAAAGCAAAAATACTTGACAAAACCGATAATATTAATAATAATTAAACACAAATTACAGCTAAACCACTCATTTGCAACATAAATTGTTTGCGGAAGATAAAAGCATGATTTTTTTTTTAATGTAACAGATAAGAGATGATTAGTGCAAATGCTCTATTTTCTTCAATTTTTTAAATCCATCATTTCTAAATAAAATATATCATAAATCTGGAGTGGATTATTTTTTTATAATTTAAAAGCAATTGACTTATATTAGAATATATAGATAATTGTTTTACTATATATTTGACGCAATTATCCTGGTAATTAATGTGTCATTTTATAATTCAAACCTAACAATAGAATCAAGCAAAGGGTGTTACAAAAAATATTAGAGACTGACATCCCATTTCTTTTAAGTTTACCTTTTCTTTTTTATATTATAACATAATGGCCAAATTTCAATTTTGACTTATTAATATACTGAAACTTAAATTTTAATTTATATACTTTAATTTCCATCATTCTACATTAAAATCTTAAAATCTTAAATACCTCAACCTCATCATTAAAAGAAACCCTTGACTCTAACAAATCATTCATTATACCTCAATATGAATGGTTCTTCTATATTAAAAGTGTAAGAACTTATGATTTGCTCTCTATTAGTTTGATGTTTAGTCTAGTGTTTAGACCGTAATTGTTGTTTGAGCACGAGTTCAAATAGAACACAAGGGATAAGTAAAAGAAGGAATGAGAGAAATAAACACGAGATTTATTAACGGAATTTCGATTCACCAATCTTACACTATGGAGCATTACTCAGAGAATGATTCTTATTCAACAAATTTCAAGATCACCCATTAATTTAAACTCAATCTACCTTTAGACAAAGAAGCAATTGTAGCTCCAACACCGACCCCAATTGTTATAAATCACCCACCCAAAAACCTCACTTACATCAAGTATAAACTCTTTGATAAAAGTATGAAGCAAGAGTGCAAAAATACCAAGTAAAAGAAACACAAATAACCATACAAAAGCACTCTAAAAGGCACACCCATATGTGTAACACAACAACCTATTTATAGGTTAAATTCGATATCTTCTCCAAGTAATCTTAATAGAATAAAACTCTCAATTAGAATTTGAATATATCTTATTGAAATTTCTCTAATAATTATTTTAAAATATAGCTTTTTAAACCTAGTAAAATCATTAGATAAACCATCAAATAAATAGTTTAACAGATAAGAGTAAACCTTATGAAACAAGACATGTCAATTTCATAAGTCCTTCATTCATCCAAATTCGAATATAGTTATGAAGTCTCGAGTTAAAAAAAACACCTAACAAATAAAACTAACTAAATTGTACCAAAATCTTGATTGATTAAGTGTTTAAATAGATGAAGATAATGATTAGACATTCAATCTTTAATACTAAACAATCTGAAATAATTAATTAACCAAATAATTAAAAAAAAGCCACAAAGATTATAATATGATGATATAAATAATAAAGAAAACAGTTGTACTGATTATGATAATAATTCTAGTCTGATTATATATACTTTTTTTATGAAATAATTTGATTATCATTATTAACAAATAAATAAAGTCATGACGGATTTTAAAAAAAAAAAAGATAAAGAAAGATGGCAAGAAAAGCAACGTTTAAGATAAGCACAAAAGAAATAAATGTGCTTCCCCAATTAAATATTAAATCATCATTTTCTTAGACGTATAAATATAATATTCTTTGTCCAATCATACAAATTTAAACAATAAATTCAAATACCAAATAAAACCCAAACCCAATTATTATTTTTATTTTTATTTTCTTGTTGTATGATTATTATCGGTATGGTTTTCTTTATAATGAGAAAAGGATAAAAAAGAGTAGGTTAAGGCAAGAGAGAAGAAAAGTCTCTTTTATTGTTCAGTTTTCTTATACTTTCTGTTGTCTTCTGGGGGATTGGGTTCTTAGAAAGGGAAAACCCAGTTCTCTTACACTTTCTGTTGTTCATCTTTGTAGATTCTTGTATCTTGTCTAGGTTTCTTTGTTTTCTCTGTTTTTTAAAGAGATGGGGATGGTGTATTATCAGTTGTCAAAGTCTTCTTATCAGGATTTTCTGAAAATACTAAAGGCTGACATACAACATGCAAATGCTTTGTAAGTTTTTTTTTTCTTGGGTGTTTAATTTTCTTAAAAAATTAGTATTTTCTTTTACCTCACCATCCTTTTGAAGTTGATTGTTGACTTGTTCTTGTTGTTTCTGTTTATTAGTTGCTTGATTGGGTTGCTTTTGATGATAATGATTAAAAAGCTTAGTTTTTTAGCTGCTCTGCTAGTTGTTAAAAGAAATTATTAAAAAAAAAACCGAAAAACATTCGGTTTGGAAGTTTATCTGATTCTTTTCTCTTTTATGATAATCTTTTGTTAGCTTTATGATATTTTTGGATAACCAATTGCAGATTTTTAGTATATGGTTTAGTATTGTAAATTGTCAGCCTAACAATTCTTATACCAGCTAAAATCTCTCTGCCTATTTGCCAAACTGTTGGTAGTTTGATGTTTCTCTAGCTGAGAACAGCTCAAAAAGATTTCATTTGTTTAATGGTAGCATATTAATATTTGTATGTTTATGATAGGGTTTTACTTCCTTATCATCATTCTTCTTCTGAGAGTGTTTGTCTGAACTTGATGATAGTTTGATGTTTCTTTAGCAGATAGCAACTTAACAAGTTTCATTCATTTAATGGTAGTATGCTAATATTTGCATATTTATTAAAGGATTTTGGTCATTGTGATGCTTAATGAATGGCTTAGAATATATTGCATCTCCATTTTAGTTCTTCTAAGAATGTGTTCTTGGGGGTTTTAGGGCTGCTGCAATTCCAAGGGCCAAGAGTGGTGCTCACCTTCAAATGAAATTGGTGTATAATCATTTGGCTCCCCTCTTTCTATTTTTGTTACAGTGGATGGATAGTTCCTGCATATGTCTACTCCCTAGATTTCTAAACCTCTTTCACATTCTTGTATACAAGGTTGATTATACTGGCTTATTTTGTTCCCCTCTTTTACATTTATTTTCATACATATTTATATGCGCCATTTGTTCATTTCCACATTGTTTGCTACAGGTCTATACAGATGGGAGATCGAATATATCTAGACGTGGAAGGAAGGCAACAATTAGAGAGTTTTACGGTATGCATATAATCTTAGTTTGAGTGTGTTTCTTTTTTCGCCTATAATGATTCATTCACCTTGCCATTGTCTCTCTTTGCTAATTAACTAATTGTAGGTGTTATATTACCATCTCTTCAAAGGCTCCATGGTAACTTGGGGGAGTTGGATGGTGATAAGGAGGCCAATGGGAGTTCTGCTAAGAAAAGAGTTGACTTAGATAATAGACTTGGGAATATTGATTTTGAGAGGGAAGATGAATGTGGGATTTGCTTGGAGCCTTGCACAAAAATGGTCTTGCCTAATTGTTGTCATGCAATGTGCATCAAATGCTATCGCAATTGGTAACTCGAAATCTTTTGTTATTCCTCTCCAGTTTCAGTGCTTTGCAGCTTCACTCTTAACATTTTCCTTCACAAATTACAGGAACACAAAATCTGAGTCCTGTCCGTTCTGTCGGGGTAGTTTGAAAAGGGTCAACTCTGAAGATTTATGGGTGCTTACTTGCAACGATGATGTGGTTGACAATAAAACTGTCTCACAGGAGGACTTGTTGCGTTTTTACCTCTACATCAACAGCCTTCCAAAAGATTTCCCAGATGCACTTTTCTTGGTATACTACGAGTACTTAATTTGATTTGAAGTCATTGAGAAATATGGTGTACAGATAGAAAAACACGGACCATCAAATGTAAATAGAGTCTGGTAAGGAAATTCTCTCCGCTTCTTACTAGAAAGACTCAGTCCCATTTTTATGCTTTTCAGATATTAATGAACATCAGTGTAAGAAATCCCCAATTATTAATGGAAGTTGTAATTTCTGAAACCTCAAGTCTGCTATTCCTTCTTGTTGAAACTAATAGCACATGAAATGGACTAATTTCTTAGCCAAAGCCATCTTGAATCTACTTTGGTCTTTCTTTTTGAAGAGTTTGATGACTGGTTGAGAAGTACGTGTGTCACGGGTGGCTATTTTTAAGGTTGTATTGCAGGACGTAGATACTACAGAGGGAGAGCAAATTTGAATGTATTTCTATGCAACTAGTGACACAATTGAGCCCCACGTAAATAGAAAATAGAACAAAGAGGGCAAGAGATGTACCGCCATATCATCTAATGGTGTGGTGGTGGTGCTTCTTAAAAATGAAATATATGATTGTTGTTGATTAAGGTTTCAATGAATGGAAATTATTGATTGATCAGCAAAATTCGCTTTTGTTCCATGTAAGAAAGAGAAGTGGGTGGGAGAAGAGAGCTTGAATTGAATGCTCCAAAGTCTTTTTATCTATGTTCATATATTTTAGCACTTGATTCATTGAAGTTTATGATCATAGTTTTTTACATGCTTGAATTCAAGTCATTGCTACTGCAAATAACTTGATACTGGGATCTGTTAAAAACGTATGGATTAGATTTTCTATCGTTTGTACTTCTATGTTTAAGTTGAATTTTCGGCTTAATAAGAATTGATTTAGAGTTGAATGTTTCATGTGGTAGGCTTTTACTATTTTCGAATCTGTTTATGCATAAATATTTATCAATATTATAGAGCATCCTAATGTATCAATACCATAATATATGCATAAATAAATAGAGAGATGATACATTTCATAATATCATGTATCATATGATATGTGAATCCATAAAGCATATTAATAGTCATTTATACATCCAGCCGTCCACAACATGCAAAAGTGCATGTATTACAAATCTTTTTCTTTGGATGACTATTAATTTGAATATACCTTGTGTCTAGTGAGACAAAAATTTTAGTCATATAAAAAGAGCATAATCTTCAATGGATGTTTCCCTTATTAATTAAACAATGTCATTAAGAGAATGCATTCCAATATTATGATCGCATTTTCTTTTTTGAAAATTGAAGTCAGTATGTTTTTGTGAGTAAATCCATTTGATTATGTTAATTTTAAAATATCAATGTTTTCTTTAACAACTCACGTGTATAAATTAAATTTTTTATTTAATTCCATCACGTCATGTAATTACTTTAGTTTTGTGAGGTGCACGTTTCATTATCCTCATGCAATCATTTCCCACATGCTTTAATATGGATATGAAATTTGGCTTCAAGCTAGGAATAAGGACAAAAAATTCATAGTCTCTTTTTGCAGCTATTTACAATGACTAGGTGGAGTTGAAACTAATTGATATCTCGTGATTTCAAGCGGTTTGGTGAGGATAGTGCTCCATATTTACGTCAACCCTTCTCAAAAAATGAAAATATAAGAGTTATTTGTAAATGCTATTGGAAATATAGTATTGCAAAATAAAATAATTAGCACTGATATTATAAATAAATTGAGTGTAAAAAAATAAAATAATCACTGTGTCATAAAAAAACTACTGCTTTAGAAGCAAATCCGCCATGATTTGTCTAATTGTGTAGTGAATATCGCCTCTAAGGTTAACACAATATTTCAATATCCATACACCTAAATAAAGGAGGTGAAACACAATTGGTATTGTTCTTCTCAAAAGTATTCGGAAAATAGACTAGAAACTAAAGCTGAAATCTTGGTCAAAAATTCAATTGAGAAAGTTTTCTGAAAAGAAAATAGACGAGCCAAGAAAGACGGAGAAAAGATTGTTGTTTGCTTGTTGTTGTAAAAAATAAGAAGAATGATATGTTATTTATACTACTTTATGAAGGGGCAAAATGGTAAAATAGCATTGTCAGTTTTCAAAAATAGCAAAGGATTTTCCCTAATCGAAAATATTCTGCAACAGTCAAAAGATTTTCCTCAACTGAAAATATTTTGCAATAGTTAGAAGATTTTCTAAAAAAAGTATTCATGATAAAAGGAACATAAATTTTATCCAAAAAGAAACACACACGGTATGTGTCGTAGACACGAGCCGGGTGGGTGGCGACGATGGCGCACTTGTGTTAGGCCTTTAGCCCCAGTTACTTATTGAAGGTAAGAGGCAAGGTTGTATTTAAACCCTCTTAGAAGCATTTCCTCAACCAATGTAAGATTACTCACTTTGCATTACCAACATTCTCCCACTCTTGCAAAGGAATTGGAAAATTTTGTAAACATGAGAAGAGCTAAAACATGAGAAGAGCAACAACGAAATTAGCCACTTAAGCACTAGTATCTTGTAGATTTGAACTAGTACGTAGTGAAATAAGTGGTTATTCTCTTTAACAAGTGAACGAATCTTGAACTTGTTAATATAGAAGTTAACTCATGACACAACTAATCTCAGATCCAATTGATGTTCCACAATAGATCAACAAGTTTTAGCCAATATATCTTAAGTTGCTGCTAAATGCTCTAGAAAGTTTGCCCAATGTGTTTCATAAAAGGGGGCTAGTTCTTCACACTTACGTATGTGATTTCATCAAGTCCATCTCAATATAGACTACCTAAATTAGAATTATGAAATCATTAAGAGCATTTATTAAAATCATCCTCTCAAATTTAAGTTTAATGAATTCATCAAGTACATCTCAATAGGACCACCCAAACTCTGGGATATAAATTCATTAAGAGTAAGAACTCAACCTTATGCATGTACATCGTTCACCATAAAGATAAGTGAAATGTACAATATGAGTCTTTCCCTGGTTTTATTTTACCACATTGAACTTAAAAAATGAGTTGGGAATCCACCATGAATTCCTCAATCACTAGGCATAAGACCTATCCCCCTCGACAAATCAAAAACCATTTTCCTACTTAACCCTTTGGTTAGCGAATCAGGTAGGTTCCTTTCAGATCTCACATACTCCAAAGCAAGTACTTCATTCTTTATAAGATGTTTCATAGATTTATGTCTTATTTGAATATGTCTCTTCTTACCATTGTAAACCTAGCTCTTAGCAATGCAAATTGTGGCTTGCGAGTCACATAATAAAGGTACGAAATGTGTCTATTTTTCCCATAAAAGAATCTCTGCAAGTAAATGTTGGAAAAAATCCAGTTTGAAAATGGTTTTCTTTTACAGTGAAAAATTAAAAATTTGAAAACTCACTCGGTTTGTGATATTTATAGCCATAAACCTTAACTGAATTCGTACCTATATTTTCGGCTTAGCAAACGTTCGCTGTTCCCGGCTTTCAACCAAATGATCTTATTCGCTATTCTTGTACCACGAACTGCTTCGAATGTAGGCTTGAACCAATTGAATCGAAACACAAAACTGGAAATAGTTTTCTCTCCTTTTGAGGTGAAAACAAAAATTCTCCATTCTTAGTAAAAATCGGTAGAATTATTATTCCGAAAAAATAGATGTAATAATTGAGAATAAGTTCTCTCCATTTTTTGCTAGAATAACAATCTCTCAAAGTTGTGTTAATAGCTCTACCAGTGCCATCTATTTATAAGAAAAGAAAGGTAGAACCCTTGTTGAGTTGTAGTGATCTATTTTAAATAGAAAAACAACATCCTACTTAGAATAGGACTAGGATGGAAACAAAAAACCCTAGTATTCCTAATAGGGTTGCCGCCCCCTTCATGTCTGTAACACCCCTTAACTGTATCTGTTGCCGGAATAGGGTACGAGGCATTACATCACTTAAACACAAACAATCATAACAATCCGAGTCGTAAATTTTTAATTCAAATTTAAAACTTTTCATACGTAATCATGTTGTCCCTATTATAGGCCTACGAGGCTCAAAACATACATTGAAAGCAGTTCGAGACTAAACCGAAATCTTTGAAACACTTAGAAAAATTTCATGTTTTGGAGAGTCACACACCCATGTGGTTTAAGACACGCCCGTGTGGGTAAGCAATGTGGTCACACACGCCCGTGTCTTCAACCCGTGTAACTCTCTTTTTATGATGTCATCAACCATTTAAGGTCACATGGCCAAGTCACATGCCTGTGTGCTAGGCCATGTGGCGAATTTAATTTTCGCATTTAAGGTGCAGCCTTCACACGGCCTGGGCACACGCCCATGTCTTGAGGCCATATCCTTCACACGGCTGAGACACACGACCGTGTCTCTGCCCGTGTGTTTACTACTGGACATTGTGTTTTACAAAATTATGGTGCAAGGGACACACGGCCGGACTACACGCCTATAGTGCAGACCATGTGTCACACACGGCGTAGATACACGCCCGTGTGTCTACTCGTATGGACAAATATAAGGCTATTTTCCAAGCCAGTTGTCACCCTGAAACACAAACATATTTATACCAATTTCAAACATATTTATACCAATTTCACTAACACAAAGCATGGCATAATTACACAACCAAATATCCCTAATCAAGACATCCACACTTCGACCACATGCCACATACATCATGCCTATACATCACACATTAATCAACTAAATCATACAAGCTACCACATCCATGGATGACATCATCATATGCATATACCAAGAACCAATATTGGCCAATTTCAAATGGCCTTATACAAAATGATCATTCATCAACATAAGCCAACATTCTTGACCCAATCAAATATGACACATATAACAAAATAACCAAGTCCCCTATACATGTCATAACTCAAAATATTAATGACCACATATACCAAAGATAGTTTGATAGTGTGAGACGATCCTCCGATGATCTCCAATTCGAGTTAGCTTTGTGACACTATAAGATAAGGGAAAAAGAGAGGAGTAAGCTAAATAGCTTAGTAAGTTTATATGCATATAATGAGCATTATAAACACACTTCTAGCATACAATTAAAACTATAACAATTCCATGGATACTATCAAAACCTTAAATTCACATCTTTCTTATTCACTACCTTACCAATGGTTCATCACATATCGAACTCATCTTTTAGGAGTTTCACATACGTACCTGTGCCAATCCATAACATAATCACATGCACTCACACTTCATTATTTCGCTAAATCACCCGTTAAACCACTTGGAATTTTAAAGGATACTCGAAAGTCTTGTACATAAGTGCCACACTTATTTGTAGCGAAAGCCACCACTTATCATTTGTAACCGAAGCTACCACTTATCACTTGTAGCTGAAGCTACCACTTATCATTTGTAGTCGAAGCTACCACTTATCACCTGTAGCCGAAGCTACCATTTATCATTTGTAGCCGAAGCTACCACTTATCACTTGTAGCCGAAGCTACCACTTATCACTTAAACACTTAGTTTCCTAGTGATATGTCACTTGTATCCTATTCGATTCCTAAGGTTCACTCGGGATCTTTCTCACTCATCGAAGCTTGGTCGGTATACACATTTAAATGGTTATTCACAAAGCATACTAATGTTAAATTATTCAAAAACATAACATAACAATGCATCATTTACATACAAACTTACCTCGGTCCAAAATGACTAGTTATTTGATTTAGTGCAAAATCTTTTCTTTTCCCCGATCAAGGTCGATTCCTCATCTTTCTTGATCTATAATACCAAATTTAACTCAATTAATTATCACATTACTCAAATTGGTCCAAAAATACACTATGGAAAAATTACATTTTTGCCCCTAAAGTTTGACATATTTACACTTTAGTTCCTAGGCTCGTATAACGAAATGTACTCATTTTCTTTGTTACCCAAGCCTAGCCGACACATATATATACTCATAACAGCCCATTTTTTACACTATATCACATTTTATACACATGTTTTACAACTTTTACAAATAAGTCCCTTTATGCATTTTCATCAAAAACCACCTAGTAAAAGTTGTTTATCACACATCAAACTTTCATTTTCTACCATTAAACATCAAAATACATGCATGCCACACATGGGTAAATTTTTAAACATGAACCTTACTTCAAAATAATGGTAGAAATAGGTAAATCGGGCTACAAGGACTTCAAAAATGTAAAAAAATTAAAAACGGGACTAGGATGCACTTACTATGAAGCTTGGAAGTTGAAAAACCCTAGCTATAGTGTCCTTAGGGATTTTCGGCCATGGGTGAGGAAGATGGACATAATTTTTGACTTATTTTCCCTTTCTATTTTTTTATTAACCAAAAGACCAAAATGTCCTTCACTTAAAACTTTGATGTTTCCATGTCCATTTTTGTCCAAACTAAACTATATTGATCTAGTTACCATATAAGGACTTCTAATTTAAGAACTCATCACAATCAAATCCCTTTAGCAAATAAAATACGCAATTTAGTCCTAAAAATCAAATTGGACACTTTATCACTAAAATTTCTTAACCAAATTTTCACACATGCATTCAATAATATAATAAACCTCAAAACTTTATCGTAATAAATTTTTCTACTTCAGATTCGTGGTTTCGAGACCACTATTTTGTTTAAACCTTAAATCGGGCTATTACAATGTCCATGAGTGTTTTTTGGGCCTCTATCACATAGGGTCAATTACGAGTACTTTCTAGGCCTTTTGTACCTAATATTTTGTAATATGATCCAACCCGATTCAATTTTCCTATTTCCCAAAATAAACTTTAATATTTATATATAAAATAATTTTATCATTCCTATTTTACCCCTAGTAAAATTTTGAAGATTTTGCCCATGGTAAAAATTTGACGATTTTACCTCCGGTAAAATTTCGAGAAAATATGTTAAATATTTCATAACTCAACATGTTCATTATGACTGAATAGTTTATTTTTATTTTCAGGTTTCAAAATAATCCAAAAACATGAACTTATTTTTCTGATCATTTTCTAAGTGAACCATATAGAATTACAAATGGACTATTTCTAGTTTCATTTCCATTATTGGAAACCTGCATTCATTTCTAAATGATTCCATTTCTCCATTTTGGAGAAAACCATAATCATTTCTAAATGTTTCCTATTTCTGTTTTCCTATTCATTTTGTTCATTTCTATTTAAACAAACAATTTATTTCTATTTTAATAAGCTAGCAGAGGGACTAATTAGACATATGTAGTTGAGACTCAAATAATTTATAATTAAGTTTCGGCTTTTTTCCAATTAATTATAAACTCATTTAGTCACGAAGTCATTCCACTATAGTATCATGACTGAGCTCTCCCCAACAACATACCATTACAAAAACAACTAATTAGTGCTTGTCCAATAACCTTGTCATAAGTGTGTTTTCCTCATAGGATATATTTAATCTCTTTAGGATGATATCTGCTCTTCGAATATGACCCTATTTTATCTCAAAGTAACTATTACATCTTCATTCATGAAAAGTCAATCACTATCAAATAGTGATCAAGTCATCCATCACAAAGACAGACAACTCATGGTCACATTTACTTTTCATCAACCATGTAATGCCAATAAGATGATATCATTTATCCATGTTTTGGGCTATGGGTTTCACTATTATGAATGTCGCTACATACTATAGAAGTTGTACACATAACACTGCAGCTTTCAGTTCCTTATCTATTTGAACTCAAGCTTTTACTTACATCAAAGTGTATGAGTCATGCATACATAGTCCGCCATCCACTCAGGATTTAGGCATGTCACACTATGAACATCACAAGTGAATAAATTCATAAAAAAATTTAGGATCTATTCTGCTTGGGTCCTATCCAATGTATTGACAGTCACATCTATGTCTCTATTGCAACACTCCTAACCCGTATCCATCGCCGGAATAGGACTTAGAAGCATTACCTGAAATTTACAGATCAAATTCAGACATTTCATATTACTTCACATTCATATCAAATATTAATCATATTGTCCCTTATATAAGCCCTCGAGGCCCAATTTATACTTTAAAATCGAATCGGGACTAAATCGGAAACTTAGAGAATTTTTCGCAAAACTTTACAATTTTTCCAAGGTACAAGGAACACACGCCCGTGTGGTCAGGCCGTGTGGCTCACATTGCCAAGTGACACACTCATGTCTTAAGCTGTGTGATATTTGAAGAATGGTACACTGCTGTGTCCCTAGCCCATGTAACTCTCTGACTTATAAAACATTTAAGTGCAAAGGTCACACGGCCAAGCCACACGCCCGTGTGCTAGGCCGTGTGTAAAAACCTGGGTATTCTGTTTTAAATTTTAAGGTGTAGGGGACATATGGCCAGAACACATGCCCATGTGCTAGGCTGTGTGTCACACACGGGTGAGACACATGCCCGTATCTTTACCGGTGTGGACAGAACAAGGCTATTCCCAAGCCTTATTCCTTACCCAATCCAATACAAAACATTTAAACCAAGCCAAACTAAGTCATACACATGATATTTTATCACTTGTAACTACTATATTAACATGTTTTACCAATTCCTTCATTACCCATACCAACACTTATACCAAACATGAAAATTCATACATATATAAGTTATTATGAATCATAACCAAAATGCAATTTCTAATATTTACACAACCATTTCAATCCTTGTACATGCCATATAAAAACATAGTATATTTAGCAAAATCTACCGGCAAATTGGATAATGTGATTTGATACGTTGATCCGACCTTCCGACTTCTCATAAATCTACAAAGAACAATACAAGTAAGATTAATGAAGCTTAGTAAGTTCGTTGGTTTTAATCATAAATCTTACCGAACATACAATATCCATTCATTTAAATAACTCATTCATTACATATTTTCTGCCAACCACAACTTCGATTGATGAATTCACTTATTTGAACAATATCAATAATAACTTAAATTCTTTTACATTAGTTCCATATGGAACTTACCAAGCCTTGTCAAATCAGAGAACGTCTTACGAATTTGAGTACATCATAATAGAAGTCCACAGGCTATACAAAAGCACATGAGTGCTAAACAGAAATCCAACGGAAACTCATAAGAGCTGAAAGGAAAACCATAAGGGCTAAACTAAAGCTCAGAAGAGCTAAACTGAAACCCGAAAGGGTTAAACTGAAGCTCAACAGAGCTGAACTAAAACCCAGAAAGGGTTAATCTGAAACTCATATGAGTTGACTAAAGCTCATGAGAGCTAAATGGAAAGCAAACAGGAGACTTCATAACAAATGTTGAACCTCGATTTACTTGGGTAATTTTACCGTCAATTCCTCTTTTGCACTAAACGATGGTACTCAATCCGCCGTTCTGTTCACTTCAAATACTTGATTCAATTTCATAAATTTTAATAATAATTTTACTTTCAACAAACAATATGAATAAATACATATTACTATCCATCAATTTGACAAATAACATTAAAATTTAACCATACAAACTTACCTGAGGTAAATTTGTAGATTTTGTAGCAATTCAGGAACTATTCTGCTAATTTCCCTTTTTCACGATTTTCTTCAGGTTCTTGATGTATAATATATAAAATTGTTCATTCATTAGCATCTAATTCAATTCTAATTCACTTCACAATTTATGCCCTTCAATTTTCAAAATTACACATTTCCCCAACTTTTACAGTTTTTACAATTCAGTCCCTTATCAATTTTCCCACCAAATAAACTAATTTTTCTTAATTAACACTTTATCTAATTATTTTAGGCTACTATAAAGCCTTTGATATTCATAATTTTAGCACCAAACCCTAATTCTTAACCTTTTTCACAATTTGGTCCTAAAATCAATATCTATCAAAATTACTTGATAAAATCATCATATAACAAAATTAAAGCCTAAAATTCATGTTAATTCATCATAAAAATCTATCACTCATCAATGGTAACTTTCAAAATCACCCATGAAATCAAAAAGTAATAAACTAAATAATTGGACCAAATTGTAAAAGTCTTAAAAACACAAAAATTACAAGAAAAAGGCAAGAATTGAACTTACATGGTGCAAAAATGTGAAAAACCAGCTTAGAGGAACTCTTCTATGGTGTTTTTCTCAAGTTTTAGAAGAAATATCTCTAGAATTCTCATGAAAATTCAATTTTTAAGCTTTATTTTATAAAATTTCCAATTTTACCCCTTGTTCACACTATTTTCCAAATTTTTTTCTTCCTAATGCCGCCTCAGCCATCCCATTTCTGCTAATTTTCGCTTTCAATCGTCCCTCATTTATCACTTAAGCAGTTTAATCATTTTAGCAAAATTTACACCTTTTTCAATTTAGTCCTTTTCAATTAATTAACTATCAAAACATTAAAATTTTCTAACGAAACTTTAAACACTAACTCAATGACACTTCGTAAATATTTATAAAAATATTTACGACTCGGTTTATGAAATCGAGATCTTGATTCCTCGTTTTCAAAATTACTTTACCTAACAAATTCTTTTAAATCATAAATTACTAATTCAAAAATCTTTCTAATATCACACTTAACTCATAAATAATAAATAATAAAATTTTCAAACTCTCTCGTCGGATTTAGTGATCTCCAATCACTATTTTTGGCACCATTGAAAATTGGGCTGTTACATCTATCTTCTGGAAGTCATCTGTTCCGATGCCCAAGACAAGGTGTCTCCCCAATTGGACTTGATAGCCAACATATTAGTCTTTTAATCAGTTTGCTCATTTTCTATTAGACTAATGACATGTTTAGGTTCATCTACTAGTACAAGTTGTCTTTCCGTACTACAATCCGACAATGTAATACCGCTTAGTATTAGTTAAACATTTAAACAACCAATGAACAAACATTTGCTTCCATTTTGCTTTGCGTGAAAAAGCCACGTGAGTACAACTATACAAATATATTAATGTAATCAATGAATTTGTTTCATTAACCAATTTGTTCAAAAAACTTACAAGTTCACAAATAAATATACTACACCTAGGGCACCAAATCCAACAGTAGATTTTTAAGACACTCAGCCTCTTGTTCGGCTAAATCAAGAGCTATAAATTTTGATTCCATCGTGGAGTGAGCGATAGATGTCTTTTTAGCTATGTCATTTTGTTGTGGAAAATAAGGAGCAGGAAACTCATGTATAATGTCATATTTCTCACAAACCTCTTTAAGAAAATTAGTGCCATATACACGACCTCCATCAGATCTAAGACATTTTATTCTCCTATCAAATTGGTTTTCTACTTCTTTTTTACAAAGAAGAAAAGGTTTATCAGCTTCATCTTTTGATCTTAAGAGATAAACCTTTGGATATCTAAAGTAGTCATCTATAAAGGTGATATAATAACATTTTCTACTCTTACTCTCCATGTTTCTAAAGTTTGCTAGATTAGTATGAACTAACTTCTAAAGTTTGCTATATTAGTATGAACTAACTTTAAAAGTTCAATCTTCCTATCAGTAAGAGTTTTTAAGGAAAGTCTAAATTAGGAAGTAGGTTCATTTTTTATGAGTTTTTTTTAAAGAATGAATATTCACATGAACTAATCTAACATGCCACATATCGAGGGATTCAACAATATAAGTAGAAGTGGCGGTTTTATTATCATTAAACATAGTCTAAATCACAAATAAACCTCCACTCAGATAACTTTCCCAACATAATCTCCATTATGGGAAAGTATAAGTTTATCGGATTTAAAGACTAATTTAATGTATGCCTTATTTAGTAATCCACCACTAATTAAATTCCTACGCATGGTAGGTACATAAAAAAACATTATTCAATGCTAATATTTTGCCTGAAGTAAGTTTAAGTAAGATATTTCCTTTACCGAGTACTTCTGAATTGCTAGAATTACCCATGTAGACTTGTTCACCTTAAACTATACTTTCAAACTCGGTGAACATTTCTTGTTGGCATAGAAATGTTTGGAAGCGCCTGTGTCTATAATCCACTCAACATTTTTCTCAACCAGGTTCACTTTGGAAACTACAACAATCGTGACTGGCATGTTTAAACAGTAGTAGAATTTTGCTTCTAAATTATTGGAAATATACTACTGCAATACGAAATATTTAACATTGATAGAATAAATAAACTAAGCATAAATATATAAATAAATAAATAAATAAAATAATCACTATGCCATAAAAGAACAATTGCTTTAAAAGCAAATTTGTCCTGATCGGTGTAATCGTATAGTGAACGTCGCCGCCTAAGGTTAACACAGTACTTCAATATTTGTACACTCGAATAAAAAAGGTGGAACACAATTGGTATTGCTCTTTTCAAAAGTACTTGGAAAAGTAGACTAGAAACTAAAGCTGAAAACTTGGTTGAAAATTTGACCAAAAAAGTTTTCTAAATAGAAAACAGGTAAACTAAGAAAGGCAGAGAAGAGATTGTTGTTTGCTTGTTGTTGTAAAAAAAAAAAAGAATGGCCTGCTTTTTATACTGTTTTCTAAAGGGGAAAAATGGTAAAATAGTAGTGTCATTTTCATAAATAACAAAGGATTTTCCTCTATCAAAAATATTTTGCAACAGTCAGCCTCAATTGAAAATATTCTGCAACAGTTAGAAGATTTTCTTAAAAAATATTTCTGATAAAAGGAACAGAAATTTTATTCAAAAATATGAACACGAACACAGACCGGTTTGGATTGTGGTGACGACGCGTGTGTGTTGGGCTTTTAGCCCCAATTACTCAATTAGGGTAAAAGGCGAGGTTTTATTTAAACCCTCGTAGAAGCCTTTCCTCAACCAATGTGGGATTATCCATTTTACATTACCAACAGATGCAAAGGGAACAAGGTTATCGGGTCTAATAGTTCTAACTTGAATTTTTTTAATAAAATATTAGAGCATATTGAAGGGTGATTTGATGAATAATATGAAAGATATCTATCAGATAAACAAATTCTGCGCAAGTTTGTCCAGTTTTTTAAAAGGTTAAATCACTTTTTGGAATTTAAATTTGGCAATTATTCTCATGTTGGGGTCTAAGCGTTTTTTGGTCCATATTAGTATCTAAATTTAGAAATTGTTCTCAAATTAGGATATGAACTTTGTTTTTCCAAGTTAGTCATTGAACTTGGCATTTATTCCTACATTGGGACTGTCGAAACCATTTTTTTGGAAAATGGGGTCGACTTTGGTTTTGAAGATGAAAACAAAAAATTGGGAGTCGCCACCAATCATTTTTATGAGGTGTGATCGGATCACCTCAAAATTCAGTCATTTTAATAAAGTTTAAATTTACTAAAACGATGATTTTTTTGGTCTACGAAATCCAGAAAACAAGTTCGGGAGTCGATTACATGCGAGGAAGGATTAGCACCCTTGTCACACCCAAAATTGGTACCCAATTGATTAGTTAATACCTTAATGTCGAAAATTTGAAAATATTCTTAAAAAAAGTATGAGCCCCTTTTTTATTAATGTTGATTTTTTATGAAGAATTTGCTTGAGTAAATCGAAATAGATGCTAAAGATTTTCTTATCTCGAAGTAATAAAATGTCACATTCAGTATATTAGGACACAACATTTTAAATCCTCGAGAACAAGTTCGTCTTTTGATTTTTAAAACTCGTATTTTGATATTTTTAGAAGGATATTCGATCATTTGGGTTAAATGAGAAAAATCGAAACCCAGTACGGTAGGGCACGATCCCTCAAATTTCCCAAATACGGAACATTGCCTTTATTTTGAAAATCTCGGAATGGAAATGATGATTTTTACTTAAACGATATTAAAAGACAACCTATTAAGCGAGAGGAATATGACGAAATGATAACAAACAACACACAATAATAACTCTCACACAAAATGATACACTAATGGTTACAAATAATTCGCAAATACAAGTCTATAATCACAACGAATATAATTACCATAACCACACGATATGCATTATTTAAAAACCGACATAAATAATCGAGGCAGAACAATGTGAATAATATGCAACAATATAGGATAATAAGTAAAACCATTTAATAAGTAATATGTGTATACGAAATAAGTCTAAAATAGATACGTAAAACTATTTAAAGTAAAACCATTTAATAAGTAATATGTGTATACGAAATAAGTCTAAAATAGATACGTAAAACTATTTAAAGTAAATAAAAAAATAATTTAAAACAATTGATATAAAACGGTTCGGAATAAAGTAATATATGAGATAACTTAAACTAAGTGATAATAAAAAGAACAACTTAAAATAGCATATAAAGTCTAATAATATATAAAAGAAATTTAAAACAATTTAATAATGAATGTCAAAAGGATGATATATGTTTTTTTAATAAATAATATGCGAAAAGTCTTGAAATAAATAATGGAATAATTTAATTGTCGATAATATAACAAATTTTAAAACACCATATAAAATGGTTTAACTCACATGATATATAGATGTCAAATGGATAATAAATAAAATAACTTTGAAATAAATTAAGTTAAGCAATATATACATTTAAAGTGAGTAACAATAATAAAAACAAAGAAGGGTGTTTAAAGTAAGCAGTATGTAAATATGACATAGATAATATACATATAAAGTTTAAATAAATAGGAAATAAAAACAGTTTTTTAAGAAGGAAAATGAAAAAAATAATTAAAACGAATTATGGACAAAATTGGAGTTGAAATAAAATCTAAGTCTTAAAACGGGAATAATGACAACAGGTTATTAAGGACCAGATTAAAATGGGAGTAAGCTTGGGAAATTATCCCGAATACCCAAAACGGCGCCATTCAAATACTAGCCACCTAACAGTGCGAGGACTAAATTAAAACGACAATAAAATAAATGGGGCCAAATTAAAAAAATGAGCACTGGACTCCATTACAACTGCTGCAAATGCGGAAGGACCTGGCGTGCAAATAACCCAATGCTCAAAAACGAGCGGATCCTCCCCGGGTCGGGTCACTCGCGCGGGTCTGTAGCCGTGAAACGACACCGTTTGGGTCTTAATGACCCATTCCAAAACGACGCTGTATGCTCGGCTTATAAATACCAAAATCTCAAACAAAAAAAAACATTTTTAAACCTAATCCAAAAAAAAAAGAGAAATCCTCTGAAAAGGCCCTCAGAGTACCAGCCAGAAATCGGCCTTGCTCCGTCATCGAGCCGTCACCGACCGCCGTCTCCGCCACCGTATACTGTGGTTGGAATTCGCGAAAGGGTCTATCTTCGACCTAAAAGACTCCCTAAACCCAAATCTATACCTCAAACACTCAAATCCCCTCTGAAACCAAAAGAAAACAAGGAAAACGCTTGTATTTGGGACTCAAATCGTCGCAAAGGTAAAAGTTTTTTTTTATTCGGTTTCTATGATATTTTTGAAAAAAAATAGACTATAAGAGTTTGAATAATACCTCTGTTGTTATCTATTATTGTATTCGAAAAATTGCAAGAAGCATTACAATGATTTTTGGCTTCTTTTTATAGCCGAAAATAAAAAATAAAGAAGAGTACAAAAATATTGAGTTTTCTTTGCTTTATTTTTTATATTGTTCTTGCGTGTTGGTGTTGTTCTCTTTCCCATTTTGGTCTGTTTGCAGGTGCAGAGGGAAGTCAACAGAGGAGAGTTCCCGTTTTGGTGCTAAGGGGCAGACATAGCTGAACCTCGGGCACTGGGGAAGCAGGCGTGGTGGCGCCTCGGGCGCCGGATGTGCTGGCCAAGCACATGGGGGAGTACGGCGCGAAGGGGGCTCAGAAACCCTAGGGTTTCTGAATCAGCTTAATCATGTGGGCTCTTTTTGGGCTCTTAGTGTTTGGGCCATTGGGCCGAATTGGGTTAACGGGTTGTATTTGGGTTTTGGGTTTTAGTTTATTGTAAATGGACTATTATGGTATTTTAGATTTTTTAATTTTGATTTTTGTTTTTTTGGTTTGTTCTTTTGGTTTGAAATGGGCCCAGGCAGATTTGGGCTTGTACAGGGACTTGAACCTTTTTTTTTGTCCAAGTTTTTTTTAAAACCCTAAAGTTTAGTTCCTAAATTGGGACTAATTTCCAAGTTTATGTCCCAATATGAGAACAATTTTCAAGTTCATAGGCTAACTTCGACAAAAAAAAAAGTTCAGGTTCCAGTGTGGGAACAATTACCTAGTTCAAGCCCCAATGTGCTTGGACAAAAGAAAGTTTAAGCTCTAATGTGAAAATAGTTTTATAATTCAGTCCCCAGATAGTGATTTAACTCTTTTCTAAACTATTACAGACCAACTATTCACTGTTATCTTAATCCAAAGCAAATAGATAAATTCTAATTATATTTAAATTTGTAACAGCCCAATTTCAGTGAGATCGGAATAGTAGTTTCGGGACCACAAATCTAATCAGAAAATAAATTTTATTTTATTTTATTATATGGTCCGTATTAGGTTAAAAATGTCATGTGAAAATTCTGATAAGAAAATTTTATTGATTTCGTGTTTAATTATGAGAATGACCAAATCGCATAAAATGTGAAAGTAGAATTCTAGTAGCTATAAGGATTAAATAGCTATGGAATTCAAAGCTAGAGGTCCTTATATGGTAATTAGAACATCAATCAAAAGATGTAAAATATCTTTGTTGAATCATCCATGGAAATTTAGGAAAATGGCAGTGACTAAATTGGAAATTGAAATAATTAATTAATTAAAAATATGATAAAAGAAATATCATCTTATTTTTGTCATCTTCAACCCCAAAATTATATGGAAACCCTAGGAGAGAGAGAAGAAACTTTTAAGGCCTAATTGGGTAAGTATCCTTGTCCCGTTTTTAGTAATTTTGATATTTTTGAAACTGGGATAGCTTAATCTATCTATTTTGGAGGAGTAATTTGAAAAGTTATCAAAGTGTGGAAAATGGGTCATGGATGTATATGCTGAAAATTAGAAATTTATTGTAGAAAATGAAAGGTTGGTGATAGATAAAAAAAAAAACTTTTACAAAGTGATTTTTGGTGAAAACATGATTTAAGGACTAAAATGTAAAGTTGTGAAAATTAATGAAAATTCTAAAATTTATAGAAAATATGTGCTGTAAATTCTACTTTGAAATTTTGGTTAGGCTTGGAATAGGGGGTAAATTGCACAAGTTTCATTTTCCGAGCCTAGGGACGAAATTGAAATTTATGGAAAAGTTAGGAACAAAATGGTAATTTTGCCTAGGACGTAGAGTGAGTCCTAATAAGTATGAAATGTGTGAAATTGATGATTAAAGTTATTTATATAGATCTGGACAACTCAAATTCGAGGTTAGATCGAAAAAAAAAAAGGTTTTGGATTAGTAGATTTTATACGCGAACAAGTGTCAAGGTAAGTTCGTGTAACTTAATAGGGCATGTAATTATGTTAAAATAAATGTTGTGATTGTTTGAAATGTGATTATCGTTTGTGTGAATTACTTGGATGTTACAATATGAGAAATTAATGCATGCTTGAAAATGGTGAAAAAGGGTCAAGTCCCGATTGAATATTGAATTTCGATGAATATATGTGCTTTCCTGAAATGAATGAGGCTCTGCATTTGTTGCAGATGGGATTTAGCTCGGACGAGTAATTCTATTGACCTTATTATAGAAAGGATTTAGCCCAGACGGGTAATCCTGCTATAATACCTATTTAGTATACGATATGATTAGGGTTTAGCCTAGATTGGTAATCTTAATTGAGCTCTTCTGATCATACGTTATATAAAGGATTTAGCATGGGCTAGTAATCCTGTTATATGATATATGGCTCGAGAGTGTGCTCATTGATTAAATGCACTAACGGGTACCCTTGAATAAGAAATTGACGGATTATTGAATCGTACGCCTCGATTGTACTATTTGAGCATCCATCGAAATTTCAATGATTCAACGGACATAAAATTCTTGACATGGCATGAGAATTATGAGATGAAGTGATAATGACTTAAAAGAGTATTGTATGATGAGCTCATCTATGTTTGCTTGATTGATATGGAGATTTTGGTGACTAATATGTTCGATTGAATGCATGTGTTTAGGAAGTTTTGCTAATGGATGAAAAACATGATATTGTATGCTTAGATTTAATAAACGGGATTGGTAAGTTTAGTTACGAACTTACTAAGCATGTAATGCTTACTCTGTTTTATTTTCCCTATTTTTTAGTGCTTGGAAGCTCGCGAATGTTGGAAGATCGTTGGAACATTGTCACACTATCAACTAGCTTATTTTGGGTATATATAGTTGAATCCTTTTGGTATAATTAGGGGTGTGCAAAATTTGGGTAAAACCGAAAAATTCAGTTAACTGACCGAATTCGATTAATTGGTCGGTTAACAGAATTTTTTCGATCGGGGGTCGGTTAATTATTTTTTGAGTTTTCGGTTAACGGTTAATTCAATTCGAAACCGGTCAGTTAACCAAAATTTTTCGATTTAACCGAAAAAATTAATAAATAAAATTATAATGTATATAGGCCCACTATTCACCTAAACCCAATCCAAACCCAACTACCCAAGTACCCAACCCAACCCAATCATAGAAATTACAAATAATTTAATAAATAAAAATAAAAATCTAAAAATAAAACTAAAACTAAAGCCTAAAATTCTAAACTCAACAGTGATTCAGTGAACAGTCAACAAAAAAAACCTAACCTTCAACATCAAATCCCTAATTGAAAACTCCCAAAATCTCTGCCAGGCCAGCCACCTTCCGTCCGGCACTCCGGCGTCTACTAGGTCACCATCCATCACTGGCAAGTTGAGGTAGGCATTTACTAGCTCAACAGTACTTTAACCAACTAATTGCATCCACTCACTTGCTTTCGGTTTCTTAACCTACTCACATTGTAATAATATTGTTGCTGCCTTGCACTTGCTTCTTGCAATAACACAACCACAACTGTGAAAAACAAACACAACAGTGTTTTGCAACAGAAACCTATCTGGGATTTTGTGTCTTTAAAACAAGCTCTGTTATGAAATAAACTTGTCTGTAGTCTGTAGACCATGCTTATATACAAGTGCATGAGAGAGACTGAAAGTGAGGAAACAGAGAGAGGAGACGATTAAGCCAAGGGATAAAAAATAAAAAAAAATTAAAAAAGCTGCTTGGTGGGTTCACATGGAATAAAGTAGACCACAATCTCTTTTTTAAAGTTTACAAATAATAATTTGTGGGAGATTTCGAAAGAATTCGTTTATAATATGATGTGTAGGGTATTTTTCTCGGGGAATTATCGAACTGTTAAATTATTATTATTATTATTATTATTATTATTATTATTATTATTATTATTATTATTATTTTTTAACATAAGCTTCTTGTAAACTTCTTTTGTTATTACATTCTCTTGCATGTCATGAGACATATGTTAATAATAGGTTAATATTTGCTATTAGTCCACTGTACTTTGCAAAAGTGTGATTCTCTTGGTTGACATTTTTTTTACAATTTGGCTACTGTTTATAAAGTTTATATGTTGACCAAATGCTGGAAAATTAGCATACATACTCCCTTGTTTAAAAAGCCTTGAGTTGCTGTTTATTGATTTTAATGCTATGTATTGTTACTGTTTGCATGTTGTCATAAATTGAATTAAAGCTGTTGTTTAAGTGTTTCAAATTGAGCATTTTCATACTGTCTTATATTGAATCAAGCTACTATTTTAGTGTTTCATATTGAGCATTTTCATGCTGTCATAAATTGAATTAAAATTGGTGTTTTAGTGCATCAAATTGAGCAATTTAATGCTGTCTTAAATTAAATTAAACTGCTGTTTTAATGTTTGAAATTGAGTATTATTATGCTGTCATAAATTGAGTATTGTTGGTGTTTGAAATTAAATTAAATTAAATTAAGTTGTTGTTTTAATGTCTTAAACTATGTTGTTTTAATTAAATTAAACTAAATTAAGCAACTTGCTTCAGTGTCTCAAAGTAAGCATTATTATGCTATTGAAAAATTGTTAAAGATGCTACTTGAAAATGATACTTCATTCATTCCAAAATTTAAGTATATTTACTGCCTTAATGTTATATATTGTTCATGTTATGTTGTTTAAAATGTGTAAATATTCTGTTTAACTGTGTTTTAAAGTATACAAATTGTGGCTGGTCAAAAGATTATATTAATCTCTCACATTTTTAACATAATCCAACTCAACTATGTTTTTTTTCTAAAACTCAACATCAAAACATGTTTAATATTATAAATGTATTTTAATCTGTTATATTTTTTTTCTTGCAGAGTGTCCACCGAACCAACATCTATTGAGGGTAGTGTTACACCTCCTACTTCGATAGATTCTGAAAATTCGGGAGTTGGAGCTTCAAGCCAAACAAATGGGACTACTGGGAAAAGAAAAGCCACTCCTCAAAGGTCAGAAGTTTGGTCTCACTTCACTAAGATTATTAATAGTGAGGGTGCAAGTAAGACTAAATGTAATTATTGTCAAAAGGAATTTTGTTGTGATATTAAAAAAATGGTACAGGGTCATTGAAATATCATATTGGTTCATGTAAGAAAAATCTTAGTAATGTTGTTGACACTAGTCAAGGAGAACTAGTTTTACCTAGAAAGGGAGTTGAAGGGGGGAAGGACATCTTTCAATTTGGAGATTTGATTAAGAAGCATGTAGGAAAGGATTAGCACAAATGATTGTGATTGATGAATAACCTTTCAAGTTTGTTGAAAGTGAAGGCTTTAAGAAATTTATGTTTGTGGCATGTCCTAGGTTTCATATTCCTTCATGAACTACTATGACTAGAGATGTTTATCAATTGTATTTAGATGAAAGGGTCAAGATAAAACAACTTTTGAGAATTTTTTGTTCTAGAGTTAATTATTTGTGTATCACTGCTCACTTTATTGATAACGATTAGAAATTAAATAAAAAGATTTTAAACTTTTGTCCAATTTCTAGTCATAAGGGTGAGTCCATTGGGATGGTGATTGAGAAATACTTGTTGAATTGGGGGATTGATAAGTTGTTTACTGTTACTGTTGATAATGCAAGTTCAAATGATGTTGCTATTGGTTATTTGAGAAAGAAATTTAACCCTCGAAGGGGTTTAGTTCAAAATAGTAAATATCTTCATATGAGATGCATGGCACACATTGTGAATTTGATTGTTGTTGAAGGCTTAAAGGAAATGAATAAATCTGTTGAACGTGTTAGGGGGGCTGTTAGATATGTGAGACAATCTCCAGCTAGATTACAAAAGTTTAAGGAGTGTGTTCTGGTGGAAAAGATAGAGTGCAAGAAGATGTTGTGTCTTGATGTTTGTACTAGGTGGAACTTGACCTACTTAATGTTAGACACTACTCAGAACTTTGAGAGAGCTTTTGAGAGATTTGAGGAGCAAGATACAAACTTTAGGGCTGAACTTGAAAGGGGAGAGGGTTGGCCTAGTATGTAACACCCCTATCCCGTAATCGTCGCTGGAATAGGTAAAGGGGCATTATCGTACCTATACCTCAGTTCAGAATAGTAAATTTTTAAACATATATCAAATATCATCACATTTCAGTAAATATCATTCATTCATATTCATAACATACTTAAATATAGCATATAAAACTTAATAGATGTATTCAGGACTGATTTGATAATAAATGAAAAAGAAAAAGATAGGAAAACTTAGAAAAATTTTCAAATAAGGCTCACACGAACGTGTGCCCAGGCCGTGTGCCTCACACGGTCACCAGATATGCCCTTGTGTCTAGGCCGTGGGCAAATAGGGCATACCTACTAACTTGTCCACATGGCCACTAGACACGGCCATATGTCTGGCCATGTGAAAATTAAGGGGTATACTGACTTGGCCACACGACCGACCACACGCCTGTGTGCTAGTCTATGTGCCATACACGGCCAATAGACATGCCCGTGTGTCTAAGCTGTGTAACTCACTGACTTGTTTTAACTAAGGTGCAGGGGTCACACGGTCGAGACACACACCTATGTGCTCAGACCGTGTGGCAGGAAAATAGGCTTGGTTTAAGCCACTTTTCCCACACAATTCTCTTGTACCTACAAGCATTAATTTGCACCAAATTCATATGCAAAATAGGCAACCAATTCAGCTAATTCAAATCACATTATAAACCATTTCATAATCAACCCAAAACAATATCATTTATACCACAAAACATATACCAGCTAACACATTTCCTATACCTTTTTACATCAATATAACACATTACAAAATATCCATATAACATCATTCATTTCAACCTTATCAAATGCCAACATCATTCATCAAATTTACCACATTATAGACATATCATATAAAGCTTTCATATCAAACCGTTCATTGCTAAATCAAGCCATATCACATAGCTTGTTCAAGTATCAAAATTCACATCACATTCATCCACAAGTTAGTCACTCATCAACAACATATTCATCCATTTATAAGGATGAAACCATACATATTTCTCATGTAACATTCCAATACATGTATTATTTCATTTATACTTTACATATGAATCATGTCACATATCATTTTTCAACTCTACAATTCATATGAACAATGTATCATTTCATCTATATACATCATTTATCTCATATAACTTTTCATCTTATAACACATGTACTCATGTAACAATTCATCTTATAACACATGTACTTATATAACATAAAATTCATATAATTTATGTAGCTCATGTATATGTAACCTCTATAATTCATATCGGTATATTACCCATTGAACCAAAAGAAATATCGAGGGATACTCGGGTGATACACACTAAGTGTATAAATCGGTAATCCGTCAACTCATCATCATTTCTGCTCTTTCGAGCCATGATCAGTATGCTCCTCTTGACCAGTAAGCGGTAAGCTCTATCGAGCTAAGCAGTAAGTTCCATAAAGTTGAAACAGTAAGCTCCGAAGAGCTAAACGATAAGCTCATAAGAGCTGAAACGGTAAGCTTATATGAGCTATGGTGAGTCCATAACAAATGTAGGAGCTCGACCAAAACGGTAACCCTAGTGACATGTCACTTGTATCCTACGACTTTCAACAGTTTAGACGAGATTCGGTATAATCAATTCCATCAATTTAGGCATTTAATTCACAATTTCTCAACCACCCAATTAATATAAATTCATATATATTATTTTATACTTACAAATAATTCAAAAGAAAGTTCGATTCTAATTATACGGACTTACCTCATATTTGCTCGGATAATCGTCGTCTACCCGTCTATCTTTTGTTTCCCTGATCAAGTTCCGATAATTGTTTATCTTGATCTAAATATTATCAAATTCAATACATTCAGCATTCAATCTATTCAATTCAATCTATAATTTATATTTTGGTAAATTTACACAATTAATCCCTAGCCCATAGTAGCCGAATTTTATATAGCCTCATAGCAGCCCATATTTTCATTTTATTCACATTTATAACCACAACATTTTAACATTTTATAATTTAACCCCTAATTTACATTTTTGTCAAAAATCGCTTTATAAAACTTGTATATCTTTCAATATCCATCAATAATCTAGCATGAAAATTCAAAATATACAAGTATTCAACAATGACATATTTCAAAATCATCAATAATTTTAAAAATTAAGGTACGGGCTAGCTAGATTGAGCTGCAACGATGTAACACCTTTAACCCACGTCCGTCGTTGGAACAGGGATTTCGAGTATTGCCGGTCAAAATTATAACTCATACTTCAAACCATACTCTGAAAATCAACCAAATCATTATTAATTATTTATTAAAATAATCTAACCAACTAATATATATGTCTCTATATCATTTTATTTTTTTTATTTTTATTTTTTTATCTTACAATTATTTAGCCAACTATTTAACCGAATATAAAATCTACTAACCATTCCTCATTATCAATTCATATAACCAGCATCGCAAATTATTTACCATAAAATTTACCTCCCAAATTAAGCTTATAACCTGACCGAATAAAACTATCTATATTATCATTAGGATCAAGCCATTTTCGCATGGCTATGTACATATAAAATTACAAAGCTAGGTATATCAAGACTAGCCTATACATGCCATAATTCTGAAGTGTAACTTCATAAAATACCAAAGGTAGACGATAGTGTGATAAGCTTCTCTTTCCGAGCTCGGATCTGGAATTCAAAATCTATAAAATAAAGTAAAAACGAAAATACAAAGTAAGCTATTACAGCTTAGTAAGTCGTAAGCAAATAATAATTATTAATATAATCATTCAAATAAATTTGACCAGACGATAATTTCATTTCCACACTTAACCCCATACCTAGCATTTCAATAATAATGCATATACTTTCATACACAATTTACATCTTAACTGAATGCTCAATTAATTATATTAACCAAAACACTATCTAAATTTCAAAGCCAAAATGTCATGTTTTGACCAAGTAACCTTACCCTCACATTTATATACAGGTTAATGGATCATTATAAATAATATCTCATATTCAAGAGATATCCCAAAAGATTACGAAATGTTTGTCCACTAATACTCACTCCATATTCCCATGCAATTACCATATAGACAGGCACACTTATAAACTTTGACACAAACAAGTAATGCATATTATCTTGTCCTACATGTATACATATCTTTAACCCGAATATGATTAAACACATACTTAAACATATAGTTTCATTCACTTCATTCATAGCTCAATTCTTAGTTCAATTAGCATTTCAATGGCATTGATAGTTTGTTAAGGCATAATTAAGCCATACTCATAAAATCTAATACCAAACATTTATCTAAATAAGGGTTTTAAAATTTTTCAGTCACACATTAACTTGTTGACCTGCTCGATATCACATAGGCCATACTCGGCCGAATATAGATATACTTCCCTATAAACACATTCAAAGCTGACCTTTAAATAACTATTAATCGGATGTATATAAATCCTTTAATAATGATGTGAATTTCACTTTTAAATTATTCCTCACGTAACATTAGGCCAAATATAAGATCAATATCAAACATTAATATCACTCTTCTCCTTTTTTTTTTTTTATACATTAATCCACATATAGGTTTTCATACACACAATCACTACCATTATCATCATTTATAATTTACACCACATGTCACCCAATCCACTTAATTTATTTTTAATTAGGTAAATAAATTATCACATACCTGGTCACTCAAACTCTTATCCACAATAGACATTACATTTGCATGAAATATTTAAAACATAAGCTCACATATTATTCACATTATAAATCGTGTTCAACTACCTCAATATAACTACTAATAAAACCATTCATCACTTTGATTCACATTTGGCATTATCAACCCACACCATATGTACACTTTCGATTATATCAAGTCACACATATATATACACTTTATTAAATTCATGATCAGCACTATAATTAACTTCAACCTCAGCTTAATATCATATCTACTCAATTCATTTATTCAAAGTAAATTCAAAAATATCAATTGCACAAGCCAATACCAATCATTCATAGTCACACTTCTAAACGCAATATATATATATATATATATATATAAATATATACTCACCTATGTGGCTGCTTATAAAAGGTCACATAGCTCCATTACCATTGTCCCTTACTTGTAATGAATTGAACCCGTATAATTACTGGCTAAAAAAAAATAATTCACCGGCATAAAACTTGCTAAACTCAAAGTCTGTTATTCATTCACTGGCAATACGCCTGCTAGGCACGTAGCCCGATTCAAAATCACCAGCTTAAAGCTTACTAGGCCTATGGCCTGAATAATACCATATAAAATCAATTCATAATGTTTCACACATATCGAATCATATACTTCTAATTTCCATGTAACACAAACACATCATTAAACCTTAATATCATTCGAATACATATGTATATATATATATATCACTACTAAAATTTCATTTCATATTTCCATTCGGCTATATATATAAACACATATATACATATCAACCATCAAAGCTTATTTCTTTCTTCCATTTGGCTACATAAAAACACATATATACATATCAATCATCAAAGCTTATTTCTTACTTCCATTCAGCTATATAAACACAAATATACATTTCAATCATCAAAGCTTATTTTTACTTCCATTCGGCTATATATATAAAAACATATATATACATATTGATAAATCCCTCATGATACATATCATAATATATTCAAAGTAATCCATGTTTAATTACTTAAAACATACCTTAGATGTCGTCGAACGATTTCGAATCAGCTATTCTACTAACTTTGTTTTCCCCCTATCCGAAACCGGCTCTTTTTGTTCTTGAGCTATATAAAGTAGATTAAACTTATTTAAATAAATTACTTTACGTATTGAAATCACAAACCACATAATTTCAAATTGTATAAAATAATTCTTTATCAAATTAAATCCTACAAATTGCCCCAATAACATAAACTATCAAAAATTTCATTCATTTCTATTAACATACTAAAGCCAAATACTTCATGAAGCTACCAAAGACATATCACTTGCTATACTCACACTTACACATCTTAAACTTTCCATTTATCATTCAATTCTATTTATTCAAAGCTCATTTTAATAATGACATTCTTTATTCAAAACAAAAATAAATTCCTTACTTAATGACACATACGGCAAATCTCAATTTCAACCATCTCAATATACATCAAACTACTCTACTCATTATTAATAATCACATTCGGAAATTTTATAACAATTTTAACACTTAAGCATTATTTTCTAATATTTAGTACAAATTTCGCATTTCACAACAATAGCCGAATACCATTAGTCATTAGAGCTACATTTAACAAAATCTAACAAGCTCATAACTCATCTCCCATTTCAAAACATCAAACACCAAAATCTAATATATTACATTCATGGCCGAACGTCATCTAGTCACCATAGCAAAAATTAACAATTGGGTTTTGAATAGAACAAAGCAAGAAGCTCAAACTATCAAAAGCTAGTAAAACCAATTTGAAATTACCTTGAAATTTTGGTTTCAAGATTGCCGAAAGTTCAAGCTTTCTCCTTCTCCAACAATCGGCTCCCAAAATATAACATGCAAATGTTTTTCTTTTCTTTTCTTTTCTTTATGTTTTATTTATTAAACACATACACATATTATTAATTTACTAAATTGCCCAATATTAAACACATATATAAACCATTTACATTATGGTTTTACCGTCCATTAAAACAAAGAATGGTTTAATAACCATGCAAGTACCTCTTAATTAAAAACCACATATTATTCGACACTATTAAAACTATCCATCAAATTTTTAAAGTTTATCAAACAAATCCTTTTTAATTAATTAAACACTCAACCAATCAAATTTTCATACGAAACTTTCACATCTACTAATTCGCATATAATAAACACAGAAAATAATATTTAAAAATTTTACTGACTCGGTTTCGTGGTCCCGATACCACTCGTTCCGATTAGGGCTAATTAAACCATTTAATAATCATATAAAATATGGACATGAATGTCCACTAACATAATTAAAGGTAAATTAACAATTTTAGGCCTTCCATTTAAAAAGCCAAAGCTATTTAACCCTTTTAACACATTGAACACCTATTTTTCGCTTTACGCGATTTAGTCTTTTTTACCGAATTAGCTATTTAAACGGTAAAATCTCCATACGAAACTTTCACACAGTTTATCTATCATGCTGTAAAACATATTAAAGCAATAAATTTAATATTTTGACTCGGTTAGGTGGTCCTGATACCACTCGTTCCAACTAGGGTCTAAAATGGGTTGTTACAAACGAGCTCAAAAACGTAAAAATCATTAAAAACCGAGTCAAAATCACTTACCAATTTGATGTTCAAGTGACCGAACCCTAGGAAGCAAAATTTTCTTCTTTTTCTTCTTTTAGAACCGGCTAAGTGAAGATGATAAACAAAAATTATGTTTTTGTTTTAATTATTATAACATTTATTAACCATTTACCATTTTAACCTTAAAAATAATTCAAAATTACACCATTTTCCATGATATCAACATCCAGTAACCACAAATGGACTATTTATCACTTAAGGACCTTTAATTTAATGTTCTGTAGCTATTTCATACTTTTAGCTAATAGAACACAAGTTTTTCGCTTTACGCGATTTAGTCCTTTTTACTGAATTAACTATTTAATCGGTAAAATTTCTTTACAAAACTTTTATACCATTATTCTATCATGCCGTAAAACTCGTTAAAATAATAAAATAAATATTTTGAATCGGTTCTGTGGTCCTAAAGTCACTGTTCCGATCTGACTCAAAAGCGAGCTATTACATAGTGTGGATGATTGGGCTAATGTTAGAAACTTGAAGGATTTCTTAGAATACTTTTATGAAGTCATTTTGCGTATATCTAGCACCTCACATGTCACGTCCAATAAATTTTTTGACGAGCTTTCTGAAATTGATATTCTTTTACGAAATGCTCAGTTAAATAGTAATGTTGATTTTAATGTTATGGCCATCAAGATGAAAGAGAAGTATGATAAGTATTGGGGTGATATTGATAAAATGAATTTGCTTATGTTTGTTGCTTGTGTTTTAGATCCTAAACAAAAACTAAAGTATCTTGAATTTGCACTTAATGAAATGTTTAGATCTGAAAAAGCTTGTGAAATGATGCAAAAATTGAAGGAATCTTTGTATGAATTGTTTGATGAGTATAATCCTCTATTTCATAGTATTTGTAGCCAATCGAGTGTGCGAACACATCTTTCTCTCGGTTAACTACAACAAAAAATGAAAAGGCCAATGCAAGCTTTGTATAAAAAGCGTGAGTTGGAAATTGGTGGTGAGGATAAAACATCTGAGTTGGATAAATATCTAGCTAAGGCTAATGAGGAATTTGTTGAAGATTTTGATATTTTATTGTGGTGGAAAGTGAATAGCCCTAGATTTCCCACTCTTTCAAAAATGGCCAGAGATGTGTTAGCTATACCGATTTCTACGGTTGCTTCAGAGTTTACATTTAACATCGGGGGACGTGTGCTTGATCAATATAGTTCTTTAACTCCTAAAATTGTACAAGCTCTTGTGTGTACTCAAGATTGGATTCGAAAATCATCATCACAAGAAGACATCAAAAAGATTGAAGAACAAATCCAAGAGCTTGACAAGATTGAAAATGGTATATTATTGTTTTATTTTAATATTTTCAATTGTTTTACCATATCACTCCTACTTATTTAATTGATTCAATGTTTAGACTTTTCTTGGAATGCATCAGAGCCTACCCTAAATTCATGAGCTTTCGTGAGTTGAAGGGTATGCTTACTATCTTATTCTTGTCAACTTATAATCTATTCATTTGTTTATATTATTTGATTTTTTTAAAATGCATATATTTCTATTATATGCTAAATTTTGCACTTGTTTTTTTTTTTTTGTACGTTTAATGCAAATGGAGATCTTTTGGAGAGAAGAAATGGATGTAAATGGAGAATATTAAAGACTTGCATTTCAATTATGTGTTAATTTCAAGACTTATGTAATGTTTTTAATTATGTAGTGATTCAAAGACTTATGTAATGTCTTTAATTATGTAGTGATTCAAAGACTTATGTAATGTTTTTAACTATGTAGTGGTTCAATTCGGTTAATTCAGGTAATTCGGTTAGTTTAGTTAATTTAGTTAATTTAGCTAATTTTATACTTATTTTAACCAAAAATAAAAAACCTATAATTTTCGGTTAATTCGGTTAACCAACCGAATTAACTGAAAAAAATTTCGGTTCAGTTAATTTTTTTGAAAAAATTTTGATTCGGTTAATGGTTAAAAATTTTAAAAGGTCAATTAATTCGGTTAATGTTATTTCGAGTCAGTTAATCGACTGAACACCCCTAGGTATAATGGCATGTATAGGACAACTTGACTATTAGTGGCTTGATAATGATGTTTGTAATCTAGCCATTGGAATGGCTAGAAATGGTTGTTTTGATATACTTGTAATGTCATGCTATGATGGCTAAATATATGTTAAGTAGGTTATTATGATATACTTACATGTGATATTTTAAGTATATAAGATCATATGTTGTTAATACCTAAGCTAAATCAAGGTAAGTTATAAACACACATGCATGTAATGGTATGCCATGATGAATGATAGAATTTTGCTTAATTTGAATGCTTAGAATGGTTGGTATTGGATGTGTGTTTCAAGTGTAGGTCTTGGGTGTGATTTTGGGTGAGAAATGAAGCTAGAAATGACTTTATTTTGTCCATACGGGGGTGTGTCTAGACCGTGTGTGACACATGGCCTGGTAACATGGGCATGTGGTTAGGCTGTGTGTCCTCTGCACCTAAATTTTGAGAAACAAAATGCTCAGAATTGAGCACAATGGTAGAGACACGAGCGTGTCTCTTGGCCATATGAATCCTGTACCTAGTTTTTGGAAATTTGAATTAACCACACGGCCTAGCACACGGGCATGTGACTTGGCCGTGTAACATCAATTGGTTCATGAGTGGCAAGTCAGAGAGTTATACGAGTTCAGGACACGGGCATGTGACTCTACACGGCCTGACCACACAGACGTGTCCCATACCACACGGGCGTGTGAATCTTATTAGTGAGAAAAATTTTGGGATTTTGCGAAAAATTCCCCGAGATTTTGATTTGGTCCCGAATCGATTCTAACGCATGATTTGGGCCTCAAGGGCCCTACTAAGGGACGTTATAACTAATCTCGGTAAATGAATAGTGTTTAACTCGATTTATTTAAAATCGTTCTGTAATCTCTGGTAATGCCTCGAAACCCTATTCCGGCGACGGATACGGGTTAGGGGTGTTACAAAATTAATGTTAAATTATGTTGTTAGTCATTGTACTTTGACAAAACTTAAGAGTCAGTCCCTATACTTTAAAAGTTAAAAATTCAATCCTCTTACTTATTCAATTTAAAAATCTTAGTCCAATCATTATCATATTTGATAGTTTATATCAAAATTTATCAACTGAATATGTTTATTTTTTGTCAATCATATCTCACGTCATATGAGAACAACATAATCAAAATTCTAAAGTGACAAATTTTAATGGAAAATACTTACTCAAATTATTGAACTGAAATTTTCAAATAAAAAAAATATAAAGATTGAATTTTTAATTTTTAAAGTAAAGAGACTAAATCTTTATTTTGTCAAGATACAGGAGCTAATAGCATCAAGGAAGATTCAACTAAAACTTCTTTCAAGTCAAATCGCATCCAGCTCCATCTTTCTTAAAAGTATAAATAAAATGATACCATCCTATTAATTTATTAATCAAATATAATTCACTACTATTATATGTTTTGTAATTTGAGGGAAAACAAATGGTAAATAAATAAATAAGTTAATTATCCTATGCATTGGTAGTGAGTAAAATTTTTTTATGTAAGTCTTGGATGATGTCATTTGTTTTAAGTATAATAAAAAGGAAAATTTTTGGTACACTATTAGTGAAGTTTTTAAACTTGACAAGTAGGGTTAAAGGGTTGACAAATGTCCTATAAGATAATAAAATATTAAAAAGTAAATGTAACACCCCATACTTGGTTCGGTCGTCGAACCCAAGCTATGGAATGTCACATTAGCCACCTAAGTGACTCTTCATTGACTCCCAACCTAACCTTCAGCACACCACAAGTTAAAACATAAAATATGCTTAAGTTGCATTTGTGTAGCTGAATAACATATAAGTATTTGCATCATACACTTAGACAAACAATTTACACATATTAACATCAAGGTTCGCTTCTAGTGTAGCTTGCACATTCTAAGTCTTCATAGTACATGTCCCATAAGTGTAGCTTAAAGCTTAATAATTATATAGAATGAACAATTGAATGAGAGATAATAATTACATAGAATGAACAATTGAATTAGAGATAATTGAATGAATAATAAGTGTAGCTTAAAACTAAACACTCTCCAACACACTAACATGTCCCATTGAATGGAACTTAGCTTTACATTCTCTTATCTCTCCAACTTGTCCCAAGGCCTTTCGCCCAAATCACAAAACATAAAAGTGAGCATTTACAATCTTATGCCATGCTATTATATCCATCACTTTCAGAAGATTATTACATCAAAACATATGCTTAAACATAGAGCTCACAAACCACTATTCATATATAGCTCGCAATATAAAGCTCGCATACCATTGTTCATAAAAATGTTTTTTTAAAATATATTCACAAAACTAAGTTTAGGAAAGACTTACCCTCGGCACCAATTTGCCAAAAGTTTAAACAAGCTTCGCTTTTCCCTTGTTTTTACTTGTAGATGGTTATGTTAGTTTCGCAATTACACAAACATACACAAGTCACTAACAAACAAAACACATGAAAACTCATACATAAACACAAGCGTACCTAGGTTTGCACCTGCTAGTCTTTTGGCGAGCCTAGTCTCTTTTGTTTATAAAGAAACATAGTCTTACCTTAAGTTCTAAGAACTAAGTTCTAAGTTGAAACTTTACAACAAGATAATCGATGGAGAATTTTGAGAGAATTTTATCACTCAAAAGAATATGAATTTTAGATGGGAATGGCTTAATTTTTAGGCACTAAGTGTTTTGATGTTCTTAGAATACCCTAGTCGTAGTAGGTGTAGGAAACAATTATGCGCATGGATGGTGTTACGAAGAGAAAAATAAGTTGACTTCCTAATTTTGGTGTATTTACTCTTTAACACTTTTGATTCTTGGCCCTAAATAGTGATCACAGCTCGCTAGGCTGACTAGCAAACACCAACTCGCCAGGCCTATTGGCAATCATAGTTCGCTAAATCCTTTAGTGTCAACAGTTCGCCAGGCCTTTTAGCTTACACTAGCTCACCAAGCTTTTTGGCGAACTCTAGTTCGCTAGTCCTACTGGCAAACCCCAACTCGCCAAGCCTACTGGCGTATATTAGCTCATCATGCTCAAATTTCTAAGCCCTATTTTGGGATGTTACAATAAATATTTCTAAAAAAAGATACAAAAGGCTGTTTGTGGAATAAAAAACGTACATTGTTAACGTACCAAACAAATACTAACTCATAATAAAATAATAATTAGATAATTAAGAAAGATACTTGACATCATATTAGACCCTCTTATGGAGTTTTTTTACTCCACTGATAATGAACAAAATCATTACCTAAATAAATAATTTGCATTGTTTTAATCTTTATTGACATTAATTTTTGGATTCAAACATATATATATATATATATATATTCATCTTTTTAGTAAAAACACGTACATTAGAGTTAAGAAAATAAAGGAATTGAATACCGAATTAAACCGGAATGAATCAAAATTTAATGTTTGAATGGTTTTTGGAATATAATTTTAAAAATCAAGATTAAATTGGGTTGTTTTATATTTTTATTTAACTTATAATTATTTTCAATTTTTAGGATATGATAATAAATATTTTATATTTAAAAAAGTAAAATTAATTTAAAATTTGTATATAAAAGGTTATTTATCAAAAAATATTATTGATTATTTTTATTTGCTTAAAAATATATTCATCTTTTTAGTAAAAACACGTACATTAGAGTTAAGAAAATAAAGGAATTGAATACCGAATTAAACCGGAATGAATCAAATTTTAATGTTTGAATGGTTTTTGGAATATAATTTTAAAAATCAAGATTAAATTGGGTTGTTTTATATTTTTATTTAACTTATAATTATTTTCAATTTTTAGGATATGATAATAAATATTTTATATTTAAAAAAGTAAAATTAATTTAAAATTTGTATATAAAAGGTTATTTATCAAAAAATATTATTGATTATTTTTATTTGCTTAAAAACTAATTTTTAGAAATATTTACAAAATACTTTAAAACTTTATAAAGTAATATTTAAAATTTATAAAACAAAATCTATTTTATAACTTTTCGGAAAGATCCATTTTGTCAAAATAATATACAAATCTAAAATTCGGAATTAATATAAAAAACTAAAAATCCAACATTAACAAATCAAATTATAATAAACAATTCAACAAATAAAAAAAAATCTAAGTGGAACCGAACTCATTCTCGATAGGTTAATCTATTCAAATAGTTTAGTGATTAAATTGTATATTTCTAGTTAAATGATCAAAACGAAAATTTATCAATAGTTTAGTGACTAATATATAGTTTACCCTTCTTAATACATGCATAAATAGGGATGACAAAAAAATTTGAATGTGACATGTTTCGACCTGAACTAATGTAGGGTTGAATTCTTTTTGAAGATTTAGGTTCGGAGTGGGATGGGTCAAGTGAAATTAAAAAAAATAATCGGATCAGATCGGGTCGAATTTTAGATAAATCTAACTCTCCTAGGGGATATTTACAAAAATACTCATAATATGTATACATATATCAAGTTTTTACTTTCAATAAACAAATATATAAATAAAAATATATATTAAGTTTTAAGTCTGTACTCAAATAAATTAATTTTATTTGCCAAAACAAAAAAATAAAAAAATATAATTTTATTTACTTGAAAATAAATAAAAAATTTAAATTTGAGTTGTGCAGACTAGGGTCCAATCTTTTATTAAATTTGAGGTTTAGGTTCAGGCGTATTTTATTTTCTTAGGAGACGGGATCGAGTCGATCCGGCGGATTAGTGAAGTTCTGGGCCGGGCCGGGCAAAAATCCGACCCGCCCCGCTGGTTGCCATACCTACGCGCGAACCATCGGAAATGTTTGACCGGGGTTACATCTCAGACATGCTACACAAAATGGGGGTCCTCAATGCTCACTCCTCACTCCTTGGTCAAAAAAGAAACAAAGAAAAGAAAAGCCATCTTCAACCATGGAGACTGACTGATAGGGGAAAACTACGACACCGCCATGTCTTTCTCTCCCAAATATTAATCCCATATTCTCCTTTTTGTGCTTTTTTTTTTTTTGGTTTATGGAAATGAAGGATTACAACATTAACTCCTTATTTTGATCTACTTCCTATCATTTGTTCGAGAAAAAAGACTATGGCAAGCTGTGCCGTACGTGGTGGCTGCCCCTCCGACTACGTAGCTGTTTCCATAGCCATCTTCTCCATGATTTTGTACTTTCCTTTTTCTTTTTTGTTCTTGAAGTCTTTACTAAAAATCCATTTTACATAGCTCACAAGATTTGCATTTTTGAAGTTCAAGTTCTAGAGATGGGCAGTTTTGTTTGGTTATCAGCCATTTGATGTTATGCCTCAGTGGAATCTTTTCTTTCCTTTTCAATCTGTTTATATCACTGTTTTTCGTCTCTCTTTTTTGCAGACTTATTGTGAGATCAACTTTTCCGTTTTTTATACACAAGGTTCCAATTGCAAAAGGAAGTGCCTTTTGGATTCCAGTAATTCAAGTTATCGCCAGCTTCAACTTTCTGTTAGCAATAGTGGTAAGGCAATATAAACTTCAATTTTCTTGTTACTTATTTATATCTACAACAAACTACTTCATAATTATTACCATTAGTGTTAAATCGTTAATGATATGCTTTTCACAGATGGCAGTTAATTTTCTTAAATACAAAAAGAGCCATTGGTGGTTGTCATGCTATGTTTGGGCAGGTTATAATCTCTAATTACTTTTCAGTTTACTTATTTTTGTCCATTAAATAGTCTGAAGTATTTTTTGCTTTCAGTATGGCTTGAAGGTCCACTTGGATTTGGTTTGTTGATGAGCTGCCGCATAGCACAGGCCTTTCAACTATACTATGTATTTGTCAAGTGAGTCGAGATTCTTCTATTTGAGAAATTTTATGACTGATTGTATTTACAGAAAATAGAGAAGAACAGATGTTGCGATTCGACCCTGTCTGGAGGACATCAATTGCATCATGAAAGCATAAGCTGAAATTATTTTCTTTGGACATCTATAGGTTCTTCGAGGTTTTGCCACCCTCAGATGCTCCTCCTTTCATTTGTGTGTTGTAAGGTAAGTTTGAATCTTTGGAGGTACATAGGAGAATGGCAAAACTTTGAGAGACATGTGGATGCCTAAAGAAGACAATTTTGGTTTATGTTTTCACGACGTGGGTCATGCCCTGCCGGCTAGGTTGAGTTGTGACAAAAGACGATATGTTCTGCAAAGTGCACTCATTTGTGTGTTGGGATATAGGTTTGAATCTTTGGAGGCGCAAATAAAGATGACAAATCCTTGAGGGACCTGTGGGTGCCCAAAACTGACAATCATGGCTTATGTTCTCATGACATGGCCAATGCCCTGCGAGCTGGGTCAGGTCATGACATAAAAAGGTGTGAACACACAAATGAGTGCACTCTGCAGAATGGATACTAATTGATATAGTAAAAAGACACCTTTTTATGTCACGACTTGATTCAGACTGGCAGGCATGGGTTGTGTCATAAGAACATAGGTCAGAATTGTCCCATTTGAGTACCTATGAGTCCTTCAGGTCAAGGTTTTGCCACTATCAGGTGTGCCTAAGAGATTCGATGTTCGAACACACAAATGAATGCACTCTATAGAACAGATACCAATTGATTTTATGTCACGACTCAACCTAGGCCGCGAGGCATGGGTTGTGTTGTAAAAGCATAAGTTGGAATTATCCTTTTTGAGCACTTAAGTCCCTCAAGGTTTTTTTACTCTCAGGTGTGTTTCCAAATACTCACTTATGCAGCACACAAATGAGTACATTCTGAATGTCTACCATGATCCATGCCTCGCAAGCTAGTTCAAGTCGTGACAAAAAAGGCACAATTTCATGTCATGACCCAGCTTACTAAGCATGGGTCATGTCATGAGACAATAATCCAGAATTGTCCTTTTTGTTCCCAACAAGTCCCTCAAGGTTTTGCCACCATCAAATGCACCTCTAGAGATTCAAACCACATCACAACACACAAATGAGTGCACTTTGCAGAAGGGACATAAAAAGATGCCTTTTTATATCACTAGATCACTTGATATCCGTTCTGTAGCGTGCACTGATTTCTATGTTGTGATGTGGTTTGAATTTCTGGAGGTGTACTTAAGGGTGACAACTTTGAGGGAGCTGTGGGTGCCCAAAGAGGACAATTTCGGCATATGTTCTTATGACATGGCCCATGCTCGGCAGGCAGAGTTAGGTTGTGACATAAAAAAGCACACATGAGGGTGACAAAACTTTATGAACTTGTGAGTGCCCAAAGTGGACAATTCCAGCTTATGCTTTCACAACACTGCCATGCTTCGTGGGTTGGGTCATGACAACAAAAGAGACTCTTTTCCCCCTTTTTGCTAGATAGAAGAGATGATTAACTTACAAGGTATGAAGCACAAAGGCAGTGTCCAAGTATCAGATAACATCCAACACGGTAGAATATGTTGGACATGCAAGGACATGTCAAAAATAAAACTAAAATCAGACATTACCGGAATTTGGTCTAGACATGGTCAGAAATGCAATGAAGGTTTTTGTTTTGCATTTTTCTCCCAAGTTGGATTTGACAATGTTAAATTTGGTTTTAATGATTCTTAAGGTTCAAGTTTTTAAATTCAAAATTATATTCAATTTCTAAATTTTTGAAAAGCCATTTACATGTTACTATTTAGTTGAGAAGTATCATTTTTACATTTTTATTGTATAATATTATATTCTTTTTATTGCAGTATCCTGTTGCACCCTTGTCTGAATTTCTAAGAAATCCTTGTTTGCTGCTTCCATGTTGTGGTGTACTCATATTACGTGCCTGTGTTTGTGCTTCCAAGCTTATGGATATTTTGTTTCTCTTCTTAAACTGGGCAAAAACATGTTGGTTAATTATTCACAATTGCTTAATCTTGTTAATTTTTGGTGAAATGGTTCAGTACTTTTGTTATAGGTCATCCTCTAGTTCTTGAATCAATAACTTTAATTGCATTTTTTTACTATGACACTTTGCTACATGCAATGGGGCAATGTACTACGCACTTAACTAGATAATTCATTACATTATATTGCCAAACCATAAGTTTACATCACATTGCAGTATTTGATTGTCGTAGAGATGTTATTATCTGTTTAAAACATGCCATTTCAGCAAAATATGGTTAATTTAAATGCTTTTGATTTTTTCAGGAGGCGTTTACCACCAATTAGATCTCATATGTTTCTTCCATTGATTCTTTTGCCATGGGTTGCTGGCGCTGCAGGTAAGAATGTCAAAAGCCTTCCTATTTTTTCTGGTTGAACTTATGCAATGAAGTTAATCTTCCCTTTTAGCAAGCTTTCTCCAAATGAGTTTTTTCATCTGTTTATTTGAATTTAGGCATATTGTTGGCAGATATCTTTAATTAACATATGGAATGATCATCTACAATTGTAATAAGCTTAAAAATATATTTTCTTGCTTCAGCCTTATTGTCCAATCAACAATCCTAATACTTGTCAAGGATTTTTCTATTGGCACTCAGGAATGTATGGATACATCAAGCTTATTTATGACAATTCTTTTGACTCTTGTGTGCTCTCACTCCACTGGGATTCCTATTTTAACCAGAGGTTTTATTTTGTTGTAGTTATTCATGAGAAGAAGCCTCTCAATTACAGATGTCACTTTGGAACTTACTGGACAATACCCGTTGTATGTCTTCACTCATTATATGTTGCTGTTCTGATGGGGTTCACAAGGGCAATTCGGCATATAGAGTTTAGGTTTGATGAACTCAGAGACCTTTGGCAAGGAATACTTGGCTCAGCATCACTAATCGGTAAATTTTTATCTAGGTTTCATACACGCCTTACATTTCTCCAGTTGTTTCTGTATATGTTGCAAATTGCATTATCATCATTGATAAAGGAATGTATTGTTTTTATGTTCAAAATTGTTTACAAGAAATTTAATGCAATTCTAAACTGGATTAGTTTGCAAACTGCTTACATGCAGTTGAGATGAATGAGCTTGGCAAAATCCCAGTAGAATTAAGCAAACTGCTGATATGCAGCTGAGATACTTTAGCATTTGTTAGCATCTCATTGGATGTAGAATTTGTGCTTTTGGTGTAATATACACTCTTGTTGTAACATTCATGATACAACATGTTCCCCTTCAAAAGTCCCCACAGTGTTAAAGTATCATGGAGTTCAAATTTGTAGGAGCTGTTAAAATTGTGATTTTTAGCAGACAGGCTTTGGTGAACAAATAATGATACAATGTTTTCTTTTGATTTTTTTTTTTTTTTTTTGTGAATGGTGATATCTCCTTTGTGTATTTATGTTGACCTTAATTTTCTCACTTGTGCTCCTCTGAACTTCTCAGGAGTTTGGGTTTTTGCTTACATCTTGAATGAAATTCATGATGATATCTCATGGCTTCAAGTGGCCTCCAGATTTATGCTTTTAATTACGGTATGTTTTATAACTAAGTTGTTCCTTTGCATCTTGATGGGCTTGCCTACATCATTTGTCAGTTGACATACATATCATGAAGCTTAAATGTTGTGTGTTTGCTAACATGGATCAGGTTTGTTTCACAGGCAAGCATTCTTGTACTGGTTTTCTTCTCCATATCAATTGCGCAGCCTCTGCTCTCACAAATCAGCTTGAGAAAAAGGGAACCTCTAGAACTCAAAACAATGGGTCAAGTTCTGGGCATACCAGAAAGTGGACTACTATCACAAAGAGAACAAGCTGTTGACATTGATCCTAATGAACCATTGGATAAGCTTCTTCTGAACAAACGGTTCCGTCAGTCTTTTATGGCATTTGCAGACAGGTACTTCATATCATGTTATTGTGGTATTGTTATTGATTGTTTTCCGATGCTTGCCAAAGAAATGAGAGAATATTCTTTTTGTTTTGTAGTAATTCAATCTGCATAGAAAAAATAGCTGGATTAAAAAGTTTCAATTATCTAATGCGAATAAAAGGAGGAAAATGGTTTTCCCGGCAAAATTTCTGACTTTTGTAAAGTAAACACACATTGTTTACAACCTTAAAAGTTTAAAAGAAAATTTTAATCGGACTTGTTTCTCCTTGATCACAGTTGTTTGGCTGGGGAAAGTGTACATTTCTTTGATGAGGTGCATGAGCTTGGCAAAATTCCAATAGATGACCCTGTGAGAAGGATCTACATGGCACGACATATCATTAATAAATACATAATTGCAGGTTTGTTGGTCTTATTTTCGAAGCAGCACTTTTCAGTTTTTCTTCTTTGTTATTTTCTGTCTCAAGTCTTGATTTGGAGAAGATTGTTTGGAGTGAGAATTCATGATCATTTTGTTATGGAGCTCGATTTTGACTATTATCTTGAGCTTTTCTTTGGTGTGAGAATTCATGATCATTGCTTAATGATTCTCATTTTACTTACCTTTCAAGTCGTGCATTTACCCAATGTCCTGCCCAACTTGTCATTCAGGTGCAGCAATGGAAGTTAACATATCTCATCGAATCCGGCAAGAAATTTTGGCCACCACCGATCTAACACACCCTGATCTCTTCACCAATGCACTACATGAACTGACGCAGTTAATGAAAATGGTGGGTTTTCTTTTTTACTCAATTGAAGTAGGTGAGATCTATTTACATTAGTAGAGAATTATGTTCATTTAATGTCTAAACAAGTGTGCATTTTTTTTTTTTTGTATTCTAGAACCTGGCAAAAGATTATTGGTCATCCATGTACTTTATCAAATTCAAAGAAGAAGCCAGAATGAGAAGTTGTGAGCATGAAATGGAAGAGATGAGAGGGTATGATTTCTCTCCCAGGTTGAGTTCAGTTAATGCTACAGATGATCCCTTTCACCAGGACCATTTTTCAAGGGGATTTACCCAACATAGTCATGCTTCATACCTACGCTGAGCTAAGGTTTGTGAATTGCCTGCCTGTTTACTGCAGTGTCATTGTCATGTCATATAACAGATGGCTATGCATGTATGATTTTTTTGTTCAAGGTTCTGGCTCAAGGAATCACAATTCCAATCTGTTCTTGAATTAAGTTTACTTGTTTTATATATATATATATTATAGGGGTTTTCAATTTTTTTAATAATTTATTCAATTAATAATAAGTTAATTTTAAATCAAATTTCATTAAATACTAATTATTTAATTATTAAAATTAAAATTATTATGGTTATTTAAAATTAAATACTGATCTTAAATTGATTCGTAAGTTAGTAGACTAATTATCTTAAATGTATTATTTTGAAATATTTAAAAAAAAAAAAATTTGGTGAAATAAGACAAATACAACCTGTTTAAACTAAGACAAAACGATTGTTTGTAAGTAAATTCAACCCTTCTCCCCTATTGAAGGTTAGCCATTCGATTAGCTTTTTCATTATCTTCTCTAGAGATGTACTGAATTGTCGATTTTTCGTCAATCTTCAGAAGGTGGTGTATGCGCCGGATTATCGTCGATTTCGAAGAAGTTGACTGTAAAATTTGGATAGCTTCAATAACTTTTAAGCTGACTGTTTGAATCAACATTTCTTTTTCTTATTTTTCTTGCAGTAGTGACAAACCATCTAAAATATCCCATAACTTAGCATCAAGAAAAATTTTTTTAAATACATTAAGGTAGTATTTGAAAAGTAACTTAATAATTGGATTACATAAGAATGGTAGATTTAGGTAATCATTGTAATTAATGAGTCTCACCAAATTTAGTGTAATTGGAACATTTAATTACACTTTCAATTTCTAAGAGATGGTGAGAATTGGAGGAATTATATACACTCAATTCTAATTTTAAAAAAATATTTTTATACAAATTATAAAAATTATATTATAAGCATAATCATGAATGAGTATTTGAGATTATTACAATAAAATTTATTATGTTTTAAATCTTAAAAATATATATTATAAAAATAATTGGTGTATTTTATAAAGTTATAACAAAAACATATTATTTAAATCTTAAAAGTTTCTAAACTTATGGTCAAACAAAAAGTTTATCATAAATAAATAGTTTACATGTTATAAAAGTGTTAATATATTTATTTATGAAAAGTTATAGCAAGAAATATGAACATAACTTAATTTTGTGCACATACTATATATTAGAAAAATAATATACTTATTCATAAATAAATGTTATAGTTTTTTTATCATAATTTATTTATAAAAATAACTTTCTAAAATTATGACAAAAATTATATTATTTATTAGAAGTATTATGAAAGTTTTGGACAATTTATAAAATAATTTTTTATAAAAATTCTATATTATTTTTTATTTAATTTACACATTTTAAAAAGAGATAGAATAACCTAACACAAGTATTTCTTCAAATAATTATGCATATATAAAATATTTTTTTTGAGAAAATGGTGTTAAATACTAATATCATAGACAACTCGTAAACTCTTTAATTTGAGATATTTAAGGCTTTAAAATGTAATTAAGAATGACATTTATTATTCTAAACAAAATTTCATATTAATATCGAGAAAAGATTGAATCATGTTACATAATTCATAATTAAGTTTTTGATAAAAACTGAATTCCAAAGCAGAATGTTTAAATTTTTAATAATGTTCACCATACATCTAATAATATTATCCAAAAGCCAAAATTCAATAACAAGCACTCAAACTATAACTTTTTTTTTTTACAATTAGAGACTTAAAATTATAACTTCACCCCAGTTGCTAACAAAAATCTTTCAAATTAAATTAAATTAAATTATTGTTTAATATTGTTTTTTCTCTCTATCCCCCCACCGCTTCATCTTCCTCCCTTTCAATTCCTCCATTTTCATCCCCCCTCTCTCTTTCATTCTTTCATCTTCATCCTCTTTCTCCCTATTCTTAAAATCTAAAACCCTAATAATGGCTACTTTTACGTCAGTTTTAGCAAATTCTAGGATTGGTAGAGCAACAAAGAAAGTCCAACGATGGGAGGAAGACCCTCCAAATGGGAATGAAATGGCTGTCGACATGGAAGGGATCGAGAAAGCGACGTTTAAGGATAAACTTTTAGGGCCTTCTAATGTGGATGATGATATTGATATCTTAGAAGGTGACACATATGGATGTGATTGTTGGAGTCCCTTCAATAAGCTTTTCGGAGAGGATCTATTTTTTGATGGAGAAGGCCATGGAATTGGCGGTAGTTATTAAAATTTGGGGGAGAAGAATCAGATTCAATGCACTGCTCAATGAAGTGTATACGCTATAGAAACTGAAGACGTCAATTCAGTTGATGGATCTTGAGAATGGTTAGTATTTACCTAAATTTAAAGATGTTGATGATTATACCAATGTTCTGTCGAAAGGACCATGGATGATTTTTGGTCTGTATCTTACGGTTCGTTTTCTACATCTCAGGAATATCCTTCTACTGTGATGGTTTGGATACGATTGCATGGAGCCATGCACAAAAAAAGTATTCTTATGGCTATTGGTAGTGTTATTGGAACTGTGGTGAAAATTGATTATAACACTGAAAATGGTACAAGGGGCAGGTTCGCTAGAATGGCCATTTCTATTGATCTCCAAAACCCTCTTATGTCGAAAATCCTTATTGATAGAGAAGTCCAAATAGTGGAGTATGAGGCACCATCGAACGTTTGCTTCACCTGTGGGTGATACGTTCATGTTAAAGATTTGCTCCCTGGTAAACAGGATTCACGCAATAAACATGGATGTGACGGTAAGGGATTAGGCAACAGAAAGGAGAGCTTAGGTAGTTCGAGCGCATCCAGAGGGTCGCCGAAATTTTGAAACGGAGAAGTTTGGGCCTTGGATTTTCATTGGAAGGAAACAGATGAGGTAATCTCGCAAAGATCAATACAATCAAGCCAAGAATAGTGGAGGGCAGAAAGCAGGGTTCTTGTTTGGAATTTCGCAAGATTATCATACTGAAACCCAGGCTAAAAATCAGGAACTAGCTGGGACTTTAAATATGCAAGATCAGATTATCAATGAGCTGATCATGTTCAATGCTAAAAGTTCTAGATATGTAAAGAAAGCCGTGGGAAAGGGGTTTGACGGGCCATGGAATCAAAATTGGGTCCAAAACTCTAAGGCCATCAAGTACGGGGAATGCTATTGGGTTGGATTCTAAAAAGAACAATTATGGTGATGGTTAGTTATGGGCAATTGTGGAGTTGATCAAGGTCTATTTCAAGCTGTTTGGTCCCTAAGCTTGTTGAAATAAGTATAGATAGGAAAACCGTGCTGCTGTTTGTTATGATGAAAATCATTTACCTGTAGTGAAATTGGGAAGAAGGACGACACTGTGATGCCTAAATCGTTGGATTTACATGGTGCTTCATCGTCTTTGCAGCTGATGGAGAAAGATGGAAATGATGGTGTATCGAATAATGAAGCTGTTAGTACAAACAAAGATATCTTTTTCATATTGGTTAAGAGTTATATCATTTAATTTTTAACAAATAATTATAACTACTCAAACAATATTACTTGAATAGTTATGATATTAGATAAATAATTATGTCTCTTTTAAAGATGTTATTATTTAGAATTACACCTATTGAAAGATATCTCTATGAAGAGACATGAAAATTCCTATAAATAGAAATGAGATTTCATTTGGAAATCATACCAACAAGCTCTAAAAATTCATTCTATCTTTCCTACATCTTCTAATATTCTTAGATTGTACTATAAAGAGTCATGCAAAATTTCTTTATAGAAATTGAATTTTTTGGTTATATATTGTTCAGTGCTTAGTTGACTATTTTTGTCAATGCAAAACTCAAATAGTTATCAGGCTTCATTGTATCCTCGAAGTTTATTTGCTTAAAACTCATTTGCACATCAAGTATAGGTGTGGGCGAATAGAACCTTAAAGATAGTGGCTTGATACACAGCTTGGAGCCTTGTCTTATTTCTTTATTTTCTATTTGAGTTGTTGTTCGTGTTCTGTTCGTATGTTTGAGGTTTTCCTCACCGAAGTTTTATACTAATTCACATTGATGGTTCCAATCACGTCAGCTATAGAGGCTTTAACAAGAGAAGTTAAAATGCCTTTTAATGGAAAAGATACCCTAGGTTTTGATCAGGGGAACCTTATGGTGTCCATTGTTAAAGATAAGGCTATGACCGCGACTTGAGGTTTTCAGTATGTTTCTTTTCTTCTCCTTCTTTTTCATTTGTTTTATAATGAATACAAAGTTATTGGATTGGAATTGTCAAGAGTGTGGGCACCAAAAATTTCATAGAGTCGTCAAAGAGTATGTGCGAGAATTTAATCCAAATATTATTGTGCTACTTGAGACTCGTATTAGTGGGAAAATGAGGATGATGTGACTAGTAAATTGGGTTTTGGCTTTTCATTTCGTGTTGATGCTAGAGGTTTTGCTAGTGTTATTTAGGGTTTTTTTTATGTTTTAGTAATCTTTCAAAATCGGTCAGTTTCCTTTCCACCATTGTTTATGCTAGTCCTCAGAGATTTTAACAGGTCTGGTTTTGGGAGGATTTGTATTCCTTGCTCTAAACATATCTAACCATTGGATTATATTTAGAGATTTTTATTCTCTTTTATCTAGTTTGGAGAGGAAATTTGTTCTAAAGTGTTAAAGGTGGGGTGCTCCTTATTCGCGTTCAACAATAGTCTTCATGGCATGGGTTTTATTGGCCCCATGTTTACATGGAACATGAGAACTCTTTTTCAACATATCGATCAAACAATTTGTAATGACATTTGAGAAGACTTTGCCTCTAATGTGGTCATGCATCATTTTCATAAGCTAAAGTTAGATCATCGTTCATTGTTTATTAACTTGGACAGTATGAAGAATGTTAGGGGGAAGAGGCCTTTTCGGTTTTTTGAGAGCTAACTTTCGCATTTGGAATCTGGGGATATTGTTAAGAAGGTGTAATGAACCAGCGACGCAAAAAATAAATAAATAAAAATAAATAAACAAAAAAACTAAAACTCTAATTGCTGTTGTCTCCCTTTCTAATTCTCTGATATTGTTTTCTAATAAAATCATCCATATCTATACTCCCCCTTTCAAAGTTAAGCTTGTCCTCAAGCTCAAATTCAAGATAACCTTCAGAACTTATCCAAAATCATCTACCTCGTTTCATTTTGCTCGCCTTCAACATCTAGTACTTCTATCCAAAATAACCTTTTACATTTGTGTCTCATGGAATAAAACTCGTCACAATTATAACACAGCCCCTTAGCCCTTCTTTCTGTCATTTCTACCATTGTGAATTTCTTAATAAATGGTGCGGAAAAACTTATTTTGTTGTTGTTCCCTATTGGTTTCATTGTTTGTCCTCCTCCCTTTGCAAGGCTCTTAGTTGTTGGAATGATTGAATTGCTGCCAATGTTTTGGGAAGTTGGCCAGTTCAGGATGGTTCGAGACGATAGTTTAGAAGAGACATTTTGTTTATGCTCTAATGTTCAAGCCATATTAATTGCAACTCCAAGGTTTTCCGGTTACTACATCTCAATATCAATTCTAAGTTCCTCTACTAACTCGACAGTAAAGAGGTCTACTTGTTGTCGAGGTTTAAGATCAGCAATCTTGGCCAATAGTGATTGAAATTGACATTGAAATTCCTCTACAGTCCCAGTTTGTCTTAGGTTGGCAAGTTCCTTCAAGGGGTTATTACTTATAGGTGGGTCAAACCACACATGATAACACTATTAGAAGCGCCCCCAATCAAGATTTGTCTCATCTTCTTCCATTTAATCAAACCAAAGTTGCACATCTCCTAAGAGATGGAATACAACTAAGCCTACTTTATCTTCTTTGTTAGTCTGTTCATTGCCAAATAATTTCTCGAATCTTTTCAGCCACCCTAAAGGATTTCCAACATCATCATAAGTGAGAAATTCCATCTTATAGTATCATGGCACTATGCACTCACCTTATTGCGAGTCTGAATTCTTTTTCCTGCGTCCATTGTTGCCCTGTTCTTCATTATTTTTCTCTAAACACCCTTTCATTGTCTTTTGGACAGAAGGAGATAACACTGACATCTGCTCCTCTAATGCTCATTGCCTTGTAACCATTTGTTCCATAAAAGCCTCCAGCTTAGTTGCCGAAGTCTCTTCGTCACCCATAACAGAAGACTTTGATACCAAGATATTATGAGCCTTAGTGTAAGATCTAGTCACAGGTCTAAACGAGGAAGAATTATTGCTTCAACCTATGGTTAATTAAAGAGGCAGATTCGTCCTTGACTAAACCCCTTCCAAAAATAATATCTTTTGATAAAATAATTGCTTCCCTTCTTTATTTGATATTGGCAGCCTTTTATAGACAGTTAATGACAAATAAAAGAGTCCTAATTGACATAAAATAAAATTCCTAACTTATAGGATCTTGACTATCAAGACTAGAGTTTATAAAGGAAATAAAAACCTAATATAATAGAAAAAAAGTAAAACTAAAACTCTAATAAAAACCTTATATAATAAAGAAAATAAATAAAATTAAAACTCTAATTGTTGCCGTCTCCCTTTCTGTTCCTTGTCTGATATTGTTTTCCAATAAAAGCATCCATATTAGAAAGATGGCGAAATGAAGAGTTCATAACCTCTAATTTGTAGGAACTTTCTAATACAATATTTGAGTGGAACAAAAATTCCTTATAGCTTGAAGAAGATCCATGTAGGATCGAACATTAGGAATCTGAGAGGCTTAGAGATCATGAAATGAAATATCGAATGGAATTAGAAAAAATCTTGGACCAAAAGGAAAAGTTGCGGAAACATAAATCAAAAAGTGATTGGCTTGTTTAAGGAGACCATAGTACAAAAAAATTCATAGTTAGACTCTAACGAAATAAAGACTTAAGTATGGTACCTCTCAAGTCTCTAGGATTGGATGGATTTCATTTTAAGTTCTTCCAATTACAATTGTCTACAATTGATACGAGTATTTGCCTCTAGGTAAGGGATACTTTAAATTGGTAGCCTATTGATTCGTACTAATAAAAATATGTATATATATATATGGTGGGATTCAAACTCAAGCTAATTACATGAGTACAACTTTTAATTTACTCTCAAGTTTTATTTTGAAATTTTTATACATTTTTGTTTTATTATGTACACTCTATTACCTCCATAAGTTGTATATATTAATAATGTTATTATGTTTAATTAGTTTTCATTGTTTATTGTATGTTATTTTTAAACATACATTTGTGTCATAAATTCATGGTTTACACACGCATAAACATGTGATAGAATTTTGAAGGGTGGACTTCTTAGATCAGAACGATAGATGGTTGAGTTTCGAAACATTTTGGATGACTGCGGGCTTAATAATTTGGGTTTCATTGGTAAGTGGTTTACATGGGAGAGAGGAAGATTCTTGTCAACTAATATAAGGGAAAGACTTAATAGGGGAGTCGCGACCTTGGAATGAATGAATTTTTTTTCAAGCTATCAAGTGGAACATTTGAGTCATACTTTTTCAGACCACTGTCCAGTTCTTTTGGACACAATAGGAAAGAGAAGGGATGATAAGGGATATGGGGCCAAGCATTTTTGTTTTAAGGCCAGATGGTGTTTAGAATAATCTTTCAAGGAGGAAGTAAAAAGGAGTTGGATTGATTCATCTGTTAGTATTCTGGTTAAGCTAGCGAAAGTGGGACAGCAGTTCCAACAATGGAGTCACTTAAAGAGTCAAGAGCAAAGGAAAACCGAATAGATTTAAAGGAATGGTTACTTGAACTTTATGACAAGGATCTATCTGATGAGGTTTTGGCCAAAATTATAGATGTTCAATTAAGCCTTAATTTGGAGGATAATAAAGAGGAGATCTTTTGGGAACAACGGGCTCGAGTCAATTGGTTGAAAAACAGGGATCAAAATACAAATTTCTTTCACAAAGTAGTTGTTACTTGCCGAAATCATCGTCAGATAACTGGATTGAAAGGGGAGGATGGACGATGGGTTTCAAAAGATGAAGAGATGTTACAGATTGCTTTGAAGTATTTTGAAAACTTGTTCTCGGCCTCAGAGACAGGTGATGATGAAAGGTTACTTAGGTTAGTGGAGAAATGGATCACAAAGAGCATGAATGACGAGCTGCTCGAATCTTTCACTAAGGAGGAAATCTGGCATGCAGTTAAGACGATGGCACCCTTAAAGGCCCCGGGAATTGATGGTTTTCTAGTAATATTTTATTAAAATTTTTGGCATATTGTTGGACTTGAGATTTTTAATTATTGCTTGTCTATTTTGAAAGGTGAGATTAATAAAACCCATATCATTTTAATTCATAAAGTTGAGAAACTAAAAAATCTTTCACAACTTAGACCTATAGGTTTATGTAATATGGTTTACAAAATTATTGCGAAAGTCTTGGTGGAGCATATGAGTGCAATGTTGGGATGTTGTATTAATAAAGTCCAATGGGCTTTTATCCTAGAAAAACATATTTCGGATAATATTTTAATCACTTATGAGGTCTTACATTCCTTTAAAATGAAAAAGAAAAGTAAAAAAAGGAATTTTGTGCTTAAGCTCGATACGAGTAAAGTGTATGATCGTGTTGAATGGGATTTTTTGGCTGGAATGATGCTTAGGTTAGGTTTTTATACTGATTGGGTTGTTCTCATTATGAGGTGCGTCTGTTTTGTTTCCTATATTGTGCGTATCAATAGGGATACTAGCGATTGGTTTTCACCTTCGAGAAGGTTGAGACAAGGAGATCCACTCAGTCTTTATCTATTCTTAATATGTGCAGAGGGTTTTTCTACACTAATATATAAGGTAAAATAGAAAGATCTAATGCGGGGTGCTCTAATTGGAAGGGAAAGGCTATTGATTAATCATCTGTTTTTTATGGATGACTGTATTCTTTTTGGTGATGCCTCGTGTGTGAGAGAAAATACAATTCGAAATATTATTTTGAAGTACGAGCAGGTTTCAGGGCAACATGTTAACTTGATAAATAGCTTATTTATTTTGGTGCAAGTGTGGAGTTTAATGTAAGGGAGTCCATTACCAACATTTGGGTGTCTGTGTAGCTACAAACCTCAAAAAGTATTTGGGTCTGCCAATAATGGTTGGAAGAAAAAAGAGGTGGGTTTTTTCAAATTTTGTTGATCGATTCAGAAGAAGGATTGATGGTGGAGTTTGCACTATCTTTTTATGGGGGTAAGGAAGTATTCATTAAGTCGATTTTACAAGTAATTCCTATATATGTTATGCAGTGTTTTGCTTTGCTGAAGATTTTATGTCATAAGTTAGAGGGTATATTGAATAAATTTTGGTGGTCTAATAACAAATCAGCTAAATGCATTCATTGGAGTAATTGGAGTGCGTTGTGTAAATCCAAAGTTGTTGGTGGGCTAGGATTTTGGGATCTTTTTTTGTTCAATAAGGCTTTATTAGCAAAACAAGTTTGGCGTTTATTTTCCCAGCCCAGTTGCCTTTTAACGGAAGTTTTAAAAGCTCGTTATTATCCATTCTCAGATATTTTGTTAGCAAAAATTGGTTCTTACCTTTTGTTTACCTGGAGGAGCATTTGTAGTGCTTGGGATCTGATTACAAAAGGGTTAATTTAGCGCATTGGTAGCGGTGAATGTGTGAATATTTGAAATGATCCATGGCTACCTGGTCCTGGAAGTAGTAGATTATCAGTTCAGAGTATAAACCCCTTATTAGATTACTTTGAACCAGTTAATTGATTTTGAGTTAAATACCTGGAATAAGGAAGTGATCTGCAGACTTGTTGACAAAGACCAAGCAAAAGTATTTTCAACATTCCTCTTGCTAGTTCCAGATCTCATGATATGCTGGTTTGGAGATAAGAAGCCACTGAGGAGTATTCCGTGAGATTGGGTAAAGGATTTTAGTTACAGAAAAATTACAGCATATTGATTACAACCCTTCTACAGCGAACAAGTACGAGGATTTTTACAAATTACTTTGGACTTTGCATCTACCAACAAAAGTAAAAATACATATGTAGAGGTTATTCAATAATTATGTGTCTCATTTTAGTTATCTCATTAAGCAAAGGCTATATGTTGATGAAGCTTGTCGACTGTGTAAAGAGGCTCCGGAGGATTCTGACCATTTAATGTGGTACTATGGTGTATTACAACAGTTTTGGGCTTCTCTAAATATCACGATTGCTCCAGCAGGGATTACCTCGAATTGCAAAGACCGGTTAGTAAATATTTTTAATACAGCAGATGAAAGTACTAGACAACTTTTAATTATATCCTTTTGGGCTTTGTGGCATAGAAGAAATAAAATGATACATGAAGGTCTTAAGATATCCATGCAGGAACTTTTGGGTTTTATTCGAGGTTATATACTGGAGATAATTTTGAGTCAAGTCTCTTTTTCCTCATCTAGAACTATGGTGAAAGAGTTGTGGTGACCCCCTAATCCTGGTATTATTAAATTAAAATTTGATGCTTCTTTTCAAGATGATTCTAAAACCTCTATTGCAGTCATTTTAGCTCGAAATAATGAAAGAAAAATCATGGAGGCTTGTACTTACCCATATGAAGGAGTTGTAGATGCCTCTGTCCCAGAAGCTAGGGCCTATGAAAGGGCTCTGTTATTTGCGATTGACATGAGTTTTGGGAGTATATGTCTGGAAGGGGATTCTCTGTCGATCATTAAAAAACTCAAGTCAAATGGGGAGGACAGATCCATTCTCAGATCGATTTTTCAAAGCATTCGACTCTTAGAAAGTCACTTTGTGGAAGTTACTTACCATTTTATTCCAAGATAAGCTAACAAGGTAGCACATAATCTGGCACTAGAAGGATGTCAACGCTAAATATCCTGCTTCTGGGTTGATGAGGCTTCAAATTCGGTTGAAAAGATGGTGGACAAGGACTGGGCTACTTGGCTTCAACACCGCTGAGAAATCTTTGTTAAGCTTTGAAGATGGAGAAGGTTCAGAGGAATCTTCATGGTTGGTTTTCAAGGCAGTATCTTTCTTCCGGTTTGGCTATATAGAGCAGTTGTTGTGGAAGATGAGGATAATGGCTGGTATTCTCTTATGAGTTTTTTTAGTGTTTGGTTTAGGGTGTTTTTCTAGAGTTAATGGTTTTCTGCTTTCTGTGTGCTTTATTTTGCTTTGATGGTTGGTCGTTTGATTTTACGTCTTTTCATTTCCCTATAGTGTGTTAATTTGTCAGACTTTCTTCAGCCAAACACCTATTAAATGAATATTAGTTTTCTATGAAAAAATAAAAATAAACACTTAAAACAATGCACACCTGAATACTAGTATAATTAAAATGACAAATGTCAATTCTTAATTAACTTATGATTTGGTTCATAATGATCTCAGAGTTATAATTTAAGTTTTTTATTTAACAAAACAAAAAAAAATTATATACCTAACATAAATATATATATATATATATATATATATATATAGTTTAACTAGTTTCTCATTACTTTCAAAAAGTTTTATTTAAAATCTAAGGGTATGTTTGGTTCAATGTAATGGAATAGGGTTGTAATTGAATAGAGTTGTAATGGAATAGAGCTGTAATCAGTAATTCAATTGTTTGGTTGAATGGAATGATGTTGTAATAGCATAAGGAAAAAAAACTAAAATGACCAGAATACCCTTAGCAGTTTTTTTTTAGGTAGATGATTATTGTTATTGTTATTAAATTTTAATAAGATTATTATTAAAAATAATTTAATAAAATAATATATAATTTAATAAAATTCTTAATATAATTATTATTATATGAATTAAAAATCATAATATATAATACTATAAAAATAATATATAATCTACTTTATTATTTTTAAACTGTAATACATATTTAATGTGCTAAAATATCATTAATGAAACAAATAATTTAATTATTCTACAATAAAAAACAAAATATTAGAAGTAATAAATAACTTGAGAATTATATTTCACATCCAAACATAATATTCATATATTAGCAAAAAGTTACATGATTTTATTAGTTTATATGCCATAATCATATGTTATAAAATTTTACAACATTAAAAAGTTACAACATTGTAATGACATTCTATCATGTCATTATACCATCCAAATATTACAAACACAAAAAGTTACCAAAATGAGAGTTCATATACATTGACTTGTCCACTTTGGAGTGTTGCCTCTGAGATGGTCAATATGTATAAAGTTTCAATTGGCAAATCCTGTCTTATTTCTCTTCCCTGAAAAACCGTTAGATGAGACAAGTCCATAAGTTCCAAAATCATATATGGTCACCTAAAAGTGAAGTAGACTCCCCAAAATCAACGTGTTAACTTCTGTCCCTGCATTTGAAGCTATAGCATCAAGTTGAGCAAGAAACCATGCCTGAAGAAGACATTCTAAGCCCTTTTTATTGTCTTGATGATTGCATTCTTCAGCTTCTTGGCAAGGAAATTTAAAAAAAAGTCCAGTAATAACATTCTCATGAGTTGACTAATTTACTACTCCTAAAGAGGTTCCTGAACCAGATATTAGGAGTGGGAGTGAGTTTTGTGACATATGAGTTTTATGACCATCAAGCATTTCAAGCCTATTCCTAATAGCCTTATCATTTGCAACCAATTTGAAGTGGCAATGAGAAATTGAAAGTACAAGAATTTCCTTCTTCAAAGTAGCATTATACCCCTTTGAATAAATCCCTGCATACATGAGAACATTCTTTCAAAAACCTTTTCCATAAATGAAAATGATAATAGTAATGTCAGTTTTTTCTCCCCCTTATAAAACTAACACTAATAGACATTGAATAAAGTAAAGCAATGAGAAGAAACATATTAAATAGAAGGTGAATCCTTAAGTTGGAGAAAGAAGCACCCATCAAAGTATTTAGCAACAACAAGTTTGTATCTACAGTTTGCATCTACTAAAAGAAACCTAAATGCTATATTCATTCAATAACTCAGGCTAATAAATACCAAGTTGATACTAACGCACTAATAACTCAGGCTTAGGATTGCTAAAAAATCCACCAACATCAGCCCCCCTGAAATTTTATCTAACATCAAAAGGGAGAAGGTGTAAAAGTCTTTAACTTTTTTCATTTAAATGGCATGCATACCAGAGAATGTTATTCCAGAACCAAGCGTCAAAACCATTAGGACTGAAACCCTGAGCTGATCCCAATCTGCCAAATTATCACGAGTCCAGACTGCTCCATACCTTTGACTTCCAACAAAGAATGCTCTGGACAAGACAAAAGGTCTGTCCTTACCATCTTCACACTTTAAAAGGCCTTCAGCTGTTGCCATGTGGAAGTAATATCCATAGGTATTATGTAACTCTCGATGTTCCACTCCACCAAGATGTAAAGTATCTCTGGGCATTGTCATCTAACCACAACAAAAGTTAAGTCATTTGTGTTATTTTGCTTGCTAATATCCAATTTTTATGAGTTCACACACACATCCATATATAAGAACAAGGTATGACTGCTTTTTTGCAAAAAAAAATTCTACTGAATTTCTATGGTTTTCATAGTGCAGCCACCTAGAAATAACTTTGTAACACCTCAAACCCGGCCCAGACGTTATGGCCAAATCTGGCGGTGTCACATTAAAGAGTGACTTGTACAAACTGATAACATTAGAAGACTTTGAAAACATTTGCCAGTTCACGGTTTAAAACAGTGTGTGTGTGTGTGTGTCTATTTTCAAAACCAGCCTTGTTAGAAAAACACTTTAGTTAAATACGAAAACCATTGAATACTTGTTAAATTGTAAGTCCAAATAAACCTTAAGTGGTTATTTGAAAATCCCAGTTTTATTTATATTCGTTAATAAATTCCCAAGTCTAGTTAAAGCGGAGACCCATTCTTTGAAAAAAAAAACCTTTAGATTTGATTGTTTGGTTTGGAAATGCCATTTTAGCTTCCTAAAAAAACAAGTTTTAATTTTAGAAAATTAAGTCGTTAATGAAATAATAAAAACCAATAACCAATTAAACAAATCAAACCAGAGGAAAGGCCTTATTATAGTAAAACCCAATAGAAAGTAATTAGAAATAATGTAAAATTAAATACTAAAGTTTAAAGCTACTTGTAGTATGGCCACCTCCGAGTCCTCCCATACGTCGAACCGCCTACTGAGAATCACCTAAAAAATTAAAAAGAGGGGGTGAGTTTGCTAAAACTTAGTGTGTACAACCTTCATCAATCATAAAACATGCATCACATCAATTGGGCCTAAGCCCACTACAATAACAGTGGCATTAGGGCTTTAGCCCATAATAGCCTCAGTTAGGCCTGTGCCCATTTCACAAACAATATCAATATATGCAATGCACAATGACCCATCCAATCCTACACTCCTTATCCCTTCCAACCCTACACTCTTGTAGGGATTAAAATCGACCCACCCATCCCTACACTCTAATGTAGCACCGGTTGCGGCACTACTAGTATTACAGCAAAGCTGTCAATCACATATTAGGCTAAAAAGCCATCAGTGGATCCACAGTCGTCAAGCGACCATGCATCCTCACATATCAATTACTTCCTCCAAACATAATCCCATCCCCATGCAGCATAATATCGAATGAATGCAACATATCATACATGGCATACAAAAACAATCATAAATCAAGTTGGGGTATTTTAGTCTTTTTGCCCTTCAAGGGCATAACAGTCATTTATCAATATGGCTTTGATACACAAATCGGCCCATTACTAAGCCAACAATTATTCAGCGCGACCTATGTCACTTTTAGCAATCAATATTACAATAGGGCCCAAAAGCCCAATATGTAGCCCAAGTGGGGACCACACTCTCTTGTGGCCCACTGAGCCCAAATCTGCCATTGTCCATGTGGACAACATGACCGGCTTGTTATTTTCTATCCATCTCTGAATTTTGCCTGCATAGGGCCCACGGGCCCATCGGCCCATATGACCCATTTCGACCCACTTGGCCAACAAGCGGCCCCAGTCTGTGAGATTACTCACGGGTATCGTATCGATATTTCCACACGAACGTTCACGCGCTCGTGTGGTTACTGTTGCCAACCTTTCAGCATTTCAGCTTTTTGGGATTTCGGCTTTTACCGATCTATAGTGTGTGCGGTGTATGTACACACCTTCGGCTTTTCAATAGATTGTCAGACATAGGGTAGAAGCACACACCTTATCACATAGAGTACAAAGTACTCATAATCACCAGAACCTATATTCAAACATCATATTTCATTAGTCACTTACTAAATAATGAAAAAAAGAATTCCTTACAAGCACTAACCAAAGGACTAACCACACTTGCCTTGACTAGATTGGTCGACTGCAATTTGTCTATTTAATCCAAAATTTGATGCAGTCCCTCTTTCGCATCCAGGAGGAAACCGCTGACACCTTACGCCGCTTAAACTTGGGAGTAGCTGCTACATGCTCATACCCCACAGGTACATTTGTCATCTTTTTATTACTAGCATCCCCTTTACCCATCTAAAGTTTGGTTATCTCTTAAGAAAAAAAAAAGAAAAATAAACACGAGAGGAGGGGGATGGAGAGTTCGGCTAGAAAAGAAAAGATTAAGCAACAAATATTTGGCCTTCCCTAATGTCAGATAATCGGTTTGAAGAGATGAAAGGTAAAGGTTACTTAGGTATTTTGCCAAAAAGAGAATCAAGAGATTGGAAAAGTTTCCTTAAGAATTTACGACAAAAGCAAATAAAACAACAGGTGCCTTCCATTGCCCCATCGATACCTAAAAGCCTATGACCGAATTTGTATTTCCCACATCCTCAATCGGTTCCAATTCTTCACCAAGTTGAATTCCCTTGATTTTCTCCAACTCTTTCTCCTTCAAATCTACATTAACCCTTATCCATATCCCCATCTGAATCTCTACTCTTATCCTCAAAGAGTTTCAGTCCAAGCCAACCACTTGCCCAACCAAAATGTAAAATAAATACCCATACTTGCAGCACCATTCCTCGAACTCCTGACCTCAATACCACATCCTTGTGCCTTATCCACTTGAGCCCCTAGTCCTCATACGTTCAAACTCCTCTCCTAATATTGAAAAGGCCTATCAACCAGCAACCAGGTTATTCGAAGAAACCCAAAAAGTTTGCTACAACCCAGCTTTGAACCTCCGACCTCCTAGCTATGTTACACGCCCCTTGCCACTACGCTGCCCCCTTTATTTGTGACATTTTTTATCCCTAATTAACTAAAAGGTCTATAGGCCGGATTCTAGGTTTATTTAAAATAAAACCAAAATAAACTTGCAAGAGTAAAGTCTCGAACCTAGGCTCCCTTGCAACCTTACAAGATACCTTCGCCACTAAACTGCACTTCATCTTATGTCACCTTTTATCCTAATATCAACAAAGCCTTCCTGTCGAAATCCAGGTTTGGTTTGAGGAACAACCAAAAATTCTGCACACGCCGAGACTTGAACTTGGAACCACATGCCCACTCCTAACGCCACCTTGCCACTAGACCAAGCGTTTCCTTGTGTCAGATTTTAACCAAAAATACCTATAAGGTCTTCAAGCTAACGCCAAGGTCTACCTAAGTGAAAATTTTAAAAAAAAAATTTGCTAAAGTCCTGGTTTGAACCCAGGACTTCTCTAACACTCCCGACTCTTCCTATATCCCTAAAACATGAGATTTATAAAATTCCTTTCTTACAACTAGAATCCAATTCCCCCGATACACGAAGCCCCCTTCTTCTAAGCCTGAAATTCAGGGCGGTACAAACTTCACCTCCATCTTCATAAAAATGCAGTTTTGTAAGTGAGATGCATACATTACAATTTGAGCTAGTGCATTTATCTGGGGGTCAACTTGCCTGTGTTAAACTTGTTGCTTCAACAATGACAAATGATACATTCACAATGCGTGCTAGTGTCTTTGCAAGTAATGTTTTTCATGTCTTCATAGTTAATGTTTTAAAATCGAAAAAAAAAAAAAACACAAGAGAATAATCAATAGAAGCAGCAAGAAGTTATTCAGCATATAAGACTGTACTTGAACCAATGGGACCTATTAACAGTACATTGCTCTTATCCAGCTCAACAAAATCATTGGCAACATGTTTACCATTGTCACCCAATTCAGATGCCCTGGCATTGAGATGCAAGTATTCAGTCTAGGAAGGTAAACCAAATAGACAAGCAATCTGTTATAAAGCATTCATAATTAAGTTAACATAAATTAGACATGAAACAGAAAGAAATTATATAAACCACTAATTGAAGACTCATTGGTTACTGAATTGATTAAACAAGAAACCAGAAAGCACTAACTCGTTTTTCTCGGAGGAATGATATATCTTTTTATAGTAGTTGTAAACTGCCATAGATAACACATGTTAAGATGAGTAAAACTTCAATAAAACAATAAAACTGTGAATGGAAACTGCTGTTGAAAATTTTAACAATGCTAGGGTATTTTTTTCCAAAAATTCAAAAAGTTCTCATAAAAAATGTTATAATAATAGCAGGCCATAAAAGTTTAATAAATTATGGCAGAAGGGGAAAAGAAAAAAGGTGCTATCTTTTTCCTTGTTAGTGTAGAAATTAAAAGTGTTTGGATGTGCTGCTTCCATCTCCTTGGGAAACCAATCATTCCGACAATATGAGGAAAATGGATGTGAATCAAACATTCAACAAAAGAATAGTTATTTTATTTAGGATTTTAAGATTAACTTTTTCTTTCCTTCCATTATCCATATCTTGTACAAAACATGTGTAGCTAAAAACAAAAATCCCCTTTCTTTCCTTCCATCCATTGTCCTCCCTTCCATTCTAACAAATATAGAAAATGAAACCTTGAAAAACCTTTCTAAGACGAAAAAGCTTCCTTACCGCATTCATTGAGTAATCTCTATTGCGTTGAAGCAAAGTTAAGATTATTGTTCAAAATTCAGAACATACTTAACCAAAAAAGTCAATGAATTCAATTCAAAACAGGCATTGGAAGTAGAAGGAAGGGTTTACCTTCTTTGCTTTTTGTTGGCCAATGACAAATTCTGCAAGTTTTATTGACTGAAGAAAAAGAAGAAAAAAAACGAAGAATAGATTGACCTAGGTTTTTTCTGTAATCAAAAGGAAAAAGGGAAACATAGAAATGAGAAGAAAAAAATTTACCTGTGAACCGAGGGAGAAGATGATGGTTCTAGTGCTTCTTCATTCTCTACGTAGAGGTGAGGGCAAAAATTGAAAAGGGAAATTTTTTTTTTTTTTTACTTTGCACGAGAATGAATATCTATGTAATGGTGAGGGAAGGGAATGGCTATTCAGCCTCTTCCTGTAATACATCCTGAATAGCTTCGGGCTGTAATAGCATTACAACCAATCAAGCTAATGTTTGGTGGTGAGCTCGCGGAATTGGGCTGGAATCTATTCTTAAGCCCCCAACCAAAAATGTTGTAAGTATTTAAATTGCTGTTAAAAAGTACTCTTAAAAAATAAAATATCCATTTTAAACATAATATTGTGAAGTAGAAAAATACATTTAAATAATGTTCGAATTCATTAATATTATAATATTTTAATAAAAATATTAAAAAATAACTTATTTTAACTTATTATTAATATTTTAATATATGAAATATAAATTTTAAATATTTATAAGGAATTAATATTAATTATTTTTAAAATTTAATTTGAATATATAATTTATATTTGAGTATATAAATTTATATATTTGAAATAAAATTTAATAAAAAATTATATATTTAATATAAATCTTACATAATATAAATAATGGTTAAAAAAGTAGCTTCCAAAGTGTTTTCGGAAAAGCAAAAACTTTGAGTTTAAAAGCACGTTTGGCCCAAAAATTATGTGTTTAAAATAAATTTGATCCTAAAAAACACTTTCGGCCCAAAAATAGTTTTGAAAAGCTAAACCCTAAACCTTTCCATCGGTAGGAAGGGTTTATAAAATTATATATTAATGGAAGATATTTTTAATGGATCCCCGTCATCGCCTACTTCCTCGGATTTTTTTCCATTAAAGAAAAAGAAAAAAACAAAAATTTGTTCCGCTGCCATATCTGATATCTCCCTCAAATTCAAATCCCCATCAATCCCAGAAGACCAAGCTTTGACAAAAGCCTTTGCAGTTCTAAGTCTAGGGTTTTCCTGATTTCTTTTATTCTTTTTTTTTTTAAATGGCCTTTTCTCTCTCGTTCAGACCCAACATGCCCCTCGTTCTATCTCCTTTCCTTGACCGAACCGGACCCCCCAATCCTCTTTTAAATCGACCTCAATTTCCCGGTTTTTCTGCTCGTGGGCAGTTCCTTCGTGGTTCTCTATCCGTGGCCAAGTTTGGGTTCACACCCGGACTCTTGCCCGACCTGGAGGCTTCCGAAGGTGTTCTCAGAGAGCTGTTCACTAGAGCCGAAAGCCTTCTTTATACGATTGCTGATGCTGCTGTTTCGTCTTCCGACACCATTGCTACAACCACTAGTGCTACTACTACTAAACAAAATAATGATTGGCTTTCTGGAATTGCCAATTCCATGGAAACTGTTTTGAAGGTAATTTAAGAAAACGGTTATTCTTTCTTTTGTTTTTTGTTTTGAAGTTCTGGGGTAATGAATTAGTGTTTATTTGTATTGATTTCAACCAGGTCTTGAAAGATGGGTTATCTGCTTTGCATGTTCCTTACGCTTATGGTTTTGCAATTATACTTCTGACTGTGCTTGTTAAGGCTGCTACTTTTCCTTTGACTAGGAAGCAGGTTTGTTGTTTCAGATAAATAAAACCAAACGAAATAAAGAAACAAGTTAAGAATAGAAAGAATGTTAATTCTCCGGTTGATTTTTTTTATTACTAATTTTTTTGGGTTTTTCTTTTTGAATTTTAAGTTAGTTTTATTCATAGTGAAAAAGAAACTGGCTTGAGTTCTTTCAAGTTATTTCAATTTCCAATTTTGCTTACAGGTAGAGTCTGCAATGGCCATGCGATCATTACAGCCTCAAATAAAGGCTATTCAGCAGCGGTATGCTGGAGATCAGGTGAAATTTTGCTTTTAGTTTAAGCGGGGATGTTTTGAAACAGGGCATAGTTCTAGTTGCTAGTTATGATAAATGAAATGGATGCTCAGTATTGCTCGTTGCTTTAGCTTTAAAAGAAGAAAGGAAGAAAAAGAGGGTGTAAATTGACTGTTTAGAGCTTTGGGTTTGTATGATGTAGAGTTTATTTTGGGTAGGCTTGAGCCATTTTGATCTTTGAGCTACTTTTCTTTTATACTTGCAGGAGAGAATTCAGCTTGAAACTGCTCGACTATATAAACTGGCAGGGATAAACCCATTAGCAGGTAATTTTAATACATGTTATTCATATCATTGGCTTTCTGTAACTTGTTAGATTCCAAATAATCCACCCTTTGTTTTAAATTCCTAAAGATTTTGAATTCCACATGCATTCTTTTATGTATTTTAGCCGTTTCATCAGTTGTATCTTTTCTGTTTCCAGTATGTTTTATCTCTATTCTAGGGCTTTAACAAAGTTTTGGACTTGTTTGTTTGTCAGAAGGTCAAATCTTGGAATAGGGAATGAAATAGTAGTTAATGGAATGTTATTATATTCTGTTTTAATGCCCTTTCGACCTTTGCTGATGAGGCATGTCAAAAGCACATGTGAAAGAGAAAGGCATGGCATCGCACTTCTTGTTGCATTTGTTTACTTTGTAAAAATTTGTCTTAGTTATTTTCTGCATCATGGCACCTTTAATAATTTGTAATTTGTATGTAATTCCTTAGTTATCTTTTCATTTTTCTCTTTCTGCAGGTTGCCTTCCCACACTTGCGACAATTCCGGTTTGGATTGGGCTTTATAGAGCCCTGTCAAATGTGGCGGATGAGGTAACATGCCATCCATGTTGGTGTACTAATTTTAAACTTCTGTTTTCTTAGCTATCTCTCATGTCTAACCTTATGTTTACATTTAAGGGTCTCCTCACGGAAGGCTTCTTTTGGATACCCTCCTTGGCCGGTCCAACCACAATTGCTGCTCGACAGAATGGCAGTGGCATCTCTTGGCTTTTCCCTTTTGTAGTAAGTACTCATTATTGCAGTTAATTTTCTACTAAAACTCTGTTAATTTAGTTTTTGACGTCTCTTGTCTGACTATGAAATTCTTTGAAAGCTCTGGTGTTCTTTCTGATTCATGGTCTTGCGGTTGTTTTCTTAGGATGGACACCCACCTCTTGGATGGTCAGATACATTTGCATATCTTGTGTTGCCCGTTTTGTTGGTTATCTCACAGTACGTTTCTGTCCAAATCATGCAATCTGCACAGGTCAGTTATTCCATCATTAAGTAGCCAACCTTGTATGTCAGTTTTTTGGGCAATGACGTAACTTACTATTAAGATTCAAATTCAAGATAATTTATTTTCTTAAAAACAATTTGTTAATATTGTGAAAGCTATTTTTAATGTCCTTTCATGTTTCCATATGGCATACCTCAAAGATGTTGATTAGAGTGCGAGAGATATTCTGATGTTTTGTAATAATGATGTTGCTTGAGTTATTGTCTTGTACTGTTTGGGGAATTTGTCGAGTATTGTTTCTTTTAAAAATAGTGCTAATTGTTTCATTCTTATTTTCATTTAGCTTTTAGAAGGCTTGGGAAGCTTTCAGCTTTATGCTGTATAAACTACTTAAATTGAGACTGGAACTGATTTACCATAACCTAACTTTTTCTCAAACTTTTCTTTAGAGCAATGATCCAAACATGAAGAACTCTCAAGCGCTGACAAAGTTCCTCCCTTTAATGATTGGTTATTGTGCTCTTTCAGTTCCTTCTGGTCTAAGTTTATATTGGTGAGCAGATACAAAGCCTTTCCTTTGTCTAAAGTATAAAAGATACACCACTTATGTCGCATTGCCTTTTGTATATTTCCTTATCAAAGCCTATCCTATTTTTGTTAATATTAATAATGCATTTGCAGGTTCACAAATAACATATTAAGCACAGCACAACAAGTGTGGCTTCAAAAGTTAGGGGGAGCAAATAATCCGGCAAAGCAACTTAATGATGATATCATCAATGAAGAGCAAGCTCGCCTTCAGAAGTCTCTCTCTGAATTGAATGCTACCAGAAAAGAGGCCAAACTAGAAGAAAAGTTGACACCCGAGGGGCTGCTCCCTGGAGAACGGTACCTTTAAATTTTTGAACTGTGGAAATTTCTTCTTGTTCTTGCTGTTGCTTGTAGATCTGATCTTTTGTATCTTCCAGATTTAAGCAGCTAAAGGAGCAAGAGGCGAGAAGAAAACAGCAACAAGAAGAAGAAAGGAGGAAGGCTCAAGAGGCAGCAGCTAGAGCTGATCAATTAACCAATGAGAGAAATGAGACAGTCTTTGATAAGGAAAATGGTGCTGGAACTGGCTTAAGCACTAAAAAGAATGAGAAACATCAATCTGTGATAGGCCACGGTTCCTCCAATGTAGGAGGTGTGAATGGGGACCTCTTGAGTCCAGAGTTGAAGGATAATCAAAAGGTTTCTTCATTTAGCAATAACAATGAATACTCGGAACATGCAGAGAAGGTATAACTGTCCGTTGGCTCACAAAAAACTCCTGAATCTTGTTTGTTCCCTCTCATAGAAAGAAAATCACTGAGAGTTATTTGCTGCTTAATTGCAAGTGATCATAAATGATTGTTTCACGTTATAGAGAAACCTTAAATCGAGTTATTCAGGAAAAGAAAAGTGAGGGCAATATAATGTTTAGGCCTTCCCTTGCATTTGACTTGTAGTCTGCAATCCATGCATGTTCAATCAACTTGAATCATAATTTTACATTGTTTCTTATTCATCTTCCAATAACGCCTATTTTATCCAGATCAGAGCTGACAACAGCATATCATACTCTCCTCTCGTAGTTTTTATTCTTTTCATTTCATTATTTTGTAGTCGGTATGAACTACGTTATCCTTTCATCCTCCGTCCCTTCCATTATTTGATTGGTCGTAGGATTTACGTTTACATGTGTCCTTTAGTATAAATCTTTAGTGCTGTATGTGAGAAAAGGCTTTTTATTTTCTTACATTTGTTATTAACCCCTTCTAATTATTTTGAAATCTACTGTATTTTAGGAAGCAGTTGAAGTATACACAAGTACAGCCACTTCAAACAACAAATCTTCTGAAGAAGACATGCAGGAAAGCACAAGGGAGTGACCCAAAAAGCAGAGAAAAATGGTAACTATAAAGTCGGTATCTCGAGTCAACTAAGAGTGAGATGCGCTGTTGATTTGCCTGTTAAATTGGATAAAGGGTGGTTGATTGAAACTCTTGCTGTTTCCATCCATACAGCTCATCAACCATGGCTACTACATTAGAAATCAAGTATCTCTGGGCTTTAATGGTGTTTCTTTAGATGGAAGGTATGTTGCCTTTTGCTGATATGATATCTGGTTCATTTCACACACAACGCATTTGTAGAAACAACTAAACAAGCAAAGATACGAGAAAATGTAAGATTTTGAGGTTTGGCATGATATAATACCTGTTCTAAGTTGTAACTTGGAAGAGCTCAAACGTTACATTACTGGTTCGATAAAATGATTATTATCGTTCAAGTTCAAAATTACGAGTAAATGTTCTGATTTATGCTATGTTACGCACACTCATGCTTGAATTACTCTCCCAATAAAGTTGTACCATTTTTACTTATTGTTATCAAAATTTTCAACTGACTTATTATTTAAAATATATTAGTGATATTTTTTTTTTTGATTAATTAAAATATTTAAAACAACTGAGGAAGAAGACTAAAAATAGTCAACTGAGGCAGTTGTATTATAAAATCTATTCCACCAAAGAAAATTGCTTGTTAAAGGTTTATGTAGCTATGGCAATGGAGGGTGGAGGCGATGGTTGTTTCATCCATCTTTACATGTTGAAAACATCCACGTCTATGGAGGTTGCTTATATCCAGAATTTTCTTAGCTGTTCTATCTTACTATTTTTTAAATTAAATATTATAAAATTATGTCTGTAATTTATTTAAGAAATTTTTTTTAGTAAACGTATAATATAAATATCTATCAAATATATATAATATATCACATATTTAGTTTTTTCTTTATAATTAAGGTAGTTTATAATATATTTAAGATTTTCAGGGTTTATGACCGGGCTTCCAATAATATCATCTCTAATATAAAATACAAAGTAAAATCGTAATTCTAAAAATCGGGGCGGAGAGATTTTTTGCTTTGTTTGACCCAAATATTTTGCATGGATCTGGTGGGTTTGGAAGAGTTTACAAGTGAACCTTAAAAGATGATCCCTAAATTTATTAATATAATTTTTAAAACTTTTTTATTTTATATATATTATTAAATTATTATTTTATTTATTTAAAATATTTACATATTTTTATATAGTTTTTTATTTTATTTTTTTTACAATTAGGATCAAATTGAGAATATTTGTAAATTTTAAGGATTAGTTTTTTTAAATTATAACATTGATATAATATGTAAAAGTTGAGGGCTAAAATTGTTATTATACTAATTTTTTTGATTGCCACATTAACTTGCCATTTGTGTTTTTAACAAGAGTAGACCTAATCATGGGTCAGGCTACTCGGACACAGCTCGAAGGTTCACTCGAAAAGTGGGAAGATTTGAAAAAAATATAGACTCAAAAAATAGGCTTGGACAAAAAACGAAACCCGTTTTCTAAATGGGTTGAGCCTCGAGTAAGCTTTTTTTTTGCCTGAGCTCGGCCCGTATATACAAAAAGAAAATTTTTGTTGTGGTTTGTCTGTTGTTTTCACTGTTTTGCTCCTGTATTTTGTTGCTTTGCTGTCATTTTGCTATTATATTGTTACTATTTTATTGTTGTTTGGGTATTGTATAATTATTTTTTTATTGTTGATTTTGTTATTATTTTAGAGGCATTTTCTTGTTAAGTTACACATATTTTAGTGTTATTTAAGTATAAATATTTTTTAAAATTTATTTTCAATTTGTTGGGAAACATTTATTTTAATGTTTTTAGTGTATTTGATGTATTATAATTTTTAAATTTGTTTTTACGTAAAACTATTATTAAAAAAATTAATATGAGAGGGTCGAGTTGGGCTAATGTTTTAGCATTTTTATCCGAGCTGGGTTTGACTAAAATTTTAGATCCATTTTTTCAGGCCAAGCTAAGCCTGAGCCTAGAAAACGGGTCTAAAAATTTGCTGAGGTTTGACCCAACTTAGCCAATAATCACTTCTAAACAAGAGTGATAAAAAAGATCGAATTATACAATATTGGTGCTTAAATTGTAAATTTTTATTTTGAGTGCCTAAAATAAAAATTTTTTATAGTGTACTCAATATTTTTATAAGTAACCATTTTTATTTTTATTTCTGGGGTCAATTCATGAATGTGGCTTCATCACTGCTCGAATCTAAGGCATATATAAATACCATGATTGATTTAAGTGTTGTTTCAGAAAAATCATAAAGTTTAGTTTTAAAGAGATCATAACACCACAAAAAAAGTGACTAAGTGTTGTTTCAAAAAAGTTGTAACATCTGAAAATCTTGATGCCATTAACAATAATGTTTAAATAATAATAAAATTTATGAGAAGTTAATAAGAGTGATTAATAAATTAATAATAGTATAACTAAAGTAGATAAAAAAAAAAGTATGGATATTAGTGAAATTTTAGTAAAAGGTTTTACAGAAAATATTTTCTGTATTTTTCTGTGTTTGTTTTACAGAAAATAGTTTAGTCAACGGAAAATAATTTACAGATCAAGGTAAAATAAGCCATTTTTCCTGTAAAATGGCTTACCCTTTTGAAAAGCGTAAGTAATTTTCTGGAAAAGAGCTCATCTATAGATAATTTTATTTTTTATATAAAAATTAATTTAAATCAAGCATAATATTATTGTATTGATAATAAATTTTATTTTATTTTTAAAAATATTTAAAATATTATATTTTTCAATATTATTAAACATACATATTTAATTATTTATATTTAGTCATATAATAAATTATTAATGTAATAAATATAATTTATTATTTTAATAAATTATTTAATATTTTAATTTTATTTTAATAATAAATTTTAAAAATAATAATTTTAAATAATATTATTCACATATTATTGAAAATATTCAATATTAATATTTTAATAATAAATATTTATTACAATTATAAATATATTAATAATAAATGTTTTGTAGTATAAAGGTTAAAATACGTCATAAGTCTATGTACACTTTATAGATTTGTAATTTAGTCTTTGTACTTTTATTTTCAAGAATTTAGTCCCTTTACTTTTTAAATTTGAAAATCAAGTCCAATTGTTAACATCGTTAATTTTTTTGTCAATTTTGTTGATGTCACATTTTTAAATAAAAATACTCACATAGTAGTCATGTAATTAAAAAATGACGTTGTAATGAATCTGAATTTAACGTGATATTTTTAATATATGCAAAAACAATGTAAAATATAAAATTATAGATAAAAATAAAATTAATTAAACAATGAAAAAAAAGAAAATCTCAAATATATGTTTGTTTAATTGAAAACAACTTTTATGAAATATTTTTAACAAATCTACCAAACAACAGAAAATATTTTACACAGATTCATCCAAACACCAGAAAATATTAGTTTTTCCAGAAAAGTAAATCATTTTCTAGAAATCATTTTCCAGAAGTCATTTTCAGTGAAACAAACGGAGAATTGAGATTTTATGAAAGTTTGAGGAATAAAAGTGTAAATTACCATATGAAGAAAAGGTGTGATCAAATAAATATTTTTTATGAATGTGACAAGAAAATATACTGATATTGGGAATTGAAAAATTGAGGTATGAACTAAATTGAATAAAAAAAAATTTAAAGATTAAAGTATGAATTTATAAATTTATGAAAAAGGGACCTATTTTGCAATTTTACCATGATTAGATATTATCAAAGCACATAATGCTATGTTTTTACACATAAGTATGCTGGGTGTCCATGCATGATGAAAAGGAGTAGTGATTAGAATGAAATTTGTTGAATTTTGATTGATTGATGAAATAAATGGATGAAATTAAAAAAAGAAAAAGAAAAATGTGGATTATTCTAATGGGGAAGGCTCAACCCCAGCAAGTGAATGAAAAATACCTTTTTTGTTTATTTTATATATATATAAAAAAAAGGAATAATCAATTTCCCTTATGTTTAAGTTTTAAAATAGTTAGAATGCATTTTAATCTTTTTACCATCAAAGATTATTTTGAATATTTAATTAAAATAAAAGAGATACTTTGATGGATTAAATATTAAATCATAAACATTAGTTTAATTAATTAAATGATAAAAAAACAAATAAAATAGATAAAAGTAAAAGAAATATCTACAAGATAGAAGAAAAATAATTCTCTTCTCAACGTGGGGTACATAGAAGGGAGAGAAAAAGAAGAAAAAATTCTATTTTATTCAATTTAATCTTTTTTTATTTAAGAATATTTTCTAGTTTAAAAATATTTAAAAATTTAAGAAAATAATGAAAGATTTCAAATCCAAAGTTAATCCAATAACCATTATGGAAATCAATTATGGAAGCTTGAAGATGGATGTTGGAAGTGGAAAAGAACATGGGTATTAGAAGAAATTAATGGATAAATTAAAGTAAGTTGTTTAAATGATGATGATGATGATGATGATGATGTAACAACTCAAGCTCAAGTGTATAATTTGATGTATATTTATAAAGATTAAATATGTGGATTTAATTTGTATGTTATTATTGATGGAAATATTGTGTCAAAAGTACAGAAAGAATTATAGATGATTTTATATATGATTGATTTTATGTTAGTAATTCAAAATAAGCAAGGTTGGTAAATTTATTAAGTATATGAGAAATTAAAGTTATGAAGTTATACGGATGAATGATTACATTATTCATGTGTTAGAATGATGGAAAAATTATTATTGTATGACAAAAATTTTGATGATTATTTGGAATAAGGAAAATTTGAACTTAAAAAAGTGAGATATAATAAGTGATCAATTTAAATTGAATATTTAGTAAATTAAGAAAATGATGATTTGAATTTTGATTAATTATATTAGATAGATTAGAAACAGCTGATATATGTATAGAATTAAAAATTTAATGAATAAAGTGTTTAATTCTGACAAAAATAGAAATAGGGATAAAATTGTAAAGATTTCAAAACTTGAATTTGAGGACTGAACTATAAAAATAAGAAAATCTAATTTTTAGCAACTGAATTGTAAAATTGTGTAAAATTGGGATTTCAGGGACTAAATCGTAAAAAGTAAAAATTTAAATTATAATGACTATTTTGTAAAAAATTGTAAAATCTTAAGTATATGGACTGTTTTGTAAATTTAGAAACATTTAAGTATAAATATGAACATAATAATTTTATACTTGATTCCATGAAATATTTGATAACTAAATATGCATGAAATTAAATGATAAAAATTTGAAATTGGTAAAGTTAGAATGATTATGATTTGTAATATTTGTTTGATTTGTGTATACGAAATTGTGATAAATTAGTAAGCATAATTTAAACTGAATCTTAAGGCTATGAAATAAGCTTGAATGGTGGATACATGTATAAATTTTGATGTCAAAGACGGTATTGAATTTCAATGGTTGAAATTGACTTCAATAATAGTAAATTAGATGTTTGAATGTTATAAAAAATTTTGAAAATTTTTAATGTGACATTCTTTACTCGAATCTCTTATTGGATCGAGTAAGAGGTGTTAAAAAATGTTGACGAAGGAGATGTCTATTATTGATGAACACATACAATTAATTGAAAAACAAAGCATAAATGCCTATATTTATAGGCTTACAAAAAACTACTTTAACCCAAAAATAGTTAACAAATTAAATTGAAAAATAAAATCTAAAACTGAAAATAAAATCTGGAACTAGAAAATACTCTACCAAGATACTTGGTCAACTAAACAACCAATACTTTGAATCATTCTCCAACAAAAAAGTCATAACCTTTTGGTGGCTAAGTGCACTATATTGGAATCACCATTCATTTGCAAAACCTTAGTTTACACTATATTGAAATCTTCCTCATTTGCAAAATCTTAGTACTATATTGGATTCACCACCAAGGTGAGTTATTAAAATCTTAACTTTTTGGTGGTTAAGTGCACTGTATTAAAATCACCATTCATTTGCAAAATCTTAATATTGTTTTGGATTCGCCATGGTAACTGTATTAGTTGCAAAATCTTAGTATAGTGTTCGAATCACCATGGTAATTATATTGGAATCACCATTCATTTGCATTTACAAAAGCTTAGTATTGTATTGCAATCACCATGTTACTACTATATTGGTTATTACAAAATAGTATATTGATTGCAAAATCTTTACAAAATCCTAGTATTGCATTAGAATCGTTGAGGTATTGCATTGGTTACCACATTGCTGCAAAATTTTAATACTATATTGGTTATAAAATCTTAGTACTATATTGAAATCACCGTTCATTTGCAAAATTTGTAACGTAATGGAATCACTATTCATTTGAAAATTTTAAATACTGTATTAATTGGAATCACCACCATGGCGAATTACTATAAAATCTTATTTGCAAAGGTTAGGAATTTCCAAATAAATAAAAATATTATTATTTTTCTCTTTCATTTAATAGTATATAAATAGCTTTAAATTATAAGCCTTATAATGATTCGATTTCTAATGGTGTCGAAAAATGAGGTTTCCAAATCCTGTTTTTGTAAACCAAGTCTGTAAATATTAAAAAGGGATATTTACGGAGTTAGTGTATAGATGAATTGAAATTCAGTTAAGTAATTTAACTGAAATTTTGGTTAATTAAGGCTCAGAGACTAAATTGTAAAAGTTTATTGCTATAGACTTTTAATTAAGAAAAGAACTTAATTAGCAATTATCCCAAGGACTAAAAGAGTTAATAGACCAAATATAATTATGAGATAGTGGAGACTGATGATGTCTTCCACTAAGATTAGTTAAGAATAAAATAAATATGGTTAACGCCAACTAACTTAATTAATTAAGATTTAAAATATGTTAATTAAGGTATATATTTTAAACAAAGTGGAAAGAAAGATAAAGATTTTATCATCTTCATCAATTGTCCAAACTAAAGAAAAGTAAAAGAAAAGGAGAAAGCTTGAGGTTTTCATACATTCGACCATTCAATTTCAAGTAAGTTCTTGGTAATTTTTTTTATGAAAATTGAATCATGAGAGTTTGATTTAGCTACCCATAAACCAATTTGTAAAATCGTTAAAGTTTTTGAAAGTTGTCAATGTTGAGAATTGAATGAATTAGGTGTGAAATTGTTAGAAATTAAGCTTATATTATGAAAAAGGCCAAATTGTAAACCTTAATTATAAGTTTCATGCATTAGGGACCAAATTGAATAAAATGAAAAATTGTTATAAAATTTAAATAGGAATAGAAAGTAAAAGGTCTCTAATGAATATATGTGAAATTGAATTTCAGTCTGAAACTTAAGATTGAAAGTTATGCTTGTCTTGAGTTTAGGGACTAAATTGAATAAATTTAAAAATATATTTATCTTTGTAATTGAATGTGAATTGGATGGAAAATTGAAAATGTAAATGTTTTGTGATTGTATGTAGCTAAAGCCGACACCGAGTCATCGAGAGAGAAAGGAAAGGCGAGAGTCGACGACGAGTGACATGAGCTTTCGATTTGTATTTCTATGATTCAAGATCAATTTAATTATTGTATATTCATGTTATTTTTCATTCTATGGTATTGAGGTGAGTCAAGAATGGTCATTTGAACTGAATTGCTAAGATTGAGATTGAATATCGAGATATGGACTAAATTGAATACAATAAAAAATAGTATGATTGATCAATCCATGATAATTTGTATAAAATTGTGTTGAAACATGTTATGATGAGTTGAAATGATGAAATATCGATGAATTGAAAATGATGAATCATGAATTGGAATATATAACTAAATTGGAAATTGGTTACCCTATTAGTTGTTTGGACTAGACTAGATATAGTTGGCATGCCATAGGGTCAAGTTATTGATTGGAAACCATCGTTTTCGGACAACTTGGGGTGGTAAGCTGTACATATAAATTCATTGTTTTCGGGCAATTTAGGGTGACAAAATAATTAAATTGTGAAAATCATTGTTGTCGGGCAACTAGGGTTATAAAAACATGATGCAACTATATAATATATGAAATGAAATGAGCTGAAAACAAGCCCTGGGGGCCGACTGAGTAATAATGAGTCAATAGGCTCAGAAATGGTTGAATAAATATATGTGCCGAGACATGATATGTAACACCCCTATCCTGTAACCATCGCCAGAACAGGAAAGGAGCGTTACCAAACATGTAATCAGACTGAATCAGAAAAATTTTGAACTTTTTAATCATTAATCATTATGTATTTTCAAACATGAAAGCATGCTTCAAATGATCATAAAATGATGCATATAACTATTGAGGATCAAATTGAAATCATAGTAAAAGATATGAAAATAATCATAAATTTTCAAGTTAGGGACACACGGCCGTGCTCCTTTGCCCGTGTCCTCTTGCACGATCGTGGCTATCCAACACGCCCTAATCGCATAACCCGTGGTTGAAACTGACTTACCTCACACGGCCACTAGACACGCCCGTGTACAAAACAGAGCAAACCGTGTGACTATACTGCCAAATTTCACACGGCTACAAGTTACCAGACACGCCCGTGTGTCTAGGCCGTGTACCAAAACTGACCAAAACATTTAAGGTGCAGGTGACACATGGTCGAAATACACGCCCGTGTTCCCTGGCCTTGTGGCACAATATAGGCTCGGTTTAAGCCAAATTGCCACCCAAAAACATACCAATTCAAGCATATAATAGACCCAAAATCATCATAAATCTTGCACCAACTAGGTATAACAATTCAATGACTAAAATAGCCATATTCATGAACTCATCCACACAAAAATATACATAATCATTTCTTACCATTTCAACTCAAAAACATATCTTGATCATATAATTTACCATAAGCACATATAATCAACAAGCCATTCTCAAAATACCTAATTACAAAAGTATAAGCCAAGCCACATCTCATAGCTTGGTCATCTATCAAAATATATCATATTCATTAATAACTAGCCTATACATGCCATGACCATTTCATTTACAAAAGGTTCAACAGTACCAAAGCTTGATAGATAGTGTAATGGCGATCTCCGACACGTCTGATTATCGAGCTAGCTTCCGAATCTAAAAGACAGTGTAAGAAATAAACGGAGTAAGCTTCTAAAGCTTAGTAAGCTCGTAAAACTTAGAATTTAACTTACCGATTCATTTAGGTAATCCCTACATATACAAGTAAGGCCAATTCTATTCATATGCTCTTGTAATCTATTTCACAAGCTCACACATGTTAGTCTATATGATTTCATATACAATCTTATACAAGAGTTTAACATATAATTCATATGACATATAATGCATTCACTATCATGTATCTCATGGAACATATAAGTCCTATGTATTAGATCATACCTTTCATGTAGTTCATGTATATGCATATATCCATTCCATCTTATAATTCATGTACTTATATCGGTATTGCCCGTTGAACCTATAAGAATATCGAGGATACCCGGGTGATACACACACAGTGTATATACATATAACCTGAAAACCATCAATACGTCATGTATGCTCTTACGAGCCTGTACGATAAGCCTCAAAGGCTAAACATGTAATCCCGAAGGATGAACGATAAGCCCATAGGCTGAGCGGTAAGTCCGAAGACTAAGCATGTGATCCCGAAGGATAAACGTGTAGCTCATGAGCACCTGGTAAGTCCGCAACAAATGCAGGAACTCAAACCACCCTGTAGCCCTAGTGACATGTCACTTGTATCCTTACGACTTATACGGTTCTAACGGGAACTCGGTATTCATGTATTACTTGAAACATTTAACATTTCCATCCTAAAACACATGTATATACTCAATAGGCAATCCATTCAGCAACTTTATACATACACATGATCATTAAACAACATTTATAAGCATTTATAAGATAAATTCCAAATTTAACGAACTTACCTCGTAATCCCGATATCTACTCGTCTATTTTCCGTTTTCCCAGATCAAGTTCCGGGATTCGTTCGTCTTTATCTAAATTAATGTAAAATTTAGCTATTTACTAACTCACATATTCAATTCAATCCAAAAACATATATTTTGACATATTTGCAATTTAACCCCTGTATTTTTAGCTTTTTTCAATGTAGCCCTTTTATCACAAAATGACAAATTACACATCAAGGACCTCAATACACCTAGCCGAATATCTATATAGTCCCTATAAGTACATATCTTTCATTTAATCACAATTTTAACCACAAAAATTCTACCTTTTTGCATTCAAATCCTCAAAACCCATTTTCTTCAAAAATCACTTTAAAATTCTTGTATATTTCCACATAATATTCTATAATTCATCAAAATCCATCAAAATAACATGAATTCATCAATAGGACTTTTCAAAGACATGTTAAAAATCAGAAATTGAGGTATGGGTCAACTAATATACGAAGCAACGATCTCAAAAACATAAAAATTATCGAAAACGGGACAAAAACGAACCTCTAATTGAAGCTCAAAGTAGCCGAATGAAGAAAAGCTTTAAAACCCTTCTTTTGTTTTAAGAATCGGTGGAAGAGGAGATAAATTTTAAACCATTTTCTTGTTTTATTTAACTAATATAACATATAATAATTAAAGGACAATTTTAACCTTTGTAAAAACAACTATAAAACCTTATAAAATATGGAAATAATTGTCCATTTCCAACCACTCCAACTAAAAATGACATAATTGACATGCAAGTACCTCCATTTATAAAGCCATCATCAAATAAGCCATTTATAAAATAGAACTCTAATTTATCGCTTTACGCGATTTAGTCATTTTTACCGAATTAACTATTCAAACAGTAAAATTCCCGAACAAAACTTGCATATCATATAAACTATCATGCTGTAATATATATTAAAGCAGTAAAAATAATATTTTGACTCGGTTGAGGGGTCCCAAAACCACCCGTTCCGACTAGGGTATAAAGTGGGCTGTTACAACTCTCTCCCCTTTAGGGATTCTCGTCCCCGAAAATCTTACCAGTAAACAGATTAGAGTATTGCTTTTGCATAGTTTCCTCAAGTTCCCACGTAGCTTCCTCTATTCCATGTTTACACCAGAGAACTTTTACAAGTGCTATACGCTTATTTCTCAACTCTTTGATTTCCCAAGCCAAAATTCTAATCGGTTCTTCACTGTACGATAGATCGAACTGTATCTCCACATTAGTGGGAGAAATGAAATGAGACGGATCAGATCGGTATCGATGAAGCATTGAAATGTGAAATACATTATGAATCTTTTCAAGTTCAGATGGCATTGATAATCGATAAGCTACAAGTCCAATTCTTTCAACAATTTCATATGGCCCGATAAAACGAGAACTTAGCTTCCCTTTTTTACTGAAACGAAGAATTTTCTTCCACGGTGATACTTTCAGAAATACTCTATCTCCGACTTGAAACTCTATTTCTTTCCGTTTCAAATCAGCATATGATTTCTGTCTGTCTGAAGCTGCTTTCAAACTGTCGTGTATCACTTTCACTTTTTCTTCTGTATCTCGGATTAAATCAACCCCATGTAACTTTCTCTCACTCAATTCTGTCCAATACAGTGGTGTTCAACATTTACGACCGTATAATGCTTCGTATGGAGCCATTTTTAAACTCGTCTGGAAACTGTTATTGTATACAAACTCTATCAGAGGTAAGTATTTCTCCCAATTACTTTCAAATTCAAGAATACAACACCGTAACATGTCTTCTAGAATCTGAATAACTCTTTCAGATTGACCGTCGGTCTGGGGATGAAATGCTGTACTGAAACTCAATTTCGTTCCTAAAGCTCTTGAAACTTCTTCCAGAATCTCGAGGTAAACCTCAGATCTCTATCAGACACAATGGTTAATGGTATACCATGCAATCGCACAATTTCAGATAAATATAATTCCGCTAATCTATCCAAAGAATAATCAGTACGGACTGGTATAAAATGTGCAGACTTCGTCAATCTGTCAACGATAACCCAGATTGCATTTTTCTTTTTCGGAGACAGAGGTAGTCCAAATACAAAATCCATAGTGACTCTGTCCTATTTCCACTCCGGAATCATAATAAGCTGTAATAAACCTGACGGTACCTGATGTTCAGCTTTAACTTACTGACAGATCAAACATTTCGATACGAATTTTGATATGTCACGTTTTATTCCTGACCACCAGTATTGCTGTTTCAAATCATTATACATCTTAGTGCTACCTGGATGAAATGAAAATCGACTGTTATGGGCCTCGTGCAAAACTTTCTGAATGAGTTCACTATTTTTCGGTATACATATTCTATTTCGGAACATTAAACAATCATCATTCCTTATAGAAAAGTCAGAATCAGAATTAGACTCACAGTGAAGTCGTTTAGCTTGTAGATCGGAATCAGTCCTTTGAGCTTCACAGATTTGCTGCAGAATCAATGGTTTAGCCTTTAGTTCAGCTAAAACAGATCCATCATCAGATAACGTCATTTGAGCATTCAAAGCTCACAGAGCAAATAGAGACTTTCGACTTAACACATCAGCTACAACATTAGCTTTCCCTAGATGATAATCAATTACAAATTCATAGTCTTTTAGTAGTTCGAGCCATCTCCGCTATCGCATATTCAAATCTTTCTGTGACATCAGATACTTCAGACTTTTAGGATCGGTAAAAATTCTGCATTTCTCACCGTATAAGTAATGCCGCCAAATCTTTAATGCAAAGACTATAGCAGCTAATTCAAGATCATGCATCGGGTAACTCTTCTCGTGCGGTTTTAACTGTCGGGAGGCATAAGCTATGACTTTCCCGTCTTGCATCAATACACAACCCAGTCCGATAATAGATGCATCACTGTATATAATAAATTTTTTACCCGATTTAGGTTGAACTAAAACCGAAGCTTCTGTTAACAGGGCTTTCAACTGTTCGAAACTCTGCTGACATTTATCAGTCCACTCGAATTTCACATCTTTTTGTAGCATTCGAGTCAACGGTACTGCAATCATCGAGAATCCTTTAACAAATCTTCGGTAATATCCCGCTAATCCCAGAAAACTTCTAATCTCAGATACATTTCTTGGAGGTTTCCAGTCTATAATAGCAGATATTTTACTCGGATCTACTCTAATGCCTTCCGCAGAAACAATGTGACCCAAAAATCTGACTTCTCGAAGCCAGAATTCACATTTGCTGAATTTGGCAAACAACTGTTTATCTCTCAGAATCTGTAACACAATTCTCAGATGTTCAGTATGCTCTACCTCATCACGTGAATAGATCAGAATGTCATCAATGAATACGACAACAAATCTGTCTAAATACGGTCTGAATACACGGTTCATCAAGTCCATAAACACTGCTGGGGTATTTGTTAAACCGAAAGGCATGACCAGAAACTCATAATGTCTGTATCGTGTTCTGAAAGCAGTTTTCGGCATATCTGAATCCTTAACTCGCAACTGGTAATAACCCGATCTCAAATCAATCTTTGAAAATACAGTAGCTCCTTTCAACTGATCAAATAAATCATCAATCCGCGGAAGAGGGTATTTATTCTTCACTGTCACCTTGTTTAACTGTCGGTAATCAATACACATTCTCATTGATCCGTCTTTCTTTTTCACAAATAATACGGGAGCACCCCAAGGTGAAAAGCTGTGTCTCGCAAAACCTCTATCTATCAATTCTTGTAACTGTACTTTTAACTCTTTTAATTCAGTCAGTGCCATTCTGTACGAGGCTATCGATATCGGAGTAGTGTTCGGTAACAATTCAATACCGAATTCAACTTCTCTAATCGGCGGTAAACCCAGTAATTCTTCTGGAAAAACATCTGAAAACTCACAAACAACTGGTACAGACTCAATTTTTAATTCTGACTTGCTAGAATTCATCACATACGCTAGATACGCATCATAGCCTTTTCTAACATACTTCTGAGCTCTCATAGCAGAAATCACTATCAGTAATTCATTCGAATCATTTAATTCAATCTGAAGAATCTCACCATTCAGACATTTCAATTCTATACTCTTACTTTGACAATTCACAATAGCCTCATGCGCATTTAGCCAATCCATGCCCAGTATTACATCGAACTCGTCAAAAGGGAGGAGCATCAGATCAGCCATAAAATAATATCCTCGAGTCATTAATGGACATTTCTTACATATCTTATCAACTAACACAGACTTTCCTAACAGATTCGATACGTTAACTACATATTCAGTAGACTCAATATGTAAATTCTTTTCAAATACTAATTTCATACAGATATATGAATGAGTTGATCCAGGATCTATCAACGCAATAATATCAGTGTGATAGAGAGAAAAAGTACCGATAATAACGTCAAGTGATGAGACTTCCTTGCGTGCACGTATTGCATAAGCTCTCGCAGGAGTACGCATCTCAGATCTCACATTAGCATATCTCGCTATATTGCGATTTCCACTTTGATTCCCAACATTTCGAGGCGGTCTACCTCTCGATGCAACATTATTTGTCTTAGTCGATTGTTCTTTACCAGGTACAGATCTTTCAGGACAATCATGCAAGTAGTGATCTAACGATCCACATCGAAAACATGCCGCGCTTATCAATCGACACTCTCCGAAATGCTTTCTGTTACAATGCTTGCACTCTAGTCCGGGAGTTCTCACACTACCCGCACTAACTACAGAAGTTGTCTGAGGAGGTTTAACACTTTTCTCTCGGATAGATATGCCCGTAGAAGCAGCAGAACGATGATGTAAATCCTTTGATCTTTTGGATCCAGACTGATACGGTTTACTCGCAAACCTCTTTCTAGCCTTTCTGAATTCGGAATCCGCTTTTCTCTTTTCTTTAGTAAGCTCTTCGGCTTTACAGGCCCGGTCAACGAGAACTACAAACTCTTTCAGTTTGAGTATTCTGACTAATAGTCGAATCTCTTCATTTAGCCCATCTTCGAACATTTTACACATTATGGCTTCGGTAGATACACATTCACGAGCATATTTGCTGAGTCGAACTCTCTCTCTCTCGTATTCAGTTACAGACATTCGATCCTATTTTAGCTCTAGAAACTCTTTTCTTTTCTGATCGATGAATCGTTGACTAATGTATTTCTTCCTGAATTCTGTCTAGAAGAAATTCCAATCAACTCGTTCTTGTGGTACAACCGAGGTCAATGTATTCCACCATTGATATGCTGAATCCCGAAGCAAAGAAATAGCACATCTCAAACACTCATCAGGAGTACAGGCTAGTTCATTAAAAACTCTGATCGTATTCTCAAGCCAGAATTCGGCCTTCTCAGCATCATCACTTGCTGAAGCTCTAAACTTTTCAGCATCATATTTCTGTATCTTGTCAACAGGAGGTCTGTTCAATCTTAGAGGATCCATAACTCTCATATTTTCAAGGTTCGGTTGAGGGACTTGAGGGGGTGGAGATTGTGGAGCAGCCGGGTTTGCTCGCACAAACTCACTAAACCATCCAGACATTATTTGGAAGAAAGCTTGTTTAATTTCTTCCTGATTGGCTGCAGCAGGGCCTGATTCAGAAGGCACAGCCCCTTGAGCGGGTGTTGGCGCAAAACTTTCAACATCATCAGCTAAAGCTCGATTCGGATCCATTACTATATAAAGCAGATTTCAGAGGATGTCAGGAGATATCACACTATCACATTTCATGTACATGGTATGTATAGCTAGACCTATACGGTAGTCCTAGAATCGACTAAACCGTAGCTCTGATACCAACCAAATATAACACCCCTATCCCGTAACCATCACCGGAACAGGAAAGGAGCGTTACCAAACATGTAATCAGACTGAACCAGAAAAATTTTGAACTTTTTAATCATTAATCATTATGTATTTTCAAACATGAAAGCAGGCTTCAAATGATCATAAAATTATGCATATAACTATTGAGGATCAAATTGAAATCATAGTAAAAGATATGAAAATAATCATAAATTTTCAAGTTAGGGACACACGGCCGTGCTCCTTTGCCCGTGTCCTCTTGCACGGTCGTGGCTATCCAACACGCCCGAATCGCATGACCAGTGGTTGAAACTGACTTACCTCACATGGCCACTAGACACGCCTGTGTACAAAACAGAGTAGACCGTGTGACTATACTGCCAAATTTCATACGGCTACAAGTTACCAGACACGCCCGTGTGTCTAGGCCGTGTACCAAACCTGACCAAAACATTTAAAGTGCAGGTGACATACGGTCGAAATACACGCCCGTGTTCCCTGGCCGTGTGGCACAATATATGCTCAGTTTAAGCCAAATTGCCACCCAAAAACATACCAATTCAAGCATATAATAGACCCAAAATCATCATAAATCTTGCACCAACGAGGCATAACAATTTAATGATTAATAGCCACATTCATGAACTCATCCACACAAAAATATACATAATCATTTCTTACCATTTCAACTCATAAACACATCTTGATCATATAATTTACCATAAGCACATATAATCAAAAAGCCATTCTCAAAATACCTAATTACAAAAGTATAAGCCAAGCCACATCTCATAGCTTGGTCATCTATCAAAATATACCATATTCATTAATAACTAGCCTATACATGCCATGACCATTTCATTTACAAAAGGTTCAAAAGTACCAAAGCTTGATAGATAGTGTGATGGCGATCTCCGACACGTCCGATTATCGAGCTAGCTTCCGAATCTAAAAGACAGTGTAAGAAATAAACGGAGTAAGCTTCTAAAGCTTAGTAAGCTCGTAAAACTTAGAATTTAACTTACCGATTCATTTAGGTAATCCCTATACATACAAGTAAGGCCAATTCTATTCATATGCTCTTGTAATCTATTTCACAAGCTCACACATGTTAGTCTATATGATTTCATATACAATCTTATACAAGAGTTTAACGTATAATTCATATGATATATAATGCATTCACTATCATGTATCCCATGGAACATATAAGTCCTATGTATTGGATCATACCTTTCATGTAGTTCATGTATATGCATATATCCATTCCATCTTATAATTCATGTACTTATATCGGTATTGCTCGTTAAACCTATAAGAATATCGAGGATACCCGGGTGATACACACACAGTGTATATACGTATAACCTGAAAACCGTCAATACGTCATGTATGCTCTTACGAGCCTGTACGGTAAGCCTCAAAGGCTGAACATATAATCTCGAAGGATGAACGGTGAGCCCGTAGGCTGAGCGGTAAGTCCGAAGACTAAGCATGTGATCTCGAAGTGTAAACGTGTAGCTCATGAGCACGTGGTAAGTCCACAACAAATGCAGGAACTCAAACCACCCTGTAGCCCTAGTGACATGTCACTTGTATCCTTACGACTTATACGGTTCTAACGGGAACTCGGTATTCATGTATTACTTGAAACATTTAACATTTCCATTCCAAAACACATGTATATACTCAATAGGCAATCCATTCAGCAACTTTATACATACACGTGATCATTAAACAACATTTATAAGCATTTATAAGATAAATTCAAATTCAACGAACTTACCTCGTAATCCCGATATCTACTCGTCTATTTTTCGTTTTCCCCGATCAAGTTCCGGGATTCGTTCGTGTTTATCTAAATTAATGCAAAATTCAGCTATTTACTAACTCACATATTCAATTCAATCCAAAAACATGTATTTTGACATATTTGCAATTTAACCCCTGTATTTTCAGTATTTTTCAATGTAGCCTTTTTATCACAAAATGACAAATTACACATCAAGGACCTCAATACACCTAGCCGAATATCCATATAGTCCCTATAAGTACATATCTTTCATTTAATCATAATTTTAACCACAAAAATTCTACCTTTTTGCATTCAAATCCTCAAAATCCATTTTCTTCAAAAATCACTTTAAAATTCTTGTATATTTCCACATAATATTCTATAATTCATCAAAATCCATCAAAATAACATGAATTCATCAATGGCACTTTTCAAAGACATGTTAAAAATCAGAAATTGAGGTATGGGTCAACTAATATACGAAGCAACGATCTCAAAAACATAAAAATTATCGAAAACGGGACAAAAATGAACCTCCAATTGAAGCTCAAAGTAGCCGATTGAAGAAAGGCTTTAAAACCCTTTTTTTGTTTTAAGAATCTGTGGAAGAGGAGATAAATTTTAAACCATTTTCTTGTTTTATTTAACTAATATAACATATAATAATTAAAGGACAATTTTAACCTTTGTAAAAACAATTATAAAACCTTATAAAATATGGATATAATTGTCCATTTCCAACCACTCCAACTAAAAATGGCATAATTGCCATGCAAGTACCTACATTTATAAAGCCATCATCAAATAAGCCATTTATAAAATAGAACTCTAATTTATCGCTTTACGCGATTTAGTCATTTTTACCGAATTAACTATTCAAACAGTAAAATTCCCGAACAAAACTTGCATATCATATAAACTATCATGCTGTAACATATATTAAAGCAGTAAAAATAATATTTTGACTCGGTTGAGGGGTCCCGAAACCACCCGTTCCGACTAGGGTATAAAGTGGGCTGTTACATGATAAATATGAATTGATTAAGTTATTGTGAAATGAATGAGAAATGGTAAGCTTGAGTACACATTAGTGAATTGGAGTGTAAAGATCATATGCATGTTAATGGTAATGAAAGTATTTGGTATGAAACTATATGAGACTTGCTTATAAATTTCACTAGGTTTGATTGTGTGCAATGGTTTCAAACTTGTTTTGTATTAGCTTGAATCATGGAAATACCATTGAATTTATTTCTCAACTACAGTTTGTTTTCTCTATGCATAGGTTTAGGTAAATCCCGAGATTTTGAGAAGTAAATCCAACATCTAGTTGGAGATCCTCGACTCAGCAATGTTTGTAAAGCTCTCAACTTGAAGTACCATTTTGGCATATTTTGGTTTGAATATACTTGGTATGTTTTTGAATGTGTTGTAATTAAATGTTTAAGTGTTATTTCGATAATTCCAACTTGTACCAAATTGGACCCTTAGGAAACAGTCGGTCATGTCGCGATGACGTCCTCTCAACGTCACAACGAGATTAAATAGAGAGTTATGTTGTAATGACATACTCTCAATGTCGTGATGAGTCAAGTCAGTGTATTGCATCGCGAAGAGGAACCACCAAAGTTGCGATATCAACTCGGTACTTTGAAATCTTTACAATTTGGTGCTATTTCTCTTTCGGGTTAGCAAAAGGGCTTTCGTAAGTTCGTGTAAGACCCAAAAATGATTATTTACCATATTATACACATGTTACTTTTACTTAAATATTTAATGGAATGAAATTGAATATATATGATCGTAGTTGCTCCGGCAACGAATGTAACATCTGTGGCTCGGACCCGATGATCGGGTCGAGTAGCGGGGTGTTACATGCCCTCTCTTATGAATTTCTTCAAATGAAGACACTCTAAAGAGCTTATAAAAATAATGAAGAATTTGACACTCATTTATAGGGTAAATGTAAGCTATGAAACTGTTTTCTAGTTAATGTGAGATTAAAATTAACTTTTTAATTTCTTAAAATGTATAAAGTATGTATCTTTTTATTTTATTAATTTATTTGTAAATAAAAGATTCTATTGAGGATAAATAACATTATATTTTTTTATTTAAGAAAAAATATAATAGTGATGTTTATAAAAAAAAATAGACTAAAAAAATTAAATTATTTAAATAAATTTTGCACGATAATTATTATTATTTAACTATTCACAACATTTTAAAACAATATCAATTAATTTAACATATGAATAATCCATGTGGTAGAAAAGTTAGGCTGCCCACTTCAAATATGAGCTTGAGGCCTTGCAATATAATAATAAATATACTAGTTTTCTTATTTGACGATGTACAGATTAAGTTTTATATATCAATTAATATATATTAAAATTATTTTATAATTTTGTAAAAGATTAATTTTATGATTGATATTATAATTAAGTTTGAATTATTTTATTGAAAGTAAAATTCTAAAAGAAAAAAAGTATTAGTAATAAAAAAGAAAATAAGGGTTTTCTCTAAATAATTCTTTTATCAAATCTTATAAATACTCAAAATTTATAATGATGGTGAAAATATTTAAAATTTATTGAAATTTTATTAAAATAATATATTATATTGAAAGTTTCGATGAACGTTTAAAGAACAGTTCATCACTACTTCGAATTTAAAAGGAATACTTTGAGATTTTTTAAAATTGTAAAAATAATCTAACTTTAAAATTATAAGTAAAATTATGAAAACTTATAAAAATAAATTTAAAAACAAAATTTTAACTTAAAATAATTGAAAAATATTATCAAGGAAAAGCAAACTAAAAATAAGTTAAAAAAGATTTACTCAATTCAAGCTTAGCAGTGATGGGGTTGTACAAAAAGTTTTACTCTTAATATGGTAAAAGTTTTTACCATTTTGTGTTGTTTGATCAGAAATGGATGGCTCCAAATATTTTATTAAAAATATATATAGATAAATAAAAATTACAAAAAAAAAAACTTAATTGCCAATCTTATTCAGAATAAATTTTTTTAGAGTAATTTATCTCTTTGAAGTAATATATGAATGTAAAAAATATGATTATAATGAAAAACAAAATGCAATATATTACATATTAAAAATATAAACTAAAAGAAAAAGATTTTGTAAACAATAGCAATTTTAACTTTAGATATTTTTATTTAGTTAAAAATGTTATTTAGAAAATTTTTTAATTACTAAAATGGAAATCGAAGAAATATTGCATAATTTAAGTTGTGGTATGGATAAAAAAAATCAAACACTCATCTCTTATTTGCTATGTATGGTTAAGATTTAAGATGGTAGTGACCGGAGCCAGGTGGTCTCATTTATGGCGTCTGGATGTCTGGAATTGTCTGACGCAGTAGCTATAATAATATGCGCCTTGTAAATTGGTTTAGGTCGAACTCGAAAGGTAAGTTAGTAGCATGGAGCGACAATTCTTTTCTTTTCTTTTCTTTTTTCTTTTTACAATAACAATTTTATTCGATTCATTAAAATTATAAATCAAACTATTGTTTTTATATTTAATGTATTAATTAACTTTTAAAATACCCAAAATCTTTTTTTTTAAAGAAAACCAAGTTCTTACCCCCAAGCTTGCAACTGTGAAGAAGGAGAACCAACAGACAGTCACATATCAATGAGCAAAACTACAGTAAGTCGTTAAAAAGGGAGACAATTTTTGCGTACAATGACGACACATTTCATTGATTCAATTGAACATTCAATATGTCAATTACTTAATTCCACCCTTTTTTGTTACTAATATTAGCCCACCATTATTACCCTTGGAGTGCCCAGCTAGCAACGGGACCCCTTCTTGCAAACGAGTGCACCGGCTCCTGCCGTGAGCGAGTTCACCAGTGAGGATGGTCTGGCACCCAGGCTCGACGCCTTGGCGTAACTAGACGAGGTTCCTTTGCCTGATGCAGTGAAGAATGCTCCATTCAACATCAGATCCCCTTCTGACCTCCAATTCCATTCCTTCCATTTACTTTGCGGCGCATCCTCATGTTTTGTCACCTGTAATTCATTTGTAGCATGCATGTATAAACTTTGGGTTAAACCCTACTTAATTATCATTTTCTATTCTCTATCAGCCATTTGTCCCAAGTCTAACCTCTTTGCTGTTCACATTATCTGGTGCAACAAACCTATTGCCCTGGCTGTTGATTGTAGGATCAGCACTACCACCAATGGCATACATTTCCCAGTGCGTGTAATCATTGTTCACCACATGAAAGTACCCATGCCTGCATCTGTATACAAGTTGAAAAGTGAAACCCAATTTATTATCCAAAGCTAAAAAGTAACTAGATTAAGGCTAATATTAATTCGACTCTATCTTACCTAGGCATTCTTTGCACAAGCCCTTCTCCAAAGTGATTGAAGGCAATAGTGACTTGCATGTTCTTGTCCTGCTTGTAAGAATCGCTATGGCCCAGGAGCATGACCTTATTATGATGGGTCATATAATTGTTAGAAATGGTGATGGCTGTGGATCCTTGGATGGCATCGACCAGCCCATCAGTGCAACTTGACAACGAGCAGTGGTCCACCCAAACATGGCTGCCTCCAAATATCGACACCGCATCACCGTCCGATATAGTTCTCCAACCATAATGGCCAGGAGAGTCCCTCACATAAGCATTCCCTCCTCTCTTGCAATCATGTATGCTAATCCCATGAATTATAACATTGCTCACGTACTGTATAGTAATGCATGGTCCGCCGGCAATGTGAACGTTGGCGCCTCGACCGTCGATGGTCTTAAAGGAGTTCATCAGCAATTCTTGCTTCAATTTAATCACCATGTCATGAGCAAAAACGATCCATAAAGGTTCGACCTGGATAGCAGCATGCCTAAGAGTCCCAGGCTTGGGGTTGATAGGGTCACGGTCACTGGGGTCCGTCACAACGTATATTTTTCCATGTTTGCCGCCAATGGCATGTTTACCGAACCCAATGGCACAATCAGCTAGCCTCTGACGATTCTTTTCCCAGTGAGGGTCGCACCGCCAGCAGTCATCAATGGGGTTGCCGGTTCCACAGGACAGAAATCCCAGGTCCCTCCTAGCTATGGTACCATTCATGATGCTCCTGCATATATCAAACATACGTATTTGTTAAGAAGAAAATATGCGACACATTTTTTTATTAAAAGGTAAATTTGGGAATTTGCATCCCTAATCTCTTCAATATACATACTCATTGACTTGTTGGACTACATGGTCGGGGTGTTGAAGGGGGGAGGAGAAAATGGAGGTGGGAGCCTGCAGGAGAGGCAACATGATGAGGAGGATGAGGGAGAATGGAATTGGCATTTTTAGGTCTTTTCTCTGCTGAAGTAGGTGCGTGGGTAAATTAAGAGAAAAAAAAGGAAGAAAGATGTGGAAAATTTTGAGAAATGGAGCGAAAGGGAAGGGTTATTATAAGTGAAAATATTGCATCATTAATATAAACAAATAGTTAATATAAACCTATTCCGTAAAGGTGAGTAATCATTGTTGTACACTGCTATTGACTACTTTATCTTTTTTTATTTTTTTGACAGAACTACTTTATCTTAATTATTAGCTAACCGGGATCTTCTAAGCGTTTACTACTATTGAACTTCTTATATTTTGGTGTCACAACAACTTAATAAAATTTAAGATTAAATTCATATAAATGAGATCTTGGTGAAACTGTTGAAACCAAAGCATTCCATAAACTTATTAATTAAAAATAACATTAATCATTTTAATTTCGTGAAAATTTTGATAAAATTTAAATTCGGATACCAAATTTTAAATATCTAAAAAAATATTTGATATATTGTTTAAAATTTCATAATTAAAATTGAGTTGATAACAAGTGTATATAGAATATAGTAAAAGGGTTAATATTTAATACACTAAAAGTGTACTTTTTTATACTAGTATTAAAAAATTGTCATATATGTCCTTTTTTAATATTTGTCAACTCCTAACTTTATTGATCTATCAAATATTTTCTTATAGTGAAAAAATTAAAAAAATATATATATAAAATAAGATACAAAACAAATTTATAACTTATGAATTTTTTAAAAAATGTACCATTAATATATCAAATATTTACATTTTAAAAATATTTTATTATCTATATCTGTAGTAAAGTTTAAAAAAACACACACAAAATCCCCAAAATATTAATTGTCATTGGTATTTATTATTTCTTTTGAAAAAGTAAACCAAAAACCAAAACAAATCTTTCCATGCACTACGGACACTGCTCTCTAATTGAGGTTGTTGTCGTTCATATTTTGTAACATCAAAAGATGAAAAGTGAAGGACAAATTGTTTCACCATCAAGGTAACTTTAGTCTTTTATGTCCATAAAAAATCCTTTTTTCTTGCAATCATTAAGGGCCGTGGAATCAGGTTTAATCGTCCATCATTATTCACTACGTATTACTCTAATTTCAAATCGCACGAAATGTTTATATATTATCTCAACTGTGGTTTCTAGCATATTATACTCCTCACATACGCTCCACACTTGTTAATTTATGTGCACGTAGCATTGATAATCAACTTGGTAATCACACATGGAAGCTTTTTTATTTGGTCATATGATAAACATAAATTAAAAATATAATTTTTTAAATATATAAATTAAAAAATATATATATTTTTTATTGATAAAAAATATATAAACACGTTCTAAATGGTTTTTTAATAAATTTATATATTTTTTTATTTTTAATAAAATATCATCTTTTAAGTTATTATTATTTTGAAACATATATAAAATATAAACTATAAATTTATGAAAAAAATACAATTAAAATATATAAAAAGCTTATAATATTTTGCAAAATATATAAATATATAAATTTATTAAAAATTAAAAAAATTTTGGAAAAATATGTAAATATATAAAATAACTAAAAAGCACGTCATTAATAAATCTAAACAAATGGTTGTTTAGATGCATCTAAATCTAGACAACCTATGTCTACATTCATTCTTGATGAAAAACTTTTTTTATTAATTTATATATTTTTTAATTTTAAAAAAATAATATAAATAATATAATATTTTATAAAAAATTTAAAATATATGAACTTGCTAAAAATACATCTAGAATGAATCTAGGCAAAAGGGTGTCCAAATTTAGATGTATCTGAATAATTATTTGTTTAGGTTCATTCATGATGTGAAAAAAATGATACTTTTTATTCATTTATATATTTTAAATATTTTATTTTATTTTATTTTATTTTTTATGTTTTCCACATGCATATTGAGAGTGCCATGCCTCAAAATATAAGGGATTAATCGTAATGAATAAATAAAAATAAGCTTAGACCTAATGGTTAAAAGCTTGCTTCCCTCCCTTGTGAACTCAAGTTCAAGCTCCCTTCCTCCTATTTCATCTCCTTTTCTTTTTAACAAACATAGGGTAAAAGCCACATTTGAAATATATACAATCAGAAGTTAAGAATCAATAAGAAATGGGTGATAGTCCAATGGTTAAGAATTAGTCCACTATCCTAAAGGTCCGAGTTTCGAGTCCCCTTTCTCTCATTTATATGTGGTTAGGTGTCTGAATTAAGTAAGAAATGAGTTATGGGTTCAATGGTTAAAACACTAGAGTCCCTCCAAACCTAAGTTCGAGCCATTTCCTTCATTTTATATTTCGTAATTACTCAATGATTAAAGCTTTAGTATTCTTTGAAGCCAAGGTTCAAACCTCCTCCTCCTTTCCCCTTTCATTTTAATTTTAAGTTGGGCAGAACTTGGGAAAATTACATGTGATGTCCCTAGGGTGTGTAAACCCTAGAAATTTAACCAATTCTTTCCTAATTAGAATTCATATCTTGCCTCTTCTCAAAATTCCAATAGAATTAGAATTCTACCATATTTTTCTCTTTTTTTTCCTAACTATATTTTCATATTGCCTCTTCTCAAATCCTAATAGAATTTGCTCTCGATATTTCTATTTATTCTCTATTTATTTTATTTTTCTTTACATCATATTTTCATCCTGATTGTGATAATTACTTTGTTTTCCCAAATAAAATCATCCTACAATTGATTGTTCTTTTTATCGATTTTTGTAATTGCTGTCAATAGCATCCCTACCTTTGCCAATAATCGGTAAGTACATCTCGTTTTTGATGTTTAGATACTGAATTTTCATAATATTACTATTTGACACTAATCTTACATTTGATTAATCAATCCTTTATGGCTCTTGCCAAATCTTTTGTTAATCTTGTCAAATCTTTAAATCAACTGTTAATTTGCGTGTAAATGTCGTTTGAATGACCAAATTTAGGTGAAACAGATTAGAATCAGGCGTGAGAAACTTCAATCAGACTCCTAGTGAAAGGTGTGCGTTCTTTCCCAAATGAATCGGGGAAAACTGTGTGTAGGTTTAGGGTTACACGGTCTCGTAATTGGACGTGTGGACCATACGACCATGTGCCTCTGCAAACCTTAGGCTAGTTTGTGAACCACATTGCCTTCCACACAATCATGTCCCTCTTATAAGGTAATTTTAACGATTTCCACACAGCCACAGTGTAACACCCCTAACCCATATCCGTCGCCGGAATAGGGTTTCAGAGCATTACCGATCTAATAGACATAATTTTAAACATTTCATAGTATATAATATTCAAGTCAAAACCAATCAAACTCATACATCCTAGGTGCCTAACCAATGTACCCTCATTGGTACCACAATTATCATCAAATCATATCATCAAAGTATCATTCAAGTCTAATTTATAAACATGCTAAATTCAATCAATTTTGCCTATTTCATGTTCATTTAAACATTAACTTAAACATGTCATAATATGACCTTAACATAAACACATATTTATATGTATATAACCAACCAATATTAACTTATAATCTTATTTACAATCATTCCACAAAATGATTAATAGTTAGACACCGAAGGTACATGCCGACGCAAAAGAATAAACATCACCATATTTGAGATCAACATCGTTGTTGGATGTTGAATCGTCGATCAAAATTAAGCACCTAACTTACGCACAGAAAACAAAATTGTACGCTAAGTAAAAACTCAATGGTATTTCTATAATCTGAATATTTAAAGATAAGAAATTACAAATATACGATTGAAATATAACACATATTAATATTTATTTATTTCAACAACCATATCATATTTCATTTGTTTCACAAATATCTCAATTCACATACTTGCTATAAAAATAGCTTTCACAATTTATTTCACATTTCTTTATACAATTGCATTATCCTTTCCATATTCATTTTATGAGTATATAACTCATATATTCCATATATTTGCAACATATTTCACATTCTATTTTCAATTCACTATTTCACTTCCATTTCTCATACCAACCCATTTCAATATCAATCATAAAACTTTATTATTCATTTACCCCTACTAACACGACTCGGACTCGAACGGATACACAGATCCAACCAAAACACATCATTTTGGCACCCAGTGCCTCGTCGGATAATTCGAAGTAATAATTTGACACCCAGTGTCTCATCAGCTAAACCGAAGTAAATTGGCACCCAATGCTTCATCGAATATATCTGAAGTAATAATTTGACACCCAGTGTCTTGTCGAATATATCCGTAAACTCTTCCAATCCAATGGCATGCCATCTATATCCGACTCAGCCCGATACAGTTGATAGAGTTTCAATTCACTTTTCAAATACAACCAATATTCAATTCAATTCAAATAATCAATATGTATTCAATATATATACCAATTCAATCAATATAAATTCAATAAATTCATCACATACTAAATCGATCGATTTCACACAATAATTCTCACCTCAACACTTACCATATACATTAAATTAAATTATAACAATTAACAACTAAATTCGGATTATAGAAATACAAACCAAAAATTTCGAGTTATTCCTCGTCCACTTTATCTTTCCCCTTTTTGGTCGAGGATTTCAGTATGACGTTAGCTACAAAATTAAAACAATTAAAATTTATCAATACAACAAAATTCAATTTCATATTGAATATTTCAATTTTCACTCAATATTTGCCTAAATTTCAATTTAGTCCCTAAACCGAGACTAATCTTATATTTTCAAACAAATTATACTTTAAACTAAATTTAACTCCCTATTTTCACTTAAATCCCTAAATTTTAAATTTTCACAATTTAGTCCCTATTACTCAAAATTTACAATTTATTTTACAATTTAATCATTTTCCATTTCTAGCTTAAAAATCTATCAATTTAATCCCTAATACTAAAATTATTCACATAGACAACACTTAAAAACTTAATAATTTCTAAAATTTCGACATGGGTCGTATAGTATTCAACACCAAGACTCCAAAAACATAAAAATTACAAGAAAAAAGGGACTAAATTGACTAACCAATTGAGCTTCAAACTTTGAAACCCTTAGCTTTGGTCTTTCTCCTTTTCTTTCTTTTTTTTTTTAATTTCTTTTTCCCTTCTGTTTCGTTTGTTCTTTTTCTTTTTCTTTTATTTATTTATTATTATAATATAATATATATACTTAAACATTAAGTAAATATATTATAATATTATAATATATATTTTATCTTTAATTTTTATAAATATTTATCTTATGCCGCCTCATTTATGAGCAGTGGCATAATAGCTTCTTTAGTGTAACACCCTTAACCCGTATCCGTCACAGAAACAGGGTTCTGGAGCATTACCAGAATATAAGGACCAAATTCAAAGAGTTCGTATTATTTAGTATCCATATCAGAAATCATTCATATAGTCCATTATATGAGCCCTTGGGGCTTAAAATATGCATTAAAAACAAGTCAGGACTAAATCGGGAACTCAGAAAATTTTTCGCAAAATTCCAAAAATTTTCACCTAGGTGCAGGGTACACACGCCCATGTGGTCAGGCCGTGTCGTCTGCACGGCTGTGTTCTAGCCCATGTTGGTACCTGTGTCACTCTCTAACTTGTGTCACACAGCCAAGCTACACACCCGTGTGCCAGGCCATGTGTCACACACGGTTAAGATACACACTTGTCTCTGCCCATGTGGACAAAATAAGGCTATTTCCAAGCCTTGTTTCTCACCCAATCTTGTCTTCCACCTACATTAATGTTTTAACACATTTGCAATCCAATTCAAAACATTTGAATCAAACCCAAACCAAGTCCTAAACATGACATATTATCACCTAAGTTCAATGATTCCAACTTATAGAAATAACCATACATACATATAGGCATATTTATTAATTTATACTATGACAAGTTAATCATCAATATGCCTATACTTATACCATTTCCAATATTTAACCACTTCAAACTCATATCAAGCATTTTAAGACTATTTTACATATCAAAACATACCAAACATAAGCCATTCAAATGGCTATTATCAACAAAACATATACATGCCATTATAACAAAGTTAATTTAATAATTATATCGAAAAAGGGCAATTGATAGTGTGATGTAACTCCGACCAGCTTCTAACCTTAACAAGCTTCTGGGTTATTATAAAACAGAGGAAATAAAACAGAGTGAGCATATAATACTTAGTAAGTTCGTATAACAGGAATTTAATTTCCCAATAAATTCACATTTATAATAAGCAAATAAACATGTTCAAACCAACTTGGCCAATTTCCTATGCACATATCCTCATAAACAAGTTAGTTAACTATTTCACATGAATTTCGAGAAACATGTGTGTACGACCCAATTTTTGCCCGGCCCTTTAACAATGTTGGCCTAATTTCAAAACCGAAAGCCCCAAACCCAATAATTTAATCAAAAGAAAAAGAGAAATCCTAGCCCTTTTCCAAGCATCAGCCGCTGCAAGGGCTTCCCACTCCCACGAGCACCCCGCGCCCACGTCGCCTCGCACCCACGTTCGCACGTCCTAGCAAGCAAAGAAAAAACTGTAAAAATCAAGGCTATAACAGCCAAGAGTTGTAACACATTTTTTTTCGGATTATTGAATACAAGTATAGAAACTAATACAAGAAAATCAAATTTTCAAAGGCAATAGTCTTTTCCAAAACAGCAAACACATCCGAGCACTAATAACAGAAGAAAATCTGAGCAGAAGGTTTGCTAAAGGTTGTGGTTTTTTTTTTTTATATTTCCTTTCTATTTTTTGAAATTATTTTTCTTTTTATGCATTTACAAATCTAGTTTCATACATAGATATATACATATTTTTAAAAAAAAAAACTATAATAAAGGGAGAAGTTACCACTCGATTTGCTAGCAGGGGAATTTTCGGCTTCCGTTGGCCGTCAACGGCCGTGTGCGCGGCGTTGGTTGAGAGGCCTAGTATTAGCCCTTCGGCTGAAGCAAGGGGAAATGAAGGAGTTTTAAAGTTTGGGTTTTTAAACTAGGGTTTGAAAACGTTTTAAAAAAACAAATTTTGGGGATAAGTAAGCAAAACAAGACAGCACTGCTTGGTGCTGGTCCTACGCATTTTGACTCAAAGTGGGGGATTTGCGCATTGAGTCCTCCCCTTTTGCGCTGACTTGCAATTAAAACATGTTTATATTTTTCTTTTTTTAATTGTCCCTAGAATTTGTATGCCGTTACAAGTCAGTACACGTGCTCTGTTTGGTCCTTCTACCTTCAATTTATTTCTAATTTTACCACAAAACTGTTGTTTTCAATTCAATTTAACCCCTTTTTCTTATTATTTTTGTGATTTGGTTATTAAATTACTTAATTTGACTTTTATTTCTATTATTATGGTTATTGTCCTATTATTTATCATATTTATTATTGCTATTTTCCTGATTAACATGCTGTTTTGTCATTGAATTCTATTGTTTTTATTATTATATTAATTATTGTCATTATTATTATTTAAAAAAAAACTAATTATTTTAAATAAACTTTTATTTATTATATCTATTATAATATTTATTATATTATTTTTATTATTTCTACTAACTTCCACTGTGTTTTATTATAAGTATTGGTTATCTAATATTTTTTATATATTATATTATTACTATATTTATTTATTTATTTTTATTACTATACTTCTATTCTATATCTATATATTATTATTTTTATACTATTGCATATACGTATTTTCTTCTTAGGTATGTATATTTCTTTTGAATTTATTTATGTATATAATTTTATTTCTTTTGAAAAACCCTATTTTATTTTATAGTTTTGTTTACTTCAAACACTTTCGCATATTATCATTTTTGTATATATTATTTATATTAAGTATTTGAATTCTATGTATATTATTTTGTACATTATTTATTAGTAGTAACATAATAGTGTTTTTATTTTTTTACTATTATTTTTACCTTTTTATTACTATGTTTTTATTATTAGTATATATTGTAAAACTTATTATTGTATTATTATTCTTATGTTACCTATCATTATTATGTTCTTTAAATTTTAAATTTCTTTAATTCATTTATTTAACAATTTATTCTCAATTGTTTTTTAAATAAAGGCAATTTTCTATACTTAGTCGTTTTAAAGAAACGTACCCTATCGTATTGGGTTTCGTTTTTTTATTTGATTTAAGTATTTTATTCCACAATATATTCTCAAATTGTTTTTTTTTAAATAAAGGCAATTTCCTATACTTAGTCATTTTAAAAAATGTGCCCTACCGTACTGGGTTCGTTTTTATTCGATTTAAGTATTCGAATATCTTTTTTTTATCGATTTATTCTCCGAATTTCTCCTAAAACAAAGGTAATTTTCGATATTTGGAAGCTCAAAAAATTGTGCCCTACCGTATTGGGTTTCAGTTTTTGGATCGATCCAAATATTCAAATATCCTTCTTATCGGATTTTTTTTTCAAGTTTTGGAAAGTGGAGGCAATGTTCTGTATTTAAAAAAATTGAAAAATCATGCCCTATCGTATTGGGTTGTGGTTTTACATTTGGTTTAAATATTCGAATACCTTTTTTTTAAAAATAAAGTGCACGGATTTTTAAATGAAAGGCAAGTTCATGCTCGATGATTGAAATGTCGTGTCCTAACGTACTGGTTGTGACATTTCGCTTTGAGATGAGATGGTCTTTAGCATACATTTGATTTACTCGAATATTTTCAAAAATTAATAAAGAGGAGGATCGTGTTTTGAACTTTTTTCAAATTTCGACATTAAGACATAAATTAATCGATAATGTACCAATTTTGGGCGTATCGAGGGTGCTAATCCTTCCTCGTACGTAACCGACTCCCGAACCTGTTTTCTTAAAATTCGTAGACCAAAAAGTTTTATAAGGTGGCCCAATTGCACCTCAAAAAAGGATTGGTGGCGACTCCCAACTTTCGTTTTCAAAAGTCAATCCCTATTTTTCAAAAAAATAGTTTCGATAGCTTGGCGACTCCGCTGGGGACAAATAAGAGAGTCGAGCTATAAATTGATTATTTTCTGTCTTCTTATCAAAAATTCAAAATTTGGTTCTTAAAATCTATGATCCTCGTATTGCATTTTCTGTGTCCTTGTTGAATTTTTTTTTTATTTATTTGTTGAATTTTTCTATATGTTCTCGCATCATATTGCATGACCGTTGTGGTCGCACCCCTTAAGTGGGAGTGAGAAACTATGCCTTCGTGAGGTTTTCACCTCTGCATGGGCTAGGGGATCACTTCTGGGATACATCCGTACCTATGTCTTCGTGAGGTTTTCACCTCCGCATGGCCATGGGGAAATGTATCCCCCTGAACTGAACTTGGTCTATATGAGCCTATAATGAGTGAGGATCAAGGAATCTGCTGGTTCAGGTACCCTTTCTTTAGAACCGAACTACATATAGTGAACCTTAGGAGCCCACCCTAGGTAGAACTACACCAAACTTTAGTGGTCACCTAAATAGGTGTTCTAGGCTGTTTATTTTTCCTATACTAACGTGTTTCGTTTTGTTTATGATTGTATTGCATCGCATTGCATTGTATTATTTTAGAAAAGAGGCGTTGATTTATATTCGATTGCTAAAAAGAATAGTTTGTCATAAGGAAACAAATTTCTTGATAAAGTGGATTATAATGCGGTTGTCCAAATATGGTCCAAGTAAACACAACGAGAGAAGGATGATAGTTTGCAGAAGAATACAAGACTTTGTTTTATTGCGAGAAATCAAACCAATAAGGATTACTCGAGAGACGTCACATCTCAACTTTCTTAAAGAGGTTAAACGAGTAACGCGAGGATAAGTGAGCAGTGAGTTATGGCCCGAATCAAGCAAAAGGAGCTAGTAGAGGCATTCGTTGAAAAGTTCGCGAGGTTTGGCCCTACATCCCAATATGAAAGAAAAGATTGATATCTTTGCTTGGACTATGAGGGCAGGGCCGCATATGAAATCTGTTTTATGTAAAGAAGTTTATTTTTCTAGAAAAGTTATTCTAATGAAATTGAATTTAGAATCAACGTCTCTCTTTCTTTTCTTTTTCTTGCATTTACCATGCATTTGCATTACATTGCATCATATGCATTGCATTTATAGAAGGACCCTAATTAATTTAAGATCATTCTCTAGTTACCCTGGAATACCGATACTACACACGAAGAAAAACGATAGCCATGGACCAAAGGTTAGAGAAATTGGAACAGATACAAAAGGAAATGCAAGAGCAACTGCATTTACAAATGTAGGAGCAGTTGGCCAAAATACAGCAGGACATGAGAGATCAAATGTTAGAATCCCAGAAAAACATGATAAATCATTTCGCACAAATGTTGGCTGGAGTCCCCGAAAAAAGGAAAGAGCCCAATAGATAGTACTGGGAATGACAACGAGGATCATTCTGTTCCCCTAGGCTTTACTCCACCAAACATTCAAATTCTACAGCCAAGGGTATCTGTTAGCATTAAACCTCCGTGTCAAACAGGTACTTTAGCCCTGATGAATTTCTCAATGGGCTCAAGCTCTAACCCCGAGGATAATTTGGCAAACCCCAGGGTCCCCGATTTCGATGAGGCAGTAGAAGTGGAGAAGGTGAGAATGGAAATTCCGAAGCAGCTAGAGGATCGATGCAAGTGGCTTGAGGAGAAGTTCAAGGCATTGGAGAGTGCTGAATATCACGGTGGGATTGACGCTAAAGAATTGAGTTTAGTCCCAGACCTTACACTTCCTCTAAAGTTCAAGATGCCAGAGTTTGAAAAATACAATTGGACCAGCTGCCCTGAGGCTCACATCACAATGTTCTGCCGAAAGATGACAGGGTATATCAATAATGATCAATTATTAATCCACTGTTTCCAAGATAGCTTGACTGGGGCAGCAGCTAAGTGGTATAATCAGCTAAATCGGGGCCAAATTAGTTCATGGAAAGACTTGGCACTAGCTTTTATGAAGCAATATGGCCACGTGGTGGATATAGTGCCTGATAGAATCACTTTACAAAATATGGAGAAGAAGCTGAACGAGAGTTTCAGGCAATATGCCCAGAGATGGAGAGAAATCGCTACGCAAGTCCAACCGCCACTACTTGAGAAGGAAACGACCATGTTGTTTATCAATATCCTGAAAGCACCTTTCATCAATCACTTGTTAGGAGGTGCAACTAAGAGCTTCTCAGATATCGTGATGTCCGGTGAGATGATAGAGAATGCGATAAGGTGTGGAAAGATAGAGGCAGGGGAGAACACTAAGAGATTAGCATCGTGAAAGAGTGAGAACAAAGTTAACAATGTGAGTAAGGGTTATGTAAGACCAATCACTATGAACCAACCGAGAACAGTAACTACAGGCGAGCAAGCCTCATCAAAGCAAGAGCCTAATGAAAAGAGGAGCACAGAGAAACTCCAGTTCACACCTATTCCAATGTTATACAAGGAGTTGTACTAGAGTTTATTTAATGCACATGTGGTATCTCCATTCTATTCGAAACCTGTGCAACCCCCATACCCTAAGTGGTACAATGAAAACACTCAATGCGAATACCACGCAGGAATCACCGGGCACTTGATAGAAAATTGCATCCCTTTTAAGAAGTTAGTCGAAAAGCTTGTTGAAATGGGCATTGTGAAGTTTGACAATCAGTCTGGTGTAGAAAATCCGTTACCTAACCATGTTGATAAAGGGGTAAACGCGATCGAGGATACAGGGAAGAGAATTTAACAGGCATTCACCCTTTATATACTTGGGAGTGTTTTGAACAATGGGACTGTGGAAGAAATCCCTATGTTTTGTAGGACTGATCTAGTGTAATATTCAAAACACACTTATTGCTTTAAGCCTAGAGGCAATAACGATCCTTTTGTGAAATAGGCTTATGTCCGGCGTCTTTAATTCAATGAAATGCATCTTTTGTTTCTCATTTCAAGCAATTGTTCTTTTCATTTCATTCATGATCATATCACACGAGTAAATATTCTTGGTTTCTCTTGTTCCTTAAATTTTCTTTTATCCTTATAACAGGTCTTTAGATATCAATGATATGAGCGACACTACTACTAACTTAGAATCTCCTTTTGAGCTAGATATGTGTTTAGTGTGATCTCAAGACTTTGAAAATAACTAAGGTTGTAGTTTATCTCCTGATTTGTTAAGGATGGTGAATAAGATGAGAAGCAAACCTCATGTTGCTAAGAATCAATGGAACCCATAATCTTCTTCTATATGGGGCATGTATGTCGTCAGGCCGATTTCGCCAAATTTGCGGTCGTTGATTACTGTACCAAATGGACAGAAGTTACTACATATGCCAATGTCACGAGGATAACAGTCAGTAGATTCTATGTCAGTATGGAGTACCAAAAAGAATAACATCTGACGATGTTTCAAATTTAAACAGTAGCACGATGTCAGAAGCATCTGGCCTGTTCAAGATTAAACACCATATCGCCCAAAAATGAACGGTACAAAAAAAACCAAAAAAGATCGTGAGAGCCTCTATCAGAACCTCTACCGGGGCAACATTTTTCTCTTTGATTTATGGAATGAATGCAGTTTTTGTCCGTTGAAATTAAGTTCTCTTCTCCATGAGTTTTTTCAGAGTTGAAGTCAGTTAAAGGAGAATAGATCCAATTCCGATAATTAAGTGAACCTGATTGTAGAAAGGAGGTCGGAAACTATCCGTTTTGATCAAATATACCAAGATGATACGAAGTGATGATGAAAAGATCTTCCAGAAAATTTCATCAAGGAAACTTAGTTTTGAGAATGATCCTTCCAAAAGAATATCAGAGAAATGGATGTCAAATTGGGAATGACCTTATCCCTAGAGGGGCATTGATATTGACCAAAGATAGATGGCAAGAACTTACCTGACCCTGCGAATTTGGATTCAATTGAAGAATATTTCATTTTCGGAAAGGAAAAACAAAGGAAAAAAAGAAAGAGAAGAGAAAAATAAAAAGAAAAAGAAATGGAAAGAAAAGGAGAGGCCAAGGCGAAAACCCGCAAAGGGCGCTTTGAGACCAAAAGGGATTTGAGTTGAAAACCCAAAAACGGCAGCTCAAATTTGGATTAAAAGTGGGGCATGCGGTAGTCTTACTATGTCTGAATTAACAATGATGAAGTATGCTACATCTTGGAGCATTAAAAAAGTACCTCGGATCACCTAAACACATATTGAGCTCAAAATGATCATCAAGAAATTCGTACAGGGAAGCTTAGGCTACGATATCTAGGGCACCTAGTTTTCCATCTTGCCTATTTTAAATTTGCTATCTTTGATTACTTTATTTGTTTCAGGATATGTTCCCAATAAATTTCATTCTTTATACACTTGCTATATTTGATTGATTTATTTGTTTTGGGCTGTGCTCCCAAATAATTTACTTTCCTATCCATGGTTATGATTTTTGTCGAGCATTTTACATTGAAATAATGATTAATAGACTAATAATACTTTCAAAAAAGGAGTTCTGCTTATTACTTTAAAAGTCTCTAAATAATACGGGAACCTGAAATAAGACTATTGTTTAGAATTTACCAAGCTTAAGGGTTGGAATTGTCTGAGAGATTACCTCTTAGAATTTTCTGTCAAAGATATCATAGACAAATATTGCATTAATGATACAATCTTGACAAATAACGAGCAATATCAACCCAAGTTTGAATAAGGGATCATTCTCGAGAGAAAAGTGATATTCTGCATTCATGCAAATATCAGACATACATATCTGGTCATGACACCCAAGGAATGGTGTAATAGACCAAGCTGATGGAAAAAGAGTCAAATCCTATACCCTTGAATTGTGGTGGGAATGGATTGAGGAGGAATCAGATTATATTCCCCCGAGTTGCAGTAGGAGAGTTTGAAGATGGTGCAAGCCTTATATCCCAGAAGTACAGTGGACTGGACTTTGAAGTCACAGTGGGGCAAACCAGTTGAACAAAATGGGATTGTTTTTGCGAGTTTTCTGTCAGAAAATATCAACTGAACAAGAAGACCCACGTTAGTGAAATGATAGCCTTAACAGACAGCGAGTAATGACAGCCCCAAACATTAAAAATAGGATCATTTTCATGACATTATTCATTCATACAAATGTCATTCATAATACATTTAGTTAGGAGCATTTGATTCATGTTGATCATGGCATCCTAATCATTTGGCATAAGCATAAACCCCAGGAAATCACTTCTACAGATGGATTCCCTAGTGGACAGTGAGCAAGATTGATTAAAATTACAGATTTCGGCAAGCCTTATCACCACTGAGCAGGAGTGGAATAGGCTAAATATAGCAGATCTCATCCCACTGGCAGGAGTGGAACAGATCAAATTTCGACAAATCTCATATCCATGTATCGGCAATGGGGCAGATTCAAACCACCAGCCTTATCACCACTGAGCAGGAATGGAACAGGCTAAATATAGCAGAGCTCATCCCACTGGCAGGAGTGGAATAGATCAAATTTCGACAAATCTCATCTCTATGTATCGGCAATGGGGCAAATTAAAAACCACCAGCCTTATCCTACTGAGCAGGAGTGGAGCAGGCAAAATATAGCAGATCTCATCCCACTGGCAGGAGTGGAATAGATCAAATTTCTGTGGATCTTATCTCCATCGGCAATAGAGTAGATTCAGATCACCAGCCTAACCCCCTAAGCAATAGGGTAACGGGCTGAAAATTATAGATCTTATCTCCCTAAGCAATAGTGGAGCAGATCAAAGATGGTGAGTCTTAACCCTCTAAGCAATAGGGTAACAGACTGAAAATACAGATCCTATCTCCCTAAGTAATAGTGGAGCGGATCAAAAATGGTAGGCTTTATCACCTTGAGTAGCAGTGGAACAAGCTAAAAAATTACAGATCTTATCTCCCTAAGCAGTAGTGGAGCGGATCGAAGACGATGAGCCTTATCCCACTGAGCAGTAGTGGAACAGGCTAAATATAGCAGATCTTATCCCACTGGCAGAAGTGGAACAGATCAAATTTTGACGAATCTTATCTCCATTTATCGGTAATGGGGCAGATTTAAACCTCTAGCCTTATCCCACTTAGCAGGAGTGGAACAGACTAAATATAGCAGATCTCATCCCACTGGCAGGAGTGGAACAAATCAAATTTCGACGAATCTTATCTCCATGTATCGGCAATGGAGCAGATTCAAACCACCAGCCTTATCCCACTGAGCAGGAGTGGAACAGGCTAAATATAGCAGATCTCATCCCACTGGCAAGAGTGGAACAGATCAAATTTCAGCGGATCTTATCTCCATGTATCGGCAATGGAACAGATTCAAACCACCAGTCTTAACCCCGTAAGCAGTAGGGTAACAAGCTAAAATTTACAGATCCTAGCTCTCCGAGCAGTGGTGGAGCAGGTCGAAGACTCGCCTTAACCCCCTGAGCAGTAGGGTAACAGGCTAAAATTTATAGATCTTGGCTCGCCGAGCAGTGGTGGAGCAGGTCAAAGACTAGCTTTAACCTTTTAAGCAGCAGGGTAACAGGCTAAAAAATTACAGATCTTATCTCCCTAAGTAGTAATGGAGCAGATCGAAGACGATGAGTAGGCTTTAATTCCTTAAGCAGTAGGGTAACAGGCTGAAGATAGCAGATCTTATCTCCCTAAGCAGTAGTGGAGCAGATCGAAGATACCAATCCTTATTTCTTTGAAGTTGCAGAGAGCAAGTTAAAGATACAAACCTTGTGTCCCTAAGCAGTAGTGGAACAGGTTGAAGTTACCAGTTATTATCTCCTTCAAGTGCCAGTAGAGTAGATTGAAGTTACAAATCTCTTCTCTCTGAAACTTATTGGAGTAGATTGAAATGTTAATTCCTATACCCCTGAAGGTGCAGTGGAAGGGAATGTGGCTACTGGAGCAAGATGAACAACAAGGAGTCAGGATTCAGTAAGACCGAGCAAAATTGGCCTTTTTAAAGTCTTTGCTTTGTTCCCGTTACACGTCAACAAGCAAAGAGGGGCAGCTGTACGACCCAATTTTTGCCCGGCCCTTTAACAATGTTGGCCCAATTTCAAAACCCAAAGCCCCAAACCCAATAATTTAATTAAAAGAAAAAGAGAAATCCTAGCCCTTTTCCAAGCATCAGCCGCTGCAAGGGCTTCCCACTCCCACGAGCATCCCGCCCCCACGTCGCCTCGCACCCACGTTCGCATGTCCTAGCAAGCAAAGAAAAATTTGTAAAAATCAAGGCTATAACAGCCAAGAGTTGTAACACATTTTTTTTTCGGATTATTGAATACAAGTATAGAAATTAATACAAGAAAATCAAAATTTTAAAGGCAATAGTCTTTTCCAAAACAGCAAACACATTCGAGCACTGATAACAGAAGAAAATCTGAGCAAAAGGTTTGCTAAAGGTTGTGGTTTTTTTTTATATTTCCTTTCTATTTTTCGAAATTATTTTTCTTTTTATGCATTTACAAATCTAGTTTCATACATAGATATATACATATTTTTTAAAAAAAACTATAATAAAGGGAGAAGTTACCACTCGATTCGCTAGCAGGGGAATTTTCGGCTTCCGTTGGCTGTCAACGGCCGTGTGCGCGGCATTGGTTGAGAGGCTGGTATTAGCCCTTCGGCTGAAGCAAGGGGAAATGAAGGAGTTTTAAAGTTTGGATTTTTAAACCAGGGTTTGAAAACGTTTTAAAAAAACAAATTTTGGGGATAAGTAAGCAAAACAAGACAGCACAGCTTGGTGCTGGTCCCACGCATTTTGACTCAAAGTGGGGGATTTGCGCATTGAGTCATCCCCTTTTGCGCTGACTTGCAATTAAAACATGTTTATATTTTTCTTTTTTTAATTGTCCCTAGAATTTGTATGCCGTTACAAGTCAGTCCTCGTGCTCTGTTTGGTCCTTCTACCTTCAATTTATTTCTAATTTTACCACAAAACTGTTGTTTTCGATTCAATTTAACCCCTTTTTCTTATTATTTTTGTGATTTGGTTATTAAATTACTTAATTTGACTTTTATTTCTATTATTGTGGTTATTGTCCTATTATTTATCATATTTATTATTGCTAGTTTCCTGATTAACATGTTTTTACTGTTTTGTCATTGAATTCTATTGGTTTTATTATTATATTAATTATTGTCATTATTATTATTTAAAAAAACTAATTATTTTAAATAAACTTTTATTTATTATATCTATTATAATATTTATTATATTATTTTTATTATTTTTACTAACTTCCACTGTGTTTTATTATAATTATTGGTTATCTAATATTTTTTATATATTATATTATTACTATATTTATTTATTTATTTTTATTACTATACTTCTATTCTATATCTATATATTATTATTTTTATACTATTGCATATACGTATTTTCTTCTTAGGTATGTATATTTCTTTTGAATTTATTTATGTATATAATTTTATTTCTTTTGAAAAACCCTATTTTATTTTATAGTTTTGTTTACTTCAAACACTTTCGCATATTATCATTTTTGTATATATTATTTATATTAAGTATTTGAATTCTATGTATATTATTTTGTACATTATTTATTAGTAGTAACATAATAGTGTTTTTATTTTTTTACTATTATTTTTACCTTTTTATTACTATGTTTTTATTATTAGTATATATTGTAAAACTTATTATTGTATTATTATTCTTATGTTACCTATCATTATTATGTTCTTTAAATTTTAAATTTCTTTAATTCATTTATTTAACAATTTATTCTCAATTGTTTTTTAAATAAAGGCAATTTTCTATACTTAGTCGTTTTAAAGAAACGTACCCTACCGTATTGGGTTTTGTTTTTTTATTCGATTTAAGTATTTTATTCCATAATATATTCTCAAATTGTTTTTTTTAAATAAAGGCAATTTCCTATACTTAGTCGTTTTAAAAAATGTGCCCTACCGTACTGGGTTCATTTTTATTCGATTTAAGTATTCGAATATCCTTTTTTATCGATTTATTCTCCGAATTTCTCCTAAAACAAAGGTAATTTTCGATATTTGGAAGCTCGGAAAATTGTGCCCTACCGTATTGGGTTTCAGTTTTTGGATCGATCCAAATATTCAAATATCATTCTTATCGGATTTTTTTTCAAGTTTTGGAAAGTGGAGGCAATGTTTTGTATTTAAAAAAATCGAAAAATCATGCCCTACCGTACTGGGTTGTGGTTTTACGTTTGGTTTAAATATTCAAATACCTTTTTTTTAAAAATAAAGTGTACGGATTTTTAAATAAAAGGCAAGTTCATGCTCGATGATTGAAATGTCGTGTCCTAACGTACTGGTTGTGACATTTCGCTTTGAGATGAGATGGTCTTTAGCATACATTTGATTTACTCGAATATTTTCAAAAATTAATAAAGAGGAGGATCGTGTTTTGAACTCTTCAAATTTTTAAATTTCGACATTAAGACATAAATTAATCGATAATGTACCAATTTTGGGCGTATCGAGGGTGCTAATCCTTCCTCGTACGTAACCGACTCCCGAACCTGTTTTCTTAAAATTCGTAGACCAAAAATTTTATAAGGTGGCCCAATTGCACCTCAAAAAAGGATTGGTGGCGACTCCCAACTTTCGTTTTCAAAAGTCGATCCCCGTTTTTCAAAAAAAATAGTTTCGACAATGTGTGAGCTCATCAAATATCAAATTTCCATGTTCATAAACTTTCCACATCTTAATTTCACATATATCAATTTCATATAATTCAGGTACATTTCTTTAATAATTCATTACAAGTTCAGGCTGTCCTATGTTAGAAACTTTGTCCGATGAATTTATTTGAAATATCGATGGATACACCGATAGTACACTTGAAGTGTAAAACTGAAATTCGTCAATTCTTATTCGCGGTGCCCATTAGAGCACATAAACGGGAAATCCTCTCTCGAGCTATATATTGGGAAGCTCACGAAGAGTCATATAACAGGAAGCTTATTCGAGTTATATAACGGAAAGCTCACAAGAGCCAATAACGGGTAGCTCTGAAGAGCACTTAATCAGGAAACACCGGATATGTAACACCCCAAACCCAACCTAAATGTTATAGCCAAATTCGAAGGTGTCACAAAGAATAGGTTTTGATAACAAAATCTACACGATAAAACCAATTCAGCTTTTCAACTCTTATTTGCTTTTATCCATTGTCAAAAAGTTTATTCAATTAATCAATTTGTCTTAAAAAATGTTTTATTGCGGAAGCTTACGAAAAAAGTGGTATTTAAAGAAAACAGTTAATATTTTTAGAAAACCATTGTTTTAGTAAAAACCATTGTAGGTATCAGTTGCAATTTAAGTACTAAAACGAAAATCCAAATCCAAAAGAAAAATTAGCCAAAAAGTCCAAAGAGTCCAATTATTACAAAAATCCAAAATTAATCCTTAACTAAAAACCATAAACCTAATCAATTTACGAACTAGTGGTCACCGAGAGGCTCTGCCGCACTGATTCGCCTAAGCCCATGGATCACTTGAACAGAACAGACAAACAGATGTGAGTTTTCGTAAACTCAGTGTATAACCCAACAGAATTAAATATACAGATCAGATATACAGAATCCTACCCCCATCCTCTACACACCAACTCCGACCATCCCATCACATAATGTGGGGTTAAAAACACTCACCCATCCCTACACACCATATCGTGCCATAACGACACATGTCAAATAATGCGCAGTCAAGCTGTCAGATTATAAGCGATGATCATCGCACAGAATACTTCCTCCTCATATACAAAACCCCACCCTACAATCATATATAGATACAAATACAGAATAACATACTAGACATGCTCAATATGCTTATGTACATATATCAAAATAATCAAACACGCATAGCATTATCATGCTCAGAATCGAATATCAAGCTATCAGATCTACATTTTTAGGGTTTGGTTAACCCTTTCCGACCCTATGGTAGTCCAACAGTCAGTCGAAACAACCCGTGTAACCCTAGGAAAATTTCCAGAATAATGGGCCTACATGCCTGTATGGTTTGCCCGTGTGGGCCCACACGCCCAAATTGTCCTTGCCTGTGTGGCCTACATGGCCTGACCCAAAGACCTACACACCCGTGTAGAATATCCATGTAGGCCCACACGCCCAGATTAGCCTTGCTCGTGTGGCCCACATGGCCACACCTCGGCCACCACACAATTGTGTCTTTCACACGGCCAAGCCTTTGTCGAACACACGATCGTGTCTCGCACACGGCCAGGTACACGTCCGTGTGGCATCGATAGTGAGGCTTTTGGCTTTTGTTGAAGCTCTTTTTTGCGTTTCGGGTACACACGTAGTACAATTTTGATGCGAAAACAATCCTGAGCCCTTCGGAACCTAAAAATAGAGTACCCAATAATGATTTAACAAATTGATTAACAGATTCGACACAAGAATCAACACAGAATTGACTTACCTTTAATGACAAACCGCCTCTAACGTGTACGAAACCGTTGAAGCGTAATTCCCTACTCCACAATCCACTTCTAAACACAAATTATCACTAATCAACCACTATAGATTCTCATTGCCAAAATCCTAATCCAAAAATTATAGAAACACAATACTCACTTACCAACAGATTAGAGAATCTAACAAACCAACAACACGATTAAACAAAAGAACCACCAACAAAGTCGAATGAAGGAACAAAACAGTGATTCTACCAAAAAAGGGAAAAACGTCAAAGCCCATAAGAAAAGTTGAAGAAAACGTCAGAGGAAAATTTGGGAAATGGAAATGGAGAGAGAAATTTGAAAAAGAAAGAAAATAAAAATTTGATATTTTGATAACTCTCATATCCCAACTCCCCACTAACTCCTCAATCACAACAACTTCAGAATTCTAACTCCACCTAAATACTCTTAGACAATCAAAGCAAAAATAACATTCATGCTTGCGTAGGGATTCGAACCCAGAACCCCTAACACACCAACACCCTTTCCACTCGAACCAACAGGCTCATTCTGATATGAATTTACAGATAATTTAATATAATCCCACTGAACAAAGATAATGTTTGATTCCAAAAAAAAAATAGCAAAGGTGAGACTTAAACCCAAGACCTCACACACACACACACTCCTAGAACACTTAGCCACTGTAGTAAACAGATATTTGTTTTAGATTTTATAGGAACAGAAATAAATTATTCAGGGCATTACAAGATAGCCATATAACGGGAAGTTTAAGCAAGCGCTAACGAGAAGCTCACAAAGAGCCATATACGGGACGTTATAAGAGCTATAGTGTGCCCACAACACATGTAAAGGTCACAACCGATCCGGATGCTCTGAAGAGCTATTAACGAGAAGCTCGCAAAGACCATGTAACGGAAAGCTTGAAAGGGTTAATAACAGTGTAACACCCCTAACCACCCACATTCGTCGCCAAAACAGGGTTACGGAGCATACCGATCAATTAGACATAATTTTTAAACATTTTATACCATATAATATTCAAATCAAAACTTATCGTGAAAACATCTATTTAATCAATATTAATAACATATCAATTTCAATAACAAAATTTTACCTAAATCTTGAACATTTAAAAATTAATTTGACATGCCAGTTTAAAGCTTCAAACACAAACACATGCTTTTATATATATATATATATATATATATATATATATCAACCAACATTAAAATTTTAATCTTATTTACAACCAAACCACAAAATAGTTAACATTTAGACACCCTAGGTATATGCCAATACAAAAAGAAGTATACATCAGCAAGTTTTGAGTTCGGGATCATTGTGGATGCTGAATCGACAGTCAATTCTTAGGTACCTAACCTGCGCACTGAAAATAAACCGTACGCTGAGTAAGAACTCAGTGGTATTTCTACAATTCGAATATTAAAAAGTAAAATAAAGTAATATACACATTTAGTCTTATAATAACAATAGTCATTCAATTTAATCAATTCATAACAAATCAATCTTAACATTTTCAATTGCTATCTCAAATAGCTTTTCACAATAAAGTATACGATTCATTTGTCTCATTTCCATTTCACTTTCAATACTTTTCAGTTCCAATCATAATGTTAAATATGACTCATATTTTTAGTCAAATTTGAGAAGTAATCTTCTAGTTAAACTCTGTTTATTTGTTTCAATCAAACACTAATTAGTTTAGATTATTTTATTATTATTTGACCTTTGAATTTAGTCTATAAATAGACTCTTTTGCAACCTTAGAAAGAACACCCATTAGAGATTAGAACTCATAACACATTTAGAGAATTTTTTGTGTTTACGTTTTAAGGGTTCTTTATTTTTCGGGTTTTTGGGGTTTAGTTATTATCTCCATCTTTTGTACTCTTCGTTCTTTTGCCATTATAGTAAAATTATCTTTGCCCGTGGTTTTTTATCCTCTTTGGAGGGGTTTTTCCACGTTAAATTTGTGTGTTCAATTTCTCAATTTCTTCTGCTAATTTTATTATTCGTTGCTTAATCGGGTCGAATTCCTAACAATTGGTATCAGAGCTAGTTCAAATTTCATAGATCAGCCCATTCAGATATGGCAGCAACAAGGTTTGAAATTGAGAAGTTCAATGGTGAGACAAATTTCAATCTATGGCAAGTTCGGATTATGGCAATTCTAGTTCAATCCGATTTGAAAAAGGTTGTTACCGGGAAAAAGCCTGAGAATCTAAATAAAACAGAATGGGAAGAGCTTCATGAAAAGGCTTTGTCTGCAATCCAGTTGTGCCTCGCGAATACGGTGTTGCAGGAGGTATTGATAGAGAAGACCTCATCCGCCTTATGGTAAAGGTTAGAAACTCTTTATGCGACTAAGTCTCTGGCTAACCGTTTAGTGTTGAAGCAACGCCTATTTACGTTTCGCATGAACGAATGTGAGCTTCTTAGAGATCACATCAGTCAATTTATTACTCTTTTAAATGAATTAAAGAACGTTGAGGTTAATATTGATGATGAAGATCAAGCTATGCTATTATTGTGCTCTTTACCCCCTTCATACAAGTCTTTTAGGGAGACCCTGATTTATGGCAGAGATAAACTCTCATTCGAAGATGTGAAGGGTCATTTGTTGAGTAGAGACAAACTCGACAATGAGCTTCATTTGGATAGCAAGGCAGATAGGCAAGCTTCTGTTTTGGTAGCATCAAAGAAACGAGACAAAAGGTGTCGCTATTGTAAAAAGTTAGGTCACGTCAAAGCAGATTGTTATAAACTACAAAATAAAAAAACTGCTAAGAGTAACGAGGAAGATGTAGCTGGTGCTAATTTAGCCGATGAAAGCGGTGATGATTTCTTGTTAGTGTTAACGGGCGATAACTCTAAGCTTACGTCCGAGTGGATCCTAGATTCTGGATGTTCTTTCCACATGTGTCCCAATAGAGAATGGTTCTCCACATACAATTCAATTGAAGGTGGAGTTGTGCGCATGGGAAACGATTCATCTAGTAAGGTAATTGGTATTGGTACTGTTAAAATTAGGATACACGACGGGACGATTAGGACACTCTCAAATGTCAGGTATGTACCTGATTTACGAAAGAATCTCATCTCTTTGAGTATTTTAGACTTGAAAGGATGCAAAATCAACATTGAGTCAAGCGGCATTAAAGTATCTCGTGGATCTCTCGTTTTGTTAAAAGGTAAAAGAACTGGCAGTCTTTATATTCTGGAAGGTTCTACAGTGACCGGTGAAATCGGACGTCCCTCGTCCGTTACAGAGTCAAAGTCAACTCGTTTGGAGCAGAGGCAACTTGGTCATAGGAGGGAAAAAGGTATGACCATTTCGTTGAAGAGAGGTTCTCTTTTAGATGCAGGTTTTGAAAAGTTAGGGCACTGTGTTCATGATAATCACACCAGGGTTAATTTGGCAGTGTACAAGTCGAAGGCTAGAAGTCTTCCAGTTTCTAAGCACAGATTCGACTCAGTTAATTCCCTGCATAGTTCAAGATAGACTCGTGGCGAGCTTTGGCAAAGATGGCGTTGTGGAAATATGAGTCAAGGTGGAGATTTGTTAAATATGACTCCTATTTTAGTCAAATTTGAGAAGTAATCTTCTAGTTAAACTCTGTTTATTTGTTTCAATCAAACACTAATTAGTTTAGATTATTTTATTATTATTTGACCTTTGAATTTAGTCTATAAATAGACTCTTTTGCAACCTTAGAAAGAACACCCATTAGAGATTAGAACTCATAACACATTTAGAGAATTTTTTGTGTTTATGTTTTAAGGGTTCTTTATTTTTCGGGTTTTTGGGGTTTAGTTATTATCTCTATCTTTGTAGTCTTCGTTCTTTTGCCATTATAGTAAAATTATCTTTGCTCGTGGTTTTTTATCCTCTTTGGAGGGGTTTTTCCACGTTAAATTTGTGTGTTCAATTTCTCAATTTCTTCTGCTAATTTTACTTGTTCGTTGCTTAATCCGGTCGAATTCCTAACACATAATATCATTTCATTTAATTGCCCCTGTTAACACAACTCAGACTCAGACGGATACACAGATCTAACCAAAACACACCAGTTTGGCACTCAGTGCCTCATCGGATAATTCGAAGTAATAAATTGACACCCAGTGCCTCATCGGCTAAACCGAAGTAAATTGGCACCCAATGCCTTATCGAATTAATCTGAAGTAGTAAATTGACACCTAATGTCTCAAATTGACACCTAGTGTCTCATCAGCTAAACCGAAGTAAATTGGCACCCAATGCCTTATCGAATTAATCCGAAATAGTAAATTGACACCCAATGTCTCATCGACTCGAAGTCGAAGAAATCCCTGAACTCTTCCAATCCTATGGCATGCCATCTATATCCGACTTAGCCCGATATAGTTAATAGGGTTTAATTTCACTTTTCAAATACAACCAATATTCATTTCAATTCAAATAATCAATATATTCAATATATATATACCAATTCACAAACAAAACATTTAACCAATTTCTACCTTCAATATCAATTCAAAAACAAAACATTTCTATGACATCCATTAAGCACAAAATGAGACTTACCACGCACACACACATACATATATATATATCAACTCATATACCAAATTAAGCCAAATCACATGGCTAATTACATACTAAAACATATAGGCTATATTATCCACAACTCCTATACATGCCATATAATCAAGTACACAAGTTCAAAAGTATTAACATAATAGCTGGATAGTGTGATGTGATCTCCGATGACTTCCAAATCGAGCGAGCTTTTGAAACACTATAAAACATAGAAAGGAAAACAAAGTAAGATATAAAGCTTAGTAAGTTCTTATAGTAATAAACTCGACTTACCATATATACAATTCAAGCAATTAAACATATCGTAATATAACTCATATTGATCCACAAACCTATCACATATTCATTCACAAGGTTAAATATGAAATTCATAAGTTTCTTCGATTCAATGCTTGTACAGTTCATGTGCATACCTGTACCAACTCGTATCAATCTCATACTCATCCATATCCTTGATATACCCATTGAGCCATTCGGAATAATATCGGATACCCAGGAATCTCGCACCCTAAGTGCCAAATACATAGCCAAAGCTATCTCAATCTCATATCTCATATAATACTTACTCTCGAGCTATCAACGGGTTTACTCACACAAGCTGACAGTCATGACGTAGCTACACAGTGCTGCTCACACAAACTGACGAGAATCCGCAACACATGCTGGATAACTCAACCACCAGTAGGATGTATGGACCAGTACCCAAATCACATAACCCTTAATGACATGACATTTGTATCCTAATCTATTCCTAAGGTTCAACCGGGATTTCACATTGCCGAATCTTCATCGAACATATCTGTAAGGTCGTGTTCACAATTAATTCAATAATAAAGCATTTAAAACATAATTATATTAATGCTTATTAATATATGAACTTACCTTGATTAACAAGGACGAAATGAGTCGACTAGTCCAATACTTTGTTTTCCCTCGATCTAGATTCGAACTTCGTTTTTCTTGATCTATATAATATCAAATTTAACTTATTCAATTACCATTCTATTCAATTTAGCCCAGAAATCACATTATGGAAAAATTATACTTTTGCCCCTAATATTTCAACATTTTGTACAAATTAGTCCTTAGCTCATAAAAATACAAATTCATGCAATTAGGTCCTTACCATGCTAGCCGAATTTCCTTTATTAACCTAGTAGCCCATATTTTTTATTTATTTCATAATTTAACTACAAAATTTTCACATTTCACAAATAAATCCCTAATTGGCAATTTTACCAAAAAATCATTTTACAAATGTTGTTTATCTAACAACAACCATACATTTTCTATCATCAAATATCAAAATACATATACATTCATCAATGGAAAACTCTAAAACTTTAAAAAAATTTCAAATTAGTCCCTAGGTTAGCTAGATTAAGCTACAATGGTCTCAAAAACATAAAAATCATTAAAAACCGAGTCAAAAATCACTTATATGTATAAAGGATAGTTGGCCGAACCTTGAAGCTCTTTTAATGGGGTTTCAATTTCTTATTTTCGGTGGAAGAAGATGGACTAAAAGATGGTATCTTTGGTTTTCTTTATTTTACTTAATTTATTTTATTAAATTACACTTTTAACCTTGGCTATAAAACATTAAAATCACTCAATACATGTCCAAGAATGTCCAATAACTTTATAAATGGGCTAATTACTACATAAGGACCTATTCTTTAAGGTTCTATAGCTATTAGACACCTTTAGCTAATAGAACTTAAGTTTTACACTTTATGTGATTTAGTCCTTTTTATCTAATTAAGTATTCAAACAATAAAATTTCTTAACAAAATTTTCACACAATCATACTATTATACTGTAGATATTAAAATAATAATAAAATAAACATTTTGACCTCGAATTTTTGGTTTCGAAACTAGTATTCCGATTTCTCTCAAAACGGGCCGTTATAATCCTTATCAGTCGAAAGATTAATGTTTTTCGTATTTGGGCAATCCAAAACTAGATTCATATCAAAATCAATAGTAGTTGCCTATCATTCTCACTGAGTTGATTAAGACTGTTACTAGAAAAGAGGCCCATATCGTCACCATCCTCTATATCCACCATCACCTTAGTTCCATTGAGTTCTTGATCCGATCCAAGAACTGAATCCATTTGATTACCCGGAACTCCTACATCACCATGTTGCATATTTTCCATCACTGTCGCCCTTACACACTCTCCCATACTCATAGTATGTTGTCCCTTATTATTGCATCTATTTTCTCAAGGCCTTCATCGGGGTCTTTTTTCCACATCGATTCATCACACCATGACCTTGTTTCCTCCATAACCCCTTCAAACCTATCTTTATCTTTGTGTAAAAGATTCCTACTATGGCCAGAAAAATCATCTTTGCCATTTATATCTGAGCTCTCATTAAGAGTACTCTGCTTAAGTTGACAATTACACCTTAAATTAGAAAGAATAACAGGGTCATTTCCAGAGATCCTGATGCTGAAGAACTCTCCCCAACTTTAGCTCGATGATCTTTTCAATCCAATGCAAGCTAGAAGTCACAATTTGGATATTAGCTTTCATGAATGATTTTGGAGCATTTGTATCTTCATCAATGTTAATAAACTCACCCCATTTTCTTGCAATGTTTTGGAACATTCCTAAGCACCAAGCATGAATCAAAAAACTATAGCAAGAAATCTACGTCCTGTGACTGTTTGACCGTGTCGCCTTTTATGAAAACCAACAATCTAAAATTGTCTAATGAGTTTTCATAACATTTTCCGGCTTTTCTTTATCTTCAAAATTAAGTAAAATAGTTGTTGATGCGTTTATTCCATCTAAACCTCACAAATCCAATGTTTTCATAGTTGAGTGATCAAAAAAGAAATTCTACCATAATTAAGTGACCACCAATATAGTTTACCCTTTATCATAAATTATATAAAATTTACAAAAATGATCAATTAAATAAAACTATTATAAAATTCAAATAAGTAAACAAATATTAAACCTATCTAACAGAAAATTCTTTAATAATTTCAACTTGAGTTTCTTTCGAAAACAAAGAAAATTCAAAATGAGGAAAGGGCATGACGAATCTGTTTTCATGAAAACCTTTCAATTGTAAGTTGAATGAATAAAAGTAATCCACTATAACTACACATTTTGTTTGAATTAATTGCATCAAACATTCTCAAACTATAACCCTCAATTTAAATTAATTTTTACACTTTAAAATATTTAATTATATCTTTAAACTATTTAAGTTATATCAATTAAGTCATTCTATTATTAAAATTATTAATTTAATTATCAAATTACACATATGATCTTATATGACATAATTTAAAATGAAATTTTAATATATATTGTAAAAATTGATGGTGTAATATTAGTTTTGAGATTTTTAAAACTGTCACAGTTCACTCTTTTTTTTTTTTTTTTTTAGTTTTGCTTTATTTTTAGATTTTATTTTTAATACTTATGTAGCAACATTTTACTCTTCTTTATATTTATTTTTTTTTATTTTAAATTAAGTCACATAATGTTTAACTTGTTATTTAATGAATGAATTAACGATTTTAATAATAAAAAAATCTAATTAATACCCAATTTAAAATGAAAATGAAAATCATAATAGGGGATGAAATCTTTGTTTGATGTTGTAGTTATATGCGGACATAAATCACATCCTTTGGTTAATGTTATTTGTCCGTAGGCTAGGCAGGTCCCCATCTCTTTCCTAAATGTTTGATTCCCACGTCTAAATCGAATCTAACATGGTTCTGTGGTTTCTTTTATTGTTCATATAATAACAAAGTAGCTATTTTTTTTATAGAAATATGATTTAATTTGAATAAGCTTGATCCCATTTTTTTTTATTGAATTTAAATTGTTTTCGATATAGATAATAAATATAGTATGTTTGTTTTAATCATATGCAAAAAAAAAAGTCAGAAAATTTTAATTATTCAATTGAATCAAATTTCATTTTAATGATCTTTATTTTATAATATAAAAATAATATTTTATTTTAAAATTAATAAAAAATTAAAACACTATAATTTTTAATTTAAAAGTATTTATCAAAACCAATTCAAATGGATAAAACTGGATATAACAAATATATATAGTTAAAATTATAATTTTATTTGATATGAATCATTATTTACTTTCTTTTTTTTTCTTTGAAAACCATCACATATGTAATTTGTAAATGTTTTAAAAGTATGAACTTTTTCCTATAAAATATGGTGAAAATATTAAATATTTTAATAAATTTAATTTTATAAAATTTAAAAAAATGAAAAATAATCCATACTTTTTATAGAAAAGTATTGTTGGTTTTTTTTTTGAATAAACTGATTATATATTTAGTCTTTTTGACATAATATTTAAAATTATTCATAGTTTTTATTCAATCTGTAAATAGGAAGATAATATACCTCAACGACTCGAATCTAAATTGACAATAATATACATATCAATCGAATTAAGATTCAGTTAATTATAATTAATTATTTTTAAGTAGAAATTAGAAGTGTTAATGTGAATGAGTGGATGTAGTATTTAGTATTTAGACGAAGAGTAATAGTATTACCGAATACTCTTTCATTACTTTAATGATATGCAGAATCTAAGTAATAATGATGAAAAGTGCAGTCTCATTCACTTTATTAAGCATAATCATGACTGCCCATCACTCAAATATTCTTATTCATAATTTCCACTTTTTGTATTATTGTTACAAGTTAAAAGTGCAAATGCAGATTATCGGATTATATATTTATTTTTAATTTATAAATGCCAAAATAAATATTGGTGTAAGCTGTCATCAAATTTATCATTTGGATATCCTCAAAATTATCTTATAAAAAAATTAAATAAAAATATCTTATTGCACTTTTGTAAGTGACACATTTAGTGGAAAAAATATGTAATAAATGTATTTATGAAAATTTAATATAAAAAATTAAATGAAATTTTGAGTGAAATGAAAAAGTTAAGATATTAAAAATTATAATAATATTTTAGGTTCAAATCTCATTTAATGTATATTTTTAGATTTTATACAAAATATAAAATGATAAAAATATCTTCAAAATAATATTTGTTATTTAAAAGAAAGAATAGATTTCCAGTAATTTCTCAACTATGTAATGATATATTTATTATCATAAACACCAAATTATGTAAACAAATTAATGTACAAGGAATAAACAAAAATAAAAATAATTAAATGACACAAAAAATTAAGATAATTAAGATTTTTTATACAAGGTTTAGAATAACCCATAAGGTCATAATCCCTTTTCAATCCTTAAATAGAAGAATAAACATGTTTCTAACATTTTTGAACTCTATTTTCTTGCATTAACAATAATATTGATGTCAACTCAAATAGGACTAAGTCAACAGATAGCTAAGATTATGTAATGTATGACTAATTTGTTATTTTAGGGTAATCTAATAGAATTCAAACTCTTAATTTATATATAGTCATTAAAGCATAATGATTTATTTGAATCTCTAACTTTACAAAAAAAAAAATGTTATTTTAGCCCTCCATGAAATATTTGTAAAAAGAAAAAAAAAAGGTTATAAGGGTAAATTAATATATTAACAAATAACACTTTATCTTTTACCTGGTAGCAAACATGAGATAAGAAGAGTAATACATATCACAATTTTCATCAACCAAACAATAATCTCTATCTTTCATCCATCATTTTGAAACTTAGTGTCTCTTTTACATCAAATAAATCAAACGTGGCCTTGGTTTTAAACCAATTCTAAAATATTTTTCATTTATTATATACTGTTATACCAACATTATTTATTTTCGTAATCAAATTATCAATGAAATATTATAAAATAAAATAGATTCATAGAAATAATTAAGTATATTTTAATCCATACATACAATTATATATAAAAGTGTTAAAAAACGTTAGTAATTATTTATATATATTTTACCATAAAAAAAGATGGTATTGTGTTTATTTCTTAGTTTCCTCTTACAAACCCCTTCAATTTCAAATATATCTCATAGAATAAGAAACACAAGTATTTGTCCTCTCTCTCTTCTCTTCACCATGTTTCTCTATCTATTACCACATATGATGTAAGTTTTATAGAAGCGGGCACATGATTTTTAAGTTAATGAGCTTTTAACCATGTTTCTTTCCCCATATAATAAAACAAAAAAAATTTCTCTCATTTATTCTTTTACTACAATCCACATTTTAAAAAAATTTTAAGTAATGAATTTAAATTATAAAATTGTTTAATATACTACTTAAAATTAACTATGAAATATAATTAGATTGTAATATATTTTTAAAATTATAAAAAATAAAAATTTTACACTTTATCTTTAATTTTTAAATATTTCACTTTATTCTACATAAAAATTAAATTAAACTTAAATTTTTTATAAGATGATATAAAATTAAAATAAATAGAATTAATTAAAAATATTCTCCATGCATATTCTATTTACTTATTATTTTTCACATTTTTTTAAAAAAATTTCTATCAAATTATTTTTATTTTAGAATATTTACATAATTGAAAATATTAACTTTCAATTTGATTTTTTTTCAATTGCGTATTAAACTAGACCTAATATTAAGTTTATTATTTTACAATTTTCAATCATTTTTAAAGACGGTTAAAAATTCAAAAATCACAACAGAGTACAATCGAGACATTGTGTATCAGTTGCAGTACCAACATATTAATTGACACTACAGGTAAAATATTGAAGAAAATTGCTTTCAAACTATATATTTTTCTCAAATGCTGTTAAAATATTAAATGCAACTTTTTAAACCATATATTTTCATCATACATAAAAAAAATATCTTTTATCTTCTGTTTATATCTAAATAAAATCTTTACTTCAAATAATTTAAAAATTACAAAATATTCGTTCAATTATTTGAAAATACTCATTTAAATCACTGATTATTTAAAATTTTTTATTTAAGTCACTGAATTATTAATTTTTTTTTAAAAATCCTATCAATAAGTTTCAAACTTCAAATGATGATTCGACAATCAATACTCATCAATAAGTAAAATAATATATTTTAAATCCAAAACAATCTATCAATCACTGTCAAATATCAAAAAAGAAAACTGTACATATTTTAATTCGTAAATTCGTGATATTCAAAATTATTTTATAATAAAGAAAAAAATTATACTATAAAAGAGAAAAAAAAAACTTTTAATTAGTACCAAGGATGCAAACGAAAAAGACCATTCAACAATAATTTTAACACTTTAACTACGTAAATAAAAACTTTCAAATAGTTTAATAAATTGTTTTATAATTTTATAATGTTAAATGACCAAAACATAAACTTACTAATAATTTAATAATTTTGAGCCAAATATTTTTTATATTAATATTTATTTAAGGACGATAAATTTATTTAGATACAAATTAAAAAGTCAATTAATATAAATGCTAGTTAAAAGTATAGGAATTTAACTAAAAATTGTAACATTAAAAAAAAAAAGGATTTAGCCTTTTTATATGTTTTTCGAGAACTTAAAAAAATATATATAATGATAAAAAAATCCACAACAACAGAGAGAGGTGATCATTCTACAAATCAAAGGTAGTGGCAGTTCAAAAATTTATAAGCAAAAACATACTCTTTTTTTTCCCTCTCCAGATTAAACCATATCAAAACCATGAAAATGGGTTAACCTCTCGATGAACCAGTTTATATTAAACCTCAGTAGTCGGATGGGGAAATAACATCATCAATTTTCAAAATCATCTTAACAACCTGTGTTGCCAGTAAGATCTGCTGCTGCTTCCCAATCAGCGTCTCGAACACATCTTGCTCGCGCATATCATTAGTTCCGACATCATTGCAATCTATTCCGAAGTGAGGGTTATTCTCCTGCAATTTGCATGTGAAAATAAATTATCTACAATATCCTATGCCAATGAGATTATACAAATCGAAGGCATCATCATACTGGAATTACTGGTAATTTACCTTAATTTGCTGAGATTTCACTGCTGATAGTGTCTCAATAGGTTGAAGGCCGCTATTCTCGGCCAGAGCGATGGAGACAGAATCTAAAGCATCAGCAAATGCCCGGATTGCATACTGCATACAAAAGAAAATTGATATAACATGATTAGTACAACAAAAAAGGAATACTCCAAAATTTGGATGATTAAATGTGCTTTTTTGAACCTGCTCAACGCCGGGATATTTATCTGCAGCGGCCTCTACAGCAATTGAGCAAGAAATCTCGGCTGATCCACCACCATAGACAATAGAATTGTTGCGAATGAGATTCCTGGCCACACACAGTGCATCATGGATACTCCGCTTTGTCTCCTCTATCATCATCTTGTTCCCTAATGCATCATCAAACACAAAGGACGCCATCTATGAGATACATATATACACATCCATAATCTATCTAGGTTCAACTTAAGGCATTCCACCATGGAATATTCTACCCACTATTACTTTTGGCTCTCTACAACATTGTACAGTGTAAGAACAAACCCTTGCCTTCTGTAAACGGCCAACCATTTTTGTGTTGGCCAAGAATAAAGATTTTCAAACACCTCAAAACAAGAATGCAAGAAGTCTCTTGGTTTGCTTCAATAGTGTCGCGTAGGTCCCTTTTTCCTTTACACTACTCCTTTAACCAAGTCAGTTTCCTCTTTTTTTTTATTTGTTTCAAAAAGTTATATGATGAGAACAGCCTTGCTCCAAAACTGGTCCAATAAGATGCCAATGAGCCTAGACTAGCCAGCATACTTTAAAACCAGCAATTTAGCAACAGGAAATTAAATACAAGCCAATTCAAGACACAATCAAATAAACAAATAAAAATGACTTATTATCAACCCAACATAATCCAATAAATCATAAATAAAAACAAGATAAAACAAGGGGAAATAATCTACCTCCGCGAATAAATATAGTTACAGCCCTTGAATTTGCACAGTGTTCAATGTACAACATTTTATCTTTTGTGGTGCCAAAAGACTTCTCTCTGACCAAACCAGCCTAAAAGATAGAGTAAAATAGCAAGTAAGTGTCTCGGTAAATGGTTTGATACCAGTCAATTATCATGGGATTTTAAAAAGTGTAGACTTCATCAAACATAAATTGCTAGTCCAAATGAGCAGTGCTCTAGTGGTTGCCCTAACTAAAAGTCATTAAATGTTGTACCATCCCACTAGAGCATTACTGGTTGTCCTCTACATGATACATGGAAAATTTCCAACAGATGACTTTATCTAGTTCTAGCATACATTTCTAAGCAACATAATATAGACAAGGAATGGAGCAAAACATACCTTTCCCAGCTTTTCTGGGGTCAACTCTTGGAACCTGGGCACAATCCTTCCACCTATGAACATAAATATAATAAGACCGTTGATAAGGTTGCATGCATTATTAGCAGCAAAATATCCATCTATCATGGAATTGGCTAGCATGTCTTCAAAATGAATACAATAAAAAGGAACAAGCCTGTAGCTATTGCTATGAGCTCCAACTCCACACCACCAACCCATCTGACAGCAGGCAAGTTACGGTGCATTAATAAATGATTAGCCTCGTCGTCAAACCCCCATTGACAAATAACCAAGGTGGCACCAACATCCTGCAACAGCATTACTATCAAAAGTTGTCTAGCCCAAAATTGCAAAGGCAGCCAAACCAATATCCCTTTTCTCTCTCTCCAAATAGAATAATTTAAAGCATGAAATAATGTAAAAGATCAAACCAAAGAAAAAAGGAAAATTCATTAGAACTCCAATCAGCAGTCATACCTTGCACTTCTGAACCATGTCGTCAAAATACTTTTGCTCTTGCTGACGCAAAGTCTGAAACTTTTCCACCGTATCAATGTCTACCTTATGTTTAGTCTTCGGCTTAGGTGGCTCAAATGGGCAAGTTAGTATGGCAATTTTTGCATCTTCAATTTTCTTCGGCATCTGTGGATGACTCATGTCCTTGTCGACAGTGATTCCATATACAAGCTCAGTATCTTCCAATTTCCCCCCAACTTTCCCCTCTACCTTAATCAGATCTAGATTGACATCCTTCCTCTCTAGATCAGCAACAGAGAGAACTGCTTTAACAGAAATCTCAGCCAAAGGGCGCTTGCATCGGTTCACACTGAAGAAAAAATGGTTACAATTTCAGATTACAGAATATATACACTATACACCAGTCTAGCATTGCATTCTCAATTTTTTGCAATGAATCCCAATATTAGGAGTCTCACTTCTCAGTACTAACAAGCATATGAATTGCTATCTGACAGCAAGAGCTATTTTAATTGAGCCAAGTGCCATCAAATTCAGATTTTGCAACATTCCACCATAAAAACCCCAGTCACAGCCATAACAACCCTGGCTGTTTCTGTTTTGCAAACATTAAAACAAGTTCCATTCAGGTAAAATTTATAACAGAAGATTCAGTTAAAAGGACAAGCAATCAGGATTAACCAAAATCCCTGCAAGTTAAGGCATTCAACTAACATTTAGATGCTGTAGAACATCGCTAGGGTCAAGAAATTCTACTAAGTAATTGAGCAGGAAAAGAGCTAGGAAACTTGCATTTTGGAGGACAGAGTGGTCATGCAAGTTTGAACCAGAGGTTCTATATTTGTTGGTCCAAAATCAAACTTCTGAGCTATATGCTCCAAATGCTCAACAGATATTCTAGAAGCCATTTCATAACCCTCAGCAATCCGAATGGGATGTATCCCACGTTCTAATAGCCGCTCTGCCTGCTCAAGAAGTGCTCCAGCCATGACAACAACACCAGTCGTTCCATCACCTATTTCATAATCTTGACTCCGGGACAGTTCAACCATCAACTTAGCAATTTGATTGTCAACATCCATCTGCTCCAATATCGTTGCCCCATCATTTGCTGACCTCCAAAAAGAAAAGACATCAGGAAACTTTTTGAAAACGGCCTCAGTGTGTAATTCACTAAAAAACACCCAACACAAATAATTTTAACATTTACACCACAAATATCAACTTCAAGAAGCACAGTCCTGAAACGTTAAACTTATAACTTCAAATTAGCAAACTTTACCAAAACCAATGTTTTCAGTCCAAAAACTAGTGAGTTTAATAAACTAACTAAAAGAATTCCTAAACTTACAAGTTAAACCTACATTTCTCTTAACAAATAACTTAGTCCTAAAGTCTACTTATCATTTAGGAATTCGTGCCAAACAGATCCATTAAAGAAAATTTATTTTCCAAAATCATACTCAATTAACCAGATACTTGGAAATCAAGGAATTTTTATTTTTATTTTTTAGAAAAGGCGGGAAGGGAGCTAACTGATAGTGACATCGCCGTCGGGACTTTGGAGCATCTTATCCATGCCTTTAGGTCCGAGGGAGGTGCGGAGAATCCGGGCGACAGCTTTTCCGGCGGAAATGTTGGCTTTTTGAGCTTCGATCCCTCTCAGCCTGGTTTTCTGCTCTTGCTCTTTTAGTATAATGAACGGCCTCCCATACTCGTCGAATGCCAACGCCATTTTCTCTGGCCTTTACTGTTTCCTCACACGATCTACGCTTCTTGCTTGCTTGCTTGTTGTCTAGTGTTTCAGTGTCCTGGGCTTTCTAGAGTTAAGTGAGACTGAGAGGAAGAATGTGGAAGATTGTGAGGTTAATGTTTTCGTTTTTCAGTGTTTCCAAAGCCCTAACACCCCTGACTGTTTCCGTAAATCCATTCGTCACTGCTTGGCCCATTAAGATCCCACCCAACTGACCTTTTTCCCCGCTTAAATTCAATCACTCTGTGTATCATTCATTCGGTTTTCATACAGTAAATTATACATTTGGTTATTAAATCATGTTTAATTATTTTCCCCTTTGCCACCCACAAGTTATGATTTGCTCTCGATTTATCATTCCTCTCTTAATTACCCTTAATGAATAGATGATATATCATAAAGCAAATTTTAATACATAATTAATTCTTAAATATTATTTATTAGTGTTATGGACCACAAATTAAAGCCCGTGACCAATGTGTACGAAACGCTCCATAGAGGTCAACAGATAAAATGGAACTTATCCAGTACACTGTAATTAACCCGATTCGTGGAATAGAAGCAAAAGCTCATCTACTTGAATCCTGATTGAGTTGAAACACTCCAATAAATTGTATTTTACCAAGATAATTATTGTAAAATCTTAAGGGATAAATATATAGAGAATTTAAATCCCTTAAAACTTTTTTATTGTAAATGGGAACTAATCTTGATTGTCAATGTAACTCAATTTGTATTGTTGATTATGGGGGAGTTCAACTACAAATGGAGATAATCACTTCATTCGTAGTTGAATATATTTAAAAATCTTTACTCAAACACTTAAAAAGATTACATAACTAAGAAAAATAAAAAGAATATAAAATAAATCTCAAAAACTAACATTCGAGGGAGATAGGATTGAAAATTGTTCCTTAATTATGTTAACACATCAATTCATTTGTTCCTCTCTCGAAGGACATGCTTCATAGAACTAAAACCCTTAATATGAAAGAGCATCTTGTACTCGTCAATTAAGGGAGATAAAATGAGATTAGACATTAAACTAGTAGACATAAAGTTTAACCACACATCACCATAAACTTTAATATTAGTCATATTTAGTTCCCAAATGAAAAAAAAAAAAAAAAACCTCGAGAGTAAAAATTATTATTTTACTCCTTAAATTATATTTTTATCCGATTAAACTCAAAACTTTAAAATAGTTTAAAATGCACTCCAATAACAAAATTAATAAAATTTAATATTTTTATCAGATTTAAGAATAAAAAAAATATCAAAACAATCTCAAAATATTGAAAAAAATTAGAGTGTTACACATATAACATGATATAACCGTTCATACAAGATCATTTTTATTGTTAGAGGCTTTGGCTTTAATATAATAAGATTTGATATTTGTTTAAATTGCTAAATGTGGTACATCTTTAATTATTTACTTTATATTTGAAAATTTACAAAATAAAAATAGATTTTTAGCAAAATTTCTTAATTACTTCAAGGTTATATGTATTTGCGCATACATCTCACAGATTTAAAATTAACCAACGTAATTTGATAACCAATTTAGTGTGTTAACCAATATCTTCTTCCGTGCTTCATGCTACCTAAATATGCATAAATAATATCACATTTGTTACCTATACTTTTATAAAATATCTAGTGTAATATTTAATTTTAAAAATCTTTAATATAATACTTGCACTATCAATATGTATCTTATTATAGTATATGTACATTCATAAAATATTCAATACGGTACATGTTCTTTGAAAATGTTTAATATTGTACCTAAATAATTAATATATAGTGAAATGTTAAACCAGTCAATTAAAATTGAAGACATAGAATTTTTTTCTTTTTCAAACCATCAAGTCCACAAGAATAATATAATATTATGTTAAAAAAATAAATAAAACAAAAAATTAAATCTAATCAAATAATTAATTAATTAAACATATGGTTAATAAAAATGTAGTAAATATTATATTTACATAAGCAAAAATGTCATTTTCTCCATTTAAGTACAAATATTTTTAATGATTTTTAAATAATATTTTTTATTATCTATGAAAGTACAAATAATAAGTTTAGTTATTTGTTAATTGTTAATTTGTTTTTAGTTTTATTAAATTTTTCACATAATATTATTTATTTATCTGGATTTAATTACTTGAAAAAAAATTGTGTCAAATTTTCATTAGTTGGTTTAGCAATTCACTAATTTAAGCATCACATTAGACATTTTTAAGATGCAAGCAACACATTAAATATTTTATGCAGGTATAGGTGCCAGATGTGACATTATTCCAATATATTTTAATTATTGTGAATTTAGCATGTATAATACCTGTATTTCGTTTCCATGGTTGCAACAGTCTAAATATGCAATGGTTTTGCTTAATCCTCGCAAAGTGTTTCAACGTAAAACGTCGAACCTCCTCCCCTCTTCATGCATATCCAATTCTTCCCCAAAATTCAAAGGCCTATATATATGCATCTACATCTATTGTTAACTATTAATAAAAAGGGAACTCTCTTATTGTTAATCATTATCAAAAAAGGAAAATCTCTTTTGTTAATCATAAAACCTTAAATAGAAGAACAAATGGCACGCCAAATCCTTGCTCTTACTCTCGTCTTAATTGCCCTTTTCGTGATGGTTTCTGCTGACATCAAGACCGCCGCCACCACGCTTGTTGCCGCTACACCCGACAGTAATGGTGACATTGGACACATTGGAAAAGTTGCAGGTGCACCCTCTAGTGTTGGTACAGTTGAAGGCCCTGTTGGCAGTGCGGTTGCTGGTGCTATCAGTGGTGTTGCTACTGGTCAGCCTCCTAGCAGTGATGGTGCAACCATGGTTGGGGTAACGGCAGCTGTCACTGGAGCTGCTGCGGTTGCCAGCTACTTTGTCTTCTAAGTTTAAGATTTTGGAGCAAAAGGCTGGTTGAATTTGTTCATGAATAACAAAGGGTCCCATTACATACTAATTTGTTATCGTCATATGAAATATGTATTTTAGCTTATTATTTTCTAAAACTAAAAACTTCAAAATCGTAGTTTTAGGTGTAGAGATACTTGCATATTGACTGACTTAATGATAGCATGATTGCCAAAGAAACAATTCTATAAATAAACTGATCCATAAAGAATTAAAATGACTCTTCTTAAACACTTACGTCAAGTACGTTCTTCCAGAACTTGGTTAATTCCTAAATTAAAGACCCATTTCCTTATCTTTACGAAGAAGTCTACCTTGAATTTCACAATCAGGGGGAGAATATGGTGTGTATATTTCTCAAGAGTCTATATGGTTTAAAGCAGGCTTCAAGACAGTGGAATCAAAAATTAACTCAAGCCTTGACAGCTAGTGGTTATTCACGATTACTCCATGTTTTCTAAAAGGTAAGATGAGAAAATTGTTGTAATGTCGATATATGTAGATGACCTGTTGATTGCTGGTAATAATGAACGCATGATTTCAGAGTTGAAAATGACATTGCGTAAGGATTTTAAGATAAAAGGATGCGGGTGACTTGAAGTATTTTTTTGGGGCATTAAAGTGGCGAGATCCAAAAAGTATGAACTGGAATGGAAAGATCGAAACCTTTCAATACACCTATGGAAGAAGATTCGAAGCTGACCGTAGAAGAACACAATCAAGTAACCAGTAAAGGAAAAGCTGATGAATGCAGAATTCTGTAAGAGGTTAATAGGAAAACTCTTGTACTTGACACAGACCAGGCCAGATATTGCATTAAGAGTGGTTCCATCTATAAAGAAAAATATAACACTTGTTTGATATCGATGCAACAAGTTATTTGCAGGTTATGGCATATTGTGATCCAGACAGGGGCTGAATTTGGTACTCCATATGTTGCTATCATTTTCGGTATTTACAAATAAGAAAGACGACATTAAACTGTCAGTCTTTTTCCCCGTCCCCAGAACTATAACTTCTAACATTGACTTCCTAATTTCTAAACCCTTGGATAAAGCCGGTTCTTAAACACAGCATCAACGATTGTGCTTTGTAGTAGGGTACAATTTGGTAGCTTCTCCCATGACTAGTAAATCAGTGATTGGTTTTAATATCAAGTTCTTTAATTTCCTAGAAATCTGTTATGAAAGAGGTTTAGATTCATAATTTGTCATATCGAAGGTTGACAGTTTTTATAATAAAAAAACCACCAATTTGTGATCTTTCTTGATACTTGGACCATATGCAAGCACATTTATTTGTAAAAGCAAATAGACGATTTCTTCGTTTGGAATTGAGACCAACCTCTAAATGAAGTACTATTCATGTGGATAAGAGTTTTTTTTTTTTTTTTTAATTAATTTTCAGTCCCGAAGCACATGGTGGTTCTGAGGGAAAAAAAGAGATTTTACAATTAATCAATGTAATGGGAGCAAAAGGGGAAAAAACACAGGCATTAAATACTAATTAATCATATATTATGTTGGAGTAAAGATGTCACTATTGGTTTATCCAGTTGGGGCCAATATTCAATGTCATACAAAAAATTATAAGACAAAACAATACACACAGAAAAATGATCTCTAAAATTTACATAACATAATTATTAATATAATTAAAAAAAATACCATCCCACAAACAAAACACAAAACGGTCATCTCTCTTTTGGTAACATGTAAATGTAATCTCAATTGGAACTTCATTGGGCCATATAGTCATCCCCTTTCGACCTTTCTTCTCTTGTGGCCTCCATAAAAGTAACACTAAACCGATCAAGTTTATTTTCACCTTTCTTTCCTACCAAGCATATTTAATTTATTTTCTTTTCACTTTTCCACTAACTCATATCCTTAAACTCAACCAATCACACTCTTAAACTTTGCTAGGTAGAGTGAAAAGAAAATTGGAAGGATTAAAAACTAGAAAGAAGGAAAACATATATACTCTTTTTCATATTTTTTTCAATGCATTGCTTGGTAGAATTCAAAATGAAAGAAAAGAAAATAAAACAATTGAAAAATACACTTTTGAACTAAAATATACAAATCTCTCATTGTCCCTCCTCTTATCATTCCAATCTGGAAAAATTAATTTTATTTCCACTTTTCCCCAACCAAGTGTCCAAGCACACCCCTAGAGAAATGATAAAAAAATAAAATAAATCCCATATAAAGAACACCATAATTGTTGCAAAGTGTACCTTAATTACAAGCAAACCATATTTGAATATTAGCCAACTTTATATATTACACAAAAGATCAACACCAAATTACAAAATGCCAATAATAAGAAAACTGAATTTCTAACACAAAGTATCCCTATCTTGTTTGCTAACAGAAAATGCACTGGTGAAAGAAATGACACTTAAACACCACCGGGTTTGCTGCTCCCACCAAAACACAACCAACCACCCTGCTCCATAGATATATTTTTTTAAATCCCTATCACGTCCTATATGCTTCTGAAACTAAATCTGCAATTCGGCTCACATTTTTTTCCAACTATTTGATATCCATCCGATCAGCAAGTGTAGGCAGTGCTTGCCGGTAACAAATCTGACTGCATTCTATAGTGCTGCCATTAGGACCCTTTACTCCTAATTAAAGAATGAATGTAATAATTTTAATTTTTTTACCATTGCTATTAAGACTGGCTACCTAATATGTTCTACATCAACCGACCTCTTACAACCAATACACATGAGCACCAAGCAAAAAGCAGGAATAACTGAAGTAAACTGATGAGCTTGATGGCAATTGAAATAGCAAGTCACCACCTTGAGCATCATCAGAGAATTATTTTTTCATTAATCACCTGAAAAGAAAATTTGCCTCAATACATCCCCTTAAACACAGGATTTGTGCGGCAAATGCTTGCTCCGTGTTCCTCATATTCTGCTTTTGTATGAGATGCCTGCACATTGAAGAGGTCAGGAAACTTTCAGCCAAAAGCCAAGTTTTAGCATATGAGATTAAGATTGATGCACAAGGCAACAAAAATGGGAAGCGCATCAGAAAATTGACATATCAACCAAAGCAAGAACATTAGCTGACAATAGAAGCCAAACTCGATGCCATTCAGCGGCCTGTATAGAAACAAGAGTGACAGATGAGCTTAGAAATAGAGATACATACCGCATAAAATTCAGGTGTTGATGCAAGTACAGAACCTCCAAACCACACTGCAAATCCTTGGATAGGATGACTGACTACATTAACTTCCACAGGTTGTGCCTGGAAGGTGAAGCCCCAAAAGGAGGTTAGCACTGAGCTTCTCTTAAATGTTAATGGGATGAAAACGTAAATTAAGGCCCAAAAGTGCTTACTTTTACTTCCCCACCATACCGAGCATCAGAAGCAAGAACTCGGGCATCTACAATCTTTTTCAGATCCCGCTGCAACCTTCTGTGGAAGTCTTTGAACATGGTTGATCCACCAGATAAAACTATATTCTGAAAGAATTAAATAGTGACAAAAGAAGTGTAAAAAGATCTTATATTAAAATAAAGAAAACATGTGCAGATTTCCTTTTTCTCTTCTCAATTCATTCATTAGTCTATGAACTTAACTTTTGGTCATTATCAAGAAAGTAAACAGCAATTGACACAGCCAAGTACCAATGTCTTGCAACTAGGCTAAGGTTTTTTTTTTTTTTTTGGTCTTAAAAAATAGGAATCAACTAGCGACACTTTCAATATATAGATTTATACCAAACCAAGTTAGAGAAAGGAAATTATAATCAACTCACGAGTACTGGAGATTGATGCAAGAGATAAAATAAAAAAACCCAAATTTCCAAGAACGACATCCGTGAAAAAACTGAAAGCTGAGCTAAGAACCAATCAAGATGCAAAGTGCATGACTACCAGTTTAATCCTTAATCATGCATCTAAACCTTCAAATATAATATTTTCTTCTTGTTCATTTAGATTTATCTTGTCTAAGAATGAAAATTTTGCAATATTCTTATCTTTTTCTTTTGAGCCTATGCATATTTCACCTTATACAAAGCCCTTCTTGTGTCAATTGGTGCTGACTGAATGCACTTATCTATTACAGTCGGCAAAGGAGTTGTAAAATTACTGCTATGGATCTCGGGATTAAACAAAACCTGTCAAACCAACCATTAGGTAAAAATCAGTAACAAGCAACATTCCAGAAGCAATTTGTAAGCAGCCAAGTTAAGGTAGTGTTTCTTTTCTTGGAAAACAAAGTCAATCATCACATACCTAGCTGTATCACCAAAGTAGGAAATTGCCAAAGCATGCCATTAAGAAATGTAAATAGCACAGGGCAATCAAGATTTTCCCCTTGTATAAAATGTATATATAAATCCTAGACTAACACCCCCTAAAAGTAATCTTATGAGATTGACATATACGTTAATATTAGGGAATTCTGCCAGTAATCTTAAATTTTAGAAATAAGCTTACAAGGAAAAATAGGACAAACCTCTGGGCCCAAAAATCGTTCATAACCAATATCGCAGGAGTATGGTGCCCCTGTCTTCAGTCTAATACCTCTCCATTGTTTGATGTACTTTGAAGGTTCTTTATCATGCTTGTTGAACTCCTGCAATACATGCAAAACATGGTTATGACCAAATTGTTAAAAGAATGCAGAACTTCTGAACATCATTAGTCATGTTGGGTAAGAATGACGAGGCAAACAATAGAGTCAAAGGTATTTACAAAATCACAATCCAATGAAAGCAAAATAACCTTGACAATATCAGAACAAGTATAGCAATATCTCTCCTTCACTTTCCGAGCTACTTCAAATGAGTCCTCGGGTGGAACTTTCTCTCCTCTTTCCTGCAAATAACAGAGTGAAAAGGCAAGAATTCATGATTACAGAACACATTATTTTACAGTCTCTATATCCACAAATCTAGGATACACACACAAACACACATAATAACAACTATTAGAAGATTCAATACTAAAGCCCAGTGTTTCCGAGCCTTTACAAACAAAGCCATCTTGGTGAACAGATACCACAAGAACAATGATAATACAAAGGAAATGTTCCAGAAATGCCAAAAGAAAAACAGAAGCAGGAAGACACTTTAGTTTTTCTTGCCACCAGAGAGCAGTTCCTGTTCTCAAATTAGATTAGCATCGCTTTGAAAGGCAAACAATTCAAAACAATAAAACGCACATATGTAAAATGAAATTGTGTTTCCTCAAAGAAGCCACCACATAGCCGAAATAACAATTGGAAGGATGCAAGAATGTTCACAAACTGGAACAGAATGTTTGAAAGCACAGCATATAAAGGGAAGTGCATAAGCATATAAATCGCAATGTTGTCAAGGGCCTACTCTAGGTGCTAGAATCCTTATATTGCCTCATGTGAGAGGCAAAAAAAGAGTGAGAAGCACTCGCTTAAGTGAAATAAAGTGATATTTTGTACAAAAAGCAAACTTTTTGTGGAATATGCATGATTTCCTTCTGCTCTCACGAATGTTGAATACTCAAATTTTGAGAAGTAGAGAGTTCGATATCATCCCCTTTCTTACTAGTAAACAAAGATAGAAAACTCCTAATTCAATCAGGCAAGCATTTTGTATGCCTATCACCTTACAAAAATTAACGCAGTTAAGAGCACCAGAAGTGTGCCTGATCAAATGTGCCTTGCCTGAAAGGGTCGAGGTGCTTTTGTTGCCTAGCGCTAAGGCGAAAGGCATAGGCATGCCTAGGTGCAAAACTTGAGAACACCGATAAATCCAACCATAGCGTTACAAAAATTAATGCAGTTAAGAGCACCAGAAGTGTGCCTGATCAAATGTGCCTCGCCTGAAAGGGTTGAGGTGCTTTTGTTGCCTAGCGCTAAGGCGCATAGCATAGGTGTGCCTAGGTGCAGAACTTGAGAATACCAATAAATCCAACCATGGACAAGGCTGAGTAATGCCAAGGAGTGTATGTTTTTTCTCATCAACACATGATAATAACCTTAAGTACTTGACAATTGAATAAATAGCAATCAGTGATTTCAGATCACAAGTCATGGGAAAAAAACAAAAATACCCGCATCAGTTGTTGTATAAAGAGAGTAACATCTTTTCCCGCTATTGGTATTGACTTAATGCTGCTCCCAATAACATAACCATCTGCAACAGGTACAATATGCGTAGCCCCATCTCCAACATCCACTACCACCCCTGTCATCTCACACTACAGAAAACTGTAGGTCAAACTAAATGAAAATGATCAATATATAAGGATGATGACGGTTAGCAATAAAAACAACACCCAAAATGGTCTGAAGCTAAATAGAAGCTAGAGCGGTTCTTTAAACACTACAAGCATGAAGTATTCAACATAACGCACAGCTTACACCCACAAGATTAGCAACAGCTATATGCCTCCATCATAGTTCTCTCTAATAATTAAAGATAAATAAACAAATAAACAAATTTAGACGCATGGAAACAGTATAAGGAAGGCACCAGAGATTAACAGTTATCACGATCGCTACATGTTTACTGCAATTGCATATGTATCGGATGCTATCGTGGTCGTGAATTTTTCTCAAATTTGCACAGTTTCTTATAAAACATAATAATTATAGTTCTGAGCATACAATTTTATTTGTAATGAAAAATTTAAGACAATAGATTAAGCAAAAAGTTCAGCCTTTCTTAAGGATCAGTGATATAATCTATATGACAATTCTTTCTCAATCACTAAATGGATTTAAATCAATTGCTAGTAGTCTGATGAATACCTAACCATCCTAGAACCAACTTTCACACTCAAGATTCAACCTTAAAAGGTGTAGTTTATAACTATAAAAGAAACTGAAAATCATGTACAATCAAGGACCCTAATTGATTCATCCAACTTACTAGTAAACATCTAACATGAAGATATATAATACCAGAAAACAGAACACTACAGAAACCAGTCACAAACCTTAGATGTAGTGTACCCAGCAGCTAAAGCAAGGACAGAATTCACAGCAATATAGAGCCCTGGAACATTAAACGTCTCAAACATGATTTCACCCATATATTCTCGATTCTCAGGAGCAGTAAGTGGACTCTCGGTCAGCAAGAAGTAATGATCCTCGGGATCACACCGTAAATAATTAAAAATACATTGTTGCCAATATCGTTCCATGGCATCCCAATTATCCACTTGACCATGCTTAATGGGATGGGTAATGTTATAGTTATTACTTGATCGTGATCGCGTGAGTGCTTCATCTCCAATGAAGAAATCAAGATCTGCCATTACCCCAGCTGAATACTGAGCTAACCAATTAGATTTGGAAGAAGCTCTAGATTGATTTAGAAGAGATTCGTTAACTGCTACTACTGTTGGTTGAATAAAACATGGCTCTACATTACCCGCAAAGCCCATCTTAGTATATCTGCAAACAAATTAAAAAAAAAAAAGAACCAGTTGAATAATAACAAAAAAATGAGATAGTGAGCACGTAGTTTAGAGTAATATTCAGTTACAAAAACGAGAAGATAAACAGTACCCAGTGCCGTTGTCGATGACGACAGCGGGGCGAGAAGTGGGATCCATCCAGAAGAGAAACGGAAGGTAGGAAATCGGTTTTGGTTGTAGTGGCGGTGGCGGTGGATCTGCGAGCGAGACCCAAGAGAAAATTGAGGACAAAGGATCATGGTCATGAAGTGCGCTTGAAGAAGCGCAGGTAAGGAGAAGCGAACTCCACTGTTGCTGAGGAGGATGGTATTGACTCGATATCAACAACAACAACAAACTTGGATCCCAACTGAAAGCAGTGACGTTTCAATGGTATCGAATAGCAGTGGTTGGCGATATCGAAAGATAATCCAATAACACTACCCATTGCAAACCTCCCTTCCCTTCCATAAAAATATTTCTCATCATTTTATCAACAAATTCCCTCTTTTCCTTTTTCTCCCTTCATCTATACTTTTCTTAGTAATCAAATGAAATCATAAAAAGACAAAGCAACAACCACTTTCCTTTCTTTATTTTCCTCTTAAGCTTTGGCTTAGTAAAATTTTTACTAGAGCTAGGTAATATTTTCACTTTCGACTCAATTTGGACTGTTGAGATCAAACTTCTTTTCAAATTGCGAGGAAGGTTGCTACAGGTAACGTTTTACCTATTAATATAAAAAATTTGGAAGAGATGCAGAAGTAACCAATATTGGAAACAAGTTGCAAGGGAGAACTTGCTTCCCTTTTGTGTCACACCATTGGTAACAAGTGATTCTGCACCAGTTTCCACTTCAATTTTCAGCATGTTACTTGAAAGAGTCCAATTGAATCCATTTCTCAGGGTTTATCACTCCCAAACATATCGGATTACCTAACCCATCGGTATTAATTTTTAGAAAGCCAGCTTTTGGCTTTTGCCATAGCTCGGCTCACTAACTCTCCTAATATTAGTGGCAACTCCCAGATATTCCACATCTGTTTCCATGGTTGAAAAGGATGGCATTTCCCACAAAGTAAACGCAAATAGAGTTGACCCATTACCAGAGGGGAGGAGTGCACATATGATAATCACTTTAGGAGATCAAGAAAAGTTTGTTTTCCACTATCTTCATTTACTTTCTCACATACTATAAGTTAGAACTTGTAAGCAAAATTAGAGAGGCAAATTTGTTGAGTGTCAATCCTAGTGAAGATTGTTTAATTATATAATGCAAATAGAATAAAAAATCTTGACTTGAAGTTCTAAGTACAAAATCTTTATTCATTTTAATTCCTAAGCTTGAAAAAAGAAAATATTAGTAATAAATTTTTTAAAATATGGAAATCAATAACATAACTATTCAAAAATGATTTTGTTTAGGAGGTGATAAGATTTGAACTATGTCAAACGAGTACTAAACAATAAAATTTATGAATGGGTAATTATTTTAATACAATATAATTTTCTTTGTAAATATAAAAGTTTCATATCATAATTATATTTATAATTAATAATTTTTTAATGAAAATTAATTTTTATTATTTTGAAATTGTATATTTTATAATTAAGCAAAATTTACACATTATTATTTATTTTAGTTTGTTATTTTAATACTTAAATAATTATTTTTGAATGAATAATTATTTTATATATCATTTAACTATCTCAACATATAACATTTAAGATAATATTTTTATCTTTTGATAAAATAATTATAGAAATATTATAATATTAAATTATTCATAAATATTTAATAAATAAAATGTTTTAATATTTTTATTACTGCTTTAGTTACTTGAAATATATACCAGTTATTGATTAAAAAGTGGACACGTGGCATGCCAATACTCTCTCTCTCCCACCCTTTTGGGTCCTAGCAAAGGGTGAAAAATACGAACACAAAGACAACAAAAACATGCGTCCCGGCCGGGTCTGAGCTGATTCAGGGAGCTGAGTGAAATGAAACTTCATTATTGTCCCGCTAAAACTGCTTTAACAGCTATCAACAAAAATGGGTTCCCTTCAGCTCAGGTTCTCTTCTTATTATCTGCCTGGAATTTTATGATTTTATTTGTCAAAAATTGCTTTAAGTTTCTGTATTGGGGTCAGCGGGCTGATATAAAATTAGTTGGGATTTGAGTGGTGTCTGATGTCTCAGTAATGTAGTTTGCATTCACTTTGGCAAGAAAGCAAAGAGTTAAATAGTGAGAACTTTAAAGTCCAAACAATTTAGAAATGTTTTAATTTTCCTTCAGATTATGGTTTTCATGGACCTCTATAGGCAGGAGAACATGTTGCCTTCAACTTCTTGGAAGTAAATAGTGTCATTGAAAATTTTGCTCTCTAGAATTGTTAAAATCTGTCATCTGTTAATTAGATTTGGAGAGAAATGTAGATATGTAGGTTTGGTAAATGTTAGAGGCAGCATATAAGAATTGAGGAGGAATAAAGTGATATATGGTTTTGCAATTTTATGGTGTTAGATTTAAGAATATGCTCTGTAGTTTGGCCTTTACATGTGGTGGCAACTTGGTATCATATCAATCATGGTTGAAGTAGTTAATAAGTTATTTCAATGCTTTATTTCACCATTTCTTTCTGATTCTCCTTTTGCCTCTCCCTTGAAAGTAAAATTCCTTGCTTGCTTTCTCCTTGCATTGTCCTTTTGCTGCTGCAGCCATTGGTGCTACCAAGCTATTGCTAGTAGCCATTTATGATACCTAAAGATCAATACGCACTTGTATGGCTTATTGATGCTATTGTCCATCTTATTATTGTAGTTTTTTGGGATTCATACTAACAGTTGAGCAGTGTTTTCCCAACTCCAGGCACTCCCTAACACCAAACCAAGTGGTGAAGAGTTCATGTCAAAATTGCTTCGCAGAAGGTGGACATTGCTCAGTCCTGATACCAATATTCATCAAATTACAGTTTCTTCAAAACAAGGGCAAAAAGGAGGGGGATTGTTTAGCAATGTTTCTTTCTTAAACAATAATCAGCCTCATCTTGGCAACATGATGCTTTATGAAAATCAAGGCTTATCTTTCTATATTGTAAGGGATGATTTATTGCACCCCTTTGTCAATGGCAATAAAGCAAGAAAACTGGACGGACTGCTTCCTCTCATTGAAGATCATGGTGTGACTGATGTGGTAAGATTGTGCATCCATCACATTTAAGATGGCAAGTGGATTAGATTTACCTATCTTTTACATGAATATGCATTATCCATCTGGTTCCACATGTTAATTTTTTGCTTTATTCTCTTCTATGAACTGCCTTATATCTTTATCCAAATCTGGTAGGACAGATGGCAGGTCTGATATCATTCTTTATGTGAGATGTTATATGCTTATGTGATGCTGACCAATGTTATTTAAGGGCTTACTAGACTAAGGATTAATTGTTACCATTTATTCACAATGTTTACATGGGTGGCTTGAATAGAAATAGGTTGTAATTTTGGAAAAGAAAACTTATGGAATAAACAGTTATGGTCAACATTTTGTTCTCAGGACAGGAAACATCTTACCACACATACAACCTCTAGCGTATAGACAGATATCATTGCACTGTCTCCTAGATGCACCCCTCCTCCCTGCTTTCTGTCTTTTTCTTTTAAGTGAATTTTCATCGGTCGAGAGCCTTTTCAATCTTGCAAACACTGGAGACTAGATAATTTCATATTGAGAACTTTTCTAGGTTACATGTGGTGGTTGTCAAAGCGCGCATGCAGCAGCTGTTGGTAGGTATTTTCTTGTTTCAGTTACAAGTGTAAATTCCTCTTAAACTTTCTTTCCCAGAATTCTAACAAGCTTTGTTAAATACCAGTCACATAAAGCCTTGCTTCATATTAGTCATTTGTGTGTTTTCCAGCTGTTTCTTGTGCAGAGAGAGGACTGAAGTCACACTTGCTTCTACGAGGAGAGCAGCCACAAATTCTGACTGGCTATAACTTGATTTCAACAATATATGGAAATGTAACACATGTTCCAAGATCTTTTTATGCCCACAGGGAAGAAATGCTACAGACGCATGCTAGTATGGTTGCAGGCCATACAGGTAGCGTCATATATTGCAGTGATATTATTGATTCTTCTCTAGCGTCCCAGACATTTGAGTGTTCAAAGTTTGTGCAAAGGGATGCTCCTAGAGGCACCGAGAACCACTCAAGGAAGGTTGCGATAGTCAATGAAGGTGCTAAAGATGCTGTTGCATTACTAGGTAAAAGAAAATTGTAGATTCTCTATTTGGATATAATCTTGTATACTTTTCACAAATATAATCGTGTTCTTTATTAACATCCAACATTGCCTGTCATCACAATGACAGGTTCCAAGAATACCTTATGATATAATTCTTGCATTAACAATAAATTGCTTGCTTTGTATGCATAAATAATTTATGTAGATTATTCAGCTCGAAAGTGATGTGCAGGTGAAAATAATTGCCTTTATTATTCTAGACTTTGATCTGGTTGATAATGGTAACTCATGTCAGATGGCCAGGGCCATCCACTAGAGAATAAAGGTCTTTATACTTCAACTGCCTCGGTCTCACGGCTTTCGCATCATGGCTTCTGTGAAAGAGCATAGTCTTTAAAAACCTTAGGGTTTTGTCTACAATCTGTCCCCATTTCTTTCTTTATTGATATTCTAGAGTTTGTAAATTCTTAATCCCTCTATATGCCACCAATTTATCAATTTCAGGTTTTAAGTTGTTATTCTTTGATTTCTAGGTAGCTTCAATTAATTGGTTTCTTTCATATAGGTATGTTTCGGCTGGTTGACTACTTATCTCAGGACCATTTACTTGGAAAAAAAAGGGCTTTCAATTTTGTTGTGGATTCTGGTACTGGAACAACTGCTGTTGGTTTAGGCCTTGCTGCCATGTATCTAGGGTGTGTACTGTTTTTATCATATATCTTTCTGGTTAAGTCTAATATTCTCAAATAATTACGTAATTTTCTTATGAATGAATTTCTTAAATTGAAGTGCATTTCACTAAATACTCATTGATACTGTTGCACTTGCAATTTCCCAGGCTTCCATGGAAGATTACAGCAGTAATGTTGGCTGACACAATGGACACTTACAGACAACAAGAGAGACGATTAATTGCTGAATTCAAGAGGCAATTTCGTTTTCTTCTTGATAGTCACAAACTAAATGGAGCTAATGATGGAATTGTGCGCTGGGTAGACCGTTGCCATCCAAGAAAGTAAAGTACTGCTACTTTTGTTTTCTTTTTAATTGCTTACAGTTTAACTTCTGCATAAGCTAATTCCCAACCTCTTTGATGCACGAGGGGCATCACCTATGATGGACACAATCTTTACTGAGAATATTTATTTATATAATATAAGAAATGAGACCTCTAAATATATGGCAGAGAAAGATAAGCGTGCTTGATGTGTTCCCAAAGAAATCTAAGATTGAGAAGGATATTGACCAACCAAAAGTAGACTTGAACTAGGCTTTCTTATGAAGTATAATGTGTCAACATGAGAGAATTGCAGGGTTTCATTTTCTCCATTCTTTATGATTTAAATTTCAATGATGCAATTTATTGTTTTGATTTACATTTGAGGGTGTAGTTATAAGTTTTCTTCTGAATCATTTCACTTGGGTGAATGAAGGGAGAAGCAATGAAACCGAAGTCTTTACACGCATCTTTAAGAGGCAATGAATTAAAATTGAACCTGCAAATTGCAATGTTCAGTCAAATTTGCACCAGTGACTGTGGTAATGCTGGAGCATCTGTGAAACTAATTAATGCTATAAGAACTCATGAAGTTAATAAAAGAAATGTCAAACGATAAACGATAACCATTTGTATCATAGTTTATTCTCGAAGATAGCTTCTTATTCTCAGACTAAATCAATTTAGATTTCGTTTTTGCTCTTTGTAATAGATTTGGCAATGTTTTGGAAGGAGAAATAGAAGCTTGCCAACAAGTTGCACAGCAAACTGGTATTCCATTGGATCCTGTATATACTTTAGCAGCTTGGGAAATGGCCACAAGAATTACCTGTGCACATGAAGATGATTCCAATGTGGTGATACTTCACACTGGTGGGACACTGGGTATGTTCGGATTAGCACAGAGGTACAAATCATACTTTGGTATGCTGAACAATGCAATAAATAGTTGATTTTGTGTTCTAATTCGAAAGAGTTTCATCTTAATCTTGGCGGGGAGGTAGAATACGAGAAACAGGGTAAGAGAGAAACGAATAGGTTCCTACTATTTGGTGTTCAAACTGACATAAAGAGTTAATTTTTATAAATCTTTCTGCGAAATTTGGTATTCAAACTTGAGTCATATCTGTGTGTACGTTTAATGTGTAGTTTCAGAACACTGACAGAACATGAGGTGAATACCATTAACTCGGCACATGATGATCTTAAATTTTGGGTTTGAATGGCAGCACTTCAATGCTGTGGAATCCTCAAACTTGTAGGGTTTAGTTTTCATTCATTTCATTTCTTTCACACGCTCTAATTGAAGCAGGAACCCGCCTTCCACACTCATCTCATGCCTGCTGCTTTCACTAGTCATGGTTTAGTTTTCAGTGCTGGTTATCCAATTATAGTGACGACGCTTAATTTTGATTTATTTAATCATCAGGGACTCTCGAGCGCACTAATTTGTAGTCAAATGACATTCAATAAGCTAAGATTCCTATTTAAGTATTTATAACCTACCTATTCAGACTATTTTATAAGGAAAAGAAATGGAGTTGGCTTTTCAGTGACATTGGCTGTACTGCAATCATACCTTAGGAATGTAAGTTAAGTGGCTAATGGAGCCCATGTGTTTAATTTTCAGATAGGAAAAGACATAAAGCTGCATTACCATAAAGCTAACGTTCTACCTGCAAAATACCAGTCATAAATGTATGCATATATGTGCATATAACACAGGAAATAGATGGTTGATCCAAGGCCGAACTCTCTTGTCACGTTTATACAATATTACATGCCCTAATAATAATTAACATGCTCTATCAATGTTAGTCCAATTTAATGAGAGGAGTTCTATTTTCTCAACTAAAGCTTGATTTTGCAAGTAATAACTTGGAAGGTATTAAACTCACAAATGGATGGGTTTTTTTCTATTTGCTAAAAAGTTCAAACAAATGCACTTATAAAATTGCTCTAAAAGAATCCAACCAAGTCTTTGAGATGTATATGATCTGCTTATAACAATTAACTTGTATAAAATACATTGGAGGAAGCATGTGGAGTTGTTAAAATGGAGGAGGTTCATGTAATAAATGGTGTAGAGTCATTAAGAATAGTAATCTTAAGAATGTTGAAGTTGTATTTAAGTAGTGTGTAGATGATGTCTTTTATTCTTCTTTTAGAAGATGGGATTAGATGAAGGGGGTCTTGGGTGAGTCTTTCATCTCATGATTATTTTTCAAATTTGACTGCCTTCGAGATTAGTGAGCCTAGGCAAAGGCAAATTAAAGAGGAGCCGATAGGGGCATTAGCCCCCCAAAGTAGAAAAATTATAATTTTGCTTCCTCATAATGATGAAATTATAAATTAGTATACAATAAAAGGATACTTTACTCCACAAAAATGAAAAATTCTATTTAATCCTTTAAAAATGATGAAATCATAAAGTAATATATGACAAAATTATATTTTACCTCTTAAAAGTTCATAATTCAATTTCGGCCCACTAAAAAGAAATTTAGATTGTCCTCTGAGCTTGGAAGTTAGAAACATTAATGAAATTGGATCTAATATGATGGCTGTCCTTGGTGACGTCATGATGATGTTATTTTCATAATAGCTTGGGGTATAACAATTCACCTCTATTTAAAGAGAAGTTTATAAAGTGAGTGTTAGAATTCATATAAACTTAGTTGATACATTTAGGTGGTTAGCAAGAAGTTGTTAATATAGCTAGCATTTGTTGAAGAGTTGTTAAAGATTAGTTATCCTAGCCTTTTATAAATACTACATGTACAAATGAATTAAATCAACTATTCATTCAAGATACAAAAATATAATTATTTCTTCAAGATACAGAAATAGAATTGTTTCTTCCCATTCATTCTCAAATTTAAAAATAGAACTCTAGCTACACTAAGTACTGCTTAAGCATACCTTCTAGCATGGTATCAGTCGCCGTGTGATCCTCAGTATTATGGCTACCACGGAGTCCGCTAAATCTACCACGGTTGATGGTGGTTGTGCTATTTTCACTAGTGAAAAAATTGTAAACTCCTTCCCTCGGCATGATTTTGTGAAACTTGATGAAGGAACCTTCATTCCATAGCAACAACAGGTACATTTAATATTATGTGGATATGGTTTGATAGGATTTCTAGATGGAACCTTACCTCCGCCGAGAGGTTTATTCAGTTACCGGATGGTTCTCTTGCTCCCAATCTGTCCGCACCAGTCTTCATGCAACAAGATCAGTTCGTTTCTTCGTGGTTGCTTTCCATGATAAATGACTCCTTGTTGACTTCCTTCACGGATGCCAAAATAGCCTGCGATGTATAGACTACGACAACAAGTTTGTTTGCGGCCGACACCGGTGCTAAACAATCTAGGATTTGTCATGAACTTCATTCCTTAAAGAAAGGTAAGCTTTCGATTAAAGATTATGTTGCTCGCATAAAGAATTTGTGTGTACTTTTGGAAGCCTCAGGCACTCGTATTCTGGAGGCTAAGAAGACGGAATCTATGCTTGTTAGATTACCTCCTAAATTTGATGCCATTGTTTCATCGGTCTCTATTACGTCCGAGCCAATGCCGTTCCAAAAACTTGTAGATGCCTTGGTTGAGTGTGAGAATCGCCAGTTAAGGGCGATTCAAGAGGTACCCTTGCACGCTAATCTCATCAAGGGAGCTCCGTCACAAACTCTAGAAGGCTCCATCCGTAGTGCGCGCCTTCTATCCGGTTGCCGTGAGAGAGGATTCTAGCCGCACGTGCAATGCCAGATCTACAATAAATTTGGGCACATTGCTCAAAGGTTTTATTATAGGTTTAACTGCGAGTTTGGTGACTCATCGAAAATGAATCGGGCGTCGCGAGATGGTGATTGGTCCGTACCCATGATTTTTTTTCGGCCCCGGCGTTGGGGCACTTTACTGGGTAACATGTCTATGCACTACAATGAGGCTTTGGTGATGGAGGGGTGATTGCGTGATATTTATGATGGTCAAGTAATTATATGATCGTACCTAAAAACTAACTATTATCATGATAAAGGCAAGCACACCTATCGAACAGTAGTATAGTTTAGTGGCAAGACCAGAATGTCGAACCCACAAGAACTAAAAGTACTAGTAATAACTTTCTTTCTATTATCTAGCCTAGAAATAAAGGGAATTTGTTTTAACTAATTAACTAAGAGCACGACAGAAAGTAAATTGGGGAAATTACTTTTGGGAAAACTGATTGATTTAGACAATACCCAAGGAAGAATCCACCTAGACTTCACTTGTTATTAGATTCTGAACTAGACGATTTATTCACTTGACTTGATCCGTAGAAATCCCCAATTTATGTTAATATCTCTTTCAAGACTAAGAACAACTAACCCTAGGTTGATTAATTAAAATTTCTTTCTAATTAAAACCATTAGTGTTGCACTAACTCGATCTATGGATTCCCTTATTAGATTTAACTCTAATTCGACAGATTTTCGTCGTCCTATGTTTAGGATTGCGATCAACTCCGCTTAATTGTGTTGGATCTACTCTTAGACAGGGACTTTTGCTCCACTGAATAAGCACATTCGACTTATATTAATATCCTGAAATATTGACACCATAATTAATAACACAATTAAGAACAAATCAAGTATTTATCATATAATTTAAATATTAATAACAAGATCCATCTTAGGTTTCATCCCCCTCAGGTATTTAGGGGATTTAGTTCATAATTATAAAGGAAAACATCTAAAAATTGGGAAAACAACAAAATATAAAGAAAACCCAAAAACCCTGAAGGAAATTGAAGGGAGATTTTCAGCCTTGATGGAAATCCTGCTTCTGATATGGATCAATCGGCGTTCTTCGAGTAATTCCTTGCTTTCTACTTTGTGTGTCTCTTAGCCCTTTCCTAAGGTGTTTATATAGACTCTGAAATGCCTTTTTTAACCCCTAAGTAGCCTTTTTCGTGTGGAATTAAAGCAAGTCACGACAGGGACACGCCCGTGTGACTCAGGCTCAGGCCATGTTTAACACTATTAAATTGACAGAGGCGTGTGGATATCCCGTGTGTGGAGGTCCAGGCCGTGTTGCACTCTAATTTTGGCCCATTTGGTCCGTTTTTGGCCCATTTCTTGTTCTTTTCACTTTCCTATGCTTACTTAAGTGTAAAACATGAAATTAAAGGATTAGGAGCATCGAATTCCATAAATCTAATGATAAATCATCCATAAACGTGCTAAGCAGGGGGTAAGATTATGTATATATTATGGTTTATCAAATACCCCCACACTTAAGTATTTGTTTGTCCTCAAGCAAAATCATTAACTCACAATTAAGAATTCATTTTTCTCAACTTATAATTCCTATCAATAATGCTTCGAAATAATCCATAAGTAATCATACCTTGAGAATTCAACTAAAAGAACATCAAAGTTTCAAACAATTTAAGTTGAACATTTTATCACGAAAACATAGGTTTCTCCCCTTATCTAAGTAATTATCTTTAGTTCAAAATCACACAAAGTTAACATCCTCACTAAAGATTCACTCAAATCACTCAAGGTGTTTAAGGACAATAAGTTAAGCACTCGATTGTCAATATAAAAAGTTATTACCATAAACTTGCATGAAAATCAAATCTCTACCACTATATATTAACATGATATATCAATCAAAAGGTCTTTAGAAGGTTGCAACGTGGCTCTGGTTAGGGGGTATGGTCACAGGCTGAAAAAGGAGGTTAGAATCAAGATTGAATTGAAAAATTACCTAACTAGAAAAATACTTATACTGAGAAATTACATTCTTGAATAAATGATCCTAGAATTGAACTTTTCCTCATAAATAACATCGTTCATGCTCAAGCATAGCTTTGTAATGCTAACGACAAATCAACCAACTGAACAACTTCGTTTTTTTTAAGAACAAATCAAGTATGAAACTTTACTAGAGAACGGAAAACAGAGCTAAGCAATTTATTCAAATCAAGTCTCGAGAAAAATGGGGATCAAATTAATTAAGGGGATTTCAAAAATAATAGGCTGTTGGTTAATATTGAGGGTAAATCAATAAATGGGTTATTAGGCTCAAGGGGGTTCACTAATGATTAATTATGAGGGTAGGCTTTTATGGAGTGAGTGGGTTAAAACCTAAGTGCCTCTATCATCTTGGTATATCAAATCAATGGTGTGGTCTCGACATGCATAATCGAAGCAAGTTCTAGAATAACAAATCAATATTGACACACTCATAGCAATAAAAGTAAGCAAAAAAGAATATATGCTCTAAAAGCTCAAAATCTCACAGAAATTATGGCTTTTAATGTCAATACTGTGAATTTCAAATTTCAAGATAATACCTAAATTAGGGAGACAACCTAGAAAAAAAATTTATTCTAAAAAATCAACTTATCATGCTTGATTCTCTAATGACTTAAAGTTTAAACAATCAAAGCATAACTCCCTATGTTTTAATCCAAGACATATCAATAAAAATCATAAATCTATCGAAATTCATTCTAATAGTGAAAGCCAAGATTTAGGGATTTTCTGATAATGATATAATTTACTCCCCCCACACTTAATATGTACATTGCCCTTAATGTATAAAGATAGATCTTAAATAAAGGCAAAGGATTATAAGATAAGGAGAGAAGTGAAACTTCCTAAATATTGGATGGAATCCTTGAGTTGGAAGCATGGAAACTTGATTCTGAGGTGTATCTGTAGCTAGGGCAAAAGTAAGGATACTTCAGTAGTGATAGAGGGTGCCAATCCATAATTGTTGTGCTACAAGAATATTATACTTGGTGTTACAATGGTTATGGTCGTGGTTAAGCAGGACATGGCAGTCGTGGAGTAGTTTTCCTATTAGAGTTGGATATTCCTAAGTAATAGTTTGCTTTGGAGCTTTTTGTAACTGCGATAGCATCAATAAATCTTTAGGAAATATAAATTAGCACAGTTACTCATGAAGAAATAGCCGATATAAAATGTTCATTAAAGACTATGCTAAATATTTAGAGCATAAAAATTGAAATTGGAATAAAGAGAAAAATAAAGCTAAAGAAACCTAAAAGTTATAAGAAAAAGAAAAATAAAAATAAAGATAAAAACAAAAGTAAAGACAAACATAAGAGGACTTTGAAAGTCTTAATCCTCAGATGGTTCGCGAGGCGGGGGCGGTAATGAGATGTGGAGATGCTGACATATCTGCTGTAGAGTAGTGTCAATATGATCAAATCGCTGGAAGCACTGCTGCTTGAATCAAGTAAGGCACTCAGATATGTCAGACAATGAAGCAACCGCATGAACTGGGCGATGGATCAATAGTGGCTGAGATGGTGGCTCCTCGTAAGGTGGAGGGACATCGTTAGTAATGTCCTCTAGGTCCTCCTGCTCAGTGGATTAAACTAGACAGTACTGATGAGGATCATACCCACGACGTCGCTCGATCATCCTCATGTGTAGCATGCTCGAGATGCCCTGTGGGGACATCTGGCCTATAAGAGTGAGTGAGGATGATTGCGCCACTGTGTTAAGAAGGCCGAAGTGGCGAGCTAGTCGAGTCACATAAGGACCCATACACATTGCCCCATTCATATGTCTCTCTGCCTAATGTCGAATGGCGAGGGCGATGAAGTAAGCAAAGTCGAAGATGTGCCCATGCGCCATGCTCCATAGGAAGTAAGTGTTGTGGTTATTGACGACGTCGGTACTCTCTCGTCGGCCCGTCAATGTTTATGCGAGGATGGCGTGGAGGTAACGAAGTGATGGTAGGAGAGTTGTCGCCTTAGAGCGACTAGGGTTGTAAGTAGCTGAAGTAGTGATCAGGACCCTCCAACAGGCAGTGAGGGAATAATGAATATGTCGATGGAGCTCAGATAAGTCTTCTTCATCCATGAATTCTTCAGTATAGAGGCCCAATGCGATGCCAAACTCAGGGACACTCAACTGTCGTACCAACCCACCGAGACGGAATTGGATTGTGCCTAGGTCGTCGAACTATGACATAATCGTTTGTAGGTGAAAAGTAAAACAGAGCTTGAGAGTGAGCTCTAAGTACGTCCGTTCGATGATCTCAAAGAATCTCCCCCATAGATCAGTAGTCAGGAGGGCCCGAACCGCGTCTGTGAGTTAGACCTGCTTGAGGGTGGCCCAATCGATACATCACCTCACACCGAGGGGCCGTGCTCGAAGGATCTAAAATAATTCTTCCTGGGACCCTTGTGGAAATTGTAGAAAAAGGTGACGTATCTCGGTGGTTGCACTCGAAGATGTTGAACCAAGCCCCTTCTATTTTTTCGACGTAGGAACGGCAGCCTTAACTTTTCCACGTGGAGGGGTCATGGTGTACCTAAAAGGAAACAACGAATAAGCATGTGCTAAAAGTTTAAATCAAATAGCCTATAAAATGAAATTAAAACAAAAGAAATAGAAATAACAAAATCAATTGGGCAATCAAAATCAAGAAAAGAGTCTCCAAGTAAACATATGACATCTTCGAATCCTAATACCGAAGACTAAGTTTATAGTCATTATTAACAAAATTAAGTTAAGAAAATTGCATTATTAGATGAAAGTAAATAATCAAGAATGATAAGAGATTATCAATATTAGCAAAAAGATTAACCATAAATTCAAGTAAGAATAACTAAATCATATAGAAATAATAAGTAAAGAAAATAATGAAAAGAAAAAGAAAGAAAAAGAGAAACTGATGGAGAAGGGGTGTTGGCCAGAGTTGCGACGGCGGGGGCAACTTGGGGTATAAGTATTAGCGTGGTGGCCGGTGTTAAGACAGCAGCGGGTGGAACTTGTAAGTGGAGGGAATTGGGGAAATGAAATGGTGGGTAGAATGGGTTTATGTAGTGGGAAAAGTTAGGAGGAAGAAGAAAGAGGAGGGAGGAAGAGAGGAAAGTGACTAGAGTTAGGGGAGAGGAGAGACCACGGTGGCAGTTCAAGGGGGCTAGGGTTTGAGGGTAGAGTATTTTAGAGAAGAATGTGAATAGTAAAATGGGTTTAAATAGTGTTAGGGTACACGGCTGTGGCCCACGCCCGTGTGCCCTGGTTTTAGCCCGTGTGTTTCGTGATATTAGGGTTTGGGTGCTCTTGATTCGTGGCCCATGCCCATGTTCTTTGGATGTGTTGGTTCACATGGCTGTGTCACACGGCTGTATCGTATTAACAGGTTCGACCATGGTTTATAGGTACACCCGTGTTTTGTCTTTGCCATGCCTGTGTTACTCATGCCACGCCCGTGTTCAATTAACAGGTTCGTCCACGGTCATATCGCACGGCCGTGGCGATTTTTTGAAACCTGTGTCGCATCATTGGTTTTAGGAAAATTTTTCTCTATTTTCACACGGCCGTGTCTCCATCCGTGGTGTGTCCACGGCCTCAAGCACGCTCGTGTGTCTGGCCATGTGGCTTTGTAAAACTTGCGTTTTGAAGACTTAGTTAGTTATTTAGATGTTAGGAATTGAAATTAAAGATATCAACAATGTTAGTGCTCGGGTTGCCTCCCGAGAAGCGCTTGTTTAAAGTCTAAGCTTGACTTTCCTTTGTGTGCACCTTTTACGAGGGTTCATGGAGCCTAAGCTCCTCTTTATCATTCCTGAAATCCTCACCTTTATAAAGTTTAAGTCTATGACCATTTACCTTGAAAATGCCATAGTTCGGATGTGTTACCTCAACTGTGTCGTAGCGAAAAATAGTTTGTACTATGAATGGGCCTGACCATCTCAATTTAAGCTTTCCAGGGAATAATTTAAGCCTCGAGTTGTAAAGTAAGACAAGGTTGCCAACTTCAAACTGCTTAGGTTGCTTTAAACGAGTATCATGGCGTCGCTTTGTTACTTCCTTGTACAATCGAGAGTTCTCGTATGCATTGCTGCACCATTCATCCAACTCGTTTAACTGCATTAGTCATTTCTCACCTGCAAGTTTAGGATCAAGATTCAGAAATTTGATAGCCCAAAATGCCTTATATTCTAGTTCAAATGGTAAATGACAACTTTTCCCATAAATAAGTCTATAAAGAGATGTTCCTATAAGAGTTTTAAATGCAGTTCTATAAGCCCATAAAGCATCATCTACCTCTATTGCCCAATCTTTCTTATTCAATTCTACCGTTTTCTCTAGAATCCTTTTAAGCTCTCTATTAGCTACTTCGACTTGACCACTAGTTTGAAGATGGTAAGGGGTAGCTGTTCTGTGGTACACTCCATCTTTCTTTAGAACTTTATTGAACTGGGCATTACAAAATGAGTACCCCTATCACTAATAATTACCCTAGATGTTCCAAATCGAGAGAAGAGTTTTTTCAAAAATCTTACTACCACTCTAGCATCATTAGTAGGTAAAGCTTGGGCCGCCACCTATTTTGACATATAATCAACTGCTACTTAGATGTATTTATTTTCAAACGAACTAGGGAATGGACCCATGAAATCAATACCCCATACATCGAATATTTCGCATGAAAGTATATATGTTTGAGGAATTTCATCACGTTTAAAGATATTACCTGTCCTTTGGCATTTATCACAAGAAGTTACATACCTGATGGCGTCTTTAAATAGTGTGGGCCAAAAAAAACCTGATTCGAGTATTTTCTGAGCGGTCTTAGTCCCATTGTGGTGTCCTCTGGTTGGTCCTGAATGGCAGTGTTCTAAAATTCTGTATGTTTCTGTCTTAGTAACGCATCTTCAAATGACTTGATTTGCACATATACGAAAAAGAAAAAGATCTTCCCAAAAATAGTTTTTCACATCAGCGAAGAATCGCTTCATTTGCTGATGCGTCAACCCTTTTGGGGTTATGTTAGCTGCTAAGTAATTTATAATATCGGTAAACCAAGGTACCCCAGCATCAAATACAAGCAAGAATTTTTCTTCAGGAAATGCATCATCTATTTCGGCCTCGTCAAGTTCCTCAAGATGTAGATTTACGAGCCTGAAATGGTGATCTGCTGCAAGATTTTCAGCCCATTTTTATCTTGTATCTCTAGATCGAATTCCTGTAATAATAAAATCCATCTTATTAGTTGAGGTTTTGCATCAGACTTAGTTAAAAGGTAACAAAGAGCGGAATGATCAGTATAAACGATGACTTTAGACAAAATAAGATAAGGTCTAAATTTGTTGAACTCAAAAACCACAGCTAACAATTCTTTTTCCGTGGTAGTGTAATTCTCTTGAGCGGCTGTCAAAGTCTTGCTAGCATGATAAATTGGCTGAAAATGTTTGTCTCTTCATTGTCCGAAAACTGCACCTACTACAAAATCACACGCATCAAACATTAGTTCAAAATGTAGATTCTAATCAGATGCAATTATAATCGGAGCATTAGTTAATTTCTCTTTGAGAGTGTTGAATGCTTCTAAACATTCCTGATTAAAATCGAAAGGCACATCTTTTTCTAGTAATTTAGTTAAAGGCTTAGCTATTTTAGAAAAATCTTTAATAAATCTTCTATAAAAACCAGCATGTCCTAAAAAGCTTCTTATAGCCTTAACCGAATGAGGGGGAGGTAGTTTTTCAATGGTTTCAATCTTTGCTTTGTCAACCTCAATCCCCTTACTAGAAATTCTATGTCCTAATATAATACCTTCACGGGCTATAAAATGGCATTTTTTCTAGTTGAGAATAAGGTTTGTTTCTTCTCATCTTATTAAAACTCGTTCTAAATTTTTAAGGCAAAGATGGAAAGAGTTGTCGAATACCGAGAAGTCATCCATAAATACCTCCATGATATCCTCCACGAGTTCGTCAAAAATGGCTAGCATGCAGTGCTGAAAAGTAGCAGGAGCATTACATAATCCAAAAGACATTCTACGATAAGTAAGCGTACCGTATGGACATGTGAATGTCATCTTTTCTTGATCTTCAAGAGCTATCGGGATTTGGAAATAGCCAGAGAGTCCATCCAAGAAACAGTAGTACATATGTCCTAACAGTCTTTCCAACATTTGATCCATGAAAGGTAGGGGAAAGTGATCTTTTCTGGTGGCATCGTTCAATTTCCTGTAACCAATGCAAACTCTCCAGCCTGTGACTGTTCTTGTAGGGATTAATTCATTTTTTTTCATTGGCAACAACAGTCATGCCTCCTTTCTTAGGAACAACCTGCACAGGACTTACCCAAGCACTGTTAGAAATAGGATAAATAATTCCAGCATCTAGAAGTTTAATTACCACAACCTTGACCACTTCCTTCATGTTAGGGTTCAGTTGCCTTTAAGCTTGCACACATGGTTTGTATTCATCCCCCATCAAAATTTTGTGAGTGCGAAAATAAGGACTAATCCCTTTAATGTTAGAAATTTTTCAAGCTGTGGCCCTTTTATGTTTTCTTAACACTTGAATTAATTCCTCATTCTCCTTGGGTTGCAAGTCTGAAGCAATAATCACTGGTAATGTAGAATCGTCTCCCAAAAATACATATTCCAAGTGTTTAGGTAATTGCTTAAGTTCTAGTTTGGGAGGTTTGTTAACAGAGGGCTTTTGTCTTAGTTCATCATTAATCTCAATGCCCTCGTAATCTATTTGTCTTGGAGAAGGTTCGTTGGAGTTTAAATTAATTATTACCTTTTCCATTTCAGTGGTGACTTCACCCTGTCCCCCACTTTGGACGAGACACAGTTCCAACGTATCTTTCAGAGCGATTTTCTAAAAAGAGTATTGAACAAAATAGTCAATAGAATCAATAAAGTAACATGATTCATCTTGTTCCCTAGAAAATCGCATAGCATCATAAATTTTAAACACAATTTCTTCATCACCTACCCTAAGAACAAGTTTACTGTAACACCCTATAACCCCTATCCATCGCCGGAGTAGGTTACGAGTTATTACTGAACTAAACACTATACTAGTACATTCACATTGACATAAACTCATTAACATTCATATGCACAATCAACGCAACCAGAGATCACAATATTTTTTTTTTTGAAACTTCTACCGATATTCAAAAGATGTCATATTCACATGGCTATTATATACAATATCCAAAATAGCATTTACTATATAGTCTATTCTATACATGCCATGCTAGATCTAAAACATCATAATACCAAAAAGTTAGATAGTGTGACGAGTTGCTGACGATCCCCGAGCAGATGGCTGAAATCAACGATCTATAAAATAGTGAAACATAGCAAACGGAGTAAGCTTTCGTAAGTTTAGTAAGTCTTAAGCAATTTACACAATTTTCTTATATTATTCACCACAGTACTTTAACTAACAAAATTTTCTTAGTTTAATCATGATAATCACAGAGATCCGCAGAATTGCACATTTACTCACTTACTTTTTATTTTGGTAATAACGCGCACAGGTATAACATAATTTAACTCACCGGTATGAACCTGCTAGGTATAGGCTCGAGTCCCACACACTTGTTCAAGGCCTACTTGACCCAAAGTCTGAATAAACTTGACAGCCGTCAACTTGTATACATATAACTTAGAGGATCTTTCATACACCCATCCATCAATAAAACACTATCAATAAGAATTTAATGCTATCCTTTACCTTTGGCTATTCCAAGTGACCACTGATATAGTAGCTCAAGGTTTTAATTCTCAATTGAGTAACATATATAAACCAATACAAGATTACGTTAACATCTCATATCCATATTCAACTTACTTCTTTCAAAAAAAGAAATCATCATCCACATACCCGACCATTTGGGTTTGTTTAACACAATCAGTCTTAGATATTATTGTCCGTACGAATTAGTCAAGGCCTAAAGCCTACTATAATACAGCAGCACGAAACCTGCTAGGCATAGAGCCTGATACATCTCACCGGCACGAAGCCTGCTAGACTTTTACAGTCCGAAGTACATTTACCAGCGTTTAAATTACCTGCTAGGTTTATAACCTGAATCACATATATATGGTAAGTATTTTCCCATTTAACGGACTTTCTCTTCGAGTCGTACAGATATGTATAGATTTCAAATAAGCCTTATACAATGCCGACGTCCCAGACGCGGTCTTACATGTTATTCAAGGTCGATGTCACTGTCTCGGACAGGGTCTTACACACTATCTCAAATCAATGCATTCGTCCCAGACGAGGTCTTACATGAACTTATTTCACACACTTAGTGCCCCAATGACTGATTTCGTACACATAGTACTCGTTAAGGGAATTCGCACACACAGTGCCTTAATTACCGATCTCGCACACATAGTGCTCGGTTAAAGGAATTCGCATACACAATGCCTCAATTACCGATCTCGCACACATAATGCTCGGTTAAAGGAATTCGCACACACAGTGCCTCAATTACCGATCTCACACACATAGTGCTCGGTTAAAGGAATTCGCACACACAGTACCTCAATTACTGATCTTGCACACATAGTGCTCGGTTAAAGGAATTCGCATACACAGTACCTATATTCACTCGTTATTATACATTGAAATGACTTAACCAAGTCTATAAAACATCACATATGTACACTATAAACATATCCTTTCATTTAACTTTGAATTCATATAGTAATGAACACTTAAACATTTCAAAACCAACTTCCATTCAATCAAATCAGTATAAAATTACAGATCATATCCTCTTTGAAATTTCCATGTCCACAATCACATAAATAAGTCATATGCTTACATGAATGATTTCCTAAAAACCATATGTTCATATATAAACATAAGTGTATAATTACTTCACATACAATTCACATCAATCATTTAATTCACTTACATTAAACATCAATATCATTTACATGTAGGCTCATTCCAAATATATTATTTTCTCGTCAAAGTTCTCATTCACATATTTAAAACATAACATCATATATGCCATCATTTTATAATTGTCATTAGCCTTAACACATATTCAGCTTTAACATAAATACCTAGCTCACATTCATTCTAAAGACACATTACAAAGCTCACTTAAAGTTTCTAAATGCCATTCAGTCATAAGCTTAAAGCCACATTTTAACATTTCATTACATCTTAAATTAATTAGCTATATTCGACCTATGAAATTAAATTATTTCAAATACTTAAACTCTTACCTTAATTGTTGTTGAACGACTACGGATCAACTAATCGGCTAATTTTGTCTTTCTTTTTCCCATCTCTTCTGCTCTATATTTTCTAATTTTGTCAACCGGAGACTTACTCGACCTCTACGGATCAGCCACATGAGACACAACAGGTATCGGAAGGGGATTATTCGGGGGCGGAGGAGGTTGTGTAGCCAGGTTATCATTCACAAATTCAGAGAACCATTCGTTCATCATAACATAAAAGGCTTGTTTCATCTCATCATTTTGATTATTCAAATTCGGTTAAGTGTCATTCGGCGCTACCCCTTGCGAGGGAGCAGGCGCAACACTCTCAACATCGTCTATTACGGCTCGATTGGGATCGAGATTCATTGCTATACGAAAAACACATTTTAACTGTTAGAAATCATCACACTATCATTTTATCACTTTATGGCATGTATAGCTAGACTCACACGCGCTACGTTAGTCCTAGAATCAACTAAGCCTTAGCTCTAATACCAATAAAATGTACACCCTATAACCCGTATCCGTCGCCGGAGTGGGTTACGAGTTATTACCGAACTAAACACTACACTAGTACATTCACATTGACATAAACTCATTAACATTCATAAGCACAATCAACGCAACCAGAGATCACAATATTTTTTTTTGAAACTTATATCGACGTTCAAAAGATGCCATATTCACATGGCTATTATATACAATATCCAAAATAGCATTTACTATATAGTCTATTCTATACATGCCATGCTAGATCTAAAACATCATAGTACCAAAAAGTTAGATAGTGTGACGAGTTGCTGACGATCCCCGAGCAGATGGCTGAAATTAACGATCTATAAAACAGTGAAACATAGCAAACGGAGTAAGCTTTCGTAAGTTTAGTAAGTCTTAAGCAATTTACACAATTGAACTCAATTAAAACCAAATATTGAAATTACATAAACATTTAGCATTATTCACGATACAATACCATTTAGTCAAAAATGAACATTCACATATACGCACATATAACATTATATTCACCTAAGTATGCTTTTCATCATTCGATACATAACCACGATCCATTTCTAAGGTTCATATACAGTTCACATATACTAGAATCATATATTTACGAACACAGTTACCATATCATATTTGTCATATAATTTATTTGATTATAGTCACTTGTCATTAATCACGTCACATTTTCATATGGACCATATAACATCTGATCAAGTTTTATCAATGTTTACAACATAATCACAAATTTACTACAAGCTGTCTTCCTAAGCAATAGTCACTAAATTATTTATAACTGGGGCTCCAAAAGTCCAAATCAAGTGCCGTTAATTGTCCCTGGAAATAGACTCATATATCTTCTATCCATAAAATTTTAAAAATTTTTGGTTTGACCAATCAATACCAGATTTTTTTTTAGTTTCCCTTATTTCACTGTTTGACTATTCTGACCACTCTTCACTACGAATCAAATTTCTCATTGTACAGAATTCAAAATGTGTTCTTGTTTATTTCATTTGAAACTAGTCTCATTAAGGAGTCTAAACATATAAATTTTATCTTATAATAATTTTTGTACAATTTATAATGATTTTCTAAAAATAGAATAGGGGACCTCGAAGTCATTTTGACTCTATCCCACGCCACTTCAAATATCTTATTATCGGCAATTCTTTTGCTTACACGGTTTCTTTTATAAGAAACTAGACTCATTAAGCTTTAATTACATAATTTATTTAGCCTCTAACTAAACTCCCACAATTTATGGTGATTTTCCACAATCATGTTACTACTGTTGACTCAAGCAGATTTATTACAATTTTACTCTTTCACACATTCGTTGCGTTCATATCATTTAAACATGTATATCATATTGTTCAAGATTGAACTCATGAAACATAGGCATTTAAAATGCTTCACTGTCAACTTTAATTCAATCGAAACGAACAAAATACAATGTCATATCCACATTTAATTTCACATGATCGTAATCACATATAAAAATTATATACTTCCATAAAACATTCCACAAGGACCAAATGGTTATATATATGAATTCAAACATAAAATCACTTCCCATATACTTCGCATCCATCATCTAATTCCCTTAATTCTCATGAGCATAAATAAGTTATACATACCTGGATAACTTAATTAATGAAACGAATCCACATGCCGTGTTAGCACAAAGTCTCAAAATCACAACATCTAAATGCCTCGAAGTAATTCTTTAAATTCAACTTTATAGGATTAATTCAGAGCACTAAATTCACATATAATTTCAATGATCATAATCACATATATAACATATACTTCTTGTTTCACTTCGTAATTCAATTCACATTATCCCCATATGCATAAACAATTTATACGTACCTCGATAGTTTAATCTATCGAATGAATCCCGACGTCGTATGGTACAAAACTCATATTCATAGACTATTATTATTATTATTATTATTATTTTAAAACCATCAACTATGAAATGAAATTCATTATAACATTTCATCATCACTTCATATCAATATAAATCAAGCACAAAGCTATTTAACATTTTTACCTGCTTAATTCACTCAATCAGCCGAATCTCCTTAATCTTTTCCTTATACCATATAACATGGTACTATATGTACAACCACACATTATTTCATGAATTCCTAAATCACATGTTTAATCAATGCTACATTTTCACCATAACAATTATAAATATTTAAACTCATATATATATACTCACCACATAGGTTCGGCATTTACCAATTAGCCTCAATACATAATAGTCATTCGTCTCACATTATATAGATTCTATTAACTCTATAATAAATCATCTATCTTTATCACTATCACATTCGGCATTACACCTCCATATGCATATACAATTAAGTTTATTTCCTTTCTTTAATTTACTAGGTCAATATACGATTATAGCACATGTTTAATCACTTAAAACTTACCTCGATGGTCGTCGAACAACTACGAATCAGCTATTCTACTATTTTCGCCTTTCCCCTATCTGAGTTTGGCTCTCTTTGCTCTTAAGCTAAATTAAACAAATTTTAACTTATTATAACCCAACTATTTAAACATTATATTATAAACATATTCGATTTTCACACATATAGAACATATCAAATATCATTCACATTATAAAGCATCTTTGACCTTTCTATTTTGCTCAATTTGAACCATTCCTCACAACAAGTCACAATCAGCACTCATGCACACCAAGGTTAGTAACTATGCTTTCATTTCTAAAATCGAATACATTTCTTCCATTTCTCAATTTAAATAATATAATTCATTTATTAATCCAATCACATACACAATTTAAATCCACTCCTTTACTACATAATTCGCCATTTTAACAAATTTAAGACTCATATATATATATATACCATTATCATTTTAACCCACGTAGCCGGATACATGTTTTGCCACAACTAAAATAATTTATACACTCACAACTCCATCAATTCATTTCCACTTAAGTTCATCAATTCTAGGCTTAATCTAATAGGAACATATTTAATTTAAATAAGAACATTTTCCTTATCCCAACCCACCTTAATTTACAATAATTCACTCACTCAATTTATTATTTCATATTCGGTAATTAGAAACAAGTATAAATACCATAGCCGATTCTTGCTTATCATGAAATCCACACCAATATACATCTAACTAGCTCAAACCTCACCTATTCACCACTTCTATTTTACTACATCAAAACATTATACAACTTACACATATAAACCAAAGCCGTAAGTCCCTTTAAATAATTTGACCATAAGAAACACAAATTTTACAATTTGACTTACTAGCTTAAGTTCTCCTACGTTCTAACATCATATAATCCTTTAAACACTTTTTAATCACTTTCCATCATCAAATATCAACCCACATCCTTTAATCTATGACCGAATATGAAACCATCACAAAATAAAAAGATAAACTCATGGGTTTTTGGATATAATCAAGCTCATGGGTTTTTGGATATAATCAAGCTAACATCTCATAAATATCAAATTTATATCAAATTTGTAAAGATTTTACCTTGTAGGAAACCCCAAATGGCCCAATGTTTAAGAGTTCTTTCTTTCCTAATTTCTTTCTTTAGTTTCGGCTAAAAATGAAGAAGAAAGAACATGCCACATTGTTTTTATCACCTTCCTTTATTAAATCATTATAAAATTCATATATCAACCATTTACCAATTATAATTATTATAAAAGAAATATTTTGTCCAATCTTAACAACCTTGCCGTCCACTATCTTAAGAAAGGGGTATTTGACATGCAAGTCCCCCATATTCTAAACCTCCTAATATTCAGCCACTACAAATTAACCCATCACATTTTCAATGCTTCTCACAAAAGTCCCTTCTAATAATTCCATATTAAAAGACAAAAATTCAAACACCAAACTTGCACAACAGGCAATTCACATATTAAAAACATTGAAAATAATATTTTAAAATATTTCTGATTCGGTTTTGTGGTCCCGAAACTACTTTCTGACTAGGGTCAAAATAGGGCTGTCATATTTACCATCTCCCACATCTATGACAGCTCTAGCGGTAGCTAAAAATAGGCGTCCTAAGATTAAGGGTACCTCAACATCCTCATCCATGTCAAGTACAACAAAATCAACAAGGAATATAAAATTATCTAATTTAACTAGCACATCTTCAATAATACCTCTATGATATTTAATAGATCTGTCAGCTAATTGTATACTCATCCTAGTGGGTCCCCAAGACCTAGTTGCTTGAACATTTTATAAGGCATTAAATTAATACTAGCACCTAAATCAGCTAACGCATTTTCAATGTTTAAATTACCAATTAAACAGGGGATAGTAAAACTTCCTGGATCTTTTAGTTTGATCAATAATTTGTCTTGGAGAATGGCTGATCATTCCTCGTTAAGTTCCACTGTGAACAGCTCTTCCAACTTCCTTTTATTTGTTAGAAGCTCCTTCAAAAACTTTGCATACGTGGGCATCTGCTAAATAACTTCAACAAAAGGTAAGTTACTATGTAACTGTTTAAAAAGTTCAAGAAATTTACCGAATTGAGCATCCACGCGGTCTTTTTTTAACTTTGCTGGGTATGGGATGGATGGTTTGTATTCTTTAAGCACTGGTGGGGAATTCTCCTTGGGTTGAGTCTCCTTAACTTTCTTTTTGTCAGGCTCTTGTGGCAACTTCTTTTCAGTCTCAGCTAGTGTCGTTCCACTCCTTAATGTAACTGCTTTAACATGTTCCCTAGGATTAGGTTCAGTGTTGCTCGGCAAACTACCCTGTAGTCTATCGAATATTATCTTAGCGAGTTGGCTAATCTGATTTTCAAGTCCTTGAATTGAAGCTTGCTGGTTCTTAAGTGCTGTTTCGGTATTTGAAAACGAGTTTCTAATATCGATATAAATTTCTCCAACATTTCCTCAAGGTTCGCTTTCTTTTCCTGTCGATAAAGGGGTTGCTGAAATCCCGGAGGGGGTGGTGGCCTTTGATTTCCTTGATTCCCTTGACCTCTCCATGAGAAATTTGGGTAATTCCTCCAACCTGCATTGTAAGTGTTACTATAAGGATTATTTTGAGGTCGAGGATTATTACCCATATAATTCACTTAGTCGTTGTCTAAGCCATGTCCATAGGATGGGTACTCAAGATTTGCGTCACACTGTATAACTAGATGTACCTGCGTAGAATCGATTAAACCGTCAATCTTTTTATTCAAAAGTTCTACTTGGTTAGAAAGCATAGTGACTGCATCAATATTGAAAACACCGATAGCTTTTTGTAGTTTGTCATCATGACTTGCCACTGATAGTTATTCAGTGACATCTCCTCTATAAACTCATAAGCTTCCTCAGGTGTTTTGTTATTTATGGTTCCACCAGCAACTGCATCAATCATTTGCCTCGCTGAGGGGTTCAAACCATTATGAAAAGTCTGAACCTGAAGCCATAAGGGTAACCCATAGTGAGAACACCTTCTTAACAAGTCTTTGTATCTTCCCCATGCATCATAAAGTGTTTCTAGATCCATCTACACAAAAGAAGATATGGCATTCCTCAACTTTGTCATTTTAGCCGGCGGAAAATATTTTAAAAGAAATTTTTCTGTCATTTGTTCTCAAGTAGTGATGGACCCTCGTAGTAGAGAGTTCAACCACTGTTTAGCTTTATTCCTCAAAGAAAAGGGAAATAACCGAAGGTGAATGGCATCATCAAAAACGTCATTTATCTTAAAAGTGTCGCAAAATTCCAAAAAATTCGCTAAATATGTGTTAGAATCCTCATCCTGCAAACCATCAAACTGAACAAACTGTTAAACCATCTGCATGGTGTTAGGTTTCAGTTTAAAATTATTTGCAGCAATAGCAGGCCTAACAATACTAGATTCAGTACCAGCTAAAATAGGCTTAGCATAGTCATACATAGTACGAGGAGTAAGATTTTGATTCACAAGATCTACGGCTACCACAGGAGGTAGTGGATTATTTTGATTTGCCTCCATTTCTTCGGTAGTGTTGGGTACAACTTCTTGCTCTTCTCCTATGTACTGTAGGCTTCGCCTTATTTCCCTTCGGTTTCTACGAGTTGAAGCTTCTATTTCACTGTTAAAAAGCAAAGGTCCCGACGGGTTCCTTCTAGTCATAAACTAAAGACACCTGTTAGAGACAAATAAAAGAAAAGAATTTAATAAAGAAAAATAAAAAAAAGTAAATTGCAATAAAAATAAAAATGGCTAAAATAATAAAAATCGAGTGTTCCTAATATTTTATTTCCCCGGCAATAGCGCCAAAAACTTGATTGTGTGATATTTATGATGGTCAAGTAATAATGTGATCGTACCTAAAAACTAACTATTATCACGATGAAGGCAAGCGCACCTATCGAACAGTAGTATAGTTTAATAGTAATACCGGAATGTCGAACCCACAGGAACTAAAAATACTAGTAATAACTTTCTTTCTATTATCTAGCCTAGAAATAAAGGGAATTTGTTTTAACTAATTAACTAAGAGCACGACAGAGAGTAAATTGGGGAAATTACTTTTAGGAAAACTGATTGATTTAGACAATACCCAAGGAAGAATCCACCTAGACTTCACTTGTTATTAGATTCTGAACTAGACAATTTATTCACTTGACTTGATCCGTAGAAATCCCTAATTTATGTTAATATCTCTTTCAAGATTAAGAACAACTAACCCTAGGTTGATTAATTAAAATTTCTTTCTAATTAAAACCCCTAGTGTTGCATTAACTCGATCTATGGATTCCCTTATTAGATTTGACTCTAATCCGGCAGATTTTCATCTTCTTATGTTTAGGATTACAATCAAATCTGCTTAATTGTGTTGAATCTACTCTTAGACGGAGACTTTTGCTCCACTGAATAAGCACATTCGACTTATATTAATATCCTGAAATATTAGCACAAAAATTAATAACACAGTTAAGAACAAATCAAGTATTTATCATATAATTCAAATATTAATAACAATATCTGTCTTAGGTTTCATCCCCCTCAGGTATTTAGGGGATTTAGTTCATAATTATAATGGAAAACATCTCAAAATTGGGAAAACAACAAAACATAAAGAAAACCCAAAAACCCCTGAAGGAAATTGAAGGGAGATCTTTAGCCTTGATGGAAATCTTGCTTCTAAGATGGATCAATCGGTGTTCTTCGAGTAATTCATTGTTTTCTACTCTATGTGTCTCTTAGCCCTCTCCTAGGGTGTTTATATAGACTTTGGAATGTATTTCCTAGCCCCTAAGTAGCATTTTCCGTATAGAATTAAAGCAAGTCACGACAGGGACACACTCGTGTGACTCAGGCTCAGGTCGTGTTTAATACTGTTAAATTGACACAGGCATGTGGATATCCCGTGTGTGGAGGTCCAGGCCGTGTTGCACTCTAATTTTGGTTCATTTGGTCCGTTTTTGGCCCATTTCTCGTTCTTTTCACTTTCTTATGCTCATTTAAGTATAAAACATAAAATTAAAGGATTAGGAGCATCGAATTCCATAAATCTAATGATAAATCATCCATAAACTTGCTAAGCAGGAGGTAAGATTATGTATATATTATGGCTTATCAAGTGGGTTGGCCTTCATCTCAACGTATAAAGCTCTACCACCCGAATGGTCAAAATCAATTTTGTCAAAGTTGCTTCCTAAATTGCTACCCAGCTAGAACAAGTGGTCACGTGGGTGCGTTTAATGAGAATTTGGCTTCTCCAAATGTGAATTGGCATGGATATGCTCATAGGCCTGAAATATATGGGCCAAATAGGCTAAACGCCTATACTTTTGCACATAGGCCAAGTAGGCTGAATTTTAATACCACATGAGCAAAATGGGGTAAATAGAATGGATGGAAATCTTAATGCATTTGGGCCTAAAAATTTAAATGGTGTTAGGCCAATAAGTAATTGCGTTCAAGTGGGTTATCCATTAGACCGTGGTCATACGGTTGGGCCTACCAATAATGATGGGTGTGATGCTTCGACCTTGCTTGTTCCTAGGAGAACAAAACTGAGAGCTTGTGTCTATACTGGTTCAGACCCGTGTATTGGCCTTCCTCGGGTCGGTAATTTGTATACATCTAATTTTTCAGAGTCACCCGGGTCGTATGTTAATACTACTCAGTTCGGGAATACTGTTGGTGGCATAGATTCATATATACCCGTGTCCGTTGGTACTGACTCATGGTACCCTGATTTGGGGGCTAGCAATCATGCCTGTTGTGATGCGTCGGTGCTGCATGACTCCACTTCGTATTTAGGTACATCTTCTCTACTAATGGGTGACGGGACTCCCGCCTCAATCTCGTATATTGGTAATAGTATTTTACCTACGCTCACTAAACTACTTTGATTATCTCATGTTTTATGTATGCTGAGAATACAAAAAAAATTGTTATCTGTGTCTCAATTTGCCAAAAATAATGTGTATTTTGAGTTTCACTTGACGTATTGTGTCATTAAGGACGCTATGACCCGAGAAACACTGCTGAAGGGCCACACTCATAATAGGTTATATCAGTTTTCTCTGCCAAATCTATCTAGTTAGACTGCTCAATCCCCAGTTACTGCCTCCACTGTGCTTCAGAATAAGTCTAACGAAGGTGATGTGTTTTCCTTATGGCATAAACGTCTGGGCCATCCGTCTACTACTATTGTTAAAAGTGTTTTAGAAAAATGTAATATTGTATAGAATAAAAATTGTCTCGATGATATATGTATGGCGTGTCAAAAAGGAAAGCCGCATAAATTGTCATTTACACCTTCTACTATTGAATATAGTACTCCATTTGACTTGGTTGTCTCTGATGTCTGGGGTCCTGCCTCAGTTGCGTGTGGGAATAATTGGTATTATATTACGTTTGTTGATGTATGTACTCGTTTCACGTGGATTTACTTACTTCGTCAAATGTCTCAGGCAGTATAATGTTTTGTTCAATTTCAACAACTTGTCAAAACTCAGTTTGGAAAGAATATTAAACAGTTTCAGAGTGACTGAGGTGGAGAGTATCGAGCCTTCATGACTATTCTGGCCTCTCAAGGAATCATTCATCGGTTAACTTGTCCACATACTTCTAAACAAAATGGAGTGGCTGAGCGCAAACATCGCCACATAGTTGACATGGGCATCACTCTTTTAGCTCAAGCCGACTTGTCTATGGAATACTGGCGCTATGTGTTTTGTTGTGCGGTACATCTCATCAATCGACTCCCCACTCCAGTTCTAAAGGGTCAATCTTCATTTAAGGCTCTTCATGGACACGACCCATACTACGATCATCTGAGGGTATTCGGGTGTTGTTACTTCCTGTATTTACGCCTGTTTCGAGCATATAAATTTGGTTTTCGCTCCCAACCATCTACTTTCTTGGGGTATAGTACTCAACACAAGGGGTATAGATGCCTTTTACTAATTGGTAAGATCATTGTCTCAAGGCATGTGGTGTTTGATGAGAATAAGTTTATGTCCTCTTAGCCCACTTCTGAGAGGAATATGTCGGTACAAAGCCAAACTGTTTCAACATTCGTCCTTCTAGTTCGAACCGATACTCCTCAATTTGCAGAGCCCTCCGTCACTCAACCAACTATGATGAGCTCTCAACAAGCCATTTGCCCGTTCACACATGATTTTATCAACGCTCAACTTGAGGTTGGAACTGATCGTGAGTCTCCTAATCATTCCCAGCCTAGTCCTGATGATGGTTTTTGGGTTGATGGTCAGGCATCAACCCCCTATGAGCAATACTCACCCGATGTTGACTCAATCAAAGACTGGTATTTTCAAACCTAAAGTCATATCCGTTGAAGCAGTGGAACCCTCTACAATGAGAAAGCCTTGTCGTCCTCCGAGTGGCATACTGCAGCTCAGGCAGAATATGAGGCTCTTATTCGCAACTTACCTGGGAGTTTGTCCTGCTACCACTAAATCGCAAGGTTATCGGGTGTAAGTGGTTTTTTAAGATTAAGCTAAACTCAGATGGTACTATCGCCAGATGAAAGGCTCGGCTAGTTGCTAAAGGATGTTCTCAAGTTCCTAGGTGTGATTTTAAGGAAACGTTTAGTCTTGTAGTAAAACCTGCCAATATTCAAGTTATTTTGTCCATTGTTGTTTCCAAAGAGTGGCCACTAAGAGAGGTCGATGTCAACAATGCCTTTTTGAACGATGATCTTGACACTGAGGTATTTATGCAACAACTTCCGGGGTATGAACAATATGGTTCAGATGGAAAACCTTTTGTGTGTCATCTGAAGAAAGCTTTATATGGTCTCTGTCAGGCTCTTCGTGCCTGGTTTGAGAAACTAAAATAGTTTCTTATCTTGGTTGGGTTTGTTGGTTCCAAGTCCGATTCATATTTATTTGTGTGGGTGATAGCTGGCTCAACTCTTTATGTTCTTGTGTACGTCGATGATATTATAATCACTGTTAATCTGTCTACCTCTATAGATTGGTTTGTCCAGTTGTTAAATAGTGAGTTCTCACTTAAGGATATGGGTGATCTGCATTATTTCATTGGGATAGAGGTCACTCGCTCCTCTGGTTGCCTTCATCTTTGTCAACGGAAATATATCTGTGACATTCTTGATTAATGCTTGATGGTCACGGCAAAGAGTGTGCATACGCCGATGATCAGTTTGTCCACCATGTCCAAGGATGATGGAGAGCAATTGGAGGACTCGACTGAGTACAGGAGCCTGGCTGAAGCTCTCCAGTACGTGGTTCTGACTAGGCTTGATATTGCATATGTTGTAAATAGAATATGTCAATTCATGCATAGTCCTACCAATACTCGTATGGTGGCATTGAAACGCATCTCACGGTATCTGAGTGGCACCATTAATTTTGGGTTAGTCTTTCGTCCATCTACTCGATTGTCCTTGGTTGGATACACAGATGCCAACTGGGGATTAGATTTTGATGATCGGAGATTGACATTAGGTTACTGTGTATATTTCGATCAAACTCTCGTATCATGGTATTCTAAAAAGCAGCAAGTAGTTTCTTGCTCCACGACTGAGGCGGAGTATAGAAGTCTTGCTGCTGTAGCAAGTGAGGTATCCTGGTTAATTTCATTACTTCAAGAGCTACAAGTTAAGTCTGATTACACTCCGACTATTTGGTGCGACAGCTCCAGTGTAGTAGCGGTCGCGGCTAATCCTGTGTTACGCTCAAAATTCAAGCATGTAGAACTAGACCTATTTTTTTGTTCGTGAAAAGTTGTAGATGGATCTTTTCTGATAAATGAGGTTCCTGCTTGTGACCAAGTGGCTGATGTCCTTACAAAACCTCTGTCAGTAACGTATTTTACTGGGTTTCGACACTTTCTTTGAGTCTTACACGTCGATAAGATGGGTGAATGTTAGAATTCACATAGACTTAGCTGATGCAGTTAGGTGGTTAGCGAGAAGCTGTTAATACAACTAGCATTTGTTAAAGAGTTGTTAAAGAGCAGTTATCCTAGCCTTCTATAAATACTACATGTGCAAATAAATTAAGTTAGTTATTCATTCAAGATACAGAAATAAAATTGTTTCTTCCTATTCATTCTCGAATCTAAGAATAGAACTCTAGCTATACTAAATACTGTTTAAGCATACCTTCTAGCAGTGAGCTCATTGCAAACTATAATGTTAGGCAATGAGACACTAGAAAACTCTTGTTGCTTAAAATACCCTTGATCATATAGGTTGTTAATAATATTGCCTTTGATCATAGCCATACTCATCATGATCATATATGTGGCTTTCATATTTATAATGGTTGCTTTCGTATTCATATTGGTTGTAATATTAGTTCTGATAATACTAATCACCTATTGGTTGTAATAATTCATCTCATTAACTTGTACTCTAAAGATGTTTTGGGCCGGTTAAGCCATAAGTTATTATTTAATTACTGTAGATAACGCGAACTATTATAAGAATTAAGTTATACCAAATATTAAATAGTACAATGGTGGTGATTCACACCATAGGGGTACAAAGAGTTACTAAAGTGGTGCTGATTGATATTGTAGATGATACAGAGAGCATTAAGAATAATGATTTAGGAATGTTGAGATTGTATTTGAGCAGAGAATAGGGACTATGCCTTTATTTTTATTGAGCAAGAATAGGGACTCTGCCTTTATTTTTATTGAGTTGGAGTCTGAAGATTATGATGAAAAGTTTAGATTGCAAATGAGCACTATTCAAAAGAGATGATTTATCATCTTACAATTTTAATTATTCATAAATATTATTAAAATTAAAAGTGATGATTTATCATCAAATACATTTCTATGGGACATGTTTTTTCCTAAATGAGTATGTCCAATATGAAGAGTCGTGGCTCTTCAAATTGTATTCTTTGAATGCATATAAATAGAGGCATTATGGTGCTCACCAGCATATCAATTACATTCAATCTTATTTTCAAAAATAAAAAACTAGAGTAAGAATTAGGGAATTCCTTGATTTTGCTTATCAAAGGAATATCAAAACTTCGTTGTATCCCGGGAGAACCTTTGTCTTAACCCTCTAGCAACTTTGTGTGGGGGCAAATAGTTCTCTTTGGAAAGCGTCATTCGTGCCTCGAAGTCCACTGTTTATTTCATACAAGTCTCTGGTACTATCGTTCGACTTAAATTTTTCAACAATCAAAAAGAACTATTTTGAAGATGGCGACGGAGGCTAACACCGCATTCAAAGTGATGAACCAAGAGTTTGTAAAACTTGATCGGTTTGATGGTTCAAATTTCAATCGTTGGAAGGACAAGATGTTGTTCCTTTTTATTGTTTTAAATGTGGCATACGTTCTGGATCCAAACCTACAAGCTATGGAGGATCCCGCCCCTAATGCAAATTCCGAGGAAATTGCAAAAGTGGCTGAACTCAAGAAGAAGCACGAAGAAGATAATTTCACATGTCGAGGACACATTCTCAACACCTGGTCTGATCGATTGTATGATCTTTACATGTCGATGCAATCTCCAGTAGAAATATGGAAAGCTCTTGAAGAGAAATACAACACCGAGCGACAAGGTACTGATAAATTTTTAATGATGAAATATTTCGAATTCAAAATGCTCGATATTATCCCGATCATGGATCAAGTCCATAAATTACAAGTCCTTATAAGTAGGCTTTGTGACTGGAAAGTTATTATTCCGGAATTGTTACAAGTTGGGGCTATCATTTCGAAATATTGAATGTTACAATAATAAAGTAAAGAAATCGGGAAGTTAAATAATGCGAATGATTGATACAGTAATAAAGAACGTAATGATAATTTAAGTTAAAAGTATAATCAAGAATTAAAAAAAAAAAAAAGGTTAATGTAAATTCAAGATGAAAGATATTTTTATTTGAAAGAGAGAGAGAGAGAGAGGAGCAGGTAGGGCAGATTCCATTAAATCGAAAAACGAGTTATGTGGTTAAGCCATGTATTTATGCCACTGATCATTAACAATCGCCTCTCTCTCCATGTCTGTCCCATACTGTAAAATCTTGGGAGAAGGGAAGCCCATTTTAATAATCTAAAGTTGAGTTCCTTTTTCATAATTTTATTATCCAACAACATTCTTCATCACATTGGGTTGTTTTTTAAAAACTTAGAATATAAATAAATAATTTATGGAAAGTGGAGGACTCATTGTTCGAGTCGCCACGGTGACCCAGCACCACGACAAAACAACCTCCTTATTGCGCACACGCCTACCAAAGTCGTAGTTGCGAGGCTACCTCTCCATTTGCCAATGCCATTAATTACCACCTTTGCCTGCCTCTATGTACAGATCATTTATTTGAATGGCCAGTGTATTTTAAAATGACGCAATGGGATCATTTAGGTAAATGATTTCCTGTCCTATCCCCATTCCGACTTTTACAATTATTAATTTACTCTTTTTTTTTATTATACATATAACGAAATATATCCCCTGATAGATGACTTACAAATATATATTTGAATAATTCCCATCCCATCTCACTCCATCATCTCTAAGAAGCAAACAAGAATGGAGCATGGTGGGTTGGAAGAGGGGCCAGCAGCTTAAATTAAAAGAAGCAGAAGAAGGGGAAGGCAAGATTCCTGGTAACAAGGAGAAAGGGGGAGCATCTAAGGATGATCTAAACTCTAATGGTCCCCTTTGTCTGCCCTACCTACCTCTAATATATTCCAATTCCCTCATCTATGCATTAATTTAAAAAAAAATACATGCAAACCCTATTCTTATACCCTACCTTCCAAACTATGTGAGTAATTAGATCATGTATTGGACGATGATGTATCCAAAAGGATGAAAAGATTCTTCATCAATATTAACTAAATAATGTATAAATTTGACTATGGTAAGTGATATTATAAATTAAATATGCAAATTAAAAAACTTTTTTTTTAAATTTATTAATTTCTTTTATTTTTTAAAAATTTTATCAAATTAAAAAACAAGGTGCTTACTTATTACCATCTATATAAATATATAGCCTAATATTTGTTTACCTTTTATTTCAATTTTAATAGATTCGGTTTTTTTATTCAAATTTTTACGCAATATAAATTTTATTTCAATGCTCAATATTCTTATCAATGTATATAATATATTTATATTTAATTAGAATAGTGATTAAAACTTTTATCTAGCACATAAATGATATTTTCTTGATAGAAAACATTATATGACAGTCAATCAAAACCTTTATATAAATTTGATGTATTCACAATATATTATTAGTAAAAAAAAAGAATGCCATCTTCCTACAAATTTAGAAAAAGTTATTTTTAATGAAAATAATTTTTAACATTTTCTTTTTTCTTTTTTTTGGAAACAAGACTATTGATTCAGTAATAATATGTAAGATTGCAGCATTGTTTTTACTTTAACTTAATCATTCTCTACGTATAAAATCTTGTTAGTAGCCTTTCTCCTACACAAAATAAAGTAGTAAAAAGGCTAGTGTGCAGACAGAATGGTTGTTCTGGTGTGATTATATATTATATATCACAATCTCCATTTAGGAAAGGAAAAAGGTGGGGTTCTCTAGCCATGGAAAAGATCATCAAAGAATGAAAGAAACATCCCTTTCACACTCTTTTTATCATTATATATATCCCGTATACCGGGTGGAGTGGCCCATCAACTCCTGTGCCTGCATCAGGGAACATACCCTATGCCCCACTTTGAAATCAAGTCAACAGATTTAATTTCAATATAAAACTGTACAAAATAAATTACTAAAGAATTAAAAATATGTTTTTATTTTTTAAATTAAAAAATTTAAATAGTTAAAATTATTTTATTAAATTTATTAGTGCAATATTTTAAAATTAAAAAATATATTTACTTACTAGTCATATAACAATAAGAATGATGTTAAAAATATTGGTTAAGATTTTTTTTCTTAAAAACACTAATCCAAAATCGTCATAATAAAATATTTTTTTTGTTAAAGTAGTGTTCTTAAGAAAAATTAGTCTACTTTATATGTATGTGTTGAAAAACAAAACAACTTATTTGAGAAAGTAGGCTGTTTTTTTAAAATAAAAAGTTTATCGTTTTACAATATTTTTGAAAATATAAAGGAAAATACGTTTTATAGGACGCGCTTTCAACCACGTTAGCTAAAAACGCATCCTACAAGACGCATTTTCACTAAAAATTGACAACCTAACTCTTTTAGTTAGATGGTCAAGGGTTAGTGCTTTAGCCTTAAGTTCTAGGCTCGATTTTTCTTCTACTCACATTTGTATTTTATATTTCATGTTGTTTTACACTTTTTTTTTTGTTTTTAATTAATATTTTTGACATCTTAGCTTTTTTGGTTAGATGGTTCAATTATTATGGTTTCATATTTAAGTCATAAGTTTGATTGATTCCTCTTATAAGCATTTTAATATGTGTTTTTTATTTCATGTTGTTTTAAGCTTTTTTATTTTAAATTAATGTTTATAATTAATAAATATTTATTTTTAATTCATATTTTTAATTAATAACTCTTTTATTTATAAAATCAAATAACTATTGCAAATATCATTATTTTTAGTAAATATAATTTTTACATGTGTAATATTTATTTTTCAATCCATATCATGAGTGTAGTAAATTAACATATTATATATTTTTAGATGAAAAATAATGACATTTGAAATAATTATTTTATTTTATAATATTAGAAATCACCATACCTCCACAATATAGGTGGAAAAAATAAATATTTGACATATAAATATTATATATAAAGAAAAATATATTTAAAGAATTAGTTGATATTTTAAAAAATAATTATTTATTTATTATTTGATTTTATAAATAAAATAATTACTAATTAAAAATAAAAAATCTTCAAAACAATATATTTATTAATTATAAATATTAATTAAAAAATTGAAATAACATGAAATAGAAAATACATATTAAACTATTTATAAGAGGAATTGAACTTAGGTCTTAAGGATGAGATCATAATCATTTGCCATCTAACCATAAGAGTTAATGTGCAGAAAAAGTTAAGTAAAAATAAAAAAAGCTTTAAACAATATGAAATAAAAAATACAAATGTAAATAGGAGAGGAATAGAACTCGGGACTCAATGCTAAAAATATTAACACTTAACCACATGACTAAAAGAGCTTAAGTTATCAATTTTTTACTGAAAACACCTTGTAAGACACGTTTTCAGCTGATGTGGTTGAAAGTGCACCCTGTAAGATGTGTTTTTCTTTCTCTCTCCAAAAACAACATAGATCAATAAATTAAAAAAAAAAACAACCTACTTTCTCAAATAAGTTTTTTTTTTCCAGCATATTTCTAAAAATTAGTTGAAAAATTGACATCAACATTTTCATTTAAATAATTAACAATATTAACTATTTAGACTAACTAATGACATTAAAAATGTAGAGTAAGCAAATAATATAAAAAATCAAAACATATAGATTAAATCTCAAGTTTCAACATAATATAGGGGCAAAATTGAAGCTTGAACTTTATGTTAATGTAAAAAAGAAAAATGCTCTATTTGACAATTGACTGATAATTGATTACTTATTGCAGCGACTAGTTTGACCACCTGATTCTATTAATTATTTATTTAAAAGTATTTGGTAAAACTTAGTTGATAGTTGAAAGCTAATATGTGTAAAATAATAAATAAGGGCAAGATACATTTTATTGTTAAGTATTTTTTTTGTTTATAATACTTTAGTCTTTATTAAGTGAAATTATTGAAATAAATCACTATTATCAAGGAATTAAAACATATATTATAGAAATTAATTAGTGAATTTTTTAAAAAAATTTAAATAAATAAAATTCTTAAGTTCATTATTTGCAAATTTCTTAGTGATAATTATGTCATGTTCTTAGTATGTAAATTAGTGATAATTACGTCACACTCTGAATAAATTTGTCAAGTAGCATATTTCAATTAATATAAAGTTGCATGAGAAATCAATTTACATAAGTAAATTGAGAATAAAATAAGAGTACATAGATATTCAAGAAATATATACATGTGGCAAATGGAGCAATTTTTAAACAAATATGATCAGATACGTCATTCCATATATTTCATTCACAATCAATTGTGAAAAAAGTTATCCATCATTGCGTTTTTTATTTCGGAGCACTACAATTAGAAAGTTTGACTACCTAATTTTTTATTTGTGCCCAAATTAACTAAAAAGACCTAAAACTCTGTTTACCAAACACCTTTAAAAGTAAGGTAAACTCAAAAGAAATATGAAGCCACATTTTAGCCTTTAAAATTCTTAATGCATTCAAATTAAATATAACTGCATAATGCTTTTATAAAAAGTTAATAATATTAACTATTTAAATTAATTAATAATATTATAAAAATATACCATCAAATTATATTAAAAATTAAAGTGTAAAAATTAAATATCAAATTTAAACATAATAGAAAAATTAAAAATAAAATTTAACTACTTTTCTATGATGTAAAAGGGAAATAATGGGCCAGGTGCCAACAAAAGGAAAGTCCAAATCCTTTTATATAAAGTTTATAGATATGATGTCTTATTTGTCCAAGTACTTATAAACCACTTTTTATATTTTCTATGAGCTACATTTGTATTATCTATCATTTTCAAATCTAAATTTGCATAACTTTTTTTATTTAAAATAAAAATAAAAATAAAAATAAAAATTATTCAACTATGAGAAATTATTTTATGAATTTTTTTCACCGCATTATTTATAATCTTTTTTTAATTATTTAATGATATTTTAACAATTTCTTTCATGTCATTGATACATAATTTTGGTAAATTTTTTACCCTAAATCTCGAACCCCGAACCCACTCAGTCACCCAAGTGCCTCATCCTCCATGCCACCCGCAATTAGCAGAAACACATTCATCTCCATAGGGAGACCACGAAGGGACCACTAGGCGTAACAACCTCGTACTATGTCAGGTCACATTGCACTCCACGACAACACATGTACAATAGTCTTGCCACTTGGTTGGCCGCACAATCACCATGTCTCGTGTTTGTCAGTGATGTGGCTTCACTGAGTACAAGACTTCATTCCCTATAAATATATTTTAGAACGATAAGAAAGGATCGAACTTTTAGCCTATCAAAAACCTTACGCTCTTACAACATTCAACCTCATTCATCCTCCTTGTTACTTACCTCCCTTCTTTAGCTTTCCGTTTGTTTAAGTAAATCTATTTTCCTTACTCCACCACATCCTCCTCTTTATTTCTTCCTTGACCACTTTTATCAACAAATATAAAAGTATTTGAAATTACAAAAAGTATTGTTAGAGTTGTGTGACTCAAATTCTTGTTAAATAAGAGATTGCTTGCAAGTCAAGTTAAACAAAATATATTTTATTTCTAGAAGATTTATTATTTATTAGTATAATATATTTAACATTTATTATTATAATTTATTTGACCTACGAATTTAGCCTATAAATAAGCTATTTTACAACCTTAGAAAATACATCCATTAAAAGATTAAAACTTATTACACTTTTGGAGAAATTTGTGTTTACGTTTTGAGGGTTCTTTGTTTTCAGGTTTCGGGGTTTAGTTTTTATCTTTATCTTTTGTACTATTTGTTCTTTTACCAGTATATAAAATTATATTTACTTGTGGTTTTTTATCCTATTTGGAAGGGGTTTTCCAGTTAAATTTGTGTTCAATTTCTCAATTTCTTCCGCTACTTTTACTTGTTTGTTGCTTAATTGGGTCGATCCTCAACAAGTGGTATCAAAGTAAGTTCAATTTTCGTAAACCAGCTCGTTCAGAGATGGCAGCAATAAGGTTTGACATTGAGAAGTTCGATGGTGTCACAAATTTTAATTTGTGGCAAGTTTGGATGATGACAATTCTAGTTCAGACTGGCCTGAAAAAGGTCATTACCGATAAAAAGCCTGAGAATCTAGATCAGACAGAATGAGAAGAGCTTGATGAAAAGGCTCTATATGCAATCCAATTGTGCCTCGCAAATAGGATATTGTAGGAGGTAGTGATGGATAAAACCTCATCCGTCTTGTGGAAAAGGTTAGAAACTCTTTATGTGACTAAGTCTTCAACTAATCATTTAGTGTTGAAATAACATCTATTTATGTTTCGCATGAACGAATGCGAGCTTCTTAGAGATCACATTAGTCAATTTATTACTCTTTTAAATGATTTAAAGAATGTTGAGGTTAAGATTGACTATGAAGATCAGGCTATGCTATTATTGTGCTCTTTACCCTCTTCATACAAGTATTTCAAGGAGACCCTGATTTATGGTAAAGACAAACTCTAGTTTGAGGATGTGAAGGATCATTTATTGAGTAAAGACAAACTTGACAATAAGTTTGGTTCGGATAACAATGCAGATAGGCAAGCTTCCGTTTTGGTAACATCAAAGAAACAAGATAAAAGGTGCCGCTATTGTAAGAAGTTAGGTCACGTCAAAGCAGATAGTTATTGTAACACCCCTAACTCGTATCCATCGCCGAAATAGAATTATAGAGCATTATCGGAGTTGACAGATCAAATAAATAGATATTTCATATAAAATAACATTCATATTGGAAACCAATCCAAAACAAATATATTATCCATTATGCGAGCCCTTGAGGCCCAAAATACACTTTAGAAATAAGTGAGGACTAAACCGGGTACTCAAAGAATTTTTCAAAAAATACTAAAATTTTTTAAAAGTACAGGGGACACATGCCCGTGTGGCCAAGTCGTGTGGCTCACATGATCAAGAGACACACCTGTGTCTCAGGCCATGTGGGCATTCGAAATAGAGGCATACGGCCGTGTCCCAACTTGTGTCCAAACTTGTGAGCTCTCTGACTTGGGTCACACGAACAAGCCACACGCCCGTGTGCTAGGCCGTGTGAGCATTCTATTTTGAGCAAATTAAAGATACAGGGGATACATGGCCATGTTACTTGGTCGTGTGGACAAAAATAGGCAATTTTCCTAGCCATATTTCTCACCCAATTTGTCATAAACCTAAATCATCATTTTGGACATCAACAAGCCATAACAAGGCATTCAAATCAAGCCAAAATCAATACTTAAACATGTAATACTATCACATACCAACAATATGCCCTTAGGCTCTTTAAATGACAACATAACTCATATCAATCAAATAACCAATTTCACCTACATAACCAAATACATATATGCATAATTTACCAAATATACCTATTCAACCCACCATCAATATACCTATAAGATTTCCATCATTCAACCATTTCAAACACACATCAAACATGATAAGGCCACTTACATGCATATCAAAATTTATCCATTACAAGCTATTCAAATGGTTAGTTCCAACAAAACATTTGTATGCCATCATTGGCCAAATTAATCTATACATGCCATTATAACCAAAATTAATTTACTAATTATACCGAAAAGGCTGATGGATAGTGTGAAGTTGCTTCGACCAGCTTCCAACCAAAATGAGCTTCCGAATTACTATAAAACATGGAAAATAACACAAAGTAAGCATTTAAGCTTAGTAAGTTTGTATAACAAGGAAATTAACTTACCATTTAATCACATTTAAGGTAAGCATACTAATATAACCAAACCAATTTGGCCAAAAGCATAAACACATACCCTCAATATGTTAGCCATGTAACACTTTCCATAACCAATAAACATGGATGTATATAATTACTAGGTAAGATTCACATGCATGTATCATCCATCTCATATTTCAATATATCATGTAATATCATTTCTATGTAATTTAAATATATATCCGTAACTGTTCATTTCGAACTCATATTGTTTTATATCAGAACTTTGCCCGTTAAACCATTTAAAATATCGTTGCATACACAGGTAATACACACGAAGTGTACAAATTTGTAATCTGTCAATTCACGTACTTGTATGTTTATACAATCATGTAAATGGGAAGCTCTTCCGAGCCATATAAGGGAAAGCTCATGTGAGCTAAGTAACGAGAAGCTCATACGAGCTATATATCAAGAAGCTTTTGCAAGCCAAATATCGGAAAGCTCATAAGCGCCAAGTATCGAGAAGCTCAAGAGAGCTGTGGCGTGTACACAACACATGCAGGATCACAACCATTTCGGGAACCCTAATGACATGTCATTTGTATCATTCAAATTTCTAAGATTCAAACGGGACTCGATAATTATCAGATATGTGATCATAATTACACATGGCAATTTGTACAAATCACACACAACAACATTCAATTTTAGAACATATAAATTGCAACACCCTAGACCCGGCCTAGACGTTATGGCCAAATCCGATGATGTCACAAAGAAATGAGTTTTGAAAACTGAATTGTTTCAATAAACCGTTCCACTTTTATAACTCTTGCTCTTTCATAATTATTATTGAAATTATCATTTAATTAACTCATTTACCAAAACTTAGTTTACAGTAAAAGTTTTAAAACCATTATATTTTAAAAACGCAGTTTGTGTTTTTAGAAAACCTTAGTCTTTGTAAAATCGTGATTTCAGTCAAGATTTGCAATGAAATCATAAAAAACTTATCCAAAACCAAAATAAAAACCGACAGTCTAGAGAGTCCCAAAAAATTACAACTCTCAAAATAAAACCCGAATTGTAAACAAAACCATAGGTTACTATATCATAATAACTCTCGATTAAATGGTCACCGTTGAGCCTCCTTCGTACCATCCGTCTAAGTCTGTGGATTACTTGAACAGAACAGACAAACGGATGTGAGTTTTTCTAAACTCAGTGTGTAGCCCAACAGAAATAGACATGATATACAAACAAAAGTCTCATACACATTCAGATTCAGATTCAGATCTAAGTCCTTTACAGATTCAGATAACAGAAACAAATATATAAAGCAGATAAACAGAGTCCTACACCCATCCTCTACACACCAACTTCGACCATCCCATACACCATGTGGAGTTAAAAAAACACCCACCCATCCTTACACACCACATTGTGCTGATACGACACATATCAGATAATGTGCAGCTAAGTTGCTAGAAAATAGGAAATGATCGCCATACAGAACACTTCCTCCTCATATACAAATCCTACCCCAGTACAGATGCAGAAAAGCAGATACAGATATGACAGATTAAACATGCTTGACATGCTTATATACAGATAACAAATATACATATAACAGTACAGTCGGTTTACTCTTAGTATCTTATTCAGATCAGTCCTTCAAAATACCATAGCAAACAAAATAGGGTTTAGTTAGCCTTTACCGACCCTATAGTAGGCCCACAGTCGTTCGGAGCGACCTGTGCGACCCTGGTAAAAATTATAGAAATATAAGCCCACATGCTCGTGTGACCCACATACCCATGTTGGCCTTACCTGTGTGGCCCACACGGCCTGACCCAAAACCTACATATCCGTATGGGCCCACACGTCCAACTTGGCCTAGCCCGTGTGGCCCACATGGCTACACTCAAGCCACTACACTGCCGTGTCCTGCGCACGGCCATACTTTGGTCCACCACACGATCGTGTCTTGCACACGGCCATCCACACGAGTGACCACGTGCCCATGTGACGTTGACGGTAAGCAATTTCGACTTTCATTGAAACTCCTCTTTTTGCAATTTGGGAACACACCTGGTATCAATTTGATGCAAAACCACTCCCGAGCCTTCCAAAACCTAAAATTAGAGTATCCAATAGCGATTTAGCAGATTGACTAACAATTTGACAATAAGAGTCAACACAAAATTGACTTATCGCCGATGATAAACCATCTCTAACGCATACTAAACAATCGTAGTGCAATTTTCTGCTTCACAATCTACTCCCAAAACACGAGTTACCACCAATTAATCACTACAGATTGTCATCACTAAACATCCCAAACCAAAAGTTAATGACAACAGAATTCTACTTACCAAAAGGAAAACCCGACAATCTAAACAGTACGATCAAACAATGAATTCACGAGCCAAAACGAAAACCAAAATAAAATGTTACAGAGACGGAGAAAAAGAGAGTCAGAAAAGGGAAATATAGAAGAATTTTTTTGACATTAAAATTCTTTAGAGGTGAGAGAAGATTTTAGCAAAAAAAGGGAAATAAAATCAAGGATATCCCCCATATCCCTTATTTTTCTCCCATTATCCTGTTATCCCATTAACTCACAACCACCTTAAAATCCCGGTTACTTCCAACCACTAACCGATGCCAGAACCAAAAAGTAATGCCCTTACTAATGCAGGGATTCGAACACAAAACCTTAACATACAAACTCCTTACCACTCGAACCAGCTAACTCATTCTGATATGAATTACCAAAAAATTTTATTTAAGTCCACTCCACAAGTGTAAGGCTTGCATCAAAATAACAAAATTTACCAATGTGAGACTTGAACCCCAAACCTCATACACATACCCATAACACTTAACCACTAAAGTAAATACACACTTGTGTCAAATATTTACAGAAACAGAAATAAATAAGTCAGGTCGTTAGATAAATATACAATTTAGTTACACGAACTTACCTCGCTAAGTTTTCGTAAATACGTAGGCTACTAGTCTGATACTTTTTCTTTGCATCTATCTAACTCCGTATGAGGTCTACCTAGATCTATACGAATGAATTTAACTCAATTTAATATAATTCATATTCAATTTAATCCAACACACATCTTTGATAAAATTACTATTTTGCCCTTATACTTTTGATTAATTACAATTTAGTCTCTAGGCTCAAAAAATGAAATTCATACAATTTAATTCTTATTCAAGCCTAGCCAATTTTTGTACATATTAATAGCAGCCCATATATTTCACAAAATTTAGAATTTTTACCATAAATTTATCATCTTTTCAATTTAGTCCCTAATTGATAATTTCATCAAAATTCTTTTTACAAAATTTGTTTATCTAAAAACAACTTTTCATTTTCTATCATAAAACTTCAAAATTTAAGCATACTCATCCATAGAAAAATCCTAATACTTTAACGATTTTGCAAATTATTCCCGAATTAGTTAGATTAAGCTATTACGATCTCGGAAACATAAAAATTGTTAAAAAGGGGACAAAAATACATACCTAAATGAGTAAAAATAAGCTTGCTAACTTCAAGCTTCCATGGCTAGGGTTTCCATCTTTTTTTTTTCTTTTATTTGGTAAAAGATGATGATATTAGATTATTTTATTTATTTATCATCATTTATCATTTCTTTTTCCAAAATTAACCTTAATAATTTATTAAATTTCCAATGATAAATAATCATTAAATTTCCAATGATAAATAATCATTCTTATCCACTAAATACTCTAAATGGTCTATTTACTATATAAGGACCTCCAATTTAAAATTCCATAGCTATTTATTACCTTTAGCTATTAGAATTCAATTTTTGCACTTTATGCAATTTAGTCCTTTTAATCAGATTAGACATGTAAACGGTAACATTTCTTAACAAAATTTTCATACAATATTTCTATCATACTGTAGACCATAACATAATATTAAAATAAAATTTTTTCCAACCTCGAATTTGTGGTCCCGAAACCATTGTTCCGATTTCACTGAAAACGGGTTGTTACAGTTATAAACTCTAAAATAAAAGGACTACTTAGAGTAACGAGAAAGATATAACTAGTGCTAATTTGGCTGATGAAAGCGATGATGATTTTTTATTAGTGCCAATAAGCGATAGGTCCAAGCTTATGTTTGAGTGGATCTTAAATCCGAGATTTTTTTCCACATGTACCTCAATAGAGAATGGTTCTTTACATACAGTTCGGTTGAAGGTGCAGTTGTGCACATGAGAAACGATTCATCCAGTAAGGCAATTGATATTGGTACTATTAAAATTAGAATGCACGATAGGAAAATTAGGACATTCTCAAATGTCAGGTATGTACTTGAATTACGAAAGAATCCCATCTCCTCGAGTATTTTAGACTCGAAAGGTTGTAGGTCAACATCGAGTCGAGCGAAATTAAGGTGTCTCATGGAGCTTTTGTTTTGTTAAAAGGTAAAATGATCGACAATATTTATATTATGGAAGATTCTACAGTGACAGGTGAAACTGGACGTCCCTTATCCGTTATGGAGTCGAAGTCAACTAGTTTGAAGTGGAGACAACTCGGTCATAGGAGGGAAAAATGTATGATCGTTTCGTTGAAAAAATATTCTCTTTTTTATGCATGTTTTGAAAAGCTAGGGCATTGTATTCGTGAAAATCAAACCCGGGTTAGTTTTGATTTGGTAATGCACAAGTATAAGGCTAGAAGTCTTCCAGCTTCTAAGCACAAATTTGACTTAGTTAATTCTCTGCATAGTTCAAGATAGGTCCGTGGCGAGCTTCGACAAAGATGGCGTTGTGAGAATTCGTGTCAAAGTAGAGATTGTTAGAGTTTGTGACCCAAATTACTGTTAAATAAGAGATTGCTTGCAAGTCAAGTTAAACAAAATTTATTTTCTTTCTAAAAGATTTAATATTTATTAGTATAATATATTTAACATTTATTAGCATAATTTATTTGACTTACGAATTTAGCTTATAAATAGACTCTTTTACAACATTAGAAAATACACTTATTAAAAGATTAGATCTCATAACTCTTTTGGAGAATTTTATGTTTACGTTTTGAGAGTTCTTTGGTTTCGAGTTTCGGGGTTTAGTTTTTATCTCCGTCTTTTATACTATTCGTTCTTTTTCTATAATAATAAAATTATCTTTACCTGTGATTTTTTATCCTCTTTGAAGAAATTTTTTCACGTTAAATTTATATTCAATTTTTTAATTTCTTACACTATTTTTACTTTCCGTTACTTAATCAAATTGATCAAACAAATATATTTAAAATTAGAATAATTCAATGTAAATCTATTAGACTTGGTAAACACAAGATGTAGATAAATTTATAAAAATTTACTCGTCAGAAAACTAACATGAAAAGTAGCATGTCCGTGCGGGTTTTGGCAATTTGGCAATGACAACCCCACAAATATTTGTCCTATTGCCACGTGTATGTTCGATTCTTCATCAATCATCATCCTAAATAAAAAACAAAACAACAGGGTTAATATATAATCTGACCCTTACATTTGTCCATTTGTTTTTAATTGATTTATAAATTTTTTTGAATCTAGTTAATCCATAAATTTGTAGTTCGTTAACCAAATCGATGCCTTTGCATTAATAGTGCTGGTTATGTTGACCTAACATTATTAGCCAATTCGATGATGCCACATCGCAATCTCTTCATATAACACATGACAAACATAAATTAAAAATTATAATATAAATATATAAATTATATTTATCATGTGGCACTCTAAGAGGCTATCACGTGACATCATCTCCATTTGTTAAAAATGTCACATAAGTACAGACTAACGGTATTGATGTGAGGCTACCACGTGGCATTACCACATTTGTAAAAATGTCACATAAGCACAAACAAACGCTATTTGTGTGGAGGGATCAACTTGGTTGATAGAATAGAAGTTTAGGGGCCAACTTGGTCTAAAAAAAATTTAGAGACCAACTGGGTACAAATAGAAAAGTTCAAGGGCTAAATTATATATTATCCCAAAACCAAATGGCTTCACTGGTAAATTCATGTCTTCAATGAGGTGGTAATTGGCTATCGGCATTTGTAGCAACCTTTGTCTTGGAAACCATGTATATATGCATATATTGTAAAACCAAGGAAAAGGCAAAAAACACCAAAATCACTCCTTTTCTTCTACATTTATACTAGCGACTTTCAAGTTTCTCAACTGTCTGTAGAACACTTTTGGGATATGTAAAACAAACAAACAAACGAAAATTTTGATTACTTGGGTTTTTAACTCAATAAACACGGTTCCTCGTAGATAAATTTTCTGTTTTTTCTTTCAAAGCAAAGCAAAGCAAAGCAAAGGTTTACCCTTTTTAGCTTTTCTTTTTTGGGTACTGTTTCTCAGCTCTGAGACAGCCATGGCGGAAACCGGGCCGGTAGGGTTCACTGGAAATTACCTAGACCCGTCTGCACAAGAATTTTGGCCCGCCCAAAACACTCTATTCCAACCCCAAATACCTCTCTTCAGACCGTCCCAACTTTACTGCCCCTACGCTGCACCCTTAACGTTGTCGTTTTCTGGTGGTGGCGTGGCACAGTTCCATGTGGCGGTACCTGTACCTGCACCTTTGCCAGCAGCGTACGTTACAGGTTCCACGATGGTTTTACCCGAACCGCCACTTGCTCTTCCGCCTCCAGCTGCGACGGCGACGAGGGCTTTAGTGTTGACGTCCGTTCCATGCGATGTGAGTGAGTGTAAAGTGAGGGAAGAGCTGGAAGTGTTCGGGGAAATACGCGGGGTCCAGATGGAAAGGGTGGGAGAAGGAATCGTGACGGTTCATTTCTATGATGTGAGACATGCGGAGCGAGCGTTGAATGAAATACGAGAGCAGCACATGCAACAAGAAGCCAGGGGTGGTGCAGCCGGGTCCGAACCGGGGGAGACCAACGCCTATGCTCCTGAGACTGGACTGATATCGAGGAGAGCTGTTTGGGCCCACTTTATTATTCCGGCCACTAATGCCTTGCCTGACGGGAATAATCAAGGAACTCTTGTAGTTTTCAATCTGGACCCCGGTGTTTCCACTTCTAAACTCAAAGATATTTTCCAAGCTTATGGTAAGTTTAGTGTTTCGCCTTTCCTTTATGAAAAAGACAGTCAAAAAAGGGTTTGATTGGTTGGTACTTAGGCTGCCTTGTTCTATAAATTTGTTGATAGGTCCCGTGAAGGAACTGAGAGAAACGCCATTGAAGAAGCACCAAAAGTTCTTGGAGTTTTATGATGTAAGAGATGCGGCTAAAGCCTTACGAGAAATGAATGGAAAAGAAATCAATGGGAAGCAAGTTGTAATTGAATTCAGTCGACCCGGAGGGTATAACAGCAAGTTCTTCAATGCTAATACTGCCAACCATGTTAAGCCTTTCAGACCTTGCACTCCCAATATTTCATTCACTGCCAGTAAATATAATCACCCTTCTTCTCCACCGTCGTTAGCTTGTAGATTCTCCGGTTCTGGTAGATATTCTCCCAACATACCTCCTCGTTTTTTTCTTTCTCGAAGCCAATCCCCTACCGAGAACCTGTCTGATTCTCGCAAGGGAAGCCCTAATGAGATTAAGGAAAGCAAGAAGAGTTCAGTTGCAACGGCGGTGGTTGGTGGTGGAGCAGCTGCAAACAAGGTTGCGAAGAACCAAAACAACCAGTCCCCACAGAGGATTAGCAACGGGGTTAAGCAGCAGCAATGTAGGGGAAGGCCATGGAAAGGCAAACAAGGGAGGAAATTTGATCCTCGTTTCTTAATAAGCGAAGATGCTATGGCGGAATCGAACTGTAAAGATTCAAGGACCACTGTCATGATTAAGAACATACCCAATAAATATAGGTTTGTCTTTTGTACCAACTGTTACTTAAATAGAAAATAACATGATTGCATTTCTTTTTGTTATTTCATATTTTTATGTACCTTTGAATATGGCATTTTGCAGTCAGCAGTTGTTGTTGAACATGCTTGACAATCACTGTATTCACTGCAACGAGCAAATTGTCGACGCCGGCGATGATCAGCCTTTATCTTCTTACGATTTCGTCTACCTCCCCATTGATTTCAAGTAATTTTCTTTTCTGCTCCCCCTTTTTTCCTTGAATTTGTACATAGATCCTATATATAAATCCGTTGATAGTGTATTGAAATCAAGATTATTGTATGTGTGATTCGTTGTTTGCACCTTTTTCTTTGAATTAAAAAAAAATCCAGCAACAAGTGTAATGTGGGATATGGATTTGTGAACATGACATCCCCGCAAGCAACTTGGAGATTTTACAAGGCCTTCCACCATCAACATTGGGAAGTTTTCAACTCAAGAAAAATCTGTGAAGTCACTTATGCCAGAGTTCAGGTTTTTAATATATTATTTGCCTCATGTTGGATCAAAAACCATTAGGTTCATTCATTCATCATCTATATGGGTCTAATTTGTTTATGAAATGATTAAAATAGGGATTGCAGGCGTTGAAAGAACATTTTAGAAACTCAAAGTTCCCATGCGAAATGGATCACTATCTTCCAGTAGTTTTTGAGCCGCCTCGAGACGGGAAACAACTGACCGAGCCACTTCCACTTCCTGTAGTTGGTGAAATGCAGAAGTCCATCGGTGGTCCCTCGCCAAAACCCAATGAAAAACAAGACGATTACGATGAACATAGCGATAGCGTCGATGAGTGTCATAATGATACATCGCTTGAGGATGGAGGTGGTGCAAGTTTGTACGGTGGAGAAAGTAATGCCATCATCAATCACTTCAACCACTGTGCTCCAGTTGACCAGCAGGAGGGGGAAGTCCACAGTAACAGCGTCAGCCAAAGGCCAAACGACGGCGATGTTGGTTCATGATCAAATAAAGAATCATTGCTCTTATGGCCTGAACAGTGACACCCTGAACCGAAATTATATATATTTTTTGTGACTTACTACTAGTAGTACTACTTTGCATGGAAAAGAGTCATGGAAAATTTGAATGAAATAGAATATAATATTAGTTTTTGATGCAACCAAGGCAGCCTTCATTCACGCTTCACAGCTGTTTTTGGTGTTAAAAATAGCTGCACCAACCAATGCCCAATGGTGTTGATGTTGATCACCGAGCCTCTCATATAGGTGCCCAAAGTCCCGAACCCACCGCCAGCCTAAGGCGCGCTCTCTCTCTTTCAGGTTAGCTGGGGCCGACCACAATCACATCCATTTACTGCTCTCACCACCACCTCTTCTCTGCTCCTCCATTTCCTCCTAAAATCACTGGATTCGATTAGTTCAGAATTCAGTCTAATCAAATTACAAATGGTGAACAGTTTTTTTCTCCTTTTAATTTAAAAATTGATTCATTTATAAACAATTTTTTATAATTTTTAAAAAATCAATTAAATCCTAAAATATTTTTAAAAAATTAATTAAAATTTTGGTAAATTATACTAATAATTATCCATTTATTAATTACTTTTTGTCACCAATTGATTAACTATGATATTTTTAAAATTGATATAATAATATTTTTAATTTTTAATATTTTTAATTTTTAATATTTATATATAGTTTTAATTTTAAAAATATTTAACCTTCAATATGCAGCGTGTAATTTAGTTTTTCTTTGTAATTTTTTTTTTTACATTTTCACTTAAAAAATAAATTTACCAATTAAATTTGATTAAAAAATATATTAAAAGGAATAATCAAAAATCGAAATTCTCATTCTTTTAAATTAACTTTCGAAAAGAAAAATTGTAAAAGCATAAAACAAAGAAAAGAAAAATTGTAAAAGCATAAAATTAAATTACTCAATGTGTAAATATTAGGAGTTAGATTTTTTAAAATTAATAAATTGACGCAATGTATAAATATTGATAGTTATAATTTTTATTATGCTAATTTCAAAAATAGTCACCATTATCTAACTAGTAATCGAAAAGATAAAACTAAATAATTGGGTGATAAAAAAAATTACTAATAATTAAGTGACATTTTTTAACTTTTTGAATGATAAAAGGAAAAAAAAAACTAATAATTAAACTACTAATATAATTTACTCTAAACTTTTTATTTAGTATGTTTCCACATAAAATGTCAAATGTAGGATAGTAAAATTCTTTTTACATTAATTATCATCTCAATTGATACACCAACATTTAATGTGTTAATAAAATATTTTCGAAAATTATATTGTAGGGTTCAATTTCTTAACTTCAGTTCATTGTCATGTCAATATTTAATATGTCAATAAAATGTTTTTGAAAATTATATTTTGAAGGTTTACTTTAATTTCGAGTAATTATAAGGTATGATGTGATAATTACTTAATTTATTTTTAAATTATAATGTTGGGGTTCAATCTTCATTCATGGAAATACAATACATTTTACGGCCAATTTTAAAGAACACTCGCGACAAGTGAATTAGTCACATTATTACCGACGATGTATCTTGGTTTTGGCAAAAAAAAAAAACTTTCCAGTAGGATTATGCAGTTTTCAATTATAAATTTAATAGATTTTGTTTGGCATTTAAGTTAAGCTTTTTATTTTTATTTTTTTATTAATAAGTTATTTAATATTTATATTTTTCATTTATAATTTTTTTAGTTATAAAATCTGAAATTGATTTTTTTTAGAACCCCTAAGTGATAATTGAACTAGTTGTAATTATTTATATTTATATATATTTGAGATATTTAACTAATCATTGTAATTAAAGATTCTTAATGAATGCATTTAAATGAGTAGAACATTATTTATAATTATATATATTTAATACATCTCAATAATTATTATAATTAATGGGTTTGATTGAAGTGTACTTGAAAGGTTCAATATGGGCAACAAGTTCTATAAAGAGGTCGAAAATTTGAGGAATAATTTATATTATATTTTTATAATGGGATCTATTAAGTTGGTGTCGCGAGTAACTCAACATTAATTAATCAGTAAAATTATGTACTAAAAAAATTGATAAAACTACTTAAAAACTCTTTTAAGTAAATGATTAATTAATAATATAATGTTTATCTTTAAACCCAAGGAAAGTTCACTTATAAACACTTTACTATTTTACTTATAATACAATTATTGGTTAGTTTTTGTATAATATAATTGAAGTATATATATTTTTTATTTCATCCATATCGTGGTTGAAAAAATTTAGTTAGTTATAATCCATTTTAGTTTTTTTTTTTAAAGAAATAATTATACTTCATTAGTCGATGTTAGAATATCTTAGGTTAAATTCCAAGAATAATCCTTGTATTTATTGTTTTGTGCGGAGTAAGTCCCTTTATTTTTATTTGCTCAAATCCATCCTTCTACTTTTTAAATTGCTCATTTTCAGTCCACCCTTTAACTTTTTTCCCGTCAACTTTGCTAAAAATATTAGGAATAATCACAATTTTAGCCTCTCAACCATTACAACTTTTGTCAAATTGACCCTTTTTTTTTGCTTTAACTATAAAAAAAATTAATAATGTTAAAAAATTTACAAAGGTGTCAACAAACTAAATATAGAAAAAGAATAAAAACTTACTATTAATAACTACTAAAGAATTTAACCTACAATTCTCATTCAACACCAAATACTTTGTATATTTAGTAAATGATGATGTAACCAACCTCTTTTTATTGAATATACATATTATATATACAGCAAACTAGCTAAACACTTGCCCTTTGGGTCTTGGAGTACTTCATACCCTATAAATGAAATTTAATGGTTTATAATAAATAAAATGCCTATTGTCTAAATCAATGTTATCCAAGACATTAATGAAGGTAGTTCAAATTTATTTTGAAAGAGAGGCCCGTCATAACATTATTTGCTAACATTTAGATTCATCAACGCTAAATTTCTTATGATTTTTCTTAAAAATACACACGTATTTGTTGTTGTTGAATTAAAATTGCATATTAAAATCTATAGTAATGATTAAGAGTCAGTTTTTGTTTTTTTTTTTTCTTTGACATGTTTGGGAAATTTTATATTTTTTTAGTTACTCCATATTTTTATAATTTAAGAGAAAGAGTCAGGGCGGAATTGACAAAAAGTTTATAAAAGTTAATGGGTTAAATTTGTAACCATACCCAATTTTTAATAGAGTTGGTGAAAAAAAATTAATGAAAGTACTGTAAATAAACAACTCAAACAGTAAAAAGATATTTTTGAACGAATAGAAATAGAAAGACTAAATTTACAGACATCAATAAGTACAAGAGCTATAGTTAAAGTTAGCTTTTTTTTTTTTAAATAATTATAAGAGTGCACTAAATAATTACACTTTATTTCAATTGTTCAAATACATGGTTAAAAGCACCGAATTTTTTAATCATTCTAAGCAATGGCTATGGGCCTTTGTCTCGCTTAGTGATCTTAGTTAGCATTATAAAGAAAGGTATTCTAAAATATTTTTATTCTAGTATAATTTGTTTTCGTCTTTGTTGAGGAAAGGTACTCTTATCAGAAAAATATCCCAACAGATGGTATTGTCTCAAGTTCTTCAAATGATGGCTATTTATCTAAGGTAGGGTTTAAACTCTCAGCTTAGGAGACATAAATCACTAATAGAGTAACAATATACTTGTTTAGCGAGTTAATATTATCCCCAACTAAAGCTGTTGTTTTGCCTCTCGACTTTAGAAAACTTAAATATTTGAAAAGATTACTTAAAGCACGAGTACACATAATAGGAATACCTTATAAAGAAGGATAATGCATGGCGCATAATTACCTATCAAAGGAAGTGGTAATCATTTACCTATGGTAGAGTTTGAATCTCCAACCTATAGGATATAGATCAATAGAGAAGAGGCATAGTACTGTTTGTTTTCATTTTCTTTGGTAAGTGATTGTACTCCATATACGGTAATTCTTAATAGATGTGATATTTTATGAACTCTTATTTTAAGTGACCTCTTTAAATTCTTGAATTTTTCATGGTCAAAAGAAAAACTTTTAACCGGAAAATAATATTAACTCTTTTGAGGAATTTATTAATTTTGATCGAACCACACACTTGGAAAAAGTAATCCAAAAGAACTCCAAACCAATACAAATAAGTTAGTATTTGATTGAATTTGGACAAGAAATGAAGAAGGAAAACCGATGGATAAAGTGGAGAGTTGGTTTGGAAAGGATGACAGATGGCTTTTACATGACTGATGCCACTGTTGGTAATACTTTTGCAGTTGTTTGCCTGTCATTTTTCGCTTGTAGCTGTCTGCCCGCCTCACTATTCCTCTATTTTCAGCATTTTGGGGGTATTTTGTACCACATTTCTTGCGGCATTATATCTGACACCTTCACTTTCTTTTTCCAACAAATTTTGATTCTGAATTTTATATTGTGAAAATAAAAAAGAATAGTGCTTGTGGTATTGGTTTGAAAATTTTGAATGCAAATGTTCAAATTTTATTTGATTTGAAAGGTCAAAAGTGCTTGAACTTAGGAAACTCAAAAAATTCAAGATTGATTGGAGATACTGAAAATCTGATTATTGAAGGAGATGGCGCATTGGATGATATGTTGGATGTAAATCTTGTCCTCACATTCGCATACTCACTCATTTTGCATATTCCAATTTCAACTCATATTCTCAATATTATTAATACCAAAATATATGTGGGTTGGTTAGTATTGCCACTAAACACTCTGGATTTGATCAATATTTTACACATATTTTGGTTGTAGTGCATGGCAATTGATTAATAATGTTGAGAATTAATACCTATAACAACACTGAAATTAAAAAAAGAGAGTGAAGGTTGGATGCTGTGATTTTTATTCCAAATTAAATCATAATTCTATGGCTCGATTTAAGGATTAAAAATATTTTGATTTTAATGGTTCTCATTTAATAGTTTTGTTTCACCAAGACCAGTAGATATGTATTATTTAATTTGAGTGTTTTAGTTATTATTTTATCATAAAGTTGAGTAAAATTATATGCAAGTTTGAATAAAAAAGCAATTTATTCAAAGCAAAGTATATTTTTAGCATCGTTATTTTATTAGCTTTTGCAATAATTTCTACTACTTTAAGGCTGATAAAATTACTATTCTGGCATATATGATACAATTCATAAAGATACGTATGAAGGATTTGTTAAAGACAAAGATGCAAAATTTCTTGAGTGGGAATGGTTTCCTCATAATGTTAAAATTGTGGAACAAATTAAACTCTATCAACTTTTGTAAAGGAATTAGTACACAAATAAATAATAACATTTACAATCAATAATCCCACTGATAAAGCAACGAATAGTAGAACTAAGGAGATCCAAATGGGCAAGAAAACTAGTTATTTATAAGATTTGTTGTATACCTAATATATAGTTATTTATAAGAAAACTAGGGGCTGTAGAATAATTATACCAAAATAAAATTAAGATAGAGGAATGATATGATTAAGTCAACTCATCATTAGTAATATAATTAAAATTTTAATGGTTATATGCTAATTAGTTAAAATTAAACCTACCATTAATCCAAGTGTAAAAGTGAGTAAAGAGGAATGAAAGAGAAAGTTAATTCTCTTCTTCCTTGACCGCTTAAGATAACCAAACAAGAGAAATTTTTTTTTCCTCTCGAGCCTTTACCATCGGCGTGGCTTGCTAAAGGAAAATTGCTAAGTTTTCTTTGTGATTTTTGTTGAATCCTTGTTAAACAATGTTAGATATGAAAAACCAAGCATTAGATTAATGTATTGATAAGTTTTATTTAGTTTTTCCATTGATGGAAAGCTTGAGAAAATTTAAGATTTAGAGATTTAATTCATGCATGTTGCAACTAGTTAAGACTGTAATAGATTAGGTTAAAATTATAGTAAAAAAAATGTTAAATTAAACTCAGATTATATAGTTAAACTATATGTAATTAAGGACTAAATTGTAAGGATATAAACTGAGGGTTAAAAATGAATAATGGTTGTAGGAGGTCTCTGTACTATATTTATTAAGTTAAATTTAAATTCGACCGGGTAAATGGTGAGAATAAGCGTTTCAGATATTAGGATGTATAGGGACTAATCAAATAAAATGCATTCATGTTTATAATATGTTGGATTGTGTAATTAATGAATTTTCTCTATTCGAGTTTAATTTTGTAGCTAAAAACAATGCATGATCATCCTCGAACAAAAGGAAATCTAAAGTCGTCAACGAATAGATACTCTAGTTTATGCTCTAATAACTTGAGTTCATAAAATAACTAAATATATATGTTTGGGCCAATATATGTTCAGGAATTGTTAACTATAAAAAAGAATGTGTTCGACAGGTACATATATACTTGATTGAGTGATTTGTGATCTATTGGTTGAATGAATATACATATGCTTGATGATATTATAAAATTAATAATGATGATATTTGCCTTATTAACGTTGCCGAATAGAGTTACAGGTATAGTTGACATGTCATAAGGTCCATGTTGAGAGATGGGAGATTTAGCGCTGTGCACTAGTATCGTGATAGTTCTTTAATACCCTAGGAGTATGGGCATATTTTGGTGTGATTGGTTATTTATGCCTAATTAACACTTAATGCATATTTGGTGTGATGGTGGATTGATTTGAATATCTATTCTTGTATCTGATTTGGTTAATAAGGATTAACAATGTAATATTGCTTGTCGAAACCCCTTTTTTTGGATACCGTTTTTTATTTTAAAAAGAAAATGGAGTTGCCACCAATCCTTTTTAATTAGGTGTGATTGGATCACCTCAAAACTTAGTCATTTTAATAAAATGTTAGGTTTACTAAAACGATGATTTTCAGTGTACAAAATCCAGGAAATGGGTTCGGGAGTCGGTTACGTATGAGGAAGGATTAGCACCCTCATAATGCCCAAAATTGGTTCTTAGTTGATTACTTAATGTCTTGACGTCGAATGTTGAGAATCTGAAGAGAATCTAAAATGCGATCCTTTTTTACATGATGTTATTTAATTAAAATATCGCTAATTGAATTAAAACTTATGTAAAAGGCCTTATCTCGAGGTAACCAAAATGAAAAGGTCATGTTCCGTAAGTTAGGGCACGACATCTCGAATCCTCAAAAATAAGATTGCTCTTTATTTAATTATTACCTAAATCTTATGTGTTTTTATTCTAAAAGGATGTTTGATTATCTCGGTTCGAGGAGAAAGTCATACCCCGTAAGTTAGGGTACGATTTCTCGAATTCCCTAATTAAAGAACATCATCTTGGTTCTAATTATTTTCTATACGTCGGGTAAAAATGAATATAATATTTAATGTGATGTGCAATTAATTTATTTGGGCATTAAATGATTATGTGCAAGCATAATAGAATACTTAGTAAAAATAGAATTGTTACATAAGTACAAATAATATAATATTATAAATAAATAATAAAAGAATAAAATAATAAAATAATAGTAGCAATGGTAATGATAGTTCAATATAAATAATACAACTATAATGATAATAATAACATTGATCAATGGTAAAAAAAAAAATAATAATCATAATGTCATATTTAATAATAAAATAAACATGATAATTCATAATAAAAATAAAAGATGCATAATTAAAATGGATAAATGTGAATGACATAAAAGTGCTGGAAATAATATAATAAATAATAAAATAGCGATAAAAAAAATAAGTAGGTAAAGGACTAAATTGAAACCTAAATGAAATTCAAAGTATAAATTAAAAAAACAAAAAAACAAATAAAGGGTTAAATCAAAACATGTGAAAGATAAAGGGGGCCAAATAGGTAATTATCCCAACCTAATGTCATTCTATAACACCCCAAACCTGGCATGGACGTTATGGCCGAATTTGGCGATATCACATGTGAGTGATTTGAAAACGCCTTGATACGTTAAAATTGTTCCAATTATTATATTTTACTTAAGTCAGGAAAAACTTGAACTAACCAATTTGCTTAAAACCATTTCTTTAACGCAGAAGCTTTGAAAACAGATACTTTTCGCAAACGTGTTTACTTAGGAAAAAATTCAGTTAAATTTAGGGAAAATCGTAATTTAGTTGCGTCACAGTTTATAAATCCATATTAAACAGTTTAAAATCCCAAATTGAAACCAAAACAGTTCCAGTCCAAAATTACATCAAATATTCCCAAAAATAATATTAAAAGCAGTAAAAGCATAAAAACCCGTAAAACTGAGGTAAATATAGCAGTGGTCATCGTCGAGTCCTCCGTTCCACCGACCCGTTTATTGCTAGGGATTATCTGAACAGATAAAATGGAAACGGGGTGAGTCTTCGAAAACTCAGTGTGTAAATCCCCGCACAGAGCATGCATACAGAGCACACAACAAATATCATAAATAAACAGTCCGAGCCGAAGCCCTTTACAGAATCAGTTGTGGCCTTAGCCCACTCAGATGCAGAATCAGAAATATAATAGGGCCCTTAAGCCCAATCAGTTACAAAATACAGAAAAGATCAGATAAACAGTGTCATACCCACCAACCCTGCACACCAACTCCGTCCAACCTAACACACCATGTGGGAATAAAATCGACCTACCCATCCCAACACACCAAATAGGGGGATAAAATCGACCCCTCTATCCCTACACACCACATAGTACCGAAATGCTGCATATATAATCAATATGCAACATAGCTGCCAGAAAACAGGCTTTAGAAGCCTTACAAAATCTTCCTTCATCTTCATCAATCCCACCCTGATGCAATGCATCATACAAACGTGGCATGCTATAATGCAGATTAATAGACATACATTTACAATCAAAATAGTACAGATACACATGCTATAAGTAATATGTTAATACACACATCAATATCAGCTTACAAAATTAGGGGTCTATGTAATACTTATCGACCCTACGACAGGTCACAGTCGACTTGGGCGACCCGTGTAACCTTACAATTTATTACAGAAAGATGGGCTCAAACGCTCATGTGGCTCGCTCGTGTGGGCCCACATGCCCATATGGCCCACATGGCCTAAATTGGCCTTGGTCGTATGGATCACAGGCCTGGCCCAAAATTCCACACGCCCGTGTGGTTCATTTGTGTGGGCCCACACGCCTATGTGGCCCACACGACCCAATCAGTCGAGCCAGTGTCTCGCATATGGCCTCGCCGGCCATGGCCGTGTCGTTTGCCCGTGTCACGCGCACACGACCTGGTTCGTCGTTCACACGGCCGTGTATCGCTACATGGCCTACCACATTGGCAATCCACACGCCCATGTAGCATTGACAGATTACTTTTTGGCTTTCGCCAAATTTCTTTTTCTGTGTTATTGGAGTACACACTTGGTTCGTTTTCGCTGTTAAGACCACCCCGAGTACTCCAGAACCTATTATTGTCCATCAATTCACCAAATAAGTCACTTAAACATTAATCGATTAATAAACTTAACGAGGTATTTTGACCTAAATCACTAAATCCCTTACCTTAAAACGAAACGTGAACTCTACACGACCAACTCACTGATTGAAAATGCTAATCAGTCCCTCGTTCAATCCCTACATAACCAAATGAACCCCCTTTTAAACGATAATCAGAAAAGCATTAGGGGTTAACCAAAATGAAAGCTTACTGAACACTGAAGAACTACAGTAGCATTACGGAACAGATTGAGCAAGAGGACAAAAAGGAGGGAAGGAAGAATTCCCACAAAAATTCGGCAGAGAAGATAAGAAAAACGTCAGAGTTTTTGGAAATTTTGGAAAAAGAATGAAGGATTTTTTTCCAAAAACAAATAACTAGATATTATCCCCTTTGATTTTCTCCTACTAACTCTATAATCATCTCAACCACTAAAGTATTTTGGTTCAACTCAAACACCCACACGGCGCCAAGCAAAAATAATGCCCATGTCTCGATTCGAACACAAGACCTCTAGCAAACCAACACACCATTTAACCACCAGACCAGCAGGCCAATTCTGATATACTTTTACCCACAATTACTTATAAGCCTATTAACCAAAGATAAGATTTTACTCAATAAAAACCAAAAATTTATCCAAGTTATGACTTGAACTTGGGACGTCCCAAACACACCCAAAACACATAACACTGAAGTAAACAGATATTCGTGTCAAATTAATTCTAGAAACACATACATATATTTGTACGTTACAAATTCTTAAAAAGCTGGAATTAAGAAAATTTAGGGTGTTACAACTCTACCCCCTAAAAGTAAATTTCGTCCTCGAAATTTTACCTGATCAGAAAAAGTGAGGATACTACTGACGCATCGAATCCTCTGGCTCCTAAGTGGCCTCCTCAGTGCTATGATTTCGCCACAGAACCTTCACTATAGGGATAGACTTCCTTCGTAAAACCTTAATATCGTGATTTAGAATCTGAACTAGCTCCTCCTCATATGTTAGATCTGGCCTAACCTCAATGTCCTCTATAGGAACAATATGTGTAGGATCAGAGAGGTAACGTCTCAATATCAAGACGTGGAACACATCATGACTACGATTTAATTCTAAAGGCAGCTCCAATTGATATGCGACTGGCTTCACTCGCTTCAGAATCTGGTACAGCCCAATAAACCAATGGCTCAGGTTGCCCTTACGACTGAACCTCAAAACCCTTTTCCATGGCGAGACCTTAAGAAAAATGAAATCCCCCACAGAATACTCTATCTCACGTCATTTCAGATCCTCATAAGACTTCTACCTGTTAGAAGTCGCTTTCAGTTTATCCCGTATCAAACGAACCTTGTCATTAGTCTCAGAAATTAACTCTGGACCCAGAATACGTCGCTCACCCAACTCGGTCTAGCACAGGGGAGTGCGACACTTACGACCATACAGTGCCTCATAAGGTGCCATCCGTATACTTGACTGATAGTTGTTGTTGTAGGTGAACTCTACTAAAGGCAAGTATTCCTCCCAACTACCTCGAAAATCTATAATACAGCCCCTCAACATATCCTCCAGTATCTGAATCACCCTCTCTGACTGACCATCTGTTTGAGGATGGAAAACAGTACTGAAGTCTAACCTCGAACCCAAAGCCTCATGAAGCTTTTGCCAGAATCGAGATGTAAAACGAGGATCCCTATCAGAAATGATCGAGATAAGTACCCCATGTAGTCTCATTATTTTAGAAATGTAAAGTTTAGCCAGTTTCTGTAGGGAGAAGTCTATCCTGACCGGAATGAATTGTGCAGACTTAGTCAATCGATCCACGATGACCTAAACAAAATCCTTCTCAGTGGGTGTTAGAGGCAACCTACTAACGAAGTCTATCATTACTCGCTCTCATTTCTACAACAGTATCTTAACTGGCTGTAGCAATCTCGAAGGTAACTGATGCTCAGCCTTAACTTGCTGACAAGTCAAACAGCAAGCAACGAAGTCGGTAACCTCACATTTCAACCCTGGCCACCAATATAACTCTCGCAGATCTCGATACATTTTGTTTCCACCAGGATGCATAGCATAAGGGCTACTATACGCCTCCCTCAGAATCGATAGTCTCAGATCTTCATCATTTGGCACGCAGATCTGACCTCAAAATCATAATACCACATCCCTATTAATCCTAAAATTCGTCGTAGTACCATTCTCAATCTGACAGAACCGTATCTCGAGAGATTTATCCCCCATTTGTTTTCATCTAATCTATTTAATCTATGTCGGCTTCACTTGTAGCTCAGCCAGTAGACTCCCATCGTTGAACAAACTAAGTCGAGTGAACATCGCCCTCAAATCAATCATAGCCCTACAGCTTAACGCATCGGCTACCACATTGGCCTTACCGGGATGGTACTCATAATCCTTAAGCAGTTCAACCCATCTACGCTACCTAAGGTTTAACTCTTTCTGAGTGATGAGATACTTGAGGCTCTAGTGATCAGTGTAGATAGTACACTTCTCATCGTACAGATAATACCTCCAGATTTTTAGAGCGAAAACCACCGTTGCCAATTCCAAATCGTACGTCGAATAGTTAGCCTTATGAGTCTTGAGCTGACGAGACGCATAAGCCACCACCTTACCGTCTTGCATCAAAATGTAACCCAGACCTACATGTAACGTATCGCTGTATACCACAAAGTTCTTACCAAGCTTAGGCTGTATCAGAATAGGAGCCTGAGTTAACACGGCCTTGAGCTTCTAAAAGCTCTCCTACTATGCATCAGTCCAAACGAAATGAACTTTCTTTTGCAGAAGCTTAGTCAACAGGGCTGCGATTAAGGAGAACTCTTCTACAAAACGTTAGTAATATTCGGCCAGCCCCAAAATGCTACAAACCTCAGAGACATTTTTCGGCTATTTCCACTCCAACACAACCTCAATCTTACGAGGATCAACATGAATCCCCTCAGTAGACACCACATGTCCCAAAAAAGTTACCTCTCGAAGCCAGAACTCACACTCAGTGAACTTTACATATAGCTGTTTCTCTCGAAGAGTCTGCAAAACAACTCTGAGATGCTCATCGTGCTTGTTCTTAGATTTAGAATACACGAGAATGTCATCGATGAACACTACCATGAATTGTCCAAATAAGGCTGGAACACACGGTTCATCAAGTTCATGAATGCCACTGGTGCATTAGTTAACCCAAAGGGCATAACTAGAAACTCGTAATATCCATATCAAGTCCTAAATGCCGTCTTATGCACATGGGCCTTTTTTACCCTCAACTGATGATATCCTGATCGCAGGTCGATCTTAGAGAATACAAAAGCCCTTCTAAACTGATCGAACAAATCATTTATCTTCGGAAGCGAATACTTGTTCTTGATCGTTAACTTGTTCAACTGACGGTAGTCAATATACATCCTCATAGTCCCATCATTCTTCTTTACAAATAGAATAGGTGCTTTCTATGGAGACACACTGGGACGAATAAACCCATGATCTAACAGCTCAGGAATTTGAGTCTTCTGTAAGCTCTTTTGGTGCCATTAGGTAAGGGGCGATAGACACCGGAGCTGTACCAGGAATCAATTCAATCCCAAACTCCACCTCTCGACTCGGAGGCAATCCTGGTAGTTCCTTTGGAAAAACATCTGAAAAGTCTCTCACGGTTTTGATATTCTTAACCGAAGAGTCTACAGAATCAGAAATACATATGTAGGCTAAGAATGCCTCACATCCTTTCTTCACTAACTTTTCTGCCACCAATGCAGATATTACATTAGACAAATAGTCTCGCCGTTCTCCAATTATAACTACCTCGTTATCCTCCTCGGTCCTCAGAACAACCATTTTCGTAGCACAGTTAAGACTCACTCAATGTTTAACCAGCCAGTCCATACCTAATATTAAATCAAACTCACCAAACGGAAGCTCCATCAGATCAGCTAGTAACACAGTCCCTTGGACCTCTAACGGAACGTCTCTAAATAGTTCACTAACTCCAATAGACTGCCCTAATGGACTCACCACTGTTACTTCACTAGAAGTGCTCTCAAAGGAAATCCCTAAGGTTTCAGACATAGTACTAGCTACATAAGAGTGTGTAGAGCCTATGTCTATCAGTGTAAAATAAGGTACATTATATATAAAAAACGTACCTGTAATCACATCTGGAGTATCTCGGTCTTCTCCGCGACGTGCAGCATAAACTAGTGCAAGCTGCATCGCTCAGTCAATCCAGCACCTCTGCTTAGTTCTCTCTATCCTCAGCCTATACCATTACCACCCTTGGCCTGTCCTCGGCTATTAGGTAGCTGCTGAACTACCCTTGGCAGCTGTGCAGTCTCAGTAGCTGGAGCTTATATCTGATTAAGTCTCAATGGTCAATCCTTAACTCGATGCTCAGTAAACCCAAATCTAAGACAAGCCCTAGTAGCTCTCCAACACTCGCCTGGATGGCGTCTATTACAGTACTGACAAATCGCCGCCCCAGTAGGTGCAACAGTAGGCCCAACTCTCACGGACCTATTAGACCTGGCCTTTTTCTTAGGCCTCTTCCCAGAATTCGAAGGCTCTATATCCCTCTTAGCTTTCCCTCTGTCTCGGTTTTGGCGCTCAGTATGCTTCACCTCTTCGGCGATCTTCTCCTTTTCAACCAGCGCAAAGAAATCCCGCTCTCTTTGAGGAGCTATTAGAACACGCAGACTATCCTGGAGACCATCCTCAAATTAGACACAGCGCTCATACTCAGTTGCCACCATGCCTCACGCATAACGGCTCAATCTTAGAAATTTAGCCTCATACTCTGCCACTGTACAGTCTTCCTGGGTGAGATTAAGAAACTTACGTCTCCTAGCATCACTATAACTAGCCCCTACATATTTACTCTGGAACACCATCTTAAAGAGATCCCATGACAAATGATCAGGTTGAGTGCCCTCCTTAACCGTGAGCAACCACTGGTATGCCTCGTCGCGAAGTAGTGAAACAACTCCCTTAAGCTTTTGCTTAGTAGTGAAATCTACGTTATCCATAATACGTTCCGTGGCCTCTATCTAGTAGTCAGCTACATTAGGAGCAACTCCAGCGATGTCCCTGAATAGCTTAGCCCCATTAGACCAGAGTTGTTCTGTATTCGACCCACGGTCCCCAGATCCAGTATTGGGCCTAGCGACCCTCTCCAATATCTGTAACATGGTTTGGGACAGTGCGTCGTCCCCGGTCGCATGATCATGAGACCTTGACCCAGTCTCGGTAACAGGAGACACTGATGTCTCGCTAGTGTCTAGATTTGGAATCGCATCAGATGATAAGGACTCAGCTCGAGCCCCTCTAAGGCCTTTACCTCAGTCTCTAGTACCTCGTTCACGAGTATCGCGTATGCTCATCGTAAATTTCGAATTAATCTGTATTAACAGTTTTATGCCAATCAGTTTACAGTTATGATAATTATTAACAAATATTTTGTGCAGAGCAGTATCAGAAGTTTAAAGTCTATTATCGCGAGTAGTAGTCTCACTATAGGTTTCAGTCTACACTACCTAGAGTGTTTTCAGTAGAGTATACTACCTATAGAAATTTTAGTATATCATATTTTTAGACAGATTAATTAGATTTTCAGAAAACTTACCGGATCAACGTCGGAGACTCGGTGTACCACTTACTTATTCTAAAAATAATGTAAATCATTTACAAATCATTTCTTTCAAATCAACCTTTAAAACCCAAAATCACAGTTGAGTTTTGTAACCTGACTCTGATACCACTAAATGTAACACCCCAAACCCAGCTTAGACGTTATGGTCGAATCTGGCAATGTCACATGTGAGTGATTTGAAAATGCCTTGATATGTTAAAATTGTTCTAGTTATTATTTTTTACTTAAGTCAAGAAAAACTTGAACTAATCGATTTGCTTAAAACCATTTCTTTAACGTGGAAGCTTTGGAAACAGATACTTTTCGCAAACGTTTTTACTTAGGAAAAAATTCAGTTAAATTTAGGGAAAGCCATAATTTAGTTACCTCGCAGTTTATAAATACATATTAAACAGTTTAAAATCCCCAAATTGAAACCAAAATAGTCCCAGTCCAACATTACATCAAATATTCCCAAAAATAATATTAAAAGTAGTAAAAGCATAAAAACCTATAAAACTGAGGTAAATGTAGTAATGGTCACCGTTGAGTCCTCCGCTGCACTGATCTGTCTACTGCTGGGGATTACCTGAACAGATAAAATGAAAATAGGGTGAGTCTTTACAAATTCAGTGTGTAAATCCCCCAGAGAGCACGCATACACATCACATAATAGATATCATAAATAAACAGTCCAGGTCGAAGCCCTTTATAGAACTAGTTGGGGCCTTAGCCCACTCAGATGCAGGATCAGAAATATAATAGGGCCCTTAAACCCAATTAGTTACAGAATACAGAAAAGATCAGATAAACAGTGTCATGCCTACCAACCTTGCACACAAACTCCGTCTAACCCAACACTATGTGGGGATAAAATTGACCCACCCATCCCAACACACCAAATAGGGGGATTAAATCGACCCCTCCATCCCTACACACCACATAGTACAGAAATGCAGCACATATAATAAATATGTAGTATAGCTGCCAGAAAACAGGCTTTAGAAACCTTACAGAATCTTCCTTCATCTTTATCAATCCTACCCTGATGCAATGTATCATACAAACATGGCATGCTATAATGCAGATTAACAGACATACATTTACAATCAGAATAGTACAGATACATATGCTATAAGTAACATGCTAATACACACATCAATATCAGCTTACAGAATCAGGGGTCCATGTAATGTTTACAGACTTTACGACAGGTCACAGTCGACTTGGGTGACCCGTGCAACCTTAAAGTTTATTACAGAAAGATGGGCTCACACACCAATGTAGCCCGCCTGTGTGGATCACACGGCTTGGCCCAAAATCCCACACGCTTGTATGGCCAACACGTCCTAATTAATCGAGCTCGTGTCTTACACACGGTCTCGTTGGCCATTATACGACCGTGTTGTGTGCCTGTGTCACGTGCGCTCGGCCTGGTTCGTTGTTCACATGGCCGTGTATCGCCACACGACCTACCACATGGGCAACCTACACGCTCGTATGGCGTCGACAAATTATTTTTTTGCTTTCACTAAATCTCGTTTTCTATGCAATTAGAGTACACAGCTAGTTTATTTTTGCTGTTAAGACAACCCTGAGTACTCCAGAACCTATTATTGTCCATCAATTTACCAAATAAGTCACTTAAAAGTTAATTGATTGATAAACTTAACGAGGTATTTTGACCTAAATCACTAAATCCCTTACCTTGAAACGAGTCGTGAACTTTACACGACCAACTCGTTGATTGAAAAAGCTAATCTGTCCCTCGTTCAGTCCCTACGTAACCAAAAGAACCCCTTTTTAAACGACAATCAGAAAAACATTAGGGGTTAACCAAAAACGGATTGAGCAAGAGAACAAAAAGGAGGGAAAGAAGAATTCCCATAAAAATTAGGCAGAGAGGATAGGAAAAATGTCAGAGTTTTTGGAAATTTTGGAAAAAGAATGAATGATTTATTTTCCAAAAACAAATAACTAGATATTATCCCCCCTTGATTTCCTCCCATTAACTCCACAACCATCTCAACCACTAAAGTATTTTGGTTCAATTCAAACACCCACCCAACGCTAAGCAAAAGTAATGCCTATGTCTCGACTCGAACACAAGACCTCTAGTAAACCAACACACCACTTAACCACCAGACCAGCAGGCCCATTCTGATCTACTTTTACCCACAATTACTTATAAGCCTATTAACCAAAGATAAGGCTTTATTCAATAAAAACAAAAAAATTTACCCAAGTTGTGACTTGAACTTGGGACGTCCCAAACACACCCAGAACACATAACCACTGAAGCAAACAAAATTCGTGTCAAATTAATTCTAGAAACACATATAGATATTTGTATGCTACAAATTCTCAAAAAGCCAGAATTAAGAAAATTTGGGGTGTTACACATTCCCTTAGGTCAACAGTGGGTCAAAGGACTAAAATGTAAGAATATAAAATAAAAAGGTAAAAATGAAATAAATAAAAAAGAGTATAGGATGAAATTAAAAGAGGAAAAAAACGGAAGGGTCTAGGAAGAAAATTTCCCAACCCTTAAAAAAACACGCGGATCCTGGGACTATTTGGGTCGGATCTTCGGATCAGCATTAAAACGACGTCTTTTTGGGGCTTTTTTAAAGCCAGGCTAAAACGACATAGTCTCATTAAACCTAGATAAGTTAAAAAATATTTAAAAAAATCATTTTAAAACCCTTTTAAAAAGAAATTATTTCTCTTTTCTTTTTTTTTCTCTCAAGACCTCTCCTCTCCGGTCATGGCCACCTTCATCAGCGACAGCGACGATCGCCTGTGGTGACCGAAAAATCGAAAAAAGTTGCCCCTGAGCCCTTTTTGTTGCGTAGATCATGGATTTAGTGATAAATGTTTTGAAAACTCAATCAAAGTTTGACTGGAAGCTAAGAAACCTTTTGGTTTCTCTTCTCTGATGTGGCCGTCGACGAATCCTAAAGGGTTCGAAGACTTGTTAGAGCGGGGGAGGGCCTCCTAGTGGCGATGAATAGGTAAGATTTAAAATCTTATTTTATTTTTGTATATTTTTCAAAACAAAAAGGAAAAAAAAAGATGAACAACTTAGTTTGTTTCTTAGTTTTTTTGTATTTAATTTTTTCTTCATCTTTTTTTGTTACGTTACATGGTTTCGATTTTTATAACTAAAATATATTACAAAATATCTTTTTTTTCTTTTCTTTTCTTGTTCTTTTTTTTTGTTTCTTTTTTTGTTGTTTTTCTCTTTTTTGTAGATACTCGAGGCGATCAACTGTGCTGAAGAGCCACGCATTGACATTTTGGTGAAATGGAGGCAGATGAGGCAAGCTTACTGACGTGGTAGAGGCGACTACTGGAAGGGCTAAGGGGAAACTAGGGTTTTTGATGTGTTTAGGATAGTGGGCTTTGGGCTTAGTTTTTTTTTTAGATTTTAGGGATTGCAAATAGATTTGGTCATTGGGCTTGTAATTTGGACTGCTAATGGACTTTTATTTGTTTTTGTTTTTGTTTTATTTGTTTGGGTTGGGCAAAATTGGACTTCTACAACTGCCCATCTTTGCTCATTATCGTGTAACGAGAATGAGGCAAAGACTTTAAAGGAGGACCAATTTTGTCCTGTCTTGTTGAATCTCAACTTTTTTAGTGATTCTCTTTTTCAAGTAGCCCATTCTGTCAGTCCATTTGTTACTCTACTTCACTGTATCCGCTTCATTACAACTTTAGGAAGGCAAGATTTTAGTCTTTCAGTTTCATCTTGTTTAATTGCAATTTCAAGGAAATAAGATTTGTTGTTGTAGTTTCAATCCATTCTATTGCAATTTCAGAGATATAAGATTTGTAGCTTCATCTTATTCCACTTCATCTTTTGGAAGATCAGATTCGTTATGGTATATTCAATCAGACCCACTACAGCTTCAAGGGTATAGGATTTGTAACTTCATCTTTCTCCACTACAACTTCAGGGAGATATGATTCGTTACGGTAGATTCAATCTAACCTACTACAACTTCAGGGGTATAGGATTTGTTGCTTCATTTTACTCTGCTGCATATTCAAGGAGATAAGACTTATTATGGTAGATTCAATCTGACCTACTGCAACTTCAGGGGTATAGGATTTGTAGTTTTATCTTGCTCCACTATAACTTCAGCGGGATAAGATTCACTAATGTAAATTCAATCCAACCCATTGCAACTTTAGAGAGATAAGATTTGCTATGGTAACTTCAATCTGACCCACTACAACTTCAGGGGCATAGCATTTGTAGCTTTAATCTGCTCCATTACAACTTCAAGGATAAGATTCACTATGGTAGATTCAATCTGACCCACTGCAACTTTAAGGGTATAAGAATTGTAGCTTCAATCTGATCCACTGTAATTTCAGGGATATAGGACTTACCATTGTAGTTTTATTGCGACCTACTCCAACTTCAGGGGTATAGGAATCGTAACTTCATCTTCCTCCACCGCAACTTTAGGGAGGTAAGATTCACCATTGTAGTTTTATTTCGACCCACAATAGCTTCAGGGGTATAGGAATTATAGCTTCAATCTGATTCACTACAAGTTTAGGGATGTAGGATTCACCATTTCAGTTTCATTTCGACCCATTGCAACTTCAAGGGTATAGGAATTGTCACTTCAATATGATCTACTGTAACTTTAGAGATATAGGATTCACCGTTGTAGTTTCATTCTGACCCACTACAACTTCAAAGGTATAGGAATTGTAGCTTTAATCCAATCTACTGCACCTTTAGAGATATAAAATTTGCCATTGTAGTTTCATTTCGACCCACTGTAACTTCAAGAGTATAAGAATTGTAGCTTCACTGATTTGTTACACCACTCTTTGGGGAACAGAACCTGTAGAATCTATTTCATAAGCCTATATTTTATGCCAAATGATTAGGATGTTATGATCAGAATGAATCAAATGCTCCTAACTAGATGTATATGAATGATATTTGAATAAATACAGAATGTCATTTTCGAAAATGGTCTCCTTTTTAGTGCTTAGGTTGACATTGCTTATTGTTCATCAAGGTTCTATAATTGATGTGTTACCATGCCTTCTTGTTCAGGTCTGGTATCTTTGACAAGAAGCCTGAAGAGATAATTACAATCTGGACTATTTGTTCCAAGATTTTTCCAACCTTGAAATTTGGTTAGTTCTAACTAGTGGTCCTATTTCAGGTCCCTGTACTATTAGAAAATTTCAGAGCGATATGTAGAAATCGTTTTATACTTTGACATTGTTAGTTTACTAACTGTTATTTCAATGTAAAAATACTTGAACAAGGTTGTAAAAAATGAATAAGACTAAAATTTATTGGGAGCAAAGCCCTTAATGAAAAGATTAATCAAAGTGGCAAACATTACTAAAACATAAAGTGGGTAAAAATGAAGCCAAGTACCCTAGATATCGTAGTATGAGCTTCTCCGAGCAAACTTGCTGAGGATCAATCTAAGCCTGATATGTGTTTGGGAGACTTAGAGTACTCCGTCGATGTCCCAAGATGTAAAGTTTCTCCTCCTTGTTACCTTTGAGGGGAAACAACTATTACATGCCCATTCTTTGGTCAAAATTTAAGCCGTCTTTTTTGGGTTTTCAACTCAAAACTCCTTTGGTCTCAAGACACCCTTTAAGGGTTTTTGTATTGGCCTTTCATATTTTTTCTTTTTTTTCTCTTTTTTTTAGATGAAGTATCTTTTGACTGAATCCGAATTCATGGGATTGGGTACGTTTTTGCCATCCATCTTGGTGAGAATCAATGCTCTTCTAGAAAAGGCTTTCTTTACCACATAAGGTCCTTTCCAATTTGGCATCTATTTTCCTCTAAAGTCCTTTTGTATAGGAAATATCTTTTTGAACACCAGGTCCTCCTCATGAAATTCTCTGGGGCAATTTTTTTTGTTATGAGCTCGCATAATTTGTTTTTGGTACATCTGACCATGATGTCTAGCTTTTAGCCTATTCTCTTAGATCAAGTTCAACTGATCATATCGAGATTGGATCCATTCTGGTTCATCTAACTTCAACTCTGATAGAACTCGTAGAGAAGAAATCTCAACTTCAATGGACAAGACTACTTCCATTCCATAAACCAATGAAATGTGTTGCCCCCGATGGAGGTTTTGACAGAAGTTTGATAAGCATAGAGAGCAAATGGTAACTTCTCATGCTAATCTTTATAAATCTCTGTCATTATACCCATGATCTTCTTAATGTTCTTATTGACTGCCTCTACTGCACCAATCATTTTTGAGAGATATAGTGACGAGTTGTGATGTTTGATCTTGAATTGATTACAGACCTCCGTTACTGTGCTGTTGTTTAAATTTAATGTATTGTGAGATATGATCCTTTCTGGCATTCCATATCAATATATGATCTCATTCTTAAAGAATTTGCTAATTGTTGACATTGTGACATTGGCATAAGAAGCAGCTTCTACCAATTTGGTGAAGAAAACAAAAATGAATCGATACCCATTGGAGGCTTTTGGCAAGACCGGTCTAAGGACATCCATGCCTATATAGAGAAAGGCCATGGAGAAGTCATAACGTGGAGAGGTGAGGGAGGCACATGAATTTTATGTCCATAAATTTAGCACTTATGACATCTCTTGGCATAATTGATACAATCCCCTTCCATGGTGGACCAATAATATCAGAATCTCATGATTTGCTTGGCTATTGTAAAACCATTAGCATGTGTTCCGTAAACACCTTCATGGACTTGTTCTAGGATCTTCTTGGCCTCAATAGCATCTACACACTTAGTAACACTTGGTCCTTTCTTCTTTTGTATAGGATCTCCCCATCTAGGACGTACTCATTGGCTAGCCTTCTTAGAGTCCTTTTATCATTTTGGGTTGCTTGCTTAGGGTATTCTCGATTCTTTACATATCACAATATGTCCTAGTACCAAGGGTGATAATCTCTTTCTCCGTCCTCGATATTGTAACAATGGGCCAGAGCTTCATAACTTCTCATCTGGATAGGTTTTACATCCTCTTGTTTGTTTACTTTGATCATAGAAGCTAAGGTAGCCAAGATATCGACCATTTAATTTTCATCTTGTGAGAGGTAGAAGAATGTGACGTCATCAAACTCCTTAATTAACTTGAGAACTAGCTTTTGGTAATCAATCAACTTAGGATCTCTCATCTTCCAGTCACTTTTGAGTTGATAGATTACTGGTCCAGCGTCCCCATATACTTTCGATATCTTGATCTTACGTTCTATAACTGCACGGATACCCATGATGCATACCTCGATTCTGCTATGTTATTTGTGCAATCAAAATCAAGTTTACTGGCGAAAGGATAATGATCTCTGTCTGAGGATATCAGGACTGCTCCAATTCCGTTACCCATGATATTTGAGGCGCCGTCAAAACTTAGCTTCTAGAGATATTCTTTTGGAGCACCTTCTTCAGCGGTTGTAGCATACATTAGATCCTCATTTGGAAAATCAAAAATTAAAGGTTCGAAATCCTCTAAAGCTCTACTAGTTAGGAAATCTACTATTGCACTCCTCTTTATTACCTTGTGGTTTACATAGATTATATCAAATTCAGAGAGCAAAATTTTCCATCGAGTCATTCCTCCATCATTCCTCCATTCAACACGGTTGAATCCACCATGTACTTTAGAGAATCCATCTCCGAGATGAGCCAAGTCAAATAATACAACATGTACTGTCTCAACCTTTGAGTAGTCCAGATTAAGGCGTAGCACAACTTCTTGATTGGTGAATATCTTGTCTCATTTTCAGTAAACTTTTTGCTGAGGTAATAGATTGCTCTTTCTTTCCTCTTTGACTCATCATGTTGGCCAGGTACGCATCCCATAGAATTTCTGAATACTGTCAAGTACAGTATCAGTGGTTTATTTGGGCTAGGTGACATCGATACTAGGGCATTGGATAAGTAATGCTTAACCTTGTTGAAGGTCTTCTGGCATTCCTCATCCTATACACCTAGATTATATTTATTAAGAAGGCGAAATATGGGGTCACATTTCTCGATTAATTGTGAAATGAATTGGGCAATGTAATTTAATCTCCCTAAGAAACCCCAAACCTCTTTTTGGTTACGCGAAGGTGGTAACTTCTATATGGCCTTGACTTTATCCAGGTCAATCTCGATCCCTTTCTCGCTGACTACAAATCCCAAAAATTTACCCGATGTGGTCCTGAAAGTGCATTTTGCTGGATAAAGCTTTAGCTGGAATTTTCTCAACCTCAAAAATAGTTTCCTCAAGACTTTCACATGCTGTTTTTCTATTTGAGATTTAGCGATTATATCATCGACATAAACTTCAATTTCTTTGTGCATCATATGAAAATCACTATGGCTCTTTGATATGTTGCTCCCACATTTTTTAGTTCAAATGGCATCACTTTATAACAAAATGTTTCCCACATTGTTACGAATGTGGTCTTCTCCATATCTTCAGAGTACACATCATCAATGAATGACTTATGGTGTTGTCCAGTAGGTTATCGATGTAAGAAAATGGGAAATTGTCTTTTGGGCCATCCTTGTTTAAATCCCTGTAGTCTACACACATTCTTAATTTCCCATCTTTCCTAGGGACGTGGACTATATTGGCTACCCACTCTAAATATTTGACCACTTGTAGGAAACCAACGTCAAACTGTTTCCTGACCTCTTCTTTTATTTTCAATAGTACATTTGGCCTAATCTTTCAAAGTTTCTGTTGAACCGACTTACGTTCTTCCTTTATGGGAAGCCGGTGTACCACGATATCAGTAATTAGACCAGGCATGTCCTGATATGACCATTTTAAGAGGTTTTTTAAATTCTTGAAGTAACTCAACGAGATCTCGCCTGGTTTCTGTAGTGATGCAAGTTTTGATTTCACCTCTTTATTTCCTTGTTCATCCCTTAAGCTCACAATTTCCACTGACTCTTTGTGAGGTAGGATATGTTTCTCATCTTTATTTACCACCCTTAACAAATCAGGAGACAAGTTACAATCCTGATCATCTTCAAAGTCCTAAGGTTTTTTTAGACACATATCCTGCTTAAAATGAGACTCTGAGTTAACAGTAGCGTCACCCATATCATTGATATTCAGAGACCTATTATAGGAATAAAAGGAGACCCAAAAAACAAATAAATTTAAGAATAGTTATCTGTATGGTATGAGTATGAATGAAATGAAAAAAATAAAAGAATATTTTCCAAATGGGACACAAAGATGCATTGTTTTTATTGAAATAAAAATAGCGGACATGTGCCTTTTTCACAAAAGGATTCCTATTACTCCCAGGCTTAGAGCAATATGTGTGTTATGAATATTACTCTGAAATAGCCCTAAAAACTATAAAGATCTCTTCCGCAGTGCAATTGTTTAGAACACTGCCAGGGATGTAAGGACAAATTCCAGATAGGTTCTCTTCTTTAGTTCCCTTTTTGGAGGCACAAATATCTTCTCCTTCCGAACCCTTAATACCTTGAAAGAATTCTAATTCTTTGTCATCCATCAGACTTTACACTAAAGCCCTGAATCCAGTACTCTTGGATCACATGACCCTCTGTGGTGTGAAACTTACAGTAGTTCCTCACTCCTTTGGGTACCTTCTCTGAATCTTGAATGATCAAACCCACGTCTATCATTTTTTTCCAAGCCCATTTTAGATGGGATTTCACCTCTGCAATATCAATTTTGGTCCTCTTGCCCCCACCTCGATTATCGTATTTACCCATTTGTCAGGATAATTTGGGTAACAAATTTCCAACCACATTAGGCCCTGAGGGATCATTGAATCTTACAATCCCCATCTTGATAAACCTCTTGATCAACTTCTTGAATGTAGTGCAATTCTTAGTCGAGTGTCCCGTTATTCCTACGTGGTGCTCGCATTGAGCATTCTTATCATACTACTTTGGGAATGGAAGTTACATAGGCTTTAAGTAGAACAAGGATACTATATGCGCCTTGAACAACCTCTGATATAATTCTACATATGTCATCGAGATAAATGTAGCACCTTCTAACCCCAAACCGTCACTGGAACAGGGTTACAAGGCATTACCGGACTTATACACTAGTAAACGAACAAAATCGAGACATAAATTTGAGTTTCAATCTAAAACCTTCTAATTTATGTCAAAAAGTCTTTAATATGGGCCTATGGGGCCCAAAATAAGCTTAGGAAGTGATTTAAGGCTAGTTTGGGAACTTTGGAAACTTTTCTTTGAAAATAGAGGCACATGCCCGTGTGGCCTGAGACATACCCGTACGGCCTGCTCGTGGGGCTCCCATGGCCGTGGGGTCAGGCCGTAGGCAGATATGACTTATTGCACATGGCTATGGGACTAGTCCGTGGGCAAGTCTGACTTTACCACATGGCCTGGGCACACACCCATGTGTCTTGGCCGTGTGAAAACATGATTTTTCATCATTTTTAAGCTACTTTCACCCATTAAATATACCTAATTCATGCCTAACTCATTTACTTATAAATCTTCATCAAATAACATCATCATGCTTTTTAAATTTTGCAATTATTCATTCATTCGTATCAAATACTTCATAAGTATTACATATCACATTATACCCAAATCATAATATATACATACACAAGTGACTTGAACGAAACCTAGTACATGCCACCTTTATAATGATAATTTGATCTTTTAACCATCAAACTAAGTTTTATACACATCTGCATTCCACTGTTTTTCACATAATATAACCATCAATAACTTTATCTAACCAAATATTTTATACATGCCATATATATCAAAAGATAATAACCCAAAAACTACAGGAGAATATCAGGATAGTGTGATTCTTTGAGATGATCCGATCCTCTGAACTCACATTAATCTACAAAACATGTCAAACACATCCAAGTAAGTTTTTGAAAGCTTAGTAAGTTCATAGGCTTGGAAAGTAAACTTACCAAATATTGTAACACATTCATATAACATACTTATACACTAATTTCTCCTGTGGATCACAAATCAAAGTTAAGTTTGTTTATTACTGCTTATTATCATTCATAATAAAATACTACTTTCCTGGGCCCTTTTTCCACTTACCACTCTTATTCAATTTAGGGAACTATATGAAATTGAGTACTTCGTATTCAATTTGCCATAGTAAAAGTATGGACTTGCACATGTTCACTTTTCTTTTTCCGAAGCCATGGCCCAGCCATGGTCTTACACGGGTCACATATTACACCGGTGCCATATCCCATAGATGGTCTTACACGGAAGTACTTATCACTTTTCTCCGATGCCATTGCCCAGCTATGGTCTTATACGGGTCACTTATATCACTTTAATCCATTGCCATAGCCCAGCTATGGTCTTACATGGAAATCACTTATCATTTCTCACCGATGCCATAGCCCAGCTATGGTCTTATACGAGAATCATTTGTCACTTATTGCCATAGTCCAACCATGGTCTTTTTCTGTCAATTCATCATTTGTCATGAAATAGAAGTACTCAATTCAATATTCCCCTTTTATTTGTTCATTTCTTTCATTTCATACTTATACAATATTCACGGATTTATCTAATACATATAGCATAACACATTATAAAATTCACAAGATTAATAAATAGATCTTAAAATTTAGCCACATGAACTTACTTGGGCTAATTCACAAAAGTTGTAGAAGTTCGGGAATTATTCGACTATTTTCTCCTTTCCTCGATTTACTTCGATTTCTTGATCTATAATTGCAAAATCATTCATTTATTAGCATTTATTTAAATTTTACTAAAATAAAAAATTTGTACCCTTTAATTCCCGAAATTACACATTTGTCTCAAATTTTATAGTTTTCACAACTTGGTCCTTGACCAATTAACTCATCAATAGAATCTTTTCTTCTCAATTAACACTTTATCTAAATCTTATAAGCTATTTTATAACCAATAGAATTTAAAATTTTTAGATAAAACCCTAATTTCAAACTCTTTTTCAAATAGGTCCTTAAGTATTCACTTTTTATTCAATTCTTTCAATAAAATCAACATATAAACAAATTAAAGCTTTTATTCCATGCTAAATCATCACATACTTCTAGCACATATTCATATCAACTTCCAAAATCAACCATGAAATCAAAAACTATTGAATTAAATAAGAGGACCTAGTTGTAAAAGTTATAAAAATACAAAAAATTCAAGAAATAATCAAGATTTGAACTTACTTGCAGTAAAAATAAGAAAAACCAGTTTTTATTAACTCTTCTATGGTTTTTTTGCTGGAGAAGATGAAAGAAAATGAAAAATCTAGATATTTCTTCTAATTTAGTCCATATAACTCTATTGGATTTCTTCTTATTTACAAAATTGCCATTAGTTCACACTATATTTCAGCAAATTTTCAACCCATCCGTCCAGCCCATTTAATTTTGGGCTTAATTACACTTTAAGTCCCTCCTATTAATTAACTAAGCTATTTGGTCACTTTCCACATTTTTGCACTTTATTCAATTTAGTCCTTTTTACTCAATTGACTACCAAAACCTTAAAATTTCTTAACGAAACTTTAATACTAACTTATTACCACTCCATAAACATTTATAAAAATATTTATGGCTCGATTTAATATCCCGAGGTCTCGATACCTAGTTTTCACTTCTAAATTATTTAGTATTTATTTCTAAAATACTATTCACTATTTCAATTATTTTCCTAACTTCACATTTAACTTATACTCATTAAACCAATAACATTTTCAACTAATTTTTTGGATTTAGTGATCTCGAATCACTGTTCCGACACCACTGAAATTTGGGTCGTTACAATAACACTGTGATGTGGGTCTCAAGGCAACTAGTCCCATTATATTTCTTGAATTCTGAAGTTTTAAATTTTGGTGGGAGTACTAGATTTGGGACTAAACTAAATTCCTTGGCATCAAGTCCACAAAGGTAATCAACACTCTCCATAGCTCTGAATTTCTCCTCCAACCACTTGTACCAATCTTCTGGCTGTTTGGTCAGTTCTACTCTTACCCGCTCCATTTCCACCATGTCATCCAAATTGGAAACAACAGTGTTGGTTGGATTATCTCCAAGATTGGAACCTGAACCCATTAGGTAATCCACCGGTCTTGAGGTGCCGGCCTAGTATTACTATAGTCTTATGATAACGGGTACTCTTGGTGGATATGTATCCGGTTGGGCTTGGACGTTCATTGGGGTAAAGCGTGGGGTATGTAGGGTCATCGTTATCATCTCTAGAGTTTACTGTAGCACTATTCCCTTCTTCAAATCCGCCAGCTAATAGTTGAGTCAACTGGCTTATTATGCTTCTTTGGGACTTCTATATTTGGTCCTTCATGTCTTGTTGCACCTTAGCTAATTGGTCCTGCAGCTGTGCTTGCAACTGGTCTTACATATCGTTCAGAATTTGTTCTAGTCTCTCTAACCTTTGATCCATGACTTTGGTTTTGCCGCGAGTACCGTAATGATATCCAGTTGGCACATTCTTCGTGGTTTTGAGGGTAACTGTCATAATTTTGATTAATTAGGGTCTTTTTATGGAATTTAATGCATGAAATATAATGCTAATGAATGAAAAATGAATGCAAACAAGGCACCGATTCTAGTTCAATTCTATTAGAACAACTTTACTAGAAAATGAGTTTCTTTATATAAAACGGATGCTTCCATTTTATCAAGAAACCCCTTGTCCATGACAAACTCTCTATTCAACAATTGAACACGAATCAACACCTTTCCTCTAAGATAAACATGTAATGTAAACACAGCTAAAACAAAATGAGACACGTCAGTACATTTTGTATAATTTGAATACAAAGCAAAAATAACAATTAAAATGTCTTTTATTTGTAATCTATTCGGGTAACAGCTAAAGGTTTGACATGGTTCTTCCTAAGGTAGGTTTTTAGGGTTCATTATATGCGGTTTGGTTCTAAAGTAAGGGTACCTGAACCAGGAGATTCCTCAATCCTCACCCATTATAGGCTCATACGAACTGAGTTTAGTTCAAGGGAATACATTTCCATATGTCCGTGCAGAGGTGAAAACCTCACGAAAATATAGGTACGGATGTAACCAGAAATCCACTATCCTATTCGGAGGTGAAGACCTCACGAAGGAATAGCTTCCCACTCCTAGTTAAGAAGGGTAAAATGGAACAATTATGCCATGCAATATATGTGAAAATATACTAAGAGAAACTCGAACCAATAAAGCAGATATATTAAATCATTATATAACCCAAGATAATAAAGACATTATTTACCACAAAAATAAAATGTGAAGGATGGAATACAATGAGGGGATCTTCAATTTAAATCGAATTATCAATTTTCGACACAAAGACCAAAAACTAATCAACTCACGGCTTGACTCTCTTATTTATCCCTAGTGGAGTCACCCATTATGACCATAAGTTAGGGCACGATTTCTCGAATTCCCTAATTAAATAACATCTTCTTGGTTTTAATTATTTCCTATGTGTCGGGTAAAAACGAATATAATATTTAATACGATGTGCAATTAATTTATTTGGGCATTGTATGATTATGTGCAAACGTAATAGAATACTTAACAAAAATTGAATTGCTACATAAGTACAAAAAAAATAATGTTATAAATAAATAATAAAATAATAAAATAATAGTAACAATGGTAATGATAGTACAATATTAATAATATAGATAATAATAATAACATTGATCAATGGTAATAATAATAATCATAATATCATATTTAATAATATAATAAACATGATAATTCATAATAAAAATAAAAGATGCATAATTAAAAAGGATAAATGTGGATGAAATAAAAGTGCCAGAAATAATAAAATAACGATAATAAAAATAAAAAAATAAGTAGGCAAAGGACTAAATTGAAACCTAAATGAAATTCAAAGTATAAGTTCAAAAAACAACAAAAAAACAAATAAAGGGTTAAATTAAAACATGCGAAAGATACAAGGGGCTGAATAGGGAATTATCCCAACCCCCTGTCATTCGCTTAGGTCAACAATGGGTCAAAGGACCAAAATGTAAAAAAAAAAGAAAATAGAAGGGTAAAAATAAAATAAATAAAAAAAGAGTATAGGATGAAATTAAAAAAAAATGGAAGGGTCTAGGAAGAAAGTTTCCCAACCCTTCAAAAAACACGCGGATCCTAGGGCTATTTGAGTTGGATCTTCGGGTTATCGTCAAAACAACGTCATCGTTGAAACTTGTTTTAAAACAAAAAAAAAATTCTTCCTCCTCTTAAGACCTCTCCTCTCCGGTCACTGGGCCGGCAAGTCTCTGCCATGGCCACTGGTCAACGGCGATGGCGACTGCCTCCTTTGGTGGCTGAAAAATTAAAAAAGTTCCCCCCGAGCCCCTTTTCTTACGTAGATCGTGGATTTGGTGGTAGATCCTCCGAAAACTCAATCAAAGTTCGACTGGAAGCCGAGAGACCTTTTAGTTTCTCTTCTCTAATGTGGCTATCGACGAACCCTAAGGGGTTCGGAGACCTTTTAGAGTGGAGGAGATCCTCCCAGTGGCGATGAACAGGTAAGATTTAAAATCTTATTTTATTTTCTTATATTTTTTTGAAATAAAAAGTAAAAAAAAAAGAGATATGAACAAATTAGTTTTTTTATTAACTTTGTTTTCTTTTTGTTCAATTTTTTTCTTCCTTTTATTTACGTCACATGGGGTTGGTTTTTATAACCGAAATATATTACAAAATATTATTTTTTTGCTTTTCTTTTCCTTTTCTCTGCCTCTCTGTTTCTTCTTTTATTTTTTTTTATTTTTGCAGGTACTTGGGGAGATCAATGGCGTTGGGGAGCCACGCTTTGCCATTTTGGTGAAATGGTGGTAGAGGAGGCATGGTTGCTAACGTCGCAGAGGTGGCGGCTAGAGTGGCTAAGGGGAAACTAAGGTTTCTGATGTGTTTAGGGTAGTGGGCTTTGGGCTTAGGTTTGTTTCAAATTTTAGGGTTTGCAATGGATTTGGTCATTTTGCTTGTAATTTGGACTGTCAGTGGACTTTTATTTGTTTTTGTTTTTGTTTTATTTGTTTGGGCCAAGCAAAATTAGGCTTCTACAACTTATTTTATACATGTGTACCTAAAATGAGACAAAAATGTTTAGACGTTACATGATTTGATATGTTAAATTAAATGCAAATACACTAAAGGTGCATCAGAAACTATATCAAGTAGTTGAGCAAAGCAATGATGTGATTTAGTTGAAATGATAAACGAATTATTGGTAAATAAGTATCTTTGATATTAATGTGAATTAGGTTTGTTGATTAACTTGGATTATCATGTTACTTATGCTGTTTAAATCTTGTTATGTTTGAAATTAAAATCGAGTTATGTTAGCACAACTGAGTAACCATTACGTACACAATTCATGTACCCAACATACCGGCTGTAACACCCTTAACTCGTATATATCACTGGAATAAGGTTTCGTAGTATTATCGCGTAACCGTAATCTAAATAATTCATTTTCAAACATTTCAAAAAAAAATCATCTTAGGTGCCTAACCAATATACCCTCATTGGTACCATATTTATATCATCAAAACATATCATCAATGCATCATTCAAATTAAAAATTATAAACATGCCAAATTCCATCAATTTGGCCTAGCTCATAACTACTTAAAACATTAACTTAAATTCACATGCACAAATCAAGCATTGCTTCAATTCACCATACCATACTATGGCTTCAAACACAAACACATGTTTACATAAATACCAAACCAACACTATACTTAGAACCTCATTTACAATCCATCCATAAAATAACTATCAACTAGACATCCTAGGTACATGCTGACACAAAATATAAACATCATCACATTTGAGTTCGGGATCGTTGTTGGATGCTGAATCGGCAATCAAAAGAGAAGTACCTAATTTGCGCATAGAAAAGTAAAACCGTACGCTGAGTAAAACTTAGTGATATTTCTATAATCTAAATATTTAAAGACAAGATATTACAAATGTATATTAATGTTTAAAAATCATAACTACCATATGCCATTACATAATAGCATATCATTTCATACTATATTCAACTTACATATGCTATCATATTTCATTTGTTTCACAAATATCCCAATTCTCATACTTGCTATATAAATAGCTTTTCACATATCAAACCACATTTCATTTGAACAATTGCATTATCCATTCCATATCCCCTTCACGAGTACATAACTCATGTATCTCATTTAATCAAAACATATCTCATACAATATCATGCAATATCAATCATAATACCATTTTATTTAATTACCCCTGTTAACACGACTCGAACTTGGACGGATATAAGGATTCAACCAACACACCAGTTTGGCACTCAGTGCCTCATTGGATAAATCCGTAGTAATATGCGCGTATCGCTATATACATTGACACCCGGTGTCTCATCGGTTAAACCAAAGTAAATTAACACTGTAACAATCCGGGTTAGACCCTAGTCAGAACAGTGGATTCAGGACTACAAATCTGAGGTTGGAAAATTATGTTAATATTATTTTTGGTGTTCATGGCATGTTATAAAGTATGTCTGAAAGTTCTGTGTGATGATTTTATCGCTTGAGTGTCGAATTAAGAACAAGGACTAAATCGTAAAAAATGGAAAAGCTGTGTGCTGTTTGTTAAATATGCTTAATTGATGTGATTTATTAAACCAAAGGTCCTTATGTTGTAATTGGACCACTGTTAAGGTTAGTGGACATTAATGGCCTTATTTTTTGATGAATTATAAGTTAAATAGCCAATGTTAAAAACGTAAAATGTTAATTAAGTAAGATTAAAATAAAACAAAGTGAAAATGTGCTCATATTCTTGCATGTTCAACCGAAAGTAGAGAAGAGAAATAAGTCTTGAAGCTTTGTGAATGTCAGCACCTTCTTAGCTCAAATGAGGTATGTTTTGAGCTTGGTTTTTAATGATTTTTATGTTTTTGTGATCGTTGTCAAGTATTCTAGCAAGCCCATGTCTTAATTCATGAAGTTGTAAATGTTTTCATGAGTTGATGTTAATGAATATTTGAGTTTTGAGATGGTTGATGATGAAAAATAAGTGTTTGATGATAATTAAATATATTTTGTAAAGTGATTTTTGATGAATTTGCTTAGTGAGGACTAAATTGTAAAAATGAGAAATTGATGGGTTAAAAATATGAATAAATATAAAATATGGGCTGCTAGGGACTAGTATGAAATTCAGCCAAACTTATGTGTAATGGGATTTTGTGAATTTGATGTATTTGTGAATTAGGGACTAAAGTGTCGAAATGTTAAAATATGAGGCTAATTTTTAAAATGGCCTAAATATATGTCTTTGGATTAAATTGAATGAGATGTGAGATTGAATGGTTGAATTTAATGGTATTTAGATCAAGAGAAAAGAAATTTGGACTTTGATCGAGGCAAGAATAAAGTGTTTGATTGATCGACCAAAATCGTCGTTACTTCATTCGAGGTAAGTTCGTGTATAATACGCACTGCTTAATGATATTCATAAGTGATGTAATGAATAGAAATGTGATAGTGAGGTTGAATATGTGAGCATGTGAATTGAATATACGAGGCACTAAGTGTGCAAATATTAATGCCCTCGACTATCGAATGTAGCACTGAGTGTGCGTATGTAAATTGAGCACTAAGTGCGTGATGTCGAGATAAGTTCTGTTTAATATAATAGCACTAAGTGTGTGATATTATTATAGCTTCGACTAGATATTTGGCACTAAGTGTGCGAGATTAACGATTGTTTTTGAAACGATTGAATGAGTTAATGTGTCAACCATTGAGGTGTAAATGTAAGAGCTTAGTACGAGATTGTACAGGTATGTACGAAACCTATTTGGTTGATGATGTTGTGTATGATATAGACGAACGTATGTGGTTGATTATAGTGTATATGAAATAAATGAAGCAATGTGATTGATGAATTGAGTAAATGGTTGATGAATATACATGTTTGAATGAGATGATTTGAGCTAAAATGTATATGATGGTTTGTGAGTAATAGAAAAGTTATGAAAATGAGAAAGAGATGTGGATGAGATTGCTTAATGAGTTGAATTAATCTATTTTCTAGTGTAATTACTTGATTGCAATAAATTGTTTAATTAAATGTATCATATTACGAACTTACTAAGCGTAAAGCTTACTGTGTGAATGTTTACTCTGTTTTACAGTGTTATAAAGTTAGCTCTGATCCAGGAATCGTCAGCGAAACAATCACACTATCAGACGTCTATTTTGGTACCTTTTGAAAATGCATATATTAAGTATGGCATGTATAGGCTGGTAGTAATATGATATGTTTGAGATATGTAATCTTGCCATGTGATATGGCATGATAGTAAATGGCATTTTGGCTTGTGTTGGCTTATACTTTGTGTTGAAAAATAGCATGTGTTAATGTGTGTATATATATATATATATGGCCTAGTGGTGGATGGTTATTTTGATTAAATTTGGTATGATATTAGTATGAGATTGGTTGTTGATTTTGAGATAATGATTTTAGGTGAATGAATGGTTGTGGCATATTTCGTATTGGTATAATACTTGTGGGTTCAAGAGAATTGGGTGAGAAATGTGGCTTAAACCAAGCCTATTTTCATGCCACACAGCCTGAGCACACAGGCTTGTGTCTCGACCGTGTGAGCCCTGTTTTGTAGTTAAATTGGACAATATAGCACATGGGTTGGATACATGAGCGTGTCTGGTGACCGTGTGGCCAAGTCAAGATGACACACGGGCTAGACACACGGACGTATCGGGTGACCGTGTGACCTAGTCAGTGTTCTATACGGGCTGAGGTGAAATTTGAGGCACAGCCGTGCAAGGTACACGGCCTAGCGACAAGGACGTGTGCCCTACTTTAGAGGAAAAATTTTATAAGTCTCGTAGAGGTTTCAAATGTTATCGATTTAGTCCCAACTCCTCTCTAATGCGTGATTTTAGTCTCATTGACCTTCTAAAGAGACTTAGTGTTGATGTATGATAATGAATTAATGTTGTATGTGAAATGCTTGTATGACGATATATATTGATCGATAATGCCTTGTAACCCAAGTCTGGCGACAGATACGGGTTAGGGGTGTTACATTTGGTTGGTATAAGAGCTATGGTTTAGTCGATTCTAGGACTAACGTAGCATGTGAGAGTCTAGATATACATGCCATATATATAAACTACGATAGTATGATGAATCTTGACAGATAAAATGTGTTTTTCGTATAGTAATGGATCACGATTGAGCGATAGCTGATGATATAGAGAGTAATGCGGCTGCTCCTGCTCAAGGGGTGGTGCTGAATGATTCGATACCTGTTAGTAGTAGCCATGAGGGGGAGGCTAAACAAGCCTTCTTCCAGATGATGAATGAGTGGTTTACGGAATTCGTTCGTACAGATCTGGCTGCTCAGCAACCTCCACCCCCTCAAATCCCTGTTTTGCCACAAGTTGTTGATCTGATACGTATGAGTAGACCTCATGTTGATAAAATTCGAAAATATGGGGCTGAAGATTTCTGGGCTACAGTTGATGATAATGCTAAGCAAGTTGAATTTTGGCTAGGAAATACTATCAGAGTATTTGACGAGTTATCTTGTACTTCCGACGAATGCCTTAAATGTGCTATTTCACTTCTGAGAGATGCTGCATATCTGTGGTGGAATACATTAGTGTCAGTGGTTCCGAGAGAACAAGTTGCTTGGGAGTTCTTTCAAACAGAGTTTAGAAAGAAATATATTAGTTAGAGATATGTCGATCAAAAACAAAAAGAATTTCTCGAATTGAAATAAGGTCGTATGACTATAACAGAATATGAATGTGAGTTTGTGAGGTTCAGCAAGTTTGCAAGAGAATTTGTCTCAACAGAAGCTATTATGTGTAAACGATTTGTTGATGGGTTGAATGAAGACATTAAACTTCTAGTTGGGATTCTCGAGTTGACCAAATTTGTCGTGTTAGTTAAGCAAGCTTGTAAAGCTGAAGAGCTGAGTAAAGAAAAGAAGAAACTTGATTCAGAGGCTAGAGACGAGAGAAAAAGATCAATGAGTAAGCACTATCAATCATCGTCGAAGAGATTCAGAGATGCACTCAGTCGTTCAAATGCTTCGGTTGAAAATCTGAGTAGAGATCGTGTGAAACAACATACAAATCCCAAAGCTCAAATTCCAATAGAATCGAGTGTTGGCAGTGTCAGGAACAGCAAGCCTGAGTGTAGACAGTGTGGGACACGTCATGTTGGTGAATGCTGGGGCAAGTATAATAATAGAGTTAGTTATAAATGTGTATCTAGAGATCACTTCATTTGAGACTGCCTGAAGTTAGCTGAGAAAGATAATACTCAAAGTATGAAGCCCAGTAACACAGCAGCTAGGGGTAGACCTCCCAGAAACACTGGTAATGTGAGTGGTAGCTAGAGAGGGACAGCGGATAAAGCTGTGAGGTCCGAGGTAAGAGTACCTGCCAGAGCCTACACTATTCGTGCTTATGAAGAAGCGTCATCTCTCGACGTCATTACTAGTACTTTCACTCTTTATGATATTGATGTGATTGCATTAATTTTTTTCACAATTTAGTCCCTATTACTCAAAATTTACAATTTATTTTACAATTTAATCTTTTTCGTTTCCAGCTTAAAAATCTATCAATTTAATCGCTAATACTAAAACTATTCAACATTAACAACATTTAAAATCTTAATAATTGCTAAAATTTTGACATGGGTTAGGTAACCCTAGGTACCGGGATTCAAAAAACATAAAAAGTACAAGAAAATGGACTAAATTGACTAACCAATTGAACTGTAAACCCTAGAAGTCCCTAAGGCTGTGCGTTGAACCTTCTTTATTTTAACATTTAAAACCTATTTTTTTATTATACTTTAATTTATTATTAGATAATACATATATATATTTACTTAATTATTATGATAACATATTTTAAATTTTATTATTATAATATATAAAATAAATTTACACATATAAGTTATATATATAATTTGCTAATATCGTCCATGTACCAGCTCATTTTCAGTGAAGTCGGAACAGTGGCTTTGGGACCACAAATCTGAGTCAAAAATAAAATTTATTTTAACATTATTGCATGATTTATGTCATGATAGGAAATATGTATAAAAGTTTCGATAAGAAAATTTTATCGATTTTATGTTTAATTAGATAAAGGACTAATTGCATAAAGTGCAAAAGTTGAATTCTAGTAGCTAGAATGATTAAATAGCTATAGAATTCAAAACTTGAGGTTCTTATATGGTAATTAGACCATTAAGAGAAATTAGTAGATATTTTTGGTGATTCATCCATTGAAATTCAAGAAAAGAAAAGTACTAAATTGGAAAAGGGGAAAAAATAAAAGATGATATTTTAATTAAATAGAAAATATCATCATTTCATATCATCTTCCACAAATTTTTCTATGGAAACACTAACTAAGGGAGAGAAATTCAAGCAAGCTTAATTAGGTGAGTAACCTTGTCCTGTTTTTTTGTAATTTTTACATTTTCGAGATCAGAATAACTTAGGCTATCTATTTTGGGATCAATTTGTAAAGTTATCAAAGTATAAAAGTTTTTCCATGGATAAATATGATAAAAATTTGAAATTTATAGTAGAAAATGAAAGGTTGTTGATAGGTAAAAAAATTTTGAAAAGGGAATTTTGATGAAATTGTGATTTAGGAACTAAATTGTAAAGTTGTAAAATTTATGGAAAAATTTTGATTTTTGTGAAATTTATGTACTATTATTGTTATATATAAAAATCGGCTAGGCTTGGAATAAGGGATAAATAGCATGAATTTCATTTTCCAGGCCTAGAGACGAAATCATCATTAATTAAAAGTATAAGGGCAAAATGGTACTTTTTCCTAAGATGTGAATTAGGTTGATTTGAATGTGAAATGTAATAAATTGTTGATTAAATTCATTTATATATATTCGGAAAGACCAAATACAAAATTGGATCGAGGAAAACAAAAAGTAACGGATTAGTAGATTACAACTCACGAAGATTGACGAGGTAAGTTCATGTAACTTAATTATGTAATTATATGTTTGAATTGATTTGAATGATTGTATTAGCCATGTGTATTATATCTGATTACATATCCAGAAAGTACCCGATAAAAGTTAAATCCTGTTTAAATGAATGAAATTCGATTGGATACAAGGTTCTATTTCCCGAAATGGTAGTGGTCCAGCATTTATTGCGGACATACCATAGGTCAAAAGAGCATCCCGATATAAACCTTTCCAAGCTTCCCGTTATAGTGTTCTTACGAGCTTCTCATTTATAGATCTTCGGAGAATCTTGATCGGTTGTGATCCTACATATGTTGCGGACACAAATGCAGCTTTTTGAGAGTGTCCTGTTATGCGATCGGTTGTGATCCTGCATATGTTGTGGACACAAATACAGATCTATATGAGCGTCCTGTTAGTACTCGCTTGATGATCGTGATTTGATGAAGTAATAAAATCTGATCGTACCTGGAAACTAACTAATATCACGATAAAAGGCAAGTGCACCTATCGAATAGCAGTATAGTTAGTGGCAAGACCGGAATATCGAATCCGAGGAACTATGAGTACTAGTAATGACTTCCTTTCTATTATTTAGCCTAAAAATAAAGAGGATTTGGTTGTAAACTAAACTAACTAAAGAAACGACAAAGAGGAAAGTGGGTGATTACTTTTGGGAAAGACTGATTGATTAAGGCAATACCTAAGGAAGAATCCACCTAGACTTCACTTGTTATCTAACTTTGAACCAGATGATTTATTCATTTGATTTGATCCGTAGAGATCCCTAAATTATGTTAATACCTCTGTCGAAGATAAGAACAACTAATCCTAGGTTGATTAACTAAAATCTCTTTCTAGTTAAAACCCCTAGTCTTGTATTAACTCGATCTATGGCTCCCCATATTAGATTTGACTCTAATCTGGCATATTTTCGTCATCCTATGTCTAGGATTGCGATCAACTCCGCTTAATTGTGTTGGATCTACTCCTATGCAGGGACTTTTGCTCATCCACATAGGCACATTCGACTTAAATCAGTATCCCGGAAATATCAATTTAAGAGTTAAAAACACAATTAAGAACAAATCAAATATTTATCACACAGCTTAGATAACAATAACAAGATCTGTCTTAGGTTTCATCCCTTAGGTATTTGGGATTTTAGTTCATAATTATAAAAGAAAACATCTCAAAAGATATAAAATAACAAAACATAAGAAAACTCAAAACTCCTGGAAGAATTAAAGGGAGATCCTCTGTCTTGATGTAGATCCTGGCTTCTGAGATGGATCAATTGGCTTCCCTTCAAGTAATTCCCTCCTTTAACTCGTAGTCTTGGCGAGAATAAAGCACCCTTAGCGAGAATCAAGCACACCCTTGAAGTTGCCTCCTAGGGTCTTTATATAGAGTTTTGGAATGCCTTTCTGAGCCCCTAAGTAGCCTTTTCCGAGTGAAATTGAACTTCCTCACAACAGGGACACGCCTATGTGCCATGCCCGTGTGGATCAACTACCAGGCCGTACTCGAGCCTGTTAAAGTGGCACGGCCGTGTGGCACGACCGTGTGGCAGATCTTCAGGCCGTGTTGATTACTGAACTGGGCCTAATTTTCCCGTTTTTGGCCCGTTTCTTGCTTTTTTCACTACCTTATGCTCTCCTAAGTATAAAACATGAAATAAAAGGATTAAGAGCACCGATTTCCACAAATTCAATGATAATTCATCCAGAATCTAGGCTAAGTATGAGGTAAAAATATGTATAATTTATGGTTTATCACTTGAACTTCCCCTTATGTGGCTACCCGGTGCTTTCTGCTAGAGTGCTCTTCAGAGATACCCGATATAGGCTCTTTGTGAGCTTTCCATTACATGGCTCAATGAGCTTCCCGTTATAGCGCTTGAGAGAGAGCTTTATGTTTAAGTTCTCAGATGAGTACTCCAGGACATGAATTGACATATTACTGATTTGTACACTTTATATGTACTACCCTCGTATCCATTGAGATTTCAAATAATTTATCGGGTGAAATTATGACAAGTAGACAAGTGAAAATCAAAATCGAATCAATATCTAAAAAATATATGACATGCATAGAACTTGGAATTTGATGAGCTCATCTTTGTTACTGAAAAATATATGACATATTCGATGAGATGGTGTGCTTAGACTATGGCCAGGTTGTTTGGAATGCATGTGTACGTTTACTTATTACACAAATGAATGATAAGTCAATTTCCTGTTATATGGACTTACTAAGCATAATATGCTTACTCCATTTTATTTCATATGTTTTATAGTAATATGAAAGCTCGTTGGATTGGATGCTTGGCAGAGATCACTCACACTATCCACTGGCACATTTCATTACAAATATGATACTTATTATAGATATAATGACATGTATAGGTTTTGGTTAGCCAATATTGGCATGCAAATATTTTTATTATAAATAGCCATTGGAATGGATTGTGATGAATGTGTTTTGGTATATTCACATATGAGTTATTTTCATGTTTGATATAAGTGCTTAATTTGGTTTATGAATATTAGTATGATATTAAATAAATATGGTCAAATAGATAAATTCATAAACATGGTTATGAAGTGATATGGTATGTATTAGACTTGAGTTTTGCATGATTTAAATGCTTTGGATTGGATTTTGGATGTATTAAAATGTTTGTGTAGGTGGATGATCAAATGGGTGAGAAATAAGACTTCGAAATGGCATTATTTTATACACACAGGTAGAGATACGAGCGTGTGTCTCAGCCGTGTGTGACACACGGCCTAGCACATGGGCATGTGTTCTGGCCGTATGTCCTTTACATATTAAAATTGAGAAACATAATGCTCAAAATTAACCACACGGCCTGGCACACAGGTGTGTGGCTTGACCGTGTAACCTCTGTACTTAATTAAGTTACAAGTCAGAGAGTTACACGAGTTAGGGACACGGGCATGTACCCTACCTTATATGCCATATGGCTTGAGACATGGGCATGGCTCACACGGCCTGACCACAAGGGTGCGTGACCCCTGTACTTAGGAAAAATTTTGAAATTTCACAAAAAATTTTCTGAGTTCCCAATTTTGTAACACCCCCTAACCCTTATCCATTACCGGAACTGGGTTATGAGGCATTACCAGTCATTACAGAATAAATTCGAACAATTTCATAAATATTTAACATACACATTCAAGTTTACCAAACCTATAAATCTTAAACAATAAACATCTCAATATCCAATTATTCAACCAAATCAAAACACTATTAAACACTTCTAAAACATGCTAAAATGATAGACTTAATAACCAAATCAATGTACTCTAATAGGAACTTCTCATATTTTAACCAAAACAATTCAACATAGCACCATTTAGACCATTTCTAAATTTATATCTATTTCACCCAAAGTTTATCTATTTCATATTCATATATGCATTAATATAAACATGCCATTTGTAACACCCTAATCTCGGCCTAGAAGTTTAGACCTATTCAGGATGCTACATTGATCACCGAAGTGATTGTGAGAAAATTTTACAAAACGAGTCAACCTTAATTCCTTTTCCGCAACCATAAATATTTATTTCTCAACGAACTAAAACATTCGATCATTTTAAACCCATCTTGTAAAGTTACAGTTATGTTTGACAAATTTCCAGAAAGAATGTATGAATGAAAGTTTAAAGCGAAAATTGTACCACAGTCTTCAAAGCCTTAAAGTTCCAAATACTGCACAGTAAATAAAACTGCAAATACAACTAATAGTTTACTTCCATCGAGACTGTCTGAGACCTCTGCATACCGAGTCCAGTGATAAACTGTAAATTATACATATGTCTATCCCACATTTAACACATTTATGCATGAATTATCATTGAATTTGTGGAATTTGATGCTCCTAATCCTTTAATTTCATGTTTCATACTTAGGAGAGCATAGAAGAGTGAAAAGAACAAGAAACGGGCTGAAAATGGAGACACGGACGTGGGGACACCATGGGCAAAGACACGGCTGTGCGATACGGCCATGCACACACAAGACAAATTTTTTTCGACACACGGGCTACGACAATTAGCCACGACCGTGCGAGGTGGCCGTGGCCAAACCTGACAAATTGACACAGGCGTGCGACACGCCTGTGTCCCAAAGCCATGGTCGATCTTGTTAATTTAACACAAGCATGCGACATACCCGTGTCCTAACCCCGTGGTTGAACCTACCAATTCATACACGGGCGTGTGACCCCAAACATGGGTGTGGGAGAAGCGAACATCAAAGGACACGGCCGTGCGACACGGCTGTGTGCCCTAAGACGCCCAAAGAGCATGGGCATGTGCCATGACTCAGGCGCGTCAAAACCCTTAAAATTCGAACCACATGGGCGTGTGACACGCCCGTGTGCCTCAATTTCTATATAAACCCCTCACTATTCATCATCTTCTTCACTCAAAACCCTAAATCCTCTCCCACCACAGCCCATTCCAGCCCCTCCTAGCGTAGCCACCGACCTAGCCCAAGCCACCACGCCCGTGTACCACCGCCACGACTGTGCTTCGCCCCTACAACTACCCATTTGGTTCCCCTTTCTTCCTTTTCTCTTAATTTTTGCTTTTATTTTTAATTAGTTCTATTTTTATTGTTTCATTCATTCATTCTTATATGTTTTATTCTTTTAATTTTATTTTCAATGCTTATTTGATATCCATGCAATACCCATGATCTATTGACTTAGAATAATGCCATTTTGAATCATTCTCTTGCTGCCATCTTAAGCTATCTCATGCCATTGATTTTAGCATACATAGATGATAAAAACTCATTTTAGCAACCATTTTCTTCGTTAGTTTGTTCAATTCTATGCTTAGAATGAGTCGAATAACGAATTGCTTTCCTAGGATTAATTTTTGCATTGAAATAGGTATTAATCCTTGATTGAACAATCTAGTCTTAATTATCGTTAATCATCACTTAGTTATTAACACATGAATAATGACAATACATGCCTATTTTTTTCGTTTTGTTTTTATTTCAAGAACTATGTCATCGTCAAGAGGAAAGAAGCCGCTGTCCCCGCCTCTAAAAAGCGAAAGGGGTTTTGTGGTTCCTCTTCCAGAGCCACAACCAAAATTAGACACCCCTTCCTCCAATTTCAACAAAGTTCCCAAGAGGAACTATTTCAAATTCTTAGAGCAAGACCTCTCGGAGTGGGCAGGTGTATCAATTGGGCCGCATTAGAGTAGGTCCACTTAGCAGACGCAGTATGGGCCCTGTTGACGATGGACCCATGGCACCAGTTCTTCTATATCATCGAGCCCACTTACCTCAGGCTTACTTTAGAGATCTGCTCCACATTCCAACTCCAAATAGTCATGTCCAGATATGACGATCTAGGGACGGTCCAGTTCCACCTCGAAGGCCTTGTTCAATAGCTTGGTGTACCGGAGTTTGGTATAGCACAAGGTTTATACACTGAGCAGTTTATGGAATAAGAAAACCTCTCCGAGCTTCACCGTCACACCCATTTCTCTCCAGCCAAGTGTTGACAATCTGTAGTCTCCGTTTCGGCCCCCTACAACCCCAGTCGCTCCAAGGCGACAGCTCTCGCCCCATCGCTGAGATACCTACATGCTCTACTCGCACATACATTGACGGGTAGACGAGAGAGCACCGGCATCATCAACACCCACGACGCCTACATCTTGTGGAGCATGTCATATGCGCATGTGCTCGACCTTACTTACTTCATTGCCCATGCCATTCAACATCAAACCGAGTGGCATCGAAGTGGTACGATCTCGATGGGCCCATACGTGACCCACCTGGCTCGCTACTTCAACCTCCTCAACACAGTGGCCCAGACATCCTCCTACACTCTTATCGGTTAGATGTACCTGCAGGGCATCCAAAGTATACTTCATATGAGGATTATCGAGCGTCGACACGAGACTGACCCTCCTCAATACCGGTTATCTCTGTCCACCGAGCAGGAGGACCTAGAGGACATTCCTAATGATGTCCCCCCATCCCACGAGGAGCCACCGCCCACTCACCGTCCAGCTCATGCGACAGCTTCAGATTCTGTCACTTTTGAGCAATTCACACAATTCCAACAACAGGGTTTTCAGCGCCTTGATCATATTGCTACTTTATATCAAATTTGTCAGCATCTCCATCTCACACCGCCGCCCCTACCTCACGAACCTTCTGAAGATTAGGACTCACGAGTCCTCTTATCTTCTTCTTTATTTTCCTTTTTATTTTCCTTTTTCCTTTTATTTCATTTAAACCTTATTGTTTTCATTATTTGAATTTCAGCTTTATTTATTTCATTTCAAACATTTCATATTAGCTATTTCCTAACGAGTACATTGTGCTAATCTAAATTCCCTAAAAATTTATTAATGCTATCGCAGTTTCAAAAGAGCTTTGCAGCTCAAATCCAATTTTAATGGGAAAACCCTGCCACAACTACTGGTTCTTACATGACCACAACTCTAGCCACCACGACACCGATCATCATATTCTTGTGGCACAGAAATTGTGGCTCAACATCCTTCCCTACAAATCTTCACACCTCCAACTCAAGGAATTCATCTAATATTTAGGGAGTTTCACTTCTCTCCCTCTCTTATGATTTTATTCTTCTATTTTCACTAAATTTATCTTTGTACATTGAGGCAATGTACATCTTAAGTGTGGGGGGGAGTTCACTTTCATTCTTTGCATTATCCTCGAACCCCTGAAAATTTTTGCCACTAACTTTTTGCATTGTTCTCAAATCTCTGAATCTTGGCCTTAACAAATAGAATGAATTCTGATTGATTTATGATTTTTATTGATATGTTGAGAATTAAGACATAGGTGCTTATGCTTTGATTATTCAAACTTTAAGACATTAGAGAATCAAGCATGATAAGTTGAAATTTTTGAGAATTTAAATTTTTTCTAGGTTGTTTTCCCCAATTTTAAGTGTTATCTTGAAATTTGAAATTTGCAGGATTGACATCAAAAGCCATAATTCTGGTGAGATTTTTTAGCCTTTTGAGTATACATCCTTTCGTGCTCACTTTTATTGTTGCTTTGAGTGAGTCAATATTGATATGTTATTCTAGAACTTGCTTCGATTATACATATCAAGACCACATCATTGATTTGATATACCGAAATGATAAAGGCACCTAGGTTTCAACCCATTTATTCCATAAAAACTTACCTTCAAAATTAACCCCTAGTGAACCCCATTGAGCCTAACAAACCATTCGTTGACTTACCTTCAATATTAACCTATAACCTATTTTTTTGTTGAATTCCCATCAATTATTTTGATTCCTATTTTTGTCGAGATTTGAGTTCAATAATTATCTAGCTTTGTTCTCCTTTTCAACTTGTAAAGTTTATAAATATTCAATTTGTTCTTAAAAAAAGAAACAACAACATATGTATATTTCAATTGTGATTCAATGTTTTGCATAGTTCCATGTAATTTTTGAGCTCCTGTTCTTAAACGATGTCATCCAAAAAGAAAAAGGTTTTATTCTAGGAATATGTTTCAGTGATAGAGATTTTTCTAGTTAGATGATTTTTCAGCTCAATCTCGATTCTAACCCTCTTTTTTAGCTTGTGACCACACCCCTAACCAAGGCCACGTTACAACCCTTGAAAGACCTTTTGATCGATGTATCATGTCAATACATAGTGGTGGAGATTTGATTTTCCTGTAAGCTTATGGTAATAACTTTTCATGTTGACTAATAAGTGCTTAATTTCTGAACCCTAAACACTTCGACTGGATAGAGTGAATCTTTAATGAGGATGTCAACTCTTGTTGATTTTGAGTTATTATGTTTCTGTGATAAAATTCTCAAGTTAGATTGTTTGAGACTTTAATTTTGTTTCGGTTGAATTCTCAATGTATGATTTCTTGTGGATTAGTTTGAAGCATTATTGATAAGGATTATAAGTTGTGAAGAATGATTTTTAATTGTGAGTTGAGATTTTACTTGAGGACAAGCAAAGGCTTAAGTGTAAGGGTATTTGATAAACTGTAAATTATACATATGTCTATCCCACATTTAACATATTTATGGATGAATTATCATTGAAATTGTGGAGTTTGATGCTCCTAACGCTTTAATTTCATGTTTTATACTTAGGAGAGCATAGGAGAGTGAAAAGAACAAGAAACGGGCCAAAAACAGAGAAAATGGGCCAAAGCAAGAAAACAACACGGCCTGGAATTCACCACATGGGCGTGTCACACGGCTGTGCCACATTAACAGGCTTGAGCACGGCCCAATATCGACTCACACGGGCGTGGTACATGGGCGTGTCCCTGTCATGATGAAGTTCAATTTCACGTGGAAAAGGCTACTTAGGGGCTAAGAAAGACATTCCAAACTCTATATAAAGACCCTAGGAGGCGACTACTAGGGAGTACAGTCTTCCCGCCAAGATGGAGAGCTAAAGGCAGGTAATTACTTGAAGGAAAGCCGATTGATCTATCTCAGAAGCCAAGATCTACATTAAGACAGAGGATCTCCCTTCAATCCTTTTAGGAGTTTTAGGTTTTCTTATATTTTGTTGTTTTCTTTATTCTGAGATGTTTCTTTTTATAAACATGAACTAAACCCCCAAATACCTGAGGGGGATGAAACCTAAGATGAATCTTATTATTGTTATCTGAACTATATGATAAATATTTGATTTGTTCTTAATTGTGTTTTAAATTCTTGAATTGATATTTCTGGAATATTAATTTAAGTCGAATGTGCTTAGGCAGAGGAGCAAAAGTCCCTGTTTAAGAGTAGATCCAACACAATTAAGCGGAGTTGATCGCAATCCTAGACATAGGACGACGAAAATCTGCTGGATTAGAGTCAAATCTAATATGGGGATCCATAGATCGAGTTAAGGCAAGACTAGAGGTTTTAATTAGAAAGATATTTCAATTAATCAACCTAGGATTAGTTGTTCTTATTCTCGATGGAGATATTAACATAATTTAGGGATCTCTACGGATCAAGTCGAATGAAGAAATCGTCTAGTTCAGAGTTAGATAACAAGTGAAGTCTAGGTAGATTCTTCCTTAGGTATTGTCTTTACTATTCAGTTTTCCCAAAGCAATTTCCCAATTTACTTTTTGTCGCATCCTTAGTTTAGTTTAGAGTTAATTAGTTTACACAAACCCCCTCTTTATTTTTAGGCTAGATAATAGGACGAAAGTCATTACTAGTACTTTTAGTTCCTTGCATTCGATATTCCGATCTTGCCACTAACTATACTACTATTCGATAAGTGTACTTGTCTTTTATTGTGATAATAGTTAGTTTCTAGGTACGATCAATTCTATTACTTCATCACAATCACGAGATCATCCAGCATCAGAATTCAGCAAGGTACCTGAAAGGGAAAACTGAAGAGGGGGTGAGCTATACGAACACAGTGTGAGATCAAATCCAATTAACTACAAGGTTAGGAATCAGTATGCTAGACAGTAGTTCGAAAATGGAACACAATTACAAAGTTGTACAGTACTAGTTGGTACATTCGAAATGGACGTACTGACAGATATCAATCGCAAGTACCATTCAGTGACAGTAACAATCATTCTCAATCAGTCACACAGTCTCAATATCGAGTACCATTAAATCACAGAAACAACAGTTCTCAATAATTGTTCAGTTAGACAGATACACCCAGTGTTTACAAAGTTCACACAGTCAATCAGAACAGACAGACGCCAGCACACCTTTCTGTCCCCCGATCACTCCATATAGGACCATGATAGGGCCATCCAACCCTACATTCCATATGATGTCATCCCAGGTTGCCCGAAAACAATGACTATCAGCATTGTCCACGACCCTCAGGCATTGGGACTTGCCTTGACCCTCTGGGTATTGGGGCTAACAGTAAGCAGATAAACTGCCAAATCATATCCTTCGAGCAAAGCTAGCATATAAGTTGTATAGTGCTATGTGGTAAATCGTGGTACAAACGTGTAGTTGAACTGCCAGATCAGATAAGGGTACGTACCATAGCTAACGTACATGCGGTACTATGCAATGCGGTAAATCGCTATATTGGTAGATTTAGAGCTGAGCTGCCAAATCATTCAATGGTACGTAGCATTGCGAACTTACATGTTGTACGGTGTTGTGTGGTAATCCGCTGTACAGTCCAGTTGTAGTAATATTGCCAATCAGTTCAGTCACAGTCTTCATTCTCTTCAAAATCCCTCCCCAAAAAACTTTATGCATATGTATGCATGCAGACAAAAAAACAGTATCAAAATACAAATTACAGACAATCATTCACAACAAGTCAGTCAGCTACAAAATTACTCGCACAGTCATAATTTGCACATATCACACGATCAATCACAAACCAATCACAGTTCATACACATACGGATCACGTAGGTATAGTTACAGAAGTCTAGTCACCCTCACTAAAGCCTAGCTAAGGGTTGGAACACACACAAAGTCACAATTAGGCTCTAATTCTACCTAAAACAAAAACTGGCGAAATAGGGCCACACGTCTGTATGCTCCAGCCATGTGGAACAACCTAGGCCGTGTGGGGGTCCAAACGCTCGTGAGGAGGGTAGCACATGGCCTTGTGGCAGAGACACACGTCCGTGTGATGCAGGGACATGATTGTGTGTCTCGAAACACATGCCTGCGTGGAATCCCTAAATTCTCAAATCAGTCACACGGCTGTGTGACACAAAATCCTTGAAACCCTAATTCCCAATTACACAACCCCGTGTGACTAGAGGACACGGCCGTGTGAAAATCAATAAAATCCCCAAATCAACCACCCGGCCATGTGGCCAAGCCGTGTGGCTCCTAATTTTAGATGAAAACCCTAATTCCCTACGTCACATGGCCGTGTGACCCGATGTGCCCGTGTAGCTACCGGGGAGGTCACAAAACCACCCCAAAATAGCTTCAAAACTGCCGTTTAAGCCGCTAGAACTGCCTCCAATCTTAACAGTATAAAAAATAGTACAATAGGGGGAGGTAATTCCCCCATTTACAGCGTCTAGAACCCATAATCAACGGGCTTGCGCATACAACTAAAACACAAAGCAATCACAAGCCGAATAATGGAAGTAGTATAAATGGAGTTCGAATTCCCACACCTGTTTTTGCAATCGAAAACGCGATGGAGGAGCGACAGACCAAAATCCGCAGGTAAATTGCTTCCAAAGCAACCACAACCACAATAACCCCAATCCAAAAAGAAAAAGAAACCAAAAAGAAAAAGATAAAAGAAAATACACATCCAAAAAGAAAGAAAATAAAAATAAAAATAAAAATAAAATAGAAGTAATAATAAAAAATAAATAATAACAAATATAATATAACAAATAGATATTAAAAAAGGGTCTCTTCAGAAAGCGCATCCAAAGACTCGAACACAGGACCTCCAGTAAACTAACACTCCACTTAACCACCAGACCAGTAGGCCCATTCTTGTCCTTAACGCACAACTAATCACTTATGTGCATCCTCCTCACTATCCCTATGCTCAAACTCAAAACTTCCAGGCCTAAAATTCAGGGCGTTACACCATTTTATAATATTATTTATTATACATATATTTAAGTATATAAATAGTTTATAATCATATAACATCATTTACAATCCTTACTCAAATATCAAACAAATGACACCCTAGGTACATGCCATTACCAAAAAGAAGAGTACTTCACCACTTTATGTTCAGGGTTGGCTTTGGATGATGATTCGATAATTTGACTTTAACCTAGCCTGCGCACGGAAAACAACCCGTACGCTGAGTATGAACTCAGTGGTATTTCTATAATCCGAATACTATTTAAATAAGAATTTATAAGATTTATAAACTATCCAGTCATATGTATATCCATAAGTATTCAAATAAATAATAAATTTCATAAATACATCATCCATAATCCTTTCAATTCTCACCTCTTTTCATATCAATATCAATTACATAATTGTTATACAATAATTTTTTTCAATAGGATACATAGTTCAATTTCAATATCCATTTCCATTTCATGAATCTTTGATTCATACAATTTCATGCATTTCATTTGCATATTTCATTTCATTGTTCATTCCAATCTATATTCAATATCACTCAATATTAATCAGTTGGCCAAACCATTTATTTGCCCCTATTAACACTACTTGGAATTTGACGAATACACGGATCCAACCAAACACACCAGTACGGCACATTGTGCTTCATCGGCCTTGCCGAAGTGAATCGATACTTAGTACCTTATTGGATTTAACCCGATGCAATAATACAACACATAGGGCCTCATCGGAATTATCCAAAGCAATATTACAACACATATAGTGCCTCATCGACTCGAGGTCGAAGTATCCCTAAACATTTCCAATCTTATAGCATGCCACCTATATCCGACTTAACCCGACTAGTTAATAGGGTATTCGATACAATTTTTCAATTCAATTTCAATCAAATTCAAATCACTTTTCAATCAATATACATTTCAATTCAAATAGTCACATATACTTCACAATCAATTCAATTCAATCAAGTTCAATACCAATATTCAAATATCACATTAATCGTAATTTCATAAATACTCAATTCAATATTAAAATATTATACTAAACACTCAATTCAATATCAAAATACTACAATTAATTTCTTATTATAAATATTTAAATCAAAATATAACAATTTAATAATTAAATTCGAATTATAGAAATACAAACCGTGATTTTCCGAATTACTCCTCGTTGACTTTCTCCTTTCCTTTCCTAGTCGAGGTCTTCAGCTCAACGTTAGCTGCAGAATTAAAACAATTAAAAATTATCAATATACTACAATTTCATATTAAATATTTCAATTTAAATTCAACTTTTGTATAATTTTCAATTTATTCCTTAATCAAAACTAACTTTATTTTATGTACAATTTATTCATTATTTTCACTCAATTATCACTTAAAACTAATTTCAATTCTCTAATTTCATCGTAAAACCCTAATTTCAAATTTCTTTCAATTTAGTCCCTACTACATAAAACTTATGATTTTCTTTACAATTCAATCCTTATCTCAATTCTAATTTAAAATTCTACAACTCTAATTCTTCAATTAATTCAACACAAACCACATCAAAGTCAACTAACTTTCAAAATTTCCACTTATATCAAGTAGTATTTTATTCTAGGATTCTAAAACCATCAAAATTACAAGAAAATGGATTAAATTAACTTACCACTTCAGCTTGAAACCTTAAAATCCCTAATTCCCCATTCTTTCTTTCTTTTCTTTTTCTCTTTTCATTCCCCTATTTTCGTTTCAATTCTATTTCTTTGTTCTTTTTTTTTATTTCTTTATTTTACTTTATGTTTTATCATATTATATTATTATATTAATATATTATTATAATTTATCTACTTAAGTATTAAGTATAAATATATGCATATTATACATACATATGGAATAATATTTTTCATACATTTGGCATTTATTATCCCTTATGGTTTATTTTATTTTATGTTTTATTTTAATAATATAATATAATAATATTTTAATAATAAAATAATATTTACTTATATAATAAGTAAATAAGTAATTATTTCTAATTTATGTATTTTATATTTTCACATGTATTTCACTATTACCATACACTTGGCACTTATGGTTTAATTCCTAGTTTAGTCCCTTAAATTTCTTCTAGTCTATAATTAAACTTTTACACTATATTCAATTTAATCCTTATACCTAATTAACCTTAATTCAAGCTAATTTACCTAGCTAAAACCTAATTAACCACACAACTAACTTTATAAATATTTTTAATAAATATTTACGAATTCGTTTTTTGAAAATAAAGACCCGAAAATACACTTTCTAATATCTGTAAATTTTGGGTTGTTACATTTCTCCCCCTTAATAAATTTCGTCCTCGAAATTTACTTGAAAAGAGGTGGGGGTACTGAGATCTCATAATTTCTTTAGGTTCAAAAGTTGCTTCTTCAATACTATGACTTCGCTACAACACTTTCACTAATGGAATCTACTTATTACGCAACTCTTTCACTTCTCAGGCTAATATTTCAACTGGTTCTTCTTCATATGACAAGTCAGGTCGAATTTCAATGTTCTCTATCGAAATAACATGAGAAGGGTCTGATCTATGTCTTCTGAGCAATGATACATGAAAAATACTTAGCCACATATTCAACAATATCTCTTTTCATACTTGGCCACCAATATAATTCTCGCAGATTTCGATACATTTTCGTTCCTCCGGGATGTAAAGCAAAAGAAACATCATGAGCTACTCGAAGTATGAGCTCTTTTAATTCAAAAACATTTGAAACACAGATCCGATAACAAAATCTCAAGCAATCATGATCATCAATACTGAAATTTTCTACCATACCGTTCTAGACCATTTCTCTTTTCTTCATCAACTTGTCATCTTCTAATTGTGTTGACCTGATCTGATCGAACATCACCGGTTTGATTCTCAATTCGGCCAACAAACTTATATCATCACTGATACTGAGCTGTGCAAAATCACTCGTAATTCAATTGCTGTTTTTCTACTCAATGCTTCAGCTACAACATTTGCTTTTCCCGGATGATAATCAATAATACAATCATAATCTTTTAAAAGTTCTATCCAACTATGCTGTCTCAAATTTAGTTCCTTTTGAGATAAAGATACTTGAGACTTTTATGATCAGTATAAATAGAACATTTCTCACCATATAAGTAATGTCTCCAAATCTTCAGTGCAAAAATCACAGCAGCTAATGCCAAATCGTGTGTCAGATAATTTCGTTCATGCAGCTTCAACTGCTGAGATGCATAAGCTATCACCTTTCTATCTTGCATCAAAACACATCTAAGACCATTTAAAGAAGCATCATTGTATACAAGAAAAACTTTCCCCGACTCTACTAAAGTCAAAACTGGTGCCTCAGTTAGCATTTGCTTCAATTTCTCAAAACTTTCTTGGCATTGATCATCCCAAACAAATGGGACATTCTTTTGCAACAACTTTGTCATCGGTAGGGCTATCTTTGAAAATCCATTTACAAATTTTTGATAGTAACCAACTAATCCTAGAAAACTACGTATCTCTGACACATTTCTCGGTGCTTTTTACTGGAAAATTGCTTCAATCTTCTTCGAATCAACTCTAGTTCCATCTGCCGAAACAACATGTCCCAAAAATACCATCTCTGATAACTAGAATTAACATTTGCTTAACTTACCATATAATTGTTTCTCCCGTAATATTTGTAAAACAATTCGGAGATGTTGCTCATGTTTAATTTCAGACTTTGAATAAACCAAAATATCATCAATGAAAAACACCACAAACTGATCCAAGTATGGTTGAAAAATACGATTCATAAGATCCATAAAAGTAGCTGGGGCATTTGTCAAACCGAATGGCATTAGTAAGAATTCATATTGCCTATACCGTGTTCGGGATACTGTCTTCGATACATCATTTTCCTTTACCTTTTACTGGTAGTAACCCGATCTCAAATCAATCCTTGAAAACACAAAAGCTCCTTTCAACTGGTCAAATAAATTATCAATTCGAGGTAATGGATATTTATTCTTAATGGTCACCTTATTCAATTGTCGATAATTAATACACAATCGCATCGAACCATCTTTTTTTTTTAACAAACAACACTGGAGCTCCCTAAAGTGAAGGACTCGGATGAATAAATCCTCGATTCAATAAGTCTTGCAACTGCACTTTCAATTCTTTTAATTCGGTAGGTGACATATGGTATAGGGGTATTGATATCGGAGCTGTACTAGGATACACTTCAATTCCAAATTCGACCTTACAATTTGGTGGTAATCTCAATAATTCTTCAGGAAAATCATCAGGAAATTCATAAACAGTTCGGATCTTACTACAGTCAACAGAATCTGAATTAATAACATATGCTAGAAAAGCTGCACAACACTGATGAAGAAGTTTATTAGCCTGAATTGCTGAAATAATATGAGTCGACCAACTACTTTGAATTCCATTTACCTCGATCTTATACCTATTTTTATTATGAATAGTAAACTTCTTTTTACAGCATTCTAAAATTACTCCATGCTTAGATAGCCAGTCTATTCCCAGAATTATATCAAAATCACTGAATAGTATTATTAATAAATCAACAGGGAAAACTATGTTTTGTATCATTAACGGACATCTCCTACACACCTGATCCACTAAAACAGTTTGCCTCAATAGACTAGACACTGCTATTGATACTTTGACATCACAGGTTTTAGCTTTCCCGACTCAACCAGTTTTGTATTAACATATGAATGTGAAGATCCCGGATCTATCAAAACATAAACAGGTTCTGAATACAATAAAAATATACCTGTCACCACATTATGAGCATCACCCTCTTCACGAGTTCGCACAACATATGCTCGGGTTGGTGCTCTGGCTTCTGATTGCTGAGTGGCAATATCACTTCCTCTTCTAACTCCTAATCTGATAAGCGAACCACTTTGACCTGATCCTCAGCCTATAGAAGTAGATTCAGACCTCTGTGATGTAACTGGTACAACATTTCTATTTTTCAAACAGTCTTTAACAAAATGTTCGGTAGATCCACAACGGAAAGAACTCTGTGTCAGTCTCCAACATTCACCCCGATGCTTTTTCCACAATGTTTACATTTCAAAATTTCAGTATTCTGAGATGGACCTCGTACACTAGCAGTAAAAATTATCATCTGTCTTCCCCAACTTCTACCACCTCTATTTGATTTAAAACTCGATCGCCAACTACCTCGAAGTTCTCTCGATCTTTTTGGTTGCAGATTTGAACTAGTGGCTCTGGTACATTTCCCAGGTGGACGAGCAATTTCAGGCTTTTTATTAAGACCCAATACTTATTCAACCATATTTGCTCTCTCAACTATATCTGCAAATTTCGTAATTCTGATAGACACCAGTTGTACTCACAGTTCATCATGTAAACCCCGTAGAAACCTCTTACAACTATTAGCTTCGGTTGGCACATATTCCACAGCATATCTACTGAGTCACAAAAATCCCCGTCTATAATCAACTACTGACATATCTTCAATGTACAGCTCACCCACATATTCCTTCTGAAATTCTCTTTGAAAAAATCCCAGTTTACCTGTTCTGTCGGCACATGTCGAGTTACCGATTCCCATCATACATAACCTTCCCCTTGTAACAAAGAGACATCACATAATAAACTTTCTCGAGGAGTACATTCAAGCTGTTGTATAATTCTTTTTGTAGACTCCATCCAATTTTCAGCAGTAAATGGATCGACTCCCTTTAAACCCAGAAATTCAGTGGCACCATACTTACACAATTCTTTAATTAGGATTCGTCGGATAGTAAAAGAAGATGTTGTAGTAGATAGAGTTCTTACTACTCGTTGAAGGGCATCAACTATAACCCTAAGTAGTTGAGAGTCATCTCTCTCTCTCTAGTATTACCTCTTTCAACGTTAGGTGGTTGATTCCTTACTAGATTTACACTCGGTGTTATTGACTCGGTTTCATCTCTTTCATATAATTCGTCATCTCTAGTATACATTTTTTGACCAGTATATTCTATGTATTCATTTGACATTTTCACTATAAAACAAAAACAAGAAAATATATCAGCATCCAATCCCGTCTCAATTTTGACTCTACTATGGCATGTACCTCTAGACTAAATTTTTGAGCCCGATTTAGTCCGAGAATCGACTATACCTGAATAGCTCTGATACCACTAAATGAAACAGGCTCTAACTCTTATCCATAGCCAGAACAGAGTTATGAAGCACTATTAGTCGTTACAGAATAAATACAAATAATTTCATAAATATTTAACTTACACATTAGAGTTTACCAACCCTGCAAATCTTAAACAAAAAACAACTCAATATCCAATTATTCAACCAAATCAAAACACAATTAAACACTTCTAAAACACGATTAAACAATTCAGTATAGCACCATTTAAACCATTTTTAAATTTATATATATTTCACCCAAGGTTTATCTATTTCATATTCATATATGTATTAATATGAACATGCCATTTTATAGTATTAATTTATTATACATATATTTAAGTATATAAATAATTTATAATCATATAACATCATTTACAATCCTTACTCAAATATCAAACAAATGACACCCTAGGTACATGCCATTACAAAAAAAGAAGAGTACTTCACCACTTTATGTTTGGGATTGGCTTTGGATACTGATTCAATGGTTTGGCTTTAACCTAACATGTGCACGAAAAATAACCCGTATGCTGAGTATGAACTCAGTGGTATTTTTATAATACAGATACTATTTAAATAAGAATTTATAAGATTTATAAACTATCATATCATATATATATATCCATAAACATTCAAATAAATAATCAATTTCATAAATACATCATCCATAATCCTTTCAATTCTCACCTCTTTTCATATCAATATCAAGTACATAATTGCTATTCAATAATTTTTCTCAATAGGATACATAGTTCAATTTCAATATCCATTTCCATTTCATGAATCTTTGATTCATATAATTTCATGCATTTCATTTGTATATTTCATTTCATTGTCCATTCCAATCTATATTCAATATCACTCAATATTAATCAGTTAGCCAAACCATTTATTTACCCCTATTAACACAACTCGAAATTTGACGGATACACAGATCCAACCAAACAGACCAGTACGGCACCTTGTGCCTCATCGGCCTTGCCGAAGTGAATTGGTACTTAGTACCTCATTGGATTTAATCTGATGCAAAAATACGACACATAGTGCCTCATCAAAATTATCCGAAGCAATATTACGACACATATAATGCCTCATCGACTCGAGGTCGAAGTATCCTTGAACACTTCCAATCCTATGGTATGTTAACTGTATCCGGCTTAGCCAGACTAGTTAATAGGGTATTCGATACACTTTTTCAATCAAATCACTTTTTTCAATCCTATGGCATTTTTCATTTTCATTAACAAATATTCTACTAATGGGGACTTATTTTGATACTTAAGTGAAAGACAAGAGGCTGTGACTAGCCAATCGGTGCTCGGGTGTTGCAAAATCGTTGTTACTTGCTCAAAGGTAGGGTTTCGTTAGACTTTATGGAATGTTCCTTCTTATAGTTGATTGAGAATCGAATTAAGTGATAATTGAGTTGTATTTTGGCCGACTATAGGTTCTGGAGTGCTCGAGGATCGTTTTAGCATCAACCAATAGCAGGTGTGTACCTAAAAACACAGAAAAAAAGATTTCAGCAAAAGTCAAAAACCCTACTGTCAACGCCACACGGGTGTGTAATCGTCTGTGTGGTAGGCCGTGTGCGAATGACTAGGGGTGTTCATTCGGTTAACCGACCGGTTAACTGACCCGAAATTATGTTAACTGAATTAACTGACCTTTTAAAATTTTTAACCGTTAACCAAACCAAAATTATTTAAAAAAATTAACCGACACGAAATTTTTTCAGTTAATTCGGTCGGTTAACTGACTTAACTGAATTTTTTTTAATTTTTAGTTAAAAATTAACCGAGTTAACCGAATTAACCGATTAACCGATTAACCGAATTAACCGAATTAACTGAATTAACCGAATTAACCGAATTAACCGATTAACCGATTAACCGATTAACCGAATTGAATCACTACATATTAAAAACATTACATAAATCTTTGAATCACTACATAATTAAAAACATTACATAAGTCTTTGAATCATTACATAATTAAAAACATTACATAAGTCTTTAAATCACTACATAATTAAAAACATTACATAAGTCTTGAAATTAACACATAATTGAAATGTAAGTCTTTAATAAGCTCCATTTATATCCATTTCTTCTCTCCAAAAGATCTCCATTTGCATTAAACCTACAAAAAAAAACATGTGCAAAAATTTAACATATAATAGAAATATATGCATTAAAAAAATCAAATAATATAAACAAACGAATAGATTGTAAGTTAACAAGAATAAGATAGTAAGTATACCCTTCAACTCACGAAAGCTCAGGAATTTAGGGTGGGCTCTGATGCATTCCAAGAAAAGTCTAAACATTGAATCAATTAAATAAGTAAGAGTGAGATAGTCAAAAAAATTAAAACTATTAAAATAAAATAATAAATATACCATTTTCAATCTTGTCAAGCTCTTGGATTTGTTCTTCAATCTTTTTTATGTCTTCTTGTGATGAAGATTTTCGAATCCAATCTTGAGTACACACAAGAGCTTGTACAATTTTAGGAGTTAAAGAACTCCTATATTGATCAAGCACACGTCCCCCTGTGCTAAATGCAGACTCTGAAGCAACCGTAGAAACTGGTATAGCTAACACATCTCCAGCCATTTTTGAAAGAGTGGGAAATCTAGGCTATTAACTTTCCACTACAATAAAATATCAAAATCTTCAACAAATTCCTCATTAGCCTCAACTAGATATTTATCCAACTCAGATGTTTTATCCTTACCACAAATTTCTAACTCACGCTTTTTATACAAAGCTTGCATTCACCTTTTAATTTTTTGTTGTGGTTCACTGAGAGAAACATGTGTTGGCACACTCGATTGGCTACAAGTACTATAAAGTGGAGGCTTATACTCATCAAACAATTCATACAAAAATTCCTTCAATTTTTGCATCATTTTAGAAGCTTTTTTAGAACTAGACATTTCACTAAGTGCAAATTCAAGATACTTTAGTTGTTGTCTAGGATCTAAAATACAAGCAACAAACATAAGCAAATTCATCTTATCAATATCACCCCAATACTTATCATACTTCTCTTTCATCTTGATGGCCATAACACTGAAATCAACATTACTATTGAACTGAGCATCTCGTAAAAGAATATCAATTTCAGAAAGCTCATCAAAAAAATTATTGGATGTGACATACGAAGTGCCAGATACACGCAAAGTGACTTCATAAAAGTGTTCCAAGAAATCCCTCAAGTTTCTAACATTAGCCCAATCATCCACACTAGGCCAACCCTCTCCCCTTTCAAGTTCAGCCCTAAAGTTTATATCTTGCTCCTCAAATCTCTCAAAAGCTCTCTCAAAGTTCTGACCAGTATCTAACATTAAGTAGGTCGAGTTCCACCTAGTACAAACATCAAGACACAACATCTTCTTGCACTCTATCTTTTCCACCACAACACACTCCTTAAACTTTTGTAATCTAGCTGGAGATTGTCTCACATATCTAACAGCCCCCCTAACATGTTCAACAGATATATTCATATCCTTTAAGCCTTCAACGACAATCAAATTCACAATGTGTGTCATGCATTTCATATGAAGATATTTACCATTTTGAACTAAACCCCCTCGAGGGTTAAATTTCTTTCTCAAATAACCAATAGCAACATCATTTGAACTTGAATTATCAACAGTAACAGTAAACAACTTATCAATCCCTCAATTCAACAAGCATTTCTCAATCACCATCCCAATGGACTCACCCTTATGACTAGAAATTGGACAAAAGTTTAAGATCTTTTTATTCAATTTCCAATCGTTATCAATAAAGTAAGCAGTGATACACAAATAATTAACTCTTTGCAAAGAAGTCCATGTGTCAGTAGTTAAGCAAACTCTAGAACAAGAACTTCTCAAAAGTTGTTTTATCTAGACCCTTTCATCTAAATATAATTGATAAACATCCCTAGTCATAGTAGTTCGTGAAGGAATATGAAACCTAGGACATGCCACAGACATAAATTTCTTAAAGCCTTCACTTTCAACAAACTTGAAAGGTAATTCATCAATCACAATCATTTTTGCTAATCCTTTCCTACATGTTTCTTGATCAAATCTCCAAGTTGAAAGATGCCCTTCCCCCCTTCAACTCCCTTTCTAGGTAAAACTAGTTGTCCTTGACTAGTATCAACAACATTACTAGGATTTTTCTTACATGAACCAATATGATATTACAATGACCTTGTACCATTTTTTGTCATATCACAACAAAATTCCTTCTGACAATAATTACATTTAGCCTTACTTGCACCATCACTATTAACAAACTTAGTAAAGTGAGACTAAACTTGTGACCTTTGAGGAGCAGCTTTTCTTTTCCCAGTAGTCCCCTCTGCTTGGCTTGAAGCTCCAACTCCCGAATTTTCAGAATCTATCGAAGTAGGAGGTGTAACACTACCCTCAATAGATGTTGGTTCGGTGGACATTCTGCAAGAAAAAAAGTATATAATAAATTAAAATACATTTATAATATTAAACAATTTAACACATAAAACAACAACTTAATTTAATTTAATTTCAAACACCAACAATACTCAATTCATTGCTAACTAACTGAAAAACATTAATGAAGAAATCATTTGAGAATAAAATTACAAGTATTTTTATATATAGTCAGCTAACTAACTAATCTTTCTACCTTTCTAACTATATTCAACAACTAACTAATTACATTTAGCAACAGATTTATTAACGTTTAATGGTCTAAATATTTTGCTTTTCATAAAATATATATGCACACTTTAATTTTACTATTTGGTGATATGGACAAATTTATCATAAATTATGATGAATTTTCATACTAGAAAACGTCAACCATCGTCGAAATATAAAAACTAACTTTCAAACAAATATATGATAGACAAAGTAAAACCCCTGAATTTCAACCAAAATGATATTAATTTGACAATGTCAGCATCCCAAAAAGAGATTTATGTTTGATAAGATTGACGTGAAGCTCCTACTACCTATTTCATCACTATATTATATTAAATCCTATCATTTCAGTTGAATAAAAGATTTATTCTTTTCATTTTTCTCATCCTCCCATTCAATTTTTATCAATACTCATTAATTGTGTTTTTTCCCTTTTACATTTACAAATCACTCACAACCCCATATGATTCAAACTCACAAGTGAGTTTTGGGTTAATGCAACTGATATTGAATAGCTATTGAATTAACTAATTTAAAAATCGATATCAACTTATTAAACTAGTTGAACCAATTAAATTAAATTTTTAAATATATATTTCTATTTTTTAATTTTTTAAATAATGAATCAGTTATTATAATAGCTCAACTTATTGGAAAAATTCCTTTTTCTCCTAATCCTTTTTCTTTTTCTTTTTCTTTTTTTTCCTAATTAATGAAGCCATGAATGTGTACTATTGACTGTTCATGGTTTTATAAACTTTCAGCTTCCAGTTTTCAAACCCATTTTATCGAGGAGAGGAATTACTAGCTCGCAGGCTTAAAAATGATAACTTCCTTCCTTGCCCTCGAACCGACTATCCAACGGCATGGAACACTTAGCATTGGCCTATAACTCAAATTCCATTTTATAGCACGCCAACAGGAGGGGCTTCTTACAAAAGCACTCCAACAACTCGCTTGAACTTGAAGAGAGAAGCAACTACTACTTCTCCATCAAAGGAAAAACAAGCATCGACTAAATAGAAGGCCCTTGAATCTTATCGTTAGAGCGCTATCTACCCTTAAGACTTACTTAAGGCCCTTAAGTATACTGTATTTGAGCTTCAAGAAGAAGAAGAAGAGGTAAGTATACTGTATTTGAGGTCCATTATTTCAATTTTTCTGTTAATACATTTGAGCTTCAAGAAGAGGTAAGTATTTTTTATGGAACGAATCTGTGTTAATGCATTATGCAAGTCGATAAATTGCAAGCGAAATTAGATGAAGAGAAAGAAGTGAACAGGGTTACCTCAAGTCACCGGTGATGGGTCGAAATGCCGGAAGGAAGGTGGCTGGACGGAAAGAAGGAATGCCGATAAATTTCAATTAGGGATTTGAACTTTAAAGTTAAAGTTAAGTTTTTTTTTTTAGATTGTCGTCTTTAGTTTAGGTTTTAGTTTTAGATTTTTATTTTTATTTTTTTATTAAATTATTTGTAATTTCTATTATTGGGTTGGGTTGGGTTGGATAATTGGGTTAGGTAATTGGGTAGTTGGGTTTGGGTTTGGGTTTGGGTTTGGGTTGGGTTTAGGTGAATAATAAGTTTAGTTATATATTATAATTTTTATTATTAATTTTTTTGGTTAACCGAAAAATTTCGGTTAACCGACTGGTTTCGAACCGAATTAACCGTTAAACGAAAATTTAAAAAGTAATTAACCGACCCCCGACCGAAAAAATTTGGTTAACCGACCGATTAACCAAATTCGGTCGGTTAACCGAATTTTTTTGGTTTTACCCGAATTTTGCACACCCCTACGAATGACACGGTCGTGTGCTTGACGAAAGCCAAGCCATGTGTTAGACACGGCCATGTGATTGCTAGGTACGCTGTGTGCGATACACGGGCTTGACCGAATTGGGCCATGTGGGCCACACAGGCGTGTGGGTCCACACGAGTAGTTTACACAGGCATGTAGGAATTTAGGCCAGGCTGTGTGATCCACACGGGCCAAGGTCAATTTGGGCATATGGGCCATACAGACGTGTAGGCCACACGGGTCAGTAAGCGTACTTAGACCCTAAATCGTGTGATCTGAATCGTGTGAACTTTTTGTGGGTCCCATTTAATTGAAATGTTTTCTGGGGTTGCATGGGTCACCCAAGTCGATTGTAAACCTTCTATAGGGTCGGTAAGCGTACTAGACCCTAAATCGTATAATCTGAATATATAATATATGTATTAAGCATGTTAAATTTATGCATGTCTACTGATTCGTATGTATGAATGATAATTGAATTTTAGCATGTAAGCATGTATTTTTGTATGCTTGCATTGAGCATGTTTAGTTGCATCTGCATTGGGGTGGGATGATTTGTAACACCCCAAACTTGACCCAGATGTTATGGCCGAATCTGGCGGTGTCACATTAAAGTGTAAATGTAAAACTCGTTGTCGTTAGAAGCCCTAAAATTAGTAAACCAATTTGTGATTAAACGGTGACTCCAAAATGGGTTGTTCATTTTAAAAAACGTGCGTCGTTGAAGAGTTATTCGCTTTTAGAATGTGATTTCATTTGAAAAACCCAATCTTGGTTTAACCTCTTTGTGTGCATTAAAAGATGATTTAAAACCTTGCGTTATTATCGAAAGTTACTTTCTTTAAAACGTTATTAAATTTCAAAATCTCATTTATAGCGGAAGCTTGTCTTTTAAAATAGTTGTGTATTTGCGTTTGATTTGTAAAAACATTATTCCTTATTTTAAAACCCGAGTTCTAATACTAGCAGTTATAAAACAAAGTAACAAAAACCCCAAATTAAAAATAAAATCCAAAAGATGCCATTATTACAAAAAAAATACCCAAATCGAAATTTCAAAGTAAATAAAATCAGGTATAAAATAGATGCAATTGTGTGGTCACCTCTATCGAGTCCCTTGCAGTACCGACCCGCTTAGGACTGGGGATTACCTGTATATTTAAACAGAAGGGTGAGTTTATGAAAACTCAGTGTGTAATCCCTTATCATGCAGTCAATCATACAGTATGCAATAACAGTTCGGCCTGAGCCCATTACAGAACAGTATCAGCGTGGGCCTTAGCCCACAACAGTATCAATTGGGCCTTAGCCCATAACAGTATCAGAAATCAGCATGCATGATGAATATAATCCCAACCAACCCTACACACTATCTCTTATCCAACCCTGCACTCCTGTAGGGAATAAATCGACCCACCTATCCCTACACTCCAATGTTACCACTGGTTGCGGCACTAACTAGTATTGCAGCAAAGCTACCAGTAATATAAGTGGCTTAAAGCCATCAGTAGGTCCACAGTCGTCTCGTGCGACTCGTGCGACCTTATCAGTAATATGAACGACACAAAGCCATCAATGATATGAACGACACAAAGCCATCAGTAATATGAATGGCAAAAAGCCGTCAGTAGTATGCACGGTATAAAGCCGTCGGTAATATGCACGATGCAAAGCCATCGATAGGTTTACAGTCGTCTCATGCGACCCGTGCGACCCGTGCGACCTTAACAGATTAGTACATTTCCTCTAATTACAATAATCCCATCCCCATGCAACATGTGATGCGTAGTATCATAATATCATTCATGGATGCAACATTAATACAACATTCATATAACATTTTACTATATAGGGCATATCATTCATTTTACCCTATGGGGGTAGATCAATCTTTTTATCCTATGGGGGTATTTCGGTCATTTTACCCTATGGGGGTATTTCGTTCATTTTACCCTATGGGAGTATATCGGTCATTTTACCCTACGGGGGTATATCGATCATTTTACCTTACTGGGGTATATCAGTCATTTTACCCTACGAGGGTATATCGGCCATTTTACCCTACGAGGGTATATCGGTCATTTTACCTTATAGGAGTATATCAGTCAGTTCTTAGTTGGGGGTCTAGGTATGCTTACCGACTCATCAGTAGGTCCACATTCGTCTCTTACGACCCGTGCAACCTTTAATAATCAAACAGTGCAATTGGGCCCGAAGTCTATTATGTCGCCCAAGTGGGGCCCACACGCTCGTGTAGCCCGCTAAGCCCAGAAATGACTCTAGCCATGTGAATTACATATCCAGGTCCAATATTTTCCTCCTGTCTGCGAGAATTACCCGTGCGGGGCCCATGGGCCTAAGCCCATGAGATCGTTCATAGTGGCCTCCACGGTCATTCACCCACGTTTTGTGGGCTCAAATCACCACACGTACGTTTGCACACCCGTATGGCATCCGTTGCAATAGTTTCGACTTTTTGGCTTTTACCGTTTTATGGTTAAAGCAGCGTGAGTACACACCTATTTGTAATACCGTGCTGAGAACCACGAGCTCCGAACCTTGATTATATAATGCATGGCTTATCCTCTTAGATTGCTGGCTAAAATCGATCGCACGCTCTTTACCGATTATCTTTGATCACGAGATAAAAGAAAAGTTGACTGCTTCCGTAACACTTGTAAACCCCTACACTCCACGTGAAGTTCTATGAACCAAAAGGGCACCACAATTATTAAAGCCACTCCCAAACTGGAACTGATCAAAGAAGAAGAAGACGGAAATCGGTAATAGGATCAAGACTATAAGCTGAAAGAAAAAGATGAGAAGAGAGAAGGGAGATTCGACTTTGAGAGAAACCGAAAGGAAAAAGAATGGCGAGGGAAGAGAAAAGCTTATAGTCTCAAAGTCTAGCCCGGGTTTGGGGTGTTACAGTTACATTTAGTGGTATCAGAGCCAGGTTACAAAACTCGACTGTAAATTTCAGGTTCTAACTTTTTTAATTTTAGGAAATGGTTTTTAAATGATTTGAAATGATTTGACTGAGTATGTGATACATCAAGTCTCCGGCGTTGATCCTGTAAGTTACCTGTACTTTGATGAACTGATTTGATTTTATAGAAAGCTTACTCTAAAAATAATGAGATAGACTATTCTAAAAACACCTTAGTTAGTGTACTCTAAAATTGTAGTAAAATTTATAGAAACCGCGACTTACGGAAACAAACTCTAAATTTTTGAAACTGTTTACATAAAACATATGTTCATAAATACTGAAACTGTAACTGATCACAAAATTTGTAATATAGATAAATCGTATTAGACAATGAGCGCACGAGGTATCTTAGAAGTTGGAGAAGTCTTGGGTTCAAGCCTTAGCTTGGGCAAATTATTATTATTTTAATTGAATAAACCCCTAACTCTATTCAAGAGGCTTGTAAATAAATATGGGTGAAGATATGACAGAATTGGTCTGCTGGTTTAGTGGTTAAGTTGAGTGTTAAGTTGCTGGAGGTCAGGAGTTCGAGTCTTTACACGGGCGAATGATTTATTTTTACTTATGGCCGTGTAAGTGGTTGTGTGCTAGTGAAATTCTAATGCTAGTGGGCAGTTGGTGTGGTTGAGGAGTGTGTGGCCGAATTTGTGGTGGTTAAGGTTGGGAATTTTGGTTGTTAAGGGTTTAGGGGATTGAGGAGAGTGTTTTGGGGAGAAAAATTTAGTTAGAAGAGTTTGGAGATAATCAAATTAGGGGGCAAATTCAGCTACTCTTTCCATTCTCCCATTTCATTTTTTTATTTCTTTCTTCTGATAGTTTTGTTTCTTTGCCAAATTTATTTACTGCCTAAACTCCTCTCTTGGCTACCGTTTGCTTCCCCAGATGCCTTCGTTCTACTGTCGATTTTCTACTTCTCATTTCTACCAATTCGTTTGTTGATATTTTACTCATATCAGCTCCCCTCTTTTTCTCAAAAACCTCACCGATTCTTCCTCATTATTTTTTTGTCTCCTCCTTTTTTATCTTGTTACCAAATTCTTGGTTTTTCGCACTCTAAATTTTCGACTCCTCTCTAAAAGGGGAAAACTAGATTTGGGTTCTTTTCTCTTTCTCTTGGTCGAGTTTCTATTGATTCATTCTGTTTTGCCGGAATACTATTGGCTTTTCCTTTTTGCGATTTTGCACTTTTGGTAAGGTTGATACTCATTTTGGTTCAAATTGTTCTTGTGAATAATCATTAATAGGAGTTTCAGCTTAATGCAGGTAACAACCGAGAAGCTAGTGGTTATTCTTTTTCTACGGTCTCAAGGCATGAAGCCTCAGTTGCTCATTCAAGGTTAGTGGTTGTCGACTAAGAGGATAGGTGTTTGGCTAGGGTTCTTTTTAATTCGACTGGTATGCGATTAACCGGATGTTATAGTTGAATGTAGGTTTGGAGTGCTCGTGGGCTATTTACGCACTTTCACAAACAAGGTATGTGTAAACACTGCTCTTAATCGAAAAACGGAAGAAAGCTGAAAAGTGAGAATAGTTGACACCACACGAGCGTGCAGCTACCCGTGTGGTTGTCTGTGATACTAAACATGGGCGTATGATCGACGAGGCTGGCCTTGTACGATTTCATGGGCTGGGTTGCATTCTGCCGAATTGGGCTGTGTGGGCCTACGAGCTCGTGGGCTCCACACGGAGAAACTATACAACCGTGTGGACATATTGGGCCAGGCCATGTGACCCACACCGCTAAGGCCATTTTTGGGCTGTGTAAGCCACACGAGCGTGTAGGCCCCCATGGGCCCGTAATATGGGATGTGGGCCCATTTTTACGGTATGACTGCTAAGGTTACACGGGTCACCTGAGACGACTGTGGACCTACTGTCGGGTCGGTAAGCTTACCTAGACCCCTAATTGACTAAATGATTGTTATGCCCCTGTGTGATATATATATACGTATGAGCATATGTGACTATATTTTAGCATGCTATTTTAACTGTACTGAATACATGTATGATATTTTGATATGACATGGCATGATTGCATGATGCATTGCATGGGCGTGGGTTTTATATTGATCGAAGGAAATGTTCTAAAAGGCTTCGAGCCTAAATTACTGGTAGCCCAGCTGCACATTACTGTATAGTGCCGCAACCGGTACTACTTGGAGTGTAGGAATGGGTGGGTTGATTATATCTCCACATGGAGTGTAGGGTTGGACGAAGATGTAGTGTAAAGGCTGGATAGGTAGGATCTATATACTATTTAATCTGTTATTGCATTGATTAATGTTACTGTAATGGGCCAAGGCCTAAGCATATGACTTTTCTGTACTGAGATGGGCTAAAGCCCAAACTAATATTGTCACTTATACCAAAAAGAGCTTAGGCCTAGACAGTGATGTTTCTGTCTATTTGTTATTATGAGATTACACACTGAGTTTTTATAAACTCACCCATCTGTTTTAACTATATAGGTAATCCCCAGACATATGTGGATCGATGTTGATTTGATTTATACTGCTAGCAGTAGGAAAAGACATAAGTTTTTAAAAGATAAATGTTTTATCAAAATTACTTTAAATATGCAAATAGTTAAAAAGCTTTCGCAATAAATAATGTTATTTAAAAGTGATTCACTATTTGATTATTCATGCTTTGAAAATGAACAGTACGTTTTTAGATTCATCATTGAGTAACAGAAAGTGATTAAATAGAAATAAGGGGTTTTATCAACATCACACTTTGTAAAAAGTACTTCAATGTGGCATCATCGGATTTAGCCATAACGTCTAGGATGAGTTTAGGGTGTTACAACTACGGGGTTTACCTCTGAATAAGGAAGTGGAATTTGGGATTCAGCTTCTTCCTGGTACAGCTCCGGTGCCTATCACTTGCTACCGAATAGTACTGCAGGAGCTTTCGGAGCTTAAGGCTCAGATTCAGGAATTGTTGGATCGTGGGTTTATTCGTCCCAGTGTGTTTTTGTGGGGAGCACCTGTACTGTTTGTTAAGAAGAATGATGGATCCATAGGGATGTGTATTGACTACCGGCAACTAAACAAGTTGACTATTAAGAACAAGTATCCACTTTTGAGGATTGATGATTTGTTTGTCCAATTTTGAGGGGCTTTTGTGTTCTCCAAGATTAATCTGTGTTTTGGGTATCATCAGGTGAGGGTTATGCCTTTTGGACTGACTAATGCGCCAGCAGCATTTATGGAACTGATGAACTGAGTGTTTCAACCCTATTTGGATCAGTTTGTAGTGGTGTTCATCTATGAAATATTGGTTTATTCTAAGACTAAGGATGAGTATGATGAGCACCTTAGAGTGGTTCTTCATACCTTGAGAGAAAAACAACTCTATGCTGAATTTAGTAACTGTGTATTCTGCAAACGTGAAGTGACTTTTCTGAGGCACGTAGTTTCTACTGAGGGGATTTGGGTTGGTCCTCAAAATATTGAGGTTGTACTGGATTGGAAGCAGCATAAGAATGTGTTTAAGATCCGCAGCTTTTTGTGTTTGGCGGGTTATTATTGGCGTTTTGTAGAAGGGTTTTCTTTGATCGCAGTTCTGTTCACTAAGCTTTTGCATAAGGGAGTACCTTCTGTCCGGACTGATACGCAGCAAACGAGCTTCGAGAGGCTCAAGATTGTACTAACTAAAGCTCCTGTTCTGATATAGCCTGAACCTGGAAAGGAGTTCACGGTTTATAGTGATTCATCACATGTCGGTTTGGAATGTGTGTTGGTGCAGGATGGTAAGGTTGTGGCATATGTGTCTCGTCAAGTTAAGACATATAAGGTGAACTATCTGACGCAAAATTTGGAATTGGCTGCTGTAGTCTTTGCACTAAAAATCTGGAGGCATTATCTGTACGGTGGGAAGTGTATCCTCTACACAAATTACAAAAGCCTCAAGTACCTTCTCACTCAGAAAGAGTTGAATCTTAGGCAGCGTAGATTGGTTGAGCTATTTAAAGATTATGACTGTACCAACAAGTAACATCCAGGCAATGCCAATATGGTGGCCGGTGCATTGAGCAGTAGGGCAATGACCAATCTGAAGGTGATGTTCACTCGACTTAGTCTGTTCGATAATTAGAGTCTATTGGCTGGGCTGTAAGTCAAATCGGCTTGGATTAAGCAGATTAGGGATAAGTAGTTAGGAGATAAAGTTTTGGGTCTTTAGTTTCGTCAAGTTAAGAGTGGCAGTACTACAGATTTTGGACTGAATAGTGATGAGGTACTTTGTTTCCGTGGGTGAATCTGTGTTCCGAATGATACTGATCTGAGGTAGTCTATTTTGAGGGAGGCATATTGTAGTCCTTATATTATGTATCCCGGCGGGAATAAAATGTACCGAGACCTCCGTGAGTTGTACTGGTGGCCAGGATTAAAGCATAAGGTTACTGACTTCGTGGCTCGTTATTTGACTTGTGAGCAGGTTAAAGCTGAGCATCAGTTACATTTGAGTTTGCTGCAACCGGTTAAGATTTCGTTATGAAAATGAGAGCAAGTAACGATGGACTTCGTTAGTGGGTTGCCTCTAACACCCACTAAGAAGGATTCTGTTTTGGTCATCGTGGATCAATTGACTAAGTTTGCACACTTCATCCCGGTTAGGATAGGCTTTTCTCTCCAGAAGCTGTTGATGCTCTACATTTCGGAGATAGTGAGACTGCATGGGGTACCTGTCTCGATCATTTCTGATAGGGATCCTCGTTCACGTCTCGGTTCTAGAAAAAGTTGCATGAGGCTCTGGGTTTGAGATTAGACTTCAGTACTGTATTTTATCCTCAGACCGATGGTCAGTCAGAGAGGGTGATTCAGACATTAGAGGATATGTTAAAGAGTTGTGTTATTGATTTCTAAGGCAGTTAGGAGGAGTATCTGTCGCTAGCGGACTTCGTCTATAATAACAATTTCTAGTCTAGCATTCAAATGGCACCTTACGAGGCTTGATATGGTCGTAAGTGTCACACTCCCTTATGTTGGACTGAGTTGGGTGAACAACGGGTTCTAGGTCCTAATGTGGTTCTGAGACTAAGGATAAGGTTAGATTAATTCAAGATCATCTATAAGCAGCTTTTGATTGACAGAAATCCTATGCAGATCTGAAGAGACACGAGATTGAGTATTCTATGGGGGACTTTATATTTCTAAAGGTCTTGCCATGGAAAAAAGTTCTGAGGTTCGGTTGTAAGGGCAAGCTTAGCTCTAGGTTTATTGGGTCGTACCGGATTTTGAAAAGAGTGGGACTGGTTGCTTATTAGTTGGAGCTACCTCTAAAGTTAGGTCGTATTCATGACGTGTTCCACGTCTCAATTTTGAGCCGCTACCGCTTTGATCCTACTCATATTGTCCCTGTAAAGGAGATTGAGGTTAGGCCAGACTAGACCTTTTAAGGAGGAGCCAGTTCAGATTCTGGATCGTGATGTAAAGGTTCTTTGAAAGAAGTCTATTCCACTAGTGAAGGTTCTGTGGTGAAATCATAGCACTGGGGAGGCCACGTGTGAACCTAAGGATTCGATGCGTCAGCAGTATCCTCATATATTCTGATCAGGTAAATTTCGAGGCTAGAATTTTCTTTTAAGAGGGTAGAATTGTAACGCCCTAAATTTCTTATTTCTATTTCTATTAAAATGTGACGCAAATATCTGTCTACTTCAGTGGTTTTGTGTTCCAGGTATGTGTGAGAGGTCCTAAGTTCAAGCCTTGTCTTTAGCTAAGTTTGCTATTTTTTTAAATAAAGCCTTAACCTTGTTCAGTAGGCTTAAGATTAATTATTTGTAAGAACGCATCAGAATGGGCCAGCTGGTCTAGTGGTTAAGTGGAGTGTCAGTTTGTTGAAGGTCCCGTGTTCGAGTCCTTGCGCGAGCAAAGGAATTATTTTTGGCTCGGGGCATGTGGTATGTGGTGGAGTTTGAGTTAAATTAAAATTTTGAGTAGTAGAGATGTAGTGGGGATTGTGAGAGTGAAATTAGGGATTTGGGGTTAGTAGAGTGTATCAGGTTGGTTTCGAATTTATTTTTATTTTTTCCTTTTTAAAAAAATTAGTTTTTCCCAAAAATTTGGACGTTCTTCCTTCCTAACTCTCCTTGTCGAAATTCTTTTCTTCACCTTGCTGCTATTCCCATTTTTATTTGTTCTACCTTTTAGCAAGTTTCTGAAGATCGTTGTTTTCTTGCTTTTGAGCATTTTCAGTAAGTTGATTAAGTGCGTTTTTTATTTTGGTTTACGAATATTCTATTAATGGGGACATATTTTGATACTTAGGTGAAAGAGAAGGGGCTGTGACCAGCCAATCAGTGCTCGAGTGTTGCGAAATCATTGTTACTTGCTCAAAGGTAAGGGTTTCGTTAGACTTTAGGGAATGTTCCTTCTGGTTATAGTTAATTGAGAATCGAATTAAGTGATTAATTGAATGGTATTTTGGCCAAATATAGGTTCTAGAGTGCTCGGGGATCATTTTAGTGTCAATCAATACTAGTTCTGTACCGAAAACACAGAAAAAGGGTTTACAACGAAAGCCGAAAAACCCACTATCAACGCCACACGGGCATGTGGTCACTCATATGGTAGGCCGTGTGCGAATGAGACGGTCGTGTTTTTGACAAAAGCCAGGCCGTGCGCTAGACAAGACCATGTGGTGACCAGGTGGGCTGTGTGTGACACACGGGCTTGATCGAATTAGGCTTTGTGGGCCATACGAGCGTGTAGGTCGACACGGGTAGTTCAAATAGGCGTGTGGGAATTTGGGCCAGGCTGTGTGATCCACATGGGCCGAGGCCAATCTAGCCGTGTAGGCCACACGGACGTGTGGGCCGATACGGGCAAGTTACATGAGCTTTTGGCCCATTTGACTAAAATGTTTCTTAGAGTTGCACGAGTCGCCCAAGTCGACTGTGGACCTTCTGTAGGGTTGGTAAGCGGCACTTAGACCCTAACTCATGTGATCTGAATATATAATGTATGTATTAAGCATGTTAAATTTATGCATGTTTATGATTTGTATATATGACTGATAACTGAATTTTAGCATGTAAGCATGTACTTCTGTATGTTTGCATTGAGCATGTTTAGTTGCATCTACATTGGGGTGGGATGATTGGTTATTGGAGGAAGTGTATTGAAAGGCTTTTCAGCATATTATTTGGCAGCTTAGCTGCAATATTACTGATATGTACCGCATTTCGGCATAGCCTGGTATAAGGATGGGTGTGTGTTTTAAACCCCACATGGTGTGTAGAAGCTTGAGGTAGGATCTAATTACTGTTCTGATTATCTGACTATATCTGTTTCTTGCATGGGATAAGGCCCGAATATGCAATTATAACTGAAATTGTAAATGGGCTGAGGCCCAAACTGTATTTGAATTTGTAATGGGCTTAGGCCCCAAACTGCTTTGACTGATAACTGTTGTTTGACTATATGCATGCTTTCTGTAGGGATTACACAGTGAGTTTATGTAAACTCACCCCTTCTGATTAATTTGTACAGGTAATCCCTAGAGTTAGATAGATTGGTACAGCGGAGGACTCAACGATGACCACTACTACTTAAACTAGATCACCTTTGTTTTTATGGTTATTTTATTGTCTTTGGGTATTTTGATGTAATTTGGACTTGCGAACTTTTTGCTTTGGTTTGGTTTTTGTTTATATCGTTTTCATGGATTTATAACTACTAGATGTGTAAGACTCGATTTTCAAAAAGCGTGAGTTTTCTCCAAAACTAACGGTATACTTAGATTTAACGGTTTTCTAAAACTAAATTTTTCCTAAACATAAGTGATTTTCTTTAAATAAACGATTTCTAAAGCTTCCACTAAAAAAAGTTATGATTTGAGACAAATCAACCAGTAAGCGTTTTCCGAGTTAAATAAAAGCTAATAAACTGAAACAATTTTAACTTGTTAGATTCGATTTCAAACCCCATTCCATGTGACATCACCAGATTCGGCCATAACGTGTAGGCCGGGTTTTGGGTGTTACACATTTCAATTCAAATAGTCACATATACTTCACAATCAATTCAATTCAATCAAATTCAATACCAAAAATCACATTAATCATAATTTCATAAATACTCAATTCAATATTAAAATACTAAACTAAACACTCAAATCAATATCAAAATACTACACTTACCTTAATTTCTTACTGTAAATATTTAAATCAAAATATAACAATTTAATAATTAAATTCGAATTATAGAAATACAAACAGTGATTTTTCGAATTACTCCTCGTTGACTTTCTCTTTTCTTTTCCTAGTCGAGGTCTCTGGCTCAACGTTAACTACGAAATTAAAACAATTAAAAATTATCAATATACTACAATTTCATATTAAATATTTCAATTTACATTCAACTTTTGTATAATTTTCAATTTATTCCTTAATCAAAATTAACTTTATTTTATTTACAATTTATTCATTATTTTTCATTCAATTATCACTTAAAACTAATTTCAATTCTTTAATTTCACCATAAAACCTAATTTTGAATTTCTTTCAATTTTGTCCCTACTACATAAAACTTATGATTTTCTTTACAATTCAATCCTTATCTCAATTCTAACTTAAAATTCTATCAATGCAAACTCTAATTCTTCAATTTATTCAACATAAACCACATCTAAAAGTCAACTAACTTTCAAAATTTCCACTTATATCAAGTAGTATTTTATTCTAGGATTCTAAAAACATCAAAATTACAAGAAAAGAGACTAAATTGACTTACCACTTATGCTTGAAACCTTAAAATCCCTAATTCCCCTTTTTTTTTCTTTTCTTTTTCTCCTTTCTTTCCCCTGTTTTCGTTTCAATTCTGTTTCTTTGTTTTTTTGTTTTATTTCTTTATGTTTTATTATATTATATTATTATATTATTATATTAAGATATTATTATAATTTATATACTTATGTATTAAGTATAAATATAAGTATATTATACATACACATGGAATAATATTTTTCATACAATTGGCATTTATTTTCCCTGATGGTTTATTTTATTTTATGTTTTATTTTAATAATTTAATATAATAATATTTTAATAATAAAATAATATTTACTTATATAATAAGTAAATAAGTAATTATTACTAATTTATGTATTTTATTTTTCCACATGTATTTCACTATTACTACACACTTGGCACTTATGGTTTAACTCCTAGTTTAGTCCCTTAAATTTCCTCTAGTCTATAATTAAAGTTTTACACTACATTCAACCTAATCCTTATACCTAATTAACCTTAATTCAGGCTAATTCACCAAGCCAAAACCTAATTAACTACACAACTAACTTCATAAATATTTTTAATAAATATTTACGAATTTGTTTTTCGAAAAAAAGACCCAAAAATTCACTTTTCGATAATTGTAAATTTCGGGTCGTTACAGGTTTAGTCCCGACTTATTTCCAACGTATGTTTTTGGCCTCAAGGGCCCATAGAAGGGACTTAAATTATAATTAATTTACAATACGATTATAAAATAACATAACATACTTGAATATGATCTGTAAACTCCTGTAATGCTTCTAACCCTGCTCTGGCAACGGATACAGGTTAGGCGTGTTACAGTCCACTTAATGGAATAAGGTATAATTGCTTCTTTGGCCCCTTTAATTAATATTTATTCTATAATTAAACTTTCGTCCTATACGCAATTTAGTCCTTATACCTAAGTATTTATAATTCAAGTAAATTCACTTAACCGAAACCTAATTAACAACACAACTAGCTTCGTAAATATTTAATAAATATTTATGAGTTCGATTTATGAGAATAGAGCCCCAGGAATGCACTTTCCAACACCCCTGACTACAGGGTCGTTACGCCGGATATTAGCTCAATCACCTTTGTGGCTCTCCAAACCCGACTAAAACAGTCTGACTCGAATTTCGAACAACACATTAGCCACTAAAGTGACTCCCTATACCGGTCAACCAACACACTACAAACCAATCATCACACAAATGTAAACATGCTTAAATAATTAATTTTAAACAAACAAGCCTAAATCATGCTTCAATTATCCTAATTCAACAAAAAATAGGGGTAAAATTGTCATTTTTACACATCATAAACATTAAACACATAAATCATAAATTTAGACCAACCAGTGTCCTGGGCATTTTATTTTAAAGCATTTGGAGAAAATTGGTTCAAAATGATATTTAAAACTCAATTCCAAAATGAAGTTTAGGGATTAAGTCGTAAATTTTCCAAAATATCTGTAACACCCCTAACCCATATCCATTGCTAGAATAGGGTTATGAAGCATTACCGAAATGAACAAAATCAAATACATTTATTTCATATTATTTAACATACATGTCAGATATTAGTCATAAAGTCCCTTGTATGAGCCCTCGAGGCCCAAAACATATATGAGAAACAAGTCGGGACTAAACCGGGTACTTAGAAAATTTTTTGTGAAATCTCAAAATTTCTCTTAGGTGCAGGGGACACACAACCATGTCTTAGGCTGTTTGGTATTTGAATTAGGGCACACGGCCGTGTCCTCAGCTCGTATAACTCTCTTTCTTGCAATTTATTTAAGTACAGGGGTTACACGGCCAAGCCACAAGCCCGTGTGCCAGGCCGTGTGATCAATTTTAAGCATTCTGTTTTGGGATTTAAAGATGCAAGGAATACACGGCCAGAACACATGCTCATGTGCTAGGCTGTGTGTCACACACGATGAGATACACTCCCGTGTCTCTGCCTGCATGGACAAAATAAGGCTATTTTCAAGCCCTCTTTCTCAGCTAAATTTCACCTTCCACCTGCATAAACGTTTAAACACATTCACCAAACATCTCAAGACCTTTAAACCAAGCCAAACTAAGACTTATGCATAACATTTCATCATATGTATTCATATATCCAATCTTACGCAATTGATCAAATTCACATATATGCATATTTTACCAAATATGTTATCTTAATCCATTCATCCATATACCCACCATCTTTTATCTATATTATATTTCACACAATAAATATGGTAAGGCTATATATAGATATCAACATATGGTAACACAAGTCATACCAATGGCTAGTGACAACCAAAACATTCATATGCCAACATTGGCCAATTTAACCTATACATGCCATTATTCAAAAATTTGTTTTACATTTATACCGGAATGGACCAGTGGATAGTGTGAGTGGTCTCTGCCAAGCTTTCAACCCAACGAGCCTCTGAGTTACTATAAGACAAGAGAAATAAAAACAGAGTAACATATAATGCTTAGTAAGTTAGTATAACGGGAATTTAACTTACTATTCATTTACATATAAGGTAAGTATACAAGATACATCCAAGACAATTTGGCCAATAACCTAAACACATATCCTCATCAAACAAGTTAGTCAACTATTTCATAAAAGTTTTCAAGTAAACGGGAAGAGCTCATTGAGTAAAAATTTTCATATACATATGTTTTCCACATCATATTTTCATATAATATACATTTCCAGAATAGTCCATTTCAAGCTCAGATTATCACATGTCAAAACTTTGGCCGTTGAATTTCTTTGAAATATCGATGGATACTCCGATAGTACACTTAAAGGGTACAAAATTGTAAATCCGTCAATTCATATCAAGAGTACCCATAAAAGCACTTAACAGGAAGCACTCTCTCAAGCCTTATAACACAATGCTCATGTAAGCATGTAACGGGAAGCTTATTCAAGCTATAACAGGAAACTCATAAGAGTTTAAAATAGGAAGCTCATTAAGCTTAACAGATAACTCCGAAGAGTTAATATCAGGGAGCTCTAGATAGCCTTAATAGAATGTTCAAGTGAGACATGTTAAGAAGCTCACAAAGAGCCTATATTAGGACGCTCATAAAGAGCTACGATATGTCCGCATTATAATCAAGATCCATACCGATCATGTAACAGGACGCTCACAAAGAGCTGCAGTATGACCCTAACACATTCAGAGTCAATACCGATCAGGATGCTCGCAGGAACCATGTAACAGAAAGCTCGAGAGGGCTTATAATAGGATGCTCATAAGAGCTATGGTGTGTCCGCAACATATGCAGGACGACAACCAATACGAGAAATCCTGTACCCATCGAATTTCATTTATTCAAACAGGACTTAACATTTATTGGGTTTTTTGGACTTATGCTCAAATTTCATATACTTGGTCATTTAACAAATCACATATGAATCATTCAATTCAAACATGCAATTACATAATTAAGTTACACGAACTTACCTCGACAATGTTCGTGTTCGTGGGCTACTGACCCGATACTTTTTATTTTCCTTGATCCAATTCCGAACTAGGTCTATCCAAATAAATATGAGTAAATTTAACTCATTTTAATACAATTCATATTCAATTTCATCCAATTCATATCCTAGGCAAAATTATCATTTTGCCTCTATACTTTTAATGAATGACAATTTCATCCCTAGGCTTGGAAAATAAAATTCATGCAATTTAATCCTTATTCCAAGCCTAGCAAAATTTTACATATAACAATAATAGTCCATATATTTTACAAAAATTAGAAATTTTCCATATTTTACATCTTTTCAATTTAGTCCCTAAATCATGTTTTCATCAAAATTCCTTTCACAAAGTTATTTATCTATCAACAACCTTTCATTTTCTACCATAAATTTTATACTTTGATAACTTTGCAAATTGATCCCCAGAATAGGTAGACTAAGTTATTATGATCTTGGAAATATAAAAATTAAAAATAAAAAAGGACAAGAATTCATACATAATTGAGCCAAAACAACTTGCTTGAACTCACTTTCTCTTAGCTAGGGTTTCCATGTATTTTTAATTTGGGGAAGATGATGAAATAAGATGATATTAGCTTATTTCCATCTTTAATGAATTCAATTTCCAATTTAGTCCTTTTCTTTTTCTAATTTCCAATGGATGAATTATCATAAATATCTACTAGCTCTATTTAATCGTCTAATTGCCATATAAGTACGTAAAATTTTGAATTCCATAGCTATTTGATCCTTCTAGCTACTAGAATTTAACTTTTACATTTCATGCAATTTACTCCTTTCTATAATTAAACACGAAATTGGTAAAATTTTCTTATCAAAATTTTCATACATCTTTCTTATCATAATGCAGATCATGCAATAATATTAAAATAATTTTTCTTTCTGACTCAGATTTGTGGTCCCGAAATCACTATTCTGATTTCACTCCAGAAAAGCCCTTTTAAGAAATTGAAGCCACTATACTGAAGTTTGAGGAATAAAATTAAAATATGAAAGTTCTAAAACATACTTTTCTAATCATATAAGCAAAAATCAGTTTACACAAGAAAAAGAAGCAAACACATAGCACCTACAAACCACTACTTAAAAACCCTAGCAACATGTAATTCACTCAATGAACACCTAGCTCACACCTACCCTGCGAACCCCCATGTTTTGGCGAGTTGCCTAGCCTGGGCGAACTCATGTATTACTGGCAAACTGTAATAGCCCAAATTTTAGTGATGTCGAAAACAGTTATTCAAGACCACCAAATCTGGAAAATGAACTCATAAATTATATTTTTTAATATTTACAAGTCAAATGTAGCTTTTAAAAGATTTTTGAAATAGTAAATTTTGTTTTATAATGATTTATTAGGTCAAGTAATTGAGAAAAGAGGTATCAAGATCTCGGTGTTATAAACCAAGCTATAAATATTTTTATAAATATTTACGGAGTGTCAATAAGGTAGAATTAAAGTTTCGTCAGAAAATTTTAATGTTCCTGTAGTCAATTAATTAAAAAGGGCTAAATTGAAAAAGATGCAAAACTTGCTAAAGTGATTAAATAGCTTAACAATTAAATAAGGAAGGAATAAAAGGGAAAATGGACCATTTAAATTGGCTGAGGCAGCATAGCGTGAAAAAAAATCAAGGATTTTTATGTGGTAAGGACAAAATTGGAATTACAACAAAGTTTACATGGCCAAAATTGATTTTAATAGTTTCTAAACCATTTCTTCTTCAATTTTTTGTCCAAAAGCACCATGGAAGAGCTGTCAAGGCTGGTTTCCTATTCTAGCTTCATGTAAGTTTAATTCTTGCTTTTTCCTTGAAATTTTATGTTTTGGGACATTTACAATTTGGTCTAACTTACTATTTCATTAGTTTTTGGTTTTTTTTGAAAGTTTTGGAAGATATCATTGATAAGTTCATATGATTTTAGTTATTTGATGATGAAATTAAGATGTTAATGGATATGTAAAGGTATTTTTATCAAAGTTGTTGAATTTATGGAAAATTCTAAAATTTCATGGAATTCAAAGGCTACTATTGATATATATGAAAATATTTAGGCTTGGAACAAGGAATAAATTGCATGAATTTCATTTTCCGAGCCTAGGGTTGAAATTTTCATTTCATGTTGAATTTATTTATATAGATCCGGATAGATCAAATTCGGAGTTAGAACGAAGAAAAGAGAAAAATATCGATTTATTAGATATTATGTACACTAACATTTGTTGAGGTATGTTCGTGTAACTAAATGGAATATAAGTTATGCTTGAAATGAATGTTGTATGTGTGAATTGTATGAATGCCTTATGTATAAAATTGATCACTTACCCGTTTATATTCGATAAATGTTAAGTTCTGTTTAAATGATAAATGTTATAAATATATGCTTAAATTAAGTGTTTTGAATGCGAATTGTGAAATAACCATGTTTATGAAATTTGATCATATATCCGAAAAATACTAGATAAATGTGTATATGTGAATTTTATAAATGACATATATATATAATGATCACATATCCGATAATACTTAATAACTGTCAAGTCCCGTTTGAATGAATGAAAGTCGATTGGATACAAGGTTCTGTTTCTCAAAATGTTAGTGTTCTACATATGTTACAGACATCTGTAGGTCGAAAGAGCTTAAGCCCTCTTAAGCTTACTGATATGTTGTTCTTGCGAGTTTACTGTTTATACTCTTCAGAGTCTTCTATTCATGTTCTACGGAACATTATGATTTGGTCATGATCTGCATTTGTTGTAGACACACCCACGCTCTATGTGCGTTCTGTTTATAAGTTCTTCGTGAAATTTCTATTAACAGCTCTCTGGAGCATACTGATAGTGCTCACTTGAACTTACTATTATATGGTTATCCGAAGCTTTCTGTTATGTGGCTATCTGGTGCTTTCTGTAAAGTGCTCTCTGCAGCTACCCGATTCAAGTTCTTTGTGAACTTTCTGTTATTAAGCCTGGACAAGCTTACTGTTACATGATTTTCCCGATATGGTTCTTGGTAAACTACTGATTCAAGTTCTTTATGAGCTTTCTGTTACCAAGCCCGGATATGCTTTGTGATTCATACTCACATGAGCATTCTGTTATAGTACTTGAGAGTGTGCTTTGTGATTAAGTGCTCTAAGGAGTACTCCTGGATATGAATTGATGGATTCTGATTTGTACACTTCGAGTGTACTACTTGTGTATCATCGATGTTTTCAATGATTCAAAGGGCAAAATTCTGATATGAGAAGATCCAACCACGAAATGAATCATTACATATATCTATTTGAAATACATGAAAATGAGGATATAGGATATATGGAAATAAGAGATGATGATATTTGAATATGAAACTTGTTCGATAAATATGTTTATACATGATTATAGAATTGTACACCTTGAGTGTACTACCTGTGATAATGATGTTTCGAAGGATTTAATGAGTAAAGTTCTGATGTGAAATAATCTAAACTCAAAAGAAATTAATATGAAAATGTACAGGAAATATATGAATGTGAAGTGCATATGTTAAATAAATACATGATGTGGAAAAATACATGTACATGAAATTTTGATTGATTTTTGAGGCCATGCCTACTTCTGATATTTGTATGAAATATATGATTAACAATGATGATGAGAATATGTGGTAGGTTTCACACCCCAAATTTTGGGCCTAGAAGTTTTGGGCTTTCAGCATAAGAACAGTGAGGAGATTGCACATATGTGTTTAATTGTGCAAATTAGTGACAAGAATGGGCTTGCTGGTCTAGTGGATAAGTGCAGTGTGGGTGTGATGGAGGTCCTGTGTTCGAGTCTTTACGTGAGCGTTATTTTTGTTTTTAGAGATATTTAAATTATTTTCTTTAATTTTTTATTATTGGATATTATTTTATTTCTATTTTTGGGATTACTCTCTGTCAGTTTCACGTTCCCTCTCCCTCTCTTCTCTTTTTCTTTTTCTTTTTGTTTCCACTGGATTTTTCTTCTGTTAAGTGGTTTACCTGTGGATTTCAGGATTGTTGCTCCTCTGTAGATCTCTCCAACGTAGAAACAGGTGTGGAATTCAAAACAGTATAGCTTATACGCTAGCTTTGCTGCATAATATATGTGATTGGCAGTCTATCTAGAGGGTCAAGGGTGGTCCCAATACCCTGAGGGTCGTGGACAATGCTGATGATCATCATTGTCGGGAAACCCAGGATGACATCATATGGAGCGTAGGGTTGGATGGGCTTTTCGAGGTCCTACTTGGAGTGTAGGGATGGGTAGGTTGATTTAATCCCTACAGGGAGTGTAGGGTTGGACGGAGATGGTGCGTTGGCTGGATGGGTGGGTTATTTTATAATTCATTCGCTCTCATATGCAACTGATTGATCTGTTGACTGATTTGATATTTGTGAATGGTTGAGAATTTCTGATATTGTGACTCAATGTGATACTATGACTGAATATGATTATACTGTTGACTGAAAGGCACTCGAGCCTATAAGAATTCTGTAGACTCTGTCTACATCTGTCTGACTGAACTATTTTTATGACTGACTTATGAGTTATTGCTACCGTATCTGAACGACACGTGAGACTGAGTGTGTCTGATTGTCTTATGTGACTGAAAAGTATCTATGGTATATTGATTTTGGGCAAATACAATCAAATGTTATCTGTTGATAAGTTTTCTTTGCATATATTGACCGGTTTTGAATAATTTTGTAAGTTAGTTCTGCTTTGCAACTGAATCTGAACTGCTTCTAGCCTTCTTATTTCTATTTTCTGTCCCTGTGTCTGTTTCTATAGATTAATTGGTTTGATCTCACACTGAGCTCGAGTAGCTCACCCCCTCTTCGTTTTCCTTTCAGGTACAGTTCTAGATTTTGGAAGCTAGACTCAGTACGTGGATGTCTCGGATAGTTTTGGTAGAAATAAGCTATAAGCTTTTATTTTCATGCTTTAATTGTTATTCGTTTAAGTTTGTATTGTAAAGTTTCATAATACTGTGGTACAACTCTTGTTAAGTTTTCATTCGTACGTTTTATACTGTTAAACTTACTGATGAACTTTATATAATTAAACATTTTGATTTGCTTCAGGATAAACGTTTTACAAAAATAAATTTTGAACGACTCGATTTGTAAAGTTTCCTCACGATCACTTTGGTGATCAATGTAGCATTTCGAATTTGGTCCAAACTTCTCGGTTGGGTTTAGGGTGTTACATTTTGTGGTATCAGAGTCAGGTTTGCAAAAACTAGGCCTTTGTTTTCTACGCGAATGTGTGTGCAAATCATTGTTTTTGGAAATATTTGAAAATTTGTACCATAGAAATTGAAACGCTTTAGATTTTGTAAAATGATTTACGGAAATAAACTGTCTGAGACTTCGATGCTGGTCTAGGTAGAAATTTGAAACTGAGATACTTGAATTTAGATTTTGTACTTATTCTATGTGGGTTCTGGAAATGTAGATTTCTGAAGGTAGTGACGTACTGATATGGATTCTGAGGGTAATCTACTCCTCTAAGGTGTTAGACTATTTAGGAACCAGTAGTCAATGCAATTTCACCAGCCTCAGATAGTGATAACCAAGAGGCTGGTACTAAGGCACTGACCCGGTTAGTGAGGGAAGTGCTAGAGGAAGTGTTTGAGGCTAGGATAGGAGCAATTAGTGAAACACTACAGGATAGGTGCATGACTATGGGAAGAGGAGAGATCGCAGTTCTCCGAGGTTGGAGCCTCGTTCTGCAAAGCGTACTAGATTGCAACTGAATGATAGTAAAAGTAGTACCGGTAGTGGCACGAACGTACTGTCTTGCGAACATTGTAAGAGGCGCCATGTGGGCGAATGCTGGAGGAAGTTAGGAACGTGTCTCAGATGCGGGTCCAAAGAGCATCGGGTTCGAGATTGTCCTTGGTGCTTTTGAGCTAGATATGGTTAAGTATGTTTGGATGTATTAATTTGAGTGCATTAATGATGTCTGTGAGATATCTGTCTGCTTCAGTAGGTATGTGTTCTGGGTGTGTGTGCGAGGTTCCAAGTTCAAGTTTAGCGTGATAGTGTTTTGGAATTAGAGTGCGCAGTGAGAGCGTAGTGGTGTGGTTCGGTTTTACAACTGTCCTGTTAGTTGAAAATTTTGGGGAAGAAATTTCTTTAAGGAGGGGTGAATTGTAACGCCCCGAATTCTGGACCTAGAAGTTTTGGGCTTTGAACATAAGGAAAGTAGGGAGATTGCACATCTATATTTAATTGTGCAAATTAGTGACAAGAATGGGCCTGCTGGTCTAGTAGATAAGTAGAGTGTGGGTGTAATGGAGGCCCCGCGTTTGAGTCTTTGCGTGAGTGTTATTTTTGTTTTTAGAGCTATTTAAATTATTTTCTTCATTTTTTTATTACTGGATATTATTTTTATTTCTATTTTTGGGATTACTCTCTTTCAGTTTCATGTTCCCTCTCATTCTCTTCTCTTTTTTTTTCTTTTTCTTTTTGTTTCCACTTGATTTTTCTTCTGTTAAAAGGTTTGCCTGTGGATTTCGAGACTGTCGCTCCTCTGTCAATCTCTCCAATGTTGAAACAGGTGCAGGATTCGAATCTTGTCTCCTCTTTCCTTTTTAATTGTTATTTTATTTTGCGAATCCCTTTTTTTTGGCTTTTCGTGACTATGCACTAACGCCTTCATTTTTGGGTCTTAAGACCTTGTAAGAGGGGGGAAAACTCTAGTTTCTAATGTACTTGTGATGTGGTTAAGGTTAGGGGAGGTTCCAGTGGTTTAAATGAAGGTTCCATGGCTATTTTCGGGTTGGTTTCATGACCCCCAATAGCCACACGGGCGTGTGCCTCGCACACGGCCATGTGGATTTGGAACTATTGTTTCCGGTCAATTTTAGGTGCCACCCGGCCTGACGACCCAATCATGTAGCCAATTTAGGGATTTTGTCAGAATTCACACGGTTGTGTCCCTTGGGAACACGGGCATGTGGATTTGGGAATTAGGGATTCAGGGATTTGGAGTCACAATGCCTAGCCGCAGGACCGTGTGGCTGATTTGAGAATTTAGGGATCCCACAAATCCCACACGGGCGTATGATAACTTCACACGACTATGTCTGCCTTGCACCCTATTTTAGTGAAATTGGACTGTGAGTTACATGGCCTGTTCACACAACCTTGTCTCTGCATTACAAGGGCGTGTGCCTCTGTCACACGGCCATGTGCTACCCTGCACACGGGCATTTGGACCCTCAAATGGCCTGAATTAATCTACACAACTAGACCACACGGGCGTGTGGCCTTAACTCGTCAAATTCTGATTTTAGGGCATGATATGCGTGATATGAAGTAATAAAATTTATAATAATGATCAAACCAGAAACTAACTATAATCATGATTTTAAGGCAAGTGCACCTATCGAACAGTAGTATAGCTTAGTGGCAAGACCGAGATATCGTACCCAAGGGAACCAAAAGTACTAGTACTAACTTTCTTTCTATTATTTAACCTAGAAATAAAAAGGGGTTTTTATGAAACTAAACTAATTCTAAAACTAAACTAAGAATACACAAAATAGTAAATTGGGGAAAAACTCTTAGGAAAACTGAATAATTTGGACAATACTCAAGTGAGAATCCACCTAGACTTCACTTGTTATCAACTCTTGAACTAGATGATTTATTCACATGACTTGATCCATAGAAATCCCTAGCTTATGTTAATATCTCTCTCGAGCCTAAAAACAACTAACCCTAGGTTCATTAATTGAATTCTCTTTCTAATTAAAACCCCTAGAATCGCATTAACTCAATCTATGGATTCCCTTATTAGTTTTGACACTAATCTGATAGATTTTCGTCGTCCTATCTCTAGGATTGCGATCAACTCCGCTTAATTGTGTTGGATCTACTCCTATGCAGGGACTTTTGCTCCTCTACATAAGCACATTAGACTTAAATCAATATCCCAGAAATATCAACTTAAGAGTTAAAAACACAATTAAGAACAAATCAAATATTTATTATATAGTTCAAGAGAAAATAATAACAAGATCTGTCTTAGGTTTCATCCCCCTCAAGTATTTGGGGGATTTAGTTCATAATTATAAAAGAAAACATCTTAGAAGAATAAAAATAACAAAACATGAAGAACCCAAAAACCCCTATAGGAATTTGAAGGGAGATATTCAGTCTTGAGGAAGAACTCAGCTTCTGGGATGAATCAATCGGCTTCCTTTGGAGTAATTCCTTGCTTCTACTCTCTGTGTTGGTAGAAATAAGGCACTCTTTTGTGGGAGAAAAAGTACCTTTTTGAGGAGAGAAAAGTCTCCCTTTGTAGTTGCCCCTTAGGGTCTTTATATAGAGCTTTGGAGTGTCTTTCTTAGCCCCTAAGTACCCTTTTCCGGGTGAAATTGTACTTCCTCACGACAGAGACACGCCCGTGTGCCACACCCATGTGGATCGAGGCCCAGGCTGTGGTCGGGTCTGTTGATGTTGGCACGGCTGTGTGGTTTGGCCGTGCTTGTCGGGGTTGGGTCGCGTATGGGCTCAAGGTGGCACGGCCGTGTGGCACGGTTGTGTGGTGAATCTCTAGGCCGTGTTGATTATTGAATTGGGCCTAATTTGCCCGTTTTGGCCCGTTTCTTGCTCTTTTCTCTTCCTTAAGCTTACCTGGGCATAAAACATGACATAGAAGGATTAAGAGCACCAATTTCCACACATTTAATGCTAATTCATCCAGAAATTAGGCTAAGCATGAGGTAAAAACATGTATAATTTACCGTTTATCAAATACCCCCGCACTTAAGCCTTTGCTTGTCCTCAAGCAAAATCTCAACTCATAATTAAGAATCATACTTCTCAACTCACAATCTTTATCAATAACATTTGAAACTAATTCACAAGTAGTCATACAATGAAAATTCAACCATAAGAACATTAAGGATTCAATCACTCTAAGTTGAGAATTTTGTCACAGAAACATAGGTTTTCTCCATTCTCCTAAGTAATTATCTCTTAATCAAAATCAATAAGAATTGACATCCTCACTATAGATTCACCCTATCCACTCAAAGTGTTTAGGGTTCAAGAATTAAGCACTCTCTAGTCAACCTGAAAAGTTATTACCATAGGCTTGCAAGAAAATCAAATCTCCACCACTATAGATTGATATGGCACATTGATCAAAAGGTCTTTCAATGGTTGTAATGGGGCTTTGGTTAGCGGTGTTGTCACAAGCTAAAAAAAAAGAGGGTTAGAATCGAGATTGAATTGAAAAATCATCTAGCTAGAAAAATCTCTATCACTGGAACATATTCCTCGAGCTAAGCCTTATGATGACATCGCTCTGAGTTTGATAGCTTATAATAGAAATATGCAAAAATATTAAACTCTAACTAAGATATGAATTACAACTGAATTAATTGTATATACACACATTTTTTTTTAAGAACAAATCAAATGTTACAATAATTTGAATAATTACAACTTTACAACCTGGAAAAGAGAATAAAGCTAGATAATAATTCAACTAAAATCTCGACAAAAATAGGGATCAAATAATTGAATGGAATTCAACAAAAAACGGGTTATAGGTTGATATTAGAGGTAAGTCAAAGAATAGGTTGTTAGGTTCAATGGGGTTCACTAGGGGTTAATTTATGAAGGTAGGTTTTTATGGAGTAAATGGGTTAAATCCTATGTGCCTTTATCATCTCAGTATATCAAATCAATGATGTGGTCTCGACATGTATAATCGAAGCAAGTTCTAGAATAACAAATTAGTATTGACTCACTCAAAGCAACAATAAAAGTGAGCACGAAAGAATGTATGCTCAAAAGGCTCAAAAATCTCACCAGAATTATGGCTTTTGATGTCAATCCTGCGAATTTCGTATCTCAAGATAACACTTAAAATTAGAGAAAGCAACCTAGAAAATTTTAAATTCTCAAAAATTTCAACTTATCATGCTTGATTCCCTAGTGTTTTAAAGTTTGAATAATCAAGGTATAAGCACCTATGTCTTAATTCTCAACATATCAATAAAAATCATAAATCAATCAGAATTAATTCCTAATAGGAGACTGAAGATAACACAAAAAGTGAAAGTGAGAATTTGAAATTTTGATAACAATGCAAAATGTTAGTTTTAAAAATTTTCTGGGGTTTCAAAGAAAATGCAATAACTGAAAGTAAGTTCCCCCCACACTTAAGATGTACATTGCCCTCAATGTACAAAGATACATTAGTAGCAATAGAAGCATAAGATCATAAGATAGGAAAAGGCATGAAACTCCCTGAATTGGACGAATTTGTAAGGTGGTGGTACCTAGAGAGTGTCTGGGACAGAAGAAGGTGCAGAGGTGGATACTCTGGTGGTGATAGTTTCGTTTGTCCACAACTTTCATGTTGGCAGTGTAGGCTTTGGTGGTGTCAACTGGGTGAGGTTGTGGCAAGGTTCCCATTAGATTTTAGAGCTCCTTTGAAACTGTGAAAGCATTTATTAGTTTTAAGGAATTTGGATTAACAGAATATGTTTGTTAGGGGATAGTTGATATGAAATAATAAAAAGAAAGGAATAAAATAAAGTAAGTTCTAAAAATAGTAAAATTCAAATAATGAAAAAAATAAGATGAAAGAAAATAACAGAAAAATAAAAAGGAAAATAAAAGAGAAAAAAAGAGGATTAGTAAGTCCTAATCCTCAGATGATTCGCGAGGTGGGGGCGGTGAAGAGATATGGAGGTACTGGCATATCTGCTGAAGTGTAGCATCGATATGATCTAAGCATTGGAAGTACTGCTGCTTGAATCGTGTAAGGCGCTCAGATATGTCAGCGTCTGAAGCTGCCGCATGAACTGGGAGGTGAGGGGGTGGTGGATCGGTTGGGGCCTCCTCCAGTGGTGGTGGGACATCATCAGTAATGTCCTCAAGATCCTCCTACTCGGCGTCTCGAAGTAGGTGATATTGCGGAGGATCAGTCCCATGTCAGCGCTGGATTATCCTCATATGTAGCATGGATTGGATACCCTGAGGGGACATCTAGCTGATCAAAGTGTAGGAGGATGTCTGGGCCACAGTGTTGAGCAGGACGAAGTAGCGGGCCTACCGTGTGATGTATGGTCCCATAGATATCACGCCCCTGCGATGCCTCTTGGTCTGGTGCTGGATACCATGAGCGATGAAGTAGGCAAGGTCGATAACGTGTTTATTCGCCATGCTCCATAAGAAGTAAGCATCGTGTGTGTTTACGACGCCTGTGCTCTCAAGTCTGCCCGTCAAGGTGTGTGTGAGGAGGGCGTGTATGTACCTCAGAGATGGGGTGAGGTTGGTCGCTTTGGAGCGACTAGGGTTGTATGTGGGCTGCTCAGGGACGATAGCGCGCCAGCAGTTCACTGGAGAGACGTGAATGTGGCGATGGAGCGTAGAAAGGTCCTCCTCCTCCATGAACTGCTCGATGTAGAGGCCAAGAGCTATACCGAACTTTGGTACACTAAGATGATGTACGAGGCCTCCTAAACGGAACTGGACTGTCCCTGGATCATCGTATCGGTTCATGACGGTCTGTAGATGGAACGTAAAGCAGAACTCGAGAGTGAGTTCAAAATATATGGGCTCTACGATTTGGAAGAACTGCTCTCAGGGATCTGTCATCAGCAAGGCCCAGACCTCATCTGCTAGGTGGACCTGCTCTAAGGCGGTCTAGTCTATGCATCGTCCGGCTCCTAGAGGGCGGGCTCGTAGAATTTGAAACAACTCCTCTTGAGAGTTCTACGAGAACTAGATAAACGGATGGCAGGCTTCGGCTATAGGTCTCTGATAAATGCTAAATTATACATATTTTTACCTCTTATTTTGCCTATATTTTGGATGAATTATTAATGATTTAGTGAGAATTGGTGCTCTTAACCTTTCTTTTTCATATCTTATACTCAGAAGAGCATAAGAAAGAGAAAAGAACCAAAAATGGATCAAAAATGAGGAAAATGGGCCAAAAATAGCTTAACGCACGGCCCAAGGATTTATCGCACGGCCAAAGCACACAGCCGTGTAGCATAACAACCACACGATCCAACCCCGACAAGCACGGCCAGGCCACACGGTCATACCCCATAAACAGAATATCACACGGCCTCTGTTGAAGTCACACAGGCGTGGCACACGGGCGTGTTCTAGTCGTGAGGAAGGGGAATTTCACTCAAATTGGGATGCTTAGAGGCTAAGAAAGACTCCCCACAAGCTCTCTATATAAAGACCTCATGAGGCAGAGGCAAAGGGACGTTTTTAGATATATTTTTCTTCTCGTTTCTCCGTCACACTGAGGGTAGAAGCAAGGGATTACTCCAAAGGAAAAGCCGATTAATTCATCTCAGAAGCTGAAATTCTGTAGCAACATAGAGGATCTCCCTAAATTCCTGTAGGGGTTTTTGGTTTCTTTTATGTTTTGTTGTTCTATATCTTCTGAGATGTTTTCTTTCTTCATTATGAACTAAACCTTTCAAATACTTGAGGGGGATGAAACCTAAGACAGATCTTGTTAATTATTCTTGATTTATTTGATAAATACTTGAATTGTTCTTAATTATGCGTTCTTCATTCTTGATGTAATAATCCTAGGTATTATTTCAAGAATTAGATGTGCTTGAGCAGAGGAGCAAAAGTCCCTGTGATAAGAGTAGATCTACCATAATTAAGCGAAGTTGCATGCAACCCTAGACATAGGGTGACATAAATCTGCCGGATTAGGGTCAAACCTATTATGGGGAGCCATAGATCAAATTAATGCAACTTAGGGAGTTAATTAATAAGGGAACTTTAATTAACAACTTAGGCCTAGTTGCTCTTCACCTCGACGGAGGGTTTAGCATAAATTAGGGATCTCTACGATCAAGTCAAGCAAGGAAATCATATAGTTCAAGAAAATAATAACAAGTGAAGTCTAGGTGGATTCTCCCTTGAGTATTGTCCATATTAATTAGCTTTTCCCTAAAAAGTTTTCCCAATTTACTTTTTACGCTTTCTTAGTTAAATTTAGAATTAGTTTAAATAAACCTCTTTTATTTTTAGGCTAGATAATAGAAAAGAAGTAAGTACTAGTACTTTTGGTTCTCTTGGGTACGATAACTCGGTCTTGCCACTAAACTATACTACTGTTCGACAGGTGCGCTTGCCTCAACGTCGTGATATTAGTTAGTTTTGGTGAAATCAAGTCTTTATAAATTTTATTACTTCATATCACGTGATATCAAGTTTTTGGCGCCGTTGCGGGGAACTAAAATATTACGAAAGCTCGATTTCTATTACTTTAGCCATGAATATATATTTATTTATTTATTTATTTTTCTTTTAATTTTATTTTCAGTTTTTATTTATTTTTATTTTTATTTTTCTTTTCTTTTAAATTTCTGAGTTTTCTTTCTTTTAGGTATTTTTAGTTTATGACTAGAAACAACCCAACAGGACCACTACTTTTCGATGAAGATCTAGAAGCGACAGATCGCAAAAATCACAGGGAAATTAGACGCAGTCTACATTATCCAGAACAAGAACCTGAGCAAGAGCCAGAACCTACAGACGAGATGGAAGCAAATCAAAATGTTCCACCACCTCCCGCAATAGTCGCGCCGCCAGCAAATCAAGAAGAAGCTCCTCGCACTATGTATGATTATGCAAAACCTAGTTTGGCTGGTACCCAAACTAGCATTCTTAGACCAACTATTGCTGCTAATAATTTCGAGTTAAAGCCTAACACTATTCAGATGATACAGCAATTGGTGCAGTTTGATGGTTTACAGGACGAAGATCCAAACTCACACATAGCTAATTTTTTGGAACTTTGTGATACCTTCAAAATAAATGGCATTTCTGATGATGCCATTCGATTGATGCTATTTCCATTCTCTTTGAGAAATAAAGCCAAACAGTGGTTAAATTCTTTACCACGTGGCTCAATTACCACATGGGAGCAGATGACCGAAAAATTTTTATTCAAATATTTTCCTCCAGCTAAAACAGCTAAATTACGAAACGATATTTCTTCTTTTGTGCAGATGGATTTAGAAACACTATACGATGCATGGGAGAGATACAAAAATCTTTTGAGGAGGTGCCCTCATCATGGTCTACCTTTGTGGCTACAAGTTCAAACCTTCCACAACGGTTTAAAGCCGTCAACTAGACAAATGATCGATGCAGCCGCAGGAGGGACGATCAATAATAAAACACCTGAAGCAGCTTATGAATTTATTGAAGAGATGTCATTGAATAATTATCAGTGGCAAGTCATGAGGACAAAGCCAACAAAAGCCACAGGAGTTTATAATATTGATGCTGTCGCCATGCTTACTAACCAAGTAGAACTTTTGAATAAAAAGTTTGATAATTTTGTTAGTTCTACGCAGGCACAATCAATGATGCAATGCGACACGACTCAAGGAAACACGTTTAATCCAGATTTCACATCTTATGGACACAGCATGGAAACAGAACAAGCCAACTATATGGGTAACAATTCTAGATCTCAAAATAACCCTTATAGTAATACTTATAATACAGGTTGGAGAAATCACCCAAATTTTTCATGGGGAGGACAAGGAAATCAAAGACAACAGCCTCCTCCAGAATTTCAGCAACCTCCACTGCAACATGAGAAGAAGCCGAATCTTGAGGAGATGTTTACCAAATTTATGGCCGGATCAGAGACACGTTTTCAAGCACTGAAATGGCACTGAAAAATCAGCAAGCATCAATTCAAGGGCTTGAAAACCAAATTGGTCAAATTGCAAAATTAATCTCAGAAAGACCACAGGGAGGATTACCAAGTAATACTGAGCCAAATCCCAGAGAACATGTCAAGGCGATTCCTTTAAGAGATGGAAAGGTCCTAGCCGAACCCGAAAAGAAGACTATCCCAGAAATTTCAGAAGAAAAGGCAGCGGAACCCAAGGATAACACTCCACCGCCACTCAAGGAATACAAACTGCGCATCCCATATCCGGCAAAATTGAAGAAAGACCATATAGACGCTCAATTTGGTAAGTTCCTTGAACTTTTCAAGCAATTACACATTAACTTACCTTTTGTTGAAGTAATTTCACAGATGCTGAAGTATGCGAAGTTCCTTAAAGAACTTCTGACAAATAAAAGGAAATTGGAAGAATTGGCCACGGTAGAACTCAACGAGGAATGTTGAGCTATTCTCCAAAATAAATTGCCAGCAAAACTGAAAAATCCAGGGAGTTTTACTATCCCTTGTCTGATTGGTAGTTTACTTATTAATAAAGCTTTAGCTGATTTAGGTGCTAGCATTAATCTCATGCCTTACAAAATGTTCAAACAACTAGGTCTCAGGGAACCCAAGCCTACTAGGATGAGTATTCAATTAGCCGATAGATCTGTTAAATATCCTAGGGGAATCATTGAAGATGTGCTAGTAAAGGCAGATAAATTTATATTCCCTGTTAATTTTGTTGTGCTTGGCATGGATGACGATATTGAAGTACCTTTGATTTTGGGACGACCATTTTTAGCCACTGCTAGAGCTGTTATTAATGTAGGGGATGTCAAATTAGTACTTAGAGTTGGCTAGGAAGAAGTTGTCTTTAAAATTTATGATGCCATAAGATTCTCTAAAGAACAAGATAATTCGTGTTATTTTATTGATATTATTGATTATTTTGTTGAAGATAATCTCCAGGAACTTTCTCTCATAGACACGTTGGAACTGTGTCTCGTTCAAGGTGGGGGGAAAGATGAAACCTCCCCTGAAATCGAGGAAGTAAGGAAAGAATTAGATTCTAATGAAATCATCGCTAGGCACATAAGTTATGAGAATTTAAAGATGAGTGATGAATTGAGACAGAAACCTTCCATTACTGAACCCCCTAAATTAGAACTAAAACAACTACCAGATCATTTAGAATATGCCTTTTTAGGGGAAGAATCAACTTTACCAGTCATTATTGTATCTGATTTAAGCCTTACAGAGAAAGAGGAACTACTCCATGTGTTAAGAGAACACAGACGTGCTATAGCTTGGAAAATTTCAGATATCAAGGGAATTAATCCTTCTTTCTGCACCCACAAAATTTTAATGGAGGACGAATTCAAACCATCAATGCAAGCATAGAGACGATTGAATCCCAACATGAAAAAAGTTGTAAAAGCCGAGGTAATTAAACTTCTAGATGCAGGTATTATCTATCCTATTTCTGACAGTTCTTGGGTAAGTCCTGTGCAGGTTGTTCTTAAGAAAGGAGGATTGATCGTGGTGTCTAATGACAAGGAAGAATTAATACCTACAAGAACAGTCACAGGATGGAGAGTTTGCATTGACTACAGGAAGCTGAACGACGCCACTCGAAAAGATCATTTCCCATTGCCTTTTATTCATCAGATGTTGGAAAGATTATCAGGTCATATGTATTATTGTTTCCTAGATGGCCTCTCTGGTTACTTCCAGATCCTGATAGCTCCAGAAGATCAGGAGAAAACTACATTCACATGCCCATACGGTACATTTGCTTATCGCAAAATGCCTTTTGGTTTATATAACGCTCCTACTACTTTTCAGCGATGCATGCTAGCTATTTTCAATGAATTCGTGGAAGACATCATGGAGGTATTTATGGATGATTTCTCAGTTTTCGGTAATTCTTTCCAACTTTGTCTTAATAATCTAGAACGTGTTTTGATCAGATATGAAGAGACAAATTTAGTGCTAAACTGGGAAAAATGCCATTTTATGGTTCAAGAGGATATTGTTTTAGGACATAAAATTTCTAGCAAAGGGATAGAGGTAGATAAAGCGAAAATTGGAACTATTGAAAAACTACCTCCTCCTAATTCAGTTAAGGCTATAAGAAGCTTTTTAGGACACGCCGGTTTTTATCGAAGATTCATTAAAGACTTTTCTAAAATAGCTAAGCCTTTAACTAAATTATTAGAAAAAGACATACCCTTCAACTTTGACCAAGAATGTCTGGAATCTTTCAACAACCTCAAGGAAAAGTTAGTTAACGCCCCGATTATGATTTCATCTGATTGGAATCTACCTTTTGAACTAATGTGCGATGCAAGTGATTTTGCAGTAAGTGCAATTTTGGTACAGCGAAGGGACAAACACTTCCAGCCGATCTATTATGCTAGCAGGACCTTGATAGCTGCTCAAGCAAATTACACGACCACAGAGAAAGAATTGCTAGTTGTTATTTTTGTATTCGACAAATTTAGATCTTATTTAATTTTGTCAAAAGTCATTGTTTATACTGATCATTCAGCTCTTCGCTACCTCTTAACTAAAACTGATGCAAAACCTCGATTGATAAGATGGATTCTATTGTTACAGGAATTTGATTTGGAAATAAAGGACAAGAAAGGAGCTGAAAACTTAGCAGCAGATCACCTCTCAAGGCTAGAGACCGGACAGCCCAAATATCTAGACAAGATGAACGATTTGTTCCCTGACGAATAACTCTTAGCCTTAGCAGATACGACACCTCCTTAGTTTGCTGATTTTGCGAAGTAGTTAGGGGCTAACATAACCTCAAAAGGGCTAAACCATCAGCAAAAGAAGCGATTCTTCACTGATGTGAAAAACTACTTTTGGGAAGATCCTTTTCTTTTCCGAATTTGTGCAGATCAGGTTATACGAAGATGCGTTGATGACACAGAAACATATCAAATTTTGAATCACTGCCACTTAGGACCTACAGGAGGACATCATAGTGGAACTAGAACTGCTCATAAGGTACTTGAATCAGGTTTTTACTGGCCTACACTTTTCAGAGATGCCAACAGGTATGTGACCTCTTGTGATAAATGCCAACGAACAGGTAATATCTCTCAGCATAATGAAATGCCTTAGAACTATATACTTTCATGTGAAATATTTGACGTATGGGGTATTGATTTCATGGATCCATTCCCTAATTCATTTGGGAATAAATACATACTAGTAGCAGTAGATTACATGTCAAAATGGGTAGAAGCCCAAGCTCTACCTACAAATGATGCTAGGGTGGTAGTACACTTCTTGAAAAAACTTTTTTCTCGATTTGGAACACCTAGGGTAATCATTAGTGATAGGGGTACACATTTTTGCAATACTCAATTTGAAAAGGTTTTGAAAAGGTACGGAGTACACCATAGAACAGCTACCCCTTACCACCCACAAACCAGTGGCCAAGTCGAAGTGACAAATAGAGAGCTGAAACGCATCCTAGAGAAGACAATAGAAACAAATAGGAAAGACTGGTCAAGAAAATTAGATGATGCATTATGGGCTTATAGAACTGCTTTCAAAACACCCATAGGAACATCTCCCTATAAACTTGTTTATGGAAAAAACTGTCATCTACCATTTGAACTTGAACATAAAGCATTCTGGGCTATAAAGTTATTAAACTTTGATTTTAAAAGTGCAGGAGAAAAGAGATTAATGTAGTTGAATGAGCTTGATGAATGGCGCTTCAATGCTTACAAGAAATCGCGACTATATAAGGAAGCCATGAAGTGACGCCATGACAAAAGGCTGAAACAACCAAAGCAATTCAAAATAGGTGATCTCGTCTTACTTTACAACTTAAGGCTGAAACTATTCCCTGGAAAACTCAAGTCAAGATGGTCAGGTCCTTTCACTATTCTAAATGTCTTTTTATACGGCACCATTGAGGTAACTCACCCTAACCACGGTACGTTTAAGGTAAACGGCCATAGGCTTAAACATTATAGAGGTGAGAATTTTGTAGAAAACAGGAAGGAGCTTCGGCTCCATCACACCCCTTCTTAACACATCCAGGTAAAGTCAAGCTTAGACTCTAAATAAGCACTTCTTGGGAGGCAACCCGAGCACTAACTTAGTAACTTTCTTTTCTTTAAAATTTTTAGTATTTTTTCATGCATGAACTAACTTTTTGAATGCAGAAATTTAGGACCACACGGCTAGGCATACGGGCGTGCTTTAGTCCGTGTACGCACTTGAAACAGGGGCACGGTCGTGCACCCAGACCGTGTACAAACAGAGCAAAATTTCCCCCAAACACGGGCCATCTATAAATCCCCACGGCTGTGCGATATGGCCGTGGCGACCTTACGAATTCCACACGGGCTATCAACACCTCCCCTACGGCTGTGCTATATGGCCGTGGCAACCCTGCAGTATCAACACGGGCTCGCACAAATCCCCACGCCCGTGTCCGTAGCTCGTGGAAGACACTGCCAAATTTCACACGCCCGTGGCACATATCACACGATCGTGTGATACACGAACACGATCACACACGGCTGTGTATACCATCACACGATCGTGCGAGTAACGAAGACCTGATCTCACACGGCCGTGCGAACTAGTCACACGGGTGTGCTCATCGTATCAGGCGCGCCATAACGGCCAAATTTCAAAAAACATGGGCCAAACACGATTCACACGGGCGTGTAACATGCCCGTGTGACACTAAAACTATAAATAGGGAACCACTATTCATCCCCCCTTCCACTCAAACCCTAGAAAACTCCCTCCCTAACCACCACAAATGCCGCCCCAGCCCTAAAAACGCCACCACTCTTCATTTCCGACAACCCACGCCCGTTCAACCTTCAACCCACGACCGTGCAAGCCCAAAAATTGGTTCTATTTTCTCATTTGCCTCAATTATTCTTATTTTATTTCATTTCTTTATTTTTTATTTTTTATGGCATTTTTCTTGCATTTTGATTGATTCAAAGCATGGAATTAGGAAATATAGGATTAATACTCTAGAACATATAGAATCAACTAGGATTGTACTTTTGCTTGCCATTTAGAATTCCATTCATTTGCCATTTAAACTTCCATTTGCATGCCATTTGACCATAATTCCAATATATATATACAACCATAGTTCTTAGTTCTATTGCAGTCTTCAAAATGATTCACTCCTACTATTTAGGTTAATCATCCATTTTGTTTTACTTTTAAGCATTGTCACTTTTCCATTTTATCTTGTTAATTTTTTAGGACTAATGATTTTGTTATTATAGGTAAGATGTCATCACGTGCTAAGAAGACTGCTGTTCCCGTATCCAAAAAGTGCAAAGGACCGGAAAGTTCATCAAGGCCCACCTCCGAGGCACGCCACCCATTCCTTACATTCTCGCAGGATTCTCAGGAGGAACGCTATCAGTTACTCTGGGCTCGCACTATTTCTGTGGGCCGATGTATCGACTGGGAGGCCCTTGAGGAAATTAATCTAGTAAGCGACGTCCGAGCCCTGCTGAGTACCGACCCATGGGACCAGTTCTTCAGAATCGTGGAACCAACTTACTTAGAACTCACCCTAGAGTTCTGTTCCACATTCCACCTCCAAACTATCATGAATAACTTCGACGATCCAGGTACGGTCCAATTTCGCTTAGGAGGTCTAGTGCGACAACTAAGCGTCCCAGAGTTCGGTACAGCCCTTGGACTTTATTCCGAACAGTTCATGGCCGAAGAGGACTTTCCCACCCTCTCCCGTCGCATACATATCAGGCCAGTCGAGTGTTGGTATGAGATTGCTCCAGGGCAGCAAGTTTACAACCCCAGCGTCAGTAAGGCGACCGCCCTCCCTCCTTCTTTAAGGTACATTCATGCTCTCCTCGCTCACACTCTTATAGGTAGAAGGGAGAGTACAGGCGTTGTCAACACTCATGACGCATACTTCCTCTGGTCCATGGCCAATAGCCACATTATCGACCTTGCTTACTTCATAGTGTTGGCCATGCAACACCAGACTGAGAGGCACCGAAAAGGCATTATCTCCATGGGCCCCTACATTACGAGGCTAGGCCGCTACTTCGGCCAGTTCAACACCACGGCCCAGACATCTTCCTACACTTTTATAGGCCAGATGCCCTCACAAGGCATCCAGAGCATGCTACACATGAGGATGGTGGAGCGACGACCAGGTGGAAGTCACTTCCACTTCCGCCTTGTTGAGGATGCCGTAGACCCAGAGGACATTGCTGATGATGTCCCACCACCATCACCAGAGGAAGATGAGCCCGCTGACCCATGGCACCCCAGACGACCCACTCAGACGGCAGCCTCACGGGTCGACATATCCGAGCGCCTGGATCAATTTGAGCAATAATGCTTTCAGCGCTTCGATTACATCGACGCCACTCTCGCGCAGATATGTCAGTACCTGAACATCACACCGCCGCCACGTGATCTATTCGAGGACTAGTTCCTCTTCTTTTTATGTTATTTTTATTTATACTTTTATTTTTCTTTATTTTCTTTTTCTTAACTTTCAGACTTACCCACTAATATTTAGTTTTCTTTTTTTTTCTTATTCTAACTTTGTTTTCCTTTCCAGTATATTTTATTCTATTTCTTTTTTTCATTTTTTATTTTACTTACTTATTTTATTTTACGTTATTAATGGCTAATCCCATGGAAGTAAATTCCATTGACTCAAAACTCCCCACGACTACTAAATCCATTCGCAATTTCAAAGGAGCCTCACAGCTCAAATCTCTACGAAAATGGGAACACAGTGCCACACCTACCGGCTCTTCCTATCTAACAATTCATCCTAAATTGAGGGAGTTTTCAATTCTCTCCCTCTCTTTTGATATTATGTCTTTATTGCTAGATATATATCCTTGTACATTGAAGGCAATGTACATCTTAAGTGTGGGGGGAAACATACTTTAATTCAGTATACCTTTCATGAAAACCCCTGAATTTGTACTTCATGCATTGTTCTCTGCATTTTCCTCAGTTTCCTATTAGGAATTAATTCTAATTGATTTATGATTTTTATTACTATGTTGAGAATTAAGAAATAGGCAATTGTACTATGATTATTCAAACTTTAAAAACATTAGGGAATCAAGCATGATAAGTTGAAATTTTTGAGAACCCCATTTTTGCATAAGTTATCTTCCCTAATTTTAAGTATTTTCTTGAGATTTGAAATTCACAGGATTGACATCAAAAGCCATAATTTTTTGTGAGACTTTTGAACATTTTGAGCATACATTCTTTCGTTCTCACTTTTATTATTGCTTTGAGTAAGTCAATACTGAATTGTTATTCTAGAACTTGCTTTGATTATACATGTTAAGACCACATCATTGATTTGATATACCGAGATGATAAAGGCACCTAGGATTTAACTCACTTACTCCACAAAAGCCTACCTCCATAATCTAACCCCTAGTAAACCTCATTGAGCGTAACAACCTTTTCCTTGACTCACCCTTTAATTATTAACCAATAACCCATTTTTGTTGAATTTCCCATTCAATTACTTTTAATCCCTATTTTTATCGAGATTTGAGTTGAATTTATTTAAGCTTTATTCTCTTTTCCATATGTAAATCTTTACTAATTCATTGTATCACTTGAATTGTTCTTAAAAAAAATATTTGTGTATATACAGTCAATTTCAGTTGTAATATGTAATAGTTCAAATTAAGTTTTTGCATATTTCTCTCTTAAAGCCACCAAAATGATGTTATTAAGCTTTGAAAATATGTTCCAGTAAATAGAGATTTTTCTAGCTAGATAATTTTCAGTTCAATCTCGATTCTAACCCTCTTTTTGCAGCCTGTGACAACACCCCTAACCAAGCCCCTTACAACCATAATAAGACCTTTTGATCGATGTATCATATCAAACTATAGTGGTGGAGATTTGATTTTCTTGCAAGCTTATGGTAATAACTTTCCAGGTTGACTAGAGAGTGCTCAAATTTTGAACCCTAAACACTTTGAATGGATTGAGTGAACCTTTATTAAGGATGTCAACTCCTGTTAATTAAGATGGAGAGATAACTACTTAGAAAGAAGGAAGAAACTTATGTTTTCAAAGACAAAATTCTCAACTTAAATTGATTGAATCTTAAATGTTCTTCTGATTGAATTTTTCATTGTATGATTACCTGTGGATTAGTTTGAAACATTATTGATAAAGGTTATAGGTTGAGAAGAATGATTCTCATCAGGGATTGAGATTTTGCTTGAGGACAAGCAAAGGTTTAAGTGTGGGGGTATTTGATAAATGCTAAATTATACATATTTTTACCTTTTATTTTGCCTATATTTTGGATGAATTATTAATGATTTAGTGAGAATTGGTGCTCTTAACCTTTCTTTTTCATATCTTATACTCAGAAGAGCATAGGGAAGAGAAAAGAACCAAAAATGGATTAAAAATGAGGAAAATGGGCCAAAAATAGCTTAACGCATGGCCTAAGGATTTACTGCACGGCCGTGGCACACAGCCGTGTAGCATAACAACCGCACGGTCCAACCCCGACAAGCACGGCCAGGCCACACGGCCATGCCCCATAACCATAATATCACACGGCCTCTGTCGAAGTCACACGGGCGTGGCACACGGGCGTGATCTAGTCGTGAGGAAGAGGAATTTCACTCAAATTGGGATGCTTAGAGGCTAAGAAAGACTCCCTACAAGCTCTCTATATAAAGACCTCATGAGGCAGAGGCAAAGGGACGTTTTTAGATATATTTTTCTTCTCGTTTCTCTACCACACTGAGGGTAGAAGCAAGGGATTACTCCAAAGGAAAAGCCGATTAATTCATCTCAGAAGTCAGAATTCTGCAGCAACATAGATGATCTCCCTAAATTCCTACAGGGGTTTTTGGTTTCCTTTATGTTTTGTTGTTCTATATCTTCTGAGATGTTTTCTTTCTTCATTATGAACTAAACCTCTCAAATACTTGAGGGGGATGAAACCTAAGACAGATCTTGTTAATTATTCTTGATTTATTTGATAAATACTTGAATTGTTCTTAATTATGCGTTCTTCATTCTTGATTTAATAATCCTAGGTATTATTTCAAGAATTAGATGTGCTAAGAGCAGAGGAGCAAAAGTCCCTGTGATAAGAGTAGATCTACCATAATTAAGTGGAGTTGCATACAACCCTAGACATAGGGCGACATAAATCTGCCGGATTAGGGTAAAACCTAATATGGGGAGCCATAGATCAAATTAATGCAACCTAGGGAGTTAATTAATAAGGGAACTTTAATTAACAACTTAGGCCTAGTTGCTCTTCACCTCGACGAAGGGTTTAGCATAAATTAGGGATCTCTACGGATCAAGTCAAGCAAGGAAATCATATAGTTCAAGAAAATAATAACAAGTGAAGTCTAGGTGGATTCTCTCTTGAGTATTGTCCATATTAATTAGCTTTTCCCTAAAAAGTTTTCCCAATTTACTTTTTACGTTTTCTTAGTTAAATTTAGAATTAGTTTTTTTTACGCTTTCTTAGTTAAATTTAGAATTAGTTTAAATAAACCTCTTTTATTTTTAGGCTAGATAATAGAAAAGAAGTAAGTCCTAGTACTTTTGGTTCCCTTGGGTATGATAACTCGATCTTGCCACTAAACTATACTACTGTTCGACAGGTGTGCTTGCCTCAACATCGTGATATTAGTTAGTTTTGGTGAAGTCTTTATAAATTTTATTACTTCATATCACGCGATATCAGTCTCGACGAGGAACTACGGGGCCCCTTTCGCTTCTTTGACGTAGGGGCAGCAGCTTTCTTACCGCGTGATGATGACATGGTTCCTAAAAAATAATACGAGAAGCATTAGTCCTAAAAATTAAAAGGACAATATGAATAGTACTAAGTTCTTATACTTAACCAAAACAAAACATATGAAGAATAGTATTTGATTCGCTGACCTAAATAATACATTCTATTTGTCCTAAGCATGTTAGCAAATTATGGAGGCATGGGTAGTAATTTATACTAAATGAATACTAATATAGATAAGGAAAAGTGGCAAGCAAAGGAGAGTCTGAGTGGCATCATGAAGTTCCCTATATTATTCTAGACTGTTCATGCTAAATGAATTAACTCCATGCTCAAAAATAATGCAAAAACTAAATAAAACATGTTATTAACATAAAAATAGATGGAAACATGAGAAAAAAAGAAAATAGAACCGTATAGGTGACTAAAGGGGAGGAGCACGGTTGTGGAACGGGCGACACGATCGTGGAGGAGCTTTAGAGGCCGGCGGCAGCACTATAGAGGGTTGTTGGGGGTTTTGGGTGGGAGGTTTTAGGGTTTTATTTGAAGGAGAAGATGAATAGTGGCCTGTTTATATAAGTTTTTGGGTCACACGAGCATGTCACACGCCCGTGTGGCTCGAGTTTTACCCGTGTGGTTCAAAAATCGGGGATTTTGGTGCACCTGGTTCAAGGCACACGCCCGTGTACTTGGGCGTGTTAAGGCACACGGCCATGTCACATGACCGTATCTTTCGATGTTCGCTTCTCCAACAGTCGTGTAGTAGGTTACACTCCCGTGGCTGAATTGATAGTGTCGACCATGGTCTTGGGGCACGGGCGTATCGCATGCCCGTGTTGAAATTGGCAATGTTGGCCACGGCCACATCGCACGGCCGTGGCAATTTGTCAAAGCCCGTGTCTGTGGAAGAATTTTACCCTACTTTTACATGGCCAAATTGCACGTTCGTGTCTCTGCTTATAGTGTCCACATGGCCTTAGGCACACCTGTGGGCATGGCCGTGTGGCTCGAGAAACCTACATTCAAAGGGTTAGTCAATGTACTAGAAAGCGAAAATAAAAGAATTTACTAAGTTAGTGCTCGGGTTGCCTCCCGAGAAGTGCTTATTTAGAGTCTAAGCTCGACTCTGCTTGTATGTATCATGACGGGAGTTCGTGGAGCTGAAGCTCCTCTCTATTATTCTTGAAATTCTCATCTCTACAATGTTTAAGCCGATGGTCGTTTACCTTAAAAGTGTTGTGGTTTGGATGAGGTACCTCGATTGTGCCATATGGAAAGACAATTTGAACAGTGAATGGACCTGACCATCTTGATTTAAGTTTTCCAGGGAATAGTTTAAGCCTTGAGTTGTAAAGTAAGACAAGATCACCAGTTTTGAACTACTTAGGTTGTCTCAATCGATTGTCATGGCGTCGCTTTGTGGCTTCCTTATATAATCATCATTTTTCGTAGGCATTACAGCGCGATTCATCCAGCTCATTTTGTTGCATTAGACGTTTCTCACCTGCAAGCTTAAAATCAAGATTTAAAAATTTAATAGCCCAAATGCTTTATGTTTGAGTTCAAATGGCAGCTGACAACTTTTCCCATAAACAAGTCTATAAGGAGATGTTCCTATAGGAGTTTTGAATGCAGTTCTATAAGCCCATAAGGCGTCATCTACTTTCCTTGACCAATCTCTCCTATTTGATTCTACCGTTTTTTCTAGAATGTGTTTTAATTCTCTATTTGTCACTTCAACTTGACCACTGGTTTGTGGGTGATAGGGGGTAGTTGTTCTATGGTACACTCTATATCTTTTTAAAACTTTATCAAATTGAGCATTGCAAAAATGAGTACCCCTATCACTGATAATTATCCTAGGTGTTCCGAATCGAGAGAAAAGCTTTTTAAAGAAACGTACTACCATTCTAGCATCATTAGTAGGTAAAGCTTGGGCTTTCACCCATTTTGACATGTAATCTACTGCTACTAGTATGTATTTATTCCCAAACGAAGTGGGGAAAGGACCCATGAAATCAATACCCCGTACATCAAATATTTCACATGAGAGTATGTAGTTTTGAAGCATTTCATTATGCTGAGAGATATTACCTGTTCTCTGGCATTTATCACAAGAGGTCACATACCTGTTGGCATCTTTGAAAAGGGTGGGCCAGTAAAACCTGATTCAAGTACTTTGTGAGCAGTTTTAGCTCCACTGTGGTGTCCTCCTGTTGGTCCCGAATGGCAGTGCTCTAAAATTTTATATGCGTCTGTCTCAGTAACGCATCTTCGAATGACTTGATTTGCACAAATACGAAAAAGGAAAGGATCTTCCCAAATGTAATTTTTCACATCAGCGAAGAATAGTTTCTTTTGCTGATGGGTCAACCCTTTTGGGATTATGTTAGCTACTAAATAATTTCCAAAATCAGCAAACCAAGGAACGGCAGCCTCTGCTATGGCTAAGAGTTGTTCTTTAGTAAACAAGTCATTTATTTTATCAAAGTCCTCGGGGTGTGGATTTTCCAACCTTGAAAGGTGACCTGCTACCAAATTTTTAGCTCCTTTCTTGTCTTTTATTTCTGAGTCGAATTCCTGTAACAATATAATCCATCTTATTAATCGAGGTTTTGCAGTAGTTTTAGTTAAAAGATAATGAAGAGCAGAATGATCAGTATAAACGATGACTTTCGACAATATTAAATATGATCTGAATTTATCAAATGCAAAAATAACGGCTAGCAATTCTTTTTCTGTGGTGGTATAATTTGCTTGTGCGGCTGTCAAAGTTCTACTAGCATAATAAATTGGTTGAAAGTGCTTGTCTCTTCGTTGTCCCAAGACTACAACTACTGCAAAATCACTCGCATCACACATTAGTCCAAAAGGTAGATTCCAATCAGGCGAAATTATAATCGAGGCATTAACTAACTTTTCCTTGAGAGTGTTAAAAGATTCTAAACATTCTTGGTCAAAATTGAAAAGCATATCTTTTTCTAGTAATTTTGTTAAAGGCTTAGCTATCTTAGAAAAATCTTTAATAAATCTGTGATAAAAACCAGCATGTCCTAAAAAACTTCTTATAGTCTTAACCGAATTAGGGGGAGGTAATTTTTCAATGGTTTCAATTTTTGCTTTATCTACCTCTATCCCTTTACTAGAAATTTTATGTCCTAATACAATACCTTCTTGAACCATAAAATGACATTTTTTCCAATTTAGCACTAGATTGGTCTCTTCACACCTTTTCAGAACACATTTTAAGTTATTACGACAAAGTTGAAAGGAATTACCGAAAACTAAAAAATCATCCATAAATATGTCCATGATGTCTTTCACGAGTTCGTCAAAGATAGCTAACATGCATCGCTGAAAAGTAGCAAAGGCATTACATAATCCAAAAGACATTCTACAATAAGCAAACGTACCTTATGGACATGTGAATGTTGTATTTTCTTGATCTTCTGGAGCTATCGGGATTTGGAAGTAACCAAAGAGGCCATCCAAGAAACAGTAATACATGTGTCCTGACAATCTTTCCAACATTTGATCAATAAAGGGTAAGGGAAAATAGTATTTTCGAGTTGCATCATTCAGCTTTCTATAATCGATACAAACTCTCCATCCAGTGACTGTTCTTGTAGGTATTGACTCCTTTTCGTCATTAGACACTACCATCATCCTTCCTTTTTAGGGACAACCTGCACAGGACTTACCCAAGAACTATCAAAAATAGGATAAATAATGCCTGCATCTAGAAGTTTAATTACCTCGACTTTTACGACTTCCTTCATGTTGGGATTCAATCGTCTCTAAGCTTGCACCGACGGCTTGTATTCATCTTCCATTAAAATTTTGTGGGTGCAAAAAGAAGAGCTAGTTCCTTTAATATTAGAAATCTTCCAAGCTATAGCCTTTTTATATACCTTTAATACTTGAAGTAGTTCCTCTTTCTTTTCAGCGCTCAAGTCTCATGCGATGATTACTGGTAATGTAGAATCATCTCATAAAAATGCATACTCTAAGTGGTCAGGCAATTGTTTTAGCTCTAATTTAGGAGGTTCATCAATCGAGGGTTTTTGTCTTCGTTCGTCTTTTAACTTAAGACCTTCATAACTTATGTGCCTTGTGACAATCTCATGAGAGTTCAACCCCTTCATTACTTCTTGTACTTCAATGGTGGCTTCATCTTCCTCCCCACCTTGAACGAGACACAGTTCCAACGTGTCTTCAAGAATGATTTACTGGAAATTGTCTTGAACAAAGTAATCAATAACATCAATAAAATAACAAGAATCATCTTGTTCTCTAGAAGATCACATAGCATCACAGATTTTAAAGACAACTGCTTCTTCACCAACCCTTAGCACTAATTTACCATCCCCTACATCGATAACAGCTCTAGCAGTAGCTAAAAATGGGCGTCCCAAAATTAAAGGTACCTCAATATCTTCATCCATGTCAAGCACAACAAAATCAATAGGGAATATAAATTTATCTACTTTTACTAGCACATCTTCAATTATTCTCCTAGGATATTTAACAGATCTATCAGCTAATTGTATACTCATCCTAGTGGGTTTTGGTTCCTCTAGACCTAGTTGCTTGAACATTTTGTAGGGCATTAGGTTCATACTAGTACCTAGATCAGCTAAGGCTTTTTCAATGATTAAACTACCAATTAAGGAGGGAATAGTAAAACTCCCTGGATCTTTCAGTTTGGCTGGCAGTTTATTTTGGAGAATAGCTGAGCATTCCTCGTTAAGTTCCACTATGGCTAATTCTTCCAACTTCTTTTTATTTGTGAGAAGTTTCTTCAAAAACTTTGCGTATTTTGGCATCTGCGAAATTACTTCAACAAAAGGTAAGTTAATATGTAGCTGCTTAAAAAGTTCAAGAAATTTACCGAATTGAGCATCCGTGCGGTCTTTCTTCAACTTTGCCAGATATGGTATAGGTGATTGATACTTTTTAATTGCTAGTGGAGTACTTTCTTTAGGTTCTGCCTCCTCTACCTTGTCTTTCGTAGATTCCTGAGCAGGCTTCTTTTCGGGTTCAGTGAGTACTTTCCCATCTCGTAGAGTAATTGCTTTGACATGTTCTCTAGGGTTTGGCTCAGTATTGCTCGGCAAACTACCTTGTGGTCTATCAGATATCATCTTTACGAGTTGACCAATTTGATTTTCGAGCCCTTAAATGGATGCTTGCTGGTTCTTTAGTGCTGTTTCGGTGTCTTGGAAACGGGTTTCTAATGCGGCCATAAATTTGGTGAACATCTCTTCAAGGTTTAGCTTTTTCTCTTGTTGTGGAGGTGGCTGTTGAAATCCTAGAAGAGGCTGTTGTCTTTGATTTCCTTGTCCTCCCTATGAAAAATTGAGGTAGTTCTGCCAACCTGTATTATAAGTATTACTATAAGGATTATTTTGAGGTCTAGAATTGTTACCCATATAGTTGGCTTGCTCGGTTTCTACGCTGTGTCCAAAGGAGGAGTAATCTGGATTGAACATATTTCCCTAAGTTGCGTCACACTGCATCACTGGGTGTGCCTGCGTAGAACCAACAAAATTATCAAACTTTTTATTTAAAAGTTCTACCTGATTAGTAAGCATGGTGAGAGCATCAATGTTAAAAACTCCTGCAGCTTTTATCGGCTTTGTCCTCATGACTTACCACTGATAGTTATTCAGTGACATCTCTTCTATAAACTCATAGGCTGCTTCGGGAGTTTTATTGTTGATTGTTCCTCCGGCGGCTACATCAATCATCTATCTTGTTGAAGGATTCAAATCATTGTGAAAAGTTTGAACTTGTAACCACAAAGGTAAGCCATGGTAAGGGCGCCTTCTCAAAAGATCTTTGTATCTCTCCCAGGCATCATAAAGTGTCTCTAAATCCATCTGCACAAAAGAAGAGATATCATTACGCAATTTAGCTATTTTAGCTGGAGGAAAATACTTAAGTAAAAATTTTTCAGTCATCTGTTCCCATGTAGTGATTGAGCCTCGTGATAGAGAATTTAGCCATTGCTTAGCTTTATTCCTTAGGGAAAAAGGAAATAATCGGGGGCGAATGGCATCATCGGAAACACCATTGATTTTAAAGGTATCACAGAATTCCAAGAAATTGGCTAAATGTGAATTAGGATCCTCATCCTGTAACCCATCAAACTACACAAATTGCTGAATCATCTAAATAGTGTTAGGTTTCAATTCAAAATTATTTGCAGCAACAGCAGGTCTAATAATACTAGATTGAGTACCAGCCAAATTAGGTTTAGCATAATCATACATAGTACGAGGAGCATCGTTTTGGTTCACCGGTTCTGCGGCTATTGCAGGAGTTGGTAGATTGTCTTGATTTGCTTCCATCTCTTCAGTAGGTTCAGGTTCTTGTTCCTGCTCCGGATATTGTGGGCTTCGCCTAATCTCTCTACGATTTCTACGAACTGTAGCTTCTAAATCTTCGTCAAAAAGCAGTGGTCCTACTGGGTTTCTTCTAATCATAAACTAGAGATACCTAGAAGGGGAAAAAGCAAAGAAAATTAAAATAAATAAATAAATAAATAAAAATAAAAAATTGAAAATAAATAAAAATAATAATGGCTAAAGTAATAGAAATCGAGTGTTATTAATATTTTAGTTTCCCGGCAACGGTGCCAAAAACTTGATATGCGTGATATGAAGTAATAAAATTTATAATAATGATCAAACCAAAAACTAACTATTATCACAATTTTAAGGCAAGTGCACCTATTGAACAGTAGTATAGCTTAGTGGCAAGACCGAGATATCGTATCCAAGGGAACGAAAAGTACTAGTACTAACTTTCTTTTTAGTATTTAACCTAGAAATAAAAAGGGGTTTTTATGAAACTAAACTAATTCTAACACTAAACTAAGAATGCACAAAAAAGTAAGTTAGGGAAAAAATCTTAGGAAAACTGAATGATTTGGATAATACTCAAGGGAGAATCCACCTAGATTTCACTTGTTATCAACTATTGAACTAGATGATTTATCCATTTGACTTGATCCGTAGAAATCCCTAGCTTATGTTAATATCTCTCTCGAAACTAAAAACAACTAACCCTAGGTTCATTAATTGAAATCTCTTTCTAATTAAAACCCCTAGAATCGTATTAACTCGATCTATGGATCCCCTTTTTAGGTTTGACCCTAATCCGGTAGATTTTCGTCGTCCTATCTCTAGGATTGCGATCAACTCCACTTAATTGTGTTGCATCTACTCCTATGCAGGGACTTTTGCTCCTCTACATAAGCACATTAGACTTAAATTAATATCCCGGAAATATCAACTTAAGAGTTAAAAACACAATTAAGAACAAATCAAATATTTATCATATAATTCAAGAAAAATTAGGTTTCATCCCCCTCAAGTATTTGGGGGATTTAGTTCATAATTATAAAAGAAAACATCTTAGAAGAATAAAAATAACAAAACATGAAGAACCCAAAAACCCTTATAGGAATTTGAAGAGAGATCTTCAGCCTTGAGGAAGAATTCGGCTTCGGGGATGAATCAATCGGCTTCCTTTGGAGTAATTCCTTGCTTCTACTATCTGTGTTGGTAGAAATAAGGCACTCTTTTGTGGGAGAAAAAGTACCTTTTTGAGGGGAGAAAAGTCTCCCTTTGTAGTTGCCCCCTATGGACTTTATATAGAGCTTTGGAGTGTCTTTCTTAGGCCCTAAGTAGCCTTTTCTGAGTGAAATTATACTTCCTCACGATAGGGACACGCCCGTGTGCCACGCCCGTGTAGATCGAGGCCCAGCCGTGGTCAGGTCTGTTGATGGTGGCACGGCCGTGTGGTCTGGCCATGCTTGTCGGGTTGGGCCGCGTGTGGGCTCAAGGTGGCACGGCCGTGTGGCACAGTTGTATGGTGAATCTCTAGGCCTTGTTGATTATTGAATCTGGCCTAATTTGCCCGTTGTTGACCCGTTTCTTGCTCTTTTCTCTTCCTTAAGCTTACCTGGGCATAAAACATGAAATAGAAGGATTAAGAGCACCAATTTCCACACATTTAATGCTAATTCATCTAGAAATTAGGCTAAGCATGAGGTAAAAACATTTATAATTACCGTTTATCAGGGCAATTCAAGTGCAATCATGATTCTATGTGTTCCAACCCTCGACAATGCTTACTGAGGGTATATTTGACTCTATTCTGACTTCAGTTTATGTGTTACTTGTGAATGAATGTGTGATATGTTAGGTACTGAATCTGACTGTATGAGTGTACATACTTCTGAAATTGATTGACTGATTGTGAAGTACTATTTGAAATTGCATTCTGAATTGGTACATCTGCATACATACATTTGCATACACACAGCTGCATATTAAGTTTTGGGTGGGATTTTGAAGAGCAGAGAGATTTACGATTTGGCAGTTTAACTGCATACTGTAGCCCCTAATACCCAAAGGGTCGAGGGTAGTCCCAACACCCTAAAGGTCGTGGACGATTTGACTGTACTGCATATTTTTACACTGCACTGTACAGCACATACGACAGCATCGCTCGTATCATTGACTGATCTGGCAGTTTTACTGCAACGTATCGATATAGTGGATTTTCGCATTGTACTGTATCGTATGTACGTTAGCTATGCTATGTACTACTATCTGATCTGGCAGTTCCTACAACATGTCTGTATCGTGGTTTACCACATTTTATAGTACAGCTTATACGCTAGCTTTGGTGTGTAATATATGTGATTGGTAGTCTATCTGCATACTGATAGCCCCAATTCCAAGAGGGTCAAAGGTGGTCCCAATACCCTGAGGGTGGTGGACAATGTTGATGATTATCGTTGTCAGGAAACCCAGGATGACATCATATGGATTGCAGGGTTGGATGGGCTTTTTGAGGTCCTACTTGGAGTGTAGGAATGGGTGGGTTGATTTAATCCCCACAGGGAGTGTAAGGTTGGACGGAGATGGTGTGTTGGCTGTATGGGTGGGTTATTTTATAACTCATTCGCACTCATGTGCATCTAATTGATTTGTTGACTGATTTGATATTTGTGAATGGTTGAGAATTTATGATATTGTGACTTAATGTGATGCTATGATTGTAACACCCTATAACTTCCAACCGTCGCCGGAATAGAGTTATAAGGTATTACTTATCAGAAAGCAGATCAGATTTAACACCTTACTTAAAGACTAATATTTTGACATGCAAAATTTTACTATTCAATTTGTAATTACCTAAGTCATAGCCGAATACAAGACTTTTCCCAAGTTTATAACACATTTGCATATTCGTATAATAAGGCCTAGAATAACTGCAACACCTATTTCTTAATATGCATAATTCTCAAACGAACATATACAACTACAAGTCAATCCATTCAATGTTTAACCGTACCAAACAAAAATAAATAAACTATAAGCAAATATATGAGTATAATGTCTTAGGGAGCCATTTTCACATGGCTTAGAACGTTTACAGGACTAGAAGTATCAAAATCTATCCTATACATGCCATCTTTAAAGGGGTACTACAAAATACCAATTTAAGGTTGGATAGTGTGAACAACTTTGACTTAAGATCACCGAGTCCGTAACTGCCGTACCGAAACTGTAAAACAGAGCATTTGAAACAAAACCGGGTAAGCATGCAAATGCTTAGTAAGTTATAAACAACGAAATTATTAAGAAAGTATATATTTATAAATCTGAATGGAAGGTAAGCTTTCTTTTTCAGTTATCCTCTTGCTCGAATAGCAACCTATCAAGTATTCATTCTATCTTTTCTTTAACCATATTGCAAAAGTAGTAGCAAAGTACTCAATTAAAGTTATCAAGACCAAATATGTTCTAATTCAATTTCCATACTAAAATTGGAGTTATACACACGAACCACATGTACATAAGATTGATCTCTTGTAATCGGAACTTTACTTGATGATCAGGTCGCAAACATTCAAAAATCATTTCAACAACAGACAAAGTGTCCTCATAAATTACTGAAATCACAAATCTAATAGAACCACCTTCTCGAATAGGAATAAGTTATATACCTGAATGACGTACAGCATGTGGATTCCTTTATTGGATTATATTAATGTAAATTTGAGAATTTCACACACAAACTCCTACGAAATTTCAACCCTTAAATAACATAAAAACGGATGCCCTTCGGAATTAAATCAGAATTTGGCTCTGGCTCAAAGCCCTTCGGAACTAGGTCTGGTTTTCTCACTGGCTCTAAAGCCCTTCGAGACTAGGCTCGGATCATCACATTGGTTCAAAAACCCTTCGAGACTAAGCTCGGATCATCACATTGGTTCGAAAACCCTTCGAGACTAAGCTCGGATCATCAAACTCAATACATTCGCACTCGTATATATGTAAATCAAGTCACAGTCGAATATCTTTCTCATTACTTAATTACCATAACAACATGTATACTTAATACATAACATTCGGTTCTCTAGAAATAATATAAGGAAAATTTCATTTCGAATGATGGCTAAATTCAACGTAGCAAACGATTCTCCAAACATTCCGTAAATTTATCTTTTCTCGTAACAAAATTCGAATTTAGTCTTTAAGTCTAAAATTTACATAATATGCACACATAGTGTAAATTCATTAGGTCATAAGCTAAAATTTATTTCTTAAAACTTACCTTGTAACTTTCCGATTAATTACGGGGCGACTATTCTGTCACTTTGGCTTTCCCCTTATCCGAAGTTGTTTTTCGATGCTCTTGAGCTTGATTTAAACTAGAACTATAGCCGAATGCCTTAGCCCTTTTTCCCCCTTCTCACTTTCGGCAATTGAAGAACAAGAAAGAAAATGAATTTTGCCTTGTTCTTTTCACAATTTTCTTTATCATTAAAATTGACATTATAATTATCCACCAATCAAATGTCCCTTAATAAGAAAATGTAAAAAAAAATTAATGCTTTAAAAGCTTGCATGGCCGGCCACTAAAAGAATATTGGTAATTTTGACATGCAAGGCCAAGTATTTTAAAGCCATGTAATATTCGGTTCTTCCAATTTAACCTATATCATTTCCAAATTTTATCACTAAAGTCCTATTCACTAATTAACCATTAAATCAAAAATTTTACGGCACCAAAATTTGTACACACTATCAAACACAAAGAAATTTCATGTATAATAATATTTTCGAGGTTCTCTGACTAGGTTTAACGGTTTAGAAATTGTTTTCCCGATTAAGGCTTAATTTGGGTTGTCACAACTCTCCCCCCTTTAGGGATTTTCGTCCCCGGAAATCTTACCAGAAAATAAATTTGGATATCTTTCCTTCATAGCTTCCTCGGGCTCCCAAGTTGACTCTTTGATCCCGTGCTTGAGCCACAGCACTTTAACCAATGGAATCTTCTTATTTCGTAATTCTTTAACCTCTCAAGTTAAAATGCGGATAGGTTCTTCCTCATAACTCAAATCAGGTTGAATTTCTACTTCCGACGGATTAATCACATGTGAAGGATCGGATCTATAACGAAGGAGCATCGAAACATGGAAGACATTATGAATCCTTTCAAATTCAGGGGGCAAAATCAATCTGTACGCTACCAGCCCAATCCGTTCCAAAATCTCATACGGTCCGATGAATCTCGGACTCAACTTACCTTTCCGACCGAATCTGAGTATCTTTTTCCACGGTGAAACTTTTAAAAACACTTTGTCACCAATCTGGTACTCGATATTTTTACGTTTCAGGTCAGCGTACGATTTCTGACGATCAGATGCCACTTTCAAACTATCACAGATCTTTTTCACTTTCTGCTCTGCTTCTTTAACTAAATCGATCCCGAGAATCTTATTCTCACTTAGCTCGGACCAAAACAGAGGTGTACGACATTTACGACCATAAAGAGCTTCGTAGGGTGCCATCTGAATACTCAACTAGAAGCTGTTATTATACGCGAATTCAACTAGGGGTAAGTATTTCTCCCATGAACCACTAAACTCAAGAATACAACATCTCAACATGTCCTCAAGTATCTGAATAACCCGTTCAGTTTGACCGTCTGTCTGCGGATGGAAAGCTGTGCTGAAATGAAGTTTAGTACCCAATGCTTCATGTAATTTCTTCCAAAATCGCGAAGTAAAGCGAGGATCTCGGTCTGAGACGATAGAAGTCAGCACTCCGTGCAATCGTACAATCTGGGAAACGTACAATTCCGCTAGTTTATCAAGTGAAAAATCCGTGCGAACAGGAATGAAATGAGCTGACTTCGTTAATCTATCAACAATAACCCAAATGGAGTCTTTCTTGCTCGGTGTCAACGGTAAGCCCGACACAAAGTCCATAGTAACACGATCCCACTTCCACTCGGGTATCAAAATCGGTTGAAGTAATCCCGACGGCACCTGATGTTCCGCTTTCACTTGCTGACAAACTAGGCACTTAGATACAAAATTAGAAATATCTCGTTTCATGCCGTGCCACCAATATTGTCGTTTCAAATCATTATACATTTTCGTACTACCCGGATGAACTGACATTCGGCTATTATGGGCTTCATTCAAAATCATCGAAACTAGCTCAGACTTTTTCGGAACACACAATCGGTCCTTAAATCTCAAGCAATCTTTTTCATCAATTTGAAACTCTATATCCTCTCCCAACATACATTAAGCTCGCTTAGCAAGCAAATTGTCATCGTCTTTTTGAGCCTCACAAATTTGTCGTATAAACACCGGCTCTGCTTTTAATTCAGCTACCAACACAGTATCTGCCGACATCGATAATTTCACATTCATAGCTCGCAAGGAAAATAGAGATTTTAGACTAAGGGCATCTGCAACTACATTCGCTTTACCGGGGTGATAATCAATAGTAAGCTCGTAGTCTTTAAGCAATTCTAACTACCGCCTTTGTCTCAAATTCAAATCCCTTTGTGTCATCAGATACTTGAGACTTTTGTGATTAGAGAAGATGTGACATTTCTCACCGAACAAATAGTGTCGCCAGATCTTCAAGGCAAAAACAATAGCGGCTAATTCAAGATCATGAGTCGGATAATTCCGCTCGTGAAGCTTCAATTGTCTTGAAGCATAAGCAATCTTGCATCAAAACGCAGCCTAATCCGTTCAGAGATGCATCACTATAAACTACAAACTCTTTGCCAGTTTCTGGTTGAACTAACACTGAAGCTTCCGTTAAAAGGGTTTTCAGCTGGTCGAAACTTTGCTGACACTTATCCGACCACTCGAATTTGACATCTTTTTGCAACAATCTCGTCAATGGAGTCGCAATCATCGAAAAACCTTTGACGAATCGTCGGTAATAACCGGCGAGCCCTAAGAAACTTCAAACCTCAGAAACATTTTTAGGGGGTTTCCAGTAGAGAATAGCTGAAATTTTGTTCAGATCAACTCGAATACCCGAAGTAGACACTATATGCCCCAAGAAGCCGACCTTGCGCAACCAGAATTCGCACTTGCTGAATTTCGCATACAATTGATTTTCACGTAAAGTCTGAAGTACAAGTCTCAAATGCTAAGCATGTTCGGTTTCATCGCGAGAGTAGATCAAAATATCATCGATGAACACCACTACAAAACGGTCCAAAAACGTCCTGAATACCCGATTCATCAAGTCCATGAATACTGCAGGGGCATTTGTGAGCCCAAACGGCATTACTAAGAACTCGTAGTGTCCGTACCTCGTTCTGAATGCTGTCTTCGGCACGTCAGAATCTCTAACTCTCAACTGATAATAGCCAGATCGCAGGTCAATTTTTGAAAATACCGAAGCTCCTTTCAACTGGTCAAACAAGTCATCAATTCGGGGCAACGGATACTTGTTCTTTACAGTGGCTTTATTTAACTGTCTGTAGTCGATACACATCCTCAGAGTCCCGTCCTTCTTTTTCACGAATAAAACTGGTGCACCCCAGAGTGAGAAACTCGGTCGTGCAAAGCCTCTGTCAGTCAGTTCTTGCAGCTGAGATTTCAATTCCTTTAACTCTGTAGGTGCCATACGATAAGGGGAAATCGAAATCGGCGTCGTACCTGGAACCAATTCTATACCAAACTCAACCTCTTTAATAGGCGGCAATCCCGGCAATTCCTCGGGAAACACGTCCGGATACTCTCTAACGACAGGTACGGTCTTGAGTTCCCGTTCTGACACTTTATCGTCTAAAACATAAGCCAGATACGCTTCATAGCCCTTTCTCATGTATTTCTGAGCCGACATGGTCGTAATTACAGCAGATGGCCCGTTTAGATCAAGGGACTCAATTCGGATTATTTCATTATTTGAACATCGCAAATCAATAGTTTTTCGCTTGCAATTTACTATCGCATCATGAACAGTCAGCCAATCCATTCCGAGAATAATGTCAAATTCATCGAATGGTAGAAGCATCAAATCAGCCGGAAAACAGAAATCTCAAACCATTAGAGGACATTGCTTACATACTTTATCAACCAGAACACAACGACCCAAAAGATTCGACACTCGAATTACGAACTCAGTAGACTCAACAGGAAGAGTCTTAGTAGAGGCTAAAGTTTCACACACATATGAATGGGTCGAACCAGGATCAATCAAAGCAATAACATCAGTGTTAAAGAGTGTGAAGGTACCGGTAATAACATCTAGAGAAGAAGCCTCCTCCCGGGCACGAATGGCATATGCTCTGGCAGGTGCTCGAGCCTCGGATCTGACGGCAGTGTCTCGAGTCCCTCTCTGACTACCACTAGTATTACCTCCTCGCCGCGGTGGTCTGCCCTGTGCCGCTGTGCTACTAGGTCTCTGACTCGAATCGATAATGCGTTCATCATTTCTCGGACAATCTTTAATAAAATGATCGGCAGATCCACATCTGAAGCAAGAGCGATCGCGATGCCTATAACTCCCCGGGTGCCACTTACCACAATATTTGCAATCGGATCTATCCCGCCGGTCGTTTCCAACGCTGGCGATGGAAGTAGCTCACGAGCTCACGGGAGGTCGATGATGTTCATGTCTCGAAAAACCCGATGTATATTTAGATCGACCCAAGTCATCCCTAGTCTTTTTGGACGATTGCTGAACAGATTTTCCCGCAGATCTGTTACGGAACTCTCTAGCTCCCTCCTCGGCTTTTCGTTTCTCAATTCCGAGCTCTTCGGCTTTACATGCTCGTTCGACTAGAACGACAAATTCTTTAATTTCCAGAATTCCCACAAGCAATCTGATTTCTTCGTTTAACCCGTCCTCGAATCGCTTACACATAATAGCCTCTGAGGATACACATTCACGAGCATATCGGCTGAGACGTATGAATTCTCTCTCGTATTCAGCTACTGACATCTGACCTTGCTTGAGTTCAAGAAATTCCCTCCGTTTCTGATCGATGAACCTCTGAATAATATATTTCTTACGGAACTCGGTTTGGAAGAACTCCCAGGTGACCCGTTCTTTCAGAACAACAGAAACCAAAGTATTCCACCAATAGTAGGCAGCATCACGTAACAGAGATACCGCGCATTTCAGACACTCCTCGGGTGTACAGGACAGTTCATCAAACACTCGAATGGTATTGTCGAGCCAAAACTCGGCCCGTTCGTCATCGTCACTAGGGGTAGCCCGGAACTCTTCAGCCCCATATTTTCTAATTTTATCAACAGGGGGCCTACTCGATCTCACCGGATCTGTCGCTGGAGGGGCCATATAAGTCGGAAGCGGAGTATTCGGGGGCGGGGGCTGTGGAACAGCCGGATTCGATCAAATGAATTGAGCGAACCAGTCACTCATCATCGCATAAAAGGCTTGTCTAGTGTCATCATCCCGATGACTAATATTCGGCTGAGAGTCGGGCGGCGCTGTCCCTTGCGCGGGAGCAGGCGCTACACTCTCGACATCGTCCGCTACGGCTCGATCAGGTTCGGGATCTATTCTATACCAAAATCACATTTCAAATGTCAGAAGTCATCACACTATCGTATTAACATAAATGGCATGTATAGCTAGACTCATACTTACTACGGTAGTCCGAGAATCGACTAAACCGTAGCTCTGATACCAATAAAATGTAACACCCTATAACTTCCAACCGTCACCGGAATAGAGTTATAAGGTATTACTTATCAGAAAGCAGATTAGATTTAACACCTTACTTAAAGACTGATATTTTGACATGCAAAATTTTGCTATTCAATTTGTAATTACCTAAGTCATAGCCGAATACAAGACTTTTCCCAAGTTTATAACACATTTGCATATTCGTATAATAAGGCCTAGAATAACTGCAACACCTATTTCTTAATATGCATAATTCTCAAACGAACATATACAACTACAAGTCAATCCATTCAATGTTTAACCGTACCAAACAAAAATAGATAAACTATAAGCAAATATATGAGTATAATGTCTTAGGGAGCCATTTTCGCATGGCTTAGAACGTTTACAGGACTAGAAGTATCAAAATCTATCCTATACATGCCATCTTTAAAGGGGTACTACAAAATACCAATTTAAGGTTGGATATTGTGAACAACTTTGACTTAAGATCACCGAGTCCGTAACTGCCGTACTGAAACTGTAAAACAGAGCATTTGAAACAAAACCGGGTAAGCATGCAAATGCTTAGTAAGTTATAAACAACGAAATTATTAAGAAAGTATATATTTATAAATCTGAATGGAAGGTAAGCTTTCTTTTTCAGTTATCCTCTTGCTCGAATAGCAACCTATCAAGTATTCATTCTATCTTTTCTTTAACCATATTGCAAAAGTAGTAGCAAAGTACTCAATTAAAGTTATCAAGACCAAATATGTTCTAATTCAATTTCTATACTAAAATCGGAGTTATACACACAAACCACATGTACATAAGATTGATCTCTTATAATAGGAACTTTACTTGATGATCAGGTCGCAAACATTCAAAAATCATTTCAACAACAGACAAAGTGTCCTCATAAATTACTGAAATCACAAATCTAATAGAACCACCTTCTCGAATAGGAATAAGTTATATACCTGAATGACGTACAGCATGTGGATTCCTTTATTGGATTATATTAATGTAAATTTGAGAATTTCACACACAAACTCCTACGAAATTTCAACCCTTAAATAACATAAACACGGATGCCCTTCGGAATTAAATCAGAATTTGGCTCTGGCTCAAAGCCCTTCGGAACTAGGTCCGGTTTTCTCACTGGCTCTAAAGCCCTTTGAGACTAGGCTCGGATCATCACATTGGTTCGAAAACCCTTCGAGACTAAGCTCGGATCATCACATTGGTTCGAAAACCCTTCGAGACTAAGCTCGGATCATCAAACTCAATACATTCGCACTCGTATATATGTAAATCAAGTCACAGTCGAATATCATTCTCATTACTTAATTACCATAACAACATGTATACCTAATACACAACATTCGGTTCTCTAGAAATAATATAAGGAAAATTTCATTTCGAATGATGGCTAAATTCAACGTAGCAAACGATTCTCCAAACATTCCGCAAATTTATCTTTTCTCGTAACAAAATTCGAATTTAGTCTTTAAGTTTAAAATTTACATAATATGCACACATAGTGTAAATTCATTAGTTCATAAGCTAAAATTTATTTCTTAAAACTTACCTTGTAACTTTTCGATTAATTACGGGGCGACTATTCTGTCACTTTGGCTTTCCCCTTATCCGAAGTTGTTCCTCGATGCTCTTGAGCTTGATTTAAACTAGAACTATAGCCGAATGCCTTAGCCCTTTTTCCCCCTTCTCACTTTCGGCAATTGAAGAACAAGAAAGAAAATGAATTTTGCCTTGTTCTTTTCACCATTTTTTTATCATTAAAATTGACATTATAATTATCCACCAATCAAATGTCCCTTAATAAGAAAATGTAAAAAAAAATTAATGCTTTAAAAGCTTGCATGGCCGACCACTAAAAGAATATTGGTAATTTTGACATACAAGGCCAAGTATTTTAAAGCCATGTAATATTCGATCCTTCCAATTTAACCTATATCATTTCCAAATTTTATCACTAAAGTCCTATTCACTAATTAACCATTAAATCAAAAATTTTACGGCACCAAAATTTGTACACACTATCAAACACAAAGAAATTTCATGTATAATAATATTTTCGAGGTTCTCTGACTCGGTTTAACGGTTTAGAAATTGTTTTCCCGATTAAGGCTTAATTTGGGTTGTCACAATGATTGAATGTGATTGTACTGTTGACCGAAAGGCACTCGAGCCGATGAGAATTCTGTGGACTCTGTTTATATTTGTCTGACTGAAATTTTTTTATGACTGACTTATGAGTTACTGCTACCGTATCTGAATGGCACATGAGACTGAGTGTGTATGATTGTCCCATGTGACCGAAAAGTATCTATGGTATACTGTTTTTCAGCAAATACGCTCAACTGTCATCTATCGTTAAGTTTACTTTGCATATATTAACCGGTTTTGAATAATTCTGTAAGCTAGTTCTGCTTCACAACTGAATCTGAACTGTTTCTAGCCCTTCTATTTCTGTTTTTTTGTCCCTGTTTCTATTTCTGTAGATTAACTGGTTTGATCTCACACTGAGCTCGAGCAACTCACTATCTCTTTCCCTTTTAGGTACAATTCTGGATTTTGGATGCTAGACTCAGTACGTGGAGGTCTCGGAGTGTTTTGGTAGAAATAAGTTATAAGCTTTTATTTTCATGTTTTAATTGTTATTCGTTTAAGTTTGTACTGTAAAGTTTCATAATACTATGGTACAACTCTTGTTAAGTTTTCATTCGTACGTTTTATACTGTTTAACTTACAAATGAACTTTATATAATTAATCATTTTGATTTGCTTCGAAATAAACGTTTTCGAAAAATAAATTTTGAACGACTCGATTTGTAAAATTTCCTCACGATCACTTCGGTGATCAATGTAGCATTCTAAATTCAGTCTAGACTTCTAGGCCAGGTTTGGGGTGTTACAGTAGGGCTCGTGATCAAATTGATTGATTGTGTTTTGCATGTTTATCTTAAATATAAAGAAACACTAAGTTAATTACCATATTATACGAACTTACTAAGCATTATATGCTTACTCTGTTTTATTTTTCCTGTTCTATAGTAACTTGGAAGCTCACTGGATTGGAAGCTTGGTGGAGATCACTCACACTATCCATCGGCTCATTTGATACATATGGTAAATAAATTATGGTTATAATGGCATGTATAGGTTGATTAGCCAATGTTGGTTTATAAATGTTTGATTTGTAACTAGCCATTGGCATAGCTTGTATTTGGCATGTTTTTGAGTTGCATATAATTATGGTTTTAACATGTTTGATATGTGTTTAAAATGGACAAATGATGAGATGTTATATGCATAAGGATGATAATTAAGGATGGTATAAAATTGATGAATATGCTAATAAATATGAATAGTTGATTGGTAAGTTTAGATATTTAAACCTATGAATTGATATATCATTTACAAGTCCTAATTAAGGCTTGGTTAAATGTCTTAAATTGGTTCTTGAATGTGTTTAAATGTTGATTGATAAACGCTAAATTATACATATTTTTACCTCATATTTTGCCTATATTTTGGATGAATTATTAATTATTTAGTGAGAATTGGTGCTTTTAACCTTTCTTTTTCATATCTTATACTCAGAAGAGCATAGGGAAGAGAAAAGAACCAAAAATGGACCAAAAATGAGGAAAATGGGCCAAAAATAGCTTAACGCAAGGCCCAAGGATTTACCGCACGGCCGTGTAACATAAAGATCACACGGTCCAACCCCGACAAGCACGGCCAGGCCACACGGTCGTGCCCCATAAACAGAATATCACACGGCCTCTGTCGAAGTCACATGGGCGTGGCACACGGGCGTGTTCTAGTCGTGAGGAAGGGGAATTTCACTCAAATTGGGATGCTTAGAGGCTAAGAAAGTCTCCCCACAAGCTCTCTATATAAAGACCTCATGAGGCAAAGGGAGATATACGTTTTTAGAGATATTTTTCTTCTCGTCTTTCTGCCACACTGAAGGTAGAAGCAAGGGATTACTCCAAGGGAGAAGCCGATTGATTCATCCCAGAAGCCGGAATTCTGTAGCAATATAGGGGATCTCTCTAAATTCTTTTAGGGATTTTTGGGTTCTTTTATGTTTTGCTATTTTATATCTTCTGTGATGTTTCTCTTCTTTATTATGAACTAAACCTCTCAAATACTTGAGGGGGATGAAACCTAAGACAGATCTTGTTATTTATTCTTGATTTATTTGATAAATACTTGAATTGTTCTAAATTATGCGTTCTTCATTCTTGATTTAATAATCCTAGGTATTATTTCAAGAATTAGATGTGCTTAGAGCAGAGGAGCAAAAGTCCCTATGATAAGAGTAGATCTACCATAATTAAGCGGAGTTGCATGCAACCCTAGACATAGGGCGACATAAATCTGCCGGATTATGGTCAAACCTAATATGGGAGCCATAGATCGAATTAATGCAACCTAGGGAGTTAATTAATAAGGGAACTTTAATTAACAACTTAGGCCTAGTTGCTCTTCACCTCGACGGAGGGTTTAGCATAAGTTAGGGATCTCTACGGATCAAGCTCGGGTCGCCCGCATGACAGGCGGGAATACTTACCACTATACTACAACGACAGGTGCACTTGCCTCAACGTCATGATATTAGTTAGTTTTGGTGTGTCAAATTCTTTATAAATTTTATTACTTCATATCACGCGATATCAAGTTTTTGGCGCCGTTGCCGGGGAACTAAAATATTACGAAAGCTCGATTTCTATTACTTTAGCCATTAATATATTTATTTATTTATTTATTTTTCTTTTATTTTTATTTTCAGTTTTTATTTATTTTTATTTTTATTTTCTTTTAAATTTTTGAGTTTTCTTTGCTTTCTCCTTTTAGGTATTTTTAGTTTATGACTAGAAACAACCCAACAGGACCACTACTTTTCGACGAAGATCTAGAAGCAACAGTTCGCAGAAATCGCAGGGAAATTAGACGCAGTCTACATTATCCAGAACAAGAACCTGAGCAAGAGCCAAAACCTACAGAAGAGATGGAAGAAAATCAAAACGTTCCACCACCTCCTGCAATAGTCGCGCCATAAGCAAATCAAGAAGAAGCTCCTCCCACTATGTATGATTATGCTAAACCTAGTTTGGCTGGTACCCAAACTAGCATTCTTAGACCTACTATTGCTGCTAATAATTTCGAGTTAAAGCCTAACACTATTCAGATGATACAGCAATTGGTGCAGTTTGATGGTTTACAGGACGAAGATCCAAACTCACACATAGCCAATTTTTTGGAACTTTGTAATACCTTCAAAATAAATGGCGTTTCTGATGATGCCATTCGATTGAGGCTATTTCCATTCTCTTTGAGAAATAAAGCCAAACAGTGGTTAAATTCGTTACCACGAGGCTCAATTACCACATGGGAGTAGATGACCGAAAAATTTTTACTCAAATATTTTCCTCCAGCTAAAACAGCCAAATTACGAAACAATATTTCTTCTTTTGTGCAAATGGATTTAGAAACACTATACGATGCATGAGAGAGATACAAAGATCTTCTGAGAAGGTGCCCTCATCATGGTCTACCTTTGTGGCTACAAGTTCAAACCTTCCATAACGGTTTAAACCCGTCAACTAGACAAATGATCGATGCAGCCGTAGGAGGGACGATCAATAATAAAACACCTGAAGCAGCTTATGAATTTATTGAAGAGATGTCATTGAATAATTATCAGTGGCAAGTCATGAGGACAAAGCCAACAAAAGCCGCAGGAGTTTATAATATTGATGCTGTCGCCATGCTTACTAACCAAGTAGAACTTTTGAATAAAAAGTTTGATAATTTTGTTAGTTCTACGCAGGCACAACCAGTGATGCAATGTGATGCGACTCAAGGAAACACGTTTAATCCTGATTTCGCATCTTATGGATACAGCATGGAAACAGAACAAGCCAACTATATGGGTAACAATTCTAGATCTCAAAATAACCCTTATAGTAATACTTATAATGCAGGTTGGAGAAATCACCCAAATTTTTCATGGGGAGGACAAGGAAATCAAAGACAACAGCCTCCTCCGGAATTTTAGCAACCACCACCACAACATGAGAAGAAGCGGAATCTTGAGGAGATGTTCACCAAATTTATGGCCGCATCAGAGACACGTTTTCAAAGCACTGAAACGGCACTGAAAAATCAGCAAGCATCAATTCAAGGGCTTGAAAACCAAATTGGTCAACTTGCAAAATTAATCTCAGAAAGACCACAGGGAGGATTACCAAGTAATACTGAGCCAAATCCCAGAGAACATGTCAAGGCGATTACTTTAAGAGATGGAAAGGTCTTAGCCGAACCCGAAAAGAAGACTATACCAGAAATTTCAGAAGAAAAGGAAACGGAACCCGAGGATAACACTCCACCGCCACTTAAGGAATACAAACCGCGCATCCCATATCCGGCAAAATTGATGAAAGACCATATAGATGCTCAATTCGGTAAGCTCCTTGAATTTTTCAAACAATTACACATTAACTTACCTTTTGTTGAAGCAATTTCACAGATGCCGAAGTATGCGAAGTTCCTCAAAGAACTTCTAACAAATAAAAGGAAGTTGGAAGAAATGGCCACGGTAGAACTCAACGAGGAATGCTCAGCTATTCTCTAAAATAAACTGCCAGCAAAACTAAAAGATCCAGGGAGTTTTACTATCCCTTGTCTGATTGGTAGTTTACTTATTAAAAAAGCTTTAGCTAATTTAGGTGCTACCAGTAATCTCATGCCTTACAAAATGTTCAAACAACTAGGTCTCGGGGAACCCAACCCTACTAGGATGAGTATTCAATTAGCCGATAGATCTGTTAAATATCCTAGGGGAATCATTGAAGATGTGCTAGTAAAGGTAGATAAATTTATATTCCCTGTTGATTTTGTTGTGCTTGACATGGATGAGAATATTGAAGTACCTTTGATTTTGGGACGACCATTTTTAGCCCCTGCTAGAGCTGTTATTGATGTAGGGGATGGCAAATTAGTAATTAGAGTTGGCGAGGAAGAAGTTGTCTTTAAAATTTATGATGCCATGAGATTCTCTAAAGAACAAGATGATTCGTGTTATTTTGTTGATATTATTGATTATTTTGTTCAAGATAATCTCCAAGAGCTTTCTCTCACAGACACGTTGGAACTGTATCTTGTTCAAGGTGGGGGGAAAGATGAAACCACCCCCGAAATCGAGGAAGTAAGGAAATAATTGGATTCTAATGAAATCATCGCTAGGCACATAAGTTATGAGAATTTAAAGATGAGTGATGAATTGAGACAGAAACCTTCCATTACTGAACCCCTTATATTAGAACTAAAACAACTGCCAGATTATTTAGAATATGCCTTTTTAGGGGAAGAATCAACTTTACCAGTCATTATCGCATCCGATTTAAGCTTTGCAGAGAAAGAGGAACTACTCTATGTATTAAGAGAACATAGACGTGCTATAGCTTGGAAAATTTCAGATATCAAGGGAATTAATCCTTCTTTCTGCACCCACAAAATTTTAATGGAGGATGAATTCAAACCATCAGTGCAAGCCCAGAGACGATTGAATCCCAACATGAAAGAAGTTGTAAAAGCCGAGGTAATTAAACTCCTAGATGCAGGTATTATCTATCCTATTTCTGACAGTTCTTGGGTAAGCCCTGTGCAGGTTGTTCCTAAAAAAGGTGGATTGATCGTGGTGTCTAATGACAAAGAAGAGTTAATACCTACAAGAACAGTCATAGGATGGAGAGTTTGCATTGATTATAGGAAGGTGAATGACGCCACTCGGAAAGATCATTTCCCATTGCCTTTTATTGATCAGATGTTGGAAAGATTATCAGGTCATATGTATTATTGTTTCCTAGATGGCCCCTCTGGTTACTTCCAGATCCCAATAGCTCCAGAAGATCAGGAGAAAACAACGTTCACATGCCCATACGGTACGTTTGCTTATCGCAGAATGCCTTTTGTTTTATGTAACGCTCTTGCTACTTTTCAGCGATGCATGCTAGCTATTTTCAATGAATTCGTGGAAGACATAATGGAGGTATTTATGGATGATTTCTCAGTTTCGGTAATTCTTTCCAACTTTGTCTTAATAACCTAGAACGTGTTTTGATCAGATGTGAAGAGACAAATTTAGTCCTAAATTGGGAAAAATGCCATTTTATGGTTCAAGAGGGTATTATTTTAGGACATAAAATTTCTAGTAAAGAGATAGAGGTAGATAAAGAGAAAATTGAAACTATTGAAAAACTACCTCCTCCTAATTCAGTTAAGGCTATAAGAAGCTTTTTAGGACACGTCGGTTTTTATCGAAGATTCATTAAAGACTTTTCTAAAATAGCTAAGCCTTTAACTAAATTACTAGAAAAAGACGTACTGATAAACACAAAATTATACATATTTTTACCTCACATTTAGCCTATAATTTGGATGGTTTCTTACTAATTTTATAAGAACTGGTGCTCTTAACCCCTCTTTTTCATATCTTATACTCAGGAGAGCATAGGGAAGATGAAAGAACAGAAAATGGGCCTAAAACGGTGAAAAATGGACCAAAAAGCACGAATCACACGGGCCAAGAGATGCCACACGGCCGTGCCACATGGGCGTGCCTCATGAAGATCACACGGACAAAGTCCCGACAAGCACGGCTACTATACACGGGCGTGCTAAATCACACGGCCTCTATCGAACCCATACGGGTGTGGAACATGGGCGTGTTCTAGTCGCGAAAAAGACGAATTTCACTCGAATTGGGATGCTTAGGGCCTAAGAAAGATCTCTATATAAAGATCCCATAAGGCAACATAGAGGAGGTCTTCTTCCACCTTTTACACACCCTTTATATTCTTTTCCTCTCGTCTTTCTGCCACACCACAGGTAGAAGCAAGGGATTACTCGAAGGGAGAAGCCAATCAATTCATCTCAGGAGCCGAAGTTCTGCATCAACATAGAGGATTCTCCTAAATTCCTTTAGGGGTTTTTGGTTTCTTTTATGATTTGTTATTTTACAACTTCTGAGATGTTTTCTTTTATTATTATGGACTAAACCCCTCAATTACTTGAAGGGGATGAAACCTAAGACAGATCTTGTTATTTATTCTTGATTTTTATGAGAATTACTTGAATTGTTCTTAATTATGTGTTTTTAATCCTTGATTTAATAGTCCTAGGTAATAATTCAAGAATTGGATGTGCTTAGAGTAGAGGAGCAAAAGTCCCTGTGATAAGAATAGATCTACCATAATTAAGCGGAGTTGCATGCAACCCTAGACATAGGGCGACATAAATCTGTCGGATTAGGGTCAAACCTAATATGGGGAACCATGGATCGAATTAATGCAACCTAGGGAGTTAATTAATAAAGGAACTTTAATTAACAACTTAGGCCTAGTTGCTCTTCACCTCGACGGAGGGTTTAGCATAGATTAGGGATCTCTACAGATCAAGTCAAGTAAATAACTCGTATAAATCAAGAAATTAATAACAAGTGAAGTCTATGTGGATTCTCCCTTAAGTATTGATCATATCAATTAGCTTTTTCCTAAAAGGTCTTCCCACTTTATTTTTCCTATTTTTCCTTAGTTGATTTTAGAGTTAGTTTTAGACAAACCCTCATTTAATTTTTAGGTTAAATAATAGAAAGGAAGTGAGTAATAGTACTTTCGGTTCCCTTGGGTACGATACTCGATCTTTTCACTAGACTATACTACTATCGACAGGTGCGCTTGCCTTAAAACGTTGTGATATTAGTTAGTTTAGGTTTGATCAAGTTCTTTATAAATTTTATTACTTCATATCATGCGAATATCAAGTTTTTGGTGCCGTTGCCGGGGACTTAACTGAAATATTACGAAAGCTCGATTTCTATTACTTTAGCCATTACTATTTATAATATTTATAATATTTATTTCTCTATTATTTTGTTTATTTTATTTTTAATTTTTAATTTTTATCTTCATTTTTATTCTCTTTCTAGGTTTTTCTAGTTTATGACTAAAAACAACCCGTCAGGGCCACTACTTTTTGACGAAGATTTGGAAGCTACAGTCCGCAGAAATCGTAGAGAAATTAGACGAAGTTTACATTATCCAGAGTAGGAACTTGAGCAAGAGCCAGAACCTACTGAAGAGATGGCCGCAAATCAAAATATTCACCAACCTCCAGCACTACCCACTGAACCAGAAGAAGCTCCGCGTACTATGTAGGATTATGCTAAACCTAGTGTGATTGGTACTCAAACTAGTATTGTTAGACCTGCTATTGCTGCTAATAATTTTGAATTAAAACCTAGTACTATTCAGATGATTCAACAACTTGTGTAGTTTGACGGTTTACAGGATGAAGATCCCAACTCACATCTAGCCAATTTTTTGGAACTATGCGACACTTTTAAAATCAATGGCGTTACTGATGACGCCATTCGCCTAAGGCTATTTCCATTTTCCCTAAGAAATAAGGCAAAACAGTGGTTAAACTCTCTACTACGAGGCTCAATTACTACATGGGACCAAATGTCTGAAAAATTTTTGCTTAAATATTTTCCCCCTGCTAAAACTGCTAAATTACGAAACGATATTTCTTCTTTTGTGCATATGGATTTAGAAACGCTTTATGATGCCTGGGAAAGGTACAAAGATCTTTTAAGAAGATGCCCTCACCACGGATTACCTTTATGGCTACAGGTTCAAACTTTCCATAATGGGTTAAACCTGTCAACTAGGCAGATGATCGATGCAGCCGCAGGCAGAACCATCAATAAGAAAACACCTGACGAAGCTTACGAATTTATTGAGGAAATGTCATTGAATAACTATCAATGGCAAGTCATGAGGACAAAGCCGATGAAAGCCGCAGGAGTCTATAATATTGATGCTGTTACTATGCTCACTAACCAAGTAGAACTTTTAAATAAAAAATTTGATAATTTTGTTGGTTCCTCGCAGGCTCAACCAGTGATGCAATGTGATGCAGCCCCAGGAAATATGTTTAATTCAGACCATCTACACAACATGAAAGCCGAACAAGCCAATTATATGGGTAATAATTCTCGACCTCAAAATAATCCTTATAGTAATACTTATAATGCAGGTTGGAGAAATCACCCAAATTTTTCATGGGGAGGACAAGGAAATCAAAGACAACAGCCTCCGGTATTCCAGTAGCCACCACCTAAACAAGAAAAGAAGCCGAACCTTGAGGATATGTTCACTAAATTCATGGCCGCCTCAGAAACCCGTTTCCAAAACACTGAAACAGCATTAAAGAACTAACAAGCCTCTATCCAAGGACTCAAGAACCAAATCGGTCAGCTTGCAAAATTAATCTCAGAAAGCCTCATGGTGGGCTTCCAAGCAACACTGAACCAAATCCCAGAGAACATGTCAAAGCAATCACTCTAAGAGATGGTAAGGTGCTAGCAGAACCAGAAAAGAAGCATACTCACGAACTGCCGAAAGACAAAGTAGAGGAATCTAAGGATGACGCCCCTCCAACACTCAAGGAATACAAACCGCGCATCCCATACCCAGCAAGGTTAAAGAAGGACCAAACAGACGCCCAATTCGGTAAGTTTCTTGAACTTTTCAAACAATTACATATTAACTTACCCTTTGTTGAAGCAATTTCACAGATGCCGAAATACGCGAAATTCCTAAAGGAGCTCCTGACGAACAAAAGAAAGCTGGAAGAATTAGTCACAGTGGAACTCAACGAGGAATGTTCAGCCATTCTCCAAAATAAACTGCCAACAAAGCTAAAGGATCCAGGGAGTTTTACTATTCCTTGTTTAATTGGTAGCTTAATTATTAATAAAGCATTGGCTGATTTAGGTGTAAGTATTAATCTCATGCCTTATAAAATGTTCAAACAACTAGGTCTAGGGGAACCTAAACCCACTAGGATGAGCATCCAATTAGCTGATAGATCTGTTAAATATCCTAGGGGAATCATTGAAGACGTGCTAGTAAAAGTCGATAAATTTATATTCCCTGTAGATTTTGTTGTGCTTGACATGGATGAGGACATTGACGTACCTTTAATTTTAGGACGCCCATTTTTAGCCACTGCTAGAGCTATTATTGATGTAGGAGATGGTAAATTAGTTCTTAGAGTTGGTGAAGAGGAAGTCATTTTTAAAATCTATGATGCCATGAAATTTTCCAAAGAACAAGATGATTCTTGTTATTTTGTTGATATGGTTGATCACTTTGTTCAAGATGATTTTCAGGAAATCTTTATCACCGACACAATGGAACTGTGTCTTATTCAGGGGGAGGGTGGAACCTCCTTAGAAGTGGAGAAAGTAAGAAAAGAATTAGACTCTAGCGAAACTATCACTAGACATATAAGCTATGAAAATTTAAAGATGCACGATAAGCTAAGACAGAAACCTTCCATTGAGGAACCCCCTAAATTAGAATTAAAACAACTGCCAGAACACTTAGAATATGCCTTTTTAGGGGAGAACTCAACTTTGCCAGTCATTATTGCATCAAATTTAAGCTCTAAAGAAAAGGAAGAACTGCTCCAGGTATTAAGAAAACATAGGCAAGCCATAGCCTGGAAAATTTCAGATATCAAGGGAATTAATCCCTCTTTCTGTACTCACAAGATTTTAATGGAAGATGAATATAAACCAGCAGTGCAAGCTCAGAGACGATTAAATCCTAACATGAAGGAAGTCGTAAAGGCTGAGGTAATTAAACTTCTTGATGCAGGTATCATTTATCCTATTTCTGATAGTTCTTGGGTAAGCCCCGTGCAGGTTGTTCCTAAGAAAGGTGGGCTAACCGTGGTATCCAATGACAAAGAAGAACTCGTGCCAACACGAACAGTCACAGGATGGAGAGTATGCATAGATTACCGAAAGCTGAATGATGCCACTCGAAAAGATCATTTTCTTTTACCCTTTATCGATCAAATGTTAGAAAGATTAGCCGGTCACATGTATTATCGCTTCCTAGATGGCCTCTCCGGTTACTTCCAAATTCCAATAGCTCCAGAAGATCAGGAAAAAACGACGTTCACATGCCCATACGGTACGTTTGCATATCGAAGAATGCCTTTTGGTTTATGTAACGCTCCTGCTACTTTTCAGCGATGCATGCTAGCTATTTTTAACGAATTTGTAGAAGATATCATGTAGGTATTCATGGACGATTTCTCCGTTTTCGGTAACTCTTTCCAACACTGTCTAAATAATTTAAAACTTGTTTTGATAAGATGTGAAGAGACAAATCTAGTGCTAAATTGGGAAAAATGTCATTTCATGGTTCAGGAAGGTATTGTACTAGGACATAAAATCTCTACTAGAGGAATAGAGGTAGACAAAGCGAAAGTTGAAACTATTGAAAAACTACCCCCTCCCAGTTCAGTTAAGGCTATAAGAAGTTTTTTAGGACATGCCGGTTTTTATCGTAGATTCATTAAGGACTTCTCTAAAATAGCTAAGCCTTTAACTAAACTGCTAGAAAAAGACATACCTTTCAACTTTGACCAAGAATGCTTAGAGTCCTTTAGCACCCTTAAAGACAAGTTAGTCAACGCCCCAATTATGATTTCACCTGATTGGAATTTGCCTTTTGAACTAATGTGCGATGCAAGTGATTTTGCCGTAGGTGCAGTTTTAGGACAACGAAGGGACAAGCACTTCCAACCGATCTACTATGCTAGTAGAACATTGACAGCTGCTCAAGCCAACTACACCACCACGGAGAAAGAATTATTAGCTGTTATCTTTGCATTTGATAAATTCAGATCTTATTTAATTTTGTCAAAAGCCATTGTTTTTACTGACCATTCAGCTCTTCGTTATCTCTTAGCCAAACCTGATGTAAAACCTCGTTTAATAAGATGGATTTTACTTTTACAGGAATTTGACTTGGAAATTAAAGACAAGAAAGGAGCTGAAAATTTAGCAGCAGATCACCTCTCGAGACTAGAAAATACATAGCCCAGGTACCTCGAGAAGATAAACGATATGTTCCTTGAGGAACAACTCCTAACTTTAGCAGGTACGACACTTCCTTGGTTTGCCGATTTTGCAAATTATTTAGCAGCCAATATAACTCCAAAAGGGCTAACCCATCAGCAAAAGAAGTGATTCTTTGCTAATGTGAAAAACTACTTTTGGGAAGACCCTTTTCTCTTTCGAATTTGCGCAGATCAGGTCATACGAAAATGCGTTGATGACGTAGAAGTATATCAAATTTTGGAACACTGCCACTCAGGACCCACAGGAGGACACCACAGTGGAGCCAGAACCGCCCATAAAGTACTTGAATCAGGTTTTTACTGGCCTACACTTTTCAGAGATGCCAACAGGTATGTGACTTCTTGTGATAAATGCCAACGAACAGGTAATATCTCCCAACTTAATGAAATGCCTCAAAACTATATACTTTCATGTGAAATATTTGATGTATGGGGTATAGACTTCATGGGACCCTTCCCTAATTCATTCGGAAATAAATACATACTAGTAGCAGTAGATTACATGTCAAAATGGGTAGAAGCTCAAGCCTTACCTACAAATGATGCTAGAATGGTAGTATGATTTTTGAAGAAGATTTTTTCTCGATTTGGAACACCTAGGATAATCATAAGTGATAGAGGCAAACATTTTTGCAATACCCAATTTGAAAAAATTTTAAGAAGGTATGGAGTATACCACAGAACAGCCACCCCTTACCACCCACAAACTAGCGGCCAAGTCGAAGTGATAAACAGAGAACTGAAGCGCATCCTAGAAAAAACAATAGAATCAAATAGGAAGGACTGGTCTAGAAAATTAGATGATGCATTATGGGCTTACAGAACTGCGTTTAAAACACCCATAGGAACATCTCCATATAAACTCGTTTTTGGAAAAAACTGTCATCTACCATTTGAACTCCAGCATAAAGCATTCTGGGCTATAAAATTTCTAAACCTTGATCTTAAAAGTGCAGGTGAAAAGCGACTTCTGCAGCTAAATGAGCTAGATGAATGGCGCTACAACGCGTACGAAAACTCACGATTATATAAGGAAGCCGTGAAGCGACGTCATGACAAAAGGCTAAAACGACCCAAGCAGTTCGAAACAGGTGATCTCATCCTACTCTACAACTCAAGGTTGAAACTATTCCCTGGAAAACTTAAATCAAGGTGGCCAGGTCCGTTTACTGTTCTCAAAGTCTTTCTATACGGCACTGTCGAGGTAACACATCCCAACCACAGTACTTTCAAGGTAAATGGCCATAGGCTAAAACATTATAAAATTAAGAATTTTACAGAAAACAAGGAGGAGCTTAGGCTCCATCCCGTTTCTTCTTGACATCTCCAGGAAGAGTCGAGCTTAGACTCTAAATAAGCACTTCTCGGGAGGCAACCCGAGCACTAACATAGTAACTTTCTTCTCTTTTTAAATTTTTCATGTTTTATTGCATAAACTAACATTTTTCTTGCAAAAAATATGGACCACATGACCAGGCACACGGGTGTGCCTAAGGCAGTGCGCATACCGAAAAGCAGAGACACGGTCGTGTGGGCAGACCGTGTGCAAACAGGGTACCGTTTCCCCAAAACAAGGGCTATCGATAAAAACCCACGGCCGTGTGAAATGGCCGTGGCGACTCTTCGACATCTACACGGGTAAGATAGGCACACACATGGCCGTGTGAAATGGCCGTGGCAACCCTGCACCTTCTGCACGGGCAAACATAGAGACACACGCCCATGCCATAAGCCCGTGGAAGCTACTGCCAATTCAAACACGCCCGTGCACTTTATTACATGCCCGTGCGTTTAACGAAGGACTGATCTCCACGGTCGTGCTCAAAATAAACACGGGCGTGCGCATCGAACGAGGCACGCCAAAAACCTCCAATTTTCAAAAAACACGGGCTAAACACGACTCACACGGGCATGGACATGCCCGTGTGACCCAAAATGTATATATACAGGGCCATTTCTCCCTTCCCATTTCATCCAAACCCTAAGATTTTTCTCTCAAAACCTCCCCAAACCTCCACAAACACCACCACAACCCTCTAAACGCCACCATACTAGATTTTCTCGATTCACACGCTCGTGCAACAGTACCCACGACCGTGTGACACCAAATTTGGTTCTATTTTCTCCCTTTCTCTCATTTATTTTATTTTTTCTGCATTCCTTACATTTCTATTAATGTTATTATTGATTTAGGCAATTATAGAACTAGGAAATAGAGAACAATCTAGAATAACTTCAAATTGTGATTTTGCTTGCCATTTAGATTCCATTTACCAATTTTATGCCATTTAACACCATAGTTAGTTGCCACCTAATACACATTGCAAATATGCCACTTAAACACACATAAATATGCCATTTGTTATATAGTTCAGTATATATACATTCATTCATAAAAAGAATTATTATGCCAACCTTAAAAATGATTAGATTCTATTACCAAGGTTAATTCTCATTCATATTAGGAACATTTTTTATTCCATTTTTTATTTTATTACTCAGCCTCCTTATTTTTAAATATTTGCATTTCTTATTTTTAATATCAATTAATGTTTTTCCTAATATTTTTTGTAGATCCCATGTCATCTTCCCGAGCCAGGAAAGCTGCCGTCCCCGCCTCTAAGAAACGAAATGGGCCAGGGAATTCTTCGAATAAGCCCACTTCCGAGGTGCGTTACCCATTTCTTACATTTTCACAAGACTCCCAGGAAGAGCGCTACCAGCTGCTACGTGCTCGCAATATCACGATAGGCCAATGCATCGACTGGAGGGCCCTCGAACAAGTACGCCTGGTAGATGATGTCTGGGCCCTGCTCGCCACTGACCCATGGGACCAGTTCTTTTAGATCGTGGAGCCTACATACCTTGAACTCACTCTCAAGTTCTGTGCCACATTCCACCTTCAGACAGTGATGACACGGTTCGATGATCCTGAGACAGTCCAATTTCGTTTGGGAGGGCTCGTTCGACAACTCAGCGTCCCAGAATTCGGTGTGGCACTCGGCCTTTACACCGAGCAGTTTCTGGCTGAGGAGAACTTCCCCACCCTTTCTAGGCGCATCCATATCCGACCCCTTGATTGCTGGAAAGAGATTGCCCCAGGAAGACAACTATACAACCCCAGCGTCAGCAAGGCCTCCGCTCTCCCTCCCTCTCTCAGGTATATCCACGCACTCCTAGCTCATACTATTACAGGTCGCCGAGAGAGCACAGGCGTCGTCAACACACACGACGTCTACTTTTTATGGTGCATGGCGAATGGCCGCCTCATTGACCTTGCATATTTCATCGCACTGGCCATGCAACATCAGACCGAGAGGCACCGCAAGGGAGTCGTATCCATGGGCCCATACATCACTCGACTAGGTCGTTACTTCGGCCTATTTAACACTATAGTCCAGACCTCCTCTTACACCTTACTTGGCCAGATGTCCTCCCAGGGCATCCAGAGCATGCTTTCGATGAGGATGGTCAAGCGACGTCTCGGTGGCGACCACTTCCACTTCCGCCTTATCCAAGAAGGCGAGGATCCAGAGGACATTCCTGATGATGTCCCACCGCCACCACCAGCAGAGGATGCGCTAGCTGAGCCACCACGCCCTAGACGACCATCGCAGATGGCAGCATCCAGTGTTGACATATCGAGCGCCTGGACCACTTTGAGCAGCGCCTCGATTACATCGACGCCACCTTAGCGCACATATGTCAACACCTTGGCATCGTCCCACTACCACGAAACCCATCAGAGGATTCGATCCTCTTTTATTATTTTTATTTTTATTTTATTTTATTTTTACTTTTGTTTTTGTTTTATTTTATTTTATCTTCTATTTTTCTTTTTCTACCTAGTACACACTAATCTTCTATTTTAACCTTTACTGTTAATTTTTCTTTTTCTTTTGCAGATTTTAATTATCTTATCTTTTTCTTTATTTTGAATTTTCGTAAATTTTCTATTTTATTATCATAACGGTTATCTCCTAACGAAGTAATCCCTTTTCATTTTAACCTCCCAAGACTAACAAATCCCTTCGCAGTTTCAAAGGAGCTATACAGCTCAAATCTCTACGAAAAAGGGAATACCACGCCACAATTCCCGTCACGCAAACCTATCCCAATTTCAGGAAGTTTCATACCTTTCCCTACCTTTTGATCTTATGCTTCTATTGCTATTAATATTTTCTTTGTACATTGGGGACAATGTACATCTTAAGTGTGGGGGGGTACAGCACTTTTAATTTTTTTTTTACCATCTTTGAAACTCCTGAAATGATTATAACTAAGAGAATTGTCTCAATAGCACTATCTTCAGTCTCCTATTAGGAACTATTGCTGATTAATTTATGACCTCTATTGATGTGTTGAGAATTAATAAATAGGTGATTGTACTTTAAATATTCGAACTTTAAAACATTAGGGAATCAAGCATGATAAGTTGAAATTTTTGAGAACCCCCAATTTTTGCATAAGTTATTTTCCCTAATTTTAAGCATTATCTTGAGATTTGAAATTCGCAGGATTGACATCAAAAGCCATAATTCTGGTGAGATTTTTTAGCCTTTTTGAGCATACTTTCTTTCGTGCTCACTTTTATTATTGCTTTGAGTGAGTCAATACTGAATTGTTATTCTAGAACTTGCTTCAATTATACATGTCGAGACCACATCATTGATTTGATATACTGAAATGATAAAGGCACCTAGGATTTAACCCACTTACTCCACAAAAAGCCTACCTACATAAATCTAACCCCTAGTAAACCCCATTGAGCCTAACAACCTTTTCCTTGACTCACCCTCTAATTATTAACCAATAACCCATTTTTGTTAAATTTCATTCAATTATTTTGACCCCTATTTTTGTCGAGATTTCAGTTGAATTTTTCATCTAGCTTTATTCTCTTTTCCAAATTGTAAAGTTTTACTCAATTTATTCCATTACTTGAATTGTTCCTAAAAAAAAAAAAGGAGTACATACAGTTAAATTTGATTGTAAATTGTAAATAGTTTGATAAATTTTTGCATATTTCTATTTTCAAGCTATGAAGCCAGAAATGATATTATCATAAGGATCAGCGGAGAAATATGTTACAGAGATAGAGATTTTTCTAGCTAGCTAATTTTTCAGTTCAATCTCGATTCTAACCTTCTTTTTGCAGCCTGTGACAGCACCCCTAACCAAGCCCCATTACAACTATTAAAAGACCTTTTGATCGATGTATAATATCAAAATTTAGTGGTTGAGATTTGATTTTCTTGCAAGCTTATGGTAATAACTTTTCAGGTTGACTAAGGAGTGCTTAAATGTTGAACCCTAAAAACTTCGAGTGAATAGAGTGAACCTTTAGTGAGGATGTCAACTCCTGTTAATTAAGATGGAGAGATAACTACTTAGAAGGAAGGAAGAGACTTATGTTTTCAATGATAAAATTCTCAACTTAGAGTGATTGAGTCTTTAATGTTCTTCTGATTGAATTACTCATTGTATGATTACCTGTGGACTAGTTTGAAACATTATTGATAAAGATTGTAGGTTGAGAGGAATAATTCTTATTTAGGGATTGAGATTTTGCTTGAGGACAAGCAAAGGTTTAAGTGTGGGGGTATTTGATAAACACAAAATTATACATATTTTTACCTCACATTTAGCCTATAATTTGGATGGTTTCTTACTAATTTTATAAGAACTGGTGCTCTTAACCCCTCTTTTTCATATCTTATACTCAGAAGAGCATAGGGAAGATGAAAGAACAGAAAACGGGCCTAAAACGGTGAAAAATGGACCAAAAAGCACGAATCACACGGGCCAAGAGATGCCACACGACCGTGCCACACGGGCGTGCCTCACGAAGATCACACGGACAAAGCCCCGACAAGCACGGCTACTATACACGGGCATGCTAAATCACACGGCCTCTATCGAACCCACACGGGCGTGGAACATGGGCGTGTTCTAGTCGCGAGAAAGACGACTTTCACTCGAATTGGAATGCTTAGGGGCTAAGAAATATCTCTATATAAAGATCCCATAAGGCAACATAGAGGAGGTCTTCTTCCACCTTTTACACACCCTCTATATTCTTTTCCTCTCGTCTTTCTGCCACACCACAGGTAGAAGCAAGGGATTACTCGAAGGGAGAAGCCAATCAATTCATCTCAGGAGCCGAAGTTCTACATCAACATAGAGGATTCTCCTAAATTCCTTCAGGGGTTTTTGGTTTCTTTTATGATTTGTTATTTTACAACTTCTAAGATGTTTTCTTTTATTATTATGAACTAAACCCCTCAATTACTTGAGGGGGATGAAACCTAAGACAGATCTTGTTATTTATTCTTGATTTTTATGAGAATTACTTGAATTGTTCTTAATTATGTGTTTTTAATCCTTGATTTAATAGTCCTAGGTAATAATTCAAGAATTGGATGTGCTTAGAGCAGAGAAGCAAAAGTCCCTGTGATAAGAGTAGATCTACCATAATTAAGCGGAGTTGCATGCAACCCTAGACATAGGGCGACATAAATCTACCGGATTAGGGTCAAACCTAATATGGGGAACCATGGATCGAATTAATGCAACCTAGGGAGTTAATTAATAAAGGAACTTTAATTAACAACTTAGGCCTAGTTGCTCTTCACCTCGACGAAGGGTTTAGCATAGATTAGGGATCTCTACGGATCAAGTCAAGTAAATAACTCGTATAAATCAAAAATTAATAACAAGTGAAGTCTAGGTGGATTCTCCCTTAAGTATTGATCATATCAATTAGCTTTTCCCTAAAAGGTCTTCCCACTTTATTTTTCCTGTTTTTCCTTAGTTGATTTTAGAGTTAGTTTTAGACAAACCCTCATTTAATTTTTAGGTTAAATAATAGAAAGGAAGTGAGTAATAGTACTTTCGGTTCCCTTGGGTACGATACTCGATCTTATCACTAGACTATACTACTGTCGACAAGTGCGCTTGCCTTAAAACGTCGTGATATTAGTTAGTTTAGGTTTGATCAAGTTCTTTATAAATTTTATTACTTCATATCACGCGGATATCATGTACCCTTCAACTTTGACCAAAAATGTCTGGAATCTTTCAACAACCTCAAGGAAAAGTTAGTTAACGCCCCAATTATGATTTCACCTGATTGGAATCTACCTTTTGAACAAATGTGCGATGCAAGTGATTTTGCAGTAGGTGCAGTTTTGGGACAGCGAAGGGACAAACACTTCCAGCCAATCTATTATGCTAGCAGGACCTTGACAACTGCTCAAGTAAATTACACGACCACAGAAAAAGAATTGCTAGCTATTATTTTTGCATTTGACAAATTTAGATCTTATTTGATTTTGTCAAAAGTTATTGTTTATACTGATCATTCAGCTCTTCGCTACCTCTTAACTAAAACTGATGCAAAACCTCAATTGATAAGATGGATTCTATTTTTACAGGAATTTGATTTGGAAATAAAGGACAAGAAAGGAGCCAAAAACTTAGCAGCAGATCACCTCTCAAGGCTAGAGAATGCACAGCCCAAATATCTCGACAAGATGAATGATTTGTTCCTTGAGGAACAACTCCTAGCCTTAACAGACACGACACTTCCTTGGTTTGCTGATTTTGCAAATTATTTAGCAGCTAACATAACCCCAAAAGGGCTAAACCATCAGCAAAAGAAGCGATTCTGCACTGATGTGAAAAACTACTTTTGGGAAGATCCTTTCCTTTTTCGAATTTGTGCAGATCAGGTTATACGAAGTTGCGTTGATGGCACAGAAGCATACCAAATTTTGAATCACTGCCACTCAAGACCCACAGGAGGACATCACAGTGGAACTAAAACTGCTCATAAGGTACTCGAATCAGGTTTTTACTGGCCTACACTTTTCAAAGATGCCAACAGGTATATAACCTCTTGTGATAAATGCCAACGAACAGGAGAGAAGAGATTAATGCAGTTGAATGAGCTTGATGAATGGCGCTTCAATGCTTACGAGAACTCACGACTATATAAGGAATCCATGAAGCGATGCCATGACAAAAGGCTGAAACAACCAAAGTAATTAAAAACAGGTGATCTCGTCTTACTCTACAACTCGAGGCTGAAATTATTCCCTGGGAAACCCAAGTCAAGATGGTCAGGTCCATTCACTGTACAAACTATCTTTCCATATAGCACAATTGAGGTAGCTCACCCTAGTCACGGTACTTTCAAGGTAAATGATCATAGACTTAAACACTATAGAGGTGAGAATTTCACAGATAACAGGGAGGAGCTTCGGCTCCACGAAATCCCTTCATGATATATCCAGGAAGAGTCGAGCTTAGACTCTAAATAAGTGCTTCTCGGGAGGCAACCTGAGCACTAACTTAGTAACTTTTCTTTTCTTAACGATTTTTAGTATTTTTTCATGCATAAACTAACTTTTGAATACAGAAATTTAGGACCACACGGCCAGGCACACGGGCGTGCCTAATGCCATGCAAACTTTAAAAATAGGGACACAGTCGTGCACCCAGACCGTGGACAAACAGAGTAAAAATTTTCCCAAAACACGGGCCATCGATAAATGCCCACGGCCGTGCGATTTGGCCGTGGCGACCTTACGAATTCCACACGAGCTATCAGCACCGCCTCACGGCCGTGCGGCATGGCCGTGGCAACCCTGTAGTATCAACACGGGCTTGCACAAATCCCTACGCCTGTGTCTGTAGCCCGTGGAAAACACTGCCAAATTTCACAAGCCCGTGGCACATATCACACGACCGTGTGATACACAAACATGATCGCACATGGCCGTGTATACCATCACACGACCGTGTAAGTAACGAAGACCTAATCTCCCACGGCCGTACGAACCAGTCATACGGGCATACTCATCGTATCAGGCGCACCATAACGGTCGAATTTCGAAAAACACGGGCCAAACACGATTCACACGGACGTGTTACATGCCCGTGTGACACTAAAACTATAAATAGGGAACCGCTATTCATCCTCCCTTCCACTCAAACCCTAGAAAACTCCCCCCTAACCACCACAAACGCTGCCACAGCCCTAAAAACGCCACCACTCTTCATTTTCGACAAACCAGGCCCGTGCAACCTTCAACCCACGACCGTGCAAGCTCAAAAATTGGTTCTATTTTCTCATTTTCCTCAATTATTCTTGTTTTATTTCATTTCTTTATTTTTTACGACATTTTTCTTGCATTTTGTTGATTTAAAGCATGGAATTAGGAAATATAGGATGAATACTCTAGAACAATATAGAATCAACTAGGATTGTACTTTTGCTTGCCATTTAGAATTCCATTCATTTGCCATTTAAACTTTTATTTGCATGCCATTTGGCCATAATTCCAATATATATATATATATAACCATAGTTCTTAGTTCTATTGCAAGTCTTCAAAATGATTCGCTCCTACTATTTAGGTTAATCATCCATTTTGTTTTACTTTTAAGCATTGTCACTTTCCATTTTATCTTGTTAATTTTTTAGGACTAATGATCTTGTTATTATAGGTAAGATGTCATCACGTGCTAAGAAGACTACCCTTCCCCTATCCAAAAAGCGCAAAGGACAGGGAAGTTCATCAAGGCCCACCTCCGAGGCACGCCACCCATTCCTTACATTCTCGCAGGATTCTCAGGGGGAACGCTATCAGTTACTCTGGGCTCGCACTATTTCTATAGGCCGATGTATCGACTGGGAGGCCCTTGAGCAAATTAATCTAGTAAGCGACGTCCGAGCCCTACTGAGTACCGACCCATGGGACCAGTTCTTCAGAATCGTGGAACCAGCTTACTTAAAACTCACTTCGAGTTCTGTTCCACATTCCACCTCCAAACCGTCATGAACAACTTTGACGATCCAGGTACGGTCCAATTTCGCTTAGGAGGTCTAGTGCGACAACTGAACGTCCCAGAGTTCGGTACAGCCCTCGGACTTTATTTCGAATAGTTCATGGCCGAAGAGGACTTTCCCACCCTTTTCTGTCGCATACATATCAGGCCAGTCGAGTGTTGGTATGAGATCGCTCCGGGGCAGCAAGTCTACAACCCCAGCGTCAGTAAGGCGACCGCCCTCCCTCCTTCTTTAAGGTACATTCATGCTCTCCTTGCTCACACTCTTACAGGTAGAAGGGAGAGTACAGGCGTCGTCAACACTCATGACGCATACTTCCTCTGGTGTATGGCTAATGGCCACACTATCAACCTTGCTTACTTCATAGCGTTGGCCATGCAACACCAGACTGAGAGGCATCGGAAGGGCGTTATCTCCATGGGCCCCTACATTACGAGGCTAGGCCGCTACTTCGGCCTATTCAATACCACAACCCAGACATCCTCCTACACTTTCATAGGCCAGATGTCCTCACAAGGCATCTAGAGCATGCTACACATGAGGATGGTGGAGCGACGACCAGGTGGAAGTCACTTCCACTTCCGCCTTGTCCAGGATGCCGTAGACCCAGAGGACATTGCTGATGATGTCCCACCACCATCACCAGAGGAAGATGAGCCCGCTGACCCACGGCACCCCAGACGACCCACTCAGACGGCAGCCTCACCTGTCGACATATCCGAGTGCCTGGATCGATTTGAGCAACAATGCTTTCAGCGCTTCGATTACATCGACGTCACTCTCGCGCAGATATGTCAGCACCTGAACATCACACTGCCACCACGTGATCCATCCGAGGACTAGTTCCTCTTCTTTTTATGTTATTTTTATTTCTACTTTTATTTTTCTTTACTTTCTTTTTCTTAATTTTCAGACTTACCCACTAATATTTAGTTTTCTTTTTTTTATTCTAACTTTGTTTTCCTTTTCCAGTATAGTTTATTTTGTTTCTTTTTTACATTTTAGTATTTTATTTTACTTGCTTATTTTATTTTACGTTCTTAACGGCTAATCCCACAGAAGTAAATTTCATTGACCCAAAACTCCCCACGACTACTAAATCCATTCGCAGTTTCAAAGGAGCCTCACAGCTCAAATCTCTACAAAAATGGGAACACAGTGTCACACCTACCAGCTCTTCTTATCTCACAATTCATCCTAAATTTAGGAAGTTTTCAATTCTCTCCCTTTCTTTTGATATTATGCTTTTATTGCTAGATATAAGTCTTTGTACATTGGAGGCAATGTACATCTTAAATGTGGGGGGGAAACATACTTTAATTTAGTATACCTTTCATGAAAACCCCTGAATTTGTACTTCATGCATTGTTCTCTGCATTTTCCTCAGTTTTCTATTAGGAATTAATTTTGATTGATTTATGATTTTTATTGATATGTTGAGAATCAAGAAATAGGCAATTGTACTATGATTATTCAAACTTTAAAAACATTAGGGAATCAAGTATGATAAGTTGAAAATTTTGAGAACCCCATTTTTGCATAAGTTATCTTCCCTAATTTTAAGTATTATCTTCAGATTTGAAATTCACAGGATTGACATCAAAAGCCATAATTTTTGTAAGACTTTTGAACCTTTTGAGCATACATTCTTTCGTGCTGACTTTTATTATTGCTTTGAGTAAGTCAATACTGAATTGTTATTCTAAAACTTGCTTTGATTATACATGTCAAGACCACATCATTGATTTGATATACCGAGATGATAAAGGCACCTAGGATTTAACTCACTTACTCCATAAAAGCCTACCTTCATAATCTAACCCCTAGTAAACCCTATTGAGCCTAACAACCTTTTCCTTGACTCACCCTCTAATTATTAACCAATAACCCATTTTTGTTGAATTTCGCATTCAATTACTTTTGATCCCTATTTTTGTCGAGATTTGAGTTGAATTTATTTAAGCTTTATTCTCTTTTCTCATATGTAAATCTTTACTAAATTCATTGTATCACTTGAATTGTTCTTAAAAAAAAAGAAAAAAAACCATGTGTATATACAGTCAAATTCAGTTGTAATGTGTAATAGTTCAAATTAAGTTTTTGCATATTTCTCTCTTAAAGCTACCAAAATGATGTTATTAAGCTTTGAAATTATGTTCCAGTAATAGAGATTTTTCTAGCTAGATAATTTTCAGTTCAATCTCGATTCTAACCCCCTTTTTGCAGCCTATGACAACACCCCTAACCAAGCCCCGTTACAACCATAAAAAGACCTTTTGATCGATGTATCATATCAAACTATAGTGGTGGAGATTTGATTTTCTTACAAGCTTATGGTAATAACTTTCTAGGTTGACTAGAGAGTGCTTAAATTTTAAACCCTAAACACTTTGAGTGGATAGAGTGAACCTTTAGTGAGGATGTCAGCTCCTGTTAATTAAGATGGAGAGATAACTACTTAGAAAGAAGGAAGAAACTTATGTTTTCAATGACAAAATTCTCAACTTAAATTGATTAAATCTTTAATGTTCTTCTGATTGAATTTTTCATTGTATGATTACCTATGGATTAGTTTGAAACATTATTGATAAAGCTTATAGGTTGAGAAGAATGATTCTTATTAGGGATTGAGATTTTGCTTGAGGACAAGCAAAGGCTTAAGTGTGAGGGTATTTGATAAACGCTAAATTATACATGTTTTTACCTCATATTTTACCTATATTTTGGATGAATTATTAATGATTTAGTGAGAATTGGTGCTCTTAAACTTTCTTTTTCATATCTTATACTCAGAAGAGCATAGGGAAGAGAAAAGAACCAAAAATGGACCAAAAATAAGGAAAATGGGCCAAAAATAGCTTAACGCACGGCCCAAGGATTTACCGCACGGCCGTGGCACACAGCCATGTAGCATAACAACCACACGGTCCAACCCCGACAAGCACGGCCAGGCCACACGGCCGTGCCCCATAAACAGAATATCACACGGCCTCTGTCGAAGTCACACGGGCGTGTTCTAGTCGTAAGGAAGGGGAATTTCACTCAAATTGGGATGCTTAGAGGATAAGAAAGACTCTCCACAAGCTCTCTATATAAAGACCTCATGAGGCAGAGGCAAAGGGACGTTTTTAGATATATTTTTCTTCTCGTTTCTCTGCCACACTGAGGGTAGAAGCAAGGGATTACTCCAAAGGAAAAGCCGATTAATTCATCTCAGAAGCCGAAATTCTGCAGCAACATAGAGGATTTCCCTAAATTCCTGCAGGGTTTTTGGTTTCTTTTATGTTTTGTTGTTCTATATCTTCTGAGATGTTTTCTTTCTTCATTATGAACTAAACCTCTCAAATACTTGAGGGGGATGAAACCTAAGACAGATCTTGTTAATTATTCTTGATTTATTTGATAAATACTTGAATTATTCTTAATTATGTGTTCTTCATTCTTGATTTAATAATCCTAGGTATTATTTCAAGAATTAGATGTGCTTAGAGCAGAGGAGCAAAAGTCCCTGTGATAAAAGTAGATCTACCATAATTAAGCGGAGTTGCATACAACCCTAGACATAGGGCGACATAAATCTGCCGGATTAGGGTAAAATCTAATATGGGGAGACATAGATCAAATTAATGCAACCTAGGGAGTTAATTAATAATGGAACTTTAATTAACAACTTAGGCCTGGTTGCTCTTCACCTCGACGAAGGGTTTAGCATAAATTAGGGATCTCTACGGATCAAGTCAAGCAATGAAATCATATAGTTCAAGAAAATAATAACAAGTGAAGTCTAGGTGGATTCTCCCTTGAGTATTGTCCATATTAATTAGCTTTTCCCTAAAAAGTTTTCCCAATTTACTTTTTACGCTTTCTTAGTTAAATTTAGAATTAGTTTAAATAAACCTCTTTTATTTTTAGGCTAGATAATAGAAAAGAAGTAAGTACTAGTACTTTTGGTTCCCTTGGGTACGATAACTCGGTCTTGCCACTAAAACTTTTGGTTCCCTTGGGTACGATAACTCGGTCTTGCCACTAAACTATACTACTGTTCGACAAGTGTGCTTACCTCAACATCGTGATATTAGTTAGTTTTGGTGAAATCAAGTCTTTATAAATTTTATTACTTCATATCACGCGATATCAGTCTCTACGAGGAACCACCGGGCCCCTTCCACTTCTTTGACGTATGGGCAGCAGCTCTCTTACCGCGTGATGATGACATGGTTCCTAAAAAATAATACGAGAAGCATTAGTCCTAAAAATTAAAAGGACAGTATGAATAGTACTAAGTTCTTATACTTTACCAAAACAAAACATATGAAGAATAGTATTTGATTCACTGACCTAAATAACACATTCTATTTGTCCTAAGCATGTTAGCAAATTATGGAGGCATGGGTAGTAATTTATACTAAATGAATACTAATCTAGATAAGGAAAAGTGGCAAGCAAAGGAGAGTCTGAGTGGCATCATGAAGTTCTCTATATTATTCTAGATTGTTCATGCTAAATCAATTAATTCCATGCTCAAAAATAATGAAAAAACTAAATAAAACATGTTATTAACATAAACATAGATGGAAACATGAGAAAAAAAAAAGAAAATAGAACCGTCTAGGTGACTAAAGGGGTGGGCACGGTTGTGGAACTGGCGGCACGATCGTGGAGGAGCTTTAGAGGCCGGCGGCGGCACTATGGAGGGTTGTTGGGGGTTTTGGGTAGGAGGTTTTAGGGTTTTATTTGAAGGAGAAGATGAATAGTGGCCTGTTTATATAAGTTTTTGGGTCACATGGGCATGTCACACGCCCGTGTGGCTCGGGTTTTGCCCATGTAGTTCGAAAATCAGGGATTTTACTGTGCCTGGTTCGAGGCACACACCCGTCTACCTAAGGCGTGTTGAGGCACACGGCCATGTCGCACGGCTGTGTCCTTCGATGTTCGCTTCTTTCACGGCCGTGTAGTAGGTTACACTCCCGTGGCTGAATTGATGTGTCGACCGCGGTCTTGGGGCGCGGGAGTGTCACACGCCCATGTTGAAATTGGTAGTGTTGGCCATGGCCACATCACACGGCCGTGGCAATTTGTCAAAGCCCGTGTCTTTGGAAGAGTTTTACCCTGCTTTTACATGGCCAAATTGCACGGCCGTGTCTCTGCTCATAGTGTCCACATGGCCTTAGGCACACCCGTGGGCATGGCCGTGTGGCTCGAGAAACCTACATTCAAAGGGTTAGTCAATGTACTAGAAAGCGAAAATAAAAGAATTTACTAAGTTAGTGCTCGGGTTGCCTCCCGAGAAGTGCTTGTTTAGAGTCTAAGCTCGACTCTGCTTGTATGTATCATGACGGGAGTTCGTGGAGCTAAAGCTCCTCCCTATTATTCTTGAAATTCTCACCTCTATAATGTTTAAGTCGATGGTCGTTTACCTTAAAAGTGCTGTGGTTTGGATGAGTTACCTCAATTGTGCCGTATAGAAAGACAATTTGAACAGTGAATGGACCTGACCATCTTGATTTAAGTTTTCCAGGGAATAGTTTAAGCCTTGAGTTGTAAAGTAAGACAAGATCACCAGTTTTAAATTGCTTAGGTTGTCTCAATCGATTGTCATGGTGTCACTTTGTGGCTTCCTTATATAATCGTCATTTTTCGTAGGCATTGCAGTGCCATTCATCCAGCTCATTTAGTTGCATTAGACGTTTCTCACCTACAAGCTTAAAATCAAGATTTAAAAATTTAATAGCCCAAATGCTTTATGTTCGAGTTCAAATGGCAGCTGACAACTTTTCCCATAAACAAGTCTATAAGGAGATGTTCCTATGGGAGTTTTGAATGCAGTTCTATAAGCCCATAAGGCATCATCTACTTTCCTTGACCAATCTCTCCTATTTGATTCTACCCTTTTTTCTAGAATACGTTTTAATTCTCTATTTGTCACTTCAACTTGACCACTGGTTTGTGGGTGATAGGGGGTAGTTGTTCTATGGTACACTCCATATCTTTTTAAAACTTTATCAAATTGAGCATTACAAAAATGAATACCCCTATCATTGATAATTATCCTAGGTGTTTCGAATCGAGAGAAAAGCTTTTTAAGGAAACGTACTACCATTCTAGCATCATTAGTAGGTAAAGCTTGGGCTTTCACCCATTTTGACATGTAATCTACTACTACTAGTATGTATTTATTCCCAAACGAAGTGGGGAAAGGACCCATGAAATCAATACCCCATACATCAAATATTTCACATGAGAGTACGTAGTTTTGAAGCATTTCATTATGCTGAGAGATATTACCTGTTCTCTGGCATTTATCACAAGAGGTCACATACCTGTTGGCATCTTAAATTTTGAACCCTAAACACTTTGAGTGGATAGAGTGAACGTTTAGTAAGGATGTCAACTCCTGTTAATTAAGATGGAGAGATAACTACTTAGAAAGAAGGAAGAAACTTATATTTTCAATGACAAAATTCTCAACTTAAATTGATTAAATCTTAATGTTCTTCTGACTGAATTTTTCATTGTATGATTACCTGTGGATTAGTTTGAAACAGTATTGATAAAGATTATAGGTTGAGAAGAATGATTCTTATTAGGGATTGAGATTTTGCTTGAGGACAAGCAAAGGCTTAAGTGTGGGGGTATTTGATAAACGCTAAATTATACATATTTTTACCTCATATTTTACCTATATTTTGGATGAATTATTAATGATTTAGTGAGAATTGGTGCTCTTAACCTTTCTTTTTCATATCTTATACTCAAAAGAGCATAGGGAAGAGAAAAGAACCAAAAATGGACCAAAAATGAGGAAAATGGGCCAAAAATAGCTTAACGCACGGCCCAAAGATTTATCGCACGGCCATGTAACATAAAGATCACACGGTCCAACCCCGACAAGCATGGCCAAGACACACGGCCATGCCCCATAAACAGAATATCACACGGCCTCTATCGAAGTCACACGGGCGTGGCACACGGGCGTGTTCTAGTCGTGAGAAAGGGGAATTTCACTCAAATTGGAATGCTTAGAGGCTAAGAAAGGCTCCCCACAAATCTCTATATAAAGACCTCATGAGGCAGAGGCAGATATACATTTTTAGAGATATTTTTCTTCTCGTCTTTCTGCCACACTGAAGGTAGAAGCAAGGGATTACTCCAAGGGAGAAGCCGATTGATTCATCTCAGAAGCCGGAATTCTGCAGCAATATAGGGGATCTCTCTAAATTCCTTTAGGGATTTTTGGGTTCTTTTATGTTTTGTTATTTTATATCTTCTGTGATGTTTCTCTTCTTTATTATGAACTAAACCTCTCAAATACTTGAGGTGGATGAAACCGAAGACAGATCTTGTTATTTATTCTTGATTTATTTGATACATACTTGAATTGTTCTTAATTATGCGTTCTTCATTCTTTATTTAATAATCCTAGATATTATTTCAAGAATTAGATGTGCTTAGAGCAGAGGAGCAAAAGTCCCTGTGATAAGAGTAGATCTACCATAATTAAGCGGAGTTGCATGCAACCCTAGACATAGGGCGACATAAATCTGCCGGATTAGGGTCAAACCTAATATGGGAGCCATAGATCGAATTAATGCAACCTAGGGAGTTAATTAATAAGGGAACTTTAATTAACAACTTAGGCCTAGTTGCTCTTCACCTCGACGGAGGGTTTAGCATAAGTTAGGGATCTCTACGGATCAAGTCAAGTAAAGAAATCATATAGTTCAAGAAAATAATAACAAGTGAAGTCTAGGTGGATTCTCCCTTGAGTATTGTCCATATCAATTAGCTTTTCCCCTAAAGTTTTTCCTCAATTTACTTTTTGTGCACTTTTAGTTTAGATTTAGAATTAGTTAAACAACCCTATTTTATTTTTAGGCTAGATAATAGAAAGAAAGTAAGTATTAGTACTTTTAGTTCCCTTGGGTACGATAACTCGGTCTTGCCACTAAGCTATACTACTATTCGACAGGTGCGCTTGCCTCAACGTCATGATATTAGTTAGTTTTGGTGTGATCAAGTTCTTTATAAATTTTATTACTTCATATCACGTGATATCATTGATGTAGGTAAAAGACCAAATGGGTGAGAAATAAGGCTTGGAAAATGGCCTTATTTTGTCCACACGGGTAGACGCACGGACATGTGTCTTGACCGTGTGTGACATACGGCCTAGCACATGGGCGTGTGTTTTGGTCGTATGTCCTTTGCATCTTAAATTTGAGAAATAGAATGCTTATAAATTGGTACACGGGCAGAGACACGGCCGTGTGTCTTAGCCGTGTGAAGAACATTGCCTAGCACATGGGCGTGTGACTTGGCCGTGTAAGCCCTGCACCTAAATAAATGACAACTTAGAGAGTTACATGGGCTAAGGACACGGGCATGTGCCCTACTCAAGTATCATACAACCTAAGACAGAGGCGTGTCATTTGGTCATATGAGCCACACGGCCTGACCACACAGGCATGTGTGCCCTATACCTCAGAAAATTTTGAGATTTTACGAAAAATTCTTTAAGATCCCGATTTAGTTCCGACTTGATTGTAATATCTAAATTGGGCCTCGAGGGTTTGATTAAGGGACAATTTGATTAATCTTGGATATAAATAGTAAAATGATTTGAATTATCTGTATTTGTTCTGTAAATTATGGTAATACCTCGTAACCCTATTCCGGCGATAGATACGGGTTAGGGGTGTTACAAGAACCCTATTGCAAACACATTCTGGTGAACCCTCTAGTGAACTCACTCTGGCGAACCTTATGGCTAACACACTGGCAAACCTTAAGTCTGGTGATGTAAAACCCCAAACCCGGCCTGGACGTTATGGCCGAATCTGGCGATGTCACATCAAAGTATTTTTGAAAATGCCTCGATACATTAAAAATCGTTCCAGTTATTATCTTTTACTTAAGTCAGGAAAACGTGAATTAAACGATTAGCTTAAAACCATTTCTTTAATGTGGAAGTTTTTAAAACAAATACTTTTCGCAATCGTGTTTACTTCTGAAAATTTTAGTTAAATTTAAGAAAACCGTACTTTTATTGCGTTACAGTTTATAAATCCATAATAAACAGTTTAAAATCTCAAATTAAAAACCAAAATAATCCAAAGTCCAACATTACATCAAATATTCCCAAAAATAATATTGAAAGCCATAAAAGCATAAAAACCCGTAAAACTAAAGAAAATGTAGCAGTGGTCACTGTCGAGTCCTCCACTGCACTAATCTGTCTACTGCTATGGATTACCTGAACAGATAAAATAGAGAGGGGGTGAGTTTTTGCAAACTCAGTGTGTAAATCCCTACAGAATGCAAACAGAACACATATCAAATATCATAAATAAACAGTCCGGGCCGATGTAACACCCTGAATTTGGGCCTAGAAGTATTGGGCCTTGGGCTTGGGTGCTGGTGTGAGATAGTTCGAAATAAAATTATTGATGTGTTGAATTCTGTTATGGAAGGTTATTATTAATGGGTTAATGTGGTATTTTAGTGAACTGCGAAGGATTCATAGTGTGGGGAAAAGTCTTGGGCTAATTTCTGGGATTCCGGGATTTTTGTGATATTTGGTGTAATGTTGAAATTTTGATATATGGATGTGTAATTCGTGTTTGGAGTGTGTTATTGGGCCTATGGAAGGCCCAAGTGTTGGTTAAAAACCCGGAGAATTCTTGGATTTTTGGACTTAAGGAATAGAGGACTTGGAAAAGAGGAGTTGTAAGGAATTATGTGTGTAATAAGACACAAAAAAGGAATGTGGTGTAGTGGCAAAGTAGCGCCACTTAGGGGACAAGGAAGCAAGGGGTCCAAGGTTCAAGTCTTGGCTCTTGCAATTTATTTTGGTTTTTCTTTTAAATAAATCTGGAAGCAAGTAGGTGAGCTTTAAAGTTAAATGTGTTGGACTTATGACACAAAGGAGCTTGTGTCCGAGTGGTGATGGCATGACAGGGTTATTGAGAGGACTTTGGTTCAAATCCCGTTGCACGCAAAGGTTGATTATTTTGCTAATGCTTTAATTTTGGGGGGATTGATGGAGAATCCCACATCGGAAAGCTAACATGAGAGCAGGTGAGGAGCTAGCTTTAAATAGAGCAAACCAGGAGGAGAGTAGGCACAGCCTTCTTGGCTGATCCCTTTCGCTTTATGGCGTGCCCGTTTGGGTTGGGCATCGGCTAAGAGTGTTTGGAGCGCGGATTAACTTCAGTCTCCTATCAGGTGTGTATTTCTCACTACTCTAGCGGTAGGACGGCTACTTCGGGCTGCGATGGGCTGAAGGGGCCATGTGGGCCCAATGGGACTACGGGGCCATTTGGACAAGTTGTTTAATTGTATAGTAAATATTGGACTAGACTAGGTGAATCGCATATCTGTAGCTAAATTTGGGCTAAAAGGGCCACACGAGCGTGTGGGCCTATTTGGGCCGAGAATGGGCCCTAGGCCCATTTGCATTGTTATATCTGTTTAGAATGCTTTAGTTTATCGAATTACTGAAATACCTTCGACTTGTAAAATTACTATTTTACCCCTGATTTGTAAAATTACCATTTTACCCCTGATTTGTAAAATTACCATTTTACCCATGATTTGTAAAATTATCGTTTTACCCCTGATCTGTAAAATTACTGTTTTACCCTTGATTTGTGAAATTACTGAAATGCCCCTTTAGGGTAGAATTACTGAAATACCCCTTTAGGGTAGAATTACTGAAATATCCCTGTAGGGTAGAATTACCGAGATACCCCTGTGGGGTAAAATTACCATTTTGCCCCTAGGTGTTAAATGACTGTTTTGCCCTTCGTGGGTAAATGACTAACTTGTGTGATGATTGGGCGAGTTTGACCGTGGATATAAGTTGGTGATATAAATGACTTGACTGTGATCTATTCTTATTTTTGGGATTTGGAAAAGTTGAAATCCCTATGTGTTTAGGGAGGCTGTCGAAATAGTGCTTAAGGCTTTAAGGGGCTGTTACCAATTATTTTACTCTATGCTTGTAAGGGTTAAAGGCTGCTAACTAAAGGCTTGGATCAGTGGAGCGTTCGGATCCAGATTTGGATATCAACTTCAGCAAATGTAAGGATTTAGGGCCTTGTTCATGGATGCCCGAATATGGTAAGAGTATGTTAAATTTAGTTATCATTGATTCGTGGTCTAATGTTTTAGTAATCAAATATAGGATTGAGTTGGAGCAGATATCATCATCGTTCGTCGTAATCAGGTGTGTATCGAACGCTTCTTTAGTCTAATTCGGCAAAGGCCAAGTAACCGAAAAGTTGGTATTATGTGGGCTTGTGAGTGTGCGAATGCTCACAAGATGATTGGAAATCCTGAGATCTGTAACCATAAGTGGTAAGTTAGTTGAGTGTGCAATTTTGCGCACCTCGGTAAGTTGGGTCTCGATAGGCGGAACATGGGCTCATGAGCTTTTGGGCCTATTTGGGTAAAAATAGGTAATAAGTATGTTCTGTTAGACTGTAGGATTGAAACTGCTAAAACCGGTAACTGAATATGAAACTTGGACAAAATGGGTTTAATTTGCTAATAGGTGCTATAGGGCCCATTAGGGGTCTTGGGCCTAAAAAGGGCAAAAATGGTAAATAAGTTAAAATGAACTTTTGAAGTCACATATGGACTAATAGTCACTTGATATTCATAAAAATCCCTAAGAATCGGTAAAATGACTAAAATACCCCTAAGTATGGAAAATTACCATTTTACCCTTAAGTGTAAAATAACCTTTATACCCCCAGGGTAAATTCTGTATGAAATGTATGATTTTCTGTTTCTGTATGTCATATCTCATAATATATGTATATATCTGATGCATGAGATTTTGTATGTTATATGTCATAACATGTATGCCTGTTGCATGGGGTTTGGGTTTATGATGGAGGAAGTGTTCTGGCCGCCTCGCTGCAATCTGGTGGCCTCCCCACATATATATCTGTTCTGGTGGCCTTGCCATATATATCTGTTCTGGTGGCCTCGCCACAATATCTGTGTCTGGTGACTCTGTCACAATATCTGGCAGCCTCGCTGCAAATTCTGTGGTGTGTAGCGAATGGGTGGGTCGAGTATTCTCCCCACATGGTGTGTTGGCTGGTACGGGTGGTGTGTAGCGGTTAGTGGGTTAAGTAGTCTCCCCAATTGGGTTGCATGCATACTGTTTACTGTTCTGTATTGTTATGGGCCTATGGGCCAAACTGTTATCTGAATAGGGCTTCAGCCCATTATCTGTCATAGGGCTTTGGCCTAGTATCTGTTATCTGTATAAGGCTTCGGCCCAGTATCTGATGTTACTGTTAGGGCTTAGGTCCAATGGGCTTGAGTTGACTTGGGCTTTGGATGGGCTTCTGTACACACTGAGTTTTCCAAACTCACCCATTTTTCCTTCCATCCTTGCAGGTGAGCCTTAGATTGGTGGACTTGGAGTTGAGAGGGATTCAGAGTGGCCGCATGGACTGGACTATTGGATTTCTAATTAAGTTGCCTATTTGAATTTAGATTTAATTATTTATTCCTGGTTTTGGGTTGTAAAAAGGGCCTATTTAATTACTTTTATTTTGGGTTTTTATTCTTTACTTATTTAAATTGGTTTTAGCTTACGTAGGATATTATTTAAATCGAGTTGAAAATAAATGATTTTAAGACGCGGTTTTTATAAAAGTTACTTGTTTTCAAAATAACACGATAACCAAGCAAAGCTTTCGCAATTTTAAATGATCTTGTAGATAAATATTTCAAATAGTTAAAGTGTGGCAATGGTAGTGTGCATGTCTAGGAGTGGATCCAAGAAGAGCTTGGTACTTAAGTAGTCTATTCGACTCACCTCCTCTTTTCTGGAATCCTACCTGGTGCCCAGCTTCCATTCACTTTAAGTCTTAACAAAAAAGGTCAAATTTTTTTGATACTTAAACCGTTTTCAAAATTAACATGTTTTTGCAAACTACAAGGGTTTATAAGCTTTCATAAAACTTTTACAAAGGTTTTAACGATGTTTGCAAAGGGATGATTATTTCAATGAATCACGTTTTGGAAAAAGACAAGCTAAGTTTAACGGTAAGAATTTTTAAAACTTCAAGGGTTTTCAATGAAAGCACGGTTTTCGAAAAAAACTTCAATATGACACATCAGACTTGGCCCTAACGTCCAGGCCGGGTTTAGGGTGTTACAGCCGAAGCCCCTTTACAGAATCAGTTAAGGCCTTAGCCTACCCATATGCAAAATCAGAAATATAATAGGGCCCTTAAGCCAATCAGATACAGAATACAGAACAGATCAAATATACAATGTCATGCCCACCAACCCTGCACACCAACTCCGTCTAACCCAACACACCATGTGGGGATAAAATCGACCCACCCATCCCTATACACCACATAGTACCGAGATGCGGCACATATCATAAATATGCAGCTTAGCTGCCAGAAAACAGGCTTTAGAAGCCTTTTAGATACTTCCTTCAACTTCATCAATCCCACCCTGATGCAATGCATCATACAAACATGGCATACTATAGAGCAGATTAACAGACAAACATTTATAATCAGAACAGTACAGATATACATGCTAATAGTAACATGCTAACACATACATCACAATATTAGATCATAGAATCAGGGGTCTAAGTAATACTTACCGACCCTACGACAGGTCACAGTCGACTTGGGCGACCCGTGCAAGCTTACAACTCATTTCGAAAAAATGGGCTCACACGCCCATGTGGCCTGCCCGTGTGGTCACATGCCTGTGTAGCCCACATGGCCAAAACTGGCCTTAGCGGTGTGGATCACACGGCTTAGCCCAAAATCCCACACACCCGTGTGGTTTACCAATGTGGGCCCACACGCCCTTGTGGCCCATATAGCCCAATTTGTCGAGCCCATGTCTCACACACGGCCTCACTAGCCATCACATGGCTGTGTGATGAGCCCGTGTCAGGCGTGCATGGCCTAGTTCGTCAATCACATGGTCGTGTACTACCACACGACCTACCACACGAGCGACCACACACCCATGTGCAGTTGACAGAATCATTTTTCGGCTTTCGTCGATTCGCATTTTCTGGGTTTTCAGGTACACACCTGTAACGTTATGCCTAAAACCCTCCTGAACACTTCAACACCTACAATTGACCAATCCAACCGTTTAGATAATCACTTAAACGACTGAAACATTCAAAACCTGAAATAGAATACTCATCACTTGAGCGAAGACCTTTACCTTTAATTGAATATCCGATATTACACGAATTTAAAACGTCGATTAAGCGCGTTGTTCAGTCCTTTGATTATCCTCTGGACAACAAAAAAATCCCCTCTCAAAACTAAGCAGAAAGATATTTAGCAACTAAACCAAATTAGCCAACTTACCGAACCACAAAAATCTCACGTTTGCTTACATGAAATAAAAGGAAAAGAAGTAAAAAGGAAAGAGATGTGGAATGCAAATTTCGACAGTAATGAACCAAAAAGGAAAAAAAAGGGAAAAATATAAGAATTTTTTTTGTGTGGGAGGAAGAGAGAGCCAAAACTTTTTGGGTAAATCTAATTGAACTAACCCCCTGAATCCACATCCCTTAATTCTCTCTACCCACTCCTTCGCTTCTCAGAATTCTGGTGCCAATGCAAATCCTCCCCCCATAACCGTGCAAAAATATAACCAAAGCAGGGAATCGCACTCAGGACCTCATGTAATCAAACTCTCCACTTAACCATTAGACCAGCAGGCCCATTCGAATATGTTTTTCTCCCAACAATTGCTTATAAGCCTATTACCTAAAGGTAAAGCTTTATTCAACAAAAACCCAAAATTTACCCAAGTTGTGGCTTGAACTTAGGACCTCACACACACACCCAGAATACATAACCACTGAAGCAGATAGATAATTATTTCATAACTTATCAGAACATAAATTTAAAAGTTGGGGCATTATAGGTGAACCCCTATAACATGTGTGCGAGCCCTTACTTAGTGCATACATTTACTTTGTGCAAGCCCTATATTATATACAAACCTCTAATGTGTGCGAGCTCAAATGTGTCGTGCAAACCTAGTATCATACGTTCCTATACACTTATGCGAGCTTAAACACTTGTGCGAGCCTATGCACTTATGTGAGCCTATTCATTTACGCGTACCTATGTGTTATGTGAGAACCGGTGTATGCGCGAATCCCTATGTGTTATGCGAGCCATGAACACGTACGAACTCATCTCTGCTAATCCTTTTATGTGAACCTTATATGGTAACTCACCTCTACGAACCCTATATGGCAAATTGTCCATGTACGCTCACTTATGTGAACTATTATTGCTTCTACATGCGAACCTTGTAATGAACCCCACAATAGTCTTGACAGTTTAACAATATATCTACCACTGCTATGTTTTTTAATCATATTTCAAGTAGTATAAACACACATATACATGTATAAAAGTCCTTAAATAGTCCATAGAAAGTCCAATACACATCCAAGTCAAAAGTAAAGTCTAGTCCTTCAAGTTTGCACCTACATTACCATCTTAATGAACCAAAAACCATTTCATATTAGAAACAAGAATGCTAGACACAATTTACATATGGCATCATCAATATCATATCATATTGATATATTGGCTACTTGTTAAAGGATCTCTATTACCATGTACTTGACTCATAGAGCCTATATCGGACCCATAAAATGTAGCATGAAGCTAGCACTCTCTTATATGCCAACATGACCCATGAATGGAGCAATGCTCTACATTCCCTTATCTCTCCACATGTCACAACATCAAACACATATATGAGTACTCAAATCTTATGGTAAGCCAACTATATCCAATGTTTTCAAAGGTTCACAAGGCTAATATATCCATTTCACACATTTATTTTCTGGTTTATGCAAACTCCCACTTATCATTTCATATAATGAACCTTAAATGCAAACATTTTTCTTAATGAGCCGAATACGGATCCAATTCAAATATGTGTACACAAAGCTAACTATTCACAAGGCATATTGAATCATTTATCCAACACATATATATTCACATCACACACTCAAACATATCACAACACATTTAAGCTTGCTTATAAAATAACAAAGTTTAAGTAGTAAAACTTACTCTTAGGATTTAGATTAGATTATTAGACCACCTAAGCCCTTTTTAACCCACTGATTTGCACATCAATTATAGCACACAATACCACTCACCTTAGCAACTTGCTTGAACAACAAAGCTCAATTAAGCTTTTGTTTGGCTTTGTCCTTGCTTGTGGAGGGTCCTAATTGAGTTGGCACTTCACATACATATTAAACATAATACAAAGGCATTATAAACAACATCAAACACAATTAAATCCCTCCAAAATCATAGATCACAACCTACTAACTTCTATACCAAAAACTTAGCTAGTTTTGTCGAAATAGATGTTTAACTACTTAAATCTCGTTTCTAAGCTTAGATTTTACTCCATATCTCCAAAATATCACCTAATTATAGATTTAACCATTATCTAATTAAACGGATCTAATTTCTCCGAAAAAATTAAGTTTATATAAACATCAAGAAAGGGAAAACATTCAATTTGTTTAAATTACTAAAGGATTTGTTAAATCAAGGTTAAAAACCTTTTAATTAGGTCAAAATGAGTTAGAAATCACTTTAGAAACGAAGCTCAACCAAGTAATATGGGATTCGCCATTTTCAAGCCAAAAATCAACTTAAAATCACTTAATCTATTGAAATCTTGATTAAATCATTTAAATCTCAAATTTAAATAACATATCACTTAGTTTAATCATTAAAAGTTAGAATATCACCTCAATTTTGCAAAATCGACAAGCTTTGGAGCTAATTCGAGCTAAAACATGTGAAGATCTTTTGAGAAATTGAGGATGAAAATGCAATTAATCTTTAAAATTGAATGATGTTTAGGAAGTGTTGAGTATGCCACGTATTTCAGTCAAATTTGAAAGATAACCTCCCAATTAAAATATTTTTATTTGTTTCAGTCGAACTTTGATTAGTCTAGATTATTTTATTATTATTTGACTTACCAATTTAGCATATAAATAGACTCTTTTACAACATTAGAAAATCTCTATCTTTTGTACTCTTCGTTCTTTTGACATTATATAAAAATTATCTTTGCCCGTAGTTTTTATCCTCTTTAGAGGGTTTTTTTCACGTTAAATTTGTGTGTTCAACTTCTCAATTTCTTCCACTATTTATGCTTGTTCGTTGCCAGAAAGCTTAAGATTTAAAAAGGATGAATCAATTTTGGGAGAAAAGCTCTAATTTGGTGTTTGGAAAAATTTTGAATGATTGGAGACAATAGGAGGGAAGGGACGGTGGGGTTGTTAAATAGGCAACGAATTTTTAAAAATTGCGCCATTATTTTCAATTAAAACTTATTTTCTAAATTATTTTCAAATTTGATCTTGTTTTTTTTTTTAAATCCGTTTTAATCAAATTAAATCCAGGATACTTAATTTCAATTTCTTAACCCAAAATTTTAATTCTAATTATTTTTATATTTTATTTAATTATTCCTAATTATTTAATTATTTAGCCTAAATACGATTCCTGATTCACTAACCCCTGATTTACTGACTTGATTCTACTAGCCCGATTTTTAAGGTGTGGCAAACTTTAGAGCATAAGTCTCCACTTATGTCAAAGCACATGAGTTACATACGCATGGTCAGTGACTAACTCAAGATTTAGGTAAGTCACACCATTAATGCCACAAGTGAATCAATTCACGAACAGATTCAGAATTAATTCAACCTAGGTCGAGTCCAATGTATCATTCTTCCAATGAGTACATCTATATCTCTACCCGTGGAGTCAACTGCTACGATGGCTAAGACTAGTCATCTCCCTAATTGGAATAGTAGAAGACATAATAATCCTTTTAAGTATTTGAATCAGATGCTCAGTTTGATTCTTTTACAGGACTACAGACTCGTTTAAGTTATCTACAAAAATATGTTGTCTTTCTCGAAATGTAAACGTTCTTACAGTGCCACTTACCATCAGTTTGAACTTAGACAATTAATGAGTTAATATTTACTTGTCACAATCTCACAATGTAAACATTCTTACAGTGCTTCTTTTCAATATATCAAACCACATAAGTTATATACATACGGTTATTCACTTTAGATTTAGGTAAATCACACCATGAACGTCACAAGTGAATAAATCCATAAATGGCTCTAGGATTAATTCAACTTGGGTCTTGTTCAATGTATTATTAGTCCAGACAATCATATCTATGTCTCTATCTCTGGAAGTCAATCCTGCTTCGATAGCCAAGACAAATTGTAACACCCCTAACTCGTATCCGTCGTCGGAATAGGGTTATGGAGCATTACCAGACTTACTTCATAATTAAACATACATTTCACAAACAATTATCAATTTCAAATGATTATCGTTAAATTTCAATTATATTGCCTCTTAATCAAACCTACGATGAATTGAAAGTGGTTTGGGACTAAACCGATAACTTAGAAAATTTTAGGAAAACATTGAAAAATTTTAAGTACAAGGGACACAAGCCCATGTGGCCAAGCCGTGTGTCTCACACGGCCAAAAGACATGCCCCTGTCACAGGTCGTGTGGACATTCGAAATGGGAGCACATGACCGTATTCCAGACCGTGTCCAACCCTGTGTAACTCTCAAACTTATGTCACACGGCCAAGCACACGCCCATGCGACTAGCCCGTGTAACTTACTGACTTGTTTCTATTAAATACTATAGGGGACACATGGCCGTGTCACTTGGCTGTGTGTCACACACGGCTAAGACATACACCTGTGTCTTTGCCCGTGTGGACAAAAATAGGCTAGTTTAGAAGCCATTTTTCTCACCCAAATCTACATCAATACAAAGGCATATAACATGACATAAATATGCAATCCAACCAACTTCAATCAAGCTAATTCCATACCAATTCTATAAAGTTCATATTATCATGACTCACCTATTCAAAACAAACTAAAATCATATTCAACAATCATCAATATAGTTACTATCCATTGTACACTAGTTTAACTATAGTCATAAACATACCAATTCCTCATTCACAACATATCAATATGGTCACTTATAATCATGCATCACTTTACCTAAAACCACAAGTACATCAATCTCAATTTCAACCACTTGAAACTCAATTTATTAATTCACATCTAGCCATTACTAACCACATCACAAAATGACCATTTGCACCTATATTCATATATTACCAAGCAGACCAAAACAAGCCACATCACATGAACATATACATAACCAAAACATTTATCATTTACAATCCAATTCAAATGGCTAAATCCATTTCCAACTATAGACCAAAATGACCATAACTCCTATACATGCCATATAACCAATATACATAAGTTCAATTGTACCAAAATGATAACTGGATAGTGTGATGCAATTTCCGATAACTTCCGAATCGACTGAGCTTCCGATTCACTATAAAATAGAGAAAAGAAAACAGAGTAAGCTATAAAGCTTAGTAAGCTCGTATAATATAGAATTAAACTTACCATTTATTTACATTTTAAGCAAATAAACATAGTATAAACCAACTAATTTGTCAAATGCCTAACACATGAATTCATCAATCGATTAGTCATGTAATGTACATATAATTATCAAATCAATATGAATGCATTCAACAATTATTCAAGCTTCATGATCTCATATTATCCATTTCATACTTCAATACATCATATCACAACAATTTCATGTAATTCACATAACTCTTGTGATTATTAATATAAACTCATGTAACCCATAGCAGATTTGTGCCTGTTGAACCAACTAGAATATCGATAGATACACGGGTGGTACACACAAAGTGTACAAATCGATAATCCGTCAATTCCTAAACATATAAGCTCTTTCGAGCTATAAACAGTAAGCTCCTCCTGAGTTGAGGGAATAGTAAGCTCTAATGAGCTGGGAAACAGTAAGCTCTTACAAGCTGAAATATCGGTAAGCTCATACGAGCTGTGGTGAGTCCGCAACACATGCAGGATCTCAACCAAACGGTAACCCTAATGACATGTCACTCGTATCCTACGAATTCCTAAGGTTCAAACGAGGCTCGGTATTATTCAAATTCATCATTTAGGCTTTCAATGAACATGTATTTTTTTTCTCAATTCACACACATACATTACAAATAAGTACATATTTAAAAATCAATTCCAATTATACGAACTTACCTCGATTGCAAAAACGACAAATTAGGTTGACTAATCTGATACCTTATTTTTCCCTTGATCAAGATCTGAACCTCGCTTTTCTTGATCTATAAAATATCAAATTCAATCTATTCATTATTCATTCCATTCAATTTAACCTAAATTATACATTTTGGCAAAATTACACTTTTGCCCCTAATATTTCAATTTCCTTACAATTTTATCTTTATCACATAAAAATACAAATTCATTCAATTTGACCACAACCCATGCTAGCTGAATTTCTCTTATTAGCATATTAGCACATATTTTTCATTTATTTCACATTTTAATGATACAATTTTCATATTTCTCAATTTAATCCCTAATTTGCAATTTCACTAAAAATCACTTTACAAATATTGTTTATCAAGCATCAACCATTCAAAATATATCATGAAACATCAAAATACTCATATATTCATCAGTGGCAAAACCTTAAACATTTCACAATTTTGCAAAATAGTCCCTGGGCTAGGTAGACCTAGTTGTAACAATCTCAAAAACATAGAAATCATTAAAAACCAGGATCAAAATCACTTACATGCTAACAAAAAGCTTGTCAAATGCTCAAGCCCTAAAATGGTGTTGTTTTCCTCTAATTTTGGCTAGATGAAGAATATGGACAAAAATATGATTTTGGTTTTATTTATTTTAGTTTATTATAATAATTACCTATTTACCCTTACTTGTACAATTAAAACATACCTTTACACTTTACTTTAATGTTCTATAGCTATTAGACACCTTAAGCTAATAGAACTCAACTTTTAAGCTTTACGCAGTTTAGTCCTTTTTATCAAATTAATCATTCAAACAGTAAAATTTCCTAACGAAATTTTCACACAATCATGTTATCATGCTGTATAAATTAAAATAATAATAAAATAATTATTTCGACTTCGAATTTGTGGTTCTGAAATCACTGTTCCGATTTAACTAAAAATGGGCTGTTACACAAACTATCTCTCTAATTGGACTTATAGATGACATAATAGTCTCTTATTTTTTAAATCATTTGATAAACTAATTCTACGGGCTATGGACAATTTAAATTACCTACTAATATAAATTGTCTTTTTATATTATAATTCATCCATATAATGCAACTTAATATTAGTTAGACCTTAAGTAATCAATAAATTGATATTTGCTTATACATTTTTCTTTACAGCAAAAATCACCAATACAACGTAGAGAGAATGAATAACATTTGTTTATTTCGTTGAATAATCGGTTTGGTCATTCCAATAATTTATTAAATATAATGAAATTAAGACAATAAGGGTACAAAAATCCTAACAGATAAAAATACTTATTTTGGATTTTATTCTTTTCATCGGTTGACTTCGTACTTAAGTTGTTTTTTGGCCTTTGTTATGGTTGATTTCATAATTATTTTTCATGGTTGTTTGGATTGGATTAAGGAGGAGTGTTATGCTGAAGATCGTAATTGTCTTACTTGAATGTTTTGTTGAGTTTTTTTTTTTTTTTTTCAAGTCCATATGCATCTTTTTAGTCGCATTTCAACCTACTTTTGGATTATAATATAATGTTAGACCTTTTTATTAATGTTTATACTTGGAGAATTTTTAGCTACACTTTATTGAGTTAAAAGTGAAAAAATCAAGTCAATAATTTTTTAAAGACTTTTAACGTGATCAAGTTTCTATAGAGATTTTTTTTTAATTGAAAACTAATCCTAAAAAACCTCTTATATTGTATTCTATATTTGAGACTTGAGCTAAATCCAAGGAGATTAAAGTTTACATTGATTGGAGTTTCTACAAGATTTAACTCTTATACATTGAACGTTTATTTATTATTCATGTACGAGATTGAAAGTACATATCTTGTTCATTATGAGGAATTTATTTTAGCTCATTATTGTTGTCAACAAATTGTTCTTTTTATTTAGTTTGTAACTAATTTTTTAAAGGAAAGCTTCAGTGGGGAGTTAATATATAGGACTGACGTTACAATTTGGTGAATAAGTTGAACTCAAATCACTTCTTGTACTACAAATTAATAATAGATCACTTTTTAAACAAGACCTTAAAGACGCAGGAAGTCTCCAAATTATATAACCAACTTCTGTGTCCAAACTCAAATTTTCATCTTAATAGTTAAGAATGACAGTTACTGTCTGACAATATCAATGAAGTTTTAAACAATAAGGATTAAAAAACCATGGATGAATAAATAGTGAAGTAACCTAATTTTTATTCGGCCTACCTCAAGCTTATGGTCGATATCGTTGTTAATTTGGTTTTTCATGTTAGGCCCAATTTTGATAAAATCCTAGTTGAATCTTTGTTTTGAGCTTGGTCGCTTGGTTTCGACTTCAATTTTGTTTTGTTTTATATTTTGATTTTCCCATTAGCAGTTCATTGAGTCGGAATTTACCCCTAACGTCGGGAAAGACAAGAAAAGAAATATTGCACCACACATAAAATTCAGGTGTCCATTTCAAAGGTCATTTTCACACAAATACAACGACCAATTGTATTAGTTAAATCTTAAGAATATCATGCCATATAGCTGGACTTTTTAATAAAACAAACTCCTATGACTACGAAACAACATGAATAATGATGAACAAACAAAACTCTAACAATATGTATTATATGGAATCATGTATTCACCTCCTTCTCCAATAGGTCGAATGTTTAAATCCCGACTCTTTTGCCCTATCCCCAAACTGCAACCTTTGTTCATGTCAATAATAAAAGAAGAAAGGAATATGATATACATATATATAATCAGCCTTTACAAATGAACATTATCATCTATTCACTCGTCAGAATCTGTCAATACATTAACCATAATCTGCATAACTTTGATCCTCATCTGCAAAGACAATATATATTCAGCTGTATCCCTGAAAAGCCCATCCAACCCCATGGAACCGTTGTTGGGAATCAGCTTCTTCAGCGTTTTCACCTTCTTTACGATAGGGCTGACGATCAGCCTTCTAGAACCTTCTCCAACTGCCCTCCTCTTCATTAAAATACTTCTGCTTCTGGTGCCCTTTCTTTGTTTCTTTGCTTTCAATCTTCTCTTGGCCTTTACTTCCAACAGTTTGCTCCATAAGGAGCCATTGGAGTGGGACGTTTCCTCGTTTCTTTGGATACCGTCGGAGTGAAACGAAAGTAGAGCAAGTTGAGAAATTCCCATGATTTAAATCTGATCTTTGAACTGAAACCCTTTGTTGCCTACACAAATGACCCTTAATTTTGTACGATGAAAAGCCGATCAGGATTGAGAGCTTTTATAGGGTTTAATGGGGGAGAGGGGTGGATGGGATTGGTGGCAAATGTGGATAATTCATAATAATTTAATGACAGCCTAAAAGAGTAGAATTTCACGGAAGGCTTCCCAGGGACTGGGATTAAATGAATAAGGGATAGCCAAGTGTACCTAAGGGCTTGCTTTGGGCATGTTCTCCAACTCAATGCACATGCAACCACATGATTCCACACCACCACCACCCAACCCCCTCCCCCCAACCCTAACCCCAAGACCCTCCTTCACTCAACCCTCTCCATCTCATCAGAACACCCTGGATTATTCCTCCCCCACTTTCCAAATTCAATGCATACATAATTTGAACTGGGGTCCTTCATTTTCTCAATCCAGCTCAAGCCATTATTCCACGTTTCTGAAACTTTTTTATATACCAACGTTTATTGATCCCCGAGTTATAGAGTTCGGGGGTGCCTTAAGTCTTAGACTCATAAAAAATTAAGTGGTGTAAGTATTTGCCCTTTGTTTGAAATCTGACTCTGCTCGATTCCAAATTAATTAAGTTAAATGTTACAATACCGAAAGGGGGGGTGAAATTACATTTATAGTACATTGTTTGATGGTGGTTGTTAGCCCATGTTTCCAGACAGAAAGCCCTAGGCATAAATTATGAAGGAATTTATGCGCCTGAAGGTTGTTGCTTATCAATATATTTGTAAACTAAAAAGTAGACATTTTAGATCCTAATGTTGGGATAAGGTAGATTTTCTTATGACATTCATGAACCACATTTTGCCATAAAATATTATGATTGTTTTTCTTAAGGAATTAAGTATCTAAAGATCATGTTCGAACATGTTCTCAAAAAGGCAAAAACAAAAGTACAGATGAAAACTTGAGATGAAGTAGACAAATCTTAGGGACAAAGATGCATGCATCTATCACCGCCGCTGATGCTCCTTACACGACATTCTCAACCTTTAGGTTATCGAATGTTCTCTTTGCCTTTGTTTCCTCACCAAGTTTCAATACTAATTTACTATGTATACGAAGAGAGATTACTTTATATTTCAGTAATTTACTTTGTTTTATTACTTTATATTTCAGTAATTTACTTTGTTTTATAATTTTTTATATAATTGATATAAAAATATTTTTTTAACCTGATAATTATATATTACTTTTTTCATATTTATCTAGTAAGATTATTTTATTTCATAATTTATTCTCAGAGATAGTGAATGTCAAACTTCAAAATAAAATAAATTCTTTTGGCATATTATTTATTTGTTACATAAGAGTTTCAATATTAATGTAAAAATAAATATTTTTAATCAATATGATCGGAAGAGAAGTTAGAAATTTTTTTAGGAAGAGTCGAAATTAAATTACAATTTTTATTATAGTAAAAATATAATTTCACCATTAATAGTTTATATCTTTATAATTTTTAAAGAATTAAATTAATTTTTTATCATTTTTAAATAAAATAAAATACAACTTTACTTTTACTGATTTAAAACTTTTTAAACTTTAAAATACTTAAATAAAACATTTTTCATTTTAAATAAACGCCATGTGGGAACCCCTACGCTCTCAATATAATATAGCTAATATTGCCACATTTAATGATCAGCTAAATTAAAACACGTTGAAAAGTAATCAATTGACAGTCATGAATATATATATATATCACAAAACAAGGAGATTTGGCACATGGATGAATCCTCTACCGCTTAATATATGTTTTTTTGGTTGATTATCCATTAAACTTTGGTAAGAAATGTAGCAGTGGACACATGTTATGTTTCCACGTGCAATGGTATAACATATTTTATTAAGTTAACAATGTAGTAAATTTGATTAGTTTTTCTTTTAAAAATGTTAATCCAACTAATGTGATTAATGAGTTGATATATATAATAAAAGCTAAATTGATAAATTGTATTTGTTATATTATCATTCGCATTAAGATATGTGGTAAGTTAAAAAAGCGCGAGAATAGTAAACTTGCCACCAGCAAGTCGAGAGGTTATTTGTGAGTTCACCTTCCCGAGATAACCATCTAAATAATGAATGGCCTAATTTTCATCGGGAACATGAAGTTGTTTATCACCAAACATTACGTTTGCTCAATTACTCCATATCATCAAGTCAAAACAAGTGACAGGGTTTTCCTCATCACAGGCATCTCCATGCCATCAAAGACATCCACCCACATGTTTCGTTATGATGGCTTAATGGTAAGTCCAACGCGTTAACGTGACTTTACATGAAACCTTCGCCTATAAATACCTATAGAGGCAAGGGGGAAGGGATCGATTCTTCAATAATACTGAGCCTACACTCTATCAACATTCCTTCAGCCTTTAGTCTTTACATTCTCTTCACCTCCACTCTCGATAACCTTTGACTCTTTGCTTCAACTAAGTGAATTGGCCTCAATAATGTCCACCCCCCTTTCCTCTTTACTCCTCTCTTGTTGTGCATTATATCAACAATTAGTGCAATAAGCATGGACAACATGGCCTCATAGTCCCAAAGTGGTACCCTCGCTAATCAAACCAACCAAATAAACAACCTAACTCGCCAGATCAATTCCTCCACCCCACCCAACACACCTATCCCACCTGTTTCAAGAGTCTCCATTGGCCTGAACACCACTCAAATTCCCCTCTCTTCTACCCTTGCAAGAACTTCTTTATAGTATACGAGTATCCTCCTCCCCGCCCTAGAGCAATTAACAAAGGCTCTGAAAGATCCTTTAACCAATCCTATTACTCCTGCTGCACCAATAGGAACTACTACCCTGATTACCTTGACTCCCCCATTGGTTGCAACAACTCAATCACAGCCCCACTCTTGGACCTTTTGACCATACAACCTATTGCCTACAGGAAGCTATAACCTGCCTCATAGCCACATAATCCTATCCAGCCGTAACTTCGATTCTAATGAATCAAGGTTCCCACTAGCAAGCATCTAGCCCTCACCCTCATAACTTAAAAACCCAAAGAAATTATGACATTTGGAAGAGCAGTTCACTCAACAAGATCGTCGCTTTAAGGAGCAACTACATATCCTCAACCAGAGGAATGCCTAGAATGAGCAGCCCATTGCTGAGCTAATGTCTTCACAGGAGGTTCCTAGACGAGAGAATCCAGCTCGCCAAGAAGATGAGGCTCAATCTACCTTTTGTAAGGAGCGCAAGTGCAACAATATAAAAGGCCATCGTAAGAATAACTCAATTGTAATTGGTATTTTTTAATTAACCAAATTAATATATTTACATTAATTATTTTGTTAGTAATATTTTTCGTTCTATTGGGAAAATAAAAAGTTAAGCTATGATTATATTTACTAAAAATTAGGTATTGTTTTATTTCTTCTAAATTAATATAATTTTATTTTTTATTTTGTAATATTAAATAATTTTATACATATTTTAATTATTTTAGATTATAATTTTTTAAATATTTTACCACAAACATAATTTATAATATTTAAAATTGTAAATTTATTATAAAAATTTTAAATACTATTAGTAATTTAAATATTATACAATATTTTAATATTGCGTCTTACTAATAGATTTGTCCATAGCAAAAAAAAAAAGTTCTTGCTTAGCCTAATTTAGGTTGTTTGACATCTAAAAATAGGGGAAAGCACTTATTATAGGGATCGACTCTATATTATTAAATGGATCGTTTATTCTCTATTTCATTAAAATAAATCGAATAAAGTTAAATTATAATAGAGTTAATATTTACTACTTAAAAATGACATAAAAATTATAAATTTTCATTTGTAGTTCAACTCACAATAAAATATTTCATTTGCATAACTATAAAAAAATTTCAAAATACAATTTTGTTAAACAATAAAGCATATTTTCTAAACAATAAATTTTAAATCTATTAAAATTTGGCTTTATTTAGTTATTTTTAATAATACAAAGCCTAAACTGATTCATTTAATAGTAAGGATGTTAATTTAATCCGATCTCTATAATAAAAGATCAACATTCCCCTCTAAAAATATCTTTCAATTAAAATTAAGTAAAACTGATTTTAAATTAAAAATAAATACAAAGTTTTCTATTTTAAAAAATAATAATTTGGAGTGAACCATGAAATTAGACAAATAATACAGCTTAACAGCCTCTCTATTTTTTTTTTTTCTGTTTAAATTTATCTACCTATCTATCTATATAATGAATACATATTCCAATCCTACAATAGTCTTAACATCTTGTTTGAACAAAACTTTTGACTTGGTCAATGCAAATTCGCTTTAGTCTTTAATTTATTTAAATCAACATTTTCGGGAAATTCTATTATTAGTTATTTAATTATTAGCATGTTTTTATTTTAGTCATTAAATTATAAAATTTTTAAATTTTGTCATTAACATTTTTGGTTATTTTATGTTTTGGTTATCTTTCGCTGAATTGTTAATAGAAATAATGACATAATATTTTTTAATTGGTATAATGACACATTTAATTCTTGATATTTACATATTCTATTAATTTGATCTTAATTTTTAATAATTCAATAGATTAATCCTCTATACTTATAAATTCTATCAAATTGGTCCTTAAAGACATCTCCATTATAAATCAAAATTATAACTATTTTAATATATTTCCTTCAATAAAAAGTGAAAAAGTCTAAGAACCAAGGCCAAGCATGGAACCATACTAGTAACCATGACTGATAATACGATACTTTGAAACCAAGAAAAGAAACCCTAACCGATGTCTAACGTTAGGTAATATGTTGGCATTACAGGAAGGTCCTTCCACGTGCAATAAATGATGCTCTATCCAAGCAAACCCAACCACACTGGTGGGCCTTTCTTGACCCATTAAAATTGTTTGCTTTTGTGGCCATGTTATTTGAACCAGATTGATTGATCTAAAAAATAATTTTGAATTAGTATGATCTAAAATTAATTAAAAAATCGATTCAATGGACTGTTTTATTTTTAATAATTTTTTGTGTCAATAGCGCTTTTTAAATTTATTTATTTATTTTTTTAAATTTAATTGTCTATTAAATAAATAACTATTTAGTTAAATAAATTTTAATTAAATAATTTATCAATTTGATTTTGCTTAAATAAATTATTTAATTAAAATTTATCTATATCATTATTTTTAATTTATTCAAATAAAAATTATTTAAGATAATATAAATATATTTTTATTTTTTCACAACTAACATGAAATAAACATGCGAAAAATGAATCCAAACCCAATTTTATAAAAGGGGAAAACATGGATTTGTGAAGCCACCTTAATCATGTTATGTCAAATTACATATTGATTTAAATGACACTTTTTTTCAAGGACATAAAAAAGGAAACCTTTTTTAATCGAAGGCTCAAATTTTCTTTGAATTTTCCTTCTTAATTATTACTTTTTCTTATTTTTAGATATTGTAAACTTATCACGAGGAAAAAAAAATCTAAATTAATTATCTTATCATTTCCAATTATTTTTATAAAAATTTACCCAAAATTTTAATATGGATTTATTAAACATATTTTTATTATTAAATACAATAAATATGTAGACAAAATAATTTTAATTATATTTTATTATATCATATCGTATAAATATCTAAAATTAGTAAATTTACAGTCAGAGTCCAATTAATTTGGGAATATGAAATTTTCCTTCAAAACTTTAAAATTTTACTCTGTAAATTATTATCATTTTAAATTAAGTACTATTAATAATTTACAACTTAATAATTTAAATGTTTTAAAATAAATATTAATAATAAGGAAAATAATATAAAAATTTATAAATGTAAATTACAAATAATTGTTAATAGTTAATATCTATCATATTCAAGTTTATAATCGAAATTATAAATTTTCTCATTTTTAGATATTAAGTTTAAATAGTAAATTAAACTTATATTCAAAAAATAGTTTCCATTAGTTGTAATTAGTATTTAACATCTTCAATTTATAATAATATTTTTTTCCTTCAAAATTATTTTTTTCAATTGACATAGTTTTATAATCTTATTATAAATAGTTTTATGATAAAATAATATATTAGAAAACCTATAAAAAATACAAAATAAATTCCATTTATTTGTGATATTATTGATAAATTTTATAAAAAAATTATAAAATAATATAATAAGATGCACAAGCAAGTTGGGATACATAGAGCACAGGTAATGTAACAAAATAATATGTGACAATTTTTGTTACCCGTATATCAAATTTTTAAGAAATTCATTGAAATTTTGACCTGTGCTGTATATACCAATTTATGTTTACTATTACACGTTACATCAATTAAACCTGTGATACATATTGCACGTTACATATAAACCTGTGTATTTTAAATTTTAAAGATAATTATCCATGCCCTATGTATAAATTTTTTTTGAAGAAATTCATTAAAAATTTTAAATAAAAATTAATATTATGAAAATATTATAAATTTAATATAAACAACCAACTTGTGATACATAGAGCACAAGTAATGTAACAAAATATCATACCTGTGCTCTACGTAACACCCTTAACATGTATCCATCGCCAGAATAGGGTTTCGAGGCATTACCGAAGTTATAGAATATTTTAAAATAAAATTGAGTAGAACACTATTCATTTTCGGCATTTATTTATAACATCCCTTGAGTGGGCCCTCGAGGCCCAAAACATACATTAGAGTCGATTCGGGACTAATTCGAGACCTTAGGAAATTTTTCGCAAAATTAGGAAATTTTTCGAAAAATTTCAAAATTTTTCTCACTTATAGGGGTCACACGCCCGTGTGGTAAGGGACACGCCCGTGTGGTCATGCCGTGTGGTTTCACACGCCCATGTCCTTAACTAGTGTAACTCTTTGACTTGCAACCCATGAAGAAATTTGGGTCACACGCTCGTGTGCTAGGTCATGTGGTTAATTCAAATTTTTGAAAATAGGCGCAGGTTTCACACAGTTGTGTCGCACGACCGTGTCTCCAGGTTGTATACCTCACACGGCTGAGGCACATACCCGTGTTGAGCCCATGTGCTCAAACAGGGTATTTTATTTCTTAAATTTTTAGATGCAGGGGACACACGGCCTGGCTACACACTCGTACATCAGCCCGTGTGTCACACACGACCTAGACACACTCCCGTGTGTCTACCCTTGTGGACAAAATAAGGTTATTTTCCAAGCCCTATTTGTCACCCAATTCATCCTTTACTTGTACCAATTATTGCCAATATCAACCAAGCAATCCAAATATGGTTACCAAGACAAATGCTAACCATTTAACATAACATATATGCTTGTACTCTTATCTCATACCATACTCTCCCATTTTACACATGCAAATCCATTTAACTCAAAACACATCATGCATATATGTATATCTATGATTTAGCTTTATATACATATCAAACTACTAGTAACCTATACATGCCATTATACTAAAACAAACATCTTTTTATACCAAAATGAGTCGATTGATAATGTGATAATGCTTCGACCAATCTCCAACCCTCTTGAGCTTCCGAGCACTATAAAACAAGAAAAATTAAGCAAAGTAAGCATTTGGTGCTTAGTAAGTTCATGTAACATGAAACTAACTTACCAAGTGTTTCCATTAAATTTAATCAAACATGTATATATTCAAGCACAAAGATCATTATCCTATCAATACAATTTCAACACTCAAAGTTAGTCAAATAATTTCACATAACACAAACTCATAGATGAGCTCATCATATCATATTCCCAACATATTTAACTCCCATATCACATATGTCTTTTCAAGATGAATTATCTCAAGTTTCATCATTCTTTTCCAAGTTTTGCTCGTTGAATTTATCATAATATCGATGGATACTCATATGGTACACTCAATGTGTACGGAACTCTCGAGCTACCCTTTTCAAATCTTTAGACAATCACATACTTCGATACTCAAACAGAACTACGGTAGTCCACAACGTATGCCGAATTACTACCAATACATCGATGCTCGCACAGAGCTACGGTAGTCCACAACTTATGTGGAATTACTACCAATCACAATTAAGCAAATCATGTACTTCGAAGCTCACATAAAGCTACGGTAGTCCATAACATATGCGATTACCAATCATTATACTTGTAGGACTTTATCTCATAGGGCTCAAGAGGCTTATCAAGATTACTCGTCTGAGTTAAATCCTGTCTGCAACACATGCAAAATCACCTTTACACTAATCCATCGAATTTCCTTCATTCAATCGGGACTTATCCTTTTTCTCAATCCAATAGTAACCATTTCATCAAATTATACATTCAATTTAACATTCATATCACATATCATGCATTTCAAGCATTTCAATATTTAAAATTAAGTTACACGAACTTACCTTGATGCTTGTTCGTACAAAAATCTACTAATCCAAAATCTTTTCTTGTCCACGATCCAAATCTATATTTGGTCTTTCCGAATCTATATAAATGAATTTAATCATCAATCTATTACATTTCGTACTCTTTTGGACTCAATTTACACTCTAGGTAAAATTACTATTTTGTCTCTAAACTTTTTTATTAATTCCAATTTCGTCCCTAGGCTCGATAAATGAAATTCATGCAATTCAATCCTCTTTCCAAGCCTAGCCAAAAATTTCATCTCATACTTTCAGAACATATATTTCCCAAAAATGATTTTTCTCTGAATTTCACAAGTTTACAATTTTGTCTCTAAATCACAATTTCATCAAAAATCACTTTGTAAAAGTTATTTATCTACAAATAATCTTTCATTTTATACTATAAATTTTCAACTTTCAGCATGTTCATCCATGGCACAAATCTTAAACTTTGATAACTTTCAAATTAATCCCCAATTTAGATAGATTTCACTATCCCGATTTCAAAAATACAAAAATTACAAAAAACGAGACATGAGAACTTACCCAATTAAGCCAAGAAAGTCTCTTCTCTCTCTCCTAAGGTTTTCATGGAATTTTTGGGGATGAGATGAATAAAATGATGATATTTTTTAATTATTTAATTATCATCTTTTATTTTGTTTACAATTCCAATTTAATCCTTTTCTTTTTCTCAAATTCCATGGATGATTCACCCAGGATATTTTCTATCTTTTAATTGATGGTCTAATTATCATATAAGGACCTTAAGTTTTGAATTTCATAGCTATTTAATCTTTCTACCTTCTAGTACTCAACTTCTACATTTTATGCAATTTGGTCCTTTTTCTAATTAACCACTAAATCGATAAAATTTTCTTATCAAAATTTTCACATGAGTTTTCTATCATATTATAAATCATGCAATAATGTTAAAATAAATTTTCTTTCTAGCTTGGATTTATGGTCATGAAACCACTGTTCTGATATCACTGAAATTGGGTCATTACAACTCTCCCCCTTAAGGATTTTCATCCTCGAAAATTTTACCAGTAAAGAGGTTTGGATATTCTTTTTCTCATTGCCTCCTCTAATTCCTAGGTAGCCTTTTCTATTCCATGTCATTGCCAAAGAACTTTCACTAGATCTATCTTTTTTTTTTTCTGAGCTCCTTTGTCTCTCGTGCCAAGATTTTAATTGGTTCTTCACTATAAGTTATATCGGGCTGAATTTCAACTTCTGTTGGAGAGATAACATGTTAAGGATTCGATCGATACCGCCATAACATAGACACATGGAAAACATTATAAATTTTATCAAGTTCCGACTGTAAAGCTAATCGGTATGCATCAGGTCTAACTCATTCAGTAACCTCATATGGCTCGACAAATCGTGGGCTCAATTTACCTTTACGACCAAATCAAAGGACTTTCTTCCATGGTGATACTTTCAAGAATACCTTATCGCCGACCTGAATTTCAATCTCTTTTCGTTTAAGATTGGCATAGGACTTTTGTAGATCAAAAGCTGCTTTCAAGCTATCTCGAATCACCTTTACCTTTTCTTCGATTTCTTGAATCAAATCAACTCCATATATCTTTTTCTCACTGAGTTCGGTCCAATATAATGGTGTTCTACATTTCCGACCATACAAAGCCTCATATGGTGCCATATTAATACTAGATTGATAGTTGTTATTATAGGCAAATTCAATCAAAGGTAAATACCTTTCCCAATTAATTTCGAACTCTAGCACACAACATCGAAGCATGTCCTCTAATATCTGAATTACATGCTCAGATTGGCCATTTTTCTGTGGATAGAATACAGTACTGAAATACAACTGAGTTTCCAAAGCTTCTTGCAGTTTGTCCCAGAAATGAGACATGAATTGGGGATCTCTATAAGAGATAATAGAGACTAGCACTTCATGTAACCTGACTATCTCAGATACATACAACTCAGCCAATTTATCCAAAGAAAAATCCATACGTACCAGAATAAAATGTGCTGACTTTGTCAATTGGTCAATGATTACCCAAATAGCGTCTTTCTTTCTTGGAGATAAAGGTAATCTCGACACAAAGTCCATCGTAATCCTTTTCCATTTCCATTTCAGTATTGTAATTGGCTATAGTAATCCCGAAGGTACCTAATGTTCAGCTTTAACCTGCTGACATATTAAACATTTCGATACAAACTCAGAAATATCACATTTTATTCCCGACCACCAATACATCTTTTTCAAATCATTAAACATTTTATTACTCCCCGGGTGAACAGACATAGTACTACTGTGAACTTCATGCAAAATCTTCTGTATAAGCTCTGAATTTTTGGGTACACATACTCTGTCTCTGAATAACAGGCAACCATCAGACCTGATCTGAAATTCTGAATCAATACCCAATTCACACTATACCCGTTTAACCTGTAACTCATCGTCATTTTTCTAAGCTTTACAGACTTACTGTAAGAATGTCAGTTTAGATCTCAATTCAGCTACAATTAAACCATCAGTAGATAATGATAACTGGGTATTCATAGCTTGTAAAGTAAACAGAGACTTTCGGCTTAAAGCATCAGCAACTACATTAGCCTTACCCGGATGATAGTCAATAATCAGATCATAATCTTTTAACAATTCAAGCCACCTGCGCTGTCTTATATTCAAATATTTATGTGTCATCAAATACTTCAAACTCTTATGATTAGTATAAATATGACATTTTTCACCATATAAGTAATGTCTCCATATTTTCAATACAAACACAATGGTTGCCAAATCAAGATCATGTACCGGGTAATTCTTTTCATGTGGCTTAAGCTACCTTTAAGCATAGGTTATTACTTTACCTTCTTGCATTAAGATAAAACCTAAATCATTTAATGAAGCATCACTATAAATAACAAATTCCTTACCCGGTTCAAGCTGTATTAAAATAGGTGCTTTCGTCAATAAATCTTTTAACCTGTCAAAACTCTACTAGCATTCATCATTCCACTCAAACTTTACATATTTCTACAATAGATGAGTCATCGGAGAAGCTATCATGGAAAATCTCTATACAAATCTCCGATAATAACCAGCTAATCCTAGAAAACTTCTGACTTTGATTACATTCTTCGGTGGCTTCCAATTAACAATAGCTGAAATTTTACTCAGATCTACTCTGATGCCTTCAGCTGATACAATATGTCCGAGAAAACCAACTTCCCAAAGCCAGAACTCACATTTACTAAATTTAGCATACAATTGCTTTTTACGTAAAGTTTGCAGTACAATTCTCAAACAATTAACATGTTCATTTTCATCTCGAGAATAAACTAGAATATCATCAATGAATACTACCACAAACCTGTCTAAATACTGTTTGAATATTTTATTCATCAGATCCATAAATACTGCAGGTGTTTTCGTCAGCCTAAATGGCATCACAAGAAACTCATAGTACCCATACCTGGTTTTGAAAGCTGTCTTAGATACATCAGCCTATTTTTCCCGTAACTGATAATAACCTAGTCAAATATCAATCTTTGAAAATATAGTAGCACTTTTTAACTGATCAAACAAGTCGTCAATCCGAGGCAATGGGTACTTATTCTTTACTGTGACTTTGTTAAGCTGCCAGTAGTCTATACACAATCTCAATGATCCATCTTTCTTCTTTACAAACAAAATCGGGGCACCCCAATACGAATAACTAAGCCGACCAAAGCCCCTATCAGTAAGTTCTTGCAACTGTGCTTTCAACTCTTTCAATTTAGTAGGAGCCATTTGATAAGGTGGTATGAATATCGAAGTTGTTCTCGAAATAAGGTCTATAGAAAATTTTACCTCTCTTTCCGGTGCTAATCCAGATAACTCCTCTGGAAATACATTAGAAAATTTACATACAACCAGCACTGACTGAATCTTAGACTCAGATACTTTGGTGTCCAACACATTGGAAAGGTAAGCATCACACCCTTTTCTGACACATCTCTGTGCTGACTTGGCTGAGATCACATTAGACAATCCCTCTATCTTATCAGATCCAACACAAAGTAATTCACCATTCTGACATTTTAACACAATGTATTTCTGTTTACAATTCACCACTGCATCATGTTGGTTTAGCCAATCCATTCCTAAAATCACATCAAACTCATCAAAAGGCAATAACATTAGATCAGCCAAAAAACAAATCCTTTAACCATCAATGGACAATTTTTACAAATTTTATCCATTATAACATGTTGGCCTAGGAGATTCGAGACTTTAACCACAAATTCAATGAATTCAATAGGTAAATTTTTAACAGATACTAACTTTGTGCATATGTAAGAATGTGTAGAATCAGGCTCAATCAAAGCAGCAATATCAGTGTCAAGTAAAGAAAATGTACTAGTAATAACGTCTAGTGCAGAAGCATCCTCTCTAGCACGGACAACATATGTCCTCGTTGGTGCTCGTGCCTCATATTTAACTATTGAATCATTTATAGCTCCTTGGCTACGACTGACATTCCCAAGATATCAAGGTGGTCTACCCCTAAAAGTAGGATTAACTAGCTTTGAAGTCTGATCTCCTCTTTTTCAACTATTTCCGGACAATCTCTGAGGAAATGTTCGAGTGAACCACATTTATAACAGGATCCCTTTTTCATACAACATTCCCCAAAATAAAATCTATTGCAATGTTTACATCTCGATTTGGGGTTACCAACACTTCCCACACTAGTTATAGATGGAGTAGGAGATCTCGGATTAAAGCATTGGAAACCTCGTTCTCTTCCGAAATATCTTGTCACTAAAGTAGAACGATCATGGTACTTCTTTGATTTCTTTGAAACAAAAGATAGAGATTTCCCCATAGGTCTTTTACTAAAAGTCCCGGCCTCTCTTTTGGCTTGCTTCTTCTCTTTACTTAATTCCTCTGCTTTGTATGCTCGATTAGCCAATACAACGAATTCTCTTATTTTGAGTATCCTAATCAATAGTTTAATATCTTTGTTTAGCCATTCTTCAAATTGTTTACACGTTTCAGCTTTAGTCTGAACCCATTTTTTGGCATATTTACTCAACCATACAAATCCCCATTCATATTCAGGCACCGTCATATTTCCCTGTTTGAGCTCCAGAAATTCTTTCTATTTCTGATCGAAGAATTTCTGACTAATATATTTCTTTCTGAACTCTGCCTAAAAGAATTCCCAAGTAACATTCTCTTTCAACACAACAGAAATCAAAGTATTCCACCAATGATAAGCTGTATCTTTTAATAGAGACACTGCACATTTCAAACACTCAGCTGGTGTACAAGATAATTCATCTAAAACTCGGATAATATTCTCTAACCAGAACTAAACCCTTTTCAGATCATCTTCAACTGTTGCTCGGAATTCTTCAACCTCATATTTATAGATTTTATCTACCGGAGCTTTATCAATTCTAACAGATCTAGTGCCTTGTGGTATTTCAGGAACCGGCTGTGAAGGAGTAGGTAGGGGAGCTTGTTACATAGCCGGATTGGTTCTTAAATATTGGGTAAACCATTCGTTCATCATTTCAAAAAAACTACTTTTGCTTATTCACCTCGGCCCTCAAATACGGGCCTTCTACTACTACTAGTTGTTTCTCTTTGAATTGAAGCCGAAGCATGGCTCTCAGCTTCCTCGGATTCAGCTCTAGCTTGGTTGGATGACATTACTATAAGAAAAACACATTTAAAATGGTCAAGAGATATCACACTATCACAAATAATATAATAGCATGTATAGCTAATCCCATACTTGCTACGTTAGTCCAAGAATCGGCTAAATCGTAACTCTGATACCAACAAATGTAACAACCTTAACCCGTATCTATCGCCGGGATAGGGTTTCGAGGCATTACCGGAGTTATAGAACATCTTAAAATAAAATTGAGTCGAACACTATTCATTTCTTGAATTTATTTATAACGTCTTTTAAGTGGGCCCTCGAGGCCCAAAATATACATTAGAGTCAATTTGGGACTAACTCAAAACCTCAGGAAATTTTTTGCAAAATTACATATTTTTCTCACTTATAGGAGTCACACACCCGTGTGGTGAGGGACACGCCCGTGTGGTCAGGCCGTGTGGTTTCACACGCCTGTGTCCCCAACCTGTATAACTCTCTAACTTGCAACCCATGAAGAAATTTAGGTCACACAGCCAAGTCACACCCTCGTGTGATAGGCTGTGTGGTTAATTCAAATTTTCAAAAATAGGTGCCTGTTTCACACGATCCTATCGCACACCCGTGACTCCAGGCCGTGTACTTCACACAGCTGAGGCACACGCCCATGTTGAGCCCATGTACTCATTACAGGGTATTATATTTCTCAAATTTTTGGATGCATAGGATACACAACCTGGCTATATCTCGTGCATCAGCTCGTGTGTCACACAAGGCCTAGACACACGCCCATGTGTCTACCCGTGTGGACAAAATAAGACTATTTTCCAAGCCCCATTTCTCACCCAATTCATCCTTTACCTGCACCAATTCTTGCCAATATCAACCAAGCAATCCAAATATGGTTACCAAGACAAATACTAACCATTTAACATAACCTATATGCTTGTACTCTTATCTCATACCATACTCTCCCATTTTACACATGCAAATCCATTTAATTCAAAACACATCATGCATATATGTATATCTATGATTTAGCTTGATATACATATCAAACTACTCATCACTAGCCATTCCAATGGCTAGATCACAATCATCTAATTCATTATCAACATTGGTATTAGTAACCTATACATTCCATTATACCAAAATAAACATCTTTTTATACCAAAATGAGTCGGTTGATAGTGTAACGATACTCCGACCAATCTCCAACCTTCTTGAGCTTCCGAGCACTATGAAATAAAAAAAAATTAAGCAAAGTAAGCACTTAGTGCTTAGTAAGTTCATGTAACATGAAACTAACTTACCAAGTGTTTCCATTAAATTTAATCAAACATGTACATATTCAAGTACAAATATCATTATCCTATCAATACAATTTCAACACTCAAAGTTAGTCAAACAATTTCACATAACACAAACTCATAGATGAGCTCATTATATCATTTTCCCAACATATTTAACTCCCATATCACATATGCCTTTTCAAGATGAATCATTTTAAGTTTCATCATTCTTTTCCAAGTTTTTCCCGTTGAATTTATCGAATATCAATAGATGCTCATATAATACACTAAATGTGTACGGAACTCTCGAGCTACCCTTTTCAAATCTTTGGACAATCACATACTTTGATGCTCACACAGACCTACGATAATCCACAATGTATGCAGAATTACTACCAATCACAATTAAGCAAATCATGTACTCCGATGCTCATATAGAGCTATGGTAGTCCACAATATATGCGACTACCAATCATTATACTTGTAGGACTTTATCTTATAGGGCTCGAGAGGCTTATCAGGATTATTCATCCGAGTTAAATCCCGTCTGCAACACATGTAGAATCACCTTTACACTAATCCATCGAATTTCCTTCATTCAACCGGGACTTATCCTTTTTCTCAATGCAATAGCAACCATTTCATCAAGTTATTACATTGAACATTCAATTTAACATTCACGTCACATATCATGCATTTTAAGCATTTCAATATTTAAAATTAAGTTACACAAACTTACCTTGATGCTTGTTCGTACAAAAATCTACTAATACAAAATCTTTTCTTTTCCATGATCCAAATTTGTATTTGGTCTTTTTGGATCTATATAAATGAATTTAATCACCAATATATCACATTTCATACTCTTTTGGACTCAATTTACACTCTATGAAAAATTACTATTTTGGCCCTAAACTTTTCATTAATTCCAATTTCGTTCCTAGGCTCGATAAATAAAATTCATGCAATTCAATCCTCTTTCCAAGCCTAGTGGAAATTTTCATGTAATAATTTCAGAACATATATTTCCCAAAAATCAAAATTTTTCTTTGAATTTCACAAGTTTACAATTTAGTCCCTAAATCACAATTTCATCAAAAATCACTTTGTAAAAGTTGTTTTTCTACTAATAATCTTTCATTTTCTACTATAAATTTTCAATTTCAGCATGTTCATCCATGGAAAAAATCTTAAACTTAAATAACTTTTCAAATTAATCCCTAATTTAAATAGATTTCACTATTCCGATTTCAAAAATATAAAAATTACTAAAAACAGGACATGAGAACTTACCCAATTAAGCCAAGAAAGTCTATTCTCTCTCTCCTAGGGTTTCCATGGAATTTTTGGGGATGAGATGAATAAAATGATGATATTTTCTAATTACTTAATTTTCATCTTTTATTTTTTTTTACAATTCCAATTTAATCCTTTTCTTTTTCTCAAATTCCATGGATGATTCACCCAAGATATTTTCCATATTTTAACTGATGGTCTAATTACCATATAAGGACCTTAATTTTTGAATTTCATAGCTATTTAATCCTTTTACCTTCTAGTACTCAACTTCTACATTTTATGCAATTTGGTCCTTTTTCTAATTAACCACTAAATCGATAAAATTTTCTTATCAAAAATTTCACACGACTTTTCTATCATATTATAAATCATGCAATAATATTAAAATAAATTTTCTTTCTAGCTCGGATTTGTGGTCACGAAACCACTGTTCCGATATCACTGAAATTGGGCCATTACACTCTATGTATCATTTAAGTTATATCTGTAAAATGTGAGTGCAATATATATAATTTAAATACTTGCAAAAATATATAATAAAAAAAGAAATTATAAAATGATTTAAATTTATTTATATTATCAATTATAAAATTAAATTTATAAAATAATTTTAAAATATTTTAATTGATACATATAATCAAATCCGTGCATCACCAAGTAAGAAAACTAGTATATATATAATAGGAAATACATTACCAAAAAATAAATTTATTGTTATCTATAATTATATATATATATATATATATATATATATACACACATATATAAGCATGAGTTTTGAAAAAAATTTGAACCGATGAAAATACACATTATTTTTCATCATATTTTTAAATTCACATTTAAAAATAATTATAATATTTAATTTAGAATTATTAGTTTTAAAACTTGAATTAAAATAAAAGTTGTGATAATTACACATTTAAAAATAATTATAATTTAATAGAAGTTATGATAATTACACATTTAAAATTAATTAAAATTTAAATTACAATTATTAATTAAAAAGAGTTGTGCTAATTCTAAAATAGATTTATTACTTAAATAGAATTATAAATATCTTAACTATAACTTAATCAATATTAAAGTTAATCATATTAATTAGTTATTTTGAATAATATTACTTTGCATTAATCGCGTAAAACTTTGTTGTTAGTTGAAATGTTAAAAATAATTTTTTTATTATTTAAAGAATTTTTATTATTATATCTGAATTAATAAGTTAATATATTTGAATTAATTCAATAATTTAAATAAGAATTATTATTTTATGTTAATTATTGCAATTAAAATTACAACATTTAAAAAATTAATTAGATATTAAAGACAAAATCAAATGCTAATTTTTTTAAAAATGTATATATAATAAAAATAAATAAATTACCACGTTTGGTCACAATCACAAGAATATTTACATCTTAAATAAAAATTAAGGTTTTAAAATTTTAAGAATGTTCCAATTTTAGCTTATCAAGTTTGAAGCATCTAACCGGTTTTATTTTCATTGCAAAGCATTTCACGATAAACCACACGTACGTATAGAACATAAGTTATGGCAGAAACACCTAATTTGCGAGACATTTTTAGGCAACCATCATAAAACTTTGGCTCACAAAGTCGACCCAGAAAAGGATTGATCTGAATTACAGTTCATCCTTGGCCTTGGATCTGGGGGAACTTTTTCTATTGTTGTTAGACTGCAACTTCACAGGGTAAGAAGCTTCTAAGGTTAAACCACATAGCCCTTCTTCTGCATCAACGTCTCGTTTCATTCGTATGTAGCCCTTCTCTCCCCAGTCTTCGCCCCACGAGTTCTTAACTATCCAGTACTTTGTCCCATCTAAGGTTGCTCCGTATCCTACCACTGCAACCCCATGGTTCAGCTCGGTACTGCAGTCTCCAGTGAAAACTCCCTGCAACAAGTTTTGTAGTTATGGGGACTGTAAGAATTGCTTATTATCAGGCATTTTCAATGCCTAAGCTTATGTTTTTGAGTTTACGTGATGCAGGCCTAAAAGGTTACTAACCGCAAGGTTTGAAAACTTTAGTTACCTCCGAGTAGAACTGGATATCCGTACCACCAGCATCTACAGCAATAGACACAGGTTGGTTTGCAACAGCTTTCATTAGAGCTTTTTCATCTTTTTCGGGAACCATTTCATAGCCATCAATGATCACTACAGGACCATTCAACTGCAGAGAAAAAAAGATCAGTGATAGCATTTTCATTTCACCGTTTTTGCATAAAATCAAAATAAAGGAAGATGTGTTTTGCTACCTTGGATGAGTCACAAGACTCATCTTTGGCTCTGTAGGGATAATAATTCTCAGTTGTTATTCCATCACTTTGCTTGATGAACTGAAATGCTTGTTCCATCAATCCTCCCTCACAACCTTGGTTCTCCTTATCACAATCAACCAGCTCTTGTTCGGATAAAGTCACAAGCTCCCCTGTTTTTATTTTGTTTATACCCTCCACTGCAACTACAGTTGAAAATGCCCAGCAGCTACCTGTGACATCAAATTATTTTTGAGTAACTCCAAAGCAACATACCGAAGTTTTTTAATACTTTGTTACTAGAAGTCATAAAGTTTCAATGATACTATCTGAAATTCTTGGAAGCTTTAAAGATATTCCTGTTGGTGAATGCTAACTTGTTCTGGAATTATAACAGTTATGTTGATTTGTAAATAGACTGTAGAATCTAATGACACATGACTGCTGGTAGAAAACTTCAAAAGATACGAATCCTTACCACATTTGCCTTGGTCCTTGATACCAGTCACTGCTCCTTTCGTCCTCCAATCGATGGAAGGAGGTAGGTTGTCAGTTTTATCATGTCTGAAATCAGTCATCTGCCTTGGACCATGGAGCATCCGGTAATGGCTAACCTTTGAGCTCCTTGTACTCATGAACTCATGGTTGGTCATATCAGCATACTTGTTCAGTTTCAACTTGTAAGGCTTATCCATCTGGTTCACCTTGTGGATATGTTTAAGATTCTCCTTGAACACATTGAAACGCTTTTGCTTCTCCTTCAGGTCACGCGAGACTGTATGTTGGCTCCTCCATCTCTCATACAAGTGCCACAGGCTCTCCTCTGAGGCCAGGTCGCCCTCATGGTAATCAAAACTCTCAGCAACACCAAAAACTAGAGCCAACAAAAACAAAACCAAGATCAACTTCCGTATATCCATATCCATAGACTTCAATACCATAGATGCAGATTTTGTAAGTGGAATCCTCAACAGGAGTATTTAAGGAAAAAAAAAGTCAATATATGATGTTTGGCTATCGTCAGAGAGTGATATCCTTCAATTATCTAGCGATGCAAGCATCCTTTTATGATGATAAAGATATGGTGTTGGCATCTTAACCTTACAAGGCTTTAACCAGAAATCAAGGCATAAAAGGGCGTGCTCTTTCTGGAGAATACAACTTTACACCTATTTAAAGTGGCCATTTGTTACAGTTTGGTTGCACATACCAACAATCGACATGCTAACCCACGCTGCATTTGTTTAACTTGATCGTAGGAGACGAGTTGATTATGTACTTTTCAGTTGCCAAGGCTGTAGAATACGATTTCTTGCAGATCCTGGAGAAACACAGTGATTAAAAACTGCACGTCTTTTCTTCCGAAGATCTAATATTTTTACGCGTTGCATATGCATATGGTACACATATTTAGCATTTGGACAGCAACAAAGGGTAGAAAAAACTGATATGCACGAAATATGGGTGAGACATCTTTTCCTACTCAGCACAAAGATAAAATAACATACTTTCAAGCTTCAAGTTGCCACTCCGTTTTCATACCTGTCTCGTTTCAATTGAGCCCAGTAGCAAAATAAGCAAATATGGTTTAGAGGGGAAAAAAGAAAGATCGTGCGAGAAACGAACCATTCGAACTGGCTAACTCCAAATCAAAGACTTTCATTGGTATAACATACAAATAAAAAACAATCACTGGCCGAATGGCATCCATCTAGCAACGACTAAAAGACACATATGCACAAGAGTGTGGAAGACATGCAGCAACTTACAGCAGTCTGTGATAGTTCATGATACGAAATGCTTGAACAAAATTTCGAATTTAGCAGGTCCTCAGCAGCGTCAGCACCAGCATGCTACGCTGGTTGCTGAGTCCATGCATTCATCACCATTAGCATAATATCAAGTCCACCTTAGGGAAGGTTGGTCTAAAGGTTGGCCTTGAGATAGAATGAATCTGGCCTTTCCAGAAAATATTTGAATACAGTTCGATGACATTCTAGCGTCTAAAATATGGTAAGAAACCATAAATCATTCATAACGAGCACAGATATATGTCCAAGGACTTGACAGTAACCTCATATCAGCCAAATCTGTTACCCAGACTCAGGTTTAGGTGTTCCATAAGGCATATGCCTAACATAGATGCTTAAAACTTTCTTTTAGAAGTTTTTCTGCCTATTTAGAGAGTCATATCTCCACACTTGCGTTTCAATATGCGTCAAACATTGATACTTCAAGAAAAATGATTGTTCTATCATAAATGGGCAGGATTGTTGGAGCCTTGATGGCAAATAGGTATGATAATACTAATGCAAACAGATCACGATGTCTGTTCTTGATAGACTTGAAAGTGTAGCGGGTAAGCCTTTTATACATATACTTCATAACAAAAGGAAAAAAGGGTGCTCACTATCCCAAATAAAGTAACGTTTTCCTTATAGAATGTTGTAAATTTAACAAGTCAAATGCAGCTTGCTTGAGGATGGAAAAGAACAGGAAACCAAAAGAAACGACTTTTACTTAGTTTTAGGTAAGGACTAACAGATGATGTTAAGGAGGAAGATGGTGCACATCATCAATATCAGCAAGTAAGGAATACATTTCTATCCACAAATAGTGTACTTTTACTACTATTCTTTTCGACTAAACCATTTAGCCCTCATCTGAAAATCATAATCAACATAATCCAATTCCCCAAACATGAACCCAATATTCAACATAATGCAATTCCCCAATTCCAAACGTTAGCCTTCATGATGACAATGAACATGAGAAAGACGCAAACATACATAAATACAAAACGAACAGAAATTTTCCATCAATTTCAAAATTCAAATAGATAAAGATGGCAATTTATAAAGCAGAAAGAAACAACAATTCGTCCATGACATATCATGGGGTTATCCAGCTCATCAAAGCCAATATTATGGCCTTCGATCACAATTCCATGAAGTCTAAATTCAAATGAATCCAGGAAATATATATAAAAAAAAAAAAAAAAAACACGACAGCAGCAACAAGTAGAAGAGGGAGTTGAACGCAGAATTTAGGGGAGACGATCGTTCTGCTTGGCTTGCTGAAGCAACTCTTCTCTCATTCTCCTGATCTCCGCTTCTCTCTCCAATCTCTCTTTCTGCAAACGAAACAATTATTCAAAAAAAAAATTAAAAAGAAGAAATTATAATTAAATAATCTAGGGTTTTCATAAGTCTTTAATCAATTAGCAAATAACAAAATAAGAAAGATATTCATCAAAAAGCGTATTTCCATGACCTAGTTCGGATTTAAAACTAGAAGTGAGAGAGAAAGAGGGGTTTAGAGGACCTTCTCGTCTTGGTGAAGGGCGATCCAGACGTGGACTTTATCCATGGTTTGCCAGAAGATAAAGGCACCGAATGCCATAGCGAAGTAAGAGGCTACTTTCACCATTTTTGCTGTTTTCTTAGTTTGAGGTTGCAGAGAAAGGTTGATCTGTAGAGGAGCCGATTGATTGATCCAACTTTCAAACTCCAAAATCCCCCAATGAATCTTATAATGGGCTTTATGTTATTTTCACCCCCAATTCACACACACACTGCATTTCTAGTCGGCCATCCATCTCAGACGTCTGACTCACTAAAGCGACACCGTATTTTACTTTTCGGATTTATATAACTTCAAGTATTTTTGTATTTTTTTTTTTTTGGTAAATATGTAAATTAAGATTCATAAATATACAAACTTAAGGCCAGTTATATGTCAGTTTAAAATTTGCTGCTATTTTAGCCATACGACTTACTTGTTTCTACATTAGTACTCCCAACTCTACATTCCAACTATCTTAGTCTCACGTAAAAAGGAATGAATACCTTCCAAGAAAGGTTGAAGTTGTTAAATAAAAGAGTTTATAAGTTGGTTATTATATTTGTATTTAGTATTATTATCTCAAATAGTATCATAATCCACGTGCAAGAAAATATTTTCTATTTGTATAATTAGAATTAGCTTTATAATATGTTGGTTCACAATTCAAATAGTTAGCAATTTTAATTATAAAAACTTCTATAAACTTAATTTGAAGAAACAATTATGCTAAATTATATCTTTTTTATAATAAATAAATTAAGTAAAAATAATATAAAATTTATAATATACAACCTTTATATATAAAAAAAAAGTATTATAAATTGTCCAAAACTTTCATAACACTTCTAAGAAATAATATAATTTTTCCATCACTTTAGAAAGTTATTTTTTTATAAATAAGTTATGATAAAAAAACTATAATATTTTTTTATGAATAAGAATATTATCTTTATAATATATAGCATGGAGACATAAAAAAGTTAAGTCCATACTTCTTGGTCATAATTTTTTATTAATAAATATATTATAGCACTTTTATAACATGTAAAATATCTTTTATAATAATCATTTTTGCTATAATTTTAGATTTTTTTAGGATTTAAATAATATATTTTTTGTTATAACTTTATAGAATACACAATTTTTTTATAATATAATTTTTTAGGATTTATATATAATATAAAAAAAAATTACCATAATCATCCCAAGCACTCATGCATGTTCATACTTATAATATAATTTCTATAAATTGGATAAAAATAATTTTTTTTAAAATTGTATTTGAGTGTAATTACTTGCGTAATTATTCCAATGGTCGTCCTCCCTTAAGAATTAAAATGTGTAATTAGGGTGCTCCAATTGCATCCAATTCAGTGAGGCCTACCAATTACAATGGTTATCCAAACATGACATATTTATGTAATTACAAGCAATTACATAATAATTCCATAGATTCTGCTATCTAGCACGTTTCTGTCTACTCTCATCATAGCACGTTTTTCTAGTTTTTTTGTTTGGGGTTTTTTAGGATTTTTTTCTTTGAAAGTTTCACTTGACCTGAGTGTATGGATTAGATCCTGTTTCTTTTAATAAAGCAGATATGGGGTTTTTTTTCTGATTTTACTGTTGGGAGTGTTTTTTGGTGTTCTGTTGGTTGTTTTGACGCAACAGTATTGGAGGACCGAATGGCTAGGTTACGTATCTCTGATGGAAAGGAGGAGGAAGTCATACAATTTGGGGGGTTGTCAGGGGGAACGAATAGGTTGTATGATTGTTGTTTGGTTGGATATTTTCTTACGGCAAGCGTGGTTTAGTTTCAAGCCATGTGTAATACGCTTGCGAATCTGTGGCATAGTTTAAGGGTATCGAAATTTTGGATCTGGGGGTTAAGCATTTTTTATTTCGTTTTTTTTTTCATAGGGTTGATATAGAAAGAGTGATTAAATGGGCTCATTGGACCTTTAATAATCATTTGTAATTTTTCATAAGTTGCAGGATATGGAGGACCTGATGATAGTTCCATTATTCTATGTACTTTTTTGGATTCAAGTGCATGATTTGCCCCCGGGATTTTATTCTAAGGTAGTGGCTAAGTAGTTGGGAGACTTTATTGGAGAATTCGTTAAATATGATTGTAATAAATTAAGAAGGGGTACCCAGTGTTTTATGCGTATAAAAGTTATTATTGATGTTTGTTTCCCTTTACAAAGAAGGAAGAAGTTTCAGGTTTCCCCAAAATGTTTCTCTTATGCTCGGTTTAAATATAAAAAGCTTACTCTATTTTGTTTCCTATATGTTTGTCTACATCACAATAATAGTTTTTGTATAATCAGATTGCATATGGATGGTGAGGGATTAGAGTTGGAGTGGGATATATCTTTAAGGGCTTAACCACCAAGGAGGGCAGTTGTAGAGGAGAGCATATATCTTAGAAATAGCCAAGTTCAAGCTTCAAACTTGGAAATGTTTAACAATATGAGTAGGGTTCTTGGGATGAATTTGGATGGTAAAATAAAGATGCATTTTAGGAATGGAGAGGATTTAGAAGAGGGTCAGCAAAAGATCCAATGATTCATGATCTAGAGGAAATCTCAATTGGAGCAATAGACGAAAAGAAAAGGCAAAGAAAGAATGTTTTCTCTGAAAAAGTTTCTGAAAACTCGGAGTCTGAGGAGAAAGAGGGTATCTCGCTTACCAAAAAACTTTATCGGCAACCACAGGGGGCAGGTCAGCCGACAGTAATGAAAATAATAAGTTGGAATGTTGGTGGGTTAAAAAGCCCATGAGCAATAAGGAGGCTGCAACATGAGTTAAAGCTTCACAATGCCCATGTTGTCTTCTTTATGGAGATAAAATTAGACTCAATAAGAATGGAAAAAGTGCATCAGAGGGGGGCTTTCTAAATGGCGTTGACGTGGCAGTAAACGGTATGATGGGGGTTTGAGTCTGGTGGAAATCTGATGTTACTGTTTCTCTAAGAAGTTATTCTAGCAATTATGTGGACGTGGTTTTAAAAGAACCTGAAGATGAAGTATATTAGAGATTGACCAACTTTTATGGTTCACCAAATTTGAGATATTGTGATGATTCTTGGTGCTTTCTTCGCTTTTTGAGGCGGGATCAAAGCTTTCTGTGGTTGGTTTGTAGAGATTTCAATAAGATTTTCTATTCTTTTAAGAATAAAATGGGGGCTAAATGAGATGATAGGAGGATAGATAAATTTTAGAAAGTTTTTTGGGATTGTCATTTGGAGGACCTGGGTTTTGAAAGGCCATGGTTTACTTGGGAAATAGGAAATTTTGAGCATAATAATATTAGGGAAATGTTGGATAGAGGCATTGCAAATCCGATATGGTGGGAAAATTTCCCAAATTTTGTTGTGCGACATTTGTCTCATTTCTTTTTGACCATTGTCCACTGTTGATTCAAACAGATGAGGATGAGAGGCATTCTATATGTTTTGGCTTCCACTTTGAGGATTCTTGGACGCTTGAAAAGTCATGTGAGGATGAGGTTCATAGGCTTTGGGAAGGTAGTAGTGGGACGGTGCCTCAACGCCTTGAGAGGGTAGGTTTTGGGTTAAAGAGGTGGGCGACTAGGCTTCGAAGTGAAAAAGGGGGATAGGAGGGTTTATTTGACAAAGAGAATAGAGGAGCTTACCATAAGGGATTGAGATGATGATAGTATTCTGGAATTGTTGAATAGTAAAATTAATTTAAATTTAGAGTTGGAAAATGATGGGTTGTATTAGGAACAAAGGGCGCATGTTAATTGGCTTCAAAAAGGTGACCGAAATACAAGTTTTTTCTACTGCTATGTGAATAAAAAAATATGAATAAGGTGAAAAGTTTGGATAGGGGCGTTGGAAAATTCACGAGCAATAAAGTAGAGGTTAGAAATATTGCAAGAAATTATTTTATGAATTTATTTACATTTCAAGGTTCAAGCAATGTGGTACATATTTTGGAAGAGGTGAATAGATGTATAACGAAGGAGATGAATCAATGACTCATAGCCCGTTATAAGAGGGATGAGATCTTAAATGCTGTTAAGGCAATGGCGTCTATGAAAGCTCTTAGTCCCGATGGTTTTCCTACACTATTTTTTCAAACTTATTAGCACATAGTGGGATATGATGTGGGAACTTTTTGCCTCAAAGTGCTCAATAAAGGTATGTCTTTAGATGATATTAATTATACTTACATTGTTTTGATTCCAAAGAATTCAAACCCAAATAGTATGACGTATTTTCGCCCCGTTAGTTTATGCTCAGTTCTGTATAAGATTATCTCTAAAGTTGTGGTTAACCGATTTCAAAAGATGTTTAATTAGTGTATTAATGAAGCGCAATACGTTTTTGTCCTGGTAGATTAATCACAAATAATATTTCTGCTTGCTTATGAAATTCTTGATGTTCTTAAGAGGGAAAGATATGGGAAAAAGGGCCAGTTTGCACTCAAGTTAGATATGAGTAAAGCTTATGATAGGGTGGAGTGGGGTTTCTTGAAACGAATACTTTTGACAATGGGTCTTGCAGAAGGCTGGGTGGACTTTATTTATAATTACGTAAGTATTATTTCCTATTCTTTAATCATAAATTGAGAAGTGGGTAATAAGTTTTCCCTGGGAAGGGGACTTCATTAAAGGGGACCCGTTAATCCCATACTTATTCCTGATTTGCAATAATGAGCTTTCTTCCTTGATGTGTATAGCTAGTCGGAAGTGTTTAGTTAAGGGTGCAAAAATTTATAAGGCAGCCCGGGTGGTTTTTCACCTTTTATTTACTGATGATTGTATACTTTTTAGGGAAGGATCCTTAAGGAGTATGAGGAGGCTTCAGGTTAGTGTGTAAATTATGACAAATCTGCCATATATTTTAGTTCAAATGTTGGGGAAGAAATGTGACAGGAAATTTTAATTAATTTGGGGTTCGAGTTTTTGTTGATCTTGAAAGATATCAAGGCTTATCGAATATGGTTGGCCAAAATAGAAAAAGAGCATTTCAGGGGCTAAAGGATAGGATGCAAAGGCACATTAACAGTTAATGTGTGAGACCATTGTCCCAATGAGGAAAAGAAGTGTTTATAAAAGTGTTCTTCAAGCTATCCCCACTTTTACGATGTCATGTTTATTACTTCCAACCTCATTATGTAAAAAGTTAGAGTAAGTTATCTCTCGGTTTTGGTGGAAAAATTTTGGGGGGAAACGAGGAATCCATTGGTATGAATGGTAAAAAATGTGTACTTTAAAAGATTATGGAGGCATGAGTTTTCGTAATCTTTGTCAATTTAACATTGCCCTACTTGCCAAGCAATGATGGCATTTAATTAATGATCAGAGTTCATTATTAGCCAGATCGTTAAAGGAAAATTATTTTTCAAACATAGATTTTTTGAGAGCTGGTTTAGGAGCTTACCATTCGTTACCTGGAAAAGTATCTAATCTGCAAAGGGTTTGCTTCCGAAGGGTTTAGGTTGGCAGGTTGGTACAGGGACTAGTATTAACATCTGGGATGATATTTGGGTCCCTAGTTTGCAAACAAAGAAAATTTAGATGCCTGAGATTAATAGGCCTTATAGGAATTTTTCATAATTGATATTGGAGCAAGATAGAAGATAGAATATAGAGCTAATTACCAGTTGTTTTGATTCAGAGGTAGCAAGGAGAATCCTATGTATTCCTCTAGGCTCGCAGGTGTAAAAAGATGCAATGATTTGGAGCATAGAATCCTCGGGTGAGTACATTGTTTGAACTAGGTACAGGGTTCTACAGGGTGGTGATGAGCTAAATGCCAATAAGGAGGCGATTTGTTACAACAATTTTTACAAAAAATGTGGAATTTAATTTCCAGAAAAAGTTAAAATTATAGTTTGACAAATATTCCATAATCTAACCCTTAATATGCATAATCTGTATAATAGAAGATTAGCTGGTGAGAGACATGTCCAAAATGCATGAGGGGTATTGAAAGCCTGAAGCATGAAGTCTGTGACTGTTCTTTTGCTGTTGAGCTTTAGAACCTAATGTAGATTAGATGGGAGGGTGAGAGAGGGAACTTATGTTTTCAAGATTAGTTACAAACCATTTAATGCTTCAACAAAGAGTACCTGTAGATAGATTGTGTGTGCGATCTGGTTTCTCTGGTCAATAAGGAGTAAGCGGATACATGATAAAGTATTCATCTCGATAAAACAAATGGTAAGTCAGATCTCGTTGTGTTTCTTTGAGTTAAATGAGATTGATGAAAGATTACTTCTTTCAAAGGTGGGGTATGATGGGTGGAGATTACCAAAGGCTCCTTTCTTGAAAATTAATTTTGATGCGGCTTTAAAGGCTCAGTTCACAAAATCATATTTGATATTAGTTATTAGAGATGACAGATCTAGAATAATTGGAAAAAGGGTCATTTTAAATGAATATGTACCGTCTATTTTCGCGGTTGAAGCCCTTGTATACCTTCAGGCTCTCAAGTTGGGGGAAGAGATAAGGCAAAGAGATGTGATTATTGAAGGTGACTCCTTAACAATATTAAGAAAGGTACATCAAGTTCTATGGATAGATCGAAAATTAGGGTCTTTATTCAAGACATAAAATTTGAGCAGAGAAAGTTTAGGGAGGTCCGGTTTACCTTTGTTTCTCGATCAACAAATAGATCTGCTCACGCTCTTGCCCAAAAAGGATGGATAAGGGGGGAAAGTCTGAATCTTGGATGGCAAGATCTTGTGGCAATAGTGACTTTGAAGGCTCGAGATAATCTTGTGAGAGGTGTTGAAGGAGAGGATGGAGTTGCTAGATTATTATTTTGGAATGGTTTTTTAAGGTTAGTGCGCAGGAAATGGAAAATTGCATAAGAAAATGAAGGGATTCTACTTTGGAAGCGTAAATAAATGGAAAATTGATGTTTTCCAATGGATAATAATGGAACGTTTCTGCCTATTAGAGTTCCCCGAGGGATTTTCACGTGATTTGATCAATAGATGTAGGCTCTTTTCTGTGCTAGGAGCATTAATTGTTTTTTATTATTTTTTCCTATAGTTTTTCAAACAGTTTTATGTATGCTTTTTCAAACTTTTTCTTTATGTTAATAAATATCTTATCGTGATTTTGATGAAGTAATAATAATGATCGTACTTGCAAACTAACTATTATCACGATAAAAGGCAAGTGCACCTATCGAATAGTAGTTAGTTAGTGGCAAGACCGACATATCGAATCCAAGGAACTAAAAGTACTAGTAATGACTTTCTTCCTATTATCTAGCCTAAAAATAAAGGAGGATTTGGTTGTAAACTAACTAATCTAAATTGAACTAAAGACACGACAAAGAGTAAATTGGGAAATTACTTTGGGAGAATTGAATGATAAAGACAATACCCAAGGAAGAATCCACCTAGACTTCACTTGTTATCTAACTCTAAACTAGACGATTTCTTCATTCGACTTGATCCGTAAAGATCCCTAAATTATGTTAATATCTCCGTCGAGAATAAGAACAACTAATCCTAGGTTGATTAATTGAAATCTCTTTTTAATTAAAACCCCTAGTCTTACATTAACTCGATCTATAGATCCCCATATTAGATTTGACTCTAATCTGGCAGATTTTCGTCGTCCTATGTCTAGCATTGCGATCAACTCCGCTTAATTGTGTTGGATCTACTCTTATACAGGGACTTTTGCTCATCTGCATAAGCACATTCGACTTAAATTAATATCCCGAAAATATCAATTCAAGAATTACAAACACAATTAAGAACAAATCGAATATTTATCATATAGTTCAGATAATAATAACAAGATTCGTCTTAGGTTTCATCCCTCTTAGATATTTGGGGGTTTAGTTCATGTTTATAAAAGAAAACATCTCAAAATAAAGAAAATAACAAAACATAAAGAAAACCTAAAACTCATGAAAGGATTGAAGGGAGATCTTCAGTCTTGATGTAGATCCTGGCTTCTGAGATGGATTAATCGGCTTCCTTTGAGTAATTCCTTATCTTCTACTCTCAGTCTTGGCGGGGACACTGTACACCCTTGTAGTTGCCTCCTAGGGTCTTTATATAGAGTTTGGAATGTCTTTCTTAGCCCCCTAAGTAGCTTTTTTCGCGTGAAATTAAACTTTATCATGACAGGGACACGCCCTTGTGGCACGCCCGTGTGAGTCGAGTTTAGGCAGTGTTCAAGCCTGTTAATGTGGCATGGCTATGTGGTTCACCCGTATAACGAACTCCAGGCCGTGTTGTTTCCTTGCTTTGCCCTATTTTCTCTGTTTCCAGCCCGTTTCTCGTTCTCTTATGCTCTCCAAAGTATAAAACATGAAATTAAAAGATTAGGAGCATCAAATTCCACAAATTTAATGATAATTCATCCATAAATGTGCTAAATGTGGGATAGAAATATGTATAATTTACAGTTTATCAATATCCTAGTTGGAAGTTATTCAAAAAAAAATTACAAGCAATTACACCCAAATTCAATTAATAGGTAGCTTTCCAAATACTACCTAAATACTTTTCCTTTCTTTTCTTATACTTCAAATGGCTAAGAACTTGATATCTTTCAATGACAATCAACTTTTTTTTTAGCTTTAGCTAATTGCCATTGATGAAGCAAATCAAAACTTTTTTTTAGTGCTATTAGACTTGATTTTGATTGAACTGACAAAGTAGATACTTTTTTTTTTATTTTCAAGGAATTAAACTGATTATTTTTCAAATTTTGGGTTGTTGAACTATTCAAGCGTGAATCTTATGAAATCTTATCAAATTACATAATGTGAAAATGCTTAGGATTATTTTTTTAGAATCAGGACTAAATTGACACAATATATAAATATTGAAGGTTAAAATTGCTATTATGCAAAATTTAAAAGTGACCACATCATCTTTCCTTTAACTAGTTGGTGACCATAAATTAAATAATTAGGTGATTGTAACTTTTCATGTAACACCCCAAAACCCGACCTAGACGTTATGGCCGAATCTCGTGTGTCACATTGAAGTGTTTTTCGAAAACCTTGTTTTTATTGGAAACTCTTCTTATTTAAACTTGTTGGCATTTAAAACTTGTATAAATTTTTTAACTTCGTTTGCTTATTTTTAAAACATGGTTTACTTAAAGCTTTTCTCTTGTAAAATGTTATTACCTTTAAAAACTCATTTGTTGTGGAAGCTTAATTTAGAACGGTTGTGGAAACGTGATATTTTGAAAATAGTTTTTGTTTTGGAAATCGTGTTCTACTTTGAGCAGATATATAACATCACAAATAGACGAAAATATAAGAAACTTAAGAAAAGCCTTATTACAAACCCAAAAATAAAATACTTAAGAGTAAATAATCCAAACAGAAAGCATAAGCAGTGTGTGGCCTTCTCCGAGTCCCTTGCAGCTCCGATCCGTCTAAGGTTGGGGATTACCTGAAAAAGTTAATAAATGGGGTGGGTTTATGAAAAGTTAATGTGTAATCCCCTTACTAAGGAACAGTCAATAAACAAAATTAAAGACAGTCTGGGCCAGTAACAGAACAATGGCCTAAGCCCAGTACAGAGTCAAATCTCACAAACAATTATGCAACAGTATGAGGATGCATCCCACCCAATCCAGCCAACACACTACCCGTACCAACCTTACACAGTCTGTGGGGAATAACTCGACCCACCCAGCCGGCACACCAATGTTAGCACCGGTTATGGCACTAAGTCAATAGAACGGCTCAGCGCCGTAGACAGAACAACAAGAAGTCGTGAATATCGCAGTAACGCTGCCAAATAACAAAACGGCTAAAATCCGTGAGCAGAATGGCACAAAGCCATCGATAACTGCATTATGTTGGGCACACAGCCATTAATTAGGGTAACATAACCGTCACACAACCATGGGTAAATATGATTGACATGTAGTCATCAATAAATGTGATTGGCACGTAGCTGAAGGTAAGTACGATTGGCACAAAGCCATAATCCAAGTAGCACAGAGCCAAAGTTAAGTCGGCATAGAGCCATAATCAGAATAAGTGGCTTTAAGCCATCAATATTGGATCCACAGTCGTCTCGTGTGACTCGTGCGATCCTATCAGAATAGAACTGGGTCTACAGTCGTCTCGCGCGACCCGTGTGATCCTATCAGAACAGAACTTCCTCCATAAACAATATCCCATCCCATGCAGTATGTCATGTATGTGAAACGTCATGCTCATAAACAATCATACACATCACATTCACAACTGTGCAATCACAGTCATACATTCTCAGTCAAAACATAGTCAAACCAATCAAATTGTATCACCATTGCGGTATTTACCCTCAAGGGGAAGAACAATCTTTTTACCCATTAGAGGTATTTCTGTAATTTCACAAACCAGGGGTATTTTGATAATCCTACCCTACAAGGGTATTTCGGTAATGTTACAAATCGAGGGCATTTCAGTAATTTTGTAAATCGAGGGTATTTTTATAATTTTTCAAACCGAGGGTATTTCTGTAATTTTGTAAACTGAGGGTATTTTTGTAATTTTGTAAACTGAGGGTATTTCTGTAATTTTGTAAATCGAGAGTATTTCTGTAATTTTGTAAACCGAGAGTATTTTTGTAATTTTGCAAACCAAGGGTATTTCTGTAATTTTATAAATCGATGGTGTTTCTATAATTTTGTAAACCGAGGGTATTTTTATAATTTTATAAACTGAGGGTATTTCTGTAATTTTATAAACCTATGGTATTTCTGTAATTTTATATTCCGAGGGTATTTCTATAATTTTGTAAACTGAGGGTATTTCTGTAATTTTGTAAACTGAGGTCTTAACGATCCCACCGAAGGTCCCTCGTCGCCTCGAGCGACTTTTGTAACCTAAACAGACAAATTGGGATAATTGGGCCTAAGGCTCATTACACCCCCAAGTGGGCCCACACTCTCGTGTGACCCATTTAGCCAAGAAATAAATATGGCTATGCGAACAACATAGCCCAAATCAGTCACTTATCATATCACATGCATTTTATTCGTGTGGGCCTACAAGTCTACTGGGCCCACATGGCCAATTCCGGCCCAACAAGGCTTAGAACCGCCTAAGACCACGAGAGTGCTTGTGGTGGTCTCTATAGTCTAATACTCACGATTTGTGAGCTCGGTTCACCACACGTGCGATCGCACGCTCGTGTGGCATCATTCGCTGGTATTTCGGCTTTCAGCATTTTGCCGATCCACAGTCATAGCAGTGAACAACACATACTTTTGGCTTTTCAGCCGATAATCAAACGTAGCATACGGTTTCACACACTTTTAGCTTTACAGTCGACCATCAAAATAGCATACAGATACACACCTGCAATAAATCTATTGTCGCAACACTTCCGAGATCAAACACCATAAGAGTAAATAGATCGCTCGCAAAGATAAGAGTAATCGGCCTAAACTTCCACAATAAAATTCACACTCCTAGCAAGATTAGGTAAAACATTCGATGATTAACTAAAAAGCATACATTCGGTCCAAAGATAAAGAGAAGGAAAACCTGAAACTTGGTAGAAGGACTAACAGAGATTCGGCTAGAACAAAAATAATGAAGTGATTGCACTTACCCTCCAATAACTCAAAGGACTTTTTGCAATAGACAAAAAGAGATTCGGCCAAAATCCCCAATAGGACAGAACCCAACAAAGATCAGCCACAAAGTGAAGGTATTCGGCCTAACCAAATAGAACAACACCAATAGAAAGCTGACTGAGAATGAAACAACAAAATGAAAAGAAGGTTCGGCTAGCAAAAAGAAAAAAAAAAGAGAAGGAAGGTTAGCCAAGAAACGACGAGGCTCAAGAGATAGAAGAAGAGAGGTACTCGGCTAGCTGACCCCAAGGAGAAAATTAAAGTTACTAAGCGACTAAGGGGAAGAGAATGATGATTCGACTAAAGTAAATGGTGTCAAAGAAAGAAATAAAAAGACTGAATAAGAAGTTAGGGAAAGAAAGATTGGTTCGGCCCTAAAGAATACAATATGCAAAACTCGAGAGAGAGGGAAGAGAGAACTCAACGTTACAGGCAATAAACAGAGAGCAAGAACTGGTAATTTCGACACTTTAAGACTTGAGCAAAACCCCAAAATGAAACAAAATGACCAAAACAAATTTTCCTCAAAAGCTTAAAACCCATAACGGCATTACCCAAAGAACATATTAAAAGAAATGCTCCCAAATGCCAAAGCATATCACTCAAGACCCCCTTAGCCGAATTGCCTTTCCCAAAACCCCCAAAATGGCTACAACTCTTCCCAAGCTCAAACCCACGATTCTCTCCTTCAATTTCTCCATCAATCACTCCTTAACCGATTTTCACCACACATTCAAATTCCAAGACCAAGTCAAATTGCCTATAGTAGAGTTTAACCCCATCACAACCACTTATCGTCCCAAATTTAGCAAAATAATCAACCTTTGCATGCAAAGGGATTCGAACCAAAGTCCTCTCATATGCTCAAACATACTACTACCACCGGGCCATCCAACTCTTTGTGACACAAAACAAGCGCAAGCACTTATAAGTCTTATAAGCTAACGTCCCAGTTTAGTTAAGAGCCCAAAAATTAAAAACCTTGCAAATGCCAAGGCCTGAACCATGGACCACCTGTACACTCCTAACGCCACCTTGCCACTAGACCATATGCTCTTTTGTGTCACACTTTACCACATTTTATTCTTAAAGTCTTCAAACTAACGTCAGCTCCACATAGGGGAAAAACTAAAATTTCTACTAGAGCCTTGGTTTGAACCCAAGACTTCTCCAACACTCCCAACTCATCCTAAATCACTTAGCTACTAGACTAAACATAAAATTTACTCACACAACTAAAATCCAATTACCTGATGCTCAAAGCCCATTTCCTCTAGGCCCAAATTCAGGGCGTTACATTTCATTATTAAATAATAAAAAAATACCAATAATTAAATTATGTAGTTTACCCCTTTCTTTTTAATGTTAGCTTTGTCGGATTAGTTTTTCTTCTTTAAAAATGTCTCGTAAAATATATACATATAAAGTGTGTATGGACATGTGAACATGATAATTTAAATTCTAACAACTTATCTTTTAATAAAATCAATTCATGCTTCAATTGAAATAAAAATAAATAAAATCATATTTTAATAATGAAATCTTTTAATTTCACAAACAAAATTAAAAGGTTATCACATGTATATAATTAATAATTTAAAAAATAAAGGGTAAATTATAGTGACTAAATTATGAGAAAATTTTTATTTTGGTCACTTAATTAAAATAAGTTATTGTAACACCCCTAACCCATATCAGTCATCGGAACAAGGTTATAGAGCATTACTGGGATTTACAGATCGTATAGCAGACATATAACACCCCTAACCCCGTATCCGTTATCTGAATAGGGTTACGGAGCATTACCAGAACTTACGGAATGAATACAGACATTTTATATTATTTTATCGTACATGTCAGAAAATTTATCGTAAAGTCCCTTATTAGGGCCTTCGAAGCCTAAAACATACATTAGAAACAAGTCGGGACTAAATCTGGAACTTAGAAATTTTTTTGCAAAATTTTAAAAGTTTCCTAAGTACAGGGCTAACACACCAGTGTGGTCAGGTCGTGTGGCTCATACGGCCAAGTGACATGCCCGTGTCTTAGTCCATGTGGCATATAAGGTAGGGCACACGCCCGTGACCCTCACATGTATAACTCTCTGTTTTGCCATTTAGTTAAGTACAAGGGTCACACGGCCAAGTCACATGCCTGTGTTCCAGGCTGTGTGGTAAATTTTGAGCACTATGTTTCTCAATTTTAAGATGCAGGTGACACACAGCTAGAACACATGCCCATGTGAGGCCATGTGTCACACAAGGTTGAGACACACGCCCGTGTCTCTAACCATGTGGACAAAATAAGGTTATTTCCAAGCCTTATTTCTTACCCATTTGATCACCCACCTATACAAACATTTTAAAACAACATTTGTAATCCAAACAATTTGGTCATAGCCTAAGCATACATTCTCACCAACATGTTAGTTGTTCATTTCATAAAAATATCAATAACGAAGATGAGCTCATCAAATTTCAAGTTTCATACATTTCATGTATTTTTCAAATAGTGGTTTCATTTTGATTTTCATTTATCTTCAAGTCATAGTCTCACTCAATAATTCATTTGAAATCTCGATGGATACGAGGGTAGTACAAATAAGTGTACAAATTAGAAATATGTCAATTCATGTCCAAGAGTACTCATTAGAGCACCAAATCAGAAAGCTCTCTCTCAAGCACTGTAATGGGAAGCTCATTGAGCTTTGTAACAGAAAGCATATCCGGGCATGGTAATAGGAAGTTCATAAAGAGCTTAAATCATGTAGCTCCGAATAGCACTTAACAAGAAGCTTTGGAGAGCACTTATGAGAGTGCACCGGATAGCTTATAACGGGAAATTCATGCGAGCACTATCGGAAAGCTCCAGAGAGCCTTTAACGGAAGGTTCACAAAGAACCTATGAACAGAATGCTTATTAGAGCATGGGTGTGTCTACAACATATGCAGATCACGACCATTCAGGATGCTCAAAAGAGCATTTAACTGGAAACTCGCAAGAACACTATAACGAGAAGCTTGAGAGAGCTTATATCGTGATGCTGTTTCGAGCTACGGTATGTCTACAACATATGTAGATCACTAACATTTCGGGAAACAGAACCCTGTATCTAATCGAGTTTCATTCAAATAGAACTTAATGTTACCGGGTATTTTCCAGATATATAATCAATTTCTATATACATAGCCATTACATATTTCACATACATAACATTCAATTCATGTAATAGCCCAATTTTCAATGATGTTAGAAATAGTGGCTTGAGACCACTAAAATCTGACAAGTGAACTTATAAATTTATTATTTAGTATTTATGAGTCAATCGTGAATTTAAGAAGGCTTATGAATTAGTGATTTATGTTTTAGAAACATTTATCGAATTAATTAGTTTTGAAACTGAGGTATCGAGACCTCAATTTCATAAATCGAGCCATAAATATTTTTATAAATATATATGGAGTGTCATTAAGTTAGTATTAAAGTTTCGTTAGAAAATTTTAACGTTGGGATAGTTAATTAAGTAAAAAGGCCTAAGTTAAAAAAGGTGCAAAACCCTCTAAAATGATTAAATAGCTCAAATAATAATTAAGAGAGGACCAAAAGGATAATTAGACACCCATGGAAAAGACTGGACGGCAAGTGTGTAAAAGAAAACAATAAAGCTAGTTTGAACAAGGGGCAAAATTGGAAAAAGAAATAAAATTTAATAGTAAAAAATTGGACTAAATTGAACCTCTAGATATTTCTTCATTTTTCTTCACTTTTTTTCAGCAAAAACGCATAGGAGGTCTCCAAGAAGCTGATTTTTTTATATTTTCACTTCATGTGAGTTAATTCTTGCTCTTTTCTTGAAATTTTTGTGTTTTTAAGACTTTTGTAATTAGGTCTAACTATCTAATTCATTAGTTTTTTATTTTATGGGTGAATTTGAAAGTTACCATTGATGAGTGCTGGATGTTTATGATGAATTAACATGGATTTGAAGCTTTAATTTTTTTATATGATGATTTTATTTAGTGATTTTGATAGAAATTGATTTTAGGATCTAATTGTAAAAAGTTAAGAATTAGGGTTAGTGGTGAAATTCTAAATATCAAAGGATGTATAGTAGCCTAAAATAATTAGATAAAGTGTTAATTGAGAAAAATTAGCTCAATTGATAGGATAATTGATAAGGGACTAAATTGTAAAAAATGTAAAATTTAGGGTATATGTGTAATTTCAAAAATTGAAGGGTATAAATTGTAAAGTGAATTAGAATTGAATTAGATGCTAATGAATGAGTAATTTTATATTATAGATTAAGAAATCGAAGATGAACGGGAAAAAGAGAAATTAACAAACTAGACCTTGAATTTCTACAAATTCTACAAATAGGCCCAGGTAAGTTCGTATGGTTGGACCTTGATAATTATATTGAATTGATGGATGGTATTATATATTTATTTATACTATTTGTTAAAAACATGAAATATTATTACATAATGAAACTAAAGTGAATGTTTGGATTTAATGGAACGTGGGATTTGAGTACCATCGTTTGTGGCAAAGGATGAATTGACGGATAAAACCATGGTTAGACCATTGCAATGTTTAAATGTAAGACCATAGCTGAGATATAGAATTTTAATGAAAATACCATAATTGGGTTACGACACAAAGAAAACGATGTACTCATATTTGTAAGTTGTTCCCTGATTTGGAAAGACTTAGTTAGTGACATGGAAAATTCATGTATAAGGAATTTTTTGATAATTATGTAGATTCATGGTTATGAATTGTTATATAAATAATTGTTATTGAATTGAATGTATGTGGAATTTTGATATTTGAATATTGGATAATTGTGGAAATTGAAAAATGAAATGAAACGCTATTAACTGTATCGGGCTAAGTCGGATATAGTTGGCATGCCATAGGATTGAAAGAGTTCAGGGATACTTCGACTTCGAGTCGATGAGACACTGGGTGTTAAATTGTTACTTCGAATAAATTCGATGAAGTACTGGGTACCAAATTACTTTGGCATGACTGATGAGACATTGGGTGTCAATCTATTACTTTGAATTATCCGATGAGGCACTGGGTGCCAAACTGGTGTGTTTTGGTTGGATCCGTGTATCCGTCCGAGTTCAAGTCCAAGTCGGGTTAATAGGGGTAAACAAATGAATTGATAATATCATTGATATTGAATATGAATTGGAATGAGACATTGAATTGAATTATATAAATGAAATGCATAAATTTTGAGTTCATGAAATGGATATTGATATTGTTAAATGATTGTATATGGAAATTGTGAAAAGTTATTTGAGATAGTAAATTGGTGAGAATTGTATGTGCTATGAATGATCTATATATATAATTAATATCGAAAGACTTATGGTTATTACCGGTATACACCTGAAATACTTGGTAAAATATTATTTACTTGATATATTGAATGTGACATGTAAATATGTGATTATTTTTAATTTGTTGATACAAGGAAATTAAGTGTAACACCCTGATTTTGGGCCTAGAAGAATTGGGCCTCGGGCGTAGGTGAGTTTAAAATTTTTGAGAGTAAGATAACGGCACAAATTGCATGTTAGAATGGTTGAGTTAGTGATTTTGGAGTGTTGGGGGGCTCCTATGAAGTCCTGGGTTCCAGCTTTAGTATAGGAAAAATATTTTGATTTTTAGTCTTAAGGGAACTATGACCTCAAGTGATATACCTTTTAAATAAATAAATGGGAATGTGACACAAAGGAAGTTGTGGTGTGGTGGCAAAGTGGCGCCACATAGGGTGCTGTGAGGTGACGCCACAAGGGAATGAGGGAGGTCCAGGGTTCGAGCGTGGACAAAGGTATGTTGTTGGGTATTTATTTTGCATCTTTGGGAGCCAGTGGTTGTGTTGGAGTTGAACTCTAGTGGAGAGAGTTTGAATTGGTCAAGAGAGAAATTCAAGGAGGGGATCATGGAGCATATCTTGGATATAATTTAGGAGATGAGGAGTGTAGATGAGTTGGTGCCAATTTGGGAACTTGGTGAAAGGAAAATTCGGCTTGGGTAGTGAATGAGTGTTGATTTGGTCATTCTTGGGGGTTTTTGCCAATTTCACATTGGCATTTCGACATTGTTTTTCTTTGTGGGTTTGGCTTCTTTTGTGCATCTAGATACTATTTTTTTCTTCATTTGTTAAACCGTGATTTTTCCTTCTCTTTTCTCTTCTCTTCTAAAGTCGAACATTGCTACCTTTTTTCTCCTAAAAATTTTTCCCTTTTTCTTTTCATTTCTAGCCAAATATTCCCTCATCTCCCTTCTCTTTTCTTCATCTCCAAAATACCTAGACCGAATCCTCTTCTCTTTGTTTCATCACGTCTTCTCTTCCCCCTCTATTGTTGGTCGACTATTGTTCTCTTGCTTTCCATTCACATTGTTCTTCTCTTGTTCACTAAAACCGAACATCTTATCCTTTTCTTTTCATCTACACACCCTTACTCCCTCAATCAGTTTTCTAGAACCGACTTTTCCTCTCGTTTTCTTCATAATCGTAGGATTGATTCTTCTTCTCCAAATCTCTGTCGAAGTACTTCTTTTGCATTTTGGGGTTCGTGTGGTAAGGGTCCTGGCAATCAGTAAGTGTATTCATCTTTATTCCTGATTTTCGTGGTGGCAGAATGTTTTTATGCAATGTTAAGGGGTGACTTATGATGGATGTAAGTCACTTGTTTATTCAGCCTGTGATAGTTACGGTTTTAATGCAGATCTTGGAAACAATCTTTACTAGCGATTAGTGAAGGATTAGAAAGGCTTGTCGATCAAGGTTTGGTGCTAAGGATTCATCGCATACTTCGTTATCTGTGTACATACACCGTACACAAGACAAATCGGCAAAAGCCGAAATGTCGAAAAGCCAAAAAGTTGAAAGGTTTGCGTTGGCAACCCCACGAGTGTGCGAACGCTCGTGTGGAGAGATCGGTACGATGACAGAGACCCCATGAGCGATCTCATGGTCTTGGGCCACTTTCTGGCCAACCGGGCCGAAATGGGCCAAGTGGGCCCGATGGGCCCGTAGGCCCATTGTGAGTAAAAATGATGGTTTGGTAAGATTTGACGAGCCAGACAGGCTAATCACATGGATTATAGTAGATTTGGGCCTAATGAGCCATATGAGTGTATGAGCCCCTTGGGCTATATATTGGGCTTTTGGGCCCTATTGTAATTGTAACTCTCATAAAACTAATGTAAAACTTATTGAATAAATTGTGAAATTGTTAAGGGGCCGAATTGTGTACTTAGGCCCACAATAAGATACAACTGATATGCCCCTAAGGGCAAAATGATCAATATGCCTTAAGGGTAAAATGACCGAAATGCCCCTACCTGCTGTATGTATGTTTAACTATGCCATACATTATTTGTTGCATTCATACAATATTATGTTGCATGTGGGATGGGTTTGTATTGGAGGAAGTGCTATATGAGGACCGCATAGTCACTTGACGACCGTGGATCCAACGAAGGCTTTTAAGGCCATATTATGATTAGCAGCTCTACTGCAATGCTTAGAAGTTGTAACACCCCAAACTCGGCCCAAATGTTATGGCTGAATCGGGTGGTGTCACATAACAGGGTAACTCGCACCAATCTGATACATTGAAAGACTTAAGCTAGAAAAATGGTAAATGATAAAATCCATTTGAACCTTTTCTTATTTTAAAAGTTTAGGTGAGTTAGTTAAAACTTTAATTTTGGGAGAAAAGCCCATTTAAAATAATAATTTAATGATGTTGATTTAGAGAACATGTTTATGTTTTAAGAAAACCCATATTTCAATAGCAACATAAATAAAAACAATCCCAATTTACATTCGTACCGGAGATGATAGGCCTTATTACATACCAAATAAAAAGATATAATCAAAAATAAAGAAATTTTGAAACTATTAAAATTCTAATTAACTTGCAGTGTGGCCACCTCCGAGTCTTCTTCTACGTCGAGTCGCCTACTGAGGGTCATTTGAAAAAAATAAAAGAGGGTGTGAGTTTTGAAACTCAGTGTGTACAACCCTCGACAATCAAATCATCATGCAATTAACACATTGGGCCTAAGCCCTATCAATATCAGTGGTCTTGGGCCTTAGCTCACCATGACCTCAGTTGGGCCTTAGCCCTTATCACATCAGTATTACATATATGCAAATGCTCCCATTCCAATCTAAACCTGCACTCCATTTTCCCTTCCAACCCTACACTCATGTGGGGATATAAATATCAACCCACCCATCCCTACACTCCAATGGTAGCACCGGTTGCGGCACTACTCAATCGTTGCAGTAAGGTTGCTAATCATATAATGGGCTTTAAGCCACCGGTGGATCCACGGTCGTCAAACGACTATGCGATCCTCACATATCTTCCTCCGTACCATCAAACCCACCCAAGTGCGACATACGTCTCATGAATGCAACATACACATTTCCACATATTAAGCACCTAGGGGTATTTTAGTCCTTTATACAATGAGGGCATTTTAGTCATTTTGTTCGATATTTCTACACCTCAGGGGTATTTCAGTAATTCTACCCTACAGGGGTATTTTAGTAATTCCTACCCTACAGGGGTATTTCGGTAATTCTTACCCTACAGGGCTATTTCGATAATTTTTAACCATACGGGTTTTAATTACGAACTTTGGCCCGTCAATAAGTCCTCGTTAGCTAAAGTGAATAGACACTATGCACCAAGTAGGATTCCAAAGAAGAAGAGGTGGGTCATTAAGACCGCTTAAGTAACAAGCTCTCCCTAGATCCAATACTAGACATGCATATGCCCATTGCCACACTCTAACCTTGCGACTTGTCTATAGACATGCTTGATTAATTAGCTAAGTTTTATGCTACTTAGGGATTCATCAGAACTAGGCCTAAAGTCCATTATAAAACCCTAGCAAGTCTGCATGCTTCCCTAAAATTACATATGGCCCAACAAGCCCAATCATATTTATATGGCCTATTAGGCCCAATCACAAATATACGGCCCATCAGGCCCAATCATATTCAAACCATTCAACCAACAATACCAACTCATCATTTACTATCACTTATCAACTTTTTCCCATTTGGGCCCACGAGCCCATAGGGCCCATTTAGCCTATTTTGGCCCAGTTGGCCAAACAGTGACCTGAGACCATGAGATCGCTCTCTTGGCCCCGATTTTCATATCGGTATCTCTACACGGGTGTTCGTACGCTCGTGTGGTTACCGACGCTAACCTTTCGGCTTTTCGGCTTTTCGGCTTTTCGGCTTTTCGGGATTTCAGCTTTTGCCGATTTGTCGTGTGTGCTGTGAAAGTACACACCTGGAAAATGAGACGTGTTACACTCTCTTTAGCCTCGAACCTACAATCAACACCAACCTTTAATTAATTACGCGCTTAACCACAATATTTACCAAAAACCGAAGCCTTACCATAATCTTACCGTGTGCTACAAGTCCTAATAGCCCCTCCTCACCAAAGACTATTCGACCAACATAACCCAAAATAAAGAACACTTACCCAAAATCTGAAACGTATGGATAGCTTTTCGATAGAGATCTGGAGATCCAAGCTTGAATCCAATTCTCCAGTAAGTACCAATCGGTTTCTCCTCCCAAAAGGAATAGTATTCGGCCAACTCTAACTAAGAATAACAAGATCCGTTTGGGGGTGACAAAAGAAGGTACAATCGGCTATTGGGGCAAGGAATAGATCGGCTTTTGATTGAGGGAGTGTAGATTTAATCCACTTAAGAGTGAAATAACCGATTGAGTTAAAGGCAGAACAAGGAGAAATCGGCACAAAAGAACAAAGGTTTTCAGCTTTTGAACACAAGTGAGAAAAGAATGATGAACGAGAGGACTTGGGAGGAAAAGATTCGACAGAAACAACAAAGAAGAAATGTGAAGAAAACGACACCTATAACCCTATTTGCTACCACACGATTTGGCAAAACAAAAGAAACCCTTCAAAGGAAATTTGACACCCCTTAAATAAACCAAAAACCGAAACTAGCTTCCCCTATAGTCCCAATCGGCTACACCTCTTTTACTCACCAATCTCCTATTTTTTTCTATTATCCTGACCTTAAATTTCTCTTCTAAACACTCCTTACAGAGTCCACTCCAGCGCCACTAATATCCCTTCAAAGTGCAAAAATAAATTCCCCAAATAACACCACTCTAGGCCTCGAACCTTAGATCCCCTTACCTGAGAGTGATGCCCCCTATAGCTCTTTAAGTGGCACTACTTTGCCACTGGGCCACTGGCCCATCTGTGTCTTATTCCCTTTTAATTTGTTTAAAAGGCCTAATACCTGATATTAGGGTTTCACTAAGGAAAAAATTAAATTTTCCCCTATGGTCTACCTTAACCTTGAGACTTCAAAGAACCCTTGTAATACCTTAAAATTAATATTCTAATAGTGCTAACCATACACGTCAACTTTAGCACACAAAATTAAAAGTTTCGGGACTTTGGGGCGTTACAGTAGTGCTGCAACCGGTGCTACAATGGATATTATGATTAGCAACTCTGCTGCAATGTTGAGTAGTGCCGCAACCGGTGCTACGACGGGTGTGTAGGGATGGATGGGTCGAGTAACTCCACACAAGAGTGCAGGGTTGGAAGGGGGTGTTGATCTCGTGATGTGATGAAGTAATAAAATTGATCGTATCTAGAAACTAATTATTATCACGATAAAAGGCAAGCGCACCTATCAAATAGTAGTATAGTTAGTGGCATGACCGGAATATCGAATCCAAGGAACTAAAAGTACTAGTAATAACTTTCTTCCTATTATCTAGCCTAAAAATAAAGGAGGGTTTGGTTGTAAACTAACTAATCTAAATAAAACTAAAGACACGAAAAAAGTAAATTGGGGAATTACTTTGGGAAAACTGAATGATAAAGACAATACCTAAGGAAGAATCCACCTAGACTTCACTTGTTATCTAACTCTGAACTAGACGATTTCTTCATTTGACTTGATCCGTAGAGATCCCTAAATTATGTTAATATCTCCGTTGAGAGTAAAAACAACTAATCCTAGGTTGATTAATTGAAATCTCTTTCTAATAAAAACCCCTAGTCTTGTATTAACTCAATCTATGGATCCCCATATTAGATTTGACTCTAATCCGACAGATTTTCGTCCTCCTATGTCTAGGATTGCGATCAACTCCGCTTAATTGTGTTGGATCTACTCCTATACAGGGACTTTTGCTCCGCTGCATAAACACATTTGACTTAAATTAATATCCTGAAAATATCAATTCATGAATTAAAAACACAATTAAGAACAAGTCAAATATTTATCATATAGTTTAACTAACAATAACAAGATTCGTCTTAAGTTTCATCCCCCTCAGGTATTTGGGGGTTTAGTTCATGTTTATAAAAAGAAACATCTCAGAATAAAGAAAATAACAAAACATAAGAAAACCCAAAACTCCTGAAAGGATTGAAGGGAGATCCTCTGTCTTGATGTACATCCTGGCTTTTGAGATGGATCAATCAGCTTTCCTTCGAGTAATCCCCTGCCTTTTCCTCTTCGTCTTGGCGGGAACACTGTACACCCTTGTAGTTGCCTCCTAGGTACTTTATATAGAGTTTGGAATATCTTTCTTAGCCCCTAAGTAGCCTTTTCCGTGTGAAATTGAACTTTATCATGACAGGGACACGCTCGTGTGACACGTCCGTGTAAGTCGATGTTAGGCCGTGTTCAAGCCTGTTAAAGTGGCACGACCGTGTGGGTTGCCCGTGTGCTAAACTCCAGGCTGTGTTGTTTCCTTGTTTGGGCCCATTTTCTCCACTTTCGACCTGTTTCTTGTTCTTTTCACTCTTCTATGCTTTCCTAAGTATAAAACATGAAATCAAAGGATTAGGAGCATCAAATTCCACAAATTTAATGATAATTCATCCATAAATGTGCTAAATGTGGGATAGAAATATGTACAATTTACAGTTTATTAGGTGTACAGGGTTGGATGGGGTAATTGTGCATTGCATGTTCATATTGATATTTGTGTTATAGGCTCAGGCCCAACTGAGGCCACTAAGAGCTTAGGCCCAAAGGCCACCATTATTGAATTAGGCTTAGGCCCAAATTGTTTATTGCATGTTATGTGTCTGTCGAGTGACGTACACACTGAGTTTTCGAAAACTCACTCCCTCTTTTAATTTTTTTCAGGTGACCCTCAGTAGGCGGTTCGACGGTTGGGAAGGACTCAGAGGTGGCCACATAGCGAGCTATTTTAAAACTTTAGTATTTATTTTACGTTATTTTTTACTTGCTTTCTCTTGGGTTTAAATTTCTGTAATAAGGCATTTTCTCTGAATTTGTTTTTTTATTTGGGATTGTTTATTTCTCTTTTAAATCTATTAGCTCTAGGGCATGGTTTTATAAAAGATATCTGTTTTCCAAAAGTATCGCGACAACGCAACAAATGGGTTTAAAAACAAAAGCTTCCGCTATAATTGAAACATGGGATCTTATTAATATAAAAATTTAAGGTTTTCAAATAACAAACTTAAGGTTTATTCAAACTAAAAATTTACAAGTTTTCACTATTTTTAACCGCAAGCGATCAATGACTCCAAGGTTTTTCAACTACACCGCATTTTTTGTTTCACCCTCTAATGTGACACGCCAAACTCGGGTCTATCTTTTAGGTCGGGTTTGGGGTGTTACATTATGTATATGGTGATGAGTAATAAACCCAAGTGTTATATGTCGAGAAAATAAGTTTATCAATATCGAAGTTATATGTAAGATGTGAAAGTATCCTAACTATTGTTATTGCTTGATTATTAGGCAAGTGCCAAGCTATTGATTGAGTAGTAGCATGTTTATTTATTTGAAGCATTAAAATGGTAAGTATTTAAGAGAAAATAAGTTAGTGCTCATGAAAGAATGGTAAAGCTTAAATTATGAAATTTCTTATGAAATGACTTATTATGTGTTCAATATGAAAAAGGTTTGGTTAAATTGTAATATCTCGAATTAGGGCCTAACCGGAATAGTGGTTTCGTGACCACAAATCTGAGATAGAAATAATTATTTTATAATTATTTTGAGGTTTATGATATGATTGGATGATTGTGTGAAAATTTCGTGGAGAAATTCTGTGCATAAAGTGCTTAATTTGAAATTAGGGACTAAATCGAATAAGTTGCAAAACTTGCATTCTAGAAGCTTTTAGTATGAAATTGCTTTGGAATATTAATTAGGAGGTCTTAAATAGAATTTGACCAATTTCTAAAATTTTGGACAAAAATGGGCTTGTACATGAAAATTTTCAAAGAAAGGCATTAAGGGTATTTTGGTCATTTGGTAATTAAAAGATTGAAAAAGGGAAAAAGATGGCAAAATATGTCCATCTTCTTCATTAGCACGAAATTTCAAGGGTTCTCCATAGCTAGGGTTTGTTTCAAGCTTCCAAGCTCCATAGTAAGTGATTCCAAGCCTCGTTTTTAATGTTCTTTATGTTTTCGGAGTCCCGGTAACTTGATTTAGCTTATGCTAGCAATAATTCAACCTAGGGTTCATATTTGGAAAAATACCAATAGGTGAAATTTTTTTATTTTGGTGTTTTATGATAGAATATGAGGTTTTAAATTATGCTAGACAACTTGTGCTCCTCGGTTTGAAGTGAAAATGAGTAAAACGGCTTAATCAGTAAAAATACCTATTGTTCATAAGTACATGTTATAGTGGGAATTTGAGGTCGCTGTTAGTAAATAAATGATCAGCATGTCCTAAAACATAAGAATTTTGGATAAAGTTTAATTTCCGAGTTTTGGGGCAAAAGTGTAAATATGCAAAAGTTTAGGGGCAAATTCATAATTTTGACAAAGTTAGGGTCAAGGACCGTTTTGATAAATGTGAGTATTAAATAAGCAATGTGTTATTTTAGATCAAGAGAAACGAGATTCGAGTCGTGATCGAGGGAAAAACAAAGTTTACGAGGAATAGGCTCGATTCTTAACATTTTGTACCGAGGTAAGTTCATGTGTAAATAAGGTAACATAATTGTTATTTCAAATGATTTAATGTTATTTATATGATATGATACTTATTATCATGAAATATTAAGCTTTGTGAATTATTATTTAGTATTATACAAATTATGTGAGCTACTTGATAAATATGAAATGCTACCAAATATCGGTTCTGACATTTCGAGGAAGACGACCAAGAGGTGCGATTGAAGAGAATCCCGTTTGAATCTTGGGAATAGATTAGGATACAAGTGACATGTCACTAGGATGATTAAGTTCCGAACTCGTTGAGTTGAGTCCGAGTTTGTGAGATGTAACTAGGCATCCGAGCTCGTTGAGTTGAGTTCGAGTTCACTTATGGATGCGAATGCTCGAGCTCGTTGAGTTGAGTCTGAGTTCGCTTATGGGCGGGTTACATGGTAGCTTGGCTACGTAAATTTCGTAGGCTATTGAGTTGTCTAGCTACGGATATGACACTTAAGTATGTGAAATCTGTGTATCCGAGTTATATTCCGATGAGTTCAACAGGTAGATTTTTTAAATGAATAATGAGAATGCCTAAACGAAAGAGGTATGTTGGAAAGTATGGTGAAAGAGGAAGTTGGACAGGTATGAGCCTAAATCTCGAGTTGAGAACTTGGTAAGACAAGAATGTGGTAAAATAACAAGTATTCTTGTGTCATGAATGTTTTAATGATATTATGTAATTGGTGGTTATGTTGATTTGCATAGTTATGTTAATTGTTATTTACATGTGAATTTACTAAGCATTTATGCTTACTCCCTCATTTTCATTCATTGTAGTTTTGACAAGCCAGCTTGGAAATCGGGAAGGGTCGAAGGAACGTTCACACTATCCGAGACAAATTGGTATGATGGTTTGTATTTTGAATATGGCATGTATAGCATTATAATCTTTTTTTGCAAATAATCTTATGAAATGGTGATGGCATGGCAAGGAAATGCTTGGAAATGATTAGCCATTGGAATGGCCAATCTAGATTACATTTGGTGTCATGTATGTTTAATGTGTTTGAAAAGCCATAGAAAGATGAATTTTGTTATAAAACAGAATTTTGCAGCAACAATGACGTGAGTTTGAAAAATCACTAAAAATAGTAGAGACAAGATTAGGTGGTGAATAAAATATGAAATTGAAGCTTATTGTGTCTATTTTCATATGGAAGAAACGAAATAGGTAAAGAAGTTGTATTTTATGAGATATTTGGGTTTTGGTGGAACAGGTCAGAGCGATTTTTGAATCCCCTGTTTTGAATTTAGAAATTCACTAAAAATGTACAGATTCCTTGTTGAGTTTAGTTTTAGGAGAAATAAATGGCATAGTCATTTGAATTTTGTACAGAGAGAAAAGTAATTCATAGTGAACAGAGGTCAGAGTAGTCAAACACTGAAACAGGGGAAACTTTAACTAATAAACTGTACTAATTGGCCCAACCAAAAATTCTAGAAAACAATTAGTAGATAGATATATGAATCTAGTTTCAAGGAAAATTTACGGATCTTAATTTTGAGTTTCGTAACTCGTGATATGATTTTTTTAACGACTGTGACACAGATGGACAACTTATTGCAAATGTTGAAATAAATGGTTTCAATTCGTTTAAGTGATAAATTAAGTTTAGTAACACCTCAAGCTCGACTCCGGCGACGGTTTCGGGTAAGGGGGCGTTACATAAATGCACTAACTTGTGACCATGGCTATATGATATACATATGGAATAAGTGTGAAAGAGTTAAAGTTATATAAATTTTACTAAGCTTGGGGTAATAAGTATATGTGTGTGATATTATGGATTTATTCACCTTCAATTTAATCCATTTCATACTTAATTTAAATTAATTTACATCCTAGGAAAAATTACCATTTTGCTCATATACTTTTCATAAATGACAATTTCATCCCTAGGCTCGGAAAATGAAATTCATGCGATTTATCCTTCATTCAAAGCCTAGCTAATTTTCATATATAAGAAAAACAGTCCATAAATTTCACAAAAATAAAAATTTTTCCACGGATTTACAACTTTACAATTTAGTCCCTAAATCACAATTTCATTAAAATTCACTTTGTAAAAGTTGTTTATCTATCAATAACCTTCTATTTTCTACCATAAATTTCAAAATTTCAGCATTTACATCCATGGAAAAATTTCTATACTCTGATAACTTTGCAATTTAATCCCTAAAATAGATAGATTAGATTACTACTATCTCAGAAATGTAAAAATTACTAAAAAGGGGACAAGGTTACTTACCCAATTAAGCCAAGAAAGCTTGTTTTCTCTTTCCTAGGGTTTCCATAGAAAATATTTGGGGAAGAAGATGAAATAAGATGATATTTCCTTTAATTAATCATTTATCATCTTTTATTAATTAAATTTCCAAGTTAATCCTTTCCATTTCTTAAATTTCCATAGATGACTCACCATAAATATCTACAAACTTTTTTCTAATAGTCTAATTATCATATAAGGACCTCTAGTTTTGATTTCCATAGCTATTTGGTACTTATTGCTACTAGAATTCAACTTTTGCATTTTATGAAATTTGGTTCTTTCCATAATTAAACACATAATCGGTAAAATTTTCTTATTAGAATTTTCATATATCTTTCCTATCATAATGTAAATCATGCAATAATATTAAAATAAATTTTCTTTCAGGCTCGAATTTGTGGTCTCGAAACCACTATTCCGATTTCACTGAAAATGGGCTATTACAAGACATTTTATATTATCTAATAGACATGTAACGCCCCAAATTTCCTTAATTCTGGCTTTTGTGAATTTGGAGCACAAAAAATCTGTATGTGTTTCTGAAATTAATTTGACATAAATATATGTCTGCTTCAGTGGTTAAGTGTTTTGGGTGTGTTGGGGAGGTCCCAAGTTCAAGCCACAACTTGGGTAAATTTTGGTATTTTATTGAATAAAGCCTGAACTTGGTCCATTAGGCTTATATTTTATTGTTTGTAAAATATGTCAGAATGGGTCTGCTGGTCTAGTGGTTGAGAAGAGTGTTGGAGAAAGGGAAGTCTTGGGTTCGAGTCTGTACTGAGGCAATATTTTTGTTGCTAATGCCGTGTGGGTGTTTGAGTTAGACTGGAATGCTAAAGTGGTTGAGTTGTTGGTAGATTGGTGGGAGCAAAGCAGAGGATTTGGGAGTTATCTAGTTGCTACTTTCTCTCCTGTCGAAAATTCTCTGCCATTCCTCCTCCTCATCTTTTCTTTTCTTTTTGACTTTTGCCGAAAATTCCCCACCCTGCTACCATTTTTCCTACATTACCTCCTAATTGAATTCGACTTTTTCCTTTGCCCTTTGTTTAGTGCGCATCGTGGCATATAGTGCGTATTCGGTAAGTCTAAAGGTACTTTTCTTGCTTCATTTTGATGAGGTAATGGATTATTAAGAGTGTTGTTTGCTAATTAGGGGACGATTAAGGTGTTGTGGACTGTCGTTCGGGTTTAGCAGCAAGGAGTTATCGTTACTCGTTAAAGGTAAGGGTTTTCCGTTTGGAATGTGACTTTTCTGATACGGGATTAAGTTTAATTCGATTGTTTAAGTAACTAATTGAGCGACATATTGTTCGATAATAAGTTCTGGAGTGCTCAAGATTGCATTAGCTTCAAATCGATATCAGGTGTGTACCCGAAAACATAAAAAATGGGAATCGGCGAAAGTCAAAAAATGAAACTGTCGACGCCATACAGGCGTGTGGTCGCCCGTGTGGTAGGCCGTGTAGTAGTACATGACCGTGTAAACAATGAACCAGGTCGTGCGCGGTGACACGGGCGCATGACATGGTTGTGTGATGGTCGACGAGGCCGTGTGCAAGACATGGGCTCGTCCAATTAGGCTGTGTGGGCCACACGAGCAAGCCACATGGACGTGTGAACCCATTTTTTTTAAATGATCTATAAGGTTGCACGGGTCGCCCAAGTCGACTGTGACCTATCGTAGGGTCGGTAAGCATTACTGAAACCCTAATTTTGTTATCTGATTATGTGATGTATGATTGAGCATGTTACATTTAGCATATATGTCTGATCTGACTGTTTAATCTGATAAAATGCATTATAGCATGTCATATTTGTATGTTGCATTGCATTGGGGTTGGGTTGATGAAGTTGAAGGAAGCATCTGAAAGGCTTTGAAAGCTTGTTTTCTGGCAGCTAAGCTGCATATTTTTTATATGTGTCGTATTACGGTACTGTATGGTGTGTAGGGATGGAAGGGTGTTATATACCAATTTGGTGTGTAGGGATGGGTGGGTCGATTTTATCCCCACATGGTGTGTAGGGTGGGACGGAGTTGGTGTGCAGGGTTGGTGGGTTGGACATTGTTAATCTGTTCTGTTCTGATTCTGTATCTGATTGGGCTAAGGCCCTAGAATATTTCTGATTCTGTATCTGAGTGGGCTAAAGCCCACACTGATTTCTGTAAGGGACTTCGACCCAAACTGTTTATGACTGTGTTCTAATGTATGTTTGTACGCATGATTTCTGTAAAGGTTACACACTAAGTTTGCGAAAACTCACCCTTTTTCTGTTTAAACTGTTCAGGGAATCCCCAGCAGTAGACAGATCGGTGCAGTGGAGGACTCGACGATGACCACTGCCACATACACATTGGTTTTACGGTTTATATGCTTTTACTGCTTTAAATATTATTTTTGGGATTAATTGTTGTAACTTTGGACTTTGGGACTATTTTGTTTTAATTTGGGATTTTGAACTGTTAATTATGAATTTACAACTGCATCGCAACAAAGTATGGTTTTCTTAAAAATAATAATAATAATAAGTTAAGATTTTTCGTAAATAAAAATAGATTCAAAAATCATTCAGTTTCAAAAGCTTCTGCATGAAAGAGATGTTTTTAAACGAATCAAATAGTACCCGTTTTTCCCAAACTGAATAAATGATAATAACTGGAATAGTTTCTATGTATCAATGCGTTTTCAAAAGCAGTCTCATGTGATATCGCCAGATTCGGCCATAACGTCCAAGCCGAGTTTGGGGTGTTACAAGACATATCGTAAATCATTCATAAAGTCCCTTATATAAGCCCTCGAGGCCCAAATTTATACACTAGAAATAAATTGGGACTAAATCTGGTACTCAGAAAATTTTTTCAGAAAATATAAAAAAATTTCAAAGGAGCAGGGGACACACGCCCGTATGGCCAGGCCGTGTGGATATTTTGAGCATTCTGTTTCTCAATTTTAAAGATGCAGGGGACACACGGCCAAACCACACACCTATGTGCTAAGCCGTGTGTGATGAGACACACGCTCGTGTCTCTACCCGTATGGACAAAAATAGGCCATTTCAATGCCACATTTCTCACCCATTTTGATTTCAACCTAAACACAACATTTTAACACATCAACAAATCCCAAACTAGCAATCAAAACAAGCCAAAATCATGTTTTTTTATAAACATAACATAACACCATATATATATATATATACCCAAATACCTAAACTTACCTATTTAATCCATCTAACTAGTCTACTAAAGTTAACCACAAATTGAATATAATAAACTTATATCATTCACATCAACATCACCAATATGTCTCATTTCCAACCCAACATATATATAAGAAAAATTATAATTATTAACACTTACACAAGAAAAAAATTGATTAAATCCACATAAACCCTATACATGCCATATAAACCATGTAGAATATTTCAAAAGCTACCGAAATAGGCTGGATAGTGTGACTTGATGTGTTGATTCGATCTCCCGACCTTATGAAAATCTACAAAGACATTAAACCACACAAGTAAGCTTAATGAAGCTTAGTAAGTTCGATGGGTTAAACATAAATCTTACAAAACTTATTATAACAAATCAGTTAAACAAATTCATTCAATGTAAATTCCCTGCCAATCACAACTTCAATCGTTGAATACACTTATTTCAGATAAATACCAATAACAAACAACATGTCTTTCTATTTCAATTACATAATCACTTACGAAATCTTCCCGAATCAGAGAACGGCTTACGGACAAGAGTACATCATTTTTAGAAGCCCGAAGCCTGAACAGAAGCTCATAAGAGCTAAACAAAAACCCATAAGGGTTGAATAGAAGCTCGTAAGAGCTGAACGGAAACTCATAAGGGTTAAACAAAAACTCAATAGAGCTGAACCGAAAGTAAACATAAAAGTTCCCAACAAATGCTGAACTTCAGTTTACTTGGGTAATTTTACTGTCATATTCCTCTATGCCGTCAATTCGCCAAATGTCGAAGTACTCAAATCCTGCGTTCCATTTACTCTAAATATTCAATTCAAATTTATAACTTTAACAATATTTTACTTTCAACAATAGAATAAATACATAATATCATTCATCAATTCAATATAAATATTAAAGTTTAACCGTACGAACTTACCTGGATTGAATTGTGATATTTGCAGAAGTTTAGGGATTATTCTGCAAATTTTCCTTTTTCACGAGTATCTACGGAATTTTGATCTAAAATATAAAATTATTCATTCATTAGCATATATTTCAGTTCCAACTCACTTCACAATTAATACCCTTCAATTTTTAAATTTACACAATTACCCCAAACTTTCATAACTTTTGTAATTTAGTCCTTAACTAATTAATCTATCACTTGAACTAATTTTTCTCAATTAATAATTTATCTAAAAATTCTAGGCTATCATACAACCCTTGATAAAATAGAAATTTAATACCAAACTATAATTCTTTAACTTCTTCACACTTTGGTCCTAAAATCAATATTTAACAAAATCACTTTATAAAATCATCATATAGCAAAATTAAAACTATGTTTATTCATCTAAAACATCCTATATTCATCAATGGTAACTTCCAAAATTTTCAATAAAATCAAAAACTAAAGCAAGACTTAGTTGGACCTAATTGTAAAAGTCTCAAAAATATAAAAATCACATGCAACAAAAATATACAAAACCATCTTCAAATCTCTCTCCCATGGTTATTTGGCCAAAATTTTGAAGAACAATGGCCTAGAAAACCTTAGAATTCAATTTGTTTAAGTTTGATTTCACAAAATTTACAATTTTGCCATTAATTCACATTATTTTATTATTGTTTTCACACTTATGCCACCTCAATCATCTCCTTTAGGCCTAATTGCTTTTAAGTCCTCCCTCATTTACCATTTAAACCATTTAATCACTTTTTCTTATAATTCACAAGTTTTATATATTTTTCAATTTAGTCCTTTTTAATTAATTAACTATCAAAACATTAAAATTTTCTAACGAAACTTTAACACTACCTTAATGGCACTCCGTAAATATTTATAAAAGTACTTATGTCTCGGTTTATAGAATCAAGGTCTCGATATCTCGTTTTCTAAACCACTTGACCTAATAAATCATTATAAAACACAAATTACTAATTCAAAAATCTTTCTAAATCCACATTTGAATCGTAAATACTAAATAATAAATTTAGGAGCTTACTCGTTGAATTTGGTGGTCCTAAACCACTGTTTCTAACACCACTAAAAATTGGATTGTTACAACTCTCCCCTTTTAGGAAATTTCGTCCTCGAAATTTGTTACCTGAGAATAGGTTCGGATATTGTAATCTGATTGAGTCTTCAATTTCCCAGGTAGCTTCCTCTAAGCCATGTCGATGCCATAAAAATTTTACCAATGGTACTCATTTATTCCTCAACTCCTTAACCTCCTGAGCTAAAATTCTCACTGGTTCTTCCAAATATGTCATGTTTGTCTGTAGCTCAATCTCACTTTGAGAAATCAAGTGTGAAGGATCATATATGTACGTCTCAGCATCAATACGTGGAACACGTTATAAATTTCTCAAGTTCAGGAGGCAAAGCTAATCTATAAGCTACAGGATCAATTCTTTCCACAATTTTATGTAGTCTAATAAATCTTGGACTCAGCTTTCTTTTCCTACCGAAGCGTAACATTTTCTTCCACGGAGAGACTTTTAAGAATACCCGATCACCAACAGCAAATTCTATATCTCTTCTTTTCAAATCTACATACGATTTCTGATGATCAGAAGTAGCTTTCAAACTATCCTGAATAATCTAAACTTTATCCTCAGTCTCTCGAATTAAATTAATTCCTACTAGTTTAGATTTGCTCAGTTCAGACCAGTACAATGGTGTCTTACATTTTCTACCAAAAAGAGCTTCAAACGGTGCCATTTTTATACTAGATTGATAATTATTGTTATATGCAAATTCAACTAATGGTAAATACCTTTCCCAACTACCTCTAAGTTCGAGTATACAACATTTCAACATATCTTCCAGAATCTGAATCACTCATTCTGATTGCCCGTCAGTCTAAGGATGAAATGTTGTGCTAAAATTTAGCTTTGTACCCAGACCCTCTTGCAGTTTACTCTAAAATCTTGATGTAAATTTCGGATCTCGATCTGATATAATGGATGTTGGAATCCTGTGTAACCTTACAATTTTAGATATATATAATTCTGCTAATCTCTCAAGTGTAAAGTATGTTCTGACTAGAATAAAATGTGCCGATTTAGTCAATCTATCAATAATTACCCAGGCCGAATCTTTCTTTCTCAGAGTTACAGGTAAATCAGATAAAAAATCCATCATGACATGTTCCCACTTCCATTCAGGAATCATAACAGGTTGTAGTAAACCCATTGGTACCTAATGTTCTGCTTTTACTTGCTGAAAAATCAAACATTTTGCTACAAATTCGCAAATTTCCCGTTTAATAGTCGACCACCAATACATCTGTTTCAAATCACAATACATCTTCATATTACCCAGGTGAATGAAGTACATGCTACTATGAGCTTCAAAAAGAATATCATTTTTCAAATCCAAATTATTTGGAACATAAATTCTATTGCGATAATACAACATACCACTATCATCAACACTATACTTTGAACTCATATTATTCTGGACCACCTATTGTTTCATCACCAATTTCGGGTCATCATCGTACAATTCCCAAATTCGTTGAAGAAATAAAAGTTTTGTTCTTAACTCTGCTAATACAGAACCATCTTCATTAAGAGTTAAATGAGCATTCAACGCTCTGAGTGCAAATAATGACGACTTTCAACTAAGTGCATCCGCAGCTACATTAGCCTTTCTCGAGTGATAGTCAATAATCAGATCATAATCTTTTAGTAATTCTAGCCACCGTCTCTGTCTCAAAGTCAGCTTTTTCTGAGTCATCAAATATTTCAAACTTTTATGATCTATAAATACGTAACCTTTCTTGTCGTATAAATAATGTCTCCAAATCTTCAATTTAAATACAATTGCAGCCAACTAAAGATCATGTGTAGGATAATTCTTCTCGTGTGGCTTTAATTATCGAGAAGTATTGGCTACTACTTTTCCTAATTGCATTAATACACGACCCAAACCATTTAGAGGCGCATCACTATAAACAACATACATTACACCAGATTCTGGCTGAGTCAAAACTAGAGCTTCTATCAACGTCTTCTTCAATTGATCAAAACTCTGCTGACACTCATCTGACCAAACAAATTCAACTTTTTTTGTAATAATCGAGTTATCAGCGTAGCAAGAATCGAATAGTTTTTGACAAAACATCGATAATAACCTGCTAAATCTAGAAAAATTCACACTTTTGAAACATCTTTCAGTGTTTTCCAATTTACCACAACAGAAACTTTACTCGGATCAACTCGAATCAACTCGAATCCTATCAGCTGGTACTATGTGACCCAAAAATCCAACCTCGCGAAGCCAGAATTCACATTTACTAAACTTTTCATACAACTGCTCTTCTCTCAAAGTCTATAGTACAATCCTTAAATGTTGTGCATGCTCGAATTCTGTCTTAGAATATATTAGTATACCATTAATAAACACAACCAAGAATCTATCCAAATAAGGTTGAAAAATCTGATCCATTAAATCCATGAAAGCAGTAGGGGCATTAGTCAAACCAAATGGCATTACCAAAAACTCATAATGACTGTATTGAGTTCTGAAAGCAGTCTGTGGTACATCACATTCTTTAACCTTCAATTGATAATACCCGAATCTGAGATTTATCTTCAAGAACACTGTAGCACCTTTCAATTGATCAAATAAATCATCGATACATGGCAAAGGATATTTATTTTTAATTGTGACCTTGTTCAACTATTTGTAGTCTATGCACAATCTTAAAGAACCGTCTTTCTTTTTCACAAATAAAACAGGTGCACCCTAGGGAGACATGCTCAGTCTGATAAACCCTCGATCTAATAACTCTTGCAACTGTGCCTTTAATTCCTTTAATTCAGCTGGTGCCATAAGGTATGGTGTTACTGATATCGGAGCAGTTCCAAGAATCATATCAATTACAAACTTAACTTCACGCTCAGGTGGTAAACCTGGTAATTCTTCAGGAAATACATCAGCAAACTCACTAACAACTGGTAATTGATCTAGCTTCAATTTTGAATCTCAGGTATCAAGGATGTATGCTAAAAATGCTTTATTACCTTTTCCCATCAGTCTTTGAGTAGAAAAAGCTAAAATGATTCTAACAATATCTTTCGAATTCTCAGACTCAACTGAAATCATCTCTTCTGTCTAACATTTCAAATCAATCCATTTCTATCTACAATTTATCACAGCATTATGCAAAGATAACCAATCCATTCCCAGAATAACATCAAATTCCCGTAAGGGTAGCAACACAAATCCGTAGCCTTTCACTTTCAATGGACAACTACGCCATACTAAATTAACTATCACACTTTGAACTAATGGATTAGTAACTTGAATATCATAATCAGTAGATTCAACAAGCAACTTCTTTTCTGTTACTAATGCAACGCAAATATAAGAATGACTTGACCCAAGGTCGATAATACATACACAATTACATCAAAAAGATAAAACGTACCAGCAATCACATCTGGAGCAGTGGCTTCCTCTTTAGCTCAAATGGCATAAGTACGTGCAGGTGCTCTAGTCTTTAACCGAGCCGTAGTATCTTTCATACCCGAACGAGCAGTCCCAGTGGCACTATTTTGGCCCATACATCTACTTTTCTGAGAAATAGCCAATTTCTTTTCTTTCTATTCTTCATCATCTTTTTGCAATTGAGGACAATTTCGGATAAAATGATCAGTTGCTCCACATTTGTAACAAGCTCCAGTTCGGCCACTACATTCACCAAGATGATACTTCCCATAAAATCTGCTTTTAGGTTTCAGAGTATTTTGCACACTACACACACTAACAACTGGTCTAGTAGATACCCCAGAATCATGTTGAATCGTCTTATTTTTATTTGAACATTCAAGTACTGAGGTAGCCCGACTAAAATCATCTTTAGACTTTTTTGCTGGTGATACCGGAAATGATTTAGAAGAACCTCTTTTGTAAGATTCTCAATTCTGCCTATCTCATTGCATTTTTCAGTTCTACACCTCGTCTATCTTCTGTGCACGATTAGACAAAATAATAAATTCTCGTATTTCATTGCCTCCAATCATCATTCGGATTTCATCATTCAACCCTTCTTCAAATCGGATACACATTTCTTCTTCGGTTGGCATAATTTCCTGAGCATATTTACTGATATATACAAATTCTCCCTCATACTCAATTACTGATCTATTTCCTTGATGCAACTCCAAAAATTCTCTCTTTTTCTTGTCTAAATACCTTTTACCAACATATTACTTTTTAAATATAGTTTGGAAAAATTGCTAGGAAATTTTCTCCTTTGGCACTACAGCCACTATTGTTGACCACCAGTTATAAGCTTCCTCTTTCAATAATGAAAGGGCACATCTAAGATAATCATCAGGGAAACAAGCCATTTCTTCAAAAACACTTATTCTATTTTTTAGACAATATTCAACTTTAACTAGATCATCTTCTAACCTACACCGAAATTCTTCAGCACCACACTTTCTAAGTTTCTCAATCGGAGTACGTTTAGTAGGTTTAGTCACTGGAGGAGGTGGAGGTGCAACCGGAGGTACTACAAATGGTACAATAGAATTTTAAGTTCTTGTTCCTGAGCCAGAGGAATCGGGACAATACTACTCATCCCATGTTCAGAAGTTGGTGCTCTACTATTAACCTCATCATTATCAGTATGTTCAGATCTGTCTGACATCTTTACAATCTATAAGAAAACAAAGGTTAGATCTGATCATACACTTCACACTATCACAGATTTATATGTCATGTATTTCTAAAATGCTCACCCAATACATTCATTCCTAGAATCGACTAAACCGAAGCTCTGATACTACTAAATGCAACATCCCTAACCCATATCTGTTGTTGAAACAATGTTACAGAGCATTACTGGATTTACAGATCAAATAATAGACATTTCATATTATCTAGCAAACATATCTTAAATCATTCATAAAGTCCCTTATATGAGCCATTGAGGCCCAAATTTAAACATTAAAAATAAATCGGGATTAAACTAGGTACTCAGAAAATTTTTCAGAAAATATCAAAAATTTTCAAAGAAGCAGGGGACACACGCCCGTGTGGCCAGGCCGTGTGGATATTTTGAGCATTATGTTTCTCAATTTTAAAGAAGCAAGGGACACACGGCCAAACCACAGGCCCATAAGCTGGGCCATGTGTGTCACACACGGTTGAGACACACGCCCATGTCTCTGCCCGTGTGGATGAAAATAGGTCATTTCAGGCCACATTTCTCACCGATTTTGATTTCAACAAAAACACAACATTTTAACACATCAATAAATCCCAAACCAACAATAAAAACAAGCCAAAATCATGTTTTTTTTAACATAACATAACATTTTATATATATACCCAAATACCTAAACTTACCTATTTAATCCATCTAACTAGACGACTAAAGTTAACCACAAATTGAATACAATAAACCTATAACATTCACATCAACATCACCAATATGTCTCATTTCCAACCCAACATATATATAAGCAAAATTATAATTATTAACATTTACACAAGACAAAATTTGATTAAATCCACACAAACCCTATACATGCCATAAAAACCATGTAGAATATTTCAAAAACTACCGGAAAAGGCTAGATAGTGTGACTTGATGTGCTGATCCGATCTCCCGACCTTACGAAAATCTACAAAGACATTAAACCACACAAGTAGGCTTAATGAAGCTTAGTAAGTTCGATGGGTTAAACATAAATCTTACCGAACCTATTATAACAAATCAATTAAATAAATTCATTCAATGTAAATTCCCTGCTAATCACAACTTCAATCGTTGAATACACTTATTTCAGATCAATACCAATAACAAACAATATATATTTCTATTTCAATTACAGAGTCACTTACCAAATCTTCCCAAATCAGAGGATGGCTTACGAATATGTAGCACTCCTAACCCATATCCATCGTCGGAACGGGTTACGAGGTATTACCAGACTTGTAAAATAATTCAGAACATTCATTAACACACATTTATCAATAAACAACAATTATCATTCATATCATCCCTTACACGTGCATATGAGGCTCAAAACATGCGATCAGGACTAAACTGGAAACCTATAAATGTTCAGGGAGAACATAGAAAAATTCTTAAAACAGGGGACACACGCCAGTGTAAATAGGTCGTGTGTCTCACACGGCCACCAGACACGCCCGTGTCGCAGGCCGTGTGGACATTTGAAATGGAATCACATGGATGTGTCCCAACTCATGTCCAACCCCGTGTAACTCTCTGACTTAGGTCACACGGTCGACCACACGCTTGTGTGTCTAGCCAGTGTGCCTATTTGAAATGGCCACACAAGCCCGTGTGACAAGCCGTGTGCTGGGCCGTGTTAATCCCACAGGGTATACTGACTTATGCCACACGGCCAGTCACACGCTCGTGTGTGAGGTTGTGTGGAGCATACTGACTTGTTTTCAATTACAACCCCAGGGAATACACGGCTGAGAACACGCCCACGTCTCTACTCGTATGGACAAAAATAGGCTATTTACCAAGCCATTTTGCCACCCAAATTATGCCATATCTATTTCATTCAATACTCAATTCAAGACATAAATGGTACCACTTCAAGACATAATTAGCAGCCAATCAACATCACTCAATACTCAATTCATGTCATATCTATTTCATCCATTTAAACACCATTTACCTATTCAAAATACATACCAAAATAACATGTTTCAATAACTATATAACACCTATAAAACATGTTCTATAATTCAACCATTTGGTCATCTAACATTAATCCACAATCAATCATTTTCAAACCAATCTATACATCACATACCAAAATGACCATTTGCACAATTTCTTTCCATCATCAAATTTGCCAAAACATACCATAGTATGTATACTTATAAAAAACCAAAACAATAAGCCAAGTTAAGCCAAATCTCATGACTTAAACATACCAAAATATATACAAGTTTCACAAGTTAAAGTGACCATATCATCATCTTCTTAACTAGCATATACATGCCATATTCACACATTTCTTAAGATTCAAAAGTACCAGTTGGCAATTGGATAGTGTGATGCGAGTCTTCGACGTCTTCAGAATCGAGTGGTCTTCCAAATCTCTATAAAACACGGAAAAGAAACAGAGTGAGCTTATAGCTTAGTAAGCTCATATAATATAGAATTTGACTTACCGTTTATACATAATCAAAACAAGTAAACATAGTAACCAAATAACTTGTCAAATGCCTATACACAAATATCCATCAACATGTTAGTCACGTAGATACATATAATCATCTATTCACAAGGATGTATGTAACAGCCTGAATTAAGGCCTAGTCGGAATAGTAGTTTTGAAACCACAATTCCAAGGTAGAATTAAATATTTCATGATTATTTTTAAGTTTATGATATGATTGCATGATAGTGAGAAAATTTCATAAAGGAATTTTTTTATAAAATAGTGATTAATTTATCTTTTAGGACTAAATTGCAAAAGTTGCAAAATATGAGGTTCTAGTAGTTTTAAGGATGAATTAACATTAGAAAAATTATTAGAAGTCCTTATTTAGTAATTAGACCATTTATTAGTGTGATGGACAAAAATGCCTAAGGAAGGAAAATTTTCTAAAGAAAGGGCATGAGGGCATTTTGGTCATTGGGATAATTAATGGAATAAAAAGGGAAAAATAAGTAAAAAAAATGTGCTCATCTTCTCCATGCTTGTGCCAAAATTTCAAGGAACTCCATAGCTAGGGTTTTGACATTTTCAAGCTCACTAATAAGTGCAATTTAACCCCGTTTTTAATTCTCTTCATATTTTTTAAAATCCTCGTAGCTTAAATTAGCTATTTCTACCACTAATTTGAGCTAGGGTTTATGTTTAAAAATATACTCATGCATGACATGCAAGTATTTTGATGCCTAGTGGTAGAATATAAAAGTTTAAAGTGTAGTAAACATCTTTTACTAGGTGACTTTTCATGACAATCCTTAATAGGGACCAAATTGTGAAGGTAGTAAAATGTGTAATAAAAGTGAAAAGTTATGAAAAATAGGGGCTGTTATGAGCACATGAAAGGTTCGACTAGGCTTGGGTAATCAAGAAAATAAGTACATTTCATTTTACGAGCCTAGAGACCATTTTGCAAATATACAAAAGTTTAGGGAAAAATTATAAATTTTGCCAAAGTATAAATTATGGGCTAATTAGCCAATGTGAATACTAAATAAGTGAAATTTGTCATTTTAGATCAAGAAACACAAAGCGTGGATCAAAATTAGGGAAAGAACAAGGTGGTGGACCAAACCGTACACCAACCCAAATATTTTGGATCCGAGGTAAGTTGTATGTAATAAATTAGCGTTATGTATTGTTAAAATTATTGTGATGACATTCTATGAAATTCATGTTATTTCTATGAGAATTATTGATATAATTTTTATAAAGAAATGATGAAGATATAATTGAGAAATCTCGGTTAAATTTTAAAAAATAAGAGGGATACCATTGTCATAACATTAGAATTTGTAATCCCGTGTAAGACCACGTCTGGGACATGGCATTGGCATCGAATTGAGATCCCATGTAAGACCATGTCTGGGACATAGCATTGGCATCGACATAAGGTCCTATATAAGACCATGTCTGGGATATGGCGTTGGCATCTAAGAGTGATCCCGTATAAGACCATGTCTAGGACATAGCACTGGCATCAGTTATGATCTCGTGTAAGACCATGTCTGGGACATGGCATCGACATCGATATGAGATCCCGTGTAAGAAAATATCTGGGATGTGGCTTCGGCATCGACATGTGATCCCATGTAAGACCATATTTGGGATATGGCATTCGCATCTTACCATTAGAATGACATTTCAATTATCCTTCTGTATTCTAAATAATTTAACGAGAAAAGTATTTTAAGTCGATGAATTTAAAGAGAAAGACTAAAATTATGTGATGAGTGATACAGGTGCACATGAGTAAATTACGAGAAATGAATACAAAATGACATGAATGTGTCGGTAAGAAAGAGCATGAGTAAGTCATGTTAACGTGTAAAGAATTTATGTGATATTCATGATACATTATTTAGATGAATATTTCATGATTTATGTTGCTATTTATTTCATGCAACTTATTAAGCATTTACGCTTACTCCCTTTCTTTTCCCTTTTCCTTATAGTCTTGCCAAACTAGCTCGGGTGTAACACCCCAAACCCGGCCTGGACGTTATGGCCGAATCTGGCGGAGTCATATTGAAGGGTGACTCGTACAAATCGAAGTTGTTAAAGAACTTTGAAAGCGTTAGGTAGTTTGCGATTTAAGACAGGGTTCTCAAGTTGTATTTTGAAAATGAAAACCAATGGAAACTTGTTTATTTACAGCGGAAGCTCATTCTTTAAAAATCATTTAGGTCTTTACATTGATTCTGAAAGTGACATTTTAGTTTGGAAAATCAAGTTTAAGTTTGGAAATTATACAGTTATAATAATAACAATAAAAACCAATTATAAAATCAAACCAGAGGAAAGGCCTTATTACAACCCAAATAAAACAATTAAAGGTAATATAAAAGTAATTCTTAATCTATCAAGCAGCTTGCAGTGTGGCCACCTCCGAGTCCTCCCACACGTCAAACCGCCTACTGAAGATCACCTGTAAAATTAAAAGAGGGGGTGAGTTTACGAAAACTCAGTGTGCACAACCCTCGTCAAATAAATAACATGCAACAATCAACTTGGGCCTAAGCCCATTTCAGTAATAGTGGCCTTTAGGCCTTAGCCCATAGTGGCCTCGGTTGGGCCTGAGCCCATATCACATTAACGGTGGCCCTTGGGCCTCAGCCCATAATGGCCTCAATTGGGCCTGAGCCCATATCACATATAATAACAGTATATGTTATGCACAAATGTCCCATCCAACCCTGCACTCCCCCTTCCTACCCTATACTCCTGTGGGGATTAAATCGACCAACCCATCCCTACACTCTAATCTAGCACTAGTTACGACACTAACCAATATTCGTCGGTAAGTCCACAGTCGTCTCGGGTGACCCGTGCAACCTTTCCAAATTAGGTCCACAATCGTCTCGAGCGACCCGTGCGACCATAACAAATCAAATTGGTGGGTCCACAATTATCTCGAGTGACCCGTGACTACCCCCAACAATAATCCCATCCCCAATGCAGCATAATATCACGTGAATGAAAACATATCATAACATGGCATACAAAACCAGTCATGTAACATATAGGGGCATTTTAGTCATTTTGCCCTTCAGGGGCATTATAGTCATTTACTATTATTATGGCCTAAGTATATATCTCAGCCCATTAACAAGTCCACTATCATTCAATGCATTTTATGACATTTTTAGCAACTTTTAATACCCTAGGGCCCAAAAACCCATTATGCGGCCGAAGTAGGCCCACACTCTCGTGTGGCCCGCCAAGTCGAAGTATACCATTGGCCATGTAGTCAACATGACTCGCTTATCCTTTCTTACCAATTCATCAATTTTGCTCATGTCGGGCCCGTGGGCCCATCGGGCCTATTAAGCCCATTTTGGCCCGGTTGGCCAAAAAGTGGCCCAAGACCATGAGATCACTCATAGGGCCTCTGTCGTTGTATCAATCTCTCCACACGAGTGTTCACGCACTCGAGTGGTTACCGTAGCCAAACTTTTGACTTTTCGACATTTTGGCTTTTTTGGCATTTTGGGATTTCGGCTTTTGTCGATCTGTAATGTGTGTGGTGTATGTACACACCTTATTACGAAACGCGCTACGATTCCTTAGCCATGAACCTAAAATCAATCAAAACTAACGGTTAATCACACGCTTAGTATCTTTTCTCCCTTTAATAAAAAATCATAATCATACCAATCCCTTACATTGAACGATTAAGCCTTATCAACCTTTCACTTATTCGCTAACCGCGATTGACACCAAGATCTACGTTATAAAAACTTAACCATCAAAGATCAAATAATACGTGACTTATATCCATCATAAGTCACCCCTAACACCCTGTAAGGGCATTCGGCCTTCATTAAAATAAGAGGGAAACAATAGAACATATGGGTGTTCTTATTGACAATAGTAATTCTTACCTCACCAGATCTAGATACATGGAGAGTAGTTAAGATAAAGAACCAAAAAGATTCAACATAGTTTTTAGAAGAAGGAATTGATGCCCACACTTAAGAGGGAAAAGAAAGAAACAACTCGTTCCCTACAAATCCGACTAAGAGAGTGTGAAAGAGTATAGAGGGATTCGGCCTAGCCAAGACAAATGGAAGGTTTGGCTAAACCCAAAACTAATTGTAGAGGTGATTAGTAGTGAAAAGGAAAGAAGAATACCTAACACAACAGAGAAGTCGACTATCGTTACAGTGAAGGATAGAAAGTTTAGATCCTAGAAATCGACACAAAGACTGAGATGGAAGAGAAAGGGAACGGCACAATAGATCTAGGTAATCAGTTAAAGAAGTGAAGAAAAAGTAAAGATCTTCAAGAGAGATTCAGTTTAGGTACTTTGTAGAAGAGAATTTAGCAATAGCTTTTCCCCAAAACCCAAAAATGGCACCTACACTAAGAATAACCAAAATCGGCACCTAGTCACTACTCTAGCCGAATTTGCCTTTTGCAATTACCAAATCAGCTCTAACTCCTTAGCCACCCAATCTCCTAAATTTCTTCCAAGATTTGCTCCATGATTTGTTCCCTGATCCCCTCCTTAAACTTTTCATATGACCAATTCAAACTCTCCCCTTCAGAGTTCAACCTCAACTCCACCACTGGCTATCCAGATATGCAAAATAATTAACCCTTAGTGCACTAAGCCTGTAACACCCCAAACCCGGCCCAGACGTTACGGCTAAGTCTGGTGTGTCACATCACCTACAACTAACCATATTACCTAGTTACTAAGATTAGAGTGAGCTTTGCAAAATTGATATTTATGTCTTAAGAAAAATTCCCGGTTTATTGATGAACGTCCTATTCAATACTAGTTATTAAGAGATTTATGATAAAACTTAACTTTGTTACTCGTTTGAAACGTGTGATGAGATTTTGAAAACACTCTATTAATTTTAAAAAAAAACTTGCGCAGCTATATTGAAAAGAATTAAAGTAGTGTATGATTAAGTAATTTAAAAACCCAAAATAAAAATAGTTAGAGCGGCCTTATTACAAACCCAAAACCATAATAAAAATAATTAAAAATAAACACAGAAATTAAATAAATTAAAATAGAACTTAATTAAATAATTGCAGTCCATGTGGCCACTCTGAATCCCTCTCAGCTCCAAGTCCACCAATCTAGGGCTCACCTGCATGGATGGAGAGAAAGGGGTAAGTTTGGAAACTCAGTGTGTAAGGAAAGCCCATCCAGAGCCCAAATCAGCTCAAGCCCACTGGCCCTAAGCCCTATCTAGTCTCAGTAATTACTGGGCAGAAGCCCTATCCAGATACAGTAAACTGGGCCTTATCCCTCTCAGATAACAGTACGGCCCATAGGCCCATTTCAGTAGCAGAACAGATATTTATTATGAATGCAAGCCCATTACATGTAGGGAGACTACTCAACCCACCCAATCACTACACTCCACCCGTACCAGCCCTACACTCCATGTGGGGAATAACTCAACCCACCCAGCCCTACACTCCACTATTGCAGCATAGCTGCTCAGATAACAGAAAGATGAGGCAAAGCCTCCAGTACGTGGTCAAGCCACTTTCAGAACTTCCTCCATCAATAAGCCAGCCCCATGCAACAGATATTCATGATATGGCATACAGTAAACAAAAACAGTAAATCATGCATTTCAGTCAAATTTAGCCCTAGGGGTATAACGGTCATTTAGCATCTAGGGGTAAAATAGTCATTTCGCACCTACAAGGATATTTCCATAATTATACCAGTTTTTAGGGTTTTCTTGCACATTTTAATTAGTAATAGACTAACTTTTACCTCGGTAGCTTATTTAGCCCATTTTAGCAGATTACAGTCATTGGGCCCTAAAACCCCTCATGGGTCCTACAGTGCCAATTAGCTAATTTAGCCCATCTAGTCCAAATTTTATGATCAATTTACCAGTTTTAGCAGTTTTAGACCTACAGTCTACCAGTACGCATTTATTGCCTATTTTTACCCATATGGGCCCGTAAGCCCGTTGGGCTCAGTTTCAGCCCATCAAGGCCCAATTTACCGAAGTGCATGAAATTGCACATTCAACTAACTTACCACTCGCGATTATGGATCCAATGATTCCCAAACGACTTATGAGCATTCGCACGCTCACAAGCCCACAAAATGTTAAAATTTCGGCAATTCAGCTTTTCAACTTTTGTCGATTTAGACTATAGAAGGGTGTTCGTTTACACACCTGATTTGCGACGACTGCTAACGAGATCTCCCACGATATCCTACAATCAATTACTAGACACATCAGATCCAAAATACAATGACAATCTCTACAATTCTACTTACCATAATCGGCCATCACCACCTAAGGCCCTTGAGATCTTACCTTTGTAAAAAACTAGTGACTAGATCTAGATCTAGTCGTTCCAAAGGTCTAAGCCTCTTATGCTCCTTGCTAGATTGCCCCTTCCATAACAAGTACACATAAAACCAATTAAAAGAACTGTCTTTACCTATCATCACATTCGACAGCCTCCCTAAAGAGTTTAGGGATTTCTGCTTTTCTTAAATTCAAAGGTAACGAATAGATCTGAGATGTCGAGTACTTACCACAGGTTTTTCTTAATCAAAGCGATTCTTCTACTCAGATTTAATGCAGATCTAGCCCCTAAACACTAGTAGAATTCGAATCTTAGAGATCTAAGGATTCGGCTATATATCCCTAAAAACTATGGCGTTTTCAGCTTTTTAAGTGGTGAAAGAAGATATGATTTGAGGCTATGGTTGGAGGGGTGTTTGTTGACAGAGCTTAAGGGTTTAGAGAGTATGAAATTCAGCTACAAGTGAGGAAAAAAAAGGGGGTTCGGCTATAGGTAAATCGGCACAGGAAGCAAGCCTTTCGAGATTTCGGCTTTTAGTAGTTGATGAGTTTGAGAAGAAAAGAGTGGCAATTTCGATTTCTGAAGAGAAGAAAATGAAAGATGAGGAAGGAGGAGAGGTGATTTCGACTAGAGAGGAAAAGAAAAAGAAAGAATGGAAGAGAGGAGAAGAGAAGGAAGAATTCGGCACTGAGGAGTTCTAACTTTGCGTTTTCAGCTTTTTGCAACACTCAGAAGAGAATAGAATGAAAGTGAAGGCTCTAGATGGCTAACCCTAATTTGGCAAGACAAAAAGAAAATAAAGCTTACCCTAATGGTGATTCAAACCAACGGCCCAATCCCCCTAAGGCCCTAGCCGAATGCTACTTAAGCTCTATCACATGCCCGGTACATGCACAAAAATAAAAGTACCATCTGCTTACCTTGTGACTTGAACTCTAGCCCTTAAACTCACTCCATACGCCACATTTTTAAGAACTTAGTGGTGCCACCTTGCCACTTTACCAAGGCCCTCTTTGTGTCTCAAATTACCAACTTTTTCTTAAAAGCCCACTTAACCAAGTCCCTTTCACTTGAAAGCCAAAATTGATATTTCTGCAGGGTTTTAACTTAGGCTTGGGCCTCCTAAAGGCCCACTAACACGTTTAAACACAATCTCAGTATCCAGAACACCAAAATTTCAAAATTTCACCAAGAATCACAAAAACTCGAAAAATTTCAAAAATTAGGGCGTTACAAAGCCACACTTGAACCTTGGACCTCCTTGCCCTGCATTTGATGCCTCCTCCTTGCTCCTAATGTGGCGCCACTTACCACTGGACCACAACTCCTTTTGTGTCATTTCTTAGCCACCTTTATTTAAAAGGCTTAGTACTTGAAGTCAGGGTTCCACTAAAGCTCAAAAATAATTTTTTTTCCCTATGACAAGCCTTAAACTTAGGACTTCCTAGAAACCTTCTAACACTTCAAAATTATTAAACCATCAAAGCAGTCATGGAATTGTGTCACTTTCTTGCTCACATAAATTTTTATGAGATCCAAAGCTCAAAGCCCAATTCATCTAGGCCCAAAATTTGGGGTGTTACATTGGGGATCATTAAAAGTCAGAGATCGAAGCCACACTATCAAGCCTTTCATTTTGGTATAGTAAAGTCTAATTATTTTATGCATGGCATGTATAGGAACTTAGTCAATTTGATACATGTCATATTAGGTAGCCAAATGTGTTGACTTTTGACGTTACTTAAGTCAAGTTGTAATGGCCTTTGGAAATGGGCTTCTATTGATTAAGTTTTAATTAAGGAAAGTGAATGTCATTCAAGATAGCCTAAAGTTACACAGCTAAGTAGAAAAAATGAATGATGAGAATGCATGGTTAATGCGATGTTTCGTGGCAAGAGAATGCCTTAATTTTGGATAATTATATGTATATAAATGTTACATTATGTGTTATTGAAGTTGACCTTGTGTTTGATTAAGTTTTAGAGTGGCAAAGGGCTTGGAAAATAGCCTATATTTGTCCATACAGATAGGCATACGGGCATGTGTCTAGACCGTGTGTCACACACAGTCAGCCCCATGGGCATGTTGATAGGCCGTGTGTTCCGTGCACCTAATTTATGCAAAATAGAATGCCCAATAATTTTCACACAGGCGGAGACACGGTCGTGTGTCTCAACTGTATGGAGAGCACGGCCTTGCACACGGGCGTATGGCTTGGCCGTATAACTTAAATTGCATGCTGATGTCATAAATAGAATGTCCAGGTTTTCACACACGGGCTAAGGCACGAGCGTGTCGAGGCAGTGTGAAGGACACGGCCAAGGACACGGGCGTGTACCAAGCTGTGTGAAAACCCCTGTAGGTTTGAAATGAAAAATAAATTCAACACGGGCTAGGGACATGGGCGTGTGTGACCACATAGCCTGCCCGCACGAGCGTCCCACCTCACTCGGGCGTGTGACCCTGTTTTGAGCAAAAATTTTCTAAGTGCTCAAAAGTTTTCGGTTTGGTTCTAAACCACTCCCGATGTATGTTTTGGGCTCTGTAGGCCCATGATAAGGATTTTAAGAGATTGTAGGAAAAGTTTTTAAATGAAAATGATATTTTATGGTTCAACTTTACATGTATCGAGAAAGTTAAGTATAGTAATGCCTCATATCCCGTCTCAGCGTCAGACACGGGTAAGGAGTGTTACATTTAGTGGCATCAGAGCTAGTGTTTAATTGATTCTAGGACTAACCTAGCATATGCACGAGTCTAACTATACATGCCATACTTATATATATATGTGATATGATAGTGTGACGACTCCTGAAGATTTAAATGTGTTTTATTATAGTAAATGGATCCTGGTAGAGTTGAGGCAGATGATGTAGAAAGCAATACGCCGACTCCCACTAATGGTACAGTGCTAGCTAGAACAGAAAATAGGCCAGCTACTGTAAGTCGGGAGGAGAGGTCCGGTAGGCCTTCTTTCAACTGATGAACAAGTGGTTCACAAAGTTCGTTCAGACGAACCCTGCCGCTCAACAACAAGCTCCACCCCCTCCAAATCCTCAACCTACCCCGATGGCTCCCTAAATCATAGAGGTAGTAAGACGAGAAAAGCTCCCGGTTGATAGAATCCGGAAATAAGGGGCAGAAGAGTTTCAGGCTACTAAAGATGATAATCAGAAAAAGTAGAATTTTGGCTAAAGAATACCATCAGGGTATTCGATGTGTAACGACCTCAAAAGCACAGGTATCGGAAAATATGTTATCGGATCTCCGTTTTCAATAAACAGACTCGTAAATATTTATTAAAAATGTTTATGAAGTTAGTGATGTGTTTAATTAGGTTTTAATTAAGTAAATTTAGCTCAATCAAGAGCAATTAGGAAAAAGGACTAAATTGAATAAGAGATAAAAGCCTAATTGTAGATTGATAGAAATTATAAAGGGCCAAAATGACAAATATGCCATTTGGCAATAGTTGAGGCGGCAAACTTAGAAAAATCTAAGATTTTTCTTAGATTTTAGTATTTATTATTTGTATTATTAATTATGGTTTTATATTAAATATTCTTATTTTAAATAAATTAAATAATGACATTTGTAATAAATTCATTGGCACAAATGTGAAAATATAAGTGTGTACAATTGTAATATTAGTATTTGATACCAAATAAGATATTTATTGTTATTTATTATTAAATTATAAATTGTATTAATTAAATTATGAAATAAATTAAAATAAAACAAATGGATGGTATTGATAAAATACATGTGTAATAAAATGTGTGTGTACAAGTGTAATTAAAATATTGGTTATTAAATAGATTTTTATAACAACAATTATTATTATAAATTAATATATATATATATATATATATATATATGTATGTTATAAAAGAAAAGAAAAGAAACAAAAAGAAAGAAAAAGAGAACAGAGAGCAAACGTGAAAGAAGGAAAGAAAGGAGAAAGAAAGAAGAAAAAGGAAAATTTAAAATTTGAAGCTTGGAGCTTTAATAGGTAAGCCAATTAGGCCCTTTCCTTTTTATTTTGATGTTTCATAAGCTATAGAACAAAGTTTTGATGAATTTAAGTTAAGATCTTTGAAGTTTTAAGGTTTGTGAACATAGTATATGTTGAACAAAAAGTTGGAATAGGGGTTTAATTGATAGAACTTTAAGTGAGAATGAAAGAGAGGATTAAATTGTAAAAGATGCCATAAATTTTATGTAGTAGGGATTGAATTGGAATAAGTTTTAAATTTGAGTTCTAATATGAATATTGGATAGTTAAGTTAAATATGGGAAGACATTAAGTAGAATTGAAGTATGAATTGAATTGTAAAAGTAAGCAAACTTAGTTAGAAATTATGTGCAAAATAAGCTATAAGAAATAGTTTTAGACAATAACAGAATCTTAATTTTGAAAAATCACCAAAAATAGTAGAAATTGAATTAGAAGTTGAATGGGATATAGAATTAAAGCTTGATGAGTCTATTTTTAGATAAAAGAAACAGAACAAGCAAAGGAAGTCTATAAATTGAGATATTTAAATTTTTGAAAGACCGGTTCAGGAGGATTTCGAGATACTCTGTTTTAAATTTAGAAAATCATTAAAAATTGTACAAAAATATTTATGAGTTGTAATTTATATGTTCAGAATCCTCAGTGAGTCTAGTTTCAAGAGAAATAGACGAGAACATTATCCGAGTCCTGAGCTATGAGATAATTGAACTTCAGTACAGGAGGGTTGGAACTGTCAGACAGTGAATCAGGGGTAAATTTGAGGAATAAACTGTATTAATTGGTAAAACTAAAAATTCTGGAAATTTTATGGTAAAAAGGTACATGAGTCTAGTTTCAGGAAAAATTAACGAAACTTGATTTGGAGCTTCGTAGCTCCAGATATAAACAATTTAGTGACTGTTGCGCGGGCAGACAGCTTTAAAAGAATATATATAGTAGGATTGTGTAAAAAGAAAGTAGAATGAAGAGGAAGAATAGGAATTGAATAAAAGTGTAATTATTTAAATTTTAATGCTGTAATTAATAATGTAAATTATTATTATTTCCGTGGTAAATAAAGAATTCGAGACATCGAGCAAGGAAGGAAAAGAGAGAAACAAATGAGGAGTAAAAACGAGAAATCCAGGTTAGTATTACTATAATTCAAATATGATTATTTGTTAAATTTTAAATTAATATGTATATAATAAGCGAATTGAGGTAAGTATCAAGATTAAATAGAATTTATTATTAGTAATTCTTGAATTTTGAATAATATGTCTAGTAAATAAAATAAAGGTTGATATTGATATTGAATTAAATAAAAATTGAATCGTATGTGAAATGAACGGAAATTTCTGATAACATGATCTGAATTAAAAGAATTAATGCGATATTGAAATACGTATTGAATTGGAAAATTGATTTGAATTGTGAATATGAGAAATTATGAATTGAATGATATTGAAATGAAGTATGCATATGTATGAGAGTTTGATTGGAATTGAATATGATTATTTTGAAATGTATATGGAATGAAAGTATGAGAAATTGATTGAGTTGAAATGTGAATTGAAGTGAAAATATTTGATTTTGTGAAATTGAAACAAATTGTGATTGAATTGAGAATTATGTGAGAAATGTGATCAAAGTGTACATTGATGTGAATTTGATTGAAAACACGAGAAAGTGATTTAAATTGATATGTGTTTCCGATACCCTATTAACTAGTCGGGCTTAGTGGATATAGTTGGCATGCCATAGGATTGGAAGTGTTCAGGGTTACTTCGACCTCGAGTCGATGAGACACTTGGAGTGTCATATTGCTTCGGATAGATTCGATGAGGTACTGGGTACCACTTTACTTCGGCTAGGCCAATGAGACACTAGGTGTCAACTTTGCTTCGAACTATCCGATGAGGCACTGGGTGCCAATCTGGTATGTTTGGTTGGATCCGCGTATCCGCCAGGGTCCGAGTCAAGTTAATAGGGGTAAATAAGTGAACTGATAAATTCTGAATGATTGTGATTGAGCTATAAAAAGAAATAGTAAAGGGAATTTATGAAATGAAATATGAAATGTGATCTGTCTTATGAGATTGAATGTTTGAATCAAAGATTCAAGAAATGTTCAAAGTTGGATTATGAATTGAAATATTATATGAGATTGAGAAGCGAAACTAAAGTTCATAATTTGTGTGAAATTTATATAAATAAATAATATGAGAATTTAATTGAAAAGAATAGTAAAATTTGAATTACGTAATTTGAATGTGAATTTGATATGTGAAAATGAAATTAAGATATGATATCTTAAAATATGAGCTAAGTTGAAGAATTGATTAAAGTAAGTGATGTTATATGAAATTAATTAGTTGAAATTGTTATGGAAATATGACTTTAGTAAGAACAAATTGCAATAGAATTAAGATTGAATAAAGTGATAAAATTTAGTGAATTGCATGTGATACGAAATGAGGTAATGAAATGAGATATGAAAAAGATTTAATGCAAATTTGATAATGAAATAATGTACGTATTGGATTAAATACAAGCCTTGAAATAGGGCTTAATATTATTAAATAATTTGATTTAAAGTATGAATAGTTATTAAGTAATTGTAAAACAAATTGAATGTATAAAAGTTATTGTATAATTTGAATTATGGTAATACTACTGAGTATTCCCATACTCAGCGTACGGTTGTTTCCGTGCGCAGGTTAGGTAAAGTTGAGGTTCAGTCAAGCATCCAAGTCAATCTCGATCTCAGCTCCAAATTGTGGTGATGTATCTATCTTTTGATATTGTGGCATGTACTAGGTTTAGTATGAGTCACTTGTAAATTTTTATGTTTTGAATACAAATATAGTTCTTATGTATTATATGATGTTTGAAATGAAATGAATGTCAATTGGGTTAGTGTTATGTGAAAATGAGTGGGATATGAATTGTGTATTTGAGTGCAGGAGGGCCAAGGCTTGGTAGATAGCCTCACATGGCCTGAGTGGTTGGTTACACGGGCGTGTGACCAGACCGTGTAGAATTTGACAGATTCTTCCACAGGATGAGCACACGGGCGTGCCTTAGCCGTGGGAAGCACATGGCCTGACTCCACGGGCGTGTGAAATAGCTTGTGGCCATGTCGGGTAAGTCAGAATGTTTCACGGTTGCCTAGCATGGGCGTGTGAAAGCCACACGGTTTAACAACACGGCCGTGCTAAAAGTCACACGGGCGTGTGTGATGATGCTTTTCATGAAAAAAATTTTCTAAGTCACGACTTGTTAGGATTCGAATCCTAACCATCTGAGAAGTATGTAATTAGTCCGAAAACAGTTAATATGAACGTTTATACAATAAATTACACAATATTTTATATTCATTTCCGATCAAGTTCTGTAAAGTTCCGTTAAGTCTGGTAATGCTCTGTACTTAATTCCGGCGACGGTCTCGGGTATAGGGTGTTACACGATGAATTGTCTTGCACACTTGAAAAGTGCATCAAGTGTGTCGTATCCCTCCTACAAGATTCCACTTATCAGTGGTGGAAAACCTTTATGTCAGTGGTACCAAGGGAAAGAGTTAATTGGGAATTTTTCCAAGATAAATTTCGCAAGAAGTACATTAGTTCAAGGTTAATTGATCGAAAGTAAAGGAATTTCTGGAATTGAAACAAGGTCGAATGACCGTGACTGAGTATGAGCGTGAGTTTGTGAGACTCAGCAAATATGCTTAAGAATGCGTATCCACCAAAGCTATTATGTGCAAGAGGTTTGAGGATAGTTTAAATGAAGACATCCGGATGTTTGACGATATTCTAGAGCTGAAGGAGTTTGTAGTGCTCATGGATAGAGCTTGCAAGGCCGAGAATTGGCCAAGGAGAAAAGGAAAGCTGAGATAGAGTCTCGTGACTCAAGAAAGAAACAGTTGGGCAAGTCATTTCAATCCTCCTCCAAGAAATCAAAAGAATTTACTACTCAATCAGCTACTTCAGTAGGGTTTTCAAGCAAAGGAAAAGGTAAATAGCATTCAGTTTCGAAAGCTCAGACTACCTTAGTTGCGAGAGTGGGTAATACTCGACCCAGTAGCCTAAATATCCTCAATGTGGTAGATGCCACCTCAGCGAATGTTGGGCACATGAGTGGGTTTGCTTGAAGTGTGGTTCTCAAGACCACTTCATTAGAGAATGCCCCAAGATGATTGAAAAAGAAAGAGACCAGAGTGCAAGATCGGGTAATGCTCCTTCTAGAGTTAGACCCCAGAGAAACTCGAGTACGAGAGCGAGTAGTAAAGGCGCACCGAAAGAGCAGATTGCGAGACCCAAAGGTAAAGAGCCAGCAAGGACGTATGTCATTCGTGCTCATGAAGAGGCGTCATCACTTGATATAATTATGGGTACATTTTCTCTCCATGAAACTTTTGTTATTACTTTGATTGATCCGGGATCTACCCACTCATATGTTTGCATAAAACTAGTATCTAGCATGAATATACCTCTAAAGTCTACGAAATTTGTGGTAAGGGTCTCCAATCCCCTAGGCAAATGTGTGTTAATAAACAAAGTATACAGAGAGTGTCCTTTGATGATTAGGGGTCATTGTTTCCCAGCTAACCACATGCTTTTGCCATTCGATGAATGTGATGTAATCCTTGGCATGGATTGGTGAACCACTCATGATGTAATAGTGAATTGTGGTAGAAAATTTATTGAACTAAAATGTGAGAATGGTGATACTCTTCGAGTTGAATCAGATGAATCAGAAGGTTTGCCCACAGTGATTTCTTCCATTGTTGCTCAGAAATGTATAAGAAAAGGGTATGAAGCTTACCCTACTTTTGTGATGAATACAAAAGAGTCAGAGTTGAAAATTGAGTCAGTACCAGTAGTATACGAGTATCAAGATGTATTTCTGGAAGAATTGCCCGGATTACCTCCAGTTAGAGAGGTTGAGTTTGGTATTGAGTTGGCTCCTGATACTACACCTATTTCAATTGCTCCTTACAAAATGGCTCCGATCGAGTTAAATGAATTGAAGGCTTAGTTACAAGAATTGACAGATAAAGGTTTTGCAAGGCCAAGTTATTCTCCGTGGGGTGCTCCCGTCTTATTCGTGAAAAAGAAAGATGGTTCTATGAGGTTGTGCATTGGTTATTGGCAACTTAACAAAGTGACCATAAAGAACAAGTATCATTTACCAAGGATTGATGACTTATTTGACCAATTGAGAGGAGCCACGGTATTCTCTAAGATAGATTTAAGATCCAAATATTATCAGTTAAGAGTTAAGGAGTCCGATGTGTCGAAGACTGCATTTCGAACAAGGTATGGTCATTATGAATTTCTTGTCATGCCATTCGATTTAACTAATTCTCCTGTAGTATTCATGGATTTAATGAACCACATCTTTCGGCCATACTTGGATAAATTCGTTGTAGTCTTTATTGATGACATCCTAATTTATTCTCGCGATGAGGACGAACATGCCGAGCACTTGAGGACGGTTTTGCAAACTCTACAAGATAAGCATCTTTATGTCAAATTTAATAAGAGTGAATTTTGCCTTAAAGAAGTTGGATTTTTGGGCCACATCATTTCGAGTGATGGCATTAGAGTTGATCCAAATAAGATCTCGGCAAGTATCGAATGGAAGCCATCGAGAAATGTACCCAAAGTCAGAAGCTTCTTCGGTTTGGTCGGATATTACCGAAGGTTTGTCAAAGGATTTTCCATGATCGCTACTCCAATGACAAAATTATTACAAAAAGATGTTAAATTTGAGTGGACAGAAAAATGTCAGAAGAGTTTCGAGAAATAAAGACATTATTGATTGAAGCTCCTATTCTAGTACAACTTGAATCTGGGAAGGAGTTTGTGATTTACAGTGATGCATCCTTAAATGGATTAGGCTGCGTACTTATGTAAGAAGGTAAGGTGATTGCATATGCCTCGAGATAATTGAAGCCCCATGAAAAGAATTATCTTACTCATGACTTAGAGTTGGCTGCAATAGTGTTTGCGTTAAAGATTTGGAGACACCATTTATACAGCGAGCAATGCCGAGTGTCCACAGACCACAAGAATCTTAAGTACTTGATGACATAAAAAGATTTGAACTTACGATAATGGATATGGCTTGAGTTATTAAAGGACTATGAGTTGGTTATTAACTACCACCCGGGGAAAGCGAATGTTGTTGCCGATGCTTTAAGTCAGAAATCGCTATTTGCCTTGAAGGTTATGAACACATAGTTGTCCTTAACCGATGATGGTTCGGTTTTGGTAGAAATAAGAGCTAGACCGATGTTTGTTCAAGAGATTTGTAAAGCACAGTCAAGTGACAGAGAATTGCAAGCCAAGAAAGCTCAGTGCGAATCGGATACCGATTCAAATTTTCAGATCGATTCAGATGGTTGTGTAAAGTTCTAAGGCTGAATTTGCGTACCAAAAGATGATAAGCTTATTCAGAGAATTCTACATGAGGCACATAGTAGTCGTATGTGCATTCACCCCGGTAGTACCAAGATGTACAACGATTTGAAGAAATGGTATTGGTGGCGGAACATAAAATGAGATATCTTCGAGTTTGTATCAAAGTGCTTGATTTGTCAGCAATTAAAAGTAGAACACCAAGTACCCTTTGGTTTATTACAGCCTATCATAGTTCCCGAGTGGAAGTGGGATCGTATTACCATGATTTTGTAACGGGCTTACCATTAACACCGAAAAGGAAAGATGTCGTTTGGGTTGTGGTCGACAAGCTTACATAGTCAGCCCATTTTATACTAGTGCGTACAGATTTTTCGCTTGACAAGTTAGCTGACTTGTATATTTTAGAAATTGTGAAACTACACGGAGTACCATTATCGATCATTTCGGATAGAGATTCGAGATTCACGTCACAAATTTGGAAGAAGTTTCAATAAGCTTTGGGTACAAAGCTGAACTTTAGTATTGTTTTCCATCCACAGACCAATAGTCAGTCGGAGAGGGTAATACAGGTACTTGAGGATATGCTTAGATGTTGTGTGCTGGAATTCCAAGGTAGTTGGGAAAAGTACCTACCTTTGGTCGAATTTGCCTACAACAACAGTTTCCAGTCGAATTTGAAAATGGCGACTTATGAGGCATTATATGGGCGTAAGTGCCGAACGCCTTTGTATTGGACCGAACTCAAGGAAAATAAGATTCAAGGGGTTGATTTAGTCAAGGAAACAGAAGAGAAAGTAAAAGTGATCCGAGATTGTTTGAAAGCTGCTTTTGATAGACAAAAGTCATATGCTGATTTGAAATGAAAAGAAATCGAGTTCCAAGTCGAGGATAAAGTATTTTTGAAAGTTTCTCCATAGAGAAAAGTTCTTAGATTTGGTTGAAAAGGTAAATTAAGTCTGCCATTTATCAGACCTTATGAGATCACCGAGAGGATAGAACCGGTGGCTTATCGGCTAGCTTTGTCGTCTGAGTTAGAAAAGATTCATAATGTATTCCATGTGTCCATGTTGCGATGCTATCAATCGGACCCTTCACATGTGATTACCCTAACAGAGATTGAGATTCAATCGGACATAACTTATGGTGAAGAACCAGTTAAGATTCTAGCTCGAGAAGTCAAACAGTTAAGAAATAAAAGTATAGCCCTTGTGAAAGTATTGTGGCAAAGACATGGGGTAGAAGAGGCATCGTGGGAGCTTGAGGAAACCATGAGAAACCAATATCCAAACCTTTTTACCAGTAAGATTTTCGGGGACAAAAATCCCTAAGGTGGGAGAATTGTAACAACTCGAATTAGGGCCTAGTCGGAATAGTGGTTTCGTAACCACAAATCTGAGGTAGAATTAAATATTTCATGATTATTTTTAAGTTTATGATATAATTGCATGATAGTGAGAAAATTTCATGAAGGAATTTTTTTTATGAAATAGTGATTAATTTATCTTTTAGGACTAAATTGCAAAAGTTGCAAAATATGAGTTTCTAGAAGTTTTAAGGATGAATTAGCATTAGAAAAATTATTAGAAGTCCGTATTTAGCAATTAGACCATTTATTGGAATGATGGACAAAAATGCCCAATGAAGGAAAATTTTCTAAAGAAGGGGCATGAGGGCATTTTGGTTATTTGGATAATTAATGAAATAAAAAGAGAAAAATATGTCAAAAATGTGCTCATCTTCTCCATTCTTGTGCCGAAATTTCAAGGGACTCCATAGCTAGGGTTTTGACATTTTCAAGCTAACTAGTAAGTGCAATTTAGCCCCGTTTTTAATTATCTTCGTATTTTTAAAATCCTCATAGCTTAATTTAGTTATTTCTACCACTAATTCGAGCTAGGGTTTATGTTTAAAAATATACCCATGCATGACATGCAAGTATTTTGATGCCTAGTGGTAGAATATGAAAGTTTAAATTGTAGTAAACATCTTTTACTAGGTTATTTTTCATGAAAATCCCTAATAGGGACCAAATTGTAAAGGTAGTAAAATGTGTAGTAAAAGTGAAAATTTATGAAAAATAGGGTCTGTTATGAGCACATGAAAGGTTCGGCTAGGCTTGGATAATCAATAAAATAAGTGCATTTCATTTTACAAGCTAGGGACCATTTTGTAAATATGTAAAAGTTTAAGGGAAAAATTTTAAATTTTGCCAAAGTATAAATTATGGGCTAATTAGTCAATGTGAATACTAAATAAGTGAAATTTTTCATTTTAGATCAAGAAACACGATGCCTGGATCGAAACCGGGGAAAGAACAATGTGGTGGACTAAATTGTACACCTACCCATATATTTTGGATCCGAGGTAAGTTGTATGTAATAAATTATCATTATGTATTGTTAAAATTATTGTGATGACATTCTATGAAATTTATGTTATTTCTATGAGAATTATTGATATAATTTTTATAAAGAAATGATGAAGATATATTTGAGAAATCTTGGCTAAATTTTAAAGAATACGAGGGATACCGTTGTCATAACATGAGAATTTGTAAGTTCCGTGTAAGACCATGTCTGGGACATGGCATCGGCACTGAATTGAGATCCCATGTAAGACCATGTCTGGGACATGGCATTGGCATCGACATGAGGTCTTGTATAAGACCATGTCCAGGACATGGCATCTACATCGAGACGAGATTTAGATCCCTTGTAAGAATACGAGGGATACTGTTGTCATAACATGAGAATTTGTAAGTCCCGTGTAAGACCATGTCTGGGACATGGCATCGGCACTGAATTGAGATCCCATGTAAGACCATGTCTGGGACATGGCATTGGCATCGACATGAGGTCTTGTATAAGACCATGTCTAGGACATGGCGTCTGCATCGAGATGAGATTTAGATCCCTTATAATACCATGTCTGGGACATGGCATTGGCATCTAAGAGTGATCACGTATAAGACCATGTCTGGGATATGGCATCGGCATTAGTTACAATCTTGCGTAAGACCATGTCTAGGACAAAGCGTCGACATCGATATGAGATCCCGTGTAAGACCATATCTGGGATATGGCTTCGGCATCGACATGTGATCCCATGTAAAACCATATCTGGGATATGGCATTGGCATCTTACCGTTAGAATGACATTTTGAGTATCCTTCTGTATTCTAAATAATTTAACGAGTAAAGTATTTTAAGTCGATAAATTTAAGGAGAAAGACTAAAATTATGTGATGAGTGATACAGGTGCACATGAGTAAATTACGAGAAATGAATACGAAATGATATGAATGTGTCAGTAAGAAAGAGCATGAGTAAGCCATGTTAATGTGTAAAGAATTTATGTGATATTTATGATACATTATTTGGATGAATATTTCATTATTTATGTTGCTATTCATTTCATGGAACTTACTAAGCATTTATGCTTAGTCCATTTCTTTTCCCTTTTCCTTTAGTCTTGCCAAACTAGCTCGAGGATCATTAAAAGTCGGAGCTCGAAGTTACACTATCAAGCCTTTCATTGGGGTATAGTAAAGTCTAATTATTTTGTGTATGGCATGTTTAGGAACTTAGTCATTTTGATATATGTCATATTGGGTAGCCAAATGTGTTGACTATTAATGCTACTTAAGTCAGGTTGTAATGGCATTTGGAAATGGGCTTGTATTGATTAAGTTTTAATTAAGCAAAGTGACTGTCATTCATGATAGCCTAAAGTTACATATCTAAGTGGAAAAAATGAATGATGAGAATGCATGGTTAATGTGATGTTTCGTGGCAAGAGAATGCCTTAATTTTCGATAATTAGATGTATATAAATGTCACATTATGTGTTATTGAAGTTGGCCTTGTGTTTGATTAAGTTTCAGGGTGGCAAAGGACTTGGAAAATAGCCTATATTTGTCCACACAGGTAGGCATACGGGCATGTGTCTAGGCCGTGTGTCATACACGGTCAGCCCTATGGGCGTGTTGATAGGCTTTGTGTCCCCTGCACCTAATTTAGGTAAAACAAAATGCCCAGTAATTTTCACACAAGCAGAGACATGGCCATGTGTCTCAACTGTGTGGAGGGCATGGCCTAGCACACAGGCATCTGGCTTGGCCGTGTGACCTAAATTGCATGCTGATGTCATAAACAAAATGTCCAGGTATTCACACACGGGCTAAGGCATGGACGTGTCGAGTACGTGTGAAGGACACGGGCCAGGGACACGGACGTGTGCCAGGCCGTGTAAAAACCCCTGTAGGTTCTAAATGAAAAATAAATTTGACACGGGCTAGGGATATGGGCGTGTGTGACTGTACGGCCTGCCCATACGGGCGTGTCCTACCTCACACGAGCGTGTGACCCCTGTTTTGAGCAAAAATTTTCTAAGTGCCCGAAAGTTTTTGGTTTGGTTCTGAACCACTCCTGATGTATGTTTTGGGCCCCGTAGGTCCATGATAAGGATTTTAAGAGATTGTAGGAAAAGTTTTTAAATGGAAATGAAATTTTATGGTTCGACTTTACATGTATCGAGAAAGTTATGTATACTAATGCCTCGTACCCCGTCCCATCGTCGGATATGGGTAAATGGTGTTACAATGTAAACAACCATCATTCATATTTCATTCTTCAATACATCATATACTACCAATTTCATATAACTTAGAATTCATTCATATAACCAGTAATTCATTCATATAACCAGTAATTTATTCGCATAACAAGTAACTCATTCGTATAACTAGTAACAGAATTATACCTGTTGAAACTTTTAAAATATTGATAGATACACGGGTGATACACACTCATATTCACTCTTTCTAGCTATGATCGATAATCTCCTTCTGAGCTGTTGGACAGTAAGCTCTTACGAGCTGAAAACAGTAAGCTCTTACGGGATTAAATATCGGTAAGCTCATACGAGCTTCGATGAGTTCGCAACAAATGTAGGATCTCAACCAAACGATAACCTTAGCGATAAACATATTAATTCGCATGATTTTCTTATGTTTACTTTGGTTTATTTCTTAATTAATCCCTGCTAAATTACTGATTTTATGATTTAATTTTGTCAGGGGCGCGATTGATCAAAAACGAGCAAAAATGGGCCAATTTGAAATACAATCATAGAGATGGGGCCGAACCAAAAATATGGAGGAAGGCTAGGGATTCATCATATATTTTGACTTTGCAAAAAGACTAAAAATAGGAAGATATTTTATTTTAGTTTTAATTTTAATTTTATTTATTTTAATTTATTTTATTTTATTTTATAATTTAGCTAACCTATTTTTAATAAATCCATGTATATAAATAGGGGTATTTGGTTCTTTGAAAATCCATCCATTAATTAAGTTTTCCTACTTCACTTTGGAGTTCTATTATTTTCTTTGTTTTTCTACTTCAATTGGGAATTGGATTACTTTTTCTTCTTTTTACAAAATTTGTCTAATTCCCTTTCCAAATAATTTTCCTTCTCAAATTCCATCACCCTTCATACAAACTCCATCACCTTTCCAAACATACAAAGCATGAATAATTTCATGCTTCATTAAATTTTATCTTAGCCCTAGGCCGGTGTTCTTTCTGGTCCAAAATCGTGAGAAATGAATCCGCGCTAAATAATATCCTTCCAGTCGATATTCACCTTTTTCCTAAGTATCGGGATTGACAACTCATCCCTTAAGGTTAACTCGAGTACAAGTCAAAAAGTGCAAGTTGGTTTGGAGTCGTGTTAGCCAACAGTTGAAGAAACGAATCGGCCGTGTTGTATTCGAATTTCCGAGAACAAATCGAGGAGGAGGTGGTCTAGTTTAAACGACCCACACAGTTGAGGCTGTTAATTTGAGCTGGGTTCTTCAGAATGCAAGGCTACCGGAATCTTCAATCGAGAACACGTGTATCTCAGTTAAATAATCGGTAAGGGTTGGTTTGAATGACGTATCGGGACCAGCTACGAGAGGAAAAATTGGTGGTTAGGATGTTCTTAATCGCTATAACTAGCTTATCGTTTGGAGGAAAAGATCCATTTTCGAGGATCGGTTCTTACACGGAATTTATCTAGTCTAAGGCTAAGGCTATTTATTTTGTTGGCACATTTTTGAATTTATTTCCAATTTATATTTAATCAATTTCTTATTTTAGAATATATACTTTCTTAACATTCTCAACTCCCCGCTTTGCTTGTTTATTTTATTTTTAGCAGATACATTTGGAGTCGTGGGCACGACACATGCCACGACCTCTTGACACGATAATATTCTATTCATAAGTCAAATGCAAAAGTTGAATAACAGTACCAATCCCTGTGGACTCGACCCTACTACCACTCTGACTACTGTTCAGAGTTATTTAGTAGGAATTATATTTGGTGGATTCAACGCCCATCAAATTTTGGCACCGTTGCTGGGGATTTGAGATATTTTCAAATTTTTGTTTGTTTACCTTATGACCAGATCAGAACCGGGAAATTTAGACTTTGAGCCAGAAATTGAGAAATTGGCCTGACAACTGCGAAGAGAAGCCATACGACGAGGTAAAAGGCCAAATCCCGGATTCGAAACCATATCTTACACCGAGAAATTTTGACGAACCAGACTAGATGGCTAAACAAATGATATGCCAGCTCACAATGGCACCGGATGAACAACAACCCTTATGCATAACCAATCAAGCAGGAGGAACGTCGTTCGAGCTAAAGTCGGGTTTGATCCATTTATTGCCCACCTTCCATGGACTACAAAACAAAAATCCGCACACCCACCTTAAAGAGTTCCATATGATGTGCACAAGCATGAAGCCTCAGGGAGTAACCGAAGACCAAATTAAACTTCGTGCTTTTCCATTTTCATTAGCCGGCTCTGCTAATGTAATGGCCTAAATTCAAAGTTATCGGAACAGTGGTTTCGTAACCACAAATCTGATTTAAAGAGAAATTTATCTTAACATTTTTTTGCATGAATATTGATATGATAGGAAAATCGTATGAAAATATTGATAGAAAAATTTTATCGATTTAGTGGTTAGTTAGAAAAAAAATTATTGAAGAAATTAGGTAAAAACAAGGTATCGAGACATCAATCTCGTAAAACCAAGTATAAAATATTTTTATAAATATTTATGAAATTTTATTAATATGGTATTAAAATTTCGTTAGAAAATTTTAACGTTTGGGCAGTCAATTAAATGAAAAGGACTAAATTGGAAAAAGGTGTAAAAGTAGTTAGGATGATTAAATAGCTTAAGTGTTTAATGAGAAAGGATTTAAAAGGCAAATAAACCCAAAATTTATTTGGGCTGGACGGCAAGGGCATGAAATCAGCAAGAAAATGGATGATTTAAGGGAAAAATTGGAATATTGCAGTATTAACTAAATAAAACTAGGACTAATATGGAAATTTCTAGATTTCTTGTGATTTCTCTACATTCTCATCAGCCAAAATGCCATAGGAGGGGTTCTTTAAGCTGGTATTTCATAATTTATGCACCAAGTGAGTTAATCCTTGCCTTTTTCTTGTAATTTTTGTGTTTTTAAGACTTTTACAACTAGGTCCTACTATTAAATTCATTAATTTTTGATTTCATGGATGAAATTGAAAGTCACCATGGTTTAGTGCTGTAAGTATATGAATATTTAGAATGGAATTGAAGCTTTAATCATATTATATAATGATTTTATTGAATGAAATGAATAGAAAGTGGATATTTAGGACCCATTTGTAAAAGAGTGTGAAATTGAAGTCTAGTGCTGAAATTCTTATTTCCAAAGGCTATAAAGTAGTTCAAAATGATAGAATAAAGTGTTAATTGAGAAAAATTAGCTCAATTGAGAGCTTAATTGAGTAGGGACGAAATTATCACTTATTAAAAGCTTAGGGGAAAAATGGTAATAAACCTCTTGCACTAAAACAGTTTTGGATAGCAGCAGTAGGCTAAATTTGAAAAATCACCATAAATTGTAGAAATCAAATTAGAGGATGAAAAAAATATGGAATTAAAGCTTATTGAGTCTAGTTTCTCATAAAAGAAACGGTGTAAGAAATGAATTGTAAATCATGAGATATAATAAATTTTGTGAGACAAGGTCAGAATGATTTCGGGATCCCCTATTTTGACTTTGGAAAATCACCAAAAATTGAATAAAAATAATTATGGCTTAAATTTATATGTTTGAAACCTTTAATGAGTTTGTTTTCAAGAAAAACAAACAAACATATAATCTGAATACTGTACAAGGAGATAATTAATTTTTAGTGAAGAAAGGTCGGAACTATCATACAGCAGAATAGGGGTGAGTTTAAAGAATAAACTGTACTTATTGGCTAAACCAAAAATTCTGAAAATTTTATAGTAAAAAGATATGTGAGTCTAGTTTCAGGGAAAATTAGTAGATCTTAATTTGGAGTTCCATAGCTCAAGATAAAAATGATTTAGTGACTACGACTCAAGTAGACAGCTTTGAGTAAACTATAAATAATAGTGGAATTGTAGAGAATGATACATATGAACATGAAATGTTAAATTGATGATTAAATTTATTTATTTAGATCCCGAAGACTCAAATATGAAGCTAGATCGAGGAAAGGAAAAAGTTTGGGATTAGTAGATTTTTTTATACGAACAAGTATCGAGGTAAGTTCTTGTAACTTGAATTATATTCTTCAATGCTTGAAATGTATGTTATTGATGTGAATATGATTTGAATGTTCATTGTATGAAAATTGATGAAACATTGATATATTTGATAAAAAGGGGAAGAAATCCCAGTTGAATGAAAGGAAAAATTCGATGGATCTCTGAAAAGGAATTGACGGTAAAAAGGATCTAGCCCGGACGAGTGATCCTATCCTGATATAGCCCTCCCGAAGAATATGTGGAAAATGGATTTAGCTCGGACGAGTAATCTAAATTTGGGTCTGAATTTAACCTATACTGGTAATCCCGACAATACTCTATGAGTTTATATTACAGGGGATTTAGCCTGGACTGGTAATTCCGCTATAAGGATAAGGTTCGCGGGAGTGTGGTCTCTGAAATAAAAATGTGCGCACATGAATATGAATTGACGGACCCGGATTTGTACACTAAAGTGTACCCCTGAAAATCCATCAAAATTTCGAGAAATTCAACGGGATAAATATAGGAAAATAATAATGGAATGGAAATCATGGTATTGATGAGCTCATCAATCATGGTATATATTATTGATACATTGAAATTATTGGACTAACTTGAATGTTGAATTTGTGCATGTTAGGGTAACAATGCATTAAATGGTTGTATGAATGTTTATTGTATTGTATTGAAAATATTAGGTAAGTATAATTCTTGTTACATGAGCTTACAAGCACAATGTGCTTACCCTGTTTCCTTTTTCCCTGTTTTGTAGTATTAAGAGCTCAAAGGTCGGATTCGGTTGGAGACACATCACACTATCAACCTCAACATTTTAGTATACCAAGAAACTTTATTTTGGAAATCAATGGCATGTATAAGTCAATAAAGTAAATATTAATGTGAAATGGATGTAAAGTTAGCCATTGGTGTGGCTAACAAATCTTAGTTTTGGTATGTGATGAGATTATCTTATGGATATGCATGAATCTATTTTTAAAATATGTTGAATTGGATTGGTTGATTGGATTGGTTGATTGGATTGATCTCGGTTTAAATTTTGCAGGGAAGGTTAGATATCTATAAAGGGGTTATATTGAGTTAAAAAAATTCCCTATGGTTTTGATTTAATACCAGTTTGGTCCTGATGTATGTTTTGGGCTTCGGAGGCACATCTAACGGACGTCCTAACATGCTTCAGTAAATGAATAGTATTTAACTCGTAATAACAAAAAAAATTATTCGGTAAACTCATGTAATGCCTCATACCCTATTCTGGCGACGAATACGGGTAGGGGGTGTTACAGCTAGAGAGTGGCTATTCTATTTACCTCTAGGATCTGTCAACATGTGGTCTGACATGTCTCATTTGTTTCTTGACAGGTTCTTCCCTGCAGCTCGAGCGGGCGAACTAAGGAGGGACATCATAGGAATTCGTCAGAAAGACACTGAGTCGCTCTACGATTACTGGGAGTGGTATAAAAAGTTGTGTGCAAGCTGCCCACAACATGGACTGACTGAACAGTCACTCTTGCAGTACTTTTATGAGGGTTTTCTCCCGATGCAAATGAAAATGATAAATGCTATAAGTGGAGGGCACTTGTCAACATGATGCCTCAAAGAGCGAGAGAATTGATTTCAACCATGGCTGCCAACTCTCAACAATTTCGACCGGCCACAGAACCCACGGGACTGGTTCATGGGTTAAGTTCTCTATCTTTAGAAGATAAAATTGATAAGCTGACTAACATTTTTTGAACTTTGCTTACAGATAAAACTGGCCCAGCACAGTTGTGTGGAATTTGTGCTAAACCAGACCATCTGACGGACTCGTGTCCGATTCTATAAGAAGATTCGACCGAATAAGCAAATATTTTTGGGAACTTCCCAGGACCACCCCAAACGCGATATAACCCATACTCGAACTCGTACAATGTGGGGTGGAAAGATCACCCGAATATTAGTTATAGGTCGAATCCTCGGTTCAATCAACCTTACCAGTAGAGATCACTGCAGAATCAATAGTTACCACTCGCAAAGTCATCATTGGAGGCCATAGTGGAAAGGTTAGCCAACAGTACTGAGAAATTTCAACAAAAAACTGGCATGCATTTGCAGGAGCTGGATAAACAAATGAGCAAGCTCGCACTCATAGTTAGTCATTTGGAGTCCTAAGGTAAGCTGTCATCCCAAACAGAACCAAACCCTCAACACAATGCAAGTGCTATGACATTGATGAGTGGGAAGCTTTTAGAGTCCGAACCTGACATGAGTCGCGTCCACGACACAAGTCATGCCCACGTCAGTGGTCAAGATAATGAGAAACTTAACACTGAAGCTCTAGTAGAGCCAACACCACAAAACTCATTTGCAGTACCACTTTTATTTCCTGGAAGGCTTGTCCAGTGTAAAAAGGAGCGAGAAGAAAAGGAGATCCTCGACACCTTCTGAAAGGTAGAAATCAACATACACCTTCTCGATGCGATCAAACAGATTCCACGATACGCAAAATTCTTAAAAGAATTATGCACGAGTAAAAGAAAACTCCTGGGAAATGAGAAGGTAAGTACCGGAGAAAACGTCTCTGTCATTCTGCAAAGGAAAATTCCACCCCAATGTAAGGATCGAGGTATGTTTTTCATATCCTGTAAAATAGGTAGTGTCGGCATCAAAAAGGCTATATGTGACTTGGGCGCATCAATTAACGTTCTGCCATTATCAATTTATAAACTACTTAACGAGGGTCATTTGAAGGAAATGGGTGTGATTATTCAACTTGCAGATAGGTCTATGGTGCACCCAGAAGAAGTGTTGGAGAATGTTCTTGTAAAAGTCAACAAGCTAATATTTCCTATAGATTTCTACATCATCGACATGGAGGATGAAAATTCAGCTAATTCATTGGACATACTGCTCGGAAGACCATTCTTGAGTACCGCACAAACAAAGATTGACGTACGAAGCGGGGTACTCACTATGGAATTCGATGGTGAGGTAGTGGAATTAAATGTTTATGAAGCTATGAACTGCCCTAGCATGATTTCTAACGTGCCTAATGTTGATATAATCGACCCTTTAGCTGAATTATATTTAGAATATCATGACGAGGATGAATTACAAGCTGTTCTTAGCAGGAGTCTAGACTTTGATACCATAAAGGAATTAGAAGAGTGGATAACCTTTGAATAAACTGTTCACGAAACAACAGCTCATATGGAGGCGTCATAATTATGAAAAGTTTCAGGTAAAATTTTTGAATTATCTCCTTTGCAAACTAAGCTTGTACCATTTGTTTTGCAGGCTCCGGAGTTGGAACTCAAACCACTCCCAGACCACTTGAAGTATGCTTTTTTCGGTATAGGAAATACCTTGCCAGTAATAATCTCGAGTAAACTCTCGAAAATAGAAGTGGAAAATTTGGTACGAGTTCTTAGGGGCAATAGAGAGGTAATTGGATGGACGATAGCCGATATTAAGGGGTTGAGCCCTTCAACTTGCATGCACAAAATTCAAGTGGTAGATAATGTTGTTCCTAAAAGAGAGGCTCAAAGGCGCCTCAATCCGTCCATGATGGAAGTGGTGAGAAAAGAAATCCAAAAGCTACTTGATGCCGGGATGATCTATCCAATTTCCGACAGTAATTAGGTTAGCCCAGTCCATGTAGTGCCAAAAAAGACCGGCATAACCGTAATTGAGAATTCGGCAGGTGAGATGGTTCCCACCCGGGTCCAAAACGGGTGGAGAGTTTGTATCGATTACAAGAAGTTGAATTTCCTAACTTAGAAAAATCACTTTCCACTTCCTTTTGTTGACCAGATGTTAGAACCATTAGCTGGAAAGTCTCATTATTGTTGTCTTAATGTTACTCAGGGTTTTTCCAGATTCCTGTGGCATCAGAGGATTAAGAGAAGATGACGTTTACGTGCCCATTTGGCACGTTCGCTTACAGACGAATACCGTTCAGACTTTGTAACGCACCAGCTACATTTTAGAGGTGCATGGTAAGTATATTTTCCAACTACGTCGAGAAAATAATTGAAGTGTTCATAGATGACTTTACTGTATATGGTGAGTCCTTCGAGGTATGTTTGTCAAATCTTGCTAAAATTTTGGAAAGATGTTTAGAATACAATCTTGTACTAAATTATGAGAAATGTCATTTTATGGTAGACAAAGGATTATTACTAGGTCATATAATTTCTGCTGAAGGAATTTCTATCGATAAAGATAAAATTGACATCATTAACTCACTACCCTACCCCACGACTGTGAGGGAGATTCAATTTTTCCCTGTCCATGCAAGTTTCTACAGGCGGTTCATTAAAGACTTCTCAAAAATTGCACAACTTCTTTGCAATCTCTTACAGAAGGATAAGGAATTTGAGTTTGACCAGTCGTGCAGGGATGCATTTGACATGATCAAACATAAGCTCGTTCGGCACCTATCGTTCAACCATCAAACTGGAATTATCCTTTTGAAACAATGTGCGACGCTAGTGACCATAACGTAGGAGCAGTCCTTGGACAAAGGATCAAGAAAGAACCTCATGTCATCTCTTATGCTTCCAAAACTTTGAATGCTGCCCAAAGCAATTACTCGACCACTGAAAAAGAGTTTCTAGCTATTGTTTTTGCTTTAGAAAAATTTCGTTCATATTTGTTAAGAACTAAAATTGTGGTTTTTTCTGATTATGCAGCCTTAAATATCTAATAGGGAAGAAGGAAGCAAAATCGAGACTTATAAGGTGGATCCTACTTTTGCAAGAGTTTGATCTCGAAATAAAGGATAAAAAAGGATGTGAAAATTTGGTAGCTAACCATCTAACCTGAATTCCTCCATCGAACGATGTAACGCCACTTAAAGACGATTTTTCGAATGAAAGTCTTCTGGCTGCTCAGATGATTTTTCCTTGGTATGCAGACATGGTGAATTATCTTGCCACAGGTATAATCTCTTCTGACTTATCGCGATCTGAAAAAGAAAAGATCAAACGTGAATCATGATATTATATTTGGGACAACCCATACCTTTGAAATACTGTTCAACCAGGTAATTCGACGATGCGTAGCAAAGACTGAGGTACAACCGATTCTCTCTTTTTGTCATTCTTAGGAATGTGGTGGACATTTTGGTCCCAAACGAACTGCACATAAAATGCTTGAATGTGGGATATATTGGCCACATATTTTTCAAGATGCATATTTATTCTGTAAAACATGCAAAAAGTGTCAAAAGGTAGGAAACTTGAGCCGAAAAAATGAAATGCCTCTCACTTTTGTGCATGTTTGTGAAATATTCGACATTTGGGGCATTGATTTTATGGGCCCTTTTGTCTCATCATTCGATAAAATCTATATTCTACTTGCAGTTGACTATGTGTCAAACTGGGTGGAAACAAAAGCCACTAGTCGTGCTGACGCCAAAATGGTAGTCAATTTTCTAAAAAGTTATATTTTTTCCAGGTTTGGCACACCGCGGGCTTTGATCAACGATCGAGGTACGCATTTTTGTAATAAAGTAATTGATACACTTTTGAAAAAATACGGAGTGGTGCAACAAGTCGCTACAGCCTATCACCCTCAATCAAATGGTAAAGCGAAAGTATCGAATCCCGAAATCAAGTTGGTTTTGGGGAAAACCGTTAAGCCGAATAGGAAGGACTAGAGTTTGCGACTTAACGATGCACTGTGGGCGTACCGAACTGCTTATAAAGGACCCATAGGTATGTCTCCTTATCGACTAATTTTCAGTAAACCGTGTCATCTTCCTGTTAAGCTAAAACATAAAGCATTTTGGGCGGTCAAGTAATGCAACATGGAGTTGAAAGCTACAAGTAAGCATCGTAAGTTGTATATTTAGGAACTTGAGGAAATTCGACGAGAAGCGTATAAGAGTGCCCAAATTTATAAAGATAGGGTCAAAGCATACCATGATAGAAAGATAACCCGTAAATGATTTATGGTAGGACAAAAAGTACTACTTTATGACCATACATTAAGAATTTTTGCAGGTAAGCTTCAGACTAAATGGTTAGGGCCTTTTATTGTTACTCACGTATTTCCACATAGCGCAGTCAAAGTTAAAAGCGAGGAATCTGGAAAAATATTTAAGGTCAACGGACAGCGATTAAAGCCTTTCTACGAAAATTTTCAAGTCCACTTGGTTGAGGAATTAATCCTCGAAGAGCCGGCTGAATAAAATTCCAGGTAATCGAGCTAACGACGTTAAATAAAAATACTTTTTAGGAGGCAACCCAAATTTATTTTCTGTTTATTTTTCATTTATTTAATTTTTAGGAAAATTTTGGATGTAAATAAATAAATAAATAAATTCTTATTTAATTTAGTCAATTTGATATTTTCAGAGATACTATAAGAGTCAAAAATTTTCAAGAAGACGGATAATGATGGTGGCGTGGGCACGAGATCAAAACCTAAAGAAAAAAAACCTCAAATACCCCCAAACCCAAATCCAATACCCAACAACCCATTTAACCACCCTAAACATATCCAAATATCAACCCAACAACACAAGTCCAAAAGTGGCCCAATTAACCCACTTACCCAACCACCAAATTACACCCAAATATAACAATACCCAACAACCCAACTACAAAATAAACCCAATACCCAATAAACCCACATACCAAAATACCCCCAAAACCCATACCTATCTATCACAAACCCCATCTAACCCACTCCCCATATACCCAAATACCAATCAAATTACCCACAAAACAACCCAAATACCCATACCCAAAAACCAAATCACCCACTTACCCAAAACAAGCCCAAAAAGAAAAAAAATAGAAAAAAAAAAAGTAAAAAGAAAAAGAACCCCCAAATCCCTAAATTTCCCAACCCATTTTTCTTCATCTTCTTCAAATCAAAAACAAAGAAACATTAACAACATTCCCATAACTCACGCCGCCGCCGATCTCTATTGCCGACCCCACCGTGCGCCGTCGCTCTGTCCATAGCCTCCGTCCGACGCCGTTGCCATCGCCACCACCCGGTTTTCCCTTCTTTTTTTTCTTTCTTTTCTTTTACCCCTTTTTCGCCACCACCGTTCACCGCCCGATGCTAAAACTTCCAACATCAGCCTTTGTGACCACCTCACCACAGTGTGCCACCCTCACCCGAGTGTTGTCCCTTCTCCTTCTCCCAATCACCACTTTCTTCCATATTTTCTTTTTTTTCTCCAACACCAAACACAAAACCACCATTCCCCTACCTTAACCAATGACGAAACCGAAACCCCCACCATAACCTTGCGAAAATCGATCCAAAACCTCATCACCACTGTTCGCCGTCATCGACTATTGCCATCACCATCATGCACCGTCATTATCCGCCGTTATCGAAGCTATTAAATTCGTTCATTTGTGACGCTAAGACTGGGCCATGGTTCGAACTCAAAACCAAATGGCAGACAACTTTCTGGTTTTACTCAACCGAAATTGGCACTGATTTTCTATGCCTCCCTTCGTCGATATAGCCGAAGATGAGCCTTATCCTCCTCCTCCACGACGAACGACCGCACAAAGGAGAGCCCGTCGCCAACAAAGCCCAACCCCCAGTCGAACCACAAGATTCGTATAACAGCTTTACTATTCCCGAAAGGTCAATCCCGAATCCTCAATCTACTTTACCTTTACTAACGTATTATGCAGGTAACTCAGACGAGGCCCGAACTTCTAACGACCATGTCGAGGCTCCATCATCCGCAAATGAACCTGTCTTTCAACGTCAAACACGATCGCCCACTACTCGAAGTTGTCGACAACAAACACGTGAACCTGTGACACCACCGCACAGCAGTATTAACGCTACTAAAAATTCAAGTCCGCCTCGCCCAACGATTACGTTCGACCAACACGGAATAGTCAACGTAATATACCTGGTCGTGCTAAGACTATTCCCACCGAAAGACGATTGCGAAGGTTTTTAGATTTTTCAACCCCGAAGCATCGCGTACGATACGACGACATTCGACAACATCCACTCCCGGTCTGTAAGCAAATCGATTTCACCACTCTTGATATGTTAGATATTCATGATGCTATGATTAATTATTTTGATGCTATTGGTTGGAGCTTATTTGCAAATATTTCTTGTAATGCATATTATGAATTGATTTATGAGTTTTACACCACATTTAGCTTCAATATTAATGCATTACAGACTATTACAAAGCATAATCTATTTTTGTTTGCTTGGTAAGGACTTTCGGATGTCGATCTCTGACTTTAACATTGCCATGGGTTTCGTCGACCCTGACAATATTCAATTCGATTCCTATCATACTGCTCTTTTAGATATTCCAAACAACTTTAATGCTCAAGATGTTTATCTTGCTTTAACCATTTCTAATCAACTTTATAATCCAAAAACCACAAAAGACTTATTGGTGCATGAACCTGCTTTGCGATATATTCACCAATTTTTGGCTTTTAATTTTTCAGGACGAAACGATTCGTCCTCTGTCTTAACTAGAACTGAATTGTTTTTCTTGTGGTGTATGTATTCAGATTTAAAGTTAATTTAGGATATTGGTTTGCATGAAACTTTCATGCTATTTTGCGATGTAATCGTCCATTAATACTTGGGTCATATATTACAAACTTAACCTCTACACTTTTTCCCTTTGAAATCGATTTCTTGTCCTTGACATGTGCATATAGTATGGACAGCCTAGATAAATATTGTTTGGATTCTATGGGTTTGCTTGCTAGCACCCCTACTACGTTTTATTTTGTTCCTTCAGGTACACAAACTACTCGTGGGAATATGGTTTTTCGCCAACGCCCACAACCCACTAATAGGGAGCAAGAGGAACAACCTCTCACCGTGGAAGCACGTTTAGGCCGAATCGAAGCTCAACTTGGAAAAATGAAAACTCAAGTCTCCACAATCCTTGACATCCTGCAAAGTCGTCACTCCCAACATCAACAACAACATTAAAAACACATGGGGAGTATTCGTCACTTTTCTTTTTTTAATTATTTAGGCTGTTAATTTTCATGTCATCTAACATATGTTTGAGGACAATCATAAATTAAGTGGAGGGGAGGTTGAATTGGTAAGTAGATGACAAATACGCATGATTTTTGCTGCATGTTTCTCTGTTGCATGTGTTCCATCTTACGTCGAATTCATTCGATAATTTATTTAGCATTGAGCCTTTAATCTCATACTTAATCAATTTAGACAATTAGGCAAATTTATTATAAATGTTCAAGTATGTAGATAGATCAAGATTTGTGTTTTAAAGTTGATATATGCAACTAGATTTTTTTCGTATAAATTGATTGTTTGGAAAAATTATATTTGCTTGAGCATAAATAAATAAATAAAATAAATAAGGTTAAAGTTATGAGTGAAGTTTCAAAAACGTGACTGAATTGAGTAACCGGGATAAGGTGCTTGGGTTGTCATCTTATCTCGCATAAAAAGGTTTGAGTGACAAGTCGATAACTTACAAACATTTCGCTAACCAAGCCTTCAAAAGCTGAAAAAATAAAAAAATAAAATAAAATAAAGACTGTTTGAACTGAGTAACTGGGATAAGGTGTTTGGGTTGTCGTCCTAGTTCGCATAAAAAGGTTTGACCGTGTCTAAAATTTCTTTACTAATGCATAAATAATGCCTTGCAAACTTTTTGTATTCAAACTCAATTTAACGAAATTGTTTAGTTCACATATTTCAGTTTTATGACACTTGTTGGTCGAACTATATGTCTTAAAGCATTTATTTATTTTTGCCTACGTTGATTGGATTTATCAAGGATGCGAAAAAGGGGCTCAATTTTTTATAAATTACAATATGAATTCTAATGTTTGAAGGAACAACGTGTTTGAGGACAAGCATGAGCTAAGTAGGGGGATTTGATAAACATATTAATTTGCATGATTTTCTTATGTTTACTTTGGTTTATTTCTGAATTATTCCCTGCTAAATTGGTGATTTTATGATTTAATTTTGTCAGGGGCGCGATTGATCAAAAACGAGCAAAAAGGGGCCAATTTGAAATACAACCATAGAGATGGGGCCGAATCAAAAATATGGAGGAAGGCTAGGGATTCATCATATATTTTGACTTTGTAAAAAGACTAAAAATAGGAAGATATTTTATTTTAGTTTTAATTTTAATTTTAATTTTATTTTATTTTATTTATTTTATTTTATTTTATTAATTTAGCTAGGCTATTTTTAGTAAATCCATGTATATAAATAGGGGTATTTGGTTCTTTAAAAATCCATCCATTAATTGAGTTTTCCTACTTCACTTTAGAGTTCTATTATTTTCTTTGTTTTTCTACTTCAATTGGGAATTGGATTACTTTGTCTTCTTTTTACAAAATTTGTCTAATTCCGTTTCCAAATAATTTTCCTTCTCAAATTCCATCACCCTTTATACAAACTCCATCACCTTTCAAAACATACAACGCATGAATAATTTCATGCTTCACTAAATTTTATCTTAGCCCTAGGTCGGTGTTCTTTCCGGTCCAAAATCATGAGAAACGAATTTGCGCTAAATAATATACTTCCAATCGGTATTCACCTTTTTCCTAAGTATCGGGATTGACAACTCATCCCTTAAGGTTAACTCGAGTACAAGTCTAAAAGTGCACGTTGGTTTGGAGTCGTGTTAGCCAACAGTTGGAGAAACAAATCACCGTGCTATATTCAGATTTTCGAGAACAAATCGAGGAGGAGGTGATCGAGTTTAAACTACCCACACAGTTGAGACCGTTAATTCGAGTTGGGTTCTTCAGAACGCAAGGCTACCGGAATCTTCAATCGAGAACACGTGTATCTCGGTTAGATAATCGGTAAGGGTTGGTTTGTAGGATGTACCGGGACCAGCTACGAGAGGAAGAATTGGTGTTTAGAATGTTCTTAATCACTATAACCAGCATATCGTTTGGAGGAAAAGATCCATTTTCGAGGATCGGTTCTTACACAAAATTTACCGAGTCTAAGGCTAAGGCTATTTATTTTGTTGGCACATTTTTGAATTTATTTCCAATTTATATTTAATCAATTTATTATTTTAGAATATTTACTTTCTTAACATTCTCAACTCCCCGCTTTACTTGTTTATTTTATTTTTAGCAGTTACGTTTGCAGTCATGGGCACGACACTTGCCACGACCTCTTGACACGACAATATTTTGTTCATAAGTCAAACGCAAAAGTTGAATTACAGTACCAATCCATGTGGACTCAACCCTACTACCACTCTTACTACTGTTCAGAGTTATTTAGTAGGAATTATATTTGGTGGATTCGACACCCATCACTGTGACAGCCCTATTTTGACCCTAGTCGGGAAGTGGTTTCAGAACCGCTAAACCGAGCCGCAGTAATATTTGAATAAAATATTTTGTGTCTAAAAATATTCGCTTATGCATGTGTGAATTTTTATTACTTTGATTTTTGCCAATTTGAATGTGTTTTGAAATAAAAAGGACTTGTATGAGAAGATTTAAATATATGTGTGGCTAAATTCAAGAAATTAATTATGGAAAGATGTGAAATTAGATGAGAGGGATTAATGTGTAAAACTTTGGAAATGTGATAGGTTTTAAATAGAGGATCGAATAATATATAGTTGTGAAATAATAGGGCTTGCATGGTAATTTGGACCACTTCTCATATAGTGGACGGTACTATTGATGACTGATGTTATAATATACTTTTTATTTTATTTTTTTAATGATTTATTTTATAATAAAGCTTATTAAATTAGAAAAAGGTGATAAAAACAAGAATGTTAAAACCCATTTCTTATTTTAGCCGAAAATCAAAGAAGAGAATTTAGGAAAGAACAAGCCATTCGGCTAAGGGGATATCTTGATTTATGTAAGGTCTCTTGATGTTTTTCTTTAATTTTCATGAAATTAAGCTAGTATTGAGGTCCTTTCCGTTGCCCGTGATTGAATTTTTGAGTCTTTGGTGTGTAAAGCTTTCGGCCATGGCAAAATTATGCTTAATGGTTGAAGCTTTGAAGTTATGAAGCTTTGAGTGATTATTTGAGTGTTTTGGTGTTCTTTTAAGGATAGTTGAGCAATGAACGTAGAATTGTAAGGAAATTTGGTATTTTGTGATTATATAGATTTTTACATTCGGTTGTGGGAAAGAAATTTGAGAAGGATTAGTTAAATTGAGTTGTTTGAAAGTTGAATTAATTATATATGTTTTTATAAGGATTTATGGATGTTTTAGAATCGGCTTGCATGTCTTAGTCCTTTCTCCTTATTGCCGAATTTAGAATATAGAAATTTAGCTAAGTAAATTGTTATTAAATCATGTGTTGGTGAGCTTAAAATACCGCTTGGTATATTTATAATGCAATTGCCAAATTTGTGATTAGTTTAGAATTGAACCTGTTGTGTTAAATTGAGAATTTGAAATTTGAGCTTGGTAAATTATATGTTTTGATTTGATTCATGTTAGCATTCGGAAATGGAGTATTGTATACTTGATAAACTAATAATTAGTTGTGACTTGGAATATATATGTATTTGGCCGAATGTGAGTGTGAGGCAAAGGTAGTTAGTGTGTTTCTTGTTTTGAATGAAAGAGTTGAGTTGTGATGGTAAGAAGTTGGAGTGTGGTACCAATGTTTACATTCAGCCATGGATAGGGAAGTGGGAAATAGATATGTTTTTCCATGTTTTGTTAAGTAAGGGAGTTTAGTGGAGGTTTGAGCTAAATTATATATGTTTTCATGTGGATTCAATGATAGTTTAGAAATAGCTAATGTGTGAGTAAATTTTACTCATGATTGCCGAATTTGAAATTTGGGAATTTGCTAAGAAAATTGATGTGTTTCTTATTGATTTTTTTATGAATTAGTTATAAGAGAAATTAAGGATGAATTTGAGTTGGTTATTTGTTCTTTGTGTGACTTATTAAGCTAGTAGGACATTGGGCTATGTCCATTGGAACAAATGAATTTGGTTGGATGTTTAGTTAATGATATATATATATATAGTGCAAATTTGAATTGAGAGTTGTTAAAACAAAATGTTAATGTGCATTATGTGCTTGTATATGTATTCAACTAAGGAAATTTGATATGCAATTTCTATGACCTGGAATGATGAATTACCGAATGAAATATGGGTTATACATGGATGAATGTAAATGCATATGAGTGTGTGTGGTTAGTAGATACTGGTATTCGGCATTATGGAATTAAAGTTTTAAAATGAAACCTTGTTGAGTTTTGATAATATATGGCCATAAGCGATCTTATATGGGAATTTAATGAATTAAATTTTGTTCAATTTAAGCTCAAGAGCATAGAGGGGCAACATCGGATAAAGGAAAAGTTAAAGTCACGGAATAGCCAACCCGAAATTTGTTTAGAAAGATACGAGGTAAGTTTTAAGTAATTTAGTTTAGCATAAAAAGTTAGAATGGCATGTTATAAGGGTATGATACATGAATTACGGTTCATTAACCTTACTTGACCTAAATTTGTTTATGAGATAGTTGTGTATAAGGCATGTAGCTGAATGGTCACTAGAAAATAAGTTATGATAATTAGATGGATATGTGATCCTTGTGTACATATAGATCAAATGTTAAATGAAAGTTATACATTATGTGCTTGTATGCGAATGAAGCAAATGAAATTTCAATGTGATAGACCTTGTGAACGTATACCTGATGGATAAATATGCACAAAGGCTTAGTGATTTATATCCGGGCTAAGTCCCGAAGGTATTCGTGCTGGTGTTATATCCGGGCTAAGTCCCAAAGGCATTCGTGCTGGTGTTATATCCGGGCTAAGTCCCGAAGGCATTCGTGCTGAAAATATGAAATTTTACCGTAATAATCCCCACTAATGTACTCATTACCCTAAGATAGTCAGGTATGTACCGTGTACTCGTTCGTGATTTTAATTTTGATTGAATCATAAGCACCTAATGTAAGGTGAATGTAAATAAGTTTTATGTTACAATTGTGATGATAATACATCCGGCCATTGTATGAGGTTATGTGAAAGTATGTGATTTATTTATGATATATGAGTTTCAATTCAAGTGAAATTATATGCTAAACGTTGCCTTATGTATATGTGAATATTCGGTCAAAGTGTGGAACTATGTAAAATGATTCGAATTATCTATGTTATATGAATTTTGATTCAAGTGACACGAACATGTTAAAGTAGTTAGCTAATAATGTGAAATTCGGCCAAAGGAAAAGTAATGTATTTGGAAATTGGTTTATGTGGAAAGTTGAATGATTATTTGATGTTTGATTTTATTTTTCTGCATTACTTAAACTTACTAAGCTTATAAAAGCTTACACCGTTTGTTTCATTTCTCTGTTTTATAGATCTTTGTCTCCAACTACGAGCTCAGGGATTCAAGTCGAAGTCATCCTCACTATCTAAGCTTATTTTGGTACCTTTAAAGACTTATGTTTTGGATAATGGCATGTATAGGCTTAACTCTTTTGGTCGTAAATTATGTTTAAAGTATGTATAAAACAAGCTATGCGAAGATGGCTTGCCTTTTTCTGAATACGAATGCTTGGTTCGATGAAATTTGGTGGTTAAATATTTGTGATTATATGATGATGTTATTTTGATAAACAACTTTAAGTATTTTGGGTAGATTGAAATTATGTTATTCATATGTAGTTAGATGAATTAGATGAAAATTTCAAATGTGATTTATGTGTATTATGGCATGATGATGAGTATAATTAAATAACCTTCATGGTTTAGTTTATGCAAATTGATTATGAATGGTGTATTCGATTAGTTGATATGAGTTGTATAGTTCTAGTTATCGTGAAATTCGTTGTTAAATATGTATCCTTGATTATCCAAAGGCTGTGTTTAGTTTGGTAATACCTCATGACCCATTTCCGGCGTCGAATACGGGTTAGGGGTGTTACAATCACCTAGTGACATGTCATTCGTATCCTACAAATTCCTACGGTTCAAACGGGACTCGATATTCAATAATTCTCATCAATTAGGCATTTATTGCAATAGTATCTTATTTAATCAATACCAATACATTCATTTCAATCAAGTACATATAATTAAAATTCAATTCTAATTACACGAACTTACCTCGTGACGCTCGGATAGGAATTATCGACTATTCGATTAATTTGTCTTTTCCCCAATCTTGATCCGATCTTGGCTTTTCTTGATCTTAATGAGCAAAATTGCTTTGGCCGAATCTTAGCCCTAAAAATGGCTATTCTTTTTCGTGAAAATCGGCTAAGGAAGATGACAACACAAAATGATGGTTTTGTTTTATTTAATTTAACCTTTAATACTAATTTACTTATTTACCATTTTAATATCCATCAAATTCCAATAATACCTATCTCATAGATGTCCACTAACATTTTAATAGTCTATTTACCACTTAAGGACTTCCACTTTAAAGTTCCATAGATATTAAACACCTTTAGCTAATAGAACTCAACTTTTATGCTTTACGCAATTTAGTCCTTTTTACGATTAAGAGCTCAAACAGTAAAATTTCTTAACAAAATATTCTATGCAATCAATCTATCATGCTGTAAACCTTATTACAATAATAATATAATTACATTGACTTTGAATTTGTGGTCTCAAAACCACTGTTCTGATTTGACCCAAAAAAGGCTGTTACAGGATAAGAGTACATCGTTTTCAGAAGCCCGAAGGCTAAACAGAAGCTCATAAGAGCTAAACAGAAACCCATAAGGGTTGAACAGAAGCTCGTAAAAACTGAACGAAAACCTATAAGGGTTAAACAGAAGCTCAATAGAGCTGAACGGAAAGTAAACATAAAAGTTTGCAACAAATTTTGAACCTCAGTTTACTTGGGTGATTCTGCTGTCATATTCCTCCAATTTCGTCAATTCGCCAAATGCCGAATGTGTAGCACCCCTAACCCGTATCCATCTCTGGAATAGGGTTACGGAGCATTACCGGACTTATCACATAATTATTCATACATTTCACATTCATTTCTCATTCTAAACAAAACTATTCAAACTTAATCATATAGTCCCTAATACGAGTCCTCGAGGCCCAAAACAAACTATAAAATCAATTCGGGACTTAATCATAAACTTATGAAAATTTGGAGAAAATATTGAAAATGTTCAAATACAGGGGACACACGCCCGTGTGGCCAGACCGTGTGTCTCACACAGTCAAAAGATACACTCGTGTCATAGGCGTATGGACATTTGAAATGGGATCACATGGCTATGTCCCAAACTGTGTCTGACCCCGTGTAATTCTCTGACTTGTGTCACACGGCTAACTACACACCCATATGACTAGACCATGTAACTTATTGACTTGTTTTCATTAAAAACTACAGGGGACACATTGCCGTGTCACCTGATCGTGTGTCACACACGGCTGAGACACACGCCCGTGTCTCTACCCGTGTGGACGAAAATAAGCTATTTTCTAAGCCACATTTCTTGCCCAAACTTGCATCAACCTAAACACTTCAATTGGCATATAACCATAACAAAATATACATTCCAACCAATCCAAAATCAAGCCTAAACATGCAATATCCATGTACACAATAAACTACCCATAAGCAGATACATTTGTCCACTTAAACCTATATCAAACTTGATTCAAAGGTTACCTAAATGATCATTCTCATGTAAGCACCATCTTGACCAACTTTAACATGCTCATTACTTATCAACTTCATCTGTTATGTTCCAACTACCAAATCACAACCAAGGCAATTATAATGCAACCATCAAGCATTTACAAGGCAATTATACTACATACAATATAAACCAACTACTCATATACATATATACATACCAACACATATACCAAATTAAGCCAAATCACATGGCTATTTACATATCAAAACATATAGGCTTTATTAGCCAAATTGACCTGTACATGCCATATAACCAAAATACATAAGTTCAAAAATATCAAAACGATAGCTGGATAATGTGATGAAATCTCTTATGACTTCCAATCCCAGCGAGCTTCCAAATCACTATAAAACATGAAAAAGAAAACAAAGTAAGCTATGAAGCTTAGTAAGCTCGTATGGTTAATAAGTACAACTACCATTCATTCTCAATTAAAAAAAGCATAAGTATACATAAATATGTTTTAACCATTCCAAACATTAACACATTATCACAACCATGTAAGTCATGTATGAATTTATCATCTATCACTTACTTATCATATGAATTTATCAAACATCACTTACTTGTCAAACTTATCACGAGTACCTGAACTAATCCATATCATCGTTTATATCCTTGTACCATCATCTTTTCTCGTTGAACCATTCAGAATAATATCGGATACTCGAGTATCTCACACACTAAGTGCCATATACGTGGTTAAACTACCTCTATCTCATATCTCATATAGATGCTCACTCTCGAGCCATCACTGGGTCTGCTCACACAAGCTGTCGGTCAAGACATAGCTACACGGTGCTGCTCACACAAGCTGTCAAGTAACCATAACATATGCCGATAAACTTAGCCATCGGTAGGACATACAGGACCAGCACCTAAATCACATAAGCACGGTAATCCTTAATGACATGTCATTTGTATCCTATCTATTCCTAAGGTTCAACTGGGATCTAAACTTTGTCGATGCCTCGTCGAAAGTTTTCACAATGTTATATTATCACAATTACATAATTGAAGCATTTAAACATATATAAAATAAAGCTTATTAAACATACGAACTTACCTCAAATGTATACGGAGGGAATCGAGCTATCAATCCACTATTTTGTTTTTCCCTCGATCTAATTCCGAACGTTGCTTTTCTTGATCTATATATAATCAAATTCAACTTATTTAAACATCATTCTATTCAATTTAGCCCAAAATACATATTTTTTCAAATTTACACTTTTACCCCTAATATTTGAACTTTTTCACAATTTAGTCCTTATCACATAAAAATACAAATTCATGCAATTTAATCCACACCCATACTAGCCAAATTTTACCTAGTCCATAGCAGCCCATATATTTCATTTATTCACACATTTCACCATGAATTTTACACATTTCTCAATTTAATCCCTAATTGACATTTTCACTAAAAATCACTTTATATAACTTGTTAATTTAACAAGGATGCATTTTCTATCATCAAACATCAAAATCCTCTCACATTCATCAACGTTAACATCCTAAACCTTTAAAAATTTTGCAAATTAGTCCCTGGGCTAGCTAGATTAAGTTACAACGACCTCAAAAACATTGAAATCATTAAAACCAGGACAAAAATACTTCACCAATTGAGCTTCAAAGTAGCCGAACCCTAGATGAAAAAAATGGCTTCTGTTCCTTATGAAAATCGATGGAAGATGATAGTTGAAGATAATGATATATGTGTTTTATTTATTTTTATCATTAATAACCTAATTACTTAACTAACCTTTAAAACATTCAAAAATTACTCAATTGCCAAGCCAACACATTCCACTATCTCAATAATGGACTAATTATCATATAAGGACCTTCACTTTAAAGTTATATAGCTATTAGACACATTTAGCTAATAGAACTCAACTTTTACATTTTATGCAATTTAGTCCTTTTTATCAAATTAAGCATGCAAACAATAAAACTTCTTAACGAAATTTTTACACAATCATAATATCATGCTGTAGATCTCAATTTAATAATAAAATAAATATTTCAACCTCATATTTTTGGTTCTAAAACCACTATTTTGATTTTATAGAGAACGGGTTGTTACAAAATGTACTCATTTAATTCGAATATTCAATTCAAATTTATAACTTTAACAATATTTTATTTTCAATAATAGAATAAATACATAATACCATTCATCAATTCAATATAAATATTAAAGTTTAACCGTACGAACTTACCTGTATTGAATTGTGATATTTGCAGAAGTTCAGGGACATTTCGCAAATTTTCCTTTTTCACGAGTATCTACGGGTTTTTGATCTAAAATATAAAATTACTCATTCATTAGCATATATTTCAGTTCCAACTCACTTCACAATTAATACCCTTTAATTTTTCAAATTTACACAATTACCCCAAACTTTCACAACTTTTGCAATTTAGTCCTTAACTAATTAATCTATCAATTGAACTAATTTTTCTCAAATTATTAAATATTCTAGGCTATCATACAACCCTTGATAAAATAGAGATTTAATACCAAACCATAATTCTTTAACTTCTTCACACTTTGGTCCTAAAATCAATATTTAACAAAATCACTTTAAAAAATCATCATATAGCAAAATTAAAACTTTAAATCCATGTTTATTCATCTAAAACATCCTATATTCATCAATGGTAACTTCCAAAATTTTCAATAAAATAAAAACTAAAGCAAGACTTAGTTGGACCTAATTGTAAAAGTCTCAAAAACATAAAAATTATAAGAAAAGGGCAAGAATTAGACTCACATGCAGCAAAAATATACAAAACCAGCTTAAAATCTCTCTCCCATTGTTTTTTGGCTGAAATTTTGAAGAAGAATGGCCTAGAAAACCTTAGAATTCAATTTGTTTAAGTTTAATTTCATAAAATTTACAATTTTCCCATTAATTCACATTATTTTATTATTTTTTCACACTTATGCCGCCTCAGCCATCTCTTTTAAGCCTAATTGCTTCTTAAGTCCTCCCTTATTTACCATTTAATCATTTTTTCTTATAATTCATAAGTTTTGTACCTTTTTCAATTTAGTCCTTTTTAATTAATTAACTATCACAATGTTAAAATTTTCTAATTAAACTTTAATAATATCTTAATGAAACTTCGTAAATATTTATAAAAATATTTACGGCTTGGTTTATAGAATCGAGGTCCCGATACCTCATTTTCTAAACCACTTGACCTAATAAATCCTTATAAAACACAAATTACTAATTCAAAAAATCTTTCTAAAACCACATTTGACTCATAAATACCAAATAATAAATTTTATGAGCTTACTCGTCAAATTTGGTAGTCCTAAACCACTGTTTCCGACACTACTGAAAATCGGGCTGTTATAGTTACAATTTGGTCACTAAACTATTTCAAAATTTTATTTAAGTCACTAAATTTTTCAAAATTTTTTATTTAAGTCATTGGGTTGTTAAGGTTTTTTTTTTAAGTTCTACCCGTAAGCTCCAAGCGACGATTCGACGACCGGTACGGTAACTCAATACATATTGATGAATTAAACGGTAACTCAATACATATTGATGAATTAAAGAACATACCTTAGATCCAAGTCAATTTGATGGTTAGTGTAGAATATCATAGAAAAAAGTTGTTTGAATTTAGATTCATAGATTTGTAGGGGAAAGAGAGCTTCCGATTAATACAAGCAATACTAACGGAGAAAGCCATAATAGCGATTTAATAGATCAATGACTTAATTAAACGAAAACTTTTGAATAGTTCAGTAACTAAATTATAACTTTTTTAATTAAGTGACTAAAACAAAAAACTTACCCATATTTAATAAATAATGATATGATTTATCCAAAATAAAATATTAATATGTAAGACGTATAGCAACTTCCTTTATAAATACATATACCGACTTTTTAATCCTACTTTGAAATTAGAAATCTCTACTACTAGTACTAGTGTATTAAATAATAAATTTATTAACATAACTCTATTTTTAATAAAGTGACATAAGTATATAAATTTATATACTTTAGACTATCAAATATAAATTTTTCTTTTATAGCTATATATATAAAAAGAAGGAATTGTATAAAATTGTAATTTCACTTATCCTTATCTCTTTCCAATAAGATAATAAAAAAACATATTTCTCTTTTTTTTTTAGTATTTTTAGTTGGATTTAGATTTTTTATGTAACGTCCCCACGCCCAAAACCGTCACCGGAGTCGAGCTTGAGGCGTCACTAAACGTAATTTATCATTTTAAACAACTTTACAAAAACTATTTTCATTTTCGGAATAAACTATCTCCTGCGTCATGGTCGCTCGAAAAATCATATCTCGAGTTACGAAACTCGAAATCAAGATCCGTAAATTTTCCCTGAATTTAGACTCATATATCTATTCAATAATTTTTTTCTAGAATTTTTGGCTGGGCCGATTAGTACAGTTTATTAGTTAAAGTTGCCCCTGTTTCAGAACTTGACTGTACTGACCTCTGTTTACTTCGGACCACTTTTCTCTCTGTACAAAACTCATATAATTGTGCCGTTTATCTCTCTTAAAACTAGATTCAATAAGGATTCTAAGCATATAAAATACACCTCCTAATTATTTTTGTACAATTTATGGTGAATTTTCAAAATTAGAACAGGGGATCCAGAAATCGTTCTGGCCCTGTCTCACTAAAACTCAAATATCTCCTAACGTGTAACTCCTTTACCTATTTTGCTTCTTCCATATGAAAGTGGACACAATAAGCTTCAATTTCATAACTAATACATTACCAAATTCGATTTCTATGATTTTTAGTGAATTTTCAAACTCACGTCAGTGTTGCTGCAATGTTCTGTTTTATGGCTAGTTCCATTTTCATAAAAGCTTCCATGTACTAATTAATCTATTATTCTTTCATGACATCAAACATAACCTATATTGGCCATTTCAATGACTCATCATTGTCAAGCATTTCCTCAACCAAACACCACCATATCACAAGATTATTTACACATAGTAGGTATATTGCTATACATGCCATTCTAAGTTCTATAAGCCGTTTACCAAAAAGTCCTTCGGATAGTGTGATCGAGTCTTCGACCTATCCCGATTCTCGAGCCGGCTTGTCCAAAACTACAATGAATAAAAAGGAGGGAGTAAGCATAAATGCTTAGTAAGTTCACATGCAAATAACAAGTAACATAACAAAGTCATTATGCCAAACAACATTAACATAGCATCACCAAACATATGTCACCATTCTAATCATCATACTTCATCTTACCACATCTTTGTTGTTGTGTCGAATTTCAACCCGAGGGTTAAGTACATACCTGTCCAATGTGGCCATTTCTCAACATTACTGAATTGTCACTTACACCTTGAGTATTCTTCCATTCCGCTAGAATTTTACCCGTTGAACACATCGGAATATAACTCGGATACACGGATCATTTGCACATAAATGCCACATATGTAATCAATCCATCATGTAACCCGCCCATAAGTGAACTCGGACTCAACTCAACGAGCTCGGGCGTTCGCATCCATAAGTGAACTCGGACTCAACTCAACGAGCTCGGATGCCTAGTTACATTTCACGAACTCGGACTCAACTCAACGAGTTCGGACATTTGCATCCATAAGTGAACTCGGACTCAACTCAACGAGCTCGGGTGCCAAACCATCCTAGTGACATGTCACTTGTATCCTAATCTATTCCTAAGGTTCAAACGGGATTTTCCCTCAAATTTCACCTTTTTGGCCATCTTCCTCGGAATGTCAGTACAAATAATCGCTAGCACTTCATGCTTATCAAGCTAATTACATACTTTGCATACCAATAAATAATAATTCACAAGGCATAATATTCCATGATAGTAAGTACCAATCATATAAATAACATTAAATTACTTAAAATAACAATTATGTTACATTATTTACATATGAACTTACCTTAGTACCAAAATACAACGATTTTGCAATTTAGTCCGTAATCTTTTCTTTTCCCCGATTGAGGTCGATTCCACGTCTTTCTTGATCTAAAATAACACATTTAGCTTGTTTAATATTCACATTTTAAAATTAGACCTTAATTCAAATTTTGGAAAAATCACAATTTTGCCCCTAAACTTTTGCATATTTACATTTTTGCCCCAAAGCTCGGAAATTTACTTTATCACAAATTCTTATGTTTTAAGACATGCTGATCATTTATTTACCATTAGAATTCTCAAATTCCCACTAAAACACATACTTATGAACAATATGTATTTTTACCGATTAAGCCGTTTTACTCGTTTTTGCTCAAAACCGAGTAGCACAAGTTGTCTAACATAATTTAAAACCTCATATTCTATCATAAAACATCAAAATACACAAATTTCACCTATGGGTATTTTTCCAAATGTGAACCCTAACTTAAAATAATGCTAACATAAGCTTTATCAAGCTACCGGGATCTCAAAAACGTAAAAATCTTTAAAAACGGGGCTTAGATGCACTTACTATGAAGCTTGAAAGTTGAAGAAACCCTAGCTATGGAGAGAGCAAGTTTCGGCAGCAACCAAATGAAGATGATAACAATTTTGTGTTATTTTTCCCTTTTAATTCATGTTAATAACCAAATGACCAAAATACCCCTCCTTACTAAACTTTCAAAAATTCCTCCCATGTCCTAATTTGTCCATGAACTTAAAATTGGTCTAATTACCATTTAAGACCTCCTAATTAATATTTCAAAGCAATTTCATACTAAAAACTTCTAGAATGCAAGTTTTGCAACTTATTCGATTTAATCCCTAACTCCAAATTAAGCACTTTACGCTTAGAATTTCTTCACGAAATTTTCACACCATCATAAAATCATATCATAAACATCAAAATAATTATAATATAATTATTTCTACCTCGGATTTGTGGTCACGAAACCACTATTCCGATTAGGCCCTAATTCGGGATATTACATTTTAGAGGGAAAAACTTTAAAATCAGGAAGAAAAATTCGATTTGTCATTCTCTTATTGAAAAAAGATAGAGATAACATGGAATCACGGTTCCGTACAATCATTTCTATATTCTAACATAAATTATTGCAAAATATTTGTAGGTTATATTATACAAGCAGTAAGAAGAAGACTTAACAGGATATAGAGCTAATCAACCATATTACTCATCAATCTAACGTTACACCCTAAACTCTTAACTCTAATAGCAGCATACCTCGTCTGCTCACTTCTCACCCATTATTTATTTTTCATCTAGACCAGGACTTCCTTACAGGCACAGCCAGTGAAGCACTGGGTCACTCATCCCTCTTGTTTAAGGAGCCTAAGTGCTCGTTTAGATGGGGCCGGGTCTTATTATACAAACATCAAGCAAAGGACTTTGGCTCCCATTAAATTTGTCTACACAGATGGCTGGGCATGGAGGTATTTGATTGGCACAAGGAGAAGAGGTGTCTTCTTGGAGAGGGTAAGGCACTTACCAGCCCATTCCTCCATGTTAATATCTGCCTCATTCATCCCATCAGGCAAAACCCAATCGAAACAATACAAGAGGTTTGCGAGTAAAAGCTCGGTTGTGACGGTTCCCATGTACAGCCCCGGACACCCTCTTCTGCCACCTCCAAATGGCAACAGCTCAAAATGCTGTCCTTTGAAGTCAACGGCGTTATCGATAAACCTTTCTGGGGAGAATTCTTGAGGGTTTTCCCAGTACTTTGGGTCCCTTGCAATGGCCCATACATTGATTTGGATAAGTGTGTTGGGATAAATGTGGTAACCATTGATGTTGAAGTGTGAGATGGCTTCTCTGGCGATCAGCATGGGCGCAGGAGGATGCAATCTTAGAGTTTCTTTTAAAACCATCTTCAGGTATTGAAGTTGATCCAGATCGGTTTCTGTTACTCTTCCTTTCTTCCCCACCACCCCTCGAACTTCGTCCTGAGCTTTCTTCATAAATGTTGGCTTTCTCGCCAGCTCCGCCATTGCCCAGATCACTATAAGCGCGCTGGTGTCAACGCCGCCCAAGAACATGTTCTGTTATTTAAACCAAGTATCCACTTAAAAAAGTTTAATATGCATCATGGAAGTTGAATCTTATTATATAATTATTGTATTAACAAAAATCACGAAAAGAGAAGAATACCTTTGTATAATGTTTTTTTTTTTTGGTATATTTCAGTCATGACCTAAGTTATAGTTAGGGTTTAATATAAATATAAAAATTTGAGTCATTTAAGTTTCACATAATACAATTTTTTAATTTTATAATATATTATTTATATAATATATATTATTGATATTTAAATTATGTCACTTTTTCTAAGTTTTATTTTCTTTTACCCATTTTTCTATTTCTTTAATGTTATATTTTTTTCCTTGTTCTTTTCTTTCTTCTCTCTCCTTTTGTTTTTGTAGTATGGGTGCAAACCATTTCAAGCAATAACTACACTTTCTCAAACTCTTCTAACACCATTAAGATGCTTATGAACCTTACCCAGCTTCAACTTAACAATTTGTCAGTGGGTAAAGATGTTAGTAAGGCTTTTGGTCTCCTTGTTGGCCTTGACTCTGATTATTTGCCCACTCTGATTATCATTCCTACTGGTGCCACTCAAGATAGGTTATGGTGCTCAAAGGCTTGTTGTTAGTTAGAAAATTCAACCAGTTTCTTACTGGAAGATGCTTATATTTATGTGCACGAGAGGCAACGACACGACGTGGATAAACACTGTCGTGTTAGTGACTTGTATCCGCAACTTCCAGTGCAACCGTCGTCCAGTCCCCGGCATCTTAAAAGGGTAGCACTGCCATCTTCAACGACCTATGCTTCGCCCTATTCTCCAATAACCTTGCTCGATTCCTCATCATGCTCTTCGTCGTCCCTTTTGTTGTTTGCCTTTTCATGATCTTCTTCTTCTATGAAATCCCCCAATCCACCACCATCGCTGCAGAGAAGAAAGCAACTCGCTATTTCGCAATATTCAGCATGGTCGCTGTCATTGTCGTTGTTTACCTTTTAGCTTACAATTTCCTTGGTTCACTAAATCAAGTCTTTTCGCTCGTTTTCACCGTCATCATCTTATTAGCTAGTCTTTTGGCGGTTCCATTGTATTGTTTTGTAAAGAGTTGGAGCTTGGTCGGGTCGAAGCTGACATGAAGTGACAGCAACCGTTACTGGAAGAGGGAAACTACGTCGACAGCGGAGAGAAAGGTCATTATTGAAAAAACGAAAGTGGCAGCTTTTGCTACTGCAGAGGAAGCGACAACGTTGGTGGAAAAGTTCAAAGACACGGGGTAGGGGGTGGCGAGGCAAAGACAATAGTGCAGGAGTTTTTTGGGGGGGGAAGAGTAAATAATGAAGAGCGAGTTAGGAGGGATGAAGAGAAGGAAAAAGAAAGAGGAAGAAAAAAATGGGAAAAAGATAGCGTTAAAGAAACAAGGAAAATGAAAAAAAGAGTTAAAAAATTAAAATTGAAGGTGATGTGGCACAATATAATTGATTGGAGAATTTTTTTAATTACCGTTTAACTTTTGGGTTACTTAGATAACTGAATATAGATTAAATATCACCTTAAAACAAAAACAAGAGTTTTAAGTATGAAGTTGAAAAAAATTCATAATTTAAGTATTAATTTACAATTTAAACTTATAATATAATATAATATATCCTAAAACTAAAAACTAAGATTTTTAGGTATTAATAAAATTTTATTACATCATTAAATTTTAAAAATATGAAATTATTATTATACACTTATTCGTAGAGTAATTATTTTATGGATTCCTCCCACTACATTATTCATGGTCCCTTTCCAATTATTTATCAACATTTCAACAATTTTTTCCATGTCATTAACACATAATTTTGGTATATTTTTTACTCTAAATCCAAAACTCTGAACACTGAATCAAAAATCTCAAACCCTAAACCTAAAATTTAGAATCTCAAACTCTAAACCCAAACCCCAAACTCATAATCTCGAACCCTTAAACCTTAAACCCAAATCCTGAATCCAAACTCATAACCCATAACCCCGAACTCTTGAATCTTGAATCTTGAACCCGTAATCCCAAATCTTTAAACTCTAAACTCAAAACCCAAACCCGAATCATGAACCTTAAGTCCCAAACTCAAACCTTGAACCTTAGGGTTCGATGTTCAAGATTTAATGTTCAAGGTTTGAGATTTAGGGTAAAATAATTATCAAAATTATGTGTCAATGACATGAAAAAATTACACAAAAATTACTATTTTTTTAAAAATTGGTTGCACAGAAATAAAAAATATTAACTTATGGAAATAAATAAAATGATTGAAATTTGTAAAAGAAGAAAAAAATGTTTGTTTATAGTTTAAAAAATTAATTATTTTAAGTAATTTAATTAAAGTTAAATTAAGTTGGAGAAGATATTAAATATAGATGAGTATATAATAATACTTTGTTATCTTTAAAATTTAATGACATGACGCTATTTTATTGATGCCCAAAAATTATGTTTTTTAAGATAATCCTAATATAACAAAGTATTATTATATACTCATCAATATTTAATATCTTCTTCAATTTAATTTAAATTTAATTATTTTTTAAAATAATTAATTATTTTTAAAAATAATAAATAAAAATATTTTCTTCTTTTTATATATTTTTAATCATTTTTAATTTTTTTCTAAAAGTTAATTTTTTTTATTTTGGTGCAACTAATTTTTTTTTTAAAAAATTTAATTTCTTGGCGGTGGTTTTAATTTCATTTTAAATTGTTTTCTATTTTTTTTTTCAACTTTTAGTTAAATAACATAGTTTAATAGTAGAATTAGTAGTGGCTATAAATTTTTTTATTTTCGATTTTTTTTCTTTTATCTCTTTAATTTGGGTTATTTTGGTTATAGTTTCAATATATTTATTTTTTTAAGATTTTAATTAATTTTCTGTAATTTAATTAAAATTAAATTAAATTAGAGAAAAATGATATATATAGATGAGTGTATAGTATTAGGTGTATATTTTTAAATTTTGATGATATGTCACTATTTTATTTATGCCTAAAAATTATATTTTTTTAGGATGATACTAATTTAAGTAATTTCCTTTGAGCTTTTTAAAAGCATGTTTGTATATTATTTAAGGCTCTTACAGGCCATTATTGAGCCAAGGTTGGAGCCAAAGCTTGATGAAGCTTTTGCGGTCCGTGAAGCACTTTTTTGGTTGAAGGCTATTCGTATAAATGGTATCATGATTAAGTGTGGCTGTTTTCAAGTAATTTCCGTTCTGAAGCGGATTGGTGATGATGTCTTTGGGTAAGTTAATTTCGAGCTATCGAGCTCTTGTGTTTTAGTTCCATAATTTTTGTTTTTGCTGGATTAGGTGGAAAGCTAAGAAGGTAGTTCATAGATAGTCTTATGTATTGCGAATTGGAAAAATGTCTTTGGTCTTTTTTAAACCATAATATTAGGTTTAGTCTTTCCTATTAAAGTAAAATATGTTAGGATGTGATGAATAGGGTAGATCTATTTGCTTTGGACTTGGTCTTTGTCCTCTCTTTCATTATTAGTGCATGTTTATTTCTATTAAAAAAAACATAATTAAAAATGATGGTATTTGGCAAATAACTTACCAAAAGTACTGCCTTGATATGATTTTTGGTGAGCCAAGCATGACCATGTTCATCAATTTGCTCCTTTCCTATTTTAAGCAAGACGTCAATAATGTCTTCGTGATCCTGTGTTCTTCCAGGTTTAAGATGCTCATCGACCACCTGTTGGAACAACGCATCTAATTGACGGAAAACTTTCTCAACTCTTCCATTATGGCCGTTTAACCTATCTATAATCCAGCCGAATCTCGGAAAGCATTCATCGGAGGAGAAAGCTCCCGCCACCGTCTCGGCATCGTGAACCAATTCGTAGAACTTAGCACGATCGTACTCACTTCCCTGGAAAGACTTGCCGAAAGCAATTCTAAATATTATGCTTCCAGTTAAAGCAAATACCTTCTCTGTCACGTTCACCGGATGGGTTGACGACGATGAGATGGATTCCATTATGGAACCAACTTCGGCTTCTCTAATGAACCGGAAAGACTTCACTCTTTTTACACTGAAAACCTCGAGAACGCATATCTTCCGCAGTTCTCTCCAATATTCACTGTATGGCGCAAATGCTACGTCTAAATAGTTGTACGAAAGCCTCCCAACAGCAGCCAGCCGAGGCCTACTGCAACAAGCAAGATCATTGACCTTTAAGACTTCCTTCGCCGCCTCGGCTGATGAAACAATAAGCACCGGTATACGACCTAGATGAAGGAGCATGACTGGACCATATTTGTGAGAAAGTTGGGAAAGAGAACTGTGTGGCAATTCACCAAGCTGGTGCAGGTTACCTATAATTGGTAGCCTGGGAGGACTCGGAGGAAGCTTGTAATTGTGTTCTTTCTTAGCTTGATGGGTCTTCTGCTTGAAGAGTAGCAGCAGCAGCAGGGGAAGAAGGAGAAAAGGAACCCAAACAAGTGAGCTAATCAAAGCCATCATAACTGAGTTTTGCAAAGCCTCAGCCACTCTTTTACTTGTGGAAAGGGCTGGCTATGGCACCATCTTGATTACAAGGTATACTTCTCCATTTATCCTATCTTAGCGGAGAACCAGTGCACTACGTCTCTTAAACTAATTATTGGTCTATTCATCCTCAGTCAATTATCAATCACTGTAAATAATGCAATGAATATAGACACGGGAATTCGTGGTTAGCCAGGAGACCACCTATTGACCCACATCACCTAGGGGCCGTATCACCCAAAATATAAATTAAATAATAGTAAAATAAAAAAATAAATAAAAAAATTTGTTGGTGCAAACTAAATCTATTCATGAATTAAATCACCAATTTAAATCTAAAAGTTCATTTGAAAAATAAAAAAGTTTGGATAAAATACGAGTCTTAAAAATAAATTTATATAAAATTTTAAGGCACATTTTTCATATGGGCCCGCCGGACCCAACTATTATGTTATAAAATAATATTATATTAATTATATATGTTAAAGAGTAATTACGTATATTTATATTTATATTAAATTATTAGTCCAATAACAATTAAACTTATTGTTCAAGATCTAAAAATATAATATTTTATATTTTATATTTAATACAATAAAATATTTATAATATTTATGATAGTGTTTTTTAATATAAATATTTTTTAATGTATTTTTAATTTGTTAGAAAAATTTTATTTTAGTTTTTTTTAGTGCATATAGTGTATTATATTTTTTAAAAAAATTTAAATAAAAATTAATCTAAAAAATCAAATATGGTGGGGCTGGACTAGAGATGAGCATGGGTAGGGCCGGGCCGGGTTTGGGCCCGGCTTGACCAAAAATTTAGGCCCGTTTACTAGGCTTGGGCCCGGCCCGCCCATATTAATTTTTATATTATTTTTATATAATTTTAAAATATATATAATACATCAAAAATATTAAAAATATCAAAATAAATACTTCCCAACAAATTGAAAATAAATTTTAAAAAATATGTATACTTAAATAAACTAAGATAAATGCAACTTAACAAGCAAATGTCTCTAAAATAATAACAAAATTAACAAATGTGTTTAAAATAATAACAAAATTAATAATAAAATAAGTTTTATATAATATCCAAACAACAACAACAAAATAGTAGCAATATAATAGTAAAATGGTAGCAAAATCGAGAGAAAATAACAAGAAAATAATATTAAAAAAATCATATTTTTTTGTCATTTAGTGATTCGGGCCGGGCTGGGCCGGGCCCGAGTAAAAAATGTCTTACCAGAGGCCTGGCCTGTTTTTTTAAACGGGCCTTATTTTTTTGTGTAAGCCCATTGTTCGGGCCTATATTTTTGCCAAAACCCTCTCATATTTCGGGCGAGCTTTCGGGCCAGGCCAGGTGACCCGGCCCATGCTCACCTTTAGGCTGGATAGGTTGGGTCCTAGTTTACTTTTCTTAATTCAAGTCAAGCTTAGGAAAAAAGAAAGTCCATTTTTGGGTTGGGCTCAAACTCAAAAAAGTGGTCTAAATACTTTGCATAGGTTCGACCTATGAACACCTCTACTCCAAATCAAATAGGTTTAGCAATAGGATTTGGCATATTTCTAATTTAGGTCGTTCAATTTTAAACTTTATTTTAATTCCAAAGTAATTCATAGTTTATTTTTTTTATTTAGACATTGCTTTTAATATTTTTTAATTTAGTTTACATCTTATATGATTTTTTAAAATAATTAATGCCTTTTGTATTTATATGATAGAGATTAAATTTGTCTTATATATTTTTTTAAGTTGTGCCCATTTGCATATTTCTTTTAATATAGATTAATATTGTACAATAAGTTTAATTTTGATTTTTTTTTCAGAATGTACAATACTTTTGATTAATAATTAATTCTAATTATTAATGCCTTTGTTTGTATATGGTGAAGATTCAATTTGTAGTTGTGTCTATTCAAATGTCTCTTTTAATATAGATTAATTGTATAATAATTTTAATTTTGATTAATTAATCAAATTGAATCTTCACCATATACGTATAAAGGCTTTAATAATTAAAAGAACCACATAAGATGTAAATTAAATTCAAAAATATTAAAAGCAATGACTAAATCAAAAAAATGTTAAAACTATGAATTAATTTTAGAACTAAAATAAAGTTTAAAATAAGGGACCTAAAAGAGAAATATCCCGAAAAGCCTATATGCTAAACCCACTCACGTGAATTGGTAGGGAGGGAGGGTGTCGCTCCATCTTACGATACCAACATTTTATTATTTAATGTAGCAATTATACATTTTCGTAGAATTCATATGAATTTTGCCTTGAACACAGAGATGAATTAACAGCGGTCATAAACCAGCCTTTCTCACTAATTAACACTGATTAACATGATGGGTTTGAATTACATGTTATCATCATGATGAAAATAAAAATATCAACTCTGGATGGATATGGAATAATGATTACAACTCTTCACAGACCCTCATCTCCATTTCAAATAATAATACAATCAATGAGCAGAGTAATTCAATTTTTAAGTAAGATCCAACTTTAAAAGTCAATCAAGCTAAACAACATAAACTCCAGTACACCTCTTGCCTTGCCTTGAATTCCCTTTGATTCTATTGCCCATAATTGAAAGCAAATATTACTAAATCAATGACCCTATCACAATCTACCAAACTTGCACGATTTTTATCCATTGCACAAAAAGAAGTTCACATGTCTTTTCAAACCCATTTTTTTATGAATTATTTCAGTATTTTTTCCAAGTGTAAAATAGTCGGTTTTATCTCTAACACTTTCTGTTATAGCAATATTTCATTATATCTTTATTAGAATAGACTTTTATAACCGTATATGGTCTAAATTTCTAAGTAAAATTATAACTATTTTATATAAATAAGCCTATTAATTATGATTTATTAAATGAATGAAAATATTGTTTCAAAAAGTGATTAAATTTCATAATTTTAAGTAAAATAATATTTTATTAAATAAAAATAATCTTCAACGAGTGGAATTAAAGATATCAATTCAATAAACTATTAATTCTCTAATTAAATATTCTACTGTGAATTTGAAATATCATAAATTTATAAACTGGTTACTTGAATCCAATAACTCATGATAAATTAATTAATTTAATTTGATAACTCATATGAATTAATTGAGCTTGTTAAATTTATGAACTTTATGAATAATCGTGTAAAAGAAAGTAAAATAAAATATACATAAAAGCAATAATACATGCTTTTAATTTTATTGATTTGATTCCTACTTACTTACTTTAGTAAATATAATTCTCACTTACTTTATTTGATGAAAAATCACAATATTAATTTTATGATAAGTTTATAATGATTTTCTATAATAAGTAAAATTTGAGGCAAATGAAGGTATTAAAGAGAAGGTTGGAAGATTATAAATTTAATTAAATTTAATGTTGCAAAATAAATATTAAATTTGAGATTAAGTAAAATATAATTGGATTTATTAGGCAATTATTAAGTAAAAGAAGATAAAGACATAATTGAATTTGGGATTACTTAATGTGCCTGCCAATGCCATCACTCTCGTTATTATTCACGATTAAAGAAGGTTATGATGGACACGACGTCGATTTAGTAGTAGCCCATTCCTCACTTTTATGGAAAAACAAATTTAGACGGAGTGCGTAACCTAGCGGAATTTCTATATTCAATTCAATTTCATATTTCATATACCATTAAATTTGTTATCTACTGAATAACAAAAGTACATAAATAATTCATGTGATGTTATTTTTTTGGAAGTTGAAATCAGTTAAAAATTTAATAAAATAAATTTAAATTATTTTCCTATACACGAAAAATATAATTTTTTATAATTACATTATTTAAATCTATATAAAAATAATTTGAATTTATTTATTTAATAAAATCCCACATTAGCAATTTCCATATTACTTTTAAAAAAATAGTGTTAGCACCATTAATATTATATAAAATTTACATTAAAATTAAAACTTAAGTATAAAATTATACTAAATCAAATTTCAAATATAGCATTATAAATGTATCACAAATTTAATATATATATGAAATAAATTTAATGAGATGAGGTTATTCAAAATATGCAATTTATATCGATATTTCTTCATTCTTTTTCAAATAGTATCACTATTGGTTCATCAAATGTAAACCGGTATAAATTACATAGATTTTATCACTTGTCAAACTGAGTAGTTTAGGTTGATTTTTGGTTATATAAAATTGAACCGGTTCATTTAATGTGTTCAAATCATTTTATATTTAAATAATTAAGATTTTGGTTTAAGCTTTTTGGATATGGATCAAATTTGAATTAATATGAGTTATAATTATTAATTACTGCGTTAGTTGCAATTTGAGAAAAATTTACAGAATGTTATAATTGACGAAGAGTAATTTACTCACCTTAATTAAAGAAATATTGGTGATATGAACTATGGATATTCAATTATAGATATCAATGGCGAAGTCAAGGAGTTGGAGAGCCCCTGCCCCCTATAATTGAGAATTTAATTTTTAATCTTTAATTTATAAAATTTTAAATTATTATATACTAAAATTGTATTTTAGACCTAAAAATATAAAATTTTAGTTTAATCATTTAAAATTTATAAATATATAGGCTATTAAATGGTGAAATTATATTTTTATTATTACAAAAATATATAACTTCATTTTGTCCCAAAAAAATTTCTAACCTTGCTCCTTATTAATATTTAGTGGGTTTGTTCTACTATTTTAAGTTGACTCATGATGTTTGTGAGGTTGAAATATGCAATGAGGAAGTTGGTTGAAAGAATTTGACCATTATTGAAAGCTTTTTATTTAAAAAAAATTATTATTTTTGGTAAGGGTGAAGCCAGAACAATTTTTTAGGGAAATTTTAAATTTTTATGATTTATATCTTTATAATTTGTAAAGGATTAAATCAAATTTTTATAATTTTAGGGGGAGCCAAAGTGAAATTTTACCCTTACTATTTTAAAATTTTTAAAAAATTTTAAGGGCCTAAATAGAGCCCATGCCAGCCCCCTAGCTTCGCCCCTAATTTTTGGCAAGCTTTTTATTTTTCGAAATTTTCTAAATTATTATTATTATTATTATTTTGTTTTTATTTGTTTTTTATAGTAAATTAAAAGTAAAAATTCCAAGTATCTCCAATGAACTTATGGTTTTTATTTTAATTTCTTGAAGGTCCATTGAGAGATATTATAAGCGTGAGCAAATGAGCAGTAATGAGAGCTCAAAATAGCATGGGAAATTGGACTAAGTAAATCACATGTATTTTACTATGTATTGTTACTTAATCATGAATAAATAGAAGGATTTGAGTGCATTCAACAACATTTCTTGATACAAATTGATCTTTTCATAATCATCCAAAATTATTCAATTTAATCAGTTTTTTTTTTTTTTTTTTGGTCTCATATAAATCACAATGATGATGCAATTCATGTATTTAATTGAATCTCATTTGATTACAACAAGTCATAAGAAATTTTTTATTAGCTTTTCAGTGATATTAAGAGATTTACTCAGGAATTAATTTAGTTTATTGTTTATTAACTACTTGTATTTTCAGCCTACAATTAAGCTTAGCCACCACCCTTGGTCTGCTAGGAATGAAGTACAATTTTTTTATGGGTGAAATAATGTTTGTGAGATGTAAAGAGTATTTTAAGGGTTTAAGTGATTTCACTCTTATTATTCCATTGAAGTTTGTTATTTTTCAATCCTTCCAATGTTGAAAACTTTTCAACCTTCAAAACTTGATTATCGATATTTTTAAGGGTCCTTCTCTTGGGGGTTTCGTAGGGAAAACTCATTTGATTATTGGCGTTTTCGGGAGCAAGTTTTCCAAGGGTTCCATTGAGCAATTATATTCCTTATTTTTATTTTTTTTATTGTTCAAATCTAAATTTAATCTTAAGGTTCCATTTGTTTTAAAGTAAAAGTTTTTACAAAAAATATTTCCAGCCTTTTTTATGTTTGTTTCATGTAAAATAAGATAGTCAATGTAAAATGTTTTCCAATTAACATAAAATTACCTTATCGTTCCTATAAAATGTCTTTCTAAAATTTTTTCCGTAAGACATTTTCCAAACTGATAAGGCTTTGTTCATTGTAACACCCCATACTCAACTCGAACATTAGGTCAAAGCAACAAGATGTTACATTCTTTATTACATTATTCACTTCTCAAATATTTTATTATCAACTTTTATAACTTTTCAATTTAGTCCCTTTTTGTCATAAAAGTTCAATATTAACTAATTAATCACATTAAATCAATTTTCTTTCTTGTTATACTTTGGGAAGTAATTTAGGTAGATGAGACGAAAGAATATTCTACTTAGAACCAATCTAGCCAAGCCCTATTTAGTTTCATCAGGTCAAAGGATAAGTAGACTAAGTCAATTAATTAATTTCGTTATATGCCGAAAATTATTAACTAAGTTAGTTTTTAATTAGTTGGTAAAATTCCCGATTTTAGGTTAATCACAACCATGGGCGTTAATCATTCTTCTACTTGTTAAATTTAATATAATTTGGAATTTTGTTATTTATGGACTTAAGTTCTTGGCACTTCAAACTCTTAATTTTAGTTGTACTATGATAAGTATGCTAGTAGCTGCTTAGACCTATATTAGGGTGTTAAGATTTACTGTTAATTTAGTTTAAACAGACCTCCCTTAGATATAATCCTCGAAATACTTTTAAAGCATTTAGTTATAAAATTAACTATGGTACAATTTGACTTGTACACTTACAGACACCACACATCATTTCATATTTAATTACATATTTTTTAAGTCCCGGTGCACTCATACTAGGGTGCGGTCAAATATTATTACTTAAATAATTTAATTTGTTTAGTGATAATATAATTTTTTATTATTTATCTTTTAATTAGTTTAAATTAATTAGTGATGATATAATTTTTTATTAGCTATCTTTTAATTAATTTAAATTAACTAGAGAAAATTAATTATGACACAATATATAAAATCATTATTTCAAACATGATAATTTCTGTTTGGCCAACGATAATTACAACTTGACACATGACATTTTGTAATTGGCCCCAAAATTTCTTCATCTATACAATTTTAATAAAATCAAACCAAAACCAAATTAAGGGTGTGTTTGGTTGGGTCGAAAAGTGGAGAGATGGAAAGAGTGAATGGAAAATGTGGAAGGAAAATAAAATTTGAATGTGCTTTGTGTGGAAGAAAAGTGAGAGGAAAGAAAATAGGAGAGATGATCATTTTCAATGTATAAAAATTAATTCTTTCAAACCGGAATGGTGAGATGAGAGAAAATGAAAGATAAGAGTATGTTAGTTCAAAATTATGCATTTTTCAAATGTTTTATTTTTTCCTTTCATTTTTTAACTATACTAAGATATAGAAAGACAAATTATATTTTCTATCTTTTCAATTTTCTTACCACTCTACCAAGCAAAGGCTAAATGTTGTAGTTAATTTTATTTTCAACTTTTTATTTTATTTTTCTCTACCATAATAGGGATTAGGATTAAAAATCAAGAATCTAAAAGAATCGAACTAAATTCGAATAACGATAAGCTTGAACTATATGCTTAACTTTGAGCCTGTTCCATATGCATACTTTTAATGAACATTTTTAAAGATAATACAATGACATTTTAAAATATATAACTTCGGTTGTCAACTTTGATGGTAGTGCGAATAAAAAAAAATTTAATTTCCAAAACTTCAGTGTGCAAATATATTTTTTTTATAGTTGGATATTTAAAACAAAAACACTCTAATAGTTTGGGTGCGGGTGAAATTTACTCCAAAACAATTTGTCTAAAGCAAAACTAGGTTCTATTTTTATTGTTAATTAAATGGTTGTTTAAATTAGATTGGAGCAGTCGGTTAGACAAAAAATCAATTTAGATATTAAGAAAAAGATTTTAAACTAGTTAATTTAGAATTTAGTGTAGATTACTTAAATCGAGTTAAAAAATTTAATTGAATTAATTTTTTAATATTTTTTATTATTATGAATTTTTGATAATTTTTAAAATTTTGTTAATAATTTATTTAGTTGAATGGATAAATTAATTTTAATCGAAAATAATTGGGCGACGTATTTGGATATGAAAACCTTTGTTAATTTCTAATAAATATGAAGAGACGAAATTGTCCTTAAAGAGATGAAGGCATTTTGAGTAACGTTTTTGGATGATGCGAAGCAATTTGATCTGAACACTACACATGTGGACTCCGAAAGAACTTTCTTTATTCCCTCTCGAGTTCTCACCACCACCAACGGCAGCGTAAACCCGAGTTGAAGAAGCCGAAGCAGAGCTTTCCAAAGCTGGCTTAGAGTCGGAAGCCAGTCATGGTAGAGCTAAGACACCCGAGCAGCTCGCTTGGGAGCCGAGTCGCTTCTTCTCCAATGAAACGCGACGAGGACACCTCTCCTCTGATCCATGATCACTTTTCCCAGCACGTCGAGGATCACCCTCGCCATTCTTCACGAGATCGTGAGCGTTCCTTTTGGTGGCAAACTTACTCCTTTTCCCCTTTCTCCAAGGATGATCCTAGGTTTTCTCAACGCGGCTCCAGGATCTCGCTTTTCTTGCTCCTTTTTGTCGCCATTGCTGGATTGATCTCCATTTTCTCGATCTTGCATCGATTAGTAAGAAAACGGTTCCCTTTTTTATTATTAAAGTGTTCTATTTACTCGGCACTTTTTTGTTTCTAGATTTGCTCCTTTTTTCTTGTTGCGTACGATTAGATTATAAGTGATTCTTAAGTTTTTTTTAGTAATGGTGTTATTTATGTTTTAGAAAACAAGATACATGATTGGAGTGAGCTAGCGGGGTAAATGCCGTTGAAATTTAGCCTATTGAAGCTTGCTTAATGGAAATTGTGATTTGGTTTTTAGTTTGTATCACTAATACTACTATATGTGTTTTAATTTATGGTAGAATTCCCCGTATTTATGTAAAAAGGATGGCATTGTTCTGCATTGTCCGCGTGTAAGTTTCTTATGAACCTTGTTCTGATTTTTTATTACTTCCTGTGCTATTAGTGGCTTCTTCCATTTGTAAATGGTGTTTTATGCATTCTAGGTTAAGGAGAAGCCTTCACTTTGGGAGAATCCTTTCTCTGCAACTACTTCTTGGAAGCCCTGTGCTGAGCGCCGTGAAGGTGGAATATCAGGTATTGTAGGTTCCTTTTTTAGAACTATACAACTATGTCTTTGCCTGTCTCTCTGATTTTGCAAAATGCATTTATGCTGTGTTTGGAAAATAAATTTGGATTTAATTTGCTATATAACTTATGATAATGAAATGCATACATTATGAATAAATTAGTTATAATTCAATATGATTAAATATTTGAAAGGTATAAAACATGAATTTCGAATTCATAACTATCTATGGGTATTTTGAATTTATGACTAAATAGGCATGCAAATCCATAAATTTGAAAAAAAATAAGCATGAATGTTACACATTTAGATGTATTTTATCATTAAATTTTCACTATTTTTGGAATCCAAATCCTAAATTTAAAATTTAGATTCCTAAACATAACCTTAAGGAGTTGTTTGTTACTTCCAAATTGTTTCTTAACTTTTATTGCTTGTTGTAGAAAAGACATTTTGCAGAGATTATATTATCATATATCTTGCTTCTTGAATTTGTATATATATTATCTAGATGGAACTGCTAACTGCTAAGTTTTAGGTTTTCATAAAGTACTAGATCACTCTGAACTTTTTCAGACAGGTTAACAATAGCATTCCTGATATTTGTTATCAAGTTGCTTTGTTTTCTTGTTCATGTTATCACAGCTAAGGTTAGCCACTATTTTGAACACCGTGCAGATCTTCCTCCTGAGAATGAAACAAGTGGTTATCTATTCATTCATGCTGAGGGTGGTCTAAATCAGCAAAGAATTGCGGTATGGATTCTTTTCTTTTGTTGCAGGTTTCTATCCTTTTTCCATTTTTTATATTTCAAATGTATCTTAAGGAGTTGGAAGGAGTTACAGTTTCTTTTGAAATGATGGAGTTATAAATTATTGATTCTTATAGTTGGTATAACTGACCTGATATTTGAAGAAAACTGCTCTTCCCTCACCTTACAATTCAAAAGCATTATAATCTCAATTATGTCACAAGTCTTTTTGAAGTGATTGAGCTATAATTCACTGATACTTATAGTTGGCATCACTGACCTGGAATTTGTAAAAATAAAGGATCTTGACTCACATTGCAATTCTGAAGCGTTATAATTAATTACTGTCACCTAGATGACTGCAACTAAAAGTCCTATGAAATTGAGTCTAAAGTTACCATGTTCTATTGACTTCTTTTGGCCTATTGTGTCATGAAACTTCTTTTGGAGATGATACCTTGATATGAACAGGAAAAAAAGGATGACTATAAGCACGTCTGTGCCTAAAATGGTAAATAAAGTGCTTCCTTAAATATACTTTTGCTGCTTGTTTCTGTCATGATATATTGATCTTAATCTGGTGCACTTTCTGCTTAATTCTATTCAAGTTTTATCATTTCCGAACACCTTTTAATCGTACTTAAAATGGAAATTTGGCTGAATAATTTTTGAAAGCTCTACTGATTTGGTATCACTAACAGCCAGCAGCAAACTTATGCACTTATTGAATATTCCATGCAGATATGTAATGCAGTGGCTGTGGCTAAAATTATGAATGCCACTCTTATCTTGCCAGTGCTGAAGCAGGACCAGATTTGGAAAGACCAAACGTGAGATTCCTTGTCCAATAATAGCTTCATTCATATTGTTGGTCTTGTGCACATATATCTCTGAAACATAAGAAGTCATATATACATTGAAAAAAATGAGAGAAGTAACTGATTATTAGTTTAGTAGAAACATTTGTTTAATTTTTACCCTATAGCTTCACAACCTTAATAGACATATGTTATGTTTATTTAAAAGATTAGTTTTCTTCAAATTACGAAGTTTAGAATTAATATTGTTTGAAATGTAGTGTCGTTGGTCTCACTTCCAGTGATTTTAAAAGCTTCTATAATATGCTAAATTTCTACAAGAATAGTGTACCATGTGTTAATGTTAACATTTGTACTCATTAATTAACATTTGAAGTGGCTAAGCACATCATAATTGTTTCTTTATTCAAGTTAACTGAGGTTGGCTTATAACCTTGTCAAGCTGTCAAATTACATATTTAAGTAGCAATACCTAGTGATTAATATGTTCTTGGAATCTTGCCTTGAACTTAGGTTTCAAGCTCTAAGCTAACCATAGGTTTCTGAGAGTTCTCGGTTTCTTTTGCTCCTCACTAATCACTTCATGAACCTAAGTAAATCACTTAATTGCATTACTTACCATCTGACTGGAGCAACTCTATTTCTTCCTTTCATTTTTAATATATTTGTAAAATCATGTGCAGCAAATTTGAAGACATTTTTGATGTTGATCATTTCATCAACTACTTGAAGGATGACGTGCGAATTGTTCGTGACATACCTGAGTGGTTTACTGACAAATCAGAATTATTTACCAGTATAAGGTGATTTTTCATGATTTCTCTGCCTCTCTGCTGGACTTGCTATTTTAATCAGTTGGATTTCAACCCCCAATTGAGTAGCTGTTTGCTTCTATGAATTTGCTTCAATGGCGTCATGATTTTCCTCAATGTTGTGATTATGACTTCATTAGTGGCATTAACTTGTGGGAGACAGAAAGCTAGAGGTGGGGCTGACGTGGGCCCTCTGTGGACTTTGAATGATAGATACTTCTTTCATAATGAGTTTTAGCAGACTGCATAACTGAAATTTTCATTTGTTTGCTTTAGATTAATTGATAGGTAATTAATATTTTATTTCCTTTATTTGATTTTGGAAACAATGGCATCTTGTTGTCAATTGCCTTCAAAAAGGAAATGTTAGAAAGTATGTTGCTCATGTTTTGTTTCTCATAAGCTAGAATCATCAGCGATAGACCTTCATCTTGCTACATGTGTATCATAGTTTGTTTGGAGCTTGTAGCCATTCAATCATAGGGTTTATTAGCAATGATGTATGTACTTCAGATATGATGTGAGAATTCAAGAATGAACTGAATTTCTATACCAAATTTTTGCCACTGGAATTGTTTACGAGGAGAGTTTTCTTAATGTGTAATAGGCGGACAGTGAAGAACATTCCAAAATATGCTCCAGCACAATTTTACATTGACAATGTGCTGCCTCGAATCAAAGAGAAGAAGATAATGTCTCTAAAACCTTTTGTTGATAGACTTGGGTAAGTTATTGATGTTGTAGATATGTGTCGTATTACTTTCAAATGTTCACTTTTCAGAAAAGAGACTTGGGCTTGGTTTGTTAATTCTCCTATACTACTATATTGCCTTCCTAATGCGTTTGGGTATTGATTCAGGTATGATAATGTCCCTCCAGAAATTAACAGGCTAAGATGCAGAGTCAATTATCATGCTCTTAAATTTCTCCCAGAGATAGAGCAAATGTCAGATTTATTGGTATCAAGGATGAGGAACCGCACAGGAAGTCCGAATCCTTACATGTATGTAATATTTTACTTGAGATTCTACTAATATGTCGAATTCATGCTCTTTTTTTAATCCAGAATAACTAACAGTCCATTTCTTTCAGGGCTTTACATCTTAGGTTTGAGAAAGGGATGGTGGGCCTATCGTTTTGTGATTTTGTTGGAACTAGGGAGGAGAAAGCTAGAATGGCAGAATACAGACAAAAAGAATGGCCTCGACGGTATAAGGTGATTTAGAACAACTAGCCTTTTTCGCTTTGTTTTTTGAGAACCAAAAGTTGGTTTGATATACTTATTTCTGTAGTGACTATGATTGCAGAATGGAACCCATCTGTGGCAGCTGGCTCTGCAGAAAAGGAAAGAAGGAAGGTGTCCTCTTGAACCTGGGGAAGTGGCAGTGATTCTTCGAGCCATGGGCTATCCGAAGGAAACACAGATTTATGTTGCTTCTGGCCAGGTTTACGGTGGTCAGAATCGGATGGCACCCTTAAGGAACATGTTCCCAAATCTGGTAATTTTTATTTTCTATGAATGCTAGAAAATCTTCTTGTCCAGAATAATTACTAGGCACGTTTTCCATGTTCCAAATATTTGGCGTTTTCTCTAACCAGGGATTCACTTTTCCTGTCCCACTTCTTATATATGGAAGCATTAAAGCTGTATACTTATTCAGACCTGTTAGTTAACAAACCGGACTATATCAGGGACTGACATGCAAGCAGTTTATTTGACGTACTTGAAATGCAGACTATCTTTTTATTTTTTTCTCCAAGTTTAAGATGATCATTGCAAGTCTTTCGAACAGGTTACCAAGGAAGAGTTAGCAAGTAAGGAGGAGTTAGCTGCTTTCAGGAAGCATGTAACAAGCTTGGCAGCTCTTGATTTCTTGGTGTGCCTGAAGTCTGATGTGTTCGTGATGACGCATGGTGGCAACTTCGCTAAATTGATAATTGGAGCAAGAAGGTACGTGGGTCATCGTCAAAAATCCATAAAACCAGACAAGGGGCTTATGTCCAAATCTTTTGGGGATCCTTATATGGGGTGGGCGAATTTTGTCGAGGACGTGGTTATCACCCACCAGACACGAACTGGATTGCCAGAAGAGACCTTCCCAAACTATGACCTTTGGGAGAACCCCCTAACTCCTTGCATGTGTAAAGCCAGATAGCGTACGTATATCATTTCGGCTTCACTAGTTTATTTTTCAGGATCATCACCAAGACGAAACAGCATCTCTATCTGCATTCTGAATAAATGGAAATTCTTTTACTCACAAGCTACAAGGAGGAAGAAAACAGATGAAAAAAATAAAATCGTTCGGCCGGAAAAGAGTGCCGACAGAGAGGTGATTGGGCTAATTGGAAATTGACCTTGTGAGGCTGCCTTTACCAATGGGACGCTCAGCGTTTGCAGTTTTGTTTGTCTCCAAAATTAAAAACAAGCAGATTGATTTATTAACATGTTTGCACCTTTCTTTTATCTATTGTTTTTACTTTGTACCTTCAAGCATCAAGATTCAGGATGTGTAAATTATTAATGACCTAACTATTTTGTGACCATTTTACTTTTTTATAGATTGTGTTTATACACAAATAATTAATGTGTTTCCTCTTAATTATACATGAATTCAAAATTTTAATTTATACATTCAAATATTGTCATAAGAAGATTAAAATTTATTATTATGAATATTGTCAGAATTTTAAAAAGAAGGCTTAATGATTTAGAAGACTCAAATTTCTTCGATAAAATCAATTAATATTTTTGCACCCAATTGAATTTTGGACTAATAAAAGTTGTTAAATAAGTTTTCTTGACTAACATTGATTCGCAGCAAAAAGATAAAAAAAAAATTAAATTTTTTTTTAAACAATTGAAAGAAATATTTCATTTTTTGGAAAATTAAAAAAGAAATTAAGAGATTTAATTTTTTTTAAAAATCTTTAAATCTATAAAATATTATTAAAATTTATAAAAATATTAAATAAAATTCAAAAGTTCAAAAAATTAAAAATAAAAAATTTAAAAGTTAAGTCTAGAATGAATCTAGACATATTGTTGTCCAGATTCTCATTGAATTTGAACAGCCATTTATCCAAGTCATTCAAGATTATTTTTCTAAATTATATGAAGTTTAAAAAATATTAAAAATTATTTTTCTTTAAAAAAATTGATGTGTATCAATTTTTTAATTCTATTGGTACCTTTTAAGGTGTATAAAAAAATTAAAAGAAACATTTTATAAAATAAATAAAAATAATATTAATTTTTATTAATTGAACATAAAGTTTTTTTTTTAAATATATGAATATATTCAATTAAAAAAGTGTATAAATTATTTGGTTACATGTGTATCCTAAAAGGTGTATCAATTATTTTATAACCTAAAAGTTTTAAATAATTTGATATATTCATACATTTAAAAAAAAAAAAACTTTACACATATGATTAATAAAATTAAAATTATTTATATTGATTTATTTTAGAAAATATTTTTTTATTTTTTATACATCCTAAAATGTACCAATATAATTAAAACATTGATACACATATCAATTTTTGAAAGATAATTAATTTTTAATATTTTTAAACTTTATATAATTTAGAAAAATCATCTGGAATGAATATGGGCATATGATTGTCCAGATTCATTCTAAACTTTAACTTTTAATTTTTTTTAATTTTGTAACTTCATTTAATTTTTAATAATGTTTTAAAAAATTATGAAATTAAAAATTTTTTTAAAAGATTTTTTTAATTTTTATAAGATTCCAAAAAAAAATTCCTTTTTAACTTTTTATTTTAAAAAAATTGAATTTTTTATTTTTGCTAATGTGTTACTCAACAATTGTCACTGACATGAAACGTCATATCAATGTTATTTACGACCACATCAGCACTGTAATAATCAACATTAATAAAAAAGCTTATTTAACCAATTTTGTTAATTCAGAATTTCAATTGTGTACAAAAAAATCACAAAAATTTAATTGATTTTTTTTCTAAAAAGTTTAACAACCTTTTAAACCATTAAATCTAAAAAAAAAAAGTTTCAATATATTAGAAATTTAGATATCAACAATCATGGTAGCTGTACGGAAAACAAAAACGGATTATTTGTCCAATTAATGACAAAAACCTACTTTTTATTTTTTCAATGGGTATATACTCTTGATTATGTCCAAATTCTAAGTCGAGGCAACTAAGTCGAATTATTCTTTTTTAAATATTTTTGGTTTTGAGTTGGTGGTGAAATTCGAGGAAAGGAAATTTTAAATGAAATTTGAGTGTTTTTTTTTTTTTTTTTTAAATTTAACGTAAGAAATAGAGACAGTTGAATAATTTAGGGTTGCTTTGTTGTTTTATGTTTGATCTTTTTCGTTCTAAAGGTCTTTCAATCCTTGACCTGGCAACTATTGTAGACTCAAGCTTGGAAAAACAAATAAACTCATCTTTTAAATTTGTTAAGGTTTGGTTAGCATTGTTTTGAAAATTCTATGAAAAAATATTTCTAAAAATATTGATTCAAGGTTTAGGTTATAAGTTGGATATAGCAATGGGAGTGCTAAAAGCATCTGGATTACGTAAGCAATCCCAGACAAATTGCTTTTGCAACCAAAAGCACTTTCAAGAAGGGCTTAACCAGCAAAACAGTGTAGCTGGTAACGAGGTGCAATGGCTATTGGCTTATGCATTTTGGGGTGGAACCTTTACTAGTTCTTACCTATCCAAGTACAAAGTGAAATAATAGAAGCGTTCCAATTTAAGATTTTCAGACCCTTGTATTAAGTACAAATTGCAGAGTAGTTCTTCAAGGTATGCCTAGCTCCTTTTTTGGTTATTTCTTTTGGTCAAGTTCTCGATGAAGACACTGCATCTAATAAACTTCAAAGGCTGTCGAGGCTAAGGCACAATATTCCGAATCAGTATTAGATCGAGCCATTGTTTTTTGTTTCTTCAAACACCATGGGATGAGATTAGGGCCATGAAATTCAACATAAGTCGAGGTACTTTTCCTGTCAATTTTGTCACCTCCCTAATCCGCATTAGAGAAAGCAAAAAGAGATGAACATGACGATTTGAGTAGGAGACCATGGTCTACTATACCTTTTAAATATTCAAGTATTCATTTCACAACTTGCCAATGGTTGACAAAAGGTGAGTGCATGAATTGAGTTGCTTTGTTGAATGTCATGGTTATGTTAGGTCAGGTAAGAACCCACCATTTGTTGGAATAATGTAGGATCTTCAAAGTTGTTGGAAATGTCTAGCTAATATTGTTTGCGGAGAAGATGGTATTGTCATAGGACTAGAATTTAAGGCTAGCAAATCACGCGACTTTAGGTGATTCTTTTGCTTCAAATCCACCTAAGTTAGTCTTACTCTTAAAAATGAGAATTCACAAAGTAATTTCTCTAAGGCATTGAAATAAAATAGGAACAACTTAAAAAGACAAAGAAACTTGAATCAAATAGAGAAATCATAAGAAAACAATAGCACACCAAATGTTTGGTAAATGCTCTAAAAAATATTCTTTAACTCAAGAATGAAGTAATGAAGGAGATACAATGGGATGATTACAAATGAGGGCAAAACCTTTATTTATAGTTGAACTCTCCCAGATCCAACGATTCTGTTTAAATTATATTGACGGTCTTATCTATAATATGAGAGCATTAAGGGATTTAAACTATATACAATCTTATCTCTTAGGATTTACAAATATTAATCATGGTAACTCTAGTTTTATTGGAGTACTTTACTGAGCTACCAAGGCTTTAAGTAGATGGGTTTCTTCATATCTTCCACAAATCGAGTCAGTTCAAGTGGGTTAAATGAGACCCATTTAATCAGTTGACCTCCATGAGATTGTTTTCGTACATTCATCATGAGTTTTGATTCGCAGCCCGTGACATAGAGATAAAGATAGCTTCATGCATATTCACACGCCTCAAAAGATCCCAAATATACTTGGATTGAGAGAGTTAAAGTCTATTAGGTAGTCAAGTGACTTTAACACCAAGAAAATAGGTAAGGGAACCAAATCTTTAAGGGCAACAGTTAACTCAAACTGTCGAATGATAAGTTGAAGAAGAGTAGTTATTGAACTTGTCAAAATGATATCATAAACATACACAAGGTGTAACGGCCTAAATATCAATAATATCGGAACAGTGGTTTCATGACCACAAATCCGAGCTAGAAAGAAAATATATTTTAATATTATTGCATAGTTTGTAATATGATAGGAAATTCATACGGAAATTTCGATAGGAAAATTTTACCAATTAAGTGGTTAATTAGAGAAAGGACTTAATTGCATAAAATGTAGAAGGTAAGTGCTAGAGGCTAAAAGGATCAAATAACTATGAAATTCAAAACTAGATGTCTTTATATGGTAAATAGACCATCAATCAAAAGATGAGAAAATATCTAGAGTGATTCATTCATGGAATTAGAGAAAAAGAAAATGATTAAATTGAAAATAGAAAATATTAAAGGATGATAATGAATCAAATAGAAAATATCATCCTATTTTTATCTTCTTCCCCAAATTTGATGGAAGCCCTAGGAGAGAGAAAGATCACTAACCAAGCTTAATTGGGTAAGTTCCCATATCCCGTTTTTAGTAATTTTTATATTTTTGAGATCAAGATAACTTGCTCTCTCTATTTTAGGGATTAAATTGAAAAGTTATCAAAGTATGGAAGATGAATATGCTGGAAATTGAAAATTTATGGTAGAAAATGAAAGGTTGTTAGTAAATAAACAACTTTTACAAAGTGATTTTGGGATGAAATTGTGAAATAAGGACTAAATTGTAAACTTGTAAAATTCCAAGGAAAATTCTGATTTTTGTGAAATATATGGAGTGTTATTGATACATATGAAATTTGGCTAGGCTTGGAAAAGGGATTGAATTGCATGAATTTCATTTTCCGAGCCTAGGGACGGAATTGGAATTAATGAAAAGTTTAGGGGCAAAATGGTAATTTTTCCTGGAGTGTAAATTGAACTCAATAGAATATGAATGTAATGAAATTGATGGTTAAATTCATTTATATAGATCCGGAGAACTCAAATTCAAAGTTAGATCGAGAAAAAGAAAAGATATTGGATTAGTGGAATACAATCACGAACAATCGTCAAGGTAAGTTCGTATAACTTAAAATTTACTCTTGAAATGCATGTTAAATGATGTGAATATCAATTGAATGTTCTTATATGGGAATATGATGAAATTGTTTGATAATATTTGAGCAAGGGGAAATAAGTCCCGGTTGAAGAAAAGAAATTCGATGGATCAATGAAAAAGGTTGTTACATGAGTTGTAAAAAGGATGTAGCCCGGACGGGTAATCCTGATATAAGCCCTCCTGATATACATATTATGTATATATAGTTTGGATTTAGCCAGATGGGTAATCCAAATCAAGCTCTATAGAGTATAAGGATTGAGCCTGGACTGGTAATCCTGACAAAACTCGTTGAGCATATGTTATAGGGGATTTAGCCTGGACTGGTAATCCAATTGTATGAAATATGGCTAAATACGAATTGACGAATTATAGATTTGTACACTATAAGTGTACTACTGAGTATCCATCGAAATTCCAATAAATTCAACGAGATAAAACTCATGAATAGTGTAAGTAACATGGAAATGTTGAGTACATGAAAATCATGGAATTGATAAGCTCATCATTCATCTATGTATTGATATTACATGAAAACTATTGGACTAACTTAAGTGTTGAGATTGTTTATGATAGGGTAATATTCCATTATTTGGATAAATGTGTGTTTGATTTAATTAATGGATATATGTGGTAAGTTAAATTCTTGTTACATGAACTTATTAAGCACTAAGTGCTTACTCTGTTTTATTTTTCCCTGTTTTATAGTGCTCGAAAGCTCGAAAAGGTAGAAATAGGTCGGAGCCTCATCACACTATCAACCTACACATTTTGGTATATAAAGATGTTCGATTTTGGCATAATGGCATGTATAGGCTACTTATATCAATGTGTATGTTGAAATGGATGGATGCAAACTTAGCTATTGGTATGGATAGTGTTAATGTAATTTTGGTATGTTTATAAAGTAAATTATGGTTTTCATATATGATGAAATGGTTCAAATTAATAGATTATATATGTAAGATTATGAGATAAGTTTTGCACCAAATGTGCATGTGAAAATATGGCTTATTGTATGATGAAATTGGTTGGAAATCATATATGAATTGCTTGGCTGGTATTAGAATGGTTTGGTGCAGGTATGGGATGAAAATGGGTGAGAAATGAGGTTTGGATATAGCCTTATTTTGTCCACACAGGTAGACACACTGGCGTATGTCTAGGCCGTGTGTGACACACGGTCTGGTACATGGGCGTGTGTCAAGGCCGTGTGTCCCCTGCATCCAAAAATTCAGAAACAGAATACCTTGAAATTGAGCACACGGGCTCAACACGGGTGTGTGCCTTACTTGTGTGAGGTACACGGCCTAGATACACGGGCGTGTGATACAACCGTGTGAAACCTGCACCTAAATTCGAAAATTAAAAATTAACCACATGGTCAAGCAACACGGGCGTGTGCCTTGGCCGTGTGAGATCAATTTACTCATGAACTGCAAGTTAAAAAGTTACACGGGTAAGGGATATGGGCGTGTGAACCCACACGGGCGTGTCACATACCACACGAGCATGTAACCCTTTGTTTTGAGAGAAATTTTGGGATTTTGCGAAAAATTCCCTATGATCCCAATTTAATCCCAGATTGATTCTAATACATTTTTCGGGCCTCAGGGGCCCAACCAAGGGACTTTATAGAAAATTTCGGAAAGTGAATAGTAAATGACTTGATTTATCAAAAATTATTCTGTAAACTCTGGTAATGCCTCGGAACTTTGTTCCGGTGACAGATATGGGTTGAAGGTGTTACACAAAGCAGTAAGTTGTTTTATTTATAAATGAATAGATAAAAAGAGAGTTGTCAGCTTTGGATCCTTTAAAGCCAATTTTTTGTAAGCCAATGTGAGACAAGAAAACCTAGCTCATAGGGCTTGTTTAAAACCGTACAAGGACTTCTTCAAAGAACATGCATGGTATAGCTTGGCGGGATCTCTAAAGCCTGTGGGTTGTTCCATGTAAACCAACTTTTCAAGTGTCCCATGTAAAAATGCATTGGATACGTCGAGTTGACGGATAGACCAGTTAGACTGGATAATAATAAATAAGACTAGACATGTCTATGGGTCGGGTCGGCCCCTAATAATAGATAAGACAAGAAGTAACCAACCTTTCTCTCCTTTCACAACCCACACCACATGCCATATACTGCTTCAAATACCTAAAACCGGCATTGAATCGCTCCAATCTAAAGTAATCTAACCCTACTAGCTAAAATCGAATCTTCTAGCCTCCTCCGTTATCATACTGATGGACCTCAATTGACTAGAAGAGTGGATTGTCCCTCCTCACCAGTCCCTAAATCACTGTCGGGCCATCCTCTATCCACCAGACATCATGTTTCCATCGAAATCTCTCTTTGGCCAATAGGTAAGCAACCCGATTGCCCCCTCTCTTAATATGCTGAAATTTACATCTCTCATAACTCAACACAATTCGTTTCGCTTCCCATATGTGTGGCTTACTAATTTCCGATCGATCAATGCATGTCGAGCTTCGTTATAACCACCATAGAATCCCCCTCAACCTCCACTGCCCAAAATCTCAACTGCTGTGCAAATCTAAGAGCCTGGTACTAGCCAACACCTTTGTCGCCAATGCATTTGGTACATATCTATTCCATAGGCAACCTACTCCCATTATTAGACCAGTGTGCCACCAACGCATCATAATTTTCTCAAAATTAAATTATTTAAAATTTGTCATTAATAAATCAAACAACAAAAAATGGTAACTAGAATTTGAAAGAATTAAAGAGATTAGATTAGCAGGAAATCCAGGAGGTAAGGTGAAGGGTCAAATGTCAAAACCAAAGGAAAACGCTACCAATGTCTCACTCCACACACGATTTTCGGCACAAATCCATTCACCAATATACTGTCGTCGAATCACCCAATGAAATCAACATAAATTATTAATAAAAATGAATTCGCCCATACAGAGACACAAGAACAAACATTCTTAATATTTTGAAGGCACAGCTAAAGTTTTCTTTTTCTTTTTCTTTTGCCTTTGCTTTTTACTTAATAAAACCAAATAATCTTCAGTGTTTCTTTATGTAGAAAAGAAAAAGGAGATAATTGAAATTGAAATCCATCGTTTAGTTTCAAGTCTTTGTCCTTTCACGTTTTCTATCATTTTCCGTTTAGGCAGCTGATCACGAAATTATTTCTGTCCGAGAAAGCTATAAACTCCTTTCCACAGATTTTCACTTTAAGGAGTTGGAAACTATTAGATTTCAGAACCTTTTTAAATACACTTTCAGTTTTTGCCAGATCTTGCTCTATTCTTCACTATCATCTTTCCGTTCAGGTAAGTAAATATTTGTAGTTTACTTTCCTTTTGTTTAAATTTATTTAAAGTTCAGTTTTCTGTTTGGTTCCCGAGAAAAAAATCGTTGTCTAATCTACAACCTGTGTGAGCATTCAATGTCTTACACTTGCTTAAACTAGATTTGATTATTTGAATGTTGTTTTAGTATTTCAGTTGTTTATGCTCGAGCTTGCTATGTTTTTTTCTTTTCTTTTTCTGCAGTCATTAAACTTTCTTGATTATTTGAGATATAATGATATTAAAATAATCGAAAAGGAGGTTGAAATCGGGAAAAAAATGATTACAGTAATAAAACCGGATTTTAAGCTCAAGTTTTAGGTATTGTTTATGTTTTTGGTCGTTTTGTTTTGTACTTTTCAACCTAAGCAAGCTCGGTTACCGCTCTGAAGTATTGCAGTTATCTTAATTTTTTGAATTCAACAATTTTAGGATTTCAGGTTTTTAGTAAAAAAGCACATGTTTACTTGACGACCAGGACAGGACTGGAATTTGTCTGGTTTTTGTGTTTGCCTGGTAACTTTGATCTTTTGCCAAAGGACTAGCACATGGTTGCTTGCTTTGTGAAGTTACTGGTTGAAGATTATCTGGATTCTTTGGTGGTACTTAGGCTGATTCTTGCATATTTACTATATAATATGATCCTTAGAAAACGAATGGAAGGGTCTCGTAGGTTGTATTTTGTTGGCTGCTTTCTGTATATTTTTGGTAAATTTGATTGAACTAGGATCTCATCTTAAAGTTAATGGCTGCAAAGTTGCTGTTTGAATCTCAGATCTTTGTTAATTTATTTTATCTGTAACTATTTGGTTTTGCTTTATTTTAACACAGTGTTTTGAAACATCAGGTCTTTATGCTGACGGTGTCTCTTTCTTTTATGGAGAATTGGCAACTGAATGACTACTAAATAATGCTTAAAGGCTCTCACAATCTGAATTTTGTGTCATTTGTTGTGCATATATGATCAGACGAATTTAAATAGTATGGGGATCTTTACACGCAGGTTCTCAACTTATGATGGCCTCTTTATTAGAAAGAATTATGTGTTTATGTGTAGACAAAGTTTCATAGATGTGGAAGTTATTTAACTTTTTTTCTATCTTTGTGACTGCAGTGTAGTTAGTAGAAAGCCGAATGAGAGCATGAGGCTTATTGTAACAACATTTGTTGGAGTAGTTTTTGGCTTCTTGATAGGATTATGTTTTCCAAAATTGTCGTTGACAAAGGTAGACAAACTATCTCTTAATTTTATTTTCATCATTTTGCTTCAATTCAATAATGATCTTTTTCATCTATATAATGGAACTTCTATATTTGTCTGAATATGACAGTTCAGTCTATCAACCAGCATTCTTACTGCTATTGATTTCAAATACACCGAGTACACTAAGTTGGGCCCCTCAAGCTCAACTCACGTGTCCCATCCAGTTGGTAATAATGGTAGCTCTGCTAACGTCACATTAAAGAAGGTATTCCTCCTCTCCTAATCTAGGCATTTCAAAATTATCTGAGAGAGTTTTTTTTTAAACCTTTTTTGTGCAGTTTAGTTTTCTGCACTTCCACTTTATTTATTCAGGTCGAGCTGTTTCTCCTGCATTATAGGTTTTAGGTGCTTGTTGAAGTGGGATTGGGAGGTTTTCCTTGTGAAAAACAAGGAAATAGTGTGGTCTACATGCCATTCAAACTTTTGGATGCAGAGGCATTTTCTTTTTCTTTCTTCATTCAGTTTCTTGCAGAATAATGGTTAAACACTATAGTTCTCATGGAAATCCTGGTTTACCTGTTGAATAAAATACCTAGACTATATATAAGACGAAAAAAGCCATCAATTGCACTCTTAGCCTAGCATGTCTCCTACCTGACTGAATATGTGCATGTATCATCTATATATGCACACATCTAGACCTATGTGTGAGTTGTGTGCATATTACTAGTACTTGGTATTTTGGTAGACATTGCTTTATTTTAGTGCTGGCTGATTATCCAAATGCGTTATTGGAATACATCTTTTACAACCACCATGTTCCTAGATTTGATGATTTTGTAGGACCTGAATAATATGGTGCTAGTCTGATATGCCATGTTTTGTTCTTCCTTTATGACTCTGATGCAGATTTGGGTCCCATCAAATCCTCGAGGTGCAGAAAGACTACCACCAGGAATTGTTAGAGCTGAGTCAGATTTATACTTACGCAGATTATGGGGCAAACCCAGTGAGGTGTTTTTCGCAAACCCGTTTGGCATACAACATAATTTGAGCCCTGAACCTTATTCAACTTTCAAATGCACATATGACTATGTTTAGCTTTGTCCTGTGAAGTTAAATTAGTTTTGTTTCAATTGAATAACTTTTGTAAATGGAAAACCTTTTGTGGAATTGCTGGAAACATCTCTTTCTACAAAGCTTCTTGTTCTCCATGTTCCACAGCATATGCTAAATTATAACTAAAACAGCAGACTTTGCTAAAAACATCTCTTATACAAACCTTTTCAAGATGCCTAACACATTGCAGGATCTAAACAAATTGAAATATTAATGTCTTAAGAGGTTGTTTGCATTATTAAGTTTATTCATGTGATCAAAATCATTATCACTTCTACCATTCCACAAATTAACAAAGAACTACATCAGATGAGTTTTTTTATTACCATGGTTGTGTTTTGACAATATTGCCATCTGCAGGATTTGACCAGCAAGCCAAAGTATCTTGTCACTTTTACTGTTGGTTATGATCAACGGAAGAATATTGATGCTGCAGTTAAAAAGGTCTCTCACACTCTCTCTCTCTCTCTCTCTCTTATGGGGGGGCAGGTGCCGAGATAGCATGGAGTTTCTGTTGCCCATGTGTTTGTTTTGCACATTTCAAGTTCTGTGACTAAAAATGTGCTTCCTACAGTTTTCAGGGAATTTTACTATCCTTCTCTTTCATTATGATGGTCGAACAACTGAATGGGATGAGTTTGAGTGGTCAAAGAAGGCAATACATGTGAGTGTTCGTAGGCAGACTAAATGGTAAGTAATTGTAATGGGAAAATAGATTTGCAAATTCAAGTCCTGCTTTTACTGGCTGGATGAATGCAATGCTTGGTAATTCTTGGTATTGCTTAAAAGTTTTAAAGATCTAACTATTAGGAGTTTTAACTACATAGGTGGTATGCCAAGAGGTTTTTGCACCCTGACATTGTCGCAACCTATGACTACATATTTATCTGGGATGAGGATTTGGGGGTTGAGCATTTCAATGCTGAAGAGTGAGTATTGGACATTGCAAGACTTCTTCATAAATGCTTCGTTTCAAGTTCAACACTTTTCCTTTAAAAGAAAGTTATACAAAGACGATGTTTTATTTATATCATTTTCAGATATATTAAACTGGTGAGGAAGCATGGACTGGAGATTTCACAGCCTGGTCTGGAACCAAATAAAGGGTTAACCTGGCAAATGACAAAGAGAAGAGGTGATCGTGAAGTTCACAAGTAAGAAAATTGGGAAAATTATACCATGAATTGTTGAAACCAGACTAATTAATTGAATGATACATAAATATTGTCATTTTCATATTTTGATTCAGAGAAACAGAGGAGAAACCGGGCTGGTGCAATCATCCGCATGTTCCTCCATGTGCAGCGTATGCATATCTTTGAGCATTGTTGCTTATTATCATGCCTTAATGCTCCATAGGTTTATTAACTAATAGTATTTGTTTTCTTTCATAAATGTAGGTTTGTTGAGATAATGGCTCCTGTGTTTTCACGAGACGCATGGCGGTGCGTATGGCATATGATTCAGGTATAAGGGTGTATTTCTCGCTCACTTTAGCGTTGATAGGTTTCAAATTGTTTTCCTGCCGTACATTTTATTGGTTTTGGTGTACGATGTCCAGAATGACTTGGTCCATGGCTGGGGTCTTGATTTTGCCCTCAGAAAATGTGTAGAGGTCAGGATCCTGTTATCCTTTTTATCTTTTTCTCTTATTCTCTCTGTATTTGTATGTTCCCTTTACGAATGAATTATCTGTTCAGTGATCGAATTGCAATACAACTATTTATTAAAGTATGGATACGTTTCTTTATAAACAGCCCGCCCATGAGAAGATAGGTGTAGTAGATTCTCAATGGATTGTTCATCAATCCGTTCCCTCTCTCGGGAACCAGGTAATGGCAACATTGATTTTCTCCTTTATTATTATTAAACGTTTGATATGCTTGAATGAAGCACTTACTATAAATTTGGTTTTTGTTAGGGAGAGTCATTAGATGGGAAGGCACCATGGAAAGGGGTATGTAAAATTTCCTTGTTTCTTGTCTCCCCTTCGGCTTTTTTCTTTCTATAAGTTATATATATATATACACAAACGCACACAGGAGGGAGGTTGCAGTTATTTGAATCTCAAATTTATAAAATGTTGCATTTTAGAAGCAGTATTTTTCTTTTATGGAGAAATATTTGTAAGATGGTAATTGACATTTAAAAAATTAATAATGTGAGTTGTGGAATTGGCAGGTAAGGGAGAGGTGTAAAAAGGAATGGAGTATATTTCAAACGAGGTTTTCAAGGGCGGAGAAAGCATACTTGAAGGAAATAAATTCAACATCTCATTAGGAATATATATATATATATATATAGCAAAGCAAAACTAGAAAAGCTAACCCTATCTATACTTTCATTATCAGTTATTACCCCACCCCCGCATTGGGGTTTCATCGGATCTTCAAGTATTCAATCATAAAACCTCACTCCCAATACCTGTTGCGTTCCCAAGCGAGTCTCAGATTTTATTTTAGAACGATTCTTCTTATTATTATTCACATAAAGTTTGATGAAATGCATCATTGTTTTTTGTAACCACAACTTTCTGGTCCCCAAATCACATTGAAATTTTAATTCCCATTTTTTTACTTTTTGAAATTGGAATCAGAATCAAAATATTCGTTTGTGTGGGTAATGAATTTATGAGTTTGGTTGATTCGGGTGAAGTTTTGGTTATATTTTTATGAATAAATTTATTGAGAGCATCTTGGCCAGCTTTATTGCCACCGCATTGGCTGCGGCTTCCAAAAACATGATAGGATTATGAGGACATCTGTGTCTTTACTTACTGTAATCTTTCAGATTTTAAGCCCTTTCAAAGATTGGAAATAAAAATGGGAACAAAAGAAGTTTTGGCAACAGTCTATAATGATTTTATTAGATTACGGAAAGTGGTATGGCAAGCACGAACATGATTAATATGAACAAAACCAACGTGTCATCCATGACATTGAATGAGCTACAAACACTGGAAAACCAGGGCTGTTGAGGCAAATCACATTCCTGGATTTGCAATATTTAGGCCCCCCCAATCACGACTAATCATTTTTCAATATAATATTGTAAGATATAACATATTTAACTGGTATCCGAATTAAAACAATCTATAAGATGCAAATTGGCAGTTTAAAAAAAAAACCAACAAAAAACTGGGTGAATTAGAGGGCTATAAACAATTTATGTGAATTAGAGGGCTATAAACAATTTATCAAAATTGTTCTGCTTTTTTAAATGAATTGATGCAAAATCTACGAAGCAATTCAGAGTTTGACCAATACTCGAACCGAGATTTTAACCTTTTAATTCAGCTGTTGGATGATTGAGTCTTTTAACTAATTTTCTGGTTAAAATTAAAATAATTGCCTGGAAAACCCACTCTGATACTTGTATTAAACAAATATCGTTTAGTGCCACACATTATTATAAAATTCCAATAATAAAAATATCTTTTTTCTGACAGAGAGGATTATCATGCTATGGCCATGCTGCTTTCCTTGACATTTGTGCTGACTCCAGAATTAGTCCCACAACCTTTTGGCCTGTCTTGCAACTTCCATCCATAGAAATAGAAATTGCCTGGAAATTAACTCATTTGCTAGCTTCAACTTGTATTTCAACATAGGGTTGAAAATGAGCTGTTCTTCCTCCTCAAATCCAATAATTATAAGCATTCTCATAAACAAACAATCAAGGGGAACAAATTAAGGAATTCCATAAGAACATGTATGAATAAATTGTCTCAAAACAAAACTTCCCAACATAGGGAAATCACAGGGATCTCAAACTAATGTATCAGAGACTCATTCTAAGTAATAATACATCGCTCAGTGAATGAAATATCCTCCACCAAGTAAAATCTCAAATCATGAAAAAGAAAAAAGAAAAGGTATATACAAACCGAGAATTTCCAGGCATTTATCCAACTCTTCAATCATTCTGCCAAGGAACTGGAAAAACATTTTAAGCTGGATAAAAGACAAGGCTGCTCAGTGAGGTGTCGCAGTCGTTAATCATTCAATCGAACCCTTTGTCAAGAGTCGCACACCGGCAGCACCTCCGACTAGCCTTTACAGGTACAAACATTTCAAGTTATTCCAAGAATCACCCGCTTTCTCTCATACAATTTCCAGGCAAAAGAAACTTGTATTTATCTGCATTCTCTAGAAGAAATGATGGGAGATGAACAGCTGAGTAGGAATGAGGGATAGGTCCCATTTTCCCGATTATTTCCTTGAATGTGTACTCCTCCGGAAGCATGTCGAATAGATCAGCACCCTTGCAAATTACTCTCTGAATCCTTTTCGGGTTCAAATAGTGTGAGAACCTCACTCTATCATTATGGCTGTAAGCTTTCATCTTAAATATGAACTCGCTGATGTGGCGGAAGCAAAAGCTGCAGTGCCAACCCGCATCTGCCAGAATCTCATCCGACTGGCGATAATGCGCATACCTTGTTTTCCCTGTTTGATACCTATGGACAGATGCCCTCCAGCTGTTGTTATCCACAAGAAACTCAAAGGAATAAAGATAATTCTTTAGCCGAAGATGAAGCACTTGAGGTATGTCATCACACCACCTGAGGAGGTTGATAGTATGTCTGCTTGGTATCTCATCAACATCCGACATTATCAACAAGTCATCGTCTGTAATTCCTGCAATTTTGAGAAGTTGGTCTAATGCTACTCGCTGCAAAGCCTCCTCAACAAAGGGGTTTTCTCCTTTCTTAAACCTTCCTCCAATTGTCCCATAAGTCAACCGGGGCTCAACAAACTTGAATTGATCTCGATTGCTAGCAAAAACCATAGGCTTTGGAATTCCAGTAAATGTGGAATTAGACTCGAGAAGAACAAACTGTGTAATGTATGGGTACAACTCTTGCCACCGTAGAGTAAGAATATCCACCTCATTACTAAACAATACCGCATCATAAACCCGTCTTGGAAATTCACGAATCCCCCAACCGTGAAGTTTGCAGAGCGTCTCCATCGACACATTTTCATGATAATAATGTGGGATATCATGGAAAGGTTTGGGTGGTGATTCCCACAGTGGCCGAAGAAAGTATGAAATCTTCTGGCCATGAAGATATACACCAAATATACATGTCGGAATCATAACAAATACAAAAATGTAAGTTTTGAAATCAATGCCGCGCAGTATACAACGGATTCTCGACATGCTCAACCGGCTTGATTCCTGTAGCATACAGAAAATACTATTATTAACACTAATCAAATTATCAACATATATATAAATATCAAACTAACATTTAAAACAAGTCAGGCCAACTCCAAATACATTAAAGAAGAGTACAAATCTAGCTGGGGAAGTAACCATCCGTGCCCCCAATAAGCATATCATAATGTAGAAGGGGAAATTTAAAGAAGCAACGGAATATATGCAGCGTAATGAGCTTTTAGATTCTTAGAAAAGTATGATAGAAGCTAAAAAGTGTGTGTATATATATATATTTATGTAATAACTAAAAAAAAAAAACATAAGATTCCTTTCAAAACTAGCAATCCAATACCTTAAAGGCAAGTCAAAAGTTTCGTAAACAGAGCCCCCAAATATTTTATTTGTTGGCTTTCTTACATTTTAGGCATCAATTTCTTTTTTTAGAGTTTTGGTTGAAGAAAGCTAAATTGTATTAAGCTCTTCATAATAGTAATGAATAAAACCCAACAAAATGGTTAAATCTGATTAATTTGTAATCGATAACAAGATCAAGGAGCAAACTGTGAATGCCCAAATCAAAAGCAAAGACATTTGTGTGAAATTTAATTTAAATCCCCCAAAAAACAATAAGATCAAGAGCAATACCTAGCAGCTAAGCCGTAGATAAATGATCGATATAGTTAAGATCTAAAAATTTGAACCCCTCACATTCCCACTTAAAATTAACAATAAAAATCTAATAAAAGAGATGAGAAAGAGTAAAATACCTGGCCACAAACATCTCCACAGATATCATCAGATTTTTTAGAACAATAATGTCCTCCTCCTTCATTCATCATCCACCACATATTTGTTTTTCAGAAAAAAAAGAAAACCCAAGAAAGAGAAACCTTTTTACCTTCAGCTAAAAAAAAACCCAGATAGATCAAGTTGAAAGTGTCTAGATCTCCGGCTCCCTCTTTTCTCTACTCTGGCGGTTAGCTATAATATCTCTAAAAGAGGAAAACCCAGAAAGGTCCAAGGGGGAGAGAGAGGGGGAGAGAGAGAGTGAGTGATCTGTGATGTTAATGAAAAGGATTAACGGAAAAATGACGCTTTAAATAGTTAGTTTATAGAAGCAAAAAAAAAAAGAAAGAGGAAAGGAAAAGGGGGTGTCTGTCTATCTGTGAATGGGTGGCAGTTGTTAAGACTAATGCCCCAATGGAAGAGAGAAGAATACAAATAAATAAGGAAGGTTTAAAAAGAGTGAAAATAGCCGTTTCTCTGATCGTCTACTCTCTCTCTCTACCTTTCCTTTAAATAAATTTCTTCTGAGGAAGAAAATAAAGCATACTGTTTCTCTACGTTTACTGTTTTACCCTTGGGTTTTCTTTTCTTCGTGGCTAAGTCACAGGTGTTAGGGTGAGGGTAGTTTAGAGAATATGAAATTAAAGGGAGCGATAATTGGACCGGGTTGGATACGCGTTGGAAATTGGGGGAATTTGACTTGGCTCACTTACGTTTCATCACTCACTAATCTCATTTCATTTGAGTTGATGCGATGCGACTGTGTCGTGTCCTCCATTCCTCCTCCCTTTCTTTGCTTCAATCCAGGTAAGTTTAGGCCTACAGACACGTGGCTCTCTCCCATCTCCATTGAGCCGGATTTTTTCTTTCTTAAATTAAAATGGTTGAGCCGGGTTTTTAATGCACGCGCCTTGGCTAATCTTGCCTTTTTGGACTTGGTTTTGGCTTAATATAGTTTACCTTTCAAATTTTTTTTGTTTTTTTGGGTTCATAATTAATTTAGCATTATTGTATTAAGGTTTAGATATATTTTATTTTTTTAAATAAAGATTAAATTAATTATTTTTATTTAAAATATCTATTTCTATTATTAAAAATTAATGTGATTAACAAAATAATTAGATAGTTATATGTTGTATGCCACTTATACCTCATTCTAACATATAAAAATTAATTTTTAACTGTAATAATAAACAAAAATTTTAATAGAACGACTAATTTATTTTAATTCCTTGTAATACTTAAATTTTTTTAAAAAAAGTTATGGATAAAAAATTATTCTGAAATTTTACAAATATTTGGGCTTACAATAAAAAGAGTTTAAATATATAAGAATATTAAATTTTTAAGGATTTTTTTGGCTTATGCCATGATTTTAATTAAAAAAATATTTTACTTATTCGATAAAAAAACAATTTTTTGATTTCAAAAGTTGTGCCAACAATGCTAAAAGTATGAATGATTATTAATTTAAGCTTCATAAGTTTGAATTATTCAACAAGTCCTTCCTCTTTTGATAAAATGGGCATTAGTATTAAAGAATATCAATTTTGTATTTAAATTATTTTGATTAAATTCTGTTTAATATATTTTTAAATAGTTTTAAGAAAATTTTAATTCAATCTCAAAAACAAATAATTGGAATTATAATTTAAAATTAAAATCATTTTTTATAATAGTGATTTAATTTAGATTATTTTTAAAAATGTGAAATCCGATCAATATACTATAATTTAAGTTTATCTTTTTATTTATATTTTATTAAATAAAAAACTAAACCGAGACTATTAAAACCAAATAAAATAATTAAATTTGCATCTAAAATTGAAATATTGTTTTTTAAAAGAAGATCAAAGCCATGAATTTGAGCTAGCTACAACTCCACTAATCTTAAATTAGATAGAACAGCAAAAGCATTGAAAATGATTAATTATAATAAGAAAAATAATAAATATAAAAGAGGAGGAATGTGGGTCCTACCATGAGGATGTCCGGTGATTTGGGCGCCCCTCGCTTCTATTAAGGACCCACCCACGGCTGAGGAGCACATGGTTTAATCATTCAATTTTTATGAGATGCTCACCTATTTTCTCTACTTATTATTCCTTTTTAATTTTATAAAAAAAATTCCCTTTTAACATGATGTTCATTTTTATTGTTTTTATTAGGGTTAATATATATAGTTTCTCTCATGAATTGGTTCAATTTTTCGTACAATGATATTTAAATTTGTATTCTATTATATATATTGTTTCAATTTATTACTAACTTATTTTTAAGGATTAATATATAAATTTTTCTTAAAATTTATTAAAAAGTATTTAGTTGGTATCTAAATTTCTTTAAAAAATTATAATTTTTAAATTATTTATATTTTTAAAAGATTTTTAATTTTTTAATTTATGTCCACCACATGTCATACTAAAAAGCTGACACGTGTCTCTATAGGATTGGCCATCAGTGCCATGTTAACAGTGTTAGTGTGAAAGTATTAACCTAAATAACAAAATACAAGTTCAGGTATTAACTAGGTGTTGGGATGAAAATGAACACGACGAAATATCACAGAAACACAATCGATATTCTTTCGCTCACAAAAAATCATTCTGGTAATTATGGCAAATCTAATAACACAATAAATCAACAATTAGTGAAAATCAACCACAATGTCGCAAGCAAAAATAATAAATTGAGACAAGCAACTTTTACGTGGAAAATCCCCTAATCTGTCTCCATCCTCAGATTAGGGTTACAAAATATTATAGAACAATTCAAAACATTTAAGTTCAAATAAAAACAATTATGCAGATTATCTAATAACATTCAATAATTCATTTTAATCGGGAAAGAAATACACGTATAGGCCTTAAACCAAGCCTACGGGGACTTAAAAATAGTTTAGAATCAATCAGAGACTATTTTGAAACAAAACAAAAAAATGGAAATTTTGAAATTTTTTGAAAATAGGGTCATACAGCCGTGTGACAGAGCCCAAACCGTGTGGCTCAAAAACATAGTCATGTGGCTACTTCACATGCCTGTGTAACTAACTTTATCCATGTCATATAAGGTCAAACGACCATGTAACTCACTGTGACCTTGTAGCTTAAGATCACACAGTCGTATTGCTAGGCTATGTAACTTTCTATGCTCATGTGGCTTAGGGTCACACAGCCGTGTAACTCTTTGTGCCCGTGTGGACCAACTTGCACTGAAAACAAATAAGACACACGGCCGTATGAATAGGCCATGTGTGACAAACGATTATATCGCAGCTCGTGTCCCAGGTTGTGTGTACCTTAAAAAGTTTGCAAAACAAGGCACATTTTCATCCAAAACTTAGGTACCAAGCCAAATCAAAATCAACCAATTCCATATCTTAAAAACACATTTAACAGGCCTAAAACATGCCAAAACATTCATCCTAAGCACCTAACCAATATGTCCTCATTGACACCACAATTTAATTACCAAACCAAAACTCATTTCAAACCAAAGTGATTGCATTCAAAGTTCTCTAACACCTTTAATAACTCACACCAAAATCACCATTCCATTCAATCCATAACTCAAATTGCTATATTCAAACACTTTCATATGACTTATACCAAATATATCAAACAATTCTCACAACATATACATAACAAAACCAACATATTCACATGTACTAAAATCCATCCAAAGACAATTATCATTCAAGTTTAACAAACTCACAAGTAACAACTAACATAATTACAAATCACCTATTACATGCCATATAACCAAAAGTGAACATTCAAAAACTATTAAAAGACTTCCGAATAGTGTGGTTTCTTCAAGTTGATCCGACCGCTCAATTTCCACGAAATGCTATCTAGAAGGAAATAAAATAAATAACACAACTAAGCTTTAATAGAGCTTAGTAAGTTCAAAGGTTAAAACAATAAACTTATTGAATAAACATATCTATTATAGAATATAGAAAATAAACCGAAATCCTTTCAACCATAATCAAAATACGGGTGAGCTCTATGCTTAAATGCAAATGATACAATCTAATCAATTACGTTATACTATAGAAAATATGCCCGATGAACGTTATAATAGATTCAAATATGCGGTTAACCATCCAGAACACACCTAGGCACCAAGTGCCAAGGCCATAGTCTAACTGTAACACCTCTAACCCGTATTCGTTGCCGGAACAGGGTTACAGAGTATTACAGAACAACAGTGTCGAAACTATTTTTTTTTAAAACGGGGATCGACTAGGGTTTTGAAAATGAAAATTAAAACGGGAGTCGCCACCAATCTTTTTTTATTTAGGTGCGATTGGATCACCTAAAAATTTGGATGTTAAAGACATTCTCGTTTCGAAGTTGTAAAATGTCACATCCAGTAAGTTAAGACACGACATTTTAAATCCTCAAAAATAAGCTTGTCTTTAAATTTTTATTGAAATTTCATGTATTTTAAAGTTTAAAAGGATATTTAGCTGTTTAGGTTAAATGAAAAAAAAATTGAAACCCAATAAGTTAGGGTATGATTTCTCGAATTTCCTAAACGTAAAATATTGCCTCATTTTGAAATTTTTTTAATAATAACGATTTCAAAACCGAAATGATACATGCTATTTAGTTTGTTTGGGCAATAAAATACAGATGTGATTGTAGGGCCTAAATTTTGCCCGGGCCCTTACATTCAAACAAAATTGGTCCAAACTTTAAATCCAAATGCCTAGCCCATCAGCTTAACCTAACCCAAACTAACTAGACCCATTACGAACCCTCAACCCTGAACTAAGCCCAACACCCAGTAGCCCAATACAACAAAAAACCCTTGCAGCAGCAATGTTTTTGCGCCGCATCAGCCTCCTAGGATACGCCTCACATGTTGCCCACGCCTCGCGCGCCTCGCCCACGTCTGTGCTCCACCACGTCACCCACCGTGCGTACTTGCGAAAAAGACGGAGTAGTAACAAACCCAACATCAGAAATAACAAGAAAATCTAAAGCGACCTTGTAATTTCATTTTTTTTTGGTTTTTGATTCGGCTATATAAAGCCTATGTAAAACATTGTAAAGGGGGGTCTACGGAAAAACAATACGAATTCAGTGGCATATTTCGAATACAGAAAAAAGATTCCAAAAGAAATAGATTGAAAATTTGAAGGTCTTTTTCCTTTTTTTTTTGTTTTTTTTTTATCTTTCATTTTTATTTTATTTTTGTGTGAAGAACAATAAAAACTAGAAAGGGGGAGAAATCCTTTACGTTTGGCCCATCTTCGCGTGTTGCAGGCCACCGGGTACGGTGGTAGTCCTGTGGCGCCACGGAGAGTTCACCACCGAAGAACAAAAGGGGAAGGGGATTGAAGCCTATAAGTTTTTTAAGATTAATGGTAAGGGAAAGGGAAAACCCTTCATCTTTTTGTTCTTTTGTTTGAAATAGCAGCAGAGAAAATGGGTTTCAATCAAAATTTTTGGGTTTTAATCAACTGACCAAAACAGTGTCGTTTGGAAGGGTGTGGGGTCTGCGCCTTTTTACCTTAAAGGGTCAATTTGCGTATCCAATCCCCACGCATTTTTCTATTTCCAAAATTTGCTTTGTTCGTTTTTTTAATTTCGCCCGGGGATTTTGTGTTAATGTCATTTTAACCTGCATTTAGATGCTGCGTTTATAGGTTTGGGATAATTTCGTTTTTGATCCCTATTGGTTGGCACGCGTCATACTTCGGTCCTCTTATCTTTTATTTATTTCGAATTAACCCCAAAGTTTGGTTTTAAATTCAATTCAGTCCCTTTTTAATTTTTTTGACATTTTTATTAATTAAATTAGTCAATTTGAATTTTATTATTTTTATATTATTATTTATGTTATTATACTTAGTATTAACATTTTATTATATTTATCATTACTATTTCTTTTATTAACGTTTTTTCATAATTAAACTCTATTATTTTTGTTACTATATTACTATTATTCATATTTTATTATTATTATTATTTTGACTTTCTAATACTATCATTATTAACCCATTGTTATTTATATTATTATTTTCTTTCTCATTTTTGTTAGTAGTCTGCATATTATTATTGATGAGTTGTCATTTTCTATTTCATTATTATTTTTTTTATTTGTATATTATTTTCATTACTATGAATTTGCCTTTTTTACGACCACTATTTCATTATTATTTTTAAGACCAATTTTTTTTATTACTATTATCCTCTATTACTGTTATTATTATTAAATATTTTTAATAGCCTGTTATTATTAATATATCATTCTCATCCTTGTTGACTTATTTTTATAATTACCTTTTTATTTTAATTATTATTTCTTTTATTTCATTTAATCTTTTTCCCTTATTTTATTTCTTTTTTTTTAACTTTTCTCTTTATTTTAAATTTTTATTTATTCATTGTCTTTGTTAATTTCTTCCTTTATTTATCTATGATTATTTGTTCCTATTGACATTACATACGTTTTCACGTCTATTGTATCTCAATTACGCATATCTTTTAAAACATCACATCTTTTCTCAAAACTCGTAGAAATGATTCTTCAAAATAAGGCAATGCTCGATATTTAGGAGCTTCGAAGGAATTGTGCCCTAACTTACTGAGTTTTGATTTTCTCTTCGATCCTAAGTAACTGAGTACCCTTTTGAAAACAAGACACATGAGTTTCAAATAAAAGCTTATTTTCAGGAATTCGAGATATTGCACCCTAACTCACTGGATGTGACATTTCGTTATCTCGAGGTAAGGATTTCAAAAAACAAAGGCAATGTTTGATATTTGAGAATTTTGAAAAATTGTGCCCTAACTTACTGGGTTCCAATTTTTCATAAGGACCAAGTAACCGGATATCCTTTTTAAACCTTAATGCATGTGTTTTAAAAATCAAAGACAAGTTTGGTTTCGAAGGTTTGAAGTGTTGAATCCTAACTCACTGGGCATGACATTTTCCCCTTTCGAGATGAGTAGGTCTTTACATTTTATCCAATTTACTCAGGTTTCCTTTTAAATAAAAGGACCGTATTTTAAAATCTTTTCAAATTTTCGACACTAAGACATTAACTAATCAGTTAGGTACCAATTTTGGGCATTACGAGGGTGCTAATCCTTCCTCGTACGTAACCGACTCCCGAACCTATTTTCTTAAAATTCGTAAACCAAGATGTTTTATAAGGTGGCCCAATTACACCTCAAAAATGGATTGGTGGCGACTCCATGTTTTTAAAGTCAATCCATGTTTTTTTCAAATTTAAAAATGGTTTTGACAGCTTGGCGACTCCACTAGGGAATAATAAGAGAGTCAAGCCGTAAATTGATTATTTCATGTCGTTTTTTTCCGAAAATTGAAAACTTGGTTTTAACATACGATCCTCCCATGACATTTCATCTATTTCTATGTTATGGTTTTTATTATATTATTCATGTTTTTTTTCAAGTTTTTCTATATTCTTTCACATTGCATTGCATGACCGTTTGGTCACACCCTTTTAAGTGGAAGCGAGAAACTACTCCTTCGTGAGGTTTTCACCTCCGTGCAGGATAGTGAACCGCTTTCAGGATACATCTGTACCTATGTCTTCGTGAGATTTTCATCTCCGTGCAGCCATAAGGAAATATATTCCCCTGAACTGAACTTGGTCCATATGAGCCTATAATGGGTGAGGATTGAGGAATCTGCTGGTTTAGGTACCTTAACTCTAGAGCCAAACCACATGTAGAAAACCCTAAGGGCCCACCTTAGGAAGAACTACGCCAAACCCTAGGATCACCTCGATAGGTGTTTGTTTCTTTTTTATCTACTTTGAGTTATGTTTCTGGTATATGATACTAACTTGTTTGCCATGTTTGCATGTCATTTCATATTTAAAAGGTGTTAATTCATGTTCGATTACTGAATTAGAAAGCTTGTTATGGGGGATGAATTCCTTGATAAAGTAGAAGATAATACGGCTGTCCATATATATAGTCTATTTTGTGTAAAGGATTTTGTCTTTTAGTAAAGTTATTCTAAATGAAATTGAATCAGAATTGACACATTTTATTTTTGCATGCATATCGTGCATTTGCATAACATCACATCATGTGTATTAAATTCGACAAAAGAACCCTATTAACTAAGAGATCGTATTTTAGTTACCCTAGAACATCGTTACTATACTCGAAGAAAAACGAAAGCTATGGATCAGAGGTTAGAAAAATTGGAGCAAATGCGAAAAGAGATGCAAGATCAGCTCTAAGCTTAGATACAAGAACAGTGGGCTAGGATCCAGCAAGAGATAAGGGATCAAATGCAGGAATCCCAGAAAAATATGCTAGAATCCCAAAATAACATGATAAGCCAGCTCACACAGCTGTTTAAGGGAGGGTCTGACAAAGGAAAATGCCCTATACTGGAAATGACAATAAAGACTCTGCTTATCCTCCGGACTTTGCCTCAGCAAATTCCCAAGTTCAACCACCAAGAGTGTCCGTTAATATCAAACCCCAGTATCAATATGGTACTCCGGCACCGGTAAACTTCCTAACAGGTTCGAGCTCCAACCCCAGAGATAATTTGGCAAAACCGACGGTCCCTAACTTTGATGATGCAGCAGAAGAGGAAAAAGTAACGGCGGAGCTCCCAAAACAATTCGAGAATCGATGCAAATGGTTGGAGAAGAAGTTCAAAGCATTGGAAAGCGATGATTACCAATGCGGAATGGATGCTAAAGAGTTAAGTCTGGTACTAGATCTGGTACTCCCTCTAAAATTCAAGATGCCTGAGTTTGAAAGATACAACGGGACCAGTTGCCCCGAGGCCCATATTATAATGTTCTGTCGAAGAATGACGGGATATGTCAACAATGATCAGTTGTTGATTAACTATTTTTAAGATAGTTTAATTGGGGCTGCGACAAAATGGTACAATCAGTTGAGTTGTACCCAGGTCAAATCATGGAAAGATTTAGCGCATGCCTTCATGAAGCAGTATGGCCATGTAACGGATATAGCGCCTGACAGGATCACGTTACAGAACATAGAGAAGAAGTCGAGCGAAAGCTTCAGGCAGTATGCACAGAGGTGGAGAGAAGTAGTCATACAAGTACAACTACCTCTTTTAGAGAGGGAAATAGCAATGCTTTTCATCAACACTCTAAAAGCCCCGTTCATTAACCATATGTTGGGAAGCATTACCATGAGCTTTCCAGATATAATAATGTCCGGTGAGATGATAGAGAACGCGGTAAGATGCAGGAAGATAGATACAGGAATAAGTACCCAAAGGTCAACCCCAAAGAGAAATAAAGTGAACAATGTGAGCAAAGGGTATTCCAAATTGGTCACCGTAGGCCAGCCGAGGGCCATGACTACTAGCCTTCAAGGCCCCTCAAGGCAGGAATCTAGTTCGAGGCTGAACTCAGAAAAACTCCAGTTCACTCCCATCCCGATGACTTATAGAGAGTTATACCACAATCTGTTTGATGCGCATGTGGTATCTCCGTTCTACTTGAAACCTGTGCAACCCCCATACCCTAAGTGGTATAATGAAAATGCCCAATTCGAATACCACGCGGGAATCACGGGGCACTCGATAGAAAACTATATCCCTTTTAAGAAGTTAGTCGAAAGGCTTGTTAAAATGGGCATTGTGAAGTTTGACAATCAGTTTGGTATAGAAAATCCGTTACCCAACCATGCTGATAATGGGGTAAATGCGATAATCGAGAATACAGGAAAGAGAATTTAACAAGCATTCACCTTTGCATACTTAGAAGTGTTTTGAACAATGGGACGGTGGAAGAGATCCCTATATTTTTTAGGGCTAATCTAGAGTAATATTCAAAACACACTTGTTGCTTCAAGTCTAGAGGCCATAAGAATCTTTTTATGAAATAGGCTTATGTCCAGCATCTTTATTTCAATAAAATGCATTTTCGTTGCTTATTTCAAACAACTATTCTTTTATTTTCATTTCCTTCATGATTATACCACACAGTAAATATTCTTGGATTCTTTTGTTTTTCGGATCTTACTTCACCCTTATTACAGGTCTCCAGATATCAATGATATGAGTGACACTACTACTAACTTAGAATCTCCTTTTAAGCGAGATATGTGTTTAGTGGGACCTCAGGACTTTGAAAGATGACTGGGACTATAGTTTATCTCCTAATATGTTAACGACAGTGAACAGGATAATAAGCAAACCTCATGTTAAAAAGAATCAGTGGAACCCATAATATTCTTCTATGTGGGGCATGTATGTCAGGCCGATTTCGCCAAAAGCCTCTGACGAGTATCGATTCATCTTTTTGTGGTCGTTGATTACGTTGCCAAGTGGACGGAAGCTGCTGACGTGAGGTCAACAGCCAGCAGATTCTATGTCAGTATGGAATGCCAAAAGGATCACATCTAACGATGTACTAAATTTAAATAACAGTACGATATCAGAAGCGCCCGATCTGTTTAAGATTAAACACCATATCGCCCGAAAATAAACGGTGCAAAAAAGTAAAAAAGATCATGAGAGCCTCTATCAGAACCTCTACCGGGGTAACGTTTTCTCATTGATTTATGAATGAATGCGGTTTTGTCTGTTGAATTCGAGTTCTCTTCTCTATGGATTTTGTCAAAGTTAAAGTCAGTTAAAGGAGAATAAATCCAATTCCGATGATTAAGCGAACCTGATTGAAGAAAAGAGGTTGGAAACTATCCGTTACGGTCAAATATACCAAGATGATATGAAGTGATGACGAAAAGATCGTTCCAGAAAATTTCATCAAGGAAACTTAGTTTTGAGAAAATCCTTCCTATACAAAAGTATCTAAGAGAAAATGGATGTCGAATTAGGAATGACCTTATCCATGGAGGGCATTGATGTTGATTAAGGTAGATGGTAAGAACCGGCCTAACCTTGTGAATTTGGATTCAATCGAAGAATACTTCGCTTCTGAAAAAAGGAAAACAAAGAAAAACAAAGAAAATAAAGAGAAAAACAAAAAGAAAAAGAAATGAAAAGAAAATGAGAGGCCAATGCGAAAACCCGCAAAGGGCGCCTTGAGACCAAAGGGGATTTGAGTTGAAAACCCAAAAAGGGAAGCTCAAATTTTGATCAAAAGTGGGGCATGCGGTAGTCTTACTATGCCTGAGTTGACAATGAGGAAATATGCTACATCTTGAGGCATTGACAAAGTACTTCGGATCTCCTAAACACTTTGAGCTCGAAATGGTTATTAGGAAGTTTGTACGGAGAAGCTCAGGCTGCGATATCCTGGGCACCTAATTTTCCGTTTTTACCCATTTTGAATTTGTTATCTTTGATTACCTTGTTTCTTTCAGGATATGTTCCCAATAAATTTCCTTCTTGAGGCATTTGCTATATTTGTTTAACTTATTTGTCTCGGGCTATGCTCCTAATTAACTTACTTCTTGTCTATGGTTATGATATTTGTCGAGCATTTTGTATTGAAATAAAGATTAAAGGACTAATAATACTTTCACAAAAGAGATTCCGCTTATTACTCTAGAAGTTTCTAAATATTTAGAATTTACCAAGCCTAAAGGTTGGAATTGTCTGAGAGACTACCTCTTAAAATTTTCTGTCAAAGATATCAGAGACAAATATTGCGTTGATGATACAATCTTGACAAATAACAAGCAATGTCAACCCAAGCTTTAAAAGGGGATCATTCTCGAGAGAAAAATGAATATTCTACATTTGTAAAAATATCAGGCATACATATCTGGTCATAACACCTAAGGAACGGTGTAACAGACAAATTGATGGAAGAAGAGTCAAATCCTATACCCTTGAATTGCGGTGGAAATGGATTGAAGAAGAATCAAATTATATTCCCCTGAGTTGCAGTGGGAGGGTTTGAAGATGGTGCAAGCTTTATGTCCTAATAGCACAATGGACTGGACCATGAACTTATAGTGGGGCAAACCAGTTGAACAAAATGGGAATATTTCTACGAGTTTTCTATCAGAAAATATCAACTGAACAAGAAGACCCATGTCAGTGAAGCGACAGCCTTAATAAACAGCGAATAATGGTAGCCCAAGCATTAAAAAATGGGATCATTTTCATGACATTCTGCATTCATACAAATGACATTCATATTATATTTAGTTAGGAGCATTTAATTCATATTGATCATGACATCCTAATCATTTGGCATAAGCATAAACCCCAGGAAATCACTTCTACAGATGGATTCCCTAGTGGACAGTGTAGCAAGATTGATTAAAATTACAGATTTCGGCAAGCCTTATCTCCACTGAGCAGGAGTGGAGTAGGCTAAATATATCAGATCTTATCCCACTGAGTAGGAGTGGAACAGATCAAATTTCAGCGAATCTTATCTCCATTTATCAGCAATGGAGCAGATTCAAACCACCAGTCTTATCCCACTAAGTAGGAGTGGAACAGGTTAAATATAGCAGATCTTATCCCACTAAGCAGGAGTGGAACAAATCAAATTTCAGCGAATCTTATCTCCATGTATCGGCAATGGAGCAGATTCAAACCACCAGCCTTATCCCACTGAGCAGGAGTGGAATAGATCAAATTTCAGTAGATCTTATCTCCATGTATCGACAATGGAGTAGATTCAAATCACTAGCCTTATCCCACTGAGCAGGAGTAGAGCAGGTTAAATACAACAGATCTTATCTTCGCTGAGCAGGAGCGGAGCAAATCAAATTTCAGCAGATCTTACCCTACTGAGCAAAAGTGGAAAAAATTTTGGTGAATCTTATCTCCATATATCGGCAATAGAGCAGATTTCAGCCGCTAGCCTTATCCCCACTAATCAGAAGTGGAATAGGCTAAATACAGCAGATCTTATATTCGCTGAGCAGGAGCGGAGCAGATCAAATTTCAGCAGATCTTACCCCACTAAGCAGGAGTGGAACAGATCAAATTTTGGCGAATCTTATCTCTATGTATCGACATTAGAGTAGATTTCGACCGCTAGCCTTATCCCCACTGAGCAGGAGTGGAACAGGCTAAATACAGCAAATTTTATCTTGGCTAAGTAGGAGCGAAATATATTAAATTTCAGCAGATCTTACCCCACTGAGCAGGAGCAGAACAGGCTAAATATAGCAGACTTTATCTTCGCTGAGCAAGAGTGGAGCAGATCAAATTTCAGCAAATCTCATATCCATGAAGCAGCAACGGAGCATTTTAAAGCAATAAGATGCAGTGGGTTACGACGAGGTTACACCAAGAAGTCAAGACTCGACAAGGCCGGACAAAATTGGCCCTTTTAAAGTCTTTGCTTCGTTCCTATTACACAATAATGAGCAAAGAGGGGCAGCGGTAGGGCTTAAATTTTACCCGGGCCCTTACGTTAAAACAAAACCTATCCAAACTTTAAATCCAAATGCCTAGCCCATCAGTTTAACCCAACCCAAACTAACTAGACCCATTAAAAACCCTCAACCCTGAACTAAGCCCAACACCCAGCAGCCCAATACAACAAAAAAACCCTTGCAGCAGCAACGTTTTTGTGCCGCATCAGCCTCTTAGGATGCGCCTTGCACGTTGCCCACGCCTCGCGCGCCTCGCCCACGTCTGCGCTCCACCACGTCACCCACCGTACGTACTTGCGAAAAAAACAGAGCAGTAACAAACCCAACATCAGAAATAATAAGAAAATCTAAAGCCACCTTGTAATTTCATTTTTTTGGTTTTTGATTTGGCTATATAAAGCCTATGTAAAACATTGTAAAAGGGGGTCTACGGAAAAATAATACGGATTCAGTGGCATATTTCGAATATAGAAAAAAGATTCTAAAAGAAATAGATTGAAAATTTGAAGGTCTTTTTCCTTTTTTTTTTTGTTTTTTTAATCTTTTATTTTTATTTTATTTTTGTGTGAAGAACAATAAAAACTAGAAAGGGAGAGAAATCCTTTACCTTTGGCCCATCTTCGCATGTTGCAGGCCACCGGGTACAGTGGTAGTCCTGTGGCGCAACGAAGAGTTCACCACCGAAGAACAAAAGGGGAAGGGGATTGGAGCCCATAAGTTTTTTAGGATTAATGGTAAGGGAAGGGGAAAACCCTTCATCTTTTTGTTCTTTTGTTTGAAATAGCAGCAGAGAAAATGGGTTTCAATCAAAATTTTTGAGTTTTAATCAACTGACCAAAATAGTGCCGTTTGAAAGGGTGTAGGGTCCGCGCCTTTTTACCTTAAAGGGTCAATTTGGGTATTCAATCCCCACGCATTTTTCTGTTTCCAAAATTTGCTTTGTTCGTTTTTTTAATTTCGCCCGGGGATTTTGTGTTAATTTCATTTTAACCCGCATTTAGATGCTGCGTTTATAGGTTTGGGATAATTTCGTTTTTGATCCCTATTGGTTGGCGCGTGTCATACTTCGGTCCTCTTATCTTTTATTTATTTCGAATTAACCCCAAAGTTTGGTTTTAAATTCAATTCAGTCCCTTTTTATTTTTTTTGACATTTTTATTAATTAAATCAGTCAATTTAAATTTTATTATTTTTATATTATTATTTTTGTTATTATACTTAGTATCAACATTTTATTATATTTATCATTACTATTTCTTTTATTAACGTTTTTTTCATCATTAAACTCTATTATTTTCGTTACTATATTACTATTATTCATATTTTATTATTATTATTTTGACTTTCTAATACTATCATTATTAACCCATTGTTATTTATATTATTATTTTCTTTCTCATTTCTGTTAGTAGTCTGCATATTATTATTGATGAGTTGTCATTTTTTATTTCATTATTATTATTTTTATTATTTGTATATTATTTTCATTATTATGAATTTGCCTTTTTTACGACCACTATTTCATTATTATTTTTAAGACCATTTTTTATTATTACTATTATCCTTTATTACTATTATTATTATTAAATATTTTTGCTAGCCTATTATTAGTATATCATTCTCATCCTTGTTAACTTATTTTTATAATTACCTTTTTATTTTAATTATTATTTCTTTTATTTCATCCTTGTTAACTTATTTTTATAATTACCTTTTTATTTTAATTATTATTTCTTTTATTTCATTTATTCTTTTTCCCTTATTTTATTTCTTTCTTTAAACTTTTCTCTTTATTTTAAATTCTTATTTATTCATTGTCTTTGTTAATTTCTTCCTTTATTTATCTGTGATTATTTGTTCCTATTGACATTACATACATTTTCACGTCCATTGTATCTCAATTACGCATATCTTTTAAAACATCACATCTTTTCTCAAAACTCACAGAAATGATTCTTCAAAATAAGTCAATGCTCGATATTTAGGAGCTTCGAAGGAATTGTGCCCTAACTTACTAAGCTTTGATTTTCTCGTCGATCCTAAGTAACCGATTACCCTTTTGAAAACAAGATACATGAGTTTCAAATAAAAGCTTATTTTCGGGAATTCGAGATGTTGCACCCTAACTCACTGGATGTGACATTTTGTTATCTCGAGGTAAGGATTTCAAAAAACAAAGGCAATGTTTGATATTTGGGAATTTTGAAAAATTGTGCCCTAACTTACTGGGTTCCAATTTTTAATAAAGACCAAGTAACCAGATATCCTTTTTAAACCTTAATGCATGAGTTTTAAAAATCAAAGACAAGTTTGGTTTCGAAGGTTTGAAGTGTTGAATCCTAACTCACTGGGCATGACATTTTTCCCCTTCGAGATGAGTAGATCTTTACATTTTATCCAATTTACTCAGGTTTCCTTTTAAATAAAAGGATCGTATTTTAAAATCTTTTCAAATTTTCGACACTAAGACATTAACTAATCAGCTAGGTACCAATTTTAGGCGTTACGAGGGTGCTAATCCTTCCTCGTACGTAACCGACTCCCGAACCTATTTTCTTAAAATTCGTAAACCAAGATGTTTTATAAGGTGGCCCAATTACACCTCAAAAATGGATTGGTGGCGACTCCATGTTTTTAAAGTCGATCCATGTTTTTTTCAAATTTAAAAATGGTTTCGACAGTGATGAATGACAAATAATGTGAAATTACGAATAAATGAATCATAATGCATACAATAAAAATAATCAAACAACATACATCATTTAAATAGTAACATCAATGAGATAAAAAAATAAGATAAATAATATAAACAATTAATAAGACAATTTTAAATAAAAATACACAAAAACATTTGAAATAAATATTATAAAAAGCAAGTTGAAATAAATAATATAAAACAATTTAAAAACAGACAAATTTATGAAGTAATTTAAAATGAAGTTACTTTAAAACAATAGTTTATAAAACAATTTGGTATAACATATAAAAAATTTAATATAAAAAACAGTTTAAGGATAAACAAATTTTAAAATATCATATGAAAAATAGTTTAACTAAATAATATGTATATATACCTTAATTAAATACCATATACAAAAGTTGAGAATAAATAAATGAAGTAATGTAAAAATGTATAATATTCATAAAATAACTTAAGATGTATCATATATTAAAATAGTTTAAAAATGAAGGGTCAGGGATTGAATTGGAACTGCAGCAAAATATAGGGTATAAATAGTAAATAATAAAAGGGCGCCAGGGACCAAAACAAAAGGCGCATGAAACTGCGGGGACCAAATGGGGGAATACTCCAAGCCTTTATACGTCGCGTTTCACTGGCCATGCCACAGACTAAATCAAAATGGAAATAAAATAAATGGGCAAAATTTTTTTAAAAAAGGAAAACAAAATAGAACGAAATCGAAGGGGCAGAAAACGTGGGAGGACTAAAAGAGCAATTTTTCTATTTCTTGGAAACACGCGGATCCTCCCGGGTACGGGTCGGGTCGCGCACGGGCATACCATAAACAACGCTGTTTCAGCGTTGAAGCCCTTGGTTTCCAAACGGCACCGTTTAGTGCCTTTATTTAAGTAAAAAAAACCTTTTATTTTTCATTTGCTGCCCTTTTTTTAAAAAGAATCAGGAAAGGGCACCCCTTTTCCTCTAATGTTCTTTGCTAGGGTTTAGCACCCATCATCGCCGCCGCCGTCGTTACGTCGCCGTCCGGCGTTCACAAAATCCCTTTTCATTACATTTATACCCCTAACCCGACATTTAAAACCCAAAAAAAGAAGAGAGAAAGAAAAAAGAGACTAAAGCGCAAAAGAACCCCTCGGTTCTAGCCTTCCTCGACGACGGAAGAAACCTCCGACGACTCAACCACAGGGTGTTCGGGTAAGTTTTCCTTTTTCTTTTTATTTATTATTTTTAAAGGTAGATTTGAAATGAAAATAAAAGAAGAAACAGTGAATTGAAAGACAAAAGAGAAAAATTAACCTTTTCTTTTTGCTTCTATTGCTTTTGTTTTTTATTTCTCAATATCTCCGTAAAAAAATACATTGTTGGTTTCGGTGGTTTTATAGCCGAAAAATACAAATAAAATTATTATCTTCTTGCTGTTTTGTTTATCCGTCCTCTGTTGCACTATTCCCTGTTTGCTGCTTTTGTTTTTGCTTTCGTCTATTTTGCAGGTCATGGAAAGGGTCAACGGAGGTAGGTGCTACCATTTTGGTGCTAGTGTGCCAGAGAGACGGGCCTTGGGACGAGGGGCCTCGGGACGAAGCGTGGATGACGTGACCGAGGAGAAACGGCGCAGGGAGGCTCTAGGGTTTCTGTTTTACTAAAAATGGTTTAACCATTTTGGGCTATCGAGTTTAGTTTTTGAATTGGGCTAATGTGTAATAGTTTTGATTGGGTTAATTTGGGTCTGAATTGTAAATGAACTTGGACTTTAAATTTTAATAGGTGTTATTTATTTTTTGGCTTTTTGACTTAGGACTTATTGGGCCCGGGCAAATTTTGGCATGTACAGCTGCCCCTCTTTGCTCGTTGTCGCGTAACGAGAACAGAGCAAAGACTTCAAAAGGGCCAAATTTCCTTGGTCTTGTAGGATATCGACTTCTTGGTGCTTCTTTTCTTCAAGTAGCCTTGTTCCAGTCCTCCACATCTTGTTGCCCTGACCACTCCACCGCCACTTCAGGGAGATAGGACTTGTAGCTTCAATCTGCTTCTTTGGGACTTCAGGGTGATATGGGATTTGTGATTTTAGTCTTCTCCGCTGCAACTTCAGGGAGGTAAGACTTGCTATGGTAGATTTAATCCGACCTACTGCAACTTAAGAGGTATAGGATTCGTCATTTTAATCCGCTCCATTGCAACCTCAGGGAGATAGGATTAGTAAGCCTCAATCTGCTCCACTGCAACTTCAGGGAGATAATATTGCTATCTTTAGTCTGCTCCACTACAATTTCAGGGAGATAAAACTTCTCGTGGTAATTTCAATCTGCCTTATTGTAACTTCAGGGGGATAAGATTTGTTGACTTTTTTAACCTGCTCCATTGCAATTTCAGGGAGATAGGCCTGATGGCTTCAATCTGCTTCACTGCAACTTCAGGAAGATAAGATTTGCTGTTTTTATCCTGCTCCACTGCAACTTCAGAGAGATAAGGTTAGTAACTTGTATCTTTAATCTGTTCCACTGTAACTCCAGGGAAATAAGATTCGCTTTCTTCAGTTTGCTCTGCTGCAACTTCAGGGAGATAAGGCTGATGGCTTCAATCTGCTTCACTGCAACTTCAGAAAGATAAGATTCACCGTAATTTATAGCTTCAATTGATCTTGCTACACCATCCTCTGGGGATATGACTTGTAGAATCGATTTTCTTGAGCCCATGTTTATGCCAAATGATCAGAATGCCATGATCGTGGTGAGTCAAATGCTCCTAATTAGATGTATTATGAATGACATTTGTATGAATGTAGAGTGCCATGAGAATGATTCTTTTTTAATACTTAGTGTGTCGTTGTTTGTTCAACAAGGTTCTACCACTGATGTGTTACCATGCCTTCTTATTTAGCCGGTATCCCTAATGGAATATTTGAAAACATAGTCACCATTTATGACTATTCTTCCTTAAATGTTTCCAATCTTTAGTTTTGATTAGGTTTAAACAGTAGTCCTGTTTCAAGTCTCAGTACTATTTAAAACTTTTAGAGTAATATGCAGAACTCCGTTTGCTTGAATATTACCAGCCCATTAATTGTTATTTCAATGGAAAATGCTTGAAAGGGTTATCACAATAAACAAGATGGAATTTATTGAGAGCAAAGCTTAGGACGGATAAATTAACCAAGATAGCAAACTTGGTCAAAATACAGAGTGAAAAGAAATTAAGCAAGATAGCGAATTTTGCTAAATCAAAAAATGACTAAGATGAAAATGGGTGCCCCAGATATCATAGCACGAGCTTTTCTGCACCAAACTTCTCGAGGACCCCCTTGATCTTGATATGTGTTTAGAAGACCTAGAAGACTTCGTTGATGCCCCAAAACATAGCATTCCTCCTTCTTTTCAATTCAGGCATGGCAAGACTATGCCCCACTTTCATCAGAAATTGAATTGCCCTTTGCGAGTTTTCAATTCAAAAACCCCTTTGGTCTCAAGGTGCCCTTTGAGTGTTTTCACCTTGGCCTCTTCCCCCTTTTTTTTTTGGTCTCAAAGTGCCCTTTGCGGGTTTTCGCATTGGTCCCTCTCCATTTTAGGTGAAGTACTTCTTGACTGAATCTGAATTTACGGGATTAGGCAAGTTTTTACCATCCATCTCGGTCAGAATCAATGCTCCTCTGGGAAAGGCTTTCTTCACCACATAAGGTCCTTCCCAGTTTGGCATCCACTTTCCCCTAAAATTTTTTTGTATGGGAAGGATCTTTTTCAAAACTAGGTCTCCCTCATGAAATTCTCTAGGACGGACCATTTTGTTGTAAGCTCGCATTATTCGTTTTTTGTACATTTGACCATGATGGGTAGCTTTTAGCCTCTTTTCTTCAATCAAATTCAACTGGTCATATCGAGATTGGATCCATTCTGCTTTATCCAACTTTAGCTCTGACAAGACTCGAAGGGAAGGAATCTCAACTTCAATGGGTAAAACTGCCTTCATTCCATAGACTAATGAGAAAGGTGTTGGGCTTATCATATGAGGGGGCTTGGGCTTTCTATGTATTGGGTCCAATTATATGTGTTTCTTGGACTTTTGGCCCAACATTTATAATTTAATCAATTCAATATTTGTTTCCTATTTCCCAAAATAAATATTAATTATTTAATTAATTTAATTAATTAAACTAATTTCCCAATTAAATAATTTTCTCAACTCAATTCTAATTTTGTTAAAGTCATACGAGCCAAATTTTTAACACAATAATCAAAGTATATATTTTATTAGATACAAACTATTTTATTTTGAAGATCCATTGTGATAATGAGAAACATTTATGCATATACGCACAAATTGGTCAATAATATCAGAATCGAGGAAATCAACCACAGGACTTGAAACACAATATATTAATAATCAATGCAAATCAACCACAATATTACAAGCAAAAATAATAAATCGATACACAATTTTTACGTGGAAAACCCCTTTAAAGTAAAGGGTAAAAACCACAATACTTGAAAGTCCATCAAAAATTTCAGTATAATCAAAATCTTGTTACAATATCACAACCAAGCCATAATGAAAAGTGTACAACTCAAACAAGACTATCAACAAATAATCTCAAACAAACTTTAGGGGGAAAGTTGAGAATATTACAAAATATAGACTAAATTTGAAAGTCGAAAACTTGAAGCTACAGTACCTCGAAGCTACAGTACCTCAAGCAAAAATCGGGCTGTACGCATTAAAAAATCAACTCCAAAGGACACCGATTCAATTTCTAATTGAAGGAAATACGAAAGTTAATCTACACAAAAAAATTATTTTCTCCCTTACTTTTCTCATTTTTTTTTTCTTTTAACTTGCAGCGCACACACTTTTTTTTTTCATCAACTCCACAAACTATTTTTATATAGGGCACATATAGAAGTGGGTTCCCACAAGTGGAACTCCGTAAAAAAAAGTTCTAGTGTCAACTAGATACATTTAGACAAATTTAGGAGAGAAAATTATATATTAACCCTTGTAAGAAGTAATAAAAAATGTAATATTTTATTCTTAATATTCAAATAATTTTTGTTATGAGAAAAAATTATTTAGATTTAGATTTAGATTTTAATTAGATATAACATATTAAGGGTTTATTTAGTATAAAATAAAAATTGAAGGAGGTAAGTGTCAACATCGTCCTCAAATTTAAGGCTATTAATGCGCTTCTTAAGCCTCAAATTTATATAGTTGCTTTTATGCAGTAGCCAGGCTTGTGAATTTTTTTTTATGGAATTATAATTTTAAGGGATTTAAATGCAATTTTAGAGGCAAAACTTCTTGTTTGTCTTTAATGTCACAGTTGGTTTTTTTGTTGGGTGAATACACAAATGTGTTAATATTTATATAAAACGAATAATTAATGGGTAAATTTCATGTAATTATATAATACTTCCAACAAAAGCACATTAAAAATTCTGCAAAAATATATAATGCATTGAGGTACAACACTGCACAATTGTTTAAATTAATTTTATAATTTATAAATATACAATATTTATTTACATTAAAAAAAAAAGTGAAAGCTTACTTGCATTATTATTTTTTAAATAAGAGTAAGGTAAGAGTTATCTAAAGATCAAGTTTGAGATTATTGTCAACTGAAGATTAGTATATAACTTTTTTGTAACTTCATTAATAGTTTAGCTGATAAAAGGTTAATTCCAAACAATTATTACTTAAAAAAAATTAAAGTTATAATGGCTTATTTAGCCTTTAACTTTATTAAAAAAAAGTCATTTTAGTCATCCTGTTAATTTTTTTCCTTGCGTTTTTTGTCAATTCACCCCAAAATTAATAGAAAAATTTTAACATTTTTTAACTTTGCTAAGGTTACCGACACATAGATAATACATCAGCATTTAATTAAACTTTAAAAATTTTAAAAATTATAAAAACTATTTTTAAAATCTAAAATCATTAAAATTATTAAAAAATATAAAAAATATGAAAAAATATTTTTAATATTTAAAAATTTAATTAATTGCGATGTGCCATCCACATGTAATTCATATGTATGTCACATTAATTAATTTTTCCATCTATTTTGAAGTGATTTAACAAAATATGTAAATTCAAAAGTTAAAAAAAAAAGCGAAAATTAAATAGAAGAATCAAATAAAATTTTTTTTATGAAAGTGGAAAAAAAAAATCATTATGGCAAAATAAAAATAATTATAAAAATCGACTCCCACATCACCTGAAAATATTCTTAATATAGTGTATTATTGAACTTAAATACTAATAAAAATCAAGTATTTACTTTATAATTTCAAATCAATAGAATAGAATTAAAAAGCAGAGTACCTTGCCAACATCTCAATTTAAGTTTATGCTTTTCTTTTTGAAGGATATACTAATTCTTATTTAAAATGATGAGATACCAATCATAGGCTTGATTATTGGTAATCCGGATGAGTTTAGATGTAGTTTACGGCTTTTAATTATTTATTAGAATGGATTTTGATTGTGTCAACAATTAGTAACCCTTAACTTCTGTTATTACTCTCTATAGTTTGTAATAGTTGTGAAATTAATTTTTATATTTTAATTTTTAATTTTTTGTCTTTTTTAAATTTTAAAATTTTAGTCTTTACTAAATGATAATTGTTAAATTCATTTAAATAAGTTTTGTTATTTCTGAAATATGATACGCCAAACATATTATCATATATGTAATGTCATACCAGCTTGTAATTTCCACATATTACTCACTGAAAATATAGTTAATGGATTAACAACTATCATTTGTGTTAAGACTAAAATTTTAAAATTTGTGACTTATAATGATCCAATTGAAAAACATAAACTAAATTGATAAATGTGCTTATAGTACATAACTAGTAATTGAATTTAAATAAACAAATTTATACTGATTGAGTTAGGACTAAAATTTTAAAATTTAAAAAATATAAAGATTAAAATTGAATTTAACCATTAATAATCACACTTAAATTCACCTATGTTTTAGACCAAAAGAAAAAAGTGAGGAGAAAAGATTTCATTTCTTCTTCTTCTTTTTTTCGTCTTTAATTATTATTATCTTTCAGAAGTTCATAAGAAGGCAAGCAAACTTGCTACAAAGAAACTATAATATTCTTTACACTTGCACTATACCGCACTGCTTACATATAGAAGCATTTATCCAACAACTCCCTATTTTACTAAATGAATAAAATCTATATTTTAAAGGATAAATCTTAAAATTATATATAATTTGATTACTCAAATTTTAATTTAATTTAATTATATATAAAATTTTAATTATGATTCAAATGTATATATAAAATTTTAATTTTAATTTAATTATACACATTTGAAAAAAAATATCAAGTTAATTTTTATATTAGATAAACAGAATTTGATACTCTACACTAATGATGTAGTTAGAGGTTACCAAAAATTGATTTAAGGGAAAACAACCAATTAAGAATCACATTGCACTTAATATCAAGTTAAAGTAAATTGTTAAATCAATTGATGGTGTTGAAAAAGGTGTGATAGCCACACTTATGCTATTTAGCACTTGACCTCCATTTGGAGGCACATTTATATAGTTGATTCTAGATTGTGGTTAATTTAATATAGGTTAATACTTGTCATTAACCACCACAATAATGGAATGAGGTTGAATAGTAGAAACCACGACATTTTTATTTTTTATTGCATTTGTGATTCGTTTACTTATGATTAATATATGCCTTGTTTATTTGACTGTTATTTTTTATTAGTAATTTAGTAATTAGTGAGTAGAGTACTTAGTTAAAATCGTTTGTAATATTTTTTTTGGGTTTAATTTTTGAAATATTTGTGAATTTTTTTTATGTATTAAGATGAAAAATGATTATCTTTCTATTTTTTCTCTCTCATTTTTTTTAACTAATCACACTAAAAAATATTTTCTCTACACTTTTTCACTCCCTCCTTATATCTCTTCACTTTTTCCTCCAACCGAACACACTCTTAATGCTTCAATTATTTTGTGTCTCCTTCTTACAATAGTAAAACTATAAAAATATTTGATATTTGTATCCCTCTGAATAATCCATTCATAACAAGACTTTTGCTTCCATAAAATTTCCACTTTATCTAGTTTCTTTTCTAATTTAGCTATTAAATACCCCTCCGACTTAATCATATTATTTGTTTGATGTCTCTCCATCCCCTGCAAACCTTTTAACCTGTCCATACTTCACTTTCGTACTCTACCACTTCAAAAAATCTCCTTATTCCATGTAGCTACAAATGACAATACTTATGTATCACCATTCAAGTAGTACAATAATGGTCTTATCAAATAAAACAAAAATAATACAACACATTAATTTTTATAAAATCAATCTTTATTTTTTATATTACGAAAAATTCTACCATAAACTTTAATGTTGAAAGTGCGTTGACTTCATAACCTTCACTTAAAGGTTAAGGACACAGTTGATTTTTATATTATATCACTTTTTTTCTAGTTGAAGACATAGGTTATTTATTATTACAATTATATAAATATATATAAATCTCAAAATATTCATAAACCCCTTTTGACATTAAGCTAGAAGTATAATGAGCATGATATGATATTAACATCTAGTCGAGGGCTTCATGTTTGGGGCATACATCCAATTTTGGGAGTTGGGAATGAAAAAATATTCTTAAAAAAAAAAGTGATTTACAAAAAATACATTCAAACATTAAAAAAATTTTAAAAAATTAAAAAAAAAGAAGAAGGAAGTCGTCCATCGACCAAAAGTCAACTGGCATTAATTTGTCTAACGGTATATTGTTAGAGTATTTTTTTTATTCCACAAATAATTTAAAAAAAATTGTCATGTATTTATTTTTTAATGTTTTACTATATTCTTATAAGACACTTATTAATCCTTTTAACTTTTCTTGTAGAGTCTAAAAACTCTAATGACGGTGTACCAAATTTTTTTTTTTAAGAATTACATATTATGCAGTGAAATTAAAATTAATTATGTGGAATTTGGTTGCGTTAGAAATTAACTTTGAGTTAAATAGTAGTAAAATCATGAGCAACATAAAATTTTTTTGGTGATCCACGTTCTTTTTCAAAAATTAAAATTAATTATGAGATATTTATTTGCATTAAGAAATAACTTTGTTGTTGTGAGTTCGTTAGTAGTAAAAACATGTTAAATTTGTATTAAATTAAATTAAAAATAATAAAATATTTAATTCATAAAAAAAAAAAAAAAAAGGCTCGAAGAGCTTCAAACCTCCAATCCCTTCATACGGGCAATGGTGAACAACTAGTTGAACTAAAGACGTAATTGATTATAGTCAAACATGATATCAATTCAATAAGTTTTGACAAAAAACAGATGAAAAAAAAAAAAGAAATTATGACAAGACCCGCCACGTAGGCAAAGAACCATAAATGATGACATGCGCTTTCACCCTACATTAGAGGTGTGCATGGTCGGGCTACGCGGCCAGGCCCGAAGACCGGCCCAAAAAATAGAAGGATTCGGGTAAAATTATAGGCTCGAAATATGAGTTTGGACAAAAAAATGAGGCTCGTTTAAAAAATGGGTCGGGCTCGGGTAAACCTTTTTTAGCCCGGGCTCGGCCCGAATTATATACTAAATATATATATTTATTTTTAATTATATTTACATTTTATTTTTAATTTTAATATAACAACTTTTTATTATATTTTTAATTTGTGTATTGTTTTAAGAATTGTTTGTCTATTTTTTATTTATTTCTTATCTTAATATTTATTTTTATGTTTTTAAATGTATTTGATTTATTATATTTTAATTTTTTTATTTAATGAAATAAGCTAAAAAATAATATGGGCCGGGCTGAATCGGGCTAGGGCTTAACAATTTTATTTCGGGCTGGGCCGAGCCTGGGCCTAGAAAATGGGCCTAAAATTTTGTCTGAGTTCGACCTGAACCCAGCCGGGCCTGGCCCATGCACACCTCTCCCCTACATGTTACAGTCTTGTTATCAGAATTGTGCTATTTTCACAAACAATTTTTGGCGTATGTTATTTCACCAATTTTTTTTAACTGCTATATTCAAAGAAAATTAAATTATATCGGAGACATCAACATTTATTTAGTAACATCAATGCTGTATTTCTTTTTTTGGCATAATGACGTGGTTTGTCATGTAGATGATACATGTTTAATATTTTTTAAAATTTTAAAATTAATTAAATATTAACATATCATTCATATGATAATTTATATGTATGTAAAGTTAAAAAAATTAATTTTTCTATTCAATTTGAAGTAATTTAACAAAAATATAAGTTTAAAGATTAAAAAAGATAAAAATTAAATAAAGAGTTAAAATAAATTTTATTGTAAAATTAAAAGGCAAGATAAATTATTATGCCTTCAATTATGAAAAATGATATATGGAGTTGAAAGGGTTGAAGGTGAGTGCCAATGTATTTAAAACTCTTTACCTAAAAGAGTTGGTGGAAGGAAGAAGGAAGATTCAAAAGGGAAGGGTCAACACAAAAAGTTAGAAAGCTTAAAATTCCACCATCATCAAGTCAATGGCTCGGAGGTAGACTCCTTAGAGCTCACAGTCCTTTCCAAATGCCAATCCTCAGTTTGCCACTTCACCGCAAGTTGCCATCATCTTCTTGCGTTTTAAATATACCTCACCAACTCATAATGCAGGCCCAAAATAATAATAATAATAATAATAATAATAATCCCACTACTGTTTTTGAACCATTCAAGTTGAGAGGAAAGCTGGTTTTGAGATAATTAACAAAATCAGATTAGTCAACAACCCCTTCAGAAATTGGTAATTAAGCCCCATAATAGAGAAAGTTTCTTTTTCATCGTAACCTTTACGAAATTGAAGGTGTTCGATGCGGCGTTGTAGCTTGGGTCAATCGTTACTTCCTATAGCTAAACTATATTCCTTTACGCACCAATAGTCAGGTAGTAGTTATGATTTCTTTTTCTTTTATCATAACTCTATTTCGTGTAAGATGCTCCCGAATTGATTATGGCCAATGTTTTCAAACTATTTAATGACCTTAATGGGAAGTATTATATAATAAAAATAATATATGGTTGGCTTGTTTATTGGGTTCATTTTACTCTGGCATTTCACTCCTTCAAAGCGGCATAACTTGTTGACTCGGTTGGCCAAGTAAGTAGAGACATATGTTGGGAAATCCAGTGGGCACGTCGGGATTCAGCCACAATATGTGCCTTAGATTGGCGAATATTACATCGCCAAGCATTGATCTGTTGACTCATCAAACTTGGTGACACCTTTGGATTTTATATCACCTATCTGGAAATGGAAGGGTAATGACTATATAAGAATGAATGCCTCCAGTTATTTTATTAAGGGAAACAGCGACGAATAAAAAGTAAATATAATAATAAACAAATGGTACTCCCCATATTAGTAGTATCTTTTTGGCATCAGTCAACTATGTTATAAAAAGATTGAACATGAGAAACCAAAAAAGATTTTAGTTTCCAAGAAGTTATTCCCTGACAAAACCTTGCATTGTTTTCTCCTAAATATGCTTGTTTTCATTTGGCATTATATATAATAATATTACACCAGTAGCCTGACTGATGACAGCTTTATTAATATTCCTCGAGCCTTTCAATCCCTTTATATCACAACCTTGTTTTCCCTCCTTAATTATCAAATGCACTTTGTTGATTTTCGATATTTGAAATGTTCTTTATTTCGGATGAGCTTCTCACAATAGCTTCAACTTAGATAAACTAATTTCTTATCGAATGATCCAAGGAATGGAATGTGAACAGGAACACAAATGAAAGGGATCGGATTCCATTTACAATGCAAACTTGCATCCATATATTTTACTTCATCTTTTAACTCATTTACACTTTTTTTTATGCTGCATTTTTTCAGTATATTTTACAGTTTGTAGCGGAAATCACAATAGTATGAGCCTTGCTATGATCTAAAAAATAAGCAAAAATCTGACTTGTATTAAGCTTGATCCATAAAATATAAATCCAAACTTTTTTTATTTTGTTAAATAATTTTTTTAATAGGGGATATCAAATAAGTCACTACCCATATGAGTTTGCATCAAATATAAATCCATTATCGATTACAATACAAAATTGATAATTGAGGGAGGGATAGAGTTTTTTTTTGAGTCCAAGATCAATCAAGTTTAATTTAAATAATAAAAATATATTAATATTTTAATATAAAATGAATGGATGGGTTTGAAAATGGAGCATGGGCCGGGGCATAGACAACTCTAGCAAGGGCCGGAACGTAGATGAGGCCATGGGGGTGTGGAAGAATTGAAAGACAAAAAAGGGCAAATGGTGGTAATGCTTAGCTTTGAAAGAACATGACACGTGCTTTTAGAATCTTTATGGCCTTTCTAATTAGCATATTCCGTTTATAATGAAGGAGGAAGAGTGGTGAATGGTGAATCAAGACTAGAAGCATAAGCTATGATTAGACAAAAAGGGAGAAAAGGGGGGGGGGGGGGGGCTTTCCTCCACCACCACCACCAGCAGGGCTTAACCAAATTAGACTATCTTGCACAATCCATTTGATGCTCTAATTACTCAATTCTTTAGTAGAGAATTAGGAAACAGCAATTTCCAAGGGAGGTAGAGGCGGTAAGACACATATGGAAGCAGCAATGCATTTCCTTGAAAGACATGTATATGAAATAGCAATCTTTACCTACAACAAAGCTTAAACTCATTCCTCATTGTTGGGGGTGGCGTATCGCTCAATTTTAGTTTATAAAACAACAACAAACAATGACATCTTCAACTCTTACCCATCATCAAATTTAAGATTTTATTTTATATGTGAGTCGCCTTTTAAGTAATATTATTTTCGAATTTGATTTGAATTAAATTTTAAAAATAATTATGCAAGTCAGCTATTAATCTTGGAAGTTGAACCATCCTAGTTACTATGGGCTTAGCTTTATTGTTTAAGACTAAAGTAATACTACATAATTAACAGAGAGAGCCGCCATTCTAGCAAAGTAGCAACGTAGCTTTTATGGTCCTCAAACTATCTTATGCTTTTCCACGTAATGCTAGTAATCCACTTTATTTTCTTCTCAGCTCTATAATCATAAACATTTGCATTTTCCAAATCTTGGATTTACATCTTGCAGCATGTGTTGTACACAAATGGATGTTAAACTCTACATAAACCTATTAAACCTTAAATTAACTACATTAAAGTGTATTACTTACTTAAAATATGTTCAAATTCATGACTTTCAAGTTAATAAAATTAAATTAGAGTACTCAAATCGATGACTTTTAAGTTAACATATTTAAATTGGACTATATTACGATGCTGTAATATGTGATTAAAATTATTTTAAGCTATCAAAATAATAAAAAGAGATATAATTATTGTAAATAATTAGTCTTTAAATAAATAATATTTACTTTAAGAAAACTAGTAAATCAAAATACAAACAGATTTTGAATGGGAAATTTGAATTAAGACAACCTTTTCAATATACTGTTGTTTCAGACAGCCCCAACACTAAATATTTGGGCCCATACAAATCTCAGTCTACTAGTTTTCTAGCTCATTAAACAAAAGCCCAAGATCTTAGTCTTCCGCCCACAATTGAACAAATTAAATATTAAAATAATTTAAAATTCATTGCAGATTATTATTCTATCTACTGTTAAAGCATTCAAGTTTTTTTACTGATAAGTATTAAGTGAAATGGTAAGACGGGTTGTACTCTTAAAAAGAAACACATGTTTAAATTTTACAAATAATATTGTTGAGAGAAATAGTTATAAACCCTGAACATAAAACATAAAACATAAAACATACATGAACAACAAAGAAAAACACTCAAATTTTATTAAGGCTAGAAATGTAACACTATTTTTTTTTTAACTTTATTAATTAAGACACATGTGGAATTCTTAATTTTATTTGTAGAATTAAAATATTCCATTGGTAGTATTTTCCATATTGAGCCCATTCTGAAAATATGCCATACTTTGGTGTATTACTAAATGTTAAAATTTTAATATATCTGTTCTAAAATAGAATTATAATTTTAAATTTATATCTCTAATAATATTTTCTTTAAATAGAATGGACTCAATATTAGTAAGTAGCTAAAACTACTTATCATGTTAATGGCTTTTTAATGTGATTAATCAAAACAGCTGAAAGAAAAAACATTAGAAATTTTTTAATAATTTATCCCACAAATTTAATAAACATACATAATATTTACATGGATAAAAACAATTTAAGATTATCATTTTGTAGTGTGAGATATATAATTTTAGGTGATATAATCTCAATATAGCACCCTACTAACTCTCTATGTAATGGCCAATTCAAGTCTTGTGTTATTATAAATCTAGTTATCGAAATCCAAATATATATATAATTGTGAGTTGGGTGTTAATTTATATGTTGTAATAAATTAGAATTTTTCAATATCAACAAATCACATAAACAGATAACCCTTTAAAAAAAGAATCCTTATTTTGTTCTTTTTCTTACAATACACTAATATCAGCTTCAGATACAAATCTAGGAAGCTGAAAATGATTTGTGGGCAGCCTTAATTTAGAGGGGGAGGGGGAGGAGGAGGAGAGTCGATATCATTCAGTCTCACGTGTAAGCAAAGGTAAATTTAAAGGAAGGGGATGCCAGTACCAGTGCATTGCACCACGTTACGTTTATCATGAAGAGAGACAAAAGGAGGTTGTGCAATCCGACTATTTGGTAGAATGGTTTTATCAATGTTCCCCCACCAACAGCGTCTAGCCATAGATAGAGACAAAAAATCTGTTATTGAAGAAATTTGAGTGAGAGTGTTAGATGCTGGTGTTGTTGTCGATTGTGCATCATCTTCGCCTTGTTCAAACTTTCTACTATGTACACAAAATTTGGACACAATTTGGTAATGAAGGGTGGGATTGCAATGTCATCTACTTTTGTGGGTATCAGTAGTGTTTGGAGCCTATTTCCGGTTTGCGGTTACATTACTCAAATATCACTTCCTTGCTCTTCAAATTATAAATGCCCTTGTGTTGGGCTTCATGCCTATTTAGATAGTTGGTGAGATTGATTTTATTGAAATTTGAAGGTGAAAACATTGATCCCTTCTCTTTTTTACTTAACTTGATTGTTGAAACATCTTAAAATCCTAATTCCAAAGCCACTAATTGTTGTCTTGTATTTGGCATGAGACTGTAACCTTTCTATGACCGATCAAAACACCAGTATCATTTGGTGTTGTTTGCGAAAACAATCGCCACCACAAAATAAACCCATCCCATCATTATCTGGCTTTCACTAGAAGAGTAAGGGGTGAATTACAGATTAAAATGCCAAAATTAAATTATAAAATTTTGAAAGCATTAAAATATAATTTTATTATTTTATTTGTTGAAAATAATTAGTGTTTGAAGGGTAAAAGAAAGAGGGCTATTTATAGGGCTCCCCAAAAATGGTGCATTTAGCAGCATAAAGGTTTTAAAAACCAATTCTGTTCAGACACGTGTCCCATGAAACGACATCACACCAAACTCATTATTAGTGTCATTTCCTCAAGAACAATTGTAAAGCCTTATCATTAATACGACCATTCTAGAATCTTCGATGCATTTTTTTGGAGCGTCCTTAACACGCACAATAGACAACTCTTGGTATGCCAACCTAACCACTATTTCTTCTGTTGAGGGCACCATTTGTTGAGAAGCTGTCTAGATGGTCTTGAGTTATGACATTTTGTAACCTACCTATTGACTGGGGAGATGGGACAATTATTTATCCTATTTTGTAACCAACCCATCTGCTCCTTCATTTACTGAGGGCACCATCCGCTTCTTCATGATACGTGGTAAGACATGATTATCAATGAAGAACCCTCTGTTGGACATGACCCATGGATGACTTAACAAGTGGCCTCCTTCCTTGCATTCTTTATGCTGGACACTCATTCGATGTCACTTGTGGTCAGCCATCCACTGGAAGCAACTTACTTTTGGCCATCTGCTACGGACTCCCCATATGGACTATTGAGGGACCACTAAGGCATAACAATCTTGTATAACTTCAATACGGAGTATGTTAGTGAAAGACCACACAGTACTGTGCATGACAACAATTGACAAGCAACGGACCTACTAATTAGACAACCACCCAAGTAGGCTTACCATTCCTATTGTTGGCGACATGACACTACCCAACAAAGATCCTCCCCTTATATATACCTTGGAGCATGAGGAATTAGGAATCCTCCTCTCCCGCTTCCCCAAGTATTCTAAGCATAACCTTCTTTCTCCTTTAGCATTTTACTTTGGATCTTCACATGTCACAACTGAACCGACACTCTAGTCTAGGGGTGAGCAAAACTCGATTCGACTCGAAAAAATTGAAAAAAAATTAAATTTCGAGTTAAACGAATCGAGTTATTTGAGTTATTCGAGTCAACTCGAATTTTTTTTTGAATTTCAAGTTCGAATAGAGTTGAGTTTTCAAATTCAAATAACTCGAATAATTCAAATAATTCGAATATCAAACTATAATATTTTACATTTTTACCTCAAACTCCCAAACATTTTTACTTTTCCCTCAAAACTTTTACTCCTTCCCACTTTCCCCCTAAAACTTTTACTCCCCTCCCCTCCCAACCCCCCATCTATCCAAAATCTATTTCTCACCAAAATTTTACTATCCTATTTACTTTTCCTCAAAATTTTACTCCCAAAAACCCTCAAAATTTTTTATTTTCCCCAAAAATTTTTACTCCCTCCCACTTTCCCCTTAAAACTTTTACTCCATTCCCATCCCACCCCCCATCTACCCCAAACCATCCCCATTAAAATTTTTTATTTTCCCCCTAAACTTTTACTTCTCACTATTTACTCCCAAATAAAAAATCAAAATTATCCAAAAAAACCATAAATATAAATAGTAATAATTTTATTTATATCTACTATTTATATTATTAAATTAAATTTCACATTTTATATTATTTATATTATTGAATTGTTTAGCCATATTGAATATTTATATTAAAATTGAATTATTAATGATGCCATAAAATATTCGTGTTAAAATTTTATATTGGTATCAATTTCACATTTTATCTTTAAAATAACATTTATTAAAAAGTCATATTTTTACATTTAATATATTTTTTAATTCCAAAATACATAATGATAAGAATCTAAAGATAGTTGAAACAACTAAGCAAACAAAAAAGTTAACTCATATATAAAAGATTAATAAATAAATTATGAGTTGATGAAAGTTAATAAAAAAATTGATTATGGTGAAAAAATTTTATTATGATGGGTGACAGTGGTTACAAGGACTCAAAATTAATTTTTAAAAATTTAACTCGAACAAATATATTCTATTCGATTCGATTTGAATTTCATTTCACTTTACTCGATTTGAGAAAATTTCAAATCAAATTAGGATGATAAAATACAATTCGTCAACTCGATTAACTCGAAATTTTTTCATTCGATTCGATTCGATTGGATCGAACGCTCACCCCTACTCGAGTCATCACCATCTTCTCTTCTTTATCTTTTCTTTATTGATTCCTTATGTCATCATATATTAATTTTAAATTGGTTGAAGAGTTAAAATGCATACCAATAATTTTAAATGCATTTAACAAAAAAGAACATTCTTCCCTCTTTATATTATTTTCTTATCTTTGCCTTATTGTTTCCTATCTCAACCAAAAAAAAAAAAACCTAAACCTGTGTGAAATATGCATGGATAAAGTTTCTCTGAAGTATGTAGATAAAAAGAGAAATTTCTAGGAAATTTAGGGAGCTTATAAAAGAAGAGGTAGTTAAAAAGTTTGATAAAATTAATATGATGTAGAGTAGAGGCATGCTTAAATTATTGCAAAACCAAAAAAACAAGTCGTCAGTGGTCCCATAAGATTGGACAGCCGCTCCTCATGCCATTTAAGCCACAAAGTTAAGTCCACCCTCAATGCTTAAATCCCCAAAAAGAAAACCTTAACAATGAAACTTCATCATATTTTGTCCATAAAACATAATCAAAATTAGCAAACTGGATTTTGGATTACCATCATTTTTCCTTTTTTGTTATTATAAATTTGATTCATTCATTCTTTTAGTTTTGTTGTGATGGCAATGTGGAATGAACTGGACCTCACCTACTCATTTCTTTTCTTATTCCTCCCTCGTGTGTTTCTATCTTTCTATTTTTTAAGTTTCAATTTCATATTTTAGTCCTATTATGCTATTATTCCATCTCCAATATTCCAAATTTTAGAAATGTTATTTCCATGCTATTTTCTAATTATACTTAAATAAACAAATTTTTACTTAATAAATAATATAATTTGTTCAAAAATCAAGTTTATAACCCAACTCTTAAGTAAGTTGTTTATTCAACAAATACATTTATTTCTAAATATGTAAGGTATTTTTTAGATTAAAATAATAATTCTATTAATAGTGAAAATGGTACGTATGATAATACAACGCACTAAGCAATAGAAGTTAGTTACAAACATGAAAAGACACCATGTTAGAAGAAAATCAAATTGGAATCATTCCTTCTAATTTTATTTCCATACCCATCAAGAATAAATCACTAAAAGACTTTGATTTCATGAAACTCCTAATGAAGGAGAGATATAAACTATAATGACTAAAATAATGGCAATGTTAAAACATTATCTATGATTAATTGTTGATAATTACATGCTAGCCCCACCACTATTATATCAAACTCATCCACCGTGAGAATTTTACAAGATTCTTTTGCATCAATGACGTGCAAATCAGTCTTCAAATAACTCAATCTCCTCCTGTTATTAGAAACAAAACCAAAGCTGGAAAGAAAAGTTGAGGTCAAATGTTTTTTTGAATATATATTGAAGGAGATATCATTTAGGTGTGAATCATATCTTCCATCGTTACTCTAAACAAATCTTCACATTAATCTTTAATTAGTTAAGGTATTGGTGAATGGATAAGTTGTAATAATTGATGGAAGCTACTAGTTAATTTATATATATTTCCTGTAACCAGCTTTTGTTATTTCTTTAGCCAAGTATTATTATTATTATGTTTTAAATATGATGTAAACTCGTTTATGAAATCATAAGCTTTTATATTTATTATTTGCATTACCAAAAAGTTGGTGTAAATTAAAATCTAAAAATGATGAGTGTCCATTGTAGGGGCCAGAAGGCCTAAGATATAGATATGGACCAAGCATCTATTGGAACAGTGACATTTGTATTGCAACTTCTAGATTCTCACCCAATTTGCACACCTTTCTCTTATTATTATTTAAATTTGAAACTACAAATAAAAGACGTTGCTTATGAATACTGCCAACAATGATTGACAAGGAACAAACAATAAGAAAGGTTTCAATTACAAAGCCGAAGTCGAATCACACGTATTTGTGGATCATCTCATCTTATTTTAACCCCAACCACTACAACTGATAAAAGGTCACCTCTTTTTGTTTCACTTCCCACACCTTTTTTCAAAGTTGATATGAACTCACACCTGCTGGTTCCAACTCACAACTCTATACACCAAGCATACAAGTTCTTTTGGGTGCCTCAATCCTCAGTCAAGGATTGGATTTTTCAATTGACATATAGGGGTGAAATGGCTATACTTGGCTGGATGAATCATCTTTTTTGGTACCCAAACAGAAACAAAACTTGAGTTTTAAGCCCCACAAACAGTGAAAAGGAATTGGATTACTACTAATCATTCACTCCCACACTTCTACATCACTTTTGCTCCTCCACTTTCTCTTTCCTCAGTAAATAATAAGACAGCTTAAATGTAAATGTGGTGTGAGACTCATCCTTGCCTTTGCCATGCGCGAACCTTTGACAAAAACAGGAAGCAGGTTGCTTAATTACTGAGAGGGGGGGGGGGTAACTAAACCCCATCATTAACAATTGCAACTATGATCTTTTTGAAGCTTTAAAACGATTTCCTTCTTGACTTTTCTCCTACTTTTTGTCCATTATCCACTTAAATGTTGGACATTAGAGATATTACCATTGAAAGCCATCAATTTTGCTTTAGCAAATGATTAATGATCATGATAGAGATTTAGGTATGAGGCGAAAATAGAAAGGGGATTGATTAGTGATAAGGTGGGACTCTCGAGCTCAAGACTAGATATGGTGCTTCTTGACCTCTGAAGAATTGGGATTTTCACTATTGCAGCCAGGATTTAGAAATCAACATGATTTGAAGTGTTTTAAAAATCTATAGAATTTAAGTTTGAAAATAGTGGTTACTCTAAATTAAATTGAATTTTATTTTTTTATTTAATATATAATTAATTCTAATTTTTATTAAATAAAAATAAATATTTTATATTTAAAATACTGAATATAATTTAAAAGTTCTTCAATTTTTTTAAAAATATTTATGAAAAACAATGAAATTTTGTTAAATAATATTTTTTAAAGGTAAATTCATTAATTCATTCAATTAATGGAACTATACAATCTAGGGAAAAAAAACAAATACTCGTCATAGATGGTGAAGGACAAGCTCCATCAACACAAAAAAGGCTTTACCCTCAACGTCAATAGAACATTATGACACGTTGACAATTGGCTTTGTCACAACTCAAGCACGACATATCTGGAGTGATTGCAAGCACTTAACACGATAAGGAAATCTGTAACAGCCTATTTTTAGTGAAATCGAAACAGTGGTTTCGAGACCACAAATCCGAAGTCAGAAAAAAATTTAGTTTAATATTATTTTATGGTCTATAGTATGATAGAAATATCGTATGAAAATTTCATTAAGAAATTTTGCTATTTACATGTTTAATGTGATAAAAAGGACCAAATTGCATAAAGTGCAAAAGTTGAATTCTAGTAGCTAAAAGCATCAAATAGTTATGGAATTTAAAATTTGAGGTCCTTATATGCCAAATAGACCATTTAGAGGAGTTAGTAGATAAGGATGATTATTCATAATTGGAAATTGAAGAAATATTAAGGTTAATTTTGGAAAGATGATAAAATAATGATGATAAATGAAATAAATAATTAAATTAATATCATTTTCATCATCTTTCCTAAAACAAAAACATGAAAACCCTAGACATGGAAGTTAAGTTCTAGCAAACTTATTTGGCTTAATTAGGTATGTATTCTTGTCCCGTTTTTAATGATTTTTATGTTTCCGGGATCGTAATAGCTTAATTTAGCTATCTCGGGGATTAATTTGTAAAACTGTTAAAGTATTAGGGTTTTTCCATAGATGAGTATGCTTGAATTATGAAGTTTTATGATGGAAAATGAAAGGTTGTTGTTAGATAGACAACTTTTGTAAAGAGAATTTTGATGAAATTATGATTTACGGACTAAATTGAAAAGATGATAAATTCATAGGAAAATTTTGAATTTTATGAAATTCATGGGCTGCTATTATTATATATGAAAATTGGCTAGGCTTGAAATAAGGATTAAATTGTATGAATTTCATTTTTCGAGCTTAGGGACTAAATCGTAATTAATTAAAAGTATAGGGGTAAAATAGTAATTTTTCCAAAGATATGTATTGAATTGAATATGAATTGTATTAAATTAAGTTAAATTCATTAGTATAGATTTGGATAGACCTAGTACGGAATTAGATCGAGGAAAAGAAAAAGTATCGAATTAGTAGCTTACAAAGCTACGTATACTTGTCGAGATAAGTTAGTGTAACTAAATTGTATATTTGTATGTTTTGAATTGAATATTGTTATGTGTGTGAAATGTGTAATTTCCATGTAAAATAATGATTAAATATTCGACAAGTACCGAGTCCCGTTTGAACCTTAGAAATTCAATGGATACAAATGACATGTCATTAGGGGTTCCTAATTGGTTGTTGTCCTGCATGTGTTACGGATATACCATAGACTTTACGAGCTTCCCATTATTTAGCTTTTATGAGCATCCCGATATTTGGATCTTAAGAGTTTCCTAATATTTGGTTCTTTTGAACTTCCAAATAAATGGCTCGCAAGAGCTTCCCGTTATATGGCTCGACAGAGCTTCCCGTTTATATTCTCGTATAAGCATTCCTGCATATGAATTGACAGATTACAGTTTTGTTCACTTTGTGTGTACTTCTCGTGTATCCAACGATATTTTAAATGGTTCAATGGGCACAATTCTGTTATAAGATTATATGAGAATAACATGGACTATTACTGAAATTTATGTGAAATACATGGAAATGATCTTACATGATTTATTGAAACATGAAATGGGATGATACATGTATATGAAACTTGCTTGGTGATTATGTTCACTCATGTTTATGGAATATTACATAAGATTCACATGGCTAACATGTTAAGGATATGTGTATAGGCTTTTGGCCAAATTGGTTTGGGTATGTTATGAATGCTTACCTTAAATATGAATAAATGGTAAGTTAAATTTCATGTTATACGAACTTACTAAGCTTAAATGCTTACTCTATTTTATTTTCCATGTTTTATAGTATTTTAGAAGCTCGATTTGGTTAGAAGTTGGTCGGAGCTAACTATCCATTGGCCTTTTCGATACATATAGTAAACTAATTTTGGTTATAATGACATGTATATGTTAATTTGACCAATGATGGTATAGAAATATTTTATTGAGATGAGCCATTTGTATGGCTTGTATTTGGTATATTTTGATGTATACATACTTGTGGCCTTATCATGTTTGATGTGTACTTGAGGTGGTTGAATGAGGGATAATTTATAAGCATATTGATGATTGGTATGAGGAAGTATATTTGGTAAAATATATGCATATATGTGTATTTGGTTAATTTGGTAAGTTTGAATACTTGGATATATGTGGTGATATGTTATGTATAAAACTTGTTTTTGGCTTGATTTGAATGCCTTGTTATGGCTTGATATTATGTTAAAGTGTTGTGTTAGGTTGATGATAAATGGGGTGAAAAATGTGGCTTGGAAATGGCCTATTTTTGTCCACACGGGTAGAGATATGGGCGTGTGTCTCAACCGTGTGTGACACACGGCTAGGTGACACGGTCGTACATCCCTTGCATCTTTTAAATTGTGCAAGTCAGTATACTTAACACGACCTAGCACATGGGTGTGTGACTTGGTTGTGTGACCCAAGTCAGAGAGTTACACGGGTATGGACACAGGCTAGGACACGGCCGTGTGCCCCTATTTCGAATGCCTACATGGCCTAGCCACATGGGCGTGTGGCCCTTGCACCTTTGAAAAATTTTAATGTTTTCTGAAAAATTTCTTAAATACCCAATTTAGTCTCGACCTGCTTCTAATGTGTATTTTGGGCCTCAAGGGCTCACATAAGAGACATTATGCTTGATTTCGATTGGTTTCTGATATGAATGCTATATGATATAAAATATCTATTTATTTGTTCTGTAAATTTTAGAAATGTCTATAACCCTATTTCGGTGATGGATACGGGTCAGGGATGTTATATTTATTGGTATCAGAGATACGATTTAGTTGATTCTCGGACTAATGTAGCATATATGTGTCTAGCTATACATGCCATTATATAACCTGTGATACTGTTGTAACACCTCAAACCCGGCCCAGACGTTACGGCCAAATCTAGTGTGTCACATTGACGTGTTTTTCGAAAACCATGTTTTCATTGAAACCCTTCTTAATGTTTAGAAACCTCTTGTATAAAACCTCAACTTTGTGTTTGTTTATTCTTTTCAAAACAGGGTTCATTGAAATAATCGTTCCCTTTTCAAACCTTGTTAAAAACTTTGTAAAACTTTATGGAAAATTGTGAAAGCCTGTAAACCTTTGTAGTTTGCAAAAATATGTTATTTTGAAAACAGTTTAAGTATTGGAAAATTAGATCTTCTTTGTTATGGCTTAAAGTGAATGGTAGCCGTGCACCAGGTAGGATTCCAGAAAAGAGGAGGTGAGTCGAAGAGACTGCTTACGTACCAAGCTCTTCTTGGATCCACTCTTAGACATGCACACGACCATTGCCACACTTTAAGTATTTAAAATATTTATTCATGAAAACATTTATGTTGCGGAAGCTTTGCTCTGTTATGTGATATTTTGAAAACAAGTAATTTTTATAAAACGCGCCTTAGAGCTAACCGATTTCAAAACGATTTAAACAATATCCTACTTAAGCTAAAAATAATTTAAATAAGTAAAGAATTAAAAACCCCAAAATAAAAATAATTAAAGCGGCCTTATTACAAACCCAAAATTAGAATAAAAATAATTAAAAACAAATTGAAATAAATAACTTAATAAAACCAGCAGTTCAGTCCATGTGGCCACTCTAAATCCCTCCAGCTCCAAGTCCACTAATTTAAGGCTCACCTGCATGGATAAAAGAAAAGGGGTGAGTTTGGAAACTCAGTGTGTAAAATAACCCAACCATAGTCCAAGTCAGCTCAAGCCCACTGGGCCTAAGCCCTATTCAGATACAGTACAGATAACAGTACGACCCATAGGCCCATTACAGAAACAGAGCAGATATATCATGTATGCAGAAACCCAACCCATATCCAACCGTATACACCCCTGTACCAACCTTACACTATGTGGGGAGACTACTCGACCCACCCATCCGCTACACACCACAGAATTTGCAGCGAGGCTGCCAGAACAGATATTGTGACGAAGTCACCAGATACAGATATATGTGGCGAGGCCACCAGAACAGATATATGTGGCGAGGCCACCAGAACGCTTCCCCCATCAATATAACCCATATCCCATGCAACATGTATACATGTTATGACATATAACATACAGAATCTCATGCATCAGATATACATATTATGACATATAACATACAGAAACAGAATATCATGTATTTCATACAGAATTAGCCCTAGGGGTATTACTGTCATTTTGCACCTAGGGGTATAATGGTAATTTCTCATACTTAGGGGTATTTTAGTAATTTTATCAGTTTTTAGGGTTTTCATGCATATTACAGCCACCACTAATCTATATGTCGTCACAGTAGTCCGTTTTACTTAATTCAACAGTTTTGGCAATTAGGCCAAAAAACTCCTAATGGGCCCTACAGTCTCTAATAGTAACTTAAGCCCATTAATCCAAGTTTTATAGTCGAATTACTGATTTTAACCGTATTGAATCCTACAGTCTGTCGGAACGCCTTTAATGACTATTTTTACCCATATGGGCTCGGTAGCCCATTAGGCCCATTTTCGGCCCATCGAGGCCCAACTTACCAAAACGCACAGAATTGCATACTCTGCAATCCTACCTTCTACGATTTCCATTCTAACCATCAAAGAGTAATCGCATACTCACAGATCAGCATAGTGCCGACTTATCGGTCCCTTTCAGTCACTTTTTCGGTCATTACAGCCTTTGCCGATTTAGCCTATAGTAAGGGTATGATACACACCTGATTAATGTCGAATCGTTGACGAGATCCCTACACGCAAAGCCTATAATCGGTCATTAATAAATTAGTCTAATAATTAACTATACCAACCCACTATACACTTTACCATATTCGACCATAACCCAAAACAATCCCTAGCATTACCTTTGTCGACTTCCAACCACTAGAGCCAGATGCTCCCCAAGTGATACTCCGCAATACTCCTTGACTGATCGCCCTTACGCCTCACTAAACACATACGAACCAAAGAATGAGACTTTAGGAGCCTTAAGCCCCTAACGTTAACTACCCAAAAAGGTTTCGGCTTTTCCTTCAATTATGAATTAATGAGTGAACAAGGTTTGTACACTTACCACAACGTTATTCTGCCAAAAAAGTGCTCCTAGATAATGATCTAATCCCGATCCACAATAGCTCCAATCATGAACACGAGAAAAGCCACGTTTACACTCTATAGTCGGCTCTTGACACACCACAAGTCATGAAGGTTTTGGCTAAAAGAAAAGATGGGAGATTCGGCATCTAGAGGATTTGGCTTATGGACTTTTGAGAAGGATTGATGAAGAAAAGAGAAAGAGAAAATAGAAATAATAGAAGAGAGGAGAGAAAAAAAAGAAGAATGAAGAAAAAGAAAGGAAAGAAGGGTGGAAGAAGATAGGTTCGATTACTATTGATGAAGAAAAGATGAACAAGAAAAAGGAAATAATTCATTAAAGGCAAAAATTAAAAGAACAAATTCCTTTAATTAAGCTTCCCATCCATTTTAAATTCCTTTAATTGCTCCTTGATTCTTGGTCAAATTCAAAGTTTGAATTTTATTCAAACTCTCCACTACTTAGCCGACTCCTTCTGCTGCTGGTAGAGTTTCGGTCTTGCTCAACCACTCCCCCACGAGTGCAGCAAAAACATAGCTCCTTGCGCGCACCAAGGTAGCCTATCACACTGCTAGCCACTGCGCCGCAGCTTTGTTTTCAATATAATATGGTTACCTTTAATTTTAAGCCTTACCTGTTGTAGTCCCGTTCATTTAAAAATAAAATTAAGACACACCTGCGCCTGGACTCGAACCCATGCCCCCGTGGAGTGCCTAGCGCACTGTTGCCACTGCGCCACAAGCCTTTTTGTGGCATATCTCAGTCACAACTTCCTTTAACCCTTATTTTAGCGCGACCTAGCTTTTAAAAATAAAAAGCAACTCCGCGCGCACCGTGCCTTGAACCCAGGCACACCCACGACCCCCCTAGCGCCTCTGCCACTGGACAAGCTTCCCTTTGTGCCAACTTTTAGCCCAAATTACTATTAAAGCCTTATTGCCCAGTTCCCCTAAGAAGCAAAACTAATTTCTTTACTAGAGCCTTAGATTGGACCAAGGTTTTTCCCCCACTATAATTACTTCTAAATTTATTTAAAAACTAAGTTTAAACACCAAATTAATAATAATATCATATATATTTTTAAATAAAAATAAAAATAATAATAATTTTATCTCATAATAATATTTATAATTTTCATAAAAATTTAAAACATAATAAATACAGTAAAAATTTTCTAATAATAATTTAATTCAAATTTTTTTAAAACAATAATATTTAAAACTTCTCTATTATTCAGGTTTTCTTTTATCCAAACCCAGACTCAAAGCCTAATTCTTCTAGGCCCAAATTCAGGGTGTTACAACTGTGATATCTCCTGACAATTTTAAAATATATTTTCATATAGTAATGTCATCCAACTAAGCTGATTTTGAAGAAGTTGAAAGTAATGCTCAAGCCTCTGTACAAAGAGTAGCCTCGAGTAGTAGAAGGCCCGTATTTGAGGGTCAGAAAGGAAAGGGAAAAAAAACCTTCTTCCAAATGATGTATAAATGGTTTATTGAATTTGTACGAACAAACTCGACTATACAACAACCTCCACCCCCTCTTGCTCCTCAATCGGTTCCCTATATTCCTCAAAGTACAGAACTTATTAGGATTCATAAGCCTCCTATTGATAAAATCCGTAAATATGGTGCTGAAGAATTTCAAGCTACAGCTGAAGATGATCCTGAAAGAGCTGAGTTCCGGTTAGAAAATACTATCAGGGTTCTTGATGAATTATCTTATTCTCCGGATGAATGTCTTAAATGTGCAGTATCTCTGTTAAAAGATTCAGCTTACCAGTGGTGGAATACATTAATTTCTGTTGTGCAAAAAGAAAGGGTTACTTGAAAATTTTTCCAAGCGGAGTTCCAAAAGAAATACATCAGCCAGAGGTTTCTTGACCAGAAACGTAAAGAATTCTAGGAGCTTAAACAAGGTTATATGATAGTGTCCGGATATGAACGAGAATTTTTTCGATTGAGCAAATATGCTAGAGAATGTATTCTGACTGAAACTGCAATCTGTAAGTGGTTTAAAAATGGCTTAAACGAAGATATAAAATTATTAGTTAAGATTCTTGAGTTGAAATAATTTGTTCTACTAGTTGATCGGGCATATAAAGCTGAAGAATTGAGCAAAGAGAAAAAACAAGCTGAGATTGAAGCCAGAACTTCAAGTAAAAGATTGACAGGAAAGTCATACCAGTTAGCATCAAAGAAATATCATGATCTTTCTACTACTTTTGCGGGATACTTTGGTAGAGATAGAGGTGCCCAACGCTCTAGTTCTAGACCCCAGGCTACATCTGTAACGAGTGCGAGTAGTGTTAGAAACACCAAACCCAAATGCAAGCACTGTAATGAGCTACATTTTTGTGAGTGTAGAATGAAAAGTGGAGTCTGTTTTAAATGTTGTTTTTTTAACCACTATCTTAGAGATTGCCCGGAGAAACTTAAAAAAGATAATATTCAAACTTTGAGGCTAAACAACACAGAAACGAGAGGTAAAGCACCTCATAATCCTGAAAATACAAGTGGTAGCCATGGTGTGACAAAAGACACCATTGTAAGATCCGAAGCACGAGCACCAGCTAGGATTTATGCTATTCGTGCACGTGAAGATACTTTTGCACCAGATACTTTATCTCTTATAGATACTGATGTAACTACTTTAATTGATCTCGGTTCAACTCATTTATATATTTGCACGAATCTAGTGTTTAGTAAAAATTTACCTGTTGAGTCCATTGAATTCGGGGTTAAAGTATCGAACCTTTTAGGCCAGTATGTGATGGTTGATAAAATTTGCAAGAATTGTCCGTTAATGATATGGAGTTATTGTTTCCTGGCTGATTTGATGCTATTATCATTCGATGAATTTGATGTGATATTGAGTATGGATTGGTTAACTTTGTATGATGCCGATATAAATTGTAAATAAAAACATATTGTATTGAAATGTCAGGATGGTGAAATGCTTCATAATGAATCAGATAAATTGAATGAGCTACCTAATGTGATATCAGCTATGTTAGCACAAAAATATGTGAGAAAAGGTTATATTGCTTATCTTGCTTTTGTACTGGATACTAAAGTGTCTGAGTCGAAGATTAAATTAGTGCTAGTGGTTTGTGAATATCTTGATGTGTTTTCGGAGGAGTTACCTGGATTATCGCTGGTCAGAGAAGTTGAATTTGTCATAGATTTTATACCTAGAACAACACCGATATCGAAAGCACCATATAGAATGGCTCTTATAGAGTTAAAAGAATTGAAAGCACAGTTGCAAGAACTGACTTACAGGGGTTTTGCTCAACCTAGTTTTTCACCTTGGGGTGCAACGGTTCTGTTTGTTAAGAAAAAAATGGATGATTGAGATTATGCATTGATTACCGACAACTCAACAAAGTTACAATCAAGAATAAATATCCATGACTCCGTATAGATGATTTATTTGATCAGTTGAAAGGTAGCACAGTGTTTTCAAATATTGATCTTAGTTCTAGTTATTATCAGTTACGAGTGAAAGACTTGGATGTGTCGAAAATAACATTCAAAACCAAGTACGGACATTATGAATTCTTTGTGATGCCGTTTGGTTTAACTAATACACCTGCAGTATTTATGGATTTCATGAATAGAATTTTCAGACCATATTTGGATAGATTTGTTGTGGTATTTATTAATTATTCTAGTATATTCCTGAAATGAGACTGAACATGCTGAGCATATGAGAATTGTGTTGCAAACTCTGTGTGATAAACAATTGTTTCCTAAATTTAGCAAATGTGAATTTTGGCTTCGAGAAGTGAGTTTTTGGGACACATAGCATCGACTGAAGGCATCAGAATTGATTTGAACAAAATTTCAACGATTGTTAACTAAAAAACATCGAGTAATGTATTTGAAGTCAGAAGTTTTCTGGGGTTGGCTGGTTATTATCGGAGATTTGTAAAAGGATTTTCGATGATAGCTACACCGATGACACGACTATTATAGAAAGATGTGCAATTTGAATGGTCTGATAAATGTCGACAAAGTTTTGACTAGTTGAAAGCCCTGTTGACCGAGACACCAATTTTGGTTTAGCCTAAATCGAGTAAGGAATTTGTGATTTACAGTGACGCATCATTAAACGGTCTAGGCTGTGTTTTGATGCAAGAAGGTAAAGTAATAGCTTATGCTTCTAGACAGTTAAAGCTACATGAAAAGAACTATCCAACACATGATCTAGAATTGGCAGCTATTGTATTTGTGCTGAAAATTTGGTGACACTATTTGTTCGATAAAAAGTGTCTTATATTTATCGATCATAAATGCTTAAAGTATCTGATGTCATAGAAAGATTTGAATCTGAGACAATGTAGATGGTTCGAAGTGTTAAAAGATTATGACTTAGTTATTAATTATCACTTGAGAAAGACAAATATAGTTGCGGATGCTCTAAGTAGAAAATCTTTGTTTGCTTTATGAGCAATGAATGCCTGATTGTCATTGTCTGATGATGGCTCAATTTTAGCTAAGTTAAAAGCTAAACCGATGTTTTTACAGCAGATCTACAAAGCTCAAAAATGTGATAATGAGTTGCAAGTTAAACGGGTACAATGTGAGTCGACTTTTGATTCAGAATTTTAGATAGGACCCGATGATTGTTTGTTATTCAGAGGTAGAGTTTGTGTACTGAAAAATCCAGAGCTTGTATAGAAAATTTTACACGAAGCTCATAGTGGTACCATGTTTGTTCATCCAGGAAGTAATAAAATTTACAATGATTTGAAATAGATATACTGGTGGCTGAGAATGAAATGTGATATTTTTGATTTTGTATCTAGATGTTTGATATGTTAGCAAGTTAAAGCTGAACATCAGATACCTTTAGGAGTGTTACAACCAGTGACAATAACGGAATGGAAATGTGATAGAGTTACTATGGATTTTGTATTGGGGTTACCTTTATCTTCGAAAAAGAAAGATACCATTTGGGTTATCGTCGATCGTTTGATGAAGTCTGCACATTTTATTCCAGTACATACGGATTTCTTACTTGATAGATTGGCTAAGTTATATGTTTCTGAGATTGTTAGGTTACATGGAGTACCAGTCTCCATTATTTCAGATAGAGATCCGCGGTTTACATCGGGATTTTGGAAAAAGTTACAAGAAGCTCTAGGAACGCAATTACATTTTAGCACCGCATTTCACCCTGAGACTGATGGTCAATCTGAGCATGTGATTCAGATTCTTGAAGATATGCTTTGGTGCTGTGTTTTAGAATTCGAAGGCAATTGGGAGAAATATTTCCCGTTGGTCGAATTCGCATATAATAATATTTTTCAGTCAAGCATAAAGATGGCAACATATGAAGCTCTGTACGGTCGCAAATGTCGAACTTCGTTGTATTGGACTGAGCTTAGTAAGAAAAAGATACATGGAGTTGATTTGATTCGCGAGGCTAAAGAAAAAGTGAAAGTGATCTGAGATAACTTAAAAGCAACTTCAGATCATCAGAATCTTATGTGGATCTTAAACGTAAAGAAATAGAGTTTCAAGTTGGTAATAAAATATTTTTGAAAGTTTCGCCCTGCAAGAAATTTCTTCGGTTCGGTTGTAAAGGAAAGCTAAGCCTGCAATTTATTGAGCCATATGAAATTACAGATAGAATCAAACCTGTTGCTTATCGGTTAGCTTTACTGTCAGAATTAGAAAATATCCATAATGTTTTTTATGTGTCTATGCTACAGCCGTATTGGTCAGTTCCTTCACATATTATCTCTCCGACGAATGTTGAGATCTAGCCTGCATGACATATAGTGAGGAACTGATGAGAATTCTAGCACATGAGATGAAAAAATTGAGAAATAAAAAGGTAACTTTAGTAAAAGTTCTCTGGTAATGACACGGAATAGAAGAAGTTACCTAGGAACCCAAGGTAACTATTATAAAACAATATCTGAACCTTTTTATTAGTAAGATTTTCAAGGACGAAAACTTCTTTAATGGAGAGTTGTAACAGCCCGTTTTCAATAAAATCAAAACAGTAGTTTCGAGATCAAAAATTCGAAGTCAGAAAAAAATTATTTTAATATTATTTTATGGTTTACAATATGATAGTAATATCGTTTGAAAATTTCGTTAAGAAATTTTACTGTTTACATGTTTAATGTCACAAAAATGACCAAATTCATAAAATGCAAAACTTGAATTCTAGTAGCTAAAAGTATCAAATAGCTATGGAATTTAAAATTTGAGGTCCATATTTAAAAAACAAACCATTTAGAGGAGTTAGTAGATAAGGATGATTATTCATCGTTAGAAATTAAAGAAATATTAAGGTTAATTTTGGAAAGATGATAAAATAATGATGATAAATGAAATAAATAATTAAATTAATATAATTTTCATCATCTTTGCTAAAACAAAAACATGGAAACCCTAGCTATGGAAGTTATGATTAATGGACTGAATTGAAAAGATGATAAATTCATGGGAAAATTCTGAATTATATGAAATTCATGGGCTACTATTATTATATATGAAAATTGACTAGGCTTGAAACAAGGATTAAATTGTATGAATTTCATTTTCCGAGCCTAGGGACTAAATCGTAATTAATTAAAAGTATAAGGGCAAAACAATAATTTTACCAAGGGTGTGTATTGGATTGAATTGAATATGAATTGTATTAAATTAAGTTAAATTCATTCGTATAGATCCAGATAGACCTAGTACGGAATTTGATCGAGGAAAAGAAAAAGTATTGGATTAGTAGCTTACAAATCTACGTATACTTGTCGAGGTAAGTTCGTGTAATGGAATTGTATATTTATATGTTTTAAGTTTAATATTGTTATGTGCGTGAAATGTGTAATTTCCATGTAAAATATTGATCACATATCCGATAAGTATCGAGTCCCGTTTGAACCTTAGAAATTTGATGGATACAAATGACTTGTCGTTAAGGATTCCCAATAGGTTGTTGTCCTGCATGTGTTGCGGATACATCACAGCTCTCATGAGATTCCCGTAATTTAGCTTTTACGAGCATTTCGATATTTGGCTCTCACAAGTTTCCTGATATTTGGCTCTTTTGAGCTTCCCGATAAATGGCTCGCAAAAGCTTCCCGTTATACAGTTCACATGAGCTTCCCATTATATGGCTCAAAAGAGTTTCTCATTTACATGCTCATATAAGCATTCCTGAATATGAATTAATGGATTATAGTTTTGTACACTTTGTATGTACTTCTCGTGTATCCAACGATATTTTAAATGGTTTAACGGGCACAGTTCTGTTACGAGATTATATGAGAGTGACATGAACTGTTACTAGAAGTTATGTGAAATACATGGAAATGATCTTACATGAATTATTGAAACATGAAATGGGATGATACATGTATATGGAACTTGCTTGGTGATTATGTTCACCCATGTTTATGGAATATTACATGAGATTCACATGGCTAACATGTTAAGGATATGTGTATAGGCTTTTGGCCAAATTGGTTTGGATATGTTATGAATGCTTAACTTAAATGTGAATAAATGGTAAGTTAAATTCCATGTTCTATGAACTTACTAAGCTTAAATGCTTCTCTGTTTTATTTTCCATGTTTGATAGGAATTCGGAAGCTCGATTTGGTTGGAAGTTGGTCAGAGATACTTTACACTATCTATTGACCTTTTCGGTACATATAGTAAACTAATTTTGGTTATAATGGCATGTATAGGTTAATTTTACTGATGATGGCATACAAATATTTTATTGAGATTAGCCATTTGTTTGACTTGTATTTGGTATATTTTGATGTATATATACTTGTGGCCTTATCATGTTTGATATGTGCTTGAGGTGGTTGAATGAGAGATAATTTATAAGCATATTGATGATTGGTATGAGATAGTATATTTGGAAAAATATATGCATATAAGTGTATTTGGTCAAATTGGTAAGTTTGAATACTTGGATATATGTGGTGATATGTTATGTATAAAACTTGTTTTTGGCTTGATTTGAATGCCTTATTATGGCTTGATATTGTGCTAAAGTGTTGTGTTAGGTTTATGATAAATGGGGTGAAAATGTGGCTTGAAAATGACCTATTTTTGTCCACATGGGCAGCCACACGGACGTGTGTCTCAGCCGTGTGTGACACACGGCTAGGTAACACGATCGTATGTCCCCTGTATCTTTTAAATTGCACAAGTCAGTATACTCAACGCGACCTAGCACACGAGCGTGTGACTTGACCGTATGACCCAAGTCAGAGAGTTACATGGGTATGGACACGGGCTGAGACACGACTGTGTGCCCCTATTTTGAATGCCTACATGGCCTGAGACACAGACGTGTCTCTTGATCGTGTGAGACACACGGCTTGGCCACATAGGCATATTTTCCCTGTACCTTTGAAAAATTTTAATGTTTTTTGAAAAATTCCTTAAGTACTCGATTTAGTCCCAACTTGTTTCTAAGGTGTATTTTAGGCTTCAAGGGCTCACATAAGGGACATTATGTTTGATTTCGATTGGTTTCTGATATTAATGCTATAGGATATGAAATATCTGTTTATTTGTTTTGTAAATTCCGGTAATGCTCTATAATGCTTTTTTTGGCGACGAATAAGGGTTAAGGATGTTACAAAATCACCTCTGGATAGTCCAAAGCGACGAGCAAAAATGGACAAAAGAATCGAGTATTCACGAAACTATAGAAATATTTATGAAAAAAACAATAAAAATTTGTCAAATAATATTTAAAAGCCATAAAACAAAGCTCATTTTGTCAAAATAGTCAAAAAATTCAAAACAAAAAATAATATGGAAAAATCGAGAACCAAACCAAATTAGGAAACAAATCTAAAAGAACTCAACCGAATTGAACCGATACCATCCCTAATTGTAGGTATATTTGGAAGTTCAAAAAAAAAAAGATAAATTTTAATAAATCCATTATTTATCTTAGGTTTATTTCATAATTCATCTTGAACTATACATGTTATTTATTTATTTTGGTAGTTAAACTTTTATTTTTTTATTTAAGTACTTAAACTATTATTTTCATCTCAATTTATCTCAAAAAATTAGAAGTTACTTGATAAACGATAAATTATACATATTTTTACCCCATGCTTAGTCTAATTTCCGGATGAATTAACCCTTGATTTGTATAAATTGATGCTCTTAAACGTTTAATTTTATGTTTTATACTCAGGTGAGCATAGGAAAGTGAAAAGAACGAGAAACGGGCCGAAAACAGAGAAAATGGGCCAAAGTATGAAAACAACACAGCCTGGAGGTTCGCCACACAGCCGTGTCACATGGCTGTGCCACCTTAAATTTCAAACACGGCCCAACACCGACTCACACGGCCTTGCCACATCAAACAGACCCCAACATGGCCCATTGTCAAAGTCACACGGCCGTGGCACACGGGCGTGTCCCTGTCGTGAGGAAGTTCAATTCTACTCGAAAAAGGCTACTTAGGGGCTAAGAAAGGCATTCCAAAGCTCTATATAAAGACCCTAGGGGGCAACTACAAAGTGGTACTTTTCTCACCTCAAGAAGGTGCCTTATTCCTACCAATACAGAGAGTAGAAGCAGGGAATTACTCCAAGGGAAGCCGATTGATCTATCTCAGAAGCCAGATTCTCCTTCAAGACTGAAGATCTCCCTTCAATTTCCTATAGGGGTTTTTGGCTTCTTTATGTTTTGTTATCTTTATTCTTCTGAGATGTTTTCTTTTATAATTATGAACTAAATTCCTCAAAAACTTGAGGGGGATGAAACCTAAGATGGATCTTGTTATTATTTTATCTTGAGTTATATGATAAATACTTGAATTGTTCTTAATTATGTGTTCTTAATTCTTGCTTTAATATTTTAGGATATTGATTCAAGTATTGATGTGCTTATTCAGAAGAGCAAAAGTCCTTATTTAAGAGTAGATCTAGAATAATTAAGCGGAGTTGCATGCAACCCTAGACATAGGGTGACATAAATATGCCGAATTAGGGTCAAACCTAATAAGGGGATCCATAGATCGAGTTAATGCAAGACTAGGGGTTTTAACTAGAAAGAGATTTCAGTTAATCAACCTAGGATTAATTGTTCTTATCCTCGACGGAGGTATTAACATAAATTAGGGATTTCTACGAATCAAGTCAAGTGAATAAATCGTCTAGCTCAAGAGTTGATAACAAGTGAAGTCTAGATGGATTCTCCCTTGAGTATTGTCCAAATCAATCAGTTTTCCTAGAGAGTTTTTCCCCAATTCCCTTTTTGTGCATTCTTAGCTTAGTTCAATAATTAGTTAGTTTAATAAAAATCCCCTCTTATTTATAGGTTAAATAATAGAAAGAAAGTTAGTACTAGTACTTTTGGTTCTTTTAGGTTCGATATCTCGGTCTTGCCACTAAACTATACTACTGTTCGATAGTGCGCTTGCCTTAAGTCGTGATAATAGTTAGTTTTGGGTACGATCATATTTTATAAATTTTATTACTTCATATCACGCATATCAAGTTTTTGGTGTCGTTGCCGGCGAACTGAAATATTAGAAACACTCTATTTTTATTACTTTAGCCATTTTTACTTTTATTTATTTTCAGCTAATTTTTTCTTTTATTTTTATTTTTTTATTTACCAAAATTTTCTTTTCTTCTAGGTACCTCTAGTTTATGACAAGAAGGAACCCAGAAGGACCACTGCTTTTTAATGAAGATTTAGAAGTTACCATTCGCAGAACTTGCCGAGATAAAAAGAAGCCTGCAACATCTAGAACAGGGACAAGAATAAGAGCCAAAACCTACTGAAGAGATGAAAGCCAATCAGGATAATCTACTACCTCCCACAATAGCCGTAGACCCAGTAAACCAAAATAATGCTCCACGTACTATGTTTGATTACGCTAAACCCAGTTTGGCTGGTACTGAATCTAGTATTGTTAGGCCTACTATTGCTGCAAATAATTTTGAATTGAAACCTAACACTATTCAGATGATTCAGCAATTTGTGCAGTTTGATGGTTTATAGGATGAAGATCCCAATTCGCACTTAGCCAATTTCTTGAAATTTTGCGATACTTTTAAAATAAATGGTGTTTTTGATGATGCCATTCGCCTCCGACTATTTCATTTTTCCTTAAGGAATAAAGCTAAACAATGGTTAATTTCTCTACCACGAGGCTCAATTACTACATGGGAATAGATGACTGAGAAATTTTTACTTAAGTATTTTCCTCCAGCTAAAGCAGCTAAATTACAGAATGAGATCTCTTTTTTTGTGCAGATGGATTTAGAGATGCTTTACGACGCTTGGGAGAGATACAAAGATTTATTGAGAAGGTGCCCTTATCATGGGTTACCTCTGTGGCTACGAGTTCAAACCTTTCACAACGGTTTGAATCCTTCAACAAGGCAGATGATCGATGCAGCCACCAGTGGAACAATCAACAATAAAACACCAGAAGTAGTCTATAAATTTATAGAAGAGATGTCACTGAATAACTATCAGTGGCAAGTCATGAGGACAAAGCCAACGAAAGCAGCAGGAGTTTTTAATATTGATGCAGTTACAAGGCTTTCCTCTCAGGTAGAACTCTTAAATAAAAAGATTGATGGTTTATTGGTTCTACGCAGGTACATCTAGTCATGCAATGTGATTCAAACCTAGGAGGAGTACGCGAGCCATATGGACATAGCACAGAAAGCGAACAAATGAATTATATGGGTAATAATTCTCGACCTCAAAACAATCCTTACAGTAATACTTACAATGCAGGTTGGAGGAATCACCTAAATTTTTCATGGGGCAATCAAGGTAATCAAGGAAATCAAAGACCACCACCACCACATCCGGGATTTCAACAACCACCGTATCGACAAGAAAAGAAACCAAACCTTAAAGAGATGTTGGAAAAATTCTTATCGGTTTCCAAAACTCGTTTTCAAAACACCGAAACAGCACTTAAGAACCAATAAGCTTCTATCCAAGGGCTCAAAAATCAAATTGGTCAACTCGCAAAGACGATCTCTGAGAGACCACAAGGTGGTTTACCAAGTAACACAAAAACTAACCCAAGAGAACAAGTTCAGGCCATCACTGTACTTAATGTAGAAGGGTTAGACAAACTAAAACTGATGCAAGATACTCTGGTAAGCAATAATAAGGATAAGGTAAGTCATGATAAACAAAAATTGGTAAGTGAAGAGGATAAACCTTGTGTACCATACCCTAATGCGATAAGGAAAGACCACACTGATGAACAATTTGGTAAATTTCTTAAACTCTTAAATAAATTACATATTAACTTACCGTTTATTGAAGATCTTTCGCAGATGCCAAAAGTAGTTAAATTTTTAAGGGAGCTTTTAGCAAACAAACGGAAGTTGGATGAATCGTCGCATATGGAATTGAATGCAGTGTGCTCAGCTATTCTACAGAATAAGCTGCCCAAAAAACTAAAAGATCTAGAGAGTTTTACTATTCCTTACTTACTCGATAGCTTAGATGTTAGAAATGCTTTAGCCGATTTAGGGGTAAGTATAAATGTCATACCGCTTAAATTGTTTAAACAACTAGGTCTAGGGAAACCTAAACAAACTAAGATGAGCATTCAATTAGCTGATAAAACGATTAGATTCCCTAAAGGTATAATTGAAGATGTGCTTGTCAAGATCGATAAATTTATATTCCCAGTAGATTTTGTTGTGTTAGGCATGGAGGAAGATAGTACTGTACCCCTTATTTTAGGGCAACCCTTTTTAGCAACTGCTAGGACCATAATTGACATAGGTACAGGTGAACTTACTCTTCGTGTAGGTGATGATAAAATTACTTTACAAGCTCGTGACTCAAATAAAAATGCTGATAAAGATATTGATACGAGTCCTTGTAAGAAGAATAATCTCACCATCCAACCTTCTGTGCAAGATACACTTCACATAAAAGCAACCAATCTACAGACAGTTCCATCCAAGGAAGACGTCCCTGAAAGGCGAATGCTTCAGATTGATGAACTAGACGAGTGGCTGAACTATCATGAAAAACCCAAAACATGCCACAACAAGCCAGAGCACCACTAAGACGACCCTCAGATAGAAACGAATCCAATCAAGGTAGGTGATAAGATAATCTTAGGAAAAGACAATCCTTGAATCTTGAATTCGAAGGAACACACAAGTGACACACCTTACTTCACGGTAATGAAAATCTTTCCCTATGGTACAGTCGAGATAAGTCATGAGTCACTCGGTACTTTCAAGGTAAATCAAACCTGACTCAAACTTTATTTTGATAATGAAACTGAAAACATGTTAGAAGAGTTCCAACTCTTCAACCCACCATGACCATACCAACATGAGCAGAGTTGAGCTTAGACTCTAAATAAGTGCTTCTTGGGAGGCAACCCGAGCACTGACACCATTAACCATTTTATTTTATTTTATTTCATTTTTATGTTGTTTTTAGTGCAGGATTTTCAGATCCTACGGTAAGACACACGGCCGTACCTAAGGCCGTGTGAAAACAAGGCAAAAATTTTCCTAACACGGGATGCGTTAAATTCTTACGGGCGTGTGAGGTGCCCATAGGTGAACCTGTCCAGTATTACACGGGTGTGGCACCAAATATACACGGGCGTGTGCGATCAAACATGGCCATACCCTTACCCCGTGCTCGACACTGTCAAATTACACACAAGCGTGCGACACGCCCGTGTCCCGAGACCGTGATCGAACCTGCCAATTTAAAAACGGGCGTGTGATACCCTATACGGGCATGGGAGAAGCGAACATCGAAGGACATGGCTGTGCGAGACGGCCGTGTGCCCCAACACGCCCTAGTAACACGGACGTGTGTCTCAAACTAGACGCGTCAAAATCCCTAAAATTCAAAACACACGAGCAAAACCCAAGTCACACGGGCATGTCACATGCCCGTGTGACCCAAAAACCTATTTAAACACGGTTACTGTTCATCGTTTTCCCTAAGCCAACCCTAGCTGCTCCCCCTTTTTTCAACCTTTTCGGTCACCATTGCTCCAATCTACACCACCCTAAAACCTTCAAAACACGCCCCCATCCACCAGACGCCCTTGTTACCGCAGTACACGCACGTGCATCGCATACCCACGTTCGTGCACCACCTTGCAGCCGTTTCTTGCCACTATCATCGGTCCATTTCTTAAAAAGTTATTCTTTATTTGCTATTTTATCTGCTTTTATATTTTCCCTTTTGTAGTATGTTAAGTTTTTACTTGTCCAGTATTCTAGGATAATGTTATAAGTGATTCACAGGAGATATTAGTTTTAGGATTATTTGATGATTGAACTCATGCTTTTGCGATTTATGATCCTTTCATTTGCTGCAAGTAAAAATCTGATTCGCATTACATGTTCTAAACTGTTACATTACTGACTAAAATATTCCGAAATGCTTATGATATTATTTTCATGTTTAGAAGATATTCTCGCAGATTCATTATGTCATCATAGAGAGGCAAGAAAGCTGCGGTCCTAGGATCCAAACGACGAAGGGGACCCGGTTCATCATCAGTAAGTGCATCTACCGAAATTCGGCATCCGTTCCTACAATCCCCTATTAGACCTCAAGAGGAACTATTTCAGTTATTACATGTACGACCCATTAGTGCAGGACGATGCATTGATTGGGCTGCCTTGGAGCAAGTCTAGTTAGCCGATGCGGCTCGCGCCCTTCTATGCACCGACCTATGTGAGTGATTTTTCGATATTGTCGAGCCTACATATCTCGAATTGACATTAGAAATTTGCTTGACTTTTCATTTACAGGTAGTGATGACAAACCACGACGATCCCGGCGCCATTCAGTTTCGTCTAGGAGGGTTGGTTCGATAGATGAGCGTTCCAGAGTTCGGAGTCACTCTGGGACTTTACACCGACGAGTTCATGGAAGAGGAGGGCTTCGATAAACTACCTCGCAATCTCCACATATCCCCTTTCAGATGTTGGAATGATTTGGCACCTCTCCCCTCCATATATGATCCTAGCCGCTCGAAAGCTACAGCTCTCGCCCCTTCCCTGTGCTACCTTCACGCTATCTTGGCCCACACCTTGACTGGAAGAAGGGAAAGCACTGGCGTCGTCAATACTCACGACGTCTACTACTTATGGTGCATGGTACATGCACATGTGATAGATCTGGTGTACTTCATCGCCGTTGCCATTCGCCACCAGACCGAGTGGCATAGGAGAGGGGTTATCTCTATTGGCCCCAATGTGACTCGACTAGCTTGACACTTCGGCCTCCTCAACATCGCGGCCTAATCTTCAGCACTTACACTCGTTGGTCAGATGTCCCCTCAGAGCATCTCGACGATGCTTCATATGAGAATGATTAAGCGTCACCATGGTACCCATCCTCCTCAGTACTGCCTCACCTATGCTATCGACGAGGAAGATTTAGAGGACATTCCTGGTAATGTTCCCCCACCCTACGAGGAGCAGCCATCTCAACCACCCCCTCGCCGCTTAGTGCCTATGGCTGCTTCATACGCTGACATATCTGAGTGCCTCATACTATTCGAGTAACAATATTTTCAAAGATTTGATCACATTGATGCAACCTTAGCGCAGATTTGTCAGCATCTGCACATTTCATTACCGCCCCACCTCGAGGACCATCTGAGGATTAGGACCTCCGAATCCTCTTTTCTTTTCCTTTATTTTCATTTTTGTTTTTCTGTCTTATCTTATTTTATCTTTTTCATTATTTGAATATTAGTATTTTCAGAACTAGTTTATGTTAATTCAATATTTCATATCGGCTATCTCTTAACGAGTAATTTTTCTAATCCTGAAATACCTAAAATCCCTTAAGTGTTATCGCAGTTTCAAAGGAGCTTTACAGCCCACATTCAAACTCTAATGGTAACCATGCCGCAATTTCACCCAATTGCCACCGCCAAGGCCTACACTCCCAACATAAAAGCTGTGGACAAACAACCACTACCACCACTAGAGTATCTACCTCCACACCTCCCTTTATCTAAAAAACTCTATAGATACCACCACCTTAAAAATTCATCCAATTCAGGGAGTTTCATTTCTTTCCCTATCTTATGATATTATGCTTCTATTGCTACTAATGTATCTTTGTACTTTGAGGGCAATGTACATCTTAAGTGTGGGGGGAAAACTTACTTTCAGTCATTGTATTCTCTTTGAAACCCCTGAAAATTTTTTAAAACTAACATTTTACATTGTTCTCAAAATTTCAGATTCTCACTTTCACTCTTTGCATTATCTTCAATCTACTATTAGGACAAATTCTGATTGATTTATGATTTTTATTGATATGTTGAGAATTAAGATATAGATACTTATGCTTTGCTTATTCAAACTTTAAGACATTAGGGAATCAAGCATGATAAGTTGAAATTTTTGAGAATTTAAAGTTTTTCTAGGTTATTTTCCCTAATTTTAAGTGTTATCTTGAGATTTGAAATTCGCAAGATTGACATCAAAAGCCATAATTCTGGTGAAAGTTTTGAACCTTTTGAGCATACATTCTTTCGTGCTCACTTTTATTGTTGCTTTGAGTGAGTCAATACTGATTTGTTATTCTAGAACTTGCTTCGATTATACATGTCAAGACCACATCATTAATTTGATATACCGAAATGATAAAGGCACCTAGGATTTAACCCACTTACTCCACAAAAGCCTACTTTCATAAATTAACCCTTAGTGAACCCCATTGAGCCTAACAACCTATTCTTTGACTTACCTCTAATATTAACCTCTAACCCATTTTTGTTGAATTCCATTCAATATTTTGACCCCTATTTTTTTGTCGAGATTTGAGTTGAATTATTATCTAGCTTTATTCTCTTTTTTAGTTTGTAAAGTTTGTAAATATTCAAGGTATTATATTTGAATTGTTCTTAAAAAAATGTGTATATACAGTTAATTCAGTTGTAATATGTAATAGTTCAATAGTTTTTGCATTTTTCTACAAGCTTCCAAATCAAGAACGATGTCATCAGAAGGTTTAGCTCTAGGAATATGTTCCAGTGATAGAGATTTTTCTAGCTAGATGATTGTTCAATTCAATCTCGATTTTAACCCTTTCTTTTTCAAGCTTGTGACAACACCCCTAACCAAAGCCCTATTACAACCATTGAAAGACCTTTTGATCGATGTGTCATATCAATCTATAGTGGTGGAGATTTGATTTTCTTGCAAGCCTATGGTAATAACTTTTTAGGTTGACTAAAGAGTGCTTAATTCTTCAACCCTAAACACTTTGAGTGGATAGAGTGAATCTTTAGTGAGGATGTCAACTCTTGTTAATTTTGAATTAAAAGCAATTACTTAAGGGAAGGGAGGAAACCTATGTTTCTATGATAAAGTTCTCATCTTAGAGTGTTTGAAACTTTGATGTTCTTATGGTTGAACTTTCATTTTATGATTACTTGTGGATTAGTTTGAAACATTATTGATGAGGATTATAAGTTGAGAAGAATGATTCTTAATCGTGGATTGAGATTTTGCTTGAGGACAAGCAAAGGCTTAAGTGTGGGGGTATTTGATAAACGATAAATTATACATATTTTTACCCCATACTTAGCTCAATTTCCGGATGAATTAACCCTTGATTTGTATAAATTGATGCTCTTAAACCTTTAATTTCATGTTTTATACTCAGGTGAGTATAGGGAAGTGAAAAGAACGAGAAACGGGCCGAAAACGGAGAAAATGGGCCAAAGTATGAAAACAACACAGCCTGGAGGTTCACCACACGGCCGTGTCACACAGCCGTGCCATCTTAAAGCTCAAACACGGCCCAACCCCGACTCACACGGCCGTGCCATATCAAACAGACCCGAACACGTCCTATTGTTGAAGTCACACGGCCGTGGCACACGGGCATGTCCCTGTCGTGAGGAAGTTCAATTCTACTCGGAAAATGCTACTTAGGGGCTAAAAAAGACATTCCAAAGCTCTATATAAAGACCCTAGGGGGAAACTACAGATGGGTACTTTTCTCACCTCAAGAATGTGTGTAACGCCCTAATTTTCGGGTCTCTCTTGGATCATTGTTCATCTGAAAAAATGTTTGAACTCTAGTATTTGGGTGTGTAATTCTTGTTTGGGGAGTATTAATGGGCCTATGGAAGGCTCAGGTGTTGGTTAAACCTCAGGAAAATTTTAGATTTTCACTTAAAAGATAGGGGACTTTGGAAGTAGGTGTCTTAAGAAATTGTGCGTGGAATATAGCACAAAAGGAGCCTTGGTAGAGTGGCTAAGTGACGCCACTAGTCTCCTAAAAATGTGGCATGTGGAGCTTGAAGGAGGGCTAAGGTTCAAGTCCCAGAGTATGCAAGGGTGGCGTTTTATTTTTGTACAAGGAGCAGGTAAGAGTTTGAAGCAGAGTAAAACTCTGCTTGGGGAGAAGTTTGAATCGGTCAAGTGAGTAAATCAAGGAGGGAGTTTAGGAGCTTTTTGAATTTGAATGAAGTGGCCGGCCAAGGGACTCTCTATGGTGCAAATTCGGTAAGCAACATAGGTAAGGTAATCGGTATTAGGGTCTCTTTTTGGTGCCGATTTCTTTAGACTAGGAGGTCTACTCTTCTGCCAATTCTATTTAGTAAATTAGGGGTCACTCTTTTCTTCTTTTCTAACCAAGTAGCCGAATCTCACACCCCAAAAGACCTCCTACCGATTTCTTTTACTTTTGACCGAAAACACTTTTGTTCTTCTTCTTCTCCTATTTTCATCTTCTTCTCATCTTGCACTCATAAACCGAAACCTACACTGTTGTCTTCTTTCCTTGCTGAATCAAACAAAGCTTTCTTCTACTTCTTTTCTTCAACCCTTTGTCGACAGACTTTTGACCGAAACCTCTGTGCCGATAGCTCTTTGTCAAAACCGATTACTCTCACTCTTCTTTCTCCTAAACCTTTCCATAAGTCGAACCCCTATTCCTTTATTCCTTCTATTTGCCGATTCACCCCACCTATTTTATTGATTGAAACGACAAGGACGCCATACCACATATCCAAAAGCTGAAAGCATCTCCCTTTAGACCATTCAAAGCCGAAACCCCTCTAGGCCATTCTTATTGTTGTTAGGGCTAGATCTATTATAGATTTGGTATAGATTTAGTTAGATAGAAGCAAGTGAGCAGGGTTCTTCGTGCAAATTTATTGGTAAGTGTTTTGAGACTTTTCTTCATTTGTTATCTTAATTCAAGGCAAGAAGCCGAAACCCCTTAGGGGGAGGCTAACGTTTCTAGGCTAAGGGCCTTTTGGCTTTTCTTCTGTTTGTATGTGCTAGTGTAGGAAAAAGGGACGTGTATCAAGGGGCCTTGGAGACTAACTCGGTTAGACATCGGGATCTAGTCCATAATCGACAAAAGGGTAAGATTTTAATGGCTTAGGCAATGTTGGCCGATTATGGTAAGGGGATTATGGTAAGGGGATTATGGCTTTAGTAATCAACTGTAGGGTTCCGTACGTGGTTCTCGTCGTCACTTCGACAGTTAACAGGTGTGTACCATATCTCCGCTATAGACTAGAACGGCAAAGGCCGTAAAGACTGAAAAGTAACCAAAAACTGACCAGAAGTGACCGAAAAGTCGATCTTAGGAGAATCTGTGAGTAACCGTTTACCCTGTTGTGGCTAAACTTAAAATCAATGGTGATAGAATTGCAAAGTGTGCAATTCCGAACGTCTTGATAAGTTGGGCTTGATGGGCCAAAGATAGGCCCAATGGGCTTTCGAGCCCACGTCGGTAAAAATTGTCATTAAGGTATTCTGGCGGTATGTTGAGAATAAACCGGTTAAAATTAACAATCTGAACGTTAAAATTGGATTTAACAGGCTTAAGACGTTGATGGACTCAGTAAGGCCCCAATTAGGGGTTTTGGGCTAAAAAGGGCAAAACTGGAAACCAAGATTAAATGGACTTCTGTAAGCATAAATGGGCTAATAATTACTTGGACATGCATAAAATCCTTAAAAATATGAAAAAGGACTAAAATACCCCTAAGTATGGAAATTACCATTATACCCCTAAGTGCAAAAATGACCATTATATCCCTAGGGTTCATCCTGTATGAAATGTATGATAATATGCTTATGTATGTTATATTTCATATATATGTATATCTGATGCATGAGATTCTGATTGTTATATGTCATAACAAGTATGCCTGTTGCATGGGGTTTGGGTTTATAATGGAGGAAGCGTTCTGGCAGCCTCGCTGCAATCTGGTGGCCTCGCCACAGATATATCTGTTCTGGTGGCCTCGCCACATATACATCTGTTCTGGTGGCTTTGCCACAATATCTGTATCTGGTGACCTCGTCACAATGTCTGGCAGCCTCGCTGCAAATCTCTGTGGTGTGTAGCGGTTGGGTGGGTCGAGTAGTCTCCCCACATGGTGTATGGCTGGTACGGGGGTGTTATGGATGGATCTGGGTTGGGTTTTCTGTTTGCATTTTATATATCTGATCTGTATCTGTTATGGGCCTATGGGCTTAACCTAATTTCTGTAATGGGCCAAGGCCCAATTAAATCTGATTCTGAGGCCTAATCTGTTTGGGTCTATGGTTGAGATTATGTTACACACTGAGTTACCAAACTCACCCTTATTTTCATCTCTGCAGGTAACCCTCAACCATAGTGGGCTTGGAGCTGCGAGAGATTCGGAATAGCCACACCGTCTTCCAAATCGGTTCTTAACTCAGTTATTTTTAATAAGTCACTTGATTATTTGGGTTTTAAGTTGTAATAAGGCCGTTCTTTAAATTTCTTTATTGGTTTTCTTCTTTAAGGGTTTAATTTATACTTTGTTGAACTGCTAGTTTAGGCTGCGCTGGTTTTCAAAATCCTAAGAACGCTTTCAAAACTCAACAAATCCAACTAATGAGTAACCTAAAGACTTAACCTAATGACTTTTTCCTTAACCTGCCGTTGCAATAAAATATCACTTAAGTTACAAAAAGCAAAAGGTCAATAACTTAGTTGTAGGTTCATGTGACACACCGGATCTGGCCATAACGTCCAGGCCAGGTTTGGGGTGTTACAATGTGCCTTATTCCCACCAACACAGAGAGTAGAAGCAGGGAATTACTCCAAGGGAAGCCGATTGATCCATCTCAGAAGTCAGATTCTCCTTCAAGACTGAAGATCTCTCTTCAATTTCCTACAGGGGTTTTTGGGTTCTTTATGTTTTGTTATCTTTATTCTTCTGAGATGTTTTCTTTTATAATTATTGACTAATCCCTCAAATACTTGAGGGGGATGAAACCTAAGACGGATCTTGTTATTATTTTATCTTGAGTTATATGATAAATACTTGAATTGTTCTTAATTATGTGTTCTTAATTCTTGCTTTAATATTCCAGGATATTGATTCAAGTATTGATGTGCTTATTCAGGGGAGCAAAAGTCCTTGTTTAATAGTAGATCTAGTATAATTAAGCGGAGTTGCATACAACCCTAGACATAGGGCGACATAAATATGCCGGATTAGAGTCAAACCTAATAAGGGGATCCATAGATCGAGTTAATGCAAGACTAGGGGTTTTAACTAGAAAGAGATTTCAGTTAATCAACTTAGGATTAATTGTTCTTATCCTCGACGGAGGTATTAACATAAATTAGGGATTTCTACGGATCAAGTCAAGTGAATAAATCGTCTTGCTCAAGAGTTGATAACAAGTGAACTCTAGGTGGATTCTCCATTGAGTATTGTCCAAATCAATCAGTTTTCCTAGAGAGTTTTTCTCCAATTCCCTTTTTGTGCATTCTTAGCTTAGTTCAATAATTAGTTAATTTAATAAAAATTCCCTCTTATTTATAGGTTAAATAATAGAAAGAAAGTTAGTACTAGTACTTTTGGTTCCTTTGGGTTTGATATCTCGGTCTTGCCACTAAACTATACTACTGTTCGATAGGTGCGCTTGCCTTAAGTCGTGATAATAGTTAGTTTTGGGTACGATCATATTTTATAAATTTTATTACTTCATATCACGCATATCATTACTTGTATTCTTATTAGAGATGAGTAACTTTAAGAGGTAAAAAAAAATGAAAATGAATGTTTACTTACTAAAATAATAAAAAAAAGTTAAAAGTACCAAAGTAGAACAACAACTATAATTTTAAAGTCAAATCATCACTTAAGCATTTATCTTAAAATTCATTAGTTAAATAATTTATTTACTTTATTATTTTATAAGTTCCTTATCTAATAGATAAGGTTTTTTTTAGATAAAATTTGTTATTACTCTACTAGATAATATGCAAACTATTTAGTTGATCACATTTCATTAATTAGATATACTAGTAGTGAATTAAAATAAGCTACCAATAATACTACGGTGGTTTCTTTTTTTTAGTTGCAACCCCCTATATACAGCATAATTTAATAGAGACTCTCATATGTGTGTCCTAATAGGCTTTAATCCTTTCGGGCCAAATTTCTTCACCAAATTAAGAGCATACTTCTCTTGCGATAAGAAGATCTTATCCTTAGAGCTATTTAATCTGCAGTCCTAAGAAATAGGACAATTCTACCACCATACTCATCTCAAATTCAATTTGCATCTTCACAAAGGCATCTTTGGCAAATATTGTACCATCTACAAAAATCCAAGCCAATTTGATTACAACACCTGTTTTGTTTGTTTATAAACAATAACTTGTCCATATTTCCACTCATATATCATTTCTCAATTAGAATTTAGAAAATCTTGTTCCATGTTTTTGGGGCTTGCTTTTATCCATATAGTGTCTTAGTAAGTTTGTGAACGTGATTTGGACGTTTGGGGCCTTCAAATCCTTTAAGCTGATTCATAAAGATTTCTTAATTAATAAATCTATTTAAGAACATATTTTTTACATTCATCTAAAACAACTTGATATCTGAGTAAGTTGAAACTACCAATAAGAGTATGATGGCCTCCAAATGAGCTATAAGAGAGAAGGTCTCATCAAATTAAATCCTTTTACCTAGTTGTAGCCTTAAGCCACAATACTAGCCTTGTTCCATCTTATTCTTAAAAATGAGTTTTGTCTCAATTACATTGCAACCTTTAAGTTAGGGACTAATTTCCATACATCATTTCTTTTAAATTGATCTAACTCCTCTTACATGTCTTGAATCTAGTGCTTATTCTTAAGGCTTCTTCCACTATTTTAGGCTCTATAAAGGATATGTAGTAGGATAGCCTGACCATGTCATGGTAGTTAGACCCAGGCATGTCTATGGTCTTGATTCCTTTATTAATGTAATACCCCTAACCCGTATCCGTCGCCAGAATGGGGTCACGATGTATTACTGACCAATAATCAACTTCAAGCTTTAACGTTTATAAGGTCATAAAATTTCATCTACTAAAAGAGACATGTCAAACATGATAGGAATTATAAATTAAACTAAGACACCATGAATACCTGTATAAATTTATAACCTCAACCAAATACACAACTACATCATTCATTTACGCCATTCATAAATCACCTTTTTAACTAAACACATACGCAAAGTACATTCCGCTAGAGCTCTTATGGACCAATTAACTAACTTGATTAATATCTATATATGTACATGAATTCACATATAATCGAAATTAGTTTAACAATTTCATACCTCATTTTACTAAATTGCCAAATACCAATTACTCAAGATCACAAGATTTACATATCATTAAATAAAAAAACTAAAGCCGAACTATTATAAGCCAAATGTTAGACCCTTAACTTCAAAACATGTTCAAACCATAAGCACGATCATTACCTATAATTTAATCATAGCACTTATATAAACATTTCACAAAATAACACCACATATAACTCAAAGTTGGCCATTTTCGCATGGCTCATTAAATACATAACCCCAAATTCAACTTAATACAATTTAGTCTATACATGCCATATAGTCAAACTAAAACTTTCAAAAGTACCAAAATATCGATGATAGTGTGACAAGCTTCACTGACGATCCCCGAGCACGTAACGGTCACCACGAATTTAAATCACAAAAGTAATTAAAAACACCAAGTAAGCTTTAATAGCTTAGTAAGTTATAAGCAATTCATTAAATCTATCATTTATACTTTTAATAATTATTCCAAATAATATAGGTAAGGTTTCATTAAATACCAACCCACGCAAAAAAATCATAAAAACACTTCTTGCAATTTAAATTCATGGCCGAATCTATTTCAAAATTTTCCATCCTTATGTACTATCCAAATATTCCAGCACAAAGCTATTAAAACATACATCTTATGCCAAATCCACAAAGCCGATTCAATTTTTACCATTCATCTAACAATCAATATGATTTTTGTAAACATCTTCCCATATCAATTCATTCAACTCAAACTATACCTCCAAATGACATTTCGTATAATCAACAATTAACCACATTTACTTAATTTCATATAACAATATATCATAGTATCGAGACTTACCGGACTCAATCCTTGAGCTTTAAAGATTTATTCACACACTTAGTGTTCAATGACCGATCTCGCACACTTAGTGCTCGGTATCAAATGCAAGTTGCACACTCAGTGCTTAATGACCGATTTCGCACACCTAGTACTTGGTATCAAATGCAATTTGCACACTTAGTGCTTAATGACCGATTTCGCACACTTAGTGCTCGGTATCAAATGCAATTTGCACACTTAGTGCTTTTCTCAAACTTGTTACTCATTTAATTATATACACATATGTATATCTCATGCGGTTGCATCAAACACACATTTATATATACATACTCAACTATATCAACTCAATATCTATCACATTTGGTCATATCACACTCACATAAATATCACTTTTGGCTATAATAATAGTTTATAAATATACTTCCAATAAATTTATAAACATCATTATAATGAAATTCAAATCAACCTAATTGCTTAAAAACTTACCTCGAGTATCAACGGACAATAAAGCTTGACTATTCAACTATTTTTGCTTTTCCTCAATCTGAACTCGTTCTTTCATATTCTTGATCTATTCAAAATCAAATTAAGCTTATTCAAAGAAAATTTCATTCAATTTAATCAAACCCTCATAATTTAACAATTTACCAATGTGCCCTCTACATTTCACATTTTTTTTTTTTATAATTTGATTCAATATCAATTAAACACAATTCAATCAAAATTCAACTTAATCTATTTGGCCGAATGCTCCCTAGTCTCAAATAAGTCTTTTCTTTTTAATTATTTCGCAAACTAGACCTTAAAAATACAAATTTCATATTTTTGCCCAAACAATTCAATTTCATAACATTTTCAAATACAAAATTTACTAATCAAACTCACATTTTAATTTTCCTACTTCAACTCAAAGTTCTTCAACTCTCCCTCATGACCGAACACAATATATTCATCAATCGGTAAAATTAATTCATGGGCTAGATAATAAAGTTAACTAAAACCTTAAAAATACAAAGATTTTCAAAAATCAAACTAAGCACATACCTTAAATTGAATCAACAATGGCCGAATAGCTTGGTTCTTTTCTCTTTTATTTCTTCTTTTATTTCGACAATAACAAAGTGCAATGAATCCCTTATTTTATTCATTTTACTTATTTGTTTTATTTCATTCCATATAATAATATTATTTACTTAATATAAACAATTATAATAACATATCATAAAGTCAATGCCGTCCACTACAACTTAAATGGTATAATTTCATACTTAATCCTTCCAAAAATAATAATCATCACAATTCGGTTATCACATAATAAATCACTAAGTTTGCATTTTATGCTATTAAGCCCTATTTATTAAATCGACATTCAAATGATAAAATTTTAAAATGGAAATTTCACACCAACCAAATTCTCACATTCAGAACACAATTAACTAATAATTAATTAAATATTTTTCGACTTGGATTCGTGGTCCCGAAACCACCATTCCGATTAGGGTCAAAATAGGGCTATTACAATTAACATCAAGTAAAAACTCTATCCAAAGGATGTTTTTTGTTGTTGTAGTTTTTACGACGGTTAAAGTTAGAAAACATGTTTATAAATTGATTTGCATTATCAATTGGCTCAATTGCCTCTTCAATTGTAACTTTTTATACAACTTGCTCTATTACTTGTTCATCTGCACACTTATTGGGTAAAGAGCTTCTTGGTTCATCTTTGACAACTACACTAAAGGATTCCATTATAGACTTGGTGTGCTTGTTGCACTCTCTATAATCCTTGCTATTTGAGTAGTATCCCATGAAAATACCTTTATCATTGTGTACATAGAATTTTCCTTAATAGGATTTGTTTGAGTATGTGGTGGTGTGATTGTTATTGTTGCAAATTGTTATTGTGTTTATGTAGCTGTTAACAACTATTGAACCAACTATTGTGATGTTGATATGGTGGTTTACGTTTGCAAAAAGTTAATATATATATTTTTTAAATACAAGTCTAGAATGAATCTGGACATCTAAATATCCAGGTTCATTTAAATCTAGACATCCATTTATCCAAATTCCCTTTTGGAAATAATTTTTTAAAAAATATATAAAAGTTATTAAATATTATAAAAATTGTAAAAGAGAAAGATGTGATTCTTGCTAACTCTCAACAAGTAAATTTCATTTTTTATTAGCTTTTGACATTCTTACTATTGTTTTTTTAAATCTAATTTGCTAATTGTGACATTAGTGTTCGATATACTTTTAAGGTCATATTCTTGATGAGCTGTTAACTTCAATGCAAGATGTAAAATTGCAACAACGAAGAACACACTTGTTATTATGATTAAACATATGTATAAAAAAAAGAGAGACTTGTAATAATATTTTTTAGCATAGACGATAAATTACAAGGTTTTTAATCATTTGGTTGTAGGTTCAAAGCTCGTAATGAACGTTTCAAATTTATTAGAAGCGTTGTTTCTCATTATTTAAAATATTAATTTTAAAATTTTTTATTATTTAAAAAAAACTATATATAATGAATCTAAACAAATAAATATCTAAATTCAAATAAACTTAAAGGTCCATTTATCTAGGTTCATTTTAGAATTAAAATTTTAATAATTTTATAACTTTTTGAATTTTTACTTTTTATTGATGTAAAGTGACACGTCAGTATGATGATACTTGACTTAGCAATGGTCATTTCAGTACAATAACAATCAAAGATGTGAACCGCTAGCAAATGACTAAATTGACACATTTTTAATGTTTGAAAAATTAATTGAATGCATTTTTTTAAAAAAATTAACACTTTCTAAACTCTTAACCCTTCGATTTGTATGTATGGGATTCCGCTTTGCGGCACATATATGAATGTAAGTAGGGAGTAATAAATAAAGCTACATTGGGGCTCTGCTAGTGCTAAGGCACATCAGCCAATCTAATCTCCATCCTTAATAGCATCGCATGAATAAAGTTAAACCATATGTACTTTTCATGTAGTCAACAAACATCCAACTGAATCACCTTCCCAGTTATTAACATCGATTTTTGGGACAAAAAGTTCGGGTCAAAAGTAACCGACCTTGAAATCATGAAATTCGTTCCAACTCAATGTTTCGCTTCACACAAAATCTGACATTAATACACCAATTACATCATATAGAAATGAATGCGTCCAAATAAAGAGTGAGTCAGAACAAAAATCAAATACCTACAGAAACCAATCAAGAAAAGACACCTTAGCAAACATATCAAGCCAAAAAGATGAGCATCACCCCCGACCAACAAACAAATCGAGGCGGTCAAAACAATTACTATTAATTACACTTCGGTAATTTATATATTTGAGTCGAATCAATATGCATAATCATATTACATGGATTTTGGCATATATGTTTATATTTCTTTTTCTTAGCATGTTCTTATTCTTATTGTATTTTAGTTGTTTTTTCGTATCGCCTGCTTATCTTGTACTCTATCATGTCCGATATCGCTAAGTTACCAATTGAAATACGAGCACAAAGCACTGCACAGTGGGATTCATGTCTAGAATCCCAATGTTTGGTATGATTCTGGTTCGGATTATTTTTTGTGCTTTCATAAGAAGAGTTTGGAACACCACCACAATTGCATATCAAGGGATTCTAGTAATCCACTATCAAGTGTGACAACACAAAGAACATATTTGCGAGGCAAGTTTTGTTTCGAGCGGACAATATCAGGTGCGGCTTCCCACAAATGGTATAAGATGATTCTCAAACCAGAAAAAAGAGCTTAGTGCCATAGCATGGGGGCCACCTCTAGAATCCCTCGGGAGTTAGTGAAAGCTACCTCTCGAATCCCTAAGATGTCAAAGATGTCAAACTTTATCCAAGACTTTATGCTTATGACATTCAGTTCCAAATAGAGAATATGTAGACTTTAGCGATATAATTGTGTGAGCTTTTGAAAGACAAGTTTTGATTAAGATGAAGAGTAACTTGCAGACTGACTCTGGCTGTTTACGTATATATTAATACTGGAGCAACTAATGACTGGACATGCAACGTGAGTTGGGGTCCGACCTTTTCCCCTATTGGAGTTTTAGTTTTTCCGGCCAAGGCCTGGATTCATTAGAAACACAGAAACCCCACGAGTAAAGGATTAGGGCACCACATTGGAAAAGCTGAAAGTGACATTTATTCGGATCCACGCAAGGCCTGGGCCACCAGCACTGCCCACCGTGTGGAGGTATGGTAGTAGACTAGGCAGGTCCCCTGTAACCCTGAAGGTTACATTTCATAAGTCGGCAACACCAACCGGTAAAGGCAGACTGCATCAAATCTGGCCGCAAGCGTGGCAATTCTGTATTTTTCTAATACGCACCAAATTCCAAAGCCCTAAAAAGGGATTGTAAATGACAGACAGACAGCGATAACACGAACTTGAAACAATTGCTCGCATGTTAATTTCCAAACTTGATAATATTTTGGTGGCCTGGCCTCACGTCAATGTTTCAGGCCCCTCTTGAGCCCTCCCTGCTTAATTTGTATGTTGTTAATACAAAAAAAAAAAAAAAAAAACTCCAATCCTAGTTTGCTGCAAATGGTGTCTTCTAGTATGATTTTGTACTTATGTTGTGTACTTAATCAGTGAATCATAAAATACTGTAATTAAAATTGTGGGACTTTATTACATGATGTTTGTCTATTTTTGGCGAAAAATTCAAGCATGAAAATGAACAGAGAAAAAGTTGGGAGCTGCGTACAACGTATATTCTGCTTCGATTATCTTTCTGAAAGACAATTCATTATTCATTGCTTTGATTGTTTTCATGAAATCTTGAGGTTCATTGATTTCCCAAAGCAAAATCCCTGAAAGAGGAGCAGGAACAGTTGTGAAATGAGGGGATTCCCACATGGGCGCACCATTATGCAAGATTCTCTTTCAAAATTCCAATTCCTTAGATGTTGCTTGTCAACCACCTAACATCATTCAGCTCCTTTCATTTAGGCATTGAAATCTTTTTGAATCTCTATATTAATTCAACAAGAAATTAATGAGATGCAAATTTTCAAAAGCGACTAGAAGCAAAAGCCTTAATAGTTTCAAAGTTCAAGCCACCTTATGGTCCCACAAAAGGAAGGGTTGTCGGTTGGCCGCCCCCCTGGGTAGCAGTGAGAAGGACCATTACAGCATTTGTGGATAACCCTTTTTTCTCACGTAAGGTTTACATCAATTTATCCCCCACCAAGACTTAAACTGTATCCAACTCCACTCAAATTTTCACAGAGTATCCTTAGCCTATCCAACAAATATCAAGAGATAGCCAAAGTTGCCTGGGCTTAGGGTAGGCATGGATCGAGCCAAGACAAAACCCTTGGTCTCGGTCTTTAGTGGACAATGATCGAGCCTAAACGGAGACTGGGTCTTAGTCCCCCTTGTGATCATGCCTCAGTAACGCACAACATGTAGGTAGACAACTTTTGTACATTACTCCCTTTTTGACAAAACCAACTTGTTTAATGTTACATTTTTAACCTACTCTCACTCCCCCTATTTTTATACCCTTTTTGTTTTTTGAATTGAAGTAAAGCTTGAAGAGTTTTCAGCTTTTTCTCTTTCACTTTATGATATATATAGCAGCAGAAGAAAGTCCGTTGAACCATCTTGAGCGAAATCAGGTGACCATGAAATGAATCTCCTTCTTGTTTATTTGATTCAAGTTTGTACGCTTGGTGTTTATTGCTTTGACAAATTCTGGATTTTCCTCGTAATTTCTACCTGGTTTTTGCTTTCTCTCTCCTTTTCTTTTTTCTATTTTAAATGAATAAGAGAAGTAGTGCAGTGCATATATAAGATGAAAAAAGCACTTACCTATTTGATTGTTTGTTAGTAACATAAATGCCACCCATTCGAGCTGTGAAAAGTCCGAAGTGAGACTAATTACCTAACATGGGCATGCATTGCATTGCGTTGCATTTTTGTTAATTAATATCTTGATGAAGTGAAGGGAAAAGCTTAAGCATTTTTAGTATGGAACTATGGATTTCATCACTCATATCTTTCTTAAGTTCCTCTTTCAATCCTGCGAATCTCAGCCATTTAGAAATGATATAATTAATAACAAAAATGAGGGCAAAGCTTGTGAGAATCCAATGCAAAAACAAGTTTGAAAGGTGACCTTCAACTGCCAAGATAACGCATTTCATTAATGAATCCCTCTACGGCTGAAAAGAACACACACTTTCCCTTATCTCATCATGCTAACATCAATCACTCAATCTTAAAGCTACTGTTTCCTTCATCATCATTGGACCATTTGGATTAAATTCGAGGAAAGGGTTGGTGGTGATATTTTAGTGAAATGGCAAGGCCAGTTCAATTCCAGATTTTTAGTTGTAGTGCAGCCCCAATCATTAACGTATATGATCTGCAAAGTGCAAAATCGTCGGTGAGGATGGTTAAAGGCAACTATAATAGCAATACACATATTCTATTCCTTCTTTAAACTTTCCCCTTTACTTTCCTTGTGTAAAGCTAGCAGACAATAAAAATTAGAAAAACTTTTTGTAAAAAAAGATATATTTTTTCAGTCTTCTTAAAAAGATATAGTGAATGGGAATTGAGTGGTGTACGATGTTGCGTATAAACTAGTTTTTGGGTAGAATAATAAACCTGGGGCGTACAGGTGAAAGTAAAACATTTGGTGTAGCAATGATGATAGGGAGGGGCACAAGTGGGCGCAGGCTTAGCACGTGGGTGCTTCCTTCCTCATTTCTCGCTGGCACGGCGTGGTCGTAGGACTCAAGGCAAAATGTCCTTCAAGCCTACGGCCTCAAACCATAAATACTTTTTTTCTTTTTTTGAACATAAACCATATATACTTTTAGTTGTTACAAAAGGATTAATATATACACACACACACAACATATACAGGTTGAATTTTCCGATGAATGATTGGCAGTTGGTGTGTGCGAGCATCAAAAGCATTGAATTTTCAAGCGGTTGTCTCAAGAAACATTCTTTGTTTGATTGTTGTGGAGTCTTCTAACATGGTGAACTCAAGCTCAACATTTATGTATGCTATAAGAGAGGAGAGCTGCTGTGGTCTCTTCTTTTTGGGTTCATTGAATTGGGGAGAGTTTTAGCATACTGGATGTTTGATAGGATTGCAATGGCTTTGGTTCTTGGTTTTGCATGTCCAAATCAGATTGACTGAAAGGACTTGGGAATTTAGATTATTTGATCTTCTTGGTTTCCTAAAAAATCTGTATCTAAATCCTCTTTGCACTCCTATCATTTTGGATGTCTCCCTCCAGTAAATAAATGCTAGATATTTCTTTTTAGATTTATTTTTATTTGTTATATAGAAAGATTTTTCAACTTTCTGGAGTTTGAAGTCTATTTTTCCTTTCTGGTATATAGCTGGGGGGTTGCTTGGTTGGGTCAAGAAATTGGTGGTCTAGCTGGCTGTTGGAGTAGGAACTTTGGTGCACCAAAAGGGGGACTCCTCTAATCAGGCAAGGAAGGAGCTTGATTAGTTTCCATCATCATGCTAATTTGTAGCTGGTGAATACACAACTGAAGGGAAAAAAGCAACACAAAATCCAGTCATGAAGTTTATGAAACTTGGATCTCGGCCTGACACCTTCTACACTACAGAGGCTGTAAGGTATGAAGACACACTCATTATTTTTCTTTATCTATATTTGAGGAAAATTCCATGAACTTTGTTTTCTCGATAAAGGTCTGTCTCTTCTGAAGTCTCTAGTGACCTTATAATTCAAGTGAAAGGAAGTAGATATATGCTTCACAAGGTAAATTTTCTGAGATTGTTCTAAATTCCATGCATTTGTTGTGGTTCCATTCAATCTTTTTTTTTCCTTATTATATTGATTCTTTGCAAATTCACTGTACGGGCAGTTTCCTTTGTTGTCAAAGTGTATGCGGCTGCAAAGAATATGCTCTGAATCCCCTGAAACATTACAACCCCAAATCATTCAGTTACCTGATTTCCCTGGTGGAATTGAGGCGTTTGAGCTTTGTGCTAAGTTCTGTTATGGCATCACCATCACTCTCAGTGCCTATAACATTGTGGCGGTCCGATGTGCTGCTGAATATTTGCAGATGACAGAAGACGTTGAGAAAGGGAACTTAGTTTACAAAGTCGAAGTTTTCTTCAATTCCTGCATCCTACATGGTTGGAAAGACTCTATTATCACCCTGCAAAGCACCAAAGCCTTTTCCTTATGGTCTGAAGACCTTGGAATCACAAGCAGATGCATAGAATCAATTGCGTCGAAAGTTTTGACACATCCTTCAAAGGTGAGCTTGTCACATAGTCATTCGAGAAGGGTTCAGGATGATATGTCTTGCAATGGAGCCGAGAGCCAGCGGCACCAACAGACGATCAAAGGTTGGTGGGCTGAGGACATTGCTGAGTTGAGTATTGATCTCTACTGGAGAACCATGATAGGTATTAAATCTGGTGGGAAAATACCCTCTAAACTCATTGGTGAAGCACTGCAAGTTTATGCATCTCGATGGCTACCTAACATATCAAGAAAAGTAAAAACTAACAGAGAAGCAACAACAGCATCTACCTCGGATTCAGACTCGGCTGGCGAGGTTACTTCAAAGCACAGGTTGGTGTTGGAATCTTTAGTAAGTTTACTCCCATCAGAGAAAGGCGCTGTTTCTTGCAGTTTTCTACTTAAGCTCTTGAAAGTAGCCAACATTCTTAATGCTTCATCTTCTTCAAAGATGGAATTGGCTAGAAGAGTAGCACTTCAATTAGAGGAGGCAAGAGTCAGTGATCTGTTAATACCTTGTTTATCACACTCGAGCGATACCCTCTATGACGTCGACATAGTTTTGACCATCTTCGAGCAATTCATGTTACAAGGACAAAGTCCTCCAACGAGCCCTCCGAGATCTAAGCTGGAGATTGAGAGGAGAAGAAGGTCGCGATCAGCCGAGAATGTGGATTTGGAGTTTCAGGAAGCTAGGAGATCTTCTTCTGCATCACACAGTTCCAAACTAAAAGTAGGTAGAATTGTAGATGGATATCTCCAAGAGATTGCCAAAGACGTAAATCTGCCTCTCTCAAAATTCATTGCCATAGCTGAGACCATCCCAAATTTCTCACGGCCTGACCATGACGATCTCTACCGAGCCATCGACATTTATCTCAAGGTAAATACAAACCAGTTTCCTGGCCTCACTAGTTTACCATGTTTCATACTTGTGTTGAATTCTTGCAATGGAGGGAAATCCGTAGAATATAATTTGTAATCATCTCAATAAACATGAATAATTCTGAACAGTGGCATAAAACTGAGCTATTACTAGTGCTAATATGAAGGTGCAGATTCAATTAGTTGCTGTTTTTGAATATCCAGGCACACCCGGACCTAAACAAGAGTGAAAGGAAAAGGTTATGCCGTATTCTGGACTGCAGGAAGCTGTCGGTAGAGGCCTGCATGCATGCTGCTCAAAATGAAAAACTTCCACTAAGAGTAGTGGTACAAGTTCTATTCTTCGAGCAAGCTCGAGCAGCCGCAACGGGGACCAAAGTGGCTGATCTCCCTAGCAACATCAAGGCACTTTTAGCCTCTCATAACATTGATCCATCTAAGCCTCCAGGGCCTTTAAGCACTACTACTAGCATCCCAGCAGATGATGAATGGAGCAACTCAGGCATTAAATCCCCAAAGTCGAGAAATTCGAGATTAAGGACCAAGGTAGCTGGAGAAGATGATTTGGATGAAAATGAGATGAATCGTGATGGAATGGGAAGACCTTCTAAGTTTAAGGCATTTTGTGCTCTTCCTAGGAGACCCAAGCGAATGTTCAATAAGTTGCTGTTCATCAATAGAAGTGGCAGTGAAAAGAACTGAGTGAATTTTTGTTTATTTACAAGTTAGAGATGGTAGCTTTTTAAGGGTAAAACCAATACTCTCTCTCCTTGTAATTTTAGCTAAGAAACAAAACAATCTTAATGTGCATTGTGGGTGTAACCTAATGTAATAAGAATCAAGATTAAATGTAAGCATGAGTATTCAAAACTCCAATATGCTCTCAATTATATATTATTAACTTTTTATTTTACATTCGAAATTTTAGGACATTTCGGATTTTAAATTTTAATATTATGGATTCAATTTTATTATATATTACTTACTTCAATTGTTTCGACCATTTAATAAAATTAAATTTACGCAAATTATTTGATTCATTTGGATATAGGTAGAATTTAATAATATTAATTATTATTATTATTATTACAACACAAAATCTTAAGAGTTGGTTGATAGGTAATGTCATAACGTGCCAAACGAGTCTAAATACGGGAGCACTATTTATCTGATTAACCATCTCAATCACTTTTATTTTATTCATGTTACGTTTTAGTCATTTATATTTAAAATATTACGTTTTAGTTATTTTAACATGTTGTAACATTTTAGTTACTGAGCTGTTAATTGCTGTTAACGGTATGACGGTAAGCTGGCGTGGCACATCATCATTTCAAATAAAAATTTTAGGTTAAATTATATAATTAGTCTCCATATTTTTTCATTTTGGGCAATTTACTTTTTTCTTTTATGTTTTTTTAACTTCTTTTTTTTTTTTTTTCCATTCTCTTCTGCTTCTCACTCTATTTTCCTCTATTCTCTACCTCTTTTAACATAAAAGAAAAAAATTTAAATTGCTTCAAACGAAAAAATTATAGGGACCAATTGTTTAATTTAACCTAAAATTTTCGTTTGAAATGATGATTTAACGAGCCACATCAGCTTATCATTACACCGTTAATGGCAATTAATGTTTAGTGACTAAAATGTTACAACCCGATAACGTAAGTAACTAAAACATAACATTTCAAATATAACTGACTAAAATATAATATAAAAAAATAAAAGTGACTATTTTACCCTTAAAATTATTCCAATATAAAAAAACAGTTGAAAGCCAAGTTTCCAAAACTTCCCCATTCTTGACAAGAGATTTAACTGAAATCAGTTTTCACAATTACTTTTTCATTGGTCTGGAATCCCATCTTTATTTGAGAAGATGAGCAACCACCCTTTTAAGAAAAAAAGAAAAAAAAGAAAGAAATTGATTTTTTTTTTGGTAACTTTCAAATTTTATAAAGCAAATAAATAAGAATATGCACGATACGCAATATATAAAAATATATTCTACACGAATATATACACCAATTAGTTTATGTCTCGTACAATGCACAGATTGGTTATGTATATTATATTTTTTATAAAATTACTTTTTTTTAATTTTTAATGAATTTCTTTAAAAATTATTAATAAATTCAAAAGACAATTCAATTACAAAATATTTAATTAATTTGGGATCAATTATATTAATGTTATTTAATTTTACTATTTAATATCAAAATATATAAAAAAAATCATCATGCTTTTGAGTATTAATAGTAATATATTATAATTTGAATGATACTATTAATAATTTCTTACCGGTTATCTATTTTATATGTATTGTTAATTTAATTTGTTATAAAGATAAATTTTTTAATATTTGATTTTTTTATAATTGTTAATATTTTTTAATATTTTATTTTTTTATAATTGTTAATATCTAATTTTGTTCCACTTTAATATGTAATTAATTTTTATTCTTTTTGAAAAATATAAATTTAACTTGACAAATATTATTAATATGTTTCTTTCTTAAAACTATATTTTAAGCTTAAAAATTTAATATTCATTGATTTTAATATTATAAAATTTTAAAATAAAGATATAATTTATTTAAAATAAACTTTAATCATAGATAAAAAAAATTTAAAACTTAAAAAATCAAAGGCAAGAACAAAAGATGGGGTGCTGAATTTGGGCAAAATCCTTGGACATCCAGTGATGAACTTAAAACGATTTCGAACCTGAATTTAGGGTTTGGGCCTAACAGAATTCAAATTGAATCTTCAACTTTAGCAAACTAATTAATTAATTAACGCTTCTTTCAAATATTTAATAATTTTTTGGATTATTGGGAAGTTATTACAAAATATATTAAGTTATTTTTAAAGTTTTATACTTAATTGTGTAAAGATACAAGTTGAAAGATAAAATGATAATTTTATTTAAAGAGCATTTTGATCAACTGGAAATAGTTATAATTTAATATTAAAGTTTATAGTGATGTATGGTGATTAATTCTACTTTTGAATATGATTTGGTTGACCTTAGAGCCATGCATGGATGTTATGGCTTTACATGAGTTGCATGCATGCATATAGTTCTCCTATGTTATAAGCTTAAATTACTCATTTTGAATGGTTTTTGCATGCCTTATTATGCTAGATATGTTTGGTGCATATTTTGATGGGTCACAATGCAATTTGATTACGTTTTATGAAGAAAATTTTCATGTATACAGCTTCTCTTTAAGCATGTTTTATGTTTATTATGTTCGGCGGTGTTCGATAGTGTTTTTGGTGTGTAAACTTGATGTTTGAGTCTCCTAAGTTTAAAATTTTGGTATTAAGCTTTTAAGTATTAAAATAAGTGAGTTTTAAGTTATTTTTTTAGTCTAGGGCTGTGGTTTCGATACTTGACCCTCATGGTATCACAATAAGTGAGATAGAATGCCCAAGTAAACAGTGGCAAGGACTTGTATCGGTACACTAGTGTCAAGGCATGGCCATTGCACTACACTATTTTGATTTGTTTTGTTTTGGCTTTCCAAAACCCTTTTTGAGTTTCGATCACCTTCAATCAACTTCGAACTACTTTTAATTCAGGAGCGAAACTAAGGGGTTGATAGGGGCTCTGATCCCCCTTAAAATGTAAAATTTTCTATTTAGGCCCTTTAAAATTTTAAATTAGTAAAGGTAAAATTGCACTTTGCCCCCTAAAAATATAAATAATTGATTTAATCATTTAAAAATTATAAAGATATAGACTATTAAAATGGTGAAATTGCATTTTTGCTATCGTAAAACATTTTTTGCAAACTATTTTTTGTTAGTAATTGGTTTCCCATTCGCTTATCTAATTCAAGTCCTATTTTATCTCACCTTTTCTTTGCAGATGATTTGGTCATTTTTTGCAAGCGGAGTTGGAGCAAGCTTGGGTACTTAAACATATCTTAGCACAATTTGTGATTTTTCTAGTCATAGGATCAGTGCTCGGAAAAGTAGTATTTTCTTTTCTAGAATAGTGGATAAAGAATTAAGCGATCAGATTAGTGAGGTACAAGGATTCCAGAAAGTCCAGAATTTTGGCTCTTACTTGGGGGTGCCTCTCTTTCACGAACAGGTGACTAATAGTACCTTAAGCTTTGTGGTGGAAAAGGTTCACTCCAAGTTACTTAGCTTGGATGCTAGGAAGCTGTCTTTGGCGAGGAGAGTAGCACTGGCTCAATCTATCCCTTTTTCAATCCCTAACTATTTCATGCAGATTATGATGATACCTAAAGGAGTTTGTGCAAAGACCGAATAGATTGCTCGACAGTTCATTTGAGGCCACTCAGGAGAACACGTGAAGATGGCACTAGTTGGTTGGGAAAATATCTGCCAGCCTCGGTCTCATGGTGGCTTAGGGTTTCGACATTTGAGAGATCAAAATACTTCATTCTTAATGAATATTGGTTTTAATTTGCTGACTAAAAACAATGCTCTTTGGGTGCAGGTCCTTCAGGCGAAATATGGTTTAAAAGATCATGCTTTCATGGCCACTACTTCGTGAGAACCTAGATTGGTTTGTTGGGAATGGCAACAGTATTCATTGTTGGAAGGACTCATGGATATTGATAGTGGGCTCCTTGGCAAGTTATATTCTTGCCCATGCTAATCTATCTTTAGATTGGTCCTTTAGTGAGATGGTGTTGCAAGATGGTTCTTGGAATTTAGATCTCTTTCGTCTTTGGCTGTTAGAGTATATTGTTTGGTATATCGTAAGTATTTCCCTTACTCATCCTTTACCTGGGCTAGTTAGGATTATTTGGACACGTACAACAGTGGGATCCTTTTTTGTCAAAAGCGCCTTTTGGTCTTTAAAAGAAAATTCTTGGAACCCTAAAGATGAGCTCTAGAAAGTTACATGGAAGTATCAAGGACCATAGAGAGTCGGACTTTTTCTTTTCCTTTCTAAGCAATGGCTACTCATTAACATGGAGCGTGTACGACGAGGAGTTGGGAGCAATAGTTAATGCCCAGTTTGTAGTCATGATACAGAGGATATTCTGCATGTGTTACGTGATTGTTCAGTAGCTAAGGAGGTGTGGAGGCAAGTTGTTCCAAATGACCCATAATTATTTTTTTTTGCGAATCTATAGACTTGGCTAACCTCTAATCTTTTTTGTTCCACGAAAGTGTCTAGAAGAGAGCTAGCGTGATCCTATTTTTTGGAATAATTGCTTGGCTCTTATGGAAGAATAGGAACCTTTTATTTTATTTTATTTTCCAAGGCATTTCTTATAGCATCCATGAGATTGTTAAAATTTTCTATTCATGGGCGCAGCAGAATGAGCGGAATCTTTATGGGGATAAGTCAAATGTCCATATCTCTAGTCCTCTAAGCACCTTGTCAGAGAACATGTTACACTTGTTCACTGATGGAGCGATTGAACGAGGATCTGGAGCAGCGCCTACTGGTGGAGTGCTGCTAGATCAGAACAGGAATTGGATTTTCGGCTATAATTGATTTCTTGAAAAATGCAATGTCTTTGGGGCTGAACTTTGGGGTATTATGAATGGCATGATTATGTCTCTTAATAATGGTTTTAATAGAGTTGTGATTCATATTGATAATGTGGAAGTAGTTCAAGCTCTACAGGATAATTTATTGGAGGATTCAGGCATTACAATCCTCAAGAGACTCCAAGAGGTAATGAGTACGGAAGGGGGTTGGTTGATTCAACACGTTCCCAAGAAGATAATCGCGTTGCAGACTGTTTGGCTAAATTGAGCTCAGAGGGGAAGATAAGTCTCTAAGTTTATGATGAGTGCCCTCATGCTACCTCAGATGTTCTTATTCAAGATAAAGTTAGGGAGTGTTTGATCAATTGAATCTGATGTACTCTTTAGTTATTTGTTTGTTTCACCAAAAATATATATATTGATTTTCTTAAAAATATGATATTTTCTTATATTTGGTTAAATGTGTGTAAAACACACTACAACAAAAATACCCTAATACGATAATTATGGGGCAACACTTTCCTAAGTGTTGGGATAGACTGGCCAAAATATGCTTTAGCCAACTCTTTCATAAGTGTTGGGATATGCAAGCCTAAAGCAACGCTTTTATAAGAGTAGGCAAAAGTCTAGTCCTAAGATGACACTTTTGGGGCAAGTGTTGGGATAGATTGGGCTTTCGCCAACTCTTTGTATAAGGGTTGGGATATGCATGCCTAAAGCAACGCTTAAATAAGAGTTGGCTTTGTCTAGTCCTAAGATGACACTTTTGGGGCAACACTTTCTAAGGGTTGGGATATGTATGCCTAAAGCAACGCTTGAATAAGAGTTGGTTTTTGTGTAGTACTAAGACGACACTTTTGTGGCGACATTTTCCTAAGTGTTGGGATAGACTTGCCAACATACGCTTTCGCCAACTCTTTGTATTAATGGTTGGGATATGTATGCCTAAGGCAACGCTTGAATAAGAGTTGGCTTTTGTCTAGTCCTAAGACGACAGTTTTGGTGCGACACTTTCCTAAGTGTTGGGATATGTATGCATAAAGCAACGCTTGAATAAGAGTTGGTTTTTATGTAGTCCTAAGACGACACTTTTATGGCGACATTTTTCTAAGTGTTGGGATAGACTTTTCAACATACGCTTTAGCCAACTTTTTGTATAAGGGTTGGGATATGCATGCCTAAAGCAACGCTTAAATAAGAGTTGGCTTTGTCTAGTCCTAAGACGACACTTTTGGGGCGACACTTTCCTAAGTGTTGGGATAGAGTTGCAAACATACGCTTTGGCCAACTCTTTGCATAAGGGTTGGGATATGCATGCCTAAGGCAACACTTAAATAAAAGTCGGTTTTGTCCAACACTTAGATTTAATGGTCCAAATTGAATCTCTTTTTTTTTCTCTTAATCTAACGGTCCAAAATCGTTCTAAAGTACACTAACTTTTTTTTACTCTTAATGAAAAAATTAAAATGTTATTATTTAAAATAATAGAAAAATATATGTTAAAAATAAAAAATTAAAATACTATTATTTAAAATAATTTTAAAGTTTTTTAAGTATATGACTGATTGTTTTTTAATTTATATATTAAATAATTTCTTATATAATCGTAAAAGAGATAATATTAATTTTAAAATATTAAATTAATTATCATTATAGTTTAGGGTTTATGGTTTCGGGTATATGGTTTAAGGTTTAAAGTTTAGAAGTTACTATTTTAAGGTTTATGAATTATGGGTTTAGGGATTATGATTTATGGTTTAAGGGTTGGGGTTTGAGGTTTATGGTTTAGTGGTTAGGGTTTTAAGGGTTAAGGGCTAAGGGTTTAGGGTTTAAGGTTTATGTTTCATGGTTTAGGGTTTAGGGGTTAAAGGCTAGATGGTTGGAGTTTAGGGTTTAGGGTTTAGATTACTTATGTGAGCATTGTGATCAATATAAGAGAATATGAGTTTGAGTGTGTTGAAATGTATTATTCTTCTCTTTATTAATATTTACTCATTTTATAACTTTTGTCTTAATATTGATAAAAAAAAGTAACATATTGATACTAATAGGTAACTATCTAATTTGGATAGGACAAAATTATAACAAATAAAAATGAAATACCAAAACTAAGATCATTCCACATCGAACATCTGGCAAAATAATTATATTTTAATTAAGAAGAAATATCTCTAATGAAATAAAGATTAGATCGAAAAAGAATAATATAAAATCATGATTAACATCTCAATCTTTAATAGAAATTTGATATGTGAGAGATTGATTGCTTACATTGGATAATTCTAACTTAATAATTAATTACAACCATTTAATCATTTGTTTTCTTATTAAAATATAAGATATTTATCTTGAGGGTACTTGGTTTTTTTATTATAAAAATTCAATTTATAGAAGAAATAATAATAAATGTTTTATAAAATCACTTGACTAATAATTTTTAGCAGACAAAATAAAAGTTTTTTAGTAAAATAAAACAACACTGTTTTGTTTAAAATAAAATAATTTTTTAAGCAACAAAAATGTCACAAAAAATTATTTTACTTTGAACAAAACTACCCTATTTTGCTCTGTTAAAAACCTATTTTGTTTCCCTAAACCATAATCCCGAAATCCCTTATTAATTTTATCCAAAATTTTATCCCCAAAATTTCCCCATTCAAACCCCTAATTTTCCCCCCTAAAATCGGTATCCCCAAAACACATCTAATTTCCCCCCAAATCAAAATACTTCCACCATCTCTCTCACGGGTCGTAACCTACGGGGAAACCTCGTATCCAAGCTCATGAAGATGTCGAGGGCACTTGCAGGTTTCGCCTTTTACAGTTTCATAAATTTTGTGACAGAAAAAACAAATTGTTTTAGGTTTTCTTTTATTTATAAAAATAAAAACCCAGTTGAGTTTGTTCTGCTTCTCTAAATCTCCATCTCTAAATCTCCTTCTCTAAACCTCCATCTCTAAATCTCCTTATCTAAACCTCTATCACTTTGATTTTCACCGAAATTTTAGGTAGAATAATCATTTGATTATTCTTTTGAATATGTGCTTCATTTTAGTTGTTTCTCTGTCTGCTTATCCACGGCCGAGAAGTGAGCCACCTCTTCTCTTTCTATAAGATTTCAGTTCATTTTTTTATTTTTTCATTTTTGCTGCCATTGAAAAATTTGTCTACCTTAAGTGTATAAATCTGTATTTGAATTTAATTTTTGTTGCCATTGGTTATTCTTTTGAATCTGTGCTTCATTTTTGCTGCCATTGAAGAATAGCATTTTCCTCATTTTTTGTTGCCGCCATTGTTAGCACTTGAAGCTCTCCCTTTTCTTTTCACAAATTTTATTTTGCTTTCATCAGAAACATCTGCCCATGGAGAACGGAGAAATCCCAGAAAACGTCAATGAACGTATGTTTTCTCAGTCAATTTTGTGGATTACTTTTTTAATATAGTTTAATATAGTTTATTAATCTTCTTTTGCCCCTCCATTTGTTCTTATCAATACTGATTTTAACTGTAATTTTGTTTAGGGTTTTCTCTGTTCAATTACTTTTCTTATTGAGTATGTGTTAGAAAAGAGGAAATTTGTAATTTTGGTTCAATTGTTGAGTCTTATGAACTGATCAGTCGGTAGCTGATAAACATGTAAAATTGCATATTTTTCTGTGCTTAATTTGGTTTATTGATGAACTGAACCCTACTAATTAAGTGTCTTTATGATTCAATAATTTTCAGGGACATAATTGGACGGAAACAAGCAAAAAGTGGCCGAATTGAAAAACAAACTATAGAAATGGGGCCAAAGCAGAAAGATGGAGCAAGCCAAGGACTAATTGCAATTTTGACTTTGTAAAAATACTAAAAATAGGAAGATATTTTGTTATTTTATTTTTATTTTTATTTTATTTTATTAATTATGCTATTTTTAGTAAACCCTATCTATATAAATAGGGGGTTTTAGTTCTTAGGAAATCATCCCTCATTTTTGTATTCCTACTCCTATTTGGAAATACATTATCCTCTTTGTCTTCTTTTTCCTAATTCAAATTGAGAGTTGGATTATTTTTTCTTCTTTTTACAAAATTTGTCTAATTCTTTTTTCAATTATTTTTCTTATCCATTTCCACCACATTTTTCATACAATTTCTATCATTTCCTATAACCTTCAAGCATGATTAAATTCATGCATCACTAAACCCATTTCAGCTTTAAGCCAGTATTAACCCGTCAAAAACCCGTGAGATACGAACCCGAGCTGTTAACTTCTAATTTTCGATACTTATTATTTCTCCGGATTAAGAGTATGACTTCGTCAACTCACAAAGTCAAGCCGATACTAAGTAAAAAAAGACGTCGTTTGAGTTAGCGTGGCTAGACGTACCGTTGGAACTCCGAGAGGATCGATTGTCTAATTGGTTTTCCGAGAACACATTTGCGTGCCAAGTGGGGATTGCTGTTTGGTTCCGTCAAGGGAAGTAGTAACATGATTTAAATGTCCCCAACGTTTGAGGGCATTGGTTCGAGCTAGGCTCTTTTAGAACGTAAAGCTGCCGGAGTTCTAAATCACGAACGTTTCTTAGGTTGTTCAACCGGTAAGGTTTAGTTATAGGATGTTCCATAACTAATTTATACAAGGAAGAGTTGGTGTCCGAGGCGTCCTTGGTAGCTATAACTAGCTTATTGAAAAGGAGGAGTTCACCCAATTTCGAGGATCGGGTCAAAGACGGAAGAACCCGTGCTTAAGGCTGAGCTAAGTTTTATTGATTTTCGTTTAAATTATTTCGTTGTTTATTTCTATTTCAACTTTTGCTTTTTACTTTTTACGTTTTCTTGTTTTTATTTCAAGTTTCATATATTCCCCCCCAAACGTCGCGGGCACGACAACTGCCCAGACAAAAAACTGGTCAAGAGATAAACAATTTTTCGTAAACCCAGTCTCTGTGGGATCGACCCTACTCCCTATACTGCTTTAATTTGCGGATTTAGCGTAGGTTTATATTGGTGGAATCGACAGCTATCAGTAGCCCGCTGCTGCATCTCCGTTGGTAGCCCTCTGCTGTTTTTTAAGCTTCTTTATTCCTATTATTTACTTTGTTTCCTTTAGAGCTATCCCAAACTCCAAAGACTCTTCTTCACCCTTAAGGTCCCCTTTGTTTCATGTACAAACTTGTTTATGTTTTCACTTGGCTTTTGCAGTGAAGATTGGTAGAAGTTCCAGCACCGAATCAATAAAGAAGAACCAAAAAAAATGAGGTACTGTAAAACTATAATTTTAGCTTAGTAATTTTAATAACTCTGTTATCTTTTTGTATGAATGTGTTTCTCTTTTCATGGTTTTTTGTATTTGTTAGGATCTACTTCACATCTTTGATATTATCTCATTTTGGTTTTTACATCTTTGTTTTCTTGAGTTTTAGAGTTATATAAAATATGAGATTTTTGTTATAAAAATAATTATAATATGTTAGATCTGGTTAGAGCTAGAAAATAGAACATATTGCGGCATTGTTGTAAAAAAAGGTTTCATTTTTTAGGGTTTTAAAATCAGTTAAAAATTTTGGAGTTACAATTTAGTGAAATGATATGGTTATGCTTGTTTGAATTAAGGTTTTATTATATGGATTTAAATTAGCTGTGACTGAGTTTCTGAATTTTTGGATGTTTGTTTTGGTAGCTTAAATTTATAGATAAATGCTTACTGTTATTGCCTTTTTATATTTAATCGTGTTTTTTCAAGTTTTATTATCTGGCTGCCATTCAATGATTTTTTGGGGCTCAATGCTAATAGCTTTGAGATGTACTGTAGACCCTATGTTAGCTTATATATACAATTTGGTAATAGATTTCTTCATCTTGCTATATACCTATAATTTTATTTTGATGATTAGTTCAAATTTAAGGTTTAGATATTCCTTTAGTTTTGTGATTTGTCTTGTGCTATGACCATAATATGATAAGAAACTTTAAAGACGTCCCTGAGTATAGAAAAGATACTTTGTTGAAGGAGATGGCCTTAAATAGACGTGTATAAATGGGGTTGAGTCATGCGCTATAAACCTGAAGCTTTAGCTTTAGATCAAGTTGCATTTTAGGTGCTGAAGTTGATAATTCATCATCAAATTACTTTTAGAATAATCCTCCTAAAGCCACCAAATAAATTAACATTTGATGAACTCAAAAGTCCTAGGAGTTGCAGTCAAACTAAAAAATATGCATGGTCTTAAGAGCTTAAAGAACAATAAAAACAGAAGAAGGTAAAAGGGATACCCCAGATTCACATATAAATTTATGGCATCTTCTTAGTCATTCCCTCATATAAATTATGTTTTTCCAACTGATACTTGTCTTGGTTGCTTGCTGTAATGTATTTAAAATATTTCTTTTTATTTGGTAACAAGGCATTCGAAAGTTTTGTAATCTGATTGTGTTTTGCTTATGGACTTTGAAATGTTCCTTTGCTCTGTCCTCTATACATCTGATAACTTTTCCATGCACAATGTCCACATTTCATTGCTTACATGTGTCAGTTTTGATGGGTTATAATGGCCTTCTATGAAACAAAGGTTGAATTCCATTTGGTGTGCTTGTTTTCTTTAAGATGTCTTCTTTCTCAGTTAGACCACTGCTACTAGTCTTTTTACTTTGTTATTTTAATTATTTACAAGTTGATGTAATTATTTCAGGGCAATGTGGATGTGGCGAATTTTTCATGACAACAATTGGTAGCACAGTTAAGTAGGGTAGTAATTGAGGATTTCAACACCCTTGTGATAAGATAAGATTTTAACAAACCTTCATGATTCCAGGATGCTTGCTTTCCTAATTCACCACTCAAAATAAGCTACAAGAAAAAATGTTTCCATGTCATTTATAAGAGTTGCTGCCAACTGATTGTATTAGCATATGTTCACATATTTCTGTATCGTAGATGTATTCTAATTGTTTTGTACATTGAGTTGCATGTTAGTGGTATACATTTCAGCTAAAGGTTAGTGTATTTTGATTGTTGGATTGATTTTTGTAGTGAATATTTAATCTTTATTTTAATTTTAATTTTAGTTTTATATTTTTTTAGTTGTATTTAAAGCAGAATTCCTATCATTATTCACTGTAAATATTTATAAAAATATATTAATATTGAAAGAATAAAAAATAGAAAAAAATTACATTAGACAAGGTTGCTTTAAACAGATCTATTCCAACCTTTTTTAAAAGTTGCTTTAGACAAGGTCTATCCCAACCTTTTTAAAGTTGTCTTAGACGGGTCTATCCCAACCTTTTTTAAAGGTTGCCTTAGACATGGTTTATCCCAACTTGTTTAAATTTGCCTGAGATAAGTTTATCGCAACATTTTTTTTATAGGTTGTCTTAGACAATGTCTATCGCAACTTTTTTAAGGTTGCCTTTGGACGGCTCTATCTCAACTATTTTTAAAAGTTGCTTTAGACAAGAATTATACCAACCTTTTTAAGGTTGCCTTAGATAGGTTTATCACAACTTTTTTCAAAGGTTGGCCTTAACTAGGTCTATCCCAACCTTTTTTAAATGTCGGTATTGACTAAACCTTTCACAACTCTTAAAAAAAGGTCGGGTTATGTTGACTTATGCCGACACTTCTCCGAAAGCGTCGCCGACCCTATACCAACTGCAGTATATACAACCTTTTTGAAAGCGTTGAGAGAAGCGTCGCGAAACCTATACCAACTCTTTTTGTGTTGTCTTATGTCAAAAAAAATGTCGCGATAGGGTAGTTTTGTTGTAGTGTACATTTTTTTATTGTTTAGCAAATATTCTAAAATTTATTTTTTGAAAAATATTTTCTATCGAACAAACAAACAGAACATTTAAAAATTATATATTTACATTAATTAATTTATAAGACTAAATTTGAGTATTAATTATAAATTAATAAATAACATTAATGAACAAAAATAAAACTAACATTCCAGTATCACACTAACCAAGTAATAATTACTTACAGGGCCTTAATAATCCTTGATAACTTTTTTAATTAACAATGAGGTACTGGCCTTGTTTGACTTCATGATACTAAGTTGTAGTAAGAATATGATGATCCAACACCTCGATATCTGGGTTTTAAGATTTAAAGGTAAAATGAAATTTAAAAGTTGATCGATAATCTGCTTTAAGATCATTTTTATGTTTATTGTATCGATTGTTGATACAAAAGATATTGATGAAAAATCCTAGAATTAAATGGATGAGAAAAAAAGGAAGAATTTCCTGTTGTTTTCTCTCAAAAACAAAAAATGGCTTATATAACGTAGATGTAGAAAATGTAAGTCCTGCATGCAGACCTGAACCTAGCAATACCAAGTAAATCTTCCGACTAAGATCTAAGTATATTGTTAAGGAGAGGTAGTATCATGAGCTATATATGAGCTGAGGTAGCAAATGAACACAAAGATTTCTCTTGCCATTTGAGTCTTACCCGATCCCAACATCAACCGCTCTATTTATAAACAAATGTTCATTCATTAACTGGGTGGATCCAAACATTAACCCTATAAAATAGATGACCAATGTAATATACTGCAAAGATTGCCAAACTGCCTCCTTTCTGAAGCGCAATTGGATGATCCCATCCTTGCATCCACTCTTCAGAACAAAACTTTTATAGCACAAAAGAAAAGGTTCTCAACTTCTCATTAGCCAGAGGCGAGACAGGTGGTGTCCTTGGTGCCATTTGCTTTTTTAACTTTTCTTAAAAAATAATGATAAATAGTTATCTAATTATTAGCGTATTTCTATTTTGATAATACAAATTTTAAAATTTTTATACTAATTATTAAAATTATCAAAACTTAATATTTTAGTCGCCTATCCAGTAAATTATTAATGGAGTGCTGATGCAGCCATTTTTCATTGTCATAAAAACAAATATAGTCCTTCTTTGATATTAATTCTAAAAATTCAATAGGTTTAACTCTCAGCTTTACGCATTATGTCAATTTAATCTTGATTCTTAAAATTTCAAACATAAAAACTTTAAAAATTATTTAAACATTCATTTTTCGATAAAAATACATAAGATTTTATAAAAATGTATACAAAATTATAAAAACGTCTATAAATAAATGAATATCTATTTTTTTTTTCATTTTCTAACATGACATTATTTATTAAAATAAAAATTTTATAAGTAAAACAATTTAAGAAAAATAACAATGAATAAGATTTAAGCATATTCAACTTCTTTTTTTTTTTTTCAACACTGACAATCACCATGTTTACATTGGATCAAAAGTTCAACTTGAGATAAAAAAAAAGGATAAGAACCAATGTCTTTAGATTGTTGTCTAAAAGTAGTTTGTTGCATTTGAGGTTGGGTTTAAGGGTGAGTATGATTGGGGATTTACAAGCAATGATGAGATCTTAAGACCTACAAGGTAGAAGGTCATGACGGTAGCTCCACAACCAATTCATAATTTGATAGCATGATGACAGAGGATGTGGAATCAAGAGTTCGAAATAAGGGTTAATGGTGTCAGTGATTGTGAGCGAAGGCAATACACTTAACAAAATTGACAAGAACTGAGGAATAAGGCCCAATGTATAATAAATTATTATTTATAAAATAAAATTAAAAATAAGAAAAATTGAAATCAATTCACGTATTGTTTATGAGTTTTAAAAAAATTAATTAATTTATAAAATAATAATAATAAATAAATCATGTTAGAAAAAGAGAAAATTAGGTATTTATTTATATTTTTTTATTTTTATAAAATTTTATGTATTATTATCGAAAAATAAAACTTTTAAATAATTTTTTAAAATTTTAATTTGGGACCTTGAGGGATAAGTTTGTTGAATTTTTTAGAATTAAGACCAAATTGATAGGATTTGTAAAAATTGGAGAGCTAAATTTATTATTATGCCAATGAAAAATGACCATGTTAGCACTTTGTATGTGATTTAATGGATAAGTAGCCAAAATATTAAATTTCGACGGCATTCTAAAATAGAAAATTTTAAACTTGAGTGACTCAAACAAAAACATGCTTTTAACCTTAAAATATTTAATAATTTAATTTAAGGTTTTTAGGTTAAAATATGCCATTAGTCCTTATTCTTATCTAGAATTTGAAATTTAGTCCCTATACATTAAAAATTTAAAATTTAATCCTCCTTGTTCAATTTAAAAATTTTAATCTAACCATTCTCATTGTTTGTAATTTTTGTCAAAATATGTTAACTAGTTTATTTTTTGTCAATTATGTGTCACGTTATACAAATACAAGAACAATCTAATCAATTTTGCAAAGTTGACAAATTTTAACAAAAATATATTAATAATATTAATAATTAGACTAAGATTTTTAATAAAAATTTTAATTTTTTAACCTTTTTAGTATAGAGATTGAATTTCTTTTTTTAAATACAAAACTTTTTATATGGCCTCAACAATTTATAAATTTATATACGGTTTACGAAACTCAGAAGGAAACAGTAGAAAAGAATGTCCAGAGAAATCCTTATCCACTGCCTTTTTATTGTTTAAAGCTGGACAAATACAGGCTTTTGAGTTCCATGGTCAACGCAGTTTAAGCTATATATCTATCTAGATCGACCAGATTGAAAAACATCATGAGTCAGACCTTGCTTCTGCTAAATATCATTGCAGTACGTGTTACAGAACTAGAAATTATCAATCTTATTTTCATTCAAAGTCTCAATTACGTGACATTGTATTTTTTGAAGTTATTTTCATATCATTCCAATTCAAATAACATTAAGTTATATCCTAAAACAGACGATAACACATAATTATACTAGAAAAAAAAAATCAAAAACCCTGAACGGAAGAGAGCTACAACTTGGCTTGCTGATTTTCACCTAATGCATGCATTGCAATGGCTCAAGAATTTTGAACCCTAGCAGGTAAGGCGGTAACGGAATCCGGGTACTGAAAGATATCATCCGGCATGCTGTCTTGACCCAGCTGTAGATGGCTAAGTGGTATCTCATTACTGTTTGGCACCACTTGAGAATTTGCAATTCCATTCAAACTCTCCAACTGTGGATGGTAGTCCATATAAAAACCTAAACTCTCGTTCTTAATCTCCGTCAAATTCAACCCAGTGAAGGACATTTCAGTGGGTGGTGAAACGATGGAATGTTGGGTGCAGTTTGAGGTTGTAGAACAAACAAGGCCTGAGTTCCTTGAGGTGGGATTTGGTAAGAATCCTTGAATTATCTCCTCCAATAACCCAGAATCAGAAGGCCCCTGTGGGAAGAATAATCCCATTCCCATATCATCAGCTTGACAAGTTGAGATGGCAGGGGCAGGCACAACAGTGGCAACACTTGAATTCTTATCCTTGAGAGGAAGAGTCATAGTAGATGCGGTAAAAGGACCAGTGCTGTTGTCGCTTAACCATAGAGAAGAACTGGGCGAGGAATTGAAGAAAGTAGTGGCAGGCAAAACGCTTGGAGTCGGGAAAGTAGAAGATAATGAAGACGAAGATGTTCCATTGATAAATGGAAGGTGGTGAACCAGAGGGTGAGGAGGTTTAGGAAACAATGGCCGATTTGAAGAGTGCCCAAACTGATAACAGGTGCGGTTAAGATCCCCGATGGATAGCTGTGAAGGGTTAGAGAAGTTGAAGGGAGGAAGAAAAGGGCCGTTGGGGGAGTGAGGGTCAGTGGCAGGGTAAACAAAATTGGTTCGAGCCTTCATTCCACGCATAGCTCGAGCAGCACAGTCATAGGCACAAGCAGCTTCCTCGGCCGTGTCAAAAGTCCCAAGCCACCGCCTCTCCTTGGACTTTGGGTCACGAATCTCAGCAGCGTAACGGCCCCATGGCCTGCGGCGAACCCCACGGTACTTTATGGTCCCACCAGGGCCACCATTTTCTTTGAGAAAGCGCTTTTTTGACGTGGTGGTGGTGTTGGTGGGAACGGCAGTGGTGGAAGGGGAACACCTTATTGGACTGAGGATGGAGTGAGGGTGAGGGTGAGGGTCAGGGTCAGGCACATGAGGGATGCCATTGAGTCTCCTAAATACTTCTTCCATCGGGTAAGCTAAAATCTTGAAGGTCTTCAGCACACAGAACTATCCAAGGAATCAAAAAGGAGGAAAAGGAAAGAAAAGGGGCCGTGTGTCTTGGGTTATTAGCCTGAAAGTAGAAAACGTGGATTGTGGACTGGTGGAGCATATGCTTGTATTTATAATAAATGCTGATCAGAGCGGATGTAGGAGCAGAGATGGTGTATAAACTCTTCTCAACGGAAATTGCAACGGTTTTTTTTTCCCTTTTAATCCTAGATTTTTTCACACCTTCTTCCTGCACGCTTTCCTGTCTCTACTCTTACTACAGGATTAGTGTATGAATCTCATTTTAATTCAAATTTTCAATAATTAAACAAACATTAACTTAGTTGAGAAATAAGTAAAAATTCTCCTTTTACAACATAATAATTTTTTTTATAAAATCAGCCCATTATATAAGATTTGACTGCAAGTCAACATAATTTTTAAATTTCCTTTTAATGTAATATATATATATATATATATATATATATATTGTTATGGTACAATTTTTTCATTCACATCTCAATGACTCATAGTCTAAGTTGTCTTTAAGTATTTTATGTTTTTACATAAAAATTTGATCTATCTATATGTGTATATATATATATATATATATAGATTTTTAACATTCTTATATATATTATATTCACATTACTTTTTTTGTATTGTATCATATTATAATATATTTTTTATATTTGGTCTGCATCCGTATTTTATAATTATATGTTATTATCTTCTCTCCTTCAAAAAAAGTCATACCATCTTACCTAATAAAATGCTTTAAAGTGGGTGAAGTGTTCAAAATAATGTCATAAATGTTTCCTAAAGTTTATCAAAATTTTCAATATGGCACATCTACTTTAAAAATATTCAAAATGATACCTATATGTGATAGCCTCTGATTAATTTAGAAATTAACACATAAATCTTCTTCTTTAAAAAATAAAAAGAATAAAATTATATTTAAATATAAGATATATTGAATTATATTGAAAAACTGTATTATTTTAATATGTTTAATTTTTAACTCCTCAAAAGTATTATATCATTGTTTAAATATTTTATAATTAAAAATAAGTTTTATTCTTTTTAATTTTTTTTGAGCATTAATCTCATTATAGGTTCTTATCATATCTGCTCTTTTTTATACAATGCTTAGAACTACTCATAGCCCCTCCTCAACCTTAAATAGGAAGATAATGCACTTCAGCGCACTCGAATCTATATCCTCCTGCACTAACAAGAATGTTGATGCCAATTGAGCTAAGACTCAATCAATAATGATACATCATAATTAATATTTAACAGTGTTAGTGTTACTAGAAATCCTCTTATATGTATGTATGTAAAAATAAAGAATTTAGAATATAAATGTGTGTCTAAAATTAAAATACAATAAACAATTAAACATATAATTTGAAATTAATTAATCATAATAAACATTAAATGTGTATTTATTAAAATAAGAAAATAGATTAAATTATGAGTATAACAAAATTTAAAAGTATAAATACATCAGATAATACTAAATGTACTATAATTATTTATCATTGTATTGTCATTAATTATGAATTAGTGTTAAGTTGACTTGTGACACCAACTCAATTAACAATATTATTAATATATATAATTGATGAAAATATACATTTTATTAAAATAAAAGAAAAAACATCAAATAGAACCTTTGAATATGTGTTGGTATGCATATTTTCAAAAATATCACAAGCCTCACTTCAACTCATGTCGAAATAGCCGAGAGAAGTCGAAGCCTTTCGGTAAATGCCTTTATATATCTCTAGTTTAGGTTACACTATTTTGGGGAAAAAAATAAAAATCAAATATATTTCGAATAATTATTTCATATATTACTGATGAGTTTTTTAACTTGATAAGTGAGATTAAAGACACCAGATGACCTTAATTAATAATTTAAAAATAAAAAATAAATAAATGAGACACATAACATTGGCACATTTTTATCATATGATTTAAGGCTTTGATTGGTAGAATAAAAAAAAAAATTGGAAGGAAGAAAAAATGAAGGGATAGAAAATTAAAATGATGGAAAAATATAAATTTTCTTTCCGTGCTTAGTAAGAAAAGTGGGAAAATAGAAAAAGAAAATAGTTTTATTTCTATCTGTTGCTTGATAATGTTAAAAAATGAAAAAAAAATGAAACGGTATAATTTTTAACTAGCATACATTTCTCTCTCATCTTCTCTCCTCTCATCCTTCCAAATTGGAAAGATTGATTTTTATATATTGGGATGAAAAATGGTGATCCTTCCTCGTTTCTTTTCTTTCCTACCAAACATACTTCAAATTTAATTTATTTCCACTTTTCCATTCTCTCTTCACATTTCTATGCTTTCCCACTCAACCCAACATACTCTAAAGTTCAAACCTTAATATTATATATTTAAAGATTTTATATAAACTATTAAAATGCATAACTACCTTTATAATAATATTAACTTCTTGTTGGTTAAAAATGATATTTTGGAAGTTCAAAAAGATATGTTTTGGAATTTTCTTAACTAATTTGGTAGTTGGTTGACTCATGACATAAATTCAGTCAAAAAATTCATATATTTATTAAATTACATGACACTAACTATGTGGGTGAAAGAAATTTAAAATATATATTTATAAAGCACAATGACTTTTTTGGTCCTCCAATTTTACAAAAAAAGAGAGGTTATTTTAGCCCCCTATTTATTTTTTGGTGTCTTTAAACCTTTAAACTTACATTTTTTTGTCAAATCACCCAAAAATGGATAGAAAAGTTTGCCACATGAATGACATGTCAACATTTAATTAATATTCTAATATTAAAAAAATATAATTTTTATACTTTTTAAAATAATTTTAATGATATCAAATTTTTAAAAATAAATTTCAAATTTTTAAAATTTAAAAAATTAATTAAATGCTTTATGTGTAATCAATGTGTATGCCATGTCAACAAACTTAAAAAAATTTAATTTTTTCATCCATTTTGGAGTGGTTTGACAAAAAAAAAGAGCAAGTTTAAGGGCTAAAAAATGTGAAAAAATAAATGAAATGCTAAAATGACCTTTTTTTTTTGTGAAGTTGGAGGTCCAATGACTTTTTCTTGTAACATTGAAGGGCCAAAAAAGTCAATAATCCTATTTATAATGACTTTAAAACTTAAAGAACAATATTCTCTTAAATAGAGGTGTTCATGAGTTAGATTAGGCCGAGCTTAAGTATGATATTGACATTTTTTATACTTACCTGAGCTAGGTTTAACTGAAATGTGAGCCTAAAGTTTAGTCCAAATCCGCTTATGTTTATAATTGGTTAATCAAAACCCATTTTAGGCCCATCCATAAATTTATTTTGAAAATTTTAAAAAATATATTTACATTATTTTTAATTTAAAATTTAGTATTTTTTTCTCATCTATTAAAATTTTATATAAGCAACTTTACATTTTCTTAATGATTACGTTATAGTATCATATATTATTATAGATTTTTTTGTGTGTTATGTAATACATTACATAATATATTAAAATAACATAATATAGCATATCACAAAATTAGAAAATGGGTTTAGTTGGGTTAAGTTTGGGACTTGAATGTTCAAACCTGAGTTTAGAATGTTCAAGCCTGAGCCTAGTCTATTTTTTAAATAGACCTAATTTTTTTATTCAATCTCATTTTTCGAACCTAATTTGGGTAAATAACCTAACTTTTGAACATGTCATGTCTATCTTGAATTAGTGGTTGAAATTTGTCCACTTCAAAGTCTAATGTTCAAACACTAATATTGTAATTTTAAGTAAAATAATTTAAAGATTTTATATAAACTATTAAAAGATTTAAATACCTTTATTATAATATTTTTCATTTGTTAAAAAGGGTATTTTAAACTTTTTCCAACTAAGTTGGTATCCAGTTAACTTGTAACACCAATTTAATCAAGAGCTCTCTCTCTCTCTCTCTCTCTCTCTCTATATATATATATATATAATTTCTAATTGAGTTAGTGTCACATATTAATTGTGTCCCAACTCGGTTATAAAATTACAAATATCCAATCATTTTACAAAATAATAAGTACATTGTAAGGATTCTTTTATTTTTATTATTATTTTTTTTATATAAAATCTAGAAAAATATACTCATGAGATTTGAACGTAAGACCCCATTGTTTTTAATATTTTAACAAAGCCTCATTTTTTTATTTGTTCCATAATATTTTCCACACACATTATTGGTGTATCATAATCTAATATAGTATGAATGTTATATATTAGGCCCTTAATTAAATTGGTATCATGTGTTTACCAAGCACTAACTCAATTAAATAATCACTAAAATATTATTACTTTACAAAATAAATTTTATCATTTTAAAAATAATATTATCTTTTTATATATTTTACATTGAAAAAAGAAAAAAAAATTACAAATATAATGGGATTTGAGCTTAATCCCAAACATTGTGTTTAAACATATCTATTTTGCCACTTCAACTAATATCTCATTTTTTTATATTATTTTATTTGTAAATATATTAGCCACATAATTATGTTTTTTTACCAACATTGTGAATACAATAATCTAATAATAATAAATGTGTTTGACTAAGTTGATATCACAAATTAATCGGACATCAACTTAATTTTAAAATTATTAAAAACTCATTATTTTACAATGTAATAAATATTATTGAGAATATTTTCATCTTTTTATATGTTATATAAAATTTATAAAAATCAATTTAAATATAAATTTTGAACACAAGTCATCATAGTTTTTAAAACCTCAAGTTATCAATTCTGCCAAACTATTTTAACTTTAGTATAAATTTTTATAAATTTATTTGTTATACAAAAATTTCCACCCATAACATAAATGTGTCGTAATAAATCTTTATCATATCTTTTTTTTTACAGAATGTTTAGAACTACTCATAATTCCTTTTTAACCCATAAATAGGAGGATAATGTATTTCAACACACTCAAACTCGCTTCCTCCTATAAATAGAGAAATTATAAATTAATATATAATAAAATTACACTTTAATCTCATAAAATGAAATAATTTCTATTTTGTCCTTTCCAAAATGATGAAATTAGGACTCTATATAAAAAGAAAGTTTAAAAGGACTTCTTTGTAGAGACGTCTCCGTTAGCCTTTTTTATATATAGGAATTTGGTTAAATATCATTTTTGGTCTCTCTAGGTTTTGAATTTTATTTTTATATTTGAATTTTAAATATAAGTTCATCCCTATATTTTTATAATGTTATTAGTTAATTCAAATAATTAATAATGTTAACTATTTTGATTAAAATTTTTTACATGAATTTTTTAAAAATACCATTCTAACAAAAAAAAGTTAATTTGGAAGGATGAGTTGGAGTAACTGTTTTTGAAAAAATCCACATCAGCCACTAAATTATTAAGAATGTTAATTATTTGAACTAATTAATGACACCTCTCCTTTTTCTCTTATTTATGTCATTTTAAGATAATGGTAAAAGTACAGTTTCAATCCCTCTACTATGCTCAAGTTTGGAATTTAGTCTTTATATTTTAACTTGGCACATTTTGGTTATATGTTTTTTACAATGATATTACTTAGTCCAAATAGTTAACATTTTTAAATGTCGTGATTAATGATGACGGTCAATTTCTGTTTTAACACACAAAAAGAATCTATTTCAACATGATAAGTTGGAACATGTATTTTTTAAAAGAAAATTGATTCCACTATTTTAACCAGAATAACAAAGGATGTCAACTATTTCGACTAATTAATAATATTATGTAGAGAAACTTAATTATATGAAATTAAAATATAAACACTAAATTCTAAATTTAAACATAGTATAGGAATTATAACTATATTTTAACTCAAAACAAATTATATCTAACATACATTTGTCATTTAATTTAATAAAATAGATTTAATTGAATTGCTATAAGTATTCATCTGTCCATAGGATAGCAAATAGTATAATAGAAAAGGGTTTAAATATTAAAATAAATGTTGTTTTGAATTTTATTTTTATGTTTGAATTTTAAATATAAGTTCATCCCTATATTTTTATAATGTTATTAGTTAATTCAAATAATTAATATTGTTAACTATTTTGATTAAATTTTTTACATGAATTTTTTAAAATACCATTCTAACAAAAAAAAATTCCATGTGTATAGTTGTACCAAGTTAGAGTTCATGCATCAAATTGAACATTCGATCAAAGTTCATATATAGCTTTGAGATTTATCTCAAATTAAATGGATCTTTGATTAAAATGGTACAGTTAAATGTTTAAATTCAACGTGTCATGGGTTCAAATTTCATCATATTTAAATTTTATTAATTTTATATAAAAATACAAAAAGATAAAATCACCCTTACAATAGTATAGCTTATTACTTTGTAATTGTATATTGAAGGGTATTTTGATATTTTCTCATATGAATTGGTCCAGTTAATAATATATTCTTTATTTTTATATAATTAATAATTTTAGTATTTCTGTACTTTTATTAATTAAGCTGATACCAATTAATTAGTAACACAAGCCTCTATCAGGAGTTTTATTATGTATAATTTTTGTAATTGTTTTGAATTTAATTTTTCTTCTATGTAAAAGACTTAGTATATTAATTCAATAATTAATATAAATTTTTAGAGAAGTTAATTTAAAATTATTTACAAGATTCTGTATTTTTTATAAAAGAATTTTAATCGTTTAATTTTTTCAAATTAAATTTTTGCTTTATCAATGATGGTGCTAACCTTCGAGCTAATTGTTGGTTACAACTTCTTCAATAGTGTTCTCTGATTTTTTATTTAATTTTAGTCTACATTTTTGTGGTTTTTATCCACACTTTTGTGGTGTTTAGTTTGTCCAATCTGTTTTCTCTTAAACCAATGGTGGTGTTAATTTTTAGTTTTTAATTTTTAATAATATTTTTGCATATATATAAAATTTGTCAAGGTAAGAGTGTCATCGAAGAGTTTTACTATTATAGAGCGTAGTGATAATATTTATAAAATTGAAATACAATATGAAGAGGAGGATAAACCATCTAAGAATTGACTTTTTGCGTTATTGATGTGGTAGGTCTCTTAGGGGCTCTTTGCAATAGTTTCTTGGTTGATTGGAATTCATTGTCAGGTTGGTCTGATAATGGCGGGGCTAGAATGCAATTTTAGGAATTTAATCAAGGTGATGCATCTTTACTTTGTTTTTGAATTTTTTTAGTATTGTGGTTATTGTCAGTTTGTTTTTCTCATCTTTTGGAATTATTCTGCAAACATGCGTTGGTGTATCAAATTTTAATGTCTTATTTATGGTTTGTACTATATAATACGTCTTTATTATCTTATTATTAATGATTCCTATTAATGATAGTATTTTCTTTTAAAAACTAAAAAGACTAAATATATTTTCGTTTAATATCAGTCAAATAACAATATATTATTATTATTGTTATTATTATTATTATAAAAGTTGCTACTGGTCAATAATCTCTTAATCTATTGCCAAAAATATTATGTTTGTTTGAGTTTAATCTTTAGCAATTTCATCCATGTACCTAATTATAAAAAATTTCTATTAAAATAAACCTTCTAGTTGAATTTAATGGGATGAGTAGGTGCCAATACTTCGGTTAATTAAACTACCAAAATACTCTGAAAATAAAAAAAAAAAAGTAAATAATAAATTTATAATAAAAACTATAAAAAAACGTAAATAAAAATATAAATAAATATTATATTGAATTTTTGGGTGTTTTAATTTTTGATATATTTTCAATCAAATTTAATTGATATATTTATTTTATTTTTTTAACTTTTTAAATGAAAGGGTTATAAGAAAAGCAAAACTAAAAAAAAAAATATTATTAAATGTTTAAATGTTGAAGGGTAAGGTTTTTAGAATTAAGACTAAATTGACATCATGTATAAATGTTGAGACTTAAAGTTGTTATTATACCAGTTTTAAAAACTGTGATCATTAATAGGTTAGTGAATAAAAAAATTACTAATAATTGGGTGACTATTTTACAATTTTCATAATTTAATGACTAAATAATAATTAAATAATCATATTATAAATTTTCATAATTAATAATTGAGTGAGTAATTTACCCAGCAACAAAAATAATGAAGGATAAATATTCCCTGAATTTGAATAGTGGGCTACAGTGCATCAAATGCTTGGTCATAAATAATGAGTGATAGTACCTATGTATAGTTTTCTATGCATTCTCTCGAGGTAGTTTTTGGTTCATGAGAAATAATGCGATAATTAAAGCATTTTAGTACTCTCAACATTCGTACTTATAACGGACAACCCTCCTGCGACTATCACTTTTCTGCCTCTAATCTAAATTTCACTCAGCTAACCTCACTCTCAATTTCTGCAACAAAAAACCAAGGTGATGATATGATATGGGATTAAAAAACCTAAACATCTCCTAAATATAACCCAACCTTACATTTACAACAACAAATCAATTTTAAACGCGTGTTCTCTGTGCACATAATCATAATCGGCCTCACACTATCGTGCTATTTTACATCCCAAATCATTGTGCTAAATCAAGGGTTGTCGTCATTAATAATAACTGGATTACATCAGATTTACATCCATTCATCTTTTTTTTCTATTCAATATTGAGAGGAGAGGATAGGGCCATATGGTTTAAATCTGTGTTAAATGGGTATCTAACAATAGCTTTAAACACCACTCTATTCAAGTCAAAACATAATCTTTTATCTATAAATTATTTTAAAGGGAAAATATTTAATACACTACAAGTAGAACTTAAAAACTCCACAAGCAAAAATGGGTGACGTCAAATATATATAGGGTATAATGAAATTAATATATATATATATATATATATATATGTAAAAGATAAATGAGACATACAACAAATTTATAAATCTGCTTGTGAAGTTAAAATATTACAATATTAGAGTACCAAATACTAGCCTTATTTTAAATAATATTTTTTAATTCTTCTATTTTATTTTTTTATGAAAATATAAAAAGACAAAAAAAACATTATTAAAGCTTTCAAGGAAAATACTCTTGGTAACTTTGAATTTGGTATGTTAGTTAATGAGTTTCTAGTGACTAAAACATCTTTTCAAGAGTTGTCATTTCAATGGACTGATAAATTTGTTAATAAAGTGATTCATTGTTTAACAAGGGTGAATGTATCTTATGTAAATTATACTATTTAGGATTCTATCTCGCAATTAACCCAAAAGTCATTTTATCATTATAGCAATTTGTGATCTTCTAAAAACTAAAGATACTATATAAGCAATTTTTCGACATATCACTTCCCTTCACCTCTGACATTAGATTCGGTCACACACAACCGTCGATAGAAATCAATTTTCTTTTTGAATGAATGATAGGAAAATGAGTTGTCAAAGTTTAAACTCAAGATAATGATTAGTTTACAATAAAAAATGAATTGGTTTAAAAGTATGGGTGGAATCTAATTTGATATTTGTTTTTTTAAACAATAATAAATTAAACCCAAAAAAAAAAAAATGTCACATGCAAAATTGATGAACTCAAAATCTTAGGTATGTACTAATGGGTTCCGACCGAATCCAATCAGCTGATATGTTAGAATTAGATGCATTATGAAAACGTCCAAAAGAAGGAAAAGAAATACACTAAAACGTGTATTTTAATAATAATTTACTATGAATTTGATGAGACCCTGGTGGCTTGGAGCGGGGGGTATGAAGAGTCCAATCTTTAATAATAAATAAAGGGCGACATGCATGGCCAGGGTTACCCCAGTTCTCAAATTGTAAAATGACACACACTCTCTCCAGACATCATATGGGTGCAGTTTTCATAGCGGTACATACCTACCTACCTACCTTACCTATGCATGGTATTTGGTTATCATGTTGGATTTAGCGATTCACTTAAGTAATGTCTCCTCCAATGATTTGTCATTTCATTTCATGCAAGTGGTTAAACCAGTAGTTGCTTTCACAATAATAGTGTGAAAGGTAGCATCGGAGAGAGTAATTTTATTATATGGGGATTGAGAGGGGAGGAGATGAGAGGAAACGCCAAGCATGCAGATCGGGATAAGGAGAGAAACTACACTTTCAACGACAAGCCGAGGTTCTGTCAGTGCCCCGAGAAAATACGATCATCAATGGAGCTACCAGCTTTTTACAGACAGCCCCTTCAATGATATACCACTCATCACATCTTACGCCAAGCACTCATCTACTTGTTTGGTTTTTTTTTTTTTTCTTCCCAAGTATTTAAACTAGTTATAATAAGTGTAAGTATACGTACACTTAATTGCATATAAAATTATATACTTTCACTCTATCAAATATAAATTACTTGTGTCAAAACCATTTTTAGGAAAACAGGGTCGACTTTGTTTGAAAATGAAAATTAAAACGAGAGTTGCCACCAATCCTTTTTTATTTTTGAGGTGTGATTGGATCACCTCGTACTTTAATTTTTAATAAAATGTTTTGATTTATTAAAACAACAATTTTGGTCTACGAAATTCAAAAAACGGATTCGGGAGTCGGTTACGTACGAGGAAGGGTTAGCACCCTCGTACGCCCAAAATTGGTACCTAGTTGATCGATTAACGTCTTAATATCGAACATTGAAAATTTGAAAAGAATTAAAAATACGATCCCTTTTCATTAATATTAACCAAAACAATGCTTGAATAAATCGAATGCTTGGATAAATCGAGGCGGATGTTAAAGACATTCTCATCTCAAAGTAATAAAATGTCACATCCAGTAAGTTAGGACCCGACATTTCAGATCCACAAGAATAAGCTTGTCTTTTAATTCTCAAAACTCATGTATTTTAATTTTAAAAGGATATTCGGTTATTTAGGTCAAACGAAAAATATCGAAACTCATTAGGGTATGATCTCTCGAATTTCTAAACACGGAATATTGCCTTTATTATTTTAAAAATTTCTTGAATAAATATACGTGTAATGTTTAGAACAATGCGTATTTATTTTATTTCGAATATAGTGTAAAAGAATGAACATTTAAAAATGTCTTGCGACATAATGGTGACAATAGTAGGATGATGACGTGAATAAACAAAATGACGATATATCCATAATAATAACACAACGAATAAACAATGGCAATAATCAATTAAATCTAATGTTAATTAAATAATAATATAAAAATGATAATAATAAAAGAAAATGGAATATACATGATATATATAAAATAATAAATATAAAAACATCAAAAAGTAATAAATAAACGACAGAGAGGAACAACATGATGATAATAATAGTGAAATTTTGCTTAAATAAGGATTTATAAACAATTATATTTTTAAAAGGATATATATCTATGCATGAGTAAATAATAGATAAAAATGGAATAATAAGGAACATGTATGTAAAAAGATATGTATAAAAAGAATCCATTAAAAAAACGAGCCGATTTGAAAAACTAAGAAACAATAATAAGGAGAACGTAAGTAAAAAAAAAAAAAGAATCGTTAATAAAAATTTGATTAAAGATTGACATTATAAAAATAAATAAATTAAACAGTGCAAAATCTGAAGACAAATAGACATTCATATGTATATAATTAAATTTAAACATTTTAAAAAAAGAAAATAATGAACAGTTAAATAAAAAATATTAGTATTATTATTATTATTATTAAATTTAAGTATGTAAAAAAAACAAACAATGATGATAAGTAATGAAATTAAACAAGTCAAGATTAGATTGAAATCAAAACAAAATTAAAGTGGGAGCATCGGAGTAAAAACAAAATAAGGGACCATATTGGAAAGCGTGATTAACTCAGAGGGACTAAATAGGGAAATATTCCACACCCTCTGAAACACATAGTTCCAGTAGGGACTAAAGTACAATAAAAGCAAAATCATCGAGCCAAATTAAAAAAATCTAAAAAATAATAGGATTATATTAAAAACTAAACGAAATGCGGAAGGACCAAAACAAATATTTGCCCACTTTCAGAAAACACGCGGATCTCCCCCCAGATGGGTCGGGCCGAATGCGGGTCAAGTTGAAAGACACCGTTTTGGCGTCTGAACTTGATGCCCAAAACGACGCCGTTTCGTGTGGGTATAAAAGCTAAACGTTTTGCGAAAAAAACATTCTTCCTTCATTTTTTCAAAAAATTTCTAGGGGCTCTCTCTCTTATCTGCAGCAGGCCCTATCCAGCCTTGTTCTCCGGCGGGCGGCCACCGTGGACTCCGCCGTGGGATCCGCCGTAGACGGCGGCCGGGGCCGCACAAAAATGGGCGTTCAAGGCCCTTTTGATCTTCCTTTCCCTTTTTTTAAAACAAATCCAAAAAAGAAATTCGAAAACCCCATTGATGCACGACCGAAAGTGAAGAGACCGAAAGGTTTCATCTTTCACCGATAGGGGCCTTCGCCGGAACCCTAATGGGTCCCCAGGCACTCCGAATCGACGGAAAGAGCTATGGCGGTGACAATGGGCGGTCCAAAAGGTAAAAAAATTATTATTATTTAACTATATTTTTAACCAAACATAAAATGTAAAAAAGCACCTTTTTTGTTTCTGAATGTTCTTTTTTTTTTTTTTTTTGCTCGTGAAAAAAATACATTGGTTTGATATGGGGCTTTTATAGCCGAAAATACAATATTTTTGTATTTTTGCCTACTGTTTAGTCTTGTTTTTGTTGTTCTTGGCTCTGTTGTCTATCCCTTTTACTCTTGTTTGCAGGTCTATGGAGGGTCAACGAGGCAGAAACCTTGCCATTTCAGTGTTACATCGGTGGAGGAGCCGTCATCGGGCGTTGTGCGTGGCGAGGGTGCATATGGGGCAGGCTGCGGCGCGAGAGAGAAGGGAACCCTAGGATTTTCTGATTCTACTTAATTTTTGGGCCATATTTTGTGTTTGGGCCTAATGTAATTGGGCTGATGTTTGTGGTTTATTGGGTATTTTGTAATGGGTTGTAGTTTGGGCTTGCTAAATTGGGTATTGGGCCCGTAGCCCTTTTTGTAATCTGGACCTTGTATAGTGATGGACCATTGTTATTTATTTTTGGTTACTGACGGGCCCGAGCAATTTTGGGCTTGTACAACTTGCATTATAATTGATATTCTAAACATCGATATTTTCCCAGATTAATGAACCAAACATGTACTAATTGGTTATAATTACAATCTTATCAAGTCGAAAATCATAACTAACCTTTTATATTTTAATTTATATATCTTTATGATGTTGTAATCTTATTTTATTTGGAATATGTTTCATTTTAAATTTAATTCTGCCTTTGACCTAAACTCTCATCTCGATCGAGTTTTTATATATATATTTTATTGGTTTCTTTCAGCTTTTTTTTGTTCTAAATGCAACTTCAATTACAATTGCAAATTCAAGTTGTTGTAATTTCATTTGTATTTTAATTTCCCCCATTTTCATTTTTTGCAAGCCTTCAAATCTAGACCCTAAACCAATTTTTTTACCACCATAGTACTACACTCGTACCCACCTAGTATTACCCTTATCTTAACCATGCCTTCACCCTGCACTGTATAGAATGCCTCAATTTTCCTGTCATGTCCTTCAAAGCACACATACACATAGTGCACAACAACCACTTGTGCACCATGCACAACAGAGCTACCTATGTAAATATTGATCTCCAACCTCTCTCACCAAGATCTATACACAACTTCAGCCACAATCTACAGATAACCATCGTCACACAAACTCATGCCAACGACATTTACACCATTGCTTACCCTGAGTTTTGCGCACCTCTCACCCATAATAAAGAGAAATGATGGTATGAAACATGAATATTATCCTTTTTTAACAATTTAATGCCACATCAGCAATTTCATCTTAAATTTCAAGATTTTCATTTGGATTTGATTTTTTTTAAGATGAAAATACTAAAATTCAGGATGAAAATACTTATGTGGCATTTGGAAATGGATACATATGACGTGACGTCACTATTTCATACAATTCTTTCCCCGTAACAAAAGCCATTAACCATCTACAAGCCAAGTACATAACCCATCCTTTGAAAACCATCATACCTTACCACCTATATTAGCTACTCTTAGCATACCTCCATCAGTCACCATTACCATTAAGCCATTAATCATGACACAAAACTAGTCCATCACCATACCACTTCCTTATACTCTCCTTGACAATTTACCACTACCAAAACCATAAGCTTTGCCCTTTTGATAGACTCGAGCATCATTGGATAGCCCTAAAACCTCTCCCACCATCATCTCCCATTAAAACCAACACCCAAACACCAGAATCTAGAACTAAAATGCAATATACCAATAAATAAACAAAATAAGAAAAAGAAAGATCATATTGCATCAACAAATAAAGCATATTTGATCATCCGAGAATGTTACAACATTACAAGTGACAAGTAGAATGTTACCACATTGCAATTCTCATTGCATGTGACTTGTAAACTTATGAACTGTATTAATTAATATTTTTGGTAGTTTGTTTGCAAAAAATATAGAAATTATCTTAATCTGTTTGAAAACTAGATAATTTGTAGTACTTAATCAATGGGATATAAAATTGTCTTATCCAGTGAAAGATTTGGTTTAAATTAGTAGGATAGTTTTTATGTTTTAAGGAAGGAATTTTTAACAACTCTTGCTTTCAAAAGGACTACTACTATAATAAGTTGACTTACTTTTTAGTTGATAACCTTTTTTAGATTGATTCCCCTTGAACAAAAAAATTTATCAATGCATCAAACTTGTTCAAAAAAAGGAACATTAAAAATTGGTGATTTTTTATTAACAAACTCTTCAAGATAAGGATTTCATAGCCTTTGGGAAGAAGGTATTTTGTGTGTAAGAGAAGCATGCTAGAGACCCATTGTAATACCCTTTAACTCGTTTCTGTCGTTGGGCTAGGGTTATGAAACATTACCGTAAAATCAAAACAATTAACATCAAAACAGTTTAATAATGCTATTTAATATTAATTTTAAAGCTCATAAACCCAACAAACATACACATTTCGACCTTAAATCGAGCTTTCGAAGCCCTAAAAATAGTTTGGGATCAAACCGGGATTAATTTAAAACAATTTAGAAAGAAAGTCTAAGGAAAGGTCAAAATTTAAGAAAATAGGGGTCACACGGCCGTGTGGCATAGCTCGGACCATGTAGTATTTGAACAATGGGACATACAGCCGTATCTCGGTTCGTTTCTTAAATCGTATAACTCACTAATTTAGGCTACGCAGCTTTGTAGTAAGCCGTGTAACTCTTTGACTTGTGTCACACAACCATGTCTCAGGCTGTGTGCTAGACCGTTAATAAACCATAATATATACATATTTTTACTCCATGCTTGGTACATTTATGGATGATTTATCATTAGAATTGAGGAATATGATGCTCCTAATCCTTTAATTTCATGTTTTATACTTAGGTGAGCATAAGGAAGAGAAAAGAGCAAGAAGCGGGCCAAAAACTGACAAAATGGGCCCAAATCAGCATTAACACGGCCTAAGGCATTTTCACACGGGTAAACTACACGCCCGTGTGGATTTATCAGTGTTGAACATGGCCTGAGCAACCTCACACGGGCATGTCACACGGGCGTGTCCCTGTCAAGCCTGGCTTAAATTTCACGCGAAAAAAGCTAATTTTTGGGTAATTTGGGCATTATAAAGTCTATAAAAACACCCTAAGGGAGAAAAAAAGGAAGACACAAAGTAGAATGCAAGGAATTACTCGAAGAGCGCCGATTGATCCATCTCGGAAGTAAGGATCTACATCAAGACTGAAGATTTCCCTTCAATTTCTCTTAAAGTTTTTGGGTTCTTCATGTTTTGTTGTTCTCCCAATTTTGAGATGTTTTCCTTTATAGTTATGAACTAAATCCCCTAAATACCTCAGGGGGATGAAACCTAAGACAGATCTTATTATTATTATCTGAATTATCTGATAAATACTTGAATTTGTTCTTAATTGTGTTATTAATTCTTGTGTTAATATTTTAGGATAGAAATATAAGTTGAATGTGCTTATTCAGTGGAGCAAAAGTCCCTGTCTAAGAGTAGATCCAACACAATTAAGCAGAGTTGATCACAATCCTAGACATAGGACGACGAAAATCTACCGGATTAGAGCCAAATCTAATAAGGGAATCCATAGATCGAGTTAATGCAACACTAGGGGTTTTAATTAGAAAGAAATTTCAATTAATTAACCTAGGGTTAGTTGTTATTAGTCTTGAAAGAGATATTAACATAATTTAGGGATTTCTACGAATCAAGTCAAGTGAATAAATCGTCTAGTTCAGAGTCTAATAACAAGTGAAGTCTAGGTGGATTCTTCCTTGGGTATTGTCTTAATCAATCAGTTTTCCAAAAAGTATTTTCCCCAATTTACTCTCTGTCGTGTTCTTAGTTAATTAGTTTAGTTAGATTTTAGTTTAAAACAATTCCCCTTTATTTCTAGGCTAGATAATAGAAAGAAAGTTATTACTAGTACTTTTAGTTCCTGTGGGTTCGACATTCCGGTATTTCCATTAAACTATACTACTGTTCGATAGGTGCACTTGCCTTTATTGTGATAATAGTTAGTTTTTAGGTACGATCATATTACTTGACCATCATAAATATCACACATCAACTGTGTAACTCACTAACTTAATGCACACAGCTGTGTCTTAGACAGTGTGATACCTGCACCTGAAATAAAAAGTGACACATGGTTGTGTAGCCAGGTCGTGTGACAACCCGTGTCTCAGGTCGTGTGCTCCATAATTAACCCCTAAATCAAGTCATTTTTAAGACCAATCCTTGTCTGATAATCTACTTCATTTGAGCATACATTCAATGGATCAAAATACATTTCAAACACACATAAACATACCAATTTAATCAACCTAACAATTCTAACCAATATGTCATTCAAAGGCACCTCCAATTCATACCAAGTCAAAATCATTCTATCACAAAACTACGATGTCATATTTCAATCACATAACATATATAAATTAGCTACCTAATGACAAAAATTGTCAATCCGTCCACCTTTCAAAATAAATATAGAACAATCATATAATTAACATATGCTCAAAAAAGACTAAAAGATACATACTTGTTAAACATTATAAGTTCAAACAACTATATACACAAAAGCATAACCATACCATAATAGTAAATTAGTATAAATAACAACTATCGTTACACAAAAGCCCTATACATGCCATTTATAACCTTAGCCAAAATAACTCAAAACTACCAAAATGATTGCTAGATAGTGTGAAAAAACTTCGACAAGCTTTCAACCGATCAAGCTTCCTACGATTTACGAAACAGAAGAAAAATAACTACGTAAGCAACTAGTACTTAGTAAGCTCGAATAAATTCAAACATAAGTTTACCCTTTTTAAACTTAATTTATAAAATATGCATAACATCATTACCATGCTCATAAGCTTAATAAACTCCTATTTACACCACCAAACTCACCAGTTAGTAAGTTCATACAAAATACATATAAGTTCAACCATATCATAAGTAAATTTCCATGTACATACCTTTCATCACATACTTACTTAGTTCCCTTCAATTCATTTGTATTGTAATAGCCCATTTCCGGTAAAAATTGGAACAGTAGTTTCGGGACCACAAATTCAATTCTGGAGAAGAAATTTATTTTAATATTATTTTATAATCTATAGTACAATGGAAATGTCATATGAAAATTTTGTAAAAAAAATTTTACCAGTTACATGTCTAATTTGATAAAAGACCAAATTGCACAAGGTGCAAAAGTTGAGTTCTAATAGCTAAAGGGATTAAATAACTATAGAGCTTTAAAGTAGAGGTCCTTATATGGAAAATAGACTATTTAAAAATGCTTAGTGGTTAAGGATAATGATCCATCCATGGAAAATAAAATAAAGAAAATGAAAAAATTGGAAAGATGGAAAAATAAGATGATAAATCATAAAATAAAAGAAGATATCATCATTTTATGTCATCTTTCCCAAATAAAACATGGAAACCCTAGCTATGGAGAATAGAAGGAAAATAACCTTTCTTGGCTTAATTAGGTGAGTATTCAAGTCCCGTTTTTAGTAATTTTTATATTTCTAATGCCGTAACAGCTAAATTTAGCTATCTTGGGGATTAATTTGTAAAGATATCAAATAAATAGGGTTTTTCCATGGATGATTTAGACATGAGTTATGAAGTTTCTTGGTAGAAAATGAAAGATTATTGAAAGATAAACAACTTTTGCAAAGTGAATTTTGATGAATTATGATTTAGGAACTAAATTGTAAAAGTGTAACATCTATGGAAAAATTCTGAATTTTATGAAATACATGGGCTGTAAATGTTACATGTAAAATTTGGCTAGGCTTTAGATAAGGATTAAATTGCAAGAATTTCATTTTCCGAGCCTAGGGACGAAATCATCATTAATTAAAAGTATAGGGGTTAAATGGTAATTTTGCCTAAAATATATATTAGACTAAATTGAATATGAATTGATGATAAATTTCCTTATATAGATCTGGATAGACCAAATTCAGAGTTAGAACAAGTAAGAGAGAAATGTAGGTTGTACATACACGAACAATTGTCAATGTAAGTTTGTGTAACTTAGTTATATAATTATATGTTTGAACTGATTTGAATGATTTGTATATGTGAATTTTATAAATGTTGTTATATATGAAATAATCACAATGCCCGAAAAATGTTAAGACCCGTTTGAATGAATGAAAGTCGGTGGATATTGGATTTCCCGATTAGTATTGATCTTGCATATGCTGCAGACATACCGTAGCTCAAAAGAGCATCCCGATATTAGCCCTCTCAAGCTTCCTGTTATAGTGTTCTGGCAAGCATCCTGATCGGTAGTGATTTGCATATGTTACAGACTACCGCAACTCTTTGTGAGCATCCTGTTATGCGATCGGTTGTGATCTTGCATATGTTGCGGACATAAACATAGCTCTTTGTGAGCGTCCTGATATTCGATTGGTTGTGATCCTGAATGTTTTGCAGACACAAAGGCAGCTCTATATGAGTATCCTGATATGGCTCGCTTGAACTTCCCGATATAAGCTATCCGGTGCTTCTTCATAAGTGCTCTATGGAGCTACTTGATAAGTGCTCTCTGAAGCTTCTCGTTTAGTGCTCTTCGGAGTTACCCGTTATAAGTTCTTTTGTAAACTTTTTGTTACATTGCCTGAATATGCTTTCTGTTACATGGCTCAATGAACTTCCCGATATAGTGCTTGAGAGAGAGCTTTCTATTTAAGTGCTCCAATGAGTACTCCCAGACATGAATTGACGCTTCTAATTTGTACACTTCAAGTGTACTACCGATGTATCCATCGACGTTTTCAATGATTCAACGGGTAAAAGTCTGACTTGAGGAGATATGAACATGAAATGAATTATTATACGTATCTACCCGAAGTACATGGAAATGATGATACTTGATAATATGAGGTGATAATCTATGAATATAGAATTTATTTGATGAACATGTTCATCCATGACTATAAAATGGTACACCTTGAGTGTACTATCTATCTGACATTGATAATTCAAATGATTAAATGAGCAAAGTTTTGACATGAAATAACCTGAACTCGAGATGAAATATTATGAAAATGTACTTGTAATACAAGGATGAGATTTGTATATGTTATATGAATACATGATGAGGAATGTATATGTACATGGAAATCTAATCATTGTTGAGCCCATACATGTTTCTTGATATTTGTATGAAATATTTTACTAACAAAGGTGATGAAGATATGTGTTAGGGCTCGTGATCAAACTGATTGAATGTGCCTTTTATGTTTATCTTGAACATAAAAAGGAATGGTAAGTTAATTACCATGTTATACGGATTTACTAAGCATTTTATGCTTACTCTGTTTTATTTTCCTCTGTTTTATAGTAATTCGGAAGCTCGTTGTAACAGTTTAATTTAGGGCCAAATCCGAACAATGATTTTGGGACCACAAATCTGAAGTAGAAAAATTTATTGTGATAAATTTTTAAGGTTTATAGTATGATTGAATGCATGTGTGAAAATTTCGTGAAGAAATTTTATCGATAGAGTGTCCAATTTGACTAGTAGGACTAAATTGTAAAAAGTGAAAAATATGTGTTCTAGAAGCTTTGGGTGCTTAAATAAAATGAATTTGTAAATTAGAGGTCCGTATTTTGTAATTAGACCATTATATCTTATGATGGACAAAAAATGGACATGGAAGGGTAAAATGCAACAGTTGTAAAATGTGTGTAAAAATATGTGAATAAATGAAAAATGTAGGCTGCTATAAGCATGCATAAGGTTCAGCTAGGCTTGGGTTTTGAGAAAAATGAACACGTTTCATTTTACAAGCCTAGGGACTAAAGTGTAAATAAGTGAAAAGTTAGGGGCAAAAATGTAATTTTACCGTAATATGATTTTTGGACTGAATTGAGTAATGTGATAATTAAATGAGCTAAATTTTTTATTATAGATCAAGAAAAACGAGGTTCTGACCTAGACCGGAGAAAGGGCAAGATTGTGGACTAAATTGCACTATTAGCTATTTTTGTACCGAGGTAAGTTTATGTGTAAATAATGCATCATTAATTTATGTATAAATACTTTAATGTTGCTTAAATTGTATAATTGACCATGTGAATGAGTTTAATTATTTGAACGAGTTCGATGATAATTCGTTAATTGAGGAAGTCCAGTACGAACCCTAGGAACATTACAGGATACAAGGGTCATAACATTGAGGTTATCGAGATGAGATTCCGTATAAGATCATATCTGGGATATGGCACTGGTATTGTAGTACGTGTAAGACATGTCTAGGACATGGCGTCGATACGAGATTTCGTGTAAAATCATGTCTGAGACATGGCATCGATATGAGTTTTCGTGTAAGACCATAGCTGGGCTATTGGCATCAATATTGAATTACATGTAACCCCATATCTGGGATATGTCATTGTACGATCTATGTAAGACTCTTGAGTATCCTTAGTGATTCCGAGTGGTTCAACGGGCCTAGTTTAAACGAGAACGAAAGTACATGCAAAGTAAGTAATACAGGTACATATAAAGCCCTTATGACAATTGGATAGAAGAATAACAATGAGTTAATATATGATGTTTAGTAATGCTTTTATAGTAAGATTATGAATGGTAAGAAATGACTATGAGAGTTTAGTAATGCTTACACCAATTTCCATTATGGATTTTGTATAATAAAGTTATAAATATGATGTCTATTATTTGCATATAAACTTACTAAGCTATGTAGCTTACCCCCCTTTTCTTTCACTTGTTTTATAGTGTCAGCAAGCTAGTTCAGGGATCGGGAATCATCGGAGTTTGCATCACACTATCAAGGCTCTATTTTGGGTATTGATGATTTTAGCATTTTAAAAGTATGACATGTATAGGGACTTGGTTATTTTGTTTATGTGTCATAGTTGATTGGGCCAATAGTGTTGGCTTATATTGGTTAAGTGATTATTTTGTATAAGGCCATTGGAAATTGGCTAACTGTTGATTACAAGTTTAATCATATGATGATGCATTCCATAGTTGTGGTAATTTGCATGATTTTGTTTGATGAGTATGTGATTGTTTGAGTATGATAGATAAAACATGAGAATAATGTGTTAATGTCTTGGTTATGGACATTATGGTTGCTTAAATATGTTATGTTATGTGCCTTGAATTGGTATAAGTGTGTTTCTGTAACAGGATGGCAATTGGCTTGGAAAATAGCCTTGTTTTTGTCCACACGGGCGTGTGTCTAGGCCATGTGTGACACACGGTCTGCCCCATGGGCGTGTGTTTAGGTCATGTGTCCCCTACATCTAAATTTTGAAAAATAGAATACACAGTATGTAGCACACAGGCAGAGACACGGGCATGTGTCTCAGCCGTGTGGACAACATGGGTGTGTGTCCAGGGCGTGTGAAGTCTACACCTATTTTATGAAAATTTATGAAAATTAAATTGACTACACGGCCTAAGCACACGGGCGTGTGACTTGGCCGTGTGACCTTCAAATGTTGATGACGTCATAAACAAAGAGTTACACGGGTTAGGGACACGGACGTGTATGACCACACGGCCTGCCCACAGGGCGTGTCCCATAACCACACGAGCGTGTGACCCTTGTAGAGTGAAAAATATTTTAAGTTTTGTAAAATTTTTTAAAGTTCTCAGTTTAGTCCGGAACCGTTTCCAATATATGTTTTGGGGCATCGTAGGCTCGTTTTAGGGACGAAATGATTGAAAATGAATGGTTTATAATTTGGACGAAAATTTATGTCTTAAAATTGTATGTTTAATCATGTGATAAGTCTGATAATGCCTCATACCCTATTTTAGCGTTGAACACGGGTAATGGGTAGTACACTCGTTGGATTGGAAGCTTGGTGGAGATCACTCATACTATCCATCGACCCATTTCGGTATATACGGTAAATCAATTAAGGTTATAATGGCATGTATAGGTTGATTAGCCAATGTTGGCTTGTAAATGTTTTGGATATTGCTAGCCATTGGAATGGCTTGTGTTGAGCATGTTTTGATATGTATAAATGAGGCTATAACATGGTTGATGTGTGCTTAAATGGTTAATTAATAGATATCATGTTAATATATAAGATAAAACATGCATATAAGTGAATTTGATAAGTTAAGTAAGTTTGTATAATTATTTACAAGACTACGTTGATGTGAAAATGTATAATCGCTTAAGGTGCCTAAGGGTAAATTGGCTAAAAGTGGAATTATGACATGTTTAAGACATGATTTTGGTATGTTTAAAAGCCTTGATATGGGTTGGAAATGTGTTTAAGTGTTAAAATGGATAGAAAGACAAGTTTGGGTGTGGAATAGGGCTTGGTAATAGCTTTATTCTGTCCACAAGAACAGAGACACAAGTGTGTGTCTTAGCCGTGTGTGAGACACAGCCTAGCATATGGGCGTATTCTGGCTGTGTGCCCCTTGCATCTTAAAATTGAAAAACAGAATGCTCAAAATTAACCACATGGCCCGATACAACAGTGTGTGACTTGGCCGTGTAATCCCTACACTTAATTAAGTTGCAAAATAGAGAGTTACATGGGTTAGGGATACGAGTGTGGGTTAGGGATACGGGTGTGTGCCCTACCTCATATGCCACACGGCCTGAGACATGGGCATGTCACCTCACACAGCCTGACCACATGGGCGTGTGACCCTTGAACCTAGGGAAAAATTTGAAATTTCAAGAAAAATTCTCGGAGTTCCCTATTTAGTTCCGATTTGTTTCTAATGCTTAAATTGGGCCTCGAGGGTCCAATCAAGGGACGATATGATTAGTTTTGGATATAAATAGTAAATGACATGAATTATCTGTATTTGTTCTATAAATTCTGGTAATGCTCCGTAACCCTATGCCGGCGACGTATACGGGTTAGGGGGTGTTACATGTATTCATTAAGTTTACCTTTTCATAAGATTATAAACAATTATCCATTTGTATACATGCCTTGCCATTAACCTTTACTTACTTGTTGAACAATCTAAAATTATATTGGATACTCGGGAATGCTTACCCATAGTGTGCCTTTCCATATAACCATAAACTTTCCTTTTCAATAGTGCTCATGCGAGCAGTGAAATGGGTCTGCTCACACAAGCTGTGGGTCGGAATGTTAGCTATACGATGCTGTTCACACGAGCTGTGGAGAATCCGCAACAAATGCAAGACCTCAGTCATCAATAGGACATTCAAGACCATCACCCGAAACATGAAACCCCTAATGACATTTCATTTGTATCTAAGAATTCTTAAGATTCAATCGGGACTAATTAACTGTCAACATTTCGAAATATTACCCATCAAGTCAAAGTAAATCTAATATATTATGGTAAGTAAACTCAATTCAAAATATCAAAATGAAAAATTTTAATCTTTATACGAACTTACCTCAATCACTACGGTTGTTACAACTAAATTGACAACTAATCGGAGATTTTCGCCTTTCCTTAATTCAAATCCGATTGATTCTTTTCTTGATCTAAAAAACACAAGCTTGCAAAGAATATGCTTGGCCGAACTTTCAATGTTCTCCCATAGAATTTTTTATGCACAAATACTCAAGCAAGAAGATAACCACTTTTGTTTTCTATTAATTTATGTTATTAATATACTAAATTACCAATTTGTCCTTTAAAAATTAACCAAATTTCATGATTTACTCATCAAAACCATTCACTATAAAATCAATTGGTATATTTACTATTTAAGTGCACATACTAATTTTCCCTTAAGCATATGACGCCTTTAATTAATAGAAACTTACTTTTGCATCTTTTTCAATTTAGTCCTTGTTTTTTTTCTAATTAACCAATTAAACTTTAAAATTTCTTAATGAAAATTTAATGTTACCTTAAATTAATCCTATAGACATTAAATAAACGTTAAAATATTTACTTACTTGTTGGAGTTGTGGTCCCAAAACCACTATTTTTGACACTACTGAAAATAGGTTGTTACAACTCTCTCCCTAATGGAATTTTTTTCCCTGAAAAATCTTACTAGAAAATAGGTTTGGGTATTGCATTTTCATAGCTTCTTCTGGTTCCAGGTAGCTTTCTCGATCTCATGGCGATGCCCGAGAACTTTAGCCAAAGCTATATGTGTATTCCTTAATTCTTTTAAAAAAATAATTCTTTTATTTTCTTTTACATTATTTCTCTATTTATTTGTTCTTTTTTCTTTCTTTCTTTCTTTATAATGTTTGGCAATGCCAACAATACTCAAAATTCACCCTCCTAAGGTCGAGACGCTAGCAATTAGTTCTGTTTCGAACTTCACCGTTGCTCGACCTAACAAGATCAAAGAAGTTATTTCGTCAATCAAAACAATGTTCTTAGAATCAGACCGATCAATATACTAGTTCGAAAATAGGAGTTGAACCGATTAACCTTTGAATCGATACAGACTAGTTGAACCTAGCTAAAAATAGATTGAATTGATTTTCTCTATCTTTAAATATTTTTATTTTTATAAATTTTTAATAATTTATTTGATCTAATTGGAAGAACAAATCAAATTGACAACTAGTGGCCTAACCGGTTGTAAAAATATTGATAAAAACCATGAAACTGAAAATACCCACACTTGTAGAAGAAACCCGAGATGAAAGGAAGAAGAAAGAAAAAATATAAAGAAAAAAGGATTATATATTGTTTTGTCTTTTTATTCCACGTGACAATTTTTAATTGGTTATCTTTTATAAATAAACTTAACAATTTGACTAATGATTAAACTAATAGATGTACCAACTTGAGAAAAATAGATAGTTTATGTTTCACTTCTCACAAAAAAAAAAAAAAAATTAGGTGCTATAATGGGGAAAATGATATAGTCATGTACCAATATATAAGTTGAGTCCTTTTTTTTTTAAAAATGGACTTACCAGATTGACTAATGATGAGACTAACAAAAGTATCAACTTGAGAAAAGAAAGTAGTTTAAGTACCACTTGTAATAAAAAAATTAAGTGCCAAAATAAAAATAAAAAGCATAATTTAAGTATCAATTTTCCTAAGTTTATTTGTTAACTCTAATCTCAAATGTGGAGTCCCTCTTTTTTTTTCTTTTTATACGTGTAAGAGTAGAAAGAAATATCCAGATATTTGTTTTCTCTTCTTAGTTCAATATCTTGATACTTTTTATTAGGCAAATCATGTGAGGAAAATTATTTGGTTGTTTGCCTATTAGCTTGCCACCTCCCAAGTAATTTCTTGATTTCCCTTTTTGCATTTAAGAAACATCTAAGTAATTATGTGGTGTAACTTATTATAATTATATTATATATAAAAATTTATATGTGATGTACTTGCGGTAAAAATATTTAAGCGGTGGGCTCGAATTAATTAAATTAAATTATTATTTATCGAATTTTTGAAATTCTTAATTATTAATCAAACTAAATTGTTTTTGAAATTTATTGATCAATTGAATTAATTTCTGTTAGTTCAAGTAGTTAACTAAATTAATTGAAATTTGCACTTTTTTTTTATTCTAACAAGTTTAAAACATAAAAAAAAAACTGACAATTTTTTTCTTTTCTTTTCTTTTCTTTTTTTAATTCAAAGAAGTTTAAAAGAAATAAAACAACAACAACAAATAACACAATAACAACACTAAATTAAAAATATAATAAAAAACATTAAACTAAAAATATTAATTTTTTACTTTTCTTTGATTAATTTTTTTATTTTTGTTGCCTTTTTAATTTAATTTTAGTTTTTTTTCCAAATATTTTTAGCTTTCATAATATTTTTTTAAGCCCACTCTAACAGTATTTATAAATCTATTATTTTTTATATATTCGGCTTATATAATGTATTAGACTTGTAACACTCCTAACCCGTATCCATCGCCGGACTAGGGTTACGAGGTATTACTGATCGAAACTCAACATTTAACAAACATTTCACATTCAATAGTCATTCATTATCAAATAACATTCATTCACATGCACAATGTCCCTTATAAAGGTCTACGAGACTTTAAACATGCTTTAGAGAGGGTTTGGGACTAAACCGACAACATATAAAAATTTTCGGAACTTAGAAAATTTTCTAACTTACAGAGGTCACACGCCCATGTGAATAGGTCGTGTGACTCACACGGACAGGCCGTGTGAAAATAGGGTATACATACTGACTTGTACCACACGGCCGACCGCACGCCTATGTGCCTGGCCGTGTGGAAACTGCAGGGTATAGTGACTTAGGTCACGTGGCTAGTCACACACCCGTGTGTCTAGCCCGTGTGCCTATTCAAAATGGCCTCACACACTCGTGTCCAGGCCGTGCCAAACCTGTAGGGTATACTGACTTGTGCCACACGGCCAGTCACACGCCTGTGTGTGAGGCCGTGTGGAGCATCCTGACTCAATTTGAATTGAACCATCAGGGGACACGGCTGAGACACACGCCCGTGTCTCTGCCCGTGTGGACAAAAATAGACCATTTGCAAGGCCAATTTGTCATCCCAATTATACCCTACAAGAGCACCAATATAACACCATTTTCATGCACATATAGCAGCCAATTCATCACCAAATTATGCATATTTAATAACCTAACAACATCAACCAATTCAATACACATTTACTACACCAAAACATACCAAATTCATATGCCAAAATCCTCCATTCTACCTAGTCCCAAAATGCATTTACTCATCATTCCAATAACCAATTCAAGTCTCAAAATGATACTAACTCAACATCTCAATTCAATACCAAAACATACCATTTCTCAACCATTGTATACCAACAACACCATACTATATATTTCAACCATTTTCATCAAAGCAACCACACCAAATTTGCCAAATTCACAAGACAAAACATATATACATCACATACCAAATTTCAACTCATAACATAAGCTAAATTCAACTCCATCAACAACATCATTTTCAAGCCAACTCAAATGGCTAAATACACAGCTCTAAAGTATATCAAAACGGCACTAGCCTATACATGCCATATACCATATTTACAAGCTTCAAAAGTACCAAATAAATTATCCATAGTGTGAAGACATTTCCTGATGATCCCCGAGTCCGAGCTAGCTTCTATTAACTGTAAAACATGGAAAAATACACCAAGTAAGCTATAAAGCTTAGTAAGCTAGTATGAAATAAACTAAATGCAATCACATAAATATAATTCAATGAATTAAAAAAACCAACATGTAGCTTCTTTTAGCTAACAAACTTTTCAAATACTCATTCACAAAATTATATACTTTCATCATCATTTTCTCGATCCAATGCTAAAATAGCTCATATACATACCTGTACCATTTCATACAAATCTCATACATATTCTCGTCTTTCATTTACCCATTGAACCATTCGGAATAGAAGTCAGATACTTAAAGATCTCACAGGATAAGTACCTATACCATGGCCCGAAGCCAAATCAAGGTAACTTATCCAAAATACTGATATCATGGCCCGAAGCCAAATTAGCCTATATGCATGGCCCAAAGCCAAATCAAGGTGTCTCTAATGACATGTCACTAGCATTCTAAACTATTCCTAAGGTTCAACCTGGGTTCCAACTGTCGAATGATCATTGAATCATTTCCGACCTTGTCCGTAATCACATAATAACAATTCATTATATCAAAGTAGATAAAATACATTTGTAATGAATTTATAACATACAAACTTACCTCGAATGTTAAAATGGCGAATCGAGTCAACTATTACGTAACTTTATTCTTTCCCCGATCTAAGTCCATATTTCCCCTTTCATGATCTAAATATATTCAAAATTAACTAATTTAATCATCTATGTGTTCAATTCAATCAAAAAGTATTAGGGCTATTTTACACATTTGCCCCTAAATTTTCACATTTTTCACAATTTAGTCCTTATTACACAAAACCATAAATTAATGAAATTCACAATATATCCATGCTAGCCGAATGACTATTGTGCCCTAGCAGCCCAGAACTTTCATTTATTTTACAATTAAGTCCCTAATTTGCATTTTTACTAAAAACCACTTTACAAAACATTTAAATCTATCAACAAATACTCATTTTCCATTATCAAACATTCAAAAGCTCAAGTATTCATCAATGAAAAATTTCAGAACATTAAGAAATTCTTCAAAATAGTCCCTGGGCTAGCCAGTACTCGATACAACGATCACAAAAACATAGAAATCATAAAAAACGAGCTAAAATCACTTACCTATTAAACCACCAAAGTGCCAAATGTTCAAGCCCTAAATATTCTTCTTCTTCTTTGATATTTTGGTCAAAAAGATGACAAGAATGATAATTTCAATTGTTTTATTTACTTTAATCAACTTAATTTACCAATTACTTAATTAACCTTTATTAAATCCATTATAATTCATCTAATTCATGCCCATTTATGACTATTTCCACTATAAATGGTCTAATATCATCATAAGGACCTTTAATTTAATAAACCATAGCAATTAAGCACTTTAAACAATTAAAATGTAACTTTTACATTTTATGCGATTTAGTCCTTTTATTAAATTAACCAACCAATCGATAAAATTAGCTCACGAAATTTTTACACATATATAATCACATTCTATAAACACAAAAAATAATATTAAAATAATTTTACGACCTTGGATTTGTGGTTCTGAAACCACTGTTCTGATTTAGCTAAAATTGAGCTGCTACGGGACTTATCTCTAATATATTCGATTTATCTATAATATATTGGGAATAAAATATATTATTAACAATTTTGATTAATTCAATTTTGAATCTAATTTAATCAATAATTGAAAATTTCAAAAACATTTAACTGATCCTCGATTGAAGTAGATCCAGTGACCGACCGATTAACTGAATTAATTAGGTTAAAACTAAAAAATACACACCCTTAATTGAAATATACACAATATCTAAATGAAATGATGATTTATTATTAAAATTAAGTTTAACTTTATTTCTAATGATGTACAAGTAACTGTTTCACTATTATGTGTATAACTATACATTGACAATGTGTTAAATATTAGCATTATATATATTCTTTATATAAATTTTCAAATATTAACATTTTGAGTTTTTGATGTATCGATGATTTCATGTTGCATTCATATTTTTTGTTGTATTTTAAATTTTTTTTCTTCTGCAAATTTTGACACATTAATATATTGTATTGTGTTGATGTTATTTTGTGATGTGTTATATTTTAATTATTTTTATATTGTGTTCATGTTCCCTAGAATCTTACGGCATGCCTAATTACATTATTCAAATGACTCTCAATTTCATGTATAAGTAACATGTCATAAAATCATATGCATCTTTTCTTGCACTGATACTGAAATGTGATGCCCCTTTTCTAAATAAATACCGACCAATAAGTCTAGCGGGGATCGATTAACAAAGTATTAGCTAATAGACTTAATAAGACATCATATTGAAGAGATTGTTGGTGGAAATTAGTTTGCATTCATTCAAGGTAGGTGAATCATTTATTGCTTTCTAATTGATAATGATATTTTTGGAAAGCTATGGCAGTTGTCAGGGACATTGGGTAATATTCCACACGTCTGTAGCTTCAATATTGAACACTAAAATTAAATTGAGAACACTAAAAACAAATTGAAACTACTTAAGCACAACAAATTAACTTGACAAATTACTATCAAATAAATGCGATAGAAAAATCAATAAATGCAAATATAATAAATAAAGAAAAGAACACACCAAATTTATGAGGTTCAACTAATTGCCTACATCCTCAAGCACTAAAACTTAGTGAAAACTTCATTACCTCCAAAAAATTTTTACAAACTAAGGATTTCTCAATTGTATATCAAAGTATACCAATGGAAGTGATCGTGACTTTGATGAAGTAATAAAATTGATCGTACCTAGAAACTAACTATTATCACGATAAAAGGCAATCGCACCTATCGAGTAGTAGTATAGTTAGTGGCAAGATCGGAATGTCGAACCCAAAGGAACTAAAAGTACTAGTAATAACTTTCTTCCTATTATCTAGCCTAGAAATAAAGAGGGATTGTTTGTAAACTAAAATTCTAACTAACTAAAGACACGACAAAGAGTAAATTGGGAGATTACTTTGGGAAAACTGAATGATAAAGGCAATACCCAAGGAAGAATCCACCTAGAATTTACTTGTTATCTAACTCTGAACTAGATGATTTCTTCATTCTACTTGATCCGTAGAGATCCCTAAATTATGTTAATATCTTCGTCGAGAATAAGAACAACTACCCCTAGGTTGATTAACTGAAATCTCTTTCTAATTAAAACCCCTAGTTTTGCATTAACTTGATCTATGGATCCCCATATTAGATTTGACTCTAATCTGGCAAATTTTTGTTGTCCTATGTCTAGGATTGTGATCAACTCGTTATGACAGGGACATGCCCGTGTGACATGCCCATGTGAATCAAGCCTAGGCCATGCTCAAGCCTGTTAATGTGGCACGGACGTGTGGTTCACCTGTGTGAGGAACTCCAGGCCGTGCTGATATCTTACTTTGGCCCGTTTTCTCTATTTTTGGCCTGTTTCTCGTTCTTTTCACTCCCCTATGCTCACCTAAGTACAAAACATGAATTTAAAGGATTAGGAGCATCAAATTCCACAAATCTAATAATAATTCATCCAAAAATGTGCTAAATGTGGGATAGAAATATGTATAATTTACAGTTTATCAAATACCCCCACACTTAAGCCTTCGCTTGTCCTCAAGTAAAATCTCAAATCACAATTACAAATCATTCTTCTCAACTTATAAATCTTTATCAATAATGTTTCGAATCAATCCATAAGTAATCATATATTGAGAATTCAACTAAAAGAACATCAAAGTTTCAAACAATCTAAGTTGAGAATTTTATCACAGAAACATAGGTTTTCTCCCCTCTTCTAAGTAATTACCTTGAATTCAAAATCAATAAGACTTGACATCCTCAATAAAGATTCACTCTATCCACTCGAAGTGTTTAGGGTTCAGAAATTAAGCACTCATTAGTCAACATGAAAAGTTATTACAATAAGCTTGCATGAAAAACAAATCTCCACCACTATAGATTGAGATGATACATCAATCAAAAGGTTTTTAGAGGGTTGTAATGGGGTTTGGTTAAGGGTGTGGTCACAAGCTGAAAAAGAAAGTTAAAATCTAGATTGAACTGAAAAATCATCTAACTAGAAAAATCTCTATCACTGAAATAAATTCATACATTTGAGCTTTTTCCTCATGACTAATATTGTTTAAGATCTATAGTACATAATTACAAAATAATATGCTGAACATTTAAATTACAATTGTTTTTTTTAAGAACAAATCGGAAATTTTATGAACGTACAAACTGAAAAGGAGAACATAGCTAGATAATTATTCAATTCAAATCTCAACAAAAATAGGGATCAAATTAGAGTGAGGGAACTTCTCAAAGAATCAAAAATAGGTTTATGGGTTAATATTAAGGGTAAATCAATAAATGGTTTGTTAGGCTCAAGGGGGTTCACTAATGGTTAAATATGAAGGTAGGCTTTTATGGAGTATGTGGGTTAAACCTAAGTGCCTTCATCATCTCAATATATCAAATCAATGGTATGGTCTTGACATGTATAATCGATGCAAGTTCTAGAATAACAGATCAATATTGACTCACTTAAAGCAACAATAAAAGTGAGCACGAAAGGATGTATGCTCAAAAGTCTCAAATATTTCACCAAAATTATGGCTTTTGATGTCAATCCTATGCATTTCAAATCTTAAGATAATACCTAAATTTGGGGAAACAACCTAGAAAAATTTTAAATTCTCAAAAATTTCAACTTATCATGCTTGATTCTCTAATGTCTTAAATTTGAATAATCACATCACAATTAACTATGTCTTAATCCTAAACATATCAATAACGATCATAAACCAATCAGAATTCATTCTAATAGTGATATGAGAAAGTGACTTGAAAGACAAGATTCAGGGATTTGAGAATAATTCAACTTAAAATCCCCCCACACTTAAGATGTACATTGCCTTCAATGTACAAGGATAGATTTATATAAATATAAGCATAAAATCATAAGATAAGGAGAGAAGTGAAACTCCCTGAAAATTGGATGGTATCTTTGAGTTGGAAGTGTAGAAACTTGATTCTGAGGATAAGACTGTAGTGAGGTTGGAGGAGGGTATTCCGAGTTTGTAGAAATTGCCTATCCACAATTGCTATGTCAAACTTGGTGGCTATAGCCGTGATTGAGTAAGACATGGCAGTCGTGGAGTAGTTTTCCCATTAGAGTTGGATTTGGCAGAGTACTATTGAGCTTTTAGGCTCTGTGTAACTGCGATAACATCAATAAGACTTTAGGGAATATAGATTAGTATGGTTACTTGTTAAGAAATAGCCGATATAAAATGTTCAAAGTAAATTATGCTAAATTTTTATAATATTGAAATTTATATAAATAAAAAGATAAAATTAAATAAACCTAAAAAGAAAAATAAAAATAGAAATAAAAATTAAAAACAAAATAAAAGGAAAATAAAGAAAAAGGTAAGTGGACTCGAAAGTCCTAGTCCTTAGATGGTTCGCGAGGTGGGGGTGGCGATGAAATGTGGAGATGTTGACAAATCTGATTCGCGGCACATGCCCGTGCCTCTTTAGGCGTGTTGGGGCACACGGCCGTGTCTTTTGCCCATGGTGCACACACGGCATTAGGAAGTTTGTGTTGATGGCCGTGTAGTTCTGAAAAACATGCATTTAAGGATTCAGTTAATGAATGTAGATGTTTAAAAACTGAAATTAAAGAGATTAACAACGTTAGTGCTCGGGTTGCCTCCCGAGAAGCACTTGTTTATAGTCTAAGCTTGACTTTTCTCAAGCTTGCACGGTCACGGTGGTTTGAGGAGTTCAAACTCCTCTCTCCTACTATCAGTTTTAATATTGAAATAAGGTTTAAGTCGAGTATAATTTACCTTGAAAGTGCCAAATGTCTTATGTGTTATCTCGACTGTACCATATGGGAAATTTTCTTTACCGTGAAGGGCGGTGTGTTACCTGTATGAAATTTTGAATTTGAGATTCGAGGATCCTCCTCTAATAATACCTCATCCCCTACCTTAAATTGATTCGTCTTTACTATAGGGTTGTCATGGTGATGCTTTGGGTTAGTGTGGCATATCTTAGGTTTCCCTTGGTGGTAGTTCAGCCACTCGTCTAGTTCTTCGATCTGTAGCATTCATTCTTCATGGATTGCTCCCTTGTTATCGTATGAATTCGACTGTGGCTCAGTTGCACTTTCATGGAGAGTGCCCTGCAGAGAAGGTTGGACGGTGAGATCATTCTTATGACAAGGACTTGTAATAAAATCTTTATCATTAACACTCTTATTAGAATTACGAGCTTACAAAGTAATTGTGTCATCACCTACACGAAGTGTGAGTTCACCTGTGCCTACATCAATTATAGTCCTTGCAGTTGCTAAAAAGGGTCGCCCTAAAATTAATGGCACATCGCTATCTTCATCTATGTCTAAAACAACAAAGTCTACTAGGAATATGAATTTGTCAATATTAACCAGAACATCTTTAATTATACCCCTAGGAAATCTAATGGTTTTATTAGCTAGTTGAATTCTCATATTAGTTTGTTTGGGTTTCCCAAGACCTAGTTTTTAAACAGTTTATAAGGCATTACATTTATACTAGCCTCTAAATTAGCTAAGGCATTTTTAACATCCAAGCTACCTAGTAAACAGGGAATTGTAAAACTCCCTGGATCTTTTAATTTATTAGGTAGCTTGTTCTGCAAAATGGCTGAGTAAACTGTATTCAGCTCCACATGTGACGATTCGTTTAATTTCTATTTGTTTGCTAAGAGCTCTTTGAAGAACTTAACCGCATTTGGCATCTGCGAAAGAGCTTCAATAAACGGTAAGTTAATGTGTAATTTCTTTAGCAGTTTAAGGAATTTACCGAATAGTTCATCTGTGCAATCTTCTATTGTTGCATTTGGGTATGGGACACAACGCTTATACTCTGTGACAATTGGTTGTTTGCGACTTACCTCACTCTTACCCTTACTTACTACAGTTTCCTACCTTGGCTCTGATTTATCTTTGACTAGCCCTCTTTCATCAATCATGTTAATGGCGTGAAGTTGTTCTCTAGGGTTAGTCTCGGTGTTGCTCGGCAAACCACCTTGTGGCCTTTCAGATATTAGCTTAGCAAGCTGGCCTATTTGAGTTTCAAGTCCTTGAATGGATGCTTGCTGGTTTTTAAGTGCTGTCTCGATGTTTTGAAAATAGATTTCTGATACGGAGATAAATTTCGTAAGCATCTCCTCAAGGTTTGACTTTTTCTCTTACTGGTACGGCGGTTGTTAAAATCCCAGAGGTGTTGGTGGTCTCTGATTTCCTTGATTTCCTTGTCCTCCCCATGAGAAATTAGGCTGGTTCCTCTAACCTACATTGTAAGTGTTACTATAAGGATTGTTTTAAGGTCAAGGATCATTACCCATATAGTTGACTTACTTGTTCTCTATGCTGGGATTGTAGGATGAATAATCCGTGTTGTATGCTTCTCCTCCATTTGAATCACACCTCATCACTGGATGTACCTGCGTAGAACCAACCAAACCATCAATCTTTTTATTTAACAGTTCTACCTGATTAGACAGCATGGTGACCGCGTTAACGTTGAAAACTCTGGCAGCTTTTTGTGGCTTTGTTTTCATGATTGTTCCACCGGCGGCTGCATCAATCATCTGCCTCGTTGAGGGGTTTAAACCGTTGTGAAAAGTTTGAACCTGTAACTATAGAGGTAACCCATGGTGAGGGAACCTTCTCAATCAATCCTTATATCTCTCCCAAGCATCGTAGAGTGTTTCTAAATCCATCTGCACAAAAGAAGAGATATCATTCCTCAACTTTGCCGTTTTAGCTGGCGGGAAATATTTTAGTAAAAAATTTTCGGTCATTTGTTCTCAAGTAGTGATTGATCCTCTGCGTAGAGAATTTAACCACTGTTTAGCTTTATTTCTTAAAGAAAAGGGAAATAACCGAAGACGAATGGCATCATCAGAAAAGCCATTTATTTTGAATGTGTCGCAGAATTCTAAAAAATTAGCTAAATGTGAGTTAGTATCCTCATCCTGCAAACCATCAAACTGAACAAATTGTTGTATCATTTGAATAGTGTTAACTTTCAGTTCAAAATTATTTGCAGCAATAGCAGGCCTAACAATACTAGATTCAGTACCAACTAAATTAGGTTTAGAATAATCATACATAGTACGCGGAGCAGGATTTGGATTCACAGGATCTGCAGCTATCGCAGGAGGTGGTAGACTATCCTGATTTGCATCCATCTCTTCAGTAGATCCGGTTGCTTCCTCTTGTCCTTGTTCTAGGTACTGTAAGCTTTGCCTTATTTCTCTCCGGTTTCTTTGAACTGTGGCTTCTAAATCATCATCGAAAAGCAAAGGTCCTGACGGGTTTCTTCTAGTCATAAACTAGAGGCACTTGTTAGAGAAAAACAAAAAGAAAATTTTAATAAATAAAACTTAAAATAGAAATATAAAATAAAGTGCAATAAAAGTAAAAAATGGCTAAAGTAATAGAAATAGAGTGTTCTTAATATTTTAGTTCCCCGGCAACGGCGCCAAAAACTTGATCGTGATTTTGATGAAGTAATAAAATTGATCATACCTAGAAACTAACTATTATCACGATAAAGGGCAAGCGCACCTATCGAGTAGTAGTATAGTTAGTGGCAAGACCAGAATGTCGAACCCACAGGAACTAAAAGTACTAGTAATAACTTTCTTCCTATTATCTAGCCTAGAAATAAAGAGGGATTGTTTGTAAACTAAAATTCTAACTAACTAAAGACACGACAAAGAGTAAATTGGGAGATTACTTTGGGAAAACTAAATGATAAAGGCAATACCCAAGGAAGAATCCACCTAGACTTTACTTGTTATCTAACTCTGAACTAGACGATTTCTTTATTTGACTTGATCCGTAGAGATCCCTAAATTATGTTAATATCTCCGTCGAGAATAAGAACAACTAACCCTAAGTTGATTAACTGAAATCTTTTTCTAATTAAAACCTCTAGTTTTGCATTAACTCGATCTATGGATCCCGTTATTAGATTTGACTCTAATACGTCAGATTTTTGTCGTCCTATGTCTAGGATTGCGATCAACTCCGCTTAATTGTGTTGGATCTACTCTTAAATAGGGACTTTTGCTCCTCTGAATAAGTACATTTGACTTGAACTAATATCTCAAAATATCAATTCAAGAATTAAAAACACAATTAAGAACAAGTCAAATATTTATCATATAGTTCAAATAACAATAACAAGATTAGCCTTAGGTTTCATCCTCTTCAGGTATTTAGGGATTTAGTTCATGTCTATAAAATAATACATCTCAGAATAAAGAAAATAACGAAACATAAAAAAAAAACCCAAAACCCTTAGAAGGATTGAAGAGAGATCTTCAGTCTTGATGTGGATCCTGGCTTCTGAGATGTATCAATCAGCTTTCTTCGAGTAATTCTCTGCCTTCTACTCTGAGTTTTGGTGGGGACACTGTACACCCTTATAGTCGCCTCCTAGGGTCTTTATATAGAGTTTGGAGTGTCTTTCTTAGCCCCTAAGTAGCTTTTTTCGCATGAAATTGAAACTCGTTACGACAGGGACACGCCCGTGTGGCACTCCCGTATGAATCGAGCCCAGGCCGTGTTCAAGCCTGTTAATATGGCACGGGCGTGTGGTTCACCCGTGTGAGGAACTCCAAGCCGTGTTGATCTCTTACTTTGGCCTGTTTTCTCCATTTTTGGCCCGTTTCTCGTTCTTTTCACTCCCCTATGCTCACCTAAGTACAAAACATGAATTTAAAGGATTAGGAGCATCAAATTCCACAAATCTAATGATATTTCATCCAAAAATGTGCTAAATGTGGGATAGAAATATGTATAATTTACAGTTTACCAGGAATCAAGAGATAATAAAATGGTTGGGGATAATATCAAGTGAAGGCTTAAAGCCTTCTTTTATATATTACTTGAGGCACGGCAACCTTTTAATCCCTTTCAATATGGGATAAAAAAGAGGCAATAACCAATAAATCTCCACCTTCAACAAATTTTGAATCCTACTCAACTTCGGTGTCTTCCACTTCTTAAACTTTGTGAAGTCATATTCAAAAGTGCCTCCAAACATGCTTTCGAATGTCATTCACCCAAAGGTGTTCAAACTTGCAAGATATTAATCAAGATGTAATATTGATTGGATTTGATTGTTGTTACCACCTTGGTAATCATTTTTACAAGATTTTCAGGTGTTGTAATCTTCTAAAGTAGGATCTTTCATTCTTCAAAAATTTGTTGCACAGAGTGATACCTCACGTTGACGTGCTTAGTAATTGGATGGTAAACTTGGTTTTTCACTACATGAACAGCACTCTAACAGTCACAGTAAAAACTAATGTGACTTTGAACTACTCACAGGTCTTTCAACAACCCATTAAGCCCAACAACCTCTTTAACAGCTTTAGAAACTATTATATACTCCACCTCTGTAGCTGACAAAGATAATATAGACTGAAGGTAGATTTCCAACCTACTAAGGCTCTTGTAAGAGTAAACAGATACCCAGTAGTAGGTTAATATTTATCCAAATCACCAACATAATTAGAATTAACATATCCAACTAAACACTGACCAAGCATTTTATCCTACTCAAAGATCAAACCAACATCTATGGTTTTCAAAAGATACCATAGAAACCATTTCACAGCTTGCCAACGTCTTTTATTAGGATTATGCATATACCTACTCACAACTACAATTGCTTGTAAAATGTTTGATTGAGTACAAATCATCTCATACATCAGGCTCCCAACTGCATTAGCTCATGGAACCTTTGACATATATTCTTGTTCTTCATTACTCTTAGGAGATAATTGGGCACTAAGTTTCAAATAAGAAAAAAAGGTGGGGCACCTAAATGTTTTTTATTTTTATTCAAACCAAAATATTGTAATATCTTTCTCAGATATTGTTTTTGAGTAAAAAAAAGCTTGCTTCACTTTCTATTTTTATGTATCTCCTTGTCAAGAATTTTCTTAGCCTCACAAAATTCTCAATTCAGCAGAGGATTTAATTCATCTTTTTTGAAGTGATTAGAATATCATCAACATACAAGAGGAGATAAATGAAAGACCCATCTTGTAGCTTTTCAAATACATACAATGGTCATATATCCTTCTAGTGTACTTTTGGCTTCTCATAAAGCTATAAAATCGTTTACACCACTTCCTCTGGGATTGGTTCAACCCATACAATGATTTTGTTAACTTACAAACTCAATTTTCTCCACTAGCAACCTTGCATCCTTCTAGCTAAGTCATATAGATTTCTTCTTCTAAATCACTATGCAAAAAAACCATATTCACATGAAGTTTAGATAGCTCCAATTTCAACTATGCTACCAAAGCTAACAAAATTCTAATTGAAGAATGATTCATAACAAGGGAAAATACTTTATTAGACAATCCCTTCCTTCTAAGTATAGTCTTTAGCTACCAACCTTATTTTGTAAAGAAAATCTTTCTTGTTAGGAAATCCCTCTTTCTTTGCAAATATTCACTTGCATACGATTGTATTGTAATTGCGCCAACCCCCAAGTATTGTTCTTCTTGAGAGATTGAATTTTTCCATCCATAGCCCTTTTCCACTTATCAATTCAAAGCTCTGTAGTGCTTATCGATAATTAACAGGAATATCATCATCTACAACTAGGAGTGCATAGACTGCCATATCAGCAAAATATGCAGGTCTATGTATTTCTCTCATTGGCCTTATAATTGCAAGTGGTTTCGGTATGTTCAATAGTTCTTGGATCAAACTCTTGTCTTTTTTTATTCCTCCATTATGGTTTGAGAATTAGACTCATTAACTAGGCTAATCACCATCTGCTCAAACTCCACCTACTATGAAATACCACTTGTTTGAACATCTTTATATGTTACATTTTTTAACATGGCAAAATCATCAAAGGTAACATATCTTCTATAGATTATTTTTTTCTTGTCTAAACACCAAAATCGAAATCCCTTTACTCGATTCCCATAAAAAGATTTTTTTTTCTCTTGGATATAATTCAAACTCCTTCACATAGTAATAAGCAATGGATCCAAACAGATGTAAGGAATCATAATCAGTACCGGGTTTTCCAAACCACACCTTCATATGTGTTTGTCCTTCAATTGTAGGTTATGGAAAATGATTAATGAGATGACCAGCATATGTAATAGCGTTAGCCCAAATTTTCTTGCTCAACCCAGCATTGGACAACATATATTGAACTTTCTCCAACAATGTTCGATTCATATGCTGTGTTACCCCATTCTGCTCTCCAAAAATTATTTGAACTCTAGAATAGATTCAAGTACCTGAAATTGAAGGTAAAATAGTGAAAATAAAGAAATCTCAATAAGTTACGTCAATATGAGAAAATATGGCACTGCAAAATGAAAAGTTATCGACAACAGTTTTGCATATAATAGTATTGTTAAAATAATGAAAGAAAATAAGGATATTGAAGAAATCAATTGAGGAACATAAACATGGAATAGATTGGTCAAAATGGAAAGACACAATTCAAGTAGAATTAAATTCAAGTAGAATTAAACTGAAAGTCCAAATGTCTAAAGGTATAAAGCCAACAAGGATACAAATGAAGTAATTTTGCGAAAATGAAATAAGTAATTTGAAGATTTTAACTAAGTTCTAGCATTGATTATGAATATATACATTTTTATGGTAAATGCAATAACCTTTGGATAAGGGTGAGTGTTCGATTAAATCGAATGAAAAATTTTCAAGTTAATCGTGTTAACGAATCCTATTTTATCATCCTAACTCGATTTAAAATTTTCTCGAATCGAGTCGAGTGAGATGGAATTCAAATAGAATCGAATCAAATATATTTGTTCGAGTTAAATTAAAAAAAATGACTTTGAGTCCTTGTAACCACTGTCACCCACTGTAATCAAATTTGCCCACCATAATCAAATTTGTTATTAACTTTCTTCTCTTTATAATTTATTTATTAATCTTTTATATACGGGTTAGCTTCTTTGCTTGCTTAGTTGCTTCAATTATCTTTTGATTTTTGTCACTAGGTATTTTGAAATTAAAAATATATTAAATATAAAAAATGTGATTTTTTAATAAAAATTATCTTAAAGATAAAATATGAAATTAATACCAACATAAAATTTTAACACGAATATTTTATGGCATCATCAATAATTCAATTTTAACAAAAATTTATAAAGATTTAATATGATTAAACAATTCAATAATATAAATAGTACATAATGTGAAATTTAATTTAATAATATAAATAAAATTATTACTATTTAGGTTTAGGGATTTTTTTGGATGATTTTTCAATTGGGGGTAAAGGGTGAAAAGTAAAAGTTTAAGGGAAAAATAAAAAGCTTTGAGGGTTAGAAGAGTAAAATTTTGGGGAGAAAGTAAATGAGGGTAAAATATTCAAAAAAAATTGGGGGGAAAATGGGTTTAGGGTAGATGGGGGATGGGAGGGGATAGGAGTAAAAGTTTGGGGGGGAAAAGTGTGAGGGAGTCAAAGTGTAACACCCCAAACTCGGCCTACACGTTATGGCTGAATTTGGCGATGTCACAGGGAATGAGATTCGAAAACAAGTTTGTCAAGTTAAAACTGTTCCAGTTAATTAGCCTGTAGCTTAATTCGGAGTAAAACGCATGTTATTCATTATGTCAATAATCGTTTCTTTTTAGCGAAAGCTTTGGAAATCACATATTTTTGGAAAACCATTCAATTTTAGTGAAAACCGAGTTTTATCACGGTTAGCAGTAATAAAATCATAAAACAATTTAAAAAGTCGAAATTTAAAACCAAACAGTCCAAAGTCTCAAAATTTACATCAAAACCCCAAATAAGTAATAAAATCTAAAAATTTACGGGAAACCTGACAATTCTTCAAGAAAAGCGTCCAAAAAATCCCTTACAGTTCTGATGTCATTTACAGAAGAATCCCTAGAATCAGAAACACCCACATAGGCCAAGAATGTCTCACATCATTTCCAAACCAACTTTTCCGCCACCAACACAGAAATCACATTAGTCGGATAATCCCAATGTTCCCCAATCACAACTAACTCATTGTTCTTCTCGGTTCTCAAAATGACTCTCGTAATCACACAATCCAGACTTACTCGGTGCTTGACCAGCCAGTCTATTCCAAGAATCAAGTCAAACTCCCCAAACGGAAGCTCTGTCAGATTAGTCAGAAATACTGTCTCTTGAACCTTTAATGAAACGTCTCTATACAATTTAAAAGCTAGGATATATTGCCCCAAAGGACTCAAAACAGTCACTTCAATAAAAGTATTCTCAATCGAAATTCCCAAAGTTTTAGATATGGTTCTAGTTATATAGGAATGTGTAGATCTTATGTCTATTAATGCAAGATAAGGCACATCAAAAATTAAAAACGTACCTGTGATGACGTCTAGAGCATCTCTGTCCATTCGACGACGAGCAGCATAAACAAGAGCGGGCTGCCTCGCCTCAATCTGTCCAGCACCTTTACCCCGTGCTCTCTGTCCACGGCCCATGCTGTTACCACCCCAAACCTGACCACGACCCCTAAGTGGCTGCTGAACTACCCTCGGCGGCTGTGAGGTACTAGAACCTGGAGCTTGCACCTGATCGGCCCTTAGCGGACACTCTCGAACACGGTGCTCAGTAGACCCACATCTTAAACATGCCCCAGTTGTCATTCAACATTCGTTCGGATGGGGTTTACCACAATGCCCACAATGCAAGATCCCAATAGGTGCAACAGGGGGCCCAGCTCCCACTAGCCCATCAGCTCTGGCCTTTTTCTTAGGCATCTGTGTAGAACTCGAGGGCTCTGAATCCCTCTTATTCTTTCTTCTCTCGCAGTCTCAGTTTTGGCATTCAGTGCGCATGACTTGTTCGGCGATCTTCACCTTCTCAACCAATACAAAGAACTCTCTCTCCCTCTGTAGAGCAATCAAGACCCTCAGATTATCCCTAAAACCGTCTTCAAATCGGACACATCTCTCATATTCAGTTGCCATCATACCTCACACAGAGCATCTCAATCCCAAAAACTCGGCCTCATACTCAGCCATTGATCGGTCACCTTACGTGAGATTCAGAAACTCACGCCTCCCAGCATCGATGTAGCTAGCTTCCACATACTTACACTGAAATGTTGTCTTAAAATACTCCCAAGTCAACCATTCGGGCTGAGTGCCCTCATTAACTATCAACCACCACTGATAGGCCTCATTACGTAACAGAGATACTGCACCCTTCAATTTCTACTCAGGGGTATAGTCCAAGTCATCCGTTATCCTCTCTGTAGCCTCTATCCAATACTCAACGACGTTAGGGGCAACTCCAGTGACACCCCTAAATAGCTAAGCTCCATTGGATTAGAGTCATTCCGTAACCAACCCTCGACCCCTAGATCCAGTGTTGGCCTCAGGGAGCCTCTCTCATATCCTCAGCATAGCCTGGGACAATGCTTTGTCCCCAACCGAACGATCTTGAGACCTAGTCTCAGTCGTAGGTGAAACCGGCATCTCACTAGTATCCAGATTAGGCCTATTGCGAGATGATGAGGACCTAGCTCGAGCCCCTTTTTGGCCTCTACCACGGCCTCTTGTACCTCGTCCACGGATACCTTGTGCACTCATCGTAGATTTTGAAAGTTATCTACATTAATAGTTTTATGAATCACTTACAGTTTCAATATTTTATTAGCAGATATTTTATGCAAAACAGTATTAGCAATTTAGAGTTGGTTATCGCGAATCACAGTCTCTATTAGTTTTACTATAGTTTCAGTTTCACTACAATTTCAGTGTACACTAGCTAAAGTGTATTCAGTATAATCTATTTATAATATTAAATTAGTTTTATCAGTATACAGAAAATTTACAAGATTGACGTCAGAGACTCGGTGTACCACATACTTAGTCAAATTGTTGAATTTCATTTGTAAATCAGTTTTTTGGAACTAAAATTTGTTTTGAAACCAAAAATCCACAGTCGAGTTTTGTAACCTGGCTTTGATACCACCAAATGTAACACCCTAAACCCAGCCTAGATGCTATGGCTGAATCTGGCGATGTCACATGGAATGGGATTCAAAAACGAGTTTGTCAAGTTAAAACCGTTCCAGTTAATTAGCCTTTTATCTTAATTCGAACTAAAACACATGTTTTTCGTTATGTCAAAAATCGTTTCTTTTTAGCGGAAGCTTTAGAAATCACATATTTTAGGAAAACCGTTCAATCTTAGTGAAAATCGAGTTTTATCATGCCTAGTAGTAACAAATCATAAAACAATTTAAAAAGCTAAACTTGAAAGCCAAATAGTCCAACGTCCTAAAAGTTACATCAAAACCTCAAATAATTAATAAAATCTAAAAATTTACAGGAAACAGTCTAAAATTTACTTGTGGCCACCATCGAGTTCTCCGCTGCATCGATCCGTCAAGTCTGGGGATTACCTATACAGATTAAACAAAAGAGGGTGAGTTTTCGCAACTCAGTGTGTAATCCCCACAGAAAACATGCACACAGTCTAACATCAGAAATCAGTCATATATAGTCTGGGGCCTGAGCTCATTGAGATACAGTATCAGATATAAATTAGGGCCTTGGCCCATTTTAGATACAATATGCAGTAACAGAAAATTAAAATCCTACCCATCAGCCTTTACACACCATCTCTGCCCATCCCTACACACCATGTGGGGTTAAAAACACCCACCCATCCCTACACACCATGCTGTACCAAAACAGGTACATAATCAGAATATTGCAGCTGAACTGCCAGATAACAGGCTTAAGAGCCTTTCAGAATACTTCCTCCAAATATCATCAACCCACCCCAACGCAATGTAGCTTGCAGTAAATGTCATGCTATTATGCAATTAACAGTCCATGCATTCAAATCAATACTTACGCTTAGTACAGAACTCAGACAGAGAGATTATACACATAGGGGTCTAAGTAGTGCTTACCAACCCTACAAGAGGTCCACAATTGACTTGGGTGACCCGTATTTTCAATTTGTGTTTCAAAAAGTCAACTCATATTGCGAGAAGTGAGTTGAGCCTTGGCCCCCACGCTGGGGTATTTTTAATTTATGTTTTCAAAAGTCAACTCGTATTGCGAGAAACGAGTTGCGCCTCAGGTCACACGCTGAGGTAGTTGCAATTTATGTTTTCAAAAGTCAACTCGTATTGCGAGAAACGAGTTGCGCCTCAGGTCACACGCTGAGGTATTTGCAATTTATGTTTTCAAAAGTCAACTCGTATTGCGAGAAACGAGTTGCGCCTCAGGTCACACGCTGAGAAATTTTAAATTTATATTTTCAAAATTCACCTCATATTGCAAGAAGTGAGTTAATCTTTTTCAATTTCTGCTTTTTAAATTTCTGTTCATTCAACTCATACTACGGGAGGTGAGTTAAGTCTCAAGTCACATACGGGGATACTTTCAATTTATGATCCAAAATTAACCCATATTGTGAGAGTCCGCAGGCCGAGCTATTTTCGATGTTTGTTTTTCAATAAAGGATAAAGGATGGAGCCGATTGAAGATGCAGATTTTGTCTCCCTGGGGTCACAGTGTAGCAAATTGAAGACACAAGATTCATTTTCCTGAAGATCGAAGACGATGAGTCTCATATTACTAAAGATGCGATTGGATTGAAGCTACGATGCATGTCTTTGAAATTGCAGTGGATTGAACCAAAACTACAAGATTTGACCTTCCAGAGATTACGGGAGCAGATTGAAGATAGAAGACTTGGCCTTCCAGAGATGCAGAAGCAGATCGAGGATTCGAGGCTAAATTGAGGAATAGAAGTGTTAAGAAATCAAGACTCGGCAGGGCCGGGCAAAATTAGCCCTTTTTAAGTCTTTGCTCTATTCTCGTTACACGACAATGAGCAAAGAGGGGCAGCTGTAGGAGCCCATTTTCGCCCGGCCCATTACAGACTTAGTCCAAATTTTAAAACACAAACAAACAAAAAAAAAACCAAGATAACAGTCCAAAGTCTATTTTTACAAACAAAGGCCCAAGACCACAGCCCAACAAACCCAGTAGCCCACTTAAACTAAAGACCCATTACCCAAACCCCCTAATCAAACCCGGATCACCCACCAAGCCCAATACCCGACCCAATTACACAAACAAGATCAGTCAAGATAGGGTTTCAGATTTTCTGAAACCCTAACAGCCCCTGACCCTAGTAGCCTCCTTCCTAGCGCCGAACCTGCTCCCATCGCGTCCATCACCACGGTCCCATCACCTACAGCTCCATTGACCTGCAAGAGACACTAAAGCAGCAAGAAAAAAGAAAAAACGAAGAAAGAGATAAAAGGGATAGAGCGAAAATAGTGTAGGCTAGAGTACATTCGGATATAAAGCCGAATTAAAAATGTAAAAAGGGGGGATAAAAAAAAAAGAGGGCTTTGTATTACAGAGATTGGAGAAATAGAAACAGACAAAAAAAGCAATAGAGGAGAAAAAGAAAAGGTTTTTTTCCTTTAACTTCCGATTTACTGTTTTCTTTTTTTATTTCAAGTTTACTTAGTAAAATAGCAATATAAAGGAAAAGGAAGGAAGAATGACTGACCCAAAAACACCCGTGGTCGTATCGTCGAAGTTCTATCCGTCGTCGAGATCGAACTCAAAAGGGGAAGGGAAGGGATCTTTCTTTCGGTCCTTTGGGAATGAGAAGGCTTGGCCTTCGAGTATACCTCAAAACAGGGGGCTTTGTTGCCCGTTTCGCTCCTCCGCCGCCGCGAGTGGTGGTCTTTCAGTGACCCTTTTAATCGGCAGCGGCGGTGGGCTCTTAACCCTAGCAGAGGAGAAATGAAAAGGGTGGGGAGTATTTTCTGACTGTTTGTTTAAAATCAAATAAAAAACAAAACAGAAAGGGGCTTTACACAGCAGCAAATGGCGCCGTATGGCCCTCCCCTTTCCAACCCGATTTGGGTACCCTAGGACCCACGTGTTAAAGCGGTGAGGGGATATTTTCATGCTGGGTCCTTCCCCTATTTAGCGCCCTGCGATTCAGCCCTTCTATCTACCTTTTTCAGTTTATGGATTTGACCCTGAAGCTCTGTTCCGCTTGCATTCTCATCCTTTTTGCTGCTGTGCGTTTAGGAAAGGGATTTATCGCTCTTTCGGTCCCTCCGTTGTTTTTATGCGCTCAAATCAAGTCCCTTTTCCTTTCTTTTGCTACGAATTTGCCCTAGATACTTTGTTTTCAATTCAATTTGGTCCTTTCGTTATTTTCGACATTTTGTTGTTAAATCAACTATTACACATATTTTTGTTATTTCATTACTGTCATATTTCACTATCTTTTTAATATATATCACTGGTATATTACATTTAGTCTTGTTCTTCCACGTTCTACTATATATGTATATACTATTATTTCTAAAATATATCTACCATGTATGTATTTCTATTATGTATTTTATTATTATTTTATTATTATTCATATATATTATATACGTATCCTGTTGTGATGAATTATTATGTTTTTTTATGGTATATTTATGTGGTATTAGCAATGTTTATATTATACGTTATCTCTAATATATACTATGTATACTTCTAGTATTACCTTTTTACCCACACATCATATATACATCTTAATATTATCTATATTATGCATATATTTCCAATATCATTTTATGTATACATTTTCAAATACCATGTTTTATATGTTTAGTACTGTTATGACTTGTTCATATACTATGTACATGTTTTAATATTTCATTGTATATATTTCTTATGCCACGTATATATTTTTTAACATTACGTTATACTCTATATATATATTATGTATGTATTTTAATACCAAATGATTCATGTATTTTTATACTGTCTCATGTATATATTTTGATATTATTCATGTAAATATTTTAGTGTATCATGTATATATATTTTAATATTATTGTTCTTGTACCTTATGTATATTTTTGTACTATGTATTATGTGCATTCATTTCATATTATTATATGTTTTCCTAATACCCTTATGGTATTATTTAATATCGTTCGTATTTGTTAATGTTGCGTATTACCATGTTTATATTTTTGTATATTCATGTTTTTATTGTTGGCATGCTTCTAAATTGAATACGTATGTGAATTGCTTTTGATTACAACCTTGCCACGAATTTTTTATCGTTTTAAAACGTTTTTTTTCATATTCTCGATTAATTTTCAAAATGAGGCAATATACCGATTTAACATTAAGTCATCAATTTCATCGCTATGTTGGGTGAAATTCGTTGGCTCGTGTTAAAAAAAAAAACGGAATATCCTTCTCAAGAACTGAAATTTTGAAGATTCTCGTGTTTTGAATGGATTATGATTAAAATTTAAATTGAACTCGTATTTTTGAAAATTAAGATAACACGTGTTTATTAAGATACCAATTTTGGGCGTCGCGGGGGTGCTAATACCTTCCCCGCGCGTAACCGACTCCCGAGCCCTATTTTTCTCTGAATTTTAACGCGGACCTAAACTTGGCCTTATTTTACTCGAAAATGAATTTATTAAAAATAGGTTTTATTAGGTGTCCGATCACACCTAAAGGAAAGATCGGTGGCGGCTCCTCCATTTTTTTTTTATAAAAGCAAAACTTTCAAAATTTTCACCAAATCGCCACAATTAGCGACCTGAAGCAAATTTTACGTCGCTACATAATCCATGTAAATCTCATATAACATGTAATACATATATCTCTAGAACTTCATGTAACCTGTATCTATAATTGCTCGTTGAACCCTTAAGAACATCGAGGGATACTCGGGTGATACACACACAGTGTATATACGTATAACCTGTAATCCATCAATGCATCATGTATGCTCTTTTGAGCCTAAAATGGCAAGCCCGAAGGCTGAATATGTAATCCCGTAGGATGATCGGTAAGCCCGTAGGCTGAATGGTAAGTCCGAAGACTGAACATGTACTCCTGAATGATGAACATATAGCTCATGAGCTGTAGTGAGTCCGCAACTAATGCAGGAGCTCAAACCACCCTATAGCCTTAGTGACATGTCACTCGTATCCTACGACTTTCTACGGTTCAAACGGGACTCGGTACTCAGATCGTATTTGTAATCTTTAAACATTTCCATGTCATTTCATATATGTATAACCAATATGCAATTCAATCCAATAATCTCATACATCCACTTGACAATTAAGCAATAGTTATAAACATATTCAAATTCGATTCTAATTATACGAACTTACCTCGGTTTAGTCGAATCTTGAGTCTATTCATCTAGCTTTCGTTTTCCCTATCAAGTTCCAGGATTCGATTATCTTTATCTATATTAATACCAATTTAGCTATTTAGTCACTAACATATTCAATTTAATCCAAAAACATATATTTTGGCATATTTTCAATTTATCCCCTATACTTCCAACTACTTTGCATTTTAGTCCTTTTAACACAAAATAGCAAATTACACAATAAGTCCCTCAATTCACCATAGCTGAATATCCCTATACCTTATACAAGCACATATCTTTCATAAAATCACATTTCTAACCACAAAATTTCTATTTCTTTTCAATTAAATCCTTAAAACTCATTTTTATCAAAAATTACTTTATAAAACTTTTATATTTCAAAACATCTATCAATAATTCACCAAAAACTATCAAAATAACCATGTATTCATCAATAACATTTTTCAAAAACACAACCAAATTCAAAAATTAGGGCATGGGCTTTGTAGATTATTAAGCAACAGTCTCAAAAACCTAAAAATCATTAAAAACAGATCAAAACCGTACCTTAATTGATGAATCACAGCTTGCCGAATTCAAAAGCTTTAAAACCCTCTTGTTTTGTTCATGAAATCGGTGGAAGGTGATAGAATTTAGGCCATTTTGTGTTTTAATTAAACTATTATAACACATACTTGATAAAAACCAAAATTAACCTTTTAATAACCATTATAAAATCATAATAATAAGGACATAAATGTTCACTACCATTTATAATGGTAAAATAACCATTTAAGGACTTGCATTAATAAAACCAAAGCCATATAAACCCTTTATGAAATATAACTCAAGTTTATCGCTTTACGCGATTTAATCCTTTTTACTGAATTAGCTAATCAAACGATAAAATTTCTATACAAAACTTTCACACAATGAATCTATCATGCTATAAAACATATTAAAGTAATAAAAATAATATTTCAACTCGGTTAAATGGTCCCGAAACCACTCGTTTCTACTAGGGTCTAAAATGGGTTGTTACATCTACTTTTGCTCTTTCCATTTCCACCATCCAAATTTGGAATGACAGGGTTGGTCGGATTATTCCCGATATTGGAACCTGAACCCGTAGGGCAATTTAACGGTGTTGAAATGCTGGCTTGATATTGTTGAGGTCTTATGGTAATGAGTACCTTCGTGGATATGTATCTGGTTGGCCTTGGACATTTACTGGGTAAAGCCTGAGGGGTATATAGGGTCTTCATTATTATTCCCAGAGTTATTTATAGTACTTTTCCCTTTTTTTGTCCCTTCGGCTAGCAATTGGGTCAATTGGCTTATCATGCTTCGTTGGGACTCTTATATTTGATCTCTCATGCAACTGAATTTGTTCCAATATCTCTAACCTTTGATCGATGCTCTGGTTTTACCACGGGTACCGTAACGATATTTGGTTGGCAGATTCTTATTGGTTTCTAGGGTAATTGTCATAATTTTGATTAATTAAGGTCTTTTTATGAAACTTAATGCATAGGATGAAATATAATGCTGACGAATAAAAAATGAATGCAAAAAGAGGCATTGGTTCCTATTTAATTCTATTTGAATAACTTTACTAGATAACAATTCTCTTTACATAAAACGAATACATTTTACATATACAGCCTTACTCTAATACTCAAAGCCTTGACTTTTCTAAGAAGCCAAGCTAATTCTTGGCCCCAATCTGATTTTGATTCGTATTTTAAGATTAGCATGTCTGCTTAAACCGTTAGGGTTTGCAAATGGTCAGCTACTCCCCGTACTTGAGTCACAGCTTTGCCTATAATGTGATATCTATCCCTAATCTGACCTTGAGAGCGTTGGAGTTGCTCTTTCCAGTGTTCATTGTTTATTTCAAGAAGCTCAACTTAAAGTTCATAATTTTACAATGCAGTCTCGAGCTCTTCCATCTTTCCTTTCAACTCAATTGCAGAATTGTGACTAGGATATTGATGTAGTGACCTTTCTAATTCTACTACCCGAGCTCTCATCTTAACCTTTTCATTTTGGCTTTTTATCAAATCCTTTTTTAAAGCATCTTCTCGAACCCGAGCATCTTGAAATTTCTTTTTCGATCGATCAACTCTAATATTTTCTTCTTTAATCTCTCGCCGCCATTATTTTGATGTTTTACCCAACCCGTCAGTCCTTAACGATAAACACAGCTTCTTATAATCTGTTTTTAGACTGTCTGAGTCTTCCTCAGCCTTGTTCTTTCCTTTTCTCGTTTTCTCAGCTTCTAGCTTCTGGACGTCGATGTCTAATCTTAGTTGCATCTTTTCCACTTCCAATTGTTCTATCTTTTTCCCCATCTTCGAACTCCTCTTTTTAAACTCTTACTTTATGATTTCCAACTTAGACAAGATCATTTGCAAGTGCTCTCCTATCAAGTGTTTTCTTGGTTTGACACAAGGACATTATCATTAACTCTGTTACCCCACCACCAATCATACTCGAGGGTCATCATGGGATTTGCAGCAAATTTTTTTATTTTGTGAATTTGGTTCCAAGCGTTCGATATTTCACAAACCTTTTTCTTATAATTATCACCCTTGTACACAATCTCACACTAAGCCAACCCTTGCATTGCGGATATAAATTGCCTTGACCTATACTGGCTCAATACAAGTAGAGGGGCATATCTAATAACACCTCATATCTCAAGTAAGGGAACTCAGTCGAAGTCTCCATATCGATACAAAATCTCACCAGGGATCATCCAAGGGGCCCTTCATTCAACGTCTTCGTCTTGGAGACTCTAGAGAATTGCCATCCACTTTTCTTCAGAGACATTGTCTTGACCATGGGTAGTCATAAATTCTTTTAGTGGAGAGTAGTTCTTAAAAAATACTCGATAAAATACCTTTTCTACCTTCCAAAAGTGGCAATAGAACCAAGCTAACATGAGTTGCGCATACCCGATAAACTGTCTTTCACTCGCTCTCTGGCATGCACTCAAAGATCTGGAAGTTTCAGCCAAAATCATTGAGACGAGCGTGAACCTTTTGTCAAGCCGATCGAGTAGATTTGAAACTGCATCATCTATGTGCCCAACACTTTAGGGAAGATGACCAACTCGTAAATACTCAAGGCGAAGACGTCGACTCTTTTTTTTGTATCTGAATGTGCCAAGATCAAATCCCACAAACTTTTCCAACGGATGCATTTATTATCTACCTATTGTTTAATCCAGGCTGCGGCCCATTGCTCACCTCATCCCCGTTATGCTCATTAGCCTCTTCAAGAAAGTCGAGACGTTGGCGGCTCTAGAATAAGCTTTGTCGGTATGGATCCTTGGGCAATGGAGTAGAGTTTGTACTCTTCTATGGTGGGCACCAAGTCTACCTTCCCAAAAGTGAAGCAACTATAGGTGGGATTCCAATACTGGGCAAGAGCTCGAAATAAGTGTTTATGCACTTTGACATTGAGTAAATAAGGAAAATCACCATAGTTAAAGTAGAATAACCAATTGGTTTTATCATCCCATTGGTCTCATACCTCCTTCAAGTCTTGGAGATTATTCTGAGTCATACTAATGCGAGTGAAATCCTATAATTCTGACACGTACCCCTCTGTCTGGCTGTCACCCTTCTCTTGTTGTATCTTCTCAAACCACATCTGAATGATCGCATTGTCTTCCACTTTATCAAGAAATTCGTTTTCCATGACAAGCTCTCTATTTAGCAACTGAACGTGAATCAATACACTTTTCTTTTGATAAAATATAATGTAATCACAGTCAAAACAAAACGAAACAAGTCATTACATTTCATACAAAGGTAGAACTTAAAGCAAGTAAGAAACAATAAATACAGCACCTAGTCGGGTGACTACTAGGGGTTTGGTGTGGTTCTGCCTAGGGTAAGTTCTTAAGACTCATTATATGTGGTTCGGTTCTAAAGTAAGGGTACCTGAACCAGCAGATTCCTCGATCCTCACCCATTTTAAGCTCATACGGATTGAGTTTAGTCTGGGGAAATACATTTCCCTATGGCTATACGAAGATGAAGATCTCAAAAAGAAATAGGTACGGATGTATCCCAAAAGCGATCAACTATCCTATAAGGATGTAAAGAACTCACGAAGGAATAGTTTCTCACTCCCACTTAAGAAGGGAAAAATCGAATGGTTATGCAATGTAATATATGAAAAACACACAAAAAGAAACTTTCGAACCAATAAAATAGATATACTATATCGCTATATAACCAGAGATATCAAAACATGAAGGATGAAATGTAACAAAAGGACCATAAATTTAAACCAAATTATCAATTTTCAAAAAAAAGACCAAAAAGTAATCAACTCACGACGTGACTCTCTTATTTTTCCTCCTCAATAGAGTCGCCAAGCTGTCGAAATTTTTTTAAATCAACTTTTTATTTAAAAAAATAGAAATAGAGTCACCACCAATCTCTTTCAAGAGGTGTGATCGGGTCACCTCGTAATTTGATCATTTTAATAAGAGGTTTGATTTACTAAAATAATGTTTTTCGGTCTACAAAAAACCCAAAAAATAAGTTTGGGAGTGGGTTACGCACGAGGAAGGATTAGCACCCTTGTTACGCCCAAAATTTGTACTTACTATCGAAAATTGAAAATTTGAAGAGAATTTAAAATGCGATCCCTTTGTTTAAGATATTTTAATAGAAAAGGCTTTATTCCGAATTAATCGAGAAGAAGGATCATGCCTCGTGAATTAGGACATGACACCTTTAGTTTTTGAAAAATGCCTCGTGAGTTAGGACATGACGCCTTTAGTTTTTGAAAACCAGAATAATCGTCATTTAAATTGTTTCTTAAATCTCGTTTTTATATTTTTGAAATAGATATTTGACTATTTTGAAAAATGCCCCGTAAGGTAGGAACACGACTCATCTAACTCCAAAAATAATGAACATTGCCACATTTTAAAAATTTATTTTTTTATGCATCGTGCAAAAAACCGAATGTAGCGCTTAAAATGATATGCATTTTACTTATTCGGGCATAAGATACACATGGATAAATGCTTAAACTTAGTGTATGATACAGTGATAATGAAATAATTTAAAATGGTTATGCGTGTAGAATGAAAAATAATAAGTAAATAAAGGAATATTATAATAATAACATAATTATAATAATATTAATATTAATTATCAGATTATAATAATAAATAAATGAAGCAATTTAAGATAAATGAAAAATAGAAGATACATGATTAAAAAGATAAATAGACATTGTAACGCCCCAAATTATGTTTCTATGCTTCTGATTAAATGTGAACTAAATATCTATCTATTTCAGTGGTTAAGTGTTCCGGGTGTGTGTGAAGTCCCAAGCTCAAGCTATACCTTAGGCAAAATTTCGAAATTTTTCTAAACTAAGCCTTGCACTTGAGGACTAGGCTTATATTAAATTGTTTGTAAAATCTTAACAAAATGGGCCTGCTGGTCTGGTATTTAAGTGGAGTGTTAGGTTGCTGGAAGTCATGTGTTTGAATCCCTACGTGAGCAAGGGTGATAATTTTTACGCTCTAGACTAGAAGAGTTCCAGTATAGCCGAAATTTTGTAGTGGTTGTGAGTAGTGGGGATTGTAGAAGTGAAATTAGGGATATGGGGAGTTATCGGGATCACATTGGTTGGGTTTCTGATTCTTTTTGTAATTTTCAGTTTTCCCCTTTCCTCCAACTTTTTCTAATGCCATTCTTGATACCTTTCCCATCTCCCTGCTGAAATTCCCCTTAATTCTTCCCTCTTCTTTTTCCTTCGTCTCCCTAATTCGTCTTTTCCTTTCGCAACGTAGATTGCTCTTGTGCGGCGAGGAGCAAGGATTGACTATGGGTTCTACAGTAATTTAAGTGGTTAGGGTCTTGGTTCGAAACTGGTTCTAGAGGGCTCGTGGTTGCAATATCAACAAAAATGTACCAGGTGTGCACCCAAAACGTAGAAAAATAGGTTTCAGAGAAAGTCAAAATTACAATCTATCAAAGCCACACGGGCGTGTGGTTACTCGTGTGGTAGGCCGTGCGTGAATGGCATGGCCGTGTGTTTGACAAAGGCCAGGCCGTGTGCTAGAGTCGACCGTGTGGTAGCCGGGTGTGGCCGTGTACGACACACAGGCTAGACCAAATTAAGCCGTATGGCCCATACGGGGGTGTGAGTCCACACGGACGTGAGGGTTTTTGGGCCAGGCCATATGATCCACACAGGCCAAGGCCAATCCAAGCATGTGGGTTACACGGGCCTATGGGCCCACACAGGCAAGCCACATGGGCTTGTGGGCCCATTTATCTGAAAATTTTTCTAAAGTTACATGAGTTGTCCTAAATGGCTGTGGGCCTACGGTAGGGTTGGTAAGGGATAATTAAGCCCTAAACTGTTGATTTGTCTGATAGAAACTCTGAACTAATTAAACACTAGTACATGATTGTCTGCTCTGTTATCTATGTATCTGATATTCATGTGTGCCATATGAAAGCATGTGAGTATGATATTCTGATTAGCTGCATTTGCATATTTCTATATCTATCATTGGGGTTGGGTTGATATATATATCAGAGGAAGTGTTCTAAAAGGAGTTTACGCCTATTATCTGGCAGCTCAGCTGCATTATATCTAATATTTGCCGTATTCGGTAGAGCATGGTGTGTAGGGCTAGATGGATGTTTTAAACCCCAAATGGTGTGTAGAGATGGTCGGAGATGGTATGTAAAGTCAGGGAGTAAAATCTGTTTTTTTTTTCTAACTATATCTTTGCATCTGTATCTGACATGAGATAAGGCCCAGTTCTGCATCTGTTACTATAATAGGCTTATACCCAAATCTGTATCTGTAATGGGCTCAGGCCCAAATCTAAGACTGTCTGATTCTGATATTCTGATGTTATGTGCATGTTATTTCTGTAGGGATTATACACTGAGTTTTCGTAGACTCACCCTTTTCTGTTTAATCTGTACAAGTAATCCACAGACTTAGATGGCTTAATACAGCGGGGGACTCGACTTGACCACACATATAGTAAATTGTTTTCATTGATTTTATGGTTATATTTTAATTTGATTTGATGGTTAATCTTTGTAATTTGGACTTTATGGACTGAGTTGTTTTTATTCAGGATTTTTATGCGTTCTATGATTTGATACTTGCGAAACTCGAATTTTACCAAAAGTAAAAGTTTTCTAAAATCACGAACAATTTTACTCAAATACAACGGTTTCTAAAGCTTCCGCAATAAAATATGTTTTAAAACTAATCGAATGAACAGGTAAGTGTTTTGAAATTGACAAAAAGGAAAATAATAGCAAAAAATTGAGATGGTTTTTCGTGATGGCTTAGTTTTCAAAATCCAATCTATGTGACATTGCCAGATTCGGCCATAACATCTAGGCTGCGTTTGGGGTGTTACATTTTGTGGTATCAGAGTCAGGTTCAAAACTCGACTGTGAATTTTAGGTTCTAAATTTTTTTATTTTAAAAAAATGGTTTCAAATGATTTTAATTTGACTGAGTATGTGGTACACTGAGTCTCCAGCGCTGATCTTGTAAGTATTTTGTATTCTGATAAACTGTTATGATACTATAGATAGTTATTTCTTAAAACACTTTAGTTAGTGTACACTGAAATTGTAGTGAAACAGATAGAGACTAAAACCTCCGAACACAAACTCTAAACTTCTTATACTGCTTTATATAAAACATCTGTTAATAAATATTGAAATTGTAACTGATTCATAAAATTCTAAATATAGATAAAATTTTGAATTACAATGAGTGCACGAGATATCCGTGGACGTGGTACTCGAGGCCATGGTAGAGGCCGTAGAGGGGCTCGAGCTAAGTCCACATTTTTGGGCAGATGCCGAATCTGGACACTAGTGAGACACCGGTGTCACTTGCTACTGAGACTGGGTCTCAAGATCACATGGCTGAGGATGACGTACTGTCCCAAGCCATACTAAGAAAATTAGAGAGAATCGCTGGGCCCAACACTGGATCTGGAGACTGAGGGTCGGTTACGAAATGACTCTGGTATAATGGAGCTGAACTATTTAGGGGTATCACTGGAGTCGCCTCTAATGTAGCTGAATACTAGATGGAGGCTCACTCAAGGTGACCAATCTATGGCTGAGTATGAGGCTAAATTTCTGAGGTTGAGCCACTATGCTCGAGGTATGGTGGCATTTGAATACAAGAGGTGTGTTCATTTTGAGGATGGGCTGAGAGATAATTTGAGAGTTCTAATTATGCCGCAGAGGGAGCATGAGTTTTCTGTCCTGGTTGAGAAGGCGAAGATTGCTGAAGATGTTAAGCACACTGAGCGCCAAAATAGGTACCGAGAGAGAGGAAAGAACAAGAGGGATTCGGAGCCCTCAAGTTAAGTACAAAGGCCTAAGAAAAAGGCCAGATCTGATGGGTCGGTTAGAACTGGGCCCCTTGTTACTGCTAATGGGTTACAGCCTTGTGGGGACTGTGGTAGACACTATCCGGGTGAGTGTTGGAGGAGGAATAGGCCATGCTTGAGATGTGGGTCTTTAGGGCATTACATTTAAAAGTCTTCGTTGAGGGTTGATCGGGTACAAGCTCCGGGTTCTGGTACTGTACAGCCGCAGAGAGTAGTTCAGCAGCTACCTAGGGGCCATGGTCAGGCTACTAGTGGTAACGGTATAGACCATGGACAGAGGGCACCGGGCAGAGGTGTTGGGCAGACTGAGGCGAGGCAGCTTACTATTGTCTATGATACACGTCACCGAGAGAATGGAGACGTTCTTGGCATTATCACTGGTACATTCTTAATTTTTGATGTACCATACACTGCATTGATAGATATAGGATCTACACATTCCTATGTTGCCTGTTCTATTTCTGAAAATTTGGGGTTATCGATTGAGAGTACTTCCAGTGAGGTCACGGTATTAAGTCTGTTGGGGTAATCTATTCGGGTTAGCAAACTATATAAAGATGTTCTATTAGAAGTACAAAGGACAATTTTTCTGGCTGATTTAATGAAGCTTCCATTTGGGGAGTTCGATCTGATATTGGGAATAGATTGGCTGGTTAAGCATCAAGTAATTTTGGACTGTGCGACTAAGAGTGTCCTCTTGAGAACTGAGGGGGAAAATGAGGTAGTTATGATTGGAAAACATCAGAATTATTTGTCTAGTGTGATTTCTATGCTAGCGGCCGAAAAATTAGTTCGAAAAGGATGTGAAGCGTTCTTGGCCTACATAAGTGTTTTTGCTTCTAGTGACTCGGCTATCAGAGATATCTGAACTATAAGAAATTTTTCAGACGTCTTTCTGAGGAGCTACCGGGTTTACCTCTGAATCAAAAAGTGGAGTTTGGGATAGAGCTTCTTCTGGGTATAGCTCCGGTGTCTATTGCTACCTATCAAATGGCACCAAAGGAGCTTATAGAGCCTATGGCTCAAATTCAAGAATTGTTAGATCATGGTTTCATCCAGCCTAGTGTGTCTCCGTGAAGAGTACCAATTCTGTTTGTTAAGAAAAAAGATGGGACCATGAGGATGTTCATTTTTTACTGATAGCTGAATAAGCTAACAGTGAAGAATAAATATCCACTTCTGACGATCAATGACTTATTCGATCAGTTACGGGGGGCTTATGTGTTCTCGAAGATAGATCTTCATTCTAGGTATCATCAGTTGAGGGTAAAGGAAGCTGATGTGTATAAGACGACATTTAGAACTAGTTATAGACACTACGAGTTCCTAGTGATGCCTTTTGGACTGACAACTGCTCCGACGGCATTTATGGATTTTATGAACCGTGTGTTTTAGCCCTATCTAGGTCAATTCGTTGTGGTCTTTATCGACGATATTTTAGTATACTCTAAGACCGAGGATGATCATGATGAGCATCCTAGAGTAGTACTCTAGACATTGCGTGAGAGACAGCTCTATGCTAAATTCAGTCAGTGCAAATTCTTGTTACAAAAGGTAACATTTCTAGGGCATGTAGTATCTGCTGAGGGGATCCAAGTCGATCCTTGGAAGATTTAGGCTATACTGGATTGGAAATAGCCTAAGAATATGTTTAAAATACGTAGCTTTCTGGGTCTGGCGGGTTATTATCAGCGTTTTGTGGAGTGTTTCTCAGTGATTACAACGCCCTTAACTAAGTATCTACGTAAGGATGTTCTGTTTGTCTAGATCATTACACAGCAAGCGAGCTCCAAGAAGCTCAAGTCTATTTTGTCTCAGGCTCCTATTTTGATACAGCCTAAACCCGAAAATGAGTTTGTGGTTTATAGTGATGCATCGCATGTGGGATTGGGTTATGTTTTGATGCAGGATGGTAAAGTTGTGGCTTATGCGTCCCGTCAGCTTAAGACACACGAGGTAAATTATCCGACGCATAACGTCGAGCTGGCTGTTGTGGTCTTTGCACTGAAAATCTGAAAGCACTATCTGTATAGTAAGAGGTGTATCATCTATACTGATCATAAGAGTCTCAAGTACCTCCTTACTTAGAAGGAGTCAAACTTTAGGCAACGTCGTTAGATTGAGCTGCTTAAATATTTTGATTGTACCATTGAGTACCATACTAGCAAGGTCAATCTAGTGGCTGATGCATTGACCCGTAGGGCGATGATTTATCTGAGAGCGATGTTTGCTCGACTTAGTTTATTTGATGATGGGATTTTGTTGGCTGAGCTCCAAGTTAAGCCAACTTAGATTGAGCAGATTCGGAATAAATAATTAGGGGATGAATCCTTGGGTCTTCGGTTCCATCAGATTAAGAGTGGTAATACTTTAGATTTTAAACTGAATAGTGATGGGGTACTTTGTTTCCATGGTCAAATATGTGTACCGAATGATGTGGATTTGAAATAGTCTATTCTGAGGGAGGCACATAGTAACCCTTAATCTATGCATCTCGGTGGGAATAAGATATACTGAGATCTCTGTGAGTTGTACTGGTGGTGAGGGTTGAAGCGTGAGGTTACTGATTTCATTGCTGGCTATTTGATGTGCCAGCAAGTTAAGGCTGAGCACCAGTTACCTTCGGGTTTATTGCAGCCGGATAAGATTCTCCTATGGAAATGAGAATGAGTAACGATGGACTTCGATAGTGGGTTGCTCTTGACACCCACCAAAAAGGATTCTATTAGGGTCATTATGGATCGTTTGACCAAGTATGCCTACTTTATTCCGGTTCGAACTGATTATTTTCTGTAGAAGCTAGCAAAGTTATACATTTCTAAGATAGTAAGACTGCATGAGGTACCTGTCTCGATTATTTCTGATAGGGATCCTCACTTCACATCTTGGTTCTAGAAGAAACTACACGATGCTCTGGCTTCGAGATTGGACTTCAATACTGTGTTCTATCCTCAAACTGATGGTCAATCTGATAAGGTGATCCAGATACTAGAGGATATGTTACGGAGTTGTGTGATGGATTTCCAAGGCAGTTGGCAAGATTATTTGTCGCTAGTGGAGTTCGCCTATAATAACAGCTTCCAGTCTAGCATTTAGATGGCACTTTACGAGGCTCGGTATGGTCGTTAGTGTCGTACTCCCTTATGTTGGACTGAGTTAGGTGAACATCAAATTTTGGGTCCCGAGTTAGTTTCTGAGACCAAGGATAAAGTCAGATTGATTCGGGATCGACTGAAAGTGACTTCTGATATGCAGAAATCCTATGCAGATCTGAAGAGACGTGAGATTAAGTATTCTATGAGGGACTTCATATTTTTTAAGGCTCGCCATGGAAAAAGGTTTTGAGATTCGATCGAAAGAGCAAGCTGAGCCCTAGATTCATTGGGCCATATCGAATTTTAAAACAAGTGGGGCCGATCACTTATCAGTTGGAGCTACCTCTAGAGTTAGATCGTATTCATGATGTGTTCCATGTCTCGATGTTGAGGCGCTACCGCTCTGATCCTTCTCATATTGTCCCTATTAAGGAGATTAAGGTTAGGCCAGACTTTACATGTGAGGAGGAGCTAGTTCAGATTTTGGATCGCGATGTTAAGATTCTAAGGAAGAAGTCCATTCTTTTAATGAAGGTTCTGTGGCGGAATCATAGCACGGAAGAGGCCACGTGGATCCTGAGGATTTGATGCGTCAGCAGTATCCTCATCTGTTCTGATCAGGTAAATTTCAAGAATAAAATTTTCTTTTAGGGGGTAGAATTGTAACTACTCAAATTATGTTCCTATGCTTTTGATTAAATGTGACACAAATACCTGTCTGCTTCAGTAGTTAATTGTTCTGGGTGTGTGTTAGGTCCCAAGTTCAAGCTATGCTTTAGGCAAAATTTTAGAATTTTTCTAAACTAAGCCTTGCAATTGAGGAGTGGGCTTATATTAAATTGTTTGTAAAAATTTAACAAAATGGGCCTATTAGTCTGGTGGTTAAGTAAAGTGTTAGGTTGTTGGAGGTCTTGTGTTCGAATCCCTATATGAGCAAGGGTGCTGGTTTTTGCGTTCTAAACTAGAAGAGTTCCGGTATAGCAGAAATTTTGTAGTGGTTATGACTAATGGGGATTGTAGGGGTGACATTAGGGATATGGAGAGTTATCGGGATCACTTTGGTTGGGTTTCTAATTCTTTTTGTAATTTTCAGTTTTTCTCTCTCTTCTAACTTTTTCTAACGCCATTCTTGCTATCTTTCCCATCTCTCTGCCGAAATTCCCCTTAATTCTTTCCCATCTTCTTTTTCCTTCGTCTCCCCAATTCGTCTTTTCCTTTCGCGACGTAGATTGCTCTTGTGCGGCGAGGAGTAAGGATTGACTGTGGGTTCTACAACAATTTAATGGTTAGAGTCTTAGCTCAAAATCGATTCTAGAAGGCTCGGGCTGTAATATCAGTAAAAATGTACCAGGTGTGTACTCGAAACGCAGAAAAATGGGTTTTGGCGAAAGCCAAAATTGCAATCTGTCAACGCCAGACGAGCATGTGGTCGTCCGTGTAGGCTGTGCGCTAATGACACAGCTGTGTGTTTGACACAGGCCATGCCATGCGCTAGACATGGCTGTGTAGTGGCCGAGTGTGACCATGTGCGACATACGGGCTAAACCAAATTAGGTCGTGTGGGCCACACCGGCGTATGGGTTTTTGGGCCAGGCCGTATGATCTACACATGTCAAGGCCAATCTGAGCGTGTGAGCTACACAGGCCTGTGGCCCATTTATCTGAAAATTTTCCTAAGGTTGCATGGGTCGTCCTAAACGGCTGTGGGCCTACGGTAGGGTTGGTAAGTGATAATTAAACTCTAAACTATTGATTTTTCTGATAGAAACTTTGAACTGATTAAACACTAATACACGATTGTCTACTCTGTTATCTGCATATCTGATATTCATGTATGCCATATGTAAGCATGTGAGCATGATATTCTAATTATCTGCGTTTGCATATTTCTGTATCTGTCATTGGGGTTGGGTTGATATATATATTGGAGGAAGTGTTTTGAAAGGCGTTTACGTCTATTATCTGCAGCTCAGCTGTATTATATCTGATATGTGCCGCAATCGGTACAGCACGGTGTGTAGGGCTGGGTTGGTATTTTAAACCCCACATGGTGTGTAGGAATGGCCGAAGATGGTGAGTAGAGGTTGGGGGTAGGATCTGATTTCTGTCTGACTATATATCTACATCTGTTTCTGAGATAGGCTAAGGCCCAATTCTGCAGCTGTTACTGTAATGGGCTGAGGCCCAAATCTGTATCTGTAATGTGCTCAGGCCCAAATCTCAGATTGTCTAATTCTGATATTCTGATTGTTATGTGCATGCTATTTCTGTGGGGATTATACATTGATTTTTCGTAAACTCACCCTTTTCTGTTTAATCTATACAGGTAATCCCTAAACTTAGACGGTTCGGTGTAGCGGGGGACTCGACGTGACCACATATATAGTAAATTGTTTTCATTAATTTTATGGTTATATTTTAATTTAATTTGATGGGTAATCTTTGTAATTTAGACTTTACAGGCTGAGTTGTTTTTATTCAGAATTTTTATGTGTTTTATTATTTGATACTTGCGAAACTCGAATTTTACCAAAAGTAAAAGTTTTCTAAAATCACGAACGGTTTTACTCAAATACAACGGTTTCTAAAACTTCCGCAATAAAATATGCTTTAAAACTAATCGAATGAATGGGTAAGTGTTTCAAAATTGACAAAGAGGTAAATAATAGCAAACAAATTGAGATGGTTTTTCGTGACGGCTTAGTTTTCAAAATCCAATCTATGTGACATTGCCAGATTCGGCTATAACGTCTAGGCCGCATTCGGGGTGTTACAGACATGACATGAAAGTGCCAAAAATAATAAGAGAAATAATAAAATAACAAGAACACACTAAAAAAATAAAAATAAAATAATAAATGACAATAATAAACAAAAAAATGTACCAATAAAAGCATGTATACAATCTAATTTTTAAGTATGTATAAAAAAATAAAGAGGTAATAAATAAATAGATAAATAAATAATAATCAAATAGTAATAATAATAAAGGCACAAAAGAAGAAAAAAGAAAAAAGAAATAAATATTCGATAAAAGACAATAAAAAATAATTTTAAATATTAAAAATGAATGAATAATAAATAAATGAATAAAAGGATTAAAATAAAAAATAAATAAGTGAATAATATATAAATAGATAAGTATATTACTAAATAAATGAAAAAAAAAATAAAAGGAATAATGAATGAATAAATAAGTAAATAAGTAAACAAATGAATAAAAGAATTAAAATAAAAAGGACTTAATTGTAACTTAAATGAAATTAAAAAGGTAAATCGGGATAAAACAAATAATAAGGGGCTAAACTATGATAAAATTAATGAATGAATAAATAGAGGACTAAACCAAAATTTAAATGAAATTTAAGGGATAAATTGTAAATAAATAACTAATAAAACAGAACAAAGGACCAATATGAAATGCGTGAAAAGAAATAGGGACTAAATGGGAAAATATCCCAAATCCTATTAAACACATCGTTTCTTTAGCAAATCGAGGGGACTAAATTGAAAACAAAATAAAATTAAATGATGCAATTTAAAAGAAAAAATAAATGAATTAGGACCAAATTAAAAAAATTAAAAGCAGAATGACTGGAGCGGTAATTAGACCCTCCCCTTAAAAACATGCTAATCCTAGGAAGATCCGGGTCGGGTTGTTGGGTCAGCCCCAAAATGACGTCTTTTTTGGGCATTTCAGACCATCCTAAAACGGTGCCGTTTTGGTGCCCTATTTAAGTCAATTTTTTTCAAAAAAAATTCATTTCTCTTTTATTTAAAAAAAAAGTGTTTTCACCCCATTTTTTTCTGAAATTTCCTTCGGGCCGGAAAGGGAGCGGCCGTAGCCACCAGTCATCGACAACAACCACCGTCTCCAGTGGCTAAAAAATTTCAAAAATTTCCCTTTTGATCCCCTTTTTCTTAAGATCCCCGTTTTGGGATGAAAATTGTCAAAAAAATAGTAAAAATCGGGTCTTTGGTCGAGAAACCTTTCATTTCTTCCCTCCTCTAACAAAGCCTTCAACGGAGCCCTAGGGGTGTAACACACCTAACTCGTATCCGTTGTTGGAAAAAGGTTACGGAGCATTACCGGACTTATCACATAAACAATCATACATTTTCATATTCATTTCTCAAATTCAAGCATTAGTCATTCAAATTTAATCATATAGTCCTTAATATGAGCCCTTGAGGCCCAAAACAAGCATTAAAAACAATTCGAGACTAAATTCAGAACTCAAGGAAATTTTGGGAAAACATTGAAAATTTTCAAAGAACAGGGGACACACGCCCATGTGGCCAGGTCGTATGTCTCACACGGCCAAGAGACACGCCTATGTCTCAGGCCATGTGGGCATTCGAAATGGGATCACATGGTCGTGTCCTAGCCCATGTCCAACCCCGTGTAATTCACTGACTTGGGTCACATGGCCAACCACACGCCCATGTGACTAGCCCGTGCAGCTCCCTGACTTTTTTTCATTAGAAATCTCAGGGGACACAAGGCTGTGCCACCTGACCGTGTGTCACACACAGCTGAGACACACGTCCGTGTCTCTACCCGTGTGGACGAAGATAGGTTATTTCCTAAGCCACTTTTCTCACCCAACTTTGGTACCAACCTATACACTTCAATAGCATATGACCAAATCTTCATTAGGCATTCAAACAAACCAAAATCAAGTCTAAAAAATGCCAAGTCAATACCATTAACCCAAGAGCTATTAGGCATCACAAATGACCATTATAAAACAGGTAAATATCATCTCCAAAAAAACTACCTAAATGGTCACCTAATGGTTAATCTCATATATGTATTTTCTTGTCTAACTTAACATGCTTCTTACTTATCAAATTCACCTATTAGTTACCAAACTACCAATTTTCAAACAAGGCACTCCCAAGGAAATCATAGAACATACAAAATGAGGTTAATTACACTTATATATATATATATATATACTTACCAACACATATACCAAATCACCTGGCTAATTACATATCAAAACATATAGGCTTTCATTAACCAAATAACCTATACATGCCATATGACTAAAATACATAATTCATAAGTACCAAAATAGATGTTGGGTAGTGTGATGAGATCTCCGACAACTTCCAATCCAAGCGAGCTTCTGAATCACTATAAAACACAGAAAAGTAAACAAAGTAAGCAATTAAGCTTAGTAAGCTCGTATGGCTAATAAGTACAACTTACCATTTATCCACAATTTAAAGAAGCATAAGCAAACATATGTAAGTTTCAATTAATCCAAAGATTAGCATATAATCACAACCATGTTAGTCATGTATGAATACATCAACTATGAATTACTTATCATACTTCTCACGAATACCTGAACTGGTTTGTATCATCTCTCATATCCTCGTACCATCGTCTGTGCTAGTTGAACCATTTGGAATAATATTGGATACTCGGGTATCTCGCACATTAAGTGCCAATACATGATCGAAACCATCTCTATCTCATATCTCATATAAATGCTCACTCTCGAGCCATCACTGGGTCTGCTCACACAAGCTAACAAGTAACCGCAACACATATCGAAAAACTCAGCCACCGGTAGAACGTACAGGATCAGCACCCAAAAATAAACACAGTAACCCCTAATGACGTGTCAATTGTATCCTATCATTCCTAATGTTCAACCGGGATTCATATATAGCCGATACCTCATCGAGAATCTCCACAGTGTCGTATTATTACAATTATATCAATTAAGCATTTAAAAATAATTTAATGCTTATTAAACATACGAACTTACCTCGAATTCGAACAATGGAAAATGATCGTCTAATTGATAACTTTATCTTTTCCTCGATTTAATTCAATACGTTGCTTTTCTTGATCTATATAATCAAAATTAGCTAACTTAATCCTTATTCTATTCAATTAAATCCAAAAATCATATTTTGGTAAAATTACCATATTACCCCTGAACATTTAACTCCTTTACAATTTAGTCTCTAGCTCATAAAAATGCAAATTCATGCAATTTAGTCCACACTAATGCTAGCCAAATATCATCTATACTTATAGCAACCGTTACATTTCACAAATTCACACATTTCACCACATAAATTTCACTTTTCTCAATTTAATCCCTATTTAACAATTTTCTAAAACTTCATTTACAAAAGTTGTTTATCTAATAACAACCATTCATTTTCTATCACCAAACATCAAAACACATACACATTCATCAATGGTGAAACCTTAATACTTTAATAGTTTCACAAATTAGTCCCTGGGCCAGCTAAATTAAGCTACGACGACTCTAAAAATATAGAAATCATTAAAAATGGGACAAAAACCACTTACATGCAAGTGAAAGTAGCTTGATCGAACACTAGCTATGGCTTCCCTTATTGATTTTGGTTGAGAGTGTTCAATGAAGAAGATGGACACATTTTTTTTAAGTTATTTTAATTTTATTTACCCAATTACTATTTTAACCTTTTAATTAACCTTTGTAAATCACTTATATGATGTCCATCTTTGTCCAGTAAGTATATTAACGGTCTAATTACCATATAAGGACCTCCACTTTAAAGTTCTATAGCCATTAGACACCTTTAGCTAATAGAACTCAACTTTTACACTTTACGCGATTTAGTACTTTTTATCAAATTAAGCATGCAAACGATAAAATTTCTTAATGAAATTTTCATACAGTTCTATTATCATACCATAGAAATTAAAATAATAATAAAATAAATATTTTGACCTTGGATTTATGGTCTCGAAACTACTGTTCCTATTTCACTGAAAACAAGCTGTTACAAGGGGCTTCCGGGGCTTCTCGAGCCGAACATGGGTCTCCGACGACCGAAAAAGGTAAGAAAAAATATGTCTTTTAAGTTTTTCTACTTATTTAAAAAAATAAATCAAAAAGATCACATTTTGTATTTGATTTTTTTTTATTTTCTGATTTTTTTTTCTATTTCTCTGAATTCGATTTTTATTAAAAACCAAAAACAACCCCTTTACAATCTATTTTTTAGGCTTTTTATAGTTGATTTACAATGTTATTTTTATATTTTTCTACTGTTTCTTGTGTGTTGTTGATGTTCTTGCTTTTCCTTTTTGCAGGCGTCTCTGGAGTCAACCGACAGGATGAAGCAATTGACGATGGTAGACCTCGGGGCACGAGTATGCTGACATAAGGGGCGTGCGGTACCAGGCTAGGGTTCCTTTTTTTTCTAAAAATTGTTTAGGTTTTTGGGTCATTTGGGCCATTAGAGTTTTCATTGATTTAGGCTTAGTTTGGATGGACGGTGTGTTTGCCTCCGGTGAGGTTAAAAATAGCGGTGGCGATGAGATTGGATACTGTAGTAGTGAGATTGGAAAGGTGGAGTGTGTGTTTGGATTCAAACGCAGCTGTAGAGGTGAGATGAAAATAAAAAATAACTATTAAGTACATCAGGTTAGAATTGATATATAATAGAATTTTTTTAAAATTATTTTACTTTTATAAAATTATTAAAATATGTGAATTTATAAAATTCATTTAATAAAATATTAAAATGCGTCTTCTAATATTTTATTATAAATATTTTAATGAATTATATAATCAATTTAAATTATTTATTAGATAAAATGGTAAACTACAAAAATAGTCACTTTTGTTTACCTCAGGTTACATTTTAGTTAGTTATGTTATTATTTTGTTACGAAGTAATCACTCTTCCGTTAAGTTCCGTTATCTCTCAAACAGTAATCCTACATGGCAGTCGAACTAGATTTTAAGTATATCTGTTAATAAATAAAGTTGTACTTATTTATTAACTATATTTTTTTGTTTTATTTTCATACATCTATTCATTTACGTGTAATTTTTATTAATTATATTTCTACTTATTTTTCATATATTTATTAAACTATATAAAATTAAATATTATTAAAATAAAAAGTATTAAATAAATATAATGATTTATTTAAAATAGAAATCATCTAAATTATTTTAAATTTTATTTTAAAATCTTAAATAAAAACTAATAAATAATAAATAAAACTACAATCTTTAAAATAAAATGAAGACATTAAAAGACAACAATTGAAGGAAGGCTAAAATAGGAAGTAAAGTCCAGTGAGATTTAACTGGAACTTTTTTCACCAGTGAAAATTTTTTATTTCACTGATGGTCACTATAGCTTACTGTACTGAAGTTTGTTATCCAAATAGAGAGCACCAGTGCGATTGCACCAAAAAGGTGATTAAACGCACTGCGCTGGAGCAAAATCGGTGTTCCAAAGGCACCCTTAGACTATTTGGGCCTGATGTAAATGGACTGTTATATGGACTTTTGATTTTTTTGTTTTATTTTTTATTTGATTTTTGTTTGGGCCCGGGCTAAATTGGGCCTCTACACAAGTCAATATATAGTGAAGTTTATATTATAATTCTTGAAGGATTTAGAATGTTAGAAGCATATAAAAATTCTTGAAAAATTGTTCATTACTTTTGCATAAATATTTACTGGTTTGATTTGAATATATGTATTTTTATAAAATGATCATGATCAAAGTTTGTAATGATTATTTTTCATAAAGTTCTTCGCCACCTATGACATTCAAAAGAATGATTATATAAACGTTTAGCAAATCTCTTCAAGTTATGATTTGAAAAATTAGTATTTAAGATTATGTGTTATTGTCATGAAGAGGAGTAAATACGAGTTGTACTCTTTTTCTCTTAATTGATGTGTTGTCCTATTGAGTTTTCTTGGTAAATTTTTTAATAAAGCAGCATGTTATGTGTATTATAGATATGTGTACTCTTTTTCCTTCACTAAGGATTTTTTTTCCCAAGGGTTTTTATCATAGTAAGGTTTTAATGAGGCACATTATCTATCAATGGATATCCAAAGAAAATTTTTATAAATATTATTATTAAGTGGGTGTCCATAAGGATAAGAAATTTGATATACATAAGGACTCTAATGTTCATTAAGAGTAAAATTTTATAGAATTTATATTTCTTATGTCTATAAATATAAACTTTGGAGAAAAGATTGTAAATATCCATATTGATGAATAAAATATGTACTTTCCTTGTTCTTCTATTTCTCTTGTTCTTAACTCTCTCTTTATTCATTATTTTATAACAAGTATTAGATTTTGCAAGGTAAATTTTAGTGCCAAATATATAGTAACGTAAGTTTATGACAATTTTTTGAAATTGTAACGTTATTTTAAGTGTCACATAGAAAATTCGCCACTAATTGGTTAATTTTTTTATCAATTTTTTTATATATATTTTTTATTTTTATAATTTTTTATTTTTTAAGAAGTATTTAATTTTCTTAAAAAAGTAATCTAAATGACACATCATCATTGACATATCATGCCACGTCAACCACATCATCATCTGAGGTGGCATGCCATGTTGGACAAAAAAATTAATCTACTATTTCCCTTTAGCCTTGTTTAAAAAATTTTGCAATGTTAAGGATGAGATTGAAACAAAAGAAAACGTAAGGGTGGATTTTAGAGTCATACCTTTATTTAGGCTTCTGCAAGATGTTTGTAGGCAATGAAGTGAGTTTGAGGGTGGAAAAAACATATTTGAAAGCAGTAGAGCAAAAAAAAAAAAGCTGAAGTTTGAAGAATACATATTGCCTTTCCAAGCTGCAACGTGGACTTAATGGCATCGCGACTTTACTTCAAAATATTTTTATTTTTTAATTATAATAATAAGATAAAGTGTGAATAATAAACGAGGTTATTGCTACTCAAATTCAAATCATATCTAGAACAATAAATATCTTTAACTATCATGCCATAATATGAGTTTTTCAAATTTCTATTTTTAAATCTTATGGCAAAGTGATTTTTTCACCTTGGCTCATGATTTTACCGTAAAACAAGTGGTTTTTTAGTTCGTAAGATGGTGATGTCATTTTTAGTTTTGAAAATATTTTCCTTAAGTTCATTTTTCGTTTCATAGTTTTTAAGACAACATTCAATTCTCGATTCCCTTGTGGAGAATTATTTAATATTAAGTTAGCTTTATTCGTTTCTCTTTTACTATGCTTTATTTTAATTTGTGGCCTATAAATCTACAATAAACTAATCTGATTATATGGTTGGGAAATCTTTAAACTAATGGTTTATTAATAGAACTAGAATCAAACATTGATTTAGAAAAGATAGTTGTAATCTAATCCTCTTGATTTGTGCTCATGTTGTTAGTAGTAGGTGAGAGATAGATTAACGAAAAAATTAAGAAAAAGTGAATTGAGAGCCACCCACACACTCTATACTAACAATCTAATAATAAGTTATCCAAAATTGGTTCCAAGCAACAGCCTCTAGTCAGCGGTCACAATAGTCAAGTGGGAAGTCAGTAATTGTAGTACGTCACTTGGAGACAATTAAGAAGACATGTCAAGTAATAATTTGTGTTATGATTAATTGAAGATGATCCTTAATCACTACATTCGTAAATTAAGATTAAACAATCCAATTAATATTCTATTGCTTTTGCTTACTTTAATTGCTTTTATTTTCACACTATTTATATTTACTTGTTTTATTGACTTTTTACTTTTATTAGTAAATTAGTAAATTGGTGAGTCGAGTTAATTAATTGACATAAGTTACACACTTTCTAACGAGCTCAATCTTCATAGTATACTTTAAGGAATTTATTTCGTTGTGGTTATTACTTAACAATAATATTATGCACTCGGTTACTATTTTGAAGTAATAAATATTTATTTTTTCACTGAATTTTTATATATTATTTACCACTGATCAGATAACAAATTACTGGAATACGTTCATAACTAAATGAAACATCAAAGAAACTATCCCCAAATTTACAGATCTTTTTTTCCCTCATAAGCGGTTCTCTAATATCTAGCTGAACTCGGATTCTCATTTACTTATTCAAATTGCTAAAATCATAATCATAGCCCAAGAACATGCCTATTACAATACCCAAATTTCTTTCCAAATTTTCAGATGCAAACCGGGGTGGTAACTCTTGAGTATGTACCTAAAAAAGCTTGCAAAAAACATCAACATTCTTTGGATTTTCTCCCTTAGATAACCGATGAATGAGTGATATGCAGTTATTAAAAGACCAAGGACAATCATCTTCTTGAAATCAACAATGCAAAAAATTGAATAAGATAAAGGCTTGCATCTCCAATAGGTTTTTTCCAAGCACCTTGAATCGCTCTCCACAGGGATAAGAGACTTCTTTCCATGACTGCAAAATTGATTATTCTTTCCCCTAAGAACTTACCTAGAAGACAGAGATCATAACCAATATCCTTTCTGTGAATCTCATCCGAGTTGATGACCAACTCAATCTCTTCATTTTCCCGTATTAACAGGATTTGAAAATCGAATCCCATACTTCATTGGGAATAAAATGAAGCTCAAAAAACAAATTGACTAGCAATACATAAACATGCACTCAAACATGATAAAAACTTGCACTCTTAAAGAGAGAAAGAAGAGAGAGGCAAGACTTTTTAATCTTCTTCCATTTGATCTATTGTATTTGATATTTAATACATATTAGACATCTCTTCTCTCAATTTTGTAAATGTAACCTAGGTTAAAAGTTACCACAATTTTAAACTCAAGAATTCGACATGGCATGATCCAAAGGTAACATACTGTTCCTTTTTTTAAGATTCTCATTGATTTGCACTTTAGTTACCATCTGCAAGCAAAGAGTGCAAAATTGATAATTTCGGAAAATGGGATAATAATCATTGTAAACGGGAGATAACTCTTTATACAAAGATGATTTTAATAATAAAATTAAATTTAACAAACAAATTATATAAATGCGGTAGTAGGATTTAATTACCAGCCAAAATCTTTTTTATTTTTAACTTTTTATATTCGTTTTAAAGTTTGATGATTATTATTTTCAATAATATTATACTTTCTGGATGTTGCGGAAATCTTTTAGTGGATGTATTGCTACAAAAGTCAGCTGCCTCATCATCAATTTGTGTTCATCCCCCACATGATGACGATTATTATCAAACTAGATATATATTACTTTCCTTTGTTAATTCCATTTTAATTTTGTGAAATAAGTCCTCCTTTTCTCTCCAACATTGCATTGCATAGGACAGGAAAGCGAAGCTTGCTTTTTTGAATGATACGCGAGTGGGGTGGAGACCCTTTGAATCAAATATCTCACACTCCTATAGTCTGCAACCTCTCTTTTTTTTCCTTTTTTCTTTTTTTTAATTTCTCTTGGATCGAAGTGAACGCTTTTCTTTTGCTTTCTATATATTCTTTCATTTTTGGCTTCACCTCCCAGTTGCAGATGCATTTATTATTATTGCAAATATAATTGCTGCTATCGCAATCGTATGGATAATGGCTTTCCCTCCACAACATGTTCAATAAATTCCTTCCTATCGCCCTCTCATAATTTATTGGGATTGCCGCTTGGAACTTTGTGTGGTATTTGAAATAACCATTGCTTCCATGTTGCTTTGCCCCTTCGTAATTTATATATCGAATCTCGTCAAGAGCGAAAATCACTGACTAGGAGCTAGCTATGACCCATAACTTAACATCGACATGATCAAAATATCAAAAAATTTAACACAAAAAGGAAAAAGAAAAAAAGGGTACCCAAATCACAATATCTAGTAGTATAAGACTCAGAAACCAGAATATCTGTTTATCACACAAGTAATTTAGGGCTCATCATCTCCTATGTGAAAATCTAAGGCCTTTTATTTGGAGTTGGAGATGATTTTGATTACTTAATCAGCTAGGAAATCAACTCCAATTTAGGAAATTTTCCTATAATACGAGTTTAACTTTCTTTTATAAATAATACTAGTTCAACTTAAATGGAATTAAAAAATTATCATATTTATATATGTACACTTTAAAATAACTCTTATTAACTTTTTAAACCTAAATTAAAGAAAACCCTAAACTTGTTTTCCTATTATTAAATGTTGTTAAGGAAAATCGAATTAGTGCTTGATATTTTTAGGATTAAAAATAACTTTTTAATTAACACTGATAATTAATTAGTATTATTTCAACTCCTATAATATTACTAATCTTTTTGCTTTTTCTTGGTACTAATTTTTTGCTGAAGTAAACAAGTACATGTATTGTTTTAAAGAACAAGTGAATAACATTTTAGATATATAAGAAAATATAGATAAACTTATATCTACAAAGTACTAATAAGACACCCAAAAAGGAGAATTTATAAAGTAAAAGCAACTTAGCTTCCCTTCACCCATCGCTATATACCTCAAATCATTCAAAGCGTGTTGGCGTTCATTCATTCAGCCCCCAATTAATATCTTAATTGACCTGCAAAATCATAAATCAAAACAACGGAATCACAATCAAACAAAACCATTCCAAGTATACAAGAATATAATATGGAAGTTGACAATTAAAATCAGAAGAAGTCAGGAAAAAGTAAGTTTCACAGGCGTGGGACAAGGGAAAGGAACGTGACATGCAATATCTTGAAGCTGTTGTTAAATGGCACTTGAACGAATTGAACTTAAAAAAAAAAAAAACAAATTGGGGAAGCTGTAAGCAAACTGTGAGGTTGATTGAACCAGACAATAAACATTACATGAAAAAGAAAACAACTCCCCATAAATAAATAAAAATTGGGTTTTTTGGGATGCAATCCAAAACAAAACTGGTGAAAAATTCATTACTGGCCATCAAAACCAGACATTAAACTATCTACAGTTTCAAATACATCATAAAGATTAGCGTTTTTTGGTTCTTCTTCTTCAATGGATAAAACTCTTCTAATTGGTCTTCGCCAATCCAAAATAGGTGAACAGCTTATGATGCTGCGTTCCTGCTATTGCAATTGCCAGTGTTCCCACTTCTAACGTAAATCTGAATATGGTTGCCATGATGAACACGATAACCATAGCAAGGAATATTGTTTGTGGTTGATTTCTTGGAGGAGCGGAGAGGGAAAGCGACGGGGGGAGTCCTGGGGATATGATGTACGCAGGAAGACCGGGGAGTTGATGACGATGAAGATGAATTTGAAGATGAAGTGGATGATAATGATAAGGACGAGGATGATAGAGAAATTGATTTTGTGGTTGATTTTGGCATCCCAAGGAAAGCTCGTATCTTTAAAAAGGATGCAGGCGATGCCAACCGATCGTATTCCTCGATGAGGTAGGCGAGCTCTTCATCGGAAGTAATCGAAACCAGCGCGTCCAATTCTTCTGTTGGCAACTGGCAACGTAAACTCACCGATGTTCCACACATCTCCCCCATCTTCAACGACAACTCTGCACCACATTACACAATTTTGATTCTCAATTATTTCTTTTCAAAAAAAAACTTGGCAGCTAAAATACTAAAAAGAATACTGACCGAAGAAGGAAATAGAGCGATCAACGACGAGTACACGGGTTTCGCCACCATGATAATAGAGTTTACGGTCAGGATAACGAGGAAGGATTTTACCGCGGTAACTGCAGAGGAATTTGATAGTAGGTTTATGGTTAGGGTGAAGCATGGTTTTTCCGGGATTGAAAGTTGAAAGACAAAAGAAAAGAGTCACAAGGATAGGTTTTTCGGAGAAGAAGAAATAGGATGCCTTCGAAGAGGTTTTTTTTTTTTCACTGGCGCAACCCTATATTTATATATTATTTAGGGTCAGACTATTAAAATAGTCATTTATACTATATTTTAGTCATTTATGTTTAAAATGTTATATTTTAATCACTTATAGAAAATGTTATATTTTAATCACTTATATTAACGTGTTATAATATTTTAATAACTATTTTAATAGTTTATCATATTATTTATAGAAATTATTTCGACAATCATGGAAGCTTATTGTACGAGTGAAGTGATATAAAAAAATTTGACTATTATGGTTATGGGGTTAAGGGCCTAACTAGGGTCTAACTGGTGCCTGGTCCCCTAAAATGAGAAATTTTCATTTAAATATTTTAAAATTGAAAAAATATATGCTATTAAAATTATAAAATTACATTTTACTATAGTAAAAATTATAATTTAAATTCGTCCCCTAAAATATTTTATGGCTTTGTCCTTGATTATGGTTATTTATTTCGAGCAGAACAGTGGCAATTGGCCTGCCACGTCATCCTAAAATGAAATTTTTTTATTTAAACTCTTTTATAATTTATAAAATTTTAAATTAATAATAATAAAATTATATTTTAAATTTTTTAAAAATAATAAAAATTTATTTTAAGTTTTAAAAAATTATAAAAATATAAATTATTAAAATAATTTTACTATTGTAAAAATATACCATTTAATTTCATATTGAAAAAATTTCCTAAGCATAAACCTTCTCTTAATGCACTTAAGTCATACTGAAAATATGAAGTTACAACTCACTTATACATGTCATTCACGATATATTTCAATTCTCATAAACTCTGAAAACATTAAGCTTTGTTTAGTTTTTAAAAATAATTTATATTTTCATTTTTTATTTCTTGAGAATTAAAAAACACAAACAAAGATTTTTTTCCAATAACACATGTTTCAGACACTAATTTTGATGATAGAAATATGATAAATAAAATTAAAAAATTACAGTAATAACTTTTAATTTTTTTCAAAAATTATTTTCTAAATTTTCCTCTAACGTTTTTCATTTTTCAAGAAAATGTAAACAAAAATATTTTTTATATTCTAAAATCTAATGGAAGTAAAACAAATACAAAAATCGGGATAAAAAAAATAACTTCTTCCCTCAGAAATTTAGTAACTCAAGAAATTTACAAGTGACTCCTAATTTTTACAATATTTTAATGCAATGTTCGGAAAATGAAGTTGAAGAATTGAATAAATTTTATTTGTTACAGAATTCAAAGATATATATTATAAACTAGTTTGAAATATCGTGGGATGCACGAGTTTTTTTTTTTTTTGTATTGATATTATAATATTTTATAATTTTAATTTTGTTTGAATCAATTAATTATTTGAAAAAAAGGTAATGATATTTGAAAAATATAATTTTATTTTAATAATGTTATTAAACCGTGTGTTTATTTAAAAATATATTTTAAATTTAATAATTTACTGTAAAATAATTTTAATATTGTCAACCTTTGTTTATTTTTAAAGATATATTTTAAGTTTAAAATTTTACTAAATATATATTTGTTGAATTTGCTTTATAGCTTATATTTTTAGTGTATATTTAATATTCTCTGTGTATTTTAATATATACACATTTAGAGTGTGTATTTCTTATAATTTATTTAACCTAAAATAAATTTTTTAAAATCCAAAATAAAAAATTTATCATGGGGCACTTGTGTGTGGAAAAAAATTTATATAATAAATTTATAAAAAGAATTGAAATAAATATCAAATGTGGCTTTAATTGAAACGGTGAAGTTGAGTTTATAAATGCAATAAAGTCTTAAGTTCAGATTTTATCATACATATTTAGTTTTATATAAAAAGGCAATACTACCCTCAAAATAATATTTGTTACTTTATAAAGAGGCATAATATCAAATTTAGCCATCACTGTTTACATCTTTTTTCAATTTGGCTCTTATTCTTTTTTAAGATAAATTTGACCCTAAACTTTTCAAAAAGAGTCAAATTACTTTTTTAACATAAATAAAACATTAATTTTTAATGATGTTGGCATAACAACCCACGTAGTAGTCCATGTATATTTCATGTAGACATGACACTATTTGTCTTATATGCCACATCAACAAATAATTTAAAATTTATAAAAATATTGAACAAATAATTGAAGTACATGTGAATTGCATGCGGGTTGTCATATTTAAAAATTTGACGATTTAGTCAGTCATCTAATGAAAAAAAAATAATTCAATTCTTTTTGAAAGATTAACTGCCAAATTCAACTCTTTAAAAGGTTAAGAAACAAATTTAGCTTAAAAAATAATAAGGGCCAAGCTAAAAAAAATGTAAACATTGATGGCTAAATTTGGCATCACGCCTTATAAAAACAAAAGGTTTTTTATTACTCCACAACTGAGTTGAAATCTGATAAGTAAGTGACACAAACTCAACAAAACAGTTAAATATATAGATAGATTATGGATATTGTATTTGTACGTGCTTTATTACATAATTTTAAAATACTTTTTATTCAAAATTATCTTTTGAAATTCAATTTTGTTATACCTCTACCCTGACTTGAACATGTGGTAGCACGAGAGGCAACTTATGGATCATGAATCAAACCTATCATGAATCCAACTAGTCATTCATGACCAACCACCCACAGAAGGGGTCACTTGCTTTTGGCCACTTGTTACAAGTTGTATGTAATAGCCTATTTTCAGTGAAATCAAAACAATGGTTTCGGGACCACAAATTCGAATCTAAAAAAGAAATTATTTGAATATTATTTTATGGTCTGCATTATGATAGGAAAATTGTATAAAAATTTCGTTAAGAAAACTTTACCGATTACATGTTTAATTGATAAAAAGACTAAATTGCATAAAATGAAAAAGTTGAATTCTAGTAGTTAAAAAGATCAAATAGCTATGGAATTCAAAGTTTGAGGTCCTTATATGGTAAATAGACCATTAAGAGAAGTTAGTAGATAAGGATGATGATTCATTCATGGAAATTTAATTCAAGAAAAAGACTAAATTAGAAAGGTGAAATAATAAAAGATGATATTTTAGTTAAATAAGAAATATCATCATTTTATCATCATCTTTCCCAAATATTTTCATGGAAACCCTAGCAAAGAGAAAAGCATTCAAGCAAGCTTAATTTGATTAATTGGGTAAGTAATCTTGTCTCGTTTTTAGTAATTTTTATATTTTCGAGATCATAATATCTTAATTTAGCTTTCTCAGGGATTAATTTGCAAAGTTATGAAAGTGCTAGGGTTTTGCCATGGATGAGTATGCATGAATTATGAATTTTTATGGTAGAAAATGAAAGGTTGTTGATAGATAAACAACTTTTGTAAAGTGAATTTTGATGAAATTGTGATTTAGGGACTAAATTGTAAAAATGTAAAATTCATAGAAAAATTCTATTTTTTTTGAAATACATGGGATGATATTGTGATATATGAAAATTGGCTAAGCTTGGAATAAGGATTAAATTGCATGAATTTCATCTTTCGAGCCTAGAGACAAAATCATCATTAATTACAAATATAGGGGCAAAATGATAATTTTACCTAAGATGTGAATTGAATAGATATGAGTATGAAATTGTATTAAATTGATCTAAATTTACTCGTATAGATCCGGATAGACCAAATATAGAATTGAATCAAGGAAAAGAAAAAGTAACGGATTAGTAGCATACAAGTTCACGAAAGTTGTCGAGGTAAGTTCGTGTAACAAAATTGTGTATATTTATATGTTTGAATTGAATGTGTTTATGTGAATTTTATAAATGTCATAAATATATGAAAAAATCACATATCCGACAATGCCCGAAAAATGTCAAGTCCTGTTTGAATAAATGAAAATCGATGGATACAGGATTTCCCATATTGGTTGTGGTTCTGCATATGTTGTGAACACACCACAGCTCAAAAGAGCGTCCCGTTATAAGCCCTCTCAAGATTCCCATTATATTGTTCTTGCGAGTTTCCCGTTACATGGTTCTTGTGAGCATCCTAATCGGTATTGACCCTACATGTGTTACGGTCATACCGCAGCTTTTTATAAGCATCCTATTATATGATCGGTTGTGATCTGCATATATTATAGACTCAAACACAGCTCTTTGTGAGTGTCCTGATATGGCTCGCTTGAACTTCCTAACTATATGGCTATCCGGAGCTCTCTGATAATAACTCTTCGGAGTTACTTGTTAAGCTCAATGAGCTTTCTATTTTAAACTCTTATGAGTTTCCTATTATTTAACCCAGATAAGCTTCCTGATAAGCTCTTTGTGAGCTTCTCGATTAAAGGCACTTTGTGAGCTTCCTGTTAGTGCTAGCTTGAACTTTCTGTTAAAGGCTATCTAGTACTTCCTGATTAAGTGCTCTTCGGAGCTACTCGTTATAGGCTCTTTGTGAGCTTCCCGTTATACAGCCCGGATAAGATTTCCGTTATATGGCTTGAGAGAGATTTCTATTTATGTGCTTGTATAAGCATTCTCGAATATGAATTGACAAAATTATAGTATTATACACTTTTTGTGTACTAATGTATCCATCGATATTTCAAATGATTCAACGGGTGAAATTTTTATATATTTTGAGATAAACTCTAAAAGAATTGCTTACTGAATTTTCTTGAAAACATATGCAAACACAATATTTGATGAGCTTATCCTTGTTATTGTTAATTACATGAAATACTTGGCTAACATGTTTGATGAGATTATGTGTGTTAGACTAATTGCCAAATTACTTTGGATGTGTTTTGTATACTTACCTTAAGTGATAATATTTGGTAAGTTACTTTTTTGTTATACGAACTTACTAAGCATTATAAGCTTACTCTATTTTATTTCATCTGTTTTATAGTTATACGAAGCTTGTTAAGGTTGGAAGCCGATCAGAGCCACATCACACTATCAACTGCTCTTTTTCGGTAAAAATATTAAATCAACTTTGGTATAATGGCATGTATAGGTTAACTTGGCCATGTTGGCATATAAATGAGTTTGGTTGATAATAGTCATTTAAATGGCTTAAGTTTAGTATATTTTGAGATGTATATAATTATAGCCTTAACATGTTTGATGTATGGAATTTGAAATGGTTAAATAATGGTAAGTATTTAGATGAATAGATTAAGATAGCATATTTGGTAAAATATGCTTATATGTGAATTTGATCAATTAGGTAAGATTGAGTATATGAGTACAGGTGACGAAAATATCATGCATATGACTTGGTTTTGGCTTGGTTTAAATGTCTTGTGTTGGATTGAGAATGTTTTTAAGTGTTCATGTAGGTGGAAGACAAGATTGGGTGAGAAATAATGCTTAGAAATGACTTTATTTTGTCCAAACGGGTAAAGACACGGACGCGTGTCTCAGCCCTGTGTGACACACGGCCTAGCACATAGGTGTGTGACATGGTCGTGTGTCCCCTGCATATTAAAAATTCAAAACAGAATGCTCAGAATTGATCACACAGCCTGGCATACGAGCGTGTGGTTTGGTTGTGTGACCTTTGCAGTTAAATATATTACAAGTCAAAGAGTTACACGGGCTGGGGACACGGCCGTGTGCCCTATTTCAAATACCACATGGCCTAAAACATGAGTGTGTCACTTAGCCGTGTGAACCACACGGCCTGACCACACAGGCGTGTGTCCCCTGCACCTAGGAGAAATTTTGAAAATTCACGAAAAATTTTCTAAGTACCCGATTTAGTCCCGACTTGTTTCTAATGTTTATTTTAGGCCTCAAGGGCTCGTACAAGGGAGTTTATGACTAATATCTGGCATGTATGTTAAATAATATGAAATGAATGTATTTGATTCTGTTCATTCCGATCATACTCCGTAACCATGTTCTGGCGACGAATATGGGTTAAGGGTGTTAACACCCCCAACCTGACTTAGGAGTTTCGACTAAGTCGAAAGCATTAAATTTGATCACCGAAGTGATCTTGTAAAACCTCTCTTTTACTTGTGTTGATTTGTATAAAAAATCGCTCTTTTGTTTTCAGGAAAAGCATTCATTAATTTAAACCGATTTTCCTTAACAATTCAATTACAATATTATTATTGTGGCGTTTCTGAAAAATGGTTAAGGTTTTCAAGAAAAAGACTTATCAAATCTTTAAAGTATTTTGCCAAGCAGGGGAAACATTTAAAGTAATGGTTTTTTAAACCGAAAACCATGCAAATATCAGAGTTTTAATTAAGTATCATGCTTAAAATAAATAAGTTAAACAATTCCTAAACCTAAGTTATAAAAGCGAGGAAAACTTAATAATTACAACCCAAAAGAGAAAATGATTAAAGAAACTTTTAAAAGCAAAATAAGCTGCTTAATCTGAGGTTCCTCCAATGCCACTTTGAGTCCTTAGTTTTCTGTGCTACTTGAGAGGAAAGGAAGGGGGAATGAGTTTATAACAGTTCAATGCGAGACTAATCTTAAACCACTACATATAAACGTTCAAACAATAAAATATTTAATTTATAACATAATAACAATTTAAGCATAATGTAAGGAACATATAATAAATCAATGCCTATACAGAATATATTTATGATGTAATACAGATGCAAATTTCCCACCTGTCCATCCTAACTGCCCTCGAGCATTGCTTGACACACCAAGAGCCCACATATCAAAAACTGACCATCCCAGGTTTAATTTTCAATGATGATGTTCATTCACTTGTCATATGTGACGATGACTTTTACTACAATAACTTACCATCCTAGTTGTCTGATTTTGATGGCTTTTTACTACAATAATTATCATCTCAGTCGACCCGATTTAGTGGTTTATTAACCTACCATCTCGGCTTATCCGTTTTGGATGACATTGTCACCTACTTCGTGTAGTACTGACTTTCGATGTGGACGTAAATTGTCATTGTCTCCTATGGAATTCTTCTGCCCTCCATACCATTTTCATGTTCTTATGCACATATACTTACTAAATTATGCTTTTCATCATCAATCGATGCTTACATTTAATATTTCATACTAACATTAATGGCATGTTATCAGGCATTCGTTCTCATGAATTTCACGTATGCAAATAATTTAAGAATTAAAAACAATTTAACATATACAGTATTTTTGTGTGTTATAACATGCTTGGGTTACTTAATACATATATAACCAATTCATATGTCGGGTTTGCACATATATGGTTTGCATAACTATTTCATATAGGTTTACATGATAACCATCAAGGGTTCGTACGTATTCACTAAGGGTTCGCATATTGCTAAGATATAAGTTTGCATAAAAGTCATATAGGTTCAAACATGAGTTCGCATATTAACCTACAAGGTTCACATACTACAATATATAGGATTTGCATAGCATGACCTAAGGTTCGTATGTCATAATCCTAGGGTTCACATGTCATAGTCCTAGGGTTCGTATATAATAGGTTCACTTGTCATAATCCTAGGGTTCGCATGTAATAAGTTTACATTATTATTCTAAGAGCTCGCATACAAATTCCTATACAGTTTTGCATATGGTTTCACAATAGGGGCTTACCTATAGGAACTCACACAAGAAGCTCGCACAGATGGGTTTGCACATAAGTGTTTGCACATACAAGTTTGCACATCTGGTTCACACCTAGGGGTTCGTTGGGTGTTCACACAAAGGGGGTTTACATGCAACAGTTTACTTACTTGCTAACTTATCAATTAAATTATATACAACGACTTAAGTTTAGATCCCACACTTGGTTTGAAGTCACAAAAACCTTAATATGAAAGAGGAGATTGATGATCCACTTGGGGTAGAAGGATGATTTTGAAAACCTTAACTCCTTTTTGCTTAAAATTTTGATTTGGAAAGAGAAGAACTTGGGGGTGTTTTTATTGAAATTTGCTAGGTAAAAATACTAAGGTTTGCTTTAAAATTAGCTATTTATAAAACTCTTTTTCCCCAATTGAATTAGGTTTTAAGAATTCACATAGAATTAGGATTATTTTAAATTAAGGGCTAAATTAAAAAATAGTTTTTGGCTGGGATAATTTATAAATTCAACACTTTTATGGTGTAAAAATAGAAAAATAAAATATTTTCGCTAAATGCACACAAAGAGGCTGAACTAGAAGGCTCATTCTTGCTAATTTCTTAACAAAAATAATTTTTAAGCATATTAATTCTCTTACCCTATTTTTTAATAAAAATCTAATTTTTATCTCTATTTAGGCCCATTTTTAGAATGTGACATATGTTTTTCATTGGGGCCATTGAAAAGCTACTAAAAAATAACAATGTCCTATTACCTCAACAAAAGGGATAACGAAATATGAGCTCATACTTGAATAGAAAAACTAATTAATATGGAAAAGTTCTAATGCATGTATCATGCCACTATTTTTAAGATTATATTCGTCTGCACAGTATATTTCGATGTTTAAAAAAATTAACTACTTGCATTTTGCACTACCAAAAATAGTCCATTGAGACATGTATAACAAAATATCAATTTCTATAAAAAATTCTACAATAATTCTTTATATTGCCATCTAAGAATAGTAGAATATAGAAGGAGAATAGAAAAAACACCTTTTTTAAATTTTTGGTGTCACATTAATTTCCTTTTAATTTAAAAAATACTAGTAATTGAAGACCAATTTTTTAAAATTTAAAGGGAAATTTTAAATGCGAAAATATAAATATTTTTTAAAAAGTACTTGAGAAAATATATATGGGTGTCGACCATGGCAGCATCGACACCAAAAAAATATTTTTTTATTTCCAACTCAATCACAAAATAATGATTATATGATGATAGACTTTGGTACTAGTCATCGGGGTGCCGACACTGCTTGGTACTATATATTTCAAGTCATTTTTGTTATAACTTTATAACTTAGGTGATTTTTGTAAATATTTATTTTGGGTTAGTTGGGTAAAAGAAGTGGACATTAAGGCAGGACGAAACAATTGGGCCTTAATGGCTGCGAGGAAAATAGCAGAAGAGGGAACTGGGCCTTAACGTCTAAAACATAGCGATCAATGAAGCTAGCCCATTTCAATCAATGCCCAGAAATTGGCTCCAAATATAACTCCCTTTTAATTTTTCTCACATCTTCGAAAACCTAGTAAGTAATAAATATTCGCCCTTAAATTCCAATTATATCCTTAAGTACTACTTTCACACTCTCATGAAATGTTTGATTATGATACTAGGGAAAACACTTCCTATGTGTCATGGTAGGGCGCGAAGAGATTACTAAATGGCACATGCAGGAGTGACAAATATATTTATAAAACAAAGATTATGATATTTTATGTTGAATTAAATTTTATATGAAAATATCTTTATTATTTTGTAAAATGATAAATTTTTAGACGTATTGATAAGTGATATCATGAGTCATGTTTGGTGAGCTGGAAAATGAAAAAGGCAAGGAATGGGATAATGCCACTATTGGCATTAATTAGTGTTGGAATATGTGGCTTTCAGCTTTCTTTACTCCAGCTTTCGGGTCCCAACCTTTTCATTATCTATCTGACAAACATTAAATTAATCAATTATGTGAGTGAAATTGACTTCATCCACACCATTTTGGGTTGGGTTTTTCTTTTTTTTTTTAATCATTTCTGATTTTATTTAACAATGTGGTTTATCAGGTTTTCTACCCAATTAATATTAAAAAAAAAATTTAAATCACATATTACAAAAATTATGTATCAAAACTATATATTCAAATGGATGGAGGGTGATGTATAGGTGACACCAACCTAATTCTGACATATTTTTGTTAAAAAAAAATATAGGGGTGTGGTGCCTATCTAATAGGCGGCACCAATGACCCCTATCTAATAGGCGACACTGGTGGTGCCTATCTGATAGGCGGCACATCTAGTATTTTTTCCCTCACACTCCTCCATCTGACTCATTTTTGTAAGATATTATTTGGTTAAAAAGAGTTATTAAGGTATGTTTGTATTTATTTTATATTTTCATTCATTCATAATTTATTTTTAATATTTATTGAAGTAAAAAAGTCTATTTATGTTATGTACAAAGAATGTTTTCTTTTTTATGTAATTTATTTGTTATGTGTGTTTTAGGTTTATTAGATTTTTTTATGAAATTTATTTGGCATGTTATTTTGATTATTTTAATATTATTTTTTTATATAGGTAAAAGATGAGACCATTGATATGGAATTTAGAATTTATGAGATAAATTAGGAATTAATTTATATGTTCTAATTTTTTTAAGGTTTTATAATTGAGAATAAGAGTTTATGTTTTTAAATTTTATTTCATGTTTTTTATAAATATTAAAAATGAAATTTCTTTTGAAGTTCTATGCAAAAAAAATTATATTTTTTTAATAATAATTAAGTTGGCATGTTATTGTATATATTATATTTTAAGCCAAAGTATTTTCTTTAATGTCATTTTAAAATAATAATAAAAATATTTGTATTTATTGTGTATCGTTTATGTTATGTTTTTGTTATATTTTTTTATTGGCATGTTATTTTTATTATTTTAATATAAATTTTTTGTTTTTTATGTAGGTAAAAGATTAAACCATTGAGATGGAATTTGTGAATGGGAACATTGAGTTGGAGTTTGAGTTGGAATTTATTGTTAGAGTAGTTAATAAAAAGTGATAGTCTGTCAGTTGTAAAACTGCAGTTGAGCAGTTAGTTTGTTATTCAGTTCACTAAGCTGTATAAATACATGACTATGTTCATATGGTTTCTTAAGCGAAATTAATAAAATTTTCCTTCTTGAATAGTTTTCTTTGTATAGTTTAACATGGTATCAAAAGTCTTCTTCCTGGTAATTTTCTTGTGTTTTCATGGCTCTTTCATCTAGTCCTTCTGTTCATTCCGCTGCACCGGATATGTCTTCAATAGTTTCAGATGGTGTTGATAGTCGATTTCTTTCAACAAAAAAGATTAGTGTCTTTCTTGATGATTCCAATTATCTTCTATAGCGACATCAGGTTCTTCTTGTGGTCAAGACTTATAAGCTTCAAATCTTTCTGGACTCGTGTATTGTTCCTCCTCCTAAGTTGATTTCATATGCGAATGGGGTTCTTCGAGAAAATCCAGCATTTACTCTCTTTGAGCAGCAAGATAGTGCGTTGGCTTCTTGGCTTCTATCATCAGTAAGTTCTACTGTTCTTTCTCACCTTATTGGTTTGGACACGAGTACTCAAATCTGAGATGCGATTGCTACTCTGTATGGAAGTAAAACCACCTCTCGTTTAATGTTTTTCCGCCGAGCCTTGCATTCTCAACGCAAGGGTGATCTCTCCATGAAAGATTTTTTAATAAAGGTTAAAGGTTTTTGTGACAGCCTTGCAAGTTGTGGTGAGGTTATAAGCGAACAAGAGCACATAACTACAATTCTTAATGGCCTTCCACCTGAGTATGAATCGGTTGTTATAATCATCGCAGCAAGTCAACTCCCTTATATTGTTCAAGGTGTCTCGACTATGCTGGTTGATGCTGAGGCTCGACATCGAGTTACTACTCTTGAGGTACCTATTTCAGCCAATGCAGTTACTCATCAGTCTATAGATTCTTCAAGCAATAGGGCTGCTACTCCAGTCTATCGACCATCTACAACTTCTAGAGGTCGTGGACGTGGTAGATCGTCTAGTGCGCGTATTCAGTGCTAGTTATGTGGAAAAGTGGGCCACCTAGTTGATCGATGCTACCCTAGGTTTGACACGACTTACAAAAGTAATGGTTATAGACCTCCTACTACTGAACAGGCGAATGTTTGTATGTATGGGCCAGGTGTTTCTGTTCTGACTTGGATGCCATCTCCTAAGCATGTAACACCATCTATTGTACCTGATTCACAGCCTAGCTGATTCTTTCCACCTGGTTCAGCACCTGCATGGCCAGCTCCCTGTGCTGTTCGTGCTCTGCAGCATGTCAGTTCTCATGCTCCAACTAGTCCTCCGTCTCAAGCGTGTTATGCAACACCTGAGATAGTTAATGACAATGCCTAGTATCCTAATTCAGGTGCTACTCACCACCTCACCAATTCTGCTGGTTCGATAACTGAAAGTTCGTATTATACTGGCCCAGGTAACGTTTTTGTTGCTAATGGTACTGCTCTGCCTGTGTTGTCTACTGGTCAGTCTTCTCTTCTCACTAGAACTCGACCTCTATACTTACGATCTATGTTATTCGTCCCTGGTGTAACTAAAAATTTGTTGTCAGTATCCAAATTTGCTAAAGATAATCAAGTGATGTTTGAATTTCTACCTACACAGTGCCGAATGCATGACATTCAAACTAGAGAGGTTCTCTTACGTGGATCATTACATCATGGGTTGTACAAACTTCAGTTACCGACTACTTCTAGGGTTGGCTCCACTTCAAGCTCAGCTCAATGTTATACTGCACGTGCCTCTGTGCCTTTAAATGTATGGCTTTAAGCTAGGACATCCATGTAAAGATGTACTTACCAAAGCCTTACGTAGTTATAATATTACTTTTGATGATAATAAAGAAATGATTCACTGTGTTGCTTGTCATTTAGGAAAGGAGCACAACTTGTCATTTTTCAGGTCAACTACTGTATATTCTACTCCTCTTCAACTGGTTGTGGCTGATGTATGGGGGCCAGCACCAGTTTTTCGAATGGATGTCGATATTATGTAGCATTCACAGTTGCTTACACGAGGTATACATGGCTATATTTTTTGTGCCAAAAGTCAGAAGTTTGTACGATTTTTTCACAGTTTCTTAAACAAGTTGAGAGAACACTTGGGGTCAAGCTTAAAGCTCTGCAAACAGATGGTGGATGTGAGTTTCAAGTGTTGAAACCCTATCTAGCTCAACAAGGGATCTTGTAGAGGATTACGTGTCCGTATACGTCGACACAGAATAGTATTGTTGAACGTAAGCACAGGCAGGTTGTTGAAGTTAGGCTATCCATGCTGGCTCATGCGTCCATACCATTGAGTTACTGGACTGATGCATTCACAAGTGCAATTTACCTCATCAACCGGTTGCCTTCATCTGCCTTAGGCAATGTGTCCCCATATGAGAGATTATTCCAGCTTAAACCTCATTATCTTGAGCTTCAAGTGTTTGGTTGCCGGTGCTTTCCCAACCTTAGGCCATACAACAATCAAAAACTTCAGTTTAAGTCCATACCATGTATATTACTAGGGTACTCTCCTTTATACAAAGGGTATAAGTGTTTGGCATCTACTGGTCGACTATATATTTCTCGGCATGTCACTTTCCATGAAGATGAGTTTCCTTTTAAAGTTGTCAAATCTCAGGTCACTTCACCTACACTGCCTTCAAAGCCTAGTTCTAAGTTTCTCGTCTTGTCATCGCGTTTACACTCATCCTTACCGTCAATATCTAATCCTACAACCCTTTCGTCCGTACCCACTTTACCTTCTGTTTCTCTTTCTAGGTTGCCTACCTCGTTACAATCTTCTCTTAGCAATTCTGTGTTTAACTCCCAATGCCCCAACGTGTCTAATCAGCCTTCTCTCCCACCTGTGTTACGCCTTAATTCCCATGCAATGGTCACTCGTAGCAAAGCTGGAATTTTCAAGCCCAAGACGTACTTAAGTGTTGCTCCTTCCTTCTCTACTGTGCTGTCTGCTGATGTTCATGAAGCTATACAACACGATTGTTGGAAAAATACAGTAAATAGTGAGTTACAAGCACTGGTTAACAACAATACATGGAGTTTATAGCCTCTGCCTCGTGATCGCAAAGCAATAGGTTGTAAGTGGCTATTTAAGGTCAAACAGAAGGTTGATGGCTCTATAGATCTGTATAAAGCTCGTCTGGTTGCTAAGGGGTTCTCGCAGCATGCAGGCTCTGATTTTAGAGAAACATTCAACCCGATTGTTCGAGCAGTTACCATTCGTACTGTTCTTGCACTAGCAGTCATGAAAGGATGGAGTTTGAGGTAAATTGATGTCAATAATGCCTTTCTTAATGGCAAATTGACTGAGGAAATCTATTGCAACAGCCACCTGGTTTTGAAGTGGTGAGTACTGATGGTCGGTAGCTTGTTTGTAAATAGAATAAAGCTCTATATGGTCATCGCCAAGCCCCACGAGCGTGGTTCCACACTCTCAAACAGTTCCTGGTCGATAGCCTTGGTTTTCATGCATCGAAGGCTGACCCTTCTCTGTTCATTCAAACATCGTCCAATAGCTGCTTGTTGCTTATGGCATATATCGATGATATAATTCTCACTGGTAGCTCTAGCAAGGCCATCGATGCTGTGGTGGTGCAACTTCATAACAAGTTTTCACTTAAGGATATGGGGCATCTTAATCTGTTTCTGGGCATTGAGGTTGTACACACGTCTCAGGGATTGATTCTCAGTCAAACGAGATATATTAAAGAGATTCTCACCAAAACTGGCATGCTAGGAGCTGCACCCACCCCTACACCCATGGTGAGCACCCCCAAGCTGGTTGTGTCTAATGGCAGTCCTCCATTTGTAGATGGTCCGTTGTATCGCAGTGTTGTTGGCATGTTACAGTATCTGTGTATCACAAGACCTGACTTAGCATTTTGTGTTAACAAGCTAAGTCATTATATGAATTCACCTAGTGAGAGTCATTAGAAGGCTGTCAAACGTGTGCTGCGCTATCTCATTGGCACTATGCAACATGGCCTGTGTTTTTCTCAAGGTCCGGTCAACTTAGTTTGTTATTCGAACGCTGACTGGGCATCCTCTGTTGAAGATAAGCGTTCTACAACAGGCTATGTGGTTTATCTGGGTTCAAATCCTATTGCCTGGTCTGAAAAGAAATAGGCAGTAGTGTCACGTTCTTTCTCTGAAGCAGAATATCGCAGCTTGGCTAACTGCATGTCCGAATTGATATGGGTTCAGCAATTGTTACGTGAAGTTGGTATATCTCTCACGCAGGCACTAGTGGTTTGGTGTGATAACACCTTCACCGTGTCTATGGTGGCAAACCCAACTCACTATGCAAGTGTAAAGCATGTCGAAATCGATCACCATTTTGTACGTGAGAAGGTGCTTGAGGGTTCTCTGCAAATAAACTTTGTTCCATCTGAGAATCAGATTGCTGATGTGCTCACAAAACCGATCACTCCGAAACAGTTTGCTGCGTTTCGTCATGCTCTCCAAATTTTTTCGAGTGTTGATGAATTCAAAAGTCAAAGAAAGAACAGGGAGAATGTTAGAGTAGTTAATAAAGAGTGATAGTATGTCAGTTGTAAAACTGCAGTTGAGCAGTTAGTTTGTTATTCAGTTCACTAAGCTGTGTAAATACATGACTATGTTCATATGGTTTCTTAAGCAAAATTAATAAAAGTTTCCTTCTTGAATAGTTTTCTTTGTATAGTTTAACATTTATAAGATATATCTATTTTGCTAATGTAGTATAGCAAAAAATATAATGTGGACAAAATTATTTGGTTTTTTTTTTATAATTAAAAGCAATATATAAAATATAGGTATTTTGATAGATATTTAAAATGAGCCGAATGAGAGAGATTTTTGGGGGAAATATACCAAGTGTGCCGCCTATCAGATAGGCACCACACCCTTATATCTTTTTTTTTTTTAGCGAAATTGTGTCAGAATCAAGGTGGTGCCGCCTATGCACCACCCTCTACCCATTTGAATGTACCATTTTAATACATAATTCTTGTAACATGCCATTTAGGTATTTTTTTTAATATTATTTAAGTAAAAACCCTGGATCATCCATCATTTTTAATTTGAATTAGTCCCAGTTGCAAATTAATTAAATTACTTTTTTTCGGATAAGAGAAGGAATGCAATTGTTGTAATAAGCAAAAAAAGTGGATTTAGCTCGGTTGTCTTCTCTACTGTTGTAAAACCTAATTTCTTGTATTTTAAAGGCGCTCTTCTACTTTAGCTGTTATCTGTTATTTCTTAAAATTAATTTTATGTTTTTAATATAATTAAGTTTAATACACCAAATATTAATTACAAAAATTAGATAAGATGATAAAAATTTATTTTACCTTAATTAATAGTTGAGGATTCAATCCTTATTTTGAATATAAAATAACTTTAATACTCATAATTTACCTATAAAATATAAAAAGTTAATTATTACACTTACTCCCATAAATATTAAATACTTCAATAAATAAATAAAACACCAAATGCTTGTGAATTCTTTTAATTCCACCTCTACCTACAGAATAATATCCTAAAAATAGATAAATAATTATTTAAAACATTAAAAGAAAAGAAGATGTGAGAAAATTAGTAGATGGTCAATTTTGAAAATTAGACGTGGTTTATATTTATAATCCATTTATATTTATATAAAGTCTTGATTGAGTTTATTTATATAAAAAATTGTGTTTAAGTGAATATTATGAATTAATTGAATATTAATTTAGTTAAAAATTAAAATATACTTTTATATGATGATTCAAACTTAAATTAATGTTATTTAATATTTTTATATAATATCTTTTAAAAGAAAACACTTTCTTTTAAAATAAACTACATTATAAAGAGTTCACTATTTTTTTTAGAGTAAACACCTAGCACCTGCTCTCGTAAAAAATTTCCACTAAAAAAAAACGTCAATAATTTTAAAAATGTTGCTAGTAGTAATTTCCTTTACCACCTAGTTAGCCATATTAGTTGTAAACAACATAACGCTAATACTCTACTCTTGTTAATAATATTGTTCTTTATCATAATCGTACACAAAGTACTTTCCTTTACCATACTCATTATTTCTATCTAAAAGGGTAATTACTAGATTTTCAAATAGAAATATTTGTAATTATGCAGTTTATTTTTTAACATTAAACCTAATAATATTGATAATGCTTTAAATGATAAATTTTGGATCTTAGTTATGCAAGAATAATTGAATTAATTTAAAAGAGGTGGGTTTTTTACCCTAATAATATAAAAAAATAAAATACCAAAATAGGTTGTTCCAAAAATTAAGTACCGAAATGGTACATTTGAATTAGTAGAGAGTGGTGCATAGGCAGCACCACCCTCAATTTCTGACCGAATACAGTAAAAAAAAAATAATAATAATAATAATAATAATAATAATAATAATAAAATAGTAACATGACGGAATGCGCTTAGGGAAGAGGCAGCACCAATGGAGGGGTTGTCAGAGGCGGCACCACTTTGCAGTGATGGGACGGCTGCATGCTCACTTAGTTTTTTTTTTTTTATGTGTTTGGGGACCTTATAATGGTCCCCAATTTCATTTTCTGCTGATGGGTGAAGGAGAAGAAAGAGAAGGGGAGGGCGGGAAGGGAAGGGAAAAAGAAAGAAAAAAAGAGAATGAGAAAAAGAGAGAGGGAAGGAGAAAGAGGAGAAAGATAAGAAAAAAATAGAAAAGAAAGGTATTTTTTTTTTATTATAAATTAATAGATTAATGTTAATTTAATTTGTTTTTTGTTGTTATTATTGTTGATTTAATTTGGATTTACTTTTTAAATTTATTTTTGTAATGTATTATTTGGTTAAAAAAGCTATTAAGATATGTTTGTATTTATTTTATATTTTTATTCATTCACAATTTATTTTTAATTTAATGTTTATTGAAGTAAAAAAGTCTATTTTTAATTAGGAATTAGTTTATATGTTCTAATTTTTTAAGATTTTATAATTGAGAATAAGAGTTTATGTTTTCAAATTTTATTTTATGTTTTTTATAAATATTAAAAATAAAATTTCTTTTGAACTTCTATGAAAAAAATTTATATTTTTTAACAATAATTAAGTTAGCGTGTTATTATATATATTATATTTTAAACCAAAAATTTTTACTTATTATCATTTTAAAGTAATAATAAAAATATTCGTATTTATTATGTATCGTTTATGTTATGTTTTATTATTGACATGTTATTTTTATTATTTTAATATAAAATTTTACTTATTATCATTTTAAAATAATAATAATATTTGTATTTATTATGTATCATTTATGTAATTTTTTTATATATTTTATTGGCATATTATTTTTAATATTTTAATATTTTGATTGTTTGGTATTTTTTTTGTAATTAAAAGCAAAATATAAACTTTAGGTATTTTTAAAAATATTTAAAATCTATCAAACTTTGAAATTAATAACCGAAATTTGTTTTGAAACTTCAGGTATTGCAATGGCTCCATTGATTAAAAACGATGGTTACATATCAAACACAGCTAATAATATGGTAATATATTGTTATTTATTAATCACGGGTTCCCTTAAAAAAAGATCTACGTAATTTACGGAAATAAATTATGTTATTATAATAATTTTCTATAATTTATCACTGTCAGGGCTTGTACAGCGCATTAAGGGGTTGGGTGAATGATTTAGAATATTCTTCGGATGCACGATTGATGTCATACTTGGAGTTAGCTGGATTCGGGTTAGCAGCATTGATCTTGAAGTTTGATTTACGGTACGATTTAATATCAGCATTGGTCGAGCGTTGGCAGCCAGAAACCTACACTTTCCATTTGCCGTGTGGGTAGTGCACTGTCACTCTGAAGGATGTTGCATTGCAACTTGAGCTCCCAATCGACAGGAGTACCGTAACGGATGTAAGTGCGATAGTTGAGCCGGCTGCCCTTTGTTATAACCTACTAGGAGTCTCACCCGTCGATGATGAGTCCAATTTTACGGGTTTGAAATTTACATGGTTGAATGTCAATTTTGAACATTTATCAGTTAATGCCACTGAGCATACAGCTCGAGCGTACATTATACATATTATAGGGAGTGTACTAATGCCCGATGCAAACAACAACAGGGTTCATTTGATGTATTTACCCCTATTAGCTGATTTGCAGAATGTTTGCTCGTATAGTTAGGGTTCCGTAGTTCTAGCTATGTTGTATCGTGAGCTTTGTAGGACGAAAAAGCCTGATGTCGTAGACATAAGCAGATGCCTTGTATTGCTGCAGTCATGAGCTCTTTATCGAATGCCATTCTTGACATCGGTTTGGCACCAACCATACGTATTTCCACTAGTAAACGTGTGATAAAATTTAACTTGTTATTAATTGAAAATTTCTTTATAATGATACTATTCTAATGATAATATATTTACTTGAAATTTATTTTCATAGATAGAGTTTTTATATAGGTATCTGGAGGTCGTACACTGTCCCAATATATCGTCTAATGATTGAACAACATGCCGGGAAAGGGGTAAGCTATTCCAATATTTGTGACATGTAATTACTTTCTATATCTTACTCGAATCATGTTAAATTTCAACCATGTTATTAATTGTGCAGTTTATTTGGATGCCGTATCAGAGACCAGAAATTACGGTTGTTATACCCTCGTCTACCCACATTCATTCTCACATTTGGTGCATTAATGCACCAATTATCAATTTCTAGATAGTCTAGTGGTATAACGGGGATCGAGTACTCCAGCAGTTTGGTTGCATCCAATATATCCCGAATCCACCAATGCAGGTAGGGAAGATTCACTTGATCACCAAGAGAGGAAAACATGGAAATAACTTGGGGGGTTGTGCACCAGAAATATATTGCAGTGTGGGATAACCAGATGGTATGGAGACTTCAGATGGCTATTTCTACCAATTTGCAACCATCGTTAGAGTACATATAATGGTACTCTACTACGGGAAAGCCATATTTACTTGATGGGCAGTCAACTATAGTCCCACCGCACATGCAGCGACCTGGGGCATACGAGCCAATGGTCGATACAGAGGCTGAACCAGAGCCAAAGTAAGATCTCGAGCCCGAGCGCGAGCCACAGCTGGAGGCCATGTCCAAGCGACCACATACACATTCGACTGATAGTTCTTATCATCTGCATTTGCCAGTCAATAACTATTTTTCGGGTTTGTCAAGACACGAATACTATTTCGGGTTTGATATATTTGGGTCGTATCCACCCAGTACAGTACTCTTCCTGACTCATATCCATTGTAGTATAACACTCCTCCCGACCCGTATCCACCGCAATATAGCACTCCCCCTGGCCCGTATCCACTGCAGTACTCCATTTCTCTTGGGTTGTATCAACCGCAATATGGCACTCCTCCCAGCTCAAGTTCATTGATGACGTTCAGGGTATATGATTTTTCTTTCATGTTTCGCACACCCCCACCTGCGACTGAAGAGAATGTTGATCACCGCAATCACCCACAACATGAACTTCGACCCACGCAGAAATATACCCTTAGAATAACACCATCAAACCATCAATTTTAGGGGTTTCTTGTGGTTTTGATATTACAAAGGTTGTACTTTTTTATTCTAAAAAATATAAATAAAGAAAAAGACAATCTTTGTATATATTTAATTAGATTAATTGGAACTTTAAAATTTGGAACAAAATTTGTGGTCAAAAATTAGATTAATTGCAATATTACAACATTAAAACACTAAAACTTGTAACAAACTTAGTTTTGTAATATAAATTATGTTATATAAATTAAATACATTATAACCATAATTGGAACAAACTTTGTAATATAAATTTTTTTTTTATATAAATTACATAAGCTCAATTCCTACACGATTGTGACGATTGTCCAACATGATAGTTTCGTTGCGAGTATTTGCTCCGATTATGACCAGCTAATCTACATAACCCACAATGCTTATCGTCGAATTTCTTTCTAACGTCCATTTCATTACGGATTCTAGATGATTGCGGACGACCTCTCAGATTCCTACCCAACCCTCTGTCTGGGACAAGCTCGAAAGTCGTTAGAGGCACCTCCCACGTAGACAGGTCAGGCAAGGCGAGGAACTCATTCTCCCAGACACGCAATGTGGACTCGAGTGTGTACACATCATCGACAAATTGTTCAATATTGAGTAAGGCTTTAGCACACGTTGCCACGATATGCACACATGGATAATGAAGTGTTTCGAACCTCCTGCAATCATACTGTCTGTTTTGGAGATCAACTCCATAGGACCTAAGTGGTATACCGGGTTAAAGATCGATGATATCCGCAACTCGAAACTTTTCAAGGCATCGTGAATATATTTCTACATTCATCGAGCTTACTATCCTATGGTTTGCAACCATTGTATCCTTGACATCTTTGACAAACACGTGTCTTGCCTCTATCTGGTTGACTTGTTACTTACTCATTCTTGGCATCAAGGTAGCTAACCTGTAGAATATAGCCGAGAAGACAGATGAAATCAGAAGATGTCATGTTTTCAATAACACAATGTTGATCCCCTCTACCAAGTTTGTGGTCATTTAACCATAACGAAAGCCCTCATCAAAACTTTAAGCCTATTGTCATAGCACCATGGTACCCAACCACTGTCGGAAAGATGTGTTCGTTTAACCCTCCATGTCACTCTCAAGTTGAGTCATTCTTTGGCAGAAAATGTATGGCTCTAGCTCGTATGCCGTATATGTATTAAGAAAAGATAAGTTACTGATCGTGATCTCGAGTGATGATGATAAAGTAATAAAATCTGATTGTACCTGAAAACTAATTAATATCAATATAAAAAGGCAAGTACACCTATCGAATAATAGTATAGTCAGTGGCAAGACCGGAATATCAAATCCAATGAACTATAAGTATTAGTAATGACTTTCTTCCTATTATCTAGCCTAAAAATAAAAGGGGGGTTTTGTTTCTAAATTAACTAATCTAAACTAAACTGAAAAGAAACGGCAAGGAGTAAAGAGAGAGATTGCTTTTGGGAAAATTGATTGATTAAGGCAATACCTGAGGAAGAATCCACCTAGACTTCACTTGTTATCTAACTCTGAACCAGATGATTTCTTCATTTGATTTGATCCGTAGAGATCCCTAAATTATGTTAATACATCCGTCGAGGATAAGAACAACTAATCCTAGGTTGATTAACCGAAATCTCTTCCTAGTTAAAACCCCTAGTTTTGCATTAACTCGATCTATGGTTCCCTATATTAGATTTGACTCTAATCCGGCAGATTTTTGTCGTCCTATGTCTAAGATTGCGATCAACTCCACTTAATTGTGTTGGATCTACTCCTATGCACATTCGACTTAAATCAATATCCCGAAAATATCAATTTAAGAGTTAAAAACACAATTAAGAACAAATCAAATATTTATCACATAGCTCAGATAACAATAACAAGATCTGTCTTAAGTTTCATCCCCCTTAGATATTTGGGGTTTTAGTTCATAATTATAAAAGAAAACATCTCAGAAGAAATAAAATAACAAAACATAAGAAAACCCAAAACTCCTGAAAGGATTGAAGGGAGATCCTCTTTCTTGATGTAGATCCTGGCTTCTGAGATGGATCAATTAACTTCCCTTCAAGTACTTCTCTGCTTTTAACTCCCCGTCTTGGCGGGAATAAAGCACCATTGGCAGGAATAAAAGCACACCCTTGTAGTTGCCTCCTAGGGTCTTTATAAAGAGTTTTGGAATGCCTTTCTTAGCCACTAAGTAGCCTTTTCTGAGTGAAATTGAACTTCCTCAGACAGGTACACGCCCGTATGGATCCACTACCAGGCTGTGCTTGAGCCTGTTAAAGCGGCACGATCATGCGACATGGCCGTGTGACAAACCTCCAGGCCGTGTTGTTTTAATTTTTTGGCCCATTTTCTCCGTTTTTGGCCCGTTCCTTGCTCTTTTCTCTTCCTTATGTTCACCTAAGTATAAAACATGAAATAAAAGGGTTAAGAGCACCAAATTCCACAAATTCAATGATAATTCATCCAAAAATTAGGCTAAGCATGAGGTAAAAATATGTATAATTTACGGTTTATCAAATACCCCCACACTTAAGCATTTGCTTGTCCTCAAGCAAAATCTCAACTCACAATTAAAAATCATTCTTCTCAACTTATAATCTTTATCAATAATGTCTTAAACTAATCCACAAGTAATCATACAATGAGAATTCAACCAAAAGAACATTAAAGTCTCAAACACTCTAAGTTGAGAATTTTATCACAAAAACATAGGTTTTTTCCCTTCTCTTAAGTAATTACCTTTCAATCAAAATCAACAAGAGTTAACATCCTCACTAAAGATTCACTCTATCCACTCAAAGTGTTTAGGGTTAAAAAATTAAGCACTCTTTAGTCAACCTGAAAAGTTATTACCATAGGCTTGCAGGAAAATCAAACATTCACCACTATAGATTGATATGACATATCGATCAGAAGGTCTTTCAATGGTTGTAATGGGGCTTTGGTTAGGGGTGTTGTCATAAGCTGAAAAAGTTGGTTAGAATCGAGATTGAATTGAAAAATCATCTAGCTAGAAAAATCTCTATCACTGGAACATATCCCTAGGGATAAGCTCTTCTTTTAGATAACATCGTTAAATATTCAGAAGCTTACAAAGGAAATATGCAAAAATATTATAACTGAATTAAATATACACACATTTTTTTTACACAATTAAGAACAAATCAAATACACTAAATTAAATATTTACAAACTTTATAAACTAAAAAAGAGAACAAAGCTAGATAATAATTCAACTCAAATCTCAACAAAAATAGGGATCAAAATAATTGAAGGTAATTCAACAAAAAAATGGGTTATAGGTTAATATTGAGGGTAAGTCAACGAATAGATTGTTAGGCTCAATGGGGTTCACTAGGGGTTAATTTATGGAGGTAGGCTTTTATGGAGTAAGTGGGTTAGATCCTAGGTGCCTTTATCATTTGGTATATCAAATCAATGATATGGTCTCGACATTTATAATCGAAACAAGTTCTAGAATAAAAAATTAGTATTGACTCACTCAAAGCAACAATAAAAGTGAGCACGAAAGGATGTATGCTTAAAAGGCTTAAAAATCTCACTAGAATTATGGCTTTTGATGTCAATTCTGCGAATTTCAAATCTCAAGATAACACTTAAATTGGGGAAAACAACCTAGAAAAATTTAAATTCTCCAAAATTTTAACTTATCATGCTTGATTCCCTAATGTCTTAAAGTTTGAATATTCAAAGCATAAGTACTTATGTCTTAATTCTCAACATATCAATAAAAATCATAAATCAATTAGAATTTATCTTAATAGGGGATTGAGAATAATGCAGAGAGTGATAAAAATTTTCAGGGGTTTTAGAAATAATACAAAGAATGAAAGTAAATTCCCTCTCCCCACACTTAAGATGTACATTGCCCTCAATGTACAAAGATACATTAGTAGCAATAGAAGCATAAGATCATAAGATAGGGAGAGAAGTGAAACTCCCTAAATTTTTAGATGAATTCCTTGAGTTAGAGGTGTGAAGACTTGGAGGAATGACTACTTGAAGTTCGTAATTCTGGGTGATTAAAAGGAATACATATAACTATGTGTAACTTTCAAGGATTACTCGATAAGAATTTAAAAATAAGGGGAAAAAGGGAATATAAAGTAAAGAAAATGAAAATTTTAAATTTTAAATTTTAAATAATAGAAATTCGGTCCTACGGCCGTGGCACACGACCTTGTGACCTATGGGTTGGCCGTGTGTCTCGTAGTTCTGTTGATGTGGCCACGGTTGGTTGGCACGGGCGTGTCCTATACCCATGGTAATTTCTCAGTCTTACCCACGGCTCATTGGCACGGGCGTGTTGGGATACACGGCCATATAACATGGTCATGTGTTTTGGTGTTCGCTTCTCCCACGGCCGTGTTTGACATTACACGCCCGTGTATGATTTAACAGGTTTACCCACGGCAGTATCGCACGGCCATGTTGTGAACTGTGGGGTGTCCACGGTCTTAGGCACGCCCATGTGTCTGATCGTGTGGTCCTAGGGAATCTATGTTTTAAGGAGTTAGTTATGAGTCTAAGAAAATCAAACTTGTTAGTGCTTGGGTTACCTCACAAGAAGTGTTTGTTTATAGTCTAAGCTCGACTTCTTACCTGTACCTTTTACGAGGGATTATGGAGTCTAAGCTCCTCTCTATCATTCTTAAAGTCGTCACCATAATATAGTTTGAGTCGGTGACCGTTTACCTTGAAAGTGCCTTGAGTTGGATGTGTTACCTCAATTATACCATAAGGAAAAATTGTCTTTACCGTGAAGCAAGGTGTGTCATTTGTATGTGCTTTTGAATTCAAAATTTGGGGATCATCCTCCCCTAAGATTACCTTATCTCCTATCTTGATTTGATCCGTTTTTACCTGCGGGCGTCTTGGTGATGCTCTGGGTTGGTGTGGCATATTCTGGGCTTTTCTTGATAGTTCAGCCACTTATCTAATTCCTCAATCTGAAGCATTCGTTTTTCATGTACGTCTCCCTTGGATGGACTTGTCTGTGGTTGGGTCGCCCTTATGTGAAGTGTATCCTGCAAAGACGGTTAGATTGTGAGATCATTCTTTTTACAAGGATTCGAAACAGTATTTTTATCATCAATAATTTTAATCGGGTTTCGGGCTTGTAAAGTAACTTTGTCATCACCTACACGTAGCGTAAGCTCGCCTGTTCCTACATCGATTATTGTTCTAGCAGTTGCTAAAAAGGGACGCCCTAGAATTAAGGGTACATTGCTATCCTCATCAATGTCTAGCACAATAAAGTTGACTGGAAATATAAATTTATTAATTTTGACAAGCACATCCTCAATTATGCCCTTTGGAAATCTAATAGTTTTATCAGCCAATTGAATGCTCATCTTAATTTGTTTAGGTTTCCCTAGACCTAGTTATTTAAACAATTTATAAAGTATTACATTAATACTAGCCCCTAAATCATCTAAAGCATTTTTAACGTTTAAGCTACCAAGTAAACAAGGAATTGTAAAACTCCCTAGATCTTTCAGTTTGTTGGGCTGCTTATTCTGTAGAATAGCTGAGCACACTGCATTTAGTTCCACATGGGATTTCTCGTCTAGCTTTCGTTTATTCGTTAGTAGCTCTCTTAAAAACTTAACGGCGTTTGGCATCTGCGACAGAGCTTCAATAAATGGTAAGTTAATATGTAGTTTCTTTAAAAGTTTAGGAAACTTACCGAATTGTTCATCTGTGCAGTCTTTCTTTAACGTATTAGGATATGGAACACGAGGTTTATATTCTTTAATGACTAGTTCTTTGTTACTTACCTCGTCTTTTCCTTTACTTACCACAGTTTCCTTACCTGATTCTGGGTTGGTTTTGGCTAACCTTTCCCCATCTATTGTATCCACAGCATTTATTTGCTCCTTAGGGTTAGTCTCAGTATTGCTTGGTAACCCACATTGTGGTCGTTCAGAAATTAGATTGGCTAGCTGGCCTATTTGAGTTTTAATTCCTTGGTTGGATGCTTGCTAGTTCTTTAATGCTGTCTCGATATTTTGGAAACGGGTTTTTGATACGGTGATGAATTTTGTGAGCATCTCCTCAAGTTTCGACTTGTTCTCTTGTTGGAACAGTGGTTGTTGAAATCCCAAAGAGGGCGGTTGCCTTTGATTTGCTTGTCCTCCCCATGAGAAATTGGGATGATTTCTCCAACCTGCATTGTAGGTGTTACTATAAGAGTTATTTTGAGATCTAGAATTATTACCCATATAGTTGGCTTGCTCGTTTTCCATGCTATGTCCATAGGAGGAGTAATCGGGATTGTACAAGTTTCCTTGAATTGAGTCACACTGCATTACTGGGTGTACCTGCGTAAAACCAACAAAATTATCAATCTTTTTATTTAAAAATTCTACCTGATTAGAAAGCATCGTGACTGCATCAATATTAAAAACTCCTGCAGCTTTCTGTGACTTTGTTCTCATGACTTGCCATTGATAATTATTCAGTGACATCTCTTCTATAAACTCATAAGCTGCTTCTAGTGTTTTATTGTTGATTGTTCCATTGGCAACTGCATCGATCATTTATCTTATTGAAGGATTCAAACTATTGTGAAAGGTTTGAACTTGTAACCACAGCAGTAATCCATGGTGAGGGCACTTTCTCAGTAAGTCCTTGTATCTTTCCCATGCATCGTAAAGTGTCTCTAAATCCGTCTGCACAAAAGAAGAGATATCATTCCGTAATTTAGCTGTTTTAGCTGGCGGGAAATATTTCAACAAAAATTTTTCTGTCATTTGTTCCCATGTAGTGATAGACCCTCGTGGTAGAGAGTTCAACCATTGTTTGGCTTTATTTCTCAAGGAAAATGGGAATAACCGAAGACGAATGGCATCATCAGAAACGCCATTTATTTTGAATGTGTCACATAATTCCAAAAAGTTGGCTAGATGCGAGTTAGGATCCTCATCCTGTAGACCATCAAATTGAACAAATTGTTGTATCATCTGAATAGTGTTAGGTTTCAGTTCAAAATTATTTGTAGCAATAGTAGGCCTAACAATGCTAGATTCAGTGCCTACTAAATTAGGTTTAGCGTAATCATACATAGTACGCAGAGCAGGATTTTGCTAGACAGGATTTGCTGCTATTACAGGGGGTAGCTGATTATCTTGGTTTGCTTCCATCTCTAGAATAGTTCAAGTTCTTCTTCTTGTCCTTGTTCTGGATACTGTAGACTTCTTCTTATCTCTCGGCTATTTCTGCGAACTATAGCTTCTAAATCATCGTTAAAAAGTAGTGGTCCTCCTGGGTTTCTTCTAGTCATAAACTAGAGATACCTGGAAGGAAAGGAAATTTCAGTGAATAAAAATAAAAATAAAGGCTGGAAATAAATAAAAGTAGTAATGGCTAAAGTAATAGAAATCGAGTGTTCCTAATATCTTAGTTCCCCGGCAACAGCACCAAAAAACTTGATCGTGATCTTGAGTGATGATGATAAAGTAATAAAATCTGATCGTACTTGGAAACTAACTAATATCACGATAAAAAGGCAAGTGCACCTATCGAATAGTAGTATAGTCAGTGGCAAGACCGGTATATCAAATCCAAGGAACTATGAGTACTAGTAATGACTTTCATCCTATTTTCTAGCCTAAAAATAAAAGGGGGGTTTTGTTTCTAAATTAACTAATCTAAATTAAATTGAAAAGAAATGGCAAGGAGTAAAGAGAGAGATTGCTTTTGGGAAAACTGATTGATTAAGGCAATACCTAAGGAAGAATCCACCTAGACTTCACTTGTTATCTAACTCTGAACCAGATGATTTCTTCAATTGATTTAATCCGTAAAGATCCCTAAATTATGTTAATACCTCCGTCGAGGACAAGAACAACTAATCCTAGGTTGATTAACCGAAATCTCTTCCTAGTTAAAACCCCTAGTCTTGCATTAACCCGATCTATGGCTCCTCATATTAGATTTGACTCTAGTCCGGCAGATTTTCATCGTCCTCTATCTAGGATTGCAATCAACTCCGCTTAATTGTGTTGGATCTACTCCTATGCACATTCGACTTAAATCAATATCCCGGAAATATCAATTTAAGAGTTAAAAACACAATTAAGAACAAATCAAATATTTATCACACAGCTTAGATAATAATAACAAGATCTGTCTTAGGTTTTATCCCCATTAGATGTTTGGGGTTTTAGTTTATAATTATAAAAGAAAACATCTTAGAAGAAATAAAATAACAAAACATAAGAAAACCCAAAACTCCTGAAAGGATTGAAGGGAGATCCTCTATCTTGATGTAGATCCTGGCTTTTGAGATGGATCAATTGACTTCCCTTCGAGTACTTCTGTGCCTTTAACTCCCCGTCTTGGCGGGAATAAAGCACCCTTGGTGGGAATAAAAGCAGACCCTTGTAGTTGCCTCCTAGGGTCTTTATATAGAGTTTTGGAATGCCTTTCTTAGCCCCTAAGTAGCCTTTTCTGAGTGAAATTGAACTTCCTCATGACAGGGACACACCCATGTGGATCGATTACCAGGCCGTGCTTGAGCCTGTTAAAGTGGTACGGTCGTGCGACACGACCGTGTGGCGAGCCTCCAAGCTGTGTTGTTTTCATTCTTTGGCCCATTTTCTCCGTTTTCGGCCCGTTCCTTACTCTTTTCTCTTCCTTATGTTCACTTAAGTATAAAACATGAAATAAAAGGGTTAAGAGCACCATATTCCACAAATTCAATGACAATTCATCCAGAAATTAGGCTAAGCATGAGTTAAAAATATGTATAATTTACGGTTTATCAGTTACAGTATTGCACTAAAACATTAAAACTTATATTGAAAAGATAAGGTTATCCTTTACCCATTTTCACAACTTGTCTTCTCTAGTCTGCATTCTTATAATCTCGATAGAAGTTAGCCACAATGTACCGGATGTAGTAAACTGATCTCCATGGCATACTGAAACGCGTAATGACGACAATTAATCATTTCCTTTTATCGAAGATGATGCAAGTAGTATCGTTGCTAATAACATACCTCCGCAGGTTGGTAAAGAAAAATTCTCATAATTTCATGTTCTCCTTATCTACGATGGAAAATGCTATCGGAAGCATGTTCTTGTTGCCATCTTGAGCAACCGCAAGAAGTAGGATCTGTGATATTTTCCATATAGCCAAGTCCCATCCACTTGCACAAACGGTTTGCAGTGGGAAAATGCACACACACATAGATTCAATATCTAGAATATCCGATGGAAAATTCTTTTTCCCTATTGTAGTTGGTCATCTGGGCCATAATAAGGTTGTGTCTGTAACTCAATGACAATCCCCGGTACGTTCTCCCACATAGTGGCTATCAATCCCTATAGCTCATTATATGACACATCAAAATCCCCGTACAATTGCTCTATTGTCATCTGTTTAGCTATCCATGCCTTTCGGTATGATAATCGATACTGGAATCGTGCCTACATTTCAGCAATCAGTATTGAAACTTTAATGGTCGGCATGTCCTTCACCATTGGCATGATACACGTACAGATAGTTTTGGAGTTAAGTTTTCGATGATCTTCTGTCATACGTGTTGATGTGCATGTGTGAGGCCCAAAAAATTTTCATATCTCCCACATCTGCGAATTTTGAATAAATGCAGCTTGTACCCGCCAATTGCAACCTTTCGCCGCCTTCCAACACTCACTAATATATAATGTTGGTTTAAACACTGCGACTTTGTAGTCAACTAATAAATTCATGCTATATCGCTTAATAGTAAACACGCACTCTTCCTTACTTTTGAATTTTTGGCCTACGAACAACTCCTCAGGACTAAAATCTATAGCCAGCCGGTGAGTAGGTAGTATTTCAAGGTACTTTGGGAACTCGGCTACGTGTGTCGTCGGGATTACTATCACTATCAACCTATTGACCACAAGGATCACTACTATCGTATCCATCATCACCAACCACATCAATATCGGGTGTAACATTAATATCGATATCGATCCTGGTATAGTCAATTCACTATCAACGTACAATATTGGAGCCACCATACACCGTTCTTCAGTTTCATGTTCTTCACTAGATGTTATGAGATCTTTAGTTCACTCCACACCAGCTAACTTAGCAAATAACTGAATCGGTGCATTTTGGTCACTCCGATTCCCGCAATAAAGAGCGATCATTGTCTCCATATCTTCATTGTCTCCATGTCTTCATTGTCTACAAGTTCAATTTCAATGAATTTGATGGGATTTTTCGAAACTGGAAACTTGTAGAAAAGTTTCAAGATCTTTCTCCCACAACGTTTAACAATTTTTAAGCTTATCCTTTCCTTCATAGCATCAAACGAGGCATTCCTATTAAATCTCATTGCTATTTGTTCCGACATTCAAATATACATCCAATGGTTGTTGTCAAGATGATTCCATGAAAATAAACGTATACGAAAAATTGACTATCCATCTTCAATATTCAATCTGTTAAAAAAATAAACAAAATTTATCAAAACAATTTTGAACAGCAAAAAAATACTTAACTAAAAAAATAATTAATAAAAATAGACCAAAATTATATCAGTATGCAATTTTTTTCATTCATAAGCTCAGACTTTTTTAGTTCTCATTTTGTACATGAACAACATTTATTTTTACATTTAACCACTTAAATTCAGTTCTACGTTTTCTTCCATTTCCGATCATGTATCTTCCTTTGGGAAATTCTCTATATTAAATTCTGAATTCTCTTCAAATTCATCTTCTACAATCCAATTTGGAAATTCTTCGGGATCTTCTCCCTCTTTAATCTTTATAACGGGTATTGAATTTATAAATTCTCTTGGTAATTTCCTACAACTAATTTATCCATCCATGGTATGTCAAACACATTTTACTTCCCAGTCAACTTTCGTGAACCTACACTTTGTCTCACTATTTTCCTTGCTCCATAAGAGATTATAAACTTCGCGAAGTATATAATTAGATCCCAATAGGTTCGTGGTACCAATGTCTTCCAAAGTTGGTCTAAAATGATTTGATGCTCTGTTCTATTAGTGTCCCTCTAAAAGTTAAGTATTGCACTTTATTCTTTCTAATCATTTCATGACCCTTCCATAACACGTCTTGCATCTTTCGATTTACGGTAATAAGGTGTTGAACAATGTCTTCTTCTGGTTTCATTCTATAATCTTGAATTCTCTCATCATCTTATCAACTTTCTCCTTTTATGCTGAAGTTATTATCTTATCAAGCGATATTAAATTTATTGACATTTCTAACAATATCTATAATAGAAATATTTTCAGTTGTTATCACTAATTAACAATTACTTTATAATATTAACATAAAAACTTTCAAATATATTAAAAAAATTTAAAACATAACATTCACAATAAACACATAATTAATCTAAACACAAAACTTACTAACAAATCATAACAAACAAAATAACTTTAAAACAAAACATAAAAATAACACTAAACAAACTATATAATACTAAGAAAATAATTTTTTTCTTATCATAATCTATTCTATTTAAAAATAACAAAAAAATACATTTTCTTTCTTCTCTTCTCCCTCTCTTTTTTTGTACTTTTTTTTACTGATGCCTTCTTCTCTTCTCCCTCTTTTCTTCTGCAATTTTTTTCATTGATGCCTTGAATAGAGCCTGATGGGGTTTGGGGGAGTGGGTGCTGCCTATGGCATAGGCTTCATATAACACCCCCTAACCTTAAACCGTAGCCGGAATAGGGTTACGGAGCATTACCGGACATTTCTAATCAAATACGAATATTATATAGACAATTATCAAATAAGTTGTAAATCAATCATAATGTCCCTTTTATGGACCCTCGAGGCCCAAAACACGTGATTAGAACAATTCAGGACATAATCAGAAGCTCATAAAATTTTTCATGAAATTCCCAAAATTTCAGTTTGGTGCAAGGCACACACGCCCGTGTGGTATGGGAAATGCCCGTGTTCATAGCTCATGTAACTCTCTGACTTGTAACCTAAGAAGAAGTTGAAATCATACGGTCAAGCCACACGCCCTTATGCTTTACACGGCTAAGACACACATCCGTGTCTCTGCTCGTGTGCCTAAACCTGAGCATTATGTTTTGAATTTTTAAGGTACAGGGGACACACGACTAGTTCCCACATCCATGTGCTAGTCTTGTGTCTCATACGGTCTGGTCAAACGCCCGTGTGCCAAGCCGTGTGGACTCTATATGAGCCTTTTTCCTTAAGTTTACCACCCTGCAATACTTAAACCATAAGCAATCCAAATTTCAATATTTCAACCAATTCAAAACATATTCAAGTTCATCTAAATCTTATTAAAAACTTTATCCTAAATACATATCCATGATATAATCACAATCATTTCATATTAATATCCAATTCAACCTAAATTTAACATATTCAATCCATTTCAAGTTTTGTACTAAAATATACCACTTCCACAAACTTAACTTTTCATTTATATAACCATTCAAGTTTATGCTATAATACTATTTACAATCAACTAACAAAATGACCAAATCACTTGTTCTAGGTACATGCCATTTGTCAAAAAGAAACATACTTCACCAGATTTTGAGCTCGAGATTTGCTTTGGATGCTGGACCTGGTCTTTGACTTCAATTAGCCTAACCTGCGCACAGAAACAAATCATACGCTGAGTATGTTTACTTAGTGGTATTACCATAATTTAAATTTGTAACATTATACAATAAATTATGTATATTCAATTTATGTTTACAATTATTCAATAACTATTTCATACTTAAATCAACTTGTTTAATAATAACAATATTCATTATTTCAAGGCTTGTATTTAATTAATTTCATGCATTATTTCAGTATCTCAATTTCATTTGATTTCCACATCTCATTCCAATAACTCATTCCATTTCATGTACAAATCATTCAATTTATCTTTTCATTTAATATCAATTCTATTGCCAATTTGTTCTTTTACCCCTATTAACATAACTCGGACCTTGGCGGATACACGGATCCAAACAAACACACCAGTACAGCACCTTGTGCCTAATCAATATTGCCGAAGCAAACGGTACTCAATACCTAATCAAATTTATCAGAAGCAATAATACGACACACATGGTGCTTAATACGAAAAATATAGTGCCTAATCAACTCGAGGTCAAAATATCCCTGAGTACTTCCAATCCTATGGCATGCCAACTATATCTGACTTAGCCTGACTAGTTAATAGGGTATTCAATACATTTTCTCAATTCAATACCATTCCAATCATAATTTTTCAAATCAATTGACATTTCAAATGCTCGCATAAATCCATAATTCAATTCCATTTCACATTCCATTCAATATCATTCAATTCGATATCATTCAATTCAATATCATTACTTACCTTAGCTTTATTTACCATGCATATTAATTAAAATTCAATATTTGATAATAAATAAATTCGAATTATAGTAATACAAACTAAAATTTCCTCAAGTCACTCATCGTCCACCTTTTCCTTTCCTTTCTTGGTCGATGACACTGGTACGATGTTAGCTACATAATTAAATAATTAAAAATCATTAATACACAATTTCTCTCTAATTATTACTAATTATACATAAATTTTACTTAAGTTCCCAATTTAATCCTTAATCAATACTAATTTTATTTTCCCAATTTAACTCCATATTTTCATTTAATTTCTACTATAAACTCATGTCAACAATTTGGTTTAATTATATTTAGTCTACTCACTTTTCTCTATTCTATAATTAAACTTTCACACTTAATTCAATTTAGTCCTAATACTTAATTAAACTTAATTCAACTAAATTCACTTAACTAAAACCTAATTAAATACATAACTAACTTCGTAACTATTTGTAATAAATATTTATGAATACGTTTTACTAAAACGGAAACCTAATAATTCACTTTCTGATGCCCGTACTTTTTAGGTCGTTACACTTTACTGGTGCCGCCTCTCCACAGGCTTCAACACCTCTAGCGTGCCCTCCACCCCTGTCCTGCTGTCACATCAATTTTTTAACAGTTTTTTTAAATTATATTTGTTTTTTTAACAAGTGGTGTTAGAAATTGAGGGTGTTGCTGCCTATGTACCACCCTCCACCGATTCAAATGTACCATTTTGGTACTTAATCTTTGGAACAACCTATTTTAGTATTTTTTTTATATTGTTAGGGTAAAAAACCCGAAAGAGGTCAAGTATGAAATCTAGTTGAGAGATTTACTCGCCATCTCACTATAGGAACCAAGTGGATGTTTAGAAACAAACTAGATGAGAGTAATAATAGTTAGAAATAAGGCTAAATTAGTTTCCCAAAACTATAGTCAAAAGGAAGGAATTGATTATAATGAAACATATGCACTAGTAGCTAGATTAAATGCCATGAAGATGCTTTTAGCATTTGTGTGTTTTAATCATTTCAAACTTTTTCAAATGGATATTAAAACTACTTTTATAAATGAGGTATATGTTGAAAAACCTCCTAGTTTTGGAAATTCACATTTTCCTATCATGTGTTTAAATTGTCCAAAGCTTTGAATGGTTTGAAACAAGCTTCTAGAGAGCTTGGTATGAAAGGCTTTCAATTTTTTTAATAAAAAAGGCTTTTTTAAAGGCAAAGTAGATACTACTTTGTTCATTAAGACTAAAGGTAAAGACCTATTAGTAGTACAAACATATGTTAATGATATTAATTTTTGTGCTAGTAATGAATTGCTTTGTTAATAATTTTATAAGACTATGCAAGATGAATTTAAGATAAGCATGAAGAGGGAGCTTAAATTCTCCTTTAGGCTCTAAATCAAGCAAACAAAGGATTTATTCTCCATCATTCAAACAAAGTACATAAAAGGAAATGCTTAAGAAATTCAAAATGGAGGACATGATGCCTCAATCCCCTGTAATGAGCACTTCAACAAAGCCTCAATCCATTCAAGAAATGCAAAATAGATAGAAAAAACATTTTCAGAACATGTCAACTCGTAGGAAATATATTTGTTTCTTGGTACTTCAATAAACAAAATAGTGTTGTTTTGTCTACCACTAAAGCGGAATACGTATCCATTGATACTTGTTGTGCACAAATTCTATGGATGAAGCAACAATTAAAGGATTATGGAATTGCCATGGATCACATTCCCATTTAATGTGATCATACTAGTGTTATATGTTCGACCAAAAATCTCATCCAACACTCTTAAACCAAGCACAAAGAAATTAGACATCACTTCATCAGAGATCATGTGCAAAAGAGTAATATTGTTCTACATTTTGTAGGTACGTTGCATTAATTAACCAATATTTTTACTAAATTTTTGGACAAAGAAAGATTTTAGACAATTAAAGGTGAACTAGGCCTCATGAAGTTGCTATTATAGGAATTTCTTTTTCACTTCCACGTTTATAATACATGCAAATTTTTTTTTATTGATTTCTTGTGTGTATTTGATTTTTTGCATTAATATATTGTTTTATGGTTGATTGTTTGATTTATTTTTATGTGTACTGATTTATATTAATTTTATGTATTTTCTATGCAAACATGTCTAAAATAGGATATAAGTATCGTATATGTCATTTACTAATTGTTTATGCCAACATAACACATTTTTTACCTCTTAGTATTTTGGTACAATACTGCATTTTATGCCTATATTCAAGTCACCTATTGATTTTGCATTTTTAGCATGTTCGTATGAGTTTTTTTTTTTTTTGAGTGTTTTTATATATTGTGTGATTACATACATGTTAGGATTAACTTAAAGGTTGTTTGAAAAGTTATTTTTTAAATAACAAATATTGTCTCAATCATAATTTGAATATTTAAATATTTCAAATTAAAGAATTTATAAGTTGTCTCCATTATCTTAAATGATATCTTAACTCCATAAAATAGTGTGAGAAAATATTTTGTAGTTGCATAACTAACATCTATCACAGTATATTTAAATTTTACTTTGACTATAAAAATTTATATAAATCTAATTTGGAAAAAGACTTATGCTAAATTATTACCCTTTTTTTATAATAAGTAAATTAAGTTAAAAAATATAAAATTTATAATATAAAACCTTTATAAAAAAATATTTTATAAACTGTCCAATAACTTTCAAACACTTCTTATAAATAGTAACCTTGGAAAGTTATTTTTTATAAATAAATTATAGAAAAAAATAAATAACTTTTCTTTATAATACTTTTATAAGAGATAAATTATTTTTTATAATATAATTTTTAGGATTTATAATATAGTTTTAAAAATTTTTGATAATAACCATCTCAAATACTCATACGTGTTTATGTTTAAACTTGTATAAAAATAATTTTTTAAAGTTAAATTATGTATGAGTGGTTAGAAAGTCATAGGATAATTGAATTTTGGTGTAACTACATGCATAATTATTCTAATTCTCACTTTCTCATAAGAATTGGAAAGTATCATTGGGGTGCTCCAATTACACCAAATTTAGTAAGACCCACAAATTACAAGTGTTACCAAAACATGTTGCTCTGTTTAATTATAAGTAACTACACTTAAATCTAAGTATTAGGTGGCTTTTTAAACAATCCCTTAATGATTAAAAAATGATATAAAAGTAACAAAATTTATATTAATATAAGTGGATTGTTTTTCTTCAATTATTATTTATTAAATTAGTATATTATATAATTTTTTATTTTATATAATCATTAATTCAAATTTTGTTATTAAATAATTTTTAATTTTTATATTTATTATACAGATAAAATGATTTTTAAAAAAATATTTTTATTCATGATTAAATTTCTAAATATATTTTGATTTATAATTTGACATAAAAATTATTATTAATTACTTCTATTATTAATAAATTATTAATATAATTATATGATATTTGTAAATATATTTTCATAAATTAAAAATTATCATTATTTATATTTTATTTTTATCTTAAATATTATTATATAATTATATTAATTATTAATATAGGCTTAGTAACAAATCTAGATTTTTTGAGTTCTGGATCAAATTTATTTCAAGTGGATGCTTGATGTCTCCTTGAGAAGTGTACACACAAATTTCGAGCTGAAAGTTGACTTAAAAAATTTGAAGTCAAATTTATTGATAACTTTAAAAGAAAAGTTATAATTTCCGAATTTTTTACAAAGAAAACACCTTTGATTATTTTCTCAAATTTGACTTTGATTCAAAGGTCATCTAACTTGTATTGGATGGATGTGGATTGCTTCAAGTGTTGTGGCAACTTGCTCTTGAAACTGATTTGGACCTTCTTTTTCAATTAATTTAAATCAAAAGGCTGTTTTCTTTAGAAATGACTTTTGGCTTTTTCTCCACAGTTGAATTGGATTAGAGTGCGAGTTCTCTTCAGAACTAATTTGACGTTCTTTGAAATTTCTTCAAGTTTTTGGATTTCTTTAGAGAATTCTGTAGAGATTTTATGGGTTTCCTGAACTTGTGACTCTATAGAATAGCTTGGAGTGCCCTTTTCTATAATGTCAATTACATGAATAAAAGAGAATTATTGTAGAATTTGACTGCTTCATTTAATTGTTTTACAAAAATTTAAACTGTTTCGTTTAATTGTCTTACAAAATTTTAAACTATTTTATTTATTATTTTATCTCTATTTAATTTAAAGAGATAAAATAATATTTGATATCATCAATTAATTATTTTATTTTTAATTAGTGATAATATAAATCTTTAATATTTATCTCTTAATTAAATTAACTTACTTAAAAAATAATTATAACACAGATATGATATAATCATTTTCATTTATAATAATTTTAGCTTTACTCATGATAACTTAGATTTGACACGTAACGTTTTCTGATTGACTCAAAAAATTTCTTTATCTACAGGAAGAAAACTCGGGAATGATTTGATATCAGCGGACCTTGTATTGGGCAATGGTTAGAAAACTAGGGTTAGACCTTAAATATTTCTAAACCCCGCGAGATCCTCCAGCCAAAGTCTATTAAGTTGCTTTTGGGATCATGAAACAAAGCTTTGTAGGAAGAGCATCGAAATGCGACGGATCATCGAGATAACTAGTAGGTGGACCAATTACTCGTATTGTGGAAACTTAAAAATAGAAATTGAGCCTAGTGCCTCAAAACTGGAATGATGCACTAGCCACTATGACAAACCTTGCGTTGAGTGCATGATATTGGGTGTCTATCATGCTTGAAACGAGCCCAGAGTGGGACAAATGAACTTGGCCTTATGAGCAATTCGACGGGCTAGAAGCAGCCCTTAGCTGAATAGATGGATTTGAGAACCAAATTTTTGAATTTTAGATGAATTTGGACATAAATCTTTTCGTTTTAAAATTTTACATGTTTTGTGAGCTATACAAATTGCGCATGTAAAGTAGGGAGTTTAATTAATTTAGAAGAGATTAAAAATTAATCATTTTCAAGAGTAAAAAAACGAAATGTTGAATAGATAGATAGGATGTTGAATATGGGGCTAGAGAGCAACTTCACCAGTGAATATAATATGATATGATAGCTTTATTGATATGCTAGCTTCTTTTTTGTCTTTCCCCAAATTATTGATGTCTTGAGTTTCTTACTTTTCACTTTTCAGTTGGCAATTTGCAATTCATGGCTGGTTATTGCTTTTAGACGTCACATCATTTTTAGAGCAAAAAAACCAGAATAACTTTAATATATTTTTATGAAAGTTGTACAAATAAAATTTTAGAAGACGAAATACATTAAATTCAAATGTCAAAGAAAAAAATAAACCTTGAGATATTAATTTTCGTTAAACACATAATTTTCAAAAATAAGAACAGTAACTATTTTAAATTTTTAATAAATTCAAATAAATATAAAGTACGAATAAGACATGATGAGTGAGTTCCAGCTATGTCGCGTACTCACATGGCCACATCTTCCGCCGTGTATAGCCATAATATATGACTAGATTACATCACACATTGCACGAAAAAAAAATTTTGATTAATATATATTTTCCTCCTAAACTTTTCAGTAGGTTTCTCAATTTGTATTCTATCGTTTAGATCGATAAATTTGAACTAATACCATTCATTCACATAATAATAGTAGTTAATTTGGTCGTGTATGATATGTGGTAAAAATAAATATAAAATATTTTAAAATATAAATTTATTAAACTTCAAAATGTTTTTAATTGTATATATATTTTTTCTATAAATTTATTATTTATAATTTATATATATTTTAAAATAATAATAACCTAAAAATTATATTTTTATAAAAAATTTAAAATATACAAAATTACTAAAGACATATCTAGAATGAATTTAGACAAACTTTTGTCTAGATTCATTCTTGATGTGAAAATTTTTATACTTTTTATTAATTTATATATTTTTAAAGATTTTTAAATTTTTTTAATTTATGCTTGTCACGTGTCACCTTCAAATTGGATATTAGTGTTACATTAAAACAAACTAATAGTATTAGTACGGAAGTACCATCTTGAATGACAAAATACGAATTCAAGTACCAAACTAGATAAAAAAAAAATTAGCTACGGAGTAGGATATAAATGGATGAATTAAGTGGGCAAAATATATATGAACCTAAATATTTATGTAAAAATACATTATTTTTAAATTAATAATAACTTTCAATAGAGTAATTTTTTTTAAAGCCATAGTTTGAGTTATCTATATTACTATACATAAAAGGTGTTGGAAAAAAAATCGGTTTGAAAACAGTTTCTTTGCATAGCGAAAAATTAAATTTTTGAAAATTGAGTTGGGTTTTTATATTTATAGCAAAAAATCCTAAATCGAATTCGCACATGTGTTTTTAGATAGACAAATCATTTTCATTCTCGGCTTTCAACTGAAAGGCCTTCTTCACTATTCTCATACCACAAACTACTTTGAGTGTGGGTTCGAACGATTCGAATCAAACACAAAATTGGAAATAATTTTCTTTGTTTAAGTGTGAAAACAAAAAAAATCCTCCCCAAATAAAAACTGGCAGAAATTGTTATTTCAAAAAAGAGACTTAATAGTTGAGAATAAATTTTCTGTATTTTAGGGCAGATTATCAATATCTTTTTGTTGTGTAAATAGTCCTATCCCTGTCATCTTTTTATAGGAAAAGGAGGTAGAACCCTTTTTGAATTGTAGAAGTTTATTTCAAATAGAAAAACGAACTTCTAGTCTATCTAGGAGTATAAGGGGCGACAACCCTAGTTAATAATACAATGGTTTGTCATCCCCCTCACAAACATTAGGGCCTTTTGGGCCACTCCCCTATCGGGTCTAATTAAAAGTACTTCCTGGTCTTTTAACCCAATAGTTTATAATTCGATCCAACCCGATATTTTTTTCTACTTCTCAAAATAAACATATCAATATATCCAATTAAATAATCTTATCAACCCAATTTTAATTCCATTAAAATCACGACGGCTTTACAATAAAACACTCTATAAGAAAATATATTTAATATTTATGCATTCAACAGTTCATTATGACTAAATGATTTATTTTAATTTTTGAACTTCATTTAATTCAAAAAATAAAATAAATTCATTTCCAGGTCATTTTCATTTTTTATTTTCATTTTGGAGAAAACCACATTCATTTCCAAATGATTTCATTTCTCCATTTTCATTTTCATTTTGGAGGAAATCGCATTCATTTCTAAATATTTCTCATTCTCTATTTTCACCATTTCTATTCATTTATGTTCATTTGATTCAACATGCAATTCATTTACGGTTTCAACGAGCTAGCTGAGGGACTGATTGAACACATGCAATTGAGGCTCAAATGATTTATAATTAAATTTCCACTTTTTACCTATTAATTATAAACTCATTTAGTCAAGAAGTTATTCCACTATAATGTAACAGCCCATTTTTCAATTGTGTCAGAAATGGCAGTTTCGGAACCCCACTTTTGATGTTCAAGTCCGTAAATATTAATATTTAATATCTATGAGGTTAGTATAAAGTTAATTAAAGTTTGGCCCCTTAATTTTGTCATATCGATAGTTAATTATGGTATAATGACTAAATTATAAAAGTTGTAAAATTTTATTGCTATAAATTTTTTAAATAACCGAAGGACCAATTAAGCAATTGGACCAATTTCTAATGTGCCAAACGGTGGTGAAAGTTATTTTTCATCCACTAACTATGTTAATTATAATTAAGGTTAGTTAATTAAAGTTAATTATGCTAATTTTGATTAATTAAAGTTTAATTTTAGTATATAAGAAAAAAATAAAAGAAAAAAATGACAATTTTACTTCATCTTCTTCAACCTTGTCGTGAGTAAGAACAGAAAAACTAGGAAGAACTTTCTAAGCATTCGATCCTCAAATATAAGGTAATTGCAAGTCATTTTCTTGTCATTTTTATGTTATTGAGGTTATGGGAGCTTGAGTTAGCTAGCCCATTTACTAATTTGCAAAATTGTTAAATTTTTCGAAAGTTTTCATTTATCATTTCTTGATGAAATTGGTGTTTTATAGTTAAAGCTTAGATGTGAAAAATGACTAGATTGTAAAATGTAATTGCTAGTTTTGAACATAAGGACTAAAGTATATAAATTTTGAAATTGATGTGAAATTTCTATAATTATAGATAATATAGGGTCTTAAAAGAATGTAATTGAGATCAAATTCAAAATCGAAGCTCAAATTTGAAAGATATTGCAAATTCGATTTTAGGGACTAATTTGAATAAAAGATAAAACTTAGGGAGCATTCGAAAAATAAAATTGACTTGAATCATGCATACAATAGGGTGATATAAGATGTTTAGAATTGATAAACTGAAACGAATTATTGTATAGATTAAGAATTGAACCGAACCGAGGTGAATCAAGGAAAAGACAAAATTGTGGTTAGTCCTTAAAGAATATGATTGCTTGCTATTTTGCCAAGTGAGATATGGACTGAATTGTAAAGAAATGTATATGAACTTATATATTGTAATAGCCCGATTTTTAGTGATGTCAGAAAAAGTGGTTTGAAGCCACTAAATCCAGCAAATGAATCGTAAATTATATTATTTAATATTTACGAGTCAAATCTGGTTTTTAAAAGATTTTTGAAATAGTAATTTGTGTTTTATAAGGATTTATTAGATCAAATGGTTTAGAAAATGAGGTATCGAGACCTCAATTTTATAAACCAATCCATAAATATTTTTATAAATATTTATGGAGTGTCATCAAGGTGGTATTAAAATTTTGTTAGAAAATTTTAACGTTTCAATAGTCAATTAATTAAAAAGGACTAAATTAAAAAGGTGTAAAACTTGCTAAAGTGATTAAATAGCTTAACAATTAAATAAGGGAGGACTAAAAGGGCAAATGGACCCATTTTAAATAGCTGAGGTGGCATAGCATGAAAAAAAATCAAGGATTTTATGTGATTAAGGGCAAAATTGGAATTAAAACAAAGTTTATATGGCCAAATGTGATTTTAATAGTTTCTAGACATTTTCTTCATCATTTTTCTGTCAAAACCAGCCATTGAAGAGAGTTTAAGCTGGTCTTTCATATTTTATCTTCATGTAAGTTTAATTCTTGCTTTTTTCCTTAAAATTTTTATGTTTTGGGACTTTTACAATTAGGTCCAACTTATTATTTCATTAGTTGTTGATTTTGTTGAAAATTTTGAAAGATACCATTGATAAGTTCATATGATTTTATTTATTAGATGATGAAATTGAGATGTTGATGGATATTTAAAGGTATTTATTAAGGAATTTTAGATGAAATCATGTTTTAGGGATTAAATTGAAAAGTTTTTGAATTCATGAAAAATTCTAAAATTTCATGGAATTTATAGGCTACTATTGATATGTATGAAAGTATTTAGGCTTGGAATGAGGAATAAATTGCATGAATTTCATTTTCCAAGCCTAGGGATGAAATCGTAATTAAGTAAAAGTATAGGGGCAAAATAGTAAGTTTTCCTAAGATGTGAATTGAATTAAATTAAATATAAATTGTATTAAATTAATGTTAAATTTACTCATATAGATCCGAGTAGACCAAATACGGAGCTAGATCGAGGTAAAGAAAAAGTGACGGATTAGTAGACATCAATTCATGAACACTTGTCGTAGTAAGTTCGTGTCACCAAATTGTGTATATTTATATGCTTATATTAAATGATGAATATGTAAATTGTATAATGTTATGTATGTATATATATAATTTATATTATAACCGACAATCCTTGATAAATAAATAAATTCTGTTTGGATAATGAAACTCGATTGGATACAGGGTTCTGTTTCCCGAAATGGTAATGTTCCTGCATATGTTGCGGACATACCGTAGCTCGAAAGAACGTCTTGTTACAAGCCCTCTCAAGCTTCCCATAATAGTTTTCTTGTGAGCTTCCCATTAAATGCTCTTCGGAGCATGTCGAATGGTCGTGATCTGCATATGTTGTAGACAAACCCACGCTCTAATAAGCGTTCTGGTTATAGGTTCTTTGTGAAACTCCCGTTAAAGGCTCTCTGGAGCTTCTCGTTAGTGCTTACTTGAACTTCCTGTTATATAGCTATCTAGTGCTTTCTGTTTAATTGCTCTTCGGAGCTACCCGTTATAAGCTCGCACGAGCTTTCTGATTATGGCTCTTATGAGCTTTCTGTTATTAAGCCCGAATAAGCTTCCCATTATATGCTCATATGAGCATTCTATTATATAGCTAAGTGTGTGCTTTTTGATTAAGTGCTCTAATGAGTACTCCTGGTTATGAATTGACGGATTCCTGATTTGTACAATTTATGTGTACCACCCTCGTATCCATCGAGATCTTAAATGATTCAACGGGTAAAATCTTGACATGAGAATATGTGAAATCAAAATGAAGCTGTATTCGGTATATACATGAAATATATGGAATTCTAGTACTTGATGAGCTCATTCCTGTAATTGATACACTTATGAAATATATGACTAACATGATGAGCTCATCCCTGTAATTGATACACTTATGAAATATATGACTAACATGTTGTTGAGGTTATGTGTGTTAGGCTACTAGATAAATTGCTTTGGATGTATTTTTGCATGTATACTATAAATGTAAATGCATGGTAAGTTTATTTCCTGTTATACAAACTTACTAAGCATGGAGTGCTTACTTAGTGGTATTTCTTCTATTTTATAGTACTCGGAAGCTCATTAATTTGGAAGCTTGGTGGAGATCACCCACACTATCCATCAGCTTACTTCGGTAAAATTATGAAATTATTTTTAGATATAATGGCATGTATAGGTTTGGTTAGCCAATGTTTCTGTACAAATGTGTTGGTTGTAAATAGCCATTGGAATGACTTGTGATGAATGTGTTTTAATATATTAACTTATGAGTTAATTTCATGTTTGATATAAGTGTTTAATGTGGTTTATGAATATTGGAATGATATTAAATATTTAAGATCAAATAGATAAGTTTACAAATATGGATTTATAAAGTAATATGGTATGCATGAGACTTGAGTTTGGCTTGATTTAAATGATTTGGATCGACTTTTGGATGAATTAAAGTGTTTGTGTAGGTGGATGACCAAATGGGTGAGAAATAGGGCTTGGAAAATGGCCTTATTTCGTCTACATGAGTAAAGACACGGGCTTGTGTCTCAGCCTTGTGTGACATACAACCTAGTGCATGGGCATGTGTTCAGGCCGTGTGTCTCCTACATCTTAAAATTTCAAAACAGAGTGCTTAGAATTAATCACACGGCCTAGCACACAGGCGTGTGACCCCTGCACTTAACTTAATTGCAAGTCAGAGAGTTACATGGGTTGAGGACACGGGCGTGTAAACTACTTCATAACCATACGGCCTGAGACATAGGCATGTCACTTGGCCGTGCGAGCCACACGGCCCGGCCACACGGGCTTGTGTCCCTTGCACCTATGAAGAATTTTGAAATTTTGCAAAAAATTTCCTAAGTTTTCGATTTACTCCCGACTTGTTTCTAAATGTTTTGGGCCTCGAAGGCTCATATAAGGGACGATATGATTAAATTATGATAAATTTCTGGTATGAATGTGAAGTGACATAAAATGTCTAGTTTTGATTTATAAATCCCGGTAATACTCCTAAACCCTGTTTCGGTAGCAGATACGGGTTAGAGGTGTTACAGTAATTATCCTGATGAAATTAGTAAAAGTCCTCTACACATGGATACAGATTAATTTTTAATGATTACTAAGATCCAATATTTATTACATACTCAAAGATATATGTGACACGAGTTTAACTCAGATGAGTAACCTGATGTCTTTTTAAAAGTTTAGCCCGAATGAGTAACCTTATAACACTCTGGATTTTAGGGTTAGAAGTTTTGAGTGTTTATGGTTAGGGTCAGTGAAGAGGATGCGCTATTGTGTTTAGTGGCGCATTTTAGTGGCAGAATAGGCCTACCGGTCTAATGGTTGAGTGACTGGTAGTCTGTCTCTGGGATCTAGGTTCGAATCTTGGTGTGTGCGTTTTGTAAGACTTTTTATATTTTGTTTTATATTAAGTAAATATTTATAGCTATTTATGTTATTTTTATTATTAATTTAATTATTATTTAGAATTTCTTTATTTCCTATTTTATTTTATTTTATTTTTATTATTCCTGAACGTTTTTTTTTCCTCTCTTGGCTTCTCTTTTCTTTTATTTCTCTTTAATTTCTTTTGAACGGTTTTTGCTTAGAAATTCTGGTGAACTTCGATTTCTTAGTTTACGAGTTGGATTCTAGACATATTGGATCGCAAAATAGGTGTGGGTTCGTAAATTTTCTATTTAATTTGCAAACTTTTAATTCGACTTTATGTATAACTGACAACTTGCGTGTGAGTGTTGTAAATCGGTATTTTTGATATTGTACTACTGGTTTGTGCTTAGAATCTGTTTGTTTTGGTATAACACGAGTTGTCGAGGGTGGGAAAGTGCTTCGAGGGTGAAAGCACGGTTTTCGAGGTTGTTTTAGGGTGGTTTCATGACCACACAGACATCTACACGGGCGTGCGACGACTCACACGGCTGTGTGCTTTTAGGAATTAGGGTCTTGGGTGAAATTTAGGTGCCACACTGCTGTGTGGCCGGTTTGGGGATTTTGTCGATTTTCACACGGCCATGTCCCTTGGATACACGAGCGTATGTTATTGGAAATTAGGGATTTAGTGATTTGGTGCCACACGGCTTGGCCATATGGCCGTGTGGCTGATTTGGGGATTTAGGGATCCCACACGGGTGTGTGTTCTAGACAAACAGCCGTGCCTGGTGGGGCACACAGGCGTGTGAGACCCTCACACAGCCGTGTCTGCCCTGCACTCTATTTTAGCTAATTTGGACAGTGAGTTACATGGCCTGTTCACATAGCCATGTCCCTGTATCACACGGGCGTGTACCTCTGCCACACGACCATGTACCACCCTCTACATAGGCATTTTGACCCCCATACGGCCTAAATTATCCCACACGGCCAGAGCACACAGGCAGTGGTTCTATCTCGCCAAATTTTGTTCTAGGTCAAATTAAAGCTTAGTCGTGGCTATGTGTGGTCCAGCTATTAGCGAGATCTTAGCAAGGGTAATAGGGACTTTGGTTCGGCCTAGACTGGTGTGTTGAATAGATATATTACTGTTCAGGTGGATTGTATGATTGTTGCTTGAGATTCCTTTGTAATTGAAACTAAATTCGGGTAAATGAATGTACGCATTTCTGATTCTAGATGATTGGTCTGTGAGTGATAATGTGTTGTGTGCATTCTGTGATTGCACAAGAATTCTGTAACTGGTTGACTGGATGTGAGTTTCTGTCTCTGAGTAACTGTCTGAGTCCTCATATTCTGATTCTGTACATCTGTTTGCATACATACATGTGCATAAAGTATTTTGGGTGCGATTTTGAAAAGAAGGGAGACTGATTCTAATTTGATCTTACAGTTCTACTGCAACTTGACTGTACTGCGGATTACTGCACTGCACTGTACAACACATATGTCAACATTGCTATGTATACTTATCTGATCTGGCAGTTTAAATGTAAATTACTAGTATGGCGGTTTACCGCATTGCACTGTGTCGCATGTACGTTAGCTATTCTACGTACCATCATATGATTTGGTAGTATAATTGCAAATTACCGGTATAGCGGTTTACCGCATTGCATTGTACCGCATGTACGTTAGCTATGCTACGTACCATTATCTGATCTGGCAATTTAACTGCATTTTGAAAAGTCATTGTGGCGGGGCAACCCGAGATGACTTCATATGGTTTGTAGGGTTGGATAGGCCTACAAGGTCCTATGTGGTGTGTTTTGGTTGGATGAGCTCAATCAGCTCTTACGAGGTGTGATCGGGGGACGGAGAGGTGTGTTTGGCAGGATGGGTGGTTCTTTTGTTCACTTGACTGCATTGCATAAGCATCTGATTGTGTGTTTTGGATGCTATATTATCTATCTTATTCTGTTTGTCTGAACACCACATGTGTTGCGTTTCTGTGTGAATTTGGCGGCTCTGATTGTTACATTCTGTTGGGACATTAGTTCCAGGTAAGTTTCCTGACTCTGTGAGTGTCTTTAAGTTCGATGTGCTATTGATTAGAATGTCATGTTTCTGCTTTGGTTTCAATTCGAACTCACACTAAGCTTGTATAGCTCATCTCCTACTGTTTCCCTTTCAGATATTATTCTAAATTCTAATGCTAGACTCGGTATGTGGTGGTCTCGGATAGTCTCAATGAAAAAAAATTACCAGTTTGTGTTTTTAGTTTGGTATTTGGTTTTTAAACTGTAAGGTTTTTTTTTTTTAAAGTTGTGGTACAAGTTCCGTTTTGAATTGTTACTCATTATTAAAATTTTGATTATTTGCTAAACTCAACTGTAATTTCTATCAATTGATTATTTAAGCGATTAAATATTTTCGGTTTGACGTGAGTACTTGTTTTGTAAAAAAAATTACCAACCATCACTTTGGTGATCAATGTAGCATCCGAGATTCGGTCTAAACTTCTAGGCCGGGTTTAGGGTGTTACAAACCTTACATATATATTTTTAGCTTGGCCAAGCAATTTGATATGTTATTAGCAATTTGATATGTTATTAAAGTTTTAACCCGAATGAGTAACCTAACACGATTATGTATTTAGCTCAAGCAATACAAATGATATGAAATGAGGAATCAAGATGACACGAAATGTATTTAATGTTCAAATGAAAAATTATTAAATGACTTGAATAAAAAGCTATGGTATGCATATATGATTACTTTATTCATGATTGAAATGAGGTTGAGTTAGTTAAAATGATACGAAATGGTATGTTATGTATATTAGTTACTTAAAATGATACGAAATGGTATGTTATGTATATTTGGCATATTACATGGTTGATTATGTACTAAAACTCACTTGAATGTTGTGATTTGCTATGTTAGGCAAACTTTTCCAAGTTAATTAGTTTGATATGTTTAATTATAATTTGAGGTAAGTTTCTTATTTTAGTTACATATGAACTTACTAAACATTTGATATATTTACTCCGTTGCCTCTATTTTTCCTTGTAGATTGCTGACTTACGGAATGTGTCTAGCGGATTGACAAGAAGCTCACACTATCCCATTATTAATTCAATGGTCTTCCAAACTTTCTAAAGTCCACTTATGTGGCATGTATATACGTGTTATGCTTTTGTTAACTTGAGAATGGTAACTTTGATTTGAATCTTAGCTAATGTTTGATTTTGGGAAGGCTAATGTTCATATATATATGTATGTTTCGGTAATGTGATAGGTTATATATATGAAACTTGAATGAAAATTTTGAATGTGAACGAATGGTTAAAGGTATGCTTGAATAGGTTGAATTTGTATAAGTTAAGTTGATGTGAATTGGTGCCAACTTGAGGTATATTGGGTTGATTGAATTGAAATCGACAAATAGATTGTTTTAGAATGAATTTGTGATGTTTTGGCATAAGTAAAGTTGTGCCTTATGCACAAAATGAACAAAATGGGGTGAAAGCTCGAAATAGGTACCAAATGGCTCAAATTTTGCCAAAAATAGAGTTATCATCCCGATGACCATAATCTCTTATCACAATACTGGCTGACAGTATGTGACTACAAAGTTACTTACATTTTCCATTATGGATTTGTGGTAACAATTAACATAGAAAAGATAAGCACTCACCAGCGACTGCCAAAAAGAGATTCGGCCTAGGGCTTATAAATGGATTTCAATAACAACAAAATGTGACAAGGGGAAGAAAAAGAATAAAGAACAATGGGAGACGGCGACAAGAGTGGTGGTTGCTCACTATGACAATGATAGAAGAGAAAAAAGAAGGGAGTAAAGACAACAACTATAACACCCTTTAAGTAGTCCGGTTGCCAAACCCAAGTAATGAAATGCTACGACCAATTACCAAACAATTTTCATACAATTTATTAATGAAAATTTCAAATAAATATTAAATGATCACATACAAACATGTATAAATACATTAATCAATCTTTTTTAGGCAGATATTGAGTATATAGAAGCATAAAAACAGTTCAGCTACATATTTCTATCCCACATTTTGCATAATTATGGATGAATTATTGTTAAATTTGTGGAATTTGATGCTCCTAATCCTTTAAATTCATGTTTTATACTTAGGTGAGCATAGGAAAGCAAAAAGAACAAGAAACGGGCCAAAAACGGAAAAAATAGGCCAAAGTAAGAAATCAACACGGCTTGGAGTTCATCACACGGGTAACCCACACGGCCCTGCCACTTTAGCAGGCTTGGACACGGCCTAGGCTCGATTCACACGGGCGTGCCAAACGGGCGTGTCCCTATCGTGACGAGTTTCAATTTCACTCGGAAAAAGCTATTTAGGGGTTAAGAAAGACATTCCAAACTCTATATAAAGACCCTAGGAGGCGACTATAAAGAGCACAATGTCCTCGCCAAGACTCAGAGTGGAAGACAAGGAATTACTCGAAGAAAGCCGATTGATCCATCTCAGAAGCCAGGATCTACATCAAGACTGAAGATCTCCCTTTAAATACTTTCAGGAGTTTTGGGTTTTCTTTATGTTTTGTTATTTTCTTTACTTTGAGATGTTTTCTTTTATAAACATGAACTAAACCCCTAAATACCTAAGGGGGACGAAACCTAAGACGAATCTTGTTATTGTTATCTGAACTATATGATAAATATTCGATTTGTTCTTAATTGTGTTTTTAATTCTTGAATTGATATGTCCAGGATATTAATTTAAGTCGAATGTGCTTATGCAAAGGAGCAAAAGTCCCTGTTTAAGAGTAGATCCAACACAATTAAGCGGAGTTGATCGCAATCCTAGACATAGGACGAAAATCTGCCGGATTAGAGTCAAATCTAATAGGGGGATCCATAGATCGAGTTAATGCAATGCTAGGGGTTTTAATTAGAAAGAGATTTCAATTAATCAACCTAGGATTAGTTGTTTTTATTCTCGACAGAGATATTAACATAATTTAGGGATCTCTACGGATTAAGTCGAATAAAGAAATCGTCTAGTTCAGAGTTAGATAACAAGTGAAGTCTAGGTGGATTCTTCCTTGGGTATTGCCTTTATCATTCAGTTTTCCCAAAGTAATTTCCCAATTTACTTTTTGTTGCGTCTTTAGTTTAAAGTTAATTAGTTTACAACCAAATCCTCCTTTATTTTTTAGGCTAGATAATAGGAAGAAAGTCATTACTGGTACTTTTAGTTCCTTGGATTCTATATTTCGGTCTTGCCACTAACTATACTACTATTTGATAAGTGCACTTGCCTTTTATCGTGATAATAGTTAGTTTCCAGGTACAATCATTATTATTACTTCATCGAATCATGATCAGCAATAAACAGGGGTTAAATTGAATAAAAAACAAAAAGTAAAAATCTACATACAAGGGTCACACGACCATGTCCCCTGGCCTTGTACGAAAGCTTAGCCCATATGTGATGAACCACACGATCATGTTGCTAAACCGTGTACAAGAGCCGCGTCCATGTGAGATAGGCCACATGGCCGTGTAAGTGGGTCACATGTAGAGGTGTCCATGGGTCGAGCCCAACCAAAATTTTAGGCCTGTTTGCTAGGCCCGAGCCTAACTTGAAAATAAGGCCTAAAATTTTTCCCAAGCTCGACCCGGATAAAAATGCAAAACTCGGGCCCGACCAGCCCATATTAATTTTTATATAAATTTTTTAAATATAATACATCAAAAATACTAAAAACATTAAAATAATTATTTCCCAACAAATCAGAAATAAATTTTAAAAAATATGCATACTTAAATAACACTAAGACAGGTGCAACTTAACAAGCAAATACCTCTAAAATAGTAACAAAATTAACAATAAAATAAGAGTTATACAATATCTAAACAATAACAACAAAATAGTAGTGACATAATAGTGAAATGGTAGCAAAATAGTGAAAAACAATAAGAAAATAGCAACAAAACAGTAAAAAAATAAGTTTTTTTTTGCATATTTGGGCTAGGCTCGGGCTAAAAAAGCCTTACCTGAGGTCCAACCCATTTTCTAAACGGACCTTATTTTTTTGCCCAAGCCCATTTTTGGGGCTTATATTTTTACCTACACCTTCCCACTTTTTGGGTGGCCTGACTCACGGATAGATCTAGTCACATGGTTGTGTTGATGGGTCACACGACTATGTGAGCAAACCGTATAACTTTATGTGCCCGTATGCACCAAAATCACTTAAATTTTTACAGGCTACACGGTCATGCCATGAGGCTGCCGATTGCACACGGTCGTGTGCCAGGCCGTGTCCTAGGTCATGTGTACCTAGAAAATGTCTTCCAAAATAAGCTTTTCAACCATGAAACACTTATGCCACAAGCTACCATTTAAGCCACATTTCAACCTATTCATAAGCATTGAATTCAAGTTAAAATAATAATTTTAAACAACCATCCTGAGTGCCTAACCAATATGCCACAATTGCCACATCAATCAACAATTCCAAACTAGCCAAATGACCACAATCATTCATGCTAATATGCCTTCAATGGTACCTCAAATAATCAAGCCACACATGTATACATTCAACCATCACATGTTTAAGTATCAAACTTACCAAAACATTTTCTAAACATAACCTAAGCATATCATCCATCAACCCAAAACCAAGCATCACTCAAAAGACAATGCCTAGCATGATATTTTTTTCTCAACTATAAAGACATTAAGCATATAATCAAAGCAACATATCAAGGTATTAGCCACATGACCATTGCCACCGTACTTATACATATTTACATAATCTTAAAAAGGCCAACAAGATACAAAATGACCATTATAAACATTAAACATCCTAGGTACATGCCAAGACCAAAATGAACAATTCACCAATATTTGAGTTTGGGATTGCCAATGGATGCTAAGTCGACGATCAAATCGATAAGTACCGAACCTACGCATGGAAAAAATAAACTGTACGCTGAATATAACTCAGTGGTATTTCTATAATCCAACGTTAAACAAATCATAGGTCATTTTAAACATATAAACTACATTTAAATGGTAATATGCAATTAACATGCAGTTAACATGCCATTAATGCAATTTCTTATATATTCTATATTCAAACTATCATATATTGATAATATATTTTCATGACAATTCAATTCAGATATAATTCGATATCTCGAATTTCCAAATCCATAATTTCAATGAACATTTCCATGTTCCAAATCATTTCACAATTAAATAATCCATTCCACATTTCATTTCTATTTAATATCTTTTTTGCCATTTCAATAACGACAATTACGTTTCATATAGTTTCTTTCCAATCATATGGGTTTTGAGGACTTATTCAAGGTCACCATTTCAATCATAAATCTTTCACTTTTTTCTTTTAACTCCCTATTAACATGACTCAAACTTGGACGGATACACAGATCCAACCAACACACTAATTTGACACCCAGTACTTCATCAGATAAATCTGAAGTAAATAATCGCACCTAGCACTATAAGTAAATTGACACCCAATGTCTCATCAGTTAAATTGAAGAAAATTGGCACCCGGTGCCTCATCGACTGGTAGTTGAAGTAACTTTGAACTCTTTCTATCCTATGGCATGCCAACTATATTCATTTTTGCCCGAATAGTTAATGGGGTATTTCAATTCATTTTTAATATCATTCAATAACTCAATTCACATAAATTTTATCATGAACTCATTCAATCAAACATATGACAGTATCAAATATCACATTTTCTATTCATTTTTCATATTTATATAAACATACGCATGTTTTTCACATATAATCAATTTAGTCCCTATAATCATCAATCAATTCAAATCATCTCAATTAAACAAGGAACCTTACCTTACATTCTTACCATGCATAAACAAATCAAAATGCAACAATTACAAGTTAGTTCAGATTATAGAAACACAAACCGTAAACTCTGAGTTATTTGTCGATAGAGGTGATCATGGGTTGGGCGGCTCGGCCCCGGCCCGAAGGCCCGCCCGAAAAATGGAAGGGTTTGAGTAAAAATATAGGCCCAAAATATGGGTTTGGGCAAAAATACGAGGCCCGTTTAGAAAATGGGCCGGGCCTCGGGCTAACCTTTTTGGCCTGAGCCTGGCCCCGCCGGCCCGAATTATATAAATATATATATTTTTTATTTTTTTAAGCATATGTAATTTTTAACTTTGTTTTTTTTTAGTTTGTGTATTATTTTAAGAATTGTTTATCTCAATTTGATTTTGTTTCTTGTTTTAATATTTATTTTAATATTTTTAAATTTATTTAATTTATTATATTTTTAATTTTTTTAATGAAATAAGTAAAAAAAATTAATATGGGCCGGGCTGGGCCAGGCTCGGGCCTAGCATTTTTATTTCGGGCTGGGCCTAGACAAAATTTCAGGCCCATATTTCAGGCCGGGCCAAGCCTGGGCCTAAAAAACAAGCCGAAAATTTTTTCTGGGCCCAGCCCGAACCCGGCCCGGCCCGACCCATGATCACCTCTATTTGTCGACAACTGTCTTTTCCTTTCTTTTTCGAGGCATCCAGGTTGACGTTAGTGTTGGAAAAATGGGTTTGGAAAACACAACAAAAAATAAATTTAGGTAAAAACTAGAGTTTTAAATTTTTTTCCAAAACAAGATCTTAGATGTGATATTTAAAGTAATAAACACTTAATCAAAATTGTATATTTTCGATTCGTCTAGGATGAGCGCTTCGACCGAATAATCTGCTTCGCTATCCTCAACCTCACGTTTGTCGAGTGCGGGCTCACTTTCAAATAAAAAAAATTCACAAAAATTACTAGTGGGGTAATTTTACGATTTCTCTAAACTTTTGGGTCAAGTTGTAAATCAGAAAAATATCTCCAGAAATTTTTTGGAATAATCTCTTCAAAGAATTTTCTTTCTACAACCTTCTCTTAAATTTAAGTGTGTGCAAATAATGACCCAAGACTCTCTTTATATAGGGAAAGGTTAAAGAATTCAACTATAATTAAATTTAATCACTTTAATATTAAATCTAATCTAATACTTATCAAGATAAATATTAGATTAAATTTAATATTAAATCTTATTAAGATAATAGAATGTTTATCTAGATGAACATTAAATTAAATTTAATATTAAGATAATCACTTTAATATTAAATTAATAAAATACTATTAAGATAATATTAAATTAAATTTAATATTAAACTATTAAAAAATATTATTTTTAGAATAATTAATCTGAAATAATAGGAGTGTAACTCTTTCACTCCTCAACCACCAATGACCAACCACTACCGACCACCAGGACACAGTCGTCGCAGCCACTGGCACCGTGTCCGGTGATGCAGGTGCGACACCCTTATGGCACCCTAAGCCGGTTCGGTTGCTGCCAGTTTGGTCCGAGTCAATGACGACCTGACCGGCCTAGTCTAGCCACAGGTTGGACCGTCGACCCGATTTTACGTATTGGGTCTGGTTCAACTAGTTTTTGGGTATTGGTCTCAGTTTTAGGCCCGATCTCAGGTTCAATTTTCAAGTTCAATTACCCATTGGGCCAATTGTTTGACTTGAAAATTAACTTCCAAAAATATCATATTAATTTTAATTTATTTGATTAATTTAATTTTACTTGATCAAAATTAATTTTTCCAAAAATTACTTAGATTTTTCAAATTAATTTTTCAAGAAAATTCTTTAATCAAATTCTCTAGTTGAACAATTCTCACGACCACCTAATTTAATTCCACATCAAATAAATCGACTCAATTAAATTATTCCCAAAGTCATAGAATTTTCTTCTGATTCAAATGCAGTCCGATCGAGCTTTTGTTGAGCTAGCGAAGGGACCAATCAGACATATACAATTAGGCTCTAGTGATTGCAATTATATTCAAAAGCATCGTTCCGAAAAATTGCAATTACTTAATCATGGAGTCAGTCCACAAGAAGTACCATGATTGAAACCTCCTTATTGTATACTCTTTACGAAAGGAATTTATCTAACTGCTTTGTCCAATGACCTCGTCATATATGTGTTACCCTCATATGATATCCTTAATTCCTTTGAGTTAAATCTATTTACACAATACAATCTTATTTTATCTCATTGTCACTATTGTGTCTTCTTAATGGTTAATATGATCACTGCGATAAATTACTAGCTCGAGAATAAGCAACCTATGGTCCGTTTCATATTTATCAATCCATACAATGCCAATGAAAGGATATCATTTAATTGAGCTATGAATTTCACTGTTGCCAGTAAAGCCATGCAATACACAAGTCATGTACCCAACATACCAGCTATGGGCTCGATCATATTTAGAGCATAAGCCTCCATGTAACACCCCTAACCCCGTATCGATTTCCGGAATAGGGTTACGGAGCATTATCGAATTTTACAAAACAAATAGACAGAAATTTCAACACTTCACATCATATAATATTCATATCATAAACTAATCGAAATCAAACATATTGCTCCTCATATGAGCCCTAGAGGCCCAAAATACACATTAGAAGTAAGTCGAGACTAAATTGGATGCTCAAAGAATTTTTCAAAAAACACTAAAATTTTTCAAACTGCAGGGGTCACACAGCCAAGAGACATGCCCTTGTCTCAAGCTGTATGGGCATTCGAAATAAGGACACATGGTCGTGTCCCAGCCCTTGTCCGTGCCCATGTAACTCTCTAACTTGATCCACACTGCCAAGCCACACGCCCGTATGCTAGGTCGTGTGAGCATACTAACTTGCGCAATTTAAAAGATACAGGGGATACACGACTGTGTCACCTGGCCGTGTCCGTATGTCACACATGGCTAAGACACACACCCGTGTCTCTACTCATGTGGACAGAAATAGGCTATTTTCTAAGCCACATTTCTCACCCATTTGGTACCAAAACCAAATACATAACAAGGCTTTCAAAACAAGCCAAAACCAAGTCTTAAACATGAAATATAACCACATACAACCAATATGCCCTTAGGCACCTCAATTGACAATTTAAAGACATGACAACAAGTATCTCAGTTTACCTAAATGACCCAAATTCATGTATGCATATTCAAACTAGGTTTTACTTTATTTCATTCTACCATATCAATAGCACATATCAAATATGATAAGGCCACTTATATACACATCAAAATATACCAAACACAAGCCATTCAAATGGATAGTTTCATCAAAACATTTATATACCAACATTGGCCAAAATAACTATACATGCCATTATAACCGGAATTAATTTACTGAAAGTACCAAAAGGACCGATGGATAGTGTGAAATAAATCCGACCATTTTCCAATCCGTACGAGCTTTCAAATTACTATAAAACATAGAAAAATAACACAGAGTAAGCATTTAAGCTTAATAAGTTCGTATAACACAGAATTTAACGTACCATATATCCATAAAATAGGTAGGTAAGCAAAGGATATCTCAACCAATTTGGCCAAAAGCCTAAACACATGATTACCAACATATTAGCCATGAAAATCACATATAAGATCCAACACACATGGTTGAATTCATCAAATAATCATATTTCATGTATTTCATGTAAATACCAGTAATAGTTCATATCGAACTCATATAATCTCGTAATAGAATTGTTCCCGTTGAACCATTTAGGATATCATTGGATACACAGGTAGTACACACAAAGTGTACTAAACTGTAATACGTCAATTCATGTACGTGTATACTCATACAAGCTGTAAACAGTAAGCTCCTCTTAGCTAAATAATGGGAAGCTCATGAGAGTTGAACAATGAGAAGCTCATGCGAACTGAATAACAGGAAGCTCATTCAAGCTGCGGTGTGTCCGCAACACATGCAGGACCCAAACCAAATCGGTAACCCTAATGACATGTCATTTGTATCCTACGAATTTCTAAGGTTCAAACGGGACTCAGTAATCATCGGATATGTGATCAGTATTTATATATGGAAATTATACAAATCACATTCATATGATTTAATTAAAACATACAAATACTCAATTTAATTACACGAATTTACCTCGTCAAGTTTAAGTAGATATGAAAACGACTAATGCGATATTTTTCCTTTGCCTCCATCAACTCTGTACTAGGTCTAATTGGATCTATATGAATGAATTCAACTCAATTCAATATAATTCATATTCAATTTAGTCCAACACATATTTTTGGCAAAATTACTATTTTGGCCCTATACTTTTAATTCATTGAAATTTAGTCTCTAGGCTCGAAAAATGAAATTCATACAATTTAATCCTTACTCAAGCCTAGTCAATTTTTATACATATTAATAGCATCCCATATATTTCATAAAATTCACAAATTTTACCATAAATTTATCATCTTTTTAATTTAATCCCTAATTCATAATTTCATCAAAATTCTTTGTAAAAGTTGTTTATCTAACAACAACCTTTCATTTTCTATCATAAAACTTCATAATTGCACTAACCAAATTGAAATTTGAATGGTTAGATCCCTAGCCGTGTGTTCTCCCCTTCCTTTCTATGCTTCAAAACTTTGTAAAAAGAAAAAAGATCGGTTAACCGATCGGTTAACCAAATCGAACTACTATTAACTGAATTAGCCGAACTTTTTAATCCTTTAATCGTTAACCGAACCAAATTTTTTTCAAAAAAATTAACCGAACTAAAATACTTTGGTTAATTTAGTCAGTTAACCGAAATTTATATATATATATTTGTTAATACAAGTATATAACATATCAAAAACGATAATATTTACCGAATTAACAGAATTAGTTATAGCCTAATACATATAATATATAATATTAATTATTAAGCTCAGTTAATTACCCGATTTTAAACCGAATTAACCTTTCCAAAATTCTAAAAAACCTTTAACTGACCTCCGACTAAACTAGATCGGTTAACCGACTGATTAACATAATTAGATATTTCAGTCGGCTAATTTGGTTTTAACCAAAGTTTGAACACCCCTAGGTTTAATGACTTTATAAGTCCCTTTTATTAAGTTCTAATTAAAATCCTTAGCAATTCACACTTTTATTACTTACACGATTTAAACCTTGTACATTAATTAAACCCTAATTCAATAAAATCACCTAGCCAAAACTCAATTCACTTCAATTATAACTCCGTAAATATTTACGAGTCCAGTTTATGGATACGAGGTTCCAAAACCACACTTTCTGATATCACTGACTTTTGGGTCATTGCATCAACAGTGAAGTTCAAAAGTGGACAACAAGGGGCGACAACAATGGTGGCAAAATCGGAAACAAATGGTCGAGGAGACAACGACAATAATGGAGAGTAGAATATTGGACGGCATAAAGGAGGAAGAAAAAATAGAAAAGAGAAAGAGCTAGAGAGGGGGATGGTAGTAGGGGAAAAGAAAAGAAAACATAAATTAGTTTAATTTTTTTAAAATAAACTGATAGCCTTTAGATAATTCAGATAAATTTTTTAAATATTCAAGTTAATCAAATTTTTCAATGTTTGAGTCAGGCTGAAATCTGACAACTTGCTAGAGGTGGACAACATAGTCTTAAAAGAAAAAGAATTTGCAATTGAGGGGAATCAAAGTCAAGTGTCAATGTCAACTTCACTAACTCTTAACCATTAGTTAATTACTCATTCTTACTATAATTTTATAATTTTTATCAATTAAAAATTCGGGATGTGACAAAATGTGTTCAATATGTGTTACTTTTAGTTCTGTTATTTAAAAATTATATAAAAGTATGAAAAGACAAAAAAAATCTTCAAAATAGTAATAGTAATAATTTAAAAGAAAAAATAAATTGTCTTTTCTCAATTGAGTTCTTACCCAATCAACTTGTGATATCAACTTAGGTTGCGTTCGGCATTGATTATCTAATGAGCTTTTAGTGTTTAAGTGCTTTTTATATAAAAAGCAATAAAGAATGGGGTAAAACTTATTGCTTTTTTAGCTTAAAAAAAGTCATTTTTCTCAGATGAAAAAGCCAAATTTTCGTACGTTTTTTAGCCAAAAGCACTTTTGAGGTTGATATTACATTTTTGACATTGTTTGTTGTCTTCCTTTTTTTCCCTTTTTTCAGACATTAGAACCCATTTTTTTCCCCTTTTTTCTTTTGTCTGAACCCATTCCTCTGGTTCTTCTTCTTCTCTATAGGTGAGTCTTTCTTTTCTTCTTCTTCTCTTTAAATGTCATTATGCACTAAAAAAACATTAATGGCCTTTGTCTCTATATTTATAGGAGACCATCACAGGCTTTACAATCCATTCCCCTCCCATCACCTGTCTTTGTTTTGCTCCCATTTCTTTCTTCAATTATCTTTTCTCTTCAAAGATTTCAACTCTTTTATCAGGTAAATATCTTTGCTGGCTTTTCCTTGCTTTCTCCCCTCTAAAATACTCTATTTTTGCTTTGTTTATGAGTTTAATATTATTTGGTTTCTCAATGCTTCTTTTCATTATTTATGGGTGAACTTTTTTCTGGGTTTGTTTTAAATTTCATGTTTGTTTACCCATTGCTAAAATTATGTAAGCTTCAAGGCGGGTCTATAGTAGTAGTGGTATAAAAGGCGACTTCTTGACATCGAATTTCCGAGCAGAATTTGCTTGAGTTGGATATAACTGTTGATTTGTATGTTTGTGAGAACAAACCTATGCAATGCATGTTCTTAGGTATTGATTATGGTTTCCCCTTCATTCTTTAATCTTCCATTTATTGCTCTTTTATATATTGGTCCTAAATTTTGAAGACTTGATAATTTATTTGACCAAATTTTTACTTAAACTGCATTTTTTTCTTTCTTTCTGAAATCTCCTATTGGGTAGTTATATGAACTCCTCTAATACTTTTTCTTTATTGAATTGGTGATTGAATCGGTAAAGTCAATCGATTAGATTATTAGTTTGATGGGTTCAATTAAAAAAGTACTAAAATTTTTGAAAAAATTCAATCGGGTTTTGTAGTTGTTCTAACTGGTTCAATATAATTTTCTGGATAATAACTCAAATCCATTTTCAATTCAATCGATTTAATCATTTACAAAATTTGAATCCATAACTTTATTTAAAGACATTGATTTTATTACTACTCAACCTGAGTGGGTAATGTAACCAAAGTTTTTGCAACCTCGACCTGAATCAATATATGATAACAGCAAATATAAAGTTTATTTATTTGAAAAAATCCTTGAAAAAATTGTCAACAAAACAAATTGAGTATGTCATGTTATACATAAATTAAACCCTTGGTCTGCTCCTTATTTTTATAAATTAAAACTTGTTTGCCAGTATATAACAACGAAATAATTCAATGTTAAGTAATTCATATATGTACTGATATAATAAAACTAGACCAATATTGATTAATATTCTTTTGAAAATAAATAATAATATAGTCAACTTTAATCGAATAATATATATTTATTTATTTATTACAACTTTTATTTGTCATATAGAAAGAATACTAATAAAAGAAAATAAACTTGGGTAACCAAATTCAAAACAAAAAAGATAACACAATTAAGAGTTAATTAATAAAAGGGACATTAACAAATATTGAATTATCACAGTAAACCTCTAAATCATCATCATCATCATCTTCATCATCATCATCATCATCATCATATGAATGCTCAATAAAAGAACATATGTGTGTATGTATAAGTAAATTGATTCAAAACACATAAAGGTTAGTCAATTCCTCCAATGAATCCAAAATCTTAGGATCCTATCTTAATTTTGATACACATGTAAAAAAATATGTTTATGTGACATTTGATTTCGTTGATTGCTTTACTGGCTGAAACGAATCTGTCGTATACACAATAGATGAGTACTTCGGCGGTTGAAGTTAGTGGTGAAAAAGTCAAAGCAATGCGGGATAAGAGATTGACAGAAATATTTTGTGATATTTGTATTAAACAGATATTGAAAGGCAATAGGCCTGGTACTCATTTCACAAAAAATGGATGGTTGAAAATTATGACCAACTTTGAGAAAGAAACGGGCAAGGCTTTTGCACAAAGACAACTTAAAAATAGGTGGGATGCCCTAAAAAAAGAATGGAAAGCTTGGAAGAAACTTAAAGGAGAAGTTACTGGTCTAGGGTGGAATCCTATAAAAAGAATCGTTGATGCATCGAATGATTGGTGGGAGAGTAGGCTAAAGGTACATTATTAATTCTGAATATTTTTTATTTTTTCTTATTTATGAGGTTATTGATAATTACTGTTATTAAACTATCATTTTATATGTAGGCTGTGCCTGAAGTTAAAAAATTTAGAACATCGGGCATTGATCCTGAATTCGAAGGGAAGTTGGACCAAATGTTCATGGGGATAGTTGCAACAGGTGATAAAGCATGGGCACCTTCTTCTGGTACACTCCGTAGTGATTTTTTTAATGATGTTAACAACGAAATATCTGAAGAGAATGAAGAAGAAAATGTGAGAAATGATATTCACATTTTAAATGATATTCATATTTTAAATGATGTTCACATTTCAAATAATGTTCAAATTAATGGAAACGGTCAAAAAAGAAAAAAACCCTGAGATATCAAGTTCACATTTTAAAACTGGAAGAAAGAAATCTTCAAAGCAAATTGGAGGGGCTGCAAGATTGTCCAATCAAATAAAAAAATTATGCAATGCAGCTGATAATATGAGTCAAGCCACATCTAGTTTGACTCCTATTATGGATCCATATGGTATTCCACAAGCAGCCAAAGTGCTTGACAACATGTCGGAAGAAGTTCCAGAAGCTAGTCTGCTATACTTTTTCGCACTTAAATTATTGCTCAATAAGGACAAGCGAAATATGTTTTTATCAATTAATCCCAAGATTAGAGCTTTCTGGCTTAAGACGGAAATGGAGGATAGTTGAAAATTTTCTGATCTAGGGTTCAAAGATATCTATTATGTGACTAAACAACAATGCTAAACTAGTTTTATTAATAGTTGTTTATGTTTGGTTTTTGGATATTGAATTTATGTTCTACTTATTTATGTGTAATCTAGTTTTATCAATGGTTGTTTATGTTTGATTTTTGGATATTGAATTTATGTTCTACTTATTTATGTGTAATCTAGTTTTATCAATGGTTGTTTATGTTTGGCTTTTGGATATTGAATTTATGTTCTACTTATTTATGTGTAATCTAGTTTTATCAATGGTTGTTTATGTTTGGTTTTTGGATATTGAATTTATGTTCTACTTATTTATGTGTAATCTAGTTTTATCAATGGTTGTTTATGTTTGGTTTTTGGATATTGAATTTATGTTCTACTTATTTATGTGTAATCTAGTTTTATTAATAGTTGTCTATGTTTGGTCTTTGGATATTGAATTTATGTTCTACTTATTTATACTAAATTAGTTTTATCAATAGTTGTTTATATATGATTTTGGATATAAATTTTATTCACAGGTGATGAGTATAGTTTATAATTACAGTGGTGATGAAAGCGATGATGAAAGGGAAAAGAAAGAGATTTTACAACGCATGAAATGTTTTAACCGATTATCTGTTGTTGCATCTTCTTCTATGCAATTATATTACGAGAAGTATTTATTGAAGCAACCATGCATGGATTCAAAACAGTCAAGTGAGACATGGATCCGAGATATCCTCGACGGTCACAAATCATGTTGTATGATTAATTTCAGGATGTCTAAAATGGTATTCATAAGTTTGTTGAGAGTTTTGGAGACAAGATACAACTTGCAAACTTCAAGAAACATATCTTCTAGTGAAATGTTGGGAATTTTTTTATACATCTTGGGCACCGATGCAAAAGTTTCCCAATGTCGAGAAAGATTTCAAAGGTCTGGATCAACAATAAGTCGATACTTTGCAATTGTGCTTGAGAAAGTTTCAAGGATGACCACTGATCTAATTGCACCTGGAGATCTTTTTTTTAGCTCAATACCGGAACAAATACGTAATGATTCTAGATATATACCGCATTTTAAGGTTAAAATTTAATTTTATATTATTATATTTTAATATTTTTGGTCGACTAAAAATATGCACGAGACTAATATGATTATTTGTTCAGGATTGCATAGGTGCAATTGATGGTACTCATATTGTCGCTATTCTTCCACCAAATGAACAAATTCCCTATATTGGCAGAAAATGTATCCCGACTCAAAATGTTATGACAGTATGTGATTTTAATATGTGTTTCACATTTGTCATGGATGGATGGGAAGGATCGGCACATGACACTAGAATATTTCTTGATGCAATTTGAGATCCAAAATACAAATTTTCATACTCACCAAATGGTTAGATATTTTATTTATATATGATTTTAAAAAAAAATAAAGTATAAGTTCTTTAATTGATAATTTTTATAAAAAAAATTTCTTGAATTAATTGTTTGTTATATTATGGCATGTAGGAAAATATTATCTTGTTGATTCTGGATATCCTCAAATGAAAGGTTATCTTAGACCATATAGAGGTCAACGATATCATTTACCTGACTTTCGTAGAGGTAGACCGGTATCTGGTAAGGAAGAGATATTCAATCATTCACATTCATCATTACATAGAAGTGTGATTGAATGAACTTTTGGTGTTTTGAAAAAAAAATGGGCCATTTTAAGGGATATGCCAAGTTATAGTTTTGAAAAGCAAACGATGATCGTTGTTGCTACAATGATGATACACAATTTTATTCGAAAACATGTTGGTCGAAATGATGCAGATTTTATGGAATACGAAGATATTAACTGGGCATATGAGAATACTATTGATTCAGAAAATGCGCATGGTCGAGAAAGTGATGATGACGACGACGACGATGATGATGGTGATGATGACAGTGAATCAAACAATTCAAGTGGTTTTGAAATGGAATTAACAAGAGATGTTATAGCTTCTAGTTTAATGAATTCACTTTAAATTATGCTATTGTAAAATTTTTAGTATTTATATTTGGTATATAAATATTATCCCTTTTTGAAACTTTAATCCAAATATATGTAATATTTTAATTTGTTAGGTTTATGTTTTCTATGTTATGTTAATATCTAATATGAGTTATATATTCAAATACATTTTAAAATAAAATAATACAAATGTGTTAAAAGCATTAATTAAAAATAAAAAATAATTTTTAAAATAATACAATTGTGTCAATATCTAATTACAAATATTTAATTATTATATTTAAATATTTAAATATAATTTTTATATTCTAATTAAATTTAATAAATAATTAATATTAATTACTTAGAAATATTTAAAATTAATATTATATATTAAAATATTAACAATAAGTTATAAAAATTATTTTTTTATATTTTTGCTAAAATATCATAATATTAACTAATTTGAACATTATTTAAATACATATTTGTTACTTTATAATATCATGTTTAAAATGGACATTTTACTTCTCAAAAGTACTTTTTGATAGCAATACCAAACACTCAAATTTTTTAAAAGCACTTCTCAAAAGCACTTCTTAAAAGCATTTTTCCACAATACTTTTCAAAAGCACTTTTCAAAAGTATTGTCAAACTGGCCCTTAGTCATGGGTATAAATAATAGTATAGATAATAATATAAATTTTATTAATTTATTACTTTTACCTTTTTTAAAAATAGAAATATTGAGATAAATGTAAAATATTAATTATTTAAAATATTTAATATACATATTTCAAATATAAATATGTTAATAATAGTAATAATAGTGGGTAAATTAGTATTATTAACCTATCTCTATTTGAAATATTAATATTAACATATTTCTAATAGAAAAAAAATATTTATTTATAGATAATAATAAAAAGATAGGTTAATATTTCAAAATATTTATTATTAATTATTTATATAATATTTCTCTCTCTATTTATTATTGAAAAATTAATATAAAATTTTTATAAAATATTAAGAATAGTATTAAAAAATAATTTTATTAGTATTTTTTTAAGAAAATGTTTTTAATGGGCGTTTGGTTCAAGAAATGTAATATTATCTATTGTAATAGAATTACTAGAATATAAAATTACTTAGCATTTGTTGCAGGGGCGAATCTAGGGGGGCTGGTAGGGGCTCCGACCCCTGTAACCCTTTAAATTTTTTAAAATTTTAAGTTAATAAAAGTAAAATTATACTTTAACCCCCTTAAAAATGATAAAATTTTAATTTAATTCTTTAAAAATTACATTTTTACTATTATAAAAATTAAAATTTAATTTTGGCCGCCTTTAAAAGAATTTTCTGACTTCGCCCTAATTTGTTACATTACTTTGTTTTTCTAATTTAGTTGAAATATAATATTTTAGTTTTTGATTCACGGAATATACCTAAAAGTATTATTATTTTAAACAGGTTGGGTTGACATTAGTATGTATATTTGACATATTTTTATCACTAAATTCTAGTAAAATAGGAACATGATTACAGTGAATGACGTGGATTTTTGGGGGGTGCAATATATGCCGCATGGATACTAGCATTTGGAGTAAATTTGAGCAATTGATGCTTAGATGACATTTGACGGAGCATGAGCGTGATGTGGGCCAAGAAATTGGGAAGCACATGCACATGAGGACTTTTGGATCAAGTCGATAATTTTGAGATAAATAGTTATTTTGTATTTTATCATTTAGTAATTTTTTTCTTGAATGATAAATATTCTATTAAATAATTTTAACATTTTTATTTTTAATATCTTATCCTTTATTTTATCATTTATTAACTTTAATATTATAGAGAGGAAGTTAGGGTGAAACTCCTTCCTATTAAGGTAGAGGTTAGCATTTTTCCAATTGAGATAATTCAACAATTTTTTTTTCCTTTTTTAATAATGTAATGGCCAATTTTGGCCCACATAAACAAATTAAACCAAATAATAAATGTCCATTTACAAAATTTAAACCCAAATACATTTACCCAAACCCGGACAGCCCAATAACCCTTAGCCCACTACCCAAACCCAGCAGAAACCCTAGCCCCTTTCCCACTCGTGCCGCCTCTACCCACTTGCCCCTGACTCAGCAGCTTCACCGCCTCTGTCACGTCCCAGCATCGCCCTAGGCCTCTGCAGCACCGCCCACTGTACCTGCATACATTAAACACGAATAGACAGAAATCATAGAAAAAGAACAGAAAGCATTTGTATGAAGGCTATAAATAGCCGAATAGAAACATGTAAGGGGGATCGGCCATTTTTTTGCTATCAATAAAAGAATATAGTATCCTTCGATTTAAACAAATTTCTCAACAACATTCGAGCATCAAAAATACCTAAAATAGCAGCGAAGGGATACCCCCCAATCAATATAGAATTGGAGATCAAAACAAAACCAGTAGGTAACGTTTTTCAGATCTTTTTATTTTGCATGCATGCACGTATATTGAATAAAAGGATAACAAATACGAAGCATAAAAAATATATAAATTTAAACAAAAAAATTAGAAATTTTTACCTTTTTCCGGCCACCGGAACGTGGCCGGAAAGGCGTCGAACGGCGGCGGACGGTGGTCCGATCATCGGCCGGTGACCGGCCGGTGACCGGACGGTGACCGGTCCGGTGACCGGAGCCCCCTGGAGCCCTCCCTCTCTCTCCTTTCCCTCTCCCCTCTCTCTTCTCTCCCTTTCTTTTTATTTCTTCCCCGGGTAACAAATGATTAAAAAACAAAAAATTTTGATTTTTATACTAATCGACCCGGGTCGGGTTGAACTGACCCGCTCCGAACAGGGTCCGCGTGTTTTTTAAACGGAAGGGCTAATTGCGCGCGCAGCCCTTCCGCTTTTTCACAGTTTCGCGATTAAGTTTTTTAATTTATAATTTGGCCCTGAAATTCGTCCCGCTTTGCAATTTAGTCCCCCCTTCAGCGACACTGTTTTAAACAACTCGGAAAATTGTTATTTCAGTCCCGCTAAGTTCAACCCGTGTTCAAATCAACCCGTTTTTGTCTTTCTTTGTTTTAAAATGTTACCCAGAGGTTCTGTTCCGTTTCAATTTGATCCTATTCCGTTATTTTGGTATTTTATGCTATTTTTGCTATTATTATTATTATTATTATTATTATTATTATTATTATTATTATTATTATTATTATTAGTAGTAGTAGTAGTAGTAGTAGTGTATCTTACTTTAGGTTTCAGTTAGTATTTTATATATATATATATGTATTTGTTTTTCATATTATTATTATTATTATATCTAGTTTACCACTTTTATTTTTTTTTATTACTATTATTATTATTATTATTATTATCTTGCTTTATTATATTTTGATTACTATTATTTCACTAATTTGCTATTTTATTTAATGTTTATATTTACATATTACTAAGTTTCCTTTTAATATTATATCTTAATACTTTATGTACATACTCTTTTATTACTATTATTATTGTCTTTTCATGTTATTACTATTAATTAGCTTTTTAATATGACATTATTATGATATTATTATTATTATTTTCGTTATTATTATTAAATTTATTGTTTACTAATGTTTTACTATTACTAGTATTTGTATTATTTATTTTTACTTAATATTTGTACATATATTTTTGGTTTCTTTAATACTATCATATATAAGTTTATGTATATATATCTTTCAACATTAATTATAAGTAAGTATTAGTATATTAATAGTCGTTTTTGTATCTAGTATGCATATATTAAATATGTTTTAATATTCCTTTTATATATTATGCACTCTATTAAATATTATATTGTTAATATGTTTCGTATATATTCCTAACATTTTGTTTATATATTTCTTATGTTATATTATGCATGTATTTCTAATATTATTATTATACCTTTCTAAAACCTAGAGTTATATGTTTTATATATGTATTTACACGTTTACTATCTTGTATTTGCATTATTCTTATCACACTGTATACATCATTATAATCATTATTATTACGCAGGCATTGTTATATGTTTAATATATTATTCATCTCGTATATTTTTCACCTTTATCATTACTTGTTTTTAATGCAGCATATTATTTCATATTATTATTTCTACGTCAGCTCTATTTATCATAATCTTTTCATGTTTTAATAAACAAGGCAATATACCGATTCTAACATTAAGCCGGTGATTTCATCGCTATGTTGGGTGAATCACGGACGGCTCGTGTTAAAAGCGGGATATCCTTTTCAAAGAAAAAACTTAAAAAATCTCGTACTTGATTGGATCACGACTAAAATTTAAAATTGAACTCGTGCTTTTGAAAATTAAGACAATGTACGTTTAACAAGATACCAATTTTGGGCGTCGCGGGGGTGCTAATACCTTCCCCGCGCGTAACTGACTCCCGGACCCTATTTTTCTCTGAATTTTAACGCGGACCTAAATTTGGCCTTATTTTACCCGAAAATAAATCTTTGTTAAAGAAAGGTTTTGTTAGGTGTCCGATCACACCTAGAAAAAAGATCGGTGGCGACTCCCTTGTTCTAATAAAATTAAAGTCCAGATTTCAAATTTCCAATAAATCGCCACAATTAGCGACCAAAGCTACTAAAGCAAATTTTACGTCGCTACAAATAATATTTTAACATTTTTCATAGTTAAATTCCATATTTATAGCCAAAGGTAGATAGAAACTCAGCTACATTAGAATTGTGAGATTCAATTGGTTTTTTTATTGTTTCTTAGTAGTCCTTTGGTTAGTACGTAGGACAATAAACAATTAATTAGGATAATTATACCTATAATTATCTTTGTCGAACCCATTTTTTTGAAATAGGGGAATCGACTTTGGATTTTGAAAATAGAGTCGCCACGGACCTTTTTCGAGGTGTGATCGGGTCAACTTAAATTATTCTAATAAAACATATTGAGTTATTAAAACAATTAATTTTGGTCTACGAAAATCAAAAAACGAGCTCGGGAGTCGATTACGCACGAGGAAGGGTTAGCACCCTCGATACGCCCAAAATTGGTACCTAGTTGATTAATTAATGTCTTACTGTCGAAAGTTTGAAAACTTAAAAGGATTCTTTGAAATATGATCCTTTCTTTTTTTTTAAAACGCTCGAATAAGATGAAACGATACGCTAAAGCCACACTTGTCTCGAAGCGATACGATGTCACAACCAGTAAGTTAGGATATAACATATAGGGCTTTTGAGACCGAATGCGCTTTTCAAAGATCAAAAGGACGTTCGGTTATTTAGTTTAAACACGGAGAATCGAAACCCAGTAAGTTAGGGTACGATCTCACGAGTTTCTAAATAATGAACATTGCTTTTATTTTCTAAAAACTTTCTTTTGAATTTGAGAAAATTAAAATAATGTATGAATAAAACCATATCAATGAATAGCAATAATATGCAAATGCCAATCGACAATTCGTAGTACATAAAACGGCTATAATCACATTATTTAAAATACTAACATTGACAATGTAAGGTGAACGAAATGGTTAAACATGAATAATAAAATCATTGTAAATTAACAACAAGTAAAAGAATTTAAAAGGGATACTATAAAAACTATTTAAAGTGAGTAATATAAGACAACTTAAAATAATATATACAATTCAAGATGAACAATATGTAAAACAATTTGAAATAAATGAAACCAATTTTGAAGTAAAGCAAGAATGTATTTGAAGCAAACATCATGTTGAAAAGAATTTAAAATAAATCGTACAAAACACTTTTAAGATTAAATATGATATGTAAAAAGAAGAAATGATATATAGAAGTTTTAAAAAATATATAAAATTTAATACAAATCAGAGATAAATAATACATAAAACTTAAAGTAAATAGTAGTAAAACATTTTAATAAATATAAGATGTAAAACACTTTAAATAAGTAATAATAATAAAAAATGATAAACAGTATATGAAAAGAAGTTTGCAGTAAATGAATAATATAAGATAATTCAAAAAGGTTAATATATATATATATATATGTATGTATAATAATTTAAAGCAAACTAAAACCTGAAAATACTTTATACAAATAATTTAAAAAAACGTAATCAAAATAACATACAAACATAATCGATTTTCATTTTAATGATACATTGAATAATATATGAGATCTAAAAATAAATAACGTATAAATGAAGTTTAAAACAAGTGATAAGTAGTAAAAATAATATAAGAAAAATTTCATTTGAACCAACGAACAAATAAAGAAATAAATAAACAAAGGTTAGGGACTGGGTTGGAATTGATTTGAAGTTTAAGGTAAGAGTTGTAAATAACAAAGAAAGGCCATCAAGGGCCAAAATGAAACACGCTAAAACAATGAAGGACCAACCAGGAAATAATCCCGACCCAGTGCGCACAACAGATCAGCGTGGACCCAAACGCAATCAAAATAAATTATGCGGTCCGATTTAAAAGAAACACAAAACAGAAAAATAGGGGTCGATTGGACGATGTTGAGAAAGAAAAGGGCCAATATTGCAAATCCCCCTTTTAAAGGGAAAACACACAGATCAGTAGCCTCTGTACGGCACCGTTTGCTTCTGTTTTAAAGGGCAAAACTCTTCTTTCTTTTTTACACTCAGCCCTTCTCTAAAAACACATCAAAACTCAGCCCCCATATCCTCTCAAACCTCATCCCCTTTCCCCCTTCTTCCTTCGGCCAAAGAGGCTCCTCCGTTCGCCACACCACCCTTAACTCCGGCGTCCGGCGAGGTGCACGAATGGGCCATTTGGCCCCAGTTTAAAGTGCCCCGAATGCCCAACTTTAAGAACAAAAAAGGCGAAAGAGAAGCGCCTTCAACCTCTATTAAGGCCGGGCTCCGACGATGGAGATGGGTACTCCGACGCCGTAGTCGTACACGGGGTTTCGGTAAGGCTCCCCTTTTCTCCCCTTTTTACTGTTATTTCGTATGTGAAAGAAATTAAGAAAAACAATCTAAAATAGCTTGAAAGTAAAATGAAAATAATAAAACAACAATCACCTTATGATTTTTGCTTTTTACTCTCTGATTTCTATTCAAAATTCGGGAGTCCCCTTTTTACATTTGCTTTCGGCCTTTGTTTCTAGCCGAATCCGGTAGAAACTAAAAAATACCCCCTTTAATATGGTTTTGTTTCGGTCTTATATAGCCGAATGGTAAAATATTATATATTATAATTTCCTATTCGCTACTGTTTCGTCGTTTTTGCTTCCGTCTGTCTCTGTTTCTGCTTTTGTTTCTGCTTTTGCTTGTTTTGCAGGTCATGGAAGGAGTCAATGGGCAGAAAAGGGCCTATTTTGGTGCAATCCTTGCCGAAGGTGCCTTCATCGATCGTGGTGCGTGCTGAGGGCGCACATGGGAGGAGTTGCGGCGCACGGGAGCAACAGAGGAACCCTAGGGTTCTAAAGTTTCTAAAGTTTTGGGCCGTTTGGGCCTTTTGTATTTTTGGGTTTTTAATTTTGTTGTAATTAAAATGACCATTTTAAATTTGTTTGGGTTGGCCTGGGCGAAAATGGGCCTGTACAGCTGCCCCTCTTTGCTCATTGTCGTGTAACGGGAATAGAGCAAAGACTATAAAAGGGCCAATTTTGCCTGGGCCTACTGAGTCTCGACTTCTATTGGCGCTTCTTTTCTTCAAGTAGCTTCATTCCAATCCTCTGCGACTTCAGGGGCATAGGATTAGCAGCTTTAATCTGCTCCACTGCAACTTCAGAGAGGCAAAATCTGATGTTTTTGATCAGCTCCACTGCAACTTCAGGGAGGCAAGATCTGGCTTTCGATTAGCTTCACTGCAACTTCAGGAAGGCAAAATCTGATGTTTTTTATCAGCTCCACTGCAACTTCAGGGAGGCAAACTCTAATGTTTTTGATCAGCTCCACTGCAACTTCAGGGAGGCAAGATCTGAGGTTTTTGATTAGCTTCTCTGCAACTTCAGGAAGGCAAAATCTGATGTGTTGATCTGCTTTACTGCAACTTTAGGAAAGCAGAATCTGTGTCTTTCGATAAGCTCCACTGCAACTTCAGGGAGGCAAGATCTAGTGTATTCGATCTGCTTCACTGCAACTTCAGGAAGGCAAGATCTGGCCTTTTGATTAGCTCCACTGCAACTTCAGAGAGGCAAAATCTATCTTTCGATTAGCTTCACTGCAACTTCAGGAAAACAAAATCTGATGTTTTGATCTGCTTCACTGCAACTTCAGGAAGGCAGAATCTGTGTCTTTCGATGAGCTCCACTGCAACTTCAGGGAGGCAAGATCTAGTGTATTCGATCTGCTTCACTGCAACTTCAGGAAGACAAGATCTGGTCTTTGATTAGCTCCACTGTAACTTCAGGGAGGCAAAATCTATCTTTCGATCTGCTTCACTGTAACTTCAAGAAGGCAGAATCTGTGTCTTTTGATCAGCTCCACTGTAACTTCAAGGAGGCAGGATCTGGTGTTTTGATTAGCTCCACTACAACTTCAGGGAGGCAAAATCTGACTTTTGATTAGCTTCACTGCAACTTCAAGAAGGTAAAATCTATCTTTTGATCTGCTTCGCTCAGAAAGGCAAGATCTGGTTTCTTCAACCTGCTCCTTGTAAACACAAGGATGTCATGTTGATATCTTTGATCCGCTTCGCTCAGGAAGGCAAGATCTGCTTTCTTCAACCTGCTCCTTGTAAACACAAGGATGTCATGTGGATATCTTTGATCCGCTTCGTTCAGGAAGGCAAGATCTCATTTTTTTTTCTGCTCCTTGTAAACACAAGGATGTCATGTTGATATCTTTGATCCGCTTCGCTCAAGAAGGCAAGCTTTGATGTTTTTACCAATGTTGCTATACCGTCCTCTGGGGGACCTGTCTTGTAGAATCAATTTTATGCGTATACTTATGCAAAATGATTAGGATATGATCGGAATGAATCAATGTTCTTACTGAATGTGCTAATAATGATATGTGTATGAATGCAAAATGTCATGAGAATAGTTCCTTTTTAATATTTAAGGGCGTCTTTACTCGTTGCTCCTTAGTGCTCTACTACTAACGTAGTATGCTGCTCTCTTTCTCAGCTAGAAAACCCAGTGACGATCGTATTCTGCTCGAATAACTTGCCTCACCGTAACTTCAAGGTTCATTTCACCGTACCTCGAGGACATAAGGGACATAAGGCTTGTACACTGTTCAGAATCTATCATAGCCCAGAGGTATAGGATCTGCATCCGCTTCAGTCCAACCTGCTGCAAATCAAGGGTGTAGGGACCTGTTCCATCAACTAATCACTCTCTAGGTGACCTGACTAGATGTGTATGCCCGATACTCTCGCAGATGCAGAATATCATTTTGAGAATAATTTTAATTATTCATTTTTTATTGGGGTTGTACTGTCGACCCAATATCTTGTCTCTTTAGCAAATATCTCCAACCGAAAATCTGAAGAGATAATTTCAATTTGGACTTAAATATTTCCAACCCTTAAGCTTGGAAAGTCCTAAACAATAGTCATGTTTCAGGTTCCCTTACTATTTAGAAACTTCCAGGGTAATACGCAAAACTCCTTTCATGAAAGTGTTATTAGTCCACTAATCATCATTTCAATACAAAATGCTTGGAAAAGATCGTGATAACGGACAAGAAGGAAATTGAATGAAAGCATAACTCGAAACAAGCATGTTAAGCAAATGCAATCAAGGAGAAAATTTATTGAGGGTGTATTCTGAAACGAATAAACTAATCAAAGATAGAAAAATTAGAATGAGTGAGATAGCAACTAAGTGCCCCAGATATCGCAGCTTGAGCTTCTCTGTTCCAACTTCTTGAGAACCGTTCCAAACTCAATATATGCCTAGGGTATTCGGAGTACTTTGTTGATGCCTCAAGACGTATCATGCATCTTCATTGTCAGTTCAAACATGGCGAGACTACCGCGTGCTCCACTTTTGATCAAAATTTGAGCCGCCCTTTTCGGGTTTTCAATTCAAATGCCCTTTGGACTCAAAGTGCCCTTTGCGGGTTTTCACATTGGCCTCTCCTTCCTCTTTCTTCTTTTTTTTATTATTTTTCTTTCTCCCTTTTTTCTTCTTTCTTTTTTTGATCGACTTTCTTAGAAGGTCTCAAGGCGCCCTTTGCGGGTTTTCACCTTGGCCTTTCCTTTAAGGTGAAATAACTCTTGATTAAATTCATCGAATTGGGCACATCACTGCCATTTATCTTGATTAGAGCAAGCCTTCTTTATTGTGTAAGGCCTTTCTCCGTGCGGTTTTTATTTTTGCCTAAGTACTCGGGCATATGGAGAAACTTCTTCAATATGAGGTCACTCTTTAGAGATTTTCTGGGGTGAGCCTTTTTTGTCATAATCCCGAGTCATCTGACTATGACGGATTAACTTCGATTGATTATGCCAGGATTAGATACATTCTGTCTCATCCAGCTTCAGACTTGGTAAAACCCAGAAGAAATAACCTCAACTTCAATTGGGCAAGACTAATGGGAAATGTGACGCCCTGGCTCTGGTAAAACTCAGAAGAAGGGATCTCGACTTCTATGGGCAAGACCAACGTGAAATGGGTTGCCCCAGCAAAGGTCCTGGCTAACATTTGATGAGTAAAAAGGGTAAATGGTAGCTTCTCTACACCAACCTTTACAAGTCTCAGTCATCTTTCAAAATCCTTTCGAATGGTTTTGGTTGTTTTTACTGCGCTGGTATGATGTCTAATCTTCGAACAGACAGTGAATTGGCCCCTTTTTCTTTTCTCTTTTTTTTTCTTAAATTTGAATTCGAATTCAAATTTGAATTCAAATTTTGAGTTTTGGATTTTGGATTTTGAATCTCGGATTTAGATTTGAATCAAGATCTAGATTTGAATCAGGATCTAGATCTGAATTTGGATTTGGATTTGGTCCCGGATTCGAATCAGGATCTGGATTTGGATTTGTATTTGAGTTCGAATTTGGATTTAAATCTGGATTCGAATTTGAATTTTGAATTTGGATTTGAATTTTGATCTTGAATTTGGGTTTGGATTTGTATTTGGCTTTGGATTTGAATTTGATAACTGTTTACTTGGTAATTTTGGCATGTGAAGCGACCTTACCCTCCTGGTGAAGAATTGACCATCATGAAGGTGAATTGAAGTCAGTGAAGCTAATCCCGTAATATCCGTGCCCCCTCATGGAGAGTCCTCGAATAAACATAAACCTTATCTTCCTCAATTTGACTTTTACGACACACTGATGTAATCCTCTTTCATGGCGGGCTAGCGATATCTTAGCCTCATGATCAGCCTGGTTATTGTAAAACCACTAGCATGTGTCCTACAGATATTCTTGTGGACCTCTTTTGAAATTTCGGTGTACCTGTGTCTCAGTAGCCCTCGTGATATCCACTGACCTTGTGGGATTCATTTTCATCGTGTTCTACCATCCTTGACAAATCAGAAGATAGGTCACAATCTTTGTCGTCTATAAAGTTCTGAGATTCCCCTAAGCATATATTTCGCTCTCAAAGGAGATTCTAGTTTAGTAACAGTGCAGCTCGTGTTATTAATATCTAGAGACCCGTTTGCAGGTATAGAGAAAGGTTTCAAAGAATAAATAAATCTAAGAATGATTATTTATGTGTCATGATCATGAAGAACGAGTAAGGAAAAGAGTCCAAGGAACAAAAGGATCTAATAACAATCGTGCAGTATGGTCATGAATAAATAAAAGAATAAGAGAATCTAAGAACAATTATTGTATAGCATAAAATAAGAAATAAATGAAAATTTACTCAAAATGATGCATTCTTATTGAAATAAAGATTTCAGACAAAAGCCTATTTTCATAAAAGGATTCTTACTGCCTCTAGGCTTAAAGCAGTAAGTGTGTTCTGGGTATTACCCTAAGTTAGCTCTAAAAGCATTGGGACTTCTTCCACAGTCCTATTGTTCAAAACACTCCCTGTACATAAGGGTTTGGAAACCTTTAAGTATTCGGTTCCCTCTTCTTCAGGGCTTTTGAAACATTAATTTGGGAGTTCCGTTCTTGCATTTTTCGTTTACATTTTCTCGGAGACTCCTCATTTGTCTTCTTTGTTTCTGCTAAACCATCCAAATTGATGACAATGGAGTGGGTAAGATTGCTCCTCGGATTGAAACCTGAGCCTATCGAGTAGTTCGTCGGTACTGATATGCCGGCTTAATGTTGTTGGGGTCTGATGGGTATCCCTAGCGGATGCATGCCTGTTTGGGTCGAGATGCTTATTGGGTAAAACCTAGGGAATAGATGAGGTCTTCATTAACATCCTCTCTTATTGACCATTGGGCCTTTCCATTTTCAAGCCCCTCGGCTAATAATTGAGTCAATCGGTCCATCATATTCTTTTGCAAATCTATCATTTGGTTCCGCGTCTTGTTGGAACCTGGTCAATTGCTCTTGCATCTGCTCTATTATCCCTAACCTTCGTTTCATGACTTTTACGTTAACCGAAATAACTTTATCTAACTAGGGTCATTTTGTAAAAATCTGATGCAAATGATGCAATATACATGATGCAATACAAATGATGCAATGCAAATGCATGAAATGCAAATGAATGCAAGAAAAGAAGCGTCGACCTTATATTCAGTTCCATTAGAAGAGCTTTTCTAGAAGACAGATTTCTTTACATAAAACGGATCATATATGTGATCTTACCCTCATAGTCCAAGCGAAGATGCCGATCTTTCTCTTCATGTCTGAATACTATGGTTGACTCTCGTAAACTGGCCAAAGGTATCTTCATCAGCGCCTTTTTGCTTAGTCTGGGCCGCAACTCGTTGTTCACTCTTCCTAGCGATGCTCGCTTGCTCCTTTAGGAAAGTCGAGACTTGATGGCTCCCACATAATCTTCATCAATTTGAGTTTTTCGGGCAAAGTCTTGCATTCTTTTGCGAGCTATCATCCTTCTTCCGTTATGCTCACTTATACCATATATGGTCAACCGCATTATAATCCACTTTATCAAGAAATTCGTCCCCTTATGACGAACTCCCCTATTTAGGAATCGAATTTGAATCAACACCTCTTTTCTATAACGATGCGATGTAATGTAATGCAATGCAACTGATGCAATACAAATGCATGAAATGCAAATGCAAATGAATGCAAGAAAGGAAGCGTCGACCTTATATTCAATTCCATTAGAAGAATTTTTTCTAGAAAACAGATTTCTTTACATAAAACGGATTACTTATGCGGTATTGCCTTAGAATCCAAGTGAAGACACTGCTTCTTTCTTCATGTCTGGATGTTATGGTCGAATCTTGCTAATCTTCTAAAAAATCTCTTTGCTATCCCCTTTTGCTCGATCTGGGTTGCGACCAATTACTCACTTCTCCTTACGATGCTCGCTGGCTGCCTTAAGGAAGTCGAGACGTGTCGGCTTTTGCATAGTCTCTATCAATTTGAATCTTTCGAGTAAGGTTTTGCATTCCTCCACGAGCTATCAACCTTCTTCTATTGTGCTTACTTGGACCATATCGGGGCGACCGTATTATAATCCACTTTATCAAGAAATTCGTCCCCTTATGACGAACTCTCCTATTTAGGAATCGAATATGAATCAACACCTCCTTTCTATAACGATAGGATGTAATGTTATGCAAATGCATGAATGCAAAAAGGCATCAATCTCGATTCAGTTTCTTTTAGAAAACTTTATTTAAAAAAAAATCCTTTACACAAAACGGGCTACCCATATGCGTTCGCCCTCATGTTCAAAGTCTTAACAAAGCAAACTTTCGACCAAGATCGGATTGTAGCTCACATTGGTGCTTAATGTGCTCAATTTAAGCTACATCTTCACCCGTGAGATAATCTCTACAGCCAAGGACACCTTCTCCAATGTCTGTTGAAGTTATCTTGATTATCTTTAGAAAAGATTGGTGAACAAATAAGCATCCTTACTTCGCAGCATACTGCCTTTAAAAAGATGTCCAACACTTTCAGTGCTTCTTTTGAGTCTTCAGATTCCAGCCCACTCAGAACATTTTGAAATGCCTATATCTTCGCAGCATAGCTAATTTCCGTCCTAAAGGTCCTTGAACGACACGATCTTCTTTAATCTCTTCCTTCCACGCCCATTTGGGCTGTCCAGGCCATCAGGGTTTGCATTTCCATAGGTGCACCACGATAGACTCAAGCTTGTTGTTTGGTAGTGGTCTTATAGTAAGTAAGCCTTTTTTTCCATCCTAGGAAAAATTCTTTCTGACCAACTCATTTTCGTATGCCTCATGCACTCTGTCAATCACTTTCCTTCCAACACCCTTACCGTCCACAGGGTAACCATCCTCATATGAAAAGGAAATGCTGTGATGGTAGAAATGTCCATCAGTACTCCCCATACTTACTTTAAATTGTTCAATCATCTTCATGTTAAGCAAATACTGCAGGTCCCTACAGTTGTCGTAGAACCACTGCTTGGCTACGTTACCCTATTAATCTCATATTGCCTTTAACTTCTGAAGATTATTTTGTGCCACATCGATGCAAGTGTAACCCCCATGATTCTATTATTTTGTGCCGCATCGATGCAAGTGTAACCCCCATGATTCTGATGTCTCCTTCAACTAGACAATCTCTTTTTTGACCGTTTACAGACAGTCGCATTGTTTCTCACTTTATCAAGGATTACGTTTTTCAAAACAAAACTCTCTAAATTAGAAATTGAACGTGAATCGATACCTTTTAAATGCGACATGATATGCAAATTATAGAAAGAACAAGAAAAACACAGAATGTCAGTATAATGTGTAAAATGAAATTCAAAACACGTATGAAAACAGAGAAACAATCAAGGACCTATCAGGGTAATCACTAAAGTTCGACGTGGCTCTACCTAGGGTGGGCTTCTAAGGTTCGCTACATGAGGTTTGGTTCTAGAGTAAGGGTACCTGAACCAGCAGATTTTTCGATCTTCACCCATTATAGGCTCATATAGATCGAGTTCAGTTCAGGGGAATACATTTCCCTATGGCTGCACGGAGATGAAAATCTCACAAAGCACATAGGTACAGATGTATTCCGAAAGCGGTTCACTATCTTGCACGGAAGTAAAAACCTCACGAAGGAGTAGCTTCTTGCTCCCACTTAAAGGGTGTGACCCGGCGGTCATGCAATGCAATGCACAAGTATACAGAAAAACTCGAAACATAGAAAGAAAATAGGAACCAGATAATGAAGATCGCAAATTCTAAAACGGATGAAATGCAAAAGAAGGATCGTATTAAAATCAAAATTTCAATTTTCGACAAAAAGGCAAAAATTAATCAACTCGTGGCTTGACTCACAAAAGTCTCCCCAGTGGAGTCGCCAAGCTGTCGAAACCATTTTTTTGAAATAGGGGAATCGACTTTGGATTTTGAAAATGGAGTCGCCACCGACCTTTTTCGAGGTGTGATCGGGTCACCTTAAATTATTCTAATAAAACATATTGAGTTATTAAAACGATTAATTTTGGTCTACGAAAATCAAAAAACGAGCTCGGGAGTCGATTACACACGAGGAAGGGTTAGCACCCTCGATACGCCCAAAATTGCTACCTAGTTGATTAATTAGTGTCTTACTGTCGAAAGTTTGAAAACTTAAAAGGATTCTTTGAAATATGATCCTTTCTTTTTTTTTAAAACGCTCGAATAAGATGAAACGATACGTTAATGTAATATCCGGAAAATTTCTATCATTGTTACAGTAAAATAAAGAAATAAAGAAAAAAAAAGAGAAGAAACCCACCATTTCCATGCACCAACGTGAGAGGAAGAGAGAAAGTAAGAAAGTTTTACTTTCTTTACAATTTGGTCCTTCCACCAAAAATTCACCATTTTCACCTAGAAATCAAAAGAATTTCTATAGCTACCGAAGGAGAAAAATGTTAAGGAGACTATGAGGAGCTAGAATATCAAGTTGGATTCAAGAAATAGAAGCTGGAGGAGAGAGAAAATGAAGTTAAAGTTTGGAAACATTAAAACAAGGTAAGAACATCAAGATTTCCATGTATTTTTAAGTTTAATATTTTTGAAAAGGCATGTAAATGATGTTAATGTAGAGTTTTCTTATATATGATTCTATGTTCTTGATATGGTAGTGAAGGGAAAATAAGATAAAGTGATGGGAAATGATGTAGAGAAAGAAAATAAGGGTGATATAAACTTAGTAATTAATATCTTGCACTAAAACAGTTTTGGACAGCAGCAGTAAGCTAAATTTGAAAAATCACCAAAAATGGTAGAAACTGAATTAGGAGTTGAGTAAGATATGGAATTAAAGCTTGTTGAGTCTATTTTCATATAAAAGAAACAAAACAAGTAAATAAATTCTGTATTCTGAGATATTTATATTTTTGTGAGACTGGTTCAGAATGATTTCGGAATCCTCTGTTCTGACTTGGAAAAATCATTAAAAATTGTATAAAAATAATTATGGGACATAAGTTATATGGTTAGAATCCTTAATGAGTCTATTTTCAATAGAAATAAGTGGGAACATCATCCGAGTCCCGTACGAGGAGATAATTAAATTTTAATGAAGAAAGGTCGGAACAGTTATACAGCAGAACAGGGGTAACTTTAAAGAATAAACTGTACTTATTGGCTAAGCCAAAAATTATAAAAATTTTATGGTAATAAGACATGTGAGTCTAGTTTCAGGTAAAATTAACGGATCTTAATTTTGATTTCTGTAGCTCAAGATATAAATAATTTAATGACTATGATGCAGGTGGACAGCTTGAATGTTCACATATAAGTAAATAGTGAAATTATTGATAATGTTACTTATAAGCATATTATATAAATTAAGAATGTGGAATGGAGAGGAGGAGGAGGAAAATATGTATGAATAATCAGTTAGCATGACTAATTTGTATGTTTTAAGCCCAAGGACTAAATCGAATAAAAGTAAAACTTTATGGGTAATTTTGTAAAAATGTTAAAAATGATCAAATTACATGAAATGGATTATTTTATTATTTAAATTGAAAATTTTAAATGAAAATTGTTAATTTAGTTCAAGATCGGGGGAAAACATGTTTTAAGGATTAAATTGAAAAGTGTTGAAATTATGGAAAATTTTGATATTTTATAGAATTTATGGAATGCTATTAATATGTATGATGATAACAGCTGGAAATAAGGATTAATCGCAAGAATTTATTTTTCTAAGCCTAAGGGTAAAATCATCATTAATTAAAAGTTTGGGGGCCAAATGGTAATTTTGCCTAGAGCATTAATTGAATGTATTAGAATATGGAATGAATGAAAACAATGGTCAAATTTATTTATAAAGATCCCAACGACTCAAATGCGAGACTCGAACGCGAAAAAGAAAAGATATCGGATTAATAAATTTATAAACACAAACAAGCAATGAGGTAAGTTCGTGTAACTTGAATTGTATTTTTAAACACTTGAAATATGTGGCTATGTGATGAAATATGATTTGAATGATCAATGCATAATAATTGATGAAATATTGATAATACTCGATATAAAAAGAAAGTAAATCCCGATTGAATGGAATGGATTTCAATGGATCATTGGAAAAGGAATTGACGGTAAAAAGGATCTAGCCGGACGGGTGATCCTATCCTGATGTAGCCCTCCCGAAGAATACAGGAAAAAGGATTAAGCCCGAAAGGGTAATCCTAATATTAGCCCTCCCGAAGAATATATGGGGAATGAGGTTCGCGGGAGTGTGCTGGTGGCTCTCCCGAAGAATACATGTGTATAGGCCCTTCCGAAGAATACATGGGAGCTGAGGTTCGCGGAAGTGTGCTAAGAATTGAGGTTCGCGGGAGAGTGAGGTTCGCGGGAGTGTGCTTACTGAAATGAAATGTGTAAGACTATGGTTGACAGATACCATGGCAATGAATAAGACCATGGTTGAAAGATACCATGGCAACAAATTGAGAAAATGAATAAGACCATGGTTGAAAGATACCATGGCAATGAAAAAGACCATGGTTGAAAGATACCATGGCAACACATGCATATGAATTGACGGGCCCGGAATTGTACACTAAAAGTGTACTCCTGTATGAATTAATGATTAATGAGATTGTACACTAGGAGTGTACTATCGGAAATCCATCGAAATTCTGAGAAATTCAACGGGATAAATATAGAAGATGGTAAACACATAGTTAAAAAGGGTAAATGTGAATTGATTGATTACGGACTTGCATATTTTAAGTATATTATATGATTTTAACTATCGATATTCCGATAAATTCAGTAAGTAAGAATCCTGACCAGAAAAAGAAATATGTATATAAAAAGATTTGAACATATATTCCTGAAGTACATGAAAAAAAAAATGACAGTGACACTGGATATATGGAAATATAAGATGATAATATTTGTACATGGAATTTATTGATGAATATATGCATCCATGATTATAGGTTCGTATACTTTAATAATATTAATTGTATGACGATGAAATTTCGAATGACTTAATGAATAAAGCCTTGACATGGAAATAATTTGAGCACGAAATGAGAATCACGAAATTGAACTTGAAATACACGAAAACGATAGTTATTCGATATTTTAAAAATATGACATGGAAAATACATGTATATGAAACTTACTTGATAATTATGCATGTTCAAGATTATAAATTGTCCTGGAATAAATATATACAAAATCGATGAAAACAATGATACATGAAATTTTGGTATAATGAATGATTTATGTTTTTGAAGAAATGGCAAGAGAATAATATGTATCATATTATATGAATATGTGGCTATCTTTAATATGCTGATACATGGAAATTGGGTAAGCCGTAATAGGTAATAATCTCAAGTCTGATATGTTGATACAATGAGTTTATCGATTCTAAAATTATATGAAATATATTTAAGTATACCAATGACTGTTGTTGTTGACGCTTAGACAAGTGCCAAGCTATTGGTTAAATGGTAATATGTTTATTATTTGATACATCGAAAGGGTAAATGATCAAATGAAAATATACATGTGTTTATGGAAGAGTGGTAAAATTTAAGTTGTATAATTTCTTATAAAATAAGTTATCATGTGATAAAAAAAAAGTTCTATAAACTCCGGTAATACCTCGTGACCCTGTTCCAATGATGGATACGGGTTGGGGTGTTACAGTTAAAGCCACACTTGTCTCGAAGCGATACGATGTCACAACCAGTAAGTTAGGATATAACATATAGGGCTTTTGAGACTGAATGCACTTTTTAAAGATCAAAAGGACGTTCGGTTATTTAGTTTAAACACGGAGAATCGAAACCCAGTAAGTTAGGGTACGATCTCACGAGTTTCTAAATACTGAACATTGCTTTTATTTTCTAAAAACTTTCTTTTGAATTTGAGAAAATTAAAATAATGTATGAATAAAACCATATCAATGAATAGCAATAATATGCAAATGCCAATCGACAATTCGTAGTACATAAAACGGCTATAATCACATTATTTAAAATACTAACATTGACAATGTAAGGTGAACGAAATGGTTAAACATGAATAATAAAATCATTGTAAATTAACAACACGTAAAAGAATTTAAAAGGGATACTATAAAAACTATTTAAAGTGAGTAATATAAGACAACTTAAAATAATATATACAATTCAAGATGAACAATATGTAAAACAATTTGAAATAAATGAAACCAATTTTGAAGTAAAGCAAGAATGTATTTGAAGCAAACATCATGTTGAAAAGAATTTAAAATAAATCGTACAAAACACTTTTAAGATTAAATATGATATGTAAAAAGAAGAAATGATATATAGAAGTTTTAAAAAATATATAAAATTTAATACAAATCAGAGATAAATAATACATAAAACTTAAAGTAAATAGTAGTAAAACATTTTAATAAATATAAGATGTAAAACACTTTAAATAAGTAATAATAATAAAAAATGATAAACAGTATATGAAAAGAAGTTTGCAGTAAATGAATAATATAAGATAATTCAAAAAGGTTAATATATATATATATATGTATGTATAATAATTTAAAGCAAACTAAAACCTGAAAATACTTTATACAAATAATTTAAAAAAACGTAATCAAAATAACATACAAACATAATCGATTTTCATTTTAATGATACATTGAATAATATATGAGATCTAAAAATAAATAACGTATAAATGAAGTTTAAAACAAGTGATAAGTAGTAAAAATAATATAAGAAAAATTTCATTTGAACCAACGAACAAATAAAGAAATAAATAAACAAAGGTTAGGGACTGGGTTGGAATTGATTTGAAGTTTAAGGTAAGAGTTGTAAATAATAAAGAAAGGCCATCAAGGGCCAAAATGAAACATGCTAAAACAATGAAGGACCAACCAGGAAATAATCCCGACCCAGTGCGCACAACAGATCAGCGTGGACCCAAACGCAATCAAAATAAATTATGCGGTCTGATTTAAAAGAAACACAAAACAGAAAAATAGGGGTCGATTGGACGATGTTGAGAAAGAAAAGGGCCAATATTGCAAATCCCCCTTTTAAAGGGAAAACACACAGATCAGTAGCCTCTGTACGGCACCGTTTGCTTCTGTTTTAAAGGGCAAAACTCTTCTTTCTTTTTTACACTCAGCCCTTCTCTAAAAACACATCAAAACTCAGCCCCCATATCCTCTCAAACCTCATCCCCTTTCCCCCTTCTTCCTTCGGCCAAAGAGGCTCCTCCGTTCGCCGCACCACCCCTAACTCCGGCGTCCGGCGAGGTGCACGAATGGGCTATTTGGCCCCAGTTTAAAGTGCCCCGAATGCCCAACTTTAAGAAAAAAAAAAGGCGAAAGAGAAGCGCATTCAACCTCTATTAAGGCCGGGCTCCGATGACGGAGATGGGTACTCCGACACCGTAGTCGTACACGGGGTTTCGGTAAGGCTCCCCTTTTCTCCCCTTTTTACTGTTATTTCGTATGTGAAAGAAATTAAGAAAAACAATCTAAAATAGCTTGAAAGTAAAATGAAAATAATAAAACAACAATCACCTTATGATTTTTGCTTTTTACTCTTTGATTTCTATTCAAAATTCGGGAGTCCCCTTTTTACATTTGCTTTCGGCCTTTGTTTCTAGCCGAATCCGGTAGAAACTAAAAAATACCCCCTTTAATATGGTTTTGTTTCGGTCTTATATAGCCGAATGGTAAAATATTATATATTATAATTTCCTATTCGCTACTGTTTCGTCGTTTTCGCTTGCGTCTGTCTCTGTTTCTGCTTTTGTTTCTGCTTTTGCTTGTTTTGCAGGTCATGGAAGGAGTCAATGGGCAGAAAAGGGCCTATTTTGGTGCAATCCTTGCCGAAGGTGCCTTCATCGATCGTGGTGCGTGCTGAGGGTGCACATGGGAGGAGTTGCGGCGCACGGGAGCAACAGAGGAACCCTAGGGTTCCAAAGTTTCTAAAGTTTTGGGCCGTTTGGGCCTTTTGTATTTTTGGGTTTTTAATTTTGTTGTAATTGGACTGACCATTTTAAATTTGTTTGGGTTGGCCCGGGCGAAAATGGGCCTGTACAATCTTTATATTCTAATAATTACTATTAAGTTAATATAATTTGACTAAACTAGCTAGTCAAGTTGTGGTATGAGAATAAATAATTTAATTTAAATAAGCAATGCAATTGAATTTATTAGTTAGACTAAGATCTTTTTAATTGGTAAGACTGATAGTGAATTAAATTCTAATAATACCTTTTAAGGTTATTTAACTAGTAATGATTAGTTGATTACTTATTGAGTTGTTCATGTAATTACTTTCAATCTAAGTAAATGTTTGTGGTTTAAATCCATTTTTTGATCACAATAACTAGTTTATCCATGAATAAGAATATACCATAAATTCGTGATCAATCTTGACATCCAAAATTAACATCGTGTCTAAAGTTGAAGTTTTCAATGTTGAAACTCCTTCTATTAAGGTAGAGTTTAGCATTTTTCCAATTGAGACAATTCAACAATTTTTTTTCCTTTTTTAATAATATTTCAACATTTTTCATAGTTAAATTCCATATTTATAGCCAAAGGTAGATAGAAACTCAGTTACATTAGAATTGTGAGATTCAATTGGTTTTTTTATTGTTTCTTAGTAGTCCTTTGGTTAGTACGTAGGACAATAAACAATTAATTAGGATAACTATACCTATAATTATCTTTATATTCTAATAATTACTATTAAGTTAATATAATTTGACTAAACTAGTTAGTCAAGTTGTGGTATGAGAATAAATAATCTAATTTAAATAAACAATGCAGTTGAATTTATTAGACTAAGATCCTTTTAATTAGTAAGGCTGATAGTGAATTAAATTCTAAGAATACCTTTTAAGGTTATTTAACTAGTAATGATTAGTTGATTACTTATTGAGTTGTTCATGCAATTACTTTCAATCTAAGTAAATGTTTGTGGTTTAAATCTATTTTTTGATCACAATAACTAGTTTATCCATGAATAAGAAGATACCATAAATCTGTGATCAATCTTGACATCCAAAACTAACATCGTGTCTAAGGTTGAAGTTTTCAATGTTTTAGTTTATTTTTTATTATTTCAAATTGTGGCTTATTTTACATTTTCTTTTCTTTTATTTATGTTTATTTTTATAAATTTTAGAATAATTAAACCCTTTCTTAGTTGTGCCCATCATTAAGCTCGGGTCAGAATAATTTGTTTTTATACCCAGTCTATGTGGGATTCAACCCTAGCTTTTTTATTTATCTACGAGTGTATTCAATTGTAAGACATATGAAATTAAATTTGGAGTATTCAGGGACTAAAAACACATCATTGAACCCAAAAAAGGTCTAGCCAAGAGTGCTTTGCTGAGAGTCCTAGAGATAGTGGTAACTACTGCGGCTTGGGATGGAGGAAAGTGGTGGTGATACCGGGAAGAGAGGGAGGAGATCTCTCTGCTAGCAGATGAACTCATTCAGTTATCGGTCAAAAGGTCGAAGGTAGAACCGAGTGAGAAACCAACTCTGATATGTACTATTTGGACAGATAAGCTTTACAACCCAGATAGCTTTAAGGCGCAGATGAAAAGTATATGGAAGACAAGGAAGAATTTTGAGATTCAAGCAGCTGGGCAAAATTTATGTTGATTGTGTTTGAATTAAAAGTTGACTTGGAGTTAATCACAAAGGGGCGGCCATGGCTTTTCCATAAAAGCCTAATTTTGTTTGATAGATTATCTCAATCGCTAAAGAAAAGCCAGATTCGACTCAAGTATTACCCTTTTTGGATCAAGATAGGACCGTGCCCACCAGAGTTTGATAAAAAAGATTTATTGCATGCTATTAGGGTTACTTTTAGGGGGTAATCAGATCTGAAATTAATGGAGATTTATGTCGTTTAAAGATAAATTTGGATGTGCAAAAACCATTACGTCGAGGTATTTTTGTCTCAATCGATAATATAAATAATTCGTGGATTTCCTTTAAATATGAAAAATTACCAATGCTTTGCTTTGGTTGTGGGAAAATGGGGCACGACCTTAAAGACTGTATTGAGGTAAACCCTATAGAGAAAAACAAAGTTAGAGATAACCCACCTTATACATTGGCATTAAAAGCAGAATCAAATTTAATTTGGAAGGAAAGTATAAAGTTTAATGGTTCCTCAAAAAAGGAAAAAGCCCAGTGTTCTTATGTAGGAGGTACAGAGGTAATGGTAAATAATGATATGGGGGTTGAAGGTGGTATTAACACGAACTATTTGACACAGCTACAATTGGTCAATGTGGATGAGGAGAGAAAGAAAAAAGAGGAAGCAGCCACAATTATGAGAGATGTGCAGTTGAATGATAACATGAACAGATTGGTGAATAATCAAAATCTAGCAAAGAAGGCAAGTTGGAAAAGAATTGTTCCAGGAAGTGCAAAGACTCAAAAAAAGGATGAGAGTGGCATAAGAAAGAGGAAATTCCCTGAAGAAGGTAGTATAGATGAAGTATATGAAGATGGCACAAAACGGTTGAAAAAAAAAAGAAAAAGAGGTTTGTGAAGTAATTTTATCAGAAGTGGTGATGGAAAACATGGTGCAGGGTGATGTTACACAATTTTTGGGATCGGCGGCTTTTATATGGCAAGCCGACCAAAAGCAATGAAACTCATAAGTTGGAACGTCTAGGGATTAGGGAGTCCACGGGCAGTTAAAAAGCTGCGGTTTTTGTTAAAGCAGCACAGCCCCCATCTCGTCTTTTTAATGGAGACAAAAATTGATAAGCAACGTATGGAAAGAGTTAGAAGGAGTTGTTGTTTCATTAATGGGATCGATGTTGAAGTAGAGGGATCGCGAGATGGATTAAGTCTTGTATAGAAGGAAGATACTACAGTGAACCTAATGAGTTTATTAAAGAACCACATCGATGTAACAGTTAGAGGGGATAAGATCAATGAAAAATGGAGATTCACAGGCTTTTATGGCTCACCCTATAATAATAACAAGAATGAGTCTTGAAATCTGCTAAGGAAATTGGAAAAGGATCAAAATCATCCATGGTCAGTAAGTGGGGATTTTAATGAAATAATGTACTCTTTTGAGAAAAGCGGAGGGGTACCAACGGAAGAATGAAGGATGTCAGCCTTCCGAAAGACTTTAGAAGAATGCCAACTAGAGGATTTAGGATATTCAGGAGTTTGGTTCACTTGAGAAATGAGACTTTTACCGGAAACAAACTTTAAGGAAAGGCTTGATAGGGGGTTGTTAATGAAAAATGGAGGTATCTTTTTCCAACAGCCACACTTTATCACTTGGTTCACACGATGTCTGATCACTGTCCACTTCTCATTAATACAACAAGTGGAAACATTTACAAGGGAAATTCAAGGTTTAAATTTGAGGCATGGTGGATCATGAAAGAGTCTCTCGAGAAGGAAATTAAAACATCATGGAAATCGAGCACAGGTACAATAATAGAGAAATTAGAAAGGCTTCAATTAAACTAAAAAGAATGGGTAGGAGCAATAAAAAGAAGGCGAGAAGGGTTAAAGAGGGAGCTCACTAAAGAACTGGAGATACTACTGGCAGAAGGAAGGAATGATGACACGATGGCAAAGATCCTTGAAACTAAGATCCATCTCAATATGGAAATTGATAAAGAGGAAATATACTGGGAACAAAAGGCAAAAGCAAATTGGCTTAAAGTAGAGGATAAGAATTCAACATTTTTTCACAAGTATGCCTCATTTCGCAGGAGAATAAACATGATATCTAGGCTGGAGAGTGAAGGATGAGGAGAGGTTATTGAACTAAACGAGATTAACGAAGTTGCTACTTCATTTTTTCAGAAACTGTTTGCGTCAAAGGGAATCGGGGATTTATCTCACCTTTTAATAGGCATTGATAAAAGTGTTTCGCCATATACGAATGTTACGTTATTGACAGCATACACAGAGGAAGAAGTATTTTTGGCATTAAAGGGAATAGGGCCTACTAAAGCACCAGGACTAGATGGTTTTCCAACAATTTTTTTCTAGAGATATTGGTACATTGTAGGTAAAGAAGTCACAAATTTCTGTTTGGGAATTTTAAACCATGGTAAAAATTTTGGTGATCTGAATCAAACAGATATTGTGCTGGTTCCTGAAGTCTCAAACCCTACAAATCTAGTCAATTTTAGACCTATCAACTTGTGTACGGTCCTTTATAAAATAGTGGCTAAGACAATCGTGAATAGGCTTCAAACAGTAATTGGGAGTTGTATTGATGTAGCCCAAAGTTCGTTTGTTCCAAGGAGATTAATTTCGGATAACGTGCTACAAGCTTATGAAATCCTACATACGTTTCGCCAAAAGCGAACATGGAAAAAAGGGTATATGGCAGTAAAGCTTAACATGAGTAAAGCCTATGATAGGGTGGAACAGTGGTTTCTTAAGGAAGCGATGCTACAGATAGGTTTTGCAGAAGATTGGGTGGAATTGATTATGAAATGTATTACCACAACAACCTATACAGTCAATATAAATGGAGGAAGAGGCAGAATTTTTCAGCCGACTAGAGGTTTAAGACAATGAGACCCTCTTAGTCCTTTTCTCTTCCTAATGTGTAGTGAGGGATTATCAGCATTGATGAGACTGGCAATAAAAGAAGGCTTGATAAAAGGTGCCAAGGCTAGTAGGTGGGGCTCAGAGGTTTCACATTTACTTTTTGTAGATGATAGCATAATGTTTGGTGAAGAACAAGCAAGGGAGTGAGGCTACTGAAAGGAATTTTGAAAGAGTACGAAATATGTTCAGGACAATGTGTTAATTTTAATAAGTCTACGATCTTTTTTAGTTCGAACACTTCAAAAGATATAAAAGGTGAAATCTTGACAATCTTGGGGGTAAGAAGATCTACAGATATGGAGAAATACTTGGGCCTTCCTAATGTGGTGGGTAGACGTAAGAAAGAGGCTTTTCAAAATCTCAAAGAAAAAATTTACTCCAGGATTGAAGGATGGAGTACAGGATTATTATCACAAGGTGGGCAGGAAGTACTTATTAAATCAGTTCTCCAGGTAATACCAACATATGTTATGTTTTATTGTTTATTATCAAACTCTTTTTGTGAAGAACTAGAAAAAATCATTGCTAAATTCTGGTTGCAAAAAGCATATGGGAGGAAATAAATTCATTGGTGTCAGTGGAAGTATATGTGCCGATCTAAAGAAGAGGGTAGATTGGGTTTTAGGAGTATGGATAAATTTAACGTCTCATTATTAGCTAAACAGAGCTGGCAAATCTTAACAAATCTTAACTCTTTAGTTGCGAGAGTACTTAAAACAAAGTACTTTCCGAATGACGATTTTCTTAATTCGCGTTTGGGGAACAACAATTCATACACATGGAAGAGTATCTGGGCATCAAGAGGTACTTTAGCGAAAGGTCTATATTGGAAGATGGGGAGACGTACGAAAATTTCAGTTTTTAATGACGTTTAGATTTCAGGTGTGAGAAATCTCATATTAGCATCCTTAGTTAATGAGCCGAGTGATTATAGAGTTGCCGAATTAATTGATACTAGAAACAGGAATTGGAAAAAAGAGTTGATTGATTCTACCTTCCGGGAGGAAATGGCTGGGAAGATTCTTTGTATTTCGCTGGTAAGGGAGGCCCACGATGATGTTCTAGCTTGGAGTGGGGAGCTGTCGAGTGAATTCACGGTGCGCAGTGCCTATCAACTATTACAAAACAGTGAAGAAGATCCTAGAGCTTACGCTTTACAACCAGGCTACAGAAAATTTTACAAAAAACTTTGGCTGTTTAATCTACCCTCAAAAATTAAATTTACAGCCTGGAAAATATCATGGAACTATCTACTTATACGGGTTAATATGAAACATCGGAAGCTATCAAACATCACAGTATTTCCCCGATGTGGAAGAGGAGCAGAAACCATGAACCATCTTTTTCGTGAGTGTCTTGTGTCAATTTAAGTATGGGATGAGTTATCATTTTCGAACTTACTAGAGGATACAGATATGGAGTTCATACAGTGGCTCACTTGGGTGTTTAAGCAGATATCTACATCCCAAAGTAGGGTATTCTTCTGCGCCTTATGAGCTATCTGGGGAGACAGAAATAAGACAGTACATGAGAAGGCCGGTAGATTTGGAAAAGAGACAGCAAGCTTCATTAAGAGTTATATTTTAGAGCTAAATGGGATTAAAGAGAGAAAATTGAAAACTTCTCCAAAAGTCAGGAATTGGAAACACCCACTTGGTCAGTTCGTGAAAATCAACTTTGACGCAACTTATGATGGGAACCGGGGTCATTCGGCAATGGGAATTGTGGCCAGAGATAACAAAGGTAATGTTTTACTATCATTGTCAGAGATTCATCAACAAGTTGACTCAGCCTTTGCTGCAGAGGCAATCGCTTACCGAAAAGGAACCCAAATAGGGTTTGAGATGCAATGGTCAAAAGTCATCATAGAAGAGGATTCTTTAGCAATAATAAAGAAATGCAAAGCCAAAAGTCAAGATAAATCAATGGTCGGAGCATACATCCATGATATTTAACAGATATTGACTAAAGACAGAGACTGTCGATTCGAATACACGCCACCATCAGCAAATGAGTTAGCACATACTATAGCAACCGAGACGTTGAATGAAAGAAAAGAGATTTACCTGGAAGGAAATGTACCAGAGTATGCTGCAAATCTGAAGGTAAGGGAAAGTGTGCGAGAACTAGATTGAGTGAAGAAAGAGGATGAGTTAATGCAGGGAGGTTAAAGGGCAAAATTGAAAAGATTTGGTGAGAGAGCCTCCTTGGGAAATTGAAATCATCTGATAGAAGAAATGAAGATGATAAGATAAGATGAGGAGTGGGTTTCAGAATTGGGCAATAACAGAGGCGTCATTATTAAGCTTCTAGAGTTTTTAAATATTTATTTGTTTAAATTTTCGGGCCACATGGTTTGCTTGGGCCAGTTTTTGTTTTCTTTAGGTCTGCTTTTGTTTTAGATTTAGTTTGGTTTCTTTTGGTTGATAAACTGTTGTTGGGCCTTTCCATTTATTTGTTTTATTCAGAAGCTTGGAATCTGTTTATTATAATAAAGCCCAATCTGAATTTTAACCTAAAACAAAAATTTGGAGTATCCAGAGCCCAACAAATTTTTGGCGTCATTATTGAGGATTAGTATTGAATGCTTTTAACTTCTTTTGACAATCAAGTATGAATTCACACGCATTCTCGAGTTTAATCTACAAATAAGGAGTATTAAAATAATATCAACTAAACACCCCTTTAATTTAATCACTCATCCATTTTAAAATTTATTATAATGTTATAGTTAAAGGTGTTCGTGGATGGGCCATGTTGAGTTTGGGGATAAGTTTAACTATAATATTTATACACTTTATGCTTACTCAACCCTGGCCTAGTTTGGAATATGAACTTAAAATTTTGTTCAAACTTGTCTACATTTTTAAATAGCTAAACCAAATCCATTTTAAGTCCGCCAATACTATTTTTTTAAAAATTATTAAAAAATTATTTAAATTTAAAATTTTTTATATTTTTCATTTATTACTATTTTATATATAGGTTGTCAATATTTTTTAATACTTACATTATAATATTGTATATTACTATAGATATGATTTTCATGTTTTATAAATTACTTAATATATACAAAAATATAATATAATATATTATAAATATAGAAAACGGGTCAAGCTTGAGCATTGAATGTTAGGCCCAAGTTCGACCCGTATTTTTAAATAAATCTAATGATTTTGCTCAAACCCATTTTTTGGACATAATGTTTTTGTCCAAACCTTCTTAAATTTTGGGCAGCCTTAGAACATGATAAGATAACCCGATGTTTAAAGAAGCATAATTATAGTTTAAACTATTTAATTTAAAAATAATTATAAAATTATTAAAAGAGATATATACCTTTATAATATCATTTATTTTTAAACATTATAGTTTTTAACCTTTTTACCTATTGAATTGGTGTCTAATCAATTGTGAGATCAATTTAATTAAAATTTTTATAAATATAAGAGATTCTATAATATGCGTATGCATGTGAAAACCATATATTTATAATAGAGATGTATGTTTAAAAATAACATACAATAAATAATAAAATGTACGGTTTGAAACTAATTAATAATAATAACACATGAAATATATACGATATTAAAATAAAAACTAGATTCAATTGGGAGAAAAAAAAATTAAACATATAAATACATTATATTAAAAATATAAAATGAATACAATTGTTTATCATGGTATCGTCATCAATCTTAAGTTGGTGTTGAGTTAATTTGTGACACCAACTAAATCAACAACATTATTAATATATACAATTGATGAATGTAATAAAATGTGCATAATAAAATTAAAATATATAAAAAATCAAATAAAGTTTTAATTGAGTGGTGAATTTAAAATTTATTGATGTAATTGGTGTGAGTTCAAATTCTATCATATTCGTATTTTTATATATTTTTTAAATTTAAAAAAATTAAAGTACCTTTAAATAATACAATTTTTTTTAAATATGAAAGGATATTTTAATAATTTTTCTAATTAAATTAGTGCTCGATTAACTCTTAGCACCAACTCAATTAAAAATTTAAATAATAATATAAATAAATAATATAATATGAATATAATTGAGACAGATTATTAACAAATTATAATATTTATACAATAGAAAATATTTTTTTCCTACTAAATTAAGATAAACCCAAATTTATATAGCAAACGATATGGATTGAATTCGTTTTTCCATGCCCCAAATTGACAAAATAAAATTTTCTATTTTGTTCCCTCAATCAACTCAATATTAAATCCCACTCAATCCTATTTAATACCCCATCCGAAACTACTATATAAATGTATTTCACACCATTTCTATATTAATTGTAATTAAATAAATCATTAAAAATTTAAAAATAAATTCACTCAAAAATCCATTCATTTTTTTTTTTGGAATCAACATATTTAGGAAACAGAGTAACTTCCCATGCCTAATCGCCACAGTTCAATTTTCTATACCACTAACTGTTTAGATTTGGGCATGGAAAAACGAAATTTTTTTACTGGTAAATAAAAGTTTGAGTTTATTTTATTTTAGTTCAAAATATTATTTAATAAAAAAAGCAAAAAAACTAAGAAAAGAAAATGGATTAGCAAGTGTATTTGTTTTTTTCCGCATACTGCCGTATAAAGTCAAATATCCAACCGGACCACTTAACAGGATAAATTTAGATGAATGATAGGTTTTTCTGTAATTAATATAAAAATAATGGTAACAATAAAATTAAATACTATAATAATATTATAAAAGACAAAAATAAAATAAGCTAAACACACCTTACCGGTGCCACAACCAATCCCTCGTCCAAAGAGTTACTTTTTCTTTGTTTTCGTCCTTCACTGAAAAACCAATAAACTCTCTTCCTGCTTTTGTCTATAAAAGCAAAGCCATCCTTCATTTCTAAATTGGGTATTCTCTGGAAGCCTTTTGAAGTGAAAGGTTAGAAGTTCAGAATCCAAAACAGTAAACACAGAGATTTAGTATTTGCTGTATGTCAGTAGAATACTACAGTGATAAGTACTACGGTGGATACAGTGAGGTTGCTAACCCCTTGCAATGGCCTCAACTCAGGAAAAGGCGACGCATTGTTGCATTCCCAAAACCAACGACGACATCAAAAACAACAAGACCCCTCCTCCTCCTTCATCTACTAAGGTGTTGCAGAACTGGAGTGTTGCTCTCGTTTCTGGGTCTAATCCGTCTGAGGATACCATTTCCAAGAGAGCTTCCATGGCAACCCTGATCCGCCCTGTTGAACCCATCTCGGATCCTCCTGCTACGAATACCACTACCAGCAAAGGTTTAAGTTACTTAACTTCACTTTTTCTTCATCATTTGTTGGATAATCCTACTTGGTTTGTTTCTTATTGAATGCTATATTACTAGATTGTTCCTGTCCTCTTTTTATTTTTATTTCCTGGTTGTTTTAAGTTTGCAAAATATTGGGAAGCTGTGTTTTTCAGTCGAGTAAAAGAAGGAAAAAGGCTTCTTCTTTTTGGGTCCCAAAAAGAACGTTGCGGTCCGAAAGATGTTTTTTCTCCCTTCTTCCATTTCACAACAATTTCTTTGCTATTAATCAAGATGTTTAGTTATGCCTGCTGATGTCAGATCGTTATGCTATGCAAATGAAGACTTCTTTTGACTTGGGTTCATTTATTTATTTATTTTTATATGATATCAGTTTCAAAATGTTTGCCTGTCAATTCTTTTGGCTGGCATTATTCTGAATATATGCTTTTTGTACAAATTGGTGATTTTGTTGCATAGGAATTTCAATCATGCCAAGGGCTCAAACCAGCCATCCTTTGGATCCATTATCTGCTGCTGAAATCTCGGTTGCAGTGGCAACTGTAAGGGCAGCTGGAAAAACCCCTGAGGTAAAAAGAAAGTTAATCTATGTTTAACTTGTATTGCTGCTTCTGTTCTGATGTTATCGTTTTAGGAGCTATCTTAATCATATGAATGAACTGATATGTATATTTTCTTAGTTTAACTTGCTTCAATTCTTATGTTATCATTTCAGTAGCTTTTTTTTTTTTTTTGTTTTGGTATGAATGAAATGATATGGGTATTTTCTTTTTTTAGGTGAGAGATAGCATGCGCTTTATTGAGGTGGCCTTGGTGGAACCAGAGAAGCACGTTGTTGCATTGGCAGATGCGTATTTTTTCCCTCCTTTCCAGCCTTCATTGATTCCCAGGACAAAGGGTGGACCTGTGATTCCTAGTAAACTTCCTCCGCGCCAAGCAAGACTTGTTGTTTACAATAAAAGGTCCAATGAGACAAGTATATGGATAGTTGAATTATCAGAAGTTCATGCTGCAACTCGAGGAGGCCACCACAGGGGCAAAGTGATTTCGTCTAAAGTTGTTCCGGATGTGCAACCTCCCATGGTAAATATATGCTTTCTCTTTTAACAATATGGAAATATGGAAGTATTTGTATAGGTATAGTTTGGATTTCCTGTCAGTTAAAATTCAGTGTTGAAATGACTTTCATTGATTCAATTGAAATTTATATATTGGTTCTCATCAAGATCTGTTTAACCCCTATATTGGAATACTGAGATTATGAGTTGTTGACAATATCATATTGACAGAAAGCCTGTAGGTGCATTCTACGGTTGCACCGCTGTCCACAAATTGCTAGTAGAACACTTCTAATAGGTGACTTTACTGGTTATTTATGTGGGTTGGAATAGATATTGTTTGATTAATATCTGTTAATCTGTGTTGTGTTTGTCTTCTGTCATCATCTTTTGCACCCAGCATATATGATAAATTTGTAATTCAGAATGGTTATCCATCAATATTCTTTTTTTCAACCTATAGGATGCTATGGAATATGCTGAATGTGAGGCTGTTGTTAAGGACTTTCCTCCTTTTCGAGAGGCAATGAAAAAGAGGGGCATTGAGGATATGGATCTTGTGATGGTTGATCCCTGGTAAGTGATCATCTTTAGATTCCTACATTTGGGTGCTCTATAAAATCATTTCTCCAATGCTGGTGTTCACCCTTTCATATTTTGGTGCCTTGCTTTTTTCTATAGGTGTGTGGGGTATCATAGCGATGCTGATGCTCCTACTCGAAGACTTGCTAAACCCCTTATCTTCTGCAGAACTGAGAGTGACTGCCCCATAGAAAATGGTTATGCTCGTCCAGTTGAGGGAATTCATGTCCTTGTTGACATGCAAAATATGGTGGTGATTGAATTTGAAGACCGTAAACTTGTTCCTCTTCCACCAGCTGATCCTTTAAGAAATTACACTGCTGGTGAAACACGAGGAGGTGTTGATCGAAGTGATGTGAAACCACTACAAATCATTCAGCCAGAAGGTCCCAGTTTTCGTGTCAGTGGGAACTTTGTTGAATGGCAGAAGGTGCTTGGTAGTAAAACTATATTTATAACTTTTTATCAGTTCAAGATGTACTAATATATTTTATTTGCAATTCTGGTTTCAGTGGAATTTCCGAATTGGTTTCACTCCTAGGGAGGGTCTCGTTATATTTTCTGTTGCTTATGTTGATGGTAGTCGTGGTCGGAGGCCTATAGCCCATAGATTAAGTTTCGTTGAAATGGTAGTTCCGTACGGAGATCCAAATGAGCCACATTATAGGAAGAATGCATTTGATGCAGGAGAAGATGGGCTGGGTAAAAATGCACATTCTCTTAAGAAGGTTTTTCTCTTCTTTTACGTTTTTCTTTTTCATGTTGAGTTTCATTTAGATCTTCCATTTCATTAATGTAAGTTGAAATGACCCCTTATTTGCCTCATATGTTTTGTAGGGTTGCGATTGTTTGGGATATATCAAGTACTTCGATGCTCATTTTACAAATTTCACTGGAGGTGTTGAAACAATTGAGAATTGTGTTTGTTTGCATGAAGAGGATCATGGGATCTTATGGAAGCATCAGGACTGGAGAACAGGTTTAGCAGAAGTCCGACGGTCGAGAAGGCTAACAGTATCTTTTATATGCACTGTAGCTAACTATGAGTATGGGTTTTTCTGGCATTTCTATCAGGCAAGTTGGTGTCTCAGGATTTTCTTTGCTTTCTTTTTGCATAAATTGTCTATTAAACTTGACTTTGTTTAGACTTCTGGGAAACTAATTCCTCCTTGTAACTAGTTGAAGTCGTTTTCTATTCAAAGTTTAATCATTTGGGTTGTCTTTGGAATTAGGGATGCTTATGCTTTTATGCTTAATGCTTATGCATTAATAGTGCCATCTTCCTCAGTTTTTAATGTTGAATTTCCCCTTGTTTTGAAAGTCGTGTTACTTAAAATTTGAATTATGGGTGCCTGTTATAGGATGGTAAAATTGAAGCTGAGGTTAAACTCACTGGAATTCTCAGCTTAGGAGCATTGCAGCCCGGTGAAACACGGAAATATGGCACGACCATTGCTCCTGGGTTGTATGCCCCTGTTCATCAACACTTTTTCGTGGCTCGCATGGACATGGCAGTTGATTGTAAACCCGGTGAAGCTTTTAATCAAGTAAGTTGTGGTGTTATTCATTTATAATTCTTTGGCTCCTATATTACATTGACATTTGCTGTCTATAGTGCATCCTATGATATCTACTATTTTGCCGTAAAATTTTCATGACAATTTTGGCTTGTAGCATTGAATGTCTCGTTATTGCTGTTTTCTCTTCTAGTAAGAATGTGAGGTGTTATTCAACCTAAACTCGTACAGAACTAAAACATCTATATATTCTTACAGGTGGTTGAGGTGAATCTTAAAGTTGAAGAACCAGGGAAGAATAATGTCCATAACAATGCATTCTATGCTGAAGAGGAACTACTCAAATCTGAACTACAAGCAATGCGTGATTGTGATCCATTGTCTGCACGCCACTGGATTGTAAGTAATTTGCTTTTGTATATGCATGTTAAAAGAATTTTTGGAATTTTATGTCAATCTCATTGAGGTTTTTAATAATATTATTGGCAATCTATCTTCTATTTTGGAAATGCCTCATCTTCTGCATTGTTCAAGCAATTGATCCCTCCACAATATTTGCTATTTTCGAATATAGGTTAGAAACACAAGAAATGTCAACAGGACTGGGCAGCTGACAGGCTTCAAACTGGTACCTGGTTCAAATTGTTTGCCACTGGCTGGCTCTGAGGCAAAATTTCTGAGAAGGGCCACTTTCTTGAAACATAATCTTTGGGTCACGCCGTATTCACGTGAAGAAATGCATCCCGGAGGGGAGTTTCCCAATCAAAATCCACGTGTCGGGGAGGGATTAGCTACTTGGGTTAAGCAGAATCGATCTTTGGAAGAAGCTGATATAGTTCTGTGGTTAGTTTCTGACATGCGTCTCTTAGGAATTATATGTCACGATTAGTTATTAGTGTAATAACATGAGAAACAAGCTTATTTAATACATGTGTTAAAATAGTTAAGACATAAAAATTAATAATAATTAGTACAAATTTAAACTTTATATGCATTCACAGGCATCTTGATATGAATCATCTATGTTTGCTCTTGGTACATAACTTCCAAGTCTATTATTTTCATTTACAAAACTGGGTAGTTTAGAATGAATCAGTCTTTATGAACTTATGGTATTGGGCTATGTTGACAATTATGTGCAGGTATGTCTTTGGAGTGACACACGTTCCTCGGCTGGAAGACTGGCCTGTCATGCCAGTGGAACGCATTGGTTTCATGCTCATGGTACTGGACATTCTTTGCTTCACTTGACTGATTCTTCACAACTTAATATATTAACATTTGCTTTTCCTTTTCTGATAAGCTAAACCCCATGCATGAAAATGAACAGCCTTATGCTAGTATTTGTGATATTGAGTTACATACCTTTGCTTCTTAGCGGCTCATAATATGGGATCATGCATTTGATCCCAGTTCACTTCTATTTAGAAATTAGAACCCTTAGTGTGTGTGGGTGGTTAGGTGCTGTCTCTTATTGCTAGGATGCATGCGATGCGGGCTTGTCTATTGCATCAAAAAAAGAATTTCACTGCTTGGTTTACCCTTTTGCTATTTGTAATGCAGCCACATGGTTTCTTTAATTCCTCACCAGCGGTTGATGTTCCTCCTAGCGCAACTGATCTGGAGCTCAAGGACACTGACATTGCAACAAAGCCTATCCAAAACGGGATAATTGCTAAGCTTTGAATTGATCTTCAATTCGGATTTTAGCAAAGATTATGCTTTGCAGTTCGCAGTGTGCAATAAATACATCAAATATTAAATAGTTGAGCTATTGGCCTCAGAGCTCAAAACTATTATTTACTAAATGAAGTATTTGCATTTGCATGGGACAAGCCTTTGAATCTGTATCATCTCTTTTACTGTTACAGAATCACAATGTCTTTTGAGGTTCTGACTTACAGAGTTCTTGCCTTATTATGTTGGTCTTCATGAAGATCATCACTCTATTTCTTTCTGAAGTAATATTTATGTGCTTATGAACTATATATCCATATCTATATTTATGTACTTTGGTTATAAGCATATGACTTGTGAGTGAATGCAAATGTCATACAAAATAATTTAAAAATAAGGAATCCAGATAATATACGTCCACCGTGACAACCGTGACAATGGGTTTGTGAAACTTGGTGAGCCATAGTTTATAAAGTGTTGGTACATTGATATTGAAAATTTAAAATGACACTGAAAAACTTAATTTTTATTTTATTATATTATTACAACTTTCAAGGATATGTGTCATAAATCAATTAAACATGGAAGCATGCTATAAAATTCAAATTCCAACATCCAGTGAGAAATGCAAAACACCACATGATTCTCATTGTTTAATACAACAAATTTATAGTGATTGTGGGTATGAATCTTTTAAGTATCCGAATGTATTTAAGTTTTGATTCAAGTAAAGTTTCAAATATACTAATCTTATCTTATTTATACCATAACAACTTTGAATTTTTATTTGACTAATTGTTTGTTGTTAATTTTATATTATTTATTTAAAAACTGATTTATCAAATTTGGATATTGACTAATTTAGATGTCTGCTGCATATTATTTTTAAAATTAAATGTATATTCTAATAATAATTGGGTAATAAAAAATTCGGGCTTTGAAAAAATTAAATAAAATTTTTATACAATATTACGCGTGGAAATAGGATAACACGGTTTGAACTTGTACCAATCAAATGTCTACATAAACTTTAACTATTACTCTATACAAGTTAAAACAAATTAAATAAAATTAGATTTGAATATTTAAAAGTTGTACCAATATTATATTTATGACTTTTTATGTGCTACATGTCACATGTATAGCAACTCATTTGTTTAAACTTCATATAGAGATTCTGCAATAATTGAAGCAAAAACTACTTTAGAATAAGTAAAAGAAAAAAAATCATGATGTAATGTGGTTTTGGAAATAACAAAAGTATCAAAGTAAATTGATCCATATTCTATCATCATATTCTTGCATGATTAGGCCCATTGCTCCCTTGTCCCCTTCAATGATACAAGTGGAAAGGCAGACTCAACAAGACAGAATTTAAATTAAAAAAGAAAAATGCTAACAGGCAGAGGCAATGACAAAGTAGCCACCATGGGCGGCAGACATTGCTGAATGAATAAGGAATAATATTATTATAAATATACAAGGTGTCGAGTCTGGACTCTCCATGTGGTGTCCAATAATGCCAGTAAGTCGGCGGGAGGTTGGTTTAGTGAAGAATCTAATCCAAAATGGATTGATTGGCAGCCTTTATTAGACGTGTTGAAACATGATTGCTTCAATCTCATAGCTCTAATCCCGAGAACTCTTTGTTTTTAAGCGTACAAAATCAAACTCCAGATTACGTGAACTCCCCTTCTCCACTTTTTTGAACTACGGATTTGGATAGATGCTAGCTGCTCCACATTCTTCACTTATAAACAATTGGATTTTCCCACTTATTTTTAATTTTATAAATGAGTGTAAATTTTGTCATTTACATTTTTAAATTTATAAGTACAATTTAAAGATTTATCAATCCTATTTATAGAGTTAAAAATGTTGGCAATTAGGAGTTGTAGCAGAAGGATTAATTTTAGAAATGTAAATGCAAGTGAGAATATGGTCAATTATTGGAGGGGTTGGGTTGGAAGTGGAAAGAACAAGGGAAAAAGGAAGTGGGTGATTGGGCAAAAGCGTTTTATAGGGAAATGCATGTGGCTGGTGTGAAATGTGAAGCATCCATGCAGCATCTTCCTTACCCTTAGAAAAGGATTACTTACCTTTACTTTGGGTTTAACTACTTTTCGTGTAAGATATAAAGTAACCTTAGTTAGATGTTGACTTGAATGTATCACTTCCACGCATGAACATGAATAGTTCTACCTACTGTTGTTTCAAAAATACAAAAGCCCACATTACTTGTCTGAAATTTGGATGCTTTAGAATTTCTCGATTAAAGTTCCAGTTCTAGTGGTATTTAGATTCAATACAGAAGCCAGTATAGAAAGAATACTACTCTATATAGAAACCTAAAAAGGAAAGTAAAGAAGCTAAAGATTTCCATCAATGTTATTAATTTATAAAGTCCCATGTACATAAACTTCTAACGATCATCACTATAAAACACCCTAAAACAGATGGAATTAAAGAGACAAAGTAGAGCTAAAAAGAGTAAGAAAAGTTGATAAGCAGATGACAAGAGGTGGGGAGGCAATTAAAGCTCCCACAAACTTGGGGTTGATGAATTAGTCGTTAACTAGAGCTTTCCCTTTCGACATGGCATATAAAGGCACTCTCCAAATCGGGAGGAGTGAAGAACTCTCTAACACTTCTTCCATAGCTACACTTCAAAGAAGACTTTGGCTTCCTAGGAGCAGGCGGACACGTCAAAGAGGTTTGAATTTTGGCATCTTCACCCGTTGGAGTGGTGGAACATGAGTCGTCACCTTGTTCATCATTATTTGTCTTCAATGGACCACTTGTGTATATAGGCTTCAATGGAGCTCGTATAGAAATCACAGCTAAAACCCATTTTTGGCCTTGTGAATCTAGACCCTCATCCACTTTTGGCTTCCCTGAAACCCCCATTTCCTTGGATCGAACTGAATTTACCCACAGCTTCCAACTACAATTATAGCTAGCCAGGAAAGAATAAGGGAATAAAGAAGGAGAAAAAAAGGAAAGATGGAATTCTTTTCTTTTCCTTTTGTGGAGAGAATCAAAAGGAAAGCAGAAGGAAAGTGGTGGGAATGGAAAGGGAACAGAGAGGTTTTGGTTAGCAAGAAAGGAAGAAGGAAGGTGAAGGGCGATGAGAGAAGAGAAAAAATGTCTGCAGTCAAATGCAAAGGGCTAAATAAACAAATCAATATCATCATTATAATAAATTCAAAGAAAGATGTAACCATGAATGTTGTGTTTATACCAATCAAAACTTCAAAAAGAGAACCCGAGGAAACTCGTGACATAAGCATTGAAAATTATATATAATTTAGAAAAAAACAAAAAAAAAAAAGCCCAAAAGGCCGAGCACAACTACTTGGATTTTGGCGCTAAATTGTGTGCGACAGACATCACATCTGATTTGGTATTTTCATTGTATTTAATTATGTTATTTTTTAAATTATAATTATATTTAAATTTTTTTATACAATACAATTTCAAACTCATACATCCATACACACATCCATTTAAACAATTATAGATATGACTTGTAAATCCATCTCATGACCTTGAAAATATAGTGAACAACTTTAACTAATAAGTCAAATTATATTTAAAATCTTATATAATGACACATTTTAATTATTATTTTTATATAATTATTGAGGAAGTCGAAGTTGATAGACTTCTCAATGGATTGGTATTGCTTTCGGCGGAAGTTTTATCGTTTGACTCTATTGAGAGTTTGAACATAGAAGTCCACAAGTGTCATATATGTTTTAGTGCATATGCTCAAATCCTACTAAATACAAATACTCACATTTCTTTGGTAGGTGATTGTATACCACACGTAGTCTCATCTGACGAGACACTTTGACTTCGTTAACTCATCATCTTTTCAGATAAATTTAATGAATTATTGTCAAAATTAAGAAAAAATTCTAAAAATTTCTTTCAAAAAAATAAAAAATCTCTCAACAATAATATAATTATATTACGTCAAAATTATTTAATTTATACCATCGCGAATTGTTTTTTTTTCCCAAAAATTTTAAAATTTTCCTTTTACATTAGACGAATTTTCAAATTTTATGTGTTTGATAACTTTGCCCATTGTAGTTTGTAATATTTCCTTTTTTAATAAGAAAAATATAATAAAAACCTAATTCTCTTAATTGGATATAAAGGGGGGAAAAAAGCCTAATTTTTTAACGAGGCTTTCTCAAAAGAAGGCTTTTTCTTTTCCTTGAATTAGCTTGAAGATAAAGCCTCATCCAAAGAAAGGAAATGATTCAAACAAAAATGTTTTGAGTAAAGCTTAGTTATGAAGGTTTAGATTACAATTAAATAATTTGAATTTATTAGCAAAGTAGGCTTTTAAAATTTTGAATTTTACTAAAAATTATTTTAAGGATAATATTTATTATTGTAATTGAATTCGAATTCTTTCCTAAAATATGAATTTTTAAAAAATTCATCTCGAAGATAATAAAATTATTTAAAAAAATTGACAATACAGTCACATTTGTTTGAATAATAATGGTAAAAGTATTACAGAGGTTTTTGTATTAGTAGTCGGATTATATTTTACCCGATTTATTAAAAAAAATGAGCAAATTAATTTTTATACGTTGGATCAAAGAGCAAGCAGGTTATTTTGTTAAAAATTTTATTCACTTCTTCTATTAAAAATTGGCCTTTGTACATCAAAATGAGAAATGAGGTATGCATGGCACTCCACGAAACGAATAATTGTACGGTTATTTTATCAGTCATGCTAGTTTCTAATAGTAGAAATGGAAGAAATTTTTAACAAAAAGGACCAATTTACTCTTTGATCTAACCAACAGGGACTCCTTTGCCTATTTTTTGAGTAAAGGGGGAAAATTACAACAAAACTCCTAGTACAAAGGCCTCCATGGTACTTTTATTGATACTATTACTATAAAATTTATTTACTAAAAATAAAATAGTAATATATAAAATTTTATGACTAGAGGTGTGCATGGGCCAGGCTACCCTGCCCGGCCCGAAGGCCCGCCCGAAAAATGGGAGGGTTCGAGTAAAAATATAGGCCCAAAATATGGGTTTGGGTAAAAAAACGAGGCCCGTTTAGAAAACGAGCCAGGCCTCGGGTAAACCTTTTTTGGCCCGGGCTCGGCCCAGACCGGCCTAGCCTGAATTATATACTAAATATATATATTTTTTTATTTTTAATCATATTTACATTTTATTTTCAATTTTAATATAACCACTTTTTATTATATTTTCAATTTGTGTATTGTTTTAAGAATTGTTTTAGTCTCATTTATTTATTTATTTCTTGTTTTAATATTTGTTTCTATGTTTTAAATGTATTTGATTTATTATATTTTAAAATTTTTTATTTAATGAAATAAGCTAAAAAAAATTAATATGGGGCGGGCCGGGCTCGGGCTTAATAATTTTATTTCGGGCCGGGCTTGGATAAATTTTTAGGCCCATATTTCGGGTTGAGAAGGGCCCGGGCCTAAAATACGGGCCTAAAATTTTGTCTGGGCCGGGCCCGACCCATGCACACCTCTATTTATGACTCAATTGGTTGATTTATTAATGCATTAATAAGTATTAAGATATTGTAATGATATGTGTTAAGGGGAGGTTAGATTCCCTCTTGAGAGAAGTCTAACGATGGAGGTATTGTGTTAGGGGCGTTTGTGCTTGGTTTTATCCTTGACTTCTGTCGCCTGGCTTTGCGGAGAGCCGTCATCGAGTTCACGGAGTGGAAATGCCTCGCCCACCAAGGAAATGGGAGCTTAAGTGGTACCATTCTTAGCCACTAATGTCATATAAAGGTATGGGTTCGAATCCCACCAAGGCCAAATGCTCACATTTCCTTGTTGGGCGAGGCACTCCCCTGCCGTGAACCCGCTGAGGGCTTTCCTCAAAGTTAGGAGACAAAATCCGGGAATAAAATCGAGCACAAACTCTCTGAACATAATACTTCCATCATTGAGGTGTTTGCCGACTCCAAACAAATGACACTTTGAAATTTTTTCCCAATAAAGAGTTTGACCTCTCCTCAATAATCCTTAAATATCATTGTTAATCTTTTTTAAGCCTCTAACATGCCTTGATTTTGGATTTAGTAACATTCTCTCACCTAAAAATTTCTCTATGGATAATAGAAAATTTACAAGAAATCTTTTATATAATACTGAGATGAGTGACAAGGCCTGAATCTGTATCAAGTGGGTATTTGACAAAAAAATTAATCACATGCCTATACAAATCACGATAAAATTCTAAAACTTAAATCATATAAATTATTTTTTTATCATTATCTTAATCTAGATGAGAAGAACAAAATGATTATGGCTAATAATTAGTTCAAAATTTTTTTTCTAAATAATGTTTTTAAGTTGTTATTGTTGTTTATATTGAGGCATTGGGCCGATGGAATATATTGATAGTGTAGCCAAACCGACTCCCCAGTAAATATTAATTAAAAGGTCAGTACAATGGTAAAGAACCAATAGCTTTCAGTTGGCCTTTCAATGCAAAAAGCAATGCATCATCTTGTTGATTTCTTATAAACCTGACCTGAATGAAATTCAAATAAACCTCTTGGTTACTGAAAAATAAAGATTTCAAGTTTTTTTATATAGAGAGGGGGAGGGTCAATGAAATAATAAAGCAGCCTTAGAGGTTTGAGGTTTCAGACATAATTTGATGCAAAATGCAGGCAGTCTGTCTCTGTCTTTACTAACCCATAGAATTTCAGTTGGATCACCTGCAAGTTGCCAAATTAATCCAAATAATTAAAACATAATCATAAATTAAATTGTGGTATTTTCAATCACTTTCTAATTTAGTACGTTTAAAAATATAATGAATACTATTGCAATCAATATCAATGATGAATATTTAAAACCCAAAAGATAAAATAACTCCAAAGTCAGCGTTCGCAAAATTCGCAGCTAAAGGGAAGAAATTTCTTGTACATATGCTTCTTTAAATAATCCAGCTAGGAGCTTGGCATAAATGTCAACTCATGGTATAGCAGCAATTTGTTCAGAAACCAGGCGATTCGTGCATGACAGTGGCAAATCAACTACGTTGCTATGGTGAGATTGATGTATGTCCTTGTAGGAATTTTCTTCCTGTTAATGCTTCACATCAGCATCCCTTCCATGTCGGCATCAGCAGAAAATTTTCCCGGTACGTATTGTTTCTAAAGAAATACTAGTAGCAGTATTGTATTTGAGATGCAAAGCACACCGTTTTACAACTGCCTCTTACCGGTTTTTTTCTTTATTTCTTGGAAATCGAAGGCTCACAATCTGTGAACAACACATGGATATCACCAATACGGGATTCCAGTTGGGAGCAGGGCAGGTTAATGAGGAAGTTACTTTTGAGCAGAAAATTTGAGAAGGCGATGGTTCTAGCGAGGAGAGGCAATTTACTTCGAAACCGAAGCCTCAGAGGCACCAAAGTATCAAAGCCACCCTCACCTTCCCGAAGCTCATCAAGGATTTTTGCACACCGTGAAAATATTCACCGACACTAACATTACCATATAATTAAAAAGCCATGATATGATTGTAGCATGGACTTTTCCACTTCCATTAAAATCCAGATTGTTGAGGGATAATAATAGTTGTCCAAACATATAATTACAAGTAATTATATTCAAATTTAATTAAAAAGTTGTTTTCTAAACCTATTCTTCAGGTTATTGAATTGAACTACATGCAATGTTTTAATGTTGATAACAAATTAATTTGCCGATTTCGTAAGGTTATAGGTTACAATTTTTTTAACATACAACTTGTCCTCTTTTGGGTATATTTAAAAGGATTGTCAATTTAAAGCATAAGATACCAACTTAAAGTAATTTGAAAATCAAAGTTTTGGAGGAGAAAACTTTACAAAATCATAAGGAGATATACGACAAAGCATGATAGAAAATGGAAAAACCAGATAACAAACATAAACATGCTAAAAGGACTAAAAAGCATAGACATACTAAAATATCCATCCAAGTAGCAAAGTTAAAAAATCCAATTGAAATAACAAGTACCAATGGTATAATGCAAGAAACACCTACATCTAAAAGTCAACGAAACATTAAAAGCAAATCCAACCCAACAAGAATATCCCAAGTACCAAAATAAAAATCACTCGACTGATGGTGGCATCGATATCTAGCCATAAGATGTGCCATGCTCTTCTCCAAAGCTATAATACAAGGCACCACATCATCTCAAAAAGTGTGAACTGTCGCTGTAAGTGTATCAACCTTGCTGGACATGACGGGGTCGAGGTATGTGGTGAAAGTGGTGATGGCAAGCCTGGTACTGCCCCTTCATTACGTCATTGTTGCATGTGTCCTTGTTTCTCCTCTCTTCATTTTTAACTCGATTAATTGAAATTTGATGAATATAACTTAAGATTAATAACTAGATTGACTTAATAACATGTGATCATTTACTAGTTTGAGTGACGACAAATTAATTATATGCTAGGTATAGAGCCCAATTTTAGCCCGGATCCAATAAACATCAAATTACAATAGTCCATTTTTTCTTTACAAAACCCAAAATTACAGACCCAATTCAAGCCCAAAACCCTAGCCCAAACACAAACCCACAACAGAAAAAAAGAAAATAAAAAAGAGAAAGGAAACCCTAGCCACCCTAAGCCTTGCCGCCGTTGCACACCATTGCCTCTCCATACGCATCTGACGCACCTGTCACCACCACCTGCAACACGCAAAAGAAGAGGACAACAGAGAAAAACAAAAAATAGTAGCAAAAAAAAAACAAAAGCGAATCTTGTAACATTGGCTATAAAAGCCCAACATCTTTGTATTTTTTTTTGGACACACACATTGAATACAAAAATATTTCACAGAGAATCAAAATACAAAAAGATCAAATCAAAAACAAAAGATTTTCGAACAAAGGTGGTCCCTTTATTCATTTTTCTTCGTTCTTCTACCTTTTTTACTGTTTTTCTTTAAAAATAAACAAAAATTACAAAAAAAGTCAAGGTTACCTGACTTTTCGTGTCCCGCCATCGTGGGTGGCCGAAGTTTGTCGTTTTCAATGAAAAATGACATCTAATGGGCTTGGGAGTCGAAAAGCAAAAAAATGACTTTTTCTAATTTTTTGGCCATTGTGGACGACGACACCGTCACCGGAGACCGACGGCAGCCACGGTGGACCGGTGACCGGAGCATGGCCGGGCTTGGGGCTGTTTTGAGAGAGTTGAGAGAGTTTCTTTTATTTTTATCCTTTGAGGAAGAGGAGAGAAAATGAAGTTTTAAAAAAAATTGACTTATATAATGGTAGCAAAACGACATCGTTTTGAGCTAGGTTTACAAACGCTAAAACGACGTCGTTTAGGGCCAACCTGCATGCGACCCGACCCTCTCTAGGGGGATCCACATGTTTTCATATTTTGGGCTATTTACGCTCCTGGCCCTTCTGCATTTTTGGTTTGTTTTAATTTAGTCCTTTTGTTTTTTTATTTTATAAATTTGACCACAGAATGTGTTGTGCGTTTCAATTCAGTCCCTGGCTCGCTGATCTCCTGGAGAAGGGACGTGTGTCCAGGGACTAGATAATTTTCTCATTCGGTCCTCGTTTCTTTGCACGGGTTTCATTTAGGCCCTGATCTCTTTTTTCTTTTTTTTTTAAATTTGACCCTCTAATTTTATTTTAATTTCAATTTGATCCTTGTATCATTTAACTTCAAAATTTTATTATTTAAAATTGTTTCATGTATATTTTGTTTGATTTATTTATTTATTTATTTTCATTCTTTGTTTTTTTTAAAAAAAATCAAACTTTTATTAATATTCGCTTATTTATTAATTATCTCTTTATTCATTTTTTTGTATTTCAAATTAGCTAGTATTTTTATTTATTGTGCATTTTTTTGGCTTAATTATTATCATTATTTTTGTTGTTGATATTATTATTATTATTATTATTATTATTATTATTATTATTATTATTATTATTATTATCACAATTATTATTTTAATTGTTATTATTGACCTATTATACATATTGGTATCATGATCTATTGTTATTTTTTTTTATGTTTTATTGTATTACTACAAATTGTGTCGCATTGTTGTTATTCATTAAACATGACAAATTTCTTACGTTTTAACCGTTTTTATATCATATCCGAATAAATCAAACATTTTTTAAACATTACATTAATTTTTACCTAAATTCGTAAAAAAAATTGAAAATAAAGGCAATATTCCGTATTTGGAAATTCGAGAAATCGTGCCCTAACTTACTAGGTTTCAATTTTTCTCGTTGAACCTAAATAACCGAATATCCTTTTAAAATTAAAATACATGAGTTTTAAATAAAAAAGGCTTATTCTCAAGGATTCGAGGTGTTGTGTCTTAACTTACTGGATGTGACATTTTATTACCTCGAGATGAGAAAATCTTAGAAAATAAAGGCAATATTCTGTATTTGGAAATTCGAGAAGTCGTGCCGTAACTTACTAGGTTTAAATTTTTCCTGTATAACCTAAATAACTGAATATCCTTTTAAAATTAAAATACATGAGTTTTTAAATAAAAGGCGGGCTTATTCTTAAGGATTCGAGGTGTTGTGTCCTAACTTACTGGATGTGACATTTCATTTCCTTGAGATGAGAGGGTCTTTAACATACGTTTCAGTTTATTCAAGCCTTTTTAGTAAAATTAACATTAATAAAAAGAGAGACTGTATTTTTAATTCTTTCAAAATTTTTAACATTCGGCATTAATACATTAATTAATCAATTAGGTACCAATTTTGGGCATTACGAGGGTGCTAATCCTTCCTTGTACGTAACCGACTCTCGAACCCGTTTTCTCGAATTTCGTAGACCAAAATTGTTGTTTTAGTAAGTCAAAACATTTTATTAAAATGATCAAATTACGAGGTGATCCGATCACACCTCATAAAAAAATATTGGTGGCGACTCCCATTTTTTTTAAATAAAAGTCGACATTTTTCAAAAAAAAATAGTTTCGACACTAGGGATATTATAGCTCTAGTCCTAAAGATCTAGTTATTGGAATTACTCAACCTTGATTGAGAAATATGTCAACTATCAAGGTTTTAATTTGAAAGTTTTACACCGAACTCAGATTAAGAGGGAGTTCATGGTAATGAGGGTTTAAATCTTAAAAAATCACCTATAAAATATGCACCAATTTAGATATTGCTAAGAACCTAAAAGATGTATCTCAACTTAAGTTACCAAGTTTGAGATTATTCAAGTTATTATATCAAGAATATTTATTAGACATAAGTTATTAATATCCATTATTGAAAAAATTTACCAATTATTATAGTTAGCTAATTTAGAATATTTCTCTCAAACACTAAATACTTGTTAGCTAATTAGTTGGTTAATTTTTTAGATTAAATATTTACTTTAATTAGTTAATTTGCTAGTGATAGTTATTTTCTTTAATTTTATTTTATTATTAATGGTTCAATTCCTCTTTTGAGTTAGATCCTCAAAGTACTCTCATATAGATTTATTTCATTTTAATTCTTACTTGGCAACATGCACTTGCAAGTATGTTGCAATATTGTAGTAAGGTTTAGTGAGTTTATAATTTTATTGATTTTTTTTACCACCGCATCAATTCTATTTGCAAAAGAATCATTTTCATGCCGTGTCATCCACCAATTAGAATTTGACTTGAGGCTTGTCCTTTAATAATTGTTAGAATTGTGTGACTCAAATTTTTATTAAAGAAAATATAGTGGTAAAACTAAGGGATCTGTGTAGGGTTTAAGGCCAATGTTTTTCAACCTTTAAATAGATGTAGTCGAAATTCCTCTTGTAACATTCAGTGTTCAACATTGATGAATTTCTCCTCCTTTGCCCGTGGTTTTTTCCCAAAAGGCTTTTTACGTAAAATCTGTGTGTTTTATTTTTCCTTTTCTTTCTACTTTGCGATCGTTCTATATTGCCATTATCAACGTTAGTTTTAACAATAATCAACCATGAAAGGCCAACATCTAAGGAAACTACCATATCACAGTCATCCAAACGTGCTTCAAGCAACTCTTTGGTTACTAGTTCTTCTAAATGCAAGAGAAGCCCTTACAAAGGTCTACAAACCTATGATCGTACAACCTTGCCTCTTCAAGCTCATTTATGTAAAGCTTACCTCTTTATGCTCAGTTTTAGAAAACTCACCTCTGCTCTTATATAGCTCAACTTTTTAAGCTTGCTCCTACAAAGGTCACATTATTAGGCTCACTCTTCCAAGCTCACCTCATAAGGCTTTCAAGCTCGCCTCTTCAAGCTCACTTTTACAAGGTTCACCTCATCAAGCTCATTTCACTAAACTTGCCTCTTTAAGCTTATTCTCTTATGCAAGCAACAATATAACCACTCCCATACAATAAACAATCATCCACTAATAAGTATTGTCTCGAGGAAGGTCATTTTATAATCTATTCCTTGACCAGTGGAAACTGTTATACATGTTGAATCCGATGCCCTTGGTGTAGTATATTTGTTTGTACACTTATAATTTTTTTGAACAGATTGGTTAATAAAATTATTCATGAATTATATTAATATCTTTTGTATATTTTCCTCAATGGGTTTTACATATAAAGCAAGATGAAAACGAATATTAGCTCACTAGTTGTCTAATGTTTAACTAATACTAAGCGGTATTACGTAGTTGGATCATAATACGAAAAGACAACTTATATTAGTAGACAAACCTAAATATGTCCTTAATCTAATCAAAAATAGGCAAACAAATTGAAAGACTAATATGTTGTCTATGGGGAGATGTTTTGTCTTGGGTATCAGAGCGGATGACTCTTAGAAAATACAAATATAGATGCGACTAACTGAACAAATAGTAAATTAGACAAGACCCAAGTAGAATAGATCTTAAATTTGTTTATAGATTTATTCACTTGTAACATTCATAATATGGCATACCTTAATCTTGAGTGGGCGATGGACTACGTATGCGTAACTCATATATTTTGATGTAAGTAAAAGCTTAAGTTCGAATAGATAAGGAATCAAAAGCTGCTGCGTTGGGTATATGACTTTCTTAGTATGTAACATCATTCACAATAGCAAAATTCATAGCCTAAAACATGGGTAAATAATATCCTCTCATTAGCATTACATTATGGATGAAAAGCAAACGTGGCCACAGGTTGTTTGTCTTTGTGATGAATGACTTAATTACTATTTGATAGTAATTGACTTTTCATGAGGAAAGATGTAATGGTTACCATGAGATAAAATAGGATCATATTGGGAGAGTGAATTTATCCCAAAGAGCTTAAGGATATCTTATAAGGGTAACACACTTATGACAAGGTCATTGGACGAGCACTAGTCGAGTTGTTTTCGTAATGGTATGTCATTAGGGAGATTTCAATCACGATACTATAATGGAATGACTTCATGACTAAATAAATTTATAATTAATAGACTAAAAGTTGGAACTTAATTATAAACCATTTAAGCCCTAATTACATATGTTAAATTGGTTCCTCCGTGAACTTGTTGAAACCAAGAATGAGCTGCATGCTAAATCAAATGAATATAAATTGATAGAAATAGTAAAGTTAGAGAAATGTGACACATTTGGACATAAATATGGTTTTCTCACCAAATATGAAAATGACCTGACAATTAATTTATGGTTGTTTGAATTATTAATTAATTAGTTAATTGAAGTTAAAAATGAAATTAAATTAATTGATCATAGTAAATCCATTAAATGTAGAAAAATTAAATATATTTACTCATAGATTCTTTTATGATAAAGTTGTCATAATTTTAACGGAATTAGAATTGGGCTGAGAAACTTATTTAATTGGAAAATTTATTTATTTAATAAATAATGTTTATTTTAAGAAATAGAAAAAACATGTACTGGGTTGGATTAAATTATAAAGTATTGATTTAAAAATTTAGGAAGCACATATAATTGAACTCAATACAAGAGAGGCTCGAATCCCCACCCTATTAGCCACTCCTCTCTCCTAGTTCATCTAGGAAGTTGTTTTTTTTATTAAATAGACTTCTACTAATTCAACAAGGGTTTCACTTCTTCTCCTTATAAATAGGTGGCACTGGTAGGGCTAAAAAGACAATAAGTTTTACACAACTTTGATATATTGTTATTCTATTAAAAAATAGTGAGAATTTATTTCTAAGTATAAATTCTATTTTTCAGAATTACAATTCTTCTGATTTTTATTAAAGAGAGATTTTTTGCTTTCCTACTGAAAGTAAAATAAATAATTTATAGTTTTATATTTTATTAGAATTCGTCGAGCCCACATTCGAAGCAATTTTTGGTACGAGAACAACAGAGAAGGCTGTTTGATTGAAAGTCGAGAATGACAAGGATCCGTCTGACCAAAAATACATTTGCGATTTCAGGTAATGTTAATTGATATAAATATTACAAACTGAATCGATTTTTAAAATTTTAATTTTTCATTGTACAAGAAAATCATTTTCAAACTAGATTTTTTCTAATCAAAGCCAAGTTATTCTATGTTTATAGTATAATCCGATACCGAAATTTTCGCTCTTATTCATATGTGATTAATTTTGATAAGATGTGACATTCTTGTAATTATCAACATGTTTAGAGATATGTATGTAAATGAATGTATGCTATTATTTTATTATTATATATGATAAAGTAATTTTGTCAAAGTTGTGATTCTTAGAAAATGAATATAATTATTTTTAACTTTCGGATATGTATAATTAGATCGTGGACTATCATCTCCACGCATGATTTATTTTTATTAGTTTAGAATAAATGATGTGAGCCAGAAACAAACATAGGACTTATGTAACCTATAATTTTTGGCAGAACCTAGAGAATTGAGACATATCTAGGCTGATTGAGACGATGCAAAACTAACCTAAACAAATCAGTAAAAGTTCGACGGTGATGATCAATGGTAAGGGCCGGTGGTGGCTAGAGACAGTGGTCGGCGACTGTAGAAAAACGATGATGACGTGAACCAGTACTATCACGAAAGTTTGTAGTGACAAAATAGAAGATTGTAAGTATGTTTTGAGGTGAATTTTATAATTTTTTCTAGGATGAAATCATGGAAACTTTGGTTGATTAGGATAATTTAAATTTTATGCTTTTATATGTGATAGCATGATGATATTTATTTGATTGTGAATGTTTATTCATGCATATATGATAAGCATGCCATATAGTTTAGGGAAAGAATGCCACATTTACTTGTCATGCATATATTGATCATTCATGACTAAACCAGACATTAAAAATGTAACACCCTGAATTTTGGCCTAGAAGAATTGGGCCTTGAGTCTAGGTTCGGATAAAAGAAAACCAGAATAATTGAGAAGTTTTAAATATTATTGTTATAAAAAAATTAAATTAAATTAAATTAAATTATTATTAATAAAATATTACTGTTATTATTATTGATGTTTTAAAATTTTTTGAAAATTATAATTATTATTATTAGAAAAAATATATATAATATTATTTTTATTAATTTGGTGTTTAAATTTAGTGTTTAAATAAATTAAGAGGGATTTATAGTGTGGGAAAAGTCTTGGGTTCGATCCAAGACTCTAGCAAAAATTCTTAATTTTTGCATTCTTAGGGAAATCTGGGCTTAAGGCCTTATAAATTAGTTGGGCAAAAACTGGGCATAAAGAAACACCTGGCCCAGTGGTTAAGGCGCTAGGCAGCAGGAAGAGGAGCTAGGGTTCGATCCTCAGCGTGCGCAGGTGTGGGTTTTTTTTATAAACCCAGGGACAGTCGCAAGGAGGCTTTATAATTAGGTAGGGTTAAAACAGGACACAAAGGAGAGCCTGGCCCAGTGGCTAAGCACGTTAGGAAGTAAGGAGGGGAACTAGGTTCGACTCCCAGCGTGCGCAAAAGGTATGTTTGTTTTTTTAAGTAAATCGGGTTGCGTTAGAATACCTTAAAAGAGGTTGTGTCCGGAGTATGCGTCTGTAGCGCAGTGGCAGCAACATGCTAGGGATTCCGAGTGGTGCTAGTTCGAGCCTGGGTAAGCGAAATTTTAGAATTTATTTTTAAGGAACCCAAGACTTCAGCAGGTAAGGTGTAAAGTTAAACGCAACGCTATTATATCAAAGAAGAAGCCGCAGCGCAGTGGCCAGCAATGTGCTAGGTTACTAGAGGTCCCGTGTTCAAGTTGAGGTGCACATAATAGGATGGCCTTTTTGCTGTGCGCGCGTTGAAGGAGCCGTGCGGGACTGGAGGACTCGTAGCAGCGTGCTGTGCGGGAATCATGCGGTACAAACGGTGGATAAGGGCAGCAGCTGGTGAAAGAATTTGAATTGCATTCAAATTCGGTGGGGGGCTAAATCCAAGGCTGGTTAAGTGCCGAAGGAGTTATCAAATTTTGGCCATTATTTTCTTCTTTGATTAGCTTAGGGTATAGTTTTAGTGATTAGCCGATTTTGCATTCTTTATTTTTTTTCTTTTCTCTCTTCAATCAGTTTTACTTTTTATTCTTAGTTTTTAATTTTTGCTTGTCTCTTCTTCGCCAATTCTACCACCCATCTTCTTGAATTTTTTCCTTTTATTTTCTTTCCATGATAGCCATATTCTAGGATAGATCCAAAAGCCGAAATCATTTAGATCTACTCTTTACTTGTAATTTGGGGTTAGATTTACAACGGATCTGGGGTAGAAAGATATTTGGAAACGTTCTTCAACAAGTAGATCTCTTGGTAAGTATTCGAACCTTCTTTCCATTTGTATCTTGTGGTTTAAGAAAAGCCGAAAACCCCTATATACATAGGGTGGCTATCTACTAAGGCTAAAAGGATTTTTGGTGTTGTTATTATTCGGTTTGTTGGTGCTAATGGGGATTAAGGGCTACCGATCGAGGAGTGTGTGAAAAGCTTGGATCATTGGAGTGACTAGATCTAGATCTAGTCATCAATTTCGGTAAAGGTAAGGAATTTAGGGCCTTGTTCATGGTTGGCCGAATATGGTAAAATTGTGTCAATTAGTTATCATCGATTAATATTTTAGTGATCGAATGTAGGATAATCGCGTGGGAGATCTCGTCGGGGAATATCGCAAGGCAGGTGTGTGTATCGAACACCCTTCATAGTTCAAATCGGCAAAAGCTGAAAAGCCGAAATGCCAAAGTTCTGGCATTTCATAGGCTTGTGAGCGTGCGAACGCTCACAAGTCGGTTGGAATTCGATGGATCTGTAATCGCATGTGGTAAGTTAGTTGAGTGTGCAATTTCGTGCACTTCAGTAAATTGGGCCTCGATGGGCTGAATAGGGGCCCAATGGGCTTACGGGCCCATATGGGTGAAGATGGGCAACAAATGTGTACTGATAGACTGTAGGTTCAAAACTGTTTAACCTGGTAAATTTATCGTAAAATTTGGACTGAATGGGCTTAAGTAGCTAATAGACACTGTAGGGTCCATTAAGGGTTTTAGGGCCCAATAGCTTAAGACTGTTAAAATGGGTTAGTTAAGTTATTGAAATGAAAATGAAACTGTTACCAACTGAAATAGGTAAAAACCCTAAAAAGTGGAATAACTACTAAAATACCCTTAAATGTGTGAAATTACTATTTACCCCTAGGTGCAAAATGACTGTTATACCCCTATGGTTTAATTGGACTGATTTACATGCTTTACTGATTCTGTTTATTATATGCCATGACATGTTTATATGATGCATGGGGACTGGGTTATATGGTTGGAGGAAGTGCTAAATGACAATGCCATGAATACCGAAAAGGGGCTTTGCCCTAGTTTACCGAAAGAGGCGATGCCTCGTATTACCGTTCTGGTGGTTTGACCACACTATCTGATTATGCAGCTATGCTGCCACTGTGGAGAGTAGCGATTGGGTGGGTTGAGTAGTTTTTCCCACATGGAGAGTTTGGCTGGTACGGGTGGAGAGTAGCGGTTGGGTGGGTTAAGTAGCTTCTCCACATATTTTGGGCTTGCATTCATGCTTATTATCTGTTCTATTTCTGTATTGGGCCTATGGGCCGTACTGTTATCTGGATAGGGCTTCGGCCCAGATTACTGTAAATGAATAGGGCTTCGGCCTAGTAACGGAGCACTGAATAGGGCTTCGGCCCAGTTGACACTGAGACTGGATAGGGCTTAGGCCCAATGGGCTTGAGCTGACTTGAGCTTTAGATAGGCTTTCTGCACACACTGAGTTTTCCAAACTCACCCCTTTCTCTTCCATCCTTGCAGGTAAGCCCTAGTTTGTGGACTTGGAGCTGGGAGGGATTCAAAGTGGCCACGAAGACTGCATTTTCTGGTTTAAATAAATTATTTATTTTATTACTCATCTCAATCTCTTTATTTTCAATTTGGGTTTGTAATAAGGCCGCTCTTATTATTTTTATTTTGGGTTCTTTTAATTATTGAAATTGTTTTTAGTTTAAGTAGGATATTGTTTAAATCGTTTTGAAATCAGTTAGCTCTAAGGCGCGTTTTTATAAAAGTTACTTGTTTTCAAAATATCACAATAACATAGCAAAGCTTTGGCAACGTAAATGTTTTCATAAATAAATATTTTAAATAGACTTAAACCTAATTTGTTGTTCGTGGACAAGTCATAAGGTTAAAGTGTGGTAATGGGTGTGTGCATGTCTAGGATTGGATCATGGAAGAGCTTGGTACTTAAGCAGTCTAATTGACTCACCTACTCTTCTCTTGAATCCTACCTGGTACATAGTACCCATTCACTTTAAGCCATAACAAAGAAGGTCTAATTTTCTGATACTTAAACTGTTTTAAAAATAACATGTTTCTGCAAGCTACAAAGGTTTTCAAGCTTTCACAATTTTCCATAAAATTTTACAAAGTGGTTAACAATGTTTGAGAAAAGAATGATTATTACAATAAATCATGTTTTGGAAAAATAAACAAACACAAGCTAAGGTTTTATACAAGTTTGACGGTAAAAGTTTCTAAACATTAAGAAGGGTTTTCAATGAAAACATGGTTTTCAAAAAACACTTCAATGTGACACACCAGACTTGGCCGTAACGTCTGGGCCGGGTTTGGAGTGTTACAAAAAACCTCGCATATTTTTAAATATTAAGTGAGAGAAAGTCCCTAAACAAGACCTACGACCTCCATCAATTATCTTTTGTAATGGCATGACAATTAAACTACCTCACGGTAGGATTGACATGTGGACTTCACTAAGGAGATTTCTTGAAAGCAAGAAGAATTATATTGTAATAGTATGATAGTTGGTCAGCCCTGTTGTAGGTATTATTATGCAATATAACAAGAAGTTTTTCTTCAAAGAGGGCAACTTGTCACAACATGTCACTCGGTGAGATTATCCCACAATAACTCATTTATGGTACATGATGCAATAAGTGTTAAGTTGATTGTTATACACTCAATATCTTCTAGTTAAGTAACTTCCCACGAAGCTCTACTTATGTTAGAATGATGGCCAAACGTTAAATGATTGTAACAGCCTGTTTTCAATGAAATTGGAACAGTGGTTTTGGGACCACAAATCTAAGGTCGGAAGAAAATTTATTTTAATATTGTTTTATGGTCTATGGCATGATATGAATTTTGTATGAAAATCTCGTTAAGAAATTTTATCGATTACATATCTAATTTGTTAAAAAGGACTAACTTGAAAAAGGTGCAAATCTTGCTAATTATGATAATTAAGTGATTAAATACCTTAACTAATAAATAGGGGAAGACTTAAGGCATAAATATGCCTAAAGTAAGTGGATGAGGCGGCATAACCTGAGAAATTAATAAAATAAAAACCAATTAAAGGCAAAATTATAAAATTTGCCAAATTAAAATGAAACAAATTGGAAATTAAAGGTTTCTAGACATTTTCACCAACAAATTCGCCCAAGGACAGCCATGGGAGAGAGGGTTTAAGCTGGTTCTTCAATTTTTGCTTCATGTGAGTCAAATACTTACCCGTTTCTTGAAATTTTATGTTTTTGAGTTTGTTATAATTAGATCCAAGTAACTTTTACCTTAGTTTTTGATTTTATTGAAAGTTTTGGAAGTTACCATTGATAATTTTATATGATTTTAGTTACTAGATGATGGATTTGAGATGTTTTTGGGTATTTAAAAGTATTTTGTTAAAGAATTTTGATGAAATCATGATTTAGGGATTAAATTGAAAAGATGTTGAATTCATGGAAAATTCTAAATTTTATGGAATTCATGGGCTGTTATTGATATATATAAATTTGATAGGCTTGGAATAAGGATTAAATTGCATGAATTTCATTTTTCGAGCCTAGGGACAAAATCATAATTAATTAAAAGTATAGGGGCAAAATAGTAATTTTTCCAAAGATGTGTATTGGATTGAATTGAGTATGAATTGTATTAAATTAATGTTAAATTCATTTATATAGATTCGGATAGGCCAAATACGGAGTTAGATCGAGGAAAAGAAAAAGTGTCAGATTAGTAGATTTTGCATACACGAACACTTGTCGAGGTAAGTTCGTATAATTAAATTGTATGTTTAAATGTTAAATTGAATTGTATGTATGTGATTGTATTATTGCTGTGTATATAAAAGTAATCACATATCCGACGATGATCGACAATCATTAAGTCCCGTTTAAATAAATGAAATCCAATGGATACAGAGTTCCCGTATTGGTTGTGGTCCTGCATGTGTTGCGGACACACCACAGCTTGAAAAAGCGTCCCGTTATTAGCTCTAATGAGCTTCCCGTTAAATGGTTCTTATGAGCTTCCAGTTAATAGCTCCTCGGAGCATTCCGATTGGTTGTGATCCTGTATGTATTGTGGACACATCGCAGCTCTTATGAATGTCCCGATATATGGCTCTTTGGAGCTTCCCGATTAAAGGCTCTTTCATGAGCTTCCCAATTAATTGGCTTTCCAGAGCTTCCCGATATTGGATCGCTTGAACTTTCCGATTATGGCTCAGATGAGTTCCCATTATATGGTTCGAAAGAGCTTTTAGTTTACATGTTTGCATGAGCATTCATGTATATGAATTGATGAATTATAGTTTTGTACACCTTGTGTGTACTACATATGTATCCATCGGCATTTTAAATGATTCAACAAGCAAAATCCTGACATGAGAAAATATATGAATTCGAAATGAATCTGTAACACCCCAAACCCGGCCTAGAAGTTAGGCCCGAATCTAGCGATGTCACATTGAAAGGTTGCTTTCAAAAACTGGTTTAGTTAAAAACTTAGTTCGAAACAAAATATGCTTGATAGGAATTTACTTAGTTAAAAATTCGAAGAATTAAATTAAATGAATAATTAGAAAAAAAACATGTTTATTAACTATAGCAGTAACTAAATAAAATCCCAAGTAAATAATGAAATCGAAGATATATAGCCTTATTACATCACAGTGGAGATTTAAAAGTAATTATCATAAAACACTTAATAAATCTATATTGAAAATTCCTAAGTAACTTGTAGTGTGGCTATCTCTGAGTTCTCTCACGCGTCGAGCCGTCTATTGTGGATCACCTGGAATATTAATAATAAGGGTGTAAGTTTCGCAACTTAGTGTGTATGACCCTTGGCACTCAAATCAATTCATTATACACATATCATATTGGGCCTAAGCCCTAACAATATCGGTGGTCTGGGCCTTAGCCCACATTGACCTCATATCATACTAGAATTACATGTATGCAAATGTTCCCATCCCAAATCCAACCGCTACACACCACCCGTACTAGCCCAACACACCTGTAGGGATATCTACATCAACCCACCTATCCTCTACACTTCAAAGGTAGCACCGGTTGCGACACTACTCACGTTGCAGCAAGGCTGCTATATAAGTACGGTGTAGCAAAGCTACTCGGTGGCTTAAAAGCCTACGGTGGATCCACGGTCGTCAAGCGACTATGCGATCCTCAAAACACTTCCTCTGTATCATCAAAACCCACCCAAGTGCAACATACAATTCATGAATGCATCATACTCATTCACACATTTTCACATATTAAGCACTTAGGGGTATTTTGGTCATTTCACTACCCAGGGGTATTTTCGTAAATCTACCTTACAGGGGTATTTCGGTACTCCTACCCTACGAGGGTGTTTCAGTAGTTCTACCTTACAGGGCATTTTCGTAATTCTACCTTAGAATGGTATTTTCGTAATTTTATCCTAGAAGGGTATTTTCGTAATTTTCTAATGATACAGATTTTAGTTATGAATTTTGACCCATCAACAAGTCCTTGCGGCTAAGATGAACAGACACTATGCACCAGGTAGGGTTCAAGAGAAGAGGAGGTGGGTCACTTGGACTGCTTATCCAATCCTAGACATGCATACGTCGGTTGCCACAACTTAGTCTATTGACTTGTTCACAGACATGTTTATTACTTAGTTAAGTTTTATTAAAAATTGAAAGTCTATTTAACTAGGCCTAAAGTCCATTAAACCCTAGCATGCATTCCTACAACCTCACAAAGTCCAAACATGCTTATAAAGCCCATTAACCCAATCATGCTTATAAAGCCCATTAAGCCCAATCATAATTCAATCATACAATTCATGCATATAATTTCATCATAGAGTTTCATATCATAATTTTTCCAATTCGGGGCCTACAAATTCGGCAGGCCCATACGAGATTTCGGGATTTCGGCTTTTACCGTTTCGCCATGTGTGTAGTATTTGTACACACCTGATTGACGACTCGCACCTACACTATCCTCAGTCTTGACCTACAATCAAAACCACTTCCAAATCAGCTCCAAACCTTACTAAAACTTTATCAAATCCTGAAGCCTTACTGTAGCCTTACCGTGAACCTTCGGCTATTCTAGCATTTCCTTAGCGAATAGTCTCGAATATTCCTAGATCTGCATCAACACACATATTTTATCAACATCAGGTGACTCGTCTTCCACACGAGTCACCCTTATGGCTACACATATATTCGGCCACCCCGTTAAGAAACCGAAATTGAGAATGAGACACTTACCGAAACTCGTCTCTGATCTTGCGGCCTAAATATCTACTAAGTGTGATCGGCTTTTAAAATCTTGATTAAAGGTTGTAAATAATAAAAACAAATTTGTGATGAAGGAAGCAAAAGAAATTGGCAAAGAGGATATGGGTATTTGGCTTTTGCAAAAGAGGAAAAAGAACTAGAAAGAAGGAGAAGAATGAATCATTCGGTTTGGCAAAGCAAGGGAAACTCTTCAAAAAGAATTCGACACCCTCTATAAATACCCAAAGTCGAACCCCTAAAGTCCCAATTGGCTCCACTTCATGCACATCCCATCTCCTAATTTTTCTTCACGATAAGCTCTCCTAACCTCTTCCTATATTTTCTCTTCTGATCACTCTCCTTAGAGTCCATCTTCATGCCACTTTCAACCTTCTAGAAGGCCAAAATTAAACTCCTAAAAATACTAAGCTAGGATCCAAAACTTAACCAAGGCCCAATACTTCTAGGCCCAAAATTTGGGGTGTTACAGCATCATTATCCGTATATACATGAAAGAAATGGAAATTTGATATTTGATGAGCTCGTACATGTTTCTTGATATTTATATGAAATAAACGACTAACATGTTTGATGAAGTATGTGTTTAGACTATTAGCCAAATTGCTTTGGATGTAGTTTGTATGCTTACATTAGATGTAAAAGAATGGTAAGTTAATTTCCCGTTATACGAACTTACTAAGCTTAAAAGCTTACTCTATTTTATTTTTCCTATTTTATAGCAATTCAGAGGCTCAAATTGGTTAGAAGCTGGTCGGAGCATCATCACACTATCCTTCGGCTAATTTCGGTATAAATATTAAATTACTTTTGGTTATAATGGCATGTATAGGCTAAATTTGACCAATGATGGCATGTATATATGTATGTGTTTGGTTAAAAACTAGCCATTGAAATGGCTTGTAAATGGTATGTTTTGATATGTAAAAATGGCCTTAATATGTTTGATGCGTATTTGAAATGGATGAATATAGAAAATCATATAGACATGTTAGTGATCGCTTTGTGATGGTATAAATGGTAAAATATGCCAATATGTATGTATGGTTATTTTAGTAAATTGGATAGTTAAACATATATATTGATATGTCATGCATATGACCTAGTTTTGGCTTGATTTGAATGTTTTGTATTGGCTTGTGAATATGTTAAAATGTTAATAAAGGTGGAAGACAAATTGGGTGAGAAATGTGGCCTTGAAAATTGCCTAATTTCATCTACACGGGCAGAGACAATGGCGTGTGTCTCAACTATGTGTGACGCACGGTCTATCCCACGGGTGTGTGTCCCCTGTACCTTGGAAAATTTTAAAATTTTTCAAAAAAAATTCTGAGTTTTTGGTTTAGTCCCGATTTAATTCTAAGTGTATTTTTGGCCTCGAGGGCTTATATACGAGACAATATGAGTGATTTCAATTGGTTTTTGATATGAATGCTATATGATGTGAAATATCTATTTATTTTATCTGTAAATTTGGCAATGCTCTGTAAACCTATTCTAGCGACGGATACGAGTTAGGGGTGTTACATTTATTGGTATCAAAGCTACGATTTAGCTGATTATTGGACTAACATAGTGTATACGAGTCTAGCTATACATGCCATTATATAACCTATGATAGTGTGATATCTCCTGACCATTTTAAAACATGTTTTTCATATAGTAATGTCATGCAACCGAGCTGAATCTGAAGAAGCTGAAAGAAATGCTTAAGCTTCTGTGCAAAGAGCAGCATCTAGTAGTAAAAGGTCTGTATTTAAGGGCCGAGGAGGTGAGGATAAAAAAGCGTTCTTTAAAATGATGTATGAGTGGTTTACAGAATTTGTAAAAATAAATTTGGTTGTACAACAACCTCCACCCCCTCTTGTCTTTCAACCAGTTCCCAATATGCCACAAGGTACAGAACATGTTAGAACTTGTAAGCCTCTTGTAGATAAAATTTGTAAATATAGGGCAGAAGAATTCAGAGCTACTGCTGAAGATAATCTAGAAAGAGTTGAGTTTTGGTTGGAAAACACTATCAGAGTTATTGATGAACTATCCTGTACACCGTCCGAATGTCTGAAATGTGATGTATCTCTATTAAAATACTCAACTTACCAGTGGTGGAACTCTTTAATTTTAGTTGTACCAAAAGAAAGGGTCACATAGGAATTTTTCCAAACTGAATTGAAAAAGAAGTATATTAGTCAGAAATTACTTGATCAGAAATGGAAGAAATTTTTAAAGTTTAAATAGGGGCATATGATAATATCTGAGTATGAATAAGAATTTGTCTAACTGAGTAAATATGTTAAAGATTTTATCCTGACTGAAATCGCCATGTGTAAACGGTTTGAAGAAGGTTTAAATGAAGACATAAAGTTGTTAGTTGGGATCCTTGAATTAAAAGAATTTGTAGTACTGATTGACCGAGCTCATAAAGCTGAAGAGCATAGTAAAGAGAAAAAGAAAGCTGAGATGGAAGCTAGAACTTCAAGTAAAAGATTTACAGGAAAGTCATATTAGTCGACCTCAAAGAAATCAAAGAAATATCATGACCGTTTTACCACCTCTACGGGGTATTTTGGGAGAGACAGAGGTATTCAATGCTCCAATCCAAGATCTCAGGCTACATCTATAGCAAGTGTAGGTAGTTTAAAAATCCTCAACTTAAACGCAAGTACTGTAATAAACTGTATTTTGGAGAGTGCCACATGAAAACTGAAGCATGTTTTAGATGTGGTTCATTTGACCACTATTTCAGAGACTGCCCGAAAAAGCCTGAAAAAGATACTATCCAAACTTCAAGGCCGAGCAACCCCTCTACAAGAGGTAGACCACCTCGTAACCCCGGAAATGTGAGTGGTAGTCGAGGTACGACAAAAGATTCAACTGTCAGGTTTGAAGCACGATCACCGGCTAGAACATATGCTATTCATGCACGTGATTAGTGGTACTTTTTTCTCTTCTTGATACTGATATAACTGCTTTGATTGGCCCTGTTCAACACATTCATATATTTGCACGGATTTAATGTTTAATAAAAATTTACATATTGAGTCTATTGAATTCGTGGTTAAAGTATCAAATCCCCTAGGCTAGTATGTGATGGTGGATAAAATTTGCAAGAATTGCCCGTTAATGGTACAAGGTTACTGTTTACCGACTGATTTGATGTTATTACCATTTTATGAGTTTGATGTGATTCTGGGCATGGACTAGTTAACTCAGCATGATGCTGTGGTTAATTGTAAACAAAAACATATTGTATTGAATTGTCATAATGGTGAAAAGCTTTGTATTGATTCTGATAAATTGGACGGGTTGTCTAATGTGATATCAGCCATGTCAACATAGAAATATATCAGAAAAGGGTTTGATGGTTACCTTGATTATGTGTTGGACACTAAAGCATCTAAGTCAAAGATTAAATCAGTGCCAATAGTCTGTGAGTATCCTGATGTGTTTCTAGAAGAGTTACCTAGATTATCGCATGTCAGAGAAGTTGAATTCTCTATAGATCTTGTTTTGGGAACAACATCGATATCTATAGCACCGTACAGAATTAAAAGAGTTAAAAGCACGGTCGCAAGAACTGATTGACAGAGGTTTTGCTCGACCTAGTTCTTTACACTAGGGTGCATCAGTTTTGTTTGTTAAGAAAAGGATAGATCCCTGCGATTATGTATTAATTACCGACAACTCAACAAAGTTACAATTAAGAATAAGTATCACTAGATTAGGGTTACGGAGTATTATGACACATATCAAAACAATTAACATCATTAATGTAACGCTCAAAAATTCTTATTTTTGTTTTTGTAAAAATGTGACACAAATATCTTTCTACTTCAGTGGCTATGTGTTCTGGGTGTGTTTAGGAGGTCTCAAGTTCAAGCCTTATCTTGGGAAAATTTTGGTATTTTTCTGAATAAAGCCTCACTCTTGTTTAGTAGGCTTTTAATTGATTGTTTGTAAAAACATATTAGAATCGGCCTGTTGGCCTGGTGGTTAAGTGGAGTGTTAGTATGCTGGAGTTCCTGTGTTAAAATCCCTGCGTGAGTGTGGGTGATGTTTTTACTCTAAATTTCGGTTAGAAGTTGTACCGTGTTGGGACTTCGAGTAGTGGAGTTTGAGTGGGATTAGTGGGGAGAGATTTGAGGAGATGATAGGGGTTATCAGAATTTTCTGTTCATTTTTTCTGTTTTCCCCAAAACAAATTTTTGGTTTTTCCCTCTCCTCCAAACTCTTTCTGACGCCATTCTTGTTGTTTTTCCCCTCTCTGCCATTTTCTTCTTCTTCACTTGCTGCCTAATTTTGTGTTTAATTTCCTATCATTTTCCTAGTTGCTACGACTCGTTATCCTTGTGCCTTATGGCGCTATCAGTAGGTTTTGTTAGTTTGGTGATTATTTAGATTGTAGAATTGTTGTCTAATGGAGATCTAATTCGTGTTTAGGAGGCCATTAATTGGCTATGGAAGTCCAATCGGTGCTGTAGAAGTGAGGAATCACCTTCGTTCGTTCAAAGGTAAGGGTTGTCGGTGGTCTTTAGGATTGTCTGTTCATATTAAATTATTTTGATATCGGGTTAAGTGACTAAATTTAAAGTTTTCTCAAACAATTATAGGTTCTGGATTGCTCAGGATTACTTTTGCTGCAAAAACATACCAGGTATGTACCCAAAATTACAGGAAATGAGGTTTCAGCAGAAGCCGAAAACCTTACTGTCAGCGCCACATGGGCGTGTGGTCGCCTGTGTGGTAGGCCATGTGTGAATGACATGGCCGTGTGTCTGACGAAGGCCAATTTAGGTCGTTTAGGCCACACGGGCATGTGATCCCATACGGGTAGTCCATGCGGGCGTGTGGGTTTCTGGGCTAGGCTGTGTGATTTACACGGGTGATAAACGATAATTTATACATATTTTTACCTCATGCTTAGCCTAATTTCTGGATGAATTGTCATTAAATGTGTGGAAATTGGTGCTCTTAATCATTCTATTTCATGTTTTATACTCAGGAGAGCATAGGGAAGAGAAAAGAACGAGAAACGGGCCAAAAACGGAGAAAATGGGCCAAAGTGTGAAAACAACACGGCCCGAAGATTCACCACACGGCCGTGTCACACGGCCATGCCACATAAAGTCCAACACAGCCCAGCCCCGACAAGCACGGCCCGACCACACGACCGTGCCACCATCAACAGGCCCGCACACGGCCTCTTGTCGATTCACACGAGCGTGGCACACAGGCGTGTCCCTGTCGTGAGGAAGTGCAATTTCACTCGGAAAAGGATGTTTAGCGGCTAAAAAAGGCATTCTAAAACTCTATATAAAGACCCTAGGAGGTAACTCTAAGGAAATACTTTTTCTCCCACAAGAGAGTGTTTTATTTCTGCCAACACAGAGAGTGAAAGCAAGGAATTACTCCAAGGGAAGCAGATTGATTCATCCCAGAAGCCGAATTCTACATCAAGACAGAGGATCTCCTTTCAATCCTTCAAGGGTTTTTGGGTTCTTCATGTTTTGTTATTTTAATTCTTCTGAGATGTTTTCTTTATTAAATATGAACTAAATCCCCCAAATACTTGAAGGGGATGAAACCTAAGACAGATCTTGTTATTATTTTATCTTGAGTTATATGATAAATACTTGAATTGTTCTTAATTATGTGTTCTTAATTCTTGTTTTAATAATCTTAGGTATTAATTCAAGTATTGGTGTGCTTATTCAGAGGAGCAAAAGTCCTTGTTTAAGAGTAGATCTAGCATAATTAAGCAAAGTTGCATGCAACCCTAGACATAGGGCGACATAAATTTGCCGGATTAGGGTCAAACCTAATAAGGGAATCCATAGATCGAGTTAATGCAAGACTAGGGGTTTTAACTAGAAAGAGATTTCAGTTAATCAACCTAGGATTAGTTGTTCTTATCCTCGACGAAGGTATTAACATAAATTAGGGATTTCTACGAATCAAGTCAAGTGAATAAATCGTTTAGCTCAAGAATTGATAACAAGTGAAGTCTAGGTGGATTCTCCCTTGAGGATTGTCCAAACCAATCAGTTTTTCCCAGGAGTTTTTTCCCAATTTACTTTTTATGCATTCATAGTTAGTTTTAGAATTAGTTTCATAAAAACTCCTTTTATTTTTAGGTGAAATAATAAAAAGGAAGTTAATACTAGTACTTTTGGTTCCCTTGGGTACGATATCTCGGTCTTGCCACTAAACTATACTACTGTTCGATAGGTGCGCTTGCCTGAAAATCGTGATATTAGTTAGTTTCTGGTGTGATCATTATTATAATTTTATTACTTCATATCGCGAATATCAATGGGCCAAGGCGAAATTGGCCAGTGTGGGCCACACAGGCATGTGGGCCCAAAATTCTAAATTTTTTCCTAGGGTTGTACGGGTCGTCCAAATCAACTATGAGCCCATTGTAGGGTCAGTAAGGGCTAACTAAACCTTAATTTGTTTAATATGAATAATCGATACTGTGATTTAAGCATGATAACTATACACATGTCTGAATATTATTCTGTATGTATGCTTGTAACTGATTAATAGCATGTAAGCATGTTATATTCTGTATGTTTGCATTGAGTATGTTTATCTGCATTTGCATTTGGGGTGGGTTGATTGATTATAGTGTACTGAAAAGGCATTTATGCCTATTATCTGGCAGCTCAGCTGCAATATTCTGATACATACCGCATTTCGGTACAGCATGGTGTGTAGGGATGGGTGGGTATTTTAAACCCCACATGGTGTGTAATGATGGTCAAAGATGGTGTCTAGAGGCTGGGGGTAGGATCTATTACTGTTCTGATTGTTTGACTACATCTGTTACTGTAATAGGCTTAGGCCCAAATCTGTATCTAATTTTGGCAAGGGCTAAGGCCCGAATATGCATCTGTAACCGAAACTGTAAAGGGATAAGGCCCCGATCTGCATCTGGTTTTGTAATGGGCTTAGGCCCTAGACTGTATCTGATTCATACTAATACTTTGTTTGTGTGCTTGTATGTTCTGTGGGGATTACACACTGAGTTTACCTAAACTCACTCCTTCTATTTATTCTGTACAGGTAATCCCCAGACTTAGCCGGATCGGTGCAGCGGAGGACTCAACGGTGACCAAACGTTTGTTAAACCGCCTTATTTTCATTTACGGTTTTATTTCTTATTTGGGTATTTTTATTTAAATTGGACTTATGGACTGTTTTTGCTTTTATTTTAGATTTCAACTGTTTTTATGGATTTATAACAGCTAAACTGAACAAAACACGGATTTTTACTAAAAACTAAAGTTTTCCTAAATATAAACGGCTTTACATGAATGAAATGGATTCTAAAGCTTCCGCTGAAAAGATACGTTTTAAGACAAATCCAATAACATGCGTTTTTTTAATTAAATAAAAGCTAATAAACTAAAGCGGTTTTAACTTGATAACATCATTTTCAAATTGCATTCCATGCGACATCGCCAGATTCGGCCATAATGTCTAGGCCGAGTTTGGGGTGTTACAATTAAACTATTCATTTAATAATTTAAATAACAACATTCGAATTTACATTTCATTCATAGCATAATCAAATTTACAGGCCTTAAATCGAGCTTACGAGCCCTAAAATTAGTTTGGGAACAATCAAATACTAATTTGAATAAAAAAAAATATGGAAAAACTTAAAAATTTTAGAAACAGAGGTCACACGGTTGTGTGGTCAGGCCGTGTGACAAAGCCCAGACCGCGTGGCTCAGAAACATGGACATGTGGTCAAACTGTGTACAATTTGAAATATGCGTCACACGGCTATGTCTCCGTTAGTGTGCCCGCATGTGTAAGTATTTGAAATAAGGTCACATGACCGTGTCATAGACCATGTGTGTATTTGAAATAAGGTCACACGACCGTGTAACTCTCTTAGACCGTGTGAACAATCTTGCACTTAAAAATCAAAATGATACGCGACCGTATGGTGTGGCTGTGTGTGGCATACGGGTGTGTGATAGCATGTGTCTCAGGCAGTGTGCACCTAAAATAACTTCCAAAACAAGGTAAAACAACTCTAATTCCTTAGGTACCAATCCAAAACCAAATCAGCCATAAACATGTTTTCAAAACACATATAATCAAGCCTAAAACATACCAAAACATCCCAACCTAAGTGCCTAACCAATATGCCCTCATTGGCACCACATATAAACAACATTTATCAACCAATTTAATTCATTCATTCAAATCATCTAACTATCAATAAACATACCAAATTTGTTTCAAAATTGTCATCCATAAATACCATTAAACATACCTTAAATACACCTTACCAAGATGTTAAACAAACCATATATATGTATTAATTTTTCACAAAAGTATATTTACAACCAAAGTACTAAAACATGCCTAAACATTTGCAAAGTGAACATCCTATATACATGCCACAATTAACCACATTTCAAGACTTCAAAAACTACTGATGATAGATGACAATAGGTGTGAGCTCTACTGATCCAATCGACACACTTCACGTATTCAAAATCTACAGAAATAATAACATAAATAAGTATAAGATATACTTAGTAGGTTTATATGTTTCAATTTACTAACTTACCATACACATTTAATTGCTAATTGTATATAACCATTAAGTAAAAACCTTATCACAACATGAATCAACAACTTTGAGTCAATAATCAATAAATATGCAAATACTCGAAATTCAAATCCTGTTCACATTTATAAAACCATTTAACACTGTATATTTAGTAATTTTCCATTGGAACTTCGTAAAAGACTTTAATATACAAGTCCAGAAAATAGATAAAACTCATATGAGCTAATCTAGTACAGAGATATATGTGTCAGGCTACCCGTCCGGGTTAAACCAATAACAACACAGAAGAAATATAGCCTGACCAAGGCTATGTATACATGTAAGGTTACTAGTCCAGGCTAAACCTTTAAAATGACAACAGATTACCAGTCCAGGCTAAATCTGTGTCACATGTATATCCGAGTTTGCAGCAAATACTGGAGCTTGGTCTAGAACAAGAATATTTTAGAAACCTTGTATATAATACTTTTACTCATTGCATTGGAAATATTTCAAAAATCTAATTTATTACTATAAGTCAATTTTCCAATTTGACAATATATATGTATAATTAACATCATTTAATATCAAATTGTAAATCCAAAAAGTAGTATGAACTTACTTGTCAGATGGTTCAACTATCAGGGACTATTTGATAATTTTCTTTTTTCCTTGTACGTCTTCTACTCTTTGAGTTTCTTGATCTAAAGTACAGTTTAGTTTAATTATGTCAATTCAAACCAAATAAGCAATCAATTTATGCATTTAAGTCCTTTTATTCACATTTACAAATTTACCCCTAAACTTTACTCTTTATACAATTTAGTCCCTAAACCTGAAATTATCAAACCAAACACAATGAAGCTTAAATCAAGCTAGCCGATTTTTCTATAACCATTGAACAACCCCTATATTTCTCTATTTCACATTATTTTCATGATATTTTACAACTTTAACATTTAAGTCCTTAAACATCAAAATCATTAAAAATTACTTTACAAAATAGTCTTATTTAACAACCAAACTTAATAATCTATCATCAAACTTCAAAATCATCAATGGCATAATCTAAAATATTTAATAGTTTTACAAATCAATCCTCAGGTTAGCTAGACCTAGTTGTAACGATCTCAAAAACATAAAAATTACTAAAAACGAATACAAAATACATACCATGCAATGAAAATAACCTTGGTCGAAACTCCTTGCTTCTAAAAAATGGTGAATTGATTTTTCCAAGAGAAAATGAAGAAGAAAGATGATAATTTTGTCATCTTTTGTTTTAATTTACTAAATTATCTAATTACAAAATTAACATTTAAAAAACAATCAATATTTCACTAAAAACGAATCCACAACTATTCACTATCTAATGCTACAGTCTATTTACCATTTAAGGCCACACAAATCAAGTTCTAAAGCTATTGAACCCATTTTACTAATAACAATTAACTTTATCAACTTTTACGATTTAATCATTTTTACTTAATTAACTATCTAAACATAAAAAATTCTTAACCAAATTTTAATACGACATGACAGAAACTCTATAAATATCAAATAAATAATAAAGCATTGGCTTACTGATCGGAATTGTGGTCCCGAAACTACAGTTCCAGACACCACTGAAAAACAAGATGTTACAATGTATGTGTTTTTCTACAGGGGTTCGTAAAGACGAAAGATCTTAAAGATAAGAGTCTATTATTGCGGACCTAAAATGAGACAACTGTGGTAGCTGAAGCAGTGGGAGATGTGCATCTTTATTTTGATAATTTTAGGAAGATTATTTTAAAAGACGGTTTCTGTGTACCAAGTTTCAAAACAAACTTGATTTTTGTTGCATGTTTATGTAAAGAAGACTTGTCTGTGACTTTCAAAAATAATATTAAAATATTTAGAAATCGTAAACTTATCTGTAATGAATGGATGTCAAATAATCTCTATTTTATCAAACCAAAGATGTACACATTGCTTGAAACTAAAATTTCGAAAAGACTTAAAACTTATCATTCTAATGAGTCGTGCCTTAGGTATTAGAGACTTGGTCAAATTAACCAAGAAATAATCACTAGACTTGTGAAAGATGACACTTTGAGTTCACTAAAAGAAGTTGGTTTTCTTACAATGTGAATCTTGCTTGAAAGATGAGATGACTAAGCAATCTTTTAATGCAAAAGGAACAAGGGCAATGAAACCCTCAGAACTTGTGCATACTAACGTGTGTAGGCCTATGAACATCAGTGCAAGAGGTAGTTATGAGTATTGTGTAACCTTTATGGATGATTATTTTATATATGAGTATGTATACCTAATGTACTGCAAAAGTGAAACCTTTGATAAATTTAAAGAGTTTTGTGCGAGAGTGGAGAAACAACTAGGTTTACCCATAAAGGCACTTCGGTCTGATCGAGGTGAGGAATATTTATCAGATAAGTTCTTAGGGATCTTATAGAGAAGGTGATTATATCCTAGTTAACCGCGTCGGGCACTCCACAACAGAATAGAGTGGCAGTGAGAAAAAATTGAACGTTGTTAGACATGGTTTGTTTAATGTTAAAGTATTTGAAGTTGCCACTTTCCTTTTGGGGATCTGTATTGGAAATGACTTGTTATATTCTGAATGATGTATCAACAAAGGCAACATCTAAAACTCCATGCGAATTGTGGCATGATAGAAAGCCAAATCTAAATCATTTAAAAATTTGTGGATGTTCAATCCATGTATTGGATAAATATATGAGGAAGTTGGATTCACGGACGAAATTATGCATGTTTGTAAGATATTCAAAAGGAACAAATGGTTGTTTATTTTATAACCCAAAAGAGCAAACAACGATAATGTTAACTCATGCTACTTCCCTTGAGGAAAGTTACATGAATGACTTCATAACTCATAGTAAAGAAGTACTCGAAAAACTTTAAGGAAATACACAAAACCTTATAGAAACAGTTCCAGAACCAACATCTAATAGTAAACCTGTAAACAATAAGCAACATAGGGCACTTCATAACAGTGGGAGGGTCTCTCACAGGCCTAAGTTCTTCCAATCTGACGGAAGTGTTTTAAACACTGAGTCTGTCAAACAGGAATATGATAATCCACTCACATATGATAAAGCTATGCAGAGTGCTGATTCCAAGCTCTAAGAAATAACTATGAAAGTTGAGATGGATTTTATGGATTCCAACTCAGTGTGGGAACTTGTAGACTAACCACAAGAGATCAAATCCATAGGGTATAAGTGGATCTACAAGAAGGAAAGAAATGCGATGAAAAAGTGGAAATTTATGAGGCCAGACTTGTAGCAAAAAGGTTATAATCAGAAAATAAGGTATTGGTTATGAAGAAACCTTCTCTCCAGTTACTATGCTCAAGTTAATTAGCATATCTTGACTATGAGATCTGGAAAATGGATGTCAAGAAAACATTATTGAATGACTATCTTGAAGATAGCATCTATATGATGCAACCCACCAAGTATATAGTGTTGGAAAAAATCTGGTTTAAAAATGGTTTTCTTACATAGTGAAAAATAAAAATTTTGAAAATTGGACCGGTTTGTGATATTTATAGTAATAAATCCTTTACCGAAATTGCACATGTGTTTTCAGTTAGACGGATCTTTGTTGTTCCTGGCTTTCAATCGAACGACCTTCTCTGCTATTCCCGTACTACGAACTACTTTGGGTGTGGGCTCAAGCAATTTGAATCAAACACATAACTAGAAATAGTTTTATTTTACTTTTAGTGTGAAAGCAAAATCTTTTTCAATAGAAACTGATAGAATTATTATTACAGAAAATAGAATTTATATTTAGAGAAAAAAATCTCACTATTTTCAGGAAGAATAACAATATCTCAAAGTTCTATCTTTAGCCCTACCGATGCCATCTATTTATAGGGAGAAGAAGTGAACTCCTTATTGAATTGTAGAAGTCTATTTCAAATAGAAAAATGAACTCTTAGTCTAAATAGAAATATAGGGGTTGACAATCTTAGTTAATTATACTAGGGTTTGTTATCCCTCTCTGTATTGACCTGTAATGACCTGAAAGTCAAAAGAACAGAAATGGATAGGAATGATAAAGTTAGAGAAATAAGACACATTTGGAAATAAATGTGGTTTTCTCACCAAATATGAAAATGACCTGAAAATTAATTTATGGTTTTTTGAATTATTAATTAATTAATTAATTGAAGTTCGAAAATGAAGTTAAATTAATTGGTCATAGTGAATCCGTTGAATATAGAAAATTTAAATATATGTTCTCATAGATTCTTTTAAGGTAAAGTTATTATAATTTTAACGGAATTAGAATTAGGTTGAGAAAATTATTTAATTAGAAAATTAAATTATTTAAATTAATTTAATAAATAATGTTTATTTTGTGAAATAGAAAAACATGTATTGGGTTAAATTAAATTATAAAGTGTTGGATTATAATTTTAATAAACACATATAATTGGACCTGATATAGGAGAGACCCAAATCCCCATCATAATTCATGTGAGGGGAAGCACACCCTATTAGCCATTCTCTCTCCTAGTTCAACTAGGAAGTTATTTTTCTATTAAATAGACTTCTACTAATTAAAAACTAGTTTCACTTTTTCTCTCTATAAATAGATGACACCAGTAGGGCTAAAAAGACAATAAGTTTCACACAACTTTAAGATATTGTTATTTTGCTCGAAAATAGTGAGAATTTATTTCTAAGTATAAACTCTATTTTTCTGAATAACATTCTACTGGTTTCTATTAAATAGAGATTTTTGCTTATTCTACTGGTTTCTATTAAAGAGAGATTTTTGTTTTCTCACTAAAAGTAAAGTAAATAATTTCTAGTTCTGTATTTGACTCGAATTCGTTTGAGCGTGCACTCGAAGCAATTCGTGGTACGAGAGTAGTGGAAAAGACCATTTTGTTGAAAGCCGAGAACAACAAGGATTCGTGTAATTGAAAACACATGTGCAATTTTGGGTAAATTTTATTGTTATAAATATCACAAACCAACTCAATTTTTAAAATTTTAATTTTTCCTTGTGTAAAAAAATTATTTTCAAATCGAAAATTTTCAAACATAAATAATTACTCCACCCGAGATACCCTCGCCAACTCAATCACCTCGATTTCAACAAAAGACTTACTTAACTAAGGGTTCACCAATTTTAAGAATCACCACTAAATTTAATCAAAATTCGATGAAACTTTTCCATGATATCTGTTGCGTCCAACACACATTAAAAAACCCTTACCATCAATTACATATAACAAAACTAATCTCATATTAGAGAAGTTTAATCACACCTCATTACATCTTGGTAAAGCATGACATGATGTTTCCATTAAGCCTGTATAATAAAGAAACTACTTGCCCTGATTAGAAGCCAATGATCAACTCCATTAAAACCACCATTTATATAAGGCCCCTCCATCACCAAGAAAGGGGAAGTCTTTTTCTTCCTACTTATGCTATCAATGTATTTTCGGAGACACACTATATCTAATCATCAAACTCAAACTTTGTATCAATAAATGTCATACAACTTGTTTTGTGTTTTGAATTAATCCTATATCTAAATAGAGTATAATATATTGTTTTTAATTATTGTAATCTTTTATATAAAATAAAAAAAAGTATAACGTGTAATCTATATAAATAAAACATAAAATAAAAAATTAATTAAATACATATAAATAGTATAAAATTAAATTAATTTTATTTCTACTAATATAATAAATTTAAAAATTAAAAAATATTATGTACCAATAAAACACATCGTACTCTTAAAAAAAGAAAGTAAGTTTGAACTTTAAAAATAATATTATTAAAAGGGACAACTACATACTCTTACATGAATAGTAAAATTAACCTAAAAAATACTTAAAAATATATATAATAGATTTAAAAGACAATAATTTTAGGATTTTAAAATTCCTTTTATTTCTTATTAAGATATTATAAAAAATTATTAATTAAGAGTTTTTCAGGTTTTCCCCCTTTTGGAAAGTAAGAGCTTGGACTCTAATTGAAGTAGATGGGTAAAACACAGGGAAAAAACTTTTCTGGCGCGTGAGATTTCACCAAGTAAAAAAGAATGCAAAAGTGGCGCCGTTTTGGAAAATCTAAGTGTAATTATTTGGGGGAGGGAGGCAGGCAATTGCAAACCAAGTCACCGTTGTCCCATTTTCCCAAATCATGATTCAGCTTCAACGAGCTCCCCCGACTTTACACTTCCTTCATTTTGATCTTTCCTCTCGCATCCATCCCTTCCTCTGATTCAATCAGATCTTGTGCAAATCCCTGAAATTCACTTATCTCGTCTGCATCATATTAATCAATCAATAGAAAAACCGAAAGAACAAAGAAATGGCGGGGGCGGCATCGGCACTATTCCTTCTAGATATAAAGGGCCGCGTTCTGGTGTGGCGTGACTACCGTGGCGATGTCTCCGCTGCACAAGCTGAACGTTTTTTTACCAAACTCATCGAAAAAGAGGTTCTTCTTTTCTTTATATATATATATTTTCTCGGAATTTTGATTTAATTTTTGTTTTACGGTTTAGGATAAATCATATTATTCTGTTAATTGATTTAATCATTCTCTATAAAAAAAATTTTTGAATTTGCCTATTGCACTTCGAATCAGCTTTCAATTTTAACGAGGCTGAAATGGGTAGCTCATTGTTGAATTTCTTCTTCGGATTTGGCTTTCAGGGAGATCCGCAGTCGCAAGATCCAGTGGTATACGATAATGGAGTAACTTACATGTTTGTCCAGCACAGCAACGTCTACTTGATGACTGCAACGAGGCAGAATTGCAATGCTGCCAGTCTTCTTTTCTTCCTGCACCGTGTAGTTGATGTAAGCGTAATTTGGTAATTGCAGTTTCATGCATTTTTGTGATCAAAATTTTCAACTGAACTGAGTTGTTTACCTTTGCTATTTTTCTTGATGGTCTATGATCTTTGATTCTTTTTATCGATTTGAATTATTATTCCAGGTTTTCAAGCATTATTTTGAGGAGTTAGAAGAGGAATCGCTTAGGGATAACTTTGTTGTAGTGGTATGTTGAAATCAAACTCTTTTTCCTTTTGATTAAATAGTTCTACACTGGCTGTTGGATGGTATTGGTTTGTAATATATGCTAAAATGGTTTATAATTGGCTATTTGTTATGCCTTTGGCAGTACGAGTTACTTGACGAGATTATGGATTTTGGCTACCCTCAATACACAGAAGCAAAAATACTTAGTGAATTTATTAAGACTGATGCATATAGGATGGAAGTAACACAGAGGCCTCCAATGGCTGTTACAAATGCAGTCTCTTGGCGTAGTGAAGGAATAAACTACAAGAAGAATGAAGTAGGAGACTCTTTTCTATGGTTATTCTTTTGAGTCATTTATAGTTGTCTCCAAACACTAGATTATGAGGATTTATTCTTCATTTCAGGTTTTTTTGGATGTGGTTGAAAGTGTGAACATCCTTGTTAACAGCAATGGACAAATAATTAGGTCGGATGTTGTTGGGGCATTGAAGATGAGAACTTATTTGAGGTGTGCTTTCTGATATTTTGAAAATTTATGGTTTGTCGTACGGAATATACTTTATCTCAAATCTTGATTCTATCTTTTACTCAATAATGTACATGAATTTTTGTGAGCGGATTAATTGCATGTCTGATAAAGTGACAATTCTAAATAATTTATCTAGTGTAATATTACTTGTATTTCTACAACTATTGAATTTTAGAGTGAATATGTAGCAATACTTTGTAATTTGCAAAGTTGAAAATAATAGGTTGATGTATGTAAATTTCATAGGTCGTTGAGGGGAGTGGGGCAGAAGGGAGGTGAGGTGATACTGATTAATTTGGTAGAGGATTGATATGATTTGACCTGGTTCCAAATGTATAGCTTCCTACAATCTGGATAATGCCCCCAATCCCACATTTAGAGATTGTGAAGATCCACTATGGTATATGTAGAGGCTTAAATCAATAACTATGAGGTGTGTTTTGTGGGACAAAACTGTGAGATCTTTGGGTCAAAGCTCACAGGACCTCACTAGTTCGGTGCCTGCCCTCCAAGGTATTGTTGGCATCTTTGACCTGAAGGATGCACCTCACTAGTGTGGGTTAAGCCTCTTTATACATACATTATAATAGGTATCATAATTCCTCAATGTGGGTTTGTAGGTGTTACAAATTTAGAAGTGAGAACTGGTGTCTTTCCACCTCTCTTTTGCACCCTTGTTGACGAAACCATTCTTTTGAACTTTCTGTTTGATTGTCATTCATGTGTGTTATAATTGAAGCTCTGAAATATTGTCTGTTGTAGGCAACTCAAACCTTCATGCACACTGTTATGGTCCAAACAATTGATTTTTGTCTTGAGTTTTATGGTATAAAAAATGTCTTTTCATGTTGGGAGTCTTTTTTGTGCTATCTATTTATTTTATTTGGTTTCAATTTGTGTTTCAGTGGTATGCCTGAGTGTAAGCTTGGTCTAAATGATAGAGTATTGCTTGAAGCACAAGGCCGAGTGACAAAGGGAAAGGCAATTGATTTAGAGGATATAAAGTTCCATCAGTATGTTGCTTAACATTCTTTTCTAGTTGAACACTTGCTCTGATTGTACTCTTTTTACCTTTGGGTGCAACATCTACAGAATCTAACATTGCAAATTTCTCGCCTATCAATAATGCTTTGGTCTAGGTGTGTACGTCTGGCCCGATTTGAAAATGACAGGACTATATCCTTTATACCTCCTGATGGGTCCTTTGATCTCATGACATATAGACTTAGTACTCAGGTGGACCTTCGGCATCTGAATTCTCATTCTGCCTTCTCTCTTTCTTTCTGCCAACCAGTTATTTCTTGACAGTTAATGATGATGAGTATTTCTGCTCCTTTTTTTTTTTTTTTTTTTTTTGTTTAATTAGGTAAAGCCTCTCATCTGGGTAGAAGCTCAAGTTGAGAAACATTCAAGAAGCCGTGTTGAGATTATGGTAAAGGCTAGAAGTCAGTACAAGGAGCGTAGGTATTGGGTTTTGTCCCTATTCCTATATTCTGGTCTATTTACAAGGATCTGTAGGTGAGCTTATGTTAGATTAGAGATTACTAAGCACTGACAAAGACATAATGTTTCTTTACAGTACTGCTACAAATGTTGAGATCGCGGTGCCTGTGCCTACTGATGCTTCCAGTCCAAATATTCGGACATCAATGGGATCTGCAGCTTATGCACCTGAAAATGATGCATTAATGTGGAAAATAAGATCTTTTCCTGGTGGAAAGGTAACATCTACCTATTGCAGACTTATTAAAAGCTCTCTGTCTAGCCATGGTACTTATAATTTTGAAATTCATAACATTAGGAGTATATGTTGAGGGCCGAGTTTACTCTTCCTAGCATAACAGATGAAGAGGCAACTCCAGAGAGAAAAGCTCCTATTCGTGTGAAGTTTGAGATTCCGTATTTTACCGTTTCTGGGATACAGGTATTCCCTTCAGATGTTTTTTTTTTTTTAATTCTTAATGTTCTTTCAATATGCTTTAATGGAATTTCAGGGGTTGTGTTTCTATTGGTAAACTTTCTGACTCGCACATATTGGGGTTTCGTAGGTTCGATATCTGAAGATCATTGAGAAAAGTGGCTACCAGGCTCTTCCATGGGTACGATATATCACAATGGCAGGCGAGTATGAACTAAGACTTATTTAATGCCAATTCCTTTAATATTGAGAGATCCAGTTACACCGCATTTTTCGAGAGTTAGAATGGACATAAGGATACAAGGAAAGCGGTTGATAAACAAAAGCCCTTGTGAAGAGCATGAAAGAGTGGTTCCTCCTAAAAAAAAAAAAAAGGCACTTTTCTACTTCGTATTTATAATGTATGCGTTATAATTGTTTTATCTAAATTAGGTGTGAGAGTTTATAATCACCAACATTTTTCCCCTATCAAACTACAAATCGAATACTGTGAATTCTTTTCTTTTCTTCTTCTTTCTTTTTTTCTTTTGTCTTTTTAATTTGTCAATGATTTATTGTTTGAATGTATTGAGGGAGGACAGTGGGGAATTCTTTCCTGCCGTTTGGGCCGTTTCATGCTTCTTCTGCCTATTACAACTTAACATTTGGGTTACCAAAATACGACGTTTGCTACGTGGGGACTTCAAATGTGCAGCGTCGAGATATTCGAACGCTATTCGAATTAGATTGTTTGGTTAAATTGATACAATTGAAAATTGGTAATTTGTGTGGTGTAGGATATGATATATATATATATATATAACCAGTGAACCAATAAAAATTGATTCAGTTGACAAAAATAGGCGAAAATCATATTATAGCAATAAAATTTTGGTTGAAAATCATATTAAAGCAATAAAATTTTGGTTTTCTTTTTCTATTTTTTTTTGTTAATTTGATTCTTAATTATCTTTTTCGAGTAATAAAATTTGAATGTTTAATCACTTAATCATATTTTTAAGTAAAATATATACTTTTTTGTTGATAAGTACTCGATTAACTGTATGTGATATTTAAAAGTTTCTAATTGAATTATTATTATTATTATTATTATTATTATTATTATTATTATTATCGTGGTTGTCGTCATTATTCAATTTGACTTAGAGGTGTGCATGGGCCGGGCTGGGTTCGGGCTGGGTTTAACTAAAAATTTAGGCCCATTCATCTAGCTCGGGTCGGGCCCAAAAAATGGGCCTAAAATTTTGCCCAAGCTCGACCCATATAAAAATGCTAAAATCCAGGCCGGGCCCGGCCTGCCCGTATTAATTTTTATATTATTTTATATAATTTTTAAATATATATAATACATCAAAAATACTAAAAAAATCAAAATAAATATTTTCCAACAAATTAAAAATAAATTTTAAAAAAATATGTAGACTTAAATAACATTAAGATAAATGCAACTTAACAAGCAAATACCTCTAAAATAATAACAAAATTAACAAATGCCTTTAAAATAATAACAAAATTAACAATAAAATAAGTTTTATACAATATCCAAATAATAACAAAAAAATAGTAGCAGCATAATAGTAATATGGTAGCAAAATAAGGAGAAAACAACAAGAAAATAACATTTAAAAACAAAAAAAATAGCAAAATTTTTTTGTCATTTAGTGAATTCGGGCTGGGCCAGACCAGGCTCTGGCCAAAAATACCTTACCCGAGGCCCGACCCATTTTTTAAACGGGCCTTATTTTTTGTCCAAGCCCATTTTTCGGGTCTATTTTTTTACCCAAACCCTCCTACATTTCAGGCGGGCGTTCGGGCCGGGCCGGGCCACCCGACCCATGCACACCTCTAGTTTGACTCTGGGATTTTTTTTTGGGTTAAGAAAAGGAACATAACATTACTACAAAAGTTTAGTAATTGTACGATACATCATATCTCCCCTAGCATTTGCAGCTAATAAGGACAAAAGGGAATAATGGGGAGAGTCATAGACAAAATAAATCATCTGGTAGGATAACGTCTCGGGGAGATGAAGACCAGAAATTACTCTCTAGTCGGGCAAGGAGCATAAGCACATTTGTTCCTTTCTTGAAAGATATGTTTGAGACTCGTAGAAGTTATAATGGCAAGGAGCATCTTTCAATCATCAACAAGTGAAGATGATATTGGATTAGAATAGTAGTGGCATCAATTTTAACATCAAGATGCCTAATGTTATGATCTAATGCTAATTTATGATAATCTTTAAATGTGCATAATTCTGCTTCAACACTAGTCGCTATGGGTATGTTTCGAAAAGATCCTATTAGCCAATTTCCATTATAATCTTTAATTAAAGAACTTGTATTCGTAGTTCTTAGATTCCCTAGTGATGACCTTCAGTCTTGAGTTTAAATCGACAAAGACTAAGAGATCCTAATAGACTATAATGAAAGATGAAATATTTCAACACTTGACCGAAGCTACTATAGCAAAAAATTGAGTAGCACCTTCAATCGCACTTTTAGTCAAACCCTCAATTTGTTGGTGGCCACCAAATATAAAGGCGTTGCGTTGAAGCTAGATTTCCCGAAGCATATAAGTGAAAATTATTTTCCATAAGATCTTAGGATTTGAACACCAAGCTTTGGAATTGAGGTTGAGCAGTAACCATTCTTCCCAGTTACTAAACTATGTAAACAGGAAGCTACCATTCCCAGTTAGAGAGGCCCAATGTCATGATTCCACTTTGTATGGTCATGATAGGGTAAGATGCTAAGAGGCCACCCATGTATAAAGGCATGGCAAAGGGTAGAGGAACGTTAGGAAGCTTGTTCAGCCCAACAACCACTGGTTAAGGTATGTGCTAGGTCACCATCGAGGGTGACCCTTACGACCCATTGATGGTGTGGATAAGTGAGTCATTCTATAACCCGTTATAATGTTTTCTATATAATAAACCCATTTTTCCCTCTAGGGGCACATGAGGTGCACTGGTGGCATTCGCTGTGCCCAGCGAGATCGGATTGTAGCTCAATATTAACTTGTGGCTTGCTTATCTTTAACAAACTATCAAGATTGTTGGCTGACTTGAGTGGAAGTGTCCATCAAAGTGCCTCACAGGCTTCCAACTGAGTGAACAATGTATCAGCCTGTTTTTAAGGTTAATCGGAACAGTGGTCTCGGGACTACAAATCCGAAGTTAAAATATTTATTTTATTGTTTTATTATGGTTTACAGCATGATAGAATTATTGTGTGAAAATTTCGTAAAGAAATTTTACTATTTAAAGGCTTAATTAGGTAAAAATGACTAAATCGCGTAAGGTGTAAAAGTTGAATTCTATAAGCTAAAAGCATTAAATAGTTATGAAATTTCAAGTTGAGGGTTTTATGTGGTAATTAACCCATTGGAATTATGAATGGACAAATATGTGCTTTATTAATGAAAATTACAAGGTTAATTAATAAGGTTATAATGGTAATTATGAAATAAATTGAGTTAAATAATAAAAACATGGTGTCATCTTCACCATTTTGTTTCCACCACCGAAAATGCATGAAGAAAAACAGCCATGGATGAAGCTATATTCGGCCAAGCTTTGAAGATTAATGGGTGAGTGGTTTTTGTTTGGTTTTTAATAATTTCTACGTTTTTTGAGATTGTTGCTTCGTAATCTAGCTAGTCCGTACCTCCGATTTCAAAATTATTAAAGATTTTGATAGTTGCCATTGTTGAATACATGTGTTAATTGATGTTTGATGATGAAATATGAAATTTTGATGATAGTTTTACATGTTTTGTAAAGTGATTTTGAGCAAAAATGTCAATTTTGGACTAAATTGTGAAATTTAAAAATTTAGTGGTTAAAATGTGAAATAAATTAAAAATATGGGCTGATAGTAATATATGGAAAATTCGGCTAGCTTGGGTTTGTGTTTAATTTCATGAAATTGTGATTTTATGTGATAAGGATTAAATTGCAAAAATGTGAAATTATGGGGGAAAAAGTGTAAATGTGTTTTAAAGTAAAATTTGGATTAAATTGAATAGAGAGAGAATTTAATAAGCTGATTTTGATTATATTTAGACCGAGAAAAGCGAAATACGGGTTTAGATCGGAGAAATGATAAAGTATCGGACTAATCGATCTGTTCCGTCGTTTTAGCGATCGAGGTAAGTTCGTAGGTAATACATATTATTTTAGCAAAGTTTATATTTTATGAAATAAGTTAAAATGTGAATGTGAAGTACAAATAAGCTCGACGATGATTCAGTGATATGTGGCACTAACTGTGCAAGACTGAAACAATTTCAATTAAAAATGATGGCAGTAAGTGTCCGATATATTTATAGCTTCGTCTATTGATTTGGCACTAAGTGTGCGATATATTTATAGCTTCGGCTATTCATTTCACACTAAGTGTGCAATATATTTATAGCTTTGGCTATTTATTTGGCATTAAGTGTGCGATATCTTTATATAGCTTCGGCTATTCATTTGGCACTAAGTGTGCGATATATTTATAGCTTCGGCTATTCATTTCGCACTAAGTGTGCAATATATTTATAGCTTCGGCTATTTATTTGGCACTAAGTGTGCGATATATTTATATAGCCTCGGCTATTCATTTGGCACTAAGTGTGCAAGTTCATTGAATATTTAGTGGCTACCAAATGATTTAGCGTATTGATAAAAAAGGTGAAGTGAAAAATGTGATAGATAAATACGAGAAAGTATAGGTACGTACGAAACCTATGTGGTTGATGATACTTGTGTGAGAGTTTGAAGAAAATGATATGAAAATGAGTAATGATTCATGAACAAGAATTGAGTAGTAAGATTTATTGATATTGAGTTGAGATAATGTGTTTCCGATGATATTTAGATGAGTCAACGGGAAAAGATGATGTTACGAGAATATATATATATATATATATATATATAAATGATGATGTAAATCAGTTCAGGTACTTGTACAGAAATCGACAAGTAAGTGATAAATGTGAAATTCATATAATGAGTAAGTGAGAAATTATGAGATTTCATATGGTTCATTTGGCTATGTAAATGTGGTAACTATTGGATTGAATGTAATATATCTCTATTTACTTATACATATAAAATTTTGGTAGAATTGATGAGTTGTACTAAAATCATATGAGCTACATTACATTGTTTGTAATTGTTTTAAATAGGATTATTTAGTATATAAGTTTATGATCCATACAAACTTAGTAAGCTTTATAGCTTACGTTGTGTTATTTTTCTTATCTTTATAGTGTTTTAGAGGCTCGCTCAGGTTAGAAGTCGACGGAGATCGCATCACACTATCTGGCTAATGATTTCAGTATTTATACATTTTGTGACTTGGTTATATGGCATGTATAGACTATGGTCTTTTTGATATGGTCTTTAGAAATGTATATGGTCATTTGAAATGGCTTATTAATAATTTTGGTTGATGGTTATAATGTGGCCTTATGTTTTGGCATGGTTGGAATAAAATGTGTATTTGGCTTATGTTATGTATTTGTGGTTTAGCCTGGAATGCAAATGCGGTAACAATGTGGTTTAAGAAACGACATGTATTGGAATGAATTTGAGATGATGCATTGGTAAGCTTTGGTTTGGTTATAGGTTGAATGATTTGGTTGGTTATTTAATTTGAATTTGAGACATACAAAAATTGTTAAAGATGATAAATGATTCATGCTAGTTTTGGTATGTGTTTTGGTTAAGAAATGGTTGAGATTCGAGAAGTGAAATGTATTGATTCAATATGGTATGAATTATGCTGGAAAAAGGTCACTTTTGGTTGTATATTTGGTATCATTTGGATGCATTAAGATGCATATGACTTAGGTGAGAAAAGTGGCTTAAAACAAGCCAATTTTCGTGCCACACGGTTGAGCACACGGGCATGTGACTCAACCGTGTGACCTCTGATGCTTAATTAAAACAAGTCAGTAAGTTACATGGTTTAGACACGCGAGCGTGTCTATTGGCCGTGTGTGGTACACGGGCTGGCATATGGGCGTGTGGGCAACCGTGTGACCCAAGTTAGTATATATGTCCTATTTCCACACGACCAATTCACACGGGCGTGTAGCCTTTGTATGCATGAAAAATTTTAAAGTTTTCCAAAGTTTTCAAATGTTATCAGTTTAGTCCCGAACCATTTTTAAGCATGTTTTAAGGCCTCATTGAGCCTCGTATGGGACAATATGATTGTGTTTGATTCATAAACGTGTGGAATTGAATAATGAATGAGGAATGTATGTTTTATACTATGATTTGTTCGGTAATGCCTCATAACCCTAATCTGGTGCAGATACGGGTTAGGGGTGTTACATTTAATTGGTATCAAAGCTACGGTTTAGTCGATTCTAGGACTAATGTAGCATATGTGAGTCTAGCTATGCATGCCATTTATAACCTGTGATAGTCTGACATCTCCTAACTCTGACGAAAATTATTTTAATTAGATAGATATGCTTTCCAACCGAGCTAATTCCGATAGTACAAAATGTTATACTCAAAAGTTTAAGTGAAAATGTGTTGGTGATGAGTTGAAACCCATAAAGGTATGAATCAGAGTGCATGATATATTTTGTTATTGATAAATGTTATAATTATATAAGTATATGAGTTGTGAAGTTTGGTCTAAGATTCTTATATGAATACTTTGATTGTGAATTAGTGATTTGAATTGGCATATGAACTATGTGTTAAGTACAAAAGTGATCATAAGGAAATGATCATTAGATGATTTGAGAATGTGAAATTAGTAATGAATTGGCCATTCATAATATGTGAGAGTTAAATATGAGGCTTTACAACCCTCACCCCCTCATCAATGAAATATGGTAATGAAATCTGTATTATATAGATTAAATAAGTCCACAAGTATGGAATTACAGAGTTTCGTGATTGAAGAATTAATAATGCGGTTAGGTCTGAGTATAATTAGCAAGTAAAGATAGACTCAGAAAATATAACAAGTTTTTCTGAAAACCAATTGGATTATGTAGTGTTACTATTAGAGAAGAAGTTGACTTTGATGAGACAACCTATTCAGGTATGATATATAAAGAAAGTATTGACTGGAAGTTCTTCCAAATTGATTTCCGTTAGTGATGGGATAATTGAAATCAGTGATGACAGAATTAGACAATGGAATAAAGTTTGAATTGAAATGATAGCTGAGTGCAGCAGTTATAACTGAGTAATTTATAATGATTTCTTCTGGGAATTTTATGTGTTCTTTTGCTCTCAAAGGTATATGTAGTTGTTTATTTTCAGATGAAACTCTTATAATATGAGAATGCTATCTAAACATACTGTTAGACGAAACCATTGTGGTGTATATGGTTTATGATCGACATTGCTAAATTCTTCCTTGATATTCTGTTCCATTGAGTTGATAGAAAAGTTGATGATAGAATCCTTGAGATGCTAGTATTCTGCTTCTACTGGTTATTATTCTGTTAAATATATGTGAAGATTATATTGTTTCTATCACAGTCGATCTTGGTGCTTATGAGTGATATTTTTCCTTCTGGAAATTTTCTGGGATATCATTGAGATCTTTATTACTCTTTATGGGTTGTAGTTTCCAGAAATTCAGTATAGCTCAACATTTTGAGATTTAACTACCTTGGTTTTATTATGATTCTATGTGATTGTATGCAAGAGATATTCTTTTGATGAAAATGACTATATTTAATATGATTAAAATTTCTGGTTTGATCATGGGAGTACAGTGGTATAGTTATCAGATTTATAAAGATTGTGTTTTTGCATTGGTTGCTATTAAGATCATATTTGAATTTCTCTTGCACTCAAAATGCATTATTGATAGCTGGGATATTATCTATCTATATGTTTGAGATGTCGGCCTTATTATGGCACTATGATTTTAATCTATCTGATGGTTGTGGCTTCAGTATGGTTCAAAGCTTTGTTGATTAATAATTGAAAAGTTATTGTTTGACAGCCAATATATATTCTATGGTTTAGTCTGATTTGAGTTATTTGCTTGAAAGGTTATAGGAGTTATATGTGTTTGAGTTTATCCTCATATCCGTAAATAAATTTTGTACGTTTATGGGTTAATTGGTGAATAGTTTGAATGAAGAATTCATATTCTAGAAGACATGATACAGAGTTATATCTATTAGAACGGTTCTATTTGAGAAATGTTATGGTAGATTAAAGTTGTTTTGATTGGGGAAATCATCATGCTTGTGAAGTTTGCATGATATGATACTTATTAATGAAGTGGTAAATAGTTGAAGATATTGTTAACTAAAACATCAGTTCTGGTTTAGCCTGCATCGGGTAAAGAGTTTATGATTTCCAGTCACGCGTCATTGAATGGTTTGAAGTATGTTCTAATACAAGAATGTATAGTGATAGCTTATGCTTACATACAGTTATAGCTGCATGGAAATAGTTATACGATGTGTGAATTAGAGATGATTGATAATGTATTCGCATTGAATAGTCAGTGACATTGATTATTTGGTGAGTAATGTAACCTAGTTATTGACTGCAGGAGTTTAAAATATTTGATGTTACAGAGAGATCTGAATTTGGGACTGCAAATGTGACTCAAACCATCGAAAGATTTTGAGTTAGTATTGATTATCAGCCAGTGAAGAATGATTATAGTCACAGATGTTCTGAGCAGGAAACTTTTGTGTGCTTTACGAGAGATGAATATATGACTAATCTTATTGAATAATGGATAGATATTAGCTAAGTTAAAAGTTAAATTGATGTTTATTCCATAATTGTGAGAAGCTCAAAATGTGTCAGTGAATTGCAAGTTAAAAAGGGGGTTCAACGTAAATTGATCTCTAATTCAGAATTTCAAATGTGGAATTAATGATTGTTTGTTGTTTTAAAACTGAGTTTGTGCATTGAGAAATTCAGATATTTGTACAACAATTGTTACATATGACTCACAGTGGTAATTATTTATTCATTTGGGGAGTACTAAGATATACAATAATATGAAACGGTTGTACTGGTGAATGAGTATGAAACATGATACTTCTAACTTGTATCCAAATTTCTAATTTATCAACGGATTAAAGCTAATTATCAAGTGTCTTTGGGACTATTACAGCATGTGTTGCTATCTGAGTAATAATGAAATAGAATTTCGATGGATTTTGTAAAAGATAGATGTTATCTGAATTATTGTTGATCGTTTGAGAAAGTTTGTACATTTTATCAGTACGTACAGATGTCTGTTTTGATAGATTAGCTGAGTTACATATGTCAGAGATTTTTAGATCACACAAAGTATCAGAATCCATTATTTTGGGTAGAGACCTGAATTCTATATTGTGATTTGGTAGAAAACTACAGTAAGCTTTGGATAAATGGTTTCATTTTAACATCGCATTTCATTATTAAATGGATGGTTAATCTGAGGGAAAGATTCAAATTTTTTTTAAAGGAAATATTTTGTTGTTGTGTTTTAAAATTTGAAAGCAAATGAGAAAAATACTTATCGTTGTTTGAGTTGCGTATATTAATAACTAATCAGATGAGCATAAAGATGGCACTGAACAAAACTCTTTATGAGATTGGTGATAAAAAGAATTACTGGGTCAATGTGATTAGAGAGACTGAAGAGAAAGTAAAAATAATTCATGACAGTCTGAAAGCAGTTTCAAATTGATAGAAAACATATGCGAACTTGATAAGTAAAAGCATTGAATTTTAGTTAGAAAACTGAATGTTTGTGAATGTATTGCTGTGGGAATAGAATTTCTTGATTTAGCTATAAAGAGAAGTTGAGTTCGTGATTCATCGAGTTGTATGAGATTATTGAGAGAATAAGGCTAGTGGATTATCAACTTATATTACCGTTCGAACTTGAGAAGATCTATAATGTGTTTCTTATATCAATGATGTGATGATTTAGATAAGACCCTTGCTTTATAATATCTCTTTCAGAAGTTGAAATTCAGCTTGATATGATGTATAACGAAGAATAGATAAAAATCCTACTTGTGAGACTAAGGAGTTGAGAAATCCGAGGTTATGTGATAAGGCTATGTGAAAGCAAATCTCCAACCAAATCACTGGTAAGATTTTCGAGGAGAAAATCCCTAAGGGGGAGAGTTGTAACAGTTCGTTTTTAGGGCTAATCAGAATAGTACTTTCGGGACCACAAATTTGAAGTTAAAATATTTATTTTATTATTTTATTATGGTTTACAGCATGATAGAATTATTGTGTGAAAATTTTGTAAAGAAATTTTACTGTTTAAAGGCTTAATTCGATAAAAAAAAACTAAATCGCGTAAGGCGTAATAGTTGAATTCTATAAGCTAAAAATATTAAATAGTTACGAAATTTCAAGTTGAGGGTTTTATGTGGTAATTAACCCATTAGAATTATGAATGGACAAATATGTGCTTTATTAATGAAAATTACAAGGTTAATTAATAAGGTTATAATGGTAATTATGAAATAAATTAAGTTAAATAATAAAAACATGCTGTCATCTTCACCATTTAGTTTCCACCACCGAAAATGCATGAAGAAAAATAGCCATGGATGAAGCTATATTCGGCCAAGCTTTGAAGATTAATGGGTGAGTGGTTTTTGCTTGGTTTTTAATAATTTCTACGTTTTTCAGAGTGTTGCTTCGTAATCTAGCTAGCCCGTACCTCCGATTTTGAAATTGTTAAATATTTTGATAGTTGTCATAGTTGAATACATGTGTTTATTGATGTTTGATGATGAAATATGAAATTTTGATGATAGTTTTACATGTTTTGTAAAGTGATTTTGAGCAAAAATGTCAATTTTAGACTAAATTGTGAAATGTGGAAATTTAGTGGTTAAAATGTGAAATAAATTGAAAATATGGGCTGATAGTAATATATGGAAAATTTGGCTAGCTTGGGTTTGTGTTTAATTTCATGAAATTGTGATTTTATGTGATAAGGATTAAATTGAAAAAATGTGAAATTATGGGGTGAAAGTGTAAATGTGTTTTAAAGTAAATTTTGGATTAAATTGAATAGAGAGATAATTTAATAAGCTGATTTTGATTATATTTAGATCGAGAAAAGTGAAATACGAGTTTAGATCGAAGAAATGATAAAGTATCGGACTAATCGATTTGTTCCGTCGTTTTAGCGATTGAGGTAAGTTCGTATGTAATATGTATTCTTTTAGCAAATTTTATATTTTATGAAATGAGTTAAAATGTGAATGTGAAGTAAAAATAAGCTCGACGATGTTCAGTGATATGTGGCACTAAGTGTGCAAGACTGAGATAATTTCAATTAAAAGTGATGGCACTAAGTGTGCGATATATTTATAGCTTCAGCTATTCATTTGTCACTAAGTGTGCGAGTTCATTGAATATTTAAAGGCTACCGAATGATTTAGCGTATTGATCAAAAAGGTGAAGTGAAAAATGTGATAGATAAATATGAGAAAGTACAGGTACGTACGAAACTTATGTGGTTGATGATACTTGTGTGTGAGTTTGAAGAAAATGATATGAAAATGAGTAATGATTCATGAACAAGAATTGAGTAGTAAGATTTATTGATATTGAGTTGAAATAATGTGTTTCCGATGATATTTAGATGAGTCAACGGGAAAAGATGATGTTACAAGAATATATATATAAATGATGATGTAAATCAGTTCAGGTACTTGTACAGAAATCGACAAGTAAGTGATAGATGTGAAATTTATATAATGAGTAAGTGAGAAATTATGAGATTTCATATGGTTCATTTGGCTATATAAATGTGGTAGCTATTAGATTGAATGTAATATATCTCTATTTGTTTATACATATAAAATTTTGTTAGAATTGATGAGTTTGTACTAAAATCATATGAGCTATATTACATTGTTTGTAATTGTTTTAAATAGGATTATTTAGTATATAAGTTTATGATCTATACAAACTTAGTAAGCTTTATAGCTTACGTTGTGTTTTTTATTATATTTATAGTGTTTTAGAGGCTCGCTCGGGTTGGAAGTCGACGGAGATCGCATCACACTATCTGGCTAATGATTTCGGTATTTATACATTTTGTGACTTGGTTATATGGCATGTATAGGCTATGGTCTTTTTGATATGGTTTTTAGAAATGTATATGGTAATTTGAAATGGCTTATTAATGATTTTGGTTGATGGTTATTGATATGCTCGCAATATTAAGTAATAAAATTTATAAAAACTGATCACACCAAAAGCTAACTAATATCACGATTTAAAGGCAAGCGCACCTATCGAACAGTAGTATAGTTTAGCGGCAAGACCGAGTTATCGTACCCAAGGGAACCAAAAGTACTAATACTTACTTCCTTTCTATTATCTAGCCTAGAAATAAAAGATGATTGATTAAAATTAATTCTAAAACTAACTAAAAGTGCACAAGAAGTAAATTGGGGAAAACTTTAGAGAAAAGCTGATTGATATGAGCAATACTTAAGGGAGAATCCACCTAGACTCCACTTGTTATTAACTTCTTGAACTAGATGATGTCTTCACTTGACTTGATCCGTAGAGATCCCTAACTTATGTTAATACCTCTTTTGAGGATAAGAACAACTAGGCCTAGGCTGTTAACTAAAGTTTCTTTATTAATTAACAACCTAGGTTGCATTAATTCGACCTATGGATCCCCCTATTAGGTTTGACCCTAATCCGGTAGATTTATGTCGCCATATGTCTAGGATTGCATGCAACTCCGCTTAATTATGGTAGATCTACTATTAAAACAGGGACTTTTGCTCCTCTGCCTAAGCACATCAAATTCTTGAAGTAATACCTAGGATTATTAAATCAAGAATGAAGAACACATAATTAAGAACAATTCAAGTTTTTATCAAATAATTCAAGAGTAAATAATAACAAGATCTGTCTTAGATTTCATCCCCCTCAAGTATTTGAGAGGTTTAGTTCATAATTAATAAAGAAAACATCTTAGAAGAAATAAGATAACAAAGCATAAAGAACCCAAAAACCTCTGAAGGAATTTAGGGAGATCCTCTGTCTTGATGTAGAACTCTGGCTTCTGGGATCGATCAATCAGCCTTCCTTGGAGTAATTCCTTGCTTTCACTCCTTGTGTTGGCAAAATTATGGCGCTTTTTCTTGAGAGAAAAGAGTATTCCCTTAGCGGGAAATAAGAACCCCCCTGAAGTTGCCTCCTAGGGTCTTTATATAGAGTTTAGAATGGCTTTCTTAGCCCCTAAGTATCATTTTTGGAGTAGAATTGAACTTCCTCACGATAGGGACACGCCCATGTGCCATGCCCGTGTGGTTTCGACAAGAGGCCATGTGGGCCTGTTGAGGGTGGCACGATCGTGTAGCTTGGCCGTGCTTGTTGGGGCTGGGCCGTGTTAGACCTTGTGTGGCACGACCGTGTGCCACGACCGTGTGGTGAATCCCTGGGCCGTGTTGTTTACTTATTTTGGCCCATTTTCTCCGTTTTTGGCCCGTTTCTCGTTCTTTTCTCTTTTCTATGCTCTCTTGAGTATAAGACATGAAATAGAAGGATTAAGAGCACCAATTCCCACAAATCTAATGATAATTCATCCAAAATATAGGCTAAACATGGGGTAAAAATATGTATAATTTATCGCTTATCAGTTATAAATGTGGCCTTATGTTTTGGCATGGTTGGAATAAAATGTGTATTTGGCTTATGTTATGTATTTATGGTTTAGCCTGGAATGCAAATGTGGTAACAATGTGGTTTAAGAAATGACATGTATTGGAATGAATTTGAGATGATGCATTGGTAAGCTTTGGTTTGGTTATAGGTTGAATGATGTGGTTGGTTATTTAATTTGAATTTGAGACATACAAAAAATGTTAAAGATGATAAATGATTCATGCTAGTTTTGGTATGTGTTTTGGTTAAGAAATGGTTGAGATTCAAGAAGTGAAATGTATTGATTCAATATGGTATGAATTATGCTGGAAAAGGTCACTTTTGGTTGTATATTTGGTATCATTTGGATGCATTAGGATGCATGTGACTTAGGTGAGAAAAGTGGCTTAAAACAAGCCAATTTTCGTGCCACACAGTTGAGCACACGGGCATATGACTCAACCGTGTGACCCCTGATGCTTAATTAAAACAAGTCAATGAGATACACGGTTTAGACACACGGACGTGTCTATTGGCTGTGTGTGGCATACGGGCTGGCACTTAGGCGTGTGATCAGCTGTGTGACCCAAGTTAGTATGTATGACCTGTTTCTATACAGCCTGGACATGGGCATGTCTGGTGGCCGTGTGAGACACACGGCCTGTTCACACGGGCGTGTGGCCTTTGTATGCTTGAAAAATTTTAAAGTTTCCCAAAGTTTTTAAATGTTATCAGTTTAGTCCCGAACCACTTTTAAGCATGTTTTAAGGCCTCGTTAAGCCTCGTATAGGACAATATGATTGTGTTTGATTGATAAATGTGTAGAAACTAAAAATGAATAAGAAATGTATGTTTATACTGTGATTTATTCGGTAATGCCTCATAACCCTAATCTGGAAATGGATACGGGTTAGAGGTGTTACAAACAAAATTGAGTCCGTGACACGTGGTGCCAGAACTAGAAAAATTGTGTCATTGTGAACTAAAACATGGTGATAACATGAGGTTGTAAATTAGAGGACCCCCATATAAATAGCTCGAATGATTGCCAAAGAATTGAGGAATTTGAGGCCGCAGTGGCCACCTTGAATGCCTACATGGTCATGAGTGACCGAGCGTAAGAGCTCAAAGTAGCCCAAGGAGAGCTATTTGATACAATAAACACCTTTGGTGATGAAGCGAATGATGCTTTGAACACAATCAAATAGGGATTTGAGGAAGCAATCGAAAATCTTTTAAATAAGACAGGATACTATTGGGTCTATTAAAAAAGGGTTTGAGCAACTTAAGGCCCAAAGGAATTTGATTCACATGCCTTTGATTTAGGTGGGTTCCAGCTCCACGGATAGAGAAAAGTGGGTCAAGGTGCTAGAACCACATTGTTATGAGGGGTGGAATACCAAAGAACTTGAGAACTTTTTGTTTGATATGGAACAATAGTTCAATGTCATGCTTACTGATTTAGAGGAAGACAAGATAGTAATGGTTGCGATGTATCTAACGAGTGATGGTGTCATAATCCCACCTTATAAGGTTATGATAGGGTTGAATGCCAAGGGGCTACTCATGTATAGGTCCATGGAAAAGGGCAGAGAAAATTTAGGAGGGTTGCTCTTTTCTATTTAGGAACTTGTCCTCATTAAAAAAAACTTTATGTTTCTTCGTAACATTTTTACAAAAATATTTTACAATCTTTGTGGGGGTAGACAATCGACAATTTTGTGGCTAAGCTACTGGTTAAGGTATATGCTAGGTCACTATCGAGGGTTCCCTTACAGCCCATTGATGTTGTAGGTAAGTAAGTCCTTTTATAACTCATTGCAATGCTTTCTATATAGTAAACTCATTTTTCCCTTCGAGAGATCATGAGATATACTGGTGGCATTTCCTATGCACCGCGAGATCGAATTGTAGCTCGACACTAAATTGTGGCTTACTTGTCTTTAACAGGCTATCGAGATTGTTGACTACCTTAAGTGGAAGTTTCCATCCAAGTACCTCGCGGGGTTGCAACCGAGTAAACAAAGTTGATCCATGACACCCAACAAACTTTCATGGTATTACAATGGATGTTGTAGAATTGGCAAGTACTTGTTGTGCTTATCCCTCGATTGGTTAACATAGCTCATGTAGGGAGAATCTTGGAACCACATTTCCACAAGAAAATATGGATATTTGATTGAATTTTGGCTTTCCAAATAGAGTCTCGGAACAGATTATTAGCACATGATTGTTGGGGAAAGTTATTGAAATAGAGGTTGTATGCACTCTTAAAAGCGAATAAACCCATTTTCAAAGCACCCCAAAGTAATTAATATAGACTGAGCCTATCAGAACTAGGTGTGATAAAAAAAATATTAACGACTTCTAAAGGGAGAAGAAGGAAGAAAAATGAGTTACTTAGGATTCTAAAATAGTGTGTTTTTGTCAGAAGGTCTAAAGATTCTAGACGAACAGAAAACTGTGCATGTTTGTAGAATGGCGATTTGTTTTATAACCCAAAAGAGCAAACTGTGATAGTGTCAACTTATACTACTTTTCTTTAAGAAATTTTCATGAATGACTTCAAACCTCGAAGTAAAAAGTACTCAAGGAACTTTCGGGAAATACACAAAGCCCTGTGGAAATGGTTCTAGAACCAAATCCTAATGGTAGACCTACAAATGATCAGCAATATAGGGTGTTTTGTCCTAGTAGGAGGGTCTCTCGTAGGCTTAAGTTCTTCCAGTTCCGTGCAAGTGTTTTAAACATCGAACCTGCTAAATAGATAACGTTAGGGACAACAAACCCTAGTATAATTAACTAGGGTTGTTGCCCCCTAATCCTAGTTAGAGTAGGATTTAGTTTTTTTTTATTGAAATAGACTTCTACCATTTAACAAAGGTTTCACTTCTCCCTATAAATAGATGACATCGGTAGGGCTAAATATAAAACTTTAAGATATGGTTATTCTGGCCGAAAATAATGATAATTTATTTTCTAAGTAGAAATTCTATTTTCTGGAATAATAGTTCTACTGGTTTATATTAAAGAGATAATTTTGCTTTCCCATTGAAAGTAAATGAAATTTTTTTGGTTATATGTTTGATTCAAATTCGTTCAAGCCCACACTCAAAGCAATTTGTGGTATGAGAATAGCAGAGAAGACCATTCAGTTGAAAGTCAGGAATGACACAGATCCGTCTAGTAAAAAACACATGTACAATTTCGGTAAAGGGTTTATTGCTATAAATATCACAAATAGGCTTAATTTTCATAAATTTAATTTTCCACTATGCAAGAAAATCATTTTCGAACTTGATTTTTTCCAAAAGGCCTTTTCTTTCTTATTCTTAGACAGTGCCATTCTTACAAGTTCATTGGCCATAATGGACCTCGTATGCACCTTTCTAGTTTAGGTAGTGCCAGAAGAATGGGCACTCTTCCAATGTTTTGTACTTTACCGCTATTGAAACAGACAATGTTTTCTCAAGCAATACCTCAATGGCTTCTTCCTTTATTTTCTTTTCAACCCCTTCTTCTACTAAAGGTTCTCTAATATTGGTGGTGAAAGCATGAACCTTGATAAGATTGGTTGAAGCTGAAGAAGGTTCAGTGGTTGGATAAGGAATAACGGTAGGATTGGCTTCAAGATTAGATACTTGGGATGTTAGGGCCTGGTTTGGTAAAGGGGTTGGACAATATGTCTTGGAAGACACGATAATAGGTTCATCAGTAGGGTTTGGGTTTGAGAGACATTGGTGATAGTGGTCTCAAAATTTTTTAGTTCCTCCATAACATTTGATTTACCAAGGACAATAATAGAATTGATGGAAGGGATTTCATCAGGGTTTTGAGTGGGCTCAATCTTAACAAGGCTTCGAGGAGTAGACACTCCCTAAACTGTCTCAATAGTAGCTTGAGTTTGGTTACTTAATCATTAACATCGAATTATTGTTGAGCCTTTTAATGACTTTTAAATTTTTCAGTGATGGTCATCTTCGTGCAAGCCATTCAGGAGAAACGATGAAAAGTTTGAATCGATTATTATGGCTTGAAACAATGAACAACTTCAGCCACAAGTAAGCTAGAATATCTATGGAGAACTTGTAAAAGACCAAAGTAAATAATCAAATATGACAAGATAACTATCTAAAGAAAAAAAGATAGTTGTTACTTCCCCATTATTGCACATCTATCCTGAGATATTAGAGAGAGAAAATGTTTCAAATTTTCTTACCAAAATTCCAATTGGAGAGAAAATATACTAAATTATTCCCTAAAAATTAGATAAAAATTGGGAATAACATCTTTAAAATGGCATCTAAGGTAATCATTTGGATGCCTCTCTTAACTATAGTTGCTTCATGCGAGACATACACCAACTAAGCTTCTCAAGCTCTCAAACTTGTTGGCATCTAATGCTTTAGTGAACAAATCAACTAATCAACTTTGTGTAGACAAATATCTCAACTCAATCGAACCATTCTTCACCAATTCCCCAATAAAGTGGTGCATTATATTAATGTGTTTGGTTCTAGAGTGTTGTACAAGGTTTTTTTACATGTTTATGGCACTTGTGTTGTCACAATATGCTATGAAAATTGACAATGTAATCCCAAAGTCCTGTAGCATTTGCCTCATCCATAACAATTGGGAACAACAACTACCTGTTGCAATGTATTCTACTTCTGTTATAGACAATGAAATAGACCATTGCTTCTTGTTGTACCATTAAACCAAATTACTTACCAAGTAAAACCATCCTCCAGAGGTGCTTTTTCAATCATCCATATTTACAACCCAGTCAACATCACTATATCCAACTAAACACACAGAGCTATCTTTAGTAAATCAAATGTTAAGATCAATAGTGCTATGGACATACCTAATGCTCTATTTGGCTATCTTAACATATGATTTTCATGGATTGGTTTGATATCTTGCGCATACACCAACATTAAAGCACAAATCATGATGGCTTGTAATGAGATACAAAAGGCTTCTAATCATGCTTTTATAGGTGGTCTGGGGGAGTCTGCCCCTTAGCATTTGTACCTAGTTTCTCATTAACAAACATATGTGTATTAGCTGGTTTTGATTGATCAATACTAAAATATTTCACAAGATTTCTGATATATTTCTCTTATGATAAAAATGTTCCATACTCCAGTTATTTGATTTGAAATCCAAGAAAGAAGGATAGTTCCCCTGCCATGCTCATTTCACTCATTTTGCATCAACTTCACATATGAATCCTTAACAGCAACTGAAATAGAACCAAATATTATGTCATCAACATATATTTGTGCCATGATTGTAGTTTCTCTACTCTTTATGAACAATACCTTGTCCACATAACCTCTTTCAAATCATTGACCAATCAAATAATGAGACAACCTTTCATACTATGCTCAACTCATACAATACTTTTCTCCATTTGTAAACATACTCTAGACGAGATAGATCTTCGAATCCCTTAGGCTGAGTAACATACACCTCATTCAGAAATTCATTCAATAAAGCACTCTTAACATCCATTTGAAATAACTCAAGTCTAGCCACAAGAGTAAGGATTTCTTCAAAATCATTGCCCTCCACTTAAGTGTAACTCTAAGCAACAAGTCAAATTTTGTTCCTTATGATGTTACCTTGCTCATATGTTTTGTTTTTGAATATTTATTTGGTGCCAATTATGCTGCAACCAGATGGCCTAGGTACTAGCTCTCATATTTCATTCTTCTCAAACTATTGTAACTTCTCTTGCATGGTCTAAATTCAATCAACAATCTTAAGAACCTCTTTAACTCATTTTGGCTCAATTTGAGAAGTGTAGTAAGCCAAACGAAACATGCTCTATAGTTTAGTCTAGGTCTACCCCTTATTTTGGTCCCATCATAAACATCACCAATTATATCAATAGATAAGTGATTCTTCCTCACTCTTGCTAAAGGTTAAAATGGCCCATCATCATTAGACTGATCATTGACTAGATCAGTAACTTGAACATCTTGACTTTCTGTTTCTAACTTTTCTTTAGACTTAGCAATGTTAAGGGGAGAGGGCACTCCCTCTTCCTCTTGTTTTGATCCTATCATGATCATCACCAAGTATATTAGTAGGTGAGTGATTCTTTCAAACTCTTACTAAAGTTTAAAGTGGCTTATCGTCATTATACTGATCATTGACTAGACCAATAACTTGAACATCTTGACTTTTTGCTTCTAATTTTTCTGTAGACTCAGTGCCAAGGGGAGTGAGCTCTCCCTCATGCACTGAATTAGGAGTTTTGCCTCTACTAGCATCACTGTGAATTTCATGAACTCTAGCATCATCAACCACCACATTGATTAACTTCATGATCTTTTGAGTGGTTTATTGAACACCCTATAAGCTTTGCTATTAATGGCATAACTAAGGAAAATACCTCATCAGATTTTAAATCAAATTTACCTTTGTGGTCTTTATTTTTCAGGATGAAACATGTACTCCCAAAAAAATGGAAACACTTCATAGTAAGCTTCTTTCCCTTCTACACTTCCTTCTACAGCTCATATAAGGTCACGCGAGTCTTTGGTCTAATTATCACTCTATTAATCACATGAATATCAAAGTTCACTGCCTTACCAAAAACAATGTGCAACAATCTTGTTGTTAAGCATAACTCTAATCATTTCTTGCATAATCTTGTTCTTACGCTCTACTACACCATCTTGTTACGATGTCTTTAGTGTAGAAAATTCATGGCTAATTCCTTGTTCATTATAGAACTTAGCAAAATCATCATTTTTAAATTCACATCCATGATCACTGCATATTCTCCTTATCATGCCAATGATCTTTCCATGTTCATTCATAAGCCCTTTGTACAGTTTTTTAAACTCATCAAATATATAAAACTTTTCTTTAAGAAACCTTACTCATATACCTGGAGTAGTCATCAACAAACACAAGGACATATTTCTTTATTCTAAAGCTTTTTATTTGCATAGGATCAAACAAATCAATGTGCAAGATCTCAAGCAGAGCTTTGTTCTGAACATGTGTAATCTTTTTATGCTTCTCTCAATGTTATTTACCTTTCATACAGCTATTACACACATTGGGAATGGTTCTTGTAAGTTTAGGAACACTTCAAACTGCCTCATATCTCACCAGTATTTCAAGCTTTCAAAGCAGATATGGCCAAGCTTTTCATGCCATAGCTCTAATTTTAAATTTGTAGCATTATTGCAATGGATAAACAACATCACATTGTAGCAATTATTAAAGGTATGACCACCCTCCATGATCACTTCATCAAAATCATTAGTTACAATACACTTGTTTTTAGAGAAATTCACAAGATTTGCTTTGAGATCATCTATGAGTAGCACATTCTTCAATATGGGGTGCTAGGAACATTCAAGGCACCTCTAGCAAGTATTTGGCATCTATTCTCATCACCAAAAGTCACTTTTCCAGCAAGAAAATCTCTAAACTCAATAAGGTATGTTTGGTTACTTATTATGTGTTGTAAACAAGCACTATTAAAATATAAATTTCCATCAATAATGGACTTTAAGGAATAATGAGCAACTAGGAAATGTTTAGCTTATTTCTTCATCCATACTCGTTTCTGCATTTTTCCAACTACAGTGCCACAGGAAGTGGGCACTATCTTAGGCATTGAATTCCTCCATCACAGATCATGTAGCACTTGAAAAATCATGGTTTATATGACTAAGAGCACCAAAATAGTGACAAATCACCTTATGTGAAAAAAAATTCTTCTAAGACGGCTTGACTAACACCAACTTAAAGCTTTCACCAACTTCCTTTAAATTGGTTTCTTTACCAAAGACTGTGGGAATTTCTATTACAATTTTACCATTATCAACAAAGCCTAAGCTTCCCTTGCCTTGATCTCTCTTCTCAACTGCCAAAATCTCATCAAGTTTGTTCTTGTTGGTAGTAAACTTCTCTAGCATAAGCTTAGTTTTAGCAATCTCTTTCTTGACCATCATAATGTTGTCTAATTCCTCTATAGTAAAGCTTCTTTAGCAGTTACTTGTTTAATCAATATTCTATTTTCATCCTTTAATTATTTGTTTTCTTATGATGACTGAGTGTTGATATCACAAACCATTCTCCATTTGCCTAACATCACATTATAAGTTTATAATAAATTCTTATTTGTCCCAACATTGAAATCTTTATCAAAATCCTCTCCACAAATTATCTTGGCAACGAAAGTAATAAAGTTTTGATGATATTTTTTTTAATCAAATCCACTAGAAGAGTCTTCATCACTCCAAGTTATATAAAATGACTTTATTCTTTTTCTAGAGTTTTAGCACACTCGGATTGGATATGAATAGATCCTTGGAACTAATAGCACTGCACACCCTTCTTTTAATCCTTCTCATATTCTCCTTTAACCATATCCCCCTTTGACTTGTTTTTGGGAAATTGATATTGACTTCAAACTTCTTAAATTTCCTTACCTATTTCTTGAAAGCCCTATTGAAATTCTGAGTGAGTAAAGTTATATGCTTATGGAGATCTTCTATAGTAGCATTATAAGGAGTTGGCACTTCCTCATTTACCTAAAGAGCAATGTTTTTGTCTCCTTTTCCTCTGTTGCATTTAGCCTCATATAAATTCATCTTAAAATTCTATAAAAAAAAACAATAAGTTCATCAGTGGCCAATCTCTCAAGATCCTTGGTCTCCTCAATGACTGAAACCTTAATTGAAAATCTCTCAAAGAGAGACCTTAACAACTTTATAACTGTTTAGCATTAGAATATTTTTCACCGAAAGCAAAAACCTGATTTGATAAGTCACATAATTTAACATAAAATTCTCCAATTATTTCTAACTCTTGCATCCTTAAGCTCTCAAACCTTGATGTCAACATTTACATATTTGATTGCTTGACTGTGGATGCTCATTCATGAACAGTCTCCAAGATATCCAAAGTACCCTTTACAACCATGCATTTTCAGTCCTCTTAAACTCCTGCATGTCAAGTCCAAAAAATATTGCATATAAAGCTTTTGAGTTATTATCTATCACTTTCTCTTCCTCAATAGTCCATTGTGCTTTTGACTTAATAACCTTTCCACTTCTTCTATCCATTTTGGATGGCTCTCATCCAGACAGCACAACACACCATGTCTTCTTATCACTTAATGTAAGCCTTCAAACGTGCTTTCTTTTAAGCATAATTTCCACCTTTAGTATAAAGGGTCTTTAAGTAGAACTTTCCATAACTTCAATCTAACAACTCCTTATATACCAATTGAAACTCAAAACACTACTGATATATAAGCTAAGTACTTAGAAGGAGTGATAAGAGAATGGGCACTCCTTCAGCACTGAATAAACATTAATAAACAAATAGGAAACACGAGTTGTTTACACATTTCAATTTCCCTATGTCTACGAAGCCTAACTCAGTAAGAAATATTCACTAACTTCAACACTCACAACAAGTGATCCTGATCTATTACACATCCATAATAATCTTTTTCACCTTTACACTTTGAAAAATAGTACTTTCACCACTAAATTTGCTCATGTGAATTCAACAAGTAAAACCACAACAAGGTTTTACTATTAATATGCATTCATCTTCCTCACAAAAAAAAAAATTAAGTACTTAATTCTCTTTATACAATAACCTATACAATTCTCTTAATTATATAAAATATTTTAAAATATAAAATTTATATCAAATCCTGGAATGAACCATATTATAAGATGAATACACTATAATAATAATAATGAACAAGATAAACGTAAATTCTTGACAATTAAACAATCAGTGTTACAATTCAATCTAATAAATCGTGACTAAATATACAATTTAAAGCAATCTCTAAAATATGTTTCCCCAAATCATATGATTTCATTAATAGATGAAATATATCAGTAAGATAAAAAGAGCTTCACACTCCATTGAAACTCAATTTCTATTTTTATATTTTTCAACATTTTTCTTAGAAATTTAGACTCCATTTTGGGAGGGGGGATACACTCCAAATTGCACCACCACATAAAAATTAACCCAAAATTCCAAAATTTCCAAAACCATCATGGCGTATGAAAATAAATTAAAAATAAAATTAAACAAAAGTATTTAAACAATTAAACAATAAAAAAATATCTTTATTATTTCACTTGAAAAATAATCAATAGTATATGATAATACTACCTTGGGACAGGGAGCATAGTATTTACTAGAAATTACAAATAATAATAATAATAATAATAATAAAAGCACTGAATAGGCCACCCTGTAAGATGGCATCTGATACTACATACCAACATTTTACTTCTGTGGTTTTAAATAACCCCTCTTTTTTCTTTTCCTAATTTTGTTTCATTGTTTTTTGTTTTCCTGCTTCCTTCTCCTCATTTACTCTCTTTTCCCCTTCACTTTACAAAGGCTTGCCCTAAAGAATAAATAATATAGAACAAAAAGGGATCACATCTGGGGTCTTGTCTGGACAACATACACCTTACCATCCCTAATCACACCTTCAATATCTTGCGGGGATCTATAAAGTTCCTCTATAGCCTTTCCTGCCCCTGCAATGCTAGACAGGATAGATTGTTGGAACTTGCCATCGTTTATCAATGGGTCACATGAGTAATCAACCACTACTTTCTCTTCTTCATTCATGGGCACACTGCAAATAAGATCATTTGTCAGGGATATTGAAAATTGGGAATGAATGAATGTTTTCAAATACATAGCTTCCAATCTATATCTCCCAAGAACATAATGTTAAGACATTGATCACCATTAACTGAAAAAGGTTAGCAGAATCTTACAGAGAATAAATATGTACATCACTGTCTTTGTGCAAAGAGTTCGGAAAGAGATTACCTGTCATAAAGGCCAGCACCCGCGTAACCTTCTAGATCTTCACCATTTGAGTCAGAGCGGAAGATAATGGAACGCCTTATGAAGAGAGAAATTGGTTTGCTTGGGTATCCCAATACCTGAAACGTTCTAGAAATTGTTGGTGGATATGATAGCAGCATTGTGATCAAATATAGTTTTTTTTTCAATAATATGATAAAAAGGTCATTGCAGTGATAGCTTTCGTCTTCTGCTTGCATTGCACTATTAATTCCATATTTTTCAAGCTATGGTATCAAATTCACCTAAAATCTCCAATTAAATCTGCAAACATGTTTTACCTGAGGAGAGCTGAGATTGTTTTTCTTGCAAACAAAACTCAAAGCACGACCTGGATAAGCTCCAACCAGAGTTTCTCCAAGTCCCTTCACCACCTACGTCATGGTACAAATAATTCCATTTTATTTCCCCAACGAGCATCAAAGAAAATGGTAACTGGTGGTACATACCTCAGCATAGATCTCTGATGAGTCCCCTGAAGAAGGATTAGTTGTATGGATAACAAACGCATAATCAGCATTGATTATTTCCTGAACCAGGACAGCCATGCATACGTACTCGTGGTCTAGTTTGGCTTTCCTGGTGCTGAAATATGCTCTCTCATTCCATTTTGAAGCCCAGACCTTCTTTATAGCAGTCCATGCTTGCTCCCACCTCTGTTCCCCTTCATCTCCGGGCCAAGGCATTCCAGAACTCAGCATCTTGGTCTTCAGCTCTTTCACCTGAAGGTTATAAGAAATTGAAATAAATCTGACTAGTTCCCTCCCAAAGAAATCTCTGATTCAGGACTATCAGCTTCTATCAAGAAAAGAAAGCACGGAAATCTTTCAAAAAAAGGAAAAAAAATCTGATTTTCATGGAGATATAGGTAATTGGGTGAGAAGGGAGATTTTTCTTGGTCAAACAGAGAACTCAACAGAACACTGTCACAAGCTATTGTGACTGCTTCTAATGATGCTACCAAGTAGGAAATGGAGGCTTAGCAGAAGAAACATCGTAAGCTCAACAGGTAAAATGCATACCAATTCTGGTGGTGCTGCCAGCTGTAGAACCGTCTGACGAATCTCCCCAAGTGCATCAAAGTCTCCTTCTCCCAACTTTTTCTTCAAAATTTGCAACTTCTCAACCACCCTCTGAGAAATAAAGAGGAAATAATAGGATATAACCTGTCAGATAAGAGGACTATCTTGACAAGAAGAGGAGCTAAATACATATTGACACAAGAGAACTATCTTGACAAGTAGAGGATCTGAATGTGTATTGACACAAGAGAACATATTTTGCATCAGCAATTTGATTATTATTATTCTGGAATAATCTTTTTTACCAATCCTTTGCAACTTGAGTTGTACTGACCTAAAGGCACTAAGTGCTCTAAGAATTTTCACACCCCAGTCTGAAGCCAGAGTAGTTATTTCGAATCCCATATCTGCCCTATCAGAGGTTTTTTTTTTCCCCTAATAATTTTAAAGACAAGTGTTAAGTATCCAACCTCATACCAGTTAGCAATAGGTGCAGGGCCAAATCCACATAATACTCCCCACCAAATGTAGCTCACAGGGCCTACACGTAGACAACCTTGCTAGGGGTCATCAACCTCACATGGGGTTAGGCAAGATCGTCAACATGACTAAATTTGGGCTCTAATACCATATTAAGCATCCACTCTAAAACCAGTTGGCAATACATAGAAGCTATGCTACTTAGACTCGGGTCAGTGTTAGATACGGGTATGTATCAAACAGGGGTGTTTAGGCTTGTCTAAGGCTTTCCATGCATTTAGAGGATCCTTAGAGGCTATATTCCCATGTCTATATGTTAGACATGAGTACTTCAAAAAAAATGAAGAGGCCGAGAAAAGGGGCTCAACTTTAATATAGGACCAGAAGAAATCCAATATTTAACAAATACGGAATAACACCAGTTAACAATGAAGAAAAGAGGATTTGTAGTTTCTTTTCTTTTATTCCTTTCCACTTCTTTTTTTTTTTTTTTGGGGGGGGGGGGGGGTTGTTCGTAATTAGATTAACTTGAATATCAATTGTTTACTTGCGAGATTTGTTTCAGAATATGACATCTGGTCACACAACAAAATAAATCCAAGAGCTTGAACCTTATTGATGCAAGCTCAAAGGCTGCTGAACAAAATGGTAAACTTGAACCCCTGAATCAGGTCATTGTAAACTAACTGCATCTACAGAAGCATTAATAAAGCGGGAAGACAATATCCAAGTTCAGAATGAGAACAACCTGGTTTAGTTTATCTGCAAGAACCTTCTCAAATACTCCAAATGGAAGGGCAACTGATGTGGGAATCCCAACCCAAGATGGTACTTTTCCTTTTAGATATGAGATATTGCGTGATTTAGCACCGACCTAGAGGAGAAAAAATGTCCCCATGCATAAATTAGACATACACCATTACAAACATAATTCAGAGCTATATCATGCGAGGAACTTTGAAAAGTTCAATATTCAATTTCATTGCAACTCTGTAGGTTAAGAAGCAAAAATAAAAGTTTGGATATAGAGTGAATAAGATTTTGCAAGTCTAACCATTTCAGGTGTAAATTCCTCTGCTGATATGGCATATTTACCACCAAACTGCTTTCTAACCAAAGTAACAGATGATGGACCATCTCCCTTCAAGTTACTTGAATCAGCTAGGTCACCCTCCTTCACCTCACTAAGTTAGTGCATGAAAAAGAGAACAAAATTCAAATTACCTTTGCTTTTGTGAAAACGAGAAATTTGTTTAGTCGTGCGTCATGGTATTTGATGGATTAGACATATCCATGATCAAGATAGAGATAGCACTACCTATAAACTAAATCTGCAGATGAAGGTTTTAGCCGTAATAATTTCCCTTTGTTTGCTTGGAGGTCAGCCAGAATATTAGGATCAAAGCATGTAGCAAAGCAAACCTGCAGTTGGTATTAGCCCAAATTTTTTACTTAGTTATCAGCTATGGAAAGGTATCATTGAACCAGGTAATCACCTTGCAATTTCTTGCTCGGACAGAAACATGTGATAAAACATCAGGCATGTCAGGTGTCAATACAGCAACTGTGCCATCTGGAATTTCTTCGTCTCCTTTTACACTTTTTGCCACTAAAATAATAGGCCGGTCATAAGATTTATTCTGTACAGCAAGCAGCTCTTCTACAACATCAACATACCCAACAACTTCAACTGGACTGATAACCTGCCAACTGTCCCATGACATGACAACTTGCATTAGTAAGTCCCAGCTGTTGTAGATAGTGACAGGCTCATATTTCTTTAATCCTATGCCAAAATCTGCTTAAATGAATCAAGCCTAGGTATAATTGCATAAAATATTGTTGCACTGCCAGTATTTTCTAATAACTGAGCCAGTTAGCTGTCCAATGATTACATGCCTACCTGCCAAGATGAGCAGTCTCCCTAAGAACAGGATCAAGTCGATTAATAAGCGAAGATAAAGTTGCAGCTGATCCAGCACGGATAACTTCTTCTGTAAATATGTTGATCTGGAAAAAAATTCAAAGACTCCACTTTATCTTCCAATTTTGGTTAATAAGATTATCGTCGACTAACAGTGGAAAATTTAAAGCAATGTTGAGATTTAAAGAGGTAATAACATACAGCCCATGGATCTACATCAAGCAATGATCCAAGATATTCTGCTGATGGTTGCAAGATACGCTGGTACCACTCAGCCTTACTAGACAGTCCAAGGCGAGTTCTATCCAGTACTGACTTTGCGTACAGTGCCCAGTGAGCACTTTGACTATTGCACATGCTTATGGCATGATGCCATCCCTACAAGAGTAATGAAGTAGCAGTTAGCATCCATGATAGAGAATTTGTATGATGACAAGCCATCATTGAAGTGTTTCCATGGAGCTCTACAAACTCTCTTTTGCTAAGGACAACAAGACGGGCCACCCATTCACATGAATATGCTAGCACTCAATTCTCAATATTAGTGACTAGAGGAAGGACGATTGACTTAGTAATCGTTTTCATTAATCAAAATTTCCCCAAGAAATAAAAACTTAACACTGTATGACAAGGTATTTTACCTTCAAACAATAGATCAGATCCTCATTGTCATCAGATGAAAGTGCAACGTTTTCTAGGACGAGAGTGATGAAGTACATGATTTTCTGCAAGAAGCACGAGAACCTAATCAAGATTTCATATACAAAAATATATACAAAGACCCCCACAACATCATGCAATAGAGGTACATATCAGTAAGAGCATTGCACAGAAATATTAAATGTTTGATACAGAAAATATGGTGAAGATAACAGGATTTACCTGTGGTCCAGCATTGTTCAGCTCCTCATAAGCTCTTTCAGTAGCTGTCCTAACAGTAGAGTCAAGGGCAATGTCTAAAAACAATAGATCCTTCAGACGATCACTAGACTTCAGCAACAATGGCCGAAGCTCTTGACGAGCCTCAAGTAGACCCTGTGAAAAAGGGGTTGAAAGACGATATGTCAGAGAAAATAAACAGGTAGAGTTATTCCAGATCTCCGATCAAATGCTACAAACCTCAATCAAGGCTTCTACATTTCTGTCTTCAACATGTTGAAGTATAAACCGAAGCAATTCCTGTTATAAGTGCAACTCTAATTTACGATCACCTTTTTTGGATGGAAAACCTCACATTTGAAAGAAATCTAAAGATAAACTTAAACTTACTGGAAATCCAGAGGGCAAGCCAGCTACAGGGTTTATTTGCACCCCAACCATGAAACCTTCACCCTGCAAACAAGGAAAGCATTTGTCAAATGCTGACAATAATACACTGTCCAGACAATTTTACCTTCTTTCTGATATTACCTCTGCTTGGTAGCCCATGCAATTAGAAATAGCAGACTCAAGATCTGCACCAGAATGAACAGCCTATGCGTACACCACAATTAGAAAGAAATTATTAATATAGTGCAACATCCTATATATGGCAAATGAAAAAAGAATGGAAGAAAATTAATCCAGTATGAGAGAGCAGATAAACATAAACTTACGCCTAAAACAAAACAACAGGGATCTCTATGATAATGAGATAAAAGTACAGCCAAGGAACTTAGGACCAATGTATGAAGGATGCCTATCATATATCCTCCTTCACCATAACGGTGATGAAAAATCAAGAACATTATAATGAAGAAAACTATCAAGGTTTAAGAAGACAGACCTTCAAGGTTCTCATATAATGGCCAAGATCACGCAATAGACCATCCTTCTGATCTCTCCTAAAACTTGGTTCAGAATGGATAGCACGATCATAACTTAAGAGGCGTTCCTTAGTTATTCCATTCTCAGTTAGAGTCTTCCAGTAGATGCTAATGTCAAAGTCACTTTTAATATAGTCGATCAGTGCCTGCAAGCATATTTTCTTTTAGCTGGAGCCCTCTTAGTGAATTTTCACTGAATACACATCTAATACCTGACAGATTAAAACGTCATCTGGACTAGTATTATTATGCAACTTCTGGTGCCATTCCTCCATCATCCCCCCCTTGCAGTCATTGTTCCTCTGAAATAGATAGATAAAACCCCATGTAAATATAAAGTATGTTAAATTGAAAAAGAAAAAAAAAACTGTTCTTCAAGATTGACCTGGATGACCAATATTTCATCCCTAATTCTTTGTCCCACATCTCCTTCACCTCCACGACCAACAGTAGACATAATCATGCGCAAAAGCTCGCGATGCTGTGGATGAGTAGTGTAAGTACTCTGGAGCAAGCCAGTGAGTCTATCCTGTGCCTTACTTATCTCCCTGCAGAACGATGTACAATAACAACTACAGTTGCATTAATATAATTGTCATGCATGATAGCAAAAAAATTTGTACACAAAAGTTTCACTCATACTCTCAAGTCAATTAATCTCATCTGTACCGTGGTTTCACATTGTAGTTTTTATTCCATATGAGCTGCCTCGTAGCCATAAACCTCATCCACACTAAGATCCCGGCCAGGCCCAATTCACCAGTATCTTTTGCTTGATCCATTAAATCTGATGCAATATTAAACCTATAAAGGGAAATAGCAAGACTTATTCCTTGAAGAACAATGGAAAACTGAACATGATTAAACAGAACACAGAACTCAGCAAATTTACATGTGAAAAATATGAGTCATCAACGGAATTCAAAGATGACAGACTAATATGCTGGAGTGAAATTTCAACCAAATATGAACCCTTTTTCTTCTTAAAGGAAGTATAACCCCATTAAAAAACACATGAAGGAGCTAAAATGATGCACACCACCTATATATTGCTTAGGCTCGGGTAAGAATGTCAAACGCTAGTGTATTGGAAAAGAGAACAAGGATGCATGGATCTTTCATGCAATTATAGATAATAATTCCATGAAAATTAATCGTATTATCATATAATATTTATTTATCATATATAATATATATGTATAAAATATAAATAAAAATTTGTATTTTCATTTTTATAAAAATTTCTTTTAAAATGTTTTATTTATCAAATCTATATTACTATTTAAACAGCTGATTGAGTTGATGTCGCAAATTAATCTGACACTATCTCAATTGGAAAATGACTAAAAAATCATTATTTTTACAAAATAAGTTAAATCGTTAAGGGAAAAGAAAACCGTATTCACCAGCAACTAGAGCAATTCAATTAGTACATTTGAAGAATCTGGATAAGCTTGGCAACTAATTTGGATAGATTTAGAACTTTTAAACAAATTGAAGGTAAGGGAAAAGATAAAAGTGTATATCTACCTCTCTCACAGGTTACATCTAGGATTTTGTTCAGGCCCTACTGGTTCACAAAAGTATGGTGCGTTCAAAAGGAAACAAATAATCAGTACTCAAAAGGATGACACTAAATAGTTTTTATTTGAACTCAAGTAACTAGCTTTATCTGTAAGACTGCAACATACCAGTAATGTGACAGGTTATCTGCCTTTTCTAGGAGAGGAGTGAAAACTCTGAATGAGAAGGAATCCTATAGCCATTTCATTGTAGACTTTCAGAAGCTGATAGCGAACTATCTTAGTATTGCAAACTACAATAACTAAATTCCTGATAACAGTGCAATATCATAAATGAGCAGTAAAGCCAAAATGAAGTCTACATCCCAGAAGGTTGCTGACCTGTGCATAAAAGACTTTTGTGCCTCACTCTCCATTTCAGCTATTCTATCCAACAAAACCTTTGAAGTACCTTTTCCATCACCAGCATCCTTATATTTTCAAGAAAAGGCCAGTTAATCATACAGGAATACACTGATTAAAAATAACATATGCAGAACATGGACAAAAAATTTCCTGGTTGACAAGAAACAACCTTTTGATCTTGCTTGAATCTCTGGCTGAAGTCCACATAGAAGTCGGAGCCATTATGTTTTATCCACTTCTCTCCAGACAGAAGAACAAATGGCAACCCTTTAAAATTACCGTCCTCAATCTCCAACTCAATGCGTTGAACCTAAAGATGATTTCAGGATATGAATACAGGAATGCATAAAGGAGAGGAAAATATGATAAGATTGAAATCTACTTAGTGAACCTGTTTGGGAAGATCATCAAAAGAGCATGTTGAAAATGTTGATTCAGCAGCTCCACCTAAAGAAACTGAACCTGGAGGGAGAACAGTGCGAGGTGGTGGCTGAAAAATGTTTGCGTAAACTAGTCTCAGATTATATGAAAGAAAAAGTGAATCAATTCCAAAGTCCAAAGTCTTCCTGAGGAGCGTAATAGTTTAAGGGATCTTACCAGCCACTCTCCAGCCTTTTCAGATAGAGCCCAGTGAAGGGTAAGCGGTTCTTCAAAATCACTAGCTATGTGGATCTTTATCTTATCAGCAGATTTGGTGACAAGCACCTGGAATATTCGGAAGAAGTCAAAACTTTAAAATATTTTCCATGTAAGCATCCCTAAAGAATGAAGGCAGTCAGAGTAACACTAGTTATCTTACCAAAACCTCCCTCTCACCAAATTTGTAAATTTTCTTGTTCATAACAGGGCTGCTATCCAGTTCAATTTTCTTAGCAAAGCTTTCAACTGCTGTCAATGGTTTTTGTTCAACTGTTATACTTCCTTCTACAGATTTCACTGAATGCTTATTAAGAAGCACCATCAGGTCCCTCTGCTTGCGCTGAGTCCGTTGAGCACCAAAATATCTTTTGTTCTGCGGTGGCTTTGAAACCTTTGTCTCTATCTCTCCTTTAGTAATCTTCTTTCGAATTACATCAAGAGATGCACCTTTTTCTAGTTCGAATTGCAACTCTTTCCTTGCTTCATCAAATTCCCTCTGATAATTGAGACATTGCTTTAGCCAGAATTTAGAACATGCAATGACTGAGACCTCCTAACTAACCTTTTAAAAGTAAATGGGAAATCACCTAGTCCAACTTGCTTTAATATAAAAAGGCTTTAAAACAAAAAAGGACTCAAAATTTCCAGTTAGAAAGAGATTAGAAACGTACAAGCTGTTGCTCTGGGGAATAATTTGGCTTCCCTGCTTTCTCCCATCGAATATAGGATTGTATTTGGACAAGATCATCAGGTATCGTGTTTGTTTTTTCATGAATATCTGAGTCCTTAAATTCTTGTCCACTTTTTTTTGTTAGCTTTGTCCGAATGTCATCCACAGAAGTACCCCTGGCTATTTCCTCCAGCAGCTCAGCACGAGCTGCTTCATATTCTTCCTATGAGAAGCGGAAGTTATTTGAGACAAGTGAAGAAATTGAAAAAATCCAGAAAAAAAAAAATACTATTTCCTATATGTTTGGAGATTTAAAGGAAGAAAGAAAGCTTTAATTCTTGACATGATTGTTTGTGTGTGCATTTATAGATGACAATCCTGCATGTCTCTGAAGATTGCTCCACTGATTGAAAAGCCTAAAATGAAATAACAACAAGAACCCTTCATACTTCTTAAATTCTAACCAAGGTATTGCAGCCAAAACAGTTTATTATCCAAAACTGGGGCATGCCTAAAAATTTTATCAGATGTTGCACAATAAATTGCTCCACTCCACAAAAATACTGTTTAAAGCACATCACTGGAGCTCCTTATGCGGTATATAATTAAAAATTAATAGTAAGTATTAATCAATTCAACGAAATAAGGAAACAACAAAAAAGGACCAGAAGAAGAAGAAATGGAAATGTAGGACTTAGCTTTAACAATATGAACAAATAAACTATATAATTATTAAACTTATTACTTGCCTTCTCTTTCTCTCGGGTGTACATCCGTTTACCCTTTCGCTCCCACCTCAAATATGCTTGAATCTGAACAAGATCTTCAGGTAATGAAATATTTGAAATCAATGTCTCCTTCCGAGGTAACTTTACATGAAAGTTCTGACCATTATTTTTTATCCTACAAATGGAAATAGAGAAGAAAAAGAGTGAAATCATTTTAAGTAGCCTTCTAAATGGCATGAACATAACAAAAAGAAACAACAGGTACTTGCCATGTATTTCGGGCTTCATCAAATATGATAAACTCTATAGCTTGGATGCTAAGATCATCAATTTCTAACTTTAAATAGGAACTGGAGCCAGACTACAGAATAGCAATTTGTAGACAAAATAAATTAGGATTAGTCAAAAGAGAACTTTTGTGATTGTCTCATTTATTGGTTCTTACCTCCACAAATGGAGTTCGTAAGGCCTTATTCTTGTAATTTTTGGTCCCTTCCGGTTGACGTGAAGGAAATACCCAGTTTCTGAAAAAGGAAAGGGGGGGGGGAGGGGGAGGTAGAAAAAAAGCATGGAACGGAGCTTTCTCAACCGTGATAATGATAAACACTTGAAATCCACAACCAATGTAGACTTCTAACTGGTACAAGTGAACTTACTCGTTTCCATCGCATATCACACCCCAGTGCAAGAGTAAAGAGTCGCTACTGTAAATGATTCTAAAATTTACTTGTGTAATAGACCCGGAAGTAGGAGTACTAGCATCAACCTGCTCAATTAAAAAAGGGTGAATCTTGTGTAACTATAAGACATGAAGTAGCTAAAAATACCAAGCTAAGATCAAGTGAACTAGTGGTTTATACGGAGTATATGGGGTAGCTAAAATTATTTATAACCAAGCAATAACTACCTGCAATTCAATATTCCCATCAACATTGAATCTTGCAAGGTGCTGCTGCATCAAAGTAAGAATGCATCAAAACTTTTAGATAAATAAAATAACAAATTTGTTTTCCAATGAATTTACTAGCACGTGCAAATTTCTGAAAATGGAAAGTGCTTCAGATATAATGTGTTTTCCTTCAAACAATTCAAACAACAAATAAGGAAAAAAAATGCCTTTTTATGCAACTCCACTCAAGAAAGGAACAAATACTTTTTTTTTAAAAGATATTTCAAGAAAATAAGGAGCAATATTTTGATTCCAAAGAATAATAAACGAAAATACTTAATCAACAAACTTATGTTTTATAGATCACAATATACTTGTTTCATGCAATTCATGGTAAGAAAACCTAAAATTGCTAGCCAAAAGAATCATAGTTTCCAAGCCCAAATGCTGAAATGTAAGTTGTAATAAGTAGGTCCTGGATTTCAAGACCTAGAGAATTACCAAGGGAAAGAATCCCTCGTCTCCAAACTTGAAAAAATAAAAAAACAAAGTGAACGAAGTTTGATAGAAGGTTTAAAACTAGCCTTATCTTCAATTTTGAAAAATCAGTGAACTAAGGTTGATAGAAGTATTAATAAAACTAGCATAGCACGCACTGAGAACAACTGCCTCAATGGAGAAACAAAACGCAAACTGCAATACAGTACATTAGTTAGCAAAGCTACACTTTGTTTTATGCCAAAAAACACAAAAATATTGATCTTATAAATAAAGCTCAAAAAGTTTAAAATAACTGAGAAAATTCATCCTAGTGATAATTTTTATGTGAAGTCTATTGTTGCCAGACTATGCCCACTATGGGATAATGTCTGCTTCAATGGTGATCTTCTCTGTCTAATGAATGGGAATTCTCCTTTGAAATTGTTCGCCCTGCACCCACTCCAAGTATTTGCTTAAATGGGAATAGAGTACACAAGGGTGCAGATAAAATACATTACATTGTCCGTCTTAGGGATCGGAGACTCCATGACTTTGGCACTAGACTTCCCAAAATACGTACTATCAGGTCAGCTGAATTCAACAATAGGGGAAGGTGTTCCTTGCTTATATAGCCACATTCCAACTCTTCGCTAGATGATATGTGCTAATTCTCCCCCTCAACACCACTGTCTCTGATGTTTTGGATCTGTACCAACCCTTGACAAAAACACAGTCTACACCTTTGTCTAGGGGGCTAGTGTTGAGGTGGGAAACCATCCCACATTGACTAGGTAAGCATTGTACTGTGGCTATATAGACAAGGATCACCTTTCACTTTTATTGACCTATTGAGTTGCCTTTTCTCAAAAAGACAACCATTAAAATGATCTTCACCTCTACCTCCATTAGACAGAGGCTACCAAAACAAGTGAAGAAAAGCAAGGTCAAATTTATAGGAAGAGCAAGAGAGCTAAAGTTGGGCCTATAACATACGGCTCTATACAATATTTACCACCCATGCTTGTCAGCATGATTTCAAATTAAAGACAAGAAAGTTACAGGTAATGCGAGAATCTCGCGCGTGCGTGTGTATATATACAATATTACTTAATTATATAGAGATCCATTCTTTAACAAATTAACTACCATTATTGCCAAAGAAAAAAAAAAGCAACAAGAGTAGAAATGCTTTTTGCCTCAGAAGCCAGATTAGCAGCTAATACGGCTTGAGGGATGAACGTAAAGGCCCGTCGGCTCCCCATGGCTATTTTCTGCTTCCTCTTACTTATCAATCTGTTGCCATAGAACTTTGTAGATATCCAAGACCAGCGCTGCTGGGCAAACGAATTACTCAGGGAAGCATTGGCACAAAAGGATATGTTAGGGACGCCAGAAGACTTTTTGAGTTTGCTTTGATGCTTTAAAACCGTAGGACGGAGGAAGTGCTGCTGTACCAAAATCTGGCCAACGCTATTACTCATCTTCCTAGTTAAGACTTGGTATTCCTGAAGAATTGGATTCCAAACGTTACTTGAAAACTTACGTGAAAAAGTTCAACAAGCATTTTTTTTCCAGAATGATGTAAACTCAAAAATACTAGAATAACATTGTTAATCGCATTATTTCCAAATTCATAACCGGAGCAAAAATGAAAGTGACGATCCAAGAAAACAAAACAATTCACCATTATACTTAATAATGATAATTCTCCGATAATTTCCCAAAAGAAAAAGAGTCAAATCAAATTTATGAAATGCAAGTAAAAATATAAAACTAGTAAGATTGAGGGAATGGATTTAGAAAGAAATTACCTTGAAAGAGTTGAAGATCTGGATGAGAAAATTGCAGTGAATATACGATTAGATTCTGAATAAAAAAAGAAAGACTTGTTCTTTCGTTTTCTTTTCTTGCGATTAGCAAATGGATTAATATAAGTTTCAATTGAGGCTTTAGCGCCAGCGAGTGGAATGTGGGAACTGTCGAAATTAGGCTTCCTTCATTTGTTTAAGGCGATTTATCATCATGGGTGCACACATTGCAGGTTTCCCTAAGGACACGTACCAAAAAGTTCGGAATTGGGAATCGTCTGTCACGTTCCAAAATCGGATTCACGTGGGGTTCGTCAAAGGTGGCGACTTATATTATATCTTAAACTCTTTGGTCTTCTAAAACGTCAAATTCTGTTTTACTCCTTGTATTATATATGATTGTAGATTTAGTCTCTCTCTATACTTTTAAGTTGGTCCATTCTAATCTCTAGATACACATATCAAGTAAGCACTAAAGTATGGATTCAAATTATTACAATATAAATGAACTAAGAATTAGATTAACTACGAATTGGAACAATTCAAAATATGAAACTAACCAAGTGAACTAAAACTCATACATGACAACAACTCATAGTCGATTTAATTATGCGTGGTTGGTTTCGGACCTGGGTACTTAAGACCTCTCATTTACCAACTCTCAATACCTCATGGAATTGATCAATTTTAATCCTTATACTATTTGCACTTCAAATTTTCAATATTGATGCATACAGTGGCAGCTAAATCACTTTTGGTTTAAATCTTACTATTAGTCCTATACTATGCATGAAATTGTACATTTAATCCATGCTCTCTAATTTGATCTTTTTTAATCCTTATACTTTTTCAAATGTTGAAATTTCAATCTTAAGGCAAATGATAACACTATTAAATTCATAATTGTCTTTCTATGTATATGTAACACCCCTTACCCGTATTCGACTCTAGAACAGGGTACGAAGCGTTACCTTGCTAAAGCGCGTGTAATTTTTCAATCTTAAACCACTGAAATACGTCCCAATTTAAAAATTTTTCAAACGTTGCCCTACGGTCCTTCTTATGGGCCTACGAGGCCTCAAACATGATCTTGAAACAATCCAAAACCGTTTCGGGCACTTAGAAAACTTTCAAGAAATTCTACTAAAAACAAGGCACACGCCCATGTGGAAGGGCAACACGCCCGTATGGCCTCAAGACATGGCCGTGCTAATGGCCCGTGTATCTCACACGGCCTAAGCAATCTCGGGACACGCATGTGCCCTTCGTCCATGCGAATTTATTTTCTAACATTGAACCTACAAGGGTTTTCACACGGCCTGGCACACACTCGCGTGCCCAGCCCGTGTCCCTCACACGGCCATGACACTCCTGTGTCGTAGCCCGTGTGTAAAAACCTTGACATTCTGTTTCTGACTTCAGCAGACACACGGCCATGGCACACGCTCGTGTGCCCAACCAGTGTCACTCACACGGCCATGACACGCCCGTGTCTCAGCCCGCGTGCTAAAACTTGGGTATTCTGTTTTTGACGCTAGTGAACACACGGCCATGACACACGCCCGTGTCTCGGCCGTGTCCCTCACACGGTTGAGACACACGATCGTGTCTCCATGTCCGTGTCAAACACTGATGGGCATTTAATTCTATCCATGCAAGGTGCAGGGGACACACGGCCTAGTCACACGCCCGTGGGCTGATCGTGTGTCACACACGGCGTGTGCCTACCCATGTGGACCAAAAATAGGCTATTTACCAAGCCTCTTTGCCACCTTGAATCAAGACCAATTGCAACCCAACATTTTTACATCAGAATTCCACATTGGTATGCATCTAAATGACCACAACTATGCCTTTATCCAACAACCACAATTCATATCATATGCATGCACAATTACTCTAAACAACCATCCACAAATTTCCATGAACTCATTCTCATTTCATTAAAAATGACTATAACAAATTTGGCCAATTCCAATGGCCATTTACAAAATAAACTTTATAAATAAATGCCAACACAATTGGCTAACTAGAGTATCTTACACAAACATGACCAAACAACCTATACATGCCATTACTCAAAAACACAAAACATAACTATACCGAGAGCTTTAGTTGATAGTGTGTACGATGCCTCCGACGTCCTTAGATCCTCGAATTTACTTAGGCTGCTCTATATGAAAATGGAAAGGAGAGGGTTAAGCAATAAGCTTTGTAAGTTATAGGCAAATAATTAACAACAATATTACCACTCTAAGTCATATTCTTAACATATCATGACTCATGTATGATACAAAGAGTGACCATAACAGGACTTACTCATTTCCAACCTTTCCTAATCATACAACATAATAGTGAGCTCAAAATTCATAAAATTCACTTAAGTACCTGCAACACTCATAAAAATCATTATAACATCTCTCAAACTTAACATTTAGTAAGATTTCCCGTTGAACTATTTAGGATATGAAAGGATATTCAGTGAGCCTTCAACGTAAGGTATCGAGCTGATGTCATGTCCCAAACATGGTCTTACACTAGCTCACATATCAAGTCGAAGCCATATCTCAGACATGGTCTTACACTGACTCTCAATGTATCGAGGCCGATGACGTGTCCTAGACAGGTCTTACACTGGCCCTCATCTATCGGTGTCGATGCCGTGTCCCAAATAGGTCTTACATTGACACGCAACAAGCTAACGCCATGTCCGAGATAGGTCTTACACTAGCTTGTACATCTCGAGGTTGATGCATGTCCCAAACATGTCTTATACTAGCTCTTGTCTCAAAGCCGATGCATGTCCCAGACATGTCTTACACTGGCTCTCATAATGTGGTCGATGCATGTCTCAAACATGTCTTACATTAGCACACACATTACCCAATGTCATAGCATGAATATCCAATTCTATCCCAATTGTTCAACTGAGCTCTATTACACATGTTCTCATAAATTCATGACTATGAGTCATTATTCAACAATTCATGCTTGAATAAACATTCTCACACATAGCTCAATTCACAATGCATTATCTTATGACCAACAATGTTTTCATACATAATTTTTAGTAATGTCGTATTATTTACTTATAACTTACCTCGGTATACAAAAAAGAATATGACAATTTGTTTTAATCGATTTGCTTGGCCTTCCCCTGGTCTAGGTTCAGATTTGGTAAATCTTGATCTATAACAATAAAAATTTACTAATTTAATCACCAATTAAAACTAAGCAATCCAAAATTCACAATTTGGCAAAATGACCATTTTGCCCCTATACTTTGGCAAAATGACCATTTTACCCCTAGGCTCAAATTTTGATTTTTATCAAATTTCCTTATTAGTCATGCCTAACCAAACTCTTTTCACTCTTATGGCAGCCCAAAATTCTCATTATTTCACACACTTACCCTTTGTTTTACAACTTTACAACTAAGTCTAATTTAGGTGTTTTCCATGAACACCATTTTACAAAAGTTGTTTATTTAACAACTAGGACTCATTGTCTTCCATAAAAACCCAGCAAACAACTCTTATTCAATCATGGCAACAATTCTAACTTTCAACCATTTTGCATAATACACCCCTCAAAATGTAGCTCATGCTACAAGGGTTCCAAAAGTGCAAAAATTAGCAAGAAAAGCTTTAGGAATCACTTACTTGTAAGGATGAAAGATGGCTAAAATTTTGATAGCTTTAAAACCCTTATTTTCTAGTATATTTCAGCAATGAAGAAGGAAGAAGGAAGAAAAATTAGGCTAGGAAAATTTTTTTTTGTATTAATTTATCAATTTAGTCACCAACTACCTAACCCTTTGACTTTTCAATTCTTTTTGTCCCCTTTGCTTCTCATGGCCGGCCATCATGAATTTTAAGAGCCTAATTGCCCTTTAAAACCCCCAAACTTTGATTCTCAATCTATTTAACACCTTTAACTAATAAAATATAACTTTTGGCCTTTATGCGATTTAGTCCTTTTTCGCGATTAAGCCCTCAATCGCGTAAATTAATTCACCCAAATTTTCATGCATGCTTATAAAATTACTATAACACCTAATTTAATGCTAAAATATTTTTTCTCAAATCTCGAGAAGTGATTTCAAAATCACTATTTCGACTAAGCCCAATTTCGGGCTGTTACACTATAAGCCTGTGAAAATAACAAGTTGATATGACATTATATATGTGTTAATATTTTCAACACATAATATTTTAGAAATAGAACTTAATAAATTTAACAACTATCATTTGATTAAGACTGAAACTTAAAAGTTTAAAAGTATAAGAATTAAAAATAATTAAATTAAAATACAAGGACTAAATCTGTAATTTACACATAAATAACAGATTAATATCAAAATTTAATCTTCTAAAATAGATAAAGGAGAAGAATCACGTGGGCTCCGAAAACAGTGGCGACTGGCGACTTGGGATATTCTAACTCTTTGGGCCTCTAAACGTCTTTATCTTGAGGCGGAATTTATGATAATTACACATTTTTCTTTTTCATTTTATTATTTTAGATTTTTTAAGGTTAAAATAACAAAGTATTACTATTTAATAATAATCAGTAGAATCGGTTTCTCACATGAAAAAAGTATAGATTTTTTTTTACTTCATTTTGATTTTTAGATAACTTTTTCAATACAAAAATATCACTCCATTAATTCAATCAGGTTCACTATTTTAGTTTTTAATATGACACGTTTATTTTAATGAATAAGATAATACTTATTTAGATAAGTGATTAGAGTTTTCAACAAACACCTTAGGTAAGATCCCTTTAATACAAGAAATTAAGCCCAATGTTGGAGTTGATCCAATGTATACAAGTTTATTTAGATTCGTATAGAATTCTAGATTCCAACATGCTTCACTATTTCGACCATTGTTATAGTTGGAAAGGTAACTTCAAGCTATAGACATTAAAGCCCAAATTAGCCTGTAAGAAGCCCAAAGATGTGGCGCACTAAGTAATTGTTTTGACTCATAAGGCCATTTCATCTTTTTCCACGGATTAGGTGAATCTTAACCTACCAAAATATATTTAGAGTCAGATAGTGGATAGTTTAGTAGAATTTGATGGCGAAGTTAGGGAAATTTTCCATGACATAGCTGATGCCAATAATAGTGTCGGTGAGAATTATTGTCACAATTGTTGAAAGGGTTTGTTGAGCTACACATACTACTAGTTTTCCATTGAACTATAATAGATTAAAGTTTTCAAAAAAAAAAAAATAGAAAATGCATAAAAATAAAATCAAGAAAATAAGAAGCATTCATTTTATAAATTATAACAATAAAATTAGATGATTAAATTAACTTTAATCCAATTAAAATAATTTTTAAACGATTCAACACTTTTTAAAATGGACAAATAGATTATTAAAATTAGAAATAGATAATGAGAGACCGTTTCCAACCATAACTAGAGAACTTTCTTTGTATTTAGAATGGGCAAAGAAATTATTAAAATCCAAAGTAGATTAATTGGAAGCCCCATATTCAAAATACCAAGAGGAATTATTGGCAGTGCTACTCGGGGCTATCTTAGCATAAACTGGTTAGGTCGTTTTTGAAGTGAAAGCTTGGTTAAAACGATGAAATAGCACTTTAAAGTAGCCCGTTAAACCTTTTGAGAAACCCTTCGAACTGAAAAACATTACCTTTAGCATATGATTGTTTTTTCTAACCATAACTTTGTTGTTGTTACGGTCACCGGAGTTGATTTTGCTATTTTCTAGGCCTTCTAGGCAAGAAAGACCCTAAAAACTGTGTTGTGTTTTCCTACTTGCTAGCTATATTGGACAATATAATTTTTTTCATAGAAAGTTCTAACTTTTTTTTTTTTCTTTTTGGAGTAACATACCAAGAAGTACATTAATTGAAACAAACTCAAAACATTAATAGAAGCATGAAAAGCATCATATCCCTCTCCCAAACCATGCAAGATATAATTAACTAAATCATCTTTGGATTTAGTGTAGCAGCAAGAACCTGCTTCTTTTGTACATATTTCATCATTGAAAGGTAACCTTCAACCATTGTTTCGAATTTCCAACGTAGCTGCATAACACGTGCTCGGAACTACGATACAAAAATACGTTCAAGTATGTGCTAAGCGTCTTTTGCAGTGGTAACGTGAGCTATGTTCCCCAGATTTATTCACTGACCACATACTTGATGTAGAGAAGAACCAACTTGTCCTTTTCATATCACACACTCTGGATTTGCTGTAGGAGAGGAAAGAAACTGTTAGTCGAGCTCGGCGTTCGTGGTTTAGACAACCATAAATTGAGAAGGAGCTATATTCATTCCTCCAACGATGAAACATCCAAATTAAATGTGTTTTTGTCTTCCATAAATAATAAGTTCTTCCTATTAAGTTGGATCCATAAACAGGAAGAAAAAAGGTTGAATCTTGACTGATGGCTACTCCTCGTGCGGCATATAAAAGGCTAACAGAGTAAATGTTTGTCGTTTGAAAGCTTCGCAACAAGGATTTTTATTAGACGTGGATCTAAACGTGGCTCTACACCAGTAGCATCTATTACTGGTAGAATCAAAGTGGTTTTTAGAATTGGATTAACGTTTAAACTAATTAAATGACCAATTCATTGTTGAACTAATTTATCTAGTTTAATTGAATAATTTTTTAAAAATTTATAAATATTAAAAATAAAAAAATCTGTTTAATTTCATATTCAATTGGTTTTTAATTCGATCCAATCAATTCATACGACTCGTGGATTAACCAGTTTAACCCGTTATTTCAGATCGATTTCCAATCTAACCAATTAATTCAATCTAACTCTTAAAATAATGATTATAAAAAAAAAAAAAACAAATTCAAACTAAATATGATATTGATTTGGCTATTTAAAATAATTGAAACTAAACATCTTACTTGTAATGGTCCATTTTTGCCCGGGCCCAGGACCAAAACCAAAACCGAATAAATAAATAAATAAATAAAACCAAAATTACAAGCCCAAAAATTACAACAGTCTAGTTTTTATTACAAGCCCAAAAATAACAAATTACAGACAACCCAAATTAAAAAACCCTAGCAAATCCTACGGCCCAAAATACTTAACATTTTCAAAAAAAAAAGGTAGAAACCCTAGCCGCACGCCAAACACCTACCAACGTCGCTCATGCATCTGACACCTCTGCCACTGCCACCTGCAAAGAAGGATAAACACACAACAGCAAAACGCGCCAGACAGAAGGAAACAATGAAGAAAAAAACAAAAGAACAATAGTAGACAAAAGCAAAAACAAACAAAAAAGAATCTTGTACTTCGGCTATAAAAGCCACAACAGATACTTTGTAATTTTTTCGGACAGCCAAGTAATCAAAAAACTGTATATTGAATACAAAAAAAAAAAAAGAGATCGAATATATAAGATTTCTAAAAGGTGATTTCTTTTTTTTTTTTACATTTTATTTTTTACTCTTAAATTTTTTAATTCTTTTTACATGCGAAAAATATAAAAAGAAAAGGAAAGAAGAACTCGCCTGAGTCGTTCTGCGTTCTCGTCTTCGGAAACTCCTTCTCCAGTGCTGAAATCAACCTAAGGAGAGGGTAAAAGGGTTCTTTTCTTTCGATTTTTCAGGCTAGGAAGGCTTTGCCTTCAGATCAGTTTAAAAAGGGGTTAAAAAAGGCCCGATATCGCGCAACTCTAACCACCGGCCATGGCAGAGCCACGGCGGAGGCGCGGTAGACCGACAACGAGCCAAGGCCAGGGATTAATGCCTTGGCAAAGAAAACAAAAAGGGATTTGAAGTTTTTTTTTTAAAACTTTGAGTTTTTTTAAAAAAAATTGGTTTAAATAGGTGCATGAAACGGCATCGTTTTGGGCCAGTACTCTAGAAGCCAAAACGACATTGTTTGGCCTTGACTCGCTCTTTGACTTGATTCGCCCCTAAGGATCTGCGTGTTTTAACTTGAGGGGGTATTTGCGCGATCGGTCCTTCCACTTTTGCAGTGCGTTTCAATTTAGTCCTACCTTATTTTCTTTTTTTAATTGTTCCATTTATTTTTATTTTTGTTTCAATTTGGTCCTTAGACCATTTTAAAGGGCGAACGCCTGGAACAACGCCATTTTACCTTACCCGAAACCCGATCTGATAGTAACTAAGATCCGCATGTTTTTGTTTAAATGGGATATTTTTGCATTTAGCCCGTCCACCTTTTATTTATTTTTCAATCTAGTCCTATCTGTTTTGTATATTTTAAATTTTTCCGAATAGTTTTATTTTTGTTTTTTTATGCTTAAGATTGTTCCATTTTTCCATTCGCATATTTTCACTTGATCATTATTATTATTATTATTTTGGTCTCGTTTTTACCATTTTTTCATCACTATTATTATTATCCTCACTTTTATTATTATTTATGTTTTCATTTTTTGTTTTTTATTTTTATTTTTATTAATATTAGGTTTAATTAATTATTGCCATTGTTTATTTGGTGTTTTATTATTATAGATGTATTAGTGTGTTGTTTTGTTGTTTTTATGTATATCATCGTTTCATTTATATGCCCTATCATTTTATTATTGTTATAATTGTATCACAAGTCACTTTTAAATGTATTCATTCTTCTCCACCATGCCCCGAATAAATTAAAGATTTATCATTTTTTAAATGTTACACTATTTTTAGGTTGATGCATAAAAAATAATTTTTTTTAAAAAAATAAGGCAATGTTACATATTTGGAGATTCGAGAAGCCGTACCTTAACTTACGGGATTTCAATTTTCTCGTTGAACCTAAATGACCGAATATCCTTTTAAAATTAAAATACGTAAGTTTTAAATAAAAAAAAAAGGCAAGCTTATTCTCAAGGATTCAAGGTGTTGTGTCCTCACTTACGGAATATGACATTTTGTTATCTCGAGATAAGAGGGTCTTTAACATACGTTTCGATTTACTCAAGCAATTTTCAAGTAAAATAACATTAATACAAAGAGGAATCGTATCTTAAACTTTTTTCAAGTTTTCAATTTTCGACACTAAGACATTAATTAATCAACTATGTATCAATTTTGGGCGTTACAAGGGTGCTAATCCTTCCTCATACGTAACCGACTCCCGAACCCGTTTCTTAAATTTCGTAAACCCAAATCGTTGTTTTAGTAAATTAAACCATTTATTAAAATGATCAAATTACGAGGTGATCCGATCACACCTCATAAAAAATATTGGTGGCAACTCCCATTTTCGTTTCAAAATATAAAGTTGACCTTCAAAAAAATAGTCTCAACAGCTTGACGACTCCACTGGAATTATAAGAGAGTCAAGCCACGAGTTGATTACTTCTTGTCTTTTTATCAAAAATTGATAATTTGATTTAAATTTACGATTGTTTCGTTGCATTTCATCCGTCATTTTGTGGTCTTCATCATTTTGTTACATAATGATATGTTTGTTTTATTGGTTCGAGTCTTTTGATATATCCCCGCATATTGCATCGCATAATCCGTCGATTTTACCCTTTTAAGTGGGAGTGAGAAACTATTCCTTCATGAGGTCTTCATTTTCGTATTGGATAGTGGGTCACTTTCGGAATACATATGTACTTATGTCTTCGTGAGATTTTCATCTCCGTATAGCCATAGGGAAATGTATTTCCCTAAACTGAACTCAGTCTATATGAGCCTATAATGGGTGAATATCGAGGAATCTGTTGGTTCAGGTACCCTTACTTTAGAACCAAACCGCATATAATGAGCCCTAAGAGTCTACTCTAGGTAGAACCATACCCAAACCCTAGTGGTCACCCGAATAGGTACTTTATTTATTATTTCTTGCTTACTTTGAATTTTGGCTTGACATGAAATGTACTAACTTGTTTTGTTTTGTTTTGACTGTGATTGCATGACATCTTCATCATAAAAAAGGTGTTGATTAACGTTCAGTTACTAAATAGAGAGCTTATCATGGAAAATAGATTTCTTGATAAAGTGGAAGATAATGCGGCCGTCCGAATATGGTTCGAGAAAACACAACGAGAGAAGGGTGATAGTCTGACGGAGGGGTATATGTCAAAATTGTGGGATTTCACAGACATCAGTGTGACTCAGAATAATCTCCAAGAGTTGAAAGAGGTGGATAAGCACGTGTTTCGAACTCTGGCTCAATATTGGAATCCTACTTACGGCTACTTCATTTTTGGGAAGGTAGATTTGGTGCCTACCATGGAGGAGTACACAACTTTGCTTCATTGCCCGAGAATTCAAGCCGACAAAGCTTATTCTAGAGCCGTCAATGTCTCGATTTTCTTAAAGAAGCTAATGAGTATCACGAGGACGAGTGAGCAATGGGCCGCGCCCCAGGTTAAGCAAAAGAGAGATAGTAAATTCATCTATTGAAAAAGCTTGCGGGATTTAATCTTAACATCCATATATGAAGAAAAGGATTGATGTCTTCGTTTTGAGTATCAGGGTAAGGCCGTATATGTAAATATTCGTTTTATGTAAAGAGATTTGTTTTCTAGTAAAGTTGTTCTAATAGAATTGAATCAGAATCAACGCCTCTTTTTGTATTCATTTCATTCATTTGCATTACATTTCATCATATGCATTAAGTTTCAGAAAAAGACCCCTAATTAATTAAAAGAGTTGGAATTCTTTGAAGAGGTCAAAGGCCCGGAAGGAATGTTAGGAAACCTGGACATCAATGCCATATCAGAAGAAGGAATTGAGGGAGATAATTTATCAAGCATTTGCCCTTATGAACTTGAAAGTGTTCTAAACAATTGGATTGCGGAAGAGATTCTTATAGTTTTTAGAGCTAATTCAAAGTAATGTTCAAAACATGCTTATTGCTCTAAACCTAGGAGCAATAAGAATCCTTTTGTGAAATAGGCTTATATCCAACATCTTTATTTCAAAAATGCATCTTTATGTCTCATTCTGAGCATATATTCTTTTATTCTTTCATTTCATTCATAATCATACCATATAAATAATTATTCTTAGGTTACACTATTTTTAGGTTGATGCATAAAAAAGAATTTTTTTTTTTTAAAAATAAGGCAATGTTACATATTTGGAGATTCGAGAAATTGTACCCTAACTTACGGGGTTTTAATTTTCTCGTTGAACCTAAATGACCGAATATCCTTTTAAAATTAAAATACGTAAGTTTTAAATAAAAAATAAAAGGCAAGCTTATTCTCAAGGATTCGAGGTGTCGTGTCCTAACTTACGGGATGTGACATTTTGTTACCTCGAGATGAGAGGGCATTTAACATACGTTTCAATTTACTCAAGCAATTTTTAAATAAAATAACATTAATACAAAGAGGAATCGTATCTTAAACTTTTTTCAAGTTTTCAATTTTTGACACTAAGACATTAATTAATCAACTAGGTACTAATTTTGGGTCTTATGAGGGTGCTAATCTTTCCTCGTACGTAACCGGCTCCCGAACCCGTTCCTAAAATTTCTTAGACCCAAATCGTTGTTTTAGTAAATTAAACAGTCTATTAAAATAATCAAATTACGAGATAATCCAATCACATCTCATAAAAAAATATTGGTAACGACTCTTATTTTTGTTTTAAAATATAAAGTGGAACTTCAAAAAAAATAGTTTCGAAATTGCTCATTCAAAAATTCTCAGATATCCTCACCTCTAATTGCTCCTAATAATAATAATATTGATAAGTTAAAATCAAATTCCGATTTGTGGATGGCGACAGCCCACATGTTATCAAATTGTCATTGGCTGCTACACTTGACTTTTGGGTCCTACGTGGCAGTGGACAACAAGAAAAGCCAAATGGGGAAATTGGAGTTGAATATTCTGTGAATCATACAAATGATTCTGTAATAGCCGTTGAATATTCCACCTAATAAAAAAAAAAAATCATTTGGCCAGTTCATACACAAAAGAATATACTTGCATTCTTGTCAAAGGTGAAGTTTGATTATAAAACACGGCACCAAACAAAATTAAAATGCCTGTTTCATAATTTTACAATCCTGTGAATAATAAACGAGTTATTAAAATATAAAGAGAGATTATTTAATCCATTGTTAATGGTTTTTAAAATTCCACTAATGCTACCCTTTAACATATACTAATCTTGTTAACTGCAGGATGCATTTAATAATTAAAGCAACCAACTATCAACGGATAGAATTGAAGTCATTTCTACTTCAAAATTTTCATTTGTAGCCAAAGATCTTGAAAATTTGTAAAACCTGGTCTATGTTATATGCTATCTTCACTTTCTTCACGCCATGATTGTGCCTCCCCTTTTTTTCTTCCTCCAATTTAGGACTCAGAAAATAAGACGAGAATGAAAAGTCTTAACCAAGAATCTCCGACCAAGTCAATCAACGCCATTTAAGTTTCAAACTGTGGGCCCCCACTTCCCTCACCTCCTAAGTCAAATGATTTTTTACATTAAATTTTCTTTTAAGGTAAAATTACAGTATTGGTCACTCAATTCTGGATTATTTTCTTTTTTTATCACTCAATTATAAAAATTATAAAATGGTGATTCAATTTTTTTGAATTTATCTTTTTTAGTCACTGACAGTTAAATTTTTAACGGGTATCCAATGTGGCCATTTAATCAAAGGTTAGTTGCCAGCTAGGTTCCACATAAGAAACTCTGCATTTTGTTTTTTTTTTTTTTTTTGTTCTAATGTTTTCAAAATAAAACGTGCTATAAATTTTAATTGAAATAAAAAATTTAAACCTAACTTAAATCTATTGAGACAAACGAAGCATTTTTTTTTCTTTTGTTCCAAATAGGTTTTTTTACTGGAAAATCTGACTTGTGGTGCAAGTAGCAATGGATCGCAGGAGGAGACAAATGGGAGGGCCTTCTATTCAACACGGTAAGAAGTTTTTTTATTTGCATTGTTCCAAAAATTGTATTTTTTTTTTTAAATTTTGGGGAATGTGTTAGGGTTTTGTTTTTCTTCTCTTCCTCTTCTTTGTTTTCTTGCTTAAAATCTTCATTGGTTCACTTTAGGGTTTGATGAAGAAGAAGAAAACTATTTCAAATGTTTTAGGGTGAAAATAGGATTTGGAGGTTGTATATATAAAAGGTTCTTATAAAATATTGTTATAGTAAAATGACATGGAAACTTTATGTTTCTTACGTGGAATCTAGCTGGCAATTAACACTTGATTTAACAACCACGTTATATCTTTTGTTAATGATTTAACCGCCAGCGAGAAAAAAAAATTCAAAAAGCTGAGTGATGGTTTCATAATTTTTTGTAGTTGGGTGACAAAAAAGAAATTAATCCATAATTGGGTGACCATAACTGTAGTTTACCAAAAACCTTAATTTTTACTCTTCATTGTAGTACACACAATTATCATCACTCTGGTTTTCATGCCATCAGCCGCTAGACTTGAAATGCATTTCATGCCAACCTTCCCTTTCACTGCATTTAAGTCCAATTTATTTTTCAAGGTTAAGTAATGGTTAAAGAATGAGACTCGGCGCAAGGCCGTTGTACTGATGATCTTTAAGGTTGCCTTTTCACCCTCGGGAAGCAATTCCTCGCAGTAAACAATCTTCCAAGTCACAGTTTCTACAACCCCCAATACGTACATCTCTGAAATTTCCAATATGTTGTTTTTAATGCATAAATATCAAAATATTATTCCCACACATCTGATGAAATCCGAAAACAACAACATTATGCTATAAGAAATTAACACCATGACAAGTATAGTACCGTACTGGGCACCATATAAGTGGTAGTACACTTTCTGTCAAAAATGAGCAAAGACCAAAACTTAATTCACCTGCATAAGGATACACTACTCTCTCTCTCTCACTCTCTCTCTTTCTCTCTTTTGTTCTAAAACATAATTCAACTCTATCCAAGGCCAAGCATTAAGAGATGGAAATATCCAGTGCTATTACTGAAACCGAGCCTCAGAAGTTTGCTCTTCCAGTGGATTCCGAACATAAGGCGACTGAGTTTCATTTGTTCTCGGCGGCTGCACCGCACATGCTAGCGTTTCACCTCTCCTGGATCTCATTCTTTTCCTGTTTTGTATCCACTTTTGCTGCTCCACCCCTCCTCCCTATCATACGTGACAACTTAAACCTCACAGCAACTGACATCGGCAATGCAGGGGTTGCATCTGTCTCTGGTGCAGTCTTTGCCCGGATTGCCATGGGAACTGCTTGTGACTTATTCGGACCACGTCTTGCATCAGCATCCCTCATCCTCCTCACTGCGCCTGCTGTTTACTTCACCTCCATCGCCTCCTCGCCCATTTCCTTCCTTCTCGTCCGTTTTTTCACAGGCTTCTCCCTTGCCACTTTTGTGTCGGCACAATTCTGGATGAGCTCCATGTTTTCAGGTCCGGTAGTCGGTACCGCTAACGGTGTAGCAGCCGGCTGGGGCAACCTCGGAGGCGGCGCCACACAGCTTATCATGCCCCTTGTTTTTTCTCTCATCCGTGACATTGGTGCGGTCAAATTCACAGCTTGGCGAATTGCATTCTTCATTCCTGCTCTGTTCCAGACATTATCAGCTTTTGCCATTCTGATCTTTGGCCAGGATTTGCCAGATGGGAATTACCAAAGGCTGCAAAATTCAGGGAATAAACAGAAAAATAAATTCTCTCGCGTGTTCTACCATGGGATCACAAATTACAGAGGATGGATCTTGGCCTTGACTTATGGATATTGTTTCGGGGTGGAGTTGACAGTGGACAACATCATTGCCGAGTACTTTTACGACCGGTTCAATCTGAAACTCCATACAGCAGGAATTATTGCGGCAAGCTTTGGGTTAGCAAATCTAGTTTCACGACCTGCAGGAGGTGTGCTGTCTGATATGATGGCGAAGAGGTTTGGAATGAGGGGTAGGCTTTGGGCCTTATGGGCGGTGCAGACCTTGGGAGGGGTATTCTGCATCATTCTGGGGCAGGTTGGATCATTGACCGCATCTATCGTAGTCATGATTGTTTTCTCAGTCTTTGTTCAAGCGGCTTGTGGTCTTACATTTGGAGTGGTTCCCTTCGTTTCCCGAAGGTAAGTTTTCCACAGTTTGCCTAGTACACTATAATTTCCATTTGTTTGGTGGTAATGATAGCATGGGTTACATTTGCCTCAGGTCATTGGGTGTCATATCTGGGATGACAGGAGGAGGTGGAAATGTGGGTGCAGTGCTGACTCAATTAATTTTCTTCAAAGGCTCCAAATATTCTAAAGAAACTGGAATAACTCTGATGGGTATCATGATCGTATGCTGCACCCTCCCAATATTACTCATATATTTCCCACAATGGGGTGGGATGTTTTGTGGTCCATCTTCGGAAAAGATTGCCACAGAAGAAGACTATTACTTGTCTGAATGGAGTTCAAAAGAGCAAGGCAAAGGTCTACATCAGGCAAGCTTGAAATTTGCTGATAACAGCAGAAGTGAAAGAGGAAGAAGGGTGCACTCTCAAACTTTGCCCTCTAATGCTACTCCATCGGCAAATGTTTAGCCACTCCCACAAGTTTTCCCACTATCTTTTTTATTTTAGAAGTACTTTTGTCTATATTTCTTATCATGAGCCGGTTAAGTGTCGCAAGTATAGACATTTCCGTAGTTATTCATGTCATATTGGTCTCAATTAGGGGAAAGGCTTATAGTTTGAGATTCCAATCTCAAACCTACCCAATACTCTGTTCTAATAAAATCCCATAGTATCTATATGTACCAGTTGTCTTCTTCTTTTCACTTCCCTTTTTGTCCTTTTGCTTTGGGAACATGAGTCTGAAGTTTTATATCAGAATTTCGTTTATTATATTATTTGTCAACTACATTTGTATGTATAAAAATTTCAATTTCACTTCCACACGAATTAAATTTCACAAATATAGTTGAAATAATGATTAATTATTGAGGAGAAGAGTTTAAGAATATTCATGCAACCCCAAAGAAACAACAACAGATAATTCTTCCTAATGGTTTAACTTGAAGGCCTTCCATAATTTCTACATCTTATTCCTTATTGGCAACCTGTTAGTAGCTTGCCATGTTAGATAACAATATTATATCATTTAAAAAATTTAAGCTTCAAATTATAACCATAATCTTGTTGTAAAGATATAATTTTTGTATCTAAAATTATTTTATAAATACATAATTTTTATATTAATATTTTTAGAGGCATGAGAAATGTTAAACAATTTTTGAAGTCAAACGTATAAGTTATAATTGATGGCTTTTGAGTTTGAAAAAAACATTTTTCCATCAAATAAAATAAAAATGTTAAAAACTATAAAGAATTGAGCAAATCTTATTATTTATATTTATGTTTCTATTTTTCTTTATAAAAGAAATGAAATGATAAAAATACAATTAAAATAATATAATTTACTTTGTAAGAGTGAAGGTATAAATCCTATTATAAGTTGGTGCTTGATTAACTCATGACACTAAACTTAGTAAATAGTTTAATATTAGTAAAGATACCCAACTAAGTTGATGTCCAGATAACTTGTGATACCAAACTCAGCAAATAATTTAATATTAGTGGAGAATTATATGGAGTATACAATAATCTCCCTATTCAAATTCATTTCAAATATATAAAACTATATATTTGAATTTATAATGATTATTTAATATTTAAAATATAGTTTATATAATCAAATTAAATTTTAGAAAAAAGTTTATATTTTTTTCTAAAAAAATTTATATTAATTACTTAAAAAGTATATAAATTTATATTTCATATATTAAAATATTAATAATAAATTATTTTTATTAAAATAATATATATTTTTATTTATAGTATCATATGGGACATTTTTTTCAAAAATATTTCTTCACCACACTTTATTAAAGTTTTAAGGAAAGGGTTTCACATGCCTTAAAACCATCCTGCTTCACTAATATCTTTTTGTTTCATTTCTCTATTAATAGTTAAGACTTTAATATGAATTTCATATGAAATTTCAACTTAAAGCCGAAATGATGGATAAAAAGAAAAAAAAACAGGTTATTACCATCATGCATGCTTTTAGGATGGAGGTTGAACCAAAAATTATTTTATGATTACAAATTGAAAGTGTTGTTCAGTTTTTGGTTACGAATACAAATAAGCCACTTGATTTTTATTTTTTTTTAACTTTATTGCAAATTAAAAGTTTTGTTCATGTTATTGGAGTAATTTTAGAAAATTCCACTAAAATGAATACAAAATTTTGGCTAATTTTAAATACAAAAACAATAGATTGAGTTTTACTTATTTTAAGAATAGGGTGGCAAGATGAATTTTAAAAAAGGGTTAATATATATTTTGTTCCATTAATTTATATATTTATATTTAGTTGAGTTCTAATATATATATTTTTTATTTAATTTGTACTTGAACTTGAATTACATCACTTAAGTTGGTGCATGGATATTAACACTGTTAGTTTATCTAATGTGACACTGATAGTTAATCTAGAGATGACATGTGACGGCTATCGGAACCATTTTTAAATTTTGAAAAACGTGGATCGACTTTAAAAATGTAAATGGAGTCGCCACCAATCCTTTTTGAGGTGTGATTGGGCCACCTTAAAATTGATCGTTTTAATAAAACATTTGAGCCTATTAAAACAATGATTTTTGGTCTGCTAAATTTGAGAAAACGGGCTCGGGAGTCGGTTACGTACGAGGAAGGGTTAGCACCCTCGTAACGCCCAAAAATTGGTACCTTATTTGATTAGTTAATGTCTTAGTGTTGAAACTTAAAAAGATTTTAGAGTACGATCCTCTTACTTAAAAAAACATAAATTGGATAAAATGTAAAGACCTACTTATTTCGAAGGAGAAAGATGCCATACCCAGTAAGTTAGGGTCTAACGCTTCAAACCTTCGGAATTAAGTTGGTCTTCGATTTTCAAAATTCGTGCATGAGGGTTCAAAAAAAGGGCATTTGGTTATTTGGGATCCATGAAAAATTAGAACTCAGTAAGTTAGAGCTCAATCTCTCAAAAATTCCCAAGTACCGCACATTGCCTTGGTTTTGGAAATCACTACCCTCAATATAACGCGATGTCACACCCAGTAAGTTAGGATGCAACATCCCGAATTTTCAAGAATAGGTTTTTATACGAACCTCATACAATTGGATTTAAAAAGGATACTCAATTATTTAGACTCAACGAGGAAAATTGAAACCCAGTAAGTTAGGGCACAATTCTCCCGAGGATCCTAAATGACGAACATTGCCTCTATTTTGAAAGTGATCCGAGGATAAATCTTTGCATAAACGAGTTTGGGCGGTTGAAATTTAAAACGAGAATCAAGATACGCTATATGAAAATAACAATATAATAAACTTAATAACATATACTAATGCATTACATACAATAAACATATACTAGCATAATGAACATAGCAATAACAATATTGATAATACGAAAATACCCTAAGGAAATAACATAGCAATGATGATATTATACACGATGATAATAGTAAGATTAAAACTTATAGTGAATTAGCAACGGTGAGGAAAATAAATAATAATTATTTAATATAAAAATAGTAACTGATAAAAACTATGGTATATATAAAAAAAATAATAATAATAAAATAACATGGTAAGTCTATTAATAATTATAGAAAAAAACTTTAGTAAAATATATATATATATATATATATATATATATATACAATAAGTTATAAATAAGAATGATAGAATAATAGTAATAAAAGGGAAAATATATATATATAGTAAAAATGAAAAACTATATTAAAAATAATTAATTTTTAATAAAATATATATAATAAAAAAATGAGTATAATAAAATAAACAAAACTTTAGTAAATATGTACATATAGTAAAATGATAGTAAAAAAAATGTAATAAGTATAACAACTATATTTAAAGTAATTAATTTTTAAAAATATGTATAAAAAGATTAACAATAATATAATAATTTAAAATGAAGTAAAAATTGATTATTAATAAAACAAAATAGTATACAAAAATGTAATAAATAATAAATAAATATATTAAAAATTTATACATAAAATAATTAGTCAAAATATATATAATATATATAGTAAACCTACAACAGATATATAATAAATAAATAGTATAATATTGTAAAACGTAACCCATTTAATGAAAACAATAAAGAACAGATATAAAAGTAATGAAAATAATATAATAATATTGTTGTTAAAACTCAAATTAATTAACTAAACAATAAAATGACAAAGATAATAAAAAGGGGTTAGATTGAATTAAAAAAAACTTTTGGGGTGAAATCGCAATTAAAAAGGAGTTGGAAGGACCAAATTGAACATGTGCGCGAAAGGGGAAGGACCTGGAGCGCAAATCTCCCCTCCTTCAAGTATACTGCGCTTAAAACGGGGCCAAATCGCGACAAATTTGAAAATTCGGGTCCAATTTGTAAATAAAGCAACTTAAAGGGGCTAAATTGAAATACACGCGAATCTATAAGGACTCACTGGGAAAATATTCCCTTGTCCCAAAACGGCGTAGTTTAAGCATGGGCCAATGTGTAATCGCATAAAATTTCAAGGATAAATTAAAAAAAAACAAAAAAAAATGAAATTGACCCAATTAAAAGGCGACGAAACAAGTAAGGACCCTATGCGCAATAAGACTAAAAAAGAAATGGCACAATTTTCCATGTAATCAAAAGCAAAACAATGGCTGTGTGCCATCAAAAACCAAAATTAAAGAAATCCCCCCCCCCCCATTTCTGTCGAATTTAAAGAAAAATAAAGGGGCCTGCTCCTTCTGCTAGGGCTTAGATCACCCATCATCGCGGCTCCTCCTTCCCCATTCGTGTACCATGGTGGCCGGTGAGCCGGGTAAGGTCCTCTTTTCTCCTTTTTTTTAGTATTTCCCTTAAAAAAATCATAACAAAAACTCGAAAAATAAAAGAAATAATAATAATAAACGAAACAAATCTTCACCTAAACCATTGGTATATTGATTTTGAGTATTTGCGATTTGCCTTGGTTGTTTATTGCTCCAATATTCTGCTATATTGATCTAAAAAAAAAAAAACCGTCTATTACAATATTTGTGAAGGCTTTATATGGCCTTCTTTTTGTAACTGTTTCTCCTTATTTGCAGATACAAATGTGATGGGAAAGGGCTCTCCATGGAGACGTGATGGACATGGGCACCAACGTGGCGTAGTTGATGAGAGCATGGAGCAAGAAATTCGGACCTGCTGCCGTTGGGACGTGCGGTGTAAGAGGAGTCTGCTGCTAGAGTTTCTTTTGGGGTAAAAGGGGTATTAGGTTGAGTTAGTTGGGCTTGAGATTTGGGTTGGGTATTAGGGTAATAGGTTTGGGTTGGTTTTGTATTTTGGGTTTGTTTTGTTCTTTTTTATTTGGGCTCCGGGCTGAATTGGCCCACAACAGCGGCATCTTAATATATCATGAAAAATATAAATTTAAAAAATATCTTTAAATATATAAAAATTAATTAAGCTAAATATATATTTATATTGTATATTTTTCTTTGATGTATTTTTAGTAATTTCGTATATTTTATTTGTTTTATAAAATATTATTTTTTAGGTTGTTATTATTATTTTGAAAAATAGATAAAATATAAAGTTATAAAAATATATAAAAAAAGTCTATAATATTTTGAAAAATATAAAATAATTATATACATTTATAAAAAAATTAAAATTTATAAATTTATGAAATATATATAAAAGAATTAAAATACAATCTAAAAAAATCTGAACAAATGGTCGTCTAGATGCATTTGAATCTGGACAATAACCTGTCTAAGTTTATTATTGATGTAAAAAATTTGTTATTAATTTATATATTTTTAATTTCAAAATAATCAAATAAATAACATGATATTTTATTAAAAAATATATATCTAGAGCATAGGAGGAATTAAATTCCTGGTGTATTAGAGTTTTGTAAATTATTTTAGTATAGCTTGAAGAACAGATGTTATCCTGGGCTGGGGAGATCACAAGCCCATTGGAAAAATTTCCCTGCTTTTGAAGATGTACAAATTCAACTAGTCCAAGGGGAGGAAGACAAACAAGATCTGAAAAAGAGAAGTTGGTGGATGCTGCTCTTGCCCTTCATATCTCCTATCAACTTACTTGTGCTATTTTGATTAATTGAGTATTTGGAACTAAATAGAGTTGATTTAAGCATTTTAAAATAATTTAATTATATTATTATTTTTTCTAAGTTTGTACTAATCTATCTTAATTAATCATCCTTTAACTGCTATATGTCATAAAATATGAATTTGGAATCTTTGGAGTTAATTGGGTAATTTAGGTATTTTAAAAGAATTTAATTAAAACTTTAAATTTTAGCATCATATTAATAAAATAAAAATATTCCATAAGTTATTATTGAAAGTTTCAATTTTCATATAATTTTATTAATTTAAAAGTAACTTTATTGTTTTTAATTTCTTTTTTTACTATATATATATATTCATTTTTAAAAAAAATTGCACAATTTTGCCGATTGAGTCTTAGCTCGATTGGCATCGACATTACGGTTACTGTAGAAGGACGTGGATTCGAGTGCACTAAAACACAGTATCCTCCTATTTAAGGGTTGAGGAGAGTTTGCGAGTAGTCCTAAGATTGTATCAAAAAAGATAGATATGATAAAAACCTATAATAAGATTAATGTTAAAATAAATTACACAATTTTAAATAAATTTAATACTGTGATTAGGTATATTTGCATACTATAATTGAATATGCCATTGCTTATAGGGTTTTTATGATTGAATTTATTATTTAAAAAAATTATCTTTATTTTCCTTTTTATTAGTAAATTGCAGGTAAAAATAGGAATTTTTTATAAAATTTAAATTTTATTTTGTTTATCATAACAACATAAACTGCTGAAAATGGAAAACAAAAACATATATAAATTGAAAGATACATGATACAAATAATTATTTTTCATAGAATGGTAGGTATGATGTTTGTAATATAAGTATATTTTTGGCAACATTTAATATAGTAAATCCATACAATCAAAGAAACAACAAATTGTTAAACTTTATTATTATTATTATTATTATTATTATTATTATTTCATTTTAACTCCTTTATTATACTAATTTATTAAAAAGTTTTAAATTGTAAAATATTTATCTTTGTCACAAAATGTCTTTGATCACCTATTTTTCAAAATTTTAAATTTTTAAATTTTTAAAATTTCAAACTTTTAAAATTTGAAAACTTAAGTATTAAGTATAAAGTGAGTTACATTATTTAGCTTATAAACTTTATATTTAAAAATAAAAATATTTATATATATAATTATTAAAAATCACTTGTGAGGTTATATTCCTAATTGTAAAAATATTATTAAATTGATATGGCCAGGAGAAAAGTTTTAATGACGTGTGAAACCACTCTCTTTTTTCATTGCTTTTCTATTGCTTGTAAATTGAATAAAAAAATTCAAATTTTTATGTAGATATTGCTTTTATTATTATTTTTTATTGGAAACCTCTATAGTTTTATAATCTATTACGGTACTTTTAATTCACTATAATAGAATGTAACTCTAATTAAATAGAGCTGTAGTGGAATATAGCTATTAGGGGTGTGCAAATTTCGAGTAAAATCAATTTAACCGATCGAATTGAATTAATTCGGTTAATCGATTGGTTAATCGAATTAATTTGGTCCAGGGTCGGTTAATAATTTTTTAAAAATTTGGTTAATGATTAATTTAGTTCGAATCGGTTAATTAATTAAAAATAATAAATAATATTATAATATATAAATATTAGCCCACTACCTACTCAACCCAAGCCCCAACCACTGACCTACCCCCAACACTTCTAAGTCCTACCCAATATAAACCTAATCAAATATATATAAACCCAACCCAACTCGATCCTAAAAACTAAAAATAACTTAATAATTTAATAAATAAAAATAAAAATCCTAAAACTAGAACTAAAAATCATGCACAAAAATGAGAAATCCTTAACTCTCAAAATTTAAAATCCCTAATTTGAAATCTCTCAAAATCTCTATTACCAGTGCTAGTCACCTCCGTGAAACCGTCCGGCGTCCAACAAGTCATCATCATCGTTCGACGTTTGTCTACCATCAGCCATTGTAGCTGTATCAGCCCGTTTTCAGTGAAATTAGAATAGTGATTTCGAGACCACAAATTCGAGTCCGAAAAGAAAATTATTTTAATATTATTTTATGGTCTAAATTATGATAGGAAGATTGTATGAAAATTTCATGAAGAAATTTTTACTGGTTTCATGTTTAATTTAATAGGAAGGACCAAATTGCACAAAGTGCAAAAATTGAGTTCTAGTAGCTAGAAGGATTAAATGTAACACCCTATACCGCTGTCCGTCGCCGGAATAGGGTATTAAGGTATTACATAACTAAATACGACTTACTAGAGGTTCATAAATACCAACTAGGCTTAGATTCTTTAAAGTACTATAACCGAATGTTTATAGATCACTTGCAAGAAGGTTCGGTTAGTACATTGCATCACAATGAATTTGATAAATAAGCATCTATCAAAATCTACCATGTGACTACCAACAATTAGGCCAAAACAATTTCTCAAATAACAGTATACCATATTTGAGACACATTGCATCTTGATTTCTATCTATAACTCATGCTACAAATATCAAGCCACATGAATTTCATCAAAACATATATTCATACTTAAAGACTAAGCAAGCCATTTTCGCATGGCTAAAATGATTACAACTTAAAACGTAATTCGGTTTACTGTAAGGAGATTAGCCTATACATGCCATTGTTCTCAAAATAACTATCAAATATACCAAAATAACGACGATAGTGTAGGTGATTTAGGCTTCAATCCCCGAGTCCGTAGCTTCCAAAAAGAGATCTATAAAACAAAGGAAACAAAGCAAACGGAGTAAGCATTACAATGCTTAGTAAGTTTTAAGCAGTGACAACGGATGAAATTAAATTATAACATAGTTATTCGCGTTTTTGTTTCCCTCTTCTTTTGGGTATGTCACCCTTACCCGAATACACACATTCTTATCATATACGATAGGCAGATAACATTCACTTAATATTGAGCTCATATAATCATAGACATATTGCATAATTTCACATAACACTTCTCATTAACCAATTTTGCTATAACCATATTAATAGTCTCATTTCATAACCACATACGCAATCGCATAATGACCTTATGATTTGGTCCAAAACAAGCTTGCATATAAGTTTAGGGTACATACCTGTATAACTTAATGCTTTAACGCAATCATTAGCAATCGTTATTATGAAGCCGTTAAATCTTAGACTTTATTCGTATCATCATCGAGTCTTTTAGCTCGGATAAAACCTCCACTCAAGCCTTCGGGTCTTAACCCGGACTTAGTCTCCGCATGTAGCCTTCGGGTTTTAACCCGGACTTAGTCTCCGCATGTAGCCTTCGGGTTTTAACCCGGACTTAGTCTCCGCATGTAGCCTTCGGGTTTTTAATCCCGGATTCAAATCACAGAGTTCCATGTATATCTATTCACATTTTATTACATTTCACATAACGAAGAATCACATGTGTAATTCAAGTCCACTCATTTACATATAGACATATATCATGCTCACTGACTTTGTGTCGTAGACATCATTCAAGTCCAATACAAGTATACTTCTTTTACTAAACTTTCAGCTCAATAAGTAACACACATATGCATATATCCCAAATCTTATTCTTTGCTTAGTTCTCTAATAGCCATTCGGCTATATAACAAACATATACAAGGTTTCTTACTCAATAACCTTATTATGGTAAGGTCAATAGGACATCATTCATTTATCATTCATGCATATCATGGCATTTAAATTAAATACCAAAACCAATTACTCAAAACTTACCTTGAACTTTCCCGAGCAATTATGAGTTGGCTATTCGACCACTTTAGCCTTCCCTTTATCCGAACTTGTCCCTCTATGCTCTTGAGCTAAATAAAATATTTAAATCTATTAATCCTTATTCAAACATCTCAATTAATTAATTTCACTTATAGTCAAATGGTATATGCATATACTTCTCATAGCAAACACACACACATTCGGCCATTTCACATACATACCACAAGTTGCAACAAGCTGATTTTCTGAGCAACATTCAATAAATTACTCATAACTGGAGCTACGAAACTCCAAATGATGTGCCGTTAATTTTTCCTGAAAATAGACTCATATATCTTCCATCCATAAAATTTCCAGAATTTTTGGTTTGGCCAATCAATACCAGAATTTTCTTAAAGTTTCCCCTATTTCACTGTTCGACTAAACTGACCACTCTTTACTACGAATTGAATTTCTCCTTGTACAGAATTCAAAACATGTCCTAGCCTATTTCATTCGAAACTAGACTCATTAAGGAGTCTAAGCATATAAATTTTGCCTCATAACAATTTTTATGCCATTTATGGTGATTTTCTAAAAACAGAACAGGGGATTTCGGAGTCATTCTGACACTGTCTCACACAACTTTAAAAATCTATTTATCGGCAATTCCATTGCTTGTAAGGTTTCTTTTATAAGAAACTAGACTCATTAAGCTTTAATTACACAATTTATTCAGCCTCTAATTCAACTCCAACAATTTATGGTGATTTTCTAAACTCACGCTACTGCTGCTGTCTTAAGCAGATTTATTACAGATTTACTCTTAAAACATACGTATGTCAAATTACAAGCTTAAACCAACACATCACCATTTACAAATCAAGACATTAAGCATTCATAATTTAGCTCATAACAACATGGCCGATTTCTAGTTTTGCCGTCTAACCAAGATTTCGTAAATTTTAAGCTCAATATAACGAAGAGCATGCCTAATTTAAGCAAAACAATTTCCTTTCTTATAATCACATATATATATATATATAGCAATTTCTACTTCGTACCACTTAAGAATGGATTCAATTTAATCATCCATCACCAAGCACTCAATCGGTCATTTATTAAACAAAATTATCAACAAAACAACATCTCCTAAAAATTATCAAACATTAATTCCACATCTTACCATGATAGCCGATTATCAAAAAGCATTTTAAGCTACCATGGCCGAAAACCCCCTTTATTCAAACAATCCGATTCCCAAATATCATCAAATCCATACATCAATACATTTAGCTAGCTCAAAGCTCTCTTTACTACCATTTCTAAACAAAAACAGCAAAACATTCCAGCAACTAGCATATTATAGCTACTGCCGAATGCTCTCATAACCCTTTTTTTTTTTTTTTGCCACACAAAATACAAGTTTTTCACAAATCCACTTACAAATTCAATTTCACATGCATATAGGCATCACAAAATCCATTAAGCACCCCTAATTTCATTTCTATCATCAAACTCAAATTTTATAAATTTCCTACTCATGACCGAATGCATGTCTCATCTTCAATGGCAACAATTTATTCACCTCAAAATTTAAGTCTTCATTTGGCATTCATTCTAACACATACTAACATTTAACACATAAATTTCCAAAATTAATCTCAACCAAAACCGAGCATGAAACCACTACCAAATCAAAGAATGCATCGGTGAATTTAAAATAAGATTACAAGAAACTCATGAACAACAAAACACAATCAAATTAGCAAATTTAAGGCCATGCCCGAATGAAATTTCATAAAGAAAAATCAAAAATTCATGTATGGGTTCCATCAATAGCTTTATGAGGAGTTTAATTTCACCAAAAATTACACAAAAATCACATAGAAACATACCTTAATCAATCCTAAAATGACCGAATGCCTAGCTTGAAACCTCTCTTTTCTTTGTTTTAATTTCGGCAAAAGAGGAGGAACAAAAGAAAATGGATAACTTTGTTTTTATCACCTCTCTTATTATTTTATTCATCTTTATTTTATGAATTTATAATAACTTTTATTTTATGCATAAAGTAAGCATTTATTCACTAAAGTACAAAACAAAACACCCAAAACCTCATCATTAGATGAGTTGGCCGGCCATCATAATGAAAAGAGGGAAATTTGACATGCAAGGACATTAATTCTCTTGCATGCACTTACTAGTCATCACATAATTACCTAGCTCATTTTCAAAGTTCACAATTTAGCCCTTCTAAGTACAATTCACTATGATAAGACTAAATTAAGTCACCACAAATGTCATATATGATTTAGCACTTATAATAAGCATCAAAATGAATGTTAAAATTATTTCCGTGACTCGGATTTGTGGTCCCGAAACCACATTCCGACTAGGGGCAACTTAAGGCTGTCACATTAAATAGCTCTAGAATTCAAAACTTGAGGTCCTTATATGGTAATTAGACCATTAAGAGAAGTTAGTAGATATTTATGATGAATCATCCATGGAAATTAGAAAAAGAAAAAGACTAAATTGGAATTTGAAATAAATAAAGATGAAAATAGCCTAATAGCATCTTATTTAATCTTTTTCTCCAAAAATTCTATGAAAACACTAGGAAAGAGAAAGAAAATCAAGCAAGCCTAATTGGGTAAGTAGCCTTGTCCCATTTTTAGTAATTTTTACATTTCCGAGATCGAAATAACTTAGGCTATTTATTTTGGGGATCAATTTGTAAAGTTATCAAAGTATTAAAGTTTTGCCATGGATGAATATGCTGAAAATTTGAAATTTATGGTAGAAAATGAAAGGTTGCTAATAGATAAACATCCTTAGTTAAAGGAATTTTGATAAAAACATGATTTAGGGACAAAATTGTAAAGTTGTAAAATTTATGGAAAATTCTAATTTTTGTAAAATTTATGGATTATTATTATTAAATGTGAAAATTGGCTAGGCTTGGAATAAGGGATAAATTGCATGAATTTCATTTTCCAAGCCTAAGGACGAAATCGTCATTAATTAGAAGTATAGGGGCAAAATGGTACTTTTGTCTAAGATGTTAATTAGGTTGATTTGAATGTAAAATGTAATAAAATGATGATTAAATTCATTTATATAGATCCAGAAAGACCAAACACAGAATTGGATCAAGCAAAAAAAACGAATTAGTAGATTTCGACTCACGAACATTGTTGAGGTAAGTTCGTGTAACTTAATTATGTAATTATATGTTTGAAATGATTGAATGATTTGTATGTGAATGTTGTATTGGCCATGTGTATGAAATCTGCTTGCATATTCGAAAAATACCGATAAAAGTTAAATCCTGTTTAAATGAATAAAATTCGATTGGATACAGGGTTCTGTTTACCGAAATGGTAGTGATCTACATATGTTACAAACATACGATAGCTCGAAAGAGCATCCTGATATAAGCCCTCTCAAGCTTCCCGTTACAATATTCTTGCGAGCATCTTGATAGGTTGTGATCCTGCATATGTTGTGGACACAAACACAGCTCTTTGTGAGTGTCTTGTTATGCGATCGATTGTGATCCTGCATATGTTGCGACACAAACGCAACTTTACATGAGTGTCCCGTTAGTGCTTGCTTGAACTTCCCGTTATATGGGTATCCGGTGCTTTCTGATTAAGTGCTCTTCGAAGCTTCCCGCTAAGTGCTCTCCGGAGCTACCCGATATAGGCTCTTTGTGAGCTTCCAGTTACCAAGCCCGGATAAGCTTCCCATTACATGGCTCAATGAGCTTTCCGTTATAGTGCTTGAGGGAGAGCTTTCTATTTAAGTGCTCTAATAAGTACTCTCGGACATGAATTAACGGATTTCTAATTTGTACAGTTTATGTGTACTACCCTCGTATCCATCGAGATTTCAAATGATTTAACAGGTGAATTTTTTACATGTAGACAAGTGAAAATCAAAATGGAATCAATATCTGAAAAATATATGACATGCATAGAACTTGGAATTTGACGAGCTTATCTTTGTTATTAATATTTATATGAAATGAATAACTAACATGTTTGATGAGATTGTGTGCTTAGGCTATTGCCAAATTGTTTGGATTGCATGTGTATGTTTTCTTATTGTAAAAATGCATGGTAAGTTAATTTCCTATTATACGAACTTACTAAGCACTAAGCACTAAGTGCTTACTCTGTTTTATTTCATTTGCTTTATAGTGATACGAAAGCTCGTTGGATTGGAAGATTGGCAGAGATCACTCACACTATCCATCGGCACTTTTCAGTACAAATCTGATAATAATTATAGATATAATGACATGTATAGGTTTCAATTAGCCAATCTTGGCATACAAATATTTTGGTTGTAAATAGCCATTGCAATGGCTTATGATGAATGTTTTTTGATAAAAATACTTAATTTGGCATGTATGAGACTTGGGTTTTGTATGATTTAAATGTCTTGAAATGGTTAGTGATTATGTTTAAATATTTATGTAAGTGAAAGATGAAATTAGGTGAGGAATAAGGCTTAGAAATAGCCTTATTCTGTCCACACGGGCATGTATCTCAGCCGTGTGTGGCACACAGCCTAGCACATGGGCGTGTAATCTAGCTGTGTATCCCCTGTATCTTAAAATTTCAAAATAGAGTACTTGGAATTAATCACACGGCCTGGCACACGGGTGTGTAACTTGGCCGTATGACCCCTACACTTAATTAAGTTGCAAGTTAAAGAGTTACATGAGTTAGGGACACAGACGTGTGCCCTACCTTATATACCACACGGCCTGAGACATGGGCATGTCACTTGGCCGTGTGAGCCACACGGCTTGACCACACGGGCGTTTGACCCCTGTGCTTAGGAAAAATTTTAAAATTTCACGAAAAATTCTCTGAGTTTCCGATTCAGTCCCAACCCGTTTCTAATGTATGATTTGGGCCTCGATGGCCCATAGAAGGGACGATATGGTTAAATTAATATTAATCTCTGGTACGATAATGAAATAACAGAAAATATCTGAATATGATCTGTAAACTCCGGTAATACTCCTAAACCCTGTTCCGGCGATGGATATAGGTTAGGGGTGTTACAGTAGCACTATAGGAAATTAAGCTTTTAGCAGTGTTTTTAGTGTCATTTGGACAAAAAACGCCGCAAATGTTATACATTAGTGGCGCTAACTGAAAAACACCGCAATAAGTAAAGCAATAGCGTCTTTTATGAGAAAAACGCCACAAAAGATAAATTAGTAGCAACGTTTTTCTCATAAACACCGCAAAATGTTAGAACTATAGCGACATTTTTCTGGTAAACACCGCAAAAGATAAACAATAGCGACATTTTTTCATAAATGCCACAAATATGTATTAAATTTTAGCAAAATGGCACCGTTTTGTTAGCCCTGAAATACTTTAGCTTTTCCTCAAAATATATCCCTCTCTAAAATCCGTACTTCTTTTTCTAGACCCTTCTTTTTTTCCCCAATTTTATTTCCCCAAATTAGTTCCTCTCCCCGAAATCTCTAAGTTTTTCCCCAAACCCTTTTCTTTTTTTCCCCAATTTTATTTCCCCAAATCAGTTCCCCTCCCCGAAATCTTGAAACTTTTTCCCCAACTTCTGTTGCATTGTCGTCGACCGTCCTTTGCTTTATCGGCATCAACAATCCTCTACTGCATCGCGGTGTAAGTTTTTATTTTTTTCATTTTGTTTGTTTGTTAATTTTTTTCTCATGTTTCAAATCCTAACCCACAACAACAGCAACCCAGAAAAGAGAGAGAGACAAACAGACGAGACAAACCCAGTAATCTAGTAATTTTTCATTTCATTCTATTAATTTTTTATATCTATTTTTTTAAATTTCAGATAATGTTCTTAATTTGGTTGAATTTTACGAGTTGGGATTGCAATTTTTTAGGGTTTTTATGGGTTATTTTTTGAAGTATAATTGATTATGATAAGTTGAAATCTCTTTGTTCTTTGATTATTTTGTTGATTTCTTTTTACAAAATTTCAATCATGCTCTTATATTTGCATTCTCTTTTTTTTTTCTTTTCTTTTCCTTTCTTCTGTCTTTTTAGAATTGAAATCTTTTAATCTATTAATGGATTGATATATGACTGTTAGATATTGAGAAACGAATTGATATATGGATTAATTAATTATTTTTAATCAAACATTTTTCTTTAGATTTTCCATTTTTCATGAAACTGAAAACTGTGAATGAGACCTATAACTTGCAGGCTTGGTCACATCCTAAAGTGCCAAAGTGCAAAGAAAAGGTTTCACGTGACCTGATAATTCTTGTACAATACAATTATTTCTTCTATATAGTTGGTACTATATAGTTAGGTTTAGAGCATAATGGAGAGAAGTAATCATTTAAAAAAGATAATAAAAAAATACATATTTGCAGTTTGATTAAATTTTATTTATTATAAAAAAAGTGCAATTATTTAAAACAACCATAATCAAGAACAATGCTCCTCAAAGTTTGAGACACAATCAACCATTATTTAGTTTCTATTTGTTTTATACAGTTAATTGAAAAGTATACTATTTTATGCATTGGTATATGATTGTTTGATATCAATTATGCATGGTAACTTTATATTATACACTTTTTAGCTTACATGTAGTATTGCTTTTCATTTGATGGATTCTTTTGGTTCAAATTTATAAAGGATGAAATTGAAATTTTGGGATAGGAATGAGTAGTAGCTAATAATAATAATAAGTACAATATTATAAAATGAAGAAGAGGGACAGAGGGCAGTGAATTTGGAAGGGAGAGCAGTGGTCTACTATTTTACAGTTGTATTCATTTAAGAATTGTTGGTCTTATTCAAACTCTTATTCTGACTATTGAATGCCATATGCTTTGACCTTTAGATGCACTATCTATTGAAAGAAATTGTAAGGAAGTCGATTGCTGAAACACAGGTAGATAGTTCTTGCTGCAGTATTTTGCATATGATATATGAACATTTTAAGTCTTGGAAACGGAAGTTAGCTAATTTTTTTTTTAATTATCTTGTGGTTTTCTTGGTTGGCCAATTAGTATTGAAGAATACAAATTAAATATTATTTATGAAACATGGCAAGAATCTAAGCAAGAAAATAGATGATAGGTTGTTTTCTGCCAAGTTGCAACTTCTGTGCCATAATTTAAGTGTCTTTAGTTTTCAAATAAGAGGAAGAGTTTTCATCAATAGTTTAATCTATATGGTTAAAATGAAAGCTACTGTCAAAATTGTATAAAAACCAGAGTTTCTCAAGCTGAAATTATTTGTATAGCTGATATACATATACAGCATGGCAAAGGTGTCAGAGCCTGAATCTGGGATAGTAGCTAAGACTTGAAGGTTAAAATAGTAAGTCAAAAAATAAGAGCTAAAAAATAAGCACTCCTTTGTCATCAATAATCATGCTGGGTTTTTCAGTTATCTAATACATGTTTTTGATAGAAAAGTGTTGAAGTTTAGAACCATACATGTACTATTAAAGGTTAGCCCTTTAAAAAAAGAGATTATATATACATATACAATATGAATTAGTGTAAAAAGAAAAACAGTGGTTGAAGTTGAGCAGGTGTAGACAATATTTCATTCTGTATACATCTCTCTTTCTTGCTATCTGGTGCCCTTCTGTTTTTCAGCTGGTGTTCCATGCACCATAGTTCCTTTCAAAGAATGAAAATTGAAGCTTTTTCTTTCCATCTTTCTTTGTTTAGGTTTTTTTTAATACATTTGGAGCTTCATAAAGTTGGCACAAGTGCTGACTGATGGTTGCTGGAGCTATTTGAATGTTGCCTAATATTCATTTCTTACTTCTAATGCTGTAACTGTTTCAATTGAATTTTGATCCCTTCTTTGATTGCTGACCATTCTGAAATAGGGTTTGTCTTCCTTTTTAATCAACAGACTCCTTTCATTTTTAATGGACAGCAAGGCAACAAAATCTGCCTTCATTCATATTCTCCATTTTATTTTTTTTAAGTATGTTATGAAAAATAATACAAATTATATATTTTGTTTACTGATAATGCATCAAATAATGAAATATGAATAGAAAATGCAAATAATACTTCTTTAATTAGATTTTTGATTGAAATAAATGACTAGTTTTAACAATATATGTTTTTAAATTTTATATAATTAATTGTTGCTTTTTCCATGTTATGTGAATCTATTTAATGAGATTTATAGATATATAAGTTTCAATTAGCTATGATTTAATTTCACATTTGTCAACAATTGAAACAATATTGAGTACATTGTTAGGAGTTTCTCTTCAAATATAGCATGTAACTTTATATCATATTTATAAAATTAAAATAAAAAAACTTATTTACTAAATATTGGATATTTCTAATGCATTTTAAATAGTGAATTTCTTACACATTTTACCTATTTTTAAATTTTTACTATCTCTTGAATCTATTTTCAGATGCCCATATTTAAGTTAGCACAATAATTGAGAAATTTTTAAAATATATTAAATTTTATGACAAAAATGCTAGTAAATTATAGATTTATGGTAAAAACATGTTTGCCCAAATATTTGAAAAATGACTTCTCAAATTTAAAATAAAATAAAATAAAATTGTGAGATGAATTAACTAAATAACTTTTATTGATAAAATGTTACAAAATTAAATAATTGTGTTAATTAATTTTGACTATATCGGTGGGACCTTTTCTTTAAAAGAGAATAATTATTTTATTTTATTTTTAAATTAAATTAAATTCTTACAATATGAGTCTTATTTAAAATTTTAATAATCTGACTCATTAAATTAATTAGTTGAAAATCAAATTAATCTTTTAATTATATATAAAAATGTGTTAGATCAATTATTGATTTCATTAATTTTTTTAAAAAATATATAATTTAATCTAAATTGTAGGTGTAAAATAAAATACTTAATTTCACTATGCATTCACCAATTTGCAATTTTGCATATGCATCTAACTGCTCGTAATTCAATGAATTTAAATAACATGAATTAATATATATTAATGTGAAATTATCTTATCATTTATTTATTATTTTTTTTATTAAAACAGTGAATTGGATCCCTACAAAAGAAGTATTCCATAGGATCATTTGAATTGCCTAATCAAACAACTCCATTTTAAGCTCTCCTTAATTGCACTTGTAAGTACCTCGTTTTACTTACATGTTTTAATTTAATATAACATTATTTTTCAGATAAATCTATGTTAGTGATTTGAATTAAGGCATAATAGCTAGCTTACATATCTCCTTGTGATATTATTATTTTAGGTTAAATGTGTTCATTTAATTATATAAGTAACACATTTCTTATTTTTTTAAGATATAAATAAACAAACATAAATAGTAATAAACAAATTATAAATAAATAAAAGAAACACATAAACAATAATAGTATAAATTATATAATTAAAATTAGAATTAGAATTGAAATTTGACTTAAATCTATTTAGAACACTTAAGTAATCATATTATAAACATGAATTAAATCTATTTAGAACACTTAAGTAACCATAATTTATTGTCAACTTTTAGACTTCAAGAACTACGAAATGGATAAGAGTTTGATGGATTTGTCAAGGGTAAGCAACGATTATCAAAATGTAGCACAAACTTTTCTAAATTTTGCATTTCAAAATGCAAGCCAAGAGAATATGATTCTTTGCCCGTGTAAGAAGTGTGGCAACATCAATTAGCATATTCGTGAAGTTGTCTACGAGCATCTAATTATTGATGGCTTTATTCGGGGTATAAAAAATATATTTTCCATGGAGAGTGTACACCTCATAGAACCTCTTTAACGATTAATCTGGCTTATCCTCATAAAGAAGATGACATAGAAGGTATGTTGCGGGATGCATTTAATATGCATAGTCATGGGTTGCAATCGTTTCCACCTGAAATTATTGCATCCGATGATTGTGATATTGGTGGAAATGCTTTTACCGAAACGGGAAGAAGTGCACTTGATGAAGAGCCAAATGGAGAAGCAGTGAAGTTCTAAAAGTTAATGAAATGAATAAAGAACTTTATGAGGGATTGAAATTCTCAAAACTGTCTTTTTGCATTCGTTTTTTTCACTTAAAATGTTTAGGAGGGTGGACTAGAAACTCTTTTATGCTGCTGTTAGAGTATTTGAGAGATATGTTTTGTTTGCAAAAATCTCTCATTCATACAAAGATATGAAGAAACTAATAAAGGATTTAAGCATTGGTTACGACAAAATTCATAGTTGCCCAAATGACTGCATGTTGTATTGAGGTGATTGGAAAAACCAATAGTCTTGTCATGCTTGTGGTAAATCTCGTTTGATGAATAGGAATACAGAAGATATGAATGAGGATGAAGGTGAGGCACAGTCAAGAAAGAAGCCAGTAAAGATTTTATGATCATTTCCACTAATACCAAGGCTTCTAAGGCTTTTCATGTCATTAAAGACAGCCAAGCCTATGAGGTGGCATCATGATCAATGAATCGATGATAGATTATTAAGGCATCCTACAGATTATTTAGCTTGGAAATCATTTGACAGTAAATTTTTAAGCTTTGCAAGCGATCCTCGAATTGTGAGGCTTGGGCTAGCATCTGATGGATTTAATCTTTTTAAAATTATGAGTACTTTGTACAGTATTTGGCCTATAGTGCTTGTTCCTTACAATTTACCTATGTGGATTTGCATGAAACGATCTTCTTTTATCTTATCTATGATTATCCCTAGAGAGAAATGTCTCAGGAATGATATTGACATTTATATGCAGCTATTTATTGAAGAGTTGAAACAGTTATGGGCGGATGTTAAAACATATGATGTCTTGAGAAAGGAGAACTTTTATTTACGTGCAGCTTTATTGTGGACTATTAATGATTTCTCGACTTATGCCAATTTATCTGGTTAGAGTACCAAAGGACGTTATGCTTGTCTTTGTTGTGCGGCGCAAACATGTTCAAAGTGGTTATATAATGGGAAGAAGTTATCTTATATGGGGCATCGTCGGTGGTTAGATGAAAATCATAGATTTAAACATTAGATGACTCTATTTGATGGTACTGAATAGTTCAAAGAAGTTTTTGAGCAGACCATTGGATTTGAAATCTTGATCATGTTAAAAGATATTAATTTTAGTTATGGAAAGATGAATCAACCACCCAACACGCAAACAAAGAGAAGACCGAGGGAGGCGTATGTTGACGATGTTGACCTGCCGAGTGATGATGAATCGAATGAAGAGAATGATCCTAATGAGGCGAAATTGTGGAAAAAAAGAAGTATTTTTTTGAGTTGCCTTATTGGGAGCATCACATTTTGCGACACAATCTTGATGTCATGGATACTGAAAAGAATGTTTACGAGAACATCATCGGGACAATTTTGAATGTCGACAGGAAATCGAAAGGTAATCTTCAGAGTTGATTTGATCTAATTGACATGGGAATTCGACATGATCTTCATCCCCAATTACTTCTAAATGGAAAATCTCGGTTGTCGCCTTCTATTTTTACAATGTCGAAGAAAAAAAAGAAGTGTTCTGCATGGTGTTGAAGGATATAAAGGTCCTAGATGCGGATGCATCAAGTATATCTTGATGTGTGAGTCTTAAAGATCGAAGACTATATTCCCTAAAATCACATGATTATCACATCTTGATGCAAGATTTACTGCCAGTTGTTTTACGGTGTTGTATGCTAAAAAATGTGATGTCTTGTATAATTGAACTATCCAATATAATTAAAGCTATTTGTGGCAAAGTTTTGATTGTTGAAGAACTTGAGAAAGTATAAGATCGAGCCACCTTGACTTTATGCAACTTGGAGAAGATCTTTCCACCTTTTTTCTTCACTATTGTGGTACACTTGCTAATCCATCTCTCTCATGAAGAAAAACTTGGTGGACTGATTTTCTATTAGTGGATGTATGCTATAGAGAGGTGCTAATTTATTTGCAAATTTTTCATTCATTCATGAATATACCTTTAATTACAACTTTTGATAATATTGTATATCGTGTTTAGGTTCTTATGCAAATTGAAGTCTTATTGTCGTAATAAGCGTTATTCAGAAGGATCAATTGCTGATGGTTACTTGACAAAAGAGTGTATGACTTTCTGCTCTAGATATTTAGAAGATGTTGAAACAAGACTGAATAGACCAAGTAGAAATGTTGGGCTCACTAATCATAACTTAGCTGAAACTTATTTATTTCGAAGTTATGGACAACCAATCAGTAAAGTTGAAATTGCACACTTAGATGATAGATCTTAGGTACAAGCACATCGATATGTTCTTTTCACCACGATTCAATTGAACCATTACGCAATTTAGTTTTAGAATTTGATAAATATTCATCCTTTTAATTTGTTTATCTTTTAACTAAGTAATCCATTTGTTAACATAGTGAGTACAAACAAGTCTTGAGATCTCATTCACGCTTCCAAAGATTACAACATCGAGAGATTCATAAGTTATTCACAGAATCTTTTCATGAATGGCTAGGGCAAATGGTATACAGCTGAAGCTTTCATTGACAAATAAGAATGTTTTTGTATAACATTTATAATTAATCAACTTACTTTCAATTCAATAGGTTTAGAGTGGAAAGGACGTCAATGTAGTAGCATATTATGATCTTGTTATTGACTACCACCTGAGAAAAGCTAATGTTGCGGCGGATGCACTCAGTTGAAAATCATCATTGTTTGCACTTCGAGCAATAAATGCTCATTTGTCTATCAATGAAGATATCTCTGTATTAGCAGAATTGAAAGCAAAACCTAAGTTCATTCAACGAATTCGGGAGTTCAAGATGATGACCCAAAATTGGTATTAAAAAGACATATGGTTTGAGACAATTTGAGTTCAGAATATACTATGGATGATAGTGGTATGTTACATTACCATAATAGAATTTGTGTTCCGAATAATTCGGACTTGAAACATGATATTTTATCTGAAGCTTATAGCAGTATGTATTTCATTCATCCGAGTAGTATGAAAATGTATTGTGATTTGAAAAGAATGTACTAGTGGTCGGGTATGAAACGGGAAGTCTGTAAATTTATGGCAAAGTGTTTCATTTTTCAGCAAGTGAAAGCAGAGCATCAGGTACCAACTGGTTTGCTACAACCTGTTATGATTCTTGAGTAGAAATGGGAACATGTCACGATAGATTTTGTATCCAAATTACTTGTGACTCCAAAAAAGAAAGATTCGATCTGGGTGATTGTGGATAAATTGACTAAGTCAGCGCATTTCATTCCGGTCAAAATAGACTTTTCACTTGAGAAGTTAGCAGAATTATATATGTCCGAGATTGTGAGGCTACATGGGGTTCCAACCTCCATTATTTTGGATTGGGATCCGAGTTTTACATCGAGATTTTGGAGTAAACTACAAGTAGCTTTGGGTACAAAGCTAAATTTCAGCACTGCATTTCATCCGCAGACTGATAGGCAACCAAAGCGAGTGATTCAGATTTTAGAAGATATGTTGAGGTGTCGTATACTCGTGTGTTTTTAAAAGTTTCCCCATAGAAGAAAGTATTGTGGTTTGGCAGAAAAGAAAAATTAAGCCTAAGATTTATCGGGCCATATGAAATTATAGAAAGAATTGGTCCTGTGGCTTATCAGTTAGCCCTGCCTTCAGAACTTAAGAATATTCACAATGTATTTCATGTGTCTATATTGCGACAGTACAGGTCAAATCCCTCACATGTAATTCTGCACACAGAAATTGAACTGCAGCCGGATATGACTTATTCAGAGAAACTAGTGAAGATTTTAGCTCTAGAAGTTAAAGAACTACGAAATAAACAAGTACCGTTAGTTAAAGTGTTGTGTCATCGACATGGTTCGGAGGAGGCTACCCGGGAAACAGAAGAATAGATGAGATCACAGTATCCGAACTTATTCTCAGGTAACAAATTTCGAGGATGAAATTTCTTAAAAGGGGAGAGTTGTAACAGCTCAACTTTTAGTAGTGTCAGAAACAGAGATTTGAGATCACTAAAATCTGACAAATAAGCTCATAAAATTTTATTAGTTAGTATTTATGAGTTAATTGAGGAATTAGAAAAGTTAAGCATTAAAGATTTATGATAAAAGAATTTAATTGGGTAAATTGGGTTAAAGCGAGGAATCGAGACCTCGATTTCATAAATTAAGCCATAAATAATTTTATAAATATTTACAAAGTGTTAGTGAGTTAGTATTAAAGTTTCGTTAGAAAATTTTAACGTTTTGATAGTTAATTAATTAAAAATGACTAAATTGAAAAGGTGCAAAACTTAATAAAATGATTAAATAGTCTAAGTAATGAATAAGGAAAGACCAAAAAGGCAATTAGACACTTATTGGAAGCTAAAACCACATGTGCAGGAAAAAAATCTTAAGATTTTATGAGTTAGGGGCAAAATGGTCATTTGAGAATTAGGGTAAAATAAAAACAAGTGACTAAATTAAAAATCTAGAGATTGCTTCATTTTTCTTCAACCAAAAACACCATTAAAGACTCCTTCTAAGCTGGTCTTTCATGCTCTTACTATAAGTAAGTTCAATTCTTGATTATTTCTTGTAATTTTGTGATTTTGATACTTTTGCAACTAGGGCCAATTATTTAATTAATTAGTTTTTTATTTTATTAGTGATTTTGAAAGTTGTCATGGATAAGTGCTGGAAGTTTATAATGAGTTGGCATGAAATTGAAGCTTTAATGTTATTATGTGATGATTTTATTAAGTTATTTCAATAGAAATTGATATTTAAGACTTAATTGTGAAAGATTTTGAAATTAGGGTTTTGTGTTAAAATTCTAAATTTCAAAGGTTGAGAAATGATCTATAATGGTTAGATAAAGTGTTAAATGAGAAAAAGAAACTCAATTAATGGGTTGTTTGAGCAGGGACTAAATGGTAAAAACTGTAAAGTTTGGGGTAAAAATATAATTTCAAAAATTAAACGACATGAATTGTGAAGTAGAGTAGAATTGAATTAAATAATAATTAATAAATGGTTCTATAATTACAGATTAAGAGCCCGAAGATGAACGGGGAAAAGAAAAAATAGTAGATTAGTCCCTGAATTGTTGCAACTTTTACAAATTAGCTCAGGTAATTTCATATGGTTGAATTTAATGATTATTTGTAAATTTTTGGGAATTTTATGATATGCTAATTCATATATTTGCTATTGAATTGAGAAAATTGTAAAAGAATGAAAATTGATTTAAAAGTTCAAATTGAATAGAACGCATGATTGAGTACTTTTGTTTAGTGATAAAAGATGTGAATATGTGATTCTGTATAAGACCATAGTTGGGCTATGGCATCGGTATGTGACTATGTGATTCCGTATAAGACCATAGCTGGGCTATGGTATCAGTGTGTGAATATGTGATTCCGTGTAGGACCATAGCTGGGCTATGGCATCAGTATGTAACTATGTGATTCCGTGTAAGACCATAGCTGGGCTATGGCATCGATATGTGAATATGTGTAAAACCATAGTTGGACTATGGCATCGAGAAAACGAAGTACTCAATTCCGTAAGATGTTCTCTAATTTGACAAAGTTTTAGTAATTATCATTTGGATTTATATGATAGATTTTAGTGAACATTGAAATTGAGCTCAAACAAGTAATTTCATCATTTGGATATTGTGTATGGCAGGAAGTGTTATTAAATTACTTGTTTTTGAATTGTTATGCAAGTTTGGTAAGATTTATGTTAAATTCCTATGAACTTACTAAGCTTCTATAAGCTTACTTTTGTGTTCTTAATGTTCTTTATAGATTGACGTGAATTCGGAGGATCGGATCAACACATCGAGTCACACTATCTAGATTACTTTGGTATATCTTGTTTAACAACTTTTGATTTATATGGCATGTATAGGGTTGGGTTGATAATGAAATAGTTTGAATTGAGATGGTAAGACTTGAATGATTAAGTATGTATTATAACTTGATGTGTTGGATATGCTAGATCATATATAATGCATATTTTGGCTTGATTTGGTTGATTGATTGGGTTATATTGGTATATAAATATGTTTATGAGTAGGTTGGCAGTGTAAAGGTGAGAAGGTGGCCTTAAATAGCCTATTTTCGTCCACATGGGTAGACACACGGGCTTGTGTCTTGGCCGTGTGTGACACACGACCTAATACATGGGCATGTGTTTTGGCCGTGTGTCCCCTGCACCTTAAATTTGAGAAATAGAATGCTCAGAGTTAAGCATACGGACAGAGACACAAGCGTGTGTCTCAGCTATGTGAGGTACACGGCCTATAACATGGGCATTTGATAAAGCCATGTGAAACCTGCACCTAAATTGTGAAAATTAAATTAACCACACGGCCTAGCACATAGGTATGTGACTTGGCCGTGTGACTTCAATTTATTCATGGGTTACAAGTCAGAAAGTTACACAGGTTAGGGACACGGGCGTGTAAGCCACACGACCTAACCACATGAGTGTGTCCCTCACTACACGGGTGTGTGACTCCTTATTTAAGGAAAATTTTGAATTGTTGCAAAAAATTTCCTGAGATTCCAATTTAGTCCCGATTCGATTTTAATACATGTTTTGGCCTCGAGGGCCCACGTAAGGGACGTTATGATTGAATTCGAAAGATGAATAGTAAATGACTTAAATTATCAGAAATTGTTCTATAATACTCCGGTAATACTCCGTAACCCTGTTCCGACGACGAATACGGGTTAGGGGTGTTACACGGGTTGGTACATTGTACTCTGTAACATCCCTAAAGACTTGTTTGATATGGGTAATGGAAGTAGAGATGACATCGACGAAAGATTAGAAACTTTACCTTTTCCAGAACAAAACTTAAATGAAGCTATCCCTAGTAGTAGTACACAATATCAATGGGTTCACCAGGATGTGGATAAAGATATTTACGAATCGTGATATAGTAAGATTTTACGATTTTTTAATTATATGTAATATTATAATTTAAATCTTGATCTTGTTAAATATTTCAACAATTTTATATGTACTATTATTGTTGTAATTGGTTACTAATATTTCAACTATTTTATGTGTATTGCAGATAATATGCCTAGAAAAAGATTGCGAAATCTAAGTATTATTCAAAATCCTCCAAATTTGAAAAAAATAAATAGTGAACAACAAACTGCTATTGGATCTTCGAATGTTCCGAATATAGCTGACGAGCCTGTAGAAATTCAAAATAATGTTAACTTTAATTTACATACATGTTAACTTTTATTATTGATTTTTGTTTCAAATTCTTATATTAACATATACCATATTTTTAGTTGAAAGTGGTGAGAGGCGCAAAACTTGAGGACGTACGCTGTTAAAGGATTTATACAATCTAAATTCTGTCGAACATGTCAAAGTAGCTAGAAACAGTCATGGTCAACCTATTGGATCAGAAGCTCGACTTTTAGCAGGATACTTGGGCATTATAGCACGAAATACCAATTTGTTGCAAATCAACTACGAGTCATGGCATCATATGCCTGATAGTAACAAAAATCAAGCTCTCGATAATATTAAGGTAATAACATGAATATAATTTATAATACTTTGGTTTAAGTTTCATTTATATTTATTTTCTAAACTTGTATTATTTGCAGGAGAGATTTGATTTAGAGGTCTCGGATAATTATGTGAAGAAGGCATTAGGAAAGAAATGGAGAGACCATAAAAGTACTTTAAAGAAGGAATATTTTAGGAAAAATATAAGCGTCGAAGAGAAATTGCGAAATGTCCCGTCGAGAATGCTGAAGTACCAATAGGAAGATGCGGTTAGATTTTGAAATTCAAAGAAATGAGAGGTATTACGTACTTCCAAACTCTTATAATTATTTTGGTTTATAGTATTTACTATATACATAATAATCATTTCATAATGTAGGATCGTGAGCTAGTTGGAACTATAAGTAGGTAAAAACAAACGCTTACAACTAGGTCAAAAAGTTTTGTTTGTGTATCTGATAACGAGGTATTTTGAATTTATTAATTGTATCAAATATTAATTATTTTTTACTAAAAATATTTTTCCTACTATATTGTAGGAACTGTCGTCTGGTCAAAAAGTTGGACGCCTTCAACTTTTTGACATTACATATAGAAAGAAATATGGATCTCCTATGACTACTGAAGTTGTAGAAATTATGGTATATTTACTTAATAAAATTTAAATTATTTTAAATATTTATCATGTTTAATTATAATGGTTTAATTTGTCATTTGTAATGCAAATAATGTCAAGTTATGTTGCATTTGTTTGATTATATATTTCGTTTCTAACTCATTGATTGATTTATTAGGAGAAACTAAAGGATAAAAGGGCAGAATATGAAGCGATTGCTTCAAGTGATAGTTCTGTTAATCTGGATGACATTGATAATCGAATTATTACTGAAGTTTTGGGTCCTGAAAGGTATGGTCAGGTTCGAGTTCAAGGATCTTTTGTTAACCCAACCCAATATTTTGGATCCAGCTCGCAGCAATACATGCCTTCGGCGAATCAGGCTCAAGCTGAAGTTTAGAGGTTAAGAGACGAGATTGCTCAAATGCAAGCGAGCACAGTTGAGCAAATTGCTCAACTTAAAGCGGAGGCAGCATCAAAAAAAGCAGAGGCTCAAAGAAAATATGATGAACTCCAGCTACAACTTAAAATGAAGGCAGCAGCGAGGGAAGTAGAGGCAAGCAGAAAATATGACGAACTCTAGCTACAACTTCAGAATATGATGAAGATGTTTTAGCAGTCGCAGAATCCGCCATCTTATACTTTTGTTTTCTTATTGTGAGAATATATTAACAATATAACTTTTGAATATAATATATTTTGTTATTTCATTTATTAATTTAGATCATATACATATTTCTTTCGTGATAGTATCATTTAGTTTGAAGTTTTTGGTTGGATTTGATGTTACAGTATATTATGTTGAAAATTTGGGTTCTGTATGAATTAAAATGGTTTGATAAAATCTGCTAAAATTAGTGTCGTTTGTGAGAAAAACGCCGCTAAAGAACATGTTTTTTAATTAGCAGCGTTTTTAGTAAAAGCGCCGCTAAAAGTCATGTTTTATAATAACATTTTCCTGCATAAACGCCGCAAAATTTTGCGACATTTTTTGCGTCGCTTATCAAAACGCCACAAACTATTTTAGCGGCACTTATAAGCGCCACTATAGGGCAAAAAAAAACGGCTAAAAACATGTTTTGCTGTAGTGTAGTGACGCACCTTCTATTTGGACTTTATTCACAACCGTCAACACTCACTTTGAATTTTTGAGGTATGTTTTGTTAAAAGATCTTTTTTGGGGAGCTTTATTACTAGGACTCGAGTGATGAAAAATCCATGGTTGTTCGGTACCAACCACCCACATCTTTAACTAAGAAATGGGTAATATATGTTTCAATACTAATGGCAAAGGGTGCATGCTAATGTAAGAAAAAAAAAACCAATAATATTATGAGAGAAATGAAACTGTAGAGTTGAGATTCACTGTAATTTCCCTTGTGCCTGCAACTTCATTTCGTTTCTCAAAACTGTTCAATTCAGTAATCTTTAGCATGAACTTTCTATGGCAAATGTTGGATTTTGAAACTGGGCATCGCTTATCTCTCTTTCGATTAATATATATGATATTTGTTCTGCAATTTTGATTATATATATAAAGAAGAACCAAAGTTGATAATCTGCAACATTTTGGGCATCATAGGTTAAGGAATTGAACTTGTTTAAGTTTGATACGGATCCTTGTTCAAGATCAGAAGTAGAAGGTTTGATTTAACTTGCCAAAGGTTTCAGTTTGGTCTTTATTAATCAGTTACAATAATAATAAAGTATAATTAATTTGGTTTATAAAATTTTGTTTTTAAATTAATTTTGAAGTTTTATAATGTAAAAAAAATTAATATATTTAAAATATTAGAAAGACGGATGATCCAATGAATCAAAAGCAGTACTATTAGCATTAAATGGTGTTATTACAGATGGTCATGTTTTTGTTACTAGAGATCCCACTCCAAACTAATGCTAATACAAATCTTCAAGCAACCCTTTCCGAAGAAATACTTCTATCCCAAGTGAAATGAAGTTGCAGTTTGGACCCTTTGTGTTTCTGTCATTAATTCAGTTAAAAACAATAATAAAAATATTATTACCTAGTTGCTGCTGCTTCTTCCATATTCTTCACTAAAAATCTATTCCCTATCTTCTTTTTCTTTCTTTTTTGTTAATTATTATTATATCAAAATACCTTTAATTTGTGTGCAGGGGCTTCTAGTTTAAGTCTAAACAATGGTTGACGTTATTTTTTTTCTCAAGATATCTAAATATTAGGTGATCGATTATTAAGTTTCGTGATTCTAAAATTTGTAAAGTTGACAAAATTAATTAATGATCAGTGACCAAAATTCTAAATAGCAAAATGTTAAATATTTTTAGATTAAATTATTCAAATATTGACCTAATTATGTTTGTGATTTTATTTTGGTCATTTAATTTTGTATTTATTTTAATATTATAAATGTATTTTAATTTATTACATAATTCGGTTAATTTTTAATATGTTTTATACTTGATTTAACTAAAAATAAAAAAAATATATAAAAATTTCAGTTAATTTAGTTAACCGACCAAATTAATCAAAAAAGTTCGATTCGATTATTTTTTAAAAAAAATTAGTTAATTCAGTTAACAATTAAGGGTTTAAAAGGGTCGGTTAATTCTGTTAATGCCAGTTCAGGTTGGTTAACCAATTGAACATTCCCAAAGCTGTAATGGAATAGGGTTGTAATCAGTAATTCAATTGTTTGGTTAAATGGAATGAAATAGAGTTGTAATAGCATTCTTATGTTCGGTTGAATGAAATAAATGTTGTAATAGCATAAGAAAAAAGACTTAGGGTCCATTTGTTTACATGTAAAAGGTTTTACAGTAAACATTTTACAGTAAATATTTTTTGCATTTTCCTGTGTTTGTTTCACAGAAAACAGTTTGGTCAACGAAAAATAACTTACATGTCAACGTAAAATAAACCCCTTTTTTCTGTAAAATGACTTAACCTTTTGAAAAGGGCAAGTCATTTTCCGTAAAAGAGTTCTTCCATAGATAATTTTATTTTTATATAAAAATTAATTTAAATCAAGCTTAATATTATTATATTGATAATAAATTTTATTTTTATTGTTAAAATATTTAAAATATTTAAAATATTATATTTCTCAATATTATTAAACATACATATTTAATTATTTATATGTAGTCATATAATAAATTATTAAATAATAAATATAATTTATTATTTAATATTTCAATTTTATTTTAATAATATGATTCACATATTATTAAAAATATTCAATATTAATATTTTAATAATAAATATTTATTACAATATAAATATATTAATAATAAATTTCTTGTAGTATAAAGGTTAAAATATATCATAAGTCTATGTACACTTTACAAATTTGCAATTTGTTCTTTGTACTTTTATTTTCAAGAATTTAGTCCCTTTACTTTTCAAATTTGAAAATTTATGTCTAATTGTTGACATCGTTAAATTTTTTTGTCAAATTTGTTGATATCACATTTTTAAATAAAAAAAATACTCACTTGATAGTCATGTAATTAAAAAATAACGTTGTGATGAACCTGAATTTAACATAATATTTTTAATATATGAAAAAAATGTAAAATATAAAATTATAGATGAAAATAAATTCAATTAAACAATGAAAAAATAAAAAAATCTGAAATGTCTGTTTCTTTAACTGAAAACAACTTTTATGATATATTTTTAAGAAATTTACTAAACAACAGAAAATATTTACACAGATTCATACAAACACAACAAAATATTAGCTTTTCCAGAAAAGTAAATCATTCTCCAACAATCATTTTCTGGAAGTCATTTTTAGTGAAACAAACGGAGCCTTAAATGACCAAAGTACCCTTAGCAGATTTTTTTTAGGTAGATGATTATTGTTATTATTATTAAATTTTAATAAGAGTATTATTAAATATATTTTAATAAAAATAAAAATAGAAAATTTAATCATATTTTAACATAATTATTATTAAATACTATTTAATAAAATAATATATAATTTAATAACATTAATATAATTATTATTAAAATATGAATTAAAAAATCATACTGCAATACATATTTCATGTGCTAAAATATCATTAGCGAAACAAATAATTTAATTATCTTTTAAAATAAAAAGCAAAATATTTGAAGTAATAAATAGGTTGAGAATTATATTTTACATCCAAACATAATGTTCATATATTAACAAAAAGTTACCTCATGTCATTAGCTTATATGTCATAATCTATATGCTAAATTTAACAACATAAAAAAGTTACAACATTGTAATGACATTCTATCATGTCATCATACTATACAAATATTACATATACAAAAAGTTACCAAAACGTCACCTACACAACCATAATTTTTAATGGTTAGAAATAAATCTTCTCAACCATAATTCTATCATGTCATGAGCATTTGCATTGGATGGTCTGGAATTTTGCTCAACGCGCGGTAGCGCTGATCCTCAGTTAATCCTTCTACTTCACATAAGGTTGGATATAATTTTAGAGCACTTTCTTGAATGACCATTTCTGACCTTTGTTGAATTAGCACTTCACAGCCAATGCTCCTACTTATTTCAAGTCCAACGATCCGTATGTTTTCTGCCAATAACGTGGCTGCATCAATAAATGAAGAAAAAATTTGTTCACTTGCATCAGAAATCTTTTTTTTTCTTTGGAAATGTGAATCATCTTGGTTTCTAGATGGTTGTGGCTGTGTGGTTGAGAGATCCATCTCATCCAAAGGAACATCAGCTTTGCATCCATGGAAGTCACTTCTTTCTTCATGAGTATTTGCAATAGTTACATCCTCAACATCTATTTCTTCAATAATATCAGCGGTTGTTTGAGCATCTTTCCTAGTGACTCGATCTTTTTCATAGCTGACAATAAGTTGGTCAATAAGGAAAACTACAACGTTTGAATTGACCGGCTTCTTTATGACTCTATAAAGCTAGCTGAATGGAGTTCTCTTCTTATAACACCCCTAACTCGTATCCGTCGCCAGAAGAGGGTTTCAAAATATTACCAAGTAACCGTAATCTAAATCATTCATTTCAAACATTTAAAAAAACCATAATATAATTCATCATTAACATACATATATCAAGCATTGCTTCAATTCACCATACCATACTATGGCTTCAAACACAAACACATGTTTACATAAATACTAAATCAACATTACACTTATAACCTCATTTACAATCCATCCACAAAATAACTATCATCTAGACATCCTAGGTACATGCCGACATAAAATATAAACATCACCATATTTGAGTTCATGATCGTTGTTGGATGCTGAATAGGCGATCAAAAGTGAAGTACCTAACCTGCTCACGGAAAAACAAAGCCGTACGTTGAGTAAAACTCAGTGATATTTCTATATTTCGAACATTTAAAGACAAGAGAACACAAAATGCACAATTTTAATTATAAATACATATTAATGACGAAGATCACAACTATAATATGCCAACCTTTTGAATTCATACATATTAGCACATCATTTCATACTACATTCAATTTACACATGCTATCATATTTCATTTGATTAACAATGTCCCAATTCACACAATTACTATATAAATAGCTATTCACATATCCAACCCCATTTCATTTAAACAAGAGCACTATCCATTCCATATTCAATTCATGAGTATATAACTTATATATTCCATGTGTTTACAACATATTTCACATTCCATTTTCAATTCACTATATCACTTCCATTTTTCATACCATGCCATCTCAATATCAGTTATAGAACTTTATTATTTATTTACCCCTATTAACACGATTCGGACTCAGACAGATACACGGATCCAACCAATACACCACTTTGGCACCTAGTGCCTCATTGGATAAATCCGAAGTAGTAACTGCGCCCAGCGCTATATAAATTGACACCCAGTGTCTCATCAGTTAAACCGAAGTAAATTGGCACCTAGTGCTCCATCGACTCGAAGTCGAATAAATCCCTAAACTCTTCCTATCCTATGGCATACCATCTATATCCGACTCAGCCGATACAGTTAATAGGGTTCCAATTCACTTTCCAAATACAACAAATATCTAATTATCATATTTGCACATTATCACATTTACACATATATTCATTTCAATTCAAATAATCAATACATTCATAATATATATACTAATTCAATCCACTTCAATCAACTTTAATTCAGTTCAATATCAAAGTGCCAAATACTCACCTCAACCACTTACCATATGCATTAAATCAAAATACAACAATTAGTAACTAGGTTCGGATTATAGAAATACAAATCGTGGATTCCAAGCTATTCGACGTTAATTTTATCCTTCCCCTTTTTAGTCAAGGATTTTGGTACGATGTTAGCTACAAAATTAAAAGAATTAAAATTTATCAATACAACACAATTCAATTTCATATTGAATATTTCAATTTTTACTCAATATTTGTCTAAATTTGAATTTAGTCCCTAAACCGAGACTAATTTTTATTCTTTACATTTAATTCTGTATTTTCATACAAATTTCACTTTAAAATAAATTTAACTCTTTATTTTCACTTAAACCCCTAAGTTTTAATTTTTCACAATTTAGTCCCTATTACTCAAAATTTACAATTTATTTTACAATTTAATCCTTTTTCATTTCTAGCCTAAAAATCCATCAATTTAATCCCTAATACTAAAACTATCCAACATTAACAACATTTAAAATATTAACAATTGCTAATATTTCAACATAGGTGGGGTACTAGGTAACGGGATTCCAAAAACATAAAAATTACAAGAAAATGGACTAATTTGACTAACTAATTGAACTTTGAACCTTAGAAACCCTAAGGCCATGCTTTCTCATTCCTTTTTTCTTTCTTTTCTTTCTTTTCTTTCTTTCCTTTTCTTTCTTCTTTTTACTATACTAATTATTATTATAAAATACATATATACATTTAACTTAATAATTAAGATTTCTTAATATTATAATATATTTTTATAACATATGTCGTCTACTATACATATATATAGGTATAATTACTACATTGGCCCTTTAATTAATTTTTAATTTATAATTCAACTTTTAAATCAAAAGCAATTTAGTCCTTATACCTAATTACTTTTAATTCATGTAAATTCACTTAACTGAAACCTAATTAACTACACAACTAACTTTGTAAATATTTATTAAAAATATTTACAAGTCCGATTTACGGAAATGAAGTCTTGGGAATATACTTTCCAACACCCCTAATTATCGGGTAGTTACACTTCTTTTCTCTAGGGTTTCTGCAATATAGGAAAAAATAAAGGAAGATGATGATAGAATTCGTCTTTGTTTTAGTTTAATTAAAATGTAATTACAACTTTGCCCTTTTTAATTTCACTTGATATTTTAGCTAAAATAAAGTCAAAAGTGTCCACTCACCTCTACAATGGTGTAATTACCATTTAAGTACCTTCCTTTACTTATCAATTATCATCTTGAACCTTTAATTAATGGAACTAAACTTTTACAACTTTTACAATTCAGTCCTATATACTTAATTAACTATCAAAACGATAAAATTTCTTAACCAAACTTTAATACAACACTAATGACCTTATAAATATTATCTAATTAATATTTACGAATCGACACATTAGAGTTGTGGTCCTGAAACCACCATTTTTGACACCACTGAAGAATAGACTGTTATAAAAGAAGCAAGGGAGGTTAGGACTGAGAGTGGCTATCGGGCTGAGTGAAAGCTTTTTTGAGGTGAGAAAATAGAAGGGTAAAATAGACTTCTTTAGCCACAAATCAACTATTCAGTGGAGATGAAATGGAATAGGAATGCCCCATATTCCCTATACAATCTCGTAATGTAACAGACCCGTAATAGGCATTCCACTTAACTAAACAATGCTTTGTGGTAGGCCCATAGGATTGAGTTGTAATGGCTATGCCATTACATTCAACCAAACATGGCATTAGTGGTCTTTTAGAGAATAGTATTATTATTTTGGAAACCTCTATAGCTTTACAATCTATTAATGGTCTTTTAGTGAGTGGTGAGGTCACCCTCACAATCTTCGTATTGGATTGGTTCTTTTCACATGTGTCCCGATAGAGACTGATTCTCCACATACAATTTAGTTGAAGGTGGAGTTGTACGTATGAGGAATAGTTCACCTACTATGGTAATCGATATTGGTACTGTTTAGATCAGGATGCACGACGAGACAATTAGGGTACTGTTAGATCTCAAACATGTGCCTGACTTACAGAAAAATCTCATCTCCTTGGAAAATTTAGAGTCTAACAGTTGTAGAATTAACATCGAGTCAAGCGACATTAAGGTATCTCATGGGGGTCTCATTTTGATGAAATGTAAAAAGATTGACAACATATTTATGTTCTAAAATAATCTACTGTGACTGGTGAAACAAGACGTTCCTCGTTTATTAAGTAATTGAGGTTGACTCGTTTGATGTAGAGACAACTTGGTCATTGGATGAGAAAACGTATGATTGTTTCATATAAGAGAGATTCTCTTTTGGATGTAAGTTTTAAAAAGATATGGCATTGTATTTGTGAAAATCAAACCCGGACCAGTTTTGATTTGACAGTGCAAATGTCGAAGACTAGAAGTCTTCTAGCTTTTAAGCATAACTTCGAATCAGTTAATATCTTGCATTGTAATAGCCCTAACCCGTATCCGTCACCGGAACCAGGTTACGAGGCATTACCGGACTTATACACTAGCATTTGTACAAAACTGGGTCATAAATTTTTATTCCAAACCTTTTAAATTTCATCATAAAGTCCCTAATATGGACCTACGGGGCCCAATACATGCTTTGAAAGTGGTTCGGGGCTAAATTGGTAACTTTGGAAATTTTTCCTTGAAGATAGGGGCACACGCCTGTATGGCTTGGGACATGGCCGTGTGGCCAGCCCGTGTGACATTTTGACTTGCAATTTCTCAAGAAACAAAAGGCCACACGGCCTGGGCACACGCCTTTATGACTAGGTCGTGTGGTAACCTGATTTTTCACTATTTTTAAGCCATTTTCACACGATTATAATGTACGGCCATGCTTGAAACTCGTGTCCTCCACAAGAACAAGACACACGGCCGTGTCTTTTGCCTGCCTGCTATTCTGACTTCACATTTAGGGATGAAGGGGACACACGGTCACTACACACGCCCTTGGGCTGACCGTATGTCACACATGGCATAAACACACGCCCGTGTGTCTAACCTGTGTGGACAAAAATAGGTCATTTTAGGCCACTTTTCTCACCCTATCATCCATAACCTGCACTAAACAAAATTTTATACTAATTCCAACCAACCAACCAATCATTTTATACTCAAACATGTATTTAATGAAAACACAAAGCAACATATGCATTTTACTTAAATAATATACCCATTTATCACTTCTTACATATAGTTTAGCCAAATTATCTCATTATAATATCAAATACCTATACATGCCATATAAACCAAAAGCTAAAAACCAAAATTACCGGAGAATGTCCGGATAGTGTGATTTTTGGTGATGATCCGATCCTCCGTATCCACGTTAATCTACAAGACATATAAAACACATTCAAGTAAGCTTGTGAAAGCTTAGTAAGTTCATAGGCTTGAAAAGTAAACTTACCAAATATGGTAATGCATTCATATAACATACAAATTCACTAATTTCTCCTGTCATTCATAAACCAATGTCAATTTCGCTTAATATTGTTCAATATCACTCACATATAAACTTCAATTTCTTGGGCCCATTTTTCCACTTACTAAACTAATTCAAATTAAGGAATTATACGAAATTGAGTACTTCGCTTCCATTTTGCCATAGTAGAACTATGGACTTGCACATGATCATGTTTCACTTTCCGAAGTCATGGCCCAGCCATGGCCTTATACAGGTTATATATCATATCGATCTATGTCCCAGATATGGTCTTACATGGAAGCACTTATTACTTTTCTCCGATGCCATAGCCTAGCTATGGTCTTACATGGAAATCACTTGGCACTTTTCACTGATGTCATAACCCAGCTATGGTCTTATACAGGAATCACTTGTCACTTGTTTTCCGATGCCATAGCCCAACCATGGTGTTTTTCCGTCAATTCGTCTTGTTACTGAATAAAAGTACTCAGACCCGTTATTCCAATCAATTTTATCATTTCTTCAATTTCATACTTTTACATTGTTCATTGTTTTATCAAATACATATAGTATAACACATTATACAATTCAAAAGACTAACAAATAATCACTAAAATTTAGCCACATGAACTTACCTGGCTATTTTGCAAAAGTTGTAGAAGTTCAGGAAATTATTCAACTATTTTCTTCTTTCCTCGATTTGCTTCAATTTCTGGATCTATAATTGCAAAATCATTCATTCATTAGCATTCATTTAAATTTTTATTTTATCTTCCAATTTATACTCTTTAATTCCCAAAATTACACTTTTACCCCAAATTTCACAATCTTCACAATTTGGTCCTTGACCAATTAACTCATCAATAGAACCTTTTCTTCTCAATTAACACTTTCCTTAGACATTTTAAGTTACTTCACAGCCATTGAAATTTATAATTTCTACATAAAACCCTAACTTCAAGTTCTTTTACAAATAGGTAACCAAATATTCACTTTCTATTCAATTCTTTCAATAGAATCAACATATAAACAAAATAAAGTTTTAATTCCATACTAAATCATCATAAACCTCAAGCACTTATTCATGAAACTTTCATAATCAACCATGAAATCAAAAACTAATGAATTAGACAAGAGGACCTAATTGTAAAAGTCCTAAAAACATAAAAATTTCAAGAAATAATCAAGAATTGAACTTACTTGCAATAAAAATAGGAAAAACCAGCTTTTAGAAACTCTCCTATTGTGTTTTTGCTGGAGAAGATGGGAGAAAATGAAAAATCTAGATTTTTCTTCTAATTTCATCCATATATCACTATTGGATTTCAATTTATTTACAAAATTACCATCAGTTCACACTATTTTTCAGCCAATTCTCAACCCATCCATCTAGCCCATTTAATTTTGGGCTAAATTATACTTTAAGTCCTTCCTCTTTCTTAACTAAGCTATTTAATCACATTACTCAACTTTTCATCTTATTTAATTTAGTCTTTTTTACCTAATTAACTACGAAACCTTAAAATTCTTAACAAAACTTTAATAATAACTTATTAACACTCCATAAATGTTTATAAAAATATTTATGGCTCGGTTTAAAATTTCGAGGTCTCGATACCTCATTTTTAGTTCTAATTTTTTAGTATCTATTACTAAAATACTATTTATTATTTCAATTATTTTCCTAACTTCACATCTAACTTATACTCATTAAATTAATAATATTTTCTACTCATTTGTTGGATTTAGTGATCTCGAATTACTGTTCTGACACCACTGAAATTTGGGTCGTTACATGCATAGTTCAAGATAGGTCCGTGGTGGGCTTTAGCAAAGAAGGCGTTTTGGAAATACAAGCCAAGGTGGAGATTTGTGGAGTATGCCTCGCATTTTTGGTCGAAACAGAGTTGACATCCTAATGAGGAAAAGGCATTGTCTTGACGACGCGACCACCGACATCTCGACGAGAAGAGACGTCTCATCCCGACGATACGATGAAAGGTGTCCTCACGAGGTAGCAACCACATCACATCGAGGCAACGTGTTATGCAATTTTCTCGATTTTCTTCTTCCAATCAAATTCTAATTATTTAACCTACAAATTTAGCTTATAAATAAACCTCCATTACACATTTAGGTATTAGCTTTTACAAGCTTTCAGAGAAATTTGTGTTTATGTTTTGAGGGTTCTTATTTCAGGTTTCGGGGTTTTATTTTATCTCCATCTTTGTACTCTTCGTTTTTGTCGTTACAGTCAAATTATCTTTGCCTGTGGTTTTTATCCTCTTGGGAGGAGGGTTTTCACGTAAAATAGTTTTGTTCGTTCTTTTCAATTTTTTTCGATATTTTACTTGTTCGTTACTTAATCGAGTTTATCCCCAACAATATACTTATATTTAAACATATATAATTAAAGCTTGATAAATTTATATGTAAATTTGTGGTTTTGATAAATCCAAAAACTCATAACCCCCAAACTCAATAAATTTGTGATTTTAATAAGCTTCATTCATGATCGTGCTAATAATATTATCAATAGAGGAACTCCATTTTTCCTATGAAACCTAACTTTATCTTTACCTAATTTGTTTGCAATAAAATAAGTAATTTTTTGGGGTTTTGATTTTTCTAACTTGAATTTTAGGGTTTTTTGGTAATATTTTCAATTTTTAGACACATATTTTTATACTTTATAATTTCTTTTATATTTTAAAAATGATATAATTTTTATATATATTCTTTTAATTTTTTAAATATTTGTATAAAAAATAGATTATGACATCATTAATGTCATGTGCCACAACCTAAGAGTGCTATGTATCCTATATTTAACACTGTTTACAAAAAAGCACCAAAATCCTTGACGGAATGAAAATTCGGGTGCCAACTTAAGACAAAAAAAATCATAAGTACCAAATTGGGAAAAATGTGTTAAGTTCAGGGGCTAAATGCATATTTAAGCCTTATAATTATAATTAAATATAAACACATATAATTATATAAATAATATTATATTTTGTACTTTTTCATAATATATAATTTATATTTAATTATACGTGTTTGAGGATCAAATTGATAGAATGTATAAGTGTCGAGGACTAAATATGTTATTATACCAGTTAGAGAAAGGCCAAATAATCAATTCAGTTAACCATTTAGCGGAAAGTGACCAAAACAGAAATACACTAATAATTGGTGACTAATTCTATAATTTACCCTAAATGATACTAGATGTGAAATGAAATGTGTAAAGTGTAAATTGATGTGTAGAAATATGTAAAAATTATACATATTTGGAATAGATAAACAATTCGATTAGAAGTTTGAAAAGGATGGAGTAACTAACAATTTATTATGCTAAAAAATTAGCAATATGAGAAGAAAAAGTACAAGTAAAAGTAAAAGTAAAAGAGATCACTCATTCATTGGAAAGGAAGGTTTAGATCCCTTCTCATATGGTTTCACTTTAAAATAGTAGTCACCAATAGAGTAAAGAATAATATAGTTAAACATTTATTTTGGATCCCATGCGAGGAAGCACGATGAAGATGGCACCGTCTGGAGTGGACTAAAAATAGGGAGCCCAACAAGACAAAAAATCTAAATGTCCAAGTCAATCAATATCATAACGTCATGGACAATTTTGTCTCAAGACTCACCCTGCTAAAAGTTTCCTCATTTTCATATCTGAAAACAAACACAGAGAGGTGGTCCCCTTTCCTTTTCCCTACTTTTGTCTATTCTTCTCAGTTTCATCACTCTAGACGCCTCACGCGTTTTCCCCTTCCTATTTCCCGCAGTTGTGCCACGATGATTTTGTAGTTGTACGCCGTCAGCTTTCTTCAACAATTGACCTTCCTCTCTAACCCTCCTTTGTTTTTCTTTACTCTTTCACCTTCTCTCAATCGCTCTTTCATCTGCTAATGAATCAGCTTATTTTCTTCTTCTTCTTCTTTTTGTTTGGAAAACTTTGTCGCTGTGATCCAAGAGCTACCGAGGCTGCTTTGGTATGCACCAACACAACCGCTTCAATAACGGCGCGCGAATCCTTCTTGGCGAACTTCTTGGCGGTGATGGACGGCTTCACGCCGCTCATCGTTCGCCAGAGGTACGCCGCCGTTGTCAAAGGAAGCGGTGACACCAGAGTGTACGGCTTTGGCGAGTGCATGAAAGACCTTGAGCAAGGAGACTGTAACATCTGCTTTGCTCAGTGCAAAGCGCAGATCATGAGATGTCTTCCGTTTCAGATAGGCACGCGTGGAGGCAGGCTTTTCTACGATGGTTGTTATTTAAGGTACGATGATTATAACTTCTTTGACGAAAGTTTGAGTGAAACAGATCGAACTGTTTGTGCTACAAAGGATGTTGGCTTGAGTAACGAGACAGGTTTTAGAGCAAATGTAATGCAGTTGGTAAGAAACTTGACCGTGGAAGCTCCAAAGAATGATGGATTCTTCGTAGGGTCTATGGGTAAAGTGAATAATGTGTCGGTTTATGGATTGGCTCAGTGCTGGGAATTGGTGAATGCGAGTGCTTGTGAAGATTGCTTGGTCAATGCAGTTTCTAGGATTAGTTCATGTCTTCCCAAGGAAGAAGGGAGGGTGCTGAATGCTGGTTGCTACTTAAGGTACTCAACCAATAAGTTTTATTACAATTCAACTGCTCCACCAGTTGGTGGGAATCGAGGTAGGTTCAAGTTTTTGTTTATGTTTCTTCCCCCTTTTCTTTAGCTTTAAATATTTTCATTGACACAATATATAATGTTACAATGTTCGTCAGGAAGAAGAAAATTAGCTCTTATCCTGGCAACGACATTCTCCACTATGGCTCTAGCACTGATCATTGCAACAGCGATTTTCTTTGTGAATAAGAAGCTTGTGAAGAAAAGACAAGGTATGGATCGATCCTTGTCATTAAAGATCTTGAAATGTCTCTCTTTTTTTTTTTTTTTTGGTTACCTTAATTGTGCAATATGAAATTCATTGGTTTTCCTTGGGCATAGAGAGTAAGCAACTAGGAGCATTATCACCCCTCCTGAACAAGTCCAAGTTGAATCTCTCATATGAATCTCTGGAAAAAGCTACGAATTACTTTAGCGACACCAACAAGCTGGGACAAGGAGGATCCGGTTCCGTTTATAAAGTATGGTGTTGTTACATGACGTTTTACTTCTCTTAGCAGATGAGATAAACCAAAGGTCATTCAAGGAACTAACAAGTTTTAAATTGCTTTGTCAAACAGGGAACTTTACCCAATGGGAAGGTTGTTGCAATAAAGAGACTCTTCTTTAATACAAGGCAATGGGTGGACCAATTCTTCAACGAAGTCAATTTAATCAGTGGCATAAATCACAAAAATCTTGTAAAGCTATTGGGATGCAGCATTACAGGCCCGGAAAGCCTTCTTGTTTACGAATTTGTGTCAAACCAGAGCCTCCATGATTATCTCTTCGGTTGTTATTTACTAACCTCTTATTTAGCTAGAGTTGATTTAATATCTCTATGTAGAATCCTCTTCTTTACGAATCTATGAATTGGGTACAGTTAGAAAAGATGTTGAGCCACTAAGATGGGAGGAGCGATACAAGATCGTATTGGGCACCGCTGAGGGCTTGGCCTATCTGCACGAGGAATCCAAGTTGAGGATCATACATAGAGACATAAAACCCAGCAATATTTTGCTTGATGAAGACCTCACCCCGAAAATTGCTGATTTCGGCCTTGTTAGACTTTTTCCGGAAGATAAGACTCACATCAGCACCGCCATCGCTGGCACTTTGTAAGTTGTTGAATATTTGAAACGTTGCACATCACCTTAATTTGCATATTACTAACCATGAATTCAATTACTTGGCATCTATAGAGGTTACATGGCTCCAGAATACGCTGTTCGTGGCATGTTGACTCAAAAGGCTGATGTTTATAGTTTCGGTGTTCTCGTTATTGAAATTACTTGCGGGAAGAGGAACAAGTGCTTTTCTCCGGATATGGTCTGCATCCTACACATGGTAATTCATTTTGCAGAGCTTATCAACTAAGTTATGCTTTTGTGATGATCTTTTTTGTCTCTAATTCTGAGGTCTTAAACTTATGCAAGATATATATATATATATATATATTTGAATTGGAAGGTATGGAATCAATATGAAGCAGATAAGCTTAGGGAAGTTGTTGATCCAGTTATAGAGCATAATGTTCGAGAAAAGGCGTGTAGATTGCTTCAAATTGGCCTACTCTGTGTACAAGCCTCAACAGAATTACGACCATCAATGTCAACAATTGTGCAAATGCTTACTGATGATACTTGCGAAATTCCTTGTCCGACGCAGCCTCCTTTCTTGAGTCCAAGTAGCTCGGGGGTTAGCCTAAACATTACAACTTCTACTAGTAATTATCAGACCGAATCTTATATCCAGTCTTCGGAGCATAGCACAATGCAAAGTAGGATGGGGCCTAGATGGACCGCTTTTATAGAAAATGTTTCGGACAAGTTTCACGAAGATGGAGTCGACACGTTGGGGTGATCTTGATAGGCTTCTCTGTGTTTCTCGTATCACTGCGTGATGAAGTAGTTCATATGACATTCTGCACTATTTGGAGGACGCATAAATGGATGTGGATATCATCGGATACAAATGATTTAAATTAATAACGTCCAATACCGTTTCTAACACCGATTAATGCTTCTTCATTCTTCCTATAAACTTAGTTATAGATCAGTCTGATACTTTTTGTTTTACAAAATTAGAAATGCTGTATGTAAATACTAAAATCATTGGCCAAGGGAGATCTTAATTACGTAAGCCAAGGAAGTTGGGTTTAAGTACTTTTAACATAATGTACGCTATTTCTTTTTTCTTTTTTAAATTGCACAACATATATATTTGACCAATTATAATTGTAGAATCTAATCAATATAAAAAATCTGAGTACAAAACAAACCCAACATGCGAGCTGGCCTATTTGCCAGCACTACATAGCTCTAGATTTACTTTTTTTTTTCCCTCTTTCTACACGTAAAGGTGCACATCAAAGTGATGTCAAAGAAGGCAAGCACCAAAGTGGAAGCATTGTCAACATGCAACACACTATTTAATATTTTAAAATGATAAGTTAACCTTAAAGTAAAAAATAAAAATAAAAATAAAAATAAGAATAAAATAAATAAATAATCTGAAAAGTGAAGTGGGTAAGCAAAATGGGATACAAAATTCCCAAATTAGGATCTTAGATAACGACTAGCAAATAACTAAAAAAATCAAAGGAAACGTAAATGTCAATATAAAAATTCCTAACAAAAAACAGTGTTTACATTGAACTTTAACCATCCATAGGAGTTTGTTGGTATGAAGAGGATAGTGTAAAAAGAAGATGAGGGTTCATTCAGTGATTAGCGGAGAGCGGAAGGTTAGGTAGATCCAATAGTAGAATCGATTCAATTGGAAATCATTAAGTCTAATAGTTCAACTACAACTATTATTCAAAGGTTTATGTAAACTGCTTCAAACTTGTATTAAACCTTGAACCGGTATTTCTTTAGCTTTTGCTTTTGGATTGCATAGCAACTAGCATATTGACTCCTCTTCGCATGTTTGTGGAGAGTAGAGAACAACACGTACAACTTTTGATGAATGAAATGAAACACTTTCTTTCCACTTTCAAATTTTGAAAGGAGGCAAAGAAGCCCATATAAAAATGTAGGAAGTGAAAAGAAATTTGATGTTGGCTGAAAAATTAAATGTAAGTAATAATTATTTAAAAATCTGACTCTCGATATAGCTCTTTTACAATAACAATAAAGCTATAATGATTACTTAACCTTGCAAGATAATTAGTCCATCATGTAAAATTAGGTTGGATTTATATTTATTATGACAAACAAAAAATGCTATTATATTTTAGATTCAAATTCATATGAGTTAATTGAGAATAATACCAAGTATTCAAATACCTCAAACAATCATTTATCACATCAAATCCAAAAATCAAAACCAAACGATTTGCATATAGGATGACCATCTATAGGAATTTAGGAAGACCATTGGTTGCACAATTTCTAACATAAACAAGTGAATGTCTAGCACACTTGCTCTTTGCCACCAAAACAAGAAGTGCAATAACATGCAGGCAAATTACCATTATAGTACAAGTGCCCATCCTCTTACCAATGGATTGGGGTCTCTAAATCTTTCTGGAAACAATTAATTGATAGCAATGCTATGTTTGGATGCCTAGAAAAGTAAATATTGAAATGATTGCAATATGTTTCATGCTTTAACACAACAAATACAATCCATTCAATCACGCCTCCCTTATTTTAAATTAATGAGATTCTACCTATATGACAATTGCTTTTATATGATGTATCTAATAGTACCTTGAAAAGCACATAAAAAATTATTATCTAATAAATATTTTAATCTTAACTTCTTCTATAACAAATTTATCCATTTTAATCCACTAAATTTCCCTTAGTTTAACAATGTTATTAATTTAACATACGGCAACCTCAAATAAAAATTTAAAAGAAAGTTCACTCAAAATAATACAAGTTTGAAGAAAATACTTTTCAGCATAATGCAGTAGATACAAGAAATCAGCTTCTTTAATTCCAAAGATTGTGATGCAACATCTTTTACATGTCATTCTATCAGCGAAAGAGTAAAAAAATACACGTCGAGATTAACCAAAAACATCCCATTAACAAACACTAACTTCGAGTACAACTTAAAATTATCTATACCTTTTAAGACCCTTTTTCACGATTTGGCTTTTAAATTCTAAAATTTTCGTAGAAATATGAAATAAGAGCAAGCGTGTAATTCTTTATTACGATCTAATCTCTTTAATGTTGTTTTTTTTTTTAATATGTAGCTGTAGCGACGTAAAATTTGCTTTAGTAGCTTTGGTCGCTAATTGTGGCGATCTATTGAAAACTTGAAATCTGAATTTTATTAAAACAAGGGAGTCGCCACCGATCCTTTTTCCTAGGTGTGATCGGACACCTAATAAAACCTTTTTTTGAAATATTTTGAATACAAAAGAAGGCCGGGTTTAGGTCTACGTTAAAAATCAGAGAAAAATAGGGCTCGGGAGTCGGTTACGCGCGGGGAAGGTATTAACACCCCCGCGACACCCAAAATTGGTATCTTAATAAACACATATTGTCTAAATTTTCAAAAATACAAGTCCAACTTAATATTTAGTCGTGGTCCGGTCAAAATACAAGAAATTCGAAATTTCAATTCTTGAGAAGGATGTGCCGTTTTTAACACGAGCCAACGCGATTCATCCAACGTAGCGATGAAATCACGGACCTAATATTAAAAATCGGTACATTGCCTTATTTTTGAAGTTAATTGAAAGTACGGAAACGTTTTAAACGATGGAAGATTTAAAACAACGTTAAAATTAAATCAATTTAAACATACTAAATTCAGAATTATGTACACAATAGAGATGCTAATACGCGGCAAATAATGAAAGCCAAAAATTGTAAAATACTAAAACAATATTAGGAAGTATATACGTACTCAAATTAGAAACATGCAAACGATAAAACGCGAATATACGAAAACATAAACATGGTAATATGCATCATCAACAAATATGAAAAATATCAAACAATATAATAAGAATACTTAAAATATACACATAATAAGTATTTTTTTTAAAAAATATGAGGTAAATAGATCTATATATAAATAAAGTATATGTACAAAGGTAATATATAAAAATATGCATATATTTTTACATATGAAAAGATAAACCTAATGTAGTATTAGAAATGTACATAATATACACAAAATGTTATAAACAAACCATTAATGAAATTACATGAATATATATATACATAAACATTAAATAAAAAAACGATATTAATGTTAATACTCAAGCATATGTGAGTTTGCAAGCATAACCTTTAAAATGCATGCGCACATAAAAGAAGTTGCAAAAATATGCATAATATTTAAACATATGTATAATGATACATGGGAGTATATAGAAATTCAAATTGTGTAAACTTATATATGTATACGGATAATAAAATGTGCTAAGAATAACAGAATGCAAGCTAATATTATCAATGATGATATATTTAAAAAATATAAAGAAAATCGATGATACCAATAACTAGTATTTTAATACGAGAAATAATCAAGAAAATATGAAAATCGAGTTAAATACAAAAAAGGGATTAATTTCAAAAAAACATGAGCAAACTTTAGGGCCGACTAAAAAAAAAACAGAATGCAAAACCCAGGGCCGATTCGGACATGCGAGCAAGGGTTAGGGACTGAAAGGGAAATTTCTCCAGATACTCAAAACGCTGCCGTTCGTGCGTGGGTTACCTAGTGTTTGTGGACTAGATTGAAACTGCGACAAAGTAATCGGGCCAAATTGTAAAGGGGACACAGGGTTAGGCTGCGAACGCTACCAACTCGGGAGGACCTAGGCTGCAAATAGCCCTATTAGGCCAGAGACGCGCGGATCCCAGGTCCTTTGGGTCGGGTCACTCACGGGCTACACAATGCGACGCCGTTTAGCAATACTTAAAACAGAAATAAAACAAAGTTAACCCTAAACCTAAAACACAGCCTTCATTCAAACCAAATGAGCGAACGGCGCTTCCTCCAACTCCTTTCCCTTGGCTGAACGATGAAGGTCCTTGACTGCAGTTGCCGAAACGCCATCAACATCGGCGATCGACGACGCTCATGGGTCACGAAGGACCCGGTTCACAAGCCCACTCAAGGGCTCCATCATTCTTGCCTCGAAACCTCATCCGATGCTCCGATTTCGACGAAGCAATAGAGATCCGGTGGCGTGACTGAGGGTAAATTTCTTCTCCTCTTTTATTTATTTTGATTATCTCTTAAAACTGACTCTATTGTTTATGCATGCACAAGTTAAAAAACCAAGAGGACGATAAAGGGATGAGTCCGATCTCGGCATCTCCTACCCCGTCAGAACCCGGATGGGATTTAGTGACATTTGGGGTCACCGGAGGCCTTCGACCACGGATCTGCCCTAAAACGGTAAGATTTCGCTACTAAAAATTAATGCTTCGAGGTAAAAGATCGGAAAGACAACCTTTTGCAATTTTCGTTTTTTAATTCCGTTCTCTATATTCGCTTCTATTTTCAAAGAGAGAGTTCCCCCCATTACAAACTGCTTTGAATCGGGTTTTATAACCCTCAAGTTTTACAAGTTGCTTTCCTATTTTCTACTTTCTGTCGTGTCCTCTTTATTGCTTGCAGATGCTGTTTGTTGATGGCGACAGTGGCGGTGGAGAAGACTGGTGGCCAGGGGCTAGGTGGGGATGGCAGAGTGGCTGTTGGTGATGGCAGAAGCTAGGAGCGGCGCCTATCTTAAGGGGGTTAGGGTTTGTGATTTGATGTAACCGGGCCTAGTGAGCTAACCGGGTACGGGTTTGGCATTTGGGTCAGGGTATCGGGTTGGTTTTAGGTTGGGTTAAGGGTATAATTGGTTTGGGTCTTAATTGGGTTATACGGGTTTGATTTGTAAAGGGGTTGGGTAGTGTAAATTCGGTATGGGCTGTAAATTTGGGTTAATTTGGACTGATGTAAATGGACATTTGATTTATATTTTTTGGTTTTTGGTTTTGGTTCAAAAATGTTTAGTGGTTTGGGCCCGGGCAAATTTAGGCCCGTACAGTAGGTGTGATTTTTTCAATAGATTGATTTAATAAAATTACATCATTTATATTAATATTGTTTGTATTTGTCCTCAATGATTTTTGCACGTAAAGTAAAATGAATAAGTAAATATTGGCTCAATGACTACCTGATATTTAACTCATATTAAGTTGCATTATGTGATCAGATCATTATGTGAGAAGACAACTTATATCAGTAGGTAATATAAATAATCTATAGTCTAATTGGAATTGAGCAAATTGATTAAAAGCCTATTATGCCATTTATCAAGTCCAATTAGAAAGATATTTTGTCTTAGGTATCGTAGCAAATGACTCCTAAAAGATAAAACATAAATATGATTTTTTGGATTCACAATGCATTAGACAAGACTCGAGTAGAATCAATTCTAGATTTGTTTAAGGATTCATTCATCTGTGACATTCATAAAGTGTCTTACCTCTATCCAAAGTAAGTGATGGATTATGTGTGCCTAACTCGTAAATTTTGATATACTGAAAGCCTATGTTTAATTGATAATAGAACTGAAAGCTAATACGTTGGGTATATGACTTTTGATTGATAGATTATTTGTTATATCAAAACATTAGAAAATTAAAGCTATCAGGATGAGTCATGCCGACCACACTCACCAAACCAAATTATCGATATAAAGAGAATGGTGTAAGAGAAGATGACGATTAACATAGTGAGTAGAGGTTGTGCGAAGAGTCAATGTAACACCCCTTACTCGCATCAATGATCAATACAGATAAATGGTGTCACATTGATATAATCTTTACATTTATAAAATTTCTTTTTAACAAAATTTATCATGTAAATGATTTAAATAAATCTAAGTAAACACTTCTAAAATTTGAAAGCTTTTTAAGCATAAATTCATCTTGAGAACATGGTTAAAGGAATTCAACACCAAAGCTTATCTTGAAAATATTAAAAATTTTATACACATCAAGAAAACACCACAAAGCTTACAAGCGTAATAAATTATACACTTAATCTATGTATATATAATTTTAAGCTCTTCTAATACGAGCTAAATTCTCTACACCAATCAAATCTTGTACAGAAATATGATTCTCCCATTACATGATAGCTTCTCAGAATAATTCTTTTACCTACGTGTTTTAAACAATTTACACATCAACCTCACAAAGCTTAATCAGTACATTAAAATTTTTCTACTGTACCTTATATTGTATATATTAGTGTCAGGTTCTCGACTGGGAGTTTCACAACCTAATCTTATAGTGGTAATAAAAGTTGCAAAATCTTTTAGAAATTTAATGCTATATGTGGTTACAAGTTGTAGTGGCCAATTTTGACCCAAATTAAATAAATTCAAACAACAAAATAATACCAATGTCCATTTACAAATATTTAACCCAATAAGCTAAACCCAATAACAAACCCAATTCCCCTTTTCAACCCAAACCCGGTGGCCCGTATCCCAAGTCTGACTAGGGTTTCAGACTTTCTGAAACCCTAGCCACCTGCTCTCCCACTTGCGCTGCAAGCCTCCAACCACCCTTACCAGAGCCGCAACTGCTCTCTGCCACCAGCCCCGGTCACTCAACGCCCATACCCTGCAAGGACAAAGCAACACACAAGACAGAAAGGGATAGCAAAAAAATAATAAATATTTGTAAAGAATGGCTATAAAAGCCTTCAGCACCGATTGTAAGGGTTCGGTGATTTTTGGAAAATACAAACACAATATTTCGCAAGCATAAATATTCCAAAATAGCATTTAAATACCAACCAGGAAGAACAGACAGTAGATCGAAACAAAAGCAACAGATCAAAGGGTATTTTCTTTTTCCAAAAATTAATCTGTTGTTTCATGCATGTACTGTTAAATAGTGTAATTTTTTTAAAATAAACTAAAGAATAACAACTAAAAATAAAAATAAATTTTTTTTACCTCTTTTCGAAGTTCCGGCCACCGTGTACGGTGGCCGACGACGGTGGTCGGTGACGGACCGGTGATCGTCCGGTGACCGGCCTCCGACCGGAAACCCCCACCGGAGACCCTCCCCTCTCTTTCCTTCCTTATTCCCTCTCTTTTCTCTCTGTTTTTTTTTCCTTACCCGTGCAAAATGAGTTTTTTTTCTTTGATTTAGGCCTTTTATAGCCTTCCGAAACGACACCGTTTTGGAGGCTATACTCAGGCCCCAAAACGGTGTCGTTTTGAACCGTACCCGATCCGACCCGACCCGATCCGAGAGGATCCGCGTGCTCTGACGTCATGAGGGCAATTTACGCGTTTGGTCCTTCCGCTTTTTCTGACTTTCGCAATTGGGTTTCCATATGTCTTAAATTAGCCTCAGTAGTTATGTTTGTTCTCAATTTGACCCTCCACGACGCGCAGCGTTTTAAGGGCGCGGAAAATTTTCGTTTCTGGTCCTCCGTGGTTCAACCCGTGTTCTAATAAATCCCTTTTGTTCGTTTTATTCCCAAATTGGCCCCGAAATTCTGTTTTAAGTTCAATTTAGCCCATTTTCGTGGACTTGTTTTTTTAAATTAATTCATCCTTTCTTATTATTATTATTATTAGTATTATATTTATGATTATTAATTTCTTATTTATTATCATCAGAATTTATATATATTTTTTTTTGTATATATTTTCATATAATGCCATTTTCAAATATTATTACTATACTTTTATATATAGTTTTATATAGTATACTTTAGCCTTAATATTATTTTGTTATATTTGCTATTCGCATTTTGTTATTTTGCTAGTATTACCATTTTTATTTTTTACCACTATTAATGTATACTAGTATATATATACTCTTTTAATATTATTTTTCTATATATATTTTAATATCACACTATTCATATATTTTTATATTATCTCATATTTTTATATATAATTCTATTATACTATATTATGCACACGTTTATACACATATATACTTAATATTTTATATGAACACTTTCTACACCAATTCTGTTATTATTGTTAACATTATTATTATTATTATTTGTTTTAAACATTTTTATCACAAACTATACATTGTTTAACCCTATACCAAATTGGCCTTTATATACATAGGCAATGTTCGGTGTTTAGAAATTCGAGAAACCGTGCCCTAACGTATTGGGTTTCGGTTTTCTCGTCTAAATCTAAATGCTCGAATAACCTTCCCAAAATATAAATTTAAATGAAAAGCTTATGAGATACTATTATCAATCGTTTCTATGTATTCCATTTCCATATTGTATTTTGTTATACCTTTACCCCATGTATTCCAAATTTCTTTTACCCGTCACAAATTTTTTTTGTATAGGTAATGTTCGGTGTTTAGAAATCCGAGAACCGTGCCCTAACGTATTGGGTTTCGATTTTCTCGCCTAATTCTAAATACTCGAACATCCTTCTTAAAATACAAATTAAAACAAAAACTCTATATATTACTTTCCATTTTCGCTCACTATCACCATATTGTATTTCATTACCATATTTCACTCTATTATGCGTATTCTCATTGTCATTCTAAATGTCTTATAAACCTCATTTTACTTAATACAAAAATAATTTTCTTCATAAAGGCAAAAATTTCGTGTTTAGACATTCGAGAATCGTGCCCTAACGCATTGGGTTGCGGTTCTTCGTTTAAATCTAAATAATCGAATAGCCTATCAAAATACATTTTTTCAAAACTTGTTCTCGAGAGTCCGAGGTATTGCGTCCTAAGGCATAGGGCGTGATATTTCATAATCTCGGGATGAAATTTTCTGAAATCAAGGCAATGTTCGGTACTTAGGAATTCGAGAAATTGTGCCCTAACGTATTGGGTTTCAATTTTCTTCATTTATCTCGAGTATTCGAATACCCTTTCAAATCAAATACATGATTTCTAAATGAAAAGTAAGTTTAGCCTCTAAGGTCAAAATATCGTGTCCTACCGTATTGGATGTGATGTTTTACCCTAAGGCAAACCGACCTTTGATTTCCGTCTTCAACCTACCCGAATGGTTTTAAAGCAAATAAGGATCGTATATTAAACTCTTTCAAATTTTCAAATCATCGACCACAAAGACATTAATTAATCAACAAGGTACCGGTTTCCGGGCGTTTCGGGGGTGCTAATCCTTCCCCGTGCGTAACTGACTCCCGAACCTATTTTTTTTTTTCTGGTATGCGGACCAAAATTGTTGTTTTAATAAATCAAATAGTTTATCAAAAACAACCCCTTTTTGAGGTGGCCGATCGCACCCTAAAAAAGATCGGTGGCGACTCCAATTCATATTTTTAAAGTCGACGTCCATTTTGGTTTTTTCACAAAAAAATGGTATCGACACAAGTATAATAACATAAAAAAAATTTAATATTTATTTTAAAATAATTAAAACATAAAATAAATAATAATTAGTATAAATTTAAATACGTAATTAGAAATATGAATAAAATTTTTTGTAAAAAATAAGACATTTTTAAAATAAATAAAAAATTTCCTTTATTTTGTTATAAAAAAAATATGTAAGTGACTAAAAATTAGGGATTATAAATAGTTTAGAACTAAATAAGGACAAAAAAAAAAAAAAGAACGCTCTTAACCAAACAGAGTATAATTGTTTATTATATTCTTTTCCGGAAAATGGAATGATAAAAACACCATACCAAATTAATGGGCAGAGGCCAATGAATCTACTCCTTGACGAATTTTCAGTTCTTTATGAAAACCCATCTGAATTTTGTTTGAGAAGGACTTTTAGATGAGTGAGCAGTGTGAATTAATTTACACAAAATTCACTAATACATGTTACGTGACAAGAAATATTGCAGAGACAGGGGAATTTCTTCGTATAAAAGAAGAAGACAATTCAACTCTCTTACCGCGGTTTTCTTCCCTTTTCCTATTCTCTATTTTACTTACCTGGCTTTTGTCTTGTTTCTTAAAAGGTCGGCGTCTCACTTCCCACCGCTTCACTAACGCGCAGGAAATTAGCTTCTTGCTTTGAATTTTAAACCCTAAGCTAATCCTCACTTCCACTTCTGCATTCCAATTGTTGCTCTTCTTTTCTATGAGTCGTCTGCTGTTCATTGCACTTAAGGTAAGTAGTTTTTATTTCTTTTTCTGTTTCTCGTATTTGTAGATCTGTTGTTTTCTGGGTCTTAAATCAAAGTGTTTATGTCTATCTTGAGTTGTAGACATAATTAATAATTTGGTCGAAGAACAAAACAGACAATTCTACATTCATATTTTTGTTTGGGATTTATTGTCAGTTTTTGTTGATTAATGCTTTTATGGCTCAGTTAAGCCTGCAACTGCAACAAGGCAAACGATCTTCTTTTGCTGCTTCTCTTGTATTTTTACCATCCAAATTTTTATTGTTATTTATCAAGGTATGAAAGGTTTCCAATCGTTTCTCACCATCTGTTTTCTTTAAAGAAAACTAACATTCAGACATGGATGAAATATATTAAAAAGCTAATGACCTGTTTTACTTTAAAAGAGGAATTAAACTTTTTATATGAATTTTGTTTTAATATTGGAAAATGATATTAAATGCCGTGACATTTATAATAATCGGGTCCTACTGCAACGTGTTCTACTCTAAACGTGGGTGGTACCGACATTACTGAACATCAATATTAATTTTAATAATTAAATTGGGATTAAATACATTAAAGTGTTTTATGAATTAGGTTACATTCACTTTTGTTATTTATATAAAATTGTGATTTCATGTTATTTTTATCTTTTAAAAAATAATAAATTAAATTTTTTTCTTAATTTTTAATATTTTTATTTAAATTTAAATTTTTTTAAAAAAAAATCGAAACTAAGATTAAAAATTTAATTTATTACTCTCCTATTAAAATATTAAATCACAATTTAGTTTAAAGGTAATAAAATATTCAGCCCAAGTTGAGTCAATTTGTATTTAAGAGCCCTTTGTATGACACGCAACTGCCGAGTGGCTTGTCTCTGTTTCGAGATGCCCCAGTATGAACACGAGATATTCAATTCAATCTAGTTTTCCAGGTGGGCCATTTTCTCTCGCCTTTCGTGGTCAGTTCTTTGACAAAAATGCCAAGGACAATTAATTTTACAACAACTTTTCAATTTCTTTGGTATTTCTCAATTTGTATTTATCTTTTTCTTTGGTATTTCCATGATTTGCATTTTCTTTTCAGGTTCATTGATAAATTCACTGTTGATCCAATGTCTTGAGCCTTGTAGTAGATGATTTAGCTTCTCCAACCTTCAAAGTAACCGTAAAAAATGGATAAACCAGTTCAGGTAGTCGATTCTGGATATATTTTCTTGGTTCTTATGGGGTTTCTGGCATTACTTGAAGGAGTGAAGGGAGATCCAAGAGCCAAAACAGTGAATATTTCATGTGGCCACCAACTTGAGCACAACGGGACCATCTATGTTTCTAACTTTGTTGCTACAATGGAGAATATCAGTGAACAGATGCGTGATTCGGGCTTTGGGACAGCAGTTACAGGTTCTGGGCTTGATACGAACTATGGTCTTGCTCAGTGTTATGGGGATCTATCGTCGCTTGACTGCGTATTGTGCTATGCCGAGGCACGTACGGTTCTTCCTCAATGCTATCCGTTCAACGGGGGTCGCATTTTTCTCGACGGATGCTTCATGAGAGCCGAGAATTATAGCTTCTTTGAGGAGCACACAGGACCAGACGACAGGGCAGTGTGCGGGAATACAAGCCGCAAAGGGTTGAATTTTCAAGAATCAGCACGGCAGGCAGTGACGCACGCAGTTGCTGCTGCATTGGGAAATGAAGGGTATGCTAAGGCTCAGGTAGCAGTTTCGGGCACAAATGAGTCGGCTTATGTTTTGGCTAATTGCTGGAGGACATTAAACAATACTTCTTGTAAAACTTGTCTAGAGAATGCATCAGCATCGGTACTAGGGTGCTTGCCTTGGTCCGAGGGACGCGCACTCAACACTGGCTGCTTCATCAGGTACTCTGACACCGATTTCCTCAATAAAGAACCCGGAAATGGAATATCAAGAGGTAATTATCACATCTGACTCTTTCAAATCTTAGTTAATTAATGCGTTAATCCTTTTTTTTCATTTATTTAAAGCTGACTGTGAAACTCGGATTGGTGAACTTACAGGAACCGTTATAATCATAGTAGTTTCTATTGTCAGTTCCCTGATTGTTTTGGCGATCGGAGTTGCTATTGGAGTCTATATCTGGAAGTACAGATACATACAAAAGAAAAGACGAGGTAAAATGTTTATTTACAAGATTTACCTATGAAATTCCCATGCACAAAAAATAAATAAATAAACAACAATAAAGGGATAAAAAAATGAGAGCAATAAATTAAGCATGCCCATGCTGAGACACCTGCACTAAACATTCTGCTCTGAATATAGGTAACATAAGTCGTTCAAGGTTATATGAATTATTCAATTACATGGTTTTGTGGTTAGGCAAGTTTGGGGTTAATAATATGGTTCTGATTCCAAAATTGTTTACCTAGTTTTCCTCGTCTTCCTTTTGGTTAAAACGGGTTGCCTTCATTTTCAGGTTCAAATGATGCAGAAAAATTTGTGAAACTCCTTCATGATAGCAACTTAAACTTCAAGTACTCTACACTCGATCGTGCTACGGGATCTTTCAGTGATGCCAACAAGCTTGGGCAAGGAGGATTCGGAACGGTTTATAAGGCACTTATTCTATTCCTTTGAACCCCATTGCTCGTCTTTGGCATTCTTCCTTTGTTTTATGGTCTGATATTTCGTTTTGTGTCTCTGTAGGGTGTTCTACCTGATGGAAGAGAGATTGCTGTCAAAAGGTTGTTCTTTAACAATCGACATAGGGCAGCCGATTTCTACAATGAAGTCAAACTTATAAGCAGTGTGGAGCATAAAAACCTGGTCAGGTTGTTGGGATGTAGTTGTTCGGGACCTGAAAGTCTTCTCGTCTATGAATTCCTCCCAAACAAGAGCTTGGATCGCTTCATCTTTGGTAAATACCGATACTTTACATATATCGATGACACCAAGCTTAAAATGATATTTAAATATGTTCACTAACAGAATCCTTTTTCCTTCCAAAAACATAACAGATCCCAGCAGAGGCAAATTACTTGATTGGGAGAAGAGATACGTAGTTATTATTGGAACTGTAGAAGGTTTAGTTTATCTTCATGAGAACTCCGAGACCAAAATTATTCACAGAGATATAAAAGCTAGCAATATCTTGTTGGATTCGAAGCTGCGAGCTAAAATTGCCGACTTCGGGTTGGCAAGGTCTTTCCAGGAAGATCAGAGTCACATCAGCACTGCCATTGCCGGAACCCTGTAAGGATCACATTCCTCCTGTCTGTTCCAGGCATGATTCACTATAGATTGGCTAATAGTTCTATATTTTCAAATTTTACAGAGGATATATGGCTCCGGAGTACCTAGCCCATGGCCAGTTAACCGAGAAAGCAGATGTCTATAGTTTCGGGGTGCTTTTACTCGAAATAGTTACAGGGAAGCAAAACAACAAGAGCAAAGCAACAGAATATTCAGACAGCATAGCAACAGTTGTAAGCTTCAGTCCCTTGTTCTAAATCTGCCACTGTTCCCCTACTTGAACCACCACTTAACTAGCTGACTTTCATGCGAGAACAAAGGATTTCTTATATGTGTTTTGGTTGCGTGTGATGGAGCAGACTTGGAGACACTTTCAGTTGGGGACTGTGGAGGAGATTTATGACCCAAATCTAATGTTACACAATGACAACCATGGCAGCAACGTTAGGAATGAAATTTTCAGAGTGGTACAAATTGGACTTCTTTGCACCCAAGAGATCCCATCACTAAGACCATCAATGTCGAAGGTACTACACTTGCTAACAAAGAAAGATGAAGACCTCCCTGCACCTACTAATCCACCTTTTTTGGATGAAAAGATGGAATTCAATGAGACAAGTGACAACGAATGCTATCCCCTCAACCGAGCTGATAATGATTCAATTGCCAGAGTCACCCAAAGTTCCTTCTACGGAAGATGATCTTTAGAACATGGTTGGACGATCCGACACCACTCGCAATTTTTTTTAAGGCGAATGCTTGGGGGGTTGAGATAAAAGAGCATACGACTGGAATGTACAAAACTATTACCGTACTACGAATTTTTTGTGTCCATTTATAGTTCATCAGATCTATTATTGATACGGTAAACATATACAAAATAGTGATTCAGTTCTATGGAAAATTCTGATAATAATTCAGATCATTTTATAAACTTGGAAGATATAAATGTTACAAGTTACGAATCTAATGAAGAAAATATTTCAATAGATGAAAGAAAAATATATAGAAATACTAGAACCAATGGATACTGATCGAACAGATTATAATTCTCACGGAAAATGAAAATCAGGGTCAGTTCTTCAAAAAGATTATTTAAGATCTTTTCATAAAAACTATGAACAAGTTAAAAATGCAACTAGAATTTTTGATAATCAAACCGAAAATATTGCTACTAATTAAATAAAATCAGAAAATATAAGAGAATCATCTATTCAACCTATCCCACATAGAATAGATGATCTAAATAAAAGAAATGTTGCTCAAGGAGGAATATATTTAGATCTAACTAATATTCTTATAGCAAACTATGAAAAAACCATAGATGATTGGGCACAATCTATAACTATAGTTGTTAATAACAACATGTGGTCAAAAGAAAAAATTTTAAACTTTGTTGGAACATTTTAAGGAGATGTTTTACAATTCCTAAGAAGATGAGAAAATTTTTAAAAATTTTCTTTTTATGTTTTTTATAAGTATTTGGACGTACTGATTTATATCCAGATTCAAACTCCCAAAAATTTATTAAAAGGGTTAATTTATATTCTAAAAACAAAATTTTGTGGATACACTGATAAAAAAGATCAAGATTGCTTGTCTAGTTATATATTGTCAAAAATTAAATTATGTAACATTAGATATCTAGAAGAATTTTCTAAAAAAATTTCTTCATGAATTTAAAAAACTAAAAAATGAAAATATAAATTTCTGGAATAACCAATATTTCCATCACCACCATGGGATGAGATTTGTATAAAAAAATACGATTCTTATTTAGAAAAGCATAGTAAAATATCTGGTGTAGAATAAAAAAGTATAGATTCTATGGGAAATAGAAATAATTTTGCAAAAGAAAGAATAATTATGCATTGTTTACAAGGTAAGTCCTCTAAATAAGTTAAAGCATAAACTAAGTAATAAGTATTGTACAAAAATTCTAGAAAATGAATGGGAATTTGGATATAAATCAGTACGTCTAAATACTTATAAAAAATATAAAAAGAAAAATAGAAGATATAAGTTAGTTAGATGGAAACCAGAAATAAGAAAAATTCTAGTTATAATAAAAAGAAAAGATTTATTAGAAGAAAAAATTCTAAAAATCCTAAAAAAAACAAAAATGTAATTGTTTCATATGTGATGAAGAAGGTCATATAGCACCAAATTGTCCTAATAAAGGAAAAAGTGCTAGAAAAATAATTAAAACACTTGAAGAACAAGATTTAGAAATATGTTCAGAAGAAGAAATAAATCTTGAGGAAGTATTATACGAATTAATATCAGAAATGGATTCTGATATAGATGAAGAAGAATATATATTTATGTTTAATATAGGGAGCAGTTCTAATAATCAGTTAAAAGAATTTCCTAAGAATGAATAACAAGATATAAAATTAGGAAATATAACCAGAGAAGAAAAAGACTTTTCTGATGAAATGATAGAAAAAATTAATAAAAATTATATTTCTAAAGAATAAATTTACAAAATATCTTAATATAAGATATGGTGTCAAAGACATATAGAACAAATAAGTAGTGCAAGTACTTCTAAACCAGTAAGTACAATAGAATATGTGTTGTCTGATGATAAATTATATTTTAAAAATACAGCTATAACAAATACAAATGATAACTTGGTTTTACCCTCAAATACTCAAATAGAGGAAGAGGAGGAAAATCTAAGTAGAATTTCTATATCTTCAAGACCGATAGGAATGAAACTAGTTCATATTCCTATTTTTCCCACAGAACCTGTAACACCCCTAACCCGTATCTATCGTCAGAAGAGGGTTACGGAGTATCACGGAATTTACAGATCAATTAATAGACATTTCATTTTATTTAGCATTCATATCAGAAATCAATTAAAATCAAGCTTAAAGTCCCTTACACGAGCTCTCGAGGCCCAAAATATACATTAGAAACAAGTTGGAACTTAATCAGGTACTCAGAAATTTTTTTATTTTTGGAAAACATTGAAAATTTTCAAAACTGCAAGGGTCACATGGCCAAATCACACGCCCATGTACCAGGCCGTGTGAATATACTGACTTGTACTATTTAAAAGATACAGGGGACACACGGCCGTGTGTCACACACAGGCGTGTGCCACACACGGCTGAGACACGCGCCCATGTCTCTTCATGTGTCTCAACCCGTGTAGACAGAAATAAACTATTTTATAAGCCATTTTTCTAACCCAATTTAGTGTCAATCTACAATCAACTTTGTGCATATAAACAAGTCATAACAAGGCATTCAAATCAAGCCAAACTCAGTACTTAAACATGTAATACTATCACATACAAACAATATGCCCTTAAGCACCTTAAAGACAAATACAAATATGTATAATCCATGTAACCAAGTAATCAACCAATTTTTATATCTAATCGCATTAATACACATGTAAATCATTTACTAAAACTTACCATCTTGTACCAATTGTACTACTTATTCAATAGCATCAAATACATATACACTTACTATAGCATAGTACCAAATTACACCAAGTTATAAAACATACCTCATATGCATTTTCAACTATTATTTTACCTTTCATCATTCAACCACAAATCATTCCACATCAACTTTTTAAGGCAAATTATGCACATATCAAAATACCAAAAAATAAGCCAAATGAGTGGCTAAACTCAACAAAACACATATAAGCCAACATTTGGCCAAAAATAATCTATATATGCCATTATAACCATAATTAAAACATTCAAAAGTACCGATAGAACCGATGGATAGTGTGATATAACTCTGAAAAACTTTCAACCCAATCGAGCTTCCGATAATCTGAAAAGTAAAGAAAAACAAATACGTAAGCAATAAATGCTTAGTAAGCTCGTATAAACTTTAATCATATCCATTCATTTCAAATATGAAATTTATAAATATCAAGAATAATCTAATATTAATACCACAATACTCATGTGGCTATATTCATCAACTCACAAGGTAAATAAATCCACAGCATCACTTATACATATTATCCCTAGCACAGTAGGATTTTAAACAACCTTTAACTCTTCTAAATTTCTTTATTTTCATTTGCATTTCTTTACTTTCTACACTCATTCCATATGCATAACACACCAGTCATAAACATATCATTCAACCATAGGCTTTTTTGAGTTAATCATATAATAAGTCATTTCATAAGAAATTGCATAACTTAAAACTTACCACTCTTTCATGAACACAAACATATTTTCATTTGAGCACTTACCATTCCAATGCATATTATAATTAAACATATTACCATTCAACCAATAGCTTGGCATTTGCCTAGGCATTAAACAACAACACTTATTAGCATACTTGAACATATTTTATATAATTTCAACATCGATAACTTTACTATCTCAACATGTTACACTTGAGTTTATTACTCGTCTTAACTTACATAATTTACATGTATCAACATATCAAGATATTGATATATATACATATCATGATACATATCATTCTCTTACCATTTCTTCCTATGCATATATTATTCAAGACAACTCCCGATATTTTACTTTTTCGAAGAATGACTTATAGATTTGAGCACATCGTTAACAGAAGTTCGAAAGCTGAATAGAAGCTCATGAGAGCTAAATAGAAACCTATAATGGTTAAAAAGAAGCTCATAAGAGCTGAAGAAAACTCATATGAGTTAAGCAGAAGCTCAAAAGAGCTAAACAAAAACTTATAAGAGTTGAACAGAAGCTTGAAAGAGCTTAACGGAAACTCATATGAGTTAAACAGAAGCTCGTAAAAGCTAAATGAAAAGTAAAACACGAGAGTTCACAACAAATGTTGAACCTCAGCTTACTTGGGTAATATGCCGTCATTTTCCTCCAATTTCGTCAATTCGCCAAATCACGAATGTACTCAAATCTCGCGTTCAATCCAAATCGAGTATTAATTTCGATAATATTTTCCTAACAACAATTCAATTCCAACAATAGAACATATATATATTACCAATCACCAATTAACATTTACTTTAATCAAAATTATACAGAATACAATTCATACGAACTTACCTTGCTAAATTGCAGAAATACCAAAGTATAGGGGCGTTTTGGTAATTTTTTATTTTCTTTGATTTTTCACCCGATCTTGATCTAAATTAATAATTTCATTCAATATATTACTTTAGATGATAAAACAATTCATTTCATGCAATTTGGTCATTTTTGAGATTTTACAAAATTGCCCCTAAAGTTTTACTTTTATTCAATTTAGTCCCTAAACCCAAAACATGCAAATTAACCATTTTTAATACAAATCCAAGCTAGCTGAATATTCATGGCATTTAATACAGCCCATTTTTGCAATAATTTCACAACATATCCTTGTATTTTTACTAATTTAACAAATTAGTCCTTAATCGAAAAATTCATCAAAATCACTTAACAAAATACTTTTAATTAAAAACTAATATCTCAAATTCATCATTTAACATAAAAAATCATATAGATTCATCAATGGAAACACCCAAAATCTTTAAAAAAATCAAAAACAAAGGTAAGCTTTAGTTGGACTTAATTGTAACAATTTCAAAAACATAAAAATTACAAGAAACGAGTAAGAATTGAACTCACATGAAGCAAAAATTGAAAACCCAGCTTAAGCTTTCTCCCGTGTCTGTTTTGAACCAAAACTTGGAGAAGAAAATGTCTAGAAAGCTTTAAATTAAATTTGTTTCATTTTAATTTCCATTTAATTACAATTTTGTCATTGTTTTTATTTTATTTTATTATTTTCCTTCCTTATGCCGCCTCACCTTTAGATTTAGGTTTATTTATTTCTTAAGTCCTCCCTCATTTATTAATCAAGCTATTTAATCACTTAATTTTTATAATTAGTAAGTTTTGCATCTTTTTAAATTTAGTCCTTTTTAATTAATTAATTATTAAAACGTTCAAATTTTTCAACGAAACTTTAATACCACATTATTGACACTCCTTAAATTTTTATAAAAATATTTACTGCTCAATTGATAGAAACGAGGTCCCGATACCGTATTTTCTAAAACCACTTGACCTAAGGTTTTATCACTCTAACCTAATAATTCATTATAAGAAATAAATTACTAATTCAAAAATCTTTTTAAATCTATATTTGACTCGAAAATATTAAATAATAATATTTACGAGTTTACTCGTCAGATTTAGTGGCCTCAAACCACTATTTCTGACACCATAGAAAATTGAGCTGTTACAACACTTCCCATTTAAAAAATTTCGTCCTCGAAATTTCTTACTTGATAAAAGTCATCAAGTCGAGTTTTTCTATTTTCTTCTTAATAATAAACCACGTATAAGTTTATCATAACTCATTCCACTTTAGAACTTGTATAAGAAGTCATATCAAAACTTGATATTACACCAAGTTTAACTGAACAGACATGATGTTCTCATGTCATAACTTTATCATTAGTAGTATAATTACCAAGAAATTCACAATGATCGTCTAACAAATCATAACCATGATGTAACACCCCTAACCCGTATTCGTTGTTGGAACATGTTTATAGAGCATTACTGGAATAAACATATCAAATACGAACATTTCTTATTATTTAACATTCATATAAGATATTATTCATAAAGTCCCTTATATGAGCCCTCGAGGCCTAAAACATACATCAGAAAAGATCACACAGCCAAGTCACACGCTCGTGTGCTAGGCCGTGTGTAGGTGTAGGGGTCACACTACCAAGCCACACACCCGTGTGTCAGGCCGTGTGAAAAATATTAAGCATTCTATTTTACATTTTTAGGGGACACACGGCTAAAACACATGCCTATGCGCTAGGCTGTGTGTCATACAGGACTGAGGCACACGTCTGTGTCTCTGCCCGTATAGACAAAATAAGGCCATTTCTAAGCCAAATTTCTCACCCAAACTTGTCTTCTACCTACATAAACATTTAAACATATTCTCAAGCCAATACAAGACATTCAATTTCATTTAAACTCAAGTCTTATACATGATACAATACCTTTTATAACCAAGTATACAAACTTACCTAACTTGCCAAATTCGCATATATGCATAATTTACCAAATATGTTAACTCAATTTAATCATTAGTATACCAATATGATTCTATCAATTAACCATTTTAAACACATATCAAACATTAAATAGCCTCTTATGTTCACATCAAAACATGTTCATCACAAGCCATTCTAATAGCTAGTTACAACCAAAATATTTATATGCCAACATTGGCCAAGTTAACCTATATATGCCATTATAACCAAAGTTGATTCATTAAATGTACTGAGATGAGCTGATAGATAGTGTGATGATATCTCTGCCAAGCTTTTAACCTAACGAGCTTCCGAATTACTATAGAGTAAAAGAAAATAAAATAGAGTAAGCATATTATGCTTAGTAAGTTCATATAACGGGAAAATAACTTACCATTCATTTACATTTAAAAATAAGCATGCAAAAATTCATCCAAAGAAATTTCGCAATTTGCCTAAACACATATAACCTCAAGAGACATGTTAGTAATGTACTTCATGTAAATATCAAGAAACCAGGATGAGCTCATCATGTAACAATTTTCATATACATATGTTTTCCACATCATATATTCATATAACATACATTTCCATAGTAATTCATTTCAAGTTCAAATTATCCTATGTCAGAACTTTGCCCATTGGATTTATTTGAAATATCAATCGATACACCGGTAGTACACTTAAAGTGTACAAATCTGAAATCTGTCAATTTATATTCGAGGGTGCTCATCACAGCACATAATCGGGAAGCACTCTCTCGAGCCATATAACAGGAAGCTCATGTGAGCCATGTAACGAGAAGCTCCAGAGAGCCATTAACGGAAGCTTATCCGGGTTATGTAACGGGAAGCTCATAAGAGCCATAATTAAGAAGCTCATGTGAGCTAATAATATGTAGCTCCGAAGAGCCATTAATTAGGAAGCTTCGAATGGCCATATATCGGGAAGTTCAAGCAAGCTATAACGGAAAGCTCCGGAGAGCCATTAATCAGGAAGCTCACAAAAAGCCTTTAATCGGAAAGCTCACTAAGAGCCATTTATCGGGACGCTCATAAGAGCTGTGGTGTGTCTACAACACATGCAGAATCACAACCAAATTGAGATACTCCAAAGAGCTATTAACGGGAAGCTCGTAAGAACCATATAACGGGAAGCTCAAGAGGGTCATATATCGAGATGCTCTTTCGAGCTATGGTGTGTCTGCAACATATGCAGGACCACAACCAATTCGAAAACTCTGTATCCATCAAATCTGATTTATCCAAATGGGACGTATTATTTATCAGGCATTATCAGATTTATGATCAATTTCATATTCATGGCAATAATACAATCACATACATAGAATTCAATTAATACATATAAATTCTCAATATAGTTATACGAACTTACCTCGACAAGTGTTCGTGTATTTATAATCTACTAATCCATTATATAAATTAATTTAACATCAATTTATATTCAATTCATTTCAATTCACATCTTTGGCAAAATTACTAATTTGCCCCTACACTTTTATTTAATGACGATTTTGTCCCTAGGCTCGGAAAATAAAATTCACGCAATTTAATCCTTATTCCAAGCCTAGCCAATTTTAACATATAACTACAGCAGCCCATGTATTTCATAAAATTTAGAATTTTTCCATGAATTTTACATATTTTCAATTTAGTCACTAAATCATAATTTCATCAAAATTCACTTTACAAAAGTTATTTATCTGTCAACAACCTTTCATTTTCTACCATAAAACTTCATAATTTATGCATACTCATGCATGACAAAACTTTAATTGTAACACCCCTAACCCGTATCCGTCGCCGAACTAGGGTTAAGAGGGATTACCGGACAAAACGAAACATTTCACGAATAATTCACAAACATATTACACATCATCATCATATCATAAATATACACCATCAATGAGTCCCTTTCAAAGGTCTATGAGACCTTAAACATGCATTAGAAGAAGGTCGGGACTAAACCGAGCTCACACAAATTTTTTTCCAAAACTTAACATTTTCCAAAGGTATAGAGGTCACACGCCCGTGTGGTCAAGCCGTGTGCCTCACACGGCATTAGACACGCTCGTGTGTTTAACTAATGGTAAAACAGGGCATACATTCTGACTTGCACCACACGACTGAGGACACGCCCGTGTGCCCTTTCGAAATGACCCACACGCCCGTGTATCAGGCCGTGTGTTAGGTCGTGCCAAACCTGTAGGGTATACTGACTTAAGCCACACGGCTTGCCACACGCCCGTGGGTGAGGCTGTGTGATGCGCCCCAGTACAATTCAAATTGGCCTTCGAGCAACAGGGCAGAGACACATGCCCGTGTCCCTGCCCGTGTGGGCAAAAGAATAGGCCATTTGCAAGGCCATGTTGCCACCCATTTTGTGTCATCCCTACAAGCCAAATACAAGCATCAAATATACCTCATTTTCAGCCAACTCCAATCTTAAAACATGTTCAATTCATACATATAATCCTCTTCCAAATTCATGCTCAATGTCCATACTAATTTATGCCAAAACACAAACCAAACTCATACCAAAACTTATGAAACATAACTCATTTTATACCTCATTCATTCTCATGATAAAACTTACCATTTTCACATTCAAACACATATCAAATTGACCATTTCTTTTGTTTATTCATAGACATCAAAACATACCATTTTCCAAACACATAATTTCAACCATAAGTTAGCCATATCACATGGCATATCATATTTACGTCACAAAATCATATTCAAATACTTCTAGCCTATACATGCCATACTTAAAAATTCATACTTTCAAAAGGTACCAAAATAGAGTTTGATATTGTGGTGATGATCCTTGACGATCCCCGAGCTTCTAGTAGCTTCGATATCTATAAAACAATGCAAAACACACAAAGTAAGCTACAAAGAGCTTAGTAAGTCATATACAAATAAACTTATCATCAAAACAAATATTCATCAAATTATACACATGATTCATATCCAAACTTATTGATCACATATATATCACATCTATTCATTCTACTTGCACAAATGTCATATTCCTCCATTCATATTTCACATATCTTAAATGGCACATATACATACCTTTCATGCTCAAATATTGAACATAACTTAGAAGTACCTGATTCGGATTTATCTTAACATAGTCATACATTTCTCAGAATGCCCGTTGAATTGTTTGAAATAAAAAAGTATACTCAGATAGCTCGAAACTATCATACAATGCCAACGTCCCAGACGTGGTCTTACATGTAATTAAATATCGATGCCACTGTCCCAGACAGGGTATTACACGAAATCAAATACGATGCTGATGTCCCAGACATGGTCTTACACGTAAATCATAAATCAATGTCAACGTCCCAGATGTTGTCTTACATGAAATCACATATCGGATCCTATGTCATGACATATGTATCCTAACTATTCCTATGGTTCATACGGGACTTTTTGGACGTCGTCACATACTCAAAATTTTCTCGGATTTCATATATTCATCTCCAATAATCATTCATCACAATTCAATCACATATAAGCATGAATAAATCAACTTAAAAACATTTATTTGTATATCAACTTACCTCATTCGGATTCAGACGGATGAAAATGACTATTCAACGATTTTCGACTTTCCCCATTCTAATTCTGTTTTCTTTGTTTCTTGATCTAAACACATTCAAATTTAACTCATTCAATCACACATTCATTCAAATCAATCCATAAATGCTTATTTAGGGCATTTTACAAATTAGCCCTCACATTTTCACATTTTGACACTTTAGTCCCTATTTCACAAAATCACAAAATACACATAATTTCATTACACATATGCTTAACCGAATTTTTCTCTAGCCCATATAAGCCCACACATTTCATTTATTTCACATTTTAGTCCTTCAATTTCTCATTGTCTTAATTTAGCCCAAATTACTCAATTTCATCAAAAATAAAACATCATTAAAACTCACAAAAAGTCAAATATAAAACATATTAATGTCATACCAAGCTTCTATAATTTATCAACTAACATCATTAAAACTCACAAAATCATCAATGGCATAACTCAAAATCTACATCAAAATCAGAAATTGATACATAAACTTTATAAAACACTAAGCAACAATCACTAAAACATAAAAATCATTGAAAACCGATTAACAACCATACCTTAATCACCTAAGATCATAGCCGAACCCTAGAACTCCTTTTTCCTTTTCTTTTCTTTTCTTTCGAATTTTCAGCAATAAGGATGATAATGGCCTTAATTTATACAATACAGCCCGATTTAGACCCTAATTGGAACGAGTGGTTTCAGGACCACTTAACCGAGTCAAAATATTATTTTTATTATGTTATTTCTATGTACAACATGTTATAATTACCGTACAAAAGTTTCGTAAAGAAATTTTACCGTTTGGTTAGCTAATTTGGTAAAAAGGACTAAATCGCGTAAAGCGATAAATATGAGTTCTATTAATAGATTGGCTTATATAGCTATGGCTTTATTTTAGAAGTCCTTAAAATGAAATTTTACCTTCCTTTTAATGCCTGGACGGTAGTGGCCTTTAAATGCATGTTTTCCAAATTGTTTTATTAAGGTTAAATTTGTCTTTTAATAATAATGCATATGTTTAATAAAACAAAATAGAAATTTGGTTTCATTTTATTCATGGTTAGCCAAAAATCAAAGAATAAATAAGCTTAAAAATATGTTTTAGGGTTCAGCCACATTTATAGCTAAATCAAGGTATGTTTTACTTCGGTTTTTGATGATTTTTATGTTTTTGAGCTCTTTGCAGCTTAGTATAACTAACTCGTACCCTGATTTTTGAAATTTATGATGTTTTGAGTTGTACAATTGTTGAATGCTTGGTTTTTTTAATGAATAATGGTGAATTATTGATTGTTATTTAGTGATATTAAGTTTTATAAAGTGAATTTTGTCAAAAATGTGAATTAGGGATTAAATCGAAAAAGGTAGAAATTTTATGGTTAGAAATGTGAATAAATGAAATATATGTGCTTATATGGACTACAAGAGTATTCGGCTATAGAGAATTTTTGTTAAAAATGTGTAATTTGTTATATTGTGTTGTAAGGACTAAATTGTCAAATTATGAAAATACAAGAGCTATTTTGCAAAATGGCTAAAATACATGTCTTTGGACTAAATTGAATGTGTTGTTGAATAATTGAGTTAAATTTGATTAATATAGATCAAGATAAACAAATATGGGAACTTGATCGCGGGAAACGGAAGGTAGACGAATAAGTTTTGGATATACGAGCTAAATCGAGGTAAGTTCGTATAACTAGAATCAAACTTGTATAATGTTTATAATTATTATTTTAATGTTATGTGAATGTATAATGAACTATGGAATTAGGTTTGCCTATTAAATACATGTTGAATTTCATATTGTATAAATGTATATATTTATGAAATAATGAATTGAAATGACTATTGGTTACATGTTTAATTTGATTACCGAGTCCCGTTTAAACCGTAGAAAGTCGTAGGACACAAGTGACATGTCACTAGGGCTACAGGTTGGTTGAGCTCCTACATTTGTTACGGACTTGCCACCGCTTATGAGCTTACATGTTCAACTTTCAGGCTTACCGTTTAGCCTTCGGGCTTACATGTTCAGCCTTCGGGCTTATTGTTACGGGCTCAGGAGGAGCATACAGTACATGGCTCAAAAGAGTGTATACGATGAATTGACGATTTACAGGTTACATTTATACACTGTGTGTGTATCACTCGAGTATCTCTCGATGTTTTCAAAGGTTCAATAGGCAATATACCGATATGAAAATAAGAAAATACATGTTATAAAGATACAAAATGTACATGGTATGTATATATGTTGTGTGAATTACATGGACTACATGAACTACATGAATGATATGTTACAAGTATATGACTACATGTTATATGTTACATGGTTTATGTGATCTTATAAATAGAAAATGTGAAGTGATATGTTATAAGTATTGAAATGTACATAAATGTTATATGCTTGGTTTCATCCCTTGTATGGATGAATATATGATTGTTGTATATGACTAACATTTGGTTGAATCCTTTGAATAGGCAATATGAGCATATGAGTTGGTTAAACTTGGTAAGTTTGTTTCTATATTATACGGGCTTACTAAGCTTTTAAAGCTTACCCTGTTTATTTTTCCCTTGTTTTATAGATTCAAAAGCTAGCTTGATTTGGACTAAGACGAAAATTGCAATCGCACTATCCAAGAAGCTTTTCGGTACTTTTGGGTCCTTGTGAATGTTGTAAATATGACATGTATATGCTAGTTAATAAGTTGATCTTTATGGTTATTTATACTAATGAGTGTGGTATGATTTTTGCTATATGTCCAAACTATGCGATATGGTAGTGTGGTATGATTTTTGCTATATGTCCAAGGTATGTGATATGGCTTAGTTTCAAAATGGTTAAATTGATATGGAAGTTTCTTATGATATGTCTACTTGTGGTGAATATGTGAATGAGGTTTTGGTATGGTTGAATGTTTGATAGTTGGTAAGTTGGATAATGCTTGTGGTAAATGACCATATTTTGGTGAATAAGACAATGATCATTTTGGTATGAGGTTATTGGTGAATTGGTAAGATTATGCTATGATTGAAATAGATGAAATTGAGGCATGAATTATAGTTTTTGACTTGAAATGTATTCATGGTTGGTGTTAATTATATGACTTTGAGTTGGTTGTTGTGTAATGGTCTATTTGATGATTGAATTGGCTGAATTGGTTGTTCAATTGGTTTATGAAACTGTTATAATTTGATGTTTGTAGGTACATGATCATTTGGGGTATGAAAATGGCTTGTATCAAGCCTATTTCGTGCCACACGGCCAGAGCACACGGGCATGTGACTCAACCGTGTGATCCTTGTATTATAGTTGAATTGCTCAGGATACCACACGGGCTAGATACACGGCCGTGTCTTGTACCCATGAGTGCAAGTCAGTAGCTTCCCAATTTTCACACGGCCTAGACATACGGGCGTGTCTTGTGGCCATGTGCACAAGTCAGTATCTATGCCCTGTTTTGCCACAGCCTGGACACACGGGTGTGTTTGGTGACCGTGTGAATGTTATTATTATAGCTTTATATGTATGATTAAAGCATGAATTGATTGTGAATGCTCGGAAATGTTTTGAATTATGTTGATAATATACTGTTTTGATTTGTGTTACAAGTCTGGTAATGCCCCTTACCTATTCCTGTGACGGTTACGGAATAGGGGTGTTACATGTACATTTGTTTTATTATAATTCATATTATTAACAAGTTTACCATTTTACCCTTGCATTATAACATTAAAATTTACCTACTACAATTCCATCATTGTCCACCACTAATATAAATGGTCTAATTGACATGCAAGTACCCCACATTTACCTTTCATAGTCATTTGATACCTTTAACAATTAGAAGGCCACTTTTGCATTTTAAGCAATTAAGGCCTTTTTCGTAATTAAGCATTCAAACGATCAAATTTTCATACAAAAATTTCACACATATCAATTTACATACTATAAGCAGAGAAAATAATATTAAAATATTTTTCTGACTTAGATTTGTGGTCCCAAAACCATTGTTCCAACAAAGGTCTAAACCGGGCTATTACAACTCTCTCCCTTTAGGGATTTTTATCCCTGAAAATCTTACCGTTAAACAGATTCAGATATTGTTGTCTCATAGCATCTTCGGGCTCCCACGTACGCTCTTCAACACCGTGTGGATGCCACATTACTTTTACTAAGGAAATTTTCTTATTTCGTAGTTCTTTAATCTCGCGAGCTAGAATACGGATTGGTTTTTTAATATATGATAGATCGGACTAAATCTCAACTTCAGTAGGGGCAATCACATGTGAGGGGTCAGATCTGTATCGCTGAAGCATCGATACACGAAACACATTGTGAATCTTTTCTAACTCAGGTGGTAACAATAGCCTGTACGCAACCGACCTGACTCGCTCGATAATTTCATATAGTCCGATGAACCTTGGACTCAATTTACCTTTTCTACCGAATCAAAATAGTTTCTTCCACGGAGATGCTTTTAAGAACACTTTATCACCGATCTCAAACTCAATATCTTTTCGTTTTAAATCCGCATATGATTTCTGATGATCGGAAGCTGCTTTCAGACTATCTCGAATCACTTTTACCTTCTGCTTTGTCTCTTTTATCAAATCAATCCCGTATATCTTATTTTCACTGAGCTTAGACCAATATAATGGTATTCTGCATTTTCTACCATATAAGTCTTCTTACGGTGCCATTTTAATGCTCGATTGAAAACTATTATTATACTCGAATTCCATCAATGGAAAATATTGTTCCCACGTACCTTCAAACTCAAGAATACAACATCTCAACATATCCTCGAGTATCTGAATGATCTGCTTGGATTGGCCATTTGCCTACGGGTGAAAAGCAGTACTCAAATGCAATTTCGTACCTAAAGCCTCTTGCAGTTTCTTCCAAAACCGCGATGTGAATCTCAGGTCTCTATCTGACACAATAGACAATGGTACCTCGTGCAATCTCACAATATCAGAAATGTATAACTCAGCTAATTTATCAAGTGAGTAGTCAGATTGTACCGGAATAAAGTGAGCTAATTTTGTTAATCTGTCAACTACAACCCAGATCGTATCTTTCTTTCTCGGAGATAGAGGCAAACCCAAAACAAAATCCATTGTCACTCTATTCCATTTCCATTCGGGAATCATAATCGGTTGTAACAATCCAGATGGCACTTGATGTTCAACTTTGACTTGCTGACATATCAAGCATTTCGAAACAAAGTCAGAGATATCTCTTTTCATTCCTGACCACCAATAAAATTGTTTCAGATCGTTATACTTTTTTGTACTTCCTAGATGTACAGATAGTCTACTACTGTAAGCTTCAATCAAAATCATCTGAATCAATCCTGGATTTCTTGGAACATAAAGTCTATCTCGGAATCTCAGACAATCATCAACATCAACTCGAAATTCGGAATCAGAATCGAAATCATACTGAGCTCGTTTTGCCATTATTTCATTATCAATCTTTTGAGCGTCGTAAATCTGCTGAATAAACAAAGGCCTCGCTTCCAATTTGGCTAAAACCGAACCATTATTAGACAGATCAAATGAGCATTCATTGCATGTAATGCAAACAATGTTTTCTGACTCAAAGCATTAGCAACAACATTTGCTTTTCCCTGACGATAATCAATAACGAGCTCGTAGTCTTTTAACAGTTCTAGTCATCTTCTTTGTTGTAAATTCAAATCTTTCTGAGTCATCAAGTATTTCAAACTTTTATGATCAGAAAATACGTAACATTTTTCACCAAACAGATAGTGGCACCAGATTTTCAGAGCAAAAACTATAGCAGCTAATTCAAGGTTATATGTCGGATAATTCTTTTCATGAGGCTTTAATTGTCTCGAGGCATAAGCTATGACTTTGCCTTCCTGCATCAAAACACAACCTAGGCCATTCAATGAAGCATCACTGTAAATCACGAATTCTGTACCCAATTCTAGCTATACAAGTACCGAAGCTTCAGTCAATAGGGCTTTCAACTGATTAAAGCTTTTCTAACACTTATCGGACCATTCAAATTTCATATCTTTTTGAAGTAATTTCCTCAACGGAGTTGCAATCATCGAGAAGCCTTTCACAAATTGTCAATAATACCCGGAAAGTCTTAGAAAACTGAGAACTTCAGAAACATTTCCCGGAGGCTTCCAATCCAAAATAGCTAAAATTTTATTCAGATCATCTCGTCTACCAGATGCTATACAATGTGGCCCAGAAAACCAACTTCACACAACCAAAACTCACATTTACTGAATTTTGCGAATAATTGCTTATCACACAGAGTCTGTAGTACAACTCTCAAATGCTCAGCATGCTCAGTTTCATCACATGAATATATCAAAATGTCATCAATGAACACGACAACAAATCGATCTAAATACGGTCTAAATATTCTGTTTATCAAATCCATAAACACAGCAGGAGCATTCGTTAATCCAAAAGGCATAACCAAAAATTCATAATGTCCGTACCTCATTCAGAAAGTTGTTTTCAGAATGTCAGAATCTTTTACTCTCAACTGATAATAGCCAGATCTCATATCTATTTTCGAAAACATAGTGGCTCCTTTCAATTGATCAAACAAATCATCAATTCTAGGCAGAGGATATTTATTCTTTATAGTTACTTTGTTCAACTAACGGTAATCAATTCACATTCTCATCGTACCAACCTTCTTTTTCACAAACAAAACTAGAGCTCCTCAAGGTGAGAAAGTCGGTCTAGCAAACCCTCTATCGGTCAACTCTTACAACTAATACTTTAATTCTTTCAACTCAGTCGGAGCCATTCTATACAGAGCTATTGAAATCAAAGTTGTTCCTAGCACTAGTTCAATGCCAAATTCAACTTCTCGGATCGGAGGTAATCCCGAAAGTTCTTCAGGAAATACATCAGGAAATTCACATACAACAGACACTGATTTAATTTTCTTTTCCGATACTTTTGAATCGATCACATAAGCAAAATAGGCTTTACAACCCTTATTCACATATTTCAGAGCTTTCATTGCAGATATCACAGCAAGTAACCCATTTAAGTCACTAGATTCAATTCGAACTATTTCGTCATACTCGCATCTCAAATCAATAGTTTTCCTTTTACAATTTACAACAACATCATGCAAAGTTAGCCAATCCATACCTAGAATTATATCGAATTCATCAAAGGGTAATAACATCAGATTAGCCAGAAAACAAATATCTCGACTCATCAACGGACAGTTCTTGCAGACTTTATCAACTAGGACACGTTTACCTAAGGGGTTCGATACTCTAATTACGAATTCAGTAGACTCTACAGGCAAAGTCTTACTACACACTAAGTTCATGCATATATAGGAATGTGTAGATCTTTGATCTATCAATGCAATCACAGAAGTATCGTAAAGAGTAAAAGTACCAGTTATCACATCTGGAGATGAAGCTTCCTCATGAGCTCAAATGGCATAAGCTCTAGCACGTGCTCTAGCCTCAGATCAAACAGCTGTATCTTTAGTAGCTCTTTGACTACCACTCTTATTTCTCATATTTCTAGGAGGTCTACCTCTAGCTGAGGTATTGCTTGGTCTCGGATTCTACACTATCTTTTGTTCAACAGGCTAGGGACAGTCTCGAATAAGTGATCTGATGATCCACATTTAAAGTAAGCCCTATCATTCAATCTACAACTTCCTGGATGTCTTTTACCATAGTGTCTACACTCGAGTCGATTAGATCAGACATTTCCAACACTTGCAACTGAAGTAGTAGGAGCTCTGAAGCTCGAATGTGATTTAGCATAATCTCTGCTTGAATGCCCTACATTAGCCTTTGAACGGCTATAATCATCTCGAAATTTCTTTAACGCAGACTGAAATGATTTTCTTATGGATCTCTTTCTTACATCTCTAGCTTATGAATCAGCCTTTCTTTTCTCTTTCCCGAGTTCTTCAGCTTTATATGCTCGATCAACAAGCACAACAAACTCTTTCATCTCTAGAATACCGACTAACAGACGAATATATTCATTTAGGCCATCTTCGAATCTTTTACACAATATTGCTTCAGTTGAAACACACTCCTGTGTATAACGGCTCAATTGAACAAACTCTCGTTCGTATTCTGTTATGGACATACGACCCTGTTTAAGCTCAAGAAACTCTTTTCGCTCTTGATCAATGAATCTTTGACTGATATACTTTTTATGGAATTCAGATTGGAAGAAATCCTAGGTTATACATTCTTTCGAAAGAACAAAAGTCAGAGTTTTCCACCACTGATAGGTTGAGTCTCTTAACAAAGAAACGGCATATTTAACACATTCATTAGGAGTACATTACATTTCATCAAAAACTCTGATAGTATTTTCGAGCCAAAATTTAGCTCTCTCAGCATCGTCATCACTAGTGGCCCTGAACTCTTCGGCCCATATTTTTGAATTTTATTGACTGAAGGCTTATTCATCATACTTAGATTCATAACCGGAGTACAACAAAGGTCTGAGGGGGATTAGATGGGGGCGTAGGTTGTTGAGCAGCCGGATTCGTACGAACAAATTCTGTGAACCACTCATCCATCATCTAAAAGAAAACTTGTTTTGCTTCTACCTTGTGACTACTAGTTACGTTTCTTAAATCAGAAGGCACTGCCCCTTGTGTGGAAGTAGGTGCATTACTTTCAACATCATCAGCTACGGCTCGTTCAAGATCCATTACTATACGAAAAATATATTTTATTTGTCAAGATTCATCACACTATCACATTTCAGATATATAACATGTATAGCTAGACTCACATACGCTATGATAGTCCTAGAACCGACTAAACCATAGCTCTGATACCAACAAATGTAACACCCCTAACCTGTATCCGTAGCCGGACTAGGGGTAAGAAGTATTACCGAAAAAATGAAACATTTCACGAATAATGCACAAACATATTACACATCATCATCATATCGTAAACATACACCATTAATGAGTCCTTTTAAAAGGTCTATGAGACCTTAAACATGCATTAGAAGAAGGTCGAACTAAACCGAGCTCACACAAAATTTTTTCTAAAACTTAACATTTTTCAAAGGTACAGAGGTCACATGCCCATGTGGTCAGGCTGTGTGCCTCACACAGCATTAGACACTCCTATGTGTCTAAGCCATGGCAAAACAGTGCATACATTCTGACTTGTACCACACGGCCGAGGACATGCCCATGTGCCTTTTCAAAATGGCCCACACGCTTGTGTATCAGGCCGTGTGATAGGCCGTGCCAAACCTGTAGGGTATACTGACTTAAGCCACATAGCCTGTCACACGCCCGTGTGTGAGGCCATATGATGCACTCAGGCACAATTCGAATTGGCTTTTGAGCAACACGGTAAAGACACACGCCCGTGTCCCTACCCGTGTGGGTAAAAAATAGGCCATTTGCAAGGCCATGTTGTTTTGGGTCATCCCTACTGTAAAGCCCCAAATTTTCTTAATTTCATATTTTTGTGATTTTGTGACGTTAAAAATATCTGAATATGTTTCTGCATTAATTTAAAATAAATATCTGTCTACTTTAGTGGTTATGTGCTCTGCATATGTTGGGTAGATCCCAAGTTCAAGTTAGAACTTGCGCTAAATTTTGGTTTTTATTTGAATAAGGCCTTATTCTTGGCTATGAGGCTTATAAGTATTTGTTAGTAAGAACTTATCAGAATGGGCCTGCAGGTCTGGTGGTTAAGTGGAGGGGGATTATGCTTGAGATCCTGTGTTCAAATCTTGGTGTGGGCATTATTTTTACTACAAGTTTCGGCTAAGAGTTTGTGTTTGACTAAAAATCTGAGTTGAGGGGTTAGTGGAGAGAATTAAGAGAGGTAGATAGGAGGTTTAACAGTTTCTGTTCAGTATTGCTTCCTTTCTTTAAAAATTTGGCCACTCCCTTTTCTTTCTTCTCTTTTTCTTATTCTTCTTCCTCTCAATTGTTGTCGATTTTCTCTTGGTTTCCCTCCCTGTTTCTTTCGTTTTTTTAAGCCATTTTGTAATTCTTAGTTGGGGGTTACAACGTTTTAACGTTGGTGCAAATTTGATAAGTAAAGCAGTATGTTTAGTTCTCTTCTAATAAGTGTTGGATTATTAAGAGATTGTTTTCTGTTTAGGAGGCAATCAGGGTTCTGTGGATTACTAACCGACATTCTAAACAGCAAGGAATCGCCATTGTTCGTTAGAGGAAAGGCTATTGTTAGTTTTCGGATTTACCGATACTTAACAATTCAATTTAAGTGACTGAATTTGGACTTTGGATTGATGATTTTAGCTTTGGAAGGGCTCAAGAGTGCTTAGGCATTGAAAACGAACCAGGTATGTACTCCGATTGCACAGAAATTTAAATTTGACGAAAATTGAAAAGTATTCTGTCGACGCCACACGGACGTATGGACTGCACGTGTGGTAGGCCGTATGACAATATACGGGCGTGTGGACAACGAGGCAGGTCGTGCACGTATGACACGGGCGCGACAGACATGGCCGTGTGAAGGCCGGCGAAGCCGTTTGCGAGATAGGGGCTCTGTCAATTGGGCTGTGTGGGCCACACGGGCGTGTGAGCCCACACGGGCGTATGAGATTTTGGGCTAGGTTGTGTGATCCACACGAACAATGCCAATTTAGGCCGTGTGGGCTTTATGGAGGTGTGGGCCCACACGGACAGGCCACATGGGCGTGTGGGCCCATTTTTCTGATATGAATTGTAAGGTTGCACGGGTTGTCCAAGTCAACTGTGACCTGTTGTAAGGTCGATAAGCATTACTTAGACCCTTATTCTATTATATGATATTGAGATATATGTGTTAGCATTTTATACTTAGCATGTGTATTGATACTATTCTGCATATGAATGTATGTCTATTATTCTGTATATTAGCATGCCATAATTGTATGATGCATTGCATTGGGGTGGGATTATTGATGAAGTAAAGGAAGTATCTAAAAGGCTTCTAAGCCTGATATCTGATAGCTACGCTGCATATTTCTGATATGTACCGTATCACGGTACCTTATGGTGTGTAGGGTTGGATGGGTTGATTTTATCCCTATATTTGGTGTGTTGGGCTGGGTGGGTCGATTTTATCCCTACATGGTGTGTAGGGTTGGTTGGAGATGGTGTGCAGGGTTGGTGGGCATGATTTGCTATTCTGAACTGTTATGTATATCTATACGGGCTAAGGCCCAATTGTATCTGATTCTATTTTGAGTGGGCTAGGCCCACACCGATTTTGTAAAGGGCTCATGCCCGAATTATGATTTTATTCTGTTATCTGACTGTATGCATGCTGAACTGTGTGGATTTACACACTGAGTTTGCGAAAAGTCACCATTTATTTAATCTGTTCAGGTAATCCCCAACAGTAGATGGATTGGTGTAGCGGAGGACTTGACGGTGACCACAGCCACCTACCCATGGGTTTTTATGTTTTAAATGCTTTACCACGTTATTTTGTCATTATTATTTTGGGAAGTATTTATGTAATATGGACTTGGACTTTTGATTTTAATTTGGGGTTTCTAATTTTTTATTATTGGTTACAAATTGCAACACATCAAAAATACGTTTTCCTAAACTAAATTAAATGGTTTTCGTATGCATGAATGGTTTCAAAGCTTCCGCGTAAAAGATATGTTCTCAAGCAAAACAACTAATACATGTTTTCCGACTAAGAAAAAAAATAACAAACTGAACAAGTTATTATATTTGAGTCGATTTTCAAAAACACTCTCATGCGACATTGCCAGATTCAGCCATAACGTCTAGGCCGGGTTTGGGGTGTTACACCTACAAGCCAAATACAAGCATCTAATATACCTTATTTTCAGCCAATTCCAATCTTAAAACATGTTCAATTCATACATATAATCCTCTTCCAAATTCATGCTCAATGTCCATACTAATTTATGCCAAAACATAAACCAATCTCATGCCAAAACTTATGAAACATAACTCATTTTATATCTCATTCAATCTCATGATAAAACTTACCATTTTCACATTCAAACATATATCAAATTGACCATTTCTTTTGGTCATTCATAGACATCAAAACATACCATTTTCCAAACACATAATTTCAACCATAAGTTAGCCATATCACATGGCATATCATATTTACATCACAAAATCATATTCAAATACCTCTAGCCTATACATGCCATACTTAAACATTTATACTTTTAAAAGGTACCAAAATAGAGTTTGATAGTGTGGTGATGATCCTCGACGATCCCCGAGCTTTCAGTAGCTTCGATATCTATAAAACAATGCAAACACACACAAAGTAAGCTACAAAGAGCTTAGTAAGTCATATACAAATAAACTTATCATCAAAGTAAATATTCATCATATTATACACATGATTCATATCCAAATACATTTCCAAACCTTATTGATCACATATATATCACATCTATTCATTCTACTTGCACATATGTCATATTCCTCCATTCATATGTCACATATCTTAAATGGCACATATACATACCTTTCATGCTCAAATATTGAACATAACTCAGACATATCTGATTCGGATTTATCTTAACATAGTCAGACATTTCTCGGAATGCCCATTGAACCGTTTGGAATGAAAAAGGATACTCAGATAGCTTGAAAATATCATACAAAACCAACGTCCCAGACGTGGTCTTACATGTAATCGAATATCAATGCCACTATCACAGACAGGGTCTTACACGAAATCAAATATGATGCCGATGTCCCAAACATGGTCTTACACATAACTCATAAATCGATGCCAACGTCCCAGACGTGGTCTTACACGAAATCACATATCGGATCCTATGTCATGACATATGTATCCCAACTATTCCTATGGTTCATATGGGACTTTTCGGACGTCGTCACATACTCGAAATTTTCTCAGATTTCATATATTCATCTCCAATAATCATTCACCACAATTCAATCACATATAAGCATGAATAAATAAACTTAAACACATTTATTTGTATATCGACTTACCTCGTTCAGATTCGGACGGATGAAAACGACTATTCAACGATTTTCGACTTTCCCCGTTCTAATTTTTTTTTTTGTTTCTTGATCTAAACACATTCAAATTTAACTCATTCAATCACACATTCATTCAAATCAATCCATAAACACTTATTTAGGGAATTTTACAAATTAGCCCTCATATTTTCACATTTTAACACTTTAGTCCCTATTTTACAAAATCACAAAATACACATAATTTCATTACACATATGCTTAACCGAATTTTTCTCTAGCCCATATCAGCCCACACATTTCATTTATTTCACATTTTAGTCCTCCAATTTCTCATTTTCTCAATTTAGCCTAAATTACTTAATTTCATCAAAAATTCAAATACAAAACATATTAATCTCATACCAAGCTTCCATAATTCATCAACTAACATCATTAACCTCACAAAATAATAAATGGCATAACTTGAAATCTTCATCAAAAGCAGAAATTGATACATGGGCTTTATAAAACACTAAGCTACAATCACAAAAACATAAAAATCATCGAAAACAGATTAAAAACCATACTTTAATCACCTAAGATCATAGCCGAACCCTAGAACTCTTTTGTTCTTTTCTTTTCTTTCTAATTTTCAGCTAGAAGGATGATAATGGCTTTAATTTGTACACTTGTTTTGTTATAATTCATATTATTAACTAGTTTACCATTTTACCCTTGCATTATAACATTAAAATTTACCTACTACAAGTCCATCATAGTCCACCACTAATATAAATGGTCTAATTGACATGCAGGTACCCCACATTTACCTTTCATAGCCATTTGACACCTTTAACAATTAGAAGGCTACTTTTACATTTTATGCGATTAAGTCCTTTTCATAATTAAGCATTCAAACGATCAAATTTTCATACAAAAAGTTCACACATATCAATTCACATACTATAAGCACAGAAAATAATATTAAAATATTTTTTGACTCAGATTTATAGTCCCGAAACCACTGTTCTGACTAGGGTCTAAACCGGGCTGTTATATTAATACTTTGATAACTTTACAAATTAATCCCTGAGATAGCTAAATTAAGCTATTACAATATCAGAAATATAAAAATTACTAAAAACGGGATAAGAAAACATACCTAATTGAGCCAAATAAGTTTGCTCAAAACCCAATTTCCATGGCTAGGATTTCCATCTTTTTATTTTGGGAAATACGGTGATAATTGATGATATGAGATTTTTATCATCTTTAATTATTTCTATTTCCAATTTAGTCCTTTTCTTTATTTGATTTTCCCTGGATGAATCATCATACTTATCTACTAACCTCTCTTCTTGGTCTATTTGCCATATAAAGACCTCAAATTTTGAATTCTATAGCTATTTGATCCTTTTAGCTACTAGAATCCAACTTTTTCACTTTGTACAATTTGGTCCTTTTCGTTAAATTAAACATAAAATCAGTAAAATTTCCTTACGGAATTTTCATACGAAATTCCTATCATAATGCAGACCATAAAATAATATTAAAATAATTTTCTTTTCGGACTCAAATTTGTGGTCTCAAAACCACTGTTCCAATTCTAATGAAAATAGGTTGTTACACGTGAAACCCAAATTATCAAACTCTGACTAATGCTTTTGCCATGTTTGCATTTGTAACTTTCAACTTATATTTGTTTCTCATTATATGGAAAGCGTTAAGCAATATTGTTTAACACAAGCGTAATAGCTTCAACTATCGAGACGACTTTAATCCATAATACCATTTCCCAATTAGAACTGATCTAATAGATATATTTCTGTATCATGTCTACTAGAATATGAATCCCTCATTTTGACAGTTTTTCAATTTACCCGTGAATGCACAAAATTTATTCCCGAACCTAAAGATAAAATCAAATGCGTATAACTCAATTAACCTTTCAAATGAATAACCTGCTCTAATTAAAACAACTGAGTCATTTTTATCTATCTGATAATAACATTTTAGAAAATCCCTTGTTCTTGTTGTCAAGATAACCCAGACATAAAATCTATCAGAATTCCCTCAGAATACTAATCAAAGATCCTTAAAAACTATATTAACTTAAATGAAACATAACATCTCGTTTTTGTAACAGCCCACTTTATACCCTAGCCAAAACGAGTGGTTTCGGGACCACTTAACTGAGTCAAAATATTATTTTAAATGCTTTAATATGTTTTATGGCATGATAGGTATAGGGTGTGAAAGTTTCGTATTGAAATTTTACTGTCTGATCGGTTAATTTGATAAAAAGGATTAAATCGCATAAAGCGATAAATAAGAGTTCTATTTCATAAATGGTTTATTTGATGATGGCTTTTTAAATGGAAGGCCTTAAATGGTTATTTTACCTTTTCTAAAGCTAATGGACACATATGTCCTTATTATTATGGTTTTATAAATGATATTATAAAGGTTAGTTTTGGTTTTTAATTAATATATGTTATAATAGATTAAATAAAATAAAATAATACTCATTTTCATTTGTTCCTTTACTAGTTCTTCATCAAAATATTAAGGTTTTTCAAGCTTTTAACATTCGGTCACTTTGAGCTTCAATTCAAGGTTCGTTTTTATTCCGTTTTTGATAATTTCTACGTTTTTGTGATCGTTGCTTCGTATACTAGTCGACCCGTACCTCAATTTCTGATTTTGAACATGTCTTTGAAAAATGCCATTGATGAATTCATGTTATTTTGATGGATTTTGATGAATTATAGAATATTATGTGGAAATATACAAGAATTTTAAAGTAAGTTTTGATGAAAATGAGTTTTGAGGATTTGAATATAAAAAGGTAGAATTTTTGGTGGTTAAATTGTGATTAATTGAAAGATATATACTTGTATAATTCCCTTGAATATTCTGTTATGGTGAATTGGGGGATTGATTGTGTAATTTGTCATTTTTGTGATAGAAGGACTAAATTGCAAAGTGTCAAAAATATAGGGGCTAAATTGCAAATATATCAAAATATATGTTTTTGGATTGAATTGAATATGTGAGTTAGTAAATAGCTGAAATTTGTATTAATATAGATAAAGACGATCGAATCCTGGAACTTGATCGTGGAAAACGGAAAATAGACGAGTAGATATCGGGATTACGAGGTAAGTTCGTAGAATTTGAATTTACCTTATAAATGCTTATAAATGTTGTCTAATGATTATGTGGATGTATAAAGTTGCTGAATTGGATTGCCAATTGAGTATATACATGTGATTTGGAATGGAAATGTTAAATGTTACAAGTGATACATGGATATCGAGCCCCGTTAGAACCGTAGAAGTCGTAGGGATACAAGTGACATGTCACTACGGCTAAGGGTGGTTTGAGCTCCTGCATTTGTTGTGGACTCACCACGTGCTCATGAGCTACACGTTCATCCTTCGGGATCACATGTTTAGTCTTCGGACTCACCGTTCAGCCTACGGGCTTACCGTTCATCCTTCGGGATTACATGTTCAGCCTTTGAGGCTTACCGTACAGGCTTGTAAGAGCATACATGACATATTGACGGATTTCAGGTTATATGTATATACACTGTGTGCGTATCACCCGGGTATCCTCGATATTCTTATAGGTTCAACGGGCAATACCGATATAAGTTACATGAATTACAAGATGATATAGATATAAGTATATATGATACCTGTTATATGAACTACATGAAAGGTATAATCCAACTCATATGATTTATATGTTACATGAGATATATGAAAGTGAATGCATTATATGTCATATGAATTATGATGTTTATATGTGCTAATGGATATGAATTATATGGTAAACTCTTGTATAAGATGGTATACGAAGTCTTATAAACTAACTTGTGTGAGCTTGTGAAATAGGCTACAAGAGCATATGAATAGAATTGGCCTTACTTGTATATGTAGGGATTACCTTAATGAATTGGTAAGTTAAATTCTAAGTTTTACGAACTTACTAAGCTTTAGAAGCTTACTCCGTTTATTTCTTTCACTGTCTTATAGATTCAGAAGCTAGCTCGATAATCGGACGAGTCGGAGATTGTCATCACACAATCTATCAAGCTTTGGTACTTTTGAACCTTTTGTAAATGAAATGGTCATGGCATGTATAGACTAGTTATTTAGTGAATATGGTATGTTTGGGTAGATGATTAAGCTATGAGATGTGGCTTGGCTTATACATATGTAATTAAGTATTTTGAGATTGTTTCTTTTTAATTATATGTGCATATGGTAAACTATATGATCAAGATGGATATATGAGCTGATATGGTAAGAAATGAAATGTTGATAAATGAGCTCATTAATGAGGTTGTTAGCCGTTGAATTATAATGCTTAGTTGATGCAAGATATCATGATGATTATAGGTTCATATTATGCTTGAACTTGTATGTTTTGGTTGCCAATATTGGTATGAAATGTGGTGGTTATTGACTTGTAGGGAATGACCCATTTTGGGTGACAAATTGGCTTAAATCAAGCCTATATTTGTGCCACACGGCCAGGGGACATAGGCGTGTATTTCGACCGTGTGTCCCCTACACCTTAAACGTTTTTGGACAGTCTTGCACACGGCCTAGACACACGGACGTGTCTGGTAGCCGTGTGGCTAGGATAGTTTCGACCACGGCCTAGACACACGGGCGTGTTTAGTAGCCGTGTGATGTAAGTCAGATTCGACCACGGGTTATGTGATTTGGGCGTGTTAAATAGCCACGACCATGTGAGAGAACACGAGCAAAGGGGCACGGCCGTGTGTCCCTAACTTGAAAACTTATGATTATTTTCCTATCTTTTACTATGTTTTCAATTTGATTCGCAATAGTTATATGCATCATTTTACGATCATTTGAAGTATGCTTTGATGATTGAAAATACATGATGGTTAAAGATTAAAAAGTTTAAAATTTTACTGGTTCAGTATGAGTATATGTCCGGTAACGCCCCTTTCCTGTTCCGGAGACGATTACGGGAAAAAGGGTGTTACAGTTTTAACTTGTTAACATTAATTAAGATTACCCGAGGAATGAAAACTAATTTACATGTTTGAGCTCAATCTTCCACCGTCTACTCTTTTGTCGATGTCAACCTTTTCATGAAAACTAGAAAAAGAATTATATATAATAAAGCTATTTCAATTATTAACATCGAAGCTTTGAACTATATCGAAGCCACAACCATCAGATAGATTAAAAACCATAATGCTATAATAGGAATGACGTTTCAACCGTATAGATAGAACAATACCTCAACACCAATAGTGCACTCCAAAATAGAAGAGGAAAGCCGAAAGTAGTCCTAATAACAACCAATATAGTAATACAAATTCTATAATCTGATATCCATATCACCGAGCTCCCATGATCGAACCAGGATTTATAACAGTAATAAATGTAATTACTTCCAGCCAATGAATATATTTTATAGATGAACCATGTTTGATAGATAAGATTAGACCATAAGAATGATAAGAAAACCGAAATAATGTAATCCAAAATGTGAAGCTATACTAAATTTCTGACAATAAAAACCACATTGAATGATAAAAAGATCGATGATATCCCAGAGAAAGTCCAGAAGAAGAATATCGCTCATACGCACTAAAAACAGTCGTGATAGTGATAATGTAAATTGCATATATGTAACTTAGAGCATCAACCAGTAGAAATAGAAAATAACATCGTATGAACTTATCATCAAGTCTTTTATCGAACATAATGGATTAGAAAACCAAAGAAAAATAGAGCAATGTCGATCATGAATCAACCAAACTTATAATAATTTCGTCTAATATTATAATTAGCCAGCCTTTTTATATGATCACATCTGAAAATGAACAGTTACATATATCTCTAAGAATAACAGAACATATAGAATACCCAGAGGAGATTGCTATAAAATACTCAACTATAACAGCTATATTCAGATATCTTTGCAATTTCAACACTATCCCACTGACTACTACACTCATCAATGATCCCACATTATCCCAATCACTAAAGAAATCAATTCAAAAGAAATTCTGATTAACCCATCCTTTAAATACCATACCTGAATAAATCGATTACTCGTGAATAACTTCTTCCTTAATAGCGACATTGCGTGTCCCGAATAATCTTCAGAATAATCTGATATCTCTTCTAGAACTATCTTTACTTGTTAACCCATTTTCAGTTCTAACTGCATTATTATTTATTCAGCTATTAAACTCTTTGATTTCAAACTTGTGAGCTTATTCAATCTAAATCTTGTGAATTTCATTATATAAGACTGTACTGGTGAGGGGGTAAAGGTCCTAAAGCCTAAAAACTGACTCTCATATATACACACGTATAACATAACATTTAACATCAACATAATCATTATAAACATTTATTCATACCTTTATGAGTTCCGTCTCATCATAAGCAACATTTTTATTCAGATACTTAAGTATCAGTTTCAACATTACCAGAATTAGCTCGGTTGGAAAGCATCTCTGTCTATAAGTAAAACAAATATCATCAGAGTCGACAGATATTACACTATTACAGATTATATAATGACATATATTTCTAGACTTCACATATACTACGTTAAATCTGAGAACTGACTAAATCGTAGCTCTGATACCAATAAATGTAACACCCTTAACCCGTATCTAGCGTCAGAATAGGGTTACAAAGTATTACCAAAATTTACAGATTAATTAACAGAGATTTCATTTCATTTATCATTCATATCAGAAATCAATTAAAATCAAGCTTAAAGCCCCTTATATGAGCTCTCGAGGCCCAAAATATACATTAGAAACAAGTCGAAACTTAATTGGGTACTCAAAATTTTTTTCGAAAAACATTAAAATTTTTTAAAATTGCAGGGGTTACACGGCCAAACCACACGCACGTGTGTCAAGCTGTGTAAATATACTGACTTGTACTATTTAAAAGATACGGAGGACACCAGGCCGTGTGTTACACACGGCTAAGACACACGTCTATGTCTCTACCCGTGTAGACTGAAATAAGCTATTTTATAAGCCAAATTTCTCAACCAATTTTGTTGCAACCTACAATCAACTTTGTGCATATAAATAATATGCCCTTAGGCACCTTAAATGACAAATACCAATATGTTTAACCATATAATCTATGTAAGTAATCAACCAATTTTTATGTCTAATCGCATTAATACACAACATGTAAATCATTTACTAAAGCTTACCATCTTGTACCAATTGTACTACTTATTCAATAGCATCAAATACATATACACTTACTATAGCATAGTACCAAATTACACTAAGTTATAAAACGTACCTCATATGCATAGTACCAAATTAATATCAGAAATGGATTCTGTTATAGATGAAGAAGAATATATATTTATGTTTAATATAGGGAGCAGTTCTAATAATCAGTTAAAAGAAACTCCTAAGAATGAATAACAAGATATAAAATTAGGAAATATAACCACAGAAGAAAAAGAATTTTCTGATGAAATGATAGAAAAAACTAATAAAAATTATATTTCTAAAGAAGAAATTTACAAAATATCTTAATATAAGATATGGTGTCAAAGACATATAGAAAAAATAAGCAGTGCAAGTACTTCTAAACAAGTAAGTACAATAGAATATGTGTTGTCTGGTGATAAATTATATTTTAAAAATACAGCTATAACAAATACAAATGATAACTTGGTTTTACCCTCAAATACTCAAATAAAGGAAGAGGAGGAAAATCCAAGTAGAAGTTCTATATCTTCAAGACCGATAGGAATGAAACTAGTTCATATTCTTATTTTTCCCACAGAACCTATGACACCCCTAACCCGTATCTGTCGTCAGAAGAGGATTACGGAGTATTACCGAAATTTACAGATCAATTAACAGACATTTCATTTTATTTAGCATTCATATCAAAAATCAATTAAAATCAAGCTTAAAATCCGTTACACGAGCTCTCGAGGCCCAAAATATACATTAGAAACAAGTTGGAACTTAATCGGGTACTCAAAAATTTTTTATTTTCGGAAAACATTGAAAATTTTCAAAACTACAAGGGTCACATGGCCAAACCATATGCCTATGTACCAGCCGGTGTGAATATACTGACTTGTACTATTTAAAAGATACAGGGGACACACGACCGTGTGTCACACACGGCTGAGACACGCGCCCATGTCTCTGCATGTGTCTTTGCCCATGTAGATAGAAATAAGCTATTTTATAAGCGATTTTTCTAACCCAATTTAGTGTCAATCTACAATCAACTTTGTGCATATAAACAAGTCATAACAAGGCATTCAAATCAAGCCAAACTCGGTACTTAAACATGTAATACTATCACATACAAACAATATGCCCTTAAGCACCTTAAATGACAAATACAAATATGTTTAACCATATAATCCATGTAACCAAGTAATCAACCAATTTTTATATCTAATCGCATTAATACACATGTAAATTATTTACTAAAACTTACCATCTTGTACCAATTGTACTACTTATTCAATAGCATCAAATACATATACACTTACTATAGCATAGGACCAAATTACACCAAGTTATAAAACATACCTCATATGCATTTTCAGCTATTATTTTACCTTTCATCATTCAACCACAAATCATTCCACACATCAACATTTTAAAGCAAATTATGCACATATCAAAATACCAAAAAATAAGCCAAATGAGTGGCTAAACTCAACAAAACACATATAAGCCAACATTTGGCCAAAAATAATCTATGCATGCCATTATAACCATAATTAAAACATTCAAAAGTACCGATAGAACCGATGGATAGTGTGATATAACTCTGACAAACTTCCAATCCAATCAAGCTTCCGATAATCTGAAAAGTAAAGAAAAATAAATACGTAAGCAATAAATGCTTAGTAAGCTTGTATAAACTTTAATCATATCCATTCATTTCAAATATGAAATTTATAAATATCAAGAATAATCTAATATTAATACCACAATACTCATGTGGCTATATTCATCAACTCACAAGGTAAATGAATCCACAGCATCACTTATACATATTATCCATAGCATAGTAGGATTTTAAACAACCTTTAACTCTTCTAAATTTCTTAATTTTCATTTGTATTTCTTTACTTTCTACACTCATTCCATATGCATAGCACACCAGTCATAAACATATCATTCAACCATGGCCTTTTTTGAATTAATCATATAATAAGTCATTTCATAAGAAATTGCATAACTTAAAACTTCCCACTCTTTCATGAACACAAGCATATTTTCATTTGAGCACTTACCATTCCAATACATCTTATACTTAAACATATTACCATTCAACCAATATCTTGGCATTTGCCTAAGCATCAAACAACAACACTTGTTAGCGTACTTGAACATATTTCATATAATTTCAACATCGATAACTTTACTATCTCAACATGTTACACTTGAGTTTATTACTCGTCTCAACTTACATAATTTCCATGTATCAACATATCAAGATATTGGTAATTGCAGAAATATCAATGTTCAACTTACATACAGAATACAATTCATATGAACTTACCTGGCTAAATTGCAGAAATATCAAAGTTCAAGGGCATTTTGGTAATTTTTTATTTTCCTTCTTTTTCCACCCAATCTTGATCTAAATTAATAATTTCATTCAATATATTAATTTAGACAATAAAACAATTCATTTCATGCAATTTGGTCATTTTTAAATTTTTTACACAATTGCCCCTAAAGTTTTACTTTTCTTCAATTTAGTCCCTGAACCCAAAACCTGCATATTAACCATTTTTAATACAAAGCTAGCTGAATATTCATGGCATTTAATACAGCCCATTTTTACAATAATTCCACAACAAATCCTTGTATTTTTACTAATTTAACAAATTAATCCTTAATCGAAAAATTCATCAAAATCACTTAACAAAATACTTTTAATTAACAACTAATATCTCAAATTCATCATTTAACATAAAAAATCATATAGATTCATCAATAGAAACATCCAAAATCTTTAACAAAATAAAAAAAAAAGGTAAGGTTTAGTTGAACTTAATTGTAACAATCTCAAAATTATAAAATTTCAAGAAACGGGTAAAAATTGAACTCACATTAAGCAAAAATTAAAAATCCAGCTTAAGCTCTCTTCCATGTTTGTTTTGAACCAAAACTTGGAGAAGAAAATATCTAGAAAGCTTTAAATTAAATTTGTTTCATTTTAATTTTCATTTAATTACAATTTTGCCATTGTTTCCTTTTATTTTATTATTTTCCTTCCTTATGCCGCGGCACCTTTAGATTTAGATTTATTTATTTCTTAAGTCTTCCTTCATTTATTAATCAAGCTATTTAATCACTTAATTTTTATAATTAGCAAGCTTTGTATCTTTTTCAATTTAGTCCTTTTTAGTTAATTAACTATTGAAACGTTAAAATTTTTCAACGAAATTTTAATACCACCTTATTAACACTCCTTAAATTTTTAGAAAAATATTTATGGCTCGGTTTGTAAAAACGAGGTCTCGATACCCCATTTTCTAGAACCACTTGACCTAAGGTTTTATCACTCGAACCTAATAATTCATTATAAGACATAAATTACCAATTCAAAATTTTTTTAAAATCATATTTGACTCATAAATATTAAATAATAATATTCACAAGCTTACTCATCGAATTTGGTGGCCTCCAACCACTATTTCTGACACAACAGAAAATCAGGCTGTTGTAGAACCGAGTAGAAACTCTACATCTTCTAGAAACACTAGAGTGAAAGAAATACAAATTTCAATAGTAATCCAACAAATGAAACTTGGAACAAGTGATGTAACATTTTCAAATTTCTAATCCAGGAAATATTACACATATATTGAAATGACATTTCAATTTAGACAATATAAAATATATTCTTTACATGCTTTATTAAATATTGGAGCTACAACTAGTAGTTGCAAAAAAAATGCCATTCCTTTAGAAAAATGGGAACCTATGAAGCATCCAATAAGAGTTATAGGAATAGATGGTAATGAAACCATAATTCAATATAAAGTTAGAAAAGTACTAATCTACATAAATAATGTAAGATTTATGATACCTAAAATATTATGCTTTCCAGAGATGCATGGAGATATATTATTAGGTAATAATTTTATATATCAACTTTTACCATTTTCTATTGATAAAAGTTTAATTATGTTATCCATAGAAAAAACTTTTGTAGAAATGCCATTTGTAGAAAATCATAAATTTCTTAGTGATAAGAAATTTACCCCACCAAGAAAAGAATAAATTAAACAACTTGAAACAAGTCATTGGTTGTTTAAAATATTAGATAGTAATTTTAGTGAAGAACCATTAAAATTATGGCAAAATAGCCCTAGATATTGTGATATTAAATTAGAAAATCTCAATAAAATTATTAGAGTTAAATCAACGATTTATACTAAACAAGATATAAATGAATTTGACATACAAATTAAGGAATTATTAGAAAAAGGATTAACAGAAAAAACTAATAGTCCACATTCTAGTCCAAACTTTATGGTTAGAAATCATGCCGAAATAAAAAGAGGAAAAGCTAGAATAGTCACTAATTATAAAAAATTAAATCAAAATATTATTTTTGATGGATATTTTATTCCAAGAAAGGATGTTTTGATTAATTAAGCTAAACAAGCAAAATATTTTAGCAAATTTGATAGTAAATCAGGATTCTGGCATATCATGCTAACAAAAGAATCCAAACATTTGACAGCTTTTAGTGCACCGAATGGACATTATCAATGGAAACTAATGCCATTTAGATTATGTAATGCACCACAAATCTTTCAAAGATGGATGGATTCTATATTTAACAAATATAAAAAAATATGTAGTTTATATAGATGATATTTTGATAATTTCAGATAGACTAGAATTACATAGAAAACATTTAAATATCATTTCTCAATAATTTGTAAAACATGGAATCATACTAAGCCCTAAGAAAATAAAGCTAGAAAAAATAGAAATAGAATTTTTAGGATTAAAATTATCAGCAGATGGTCTTAAACTACAAGATCATATTATAGTAAAATTCAAAGAATTCCCTGAAAAAATTGAAGATAAAAAGCAGCTTCAACAATTTCTAGGAATTATAAATTATGGAAGAAATTTCTTTCCTAATTTATCTGAAAAAATAGGTATGTTATATGAAAAATTAAAATAGGATAAACATTTTATCTGGTCTAAAATAGACTCAGAAATTATAAAAATTTAAAATCTGAAATCAATCAAGCTCCAAAATTTATTTACCTAAATAAGGTGATAAATTAATTTTAAAAACAGATGCTTCACAAAATCATTGGGGTTGTATTTTAAAAGCTAGAACAATAAATAACAAAGAATTAATATGTGGATATAGTTTGGGAAAATTTAAACAAAATGAAATTAATTATGTCATATATGAAAAAGAAATATTAGCAATAAAGAAAGGAATAAAAAACTTTCTTATTTATTTAGCACCTGAAAAATTTATCATAAAAACTGATAATCAAGTAGTTAAACATTTCCTTACTAACACAAGTTTGGAAACTATACTCAGGAGAATTAGATAGTATAATGAATTATGTACTTTAAATTTTGAAGCTTTATATGTAAAAGGAACTGACAATATTATTGTTGATTATCTTAGCAAGCCAAATGGATAGAGGTAAACAACCTCTAGAAAAAGTCGGGGAATGGACTATTGTTCATAAAAGGCCCAACAAGGGGAACACTTTCAAATCAATAAATCCTAATCAAGGATTTGTGACAATACCTTCTCAAGTACCTTTTTATCCTAACTAAGGATATTACATTTTGTAACGCCCCAAATTTATGAATATGTTTCTGTAATTATTTGATACAAATATCTACCTACTTCAGGGGTTAAGTATTCTGGGTGTGTTGGGGAGGTTCCAAGTTCAAGCCACACTTGGGTAATTTGGGGTTTTTAATGAATAAAGCATTACCTTTGGTTAATAGGTTTAAATTTAATGTTAGTAAGCTTATATTAGAATGGGCTTGCTGGTCTAGTGGTTAAGTGGAGTGTTGGATGGCATAGGGTCTTGTGTTTGAATCTTGGTTTGTGCAAATGAGATAATTTTTGGTTTGGTTTCGGCAGGTGTTTGATTCAAATGGGATTTTGGGTAGTGGAGAATAAGAGGAATCAGGCAGAGAGATTTTAGGAGAGTATTAAGAAAGTGGGGGTGAAAAGGATTGTGTTTCATTTTTTCCAAATTCGATTGTTTTGGCTTTCTTTTGGTCAAGTGGTGCCGCCTCTTTTCTCCCTCCTATCTCCCTTCTTTTTACCAAATTTTCACTAAAATTCTTCTCTTTTCCGTCATCTTGCTCCTTCTTTCACCTATTCTTTTCCTTATTTTTTTTGCGTGGTTGGTACTTGCGTGGAATCAGTAAGTTCTCCCTTTACTATTGCGAAATTCGGATTATTTAAGTAGCAATGTTCTCTTCTGTGATTAAATGGGGTAAGAAGATGTTCTAGTCAGTAAGTTGCATGCTTCTGGATTTAGCAACATTATCGAAGAGTCCTCGTCTGTGGTAAGTTCAGTTTTTTTTCAATTGGTTGTTATGGAATTTGTTATCCAATCGTTAAATCAACCTTGTATCCCTTGATTATAGGTCTTAAAGTGCTCGGGATTACGTTAACGCCAAAAATGAATCAGGTATGTGTACCTGAAAACACCGAAAACGCGAATCGAAGAAAGCCAAAAAATGACAATGTCGACACCACACGGGAGTGTGGTCACCCATGTGGTAGGTCGTGTGGTAGTTCACAGCCGTGTGATCGACGAACCAGGCTATACGAGCGTGACACGAGCGTATGACACAGCCTTGTGGTGGCCAGTGAGGCCATGTGCGAGGCACGGGCTCGACCAATTGGGCCGTGTGGGCCACATAGGCATGTGGGCCCACACAGGCATGTGGGGTTTTGGGCCAGGCCGTGTGATCCACACGACCAAGGCCAATTTGGGCCATGTGGGCCACACAGGCGTGTGGGCCAACACGGGCTAGCCACATGAATGTGTGAGCCTATTTGTCTGAAATATTCTGTAAGGTTGCTCGGGTAGCCCAAGTCGACTGGGACCTACTGTAAGGTCGGTAAGAGTTACTTTGACCCCTAATTACATGATTTGACTATGTGATATATGTGTTTAGCATGTTACACTGAGCATGTATACCGATTTGAATGTATGATCTGTAAATTGCATATTTGCATGTCATGTATTGTATGTTGCATTTCATTGGGGTGGGTTAATATATATGGAAGAAGTATTTTGAAAGGCTCTTAAGCCTAATATCTGGCAATACAGCTGCAACTATCTGATTATGTGCCGTTATTCGTTACAGCGTGGTGTGTTGGGATGGGTAGGTCAATTATATCCCCACATGGTGTGTAGGGTTGGACGGAGTTGGTGTGCAAGGCTGGTGGGTTGGGATTCTGTTTAATCTATTCTGTTCTGCATACTGTATTTGAGATAGGCTAAGGCCTTAATATATATGTCTGATTATGCATCTGAGTGGGCTAAGTTCCGTACAATTTCTGTAAGGGCTCTGGCCGGGACTATGATTAACTATATCTGATGTATGTCTATATGCATGCTTCTGTGGGGGATTACATATTGAGTTTGTGAAAACTCACCCTCTTTCTGTTTAATTTGTTCAGGTAATCCTTAACAGTAGATGGATCGGTGCAACGGAGGACTCGACGGTAACCACTGCCACATACATATAAGTTTTACGATTTTTATGCTTTTACTGCCCTAAATATTATGTTTGGGAATATTTGTTGTCGTTTTGGACTTTGGGACTGTTTGGTTTTAATTTGAGATTTTGAACTGTTATTTATGGATTTATAAACTGCAACGTAACAAGGTACAATTTTTCTAAAATAAACTAAGATTTTTCGTAAATAAAAACAGTTTCAAAAATCATTTGGTTTTGAAAGCTTCCGTGTAAAAGAAATATTTTTAAAGCAAATCAGTCAGTACATTTTTCCCGATCTAAGTAAAAGATAATAACTAGAATGGTTTTAATGTATCATTGCGTTTTAAAAAAAAACACTCTCATGTGACATCGTCAGATTCGGCCATAACGTCTAGACCAAGTCTGGGGTGTTACACATTCCATATCCAATGGTAAGAGAACCAGTTGGAACTCCATTATCATTTACACCACAATCAGTAAGTCAATTACCTTGGTTTGAATATCCAAATTCATCATACCAAGCCAATTATGCTAAAATCATAAAAGGAGCAGAAAAGTATTGTGCATCAAAAAATTTGTTGAAACCACAACAAATTCAAGAAATAAAAGATTTTTATAATCGAGGCTTACCATCAAAATTATATAATTTTATTAATTAAATATGGAAAACTCATATTACTGAGCAAAGAGCTAATTCCAAAAGAGCTCTTACTAAGCTTTCACAATTTTTAGTTGAAAAAACAACAAAAGAACAAGAAACTCATGATTTATTATTAAAATCCATTTTATATAGACATTGGGAAGAACTAGAAATTAGTTATTTAGATATTAAGGAGATAAATAATCTTCTTGATATATTTCAGTATTTTATTAATAAGGGAACAAATAACTCGGTTATAAATAAAATTTTTAGATTATGTCTATATAATAAGGCTAGGAATATTCTGCATATAGAAATATTTACAAAAATAAATGGAGCTATTTGCAACCAACAAGCTCAATTTCAAAAAACTTTTTCAGAATACTTTCTACAAGCTTATGTTTCACAAACGATTTAAATGAAAAATTCCCTACTATAAAGTTTAGACTTGATCATGAACCATTTGATATAAGCAATATTGAATGGGGTTTTGTTAAAGAAATAACAGTTCAAAATTTTTCTTTTCATTTATTAAAAGATTTTTCTGCATTTATTAAAACTATGTTATCACGAATGGTATATGAAGATGATTTTTATTATTATTTTCATCTTGAAATCAGAAGTCTTGTTGGTATAGCTGAAAAAGAAAAATTTTATTAGCCATATCAAATTTGGATCATTAAGAAAATGATTGGAGGTCCCAACCTTTCAGCAGCTAAAAAGGAGAAACAATACTTGACAAAAAATATTGACAAGTGTTACAATAATTTTAGTTATTATCAGATCCAAGCAGGAATAGATTTAATGACCAAAGCCCAATATTTACTTCAACAAAAATCTTATTGCCTTTGGATTGATGGAAGAAGAATATTGGCATATGATACTGAAGTTGGATATACTCAGGATGATAGAATTTAAGAATCCGTTCAACTATTAAAAAAGATAGCTAATATGGAGATTGATGATTTTCCATCACACATAATAGAAAAAATAAAAAATACATGAGAAAATTAGAACTCACCAAGTCTGTCAATCGATTCATTACATCTAAATGAAATTGAAGAAATGAATCTAGATAATATGGAAGAATAAAAAGACAAGCCAATTGGAAGAAACCAATGAAGCAACATGGGAAAACAACATCCAGGTTCAGACAAAAAAGGAAGCAACGTGGAAGCAATCATGTTACGACAAAAAACATCAAATCAATTATGAGACATTATCTTTATCAGAAAAATGGTGCGGGATTCAAAAAAAATTAAATAGAGTTCAAGAATTCTGCTATAAATAGAGATGAAGGAAGCTTAAGAGGGACATCGAAGTGAGTTTAGAAAACTTTTCTCCTATCCACTTCTCATCCACCATCCTCTCTTCCTATCTATTACTCATCCACCAACATCTCCTTTGTAATAATCCTTTCTCTCTTTCTGCAAATTAATAATTGTACCTACTTTCTCTTGTCTCTTCCCTTGTAAATTAATAATCTGTATCTAGATTTAGAAAATGCCGTTGCTTTTATTTTTTATCTTATAAGTTTTTATATGGTTTATATTTTTTATCAGTATTTAGCTAATTCTTTTTAGATTTATGAAGATTAATTATATTATTAATAATTTATATAATTTTATATTATGATTTATGTTAATTAAGATATATATGCATACAAACGTTTTAGATTCTAAAAAGGTTGCTTGTGATTTTGAATTGATTTTTGTTTTAGGCAACTCAAGTTCTGGAACTTAGGCTTGGATGTATTGAAACTTCTGTTGACAGTAGCCAAAAAGCCATAGTAGAAGGTTAATATATCGACACAATACCATTGAAATTGCTACATTGCACTATTTTATGCTTTTTTGGCCTTTCAGAGCACATTTTTGGTCCCTGTAGCTTTCGTGCGCAGGTGCTAAACAAATATTTTCTTAGTTTGGGGGATTCATAAAGCATCCAAGATTTAACAACCCCAAAACCAAATTAATACTAATAATCCTGAATTCAATCCAGTGATGCTAAACAAAACTGAATACTCCTTTGTGTAAAACTAGAGTTAGAAGCCAAACATCATGATTTTTTTTCAAGTCCTTCTCATTCCGACTTAACACAGATACAATCTTTTTAAAGGAGGATTATAGGAGTTATCTAGATTTTGAGTTCAGGGTTTTGTTAACCCAAATTTATTTTTTCTTCATTTGTGGTTCAAATGCCAATTATTGTTTAAAAATTAGCTGGATTGTTTTAATTTCCGGTCTCCTATTATCATGTTGAATTGTATTTATAACTATTATAAGTATAATAATAAATAAGTTTCACTCACAAATTAGTCCAACTGGTTCAACCACATGATCCACTCTGGTTTTGAAAACACTACTTTTGATCAATAAAAGAAATTTTTCGATCTCGTCAGGTCGAGGAAGCAAGCGATAAAATTCAAAAATAGAATTAATTGCCAACATGTAGACCTAGGGTGGGCGAATTTTGGAGCATTGGTGGTATTACCAAACATTATAAAGAAAGAAGATAAAAAAAAAATAAAGAGGGAGAAATAATATAAAAGAAAAAAGAATTAAAAAAATTATTTTTAAAAGTTTATATGACATGACAATTTATTATTGACTAAAACTTTTTTAACATATATAACATTTTATTGTAAAATGAGTAACCGAAGAATAGTTTAAGTAACACTTGTAACCAAAAAAAAGTTCCAACAGTAACTTTGGAAAATGGTATAGTTTAAGTACCAATTTTGACAAAAAAAAAGAATTTAGGTACTGTCGAAATCATTTTTTTAAATCGACTTTATTTTGAAAATAAACGAAAATGGAGTCGCCACCAATCATTTTTATTAGGTGTGATCAGATTACCTCATAATTTAATTATTTTAATAAAAGTTTAGACTTATCAAAACGATAATTTTTGGTTCACAAAAAAACCTAGGAAATGGATTCGGGAGTCGGTTATGCACAAGGAAGGATTAGCACCTTCGTAACGCCCAAAATTGATACCTAGTTGATTAATTGATGTGCTATTATTGAGAATTAAAATTTTGAAGAGAATTTAAAACACGATCCCACCTTGCATAATGATATTTTTAATTAAAATCACTTAAGTGAATTAAAATATACGTAAAAATGTCTTCTTATCTCGAGGTAAACAAAAAAGTCACGTCCCATAAGTTAGGACACGACGTCTCAAATCCTCAAAAATAAGCTTGCTCATTATTTGATTATTAATTAAATCTCATGTGTTTTAGTTTTAAAAGGGATATTCGGTTATCTAGGTTCAAGGAGAAAGTCGAACCCCATAAGTTAGGGCACGACTTCTTGAATCTCCAAATGTGGAACATTGCCTTAATTTTAAAATTTCCTTCATCGAGTAATAACAAATGTAACATTTAAAACAATGTGTATTTATCTTATTTGGGTATAGTACAACAATGGATAAATATATCTAAACACGATTCGTGATATGATTATAATGAAATAAAATGAAATGGTAGTGTATAAAAATGGAATGATGATATACGAAAAAAAAAGTCGTGCTAGTGAATGACAATAATATAAATATAATAATAAAACCAATTCATAATAATAATGGCGATAATCATGTTACATTTACTACTCTAATACTAATATAAATAATCAAAGAAAAATAAATAATAATAATAATAATAGGGGCAACAAAATGTGCAAATAAAAGAAAAAATAACAATATAAATTTTAAATATAAAAAGAGTAAATAAATAAATCCATAAATAAAAAAATTTCATGAAAGATTGAAATTAAATAAACCAAGGACTAAATCAGAATTAAAATGAAATCAAAGGCATAAATTGTAATAAAATAAATAAATGAAAATAATAAAACAGAACGAATGACTAAAATAAAATGTGCTAAAAAGGGTGAGGACAAAATGGGAAATTATCCCAAAACTCCAAGACACGCGTCATTCCCTAGAGGGTCGACATACGAAGGACCAAATTGAAAGAAATGTAAAATTATCAGTGCAATTTAAAAAGAACAAAAAATAGACTTAGGACTAAATTAAAAAGAGGCCCAAAAACGGAAGGACCGAGGTCGCAAATAGATTCGTAAAAACATGCGGATCCTAAGGCGACTTGGGTTGATTTTTAAGTCGCGCTTCCAAAAGACGTCGTTTTAGAGCTTCTGAGGCCAGCCCTAAACAACGTCGTGTAAGGGCCCTATAAATACCAAAAAATTTTCAAAAAAAAAGTCATTTCTAACCTCAATTTAAAAAAAAAAAATTGAAAACCCTTTTTTCTCTGAAATCATCCCCAAATCAAGCCAAGGCCGGTGATTTCTCCACTATGGTCACCGGTCATCGGCAACAGAGACTGCCGCCTCCAGTGGCCGGAGATCGCAAAAAGAGCCTCATTTATCCCTATTTTTTGGGGAATATGAATCTGGGGTAAAAAATCCCTAGATCCGGTCAAACTTAGACAACGAAAAGAAGGGTCTTTCAGTTTTTTAATCATCCTCCGCTGCGACTTCAAGCGAACCCTCATGGGTTCGATCGCCTTCTAGGCCAGAGGAGACTCGGGGGATAGCAATAAAGGTAAAAACCTTTGTGTAACGCCCTGAATTTTGAGCCTAGAAGTATTGGGTCTTGAACATAGTGACAGTGAGGAGGTTGCGCATATACATTAAGTTATGCACTTTAGTGACAGAATGGGCTTGCTAGTTTGGTGGTTAAATGAGCCTTAGTGAACTTCAAGGTTGTGAGTTCAAGTCTTGGTAGGTGCTTGTTAGAGAGATTTTTTTTTATATTTTGTTTTTATTAAGTAAATAATTTTTAGCTATTTATGTTATTTTGTTCTTGAAAATCTATTTTCTTTTTAGTTATTTTTATTTTTATTTCTTTCCACGTTTCTACCCCCTTCTTCTTCTGCTTCTTCTTCACTTTTTGCTTCTTTGTTGTTTTTCGAAATATTTCTCACAAAACGTTTTAGCTTTTGGCTTCGAGAATTTCTGCTCCTCCATCGTTATCTCCGATCACGCAACAGGTGTGGGATTCAAACCCTCTTCCTTTCTATTCACGAATTTCGTAATCGATTCTCTGAAAAATTGATAATGTAGACTGGATGTACATAAACCCGTTATTTTCGATGTGGTTTGACTGTATGGTGTCTACTAATCGTAAGTTATGGTGTATTTTTGAACCGTTGAGGTTTAGGGACTATTCTGGTGGCTAAAATGGTGATTTCGGGGTTGAATTGAGGTGGTTTCGTAGCCTCCCCGACAGCCACACTGGCGTGTACCGAGGCAAACAACCGTGTGGATTTGGGAACTAGGGTTTTGGTCAATTTTGGGTGCCACACGGCCATGTGGAGGATTTGGGAATTTGGTCGAAATTCACATGGCCATGTTCCTTGGGCACACGGGTGTGTGGGTTTGGGAATTAGGGATTTGGGATTTGGAGCCACACAACCATGTGACTGATTTAGGGATTTAGGGATTCTACACGGGCGTATGTCTCGGAACACACGTCGTGTCTAATGGGCACACGAGTGTGTGATACCTTCACACAACCGTATTTGCTTTGCACCCTATTTTAGTGAAATTGGACAGTAAGTTACACGGCCTGTTCACACGGCCATGTCATTGCACTACATGGGCGTGTGCCTCTATTAACACGACCATGTGCTACCTTGCACACAGGCGTTTAGACCTCCACACGGCCTGGAATGCTTCACACAGCCGGAGCATACGGATATGTGGCCCTAACTCGCCAAATTCTAATTTTAGGGTGATTTAAGTGCAATCGCAACTCTATGTGTTCCAACCCTCGACTAAGCTTACCAAGGGTAAATATGACTCTGTCTTGACTTTGGTTCATGTATTGCTTGTGACTGAATGCATGATATGTTGGATACTGAATCTAAGTGTACAAGTGTACACACTTTTGAAACTGATGGACTGGTTATGAACGAGTGTCTAAAATCGCATTTTGAATTGGTACATCTGCATACATACATCTATATACCCACATCTACATATAAAGTTTTGGGTGGGATTTTGAAGAGAAGGAAGACTGATTTGATCTGGACAATGCTGATGATCATCATTGCCGGGTAACCCGAGATAACATCCTATAGACAGTATAACAGTTCACCGCATTGCACTGTACCACATGTACGTGAGTTATGCTACGTACTACTATCTTATTTGGCAGTTCATACTGCATATCTGTATTGCAGTTTACCACATTGCATAGTACAGCTTAAATGCTAGCCTTGCTGTGTAATATACGAGAGTGGCAGTTTAACTGCTTACTGTAGCCCTAATACCAAGAGGGTCGTGGACTTTACTGATATCGGTATAGTGGATTACCACATTGCACAGTACCACAGGTACATGAGCTACGCTACGTATGACTATCTGATCTGTCAGCTCAGCTGTAAATTTCTGTCTGTATCGTATTCAGTACGACTTGTAAGTGTAGGGATGGGTGGGTTGATTAAATCCCCACAGTAAGTGCAGGGTTAGATAGAGAGGTGTGTTGGCTAGATGGGTGGGCTCTTATTTTATAACTCATTTGCACTCATATGCATCTGATTGATACTGTGACTGAACTTGATTGTACTGTTCGACTGAAAGGCACTTGTACTTATGCGAGTTTTGTAAACTTTGACTGAATTTGACCAACTAAGTTGATACTTACGACTGAATAAGAATTACTAATTCTGTGACTGATTGTCTCTTATAACTGCAAAGCACCTATGGATTTGTGCAATTACTGGACTCTAATTATAATTGAATGATTAAATAAAATGTGTGACTGATTTAGATTCGAATTATCTGATTGAGACTTCTGTCTCAAGTTTACTGTCTGATTCTGTAAGTATGTTCTGGTACTGAATTGCTTCTAGTTCTCTGTTTCCACTCCTGTAGTTTAGTTGGTTTGATCTCACACTGAGCTCGAGTAGCTCACCCCCTCTTCTGTTTCCCTTTCAGGTACAGTTCTAGATTCTGTAGTTGGGCTCAGTATGCGGAGGTCTCGGACAGGCTTGTGAACAGCAATTAAGCAGTTTGTGTTTTCAAGTTTTTATACTTGGTTTTAAACTGTAAAGTTTTTAATATTGTGGTATAGTTTCTGTTATATGTATTTATTCGTATATTTTGAACAGGTTTTATATTGGGTCTTATTGTAAATTTTACTGACTGGTTATTAAACGATTTTAAATACTTTTGGTCCACTGAGATAAATGGTTTTGCAAAGTTTTTTTCACGATCACTTCGGTGATCAATGTAGCATCCCGGATTCGGTATAGACTTTTAGACCGGGTTTGGGGTGTTACACTTTCGTATTCTTTTCCTTTATATATATATATATATATATATATATGTAATGTTCAAAAATATGTATGCTAAAGAAAAATGTACCTTCTTTAAAAAACTGTTATGGTTTCTATCTTTTTTTATTCTTTGTATGTTTCGAATTTTTTTGTATTTCTTCGTTCTATAAAAAATTACATTTTGAATCCGACTTTTATAGCTGAATATTACATATTATTTTTTGTTTTTCTTTCTCAGCTTTTGCCATCTACTGTTTAGCCACTGTTTCCTTCATTGTTCTGTTCTCTTTCTTTCTGTTTTTGCAGGTGGTGATGGAGTCAACAGTGACGAGAAAACCCCTACCTTTGTCGTTTTGGTTCAAGGGCGGCATAGGCGCGTCAGGCCTCAGGATGAGGAGCCTCGGGTGGCGTGATGAAAGGAGGAGTGGCTCAGAGGCTAGGGTTTTTTGTTTCTTGAAAATAGTTTAGGCTATTGGGCCACTAGGCCATTAGGGTTTTTTTTTTGGGGGTCATTTGAGCTTGTAAATTTAGTTCTGATATTTTGTAAATAGACTGACATATTTTAGACTTTTTTATTTTATTTTTGGTTTTGTTTATTTTTTCATCTAATTTTTGTTTGAGCCGGACAATATTGAGCCCTTACAAGTACTAAGATGAGAAAATTAATATAGGTATCAATTTATATGTTAAGCCTAATAAATATTACCATGATAAATTGTACTGGATGATATATAATATATATAATGAAAAACTTGAAAAGATAAAATAAAAACAATAACATTATCTAATCTAGTATTTATATTTAAGCACTTTGCTGAGTTTGTGTTACGTTTAGCCTAGTCACTAACTCTATTATAAAATTATAGAAATACTTTCTTCTTTTAAATTATAATTAATATTATTATGATAGCATTTTTTGTCTTTTTATATTTTACCAATTAAAAACCCAAACATTAAACACATATTCAATAATATTAAAACATAAATTTATTACCACCTTATTATCTAAGAAAAATATTTTTAACATAAAACTCTAAGCTCTAAATCTTAATATTTTGTTTTACGCTGTAACAACATCTAGTACTATTAACTGCAATTTATCTGAATATTGCAAATTCCAAGTTTTGAATGGGTTATATGGTGATGCTAGCATCAACTATTGCAAGATCAATCCAAGGAAAAGAAGAATTTGGCAAAGTTAACACTTGAAAAGGTCAACATTAGTTGTTGCTTAGTACTAAAGAAAAGCAAGAGTGGAAGAGTGTAGTCGCAAGCAATAATTGGGTGCATATCTGAGAGGGTGATGACTGTCCTTTTGCACAAAATCTATATGGGAAAGTTGAAAGATACAAAATAAAAAAGGGAAATCAAAGTGAATCGTAGGTTGAAGCCATGATATCAACTTTTGGGAACGACACCCCTCTATTTAATGGGAACACTGTGGAAATCCTCCATAAGATTACAATCTATCCCTATTCTTAAATAATTTAATTTAACTTTTTTCATTAATGCAGATTGAGTCTTAATTTAATTGATTTAAATATTATTGTCAATGCGGAAGGATATAAATTTGAGTGTGTTGAACTGATTATCTTTCTATTTATGAGTTAAAGAGCAGCTATAGATAATTTTAGGCATTGCATAAAAAAAACAAATATAACTAAAACCTATAATGAGATTATTATCTTTGCATAATATATTAACTTCTAAGTGTTTTATAATCCTTGCATATTTATTATCAGAATTGTATATATAATTTTATTAAATATTGACTTTTTTTACCTGTCAATATTAATATAGCATAAGTTATATCTACACAATTTAGATTTCAATTTTTTTTTTGCAATAAATATCATTTTGATGAATTATTATTTTCATTGAATTTTTTAAAAGTTATAAATATGCCAATAATTAAATTTAAATGCAAGTAAGAATTAAATTTAAATTTAAATTTTGACATAGACACAAATGCAAATGTTGATTGAATCTATATTATCAAAAATCGTTAAAAAAGAACTATAAGAATTAGGTGAGATGGTAAGGGTCTCTTCTATCTTAACTAGTAGTCAAAAGTTTGATCCTCACTTTGAGTATGAAATAGTTTTAAAATTTGTGACCAGCATCTACCCTTTAATGATTAAAAGTAATACTTAAATTTAAAGAATAAATCATTAAAACAAATAAGAAAAAAAATCAATTCATCCACATTGGAGTAGTCTTTTATTAAAGTACATAAGCATGATGTCCAAAATCAGCAATACGTAATCGAATTAATATAGATACTTGAAATATAAATAAAATATTCATTAATTTAACTGTTTAGGGTAGGAGTTGATGAAAAAGCACACCAGATGTAATCAACTAAAGGCTAGTTTAATAAATATGTATTTAAATAATATTTAAATTAATTAATATTATATTTTAGTAATAATATAAAAATTTATTATAATTTATTGTTAATATTTTAATATATGAATTTTAAATTTTAAATATTTTAAGCAATAAATATTAATTATTTATAAATTTTAATTAGAATATATAAACTATATTTTAAATATTTAAATATAATTATTAAATATTTGTAATTAGTATTTTTTTAAATATTTTTTATTTTTAATTAATAATTTTAACATATTTGTAATTAAACAACAAAAAAAAAGAAAAATATTATATTATTGGAGTGATAAAAAAATAATTAAACATCAAAAGTAATTGTTTAACCCAACTTTCCTTCTAAAAATACTTTTGGACTCAAAAATATTTTTTTAAAGCATTGCTAGACAGGTCATAAGTAAGTGGTCCTTTTAGTTTCTACTCTACAACTCTATTTACTTTTAATTCACGTGAAGAAAAATTTTAAGAATTTATTCAATATTTCAATAAAAAAAATATGTTTTGATGAATGTTTTTGGCAATGGGTGAGGAGAAAGGGGGATTAGTGGAGAATTAGGAGAAAATAGACGATGATGGGAGTCGAAGAAAATGATAGTGGAGGATACAGATGCAAGCCAAAAGCAAAGAGACGTACGTGTCCATTAATCAGAATATTACGCACCAACTCAAAAGCACTCTCACTATTCATCCCTTTTTATCTTACTTACACCTTTCCCTTGAATTCATGATGGCCACAAGACTTTCCAAGTTAAAACCCCAAATGCAATAATATAAAGTATTTGCTCAACATTTGCAAGGGTAAGACAGACATCCAATAAAAGCAAAACAAATCATTTGAAACCATTTTTCCTATGGTGAATTGAAACAACTACTTCAAGAAAAAACCAAGGACTGACTGGTTTGGATAATGAAGAGAGATAGTTTTACCAACTTCTACTTCATTCGGTCACCACTTCTCAAATCATCAGCTATTTAAAGTCCACTACCAAGAGCCAAATTCCCCCCCACTGGCTTTTGAGACACCCCCATTGGATATCGCATAAAAATCCCAACCTCTCAGTTTCTTGGAACTGATGGGGGTATATGGTATTATTTTGGCAAATGGGGTCTTCATAAAGCACTGGGGAGGGGGGAGTTTGGGTGGGATTCCTCCATTCTCACCCTCAGCCCACAATTAAAACTGTTTGGCAGTGCTTATTACCCAATAAGCTTTGCATGGAAGAGGATCCATCCTACAGAGCACCTACCTATCTGCGGAGGCTTTTTTGGCTAATGCACTGGCAAATCGGCAAGTCACGAAAAGGGCAATCAACTCATAGTAGTCTGTTATCTGGCTATATATATATATCATGTTTTCTTGTATGGTATTAATTGTTTTTGAATTATGGTTGTTGGAATGTAACGGAAAGTCGTGTGTTTAGAGCAAAACATCATCCTTAGATGTGTGAGTTTGCTTGTTTCCAAATTTGCAGTCAGTAGCTGCAATATGAATCGAATAAAAAGTTCTTTTCACTCTATTTTGTTTGAAAAATTTTTAGTAGCAGAGAGACGCGCATTGTGTACTTAGTGTCATCATTCAAAACCATTATTTTGATTGACTTCCCTATCTTTGCAGCTTATCCGCAAAACAAAAGGCAATGGCTCTAAATCCCACTATAATCGAGCAACTCTGGGGATAAATGATGATTCCACGAGGGAGCTGCTGTACTACTTCTCCTATTATACTAAATTAATTCTTATATATAAATTAATTTTGTTCTTAAAAATTAACATCAAATCAAAGGTAATACTAAAGGTGAATTTTTTTTTTTTATTTGAAAAACAAAAGTAAAAGTACTATGAAGGCTTTTATACTAAAAGTTAAAGCAAATAGATCCTTTTATTATAAATTTTATCAATTTCCACAACTAAGCACTAACATAATTAATGGAGCAATCAAAATATATAAACTTAGACAACCAGATACTTATGTTCATCCTCCATATAAATTTTCAAATAATTATTAAAATATAAAATATTATTTAAAAATTAGTAAGAATGATAAGATATTATTAAAAATTTTTGAAAATTTTATTAAAAACAACGTCCACAAACATGGATGAATGGTTATCCAATCATTTTAAAGTGGTTTCTTACATAATTATAAAAAAATATAAAAAATTAGAGGAAATTATTTACAAATTATTAAGAATTATTAAAATTTATATATACAAATAGAGCATATTTAAAGAGTTCAAATATATATATATATATATATATATACACATTTATGTATCTTCTTGATTGAACTGATATTTTTAATTAATCAAGTTGATGAGTCTTATTTCATTAATTTCTTATAATTCAAATATATATAGACACAAATATATATACAATAATAATTTTTCATAATAACTATTTTATCATTAATTTAAAATTTTAGTAAATTTTTTTTATAATTTTTTATCATTTTTAAATATTTTTTATAATTTTTTATGACTTTTTTCATAATTAGTTAAGAAATCATTCTAAAATGAATTTGAACAATTTGTTGTCTAAGCTCATTTTAATCTAGACAATCATTTGTCAATATTCATTTTGGAAGTTTCTTTTATCATTTCTGATATTTTTTTAGTTATTTAAAAAACCACGTCCTAGATGAACTTGGTTGTCTAGGTTCATCTTGGACATGATTTTTTAAATAATTATTAGAAAGCTTTATTTTTTAAGATTTTTAATTTTTTGTATATTTGTTGTTGTGGTATTTATTATGTTAGCATGAGGAACACATAGAACACCACAGATCATTGTCTAGTTGTTTCGTTAGTCATGGCATCTCTTAACACTGAAAATAAATGAAAATTTTAATCTTGCCCTTTTTTCAATAGAAGGGTAAATGGAATTTGACTCCTAGTCTAAGGATGTTCATGGTGTTTTTACTCAATCCTACTCATCTTTTAATTCTAGGTTACTTACATTAATTTTGAAAAAGCCAAATCACAACACAAGTGGATAGAACAAATTTCTTGTCAAAAAAGAGAAAAATGAGTATTCATTTATTTTATAATTTATATGTATTTTTATTGAAAAATAAAATTTAAATAATTTTTTAAAAATTTTAAGAAGTAAAACTAAATTGATAAAATGTGTACAGTTGAGGGCTAAATTTGTTGATTTTATAAGAATTAGGATTAAATTGATAGAATTTTAAACATTGAAGTACTAAATTTATTATTATGCCAATAACAAGGCCTCTATTAGTGATTTTACATAGAAATGACCAAAATATTAAATTTAGATAATACTAATGACTAAAATAAAAAAATTTAAGCTCATGTGACCAAAACAAAAACGTGCTAATAGTTTAATGATTATTTTTATAGTTTATCTAAAAAGCATTGCAATCGTAACCCTAAATCTAATGTTTAAAATCTTAATTTGTTGTTTCCTTAATTACAGATATAGTGAAATATAAATTTGAGGCTTTGATGCGATCGTTGAGAACACCAAATTAACCTATTCCCTGCAAAATAATAAGAATAACAGTAAAGCGGAAGTAGGGTCGAAATCCTCAGGGACCAGACTATACGAATACTCGTTTTCTGGATTTCCTGGCCGAAATCGTGCCCAAGAAACCTGCGTTCCTGGGAAAAATAATAAAAAAATAAAATAAAAAACAGAATTTAAGAATTGATTTTGGAAGTGAAAATAAAATAAAAATAGGATTTAAAGTTTACTGAAATTATGATTACGAAAATAATAAAAATAATAAAGAGAGTTTTAAGAGAAAAGAAATTCTTATGGGAAAGTTCCAGCCTCCGGTTGTCTCATTTCGCCTTGGGTTCAATCCTCGGCTTTTGGATGATCCTTCTCGACTCAAGTAAGCCAGTTATAGTGGAAGAGGACACCTACGACCACCAGCTCCAAAGATTAGACTTACGATTTTTAGGGAACCTGACTCTAGCTAGAAATTTTATGCTAGATCAACGTTTCTCAATGGCGAATCCCACGCCATTTTGTCTCCTTGGCTCACCAACCTCTGACGCAGTAAGTTGTTGAACCGACGGTGCAACCCCTCCAAAACACTCAAAGCGGCCACCTTTGCATACGTTGAAAGGTTTACTTTTTAAGGGCCATGGACGGAAGCGTCAGCCCGTAGTGCGGAGAAACGATGAATACTTGGTAGAAAAGGGGTTAAGTATGGGTTCTAAGCCTCAAGAACCTTGTGGTGAAATATTGACAACTTTCGGCTAGAAAGGTTTTAGTGGCTCATAATAATTATGGGAAAGAAAATAAAAATATGAAAGAGAAAATTTATTGAAAGGAAATATGAAAGAACAAAAGAATTAGGGGGAGAGTGTTTACACGAAAAGATGAACAACCAAATAGAGTCACTTCACCCCCTATTTATAGTGCTGGGAAGATAGTCTAATTTAACTTAAATTCTAAAAGATAAATACATTTAATTAAAGATAATTAAAATAAAATCCTAAAATTAAATAATCCTAGTATTTATCTTAATATTAATTATCCTAATATAAATAAAATAAAATAAAATAAAATAGAGTCTTCCAAAATAAAATCTCTTCTATTTGCTTTTAAGTCCTTGTGCCTTCCATGTTCGCACTTTTGGCACCAAATTTGTCCCACGTTACATATTGGCACATTTAATCTCTAAATTGACGCTTTTTCCCTTGAATTTACTTTTCGCCTCCAATTTAGTCCCTAAAAGATAAAAAGACATAAATAGCTCAAATTAGTAGGCTCAAGCTCAAAATAAACACATGATTAATATATAAAAACACGTCATTTCAGAGTAATATCAAATTCCCCCTACTTAGCCCATGCTTGCCCTCAAGTATGGTTCCTGTCGACTTGTGAAAGCTAGATTCTGCCATAAGAGAAATACCACTCCAAAGTTTTATAAAAATTAGTTAAAAATGCATACGAAAAATAAAGAGAACTCTAAGCTTGCTTTAAGTAAAATAGAAAAAGTACTCCAATTAATTCACACAAAAATTAAGATCGACTTGAGTTATTTCACGCTATTTTGGTAAATTACCAAACCTACCAAGACACCCTAATTATTTCCTCCTTTAGTCCCCCAAGTGCAACTTTATTAGTACTTATATATATTTTTCTTTTTTTCTCTTTTTTTTCTTTTTTTTCTCTTTTTTTTAATTTTTTTGTTATTATTTATTTGATTAGGAATATATTAAACCTTTTTACGTGAAGAGAGATGACAACCCAAGCACCCCACTCCGGTTACTCAGCCCAATATACTCCTAAAATTATTTATTTTTGGTTAGCGGGGTTTTACTCATCACGTCACATAACCTTTTGACGCGAAGTAGAATGACAACCCAAGCACCCTACCCCGGTTACTCAGTCAGTCACAATTTGAGCCATACTCATAACCTCGGCTAGCGGAGTTTTACTTGTCACGTCACACAACCTTTTGACGCGAAGAAGAATGACAACCCAAGCACCCTACCCCGGTTACTCAGTCAGTCACGATCTAAGCTGTACTCATAACCATGGAAATAATTTATTAACAATTAAACAATATTTAAAAATTTTTTGAGAACTCAGGAAAGAAACAATTTAAGTGTCAAAAATAAGTTTCAATAATCACCTAATAGCCATGAACATTAATTAAGCATGCAATCATTTAAGTGTTCACTTTATATTAAACTTAATCAATTTTACGAAAAGCAAGATAGAGGTAACTTTATTAATCACAATTATTTTTAGCCTAATAAAAATAAAACAATGGAGATGGCATCAATTATGGAAAAATCATAACTTCCTTAGACAGTAAAAATCATGCTTATGGGGCAAATAGTAGGCAATCCTAGTCAAAATCTTGGGTATAAAAAGCGGCAGGATATACTTAAAAAAATATATGGACAAAATGGAGCCTCAACAGTAGTATCAAACAAAAATAGAGTAACACAACAAAAACAGAACAACACAACCAAAATTTCAGCAGTAACTGACAGTAATAATAAGGATTTCCTTCCCCCCTACTTAAAAGACATTGTCCTCAATGTTGACAAAAAGAAGTAAAGAAGTAGAAAGGGTTAGGAATACTCCCCGTGTAGTCTAACGACGATCGCGCATGATGGCAAGGAGTTCAGTGATTTGCTGGCCAAAAGTGTCAAGTCGAGCCTCAATGCACTGTAATCGCTGCTCAACAGTCAATACCGGTTGAGGTTGGATGGTTGCTGGTGCGTCATTTTGATTTCGTTGACGAAAGACTCGTTCGGATGGTGTGGAACGAATGCCAGGAGGGACGAAACGGAAGGAGGATGGAGTACCAAGAAATAGCCCCATGGAGTCAAGGCATCGGGCATCTAAAGGATCAGCCTGACAAGCCACGTGTAAGTCTGAAACGGAGACGTTAAAACTATGTAAAGAAAATAACAGCTGTGTAATAAGAGATCCCAAAATGAGAGGCCATTTAGCTTTGATAACATGCTCAAACTGAAGTGCAAACCAATAACCCAAATTTACCGGACGACCGGTATACATGCACCATAAAAAGAGTAATTCTGTCTTGGAGACGGTGGCCGAAGCGTCTCAACGGCCTGAAAAATTGTAAGCAAGATAACGGTGTATGTAACATAAAGCAGGGTCACAGAAACCACAAATCTTTTGACGTTTTCGGGCTATACATGGATTCGGCATTATTAGTTAGCAAAGCAAAGGCCTCAACGGCTCGAAAATTAGTAGGAAATGTACACAAACTATTTTAAAAAGTAGGAGACATAGCAAACTCTTCAGTTACGAAAGATAAAGCAAGATTAAATTCAAACAGAGATAAGCTATGCATAATTCCAAGTAATCGAAACTTAACAACTCCAGGTGTGTCCAATGATATCTGCTCATGTCGTTGGAAATGAAATGTTGCATAGAATTCTAAGACTAACTCATAATATGCACAGTGCACAAAATCAACATTTCCAACCCAACCAATATTTTTGAAATAACTTGTAACATCATTTTCAATACGCAAAGCAGCCAAAACAGGTATCGACAGGCATTTACAAGGTATAATTGATTTATGTCGAAGAGAGTCATACCTGCGTCGATGAATATCGGAAGTAAAAACAAGATTACCGTGCAAATGTGTCTCCGGTGGTAGTATGGTGACGCGAGAACGGTAGGTGCGGCCACGAGAGGGTACGGGATGCTGTTCGTTGCGACTGGCGGATGGTGTCGAAGCGTCAGTAGTATCAGCAGAAGAGGGCTTCGAAGGAGTAGAAGAGAGGTCCGAAAGTGCCTCTGGTACCAACCCGGGGTGACGAGGCGTCGGACGGTGTCATGGTGGTAGCGACGGTTAGCAGTCGGAAGGGCCACGAGCGATCGATGGAGGGCGGGCCAAGGTTCGAGTAGCACGGCATCGGGCCCGGTAGGGAGTCGTTGATCGAGCGGCGCGGCGTGTTCGTTAGCGTGGTGGTTCGGTTCGTGTTTCTAGGTGGCTAGGAGAGGCGTTCGGCGGCGGTAGGAAGAGGGGAGGTTGGTACGGAAAGGAGGAGGAGCGAAAAGAGGCCGGCTCGTCGTGCGATGAAGAGGCGTGAGACAAAGGTGAAGTCGGCATGGCATCGTTCGTCATTGGGTGAATCGGGTGAAGGGATGGCGCGGTGGTGTAGGTTTGCGAAAGGGATGATGAGGAGGGTATGGTAGCTTGCGGTGGGCTCGTGGAGGAAGAGGAGGAAGGGGAAGAGGGTGGGTCGGCCGAATGGTATGGTGGTGGAGAAGAAGAAGAGGTGTCAGACAAGGCAACCATTTGAGGAGCGGAGAGGCGGCACCGTCGTGGGTTCACCGTGAAGGATGGTTCAGCGGTAGCGCGGCTACGTGTACGGGCCACGGTGGTCTTCGAATCGACGGTGAGGGGAAGAAAATAGAAGGTGCGGCGATAATAGAGGAAAAGTGTGAAGAAGAAAAGAAAAATGGAGGATTTGGGGGTTTTAAGTTGCTGAAAAGGGGTGTTTGGCTGCAGGAATAAGTGATTCTAAGGCTGGAATAGAGCTGTTTGGCTGCAGGAATAGGTTATTCAAGGGCTGGAATAGAGCAGGAATAGGAGCTGTTTGGTGTATTTTTTTCTTCTTTTCTTCGCATTTTTGCTCCGTTTTTCCTAGAAAGAAGAAGAGAAATTTATTTTTAAAAGAAAAACCAATTAAAAAGAAAACAATAAATAATAAACAATAAAAATAAAATAATAAAAATAAAAATTGGGTTGCCTCTCAATAAGCGCTTGTTTAACGTCATTAGCTCGACGCCTTGAATAGTTCTATGGTGGCTCTAACTGAATTTTTTCGACCGTGTGGGCCTAAAAATTTTCGTAAAAGGGCTTCAACCTCTGGCCATTGACTTTGAACCGTTTCTTCGATTCTTCACTCTCTATTTCAACCGCTCCATGAGGGAATACTTCAGTAACGATAAAAGGCCCTTGCCATCGTGATCGAAGTTTACCTGGAAATAGCTTCAACACGGAATTATAGAGTAAAACTCTTTGTCCTACCGAAAAATACTTCTGAGCAATTTTCGTATCATGAAACAACTTGGTCTTGTCCTTATAAATACGAGCATTCTCATAAGCATCGTTACGTATTTCTTCCAACTCTTAGATGTCTAATTTTCTTGCCCTTCCCGCTGGGTCTAACTCCATGTTACATTGTCGAACCGCCCAATAGGCTTTATACTCTAACTCTACTGGAAGATGGCAAGCCTTGCCAAAAACAAGCCGATATGGGGTCATTCCAATCGGTCCTTTATATGATGTTCGATAGGCCCAAAGCGCGTCATTGAGCCAAAGACTCCAATTTTTTCGGTTAGGCCGTACTGTTTTCTCCAAAATGGTCTTTATTTCCCTATTTGAAACCTCAGCTTGACCATTCGTTTTGGGGTGGTAAGCTATAGCTATACGATGATGGACCCCATATTTTGACAATAGTGCCTCTATGACTTTGTTGCAAAAGTGTGTGCCACGATCACTGATTAGAGCTCGAGGTGTGCCAAACCTGGAAAAAATAGTTTGTTTTAGAAATTCCACAACAGTTTTGGCATTATCATTGCGAGTAGGCTTTGCTTCTATCTACTTAGAGACATAGTCTACCGCAAGGATTATATAAACATTGCTAAATGAAGGAATAAATGGGCCCATGAAATCGATGCCCCAAACATCAAAAATTTCACATACATGAATTGGGGATAGGGGCATTTGATTTCGTCTAGTGATGTTACCTGTATGTTGGCACCTATCGCAAGACTTACAGAAGTTATATGCATCTCGAAAAATTGTAGGCCAAAATAACCCACATTCTAACACCTTGTGAGCCGTTCTCTTAGGTCCAAAATAACCTCCGCAAGCTTCAGTATGACAAAAATTGAGGATAGAAGTTACCTCAGTTTCTGGAGCACATCGTCGTATTATCTGATCTGAACAGTGTTTCCACAAGTATGGGTCATCCCAAATATAATATCGAGCGTCGCGTTTGAGCTTATTCCTTGTGGAACGTGTTAACTCAGTAGGTAACAACCCTGTGGCTAAGAAATTTACCATATCCGCATACCATGGGAGGTGTGCCTCAGTTGCGAATAAGCTTTCATCAGGAAATTCTTATTTGATAGGAACATCGTCAAAAGGTACCTTTACTCTGTTCAAGTGGTCAGCCACTAAGTTCTTACATCCCCTTTTGTCTCTAATTTCAATGTCAAACTCTTGGAGTAGCAGAATCCACCTGATGAGTCTTGGTTTTGCTTCTTCTTCGAGATCAACTACCTAAGTGCTGCATGATCAGAAAAAATAATTACTTTAGATCCCAATAAATAAGGTCGAAATTTGTCTAAAGCAAATACAACAGCTAAGAGTTCTTTTTCTATCGTGGTGTAGTTGCTTTGTGCGGCATCTAGGGTTTTCGAGGCATAACAAATGACATGTGGTTCCTTGTTTATCCTTTGCCCCAACACAGCTCCTACACTGCGTTCGCTGGCATCGCACATAACTTCAAATGGAAATTTCCAATCTGGCGGTTGTACTATAGGAGCGGAGACCAATTTTTGTTTCAGCGTGTCAAAGGCCTCCGTACACTTTGGGTCAAAGTCAAACTTCTTATCCTTCTGCAACAATTCACACAGTGGTTCAGCTATCTTTGAGAAGTTTTTTATGAAGCGCCTGTAGAACCCTGCAGGACCAAGGAAAGAACGAATTTCCCTCACAGTAGAGGGGTAAGGCAAAGAGTTTATAATTTCAATTTTAGCCTTATCGACCTCAATTCCCTTAGATGACACAATATGTCCTAGAATCAAACCCTTGTCTACCATAAAGTGACACTTTTCATAGTTCAAGATAAGATTAAATTCTATACATCTACCTAAAATTATCGTCAAGTTTTTAAGGCATTCATCAAAACAATTCCCATATACAGTAAAATCATCCATAAAAACTTCAATAATTTTTTCCACATATTCAGAATATACTCATCATGCATCTTTGGAAGGTTGTTGGCGCGTTGCAAAGACCAAATGGCATCCTTCTGTACGCAAATGTTCCAAATGGGCATGTGAAGGTAGTCTTTTCCTGGTCTTCTGGTGCCACTGGAATTTGAAAAAAACCTGAATAGCCATCAAGACAACAAAAGTGAGATTTTCCAGCTAACCTTTCAAGCATTTGATCAATAAAAGGAAGAGGGAAATGATCTTTTCTAGTAAATGAGTTCAACTTCCTGTAATCAATACAGACGCGCCACCCATTTTGTACTCGGGTAGGTACCAAGTCACCTTGAGCATTTTCCTTTACTGTCACACCCGTTTTCTTGGGCACGACTTGTACCGGACTTACCCACCTACTATCAGAAATGGGGTAAATTACGTCAACATCTAAAAGCTTGATTATTTCCTTTTTTACCACCTCCATCATATTCGAATTCAGCCGTCTTTATGCCTCTCGCTTCAGTTTTGTATTTTCCTCTAAGTAGATCCTGTGTGTGCACGTTAAAGGGCTTATCCCTTTTAAGTCTGCGATGGTCCAACCAATTGCCTCCTTATGACTTTTCAACAGACGAACCAAACTCTCTTCTTCCTGCATAGAGAGGTTATTAGAAACTATAACTGGTAAGGTATTATCCTTACCCAAAAATGCATACTTCAGATGTTTTGGAAGTGGTTTCAATTCCAACTCTGGTGCCTGCACAATAGACGGTAAAAGTTTAGTATTTGGAGATAATAATTCATTAATAAATTCAAATTCACTAAGTTTAGAATTATCTCCATAAATTGACTCAGAATTTTCCTCCACTAAAGAGTCAATTATGTCGATATGATTTACACTCAAAATTTCGCTTGGATGGCTAATGGCGTCATAGACATTAAACTTCACGATCTCTCCATCAAACTCCATCGTGAGAGTTCCACTTCGAACATCAATTTTAGTACTAGCCGTACTAAGGAAAGGTCGTCCTAACAAGAGATCTGAGGACCCAGGGGTGCTGTCCTCCTCCATTTTAATCACATAAAAATCTGCAGGAAAAATGAGCTCGTTAACTTTTACCAATACGTCCTCAAGGACTCCTTCTGGGTGTACTACGGATCTATCTGCCAATTGAATGATAACACCTGTTTTTGTCAAAAAACCTGCATTAAGTGATTCATAAATAGAATATGGCATTACATTTATGGAGGCTCCTAGATCACACATAGCCTTTTTAATCCCCAAATGGCCAATTTTGCATGGTATTGCAAACATGCCCCTATCCTTACACTTTGCCGGCATTTTTCACTATAGTACTGCAGATACATTCTCACCAACATTTACCCTTTCATTACCTGTTAACTTTCGTTTGTTGGTGCAAAGTTCTTTAAGAAATTTAGCGTACTTGGGAATTTGCCTGATGGCGTCTAACAAGGGTATGTTGATCTCAACATTCCTAAATGTTTCGAGGATCTCCTTGTCCTCTTTACCTCTTCGACTCTGATTGAGTCGTTCTGGGAATGGAGGTGGAACCTTAGGTACTGGAGGTTTCGGTCGGACCTATTCGTCTTTCTCTGGTTTTTCCTGGGCATTTTCTTAGCCAAAATTCCTGTCGGGAATCGGTTCCAGTATCTTTCCGCTTCGTAATATCACTGCATTCGCATTTTGCCTTGGGTTTGGTTCTGTTTGTGACGGCAGCTTGCCTTGAGCGTTCAATTTCTCCACTGATATAGTCAATTCTCTTATAGATGCCTCGGTTTTCTGCTGAAAATCAAGCACATTAGCTACTAATTTATTGACCAAAGTTTCTAGAGAATTTTCTGAATCTCGTGGCTGTTGTGGGAGCTAATTTTGGTATGTCGAATTATACTGTAGGTTGGCCCCATAGCTTAAGTTAGGATGATCTCTCCATCCTGGATTGTAGGTATTAGCATAGGGGTTATATCGCCTTTGTGGTAGCCCAGAAAAATTCCCCACTGCATCTAAATGGGCCACGGAGTCATCACCCAAAACAGGACATGCATCTGTTGTGTGTTCTGGTGTAGCACATATTCCACACACTCGAGCTAGTTTGGATTTTTCTGCAACAAGAGAGCTAACTATATTAGTGAGTCTATCAAGTTTATCTTCTATGAAAGAAGTACTTAGCTGGTGAACCCTTTTAGGAGGTTCATGATTGACTCGAAATTGCTGAGAGTTTGCAGCCATCGTGGAGATCAAGTTTCTTGCTTGTTGGGGAGTCATGTTGACCAACGCTCCTCCACTAGCAGCATCCACCATATTTATCTCCATAGGCTTCAAGCCCTTATAAAAATATTGGAGGAGAGATTGCTCTGTTATACCATGTTGTGGGCAGCTTGCACACAACTTCTTAAACCGCTCCCAATAGTCATAAAGAGACTCAGCTTCGTTCTACCTTATTCCAACGATCTCCCTCCTTAGCTCAGCTGCTCGAGATGCTGGAAAAAACCTGTTGAGAAACAAACGAGATAAATCAGCCCAAGTGGTAATAGATCCAGGGGGTAAATAAAATAACCATTCCTTTGCTGAATCTGCAAGAGAAAAAGGGAAAGCACGCAATTTAATTTGATCCTCAGTTACCCCCTGAGGTTTCATACTAAGACAAACCATGTGAAATTCCTTTAAATGTTTATGGGGGTTTTCGTTTTGTAACCCTCTAAAAGTTAGAAGTAGTTGAATCAACCCAGACTTTAACTCAAAATCAGTATCCATATTAGGATATGCTATGCAAAGTGGCGGTTGTTCCGTTGGGGCCTCGGCCAGTTGCCGAATTGTTTGATCCATCTGTTGTTACGCCTGAGTAGGGTTTTCGTTAACCCTGGCGTCAGGAACCTCTTCAGGGGAATCGACTTCTTCCTCTTTGCTTTCAATTGTTCGAGTAGGGTTTTCGTTAACCCTAGACTCTATTTCGTCGTCGATTCTAATTTCTGGTGGTAGATTGCTTTGAGTTCCAACCACTACGGACTGCTTTTTCTTGAGTTTTGTCTCCTTTCGGTTGGCTTTTGGAGTCTTTTCGATTTCGGAATCGAACGCAAGAGTGCCTGGACCAGATCTGGTCATAGAAAACAAAAGAACAAAATTAGTATGTTGCCGATCCCCGGCAACGGCGCCAAAATTTGATGCGGTCGTTGAGAACACCAAATTAACCTATTCCCTGCAAAATAATAAGAATAACAGTAAAGGGGAAGTAGGGTCAAAATCCTCAGGGACCAGACTATACGAATACTCGTTTTCTCGATTTCCTGGCCGAAATCGTGCCCAAGAAACCTGCATTCCTGGGAAAAATAATAAAAAAAATAAAAAATAGAATTTAAGAATTGATTTTGGAAGTGAAAATAAAATAAAAACAGGATTTAAAGTTTACTGAAATTATGATTACGAAAATAATAAAAATAATAAAAAGAGTTTTAAGAGAAAAGAAATTCTTATAGGAAAGTTCCATCCTCCGGTTGTCTCATTCCGCCTTGGGTTCAATCCTCGGCTTTTGGATGATCCTTCTCGACTCAAGTAAGCCAGTTATAGTGGAAGAGGACGCCTACGACCACCAGCTCCAAAGATTAGACTTACGATTTTTAGGGAACCTGACTCTAGCTAGAAATTCTATGCTAGATCAACGCTTATTAATGGCGAATCCCACGCCATTTTGTCTCCTTAGCTCACCAACCTCTGACGCAGTAAGTTGTTGAACCGATGGTGCAACCCCTCCAAAACATGCAAAGCGGCCGCCTTTGCATACGTTGAAAGGTTTACTTTTTAAGGGCCATGGACGGAAGCGTCAGCCCGTAGTGCGGAGAAACGATGAATACTTGGTAGAAAAGGGGTTAAGTATGGGTTCTAAGCCTCAAGAACCTTGTGGTGAAATATTGACAACTTTCGGCTAGAAAGGTTTTAGTGGCTCATAATAATTATGGGAAAGAAAATAAAAATATGAAAGAGAAAATTTATTGAAAGGAAATATGAAAGAACAAAAAAATTAGGGGGAGAGTGTTTACACGAAAAGATGAACAACCAAATAGAGTCACTTCACCCCCTATTTATAGTGCTGGGAAGATAGTCTAATTTAACTTAAATTCTAAAAGATAAATACATTTAATTAAAGATAATTAAAATAAAATCCTAAAATTAAATAATCCTAGTATTTATCTTAATATTAATTATCCTAATATAAATAAAATAAAATAAAATAAAATAGAGTCCTCCAAAATAAAATCTCTTCTATTTGTTTTTAAGTCCTTGTGCCTTCCATGTTCGCACTTTTGGCACCAAATTTGTCCCACGTTACATATTGGCACATTTAATCTCTAAATTGACGCTTTTTCCCTTGAATTTACTTTTCGCCTCCAATTTAGTCCCTAAAAGATAAAAAGACATAAATAGCTCAAATTAGTAGGCTCAAGCTCAAAATAAACACATGATTAATATATAAAAACACGTCATTTCAGAGTAATATCAGGTTTAATATTTATACGTGTAAAAGTTAATAAATTTATATAATTTTTTAGTTTAAAATTCAAAAATTTATTATAATATTTTTTATATCATTTTTATAGTTTATGTTCGAGATTTATAATTGTCTATTGTAATAATATTGTTTCTATGGTTTAAATTTGTGTCTCTCTTTGAGAATGTAATGTTCCTTACCATTCTACCAATAATTTATATATATAATTTATAATTTATTATTATTTTTAAATTTTTTAGAAGGATGTTATTTTTTTATGATTAATTTTTTTTTTTTTACTCTATGATTTTCTAATGATTTTTATTTTAAAAAATAAAAGATAGATATGGGGTTGTTATTGGTACATCAAACTTATTTTAATAGTTAATAGGGTTAAAATCGAAAATCATTAAAAGAAGGATTTAATAGAAATTTTCAAATAATGACAAGTGTTTAATTGTTTTTATTTTTTATTTTTAAAAAAACATTTTATACTTTAAGCCACAAATGAAATATAAGTCGATTAATTCCAGTCGTCAGATCGTAGCGCGGAAGAAATCGTACAGTTACTAGAATGCTGTCCTTCAAGGACAAGTGGTTGGATTTTGTATTTGCAATAAAAGAGGCTCTCGTTTTTATTTTTCCTTCTCGTGATGTTGCTCGTGTTTTCAGTTGGTAGTAGTGCCTATAAAGAAGGTTACTAATGGCATTAAGAAAATTATGAGGGGGATGACAACGAGAGCACATTTATAAGCCTTTTATTGCTCAGAAATGCCATCTGTGTTTGCCTGAGATCTCATGTTAATTTCTCAGCAAACAAATTACAGATGGTTCCATACTATGAACTAAACATTACTTTATGAAGTTTGTAGCACAATTTCAATGGAAACCTAATGAACATGTCCAACCGGGAACAAAAAGAAAAAGGTAAAACAAACTGAGAGACTGTATTGAAGAACCCACAACTTATGCAGCTGCAGTGACGTACTGGATGGCCTCCTGGCATATACCCGTCATTGTAGCTTCAGGACCATAAACCTGTGAGAGAAGCATCCAAACAAAAATAAATATATATCAGCATTTTTTTTAAAAAAATTCTGAATAGTTTTTACCTTTTCTTTGTCCTGCTTTTATTGACAGTAGTAAGATTTAAAGTAATTATCATTTACATATCGAGGTTTATAAGTAGCTGTATGCGGTATGGATACCTCAATTGGGATGCCAATTTCCTCTCCAAGTGCCCGCATTTTTGCAAGTCCCTTCTGGTAATTGGGACCTCCTCTCCTCACATATATGTGCATGTTGGCTGCTTTGAGCTTTGATTCCTGTATAATTTATACAGCATATCCGGTTATTCTTGAATATATCGAGGACAGTGAGTAAAAGCAAACACAAAGATAGTTGAGCTTACCTTCTCCTTCAAGGCTCGAATTATGCCATTAAACGTGGCACCCACATCAGTAAAGTTGGCTATTCCTCCACCAATTACAAGGGCTCTTTCACGACCATCAGGTTCAGCAGTGGCACACTGTAGAGGAACATTGAGATTATTTACAGAACCATATATAACACTCTCACTGAGCACTGAAAATGAACTATAAGCTAGCTGATACACCTACCAGCTCATAATTCTGATTAGTTTACAGCAATTTTGGCACCCAAGATTATTCAGACTCGGGTGTGAGTATTACATGGGCGTGATTAGAATTGTTTTCTAAGTTTTTTCATGTATTCAAAAGACCCTTTGGAGTTCATATCATAATCTCATACTCTAGTGTTGGACACGAGTACTTCAAAAAAATAAAGAGTAAAAGCATCATAGAATCGATTAATGTTTCATAGCATCTCCAACAAAAGTTAGTGACAGCATTAACTAGTTAAGTACAATAATAGAAATATGAATAAAGTGCCAAGATACTTACATCAATTACGACTCTGGCATACTGCAACACTTCCTCCTCGTTGGGTGCTCCACTGTATTCAGCGTAGTTTCCAAGCTCAGAAGCGAATCCGAGATCTCCAACCTGATGAGGCATAAATTATATGAGTAAATTACAAGCATTGCCAGTAATTCAAAAACACCAGGCTTTAGTCCTATCCTGAAAACTCTGAATACAGAAAGAAGAGAACCAACCGTATCGGCATAGATGACACTTGCACCTCCTCCAGCAACCATTGTCCAAATGCGTCCCTTAGGGTTCAACACTGTAAATTTCAAAGATGCACTTGTCTGCAATATTTAAATTTAAAAGTTAATACCATACTAGCGGATGAAGCTATTAAATGAACAACAATGTACGTTTCACTACTTCATCAGAGAAGAATTCCTCGATTGTAAATGGTATATAGTAAAACAATCAGATACAGGTGTCATATCTTCCATGTATGGCAAGCTGACTTACAAAAAAGTTGTCGTTTCTGCCATATTAGATACAGTTCAAGTTTCTTCTGCAGCTAGGTTATTAGCAAGTAAAAGATTTTGCCATCTATGGCATTTAGTATACCTTCTCATCTAGCCCATGAATATAGCTTTCAGTTGCACTCATTACTCTTCCAAATGGCATTGGAAATTCGATATTACCCCACCTACAGAGAAATGGAATTGCATTAGTAGGATGTTTTCTCTGATCCATGTTACATTGAATCGAAAAAAGAAAAGAAGATTATTGATAAAAGGGAACATGTACTTCTTGAAGTTCTTGAAAGAAGCAGTGTCATCAAGCTCGCCTCTCATATCCAAAGGATAAGGCTTTCCATCAACCAATGTGAAAGGGTTCATCTCAAGGAAAGTGAAATCAAGATCTAACATTTTGACATTTTGAAACATGAAAGAGTTAATGGTAAGATCCAAATGTTGAATAGTACTAGATTCAAACCCGATATATGGCATACCTTGAAATAGAGTAAAGATCACTTTGATGAACTGCTCAATTTCTCCTTTGACCTATAATTAAGAACATACATTTTTTCAAAGATTCAGAGCGGATTTTACAGCATGCATATATATATATATATATATATATATATAAATTTTCAGATGTATTTGGTAAATCCATCAAGAGTTGTCTGTTGGACAATGAAGGAATGTGCTCAAGTTATGAAATGGAAAATCTGACACTGGAAATTAATGACCTAAAATACTTGTGAAACTACAATCGAGATGCAGGAAGAGCACACAAAAGCAATTAAGTATTAGGAAAAATTACCTCCAAGGGAAGGGTTGCAACAAGTGGAGCAATAGTTTCTGAGGGGAAAGATGAATCAGTTGGGATAAATATGGCTTTTACCTGTATTAAGGTAACTCTGTAAGAATACAAGAAATAAAGATCTCAAGTGATGAAGAATTCTAGTTTAGGTTACAGTACCTTATCCCAGTTCTCTTCAATTTCAATTCCTCCACACTCTGAAAAGCTAATGCTACAACCAAGACGCTCGGAGACGATGTTAAGGTAGTACTCTTCATTGTGAGGGATGAAAGGTTCAACAATGAATGTTGTAACAGGTCCTTTACATCCACTCATTTCCACCTGCAAGTCACGGAGAGGTAAACACAAAGTCGAACCTTAAACCTTACGATGTCAAATGAAAGGGTAGGTGAAAAAAAATTTAGTGAACCTCTTTGCCGAGGCGCTCTTTCACAAATGTAGTAACTTGAGCTAAATCAAGATTCAAGCCAACCAAACCACTCTTCCCACGCTTTCCGAACAACATATCAGGCTTGACAACCAGTTTCTGCGACAAAAGCCATGGCTCCTTCTCTACTAGCTCATTGAAATCAGTTGACTCCGTCACCTAAACTCAGCAGCACAACCAAACAAACAATTTGAAATTCAACACTCGCAGTAATCATCAATTAATGGATCGAGGAAAGATAAACATCCTCCGAAAGTTATATTCAAAACTTCCTGATCTAGACAGACTGTTATTCTTCCCTCAAAAGAGAAAGGCAGACAGTTTGTTCATTTATCTTAACTTTGTTTTGAAATCAGTTGAAATTCGCTGAGCAAACAAAACAGTAGTAAAATAAAGCTGAAAATGGGAAATATTGAATGAGAAAAAGAGATCCAGAAGGGGAAAAGGAACTGACTTGTGCAGATTGGATGGGCAAATCATAGGCGGAAAACCTTTTGAAGTGCTGCTTCAACAATCTCTTGGAATCGTACTCTCTGATCTTCTTGCGTGCCATTTCTTAGTTTCTTTTCTTGTTCTCTTCTCTGGAACCAATTCAGAGCTGAAATCTCTGTAATTCAGATCTAAACAAAGAGAATATATGTAATGAAAATGAGAGGAAAAAAGTACCGTTGAAAGGCAGGCGGAGGTAGTTAGAGCTACTGCGTTCGAAACTCTGTTGTGTCACCTTAGTTCCGTTTGGTGAATTTATAGCTGAGTTGTGTTGTATTTATTTATTTCTGTTCATTGCTGAAATCAAACATACGCCGCACCTAACCGCTCCATACCAAAATTTCAACAAATATTAATTATTAATACCAAATTTTGTCATCATAAAAGAAATGTTGTTTTAATTTTTGGTTGATGAGATTAATTCAGAGGATTATATCACTAGTTAATTTATTTGTCTTTTTTTTTTTTTTTTTTCCTTTTAAAATAAACTATTGAACTATTTTGAACAGATAACAAGAAATAGTGCTTAGTGTTTTTTTCCTTCTTCATACTTCAATTTTATATGTCTCTTCTTATAACATGATAAAACGCATTGTATTTGTATACCCTATAATTTATTCATTTTTTAAAATTTAAAATTTTAAAAAATAATTTATCTTTTTGCAATATTAATTTATTTTAACAATAACAATTGCATCTAACCGCTCTAAATCACATTTTATGAATATTAATTTTTTTTTTAAATCAGGTGATTAATTTTTAAACCGTGAGCGCTCTTGAAAGAGATAAACAATTGGTAGTGACAGAGTTAGAAAATATTTTTGAGGGGCCAGAATTAAATTGTATATTTTTATTATAGTAAAAATGTAATTTCACTATTTTAATAGTCTATATCTTTATAATTTTTAAAGAATTAAATTAAAATTTTATCATTTTTAGATACCAAAATGTAATTTTATCTTTATAAATTTATAAAATATCTAAACGAAAAATTTTTCATTTTAGAAGGGGCCGGGGCCTCTACCAACTAGTTATAAAATGCGCTCCATACTAATGAATATTAATTATTATTGAAACTGATTTATACATTTAACCATAAAATAATTAATGGAATATAAGATTTCAATAACAGTGGAAATAATATATTTTTAGTTTTTCATATTTATATAAATTATAAAAATTTTGGTCAAAATTAGCGGATGAAGCAGAAGAAAAAGAGAAATGAAAAAAACCTGGAATTTAATAATTGAGGAATTGCTTCATTTAAAAAACATGGTTATTGGTTGAATGCGTGAGTCATAAAACTAGTCTATTCTATTTCAGTCCAAATGTTGGAACTTTAAGATGGAGAAGACATAAGAATTAAGATTCAGTTTTAACCGTTGATAACCTTGTTTGACGGTGATGGTTAAAGGCACCTATTCCAGTCCATCTTTTGGAATTTTGAAGATGAAAATTCAGTTTCCATGACTGTTTCACTATCAATTTTTCATTACTAATATGATATTATTTTATATATAATTTGTCCAAATTAAATAAAAAAAAGCATTTTAACGAATGGATTATTTTGTTTTTATTTTATTTTATAATACGTTGTGATTAATTTACTGGATTTACATTTAGTAGAGAAATTAAAATATAAAATAAAGGATTTTCACCTTTTGTTTTTAAAAACAAATAAAAGAATATAAGTGTTGACGTATTTTTATAGATACTTATCTACGTACGCATATAGCTGTTGACATTTGTTGTAAAAAAATTTCTATGCTGAACTGCTTGTCATTTTGTTTCACCGCATTTTTCCTTTACATACAGCACCAACACATGCACAAAAATAATTAAAAATTTATTTGCTTGTTCTTAAAGTCCCCTCCTAGTTTAGTTGTAACTTGGGAATCATGCAATTGAAGTTTGATTAGGCAGTGAAGCAACCTTAGAATGGCTGGTCAGTTGTCATGATTTGGACATCCCATTGCTTTGGTAAATCTACATTTGCTTGTAGTTAACGTGGCGAAAATATTTTAATCTGAAAGGGGCGGCCATATAAATAATGGATAGAAAGTTTTATATATATTTTTTATTTGTTTTTCACTTGTAATTCCTTTTACAAGTGATTTTAGAGATAGTTTTGTTATTAAATGTTCGATTTTTTTCCACTATTTTAGATCATTCAGGGTTAAATTTTTTATTGTGTTAAATGCTTGCAATCATTTCAAATGTGTTATGCTTGAGTTGTGATACAATTAATTATCAATGTGTAATGATATTCTATTGATATTGAAGCTAAATTTTTTGTTATGTTAATGAAACTTGTTTTTTATCACTTACGATAGGTGTTCATTGCTTCTTTCTTAAAATTCATTATTCATCCTACGCTTCAACTAAATTATCATTAATTTATAAATTATGTAGTAGAGACAAAAAAGACACGTGACTAAAAATAAAGCAGGCAATTTAATTAATACAAGTAATTAACGTGTAACTACTTCTACCTAGAGTTATTTTAATAAATTTAAAATTCTGATATTTTCTTTTTATCTTCGAATTATGATATTTTTATTAAAGAAATACAACTAAATAAATTCATAAAATTTACTAGTCATGTCATCTTATAAATTTATATGAAAGAAATTGTTTTGACAAAGAGATCTCAACTCAATTCATTCATGTTTTACTTCTTTACCCTTTGCATTTATTGCATTCTATTTTTTTTTATTTTTAAATTTAACAGATTTATAAATTAATAAATTAATGTGCATATTTGACATATATGTTGCAAATATACTAAATTTAGAGTTAATTTGTGTAATTAAAAAAAATTAAATTTGGTGAATTCGATAAGACACAACCAAAGAGGGGTTTTGGAAAGTGAGGAGTGAAGGAAGGAGTTAAAATTAATAAACCCGTGAGTGAAGTCAACACTGACGGCACAAAAAATAAACTCCCCGACTTCACCGGAGCCAGCCATTAAATCAATATTAATTATGATTTAGAACTCAAATTTAGGCTTTCGGCTTAGGTACCACTGCACTGCACTGCGCTGCACTGGTTAGGTACAAGTGCTTGTGTATCTCTTGCACAGGTGTTTATTCCAAATAATTTAATTTTAATTAAAATTATGTATGAAATTGATCTACTATTTTTTTTTACCACTTGTTTTGACGGATTTAAAGTGTTGGTTTATACTAAATTGGACTGTTCATTAGAGAAAATGTTGTAAAATTTGGGTCACGTAATGGATATGGTAGGCTGGTAGTGATTTATTTATTTTGGGGGAGTTCATGGGCAGACAGTATTGACCATTTTATTTTCACCATCACTGCAATTGAGTCCAAAGTGGTGCCCCATTTTATTTGTACCATTCAACGGAGTATATGTATAATATAAATATGCCCAAGTCGTTTTCTCTTGTTGTTCTACATAAGAGTATGTAGTTTTCAATTTTCTTAGTTGGTATTATGCACCTCTCAATGGCAGAGTCAATGTGCTACCATATTCATATTTGTACTACAAAAATTAATCATATATTATATATTGAAATAGCATGTTAGCTACTTTTAATTGACTGACTGCATATCAACTACATTTTCTTTTCTTTTTTTCAAAAGAAGTCCTACTTTGCACATAAAAGAATATATATAAAGTCTAATTTAATTCAATTAAAGGTGTCTATGGGTCAAACTGGATTAGGTCGAGGCCCTTTTTAAAAAAAAATTCATGTTCAAGTCTGTTTTCAAGTCTACTCGTCCAAAATCTCACTCCTTATTAAAAATAATAAAATAATTTATCTTTTAAAATTAAATTTTAATTTAAAAAATATTTTTTATTTAAATTGAATTCGGGCCAAGATGATCTGAGGTGCAAAAATTCTTATCCAAGCCCAGCCCTAGTTGAGTTAGGCCTACCAAGATAGGTAGGTTACCCGACCCTTGGACAAGTCTAAATCCAACTAACCATCTTGTTTTATCTTGGCATAATGTCAAATTTAGCCCTCAATGTTTATATCTTTTGTCAATTTGACACTTATTCATTTTTTTGAGCTAAATTTTATCTTCAACATTTTAAAAGAAGTTAAATTTGGCCATTAACCTTTCAAATTGAGTTGAATAGTTGTTTTTAATTGAAATACTAACTAAAATATTAAATTTTTAAACATTGCAACTCATATGGCAATCCATATGCACTCCATGCTTTTTAAAAAAAAATTTATGAACTTTTTAAAATTTCTTTTGAATTTAAATATTTTTATAATCTTTAAATTATTTGTTGATGTAGCATATAAGACAAATAGTGTCATGTCAGCATGAAGTATACATGCACTGCCACATTGTTAAAAAATTAATGTTTTAGTCAACATTTCTGTTAAAAAAAACGATTTGACTCTTTTTGAAAGGATAATGACCAAATTTAGCTAAAAAAAGTAATCAAGGCTAAATTGATAAAAAAACGTGAACGTTGAGGACTAAGTTTGGCATAATATGTTTTATCTTTAGTAATTAATTAGTCATCAATAATTGTTAAGTAATATTCGACAGAGTTGGGAGGGAAGAAACAGATTAAACCTCCTCTTCACCATATTTATTGAAACAAAATCTTTAGGCTTTAAATGGTGTTGATATTGTGGACGTATGCAAGCCCGACTTTAAAGACCGATTCTTAAGAAGCAACTTATCTTGTGGATTGGATTGGATCAGATCAAGTAATCGAATCTTTTGGATTGTGAAGAACGGATCGAGATGCCATCGAAGAATAAATCTCCAACAATTAACTTTACATTTGTCTTTATTAGCATATTGTATTTTGCTATTTTATAGTTGTTTAATAAAGATTGGTTTGTAATTAAATTTTAGTATATTAGCAAGTCTCAAAAACTCTTATATATTAGAGACTTGTAGATTTATGTGCTGAGTATTAAGAGCACTTAATTGTTCATTAATGAACATATTTTGTGAGTGCATTTGAGAGTAAGCAAGTTGTGTTTATAACCTAAGTTCTTGGGAAAAACTTTGTAGGTGAGTGATCTAGGTCTTTAGATACAAAAGTGAAGTGCTATGTCAAGAGTGTGATAAAATTTAAATCACTTGTTGTAATTAAGATGACAGATAGTGAATTTACTCACTAAGCTAAACTCTCAAATGTAAGGAAATCAAACTGCGTAAATAATCTTGTGTACTTTCTTTACCCTGTATTTAGGTTTGCTCATCGCAATAGAAATTAAATTGGCCAATGTAGCTAACCACAACACTATTTTCTTAGCAATTAGCAGTTGTTTGATTCAACAAATGGTATCAAAACTTCCCACTCAATGTAGCTAGTGGTGATCCCTAGTGTAGTTAATTGCCAGATATGGGAAAAGATTCGACTACTCGTCCCCCTGTGTCAGAGAGCGGCAACCATGCTTATTGGAAGGCAAGGATGAAATTTTACATCAAGGCTACTAATGAGAAGGCATGGTGCTCTATTCTCACTAGATGAAAAGCACCTATGATATGAAACTGAAGCTGGAAGAACTTCTAAATCTAAGTTGAAACGTACCGTGATGAAAAATGTTTTCCTAATTCCAACTTTAAAGCATTTTATATTATTTTCTGTAGTGTTGATTAGCAAGATTTTATGAGAATCTTGAAGTGTACTACTAAGGAAGCATGAGACATACTACGAACAACGCATGAAGGAACTAACATAGTCAACTAGCTCATGATGGACCCTGGTTGATGTATAAAATCGGGAAAGAAAATCCGAAAAGAGAATGAACAGGGAAAGATAGAAATTTGGTTTAGATTAGCAGATGAGAGAAATAAATAAGGAAAAAAAAGTGACCAAGTTCTAAGGTTTGTTTTTTTAAGCACAGGGTAAAATTGTTATTTAATATTAAAATACATATTATAAATAAATATCCCCAATTAAGCTCGCAAGCCACTCAAATCAGGTACTAAACTGCTCAAATGCGGTACTAAAGTAATCAAATTTGAAAATTTCTTTTTAAAGCTTGCGAATAAAATTCCAAATTATTTTTCAAAGGCTTAGCTGGTAACCAGCCGACACAAGCAGAAGGAAAGGATATAACTAAATGGTGTGTTTTGCTTCATTCGCCACTTCCCTCACTTAGCTTGTAAGCTACCAGAAGGTCATGTCATTATTATTGATTTTAAAATGCTCGGTTAAGGTTCCCATTCATCCTACACTTACTAACATATCTGTAGCAATGCAACTAACAAAAGTTAGTCTTTGATCACACAATTATCCCAGCAAACAGCAAAGCATTCCAATCACTTTCAGCATTTCAAATCCCACTAATTTCGTACATACAGGGATCCATCATAGGGCTAAAGAAAACAAACTAGACTAGTACTATTTAAGTCCTTTCCTTCCCTTTTTCTGGATTCAGACCACGGCCCCACTTAAACAAAACTGAGAATCATTGACAGGCACTCACACAAACTGCAACAAACCCTTAGATTCTACATGTTTCCTCAACTGGTCTCCGACTTCTCCAATGCTACCAACAATAAAAAAAAAAAGGCAGTAAGTAGAGAAGGCAATTCTAAACAAAGCCAGCACTAAGATGAACAGAAGCATGAGATACAGAGGAAGTCCAAACAGAATGAAGGCAAGAAAGGAAGACAGCATACTGTTGTAGTTCAGAAGCTTCTCAATGAGGTCAACATGAGTCATAAGCATTCTCCTACAGCAGTACCGAACCAATCCCAAAGCATCAAGAGCATCTCTGCATGTCAAACAATTTACATTTATAGCAATGATACATAAATTTAATTATGATTCGCATCAACTTGCAATTCAATATTATCAAATACATTCTTGATCTCTTAGATACATTTCCTTCAGCCTATAACACTAACAAAAATTGATAATTTTGCATTTGGAGGGGCCAGTTAAAGCATGCAAAACATGTTTTTAAAGCAGGAATCTCCATCAGCAGTCCCCTCTCTTAACTTTGGGGGGATAAAACTTACACTAACTCCTGATGTTTCAATGTTTACCTCTATACCTCAAATTTTCATGCGAGCATACCTTTTACTGATTTTCAATTCAGCAAATGGTACTTGTACAAAAAAAGTTCACGGGCATGATAAGTTCACCATATGATTGCAGAAGAAATGATATCAGATTTCAAATTGTTAAAAGCAATTAGGATCAATTTTTCATTTAGCTAAACTATCTCTTTCTTGACCAACATATCTCTCCAGTTCCAGAACTTTCAGCTTCTCTTAATGATCAAGTAACCCCTTTTCCGCAGTATTTCCTGCTCAATTCATCTGGTTCTCCATTTCTCTATCATATCCTTGTTAGGGTTTTCCCTAGAGTTGATTTTCCAAGAATATTAGCACTGCTTTTTTAAACCAAACTCTTGCTCCACAAAGTTCCTGATTTGGGTATTTAGGGATCACACAGGTCACTAGGACATCCAAATCAGCCAAAGAAAGAAAAGAAAACCTAGAGAGAGGCTCTCGGTTTAGCTCAAAAAAAAACTCCTAGTGTATGAATCATGTGGGTAAGATAAGTAGCATTGAACTTGCGAATATGTCATGAGGGATACTATTGGTTTGCTATTTTTTATAGACTAATTTGAAAAGACAAGCAAGCAAGAGATTTTTGGACTATCTCACCAAAAAGGTTATAACGCAATGGACATATGGCTGGTTTCCATTCAACAGAATAGACATATTAATTGACAACATGCATCAAATTGTACAATGCTGAATGTTGGAGAGAAAAAGAAGAGATGTTTGACTATTTGTTTAGGCTTAAGCAGATGCATAGTAATCTTAAACACATCAAGCACCCGAATTAAGCTTCCTAAAGATATCGATCAAGCGGGCATAATAACAAATTTAGACCCACGTAACAACATACAAAAGCCAAAGAGATCATGCCAAGCACTAATCAGGTCGCCCTTCTCCCCAAAGAAAATCACTAGAAACCAAGTTTCGTGCGATTTGCACAAGAGATTATTCATCAAATAAGTCGCTTAAAAAACTAGTAAGATAAAGGCGGTGAGGTAGTGAGAAACCCTTCGGTATAATCGGCCTGGAGAAGATCAAGATAAGTGTCCCATTTGTTACCAATGACCTATAAAATACCCAAACCAAAATCGGAAGTTAAGAAGAAGGCCTAAAATTCAATTGAAAGGGAGAAAACCATAATAAAACAAAGAAAATTACCTTTCCGCAGGTGAAGCAGCGAACTGGGATTATCATCTTGCTCCGCTACTTCTTGGTCTCGCCTCGACTTCGAATTTTGCCTTACCTCTTTCTCTCTCTCACCAACCTTCCTTCTTATTCTCGCGCCCTAGAAACTTCTTACGGGGATTTTAAGTTTGCCTTTAAGGTGATGCCGTTTCACCAAATATCCCTGCCTCGAGCCGTCGTCGTTTTGTCCTCAAACTAGACCAGTTTCCTGGACTACGCTATCGATTTGGTCTGGTGAGCCCTATTTGCATGGCTTGGGTTTTATGAGTTTCTTTTTTGTTATTCCTTTTGAAATCCTATTAATAATTTGATTGTTTGTAATTATATAAGCCTCCTATGTTTAGCTAAATATAATAATTGATGGTTTCATTAAACTTTATGCACTTGGCTAAATTAAATTTTAGAAGAGTGTAAGAATTGAAATAATTATACAAATAATTACGTCTAAATCTAAATTTAAAATATTATTTATGTTTAAATTATAATAATTATATTATAAGCATGATTAGGAATGAATATTTGGGAAGATTATACTTAAATTTTTCTTATATTATAAATTCTAAAAAAAACTATATTATCAAAATAGTTTGTGTGTTTTAGAAAATTATGAGAATATATATTATTTAAATCATGAAATAATTCTAAAGTTATGATCAAAAAATTTATTATAAAAATTAATTTACATGTTATAAAAGTGTAATAATATATTTATTTATAAAAAAAAAGTTATGGCCAAGTATGAAGATAACTTATTAATATGTCCTTAATATATATTCTAAAAATAATATACTTATTTATAAAATAATATCATAGTCTTTTTTATCATAATTTATTTATAAAAAATAACTTTCTAAAATTATGAAAAAAATTATATTATTTATAAGAAGTGTTATGAAAGTTTTAGATAATTTATAAAACATTTTTACAAAGGTTATATATTATAAATTTTATATTATTTTTACTTAATTTACGTATTATAAAAGGTATATAACTTAATATAAGCCTTTCTCGAAATTAGGTTTATTGAGGGTTGAGCGTTTGATCGAATCGAGTGAAAAAACTTTTAAATTAATTAAGTTGAAGAATCTTATTTTATCATCCTAACTCGATTTGAAATGTTTTCGAATGTTGAGTGAAATGAAATTCGAGTCAAGTCGAACAAGTGAAATTGTTTGAATTAAATTTGAAACTTATCATGTCAAATTAAAATTTTGTTACAATATAACTATTTCCGTATTAGAGCACATAAATGCTTATATATTTGAAAACTTTTTCAAAGCAGAATAATAATAAAATAAGATTCTTTAGTATGATAAACTTGAATAATTAATTAACTTATTTGGGTCCCAAAATTATTACTTTAGAATATTTTTAAAATTTTAACTTTCTTTTATATATTCTTTAGAATTTTTTTTAAATTTTATATATTTTATAAAAATATAAATTTTTTGGAATTTTTATAAATATTTTAAATTTTAATAATTTTTTTTGAATTTCTTTTTGTAATTTTTGTTGTGAGAGAGACCAATTTGCTCATTTTCAAAATTAATAAGGACCAAAGGATATTTACACCAATTTGTTATTCGAATCGGAAAATTCAACTCGACTCAAACTTGAAACTCAAATTACTTATTTGAGTTTACTCAAAAAAATCGATTCAATTAACTCGAAATTTGAAAAAAAAACAATTTTTTCAAATTGAATTAAGGTTTGCTCATCCCTAAGTTTATCTAGGTTTTTATAATTAAAGTTATAGACTATTTGGGCTGGGAATCCAAATAATATAAGGTCGATGCTAATTATGCAAATAGAAAAATGTATTCTTATACCGAATTGTGGGGTATGATACCATTTGAGAGAATTGTGTCAAGCACATGCACCATATGCAACTTGTGAACTCTTTATTTTAAGACATTTAAGGCTTCAAAATGTGGTTGGGAAGGCATTTCTTGTTCTAAAAAAATATTTCTCATATTAATAACATCACCTTAATATAGCATAAAAAGCAAAGGTTGGATCGTACTAGCATGTTGCATTTTTCATAACATCAATCATAAGTGTAATTAAGATGATTCATATTTCGTAGAGCACATGGAAGAAGGAAATATTTATAATCTTAATTATGCATATTCAAATTCAAATGATGATAAACTCGGTAAAGGACCAACAAATGATGATAAGAAGCATATGTTGAAATATTAAAGAATGAATGATCCAATAAATATGCACTAGAACAACTAGATAAAATGTTTATTTTTCTTGCTCTTTTTATTTGTAATTGTATTATCAACTACTTTTTTTGACTTACATAGTACATATGATTATTTGATTTTAATTTTTCTTACTTGCTTAGAAATTATTTTTATTATACTAATAATTTTTTATAGTAACTAATATTTTTTAAAATATAAATTATGTAACTGTGTATTAACAATTTATACTACCAAACATGACATAGGAAATTACAACGTAGTTACACTTTATCAACCAAATACATTTAGGAATTACAATACTTTGTAATCACAAGAGAGTGTAATTACTACCCTAATAATTACATTTTTATTCAATTACTCTGTGCTATCCAAATAAACCCCTAGGTATAAATTTTATTTTGTTTTTTTTTTGAAGAAATAAAATTTTGTTTATTTAATTTCACTTAAAATTTATATGGCGTCAAGTTAATTATAGTCAACTAAGGGGTTAAAATATTCTTTTAACCCTTTCAATTTTCGTACATTTGAATTTAGTTTTTCTACTTTTATTTATAGGAATTTAGTCTGTGAACTTAACAGATTTTTTGAAATTTTGAAATTTAAAAAAAAAATACTCATTTAATGGTCATGTAACCAAAAAATGACATTATAATGAAGTTGAATTTAATAGAAGAATTTAAATGGTGTTAACAATTAGAATTTTTTTTTTAATTCAAAAAGTAAATAGACTAAATTCTTTGAAATAAAAGTAAAAGGACTAAATTCTAAATGTGCGGAAAATATAGGGACTTAGAGCATATTTTAACTTAATTAAAAAGATAAACTACACCCAATGTCACTAAACTATTTGTAAGTTTACATTTTGGTCACGCAACTTCAAAAAGTTACAAAACGATCACTAAACTATTTGAAGGATTTCATTTAAGTCATTATGCTATTAAAAAGTAGAATTAATAAAAAAAAAGTTGACTTAAAGGGAGAGGGACGAGGTGGATAAAGAGTTGAGTTGTTAAAGGATAGAGCTGGGGACGAGGTAAGGGACGGGGTATATGTTTCCTTGAATAATTTAGAATTAGGTTCAAATTGAGAATATTTGTAAATTAAGAGTTAATTTTTTAAAATTATGACTAAACCGATATAATATGTAAAAATTGAGGGCTATATTGTTAGTATATCAATGTTTTTACTGTTATATCAGCTTACCGGTTGTGTTTTCAACGAGAGTAACTAAAATTACTGAACTATATAACGTGGATGCTTCAATTACAAACTTTTTATTTTGGGTGCTTTTTTACATATATCGGTTCAGTCATAATTTTAAAAAATTAAATAAAAATTATCCAAAAAAAAAGTTTATATGCAAATTGCAAAGACCAAATAAGAATTTAGTGAAAATGATATAGAAATGTTTAAAACTATAGTGTTTTAGGTTCAATCCTCATCGAGTAAAATTTTATTGGTTTTATATAAAAATACTTTAAAAAGATAACTTATTTTGTAAAAAGTAATAATTAATAATTTTTTTGTTATTTCTAAATTGGATTAAGTTTAAAAATAATAACTAGATTATGTCACTCGGAGTGGCAATTAAGTTAGCACCGTCAAAGTATAAGATATAGATGCATGCAATTACAGAGCTTTGAGGATGAAAATGAATTAAGGTTTGTACTCTTACAAAAAATCGTTTTGTTTCAAATATATGTAAATCTACCCAATGTTAAGGAGGACTGAATCATCCTTTTTGCTAATATTGAATACACATGGATTCAAGTAAGGTTTAAGCATCTGCGCTGGCGGAGATTATATGTTCTTGTGTCGCCACTCTCTCCTATTCCTTCTTCAATTTCAAAGTCAGGGTCTTCTAGTTGCCCTACATCTTCTGGTAACTCTACATCAACCCATGAACGCCAATCCACATCACTATCCTCCATTTCCCATGACAATGCTTCCTTCCTTTGCATCGTATCAACTTTCTCCATCAGTGTTAATAACATCTGATGGTTCAAATATTCATAATCCCTGCATGTTATTATGTTTTTAGGTTAACTCAGTCCTGCAAGCAAGCTTTCCACAAATTTCAGTGTTATTAGGCATATACCTGTATGTGCATACGGCATATAGAAGCTGAATGCAAGCAATGAGAACATAGAGTGACCTAACCAGATTTACCATCCATGTTTTCTGTTCAATATCGTTTGCTGTGAAGCGAAGAATGGCGACTTCTATTGAGAATGTAGCACACAGTCCTGCAACCAAAAGGGAGTGAATGTTACAACAAAATACTTAACATCTTTAAACTTTTTCATAGTGCTTTTTCATAGTGAAGTAAGCAAGGCAAAGACCCTAGACATACCGATATATAACCTTGTTCTTACAGGATATGTTTGCTTTGTGCTAGTGAACATGTAGATGACAAAGGTTGACGTAGAGTAGACAATGAAAGCTTTAATTAGTCTTGATTCAAGCAACATGGCATTGTGCAATGCAAATAGCTTGTCTACTGCAATGAACATCCTAGCTTGCTTTGATTCAAAAGCCTCCTATGGAGAAAAAACCAAACAGAATATTGTAAGTTCATGCAAGACCAATGCTTAGTTAAGATTAAGGATATCAATAACAATCCCTAAACCTGAGCTGCCAATATTGACTTGGAATTTTCGACCAAATGATCATGGACTTGTTGAAGTTGTTCTTGTCTTTTAAGAAGCTCTTCTTGTTGTTTTCGGCCATATTCCGCTAACTGCTGCAGGGTATTCCTATGGCTCAGAAAAGAAAAAGAAAATTTATTGACTTTGATATAATGTTTTGATAATTGTGTTGGTTTTAATTTTACCTGCTCTCTTCCAGTGCTTCGGATTGAAATCTAGTAAGAAACTGAAGACCCTCGAGCGCAGTCGACTGTCCCTCTAGAAGTTGGTCCTGCTTATCTAGAGAGGCCCCTGCCTTATTGCTAATGTCATCTGCTGTTATTTTCAGACTGTTCATGCTTGAAGACATTGTAGAATAAGCACCATCAAGCATCGTTATCCCTTCTTTGAGTTGATCATTCATCATTGCCTGGCCATTCCGCAGCTCTCTTTGTGAATCCGCAATATCCGAAGCTTGCTTGTAAACCGCCTGCGAATGCTGAATTAAACCCTCCATATAACCTTCTAAACTGTGAGTTGTTTGATCCACATTATGAATTCGGATATCGATTGCATTCAAGGAATCAATGATCTGATTTGAATTCTGCAACACAACATTTGTTCTTTCTTCTATACAATCTAGTTTGTCTTGTGCATATTGGGCTGAATTTCTGAGTTCATTCACTAGTCTCTCTGTTTCATGCTTGAATGCCTGGTTCCTGAACATAAAGCCCGCATTTAAAAACATCAAAACAACAAATTGGGTTTTTTTGGGGGGTCAATGAGGAGAATTAATTACTTAACTGTAACTGATAGCAGATGGAATTGGTCTCAAGCAAGAATTCAAGATAAACCTTGTGTTCCAAGTCGTTCAACTGTTTGAGACAATGAAGCATGGCGGATTTGGTGTCGCAAAAAGGGAAAGGGGACCTTCCAGAATCCTTTTGAAAGCAATCACTTAAATGCCAGGCAAACCTTGAACGTTTCTCATCTGTAGCAATGATGTCTTTGCACCCTGAAAGGAGATGTCCGTAGGCATTTCTCCAGCAAGAATTTGACCCAACCAGCCTGGTTTTAGCACTTTGGAGCAGCCTCATTCCCTTCTCGTCGTTTAAGCCATCCACCGAGAACTCAGCCAGTGAGGCACCATGGGGGCTTGCGTTGGGACTCTGAACTGCTTTGGAAGAAGACGAGAAAAAACCCCATGCTTGGCAACTTGTTGAAACAGATAGCAATACCAACAGGGACTGAACTATTTGATGATAACCCATTGAAGCTTGATTGTTTCAAAACTGAAAACCTGCAAATTCTAAATTCAAATAAAGCAAAAACCCTGACTCACTCGTTTGTTTTTATATGCACTGACGACTGGTTCTGGACAAACCAGTCTTGGAGGCCAAGAAATCTAAATCCGAGTTAACTTTATTATTATTATTATTATCATCATCATCATCATCATCATCATTAACCCGAGTTTATCAGGGAAAAGTAAACATCGAACTAAAAGATTTGTTTAATGGATTAAGGGAAAAAAAAAAAGGAAGCATGTTGATGTTGATTGCCATTAATTACAACATCAAGTAATATTTTATAATATCCATGGAATGAAATAGAAAAGACAAGGAAAACTCACCCCAGAAAATCAGTTAGAAAAATACTTGTATCTTTGAGAAAACGAATGGAAACAAAAAGAGAAAAGCAACCAACTTGAACGTGAAACGATAGGTTTCCCCGCAAAAAGGGCTATTTTTATTCTTTCTTTTTTTGTAAAGAGCTAATGTTTGATGAAATAATTGATAATTATGTGTAGTATTAGAGAAGCAGGAGCTTTTTCGAAGGTTATAAACCTAATGGATGTTTCCATTCAACGAAATCAACATACTACTTGCCAACATCAATACATTGTATTTAGATTAATGCATCAATAATATTTACGACATCTATCTTAAACATTTTACATATAAAGTCATTAACTTCACAAAAGTAAATAAAAGTTTAATTGAAATTAAAAAACAATCTGAATTCATATTCGTCTTTAGAAAAACATTAGTTAACTTAGCCCATTGAGTTTTAGTTCGATTAGTATGGGCATTCTTGTTAATACAAGAAATGATGTAAGTTCGAGTGCGCTAAAACGCATTATTCTCCTTTTTATAAGTTGGAAAAGGGCTATAAGTAGTTGTAAGTATTGTGCCAAAAAGAACATATATTACAAAACATATAATGAGATTATTAAAAAAAAAAACTTAAAAACATGGTTTTTAGAGTTTGTAAAAGAGAATAAATTTTAGGGTAAACTATTAAAATAGTCACTTTTGTTTGCCTCATGTTACATTTTTGTTACTTATGTTTGAAATATTATGTTTTAGTCATTTACGTTATTGTTTTGTTACGAAATAGTCACTCTCCCGTTAAGATCTATTACATTCCAAATGGCAGTACGACATGACAATTAAAATGAGTGTTAAATGCTAACATGGATATCTAGCTAGGATGAGAAAAGTTTTATATATATATATATATATATATATATTTATTTATTTATTTATTTATGAAAACATAATACAAAATTTTACCCTAAAACTCAAATTTCTCCTGATTTAAAAAGAAAAAACAATTGGGTATTTTTTTTGTTACCATTAGAGAAGAGAAGAGTAGAACAACATAGAATAAGAAGAAGAAATGGACACACCAACCTCTATACATGCTTGCTATTATGGTTGCCTACAATACACAAATAAACAAAGATGAAGTATGCTCTTTTTGTCTATCACATATATAGAAAAACATAAAAAGATGGATCACCCTTTTGCAAAAAAAAAAAAAAAAAAAAAAACCATAATATTTGAACCAAAAACCTAGATAAAGAACAAAAAAAAAAACTAATTATTTATTGTAATCCATGCCTAGACCCTCCATTGAGTTGATCTTTTGTTTTTTCATTTTGAATAAAAAATCCAACTAATTGATGGAGCACTCAATTTGATTTCTATTGTTTCGATTTAACAAAGATGACTATGAAAATGGATAGTTTTTTAGTCAAAATGGAAACAAAAACTAAAAGAAAAAGAAGACCAAGAGTTTTTTTTTTTTTTTCCAATTCAAGGATTAATCTGATGCATTGGTTTTGATTATTTCGAGAAATCAAATTAACATTTTTCTTTAATTAATTTAGGAAATTCAATTAATTAAATCTATTTAATTAAAAATCAATTAGTTTGCTTAGCTGGACATCCACATTGGCCTTTAAAATCTATTTTAACTGTCACGTCAGACTGTTATTTGAGAGGTAACAGATTTTAACGACAGTGTGACCATTTTGTAACAAAATGCTAACGTAAGTGACTAAAATGTAACATTTCAAACATAAATAACTAAAATATAACCTAAAGCAAACAAAATTAACTATTTTGATAATTTACCTTAAATATTAAGCCTTCAAAGTTTGTGAACTCTTATTAGTTACATGAAAAAATATGATAAAAAAACATATTCATTAAAAGTTTATATATAAACCAAATGAAATTTTAGTTAAAGTAATAAAATTTGATGTTTAAAATTACAATATTTTAGGTTGAAACCTCAATTGTATGAAAATAAATTTTTAAAAAATTAAAAAAAATATGAATTTATAATTATTTTCAAGTGAGTTGATGTTGTATTGAGTATGAAATAAATTCGATAAAAAAACTTTAAATAATAGTAGAGACAATTTTTTTGACGAATAGATATTTAATATTTTATTCAATTAAAACAAATAAAAATTAAGTATAGGTATATGTTATGATAATGCTTGCTTAACCTCTTTAGATATTTTAATTTTACCATATTATTTTATGAAACTATTGTATAATATAAGAATTTAAATTAAATTGTTAGTTAATAAATTAAAATTTCAAAATATAAACTAAATAAAAATGTTAAATTTAGCCAATATTATAAAGGCTCATTGTTGGTATTTTAAATACCATGGTTTAAATTATATGGTTGTCATTTCATCCTCATTTGTAATATGTAAGGAAAAAAAAGTTAAAATTAAAATATAAGTTAACTAAAACCATAAAAAAATTAATTAATATCAAATAATATTAAATGCAAAACATATAAAAAAAAATACAATTCTATTTAATTACTTACACTATTTTCAATTTGTGTTGTTGGCAAGTAATTCTACTATTAAATTTTAAAATTTATAAAAATTTTCTGTCAACCTTATTTTAACCCACATAAAAAAAATTTTAAAAAAGTGAAAGTATAATTATAATTTTCTTCAAAAAAAAATAATAAAAAAATTGTATATCATTTCTTAATTTGAATGGAGCAGTGATTAAAATTTTTAGTAGACACTTATTTAACACAGGTTCAAACTATATTATTCCTTAATGTTGTGTAAAAAAAATTGTATATCGTGACTGAAAATATTGATTAGAAATAATTTTTAGGGTAAAGCAACTTTCATTAGAAGTTAGAAAAAGATCACAAACTAAAGTGAGAAGGGGCAATCGTTTACATCCTATGACCCTTTCTTCAATGGTGTCCAAAGTAACATCTAGTGTCAAAATGTTCAAAAGACCAAGGGATTCTTTCCAAAACTACCTAATTGAATCGTGATCCATTCCTTATAAATCCTTGATTTTCAATGTTCTTTCCAAGACCAGATTCTTTCCTAATTGGATTCCTTGTCTTCCTCTGCACCACCATCTATGGACCATAGTCCTCCATCGTTGCCCTGTATTCCACCGAAGGGTTTTTAGGCAAGACTTCTATATTCTCCTCCATTCCATATTTTCCTTTTTTGATTTCGGAACAGCCACCTTTCAAGTGACCACAATGCTCACAGTTAAAACATATGATAAGGGAGAGATTCATACTCCATCCTCTATATCTTATCCTCAATTCTAATTTTTTACTCTAGCAATTTATTCGGATGTTATAATTGATCCAGATAACATTACCAATGACTTTTCTTATAAAAGGATCCGAATCAACTAAAAAGCCTGATCCAAGTAATAACGTTCAAAGGATACAATTGCGATGTTGAGAAAGAAAAGATCCATGATTGTACAATGAAATTGTCGAAACCATTTTTTTGAAAACGGGGATCGACTTTTGAAAACAAAATATGGAGTCTCCACCAATCCTTTTTTGAGGTGTAATTGGGCCACTTTATAAAACATTTTGGTCTACGAATTTTAAGAAAACAGGTTCGGGAGTCGGTTACGTATGAGGAAGGATTAACACCCTCAATACGCCCAAAATTGGTACCTTATTGATTAATTTATGTCTTAATGTCGAAAATTGAAGATTTGAAATATTTGGGTAAATTAAACTTGTGTTGAAGACCATCTCACATTAAAGTAAAATGTCACATCCAGTACGTTAGGACACAACATTCTCGACCTTCGAGTATGAGCTTGCCTTTTATTTAAAACGTGCATTTATTTTAAAAAAGGGTATTCGGATATTTAAATCAAACGTAAAACCACAACCCAGTACGGTAGGGCATGATTTTTCGAATTTTTTAAATACAGAACATTGCCTCCACTTTCCAAAACTTTGAGAAATCCGATAAGAAGGATATTTGAATATTTGGATCGAACAAAAACCGAAACCCAATACGGTAGGGCACAATTTTCCAAGCTTCCAAATATCAAAAATTGCCTTTATTTTAGAAAAAAATTTTGGAGAATAAATCAATAAGAAGGATATTCGAATACTTAAATCGAATAAAAAACAAAACCCAGTACGGTAGGGCACGTTTCTTTAAAACGTCTAAGTATGGAAAATTGCCTTTATTTAAAAAATAATTTGAGAATAAATGAATAAATGAATTAAAGAGATTTAAATTTTGAAAAAAACAATAATAATATGCAACACGAAAATAATAATACAATAATAAACTCAACAATATATATATTAAATGTCGCCATAGTACATAAAAGAATTTGTAATTAAAAAAAAACTATATTTTGAAAGAATATGCAAAATAGATTTGAAAATAATATATACATTCAATAGATTTAAAAGAAATTATATAAATAAAATAAAATTAATAATGCATATAAAATAAAACTAATTTCATCACATGCATAATGATAATGTATAAAAAATATTTTAATTAAATAATATACAAGAATTTAGAATAATACTACATAAAATAGAATTTTAAAATAACACTTTGCAATTTAAACCAATAAAAAACAAAGTAAGATTATTAAAATAACCCAAGATGTATGCTTAAATAAATTTAAAAAAAAAATTGAATGCTAAATAAATTTTAAAAAAATGAATTATACAAATTAAAGTGAGAAAAAAGATCTTAATTGAAACAAAATCAAACTAAAAGGGCTAATAAGTAAGATAAATCATTAAAACAAAATCAAAGGCTAAAATAAAATGCATACAAATATTCGAGGATTAGAACTGTAAATAATCCAAACTCTAAAACGCTGTGTGCAATCACGGGTTAAGTTAAAACAACGCAGACTAAGTTGCAATAACACAAAATCTTCAGGTAAAATTTAAGAAAAAACAAACGTGATGCGAATAGGGCCAATTTGAAGCTGGAGCAAAAGAGGGGGACTAAAAGTAAAAATACCCCATCTAAAGGGGAAATGCACGTGGACCAAGTCACGTACTGGCTCTCCCCTTTCCAATGCTATTTTATTATTAAAACCTGCTTTAAAAATCAATTTTTGCTTTAAAGAAAACATTTTAGCCTTGATTTTTTCTAGACAAAACCCTAAAGTTTTGAGATTCCCTCTTCTCCCTCACTTTTCCCTCTTTTTTCTCTTCTTCAACAGACCAAAGAGAGATGGCTCCTCCACCACTTTGGGTCAAACTTCGACTTCAGAGGCTTCTCCAGCGCCGTGACAATGAGTTTCCCTCCCCTTTCTTTTTTATATTTTCCTATGTGGATCCAAATGGGAACAGAAACAAAATGGAAAAAGGAGAAACAAAATAAAGCTGCAGTAAATAATCACCTTTTGAAAATATTCTTTGGTTCCTTTCTACTGATTTTTGTGTGTATTTTGTATTGATAAATCGGGCCAAACCATGTTACAACTCTCGGCTTTTATAGCCTTGATTTTTACAGGTACAAAAACGGGATCATAGGCGAACGTGGAGCAGTAAGCATGGACGTGAGCGAGAGGCGACGTGGGATGGAGCCGACGTGGGTGCGCGGACGTGCATCGTGGGTGAAGGTGGCCTTGCTGGGGCGTCAGCGGCCGAACCTTAAGGGCTGTTTAGGGTTTGGGTAACTGGGCCAAATCTGTTAGGTTTGGGTTTGTTTTCATTTATTTTTTAGTTTGGTTTTGGGCTTTGAGATTCTGACGGGCCCGGGCAAATATTGGGTTTCATAGAAATAATGTAACACCCCCAACCCGTATCCATCGTCGGAATAGGGTCACGAGGTATTACCGGAGTTTATAGAATTTTTTTTTTTCAATTAATCACATAATAACTCATTTTATAAGAAATTGTATAACTTAAATTTTACCACTCTTCCATAAGCACAAGTATATTTTCATTTGATCATTTACCCTTTCGACGTATCATATAATAATCGTATTACCATTTAACCAATAACTGGGCACTTGTCTAAGCTTCAACAATAACAGTTGTTAGCATACTTGAACATATTTCATATAATTTTAGAATCGATAAACTCATTTTATCAACATACCATACTCGAGATTATCACTCATCATGGCTTACCTAGTTTCCATGTATCAGCATATTAAAGATAGCCACATGTTCATGTATCATTGTTTCCATGAATTTTGCATATATTTATTTCAGGACAATTCTTAATATTGAATATGCATAATTATCAAGTAAGTTTCATATACATGTATTTTCCATGTCATATTTTAAAATATCGAATAAATATTATTTTCGTGTATTTCAAGTTCAACTTCATGGTTATTGTTTCGTGCTCGAATTATTCCATGTCGGGACTTTATTCATCAAGTCATTCGAAATATCATCGTCATACAATTAATGTTTTTAAGGTATACGAATCTATAATCATGGATCCATATATTCATCAATAAATTCCATGTACAAATATCATCATTTTATATTTCCATATTTCCAGTATCACTATCATTTTTCATGTACTTCAGGAATATATATGTACGAATCTTTTTATATACATATTCCCTTTTTTGGTTAGGACTTTTACCTACTGAATTTATCGGAATATCAATAGTTAAGATCATATAGTATACTTAATATATGCAAATCCATAATCCATTAATTCACATTTACCCTTTTTAGCTATGTGTTTACCATCTTCTATATTTATCCCGTTGAATTTCTCGGAATTTCGATGGATTCCCAATAGTACACTCTTGGTGTACAATCTCATTAACCGTCAATTCATACAGGGGTACACTTTTAGTGTATAATTCCGGGTCCGTCAATTCATATACATGTGTTGCCATGGTATCTTTCAACCATGGTCTTATTCATTGCCATGGTATCTTTCAACCATGGTCTTATTCATTTTCTCAATTTGTTGCCATGGTATCTTTCAACCATGGTCTTACACATTTCATTTCAGTAAGCACACTCCCGCGAACCTCACTCTCCCGCGAACCTCAATTCTTGGCACACTTCCGCGAACCTCAGCTCCCATGTATTCTTCGGAAGGGCCTATACACATATATTCTTCGGGAGAGCCACCAGCACACTCCCGCGAACCTCATTTCCCATATATTCTTCGGGAGGGCTGATATTAGGATTACCCTTTCGGGCTTAATCCTTTTTCCTGTATTCTTCGGGAGGACTACATCAGAATAGGATCACCCGTCCGGGCTAGATCCTTTTTACCGTCAATTCCTTTTTCAATGATCCATCAAAATCCATTCCATTCAACCAGGATTTACTTTCTTTTTATATCGAGTATTATCAATATTTCATCAATTATTATGCATTGATCATTCAAATCATATTTTCATCACATAACCACATATTTCAAGTATTTAAAAATACAATTCAAGTTACACGAACTTACCTCGTTGCTCGTCCGTGTTTATAAATTCATTAATCCGATATCTTTTCTTTTTCACGTTCAAGTCTCGTATTTGAGTCGTTCGGAACTTTATAAATAAATTTGACCATTGTTTCCATTCATTCCATATTCTAATACATTCAATTAATGCTCTAGGCAAAATTACCATTTTGCCCCTAAACTTTTAATTAATGACGATTTCATCCTTTGGCTCAGAAAATAAAATTCTTGCAATTTAATCCTTATTTCCAACCGTTATCATCATATATTTTCATCACAGCCCATAAATTCTATAATTATCAGAATTTTTCCATAATTTCAACACTTTTCAATTTAATCCCTAAAACATGTTTTTTTTCCCGATCTTGAGCTAAATTAATAATTTCATTTAAATTTTTTCAATTTAAATAATGAAATAATCCATTTCATGCAATTTGATCATTTCTAACATTTTTACAAAATTTCCATAAAGTTTTACTTTATTCAATTTAGTCCCTAAGCCTAAAACATACAAATTAGCCATGCTAACTGAATATTCATATACAAATTAGCCATGCTAACTGAATATTCATACATATTTTCATCCTCCTCCACTCCATTCCACATCCTTAATTTATATAACATGCTTATAAGTAACATTATCAAAACTTTCACTATTTACTTATATGTATTTTCAAAACTGTCCATTTGAGTCATAGTCACTAAATTATTTATATCTTGAGCTACAGAACTCAAAATTAAGATCCACTAATTTTCCCTGAAACTAGACTCACATATCTTCTTACCATAAAATTTTCAGAATTTTTGGCTTAGCCAATAAGTACAGTTTATTCTTTAAATTTACCCTTGTTCTGCTGTATAACTGTTCTAACCTTTCTTCATTAAAATTTAATTATCTCCTTGTACGGGACTCGGATGATGTTCCCGCTTATTTCTCTTGAAAATAGACTCATTAAGGATTTCAAACACATAAATTTAAGTCCCTAATTATTTTTATGCAATTTTTGGTGATTTTCCAAAGTCAAAACAGAGGATCCCGAAATCATTCTGAACCAGTCTCACAAAAATATAAATATCTCAGAATACAGAATTCATTTACTTGTTATGTTTCTTTTATATGAAAATAGACTCAACAAGCTTTAATTCCATATCTTACTCAACTTCTAATTCAGTTTCTACCATTTTTGGTGATTTTTCAAATTTAGCTTACTGCTGCTGTCCAAAACTATTTTAGTGCAAGATATTAATTATTAAGTTTATATCACCCTTATTTTCTTTCTCTACACCATTTCCCATCACTTTATCTTATTTTCTCTTCACTACCATATCAAGAACATAGAATCATATATAAGGAAACTCTACATTAACATCATTTACATGCTTTTTCAATAATATTAAACTTAAAAATACATGGAAATCTTGATGTTCTTACCTTGTTTTATTGTTTCCAAACTTTAACTTCACTTTCTCTCTCCTCCAGCTTCTATTTCTTGAATCCAACTTGATATTCTAACTCCTCATAGCCTCCTTAACATTTTTCTCCTTCGGTAGCTATGGAAATTCTTTTGATTTCTAGGTGAAAATGGTGAATTTTTTTGTGGAAGGACCAAATTGTAAAGAAATGAAAGTTTCTTTCTTCCTTTTTTTCTCCATACGTTGTGCATGGAATGGATGGTATATTCTCTCCCTTTTTTTCTTCCACACACATACATATATATAGACTAAATAAAATAATAAAATAATAAAATAATAAAATAATAAAATATCTTATTAAAATATCACATAAATAATAATTATCTAATTAAATAATTATAAAATATCACCAACATCATCATTACTTTCTAGATTTCTCTCTCCTCCAATTGACCATTTTGCCCTTTGTGATCTTTCAAAATTCCATTCTTGAGTCATCACTTAATTTGGTAAAATTACAATTTAGTCCCTCATAATTCTTCACCTATTCAATTTGGTCCTAATTCATCCATTTTTCCTAGTTTCTAGATTATTCCATCCTTAAAATATTTTCACTATTGGTCCTTCAACTTTTCCATATTTACACTTTAACCCCTTAAATTTTAAGTATTTACTCTTGGGCCACAAGACTTTTCTCACTTTTACGATTTAATCCTTTCTTGGATTAATACATCATAATATACTTCCTACATAGATTTTGTTGACATAGTTCAAAATTTCTCTTTTTATTTCTTTATTTCCTTCTTTTACTATATCAAGAATAGAAATTTTTGAGGTATTACAAATAATATCCAAAAATTATCCATAAGTCCTTTGGGAGGACGAGCATAAAATCTTCCTCACATTTGAACTTAACCATAGAATAATTATTCTCAATATTCATAATTTGAAATGGGGCTTTTAGTTTCGAAAGTGAATGAAGTTTTAACCATAAAATAATCATTCTCAAAATTCATAATTTTAAATGGGACTTCTGGTTTCCAAAGCGAATGAAGTTGATTCGATAGAGTATTAAACTCAATTCTCCAGCTTTAACACCAATGTTCTTATCATACTTTGCTCCGCTAGATGATGCACTCGCTTGAAAATTTTGATGGTAGGCACACCTCTAACATTTTCTTTTACAACATCACCCTCCCGCAACTTAATATCGTCATCAAAGGAACCATTAATCTAACCTTCCACTTTACGAAAGGAACCAAGGAGGCTATCTTTGAACGAAATCCTACCCCCTTCTGAAGTGTCAATGTACATTCCACCTTCATCAGATGGTCATCTTCTCTCAATCTCACCTTGTTAGTCACACGACCACCAGCACCCCTTAGGCCCCAAAAACCATTCTCCTTAGCAGGACCATCACCTCCGGTCGAAGCCATTTCTCCAAATAATTGAAATATTAATAGGGATAGAGGGAAGATCAATTTAATATACGAATACATATATGGGCTAAGGGCCCTCGGTTATCAATCCTCATTGGGTTCGACCATTGAATGTACTAATTGTTTTGGCTTAGTTTAGAAAATAGAGTTGTTGATGATTGGGACTTGGGATTACAACCAAATCAATATAGGGATGAATCAACTTAATAATTAATATAGGGTTTGTTGGAAATGGTTAAGCCAATTAACTTTTGATTAATACAATCCAACTTTAATATATATTAACTTTTACTTGTTTTAAAATATATTTTAAATATAATTAATATGAAAAAGAAACGGATTTCAAAGGCGATATAGAAAAAGGATGTGAACCCTACTATCCATGTCTAAAAATAAAATGAAAAGAAAAAAAAGGAGGAAAATGGCCAACCACTAAAAAGAATGGTAGGAAACTATTAAAATGGAAGACGGGGACAAACCCCAACCACCATCATCAGCTATCCGCTATCATCTTTGAACCTCTCTAACTCTTCACCTACCTTTGGCTTATTATACTTTAGCTTAATAATTTAAACCATAGATTTTAAAGACATGGGCAACACACCACGAAAACCACAACCAAAAAGATAAAATGTAAGATTGGTGGGGTGGGGGAGACTTGGGAGACTGAACAAAGATGCTTTTGCATACTCCATTTCATGAAAATGGTTTACTTTTCATACATTGTCTCTATTAGGAGAGGGGGGGGGGGGGGGGAATGCTGGATGTCTCTCACACACACACGCAAAGGTATAAATTTTTCATCTTTTTTCAAGAATTTGCTTCACAGTTTTAGGATAGGTACACTTGGACACCAGCAGTTTTAGTTACCTGGCATACAGGGCAAACATTGATTGATAAATCACAGTCTTTACATAAGCAGAGGTGTCTACACGGCATCAACAAAATGGACACCTCCTTTGCGTTGCATGCTCTGCAAATAATGTGTTCCTTCATGCCCTTGGAAACACATTTTGCAGCCCCAAGAGGAATACTGAGAAAGTTGTTCGGATCAATATAGGAGGCCGCATCATCAACTTCGCTATCTCCAAAACCTTCTTTCCCGTGTTGAGCACCTTGTGAGATTACTTGCTGAAGGTTGCTCTTCAACACATTAACAACTGACTCGTTGTATTTTGCTCTATAATGCCAATTATGCGCTTCTGCAGTCACCTGCTTTATTCTCTCAACCAGTTCCCTATTCTTGTTATTCATAGTCTCTAGTTCCATATCTTTCTCCCTAAGCTTCTTGCTGATGCCTTTCTCAATAGCAGCAAGAAAAGAAGCCATGTGTCTCTGCTTCATGTCTCTTATTCCCTTTGTCAGATGCTCTTCCTATTTACAGAATAAGATGAACAAAAATCATACCATCACATTTAAACCAATATCCAATTAGATACTTCGATTACTAAACTCTTTCTTACTAGAATAAGGTGAACAGAGTAATCTTCCTAGGCATCTCAATGCTAAGCATAACAAACAACCATGAATGTATGAAATGTATTGACCATGAAATACTATGCCATTATCATGGCCTAACTCCAAACAGAAGCTACATCTGAATGATTACAAATAGAAGAAAAATATATCAAACACCTTTGGGCCAGCCAATAGCAAATGCATCAACGTAACTATGAGTTATTAGGTAATACTATGCTATGTATCACAAAACCTACTTAGAAGAAGAGCAGCCAATAGTAGGAGCTTTCTAAAAAAGAGAACATCTGCTTGTCGTCGAACTATTTCTAAGATTTAATTAAGAAAACCCTGATATTGAGAGAAAATATTGAAAGGAGACATTTTATTTTTATTGGTGTGCCACAATAATACCTGAACTTTGATGTACTGATCAAACTCTTCTTTCTGACGATCAAGTTCACTTCTAATGTTGTCACCGAGTGACAAGATCATTGATGGTCCTTGTGTCATGCTTCCACTACCAGAAGTCACAGTTGAATTTCGCTCATCATCATCATATGATAGCCGTAAGCCAGTTGACACGGCATTAGGAATTGGAATGCCAGCTGAACAGTCAGCTTCCTCTTTACAGATGTTGTAATTCAAGGAAATCTGTAGCTTTTGCTGCCTTTGAATGTCTTCTGTTTCTCTGCCTCTTTTATTGGGTCGAATCATGGGAGCAAGATGTTCATTTCCAAAATAATTCACAGGATCAACATTGCACCCAGCAGGCACTGAAGTGTTAAACAATAAGGATTAGTTACCACTGAAAATTTCAGGAAAAAGGGAATGGATTTGTGGGTTTGCAAGTCAAAATAGGGCATTGAGAGAAATAAAATAAAAAAAATTAATTGCAAAATAAATGAAAAATAAAAAAACTTACAGCTTCCAAATAATTGCAGTTGGTTTGATCCATTAGTCTGATTCTGATATTGAAGATGATTCTCATCCAGGAAAATGGGAAGCACAGAATTACTGTTGTTGCCTCCTAACATTTCCTATATAAAATCTAAATTACTGTGATTTATATAGCTCTCTGAGGAGTACCCACAACTCAGAATTTGCCTGCCCAAGAAAAGGAAATTACAGTTTAAGTTACGAATTATCAAGAATGGATTATGGAAGTAGTAAATAGAGCACGAGTAGAGGATGCCATAATGCAACGTCCAATTAAACTCCACATTTATGAAAGAAATATGATCCGATATGAATCATTAAATCTTTTATAATCAATCCTTCACTACTAATGCATATTGAATCTATATTCAGGAAAGAAGAGAAAGTGATCACGCACTTGTCTTCTTATATTAGGTTCTAAATAAATGCAATTCTAATTCCTATATTCTATCAAACGCTACAAGGATCCTTGCATGGTTAATGACTCGAAAGTTCAAAAGCGCATGATTGATCCCAAACCCCATTCCTATCAAACACGGGGGAGGGGGCGAACCACTTTGGTAAACTTCTACTTCACCCTCATATTCTATTTAATCTTTAAACTAAGTACCAAAAGTAAATTCTACAGTGGAAAGGGTAAACAAAAAATCACGCAAACGCCTGGTGAGGGTCTCAAAGATGAAGCTTCAAAAAGAATAGGACTGAGGTTATGGATATTGTTTCCAAGAAAAAAGCCGATAGCTTCACACACAAACAAAAAAGAGGGTTTCTTTGTTTACAAAGAAATTCCATGATATTCAAAATATAATAGTCAAAGGGGTGAAACCTGGAGAAGGAAGCCTCTGAAAGGATTTAGGGGACGGAAAATAGCAAGGTAAAAAAAAAAAAAGAACACCAGAGATGCGAACCCAGTTTTGAACTTGTTTAAACAATAATAATCTTAACAAAAACTGCGAGATTTAGATCTCCATGACCGATTCCGATGAATCTCCCTACATAACAAAATAAAAGAGAGAGGTCTGGAAAATATTTTTTTAGGCAAAAAGGAATACATCATCGAAGGCATGGAAAAACCCAAACAATCAAAAACAAGTTACCTGAAAGCAGTATGGAATGAATTCCAACACAAGTAACAGCCCAGATCCTGCAAATTTAAAAGAAAAACTTAAAATACCCAGAAAATAAAAGGGGGAAAACACAAAATATAGAAGGAAAAGAGGGAGTCACAAAGAAAAAAGATTGAAAGAAAAGGTACCTGAAAATGTAACGTTTATGGGGAAGAAATCAAACAGGGGAAGCGATCATTTAGGATCTGACGGAATTGGCCTCAAAAGGTTGAAAGATAGATTATTACAAAAAAACAAAGGAAAGAAAGGGCAGAAGAAATAAATAAAAAAGAGAAAGGGAAAGGGAAAGGGGAATTTGGAACGGAGAGTGTGAGTCGGAGTGCATAGAATTATTGAAAATTAATAAATAATAAATAAATAATGGGGATTGGGTGGTAGAAACAATGGAAAAGTGAACTGCTTTTGGTTTTGCTTCTGTTTTTCTAAGCAATAAATTCTGGAGTTACCCAGGAAAATAGTGGCAGTTTTTTAACCCTCTTTTTTGATTATTTGGTAAAATAACTTATAGGATTGTTCCGTCGGGATGAGATTTTTTAAAAATTGTCAAAATCATTTCACCATATTTGTAAAACTGATATGGTTGGCGATGAGAGATGGTGAAGGCATGTCATTATGTGGGTAACGTGGCTGAAGGGGAAATAGTTGGATCAGGAGTGAGGCTTTGTCCACATGATCCTTGTTATTTCAACCCCTCGATGTGATTCTAATTAAATTTCACAATAAAATTCAACATTCATTTATAATTAAAATATAAAATTAAACTATTATAACACAATAATATTACAATCTAATTAATTCAACTAAATCCCACATACGTGGACAAGGCCTATTTATATGCAACCTCTAGATAAAATTTTTCAGAACTTATATGATGATTGCTTTCGAATGATTTAGTCCCACTTAGTCTAATTATGGTTTCATCCTTTTTCATTTACTAATAAAAATATTAAAAACTCACACTTCTTTTAATTAATAATTAAAGGTCACACCTGGAAATTCCATTCATTAACTACAATAGAATGAATTTAGATTAGATACTATAAGTTAGACTTATCCATGAGTCAAGGTGAAGGTCTGTCTGAAAAGTGAAAGGATTTGGGTAAAAATATAGACTCGAAAAATTAGCTTGGACAAAAAAATAAAGCCCATTTAGAAAACAGGTCAAGCCTCAAGTAAGGCTTTTTTTTTACCTTAAGCTCGACCCTGCTCAAATTTGCAAAAAAAAAAAAAAATCATTTTCTTGCTCTCTTTTTTTTTACTATTTTGTTGTTATTTTCTTATTATTTTCTCACTATTTTGCTATCATTTCACTATTATGTTACTATTATTTTATTGTTATTATTTGGATATTGTATAACTCTTATTTTATTGTTAATTTTGTTATTACCTTAAAGGCATTTGTTTATTAACTTACATATATCTTAGTGTTATTTAAGTATACATTTTTTTAATTTATTTTCAAGTTGTTGCAAAATATTTATTTTAATGTTTTTAGTATATTTGATGTATTATATCTTTTAAAAGATTTTCATATAAAAAGTAATATAAAAAAAATTTTAATACAGGCGGATCAAGCCCAAATTTTAACATTTTTATTCGGACTATTGGACAAAATTTTATACTCATTTTTCAGGTCAAACCTAACTAATAGATCTAAAATTTTAGTTGAGTCTAACTCGACTCATATACACCTCTATTCCAAGCTAAAGGTGAGCAATGCTCACTCTCTAAGCCTAAGCAACTAAATCTATCTTCTACCTTATTGCCCAAACGAGTTGCATACTAAAAAGATAGCTTGTGCCTCGTTCAACAAATAGCCTCGAAAAAACAAGTCGAAAGAGGAATTAAGTTTAGAAAAATACCTACATTTTTGCAATCATATATAATATTATAATATGCTTGCTTAAGTTGATTTTACCCATCAATCGAGTCTCAAATTAGTTATAAAATTATCAAAAGTTCTTTTTTTTTTTTACAAAGCAATAAATATTATTTTTAGGATATTTATATCTTTTACACATTATAGGAGTCATTAGATTTAAACTTAATATATCACGGTTTTAAAAATCTCAACATTATCATTTAAACCAAAGCCACATCTTGTTTTGTATCAATTTTTATAAATTTGTTATAATAGATGTACCATAATCTAGTGTCTATATGTTAAACGACTAAATTTGTGTTATCCATCAATTGAGTCCCAACTCATTTAAAAAATTATCAAATATATAATTATTTTACAACGATAACAAATATATTGTTAAACGCGAAGCTAGAGATTTTATTTAAAGGGACCAAAATAAAATTATAAAATTTTAGAGGGGTCAAGGTTAAAATTTTTTTTCCAGTAAAATGCTTAAATTACATTGCTTAAATTTTTAGAGGGGCGAAAATGAAAAAAAATTTATTTATGTGAAGTTAAAAAATTTAATTTGAGTAATTTACGTTTAAAAAGTGGCTAAAGGGAAATTTTTCCATTTAATCAAGGGGGTCGAAGCCCCTCCCTCTACACCACTGAATATCATGAGAATTTTTTTGTCTTTTCATATTTTGATGTAAAATCTAGAAAAATAACACATTATGAAGTTTGAACTTTTATATTTTAATTTTTTTCTATTTCAACCAAAATCTCATTTACTTTTTTATATAAATTTTTTATAAATATATTTTTATACACAAAAAAAAAATACCATATCATAAGTGTGTCATGATTTAGTATAATATAAAGAGTGTGATTGAATTTAGTTTCATGAATCAAAGACATCAATTTAGTTAAATAGATTAAAAAAATTCAAATAAAAAATTATTATAATAAAAAATTATTAAAGGATATTTACGTTTTTAAGTTTTAATAAAAAAAATCTAAAATAACCACCGCTTATTAAAAAGACATCCAATAAAAAAATTATTCTATTTTTCTAAAATATAATTATTTTTAAAAATTATTATTTTATTTGATTTTAATTTATCTTTAGCTACGCGTGATTAGCTCCATCTCAAATCTATTTCAATTAAAAGGAAAAAGCCTATGTTTCAATTAAGGACCCAAACGTACAAATATAATCCACTTGTTATATAATAAATTATACCTAGGTAAAATTTTGGAGATTACGTTGTTTAAAAGGGTAGTTACAGATATGTGAAAGAATTAGTTTTCATAAATCTTAAAACGGACAATAAAAATATTTTAATAGTATCAAAAAGTATAATCTACTTTACCAATATGAGGGTTAAATAGTTAACGTGGATTAAACAATTTGTGTAATAACATTGAATTTTAAAAAAAAAATATTAAAATAAAGCTTTAGTATAAGCGGTAAGAAAAAAATTTTATAAATGCTAGTGTTATGGGTTAAAATCTCAACATTTGTAACTTTTTTTATTGGTTTCTATAAAAAGATAAAATTACTTCATAATAATATAATTTAATAAAAATATGCAAGGTTATTTTGGTAATTTTCTTGATTAAATTACCCTCTCTTTTTTTGGATTGGACTATCCGTAGTTAAGTTGCTGCAAAATTACCCTCTCTTTTTTTGGATGCGTGTATCTGTCCATATTCTCCTTTGTGCATGATGTGTAGGGTTTCTATAGGAAGATTGGTTATGAGTAATGTGATTCCATTTTTGTGTTCTTAAATTTCAAAGAAATCAAAGAGAGGGTTCAAAAATATCTTCACCAGAAGATTGAAAACAATCTGCTTGGGACAAATAAAAATCAACCTCAAATTTAAGCTAAAATAAACCAAACAACTAAGCCTCTAAATTGAAAAATAAATGGACCTTACAATTAGGTCTTTAAACTAGAAAAAGTAAATGGACCTCGCATCTAAGCTTCTATACTGAAAAACAAATTGAGCAACAACGTTGTAATGTTGAACAGAGTAGAGCTTTAGTGACTAGTTTGTATCATTTCTCTCTTGGTGTTGCTAAAGGGTATATCAACTCTACTTTGAAGCTCAATTTGGCTCGAGAGAATTTTAAAAATAGGTTTGAAGTCTGAAAGAAATATCATGCTTTTATCACTGAAATCCAAACTCCATCAAAGTGGGATTTTATGGCATGTGGAAAAGAATAGGGTACTTTTCTAATGAATACCTAAAGGTATGTTATTATTGTATTTTTTTCTCCATATCTTTACTTATATTTACATGTTCACTAAGTTAAATTTTGATAAAATTTATCAAGCTATATCATTATTGCATTGTGCTTTGTGTATTTTTTGAGAACTCTTATGGTATTTGTTTGTTTGTCTGACATTTGTAACATTTTACACAATTAAAATGATTAATATCTATTATAATTTTTAATGGTAATATAGAATAATAAGCGAAGGTGTAAAATTTCGAAAATACTATTGAAATGACACTTTTATCAACGGTCAAATTATTATGCATCAGTATATGATGGATATTTTGTTACTGTACATGGATATAGAGGTACCTATACTGACAGATTAAAATTATCCATCAATATAGATCTTGTGTATACCAACAGTAGAAATAAAAAGGCTAACCCAAAATTGATTCAATCCTAAAAGGCTAAAACCCATTTCCCCTTTTCATCTTTTAACATCAGGTAAGTACATTTCAACCTTGGGAAAATGATTTTGCCATTTTACTCTTGGATTACGTGTTGGAGTGAAATTTTACTCTTTCAGTGGGTCCTGCCTTACACTGCTCCTCAAGCAATAGGATTGAAAACAAGCTTGGGGTTTTTGACAAGATGCATATTCTTTTAGTTAATTTTGTATTTATATATGCACTTATCCAATAAAGATGCATAGAAAATCTCAATTCTCTTTCCATGTTAAAATTAGATTCATTAGAGCTTTGGGTACAATTTCAAATATGCTTACTGGTGTAATCGAGTTCGAGCTCCCCGTTTCAAATGCTCTCTATCTTGCTTGATGTTACTTATATCCCCTTGGCATCGTTTACATTATAGTCTGATGTTTTGTGAAGTGTTGCTTACTCCAAAGTCTGTCCTAAGGTTGAGGGGCATGAAGGGCTTAACACTGTACAATTCGAAGAACCAGCTACAGGTAAATAGCCAAGGCCAATGCCATTAATGCTTTCAAGCTTCATGTTTACATTTTGCTTTTCAACTATTTTTTAACATTTAGCTATGGTAATTTGACTAGGGCAGTAGACATGGAAGCAAAATGCAGTAGACCTATACAAATTAAATGGTGGTAAGTTTGTACTTCAACATCAAATTCTATTAATTTGCAATTATCGTTTACTCTGCCAGTACAATTTTAATTACTTTTAAAAATGGGGATAAGTTGATTCTTATGGTGATTGGTTGTAATTCCTTACCTAGGGAATTCATATATACAATTTAGCACTCATTCTTCAAGGACTATTATCACCAATTCTTTATCCAACGTGCTTTGGTGAAACCATTAAGTTTCTCAAGCCAGGGCCTAACTTCATGAAAAATCAAAGAGCTTCTTAGGCATCAAACTAAAGGTTTATATATATAAGTAATATAGTAGAAAATACTAGAGTTATCATATTCATAGGGACTGATTTTAAAACATAAATTGCAAAATTAACAAATAGCAATATGGAAAATAAATAAAAATCTGATTGGATTCAAATAAATATGGAAAACAATTTAAAAATAGTAACACAAATTAATAGCAATGAATTGAAGAGTCAGAATAATTATTTTCCCCCAATATACAATTATTGGTAGCGATGTTGCAACATTATGACAATTTATTAATCTGAAATCGACAGTTTATAGGCTTCTCTTGAAGTCATTATGTTCAATCCTTTATCTAATTTAACATATGTCTATATTAATTTAATGTCAAGAATACAATTGCAAGCACCATCTGTCGAAACCATTTTTTTTAAAAACAGATGTCGACTTATTTAAAAAACGAAAATGGGGGAGTCGCCACCAACCTTTTTAGGTGTGATTGGATCACCTTATAAAACATTTTGGTCTACGAAGAATCGAGAAAACAGGTTTGGGAGTCGGTTACGCACGGGGAAGGATTAGCACCGCCGCAACGCTCAAAATTGGTACCAAATTGGGTAGTTTTCTGTCTTAGGTCAAAATTTTAAAAAGATTTAAAAAATAGGATCCATTTTTAAAACTAGAATAATTTGAGTAAAAAAATCGAGATTCCTTTGCTCCGAACGAATTCGAACATCACATCCAGCACGATTGGACACGAGGTTTTTAAATTCTTCGAAACTAAAATCATCTCGCGAGTTGCAAAATTTATTTAGAAGGATATTTTAGGTATTTAGACAAACGGGAAATTGCAACCCAGCACGTTAGGGCACTATTTCCTGAATCCCTAAACACAAAAATATTGCCTCGTTTTTTAAAATATTTTTGGATTGAATGAAATATACACTTTTTGAAATAATGATGCAATTAATATTAAAACGTGATATTTAAAAAACAATAACAGCAATAGTAAAAGACAATAAAAAGAGTGTATTTTAAAAGAGTATGACGTAGTTATAACAAAATATATACGTGAGATAATAAAAATATGAACAATATGATAACAAAGCACATAATATGGTAAAAAGTGTATATAAGATAGTATATAATATTATAAAACTTATGACATTAAAATATATATATATATACATAACTGTAATATATAGAAAATATATAAAAATGTATTGAAGACACATATACGCAATAGTATCAAAATATAATACGTACATATTAGAATAATGTTAATGTTAAAACAATTATTAATAATAAATACGTAAATATATACATATATATAAAAACATGCAAGTAATATAAAAAATAATAACTATAGCACAGTATATTAATAATGATGATAATAAAATATTAGTATAAACAATAAGTAAAAAGGGGGGCAACAATGAGGATGTAAATAAATGAAAATAAAGATGATAATATTCGTAATAATAATAGGGTAATAACGATAATAACATAAAAATACAATATAATAGTAATACTAGTATATTAATAAAGCTAATAATAATAATATATAGTTAATAATAAACATGTAATATAATAACAATATAAAAAGGTAAATAATAATAATAAACATGATCATAATAGTATAATATAAAGTATAATTCTAAGTGTAATATAACAGTAATAATAATAATGAATATAATGTCGAAATTGATTAATGGAATATCAAAGCAATGAAAAAAGGATTAAATTAGGAGCAAAACAGAAATTCTGGGCTAAATTTAAAAATAAAGAAGGAGAAATGGATCGGTTTGAACACGCGTAAACAAAAGAGGGACTAAAACGGGTAATCACCCTTTTTCAAAACGCACAGCAGCGGGGGGGTTGAATTGCAAACAAAAATAAATTAACGGCCCAAATTAAAATAAATGAAACTCGATTGTAAAACGATAAAAATGCGGAAGGGCCTAGAGCGCAATTAGCCTTTCCGCTATAAAAAACACGCGGATCCTAGCGGGTCGGGTCGAGTCGGATCGATCTGACCTGGGGCCAAAACGACGTCGTTTTCATTAACGGGGGGACCAAAACGCACCGTTTTGGTTCCTATAAAAGACAAATTTTTTTGAAAAAAAACATTTGTAACCGGGTGAGAGAAAAAAAAGGGGAGAGAGGGAGCTGGGTGCGATTTCCGGTGGGAGGTCCGGTCACCGGACCAGTCGCCGGTCCGTCGCCGCCGCCACCGCCGGCCACCGTGCAAAAGGTAAAAAAATTCTTTTTTTATTATATTTTATATTTATTAAAATATAAATATATGTATTTAGATATATTATACGTGTAGAAAATGTAAAAACAGAATCGTGAAAAATTTGAAGTTACCTTCGATGTTAGGGTTTTTGATTTTGGGATTTTGATGATTCGGGGGTATTCCCTTCGCTGCGATATTACTGGAATTGCTATTTCTGTATTTGTTTTTGAAATTTAATGTTTGTATTTTTAGAACAATGAAAAAAACTGCCGAATCTTCCTTCTATATTTTTTGGAATCGGGCCCCTATACAAGTAAATTCATTCGGCTTTTATAGCCTATTTCTTTTACAAATTGCCTTCCTTTTTCTGCTTTCTGTCATTTCTCTTTGAATGTTTGCAGGGATAGAGGCGGTGGAGGTGATAGTTGTCAGATTTGGCAGCAGCAAGTGGGGTGACCGGGGCTTTGTTTAGGGGATTAGGGTCCTCGAGTAGGTTTGGGCTGAATCTAGGTTAGTGTTGGGTTAGGGATTTGTTTGGGTTGCTGTTGGGTAGCTTAGCGGGTTTGGTAAATGGGCTATTCGGGTTTGGGGTTAGTTTGTAACGGGTATGGGTTATTTTTAAATGTAATGGGTTATAATATTGGGTTATAGGGTTTTAGTGGTTAGGTGGGTCTTTGTTGTTGGGTAGGTTTAGTAATTGGGTCAGATGAGTTTTGTAACCAGGCCAAAATTGACCTACAACAGCTGCCCCTCTTTGCTCATTGTCGTGTAACGGGAATGTAGCAAAGACTTTAAAAGGGCCAATTTTGCCTGGGCCTGCTGAATCTTGACTTCTTTGGTGCTCTTCTTATTCAGGTAGTCCCTTTCCAGTCCACCGCATCTTGTAACTTTGGTTCAATCTACTGCAACTTCAGAGATATGATAATTTAGAGAGAAGAGATTTGTAACTTCGATCTTCTCTGCTGAAACAATACAAGGATTGTCAAACTTGCTTATTCGATCTGGTTCCTGCCAATACAGAGATTGCCAAATCTGCTTTTTCAATCTGTTCTCTGCCAATACAGAGAGATAAGATCTGTAATCTTCAGCCTGTTACCCTACTACTTAGGGAATTAAGGCGTGAGGCCGAAATCTGCTCCATGGAGATAAGATTTGCCAAAGTTTGATCTGTTATCCTACTGCCTAGGGGGTTAAGATCTGTTGGAATTTGATCTGCTCCGCTCCTGCTCAGCGAAGATAAGATCTGTTATATTTTGCCTGTTACCCTACTGCTTAGGGGATTAAGGCATGTGGCCGAAATCTGCTTCATTGCTGATACGTGGAGATAAGATTTGCCAAAATTTGATCTGTTACCCTACTGCTTAGGGAGTTAAGATCTGCTAAAATTTGATCTGCTCCGCTCCTGCTCAGCGAAGATAAGATCTGCTATATTTTGCCTGTTAACCTACTGCTTAGGGGATTAAGGCGTGTGGCCGAAATCTGCTCCATTGCTGATACATGGAGATAAGATTTGCCAAAATTTGATCTGTTACCCTAATGCTTAGGGAGTTAAGATCCACTGGAATTTGATCTGCTCCGCTCCTGCTCAGCGAAGATAAGATCTGCTATATTTTGCATGTTACCCTACTGCTTAGGGGATTAAGGCGAATGACCGAAATCTGCTCCATTGCCGATACATAGAGATAAGATTTGCCAAAATTTGATCTGTTACCCTACAGCTTAGGGAGTTAAGATCTGCTGGAATTTGATCTGCTCCACTCCTGCTCAGCGAATATAAGATCTGCTGTATTTTTGCCTATTACCCTACTGCTTAGGGAGTTAAGGCGAGTGGCCAAAATCTGCTCCATTACTGATGTATGGAGATAAGATTTGCCAAAGTTTGATCTGTTACCCTACAGCTTAGGGAGTTAAGATCGGCTGGAATTTGATCTGCTCCGCTCATGCTCAGCGAAGATAAGATCTGCTGTATTTTTGCCTATTACCCTACTGCTTAGGAAGTTAAAGCGAGTGGCCGAACTCTGCTCCATTGCTAATGTATGGAGATAAGATTTGTAATAACCCGAATTTTACGGTTATTGGAAAAGTATATTTTTGAGTCTCCGTTACTGAAATTTGGATCCGTAAATATTTATCAAAAATATTTAAAAAGTTAATTGAGTGGTTAATTAGAGTTTAATCAAGTGAATTTAGCTTAATTAAGGATAATTGGATAAAAAAGATTAAATTGAATAGAGTGTGAAAGTTTAATTATAGATTAAAAGAAAAAAAAGGGACTATAATGGCAATTATGCCATTTAGCATAAGTGAGGTGGCATATAAAGTAAAAATCTAAGATTTTTACTTAGATTTAAATTATAAAATATATATATTTATTAGTAACAAATGATATTAAATTAATTTATTATAATTATATTATAAGATATTTATATGATAAATAAATTCAATTGTGACAAGTGTGTGATAAAAATAAAATACATATGTGATAAATAATGTACATACATTTGTAATATATGTATGTATTTACTTATTATTTAAGTAAATATTAATATCATTGTTATTATTAAATTGATATTATATGATAAATAAATTATAATATAGACAAATGTATAGTAAATAAAATATACAAGTGTATGGATAAAAATACATACATTTGTAATATAAGTATTTAATTATTAATGGATATTTATTAATTATAAAAGATATTTATTAATTAAATAAATCTATTATAAGATATTTGTATAATAAATAGATTAAAGAAAGACAAGTGTATAGAAATAAATTGATACAAGTGTATTAATATATTTGTATACAAATGTAAAAGAAATAATGGATTATTAAATAGATATTTATTAATGTTAAACAAAAAAAGAGAAACAGAATGTGGAATGAAAAGCAGGGGAAGGAAAGAAAGAAAGAAGAAAAGAAAAGAAAAAGGAGAAATAATGATTTTAAAGCTTGGAAGTTTAATAGGTAAGTCAATTTAGCCCTTTTTATTTAATTTTGATGTTTTAGAAGCTTTGGAATAAGATTTTGATGAAATTAAGTTGATATTTTGAAAGTTATTAGATTCCTAGATAATGTTCATGTTGAGTAAAATGATGAAATAAGGGTTAAATTGATAGAAATTCAAGTTAGAAATGAAATAAGGATTGAATTGTAATGTAATTCATAAGTTTTATGTTGAATGGCTAATTTGAGGAAATTTTGAAACTAGTTAAATAAGCTGAAAATTTAGTAGATAAATTTGAGTTGGGATGGAACTTGAATAGAAATTGAGTATGAATTAAGTTAGTAAAGTGAATGAATCAGTTAGGACCTAATTGTGAAAATGTTTGGAATTAAAGTCTAGTGCTGAAATTATGATTTTCAAAAGATGTAAAGTAGTTTAAAGTGATAGAATAGATGTTAATTGAAAAAAAATAAGCTCCATTGAGAGGCTAATTGAGTAGGAACGAAATTGTTATTTATTAAAGCTTAAGGGAAAAATGGTAATAAACAGCTTGCACTAAAACAATATTGGACATCAGCAGTAGACTAACTTTGAAAAATCACTATAAATTGTAGAAATAGAATTAGAAGATGAAAAAAATATGAAACTAAAGCTTATTGAGCCTAGTTTCTCATAGAATAAACGGTGTAAGCAATGGATTTGTAAATTATGAGATATAATAAATTTTGTAAGATAAGGTCAGAATGAATTCGGGATCCCCTGTTTTGACTTTGGAAAATCATCAAAAATTGGATAAAAATAATTAGGGGCTTAAAGTTATATGTTTAGAATCCTGAATGAGTCTATTTTCAAGAGAAGTAAACAGGAATATCATTCGAATTCTTTACAAAGAGATAATTAAGTTTCACTGAAGAGTGGTCAGAATTGTCAAATAGCAAAATAGGGGAGAATTTAATGAATAAAATGTATTAATTGGATAAACCAAAAATTCTAAAAATTTTATGGTAAGAATATATATGAGTCTAGTTTCAGGAAAAATTGACGGATCTTAATTTGGGGTTCTGTAGCTCAAGATAAAAATAATTTAGTGACTATGACGCAGGTGGACAGCTTGAATATTCACATATAAATAAATAGTGAAATTATTGACGATGTTACTCATAAGCATGTTTTATCAATTAAGGATGTGGAATGGAGAAGAGGAGGAGGAAAATATATATGAATATTCAACTAGCATGACTAATTTGTATGCTTTAGGCTCAGGGACTAAATTAAATAAAAGTAAAATTTTAGGGGAAATTTTGTAAGGATATCAAAAATGACCAATTTGAAGGAAATGAATTGAATTATTGTCTAAATTAATAAATTGAATGGAATTATCAATTTAGATCATGATCGGATGAAAATCGGGGAAAATAAAAAATTACCAAAATTCCCCTAAATCTGGGTATTTTTGCAATTTTGTCAGGTAAATTTGTGTATCATAATTGAGCATGAAAATATGTTAAATTGTATGTTATATTGGATTGAATGTGAAATATTAGTACATTTGTATATTATAAAACAATATGAATACGAAATGAATTATTACCATATATGCTTGAAGTATCTATATAATGATTTGTACATGTTATATGGACACATGGTGTGGAAAGTATGTGCATATAGAATTTGATTTATATTAAGTTTGATATGAATTATTATCAGAATAAATATATGTGAAATATATGGAAATTATGGTACATGAAATTATAATATAATGAAATAAATGATTTTAAACGGTAAGAGAATGTTACTTATAAGCATATTATATAAAATATGCATAAGTATACTAACAATGTTGATTGATGCTAAGACAAGTGCCAAGCTATTGATTAAATGATAATATAATTATCTATATAATGCATTGAATCGGTAAGTATTTAACGGAAATTTTTGTTAAATGATATGTAAATCCGAGTAATGCTCCGAAATCTTATTCCGACGACGGATACGGGTTGGGGTGTTACAAGATTGGCCAGAATTTAATCTGTTACCCTACTGCTTAGGGAGTTAAGATCTGCTGGAATTTGATAGTTTTAATCAATCCTGCTACATTGTCCACTGGGGAATCCATCTGTAGAATTGATTTCCTGATATTTATGCTTATGCAAAGGATTAGGATGCCATGATCAAAATGAGTCAAATGCTTTCTAATTGAACATATATTATGATGCAAAAATGTTATGAGAATGGTCCCCATTTCGGTTGTCATTACTCATTCATCAAAGTTTCACTCGAAGTGTCATTCGTACTCTGCTCGTATGCCTTGAATCAATTTGGTTCTGTTACGACTCGCTAAAAAAATGATCTTCTCTTAGGATCGAATCATTTGAATTGCCTAATCATCATTTGGACTGAAGAGGAAATTTTCCTTGAGTATCTCCAACCCTTACACATGGGGGTTCTTTAAACAATTGTTCTGTTTTAGTTTCTTGCATTATTAGGAGATTTCTAGAGTAATATGCAAAACTTCGTTTGTTAAAGACATTTTAATTCATCAATCATTATTTCAATGTAACACACTTTATGAATAATGGGGGACCAAAAAATCTTGAGGATAATTAGATTTGAATTAGACATTTTAATTCGTCAAAAATACAAAGGGAATTAGTCTGGTAACATATCTTTAGAAAAGAACCCAAAGATAGTAGACAAGACAAAAATCAGGTGCCCTAGATATCGCAGTTTGAGCTTCTATAAACAAACTCCGTGAAGACTACTTTGGGTTTAACATGTGTTTAAAAGATCCAAAGTACTTTTGTTGATGCCCCGGTATGTAACATACTCCACTTCTTGTCGGATCAGGTATAGCGAGATGCGTTCCTTTCGAAATTTGATCCGCCCTTTCGGGTTTTCAACTCAAAACCCCTTTAGTCTCAAGGCGCCTTTTACGGGTTTTCACCTTGGCTTCTCTATTTTTTTTTTGAAATAGAAGTCTCAAAGCGCCCTTTGCGGGTTTTCACCTTGGCTTCCCTTTTCTTTTTAGACAAAGTACTTATTGACTGAGTCTGAATTCACTGGATTGGGTAAACTTTTCCCGTCTATTTCTGTCAAAATCAGCGCACCACCAGAAAAAGCCTTCCTCACAACATACGGCCCTTCCTAATTTGGCATCCACTTTCCTCTAAAGTCCTTCTGTATGGGAAGGATCTTTTTCAGTACAAGGTCCCCCTTGTAAAATTCTCTTGGACGAACTTTTTTATCATAAGCTCGCATCATTCGCTTCTGATACATCTGACCATGACGAATTGCCCTTAGCCTCTTTTCTTCAATCAAGTTCAGTTGATCATATCGCGATTGAATCCATTTTGCTTCATCCAACTTTATTTCTGACAAAATTCGAAGGGAAGGTATTTCCACTTCAATGGGTAACACTGCCTCCATCCCATAAACCAACGAGAATGAAGTTGCCCCAGTAGAGGTTCTAACAGACGTTCGATAGGCAAATAGTGCAAGCGGTAGTTTCTCGTGCCAATCTTTGTAGGTCTCAGTCATTTTCCCAACTATCTTCTTAATGTTTTTGTTGGTCGCTTTCACTGCCCCATTCATTTTTGGGTGATAGGGAGATGAATTATGATGTTTAATCTTGAACTGACTGCAGACTTTTGCTATTGTGCTGTTATTCAAGTTCAGTGCATTGTCCGATATGATTCTCTCAGGCATTCCATACCGACAGATGATTTCTTTCTTCAAAAATCGACTCCCTGCCGACTTGGTAACATTAGCATAAGAAGCAGCCTCTACCTATTTTGTGAAGTAATCAATGACCACAAAAATGAAACGATGCCTGTTCGAAGCTTTTGGTGAAATTGGACCAATAACATCAATGCCCTACATGGAAAAGGGCCATGGAGAAGTCATAACATGTAGAAGTGAAGGCGGTACATGAATCTTATCCCCATAGATCTGGCATTTATGATACTTTTTGGCATAGCTGATACAATTTCTTTCCATAGTAAACCAATAGTATCCAAATCTCATGATTTATCTTGCCATTGTGAAGCCATTAGCATGTGTCCCACAAACACCTTCATGCACTTCTTCCAAGATTTTCCTAGCTTCCACAGCGTCGACATATCTCAAAAGCACCTGATCTTTCCTTCTTTTATACAGGATATCCCCATCCAATACATAGTCGTAAGCTAACCTTCTCAAGGTTCTTTTGTCATTTTCCGTTGCCTGTCCAGGGTATTCACGATTCTTCACGTATCGTAATATACCCTGATACCAAGGGTGGTCATCCCTTTCTTCCCTTTTGATGTTACAACAATGAGTCGGAGCTTCAAAAGTACTCATTTGAATAGGCTTCATATCCTCCTCTCTATTTACTTTAATCATGGATGCCAGGGTTGCCAAAGCGTCTGCCATCTGGTTTTCATCCCGTGGGAGATAATTGAAAGTGATGTCGTCAAACTCCTCAAGTAGCCCCAAAACTACTCTTCGATAGTTAATCAATTTGTGGTCCCTTGTCTCTCATTCTCCCTTAAGTTGGTAAATCACCAACGCGGAGTCTCCGTACACTTCTAATGTTCTAATTTTCTGCTCTATGGCAGCTCGAATCCCCATGATGCATGCTTCATACTCCACCATATTATTTGTACAGTCAAAATCTAATTTGCATGCGAATGGATAATGATCTCTATCTGGGGATATTAAGACTGCCCCAATTCCATTTCCTACTGCATTGGATGCTCCATCAAAATTCAACTTCCATGGATATTTTTCAGTAGTTGCCACATACATCAACTCCTCGTTGAGAAAATCAAAGCTCAACGGTTCGTACTCTTCCAAAGCCCTGTCAGCCAGAAATTCTGCTATTGCACTTCCTTTTATGGCTTTTTGACTCACATATACTATATCAAACTCAGAAAGCAGTATCTGCCACCTTGCCATTCTTCCATTTAGGGCTACTGACTCCATCATATACTTTAATGGATCCATTTTCGAAATTAGCCAAGTTGTATGATACAGCATATATTGCCTCAACTGTCGGGTCATCCAAATCAAGGCACAACACAGCTTTTCAATTGGCGGATATCTCATTTCACACTCAGTGAATTTTTTACTGAGGTAATATATCGCTCTTTCTTTCCTTTTTGACTCATCGTGTTGACCAAGCACACATCCCATAGAGTTACTGAACACCGACAAGTACAATATCAACGGTCTATCTGGACTGAGCGAAGATAGTACTGGAGCGTTTGACAAGTATTGCTTGACTTTATCAAAGGCATTCTGACATTCCTCATCCTAGGTACCCTGGTTGTGCTTCCTAAGAAGGTGAAATATGGGATCGCATTTCTTCGTTAGTTGTGAGATAAACCGAGCAATATAATTCAACCTTCCAAGAAAACCTCAAACTTCTTTCTGAGTATATGGTGGAGGTAGTTCCTGTATGGCCCTGACTTTGTTTGAGTCAACTTCTATTCCCTTTTCACTGACTACAAAGCCTAATAATTTCTCCGACCTGACTCCAGAGGTGCACTTTGTCGGATTGAGCTTTAACTGAAACTTCCTCAATCTTAGGAACAATTTCCTCAAGACTTCAATGTATTCTTTCTTTGTTCGAGATTTGGCAATCATGTCGTCTACGTACACCTCAATCTCCTGGTGCATCATATCGTGGAATAAAGTCACCGTCGCCCTTTGGTATGTTGCCCCTACATTCTTTAACCCGAATGGCATTACCTTGTAACAAAAGGTGCCCCACAATGTTATGAAAGTAGTTTTATCCATGTCTTCTGGATGCATCTTTATTTGATTGAACCCCGAGAAGCCATCTATAAAGGAAAACAACGAGTACCCGCTGTATTGTCCACTAGAGTGTCAATGTGTGGTAAGGGAAAGTTGTCTTTTGGGCTAGCTTTGTTCAAATCTCTATAATCGACACACATTCATAGCTTCCCATCCTTCTTAGGGACAGGTACAATGTTAGCTACCCATTCTGAGTACATAACCTCTTGCAGGAATCCAGCATCAAACTGCTTTTTGACTTCCTCTTTTATTTTCAGCATGATATCAGGCCTCATCCTTCGCAATTTTTGTTGGACCGGCCTGTAATCTTATTATATAGGAAGGCGATGTACTACGATATCAGTACTCAGCCCCGGCATGTCTTGATATGACCATGCAAAGACATTTTTAAATTCACTCAGTAGCTCGACAAGATCTTGCCTTGTTTCCTTATTAATATGTGTCCCTATTTTCACTTCTTTCTCTTCCTCCAAGGCTATGTTTTCTATTACCTCTTTCTCATGGGGTAGAATTTGCTTCTCCTCTTGTTTCACCATTCTCAACAGATCTGGAGACACATCATAATCCCTGTCATCTTCAAAATCTAGAGGTTCCTCTAAACACATGTCTTGCTCAAAAGAGAATTTAGGATTTGTAGTATCATTGCTTATGTCATTGATATCTAGGGACCTGCGGGGCATGAAATAATGTACAAAGAATGAATGAATTAAAGAAGGACTGTTTACATGTTATGAATGAATTAAAAACTTTTGAATGGAACTAGAAGGTCAAAAAATATTTATCGATGAAAGAACATTTGCTCGATTTAACAAAAGTGTACTTTATTGAAACCAAATATCCGAACATAAGCCTATTTCACAAACGAAATCTTATTACTCCTAGGCTTTAGAGCAACTAGAGTGTTCTGGAAAATTACTCTGTAAAATTTTTAAAAGTTATAGGAAGTTCTTCAGCAGTCCAATTGTTTAAAGAGCTTCCCGGTTCGTAAGGGCGGATGTCCTTCAAATCCCTTTGTTCAGTCTCTCCATCATGTATGGCGTTGACGTGATAGCTTCCCGTTTCGAGCAACCCCACCTCAGGGCGAATTATCCCTCCTGATACAAAAGTCTGGGATATGTGAGGGAACGTCATCGATTCCCACTCAACTTCTCTTCCGCTCAAATGCGCCCTTCTTATTTCTTGACGCCTCTCTATCTCTTTCTTTCTTTGTCTATTATCTGGCCTAAAACATAGGCCAAAATGATCTCTTTTCTCACTTAATTTAGGGACTCGGATTCCACCTTGGAGATATCTGCCTAACCCTTTTCCTGGTAGGGCTCATTTTTCCACTGTCATCCGTAAGCCCATTTTTGTGGTTTTGGATATCTTAGGCAATGGCACCTCATTTTCCTCCGAGACAAAAGTTGCATTGACAGATTCTAAGGAGCGAAAAGAACATTCAATGGACTCCTCATCTGCATCCACATAGTGTGCGTCACTGGTAACTGCTGCTATGATGTCTTCTTCCGCATTTATGGTTACCAGCCGTCCATCCGCCACTAACTTCAATTTTTGATGCAAAGATGAGGGCACCGCTCCTACCGAATGTATCCAAGGCCTCCCCAACAAGCAATTATAAGAGGGCTTGATATCCATCATTAGAAAATCCACCTCATATGTGTTTGGCCCAATCATTAAAGGAACGTCAATTTTTCCCATCACCTCTCTCTCCGTACCATCAAATGCTCTCACTATATTGTGACATGTTTTCATGTGAGAACAATCTATTGGCAACTTGTTTAACATGGATAATGGCTGGACATTCAAGGCTGACCCATTATCGATAAGCACACTTGGCAGTTTATATCCTTTACAACAAATGATGATGTGCAAAGCCTTAGTCGATCCCATGCCACCAGGTGGTATTTCATCATCATTCAAATAGATGAAATTGTTAGCGCTTATGTTACTAACAAGACGATCTAACTTATTGGCGGATATGTCCTTAGTAACATAGGTTTCATTAAGCACTTTTATCAATACCTCGCGATGTACTTCTGAACATAGGAGCAATGCTAACACTGATATGCGGGCCAGTTGTTTACGCAACTGCTCAACCAAGCTATACTCGCTGTGTTTTAGGAATTTTAGAAACTCGTTAGCCTCTTCCTCCTTCACTAGTTCATTAATAAGAGCTTCAGCCCCTTTCTCTTTCTCGAAGTCTAAGGCTTTTGCTTTCATGGGCTCAACTCTGATGCCTCCCGCGTCATAACGCTTCCCACTACGTGTGTAAGAACCTTCAGCTTGGGTCTCTTTGGAAGCATTAGCTATTTCTTCTCCTTCAGGCATCGTTACATTGCAGACATAATTCCAGGGTACCCTTTTATTATCCGTATAAGGAAAAGAAACGGGTTTGCGAATAATGACTTTCGGCGTTATTAGTGTTCCAACCTCATTATTCTTTGGCAGAGAAATAATGATCCTTGGCCGGTTGGTTTCTTGGTTTGTCAATTTTCCTTCCAATGCGCATATGTGTCCTTCATCTGAGCCACCTTCATAAAATTCCAGCTCTTTATTATCCATGAGGCTTTGTACCAAAGCCTTAAACTCGACACATTCTTGAATCTCGTGCCCCTTTTCTTGATGGAACTCACAGTAGTCCCTCGCTTTTTTACTTCTTTCTTCAGAAATCAACATTCCTCTCTTCGTCATCTCTTTCCAAATTACCTTTAACGGCGTCCTTACCTCAGCAATGTCCTCTTTGACCCTTCTCATACCAGTTTCCCTGATTGTATTCACCCCTTGATCGCCATGGTTTGGCAGCGGGTTCTCTGTATTAGGGGCATCGTTAAATTTTACGACCCCTATCTTGATGAGTCTTTCCACTGCCTTCTTAAAGCTGATGCAATTTTGATTGAATGCCACTGTACTCTCGCATGGTATTCACATTTGGCGTTTGCATCGTACCACTTGGGATATGGGGGTTGCATGGGTTTCAAGTGATATGGAGCTATCGCGTGTGCATTAAATAAACTCTGATAAAGTTCCCTATACGTCACCGGAATGGGTGTGAACTGGATCTTTTCAGAGTTCTGTCTCGTACTAGATTCATGCCTTTGGGAACCCTGTTGCCCAACCGTAACTGCTCTTGGCTGGCTAACCGTAATCGCCTTCGAGTTATAACTACTCGCATTGTTTACCTCATTATCCTTCCTTCTTGGGGCTGATCTTTTAGTAGTTTCCCCTTCTATCTTACCACCTCTTATGGCATTTTCAATCATTTCTCCCGCCATAACTATGTCAGCAAAGCTCTTAGTGGTACTTCCAATCATGTGAGTAAGGAATGGGGCTTTTAAGGTATTAATAAAGAGCATGGTAGTTTCCTTTTCTAAGAGTGGTGGTTGAACCTGCATGGTAACCTCCCTCCATCTCTGTGCGTATTGTCTGAAGCTTTCATTAAGCTTCTTTTCCATGTTCTGTAGAGTGATCCGATCAGGTGTCAAGTTAGTCACATGACTATATTGCTGCATGAAGGCCTGCGCTAAATCTTTCCAAGAACCGATCCTAGCGCGGCTTAATTGATTATACCACCTAGCCGCGGCCCCAACCAAACTATCCTGGAAACAATGAATCAAATTTTGATCATTGTTTACATAATTGGTCATCCGCCTACAAAACATGGTGAGGTGGGCCTCAGGACAACTAGTCCCATTGTATTTCTCAAACTCTGGCATTTTAAACTTATGAGGAAGGACTAAATCTGGGACCAAGCTATATCCTTTGGCATCCATTCCATGACGACTATCAGCACCTTCTAAAGCTTTAAACTTTTCCTCCAACCATCTGCAACGTTCCTTTAATTACCTCGAGGATTCAATTCTCGGCCTCTCTCTTTCGGCCAGGTCTAGATCAAGAATGAGTGAATTGGTAAGGTTATCTACTGGGTTGGACCCCGAGCCATCTTGTAAGTTCACGGGTAGTCTAATATCAACTTGCCCCTATTGAGGCCTAATAGTAACAGACGGCCTTCGCAGAGGCGCCTCAGTTTGTGTTTGCGTACGGGGTGGGCTAAAACTCGGAGGATAATCCTCACTATCCTCTCCAGTGATAGCCATAGGGGCATTTCCTTTATCTATTACCCCCTTTAGTAGTTGAGCCATTTCAGCCATCATATTTTTTTGGGCTTCCATCATTTGCTCTTTCATATCATGTTGCATTTTTGCCAACTGCTCTTGCAACTGGTCTTGCATATCCTTTTGGAGTTGTTCAAACCTCTGATCCATATTCTTTGTCTTAGTGCGTGTATCGTAGGGGTGTGTAGTTTCCAGATTCTTTTTTTCTGTAATAACTTCCACTAATTAGGGTCTTTCTACGGACTCAAATACATGTGATGCGATGTAATGCAAATGTATGAATGCAAAAGATATCGATTCTGATTCAGTTTCTTTTTAGAAAACGTTGTTTAAGGAACAAAAATCCTTATACAAAACGAATTACAGACGCTTTCGCCCTTAGGCCTAGAGTTTTAACCTTCCTAAATAACGGGAACAAAAGTCTTTACACAAAATTGATTACAGATACGCTTTCGCCCTTAGGCCTAGAATTTTAATCTTCCTAAACAACATGGCCAATTTTTGACCTCTGTCCGATTCTATCTCATACTTTATACTTAACATATCAGCCTGCACCGCCAAGTCTTGCAGGTAATTGGCAACTTCTCGAATCTGGATGATGGCTTCCCCCATGAGGTAATCCCTATCTCTAACTTAATTTTGGGAATGGTGAAGCTCTCCTTTTCAATGTCATTCTCTTGCCTCGAGCTGCTCAATCCGGAGTTCGCAATCCTACAATGCTGCTTCTAACCCCTCAATCTTGTGCTTCATTTCTTCAATCTTGTCCTGACTTGCCTTTAACTCGACCGCAGAGCTACGACTTCGGTGAAGATGAATGGACCGTCCGAGTTCAGTCACTTTAGCTTTTAATCATTGATTCTCTTTCTGATTCTCTACCAATTTTCTTTCTAGGGCCTGATTTTGTGCCCACATTTCTTGAAATTTCTTCTCCCAATGATCGGCTTTGGCTTTTTCTTCCCGAACCTCTAGTTGCCACTGTTCGGAAGTCTTCCCCAATCCAGCTCTCTTCTTTGACAGTTGTATCTTCTTATATTGCGTCTTCAAGTCATCTCGATCTTCCTCCACTTTCTTTTTTTCTTTCCTTACTTTCTCGACTTCAATTTCCTAAACATCAGCGTCTAAGCTTAGGTACATCTTCTCTTCCTCTAACTTCTTTATCTTTTTCACGAGCTCTAAACTCTTTCTTTCAAACTCTTGCTTTATGAGTTCTAACTCTGACAGAACCACCCGTAAACTTTCCTCCATTGATCGAGCAGCCCCCAAACCCGGCCTCGAGATGTTATCATTGATCTTCTTGGTAAACTACTCTTTATATTTAAGGGTCACCATCGGACCGTCAGTCAGAATCTTCACATAGCAAATCTTCTTCCAAGCATCGAAAATCTCTTATATCTTCTTCTTATAATGATCGCCTTTATATAAGAAATCACTTTGAGCCAAACTTTGTGTTGCCGGTATAAACTACCCCGCTTTGTACTGCCTCAGGACGAGTAACGGTGCATAACCAATAACTCCCCAAATTCCAAGAAGAGGTACCCAATCAAAACTCCCACAACGATAAATGATTTCTTTAGGAGTCATCCAAGGGGCTTTCCATATGACATCTTCTTCTCGGAGATTCCTAAGTATCTCTATCCACCTTTCTTCTGTAATATCGTCCCTTCTCGGCGTAGTTGCTGCTTCCTTTAAGGGAGAATAGTCCTCTAAGAACACTCGGCAATGACCCTTATCAACCCTCCAAAAGTGACTATGGAACCGTACTAACAACAACTGTGCGCATCCAATGAATCTACCTTCACTAGCTCTCCGACATGCACTCAAAGATCTGAATGTCTCAGCTAGGATTGCAGGCACGGGTGTGACTTGTTTACTGAGTCGATCGAATAAATCCGTGATTGCCTCATCTATGTGCCCCATAGCCTTGGGGAAGATCACCAACCCATAAATACTTAAGGCCAAGACATCAACCTTCCTCTTCGCATCTGGGTGCGCCAATATCAGATCCCTTAAACTTGCCCACGGAATGGATTTACCATCACCCTTTTGTTGGATTCGAGCTGCGGCCCACTGTTCACTCATTCCTGTAATAATCATTAATTTTTTCACGAAAGTTGGGAGATTAGCAGCCCTAACATAAGCTTTGTTATCTTGAATTCTTGGACAGCGGAGTAATGTAGCATATTCTTCCAAAGTGGGCACTAAGTCTACCTCTCCGAATGTAAAACAACTATAAGCGGGGTTCCAAAACTGTACCATAGCTCGATACAGATGCTTATCCACCTTAATGTCTAGCAAATAGGGAATATCTCCATAATTCTGATAGAAAAACTGTTTAGCTTCATCGTCCCATTGGGCCCAAATGTCTCTCAACTCCTGAAACTCATTCTGTGTCGAACTGATACGAGTAAAGTCCCACAACTCCGACGTATACCCTTCGGCGACACTATCTCCCTTCTCTAACTGGGCTTTCTCTGACCATGCACGAACGATAGTGTTGTCCTCCACTTTATCAAGATATTCATTCCTCATTATAAAACTTTCTAATTTAGAAATCGAACCGTGAATCGATACCTTTAAATGTTGAATGACATGCAATGATAACAAAATAAAATGGGTCAGTGTCACATATATAATAGATATAATTCAAAAAATAAACAAGCACCTATATAGGTAGCCACTAAAGGTTATCACCGTACTACCTAGGGCGGGCACTTAAGGTTCACTATATGTGTTTTAGTTCTAAAGGAAAGGGTACCTGAACCAGCAGATTCCTCGATCCTCACCCATTATAGGCTCATATGGACTAAGTTTAGTTCAGGGGGACACATTTCCCTATGGCCATGCGGAGATGACAATCTCACGAAGACATAGGTACGGATGTATCCCGGAAGCAATCCACTAGCCCATGCGGAGGTGAAAACCTCACGAAAGCGTAGCTTCTCACTCCCACTTAATGGTGTGACCACAACGTTCATGCAAATGCAATGTGTGCGAGGAAAAATAATAAACATATGCAACAACACATGAAAAAAGATCGTATTTTAAAAATTTTCTATATTTTGACATTAAGACAGAAAATAATCAATTTTTGGCTTGACTCACTTAGTATCCCCAGCGGAGTTGCCAAGCTGTCGAAACCATTTTTTTTAAAAACAGATGTCGAGTTATTTAAAAAACGAAAATGGGGGAGTCACCACCAACCTTTTTAGGTGTGATTGGATCACCTTATAAAACATTTTGGTCTACGAAGAATCGAGAAAATAGGTTTGGGAGTCGGTTACGCACGGGGAAAGATTAGCACCCCCGCAACGTCCAAAATTGGTACCAAATTGGGTAGTTTTCTGTCTTAGGTCAAAAATTTGAAAAGATTTAAAAAATAGGATCCATTTTTAAAACTAGAATAATTTGAGTAAAAAAAATCGAGATTCCTTTGCTCCGAACGAATTCGAACATCACATCCAGCACGATTGGACACGAGGTTTTTAAATTCTTCGAAACTAAAATCATCTCGCGAGTTGCAAAATTTATTTAGAAGGATATTTAGGTATTTAGACAAACGAGAAATTGCAACCCAGCACGTTAAGGCACTATTTCCCGAATCCCTAAACAAAAAAATATTGCCTCGTTTTTTAAAACATTTTTGGATTGAATGAAATATACACTTTTTGAAATAATGATGTAATTAATATTAAAACGTGATATTTAAAAAACAATAACAGCAATAGTAAAAGACAATAAAAAGAGTGTATTTTAAAAGAGTATGACGTAGTTATAACAAAATATATACGTGAGATAATAAAAATATGAACAATATGATAACAAAACACATAATATGGTAAAAAGTGTATATAAGATAGTATATAATATTATAAAACTTATGACATTAAAATATATATATATACATAACTGTAATGTATAGAAAATATATAAAAATGTATTGAAGACACATATACGTAATAGTATCAAAATATAATACGTACATATTAGAATAATGTTAATGTTAAAACAATTATTGATAATAAATACGTAAATATATACATATATATAAAAACATGCAAGTAATATAAAAAATAATAACTATAGCACAGTATATTAATAATGATGATAATAAAATATTAGTATAAACAATAAGTAAAAAGGGGGCAACAATGAGGATGTAAATAAATGAAAATAAAGATGATAATATTAGTAATAATAATAGGGTAATAACGATAATAACATTAAAATACAATATAATAGTAATACTAGTATATTAATAAAGCTAATAATAATAATATATAGTTAATAATAAACATGTAATATAATAACAATATAAAAAGGTAAATAATAATAATAAACATGATCATAATAGTATAATATAAAGTATAATTCTAAGTGTAATATAACAGTAATAATAATAATAATGAATATAATGTCGAAATTGATTAATGGAATATCAAAGCAATGAAAAAAGGATTAAATTAGGAGCAAAACAGAAATTCTGGGCTAAATTTAAAAATAAAGAAGGAGAAATGGATCGGTTTGAACACGCGTAAACAAAAGAGGGACTAAAACGGGTAATCAGCCTTTTTCAAAACGCACAGCAGCGGGGGGTTGAATGGCAAACAAAAATAAATTAACGGCCCAAATTAAAATAAATGAAACCCGATTGTAAAACGATAAAAATGTGGAAGGGCCTGGAGCACAATTAGCCCTTCCGCTATAAAAAACACGCGGATCCTAGCGGGTCGGGTCGGGTCGGATCGATCCGACTCGGGGCCAAAACGACGTCTTTTTCATTAACGGGGGGACCAAAACGCACCGTTTTGGTTCCTATAAAAGGCAAAATTTTTTGAAAAAAAATATTTGTAACCGGGTGAGAGAAAAAAAGGGGGAGAGAGGGAGCTGGGTGCGATTTCCGGTGGGAGGGCCGGTCACGGGACCGGTCGCCGGTCTGTCGTCGCCGCCGCAGCCGGCCACCGTGCACGGTGGCCGGAAAAGGTAAAAAATTATTTTTATTATTATTTTTTATATTTATTAAAATATAAATATATGTATTTAGATATATTATACGTGTAGAAAATGTAAAAACTGAATCGTGAAAAATTTAAAGTTACCTTCAATGTTAGGGTTTTTGATTTTGGGATTTTGATGATTCGGGGGTATTCCCTTCGCTGCGATATTACTGGAATTGCTATTTCTGTATTTGTTTTTGAAATTTAATGTTTGTATTCTTAGAACAATGAAAAAAACTGTCGAATCTTCCTTCTATATTTTTTGGAATCAGGCCCCTATACAAGTAAATTCATTCGGCTTTTATAGCCTATTTCTTTTACAAATTGCCTTCCTTTTTTTGCTTTCTGTCATTTCTCTTTGAATGTTTGCAGGGATAGAGGCGGTGGAGGTGATAGTTGTCAGATTTGGCAGCAGCAAGTGGGGGTGACCGGGGCTTTGTTTAGGGGATTAGGGTCCTCGGGTAGGTTTGGGCTGAGTCTAGGTTAGTGTTGGGTTAGGGATTTGTTTGGGTTGCTGTTGGGTAGCTTAGCGGGTTTGGGGTTAGTTTGTAACGGGTATGGGTTATTTTTAAATGTAATGGGTTGTAATATTGGGTTATGGGGTTTTAGTGGTTAGGTGGGTCTTTGTTGTTGGGTAGGTTTAGTAATTGGGTCAGATGGGTTTTGTAACCAGGCCAAAATTGGCCTACAACACCATCCTTACAAAATTATGCATGATAACAATATATGTCTACATCATTACAAATTTAAAATTAAAGAAATTAAACATGCACCGTTCAAGTTTTACATCCATTAATCACAACCTTTTCAGAATTAACAACAAACTTAATTACCCACTAATGTTGATTAGGAAATAACAAGCAAAAACATAAATAACACTTAAATAAATAAACCTCATATTGCAACAAGCATACTTAGCAAAGTACTAATAATCCCATATTAGGGTTCCATAATTATTCTAGCTAACAAAAGTTTAGCCTATAATCATCAAATTAAAAACAATCAAGCAAAACTCAATCATGGTACAAAATAGCAAAAGAAAAGAAACAAAAGGCAAAGAGAAAGGTAAAGAGATGATGAGCCGAATAAGGTGGTTCTCCTCCAGTCATCCTTCTCTCTTTCTTCCTTTTTGGATCTTCTTCTTCTTCGACTTGTTTTTTTCTAAAAATTGATGTTTTGTTCTTTTTGCACCAGGCGGTTCCTCCTTTTTTTTCCCCCTTAAAGTGTAATATTTATATCCCAAAAAAGATTGTGGGCTAGGTCAACTCACTTCCCTATTATATTTTTATTCTCTTGGCAGTGTTTAAGTTTTTACACTTTTGTAGAGACTATTCTTTATGATTTTTGGTCATTATCAACACTTGATTACGAAATGGGTTAAATCCAAAAGTTGATGTGACGTTATTTAAGTGTAAGCTTCCCAATCTGTTCCCGTCAAGCTCGATGTTTCGGCATTGGTACAACATTGGGGCCTCAGATGTCGAAATTCAACATATTCTTTTCTCCACCTTTCCAATGTTCTATTAGCCACCTTCAAAAATGAAATTTCATATTTTCAGTGCATAATTTGGCAAAAATATATATTAAAATAAAAATTTTAAAAGTTAACTACTTAATATAAATATAACTAAAACAGTTACAAAAATACTCAAAATCACTCTTAACTTAATTGAAATATAAACTTAAGAATAATAAAATAACTCTATAACCTAGAGTTATCAATAATGTACAATTATTTGTATATTTTTTTAAGGAAAAAACGGGTAAAGCTTGAACAACAAAAGCGACTAGCGCGACTCAAACCCAAGCCACACTTAAGGCGATAAACATCATTAACCATCAAACTATCACATAGATTAATTTAAATCCTTTGTATCAAACACTTGAGCGTTACCTTCATACATAAATAGATAAATAGATTTATCATCTTTGCAATCTTCGGTGTTGTATAATTGTTAGTTTTCTTAGGAGAAATAACTTTGCAAATTTATTTTTCATGTGCAAACTTATTGTGTTTTATACAGGGAAACTAATTAATAGTTGCTTGATATACAAGGGGAATGGAGTATGGAGATGTCATCAAGTTTAGTTGGCTTGAATTTGTGGTTGGATCTTAATTTTGTGAAATTTATTATATTTGAGACTTTATGATGCATATGTAACTTAATAAATTATAATACATTTTTTCCCTTAATTTGTATCAGTGATTTTAATTATATATTTTCATTAGTATAAAAAGCATTTGTCGATGGATGCATTTCTCTATCGATGGCAAAATAAATAAATAAAAATGTCACACATCTCTTTGTACAGTAATCTGTCACTATATCATATAACACTGTACTAACTATTTATTTAACACTCTGAAACCTATATTAATGATAAACCTTGTTGGTAGCCAATATTTATATAGATAGTTATTATTTTAGTAGCGTTTACACCTTGATGTAGACCTTTAAATTTATTTTGAGAATCATATTTTTCGATGATAGATGGGTATATTGATGTTACATGCGGCAACAGTTATTTCTTTTGACCCTCAATATAGACCTAATTTCGAACTATAGGGACAAATCTTTTATTTTTAATCATCACTAAATAATAGTTTGTTTGTTTACCCGAAATAGTTAAAAGGTTGATTAACGATAATCCAAAACAGTTGTATTTGTTGAAATCTTTATTTGATGATGTGTTTTATTTGCTATAGAATTAGTTGGCAGTTATATGGATTTTGTTAGTTGGTTGTTTGGATTATTGCATTATGAGGCTAGGTGTATGGAGTTAGTTTGCCATTGTTATAGTGTTTGTTTTTTGGGTTCATCTCAATAAGAATAATGAAAACTTGGATAATATTTTATAGATTTTAGAGAAGAAAATCTGCAAGTCAAATCATTATTATAATTAGTTACTAAGGATGAAACCCAAATAATGTTTTTCTTATTTTTTAGAAAATTTTATATTTATTATTATCATTAATTTTAATTTTTTTAAACTGATTTAAATTCAAATCTTAAGTTAAAATTGAGTTTTAAACCTTGAGCGTGAGGTTAATTTATATATATTATCATTCTTATATTCTTTTCCACTTATAATATATAAATAATTTATTTAAAAAATATTTTTAAAGTTTTTTTAAAACTAATTGAAAATCAAATCTAAAATTAAACAATAATTTTATATGAGTTGTAAATCATGAATTTAAAATTTAAAATTTAAATTCAAATTCAAATTTAAGTTTCCAAACACTATATTAAATAATTTTCAAAATCAATGTTAATTGTAATTCAACTTGTAAGAATCTTGAATTGGTCTAACGAGGGTAAACGAATCTCGTATGTTTAACATGGTTAAAGTCTTGAAAAAATCGATTTAGAAAACAGTGTATGCTACATAACTAAACACTACTGTTTTTCTTAAAATTGAGCCTTAATGCATTTATAGTAATAAACCTATCCAAATTACTACATATGTTTTGTGTGAGAAAATTTAAGTTGTTTATTGACTTTCTATCAAATGATTTTTTTTATAATCCTTGAACCACGGTTTGCTTTGAGTGTGGGTTCAAATAGCACGAACTAAATGCACAAATTGAAAAAGTTTATTTAACTTTCAATGATAAAGTTAATTTATTTCTATAAGAACAGAAAACTTTTGAGCATTTTAAAAAATCGAATTTATTTTTATAAATAAAATATCATTATTTTCTAACAAAGTACCGACACTCAATTGGTATGTCAAAAGCTCATCCCATAGTTCCTATTTACAGGAAAAAAGGTACAGCAATTCTACTTTAATAAAATGTAACTAAATAATAATATTTTAATAAAAATACAATTTTCTTACTTGGAAAATCCTAGGGGCGGCCACAACCCTTAATGGGAAAATCCTGTGTACTAGTACAATTTTATGTTTTATTTGTACTTTTAACCAATACTTATAATTTATCTAACCTGAAAATAATTTTTTATTTTTCAAAATATTAATTAATTAATTAAAATAATTAATTTATCCAATTAAATTATTTTCTCAACTCAATTCTAATTTTTTTAAAGTTATGACAACTTTATCATATTAGAGTCTATAAGAAATATATTTAATTGTCCCCTTCAATAAAATTATGATGACTAATTAATTTAATTCTCACTTTCACCTTTAATTATTTAATTAAAATCAATTAAATAATAATCCAAAAAATTAATTTAATTTCAAAGCCATCTTTTGTAAACCTGATCATGAACTGGGCCACCGACGAAACCTGAAGGCCTGCCAAAAAATCAAAAGATTTAAATAAAAATATAGACTCGAAAAATAGACTTAAACAAAAAATAAGGCCCATTTTCTAAACAGATTGGACTTTGGGTAAGCTTTTCATTGCCTAGCCTAGATACCATGCTACCCTTTCTTTTCCTTTCCTCCTCACTCCCCAATTTTTAAATTATTATTCCTAATAGTATCAACAACTAATTTCTTTTCTTTTCTTTTCTAAATCCCTAGCCACTGTCATTTCCCTGCGCTTTTAACCCCCTTTCCCACAACCAACTCCATCACCTATCGACCACTAACCCACCACCATCTTTCATTTACCAGTCGACAGTAACTGTCTCACGATGTACTAACGTCAAAAGTAAGAATACTGTAACTAAATATCGGAATTAAAGTGATGTCCACAAGTATATTTGTAATATAATTTTTGTACAACGTGTGATACATATTTTAAATTTTAAAAATATAAAAATAATTTTTAAAAATTAATTAATTACTAATGTGTGATGGTAATTTTTCTTAAAAATAATTCTTTTGATAAAATTATTTCAGAACTTAACCCACTCATATCAGCCTTACACTTGTCGGACTGAATAGATTGCCAAATATTTTATGATGTTGTACATCGTTGAATGTAACTGACAATATTTATTTTCCTCATTCAATGACTGCTGACAAATTGTAACATATTTTTATAATGTTGTACATTGTTGAATTTTACTTAAATAATATCGAATCAATTTTACCAGTTAAGTGTGATAAACCAATAAATTAACCCGTATTTCAATTTTAGATATTTAAAATTTCAAACTTATAATGGATCTAATGATTTTAAATGTCACACTACAACCTAAAGTGTATAAATAAAAATTTATATATAATCTATACTGGAACGAGAATATTTTTTATTGTTAATTATATTATTAAATTAATATTATTACGTGATACTAATAAAAATAATATTAATTAATAGGATAGTTGTGAAATTAATTAATTTGATCATATCTTTTTAAAATTGCACTTTAAAATTAATATAATATGTTATTAGTGATAGTATTCTGTATATTACCAATGAAATTTTTAAACTCTACAAGGTCAAGAAGTTGACAAGTGTAGGTATAATAAAATATTAGAAAAATAAATATTTTAAAAAAGAGAGACACATGACAATTTTTTTAAGACTATTTTACTTTTGTCAAATCGTATCATTTAAATATAAAATAAGAGAATTAATCTTAATATTAAATATATAATTTTGTAAATATAATTAAACCATGTAGAAATAATTATAAATGTGTAAAAATATATTGCTTTAGAAGCATAAAACACATTGTGGGTGAACATGGAAAGTTGGAAGAAAAAGAACATTATGGTGTCAACAAACATTGACATTAGTTAACTAACACCAATTCAATTAAATAAATGTTAAAATACTGATATTTTTGTTTTCTAATATTTTATTTAAAAAGTAAATAAATTGTGGAAGATTGAATTAGGGATGGATAAAAATTATATATGAAAAATTTATCACTTGTGAATAATGGTCTGATATAGCACTTAATGAAAACATGCAATACAATAAGAGTTTATTTGAATTTTCTTCTAAAAAAGAGAGGATAGAAACATCCGAAAATAACTCAAGAAGACAGGAAAGGATGAAAGATTGAAGGGAGTCAAAGATAAAGCTGTTTGACTGGCAGATTCAACTAATCATATCTCATATTATTGTAGAAAAAGAAAATTCAACTTGATGATTCAATTCAACGCCACCAAACCAGTGGTGGCATAATAATCACGTTTCATTTTGACGAATGGAACGTATAATAATATTACGGATTTCATTATTCCACCAAATCCCTTGTTGCTTTTCTTTATATTCTCTTTCCAATGAGGTGCAGATGGGTTAGACGCAGGCCAGAAAAGATCCTAACCTCTTCCTTCTATTTTTTCTCTCTCTTTTTCTGGGTTTTAAGCTCTAAATTATTAAAGGGAAAGAATGGATCATCTCGCCCATGTTTCTAACCAACCAAATTCTCAGCCCCAATCTCAAATTTCTCATTTGGCTCTCGACATTGGAGGTTTGTTTTCTATCCTTTAATCTTCCAATTTCCTCCCCCCCCCCCCTGTTTTGAGCTAATTTGTCACGCAATTTAGATTTTTTCGCATGTACTGTGTTGAACCCCGCTGTTATTATTGTTATTGTTATTATTTGGTTTGTTGAATTGGGCTACTTTTTGTGCCTTCAAACCCACTTTGCTTCCATTTTATCTATTTTCTAATTAGTGTGCTTTTTTTTTTTGCCCTCCTAATTCTTTGTTAGGATTTGTAGTTTTTTTCAGTTCTGTCTGAAAGATGGCCTAACGGTTATTAAGAGAGTTTGAGCTTTGGGGTCTGAGGGTTCGAATCAAATTTTTTTATGTACTCAAAAGAAAGGACTGAAGCATTTATACTCATGTCTTTACTTCACACTCATTTAGAGTATCCAACAATTTACATTTCAGAGATAGTAGAACTTATTACAATCTTCTATGTTGGTTGACAGGTTCTTTGATCAAATTGGTGTATTTCTGTAGATATGATGATAGTTGTAGAGATGATGATGAGCTAAGGTCCCAAAATGAAAGCCTTGGTTCCAAAAGTGATAACAGCCGACCTGTTCTTGGAGGAAAGCTTCATTTCGCAAAGTTTGAAACTAGCAAGATAAATGATTGCTTGGAGTTCATTCACTCCATGAAACTTCACCTTAGTGGTGCGTTTACTTTTGCTTCTTGTAACAATCATTCCTTAGAGTTTTCCTTTAATATCATTAAAATTTGGCTGTTTTTGGTTGCATTCTAGAAGTGTGTTTCCTAAATTCTAAGAGTTAGTATGATTGCCAGCGACAGTAGTGCGTAATTAGCCACCTGACAGTCCTGACCTGAATAACAGGGATTGCGAGATCTTATTTGAGTTTAGACGAGGATTCAGTTGCTTAGTTTAACTTTATATGCAAGCTCATTTAGCACTGAAAGTCATTCCCAGTTTCACACATATTTGGTTGAGATTTGGCTTGTTCATGAGCGTACCCTAGCTATATTTCAGCCTGATGCACTGTTTAGATGAGTGATTGGATGTTCTTAGTTGGCTACTACTTGTAGTTTAACTACAATTTGGAGAAGATGGTTGTTGTTATCATCATTCTTTAGATGCAGTTGTCCTTGAATATCATTAATTTTTGGTAGTCTTAAATTGATATTCGAGAAGTGTGTTTTTAACTTCTAAGACACAGTATGAAAAACAGGGATTGCTAGACCTTATTTGAGTTTGAATGAGGATTGATTGCTTAAATAAGTTATTAGTTAAGCTCATTTAGTGCTAAGGTTATTTTCACCTATATTTGTTAAACTTTGACTTGTCCATGAGCCTACCCTAGCTATATTTCAGCATCATGCACTGTTTAGAAAGTGCTAGGATGCCCTTACTCATCTACTACCTGTATTTGCTACAGAATGGAAAAGATGTTGAATTGAATTCTCAACATCTACCCATATCTATGGTGTGCAATTTGATTTTTGCTTAAGGGCTCTGAAGCATAATGGCATGACTGACAATATATTACTCCAGAAAATTTTAAGGTGCTCCTGTTTGTTTTTTCTCGTATTCTGGCATTGAATATCGGAATCATATCTTCTTTTCTTATCCGGGGATGTTCCTACTTGTGCTTAGATGATGTTATTTGGGGTTAATACTCCCCTTATCTTTTTTTTTGCCCTAATAAAATACTATCATGTCACTGGACATTGTTTTTTCTTCTGTGGTTAGTACTTAGGAAAGACATCTGGCCTGGTTAACCGCAGTTGCAGTTTTGTTGCAATTTCTTGAATATGCTTTTGAAGCTTATTTTATTCTGACGTTGCTTAAGCCTATTTTCTTATCAATGAATGTTAATTCAGGTTTCCATGACTGCACTGCCCCTTCCAGTGACAAGATCTTTATAAAGGTAAACTTTCTTGGTATTTCTCTGGTTTTGGGAGGAGTTCAACATTTCTAGATATTCTGCTTTATAATCTGATAGGAGCTACTTATTCTTAATAATTGATAAATTTTATTACTAATCATGTAACCTATGTTCTTTTCTTTTCTTTTTCCTCTTATTTTTGACTTTTTTCGAATGCTGTAATTATTACTACTTTGAGCACTTATTTCTCTCAACCTGCTTGTATCAGTCATATTTGGTAGGATGTTTTGCAGTTGAAAGATACCTTAAATGGCTAATATCTGTCTGCAGGCAACAGGGGGTGGTGCCTACAAATTTGCTGACCTTTTCAAAGAAAAGCTCGGTGTCAGTCTGGACAAGGAAGATGAAATGGAGTGCCTTGTGACTGGTGCAAATTTTTTGCTTAAGGTGGGTTTCTAATACTGCATAAATGTTGTGAGTCTGCACCAATTGGAGTCTTAAATCTTATAAAATCCTCTTATAATCTAAGTAGTCTTTTAATCTAAGTAGTCTTTTAATGTCTGACTAACATGAAGCCAACCCTTTCTGTTTTCCTGCCAAATATATGTGTGCTAATGTTTTTCCCCATTTCACTTTTTGGAAATTTATGCATGCTTGTTAAATATATTGTATTCATTTTGGCTGTCTGACATGATTATGATATTTTCAACAACACAGCATATCATATGATTTAAATGGAAAACTTAACATTATGTCTCTTGCCTTTAGGTAGTCTACCATTATTCAGCAGTGTGTCTAACTGGTTAAATATTTACAATCTGATGCCATGGGCAGCTTAAGTGTGAGTGAGAGAATGGAAAGTTATCAGCATTGCTATCTGATGGCAGGGTTATTTTATTGATGAGACTATTCTAGTAGGTTTTCTTATGATATTTGACTTGTTGTGGGTCTTGGCGAGTTATAATGGAAGTTATTTTGAAGTTTTCTTCTTCTCAGGTTTAAATTTAGAGAACAAACTCATCTTTGTTTTTGGAAATGCAAGAGTTTTGTTTGTATCTGGAAGTTTTTGCCTATTCTTTTACTCACAGTCATATTATTCTCCAAAAGTCAGTGTGAACCTTCCTTCTTTTCCTTAAGGGTTGCGGAATATTTTTATCAAAAAAATGTCTGGCAGTAAAATACAGTTTTAATTTACATATTCCTTGACATTGTTCTATAGCGGTTAGCACATAGCTTCTGGCTAATTTATTTATTTATTATTGACATGCTGAATATCTATTTGCACATTGTTCTTTGATAGGCAGTCCACCAAGAAGCTTTTACATACTTGGATGGTCAGAAGGAATTTGCTCAGATAGACCCTAATGATTTATATCCTTATCTTCTTGTTAACATCGGGTCTGGTGTTAGCATGATAAAGGTATTCTAGTCATCTTCATTACTTCGGTAATATTTAAAGCTTTTAATATATATATTTATATAGTTGATTTTCAATCTTTTGGGTATATAGGTGGATGGAGATGGCAAGTTTGAGCGAGTTAGTGGAACTAGCCTTGGAGGTGGCACCTTTTGGGGTTTGGGAAGGCTTTTGACAAAGTGCAAGAAGTAATTATGTCCTCATTGACTACCGTAATCTTTAGTTTCCTTCCATACTGTGTTTTATTGTATGTAACCACTTAATTTACTGTCACAGTTTTGATGAGTTACTGGAGCTAAGTCATCAGGGAAATAATAGAGTTATAGATATGCTTGTTGGTGATATCTATGGTGGAACCGACTATGCAAAGGTATGGAGATGTCTTTGTTCTAACTTAGACTAGGAGAATTTCCATTCTCCATATCAATGCATGTAAATTGGAGTTTTCATATCAAATAGCCTCAGTTTCATTCAACACAATAAGAGTTCGTAAATTACCATCTTTGACCTTTTGACATGTAATCATAAACTGCTTTACAATTGTTTTATTAATGACAGATCGGTCTCTCTGCAACAACAATTGCTTCCAGCTTTGGCAAGGCCATTTCTGATAATAAAGAGCTGGTAGATTACAAACCTGAAGACATTTCCCGCTCCCTTCTTCGAATGATTTCAAATAATATTGGTCAGGTTAGTTTCTGTAATGGTTTTCTTGCATCTGGTAAATCAAATGTTTATCCTAAAACAGTGCTAACCTCGACGCTTGCCTACTAAAATAGAAAATCTGTATCATTACAAGGATTTTGGCCTTAATGTTGATAGATATTGCTTCTCATGCCTGGTTTAACCTTTCACAATCTTTCCAAGTTCATTTGGTGGATGAGAAATCCGGATTTCTATTTTGCCTAATTGATTTTTTTGCAGAATTAATATTTCAATTATTCTCAGTTAAGTTAGTTGATACTTCTCTTTTGGGTCTGGGTGAAGGTAGTCCTAATAGGTTTAGTCCATGAGATGGACCCACGAGAGTCTAGTTACTATTCCATTACCCTGAGAATTACTGTTTCCTTTTCAATTCTGCCTGACTTTTCGGGATGCTGAACCTCCAAATGCATCCGAGAAAGTTCCTGCTGGATCTGAGTGATCTCCTTCTGCATCCTAGTGGTTACTCCTTTGGCTATCTTGCCAGAATGTAGTTCTAATACCAATGATGCAGCTCACTTCTAAATCTTTGGATTTTTAGGAAAAAGAGCCTTTGGAGAACAGAGAGGAGGAGAAGAAACAGAGAAGATCTAAGAGAGAGAGTTTTGTCAAATTCTCTATGGCCTTTATTCATTACTGCTCTCCATATATACTCGAGATTCCCAGATCATACAATCCTCAATACCTGATAGCTACTCACAGTAACCGTAACAGAACCAGTAATTCTCACAGTAATGGAGTGGTAACTAGACCAGACTCTCATGGGGCCCATCACTTGGACTAAACCCATTAACACTACCTTCATCCAGACCAAAGGAGAAATATAACTAAACTTCAAAATAACTTAAATAGTAATGCTGCTACTCTGCTACTCCTTGGGTACCATTGGTTTGTTTAGGAGATTCAGTTATGTGTATAATTTTTTTTTTGCAAGGACTAGCTTTTAGGTCGTCAGGACTTTGATTATACTTTTTCTTGGGTCAAAGAAAAAGAAACTTCGCTTTCATGATTTCTCTCATGTTAGTATCTATAAGCATCATGCTTGTGGCTTTATAATTAATACTGATTGTTGTTCTGTTGGCTTCATTTTTATCTTTTTTTTTTTCAGATATCTTACTTGAATGCACTTCGGTTTGGCCTTAAACGGATATTTTTCGCCGGTTTTTTCATTCGGGGTCATGCCTATACTATGGACACTATTTCCGTCGCTGTTAATTTCTGGTAACTATTGAAGTTTTAAATTTTCAGTTGCACTCCTCGTCATAAACCATTTATATGTTTCCCTTTCATGAAACTCAAATGATAATTCTCAACACTTGAGGCTGATTGTCGAAAATGATTTCATTCTCTCAAGTTCAATTCATCCTCACGGAATCTTCTATGAAAATTAAAATGTGAAAGCTTACCTTGGAGAGGTAATTATTACAATGATAAAATTGCAAACCTCTATTAACCAAAGGAGGAACAAAATTGCTTCCCCTGAAATCCTAACAATTATCCTGTGTCTGCAAGAAAAAAAAAAAGATTTATCTTTAGTAATTTGTGATAAAAAAGTGAAATAAGTTGACTAGCTGGCCATCTTCTTTTTCACTTGATACATAGTTCCATCTGTATACATCAGGTCCTGTTACCTAGAAGCTGTGCATTCTAATAATTTTCCCTTTTACTAACATCGATCTTCCTTGATTTTTAATTAATTTTCTTCCTTTCTTCTCTGAAATTTATGCTACAGGTCCAAAGGTGAGGCTGAAGCAATGTTTCTACGGCATGAAGGTTTTCTTGGGGCACTAGGTGCATTCATGAGCTATGAGAAGCAGTGTCTTGACGGCTTGACTGTCAATAAAATACCGCAAAGGTTCCCCATCAGTGTATCCTCTGCCGGCAATAAGATTTATTGCTCAATGACTGGTAAATCAAATGACAACGAAAGTATTGAGTGTACTGTGTACGGAACATAGAGATACAGCATACAAGACAAAGTGATTCTTGTGGAATATCTAGGTAACTGTACAAGAGAGAAACTCTCCATTCGGAGAACATGTATTACATTATAGATATATTGTAGGAGCAGTCATTTCAACAGAAACCAATGTGAAGAAACAATAAAAGAGTTGCAACTCACAATTAGACAAGATTGTCTTACATCTCCCTTCATTGTAGATTACATGTACCATAAATGTATTGCTTTTTTACTTTCTTCTAATAAAATTATTCTCTTTAAACTGTTTTTTCTTCTGAATGTCTTGAGTTTTTTGGTTGAATTCAAGCATTCAATTTCAATTCTTGTTTGGTGAGACTCACATTTTGGTATATGATCTTTCAGGGGTCTGCTTTGCACTTTATTTGCTTGTGGTCGAGTTCAGATGCTTTTTTTTTTTTAACAAAGAAGTATCAAATGTCCTGACATTCGTGTCTGACGTATATTCAAACATCGATATAATAGTATTTTAAATATATATAAAAGAATAAGAATAGATTTTTCATATCGGACAAAATATCCTTATCCAAGTCATGCAAGATGATGATTCAAATGCTTTTGGAAGATTTCAAAAGTTCAAACTGAAACATCGTAATGATGGACATTTTCATATAAAATACTCAAATGCTACGGTCAACCAACTATATATGAACTTAGAACTCATCAAATCGTAGATGATTCAGCAGTCAATAGCCTCTTACCACGCAGCTTCACATTTCTCCTATGAAGGTTCCATCTTTCTTTAATGTCATTAATCTGCTCAACTTGGCGCTGTTCATTGATTTTGTTGACTGAATTTTCAGCGTCAAAGCCGCCCTTTAGTCTAGCAGCTTCAGTGAGCAGATCATTGATCAACATCTCAGTGGTCTTGCTGGTTATTCCCCTTAGATACCAAGAAATGGGTGGGGGAGGGACGATGGCTGGCTGAATCAGTTGGTCCAAACTCACCTTCGACCCAATCCTTCCTTTACCCCCAGTACATGAACAATACTCTGCCCATGTTTTAGGTTTGAAAGGAAAGCAAGTTTCTTCATCAACGAAAAGAGGTTCTACTCTCCAGTGACCTTCAAATTTTTTCATGAATCCTGCATCTACTTGCTTGAACTTCATCTGTTAACAGTCATTATTAGAATTACTGAGAGTAACTCGCTAGTAACCCATGCATGATCTTTTTGCACACAACATAAAAGATTAAGCAAAAGAAATTAAATGCTTCACTAAGTGGAGTGTCAAATCCTTCAAAGATTGAAATTGTTGAATGTAACTCAGAACCACAAAAATTAAAGTCCAACTTCTCACAGAGAAGGCTCATTCATGGATTTTAAAATCAAATAATCGCAAAAAGTAAGCTTTACTGAGTTATCTTCTCTGTTTTGATCCACTAGAACATGAACTGAGATGGTCCCTGACCACCAAAGGAATCTCCACAAAGCTTTCTGCTCCACGTCAACCACCTGTCTTTTGCCTTCATCAACTAAAACCTTTCTAGATATCACTTCCTGAAGCATAAGATCAGTTTATTAAATAAAAATCAGAAATTTCTGAAAAGGCTTGAAATGTTGAAGCTACAAATGACATTGAAGATGGAAAACATCAAATCTACTATCGCCAGTGAAAATGTACCACTCACCTTAATGTTTTTGAATACTCTCTTGTTATCAGGATCTGTTACAATATTATACACTGCATCAGGAGGCAATCCAACATCAACTTTTGCCTTAAGGTTGCAAAGGGAACCTTTTGGTACACTGACCTGCCAAGAATAACATTAGGTTCCTAGTACTTTGCAAAATGATAGATGCTTAGGGTAAAGTATCCATCAAAGCAATTAGGAATGTAAGATGACAGCAATCTTGTGCAAACATTGGATATATAATCAACCTTCAAAATTAGAATCCAGGAGTTTTCTTCAGTGTTGGCTATATGAAAGAAATCGTACTAACAAAGTGTACTCTAAAGTTACAAAACTATAATCTATGATAGCTATAATACTCATACTCAGGTGTGAGTGTCGGATATGAGCATGTGTTAGGCACGGGAATGTTCAATTTTCTTTGTTTTTGGATGGTTGTATCCTCATATCCATGTCAAGAATTATGTCAAACACAAGTGCCAAACATGGGTTCTTTGACAAAAATGAAGAGTTGAAGCAACATAGCATGATATACTGAGAATGAAACAACAAATTTCCCCAAGGATTCTTTACCTTTATTTCTGGAGGTTGATTGACCCATATAGGATTTTCTCTCCAAGCTTGCAATTGTTTCTCCAGATCGATCCCCAATCCAGTAGATAAACTCTTCTCCTTCCCAAGAAAAGGGTTAACTGATTTTATTCCAACATTACCCTTAGCTAGTCCCTTGATCTGTGACTTTGACACAAGAAAACGGAACTTTCCCTTCAAAATCCAACATAGAAAAACCTATCTATTAAATACGGCTTTTCAATTTCCATTGAATGAATTTTCCTCTAGATAGGAGCCATGACAAACCTTGAGGCAATTTTGAAGTTGGTTCGGAAGCTGAACCAAAAAGGCAGAAAATGCTGGATCAAGAACCTTCGGTTTTCCATTTCTGTCACTCCTAGGAACATCAATGCTTACTTTTCTCCCTTCCATCTAACCTTTTAAAATCTGAAATTTAATACAAATGTTAATCCAAAATAAACTAAAAGATGTGCTAATGCCATTGCTTTGTATAAGAATACTATATCAGCAAGTTTACAGATACCAGAGAATGGAAAAGCTTATTAACCAACAAAACCTGTATAACTTTGAACAAATACAGGATGAATGATATAACATTAGAACATAAGCTTATTCACCGAGGTTAAATGCAAATTTGTTATCCTACATACCAAAGATGAGATAAAACACACCCTTAGTTAAACAAACTACCCACACTGAGCCACTCTCCAGAATTATCTATTGTATTTGTAACCCTCTGACCGTACAAAGAAACCAAAGGAAGACATCATATTATTGTTATGTTCGGGATAAGTCAAGAACATTAAGCCACATCTCTAAAATTTCTACAGCAGCCCCGGATTTTGTGGGATAGTACTCTTTTCAGTAAACCAAAATTTGTTAACATTTTCTTTTTTTGTATTTTCATCAGTTGATTAACTTAAAGCAAAAGTCTCTCGTAATCAGATTAAAGTAACGATCATTCCCACAAACCCTTGATATAATTAATCAAATTAACTCAGCTCTAAAGCAACGGCAGGGGGAATTATGCATAAATGAAGCAATTTGAGGCAATTTCTTAGCCGAGTCTATCATGGTGTTGGGCAAAATTCAAGATTTGCATTCAACATGGGTGAAGTGGAATCAGTAGCCATCAAAATTGACAACGAAAAATAAATAAAGGAAGAGAGCAGAAAAGGCAGAATCAAAAGCAGATTTCGCAATGAAAAATAAAGACAAAGAATGGGAGTAACTTACAAGGTGGATGGGGTGACAAGAATGTTCATTCCAGTAGAGATTCTTCGTGGGAAAAGAGAGGAGATTGTGAATGGATTACTTTTATTTTCTTTTCCCAGTTTTTTGTTTAGAGTTGTAGAAGTTAGGTACAACACGTGAAGCACACATGGCGCACAAATCCGAGGAAGCAATATGAGCTTCAGAGCTTCCCTTCTTCCTATAGCACTTCTCAACTTGTACCTTCCATACTTCACTAAACTATTTTCCCTTATTTTTTATAATTTAATTTTACAATTAAGATACCATTTCATATTTATGCTCTAAATACACGTTCTGTGAATTTAATTCTAAATATAAAATATTTAATAAATTTAACTTTAATCTTTATAAAATTTTTTATTTTAATTTGAACTCTAAACTTTTTTTTTAAAAAAAATTACCCCTCAAAATTTGTCAAATTAGTTCTAATTCAATAATTTGATAAATTTTGTAAATTTTGAGGGTTAAATTTATTGATTTTTTAAGAAGTTAAACTAAGATAACAAATTTTGTAAACATTGAGAGTTGACTTTGTTGAATATTTTAGGATCGAATGTGTAAATATTGGAGGACTAAATTTATTATTAGTCCAATAAAAAAAAAGGCCCATATCATCTAACAACAAGTAATAGAAAAGTGATTAAAACATTTGATTTCGAAAAGTTTAGTGATTAAATCAAAAAAATTAATAGTTCAGTGATATTTTTATAATTTACCCAAAAAGAATGAAGATTTTTTAACTATTTTTTATGTTCTCTTCTGTAAAAGTAATTTTTAGATGTTTTAAATTTTTAGGAAATTTTCTTAACTATTATTAACGTATATATTTTTATTTTTTTAAAATGAGTAAAAATTGAAAATTAGAAATCTATCCAGATTGATCTCCTGTTCAATATTTTCAATTGCACTCAGTGTATGGAAAATACAGTGAAGTCCAAATCAAAAAAGAAAGTATAAGAGGTTGTCAAGAAGATGAATCCTATTTATTGGTTACATCCAACTTAATTTTCTGAATTAAATCTAAGATCATAGGCCTTGACACCATCAAGTCCAAATATCCCAAAATGCCTCTCACACTCATCTCCACCTTTCCCATTCTCATCAAACAAATCAAACAAGTAAACCTCAATTCCCACCCCAGGCCTCCTTGGTGTCCCTACATTTCCCACTACCCTCCTCACCACATTCTCGTTGTAAGCCAATGCATTCTCCACGCTGGCTGCCTCCCCTCCGCCCTTTGGCCACCCTGTCTCCGACACGACCACCTCGACTTCTGCAAACCCTTCTTTCTCCATTGCATGAACCACTGCATCTAAGCTCGCTTCAAACAAATTGCCATACATCAACTGACCGTCTTGAACCATGTCATTGCTTCTAAACAATGCGTAGTCCAACGTTACTTGATTCGACCTACTGTTTGTGTAGCTGAAGTATGGATACACGTTGACCATGAATGGTGATTCCGTCTCATGCAAGAAACTCAGTAAAGGGCGCAAGACAGCACGAAGGGAAGGATCAAAGGCTCCGAGCGAGGGAGGGTAGGATACAGAGAGCACGGATGCTGCTTGAGGGGAGGATAACTTGATAGTACCATCAAGGTTTAGCATTTTAAGTGCTTGGTAAAGGTTAACAATAGCGGGTACAAGATAGGGAGAATATAATGAGTCTTTAAAGAGGACCTCATTTCCAACCGCAATATATCGGATTTGGCTCGGAACAATATGCGCGAATATGTTGGTTTGGAGCCATTGGAGTGCAGAGGCAGGTGTGCCTGAGGCAAGTGAAGGGAGGACTTCATTAGGGACACCGGTCATGAGATTGATCCCGGTGCCTGAAAATGACTGTAAAGTAAACGGATCAGGATCGAAGATTCGGACATTCGAAATGCCATTGGTTTTGAGAATGTTGATCACTTCCGAGGTTGGTGGGAGGTTGTTGGCAACACGGCCATAGCAGATTCCAAGTGTTGCAGCAACTGCAAGCAAATCCAAATTAAAAAAAGAAAAGAAAACCCTTCAAGCACTGATTATAAAAATCATGAGATCCCATTCCTATATATTGACAGTATCCAACAGCGCAAGGGTTAAGAGAAGTTGGCACCTGCTTCACATGGAAGAAGCAAGAGAAATGAAACTGGAAATAGAAGATCCCGAATTGTGATTGTTATCAGCATTGTTTTTCCAAGCTCAACAAATTCAATTTTTTCCAGGAATGAAGAAAAGAGATGAATCTTTGTTGAATATATAGTGTTGCCGGTTAGAATGATTGCACACTTGGTGTAAATTAGGTTGAATTTTGGTTTGAAGGGCTTCATGTACTTGACAATTTTCTATTATTAGGGTTTTTATTTCCCCTAAAATATCTGTTTTCAATGCTTGTATTCAACAAATAGTGATGTGATGGAACAGGATTTGACATACACAATACCACCAAGAACATAGCAGTGAAGGCCATGAGTGATGAAATTAGTTTGTTTATTGAAAAATGGTACTCATTTAGATTCCATGACTTACTATCCAGCTTTTCATTTATAGTTAAAATAACTACACCAATAAATTTTGCCATTTAAAATATTGGTTGGTTCAATTGAGAATTTAGGATCTTTCCCATTAGACAAGTCTTAGTCAAGCTAGTTTAAATGGTATTTGTATTTCTTTTTCCAAAAGGTTATTTTTAGTTAATGAAATTTAAGCTTCTAATCATCTAATTTTAGGGGAAAGATATTTGTCCTCTACAAAATTAGATTTAAGCTTACTAATTTTTTTTTAACATTATCTCATACCTAAAACTATTTATAACCCTTCCCAATTCTTTAATAGGAGAATAATGTGTTTCAGCGTGCTCGAACCCAAGTTCTCCTACACTGACAATAATGTCGATACCAACCAAGCTAAAACTCAATCAACTAGCTTAGTAAATTCTTTAATTTATTTTTTTAGTGGTTTAAAATTTAAATTTGAAAATAATTTTCTCTAACCTAAAAATACATTATGTGACTCTATTTATGAAAAGAAAATAAATAAATTATCTCCGGTCATAAAAAGATAAATTCTCCCTGCTTATTGGTCAATGTTTTTTTCCTCTCTGTAAATCCAACTAAATGAAACAACGATTTATATTCCGAATGAAATAATGTTTATTGACCTAGTATCAAATGTAGTAGTAATTTCAGTCTATTTGTACACTTAAAGAGCTTGATTTCTAGCTGTTTTAATACTTATTATTACATTTTCGGAATTTAGTACATAGTATTATAAATAATAAAAAATAAGTATTTTTAAACACATTTTGTAAGTGTGGTGACCTATTAGACCGACATGGGTCTTAGATAGTGCTAATCTGTTGAATTGAGTGTGTAGGATGATAAATTATAGGACCAATGGACGTAGGAGTAAGAGATGAGCGATGCATAAGCTTCTCGAGCCGTCAAAGCATGAAACAAACCAAGGAAGCCATAAATTGCTTGTCGTGTCACGCCATAGACCTTGTATGGCGCGACATAGCCCCAACGTGGTGCCCCCAAGTACTTCAAGGCTATATTAGTCTGCACAATCAATTTTATACGAAGACCTAGGACGTGTTGAAGACCTAATTTAGGCTACCATGTAACGACCCGATAGTTTGGGGTGTTGGAAAGTATATTCTTGGGACTCTGTTCCGTAAATTTACGAAGTTAGTTGTGTAGTTAATTAGGTTTCGGTTAAGTGAATTTACTTGAATTAAAAGTAATTAGGTATAAGGACTAAATCGCATTTCAGTTAAAAGTTAAATTATAAATTAAAAATTAATTAAAGGGCCAATGTAGTAATTATACCTATATATATGTATAGTGGACGGCATATGTTATAAATATATGTTATATATATTATGAATTATAAAATGAAATTTATACGTATAATGGTTATAATTATTAAAAGTAAAAGTAAGTATATGTATTATAATAAATAATATGATAAATAAATATTAAGTATAATAAAATAAAATAGAAAAGAAAGAAAGAAAGAAAAAAAGAAAAAAAGAAAGAAAAAAGAGAAAGTCACGGCCTAGGGAATTTTAGGGTTCAAACTTCAATTGGTTAGTCAATTTAGTCCATTTTCTTGTAATTTTTATATTTTTAGAATCCTGATACTTAGGGCTATCTGACCCATGTTGTAATTTTAACATTGATTAAGATTTTAAATGTTGTAAATGTTAAATAGTTTTAGTATTAGAGATTAAATTGATAGATTTTTAAACTAGAAATGGAAAAGGATTAAATTGTAGAACAAATTGTAAATTTTGAGTAATATGGACTAAATTGTGAAAAATTCAAAATTTAGGGGTTTAATTAAAAATAAGGATTTAAATTTAGTTAAAGTGAAATTTGTATAAATATATAGAATTAATTGTAAAGAATAAAAATTAGTCTCGGTTTAGCGACTAAATTGGAATTTAAGCAAATATTGAGTAAAAATTGAGTTGAGTTGTATTGATGAATTTTAATTGTTTTAATTTCGCAGCTAATGTCGTACCGGAATCCTCGACTAAAAAGAGGAAGGATAAAATCGAAGTTGAATAGCTCGGAATCCACAATTTGTATTTCTATAAATCCGAACCTAGTTGTCAATTATTGTAATTCAATTTAATGCATTTGGTAAGTGTGTGAGGTAAGTATTTGGCATTTTGATAGTTGATTGAAATGGATTGAATTGGTACATACATTATGAATGTATTGATTATTTGAATTGAAATAAATATATGTACAAATATGTGAATTGGGTATTGGTTGCATTTGAAATGTGAAATTAAATCTTATTAACTGTATTAGGCTGAGTTGGATATAGATGGCATGCCATAGGATAGGAAGAGTTAAAGGATTTCTTCGGCTTCGAGTTGATGAGGCATTGGGTGCCAATTTACTTCGGTTTAACCGATGAGACACTGGATGTCAATTTATATAACGCTGGGCGCAGTTATTACTTCGGATTTATTCGATGAGGCACTGAGTGCCAAACTGGTGTGTTGGTTGGATCCTTGTATCCGTTTGAATCTGAGTCGTGTTAATAGGGGTAATTAAATAACAAATTCTGTGATCGATATTGAAATGACAAAATATGTGAATTGAAAATGGAAAAGTGAATTGATATATGAAAGGTGAAAAAGTTGTGATTATAAATGAGATATATGAGTAATGTACTCATTGATTGAATATAGTTGAATTATGCAATTGTAACGCCCAAAAAAAATCTCGAATTTCTTTTTGTGTGATTTTTATATGAATATGTGCTTAGTAGTCTTAGAAAAATATTATTTAGGTGTTAGAGGGCCCATAATAGAGTTTGGGTCCAATCTTAAAAAGGAGAATATTAAATTTATTTTGGAGTTCAATTTTAAGTTTCTAGAAGATTGGTAGTGGCGTGAAGCTGCACTCTGAGAGAGGTGATCAGGAGAGAAAATTTAGGAAAAAGATTAGAGAGTTATCAGGGAGAAAAACGAGGAGATGAGAAGGGGGAAGTGATGGAGCTGAATTGGGAATTAAGGCTATAAATATGTGCCGAATTTGAGATCCTTTCTCATCTTTTCCTCAAATGCCGATTTGTATTTTTTTTCTTCTTCTCTTCTTTCTTCTTTTCTTGCCGAATTCTCTTCTCCTTTTTACCGAAAATCCATAGAGTTGTGTTTTTTTCTCTACAAAATCTGAACACCATATCTAATTTCTTAAAAGCCAAATACCCACATCCTCTTACCGATTTCTTTTGTTTTCTTTCATCATAAACTTGTTTTTGTAATTTGCAACCCTTAATCAAATGGTTAAAAGCCGATTGCACACTCAGTAGATATCTAGGCTGCGAGATCGGAGACTAGTTTCGGGTTCAAAGATTTCAAGCGGTGTAAGGATTCCTAGCAAGTGATCTAAGAATATTCGGGAATATTTGCTAAGGAAAGGCTAGAAAAGCCGAAGGTACACGGTAAGGTTACGGTAAGGCTTCGGGATTTGATTAAGTTGTAGTTTAAGGTATAGAATTGACTCGAAAGTGGTTTTGATTGTAGGTCGAGGCTGAGGATAGTGTAGTACTGGTCGTCAATCAGGTGTGTACATACACTACGCATACGAAAATCTGCAAAAGTCGAAATCTCGAAATCCCGAATGGGCCTGACGAACTTGTGGGCCCAAAGTGGCAAAAATTGTGATATGAAATTGTATGATGAATTAACATGCATGATTGTATGATTGGATTGTGATCGGGCCTAATGGGCTACATAAGCATGTTTGGGTCTTAGTGGATTTAATGAATATGATTGGGCCTAGTGGGCCTTATGGGATTATAGAAATGCATGCTAGGGTTTTTAATGGACTATAGGCCTAGTTTTGATCTCTCAAAGTTTACATAAGACTTTATTAAATAATTAAACAAACCCATGGACAAGTCGCTAGACTAAGGTGTGGCAATGGATGTGTGCATGTCTAGGATTGGATCTAGGAGGAGCTTGGTACTTAAGCGGTCCGAGTGACCCACCTCCTCTTCTCTTGAATCCTACCTGGTGCATAGTGTCCATTCATCTTAGCCGCGAGGACTTGTTGATGGGCCAAAATCCATAATTAAAATCTGTATTATTAGAAAATTACTAAAATACCCTTCTAAGATAAAATTACAAAAATATCCTCCTAGGGTAGAATTACTAAAATACCCCTGTAAGGTAGGATTATTGAAACACCCCTATAGGGTAGAATTACTGAGACACCCTTGTAGGGTAGAAATTACCAAAATACCCCTGGGTAGTGAAATGACTAAAATACCCCTATGTGTTATGAGTATGACTGGTGTATGTTGTATGTGACGATGATGCATTCATGATATATTATGTTGCATGTGGGCTGGGTTTTGATTGGAGGAAGTGTATATGAGGGTCGCACGGTCGCTTGACGACTGTGGATCCAACGAAGGCTTTTGAGCCACGAGCAGCTCTGCTGCAACGATAAGTAGTGCCGTAACCTGTGCTATAACGAAGGCTTTTGAGCCACGAGTAGCTCTGCTGCAACGTGAGTAGTGCCGCAACCGGTGTCACAACGGGCATATAAGGATGGGTGGGTCGAGTATCTCCCCACAAGAGTGTAGGGTTGGAAGGGGGTGTACAGGGTTGGTTATGGGTAACTGCATATGGCATGAACATCTTGATATTTGAATGTAGGCTCGGGCCTAACCGAGGCTATCTGGGCTAAGGCCTAGAGGCCACCGATATTGCTAGGGCTTAGGCCCAATGTGATTTTTGCATATTGATTTGATTGCCAAGGGTTGTACACACTAAGTTTCGAAACTCACACCCTTATTATTAATATTTCAAGTGATCCACAATAGACGGCTCGACGCGGGAGAGGACTCGGAGATAGCCACACTACAAGTTACTTAGGAATTTTAAATATAAATTTATTAAGTGTTTTATGATAATTTTTTTCCACTTTGATGTAATAAGGCTATGTAACTCCGATTTCACTTTTTACTTAGGGATTTATTTAGTTACTATTATATTTAATAAATATGGTTTTTCCTAAATATTTGTTTAATTAAATTCTTCGATTTTTAACTAAGTAAATTCTTTTCAAGCATATTTCGTTTGAACTAAATTTTAACTAAACCGTTTTCAAAGCAACTCTTCAATGTGATATCGCCAGATTCGGGCCTAACTTCTAAGCTGGGTTTGGGGTGCTACAGCAATTATTAAAATAAAATGTGGTTTGATATGTGAAAAGCTATTTATATAGTAAGTATGAGAATTGGGACATTTGTTAAACAAATGAAATATGATAGCATGTGTAAGTGGAATATAGTATGGAATTATATGCTATTATGTATGAATTCAAAATGTTGGCATATGATAGTTATGATCTTAGTCATTAATATGTGTTTATATTTCAATTATGCATTTTGTACTCTCTTGTCTTTAAATATTCAGATTATAGAAATATCACTGAGTTTTACTCAGTGTATGGTTTTTGTTTTCCGTGCGCAGGTTAGGTACTTCTCTTTTGATCGTCGATTCAGCATCCAGCAACGATCCTGAACTCAAATATGGTGATGTTTATCTTTTGTGTCAGCATGTACCTAGGATATCTAGATGATATTTATTTTGTGGATGGATTGTAAATAAAGCTATAAGTGTAATGTTGGTTGGTATATATATAAACATGTGTTTGTGTTTGAAGCCATAATATGGTATGTTGAGTTGAACTAAGATAGGTTAGGTGTTTGTGAATTTTAGTTGATGTTTAGGTGGTTATGAACTAGGCTAAATGGAGTGATTTTGGTATATTTATAATTTGGATTTGAATGATGCATTGATGATATGTTTTGATGATATAAATGTGGTACCAATGATGGTATATTGGTTAAGCACCTAGGGTGATTGTTTTGGCATGTTTTGAGTGTGTTTGATTGTGTTTTGAATAGGTTAAACGAACGAATTTTAAGTTGCTTAATGTCCAAGCAAGTAGGAAATGGTAAATATGTTATTAATGGCACATTTTAGGTCCACACGGCCAGGCACACGGACATGCGAGGCCATTTTGAAGGGTACACAGCCTAGCACACAGGCGTGTGGCTTGGCCGTGTGACCCAAGTCAGTAAGTTACACGGGCATAGACACGGGCTGGGGTACGGCCATGTGTCCTTCCTTCAAATGCCCGCACGACCAGACACATGGGAGTGTGACTTGGCCGTGTGAACCCTACAGTTAAAATTTTTTAACTTTTTTCTAAAATTTTCAAAGGTTCCCGATTTAGTCCCAAATCGTTTCTAAAGTGATTTTAAGCCCTCAAAGGCTTTAATAAGGGACTCTATGCATGTTAATGACAAGTTATATTGTGGTTTTTAAAATGTTTAGAAATGAATGATTTAGATTACGATTACTCGGTAATACTCCGAAACCCTATTCTGGCGACGGATATAGGTTAGGGGTGTTACAGGCCAACACTCATATAAATAAAACCTAAGGGGTTTGATGTAACAAAGTCGTCTTAGACGCATTTAAAACCCTAGTAATTTATGAGTAGAATTAGTTTAGTTTTCTTTTGCTTTTCATAAACAACTTTGTTTTTCCTTTTGGAATCAGTTTCGATTCAAGAGTTGTCTTATAATATTGAAGTATTTCAGTTATTTCTTCTTCACAAGCGATGATATTTGATTATTCCAATGGAGAGATTCGTTACTCCGTACTCTATTTGACATCAAAACCAAGATTATTCTAATATCTTTTCTTTTTCGATTCAATCGTGTTCTTTATATTTTTGTTCAATTGAGATTAAGATTATGAATAACATAAGTGATAAAATCCCTTAGGGGAGATTAATGAGTGGGGACGTGGTTAATAGAGGATTTAGGGTTTCTCAAGCGGATTAGTTGGTATAGATTACGCATTTCTTAACCCTAGGCTTGACAACTTTGGAAGTTATCATAGGTTAAACGAGACCGAGAGATAAGTTTCACTGAGTAAATCGTAGTTTATTCTGGCTGAGAAAGTGAGATTGAGAGATAAGCGAGTATCAACTAATCAATTACTCAGTTAGAGGTCGGAAGGTAATAGTTGGTTAATTGATTGCTAATCCTCCTTAAAACCCTAATCCAAAGTTAATTACAACCCTTGAAACGAGTTAATCTTCCTGATTTGTTTAATCTATTTAGTTGTTTGTCTAGTTTATTATTGCTTTATTTTATTTATTTAATTTATCATATTCATTTATTTTATGATTTATCGTAATATAAGATTTAATTATTGCTATTTAGACTTATTATTATAAAGAGGTTTTCATTAGATTTATTCCATCCTCTCTTGGATACGATCCTCGAAATATTTCTTGTATTCCGTTGTACACACATATTGTATTACAATTTGACTAGTATACTCGTAAACATCACTGATTTAATTTCTTATTTTTTTTATGTGATATTCTTACTATAAACGATTATACCTTTATAGACAGTTACTTATAACAATTAAAGTACAGTAATATAAAAAATATTAATATACAATTAAAGTAAAAAATCAAAATACTCCTATATGAAAATAAAAATAAGTCAAAATCAAAACCTCCGTGCGAATAAATTAAAATGAAAATGAAAATTAACATGTAAATAAATAAAATCAAAATTAATATACAATAAATTAACATTACTATAAAGTCAATATCAAAATTATGGTTGAATTAAAATTCAACCCAAAAAATCAAAATCAAGTTTAACAATCATGTTAAATATCAAAGTCATTTAATCAATTTTAGTTTATCTGTATTTTGAATTCTTCAATTTTAATATTTATATTTTCTAAATTTTGAAATTTTAATCCTGACCCAAATTGTAGTAGTTAAATTTGTTTTTGTTAAATTTTGCTATGAATTTGTACTATATATAAAATTGTAGATTTAGTCTAAGATCTCCAATAGAATCATTTAATCTCTCTTGAGGCAATTATGAGAGTAATGCCACTGGTAATTATAATTACAATGGGCACTACACAAGCTACGTAACTTGTCTTATTTAGAATTGACAATATTTAGAAACAAAACATTTGGGCTATGATATTTGTTGTTACTTTGGATGTTTGTTGGCCCATCTTTGAGGATCAATAACTTGGATTGACAAATCTTTGCAGATTAAATTGGATCAAGCAATCAGATCCCCTGTTTTAAGGAGACTAAATCGAATGACTTGAAAATCTTATCTTGGAGATCTGTGACTTATCTTAGACTTTATTAGGATATTCTTGATGCTGATCTTATTGTTACTTTGATAGAGTTTGAAATGTAATTGATCAAGTATATTAGTAAGTCGAAATCTCATATATTTCATAAGATTTGTATAGGTTTTGTACAAAGAGTCTAGCACTTATTTTGTTATTTAGGAACTCATTATCGTGAGTACATTTTGCAAGTAAACAAATGAGTCACTTGATTTATAAACTAGGTGTAATGGCCCATTTTCAGTGATATCGGAACAGTAGTATAATACCCTTATACCGTGTTCGACTCAAGGAACCTGATATAGGAATATTACATTCGGTGCCAAAGTAATTCTTGGCTAATCACTAATATACTAGAACATAAAACGGACAAATAATAAATTTAAATAATTTATAATTTAGTCATTACTACTACTTGATACATGATTTTTTTTCCTAAGTACATGCTATTCTATTCTAAACTTTAAAACGTACCCTCTTGTTGCTTGAAGATGTGATGAGATGAAAGCTTATAATCTCAAATACAACTCTTCAAAGTTTCTGTACCTAATCTGCGCACGGAAACAAATCGTAGCTGAGTATACAACTATTGGTATTACTATAATTCAAATACTTAAAGTAAAAACAATAAATTTGCACAATTTACCTTATCACTATTTCACTTTCAATAAATCATTCACACATTTAAAACTTTAAATTTTCTTAATAATATGAATCTTAAATAGTTTTTCTTCATTTTAATTTATATATCTTTTTACTATTTCCATATTCATTTCATGCATTTCATTAATAACCATTTCATAAAATCATTATTTCATATATTTTATTTCTATATCCTAATTCAATAACTTATTCTATTTCATATATAAAACCTTACAACATTAGTCTTTCAATAATTATTTAAACCAACATTTTTCAATTAAAATAATTATAATTAATTCATAAGATTAAATTCAATTAACTCATACACTATTTCATTATTTCCAATTCATTCTATTTTCACTTCTTATTTTGATATCTCAATTTCAATTCACATTTCAATTCATAATTTCACTTTCTCATACTTTCAATAGTTCAATCGATCAATTCATGCGATTTTCTCATTTCATTTATTCAACTGATTTCAATATCAATAATTCGATATTTTAGCAAATTCATGAACCTAAAGTTCATGCTTCAAATCTCACATTTCAATTCAACTCACATTTCAACTCATAATTTCTTTATCATATTTTCAATAGTACGATCAATCAAATTTATTTAATTTTTCTCATTTCAGTTATTCACCTTATTAACAAACTCGGACTTTGACGGATACACGGATTCCAACCCAAACACACCAGTACGGCACATTGTGCCTAAAACGGTACATAGTACCTGATCAGTATACGACATATAAGTGCCTGAAGCAACACACGAGGTGCCTGATACGACACACGAGGTGCCTGAAATACGACACATAAAGTGCCTGATATATGACACATAAAGTGCCTGATCGGCAAAGCCGATAAATCCCGCACTCTTTCAAATCCTATGGCATGCCAACTATATCCGACTTAGACCGACTAGTTAATAAGGTATTCAAATCACTTCTCTATTTCAAATTCACTTTCAATTCAATCACGATTCAATTCAATTTCACTTTTCCACTTCTTAATCAATATACAATTCAATACCAATACATATTTCAAATAATAACATATAACCATACTTTGATTCAATTCAATCCACTTTTCAATCAATACACAATTCACATATTCACCATATTTATAATTTAATTCACTTTTATTCAATTCATATTTTTGATTCATTTTCCAATCAAGTTCAAATCACTAATCACTTTTCAATTAATATACATTTCAAATAATCACATATTTTCTTCAATCAATTCATTTTGATTCAATTCAAATCACTTTTAATTTCCAATCAATATACCTTCAAATATTCACACAATTCATAATTCAATTATTTAATTTAAATCACTTTTAATTTCCAATTTGTTCACATTCAATTTCAATAGCCATAAATGCTTTTAAATCAATTCCATTCAAATCAATATCACTATTTCAATTACTTAGCTAATTTTATCTACCTTACATTTAATTAAAATATAACAATTAATAATAAATAGATTTGAATTATACTAATACAAACCCGGATTTGTTCGGTTACTCCTCGACAACTTTTTCTTTTCCTTTCGATGCCGATGCCTCAGGTTCCTTGTTAGCTACGAAAATAATAATAATTTTCACTATCAATTACAACGTTAAATTATGACAAATAATTGAATTTTTATTCAATTCCTACTTATTCCCAATTTAATCCTTACTAAATTCACTTACTTTTCTAACTCAATTCATTCTTTTCTTCTACTTAATTGCTTGCTATATTCAACTCAACTATTCAATATTCGCAATAAAACCCTAATCTAAAGCTTCTTTCAATTTAATCCCTCTATCACAAAATTTAGAGCTTCTTTTACAATTTAATCCCTTTATCACTTCTAACTTGAAATTCATTTAATTAAACCCCCAATTCATATTTTTGTTCAATATGAACTATATTTGAAAACCCATGAACTTCCAAAATATTAACTTAATTTCATCAAAACCTTGTTTTAAGACTTCTAAAACATAAAAATTAAGTAAAAAGGACTTAAATTGACTTACCTTTTAAAGCTTAAAGCTTCAAATCCCTAATTTTTCCTTTTTCTTTCTTTGTTTGTTTTTCTTTTACGTGTTATATATATATATATATATATATATATTCCTTTATTTTTATTCTTTATTTCTTTTTCTATTTACTTTATTTATTTTGTAATTAATTAATTAATAATTATATAATATCTATTTAATAACCAATGTGTATTTTACAATTATACATACAAATATTTTGACACTTGTATAATATCATAATCATCCATTTGTCTTCTTTTATTTATTTATCAACAAAAAAAATCTTATAATATAATTATTTTATTAATTAACTTAATATATTATAATATATTAACATTAAATATCTTTTATATAATTAATCATATACATACAAATGTACACATCTTTTTTTCACTACATTTGTACACTATCAATACCATACAATTGTCATACTTTCAATTTATTTACTAATAAAAATCTCCTTTTATAATTATTTAATTGGTAATTATCTTTTACTTAATTTTCAAGTAAATAAATATAATACAAATGTATATATTCACATTATTACAAGTGTTACTATCTAATTTGTTCATTACACAAAAATCTCACAATTTAATTATTTTATCTAATAAATATTTTTTACTAATTAAGTAAAAATGTCAGAAATATATATATTTCTATTAATACACTTGTATTAAATCACTATCATACATTTGTCTTTATTTAACTTATTTCATAATATAATAATAATTAATAAATATCTTTTACTTATTATTTAAAAAATACAAATATTTTAAAAGTGTATTTTCATGTATTTTACACATGTTTATTATCATTACCATACATTTGTCACTATTTTAATTTATTTAATAATAATTTAAATATAAAACCATAATAATATTTATATATGATATATATAATCTAAGAAAAATCTTATATTTTCTTCCCATTTGCCGCCTCACCTAATGAAATAAGCATAATTCCCATTTAATCCCCTTTATTTTATTTTAATCTATAATTAAACTTTTACCCTTTATTCAATTTAGTCTTTTTCCTAATTTTTCCTAATTAAGTTATATTCACCTAATTAAAGCCTAATTAAACACACTACTAGACTCATAAATGTTCCTAATAATTATTTACGAACTCAGTTTACTAAGACGGAGGCCCGATAATGTACTTTTTTCGATACCCGTGAATTTTGGGTCATTCCAAGTAGTTTCAGGACCACAAATTCGAGCTAAAAAGAAAATTTATTTTAATATTATTACATGGTCTATATTATGATATGAAGGTTGCATGAAAATACTAATAGGAAAATTTTACTGACTTAGTGGTTAATTAGAAAAAGGACCAAATTGCATAAAATGTAGAAGTTGAGTTCTAAAATCTAAAAGGGATCAAATTAATAGCTATGGAACTCAAAATAAGAGGTCCTTAAATGTTAATTAGACCATCAATTAAAAGATCAAAAATATATTTGGTGATTCATCCATGGAATTTGAGAAAAAGAAAAGGATTAAATTGGAATTTAGTAAAAATTAAAAGATGATAATTAGTTAATTGGAAAATATCATCTTATTTTCCATCGTCTTCTTCCTCAATTACATGGAAACCCTAGGAGAGAGGAAACAAACTTTCTTGGCATAAATTGGTAAGTTTTAATGTCCTGTTTTTAGTAATTTTTATATTTTTGAAATCGGAATAGTGAAATCTTTCTAAGTTGGGATTTAATTTGAAAAGTTATCAAAGTATGGAAATTGTAATATGGATGAATATGCTGAAAATTGAAAATTTATGGTTGAAAATTAAAGGTTGTTAGTAGATAAACAACTTTTACAAAGTGATTTTAGATGAAATTGTGAATTATGGACCAAATTGTAAACTTGTGAAATTCAAAGGAAAATTCTAATTTTTGTGAAATATATGTGCTGTAACTATTACATGGAATTTTCGGCTAGGCTTGAAAAGAGGATTAAATTGCATGAATTTCATTTTTCGAGCCTAGGGATGGAATTAGAATTAATGAAAAGTTTAGGGGCAAAATAGTAATTTTACCTAAGAAGTAAAATTGAACTCAATTGAATATGAAATGAATGGAATTGATGATTAAATTCATTTATATAGATCCGGACGACTCAAATACGAGGTTAGATTGGGGTAAGGAAAAAGCCTCGGATTAGTAGATTTATAAACAAAAAGTATCAAGGTAAGTTCATCGAACCCTATGTATTGATTTGATAGTTAGGGTGTTCATCAAGGATCATGGAGAGGGAATATATGTCCTAAATAGTTGATTTGACTGTGATAGGTGTTGGGAGCCCATCTTTATTCTCTTGAAAAGAACAATTGGATGGTTGTGAGCGGTTGTTTCCCCCGACAAAGGTGGGGCTGGGTGTGAAGCGGTAGTGGGTTTTCCAAGGTGTCTGAAAAGAGTCTATATGGGTGGCTGTGTTTCTCTAAGTCTGTCTTAGACTCTGAGTTTTGTGGAAAGAGCTCTGAAAAAGGTTGTAGGTCTTGCAATTTTCTTGTGTTTCTTTATTATTTTGCTTTTTATTTTTTTTTCTACGTTGGTGCATGTTTTTGTACGTTTTTCTTTTGCATGCAAATATCCAAGTTGCGTTGCATGCTATAGTTTTTTTATGATAATTCTTTCTTTGACTTTCTATGATTAATTTTATTATAGGCTGATTGCTTTGGTTTTGTCGTCTCTTGGGGTTCTTTTTTCATTTTTTGTAGTTTTGGTAAGATTTTAGGTTTTTGATATTATTTTTTTAAAGCTATTGTGGGTTTATTGTAAGGTTTTTTTCTGAGTTTTTTTTAAGTTTTTAGATATAGTCTGGAAGTTTATCCGTTTTTGTAGTGTGTGTTTTCTAGTTTATTTTGTTGCTTTGTTTTCTTTATTTTGCTTTCTTGTAGGAGCTTGCTTGATTTTGGTGTTCAATGGAGGTTTTATTTCTTGTTGTGGTTTTATTTGGAGGCAAATATGGAAGATGATCTAAGTTCTTTGCTGGCAAATCTAAAATTTTCAGAGGAAGAAGAGTTGAGGGTTGTTAATTTGAAGGAGGACTCGTACAAATCCAAATGTTTCGTGTATTGGGCCATTGGAAAATTGATGACGAAGGAGAAAGTTAATAAATAGGCTATGTATCATGTTTTTAAATCTTTATGGTTTACGAAAGAGGAAGTAAATTTTGTGTCCCTTAAAGAAGGAATTATCTTGGTAAAATTTAGTAATGAAGAAGATAGGAAGAGAATTCTAAACCTCTCCCCTTGGCTGTTTGACCAGTGTTTGTTTAATATGGTTCCTTATGTTAAAAACAAAAAAAATAGAGGAACACAACTTTAATCTCTCACCTTTCTGGGTCCGTATCTCGAATATACCAATGGAGTTAATGATAGGAAAATGGCTATGGAAGTAGGTAGCTGGTAGGGGAAGTGTTAGCCATAGACTGGCGAGATAGAGATGGTGGTTGGACAGAATATATGCGTATTAGAATTATTATTGACATCCATAAACCATTGCGAAGGGTTGTTCATTATATTGACAAAGAAGGAATGGAGTTAATTTGTGCTATTTGGTATGAGCAGCTGCCTAAGTTTTGTTATATATGCGGCCTGATAGGACATAAGACTCAAAAATATGTAAAGGATGAGGCTTACAGTAAGATCGAAAAGGCTGAATTTCAATATGGTAACTGGTTAAAAGCGTCTATAGGAGTTATAAACCAAAACACGGGGTTATGGCGAAATGTAATAGAAATGATCAATATGATAATGAGGCTGAAAGTGAGGTGTTAGGGAAGAAATATGGGGGTTCTGAAAAATGTGTCAAATGTTCAAGTGGAAACGGAACGAGTCAAAAATATAGATGACGAGTCAGAATCGAGCACACAACATGAAAAACAGGCTCTGAAAATATACCGCGACGGAATAAGGAAAATGAAGGCAAAAAGAAAGAGAGTTAGAGGGAGTAATGGGGAGTTTCCTGAAGAAAGTCCAAGTCGATTAGTTAGGAGGAAATTGCTGGAGTGTTCGACACCATCAAAGGCAGCGACTGGTGAACAGCGCTACCAGGATCAATGAAGTTTTTAAGTTGGAATTGTTGTGGGTTGGGGTTACATGCGACAATTCAGGAACTTAAGCAACTTATAGTTGCTAACAGCCCCGGCATTATCTTTTTATGTAAGACTAAAATGAATGCTATAGAATTTCAAAAGGCTCAAATAAGGTACAGGATTCAGAACGGATTGGTAGTTAATGCTGAAGGTCGTAGGGGGTCTTGCAATGATGTGGAAGGATGAGGTTGACCTTACCATGCAAACTTACTCCAAGCATCATATTGATTCAATTGTCAAGCTGGAAAGAAATAGTAATATTCAGGTTACTTGTTTTTATGGGCACACCAATCCAAATGAGAGGAGTCGCTCTTGAGATATTCTTCGTAGAGTGAGAGATGCGGTCAAAGAGGAGTAGGTGGTGGGCAGGGATTTTAATGTGATGCTAAATGATGTAGAGAAGAATGGTGGTCGTAGGATCGTAAGGGCGCATATCAACAAGTTCAGAGATGTATTGGATGATTTGGCCCTTGTGGATATTAAGCCGGACCGTGGGTGGTTCACATAGGTTAATAATAGGGAGGGCGATAAGCTGATCAAGGAGAGGCTTGATAGATTCTTCATATTGGTTTTTACTGTGAGGCAAACCCAGTCGGATCATGATGCTATTTTATTTGATTTGTATGGTCGTATACCTAGTAGTAATCCCATTGATACTCGGTTGCGATTTTGTTATGAGGAATGTTGGGTGAAGGAAAATGATGGTAAGAGAATTATAAATAATGCTTAGAGTGGTGAAGTAAGTAACTACGGTAACAAACTGGATAGGGTTCGTGAGTTCTTTGGACCTTGGCAGCATAATAAATAGTGGAAAATGAAGAGAGATTTTCGTAGATGAGAGGAAACTATTAACAGAATCATCGACTCATCAAATAGGGGGACAGTGTGAAGAGATTAAAGAAGGTGCGATGCAAACTAGATTATATCTATGCTAGGGAGGAGAAATATTGGGCTAAAAGATCTAGGACCCAATGGCTCAAGGAAGGAGATAGAAACACTAAGTACTTTTATGCAAAAGCAACGGGCAGATTAAAGAAGAATAGGATTGAGAAACTAAAAGATGGTCATGGTAATTGGGTTACTAATAACAAGGATATTTGTAATGTTGCAAAAAACTATTTCTGGAATCTCTTTTAGTCTAATGGCAATGATACCAACTATCATGAGTTGGATTATATCAGTGATTGCATTATTAGGGAAAAGAATGAGTGGCTTACAAGGGTGTACACTGAGAGTGGAATTCTTTAAGCCATCAAACAGATGGAACCTAATAAAGCTCTTAGCATTGATGGTCTCTCTAGTAGCTCTTTTAATCAGCATTGGGATATTGTTGGAACGGACACCATGAGGTTTTGTTTGAATGCGCTTAATGGACAGGAGAATATTTCTTTGTTTAATGAAACTATTATTATTTTAATTCCTAAAATTAAAGTTGTAGCAGCCCAAATTAGGGCTTAGTCAAAATAGTAGTTTCGAGACCACAAATTCGATGTAAAATTAAATATTTCGTAGTTATTTTTTAAGTTTATGACATGATTGCATGATAGTGAGAAAATTCGATGAAGGAATTTTTATGAAATAATGATTAATTTGTCATTTAGGACTAAATTGTAAACATTGCAAAATATGAGTTTCTAGAAGTTTTAAGGATGAATTGGCATTATAAAAATTATTAGAGGTCCTTATTTAGCAATTAAACCATTTATTAGCATGATGGACAAAAATGCCCATGGAAGGAAAATTTTTTAAAGAAAGGGTATAAGAGCATTTTGGTCATTTGGATAATTAATGAAATAAAAAGGGAAAAAGAAGCAAAAATCTTGTCCATCTTCTCCATGCTTGTGCTGAAATTTCAAGGGACTCCATAGCTAGGGTTTTGACATTTTCAAGCTCACTAGTAAGTGCAATTTAGCCTCATTTTTAATTCTCTTCGTATTTTTGAAATCATCGTAGCTTTATCTAGTTATTTCTACCACCAATTTGAGTTAGGGTTTATGATAAAAAATATACCCATACATGACATGCATGTATTTTGATATCTACTAGTAGAATATGAAAGTTTAAAGTATAGTAAACATCTTTTTCCAAGTGATTTTTCATGAAAAACCTTTATAGGGACCAAATTGCAAATGTGATAAAATGTGTAGTAAAAGTGAAAATTTATGAAAAATAAGGGTTGTTATGACCACATGAAAGGTTCGGCTAGGCTTGGGTAATTAAGAAAATAAGTGCATTTCATTTTACGAGCCTAGGGACCATTTTGCAAATATGTAAAAGTTTAGGGACAAATTTAGAATTTTTTCCAAAGTATAGATTATGGCATAATTAGCCAATGTGATTACTAAATAAGTGAAATTCATCATTTTAGATCAAGAAACACGAAACCCGGACCGAAACTGAGGAAAAAGCAATGTGGTGGATTAAATCGAACATTCACCCATATTTTGGACCGAAGTAAGTTGTATGTAATAAATGAGCGTTATGAATTATGAAAATTTATTGTGATGTTATTCTATAAAGTTCATATTATTTTCATGAGATTTATTGATATGATTTCTATAGAGAAATGATGATGCTATTATAGAGAAATCCTGGTTAAATTTTAAAGAATACGAGGGATACCGTAGTCATGACATGAAAATTTGTCGGTCTCGTGTAAAACCATGCTTGGGACATAGCATTGGCACCAAAATGAGATCCCATGTAATATCATGTTCGGGACATGGCATTGGCATCGACATGTGGTCCCGTATAAGACCATGTCTGGGACATGGCATCGACATCGATATGAGATCCCGTGTAAGACCATATCTGTGATATGGCTTCGGCATCGACTTGAGATCCCATGTAACCATATCTGGGATATGACTTTGGCATCTTACCATGAGAATGACATTACGGGTATCCTTCGACATTCTAAGTAATTTAACGGGAAAAGTATTCAAGTTGATGAATTTAACGAGAAAGACTAAAGTTTTGTGATGAGTGGTGCAGGTGTATATGATTAAGTTACGAGAACATGAACGCATAATAATATAAGTATGATGATGAGAAAAGCATGAGTAAGAATACGAAATGCTATGAACATGTTGGTAAGAAAGAGTAAGAGTAAGCCATGTTATTGTGTAAAGAATTTCCATGACATTTCATGATACCTTATTTGGATGTTTATTCCATGATTGATGTTCCTATTTTATTTCATGCAACTTACTAAGTAATTATGCTTACTCCCTTTCTTTTCCCTTTTTATTGTAGTCTTGCCAAGCTAGCTCGAGGATCGTTAAAAGTCGAAGCTCGAAGCCACACTATTAAGCCATCCATTTTGGTATAGTATAGTTTAGTTATTTGAGTATGGCATGTATAGAAAACTTTGTCATTTTGGTATGTGTCATTTTGGGTAGCCAAATGTGTTGGCTATTAATATTACTCAAGTCATGTTGTAATGGCCTTTGGAAATGGGCTAATATTGTTTAAGTTAAATTTATGCAATGTTGATGAAGTTTATGAAAGTGCAAGTTTGCATGTTTAAGTAGAGTTGTGATTGTTGAGAATGAAATGCTTGGTGTCATGTGAATGCCTTAATTGTGGGTATTTAGAAGTGTATTTATGCCATGATATGTGATATTGAGATTGGTCTTGTGGTTGGTTAAGTTTCACGGTGGCAAAGGGCTTGGAAAATAGCCTATAATTGTCCACACAGGTAGACACATGGGCATGTGCCTAGGCCGTTGTGACACACGGTCAGCCCCATGGGCGTGTTGATAGGCCGTGTGTTCCCGGCACCTAAATTATGAAAAACAGAATGCCCAGTAGTAAACACATGGGCAAAGACACGGCTGTGTGTCTCAACCGTGTGGAAGGCATGGCCTAGCACACGGGTGTGTAGCTTGGCCGTGTGAACTAAATTGCATGCTAATGTCATAAACAGAATGTCTAATTTTTCACACACGAGCTAAGGCATGGGCGTGTTAAGGCCGTGTGAAGGACACGGGCCAGGGACACGGGCGTGTGCTAGGCTGTGTGAAAGCCCCTGTAGGTTCGAAATAAAAAATAAATTCAACACGGGCTAGGGACATGGGCGTGTGTGACCACACAGCCTACTCACACGGGCGTGTCTCGTTTCACACAGGCGTGTGGCCCTATTTTGAGCAAAAATTTTCTAAGTGCACGAAAGTTTCCGATTTGGTTCCAAACCTTTCCCGATCTATGTTTTGGGCCCCGTAGGCCCATGATAAGGATATTAAGAGAATGTATGAAAAGTTTTTAAATAGAAATGAAATTTTGTAGCTCGAGTTTATATGTTTAAGAATGTTTAAGCAAGATAATGCCTCGTAACCCGTCCTAGCGCCGGACTCGGGTAAGGGGTGTTACAAAAGCCCTTGCGATATAACTACTTTCCATCCTATAAGTTTGTGCAAGTATATCTACAAGATTATTGCAAATGTGTTAGCTAACTAATTAAAAGCCATCCTTCCCGATTGTATAAGTCAAAATCAAAGCGCTTTCGTCCCGAGGAGAATAATTCATGACAATATATTAATCGCTCATGAGCTTCTTTATTATCTTCAAAGTTCTAGAAACGGCCCTAATAAAAGATGTGTCATCAAACTTGACATGAGTAAAGCATATGATCGAGTGGAGTGGAATTTCATTGAGGCTGTCATGCAGAAAATGGGTTTTGAAAAATGATGGACAGACAAAATTATAGGTTGTGTTTGTTCTGTTAAGTACTTAATAAAGTGCAGTAATATTTTATCGGAGACTATTATTCCTGAGAGGGGCCTTCGTCAAGGGGATCCTTTATCTCTGTATTTGTTCTTGTTCTATATGGAAGCGTTCTCGAGGATGCTTACTCAAGCTCAAAACAATAATGTGCTTAGAGGCATCCGAGCTAGTAGAAATGGTCTGAGGATAAATAATTTATTTTTTTTACTGATGATGCACTCCTTTTTATTCGGAACAAAAAGTGTGATGTTGACTGTTTTATTAACATTCTTAGAAATTTTATCTATGCTTCTGGTCAAGAAATAAATTTCAAAAAATCGATGGTTCTTTTCTGCCCTAACACCCCGAGGGATCAAAAAAGTTTTTTTGGTAACCTCTTTAGTATGAAAGTTGTGGAGAAGTTAGATAAATATTTAGGCCTGCCTATTCCTATAGGTAAAAAGAAAAAAGAAGCTTTCATTGAAGTTACTAATAGATTTTCTTAGAGGATTAACAGTTGGACTAAAATATTACTTTCATATGGAGGCAAAGAGGTTTTTATTAAGGCAAATTTACAATCTATCCTAACATACGCGTTGTCTATTTTCTTGGCTTCTAAGGGTGTGATCCAGGATTTTCAAACAAAAATTAACAAAACTTGGTGGTCTGGGAGCGATAGAGGAAAATATTGATCGATGCTCCCTTGGAAGAATTTGTGTCAACCTAAAGGGATGGGGGCTATTGGTATTCAGGATATGCGTCTTTTCAACATTGCGCTTTTAGGTCGTCAAGTATGGAGACTCGTCAACAACAAAGAGTCCATTTGTTTTAAAGTTTTGTCATCCAAATACTTCCCTGATGATAATATCTTTAAAGCCAAACGCATGGATAAAGCCTTGCTCACTTGGTTGAGTATAGCAGCTGCTACAGAGATGCTGAAAAATGGGTTCGACTTGCAAGTTGGAAATGGTGATTCTATTAATATTTGGGTTGATAATTAGGGAATAGAAGACTTAAATGGTAAAACCATTAACTCTAATATGAGTAACTCTGAAGCCAATAGTGTTAGAGATCTTTAGATGGAGAATGAAAGAAAATGAGATATAGATAAAGTCTATTCGATGTACGGGAAAGATTGGGGTGATAGAATTTGCAATTTACCCATTGGAAATGAGGACCAAGGAGGCAAAATTGTGTGGTTCGACAACCCCCATGGATGTTTCACATCAAAATCAGCTTATTCATGGCTTCTCCTAAAAGAAATGGGATTCGGTCTGCACAGGTTCTACTGGAAGTCTATTTGAAAGCTTGGTACTCTTAGTAAAATTTGGGTTTTTGCTTGGAGAGTGAGTTATGAGATCTTTCCAACGAACGTCAAAATTTATTCCATCAGAAATGGTTTTAACTAAAGTTGTCCTAGATGTGGAGCCCCGAATGAAACCCTTTTGCATGCTCTTAGAGACTGCCCTACTTCTCGTGAAGTTCTATCCCTAGGAAGGTGGGATATGAGCATAACAATGAAACAGTATGACTGTTGTGTTCATTGGCTTGAGAACATGATACGAATTTTGGACAAAAGAGTAATGGTCGATTTGTTTACCACTTTATAGAATTGCTGGAATAACAAGAACAACTTCATTTTCAAAGGGAAAGAAGACAATGTGCAAACTATTTAGGAGAGGGCCAGCAATCTTGGTAAAGAGTTCTGAATTTATAATTTGTTAAATACTCTTATGCTATCCCAGAATGAAGTAAATAAGAAGTGGGAAAAACCTCCTAGAGGCTTTGTTAAAATAAACTTTGACGCTATTGTTAATGAGAACAGAATAGGGTACGAGATTATTATTAGAGATGATGATGGTTTTGTGCTTGGGGGAGGCGTTGTTTTCACGGACACAAGAATGTCAGTTTAGGAGGCGGAATGTATTGCGTTTGAAAGAAGCATTGAGCTGGCTGGTTACCTCAACATTAATGATGATGTGCTGTTTGAAACTGACCATGCGAGCCTTGTTAATATTATGAATAGTTGCAGTACGGATGTTACTATTATCGACACCAGAATCAATGCCTGTGGAGCTGCTTTCCACAAGTTTAAATTGGCAAAATTAATTTGGTCAAACTGGTCTTGTACTAAAGTTGCTGATTTTATCTGCACTAAGATGTGTAAAGAAGCTAAAATATGGCTTTTTGACATGGTTTATCTTAAGGATATTCATAAAGTTGTAATCAGTGATGTTACTTAATAAATTGTGTTGTCCTTTATGGTCTTTGTTTTGTTCAAAAAAAAAGTATCAAGGTATCAAGGTAAGTTTGTGTAACTTATCATTAAATTTTGAAATGCTTGAAAGAAATGTTACATGATACAAATGTTAATTGGATGTTCAATGTATAGAATATGAGGAAATGTTTGAAATTTCTTAAGAAAAGAGATAAGTCCCGGTTGAAATAATGGAATTTCGATGGATTAATTGTAAAGGGGTGATTTCTACATGTGTTGCTGAAAGGATTTAGCCCGGACGGGTAATTCTGATATAAGCCCTCTTGAGCATAAGTTAAAGATTGGATTTAGCCCGAATGGGTAATCCAGAATAAGCTTTATAAAGTAATTGTCACTGAAAGGATTTAGCCTAGATTGGTAATCCTAATAAAACTCTTTGAGCATATGTTACAGAGGATTTAGCCTGGACTGGTAATCTTGCTGTATAAGATATGGCTCGAGAGTAAGCTCTCTGATATGTGTGAAAATGAATTAGCGGATTATGGATTTGTACACTTTAAGTGTACCACATGAAAGTATCCATCGATATTCAGATAAATTCAACGGGCAAAAATCTTGAAAAGGGGTAAATAGAACTTGAATGATTTGGTCTTGAAATTGTACAAGTGACATAGAAGTAATAAGCACATAGAAATCTTGGAATGATGAGCTCATCTATGTAACGGTATTATATGAAATTATTTGACTAACTTAAAGTGTTGAAGTGATGCATGATAGGATAATAATCTATTTTCTTGGATGCATGTATACTTGATTAAATGTATTGGAAACATGTGGTAAGATATATTTCTTGTTACATGAACTTACTAAGCACCAAGTGCGTACTCTGTTTTATTTTCCCTGTTTTATAGTGTTCGGAAGCTCGTAGATGTTGGAGACGGTCGGAGCAATATCACACTATACTTCAGCTGTTTTTGGTATAGATATAGATCTTATTTTAGCATGATGACCTGTATAGACTATTAAGGCTAAAATGTGTGTTAAAATGGATGAATAGAAGCTAGCCATTGGAATGGCTAGTGATGATATAATTTTGATATGTTTATAAAGTTGAATTATAGATATACATGTATGCTTGATGTGAATTAAATTGATGAGATTTAAACATGCAAGTTAAAGAGGTAAGAGTTGTACTAATTGTACATATGAAAATATGATATATTGTATGATGAAATTGGTTGAGAAATCATGTTTGAGTTGGGTGGTTGGTGTTGGTAAAGTTTTGTGTAAGTTTTGGATGAAAATAGGTGAGAAATAAGGCTTGGAAAATAGCCTTATTTTGTCCACACGGGTAGACAAATAGGCGTGTGTCTACCCGTGTGTGACACACAGTCTGATACACGAGCATGTGTCAAAACCCTGTGTCCTCTGCATCTTAGAATTTGAGAAACAGAATGCTCTGAATTGAACACACAGGCAGAGACACGAGCATTTGTCTCAGCCTTGTGAAGCACACGGCCTAGCACACGGGCGTGTATTTTGGCCGTGTGACATCAATTTGTTCATGGTAGCAAGTCAGAGAGTTACCCGGGTTACGGACACGGGTGTGTGAACCCACACGCTCTGACCACACGGACGTGTCCCATACCACACAGGCATGTGACTCTTAATAGTGAGAAAAATTTTAAGATTTTGCGAAAAATTTCTTATGATCCTGATTTAGTCCGACTCGTTTCTAATACATGATTTGGGCCTCAAGGGTCCATTTAAGGGACATTATGATTGATCTCAAAAAATAAATAGTAATTGGCTCGGATTATTTGAAAATGTTCTGTAAACTCCGATAATGCCTTATAAGCCTATTCCGATGACGGATAAATCCTAGAGTTTGAGAAACAAAATACTTCGAATTGAACACACAGGCAAAGACACGAACATGTGTCTCAACCTTGTAAAGCACACGGCCTACCACATAGGCGTGTGTCTTGGCCGTGTGACATCAATTTGTTCATGTTTGCAAGTCAGAGAGTCACACGAGTTAGGGACACGGGCGTGTGAACCCACACGGCCTGACCACAAGGGTGTGTCCCATACCACACGGGCGTGTGACTCTTAATAGTGAGAAAAATTTTGGGATTTTGCGAAAAATTTCTTATGATCCTAATTTAGTCCCAACTCGTTTCTAATACATGTTTTGGGTCTCGAGGGTCCATTTAAGAGACGTTATGATTTATCTCGAAAAATAAATAGTAATTGACTCGAATTATCTGAAAATATTCTGTAAACTTCGGTAATGTCTCATAACCCTGTTCCGGCGATGAATATGGGTTAGGAGTGTTACACTAGGTTTCCAAAGAGAAAACTTAGTAGAAAGAGATCTAGATGTTAAGTGCAAAAGCGAAGTTTTAAAAATAAAATAACTTAATAAATTTAATAACTATTATATAATTTGATAAGGACCAAAATTTCAATAAAAAGAATCTAAACGTATCTCAAAGTGCACTACTTAAAAAAAAAAAAAAACTTATAATTTGTTAGGTAATATAAAATTGAACTGTGGGAACACCCATGACTGGTTTAGCGCTTATAATTTGTTAGGTAATATAAATTTCAATTTTGACAATTGAAGCATTGGAATCCAATCAAACAATTATTTCAATTTATTTTCTTCACTATTATCCAGTACCAAGAGAATTAGAATTACTATCGTAAAAGTTAATAGATGCAGTCATTTAAATTTTATTTATGAAAAGTAAATAAAAAATGGTTAAGTATCTTCATCAAGGAATGAGGCTACACAAGATTTTTTTTCTTCGTGTTAATTATGTTAATAAAATCTGGTTGTTAATAAAATCGGATTGTTTTCTTTATTTCTAGGCAAATAGCTGATGTATATAAAAAATTTAGTGGTTGAAAATTATGAATTTATTTTGTTTAGATTTTTTTTTTAGTTGTTAGTACAAATTTTTAGTTTTCCCTTTTTTTATTATCCTCTTTCAGTAATTTAACAAATTACAGAAGAGTGATTGGGGGGAGAGAACCTTTTTTTTAATTTTTCACTAAAAATATTTTTTTATTTTTAAAAATCTTTTTATATATTTGAATTTTAAAACTTTTTTTTTATTATTTGTAGCTTTATAAAAAATATTCAATTTTATGTATATTTTATTTTTATATATTTATATATTTTAAATTTTTATACAAATTTTAAAATTGTTAAATTTAAAAAAAATATTTTTTTTATAATTTTATATAAAATTAAAGCTAAATTTACTATTATATCAATTAGAGAGGTGCAGCCGTTAGTTATTTTATAATTAGGTTTCTCATCAATGCAATTCTAGCTACACTTTACCATACCCAAAATTGATCATATATAGATTTATATATTTTAAATATTTATAAAAATTTTAAAATCTTTAAATTTTAAAAAGAATTTTGATTTTTTAGAATTTTTTATAAAGAATTAGTGCTAAATTTACTATTATACCAACTAAAAAAGTGTTACTGTTAATTACTTTATAATTAGGTTACTCATCAATGCAATTCTAGCTACGCTTTATGATGCTCAAAATTGATCACACAATTTAAATTTATATATTTCTATATTTTAAATTTCTATACAAATTTTAGAAACTTTAAATTTTAAAAAGAATTTTGATTTTATATATAATAGAATCGGAGTTAAATTTACTATTATACCAATTAGAAAAGTGCTGATCTTAGTTACTTTAAAAAAGCAATCCCAAGATGTCTGTCTTATGACACGATCTCTGTCTGTCTCATGACACGTTTTTTTCAATTCTTTCTTTTTGATTCTATTTTATTTGTTTCTCTATTGTTCTTTTTTCGGTCGATTTTATTTGGTTTCTATTTTCTCTTGTGCGATTTTGGAATGGAAGAAGAATTAGCAAATATGAGATTATTGGATGAAGAAGATGAGGCGTTCCAAGAGGATGCAGTGGTTGTGGATTGGAGCTATCAATTATGTTTGGTGGGATGATGTCTCACAGACAGTGTTGTCCACTTTCCCTCGTTACGCAAATTTATGGCTGATTTGTGGCACCCAATTAGAGGTATATGCATCACGGATCTAGGAGACAAAAGGTATATTTTCAGTTTTTCCATGAGGTTGATATGCAACAGGTACTTTCTGGTACACCTTGGTTCTTCAACAACCATTTGCTTATCCTGCTCCGTCAAACATATTATTAAATTTTGCTAAAATCTGGATTCAAATCCACGATTTGCCTCTAGGGTTAATGATTGAAACAATGGCTAAACAGTTTGGTGATTTTTTGGGAAAGTTTCTAGAATATGATTCATCAATTCTGACTTTGGGTCTTATGAAATTTATGCGTATCTGTATTCGTTTGGACATTTCTCTCCCATTGAAACGAAAGAAAAAGATTCAAATTGGTAAAGAAACAACTGTTTATACTCGTTTTCAATATGAAAAATTGAGCCTATTTTGTTTCATTTGTGGCAAGTTGGGACATAGTGAAAGTTTTCGTCCACTTTGACTTCGAATAGAACCAGCTAAGATTGTTTTTTATTGGGACATATCTTTGCGTGCGGTGGTACGGCGGCGAATAGGTGGCTCCGTTAGGTTGATGGGTCTCAGTGGAGCAATGAGAGTATGGAAGGTAATAATCAGAATAATAAATAGGGAAATGATTTAGGGCGTAATTCAAGGAGGGAATCATGGAATAAAATTTCAAATCCCAAATTAATTCTTTCAAAATCAAGTCAATAGATTACTTTTAAAGAGCCTGACAAATGGCGCAATGTGGGTAGTAGGGTTTTAATTAATGATGATTCTGGTAATGGTCCCACATATTTACTAATGGAGGAGGAAAATGACCCTTTAGTTAATTTGGAAGGGAAAAAATGGCAGAGGATAATGAACGAATTATCAACGATTGAAGGGAATATGGAGGGTGAAGGACTTGCTGAATTAATGGTCAGCTATGGTGAATAGAGCAGCCGAATGCAATGAAAATAATTAGCTGGAACGTTTGTGGTTTGGTGAGACCACGAACTATCAAGAGGCTCAAGAACAAATTGAGAGCTATTAATCCCCGAATTTTGTTTCTTATGGAAACAAAGTTAAGTGCTAAAAAGATGGAAATGGTGAGAATACAATGCAGATTCGAAAATGGGATTGATATTAAGGCTTTGGGCTTAAAAAGAGGTCTATCTCTAGGATGAAAATTAAACTTTTTGATCCAGCTAAAGAGTTTTTCTTCCTCCATATTGATGTTGAGGTGCACGAATTGATGAAATTTGGCGTTTGACGGGTTTTTTATGGGAATCCGGATGAAAGAAACAGGAAAGAGTCATGGGATCTACTTCGATGATTGGGGCAGGACCAAATGAATCATTGGATTGTGCTGGGGGATTTTAATGAAATCACGAGCTCTTTGGAAAAGAAGGGTGGGAGGCTTAGAGCTGAACGTCAGATGCAAGATTTTAGATCAACTCTAGAAGATTGCGGACTTAATGACCTAGGGTATGTTGGTAGATGGTTCACGTAGGAACGGGGAAGATTTTTGTCAACCAACATAAGGGAGAGGTTAGATCAGGGTGTTGCTTCATTGAGTTAGGTTAATATTTGTCCTAATTATCAAGTAGAACATCTGACCCATTCTTTTTCAGACCATTGTCTGATTCTACTGGACACCATGGGAAGGCAAAAACATATTTCGTTTTATGGCAAAAAATTTTTTCGGTTTGAGGCAAAATGGATTTTAGAAAATTCTTTTGAGGAGGTGATTAAAAGAAATTAGGAGAATATTTTGGGAAGGGTCTCGGATAAGCTTGTGAAGTTGGGACAGCAGATTCAGGGATGGAGTAGACACAGAACTAGAGAGTAGAAGAAAAAATGTATGGATCTTGAAAGTAGACTAAACTGCCTTTATAATAGGGATTCAACAGATGAGATACTTGCTAAAATCATAGATATTCAATTGGGTCTTAATTTAGAGGCTGACCAAGAAGAAATTTTTTGGGAACAACGGGCCCGAGTAAACTGGCTGAAAAATAGAGATAAAAATACAAGTTACTTTCATCAAGTAGCTGTTCAATGTCAATTACGTGGTCGAATCAAAGATTTAGAGGGGCGAATAGCGAAAGGATCTCCATGACTGAGGAGATGCTTAAACTGATGATATGAACGTATTTTCGGGTTAGTAGAGAAAAGAGTCACTGATGATATGAATGCTCTCTTGCTTAAACAATTCACAGAAGAGGAAATCACACATGTTTTCAAGTCAATGGCACCGCTGAAAGCTCCTAGCATTGATGGATTCTTCGCAATTTTTTTCCAAAGGTACTGGCATCTTATTGGTACTGAAATTTTTAGCTATTGTTTATCTGTTTTAAATAGGGATTCTAAAATTGAAACTATTAAAAAACCCGTATAGTTTGGATTCCTAAAATTGATAAACCAAAGAATCTCTCACATTTTAGACCCATAAGTCTTTGTAATGTAGTTTGTAAAATTATCGTGAAAGTCTTAGTGAATCGTATGAGTGCTATTTTGGAAAATTGTATTAATGAAGCTCAAAGGGATTTTATCTCAATAAGACATATTTCAGATAATGTATTTATTGCTTATGAGGTCCTTCACTCGATGAAAATGAAGAAGAAAGGAAAGAAGGGGAATTTTACGCTGAAACTCAATATGGGTAAAGCATATGATCACGTCGAATGGGATTTCTTAGCAGGAATGATGACTCATTTAGGGTTTTATACGGATTGGATTGTTCTTATAATGAGATGTGTTTGCTCGGTTTCCTATTCTGTAAGCTCAATGTTCGAACAATGAGTGGTTCTTACCTTTAAGAAGTTTAAGACAGGGCGATCCACTTAGCCGTTATCTTTTTCTTATATGTACAGAGGGTTTCTCAACCCTTATTAATAAGCAAAAAAAAAGGGACTGATGAGGGGTGCTTCTATTAGAAAGGAAAGATTTTCAATAAACCACTTGTTTTTTTACGGACGATTGTATTCTTTTTGGAGATGCTTCTAATGAGGGCGCTAAGGTAGTTAGAGATATTATCAAGGAGTATGAGATGCTTTCGGGATAGAGGGTAAATTTTGATAAATCACTGATCTATTTTAGGGCTAATGTGGATGATGACGTGAAAGACACCATCATTAATGTTTTGGGTGTGAGGGTAGCTTCAAATCCTGAGAAATACCTAGGGCTGCCTATGATGATTGATGTAAAAAGACTTGGGCTTTAGCCCATTTTATCGATCGATTTAGAAAACGTATCACAGGTTGGAGTCTACGCTTCTTATCTATGGGGGAATGAAGTATTTGTGAAGTCAGTTTTGCAGGCTATTTCGGTTTACGTCATGCAATGTTTTGCTTTACCGAAATTTTTATGTTGTAAACTCGAAGGTCTCATGAACAAGTTTTGGTGGACTAATAATACATCATCTAAGGGCATTCATTGGAGTAATTGAGATGTTTTGTGTTGTCCAAAAAGTTATGGTGGGTTGGGTTTCAAAAATTTGTTTTTGTTTAATAAAGCCTTATTAGCAAAACAAATATGGCGTCTTTTATCCCAGCCCAATTGTTTGTTAGCAAAAGTCCTTAAAGCTCGTTATTATCCCTAGTCAGATATTCTAGCAACAAAGATATGATCTTACCCATTATTTACCTAGATGAGTATTTTCAGTGCTCGGGATTTGATTGAAGATAGGATTTTATGGCAACTTGGCAATGGAGCTAATGTTAACATCTGGAATGACCCGTGGCTTCTTGGAGTTGAAACAACAGAATATCAAGTCATCACATTAACCCAAACTGGACGATAGTGGATCAGTTAATTGAGGCTGAAACCAATACCTGGAACAAGGAACTGGTTCGTAATATTGTTGATGATGTACATGTAACTCACATTCTGTCCATTCTGTTATCTAAAGCTAGATCAGAGGATACGTTAGTCTGGAAGCATAAGGGCTCTGGGGAATATTTAGTGAAAAACGGATACCGGTTCTTAATTACAGAACATTTCCTAAACACAAATTACATCAATCCTAACACGATGGTTTACAAGGATTTTTACAGATCATTCTGGGCTATGCACATACCAGCCAAAGTTAAAATACATGTTTGGAGGCCACTCAACAATTTTTTGCCTAATTATTGTAATCTGAATCAAAGAAAGTTGCGGGTTAGAGTTGACTGTCCTCTTTGTAAGGCGGCACCAGAGGATACTGATCATCTATTGTGGTCTTGTGGTACTTTACAGAGTGTTTGGGCATCTCTTCAAATCAAAATCGCTCCTACTGATAAAGCCTTAAGCTGCAAAAATTATTTTGTTAATACTTTCTGTCTAGCAGATGAACTAAACAGACAACTTATTGCAATTTCCTTATGGGCCCTATGGTACAGGAGAAATAAGTTGATTCATGAAGGTATTAATTTTTCTTTGCAAGAACTATTAGGATTCATTCAAGGTTATCGTCACGAAATAAATCTATGCCAAGAGAAAATAGAAGTGGCCTGTGTTTCTCGGTTGAATGAAGTATGGAGGCCTCCAGACCTAGGTTTTATCAAATTAAATTTTGATGCAACCTTTCAAAGCGAATCTAAAACTTCCTCAATAGCAGTCCTAGCTAGAGATTGTGAAAGAGAAGTAGTAGGAGCAGAAACTTATCTGTTTACGGATGTAGTTGATGTGTTTGTGGCTGAAGCTAGGGTGTGTGAAAGGACTTTACCATATTTGTATGATGGAAAAACAATTTGAAGAAGTTCATTACCTGTTCGTCCCCCGAAGGATCAATGGAGCGGCCCACACTTTGGCAATGGAAGGAATGAGAAGACATTATTCTGGTACTTGGGCTGATGGGGTTCCTAACTCGGTAATGATGATAGTGGAAAAGGATCGTGTGGATCGGGCTATAAGGTATCAAAATTCGCCGTAGACTGCTTTGATTTTGGAGATGGTTCTTTGAATCTCCATGTTTGGACTCAAAACTTTTGGGTTTCTCTGTTTTTCTCATCTGCAAGATCTTCTTTTATCAAGAAGGGAGAAGCTGTTCGGCTGGTATTTTATGTTTTATGGTCTTTTGATTTAGGCTGGGGGTGGTTTTGTTTTTGCTTTTAAGTTTTAGATTTTCAATGGGCGGCTTATTTATTGTTTCTTTTTTCCACCTTGAGCCAAGTGCAAAAAAAGCAATCCCAAAAATATGAATGACCAAATAATTAGACACGATCAAAACGAAAATTTATGCATAATTAAGTGACCTTTGATCTAATTTATCCTTTCAATTATATAATTTTTATGTAATTTCATAAGTTATGATATATTAAAATTGAATTAAGATAAATATGATTGAAAATATATATACAAGAATAGTTGAAAATAAGTTGAATATGAGGAGTCGGCGAAGTTAATGGGTTTTGAGGGATACAATTTTGGTCTACAACGTCATTATCAATGGAATGAGTTGATCCATATTTTTAGAGTTACACCCGTTATAAGTTTTGGTGATCAATTTTGGCCATATTTCGGCGATCGGCAAAGTGTAGGTAGATGAGTTCGGAAAGGCCACTCAAAATCATTACTTTTTCCCTTTCCAATCACCTTACTTGTGCATTAATTAAAGAACAGCATGAAAATCTTTTAGCTTGTCTCCTTAATAAAGAAAGCTCCTCATTCAAAATTACTAAACCTTTTTATATACATAACCTCTGTTACAGGCAAAATTGTTCTTACCTGTTTCAACAGTTTACTGTAAAGCCTCCCTCCCTTTGTCTGCACTCAAGGAACAAGGAGCTGCACATTTATGCATCCAAACCCTTTAAAACACCTACTAAAAACTCATATTTTTCACTCCCATCCCATCTCTGCAATTTCGAACCACACCCATGTCCACTCAACCGCAACAACCCGTTGTCGTTTTACCAAATACGGTGCCAGGGCAAGCGCCGCCATCCCATAATCACTCGGATGGATCGTTTGGAACAGTTTTTATAGTGCTTGCAGTGATCATTGTTATATCAGCTATAGCTTGCTTTCTTGGAAGGCTGTGTAACCGGGGCAAGAATCAAACGAAACCCTCCGACCATAACCATAATTTCGGTCCTAAAGAAAGGGACGTGGAGTTGGGGGTCGATGGGAGGGTTCCGGCTGCCAAACCAGGTGAGCATGATGGTGACCCCAGCAAAGGGTTCAAAATGCCTGGCAATGGGGATCATAGAGATCCAACAGAAATTAGAATGCCTGGAAATGGAGATCCAACAGGAATTGGAATGCCTGGAAATGGAGCTCCTACAGGAATTAGAATACCTGGAAATAGAGATCCAACAAGAATTAGAATACCTGGAAATCGGGGTCCCACTGAGTTCAGAATGGCCGGACTTAAGCCTGGGGATGATGGAGCGCTGAAGCCTGATGCATGATAATAGCATCGCGTGGAATAAGTTCCAGGCTCGTTGCAGTTGATAATATCTCCCCTTTTTCTTTTTTTCTCCTTTCCTATTAAGTTATGTAGTTTCTTAGTTTTAGTATCTTTCGTACATGTATTTATTTACTTATATTCATCGTATTATATGGTAAAGGCGAATAAGATAGCAATTTTCATCAAGAAATTATGAATAACAATTAACGTCATGATCAAACAAAATATTGTTTTACATCACAGTATTTGTAGTTTTTATGAAGTATTATACTTTCGAAAATAGAGGTTTCATTAATATCAGAATTTATTATTTATTCAGAAAAGAGATCTACTTATATAAGTGTAAAATTTAAGTAGTTTTATAATTTTTTATATGATTAATATTTTAATAATCTAATTATTGAATTTGTCAAGATATTTATACTTGTTATGCATGTAAATTTTTGAATTGATCTGATATCTCTACTATATTGATATAAAATATCATTTATATTAATATATATTTAACGGTTAAAAGTTTTTTTTTATGTAAAACGAATAATTAGAAAATTTTAATTTATACCAAATTTGACATGCATGATCTACCTAAAATGAAGCATGAAATATGATGTTCGGATTGTTAAAATATTAATTTTATAAAAGAGTTATGGAAGGATGTAAGATGACTTAAATTTTACACGAATATAAGTAGATTCCTCCCTTTTTTTTTTTTTGAGAAAATGGTTATCTAATCACTATTATGTAGACCTGATCATGGGTCGAGTCACCCACATAAGCCCGAAGGCCTGCCCGAAAAGTGAGAAAGTTTGGGCAAAAATATAAGCTCGAAAATGAGCTTGGACAAAAAATAAGGCCCGTTCCAAATTTGCCTAATTTTTCCCCTACTGCTATTTATTGTTATTTTGATGTTAATACCTCCGTTGAGGATAAGAACAACTAAACCTAGGTTGATTAACTAAAATCTCTTTCTAGTTAAAACCCCTAGTCTTGCATTAACTCGATCTATGGATCCCCTTATTAGGTTTGACCCTAATCCAGCAGATTTATGTCGCCCTATGTCTAGGTTGCATGCAACTCCGCTTAATTATGCTAGATCTACTCTTAGACAGGGACTTTTGCTCCTCTGAATAAGCACATCCATACTTGAATTAATACCTAGGAATAAATAAGAATTAAGAACACATAATTGAGAACAAATCAAGTATTTATCATATAACTCAAGATAAAATAATAACAAGATCTGTCTTAGGTTTCATCCCCCTCAAGTATTTGGGGGATTTAGTTCATAATTATAAAAGTAAACATCTCAGAAGAATAAAAATAACAAAACATAAAGAACCCAAAAACCCCTGTAGGAAGTTGAAGGGAGATCTTCAGTCTTGAAGGAGAGTCTGGCTTCTGAGATGGATCAATCGGCTTCCTTTGGAGTAATTCCCTGCTTCTACTCTCTGTGTTGGCGGGAATAAGGCACCTTCTTGAGGTGAGAAAAGTACCCTCTTTGTAGTTGCCCCCTAGGGTCTTTATATAGAGCTTTAGAATGCCTTTTTTAGCCTTTAAGTAGCCTTTTTCTAAGTAGAATTGAACTTCCTCACGACAGGGACACGCACGTGTGCCACGGCCGTGTGACTTCGACAATGGGCCGTGTTCAGGTCTGTTTGATGTGGCACGGCCGTGTAAGTCGGGGTTGGGCCGTGTTTGAGCTTTAAGGTGGCATGAGCCGTGTGGCAAACTCCCAGGCCGTGTTGTTTTCAGATTTCGCCCATTTTCTTTGTTTTTGGCCCATTTCTCGTTCTTTTCACTTTCCTATGCTCACCTGAGTATAAAACATGAAATTAAAGGTTTAAGAGCATCAATTTATACAAATCAAGGGTTAATTCATCCAAAAATTAGGCGAAGCATGGGGTAAAAACATGTATAATTTATCATTTATCAAATACCCCCACACTTAAGCCTTTACTTGTCCTCAAGCAAAATCTCAATCTATGGTTAAGAATCATTCTTCTCAACTTATAATCCTCATCAATAGTGTTTCAAATTAATCCACAAGTAATCATACAATGAGAATTCAACCATAAGAACATCAAAGTTTCAAACATTCTAAGTTGAAAACTTTATCACAGAAACATAGGTTTCCTCCCTTCCCTTAAGTAATTACCTTTCAATCCAAAATTAACAAGAGTTGACATCTTCACTAAAGATTCACTCTATCCACTCAAAGTGTTTATGGTTCAAGAATTAAGCACTCTTTAGTCAACCTGAAAAGTTATTACCATAGGCTTGCAAGAAAATCAAATCTCCACCACGATAGATTGATATGACACATCGATCAAAAGGTCTTTCAATGGTTGTAATGAGGCTTTGGTTAAGGGTGTTGTCACAAGCTAAAAAAGAAAAAGTTAAAATCGAGATTGAATTGAAGAATCATCTAGCTAGAAAAATTTCTATCACTGGAACATATTCCTTAAGATAACTCTTATGATGACATCGTTCTGGATTTGGAAGCTTTGTAGAAATATGCAAAAACCATTGAACTATTACAAATTACAACTGAATTAACTGTATATACACACTTTTTTTTAAGAACAAATCAAGTATAATACCTTGGATATTTACAAACTTTACAAACTGAAAAAGAGAATAAAGCTAGATAATAATTTCAACTCAAATCTCGACAAAAATAGGGATCAAAATAATTGAATAGAATTCAACAAAAAATGGGTTATAGGTTAATATTAGAGGTAAGTCAAAGAATGGGTTGTTAGGCTCAATGGGGTTCACTAGGGGTTAATTTATGAAGGTATGCTTTTGTGGAGTAAGTGGGTTAAATCCTAGGTGCCTTTATCATTTCGGTATATTAAATCAATGATGTGGTCTTGACATGTATAATCGAAGCAAGTTCTAGAATAACAAATCAGTATTGACTCACTTAAAGCAACAATAAAAGTGAGCACAAAAGAATGTATGCTCAAAAGGCTCAAAAATCTCACCAGAATTATGGCTTTTGATGTCAATCCTGCGAATTTCAAATCTCAAGATAACACTTAAAATTAGGGAAAGTAACCTAGAAAAAAATTAAATTCTCAAAAATTTCAACTTTATCCTACTTGATTCCCTAATGTCTTAAAGTTTGAATAATCAAAGCATAAGTACCTATATCTTTATTCTCAACATATCAATAAAAATCATAAATCAATCAGAATTCATCCTAATAGTAGATTGAAGATAATGCAAAGAGTAAAAGTGAGAATTCGAAATTTTGAGAACAATGCAAAATGTTAGTTTTAAAAATTTTCAGGGGTTTCAAAGATAATGCAATGGTTGAAAGTAAGTTTTCCCCCCCACACTTGAGATGTACATTGCCCTCAATGTACAAGGATACATTCGTAGCAATACAAGCATAATATCATAAGATAGGGAGAGAAGTAAAACTCCGTGTGGCAAACTCCCAGGCCGTGTTGTTTTCATACTTTGGCCATTTTCTCTGTTTTTGGCCCGTTTCTTGTTCTTTTCACTTTCCTATGCTCACCTGAGTATAAAACATGAAATTAAAGGTTTAAGAGCATCAATTTATACAAATCAAGGGTTAATTCATCCAGAAATTGAGTTAAGCATGGGGTAAAAACATGTATAATTTATCGTTTATCAGTAACTCACTGACTTGTTTTAACTAAAGTGCAGGGATCACACGGTCGAGTCACACGCCATAAAACATGAAATTAAAGGTTTAAGAGCATCAATTTATACAAATTAAGAGTTAATTCATCCAGAAATTGGGCTAAGCATGGGGTAAAAACATGTATAATTTATCATTTATCAGTAACTCACTGACTTGTTTTAACTAAAGTGCAGGGATCACACGGTCAAGTCACACGCCCGTATGCTCAGCCGTGTGGCACGAAAATAGGCTTAGTTTAAGCCATTTTTTCCATCTATCATTAATGTACCTCGAAGCATTCATTTGGCATCATTTTTCACATACAATAGGCAACAAAACATGACTATTTCCTGCACATTTCATACCATAATAACGTCTATCATTTCTAAACACAATTGCCAATCCAAAGTAAGCTAAATTAATATGCCAAAATCACCCAATTATCTTATAACCAACTAAACATCATCTCATTCATTCAACTACCAAATCATCCACAACTTTCATACCAATTTCATCAACCAAATCTCATATCAACTATACCATTTTTAATACCATATTATATCATGAATAGCTTACCTATTCAAGCATTCACGAAACATAAGACATATTTGACATAACATATGCCATATATCATACTTATCAAAATGAACCAATTAACATGGCCAAATTCACATCCACATTGACATCATTCTCAGGCCAACTCTCATGGCTGTATTCACATTTCAAAATATACTAAAACAATACTAGCCTATACATGCCATATACCATATTTACAAGTTTCAAAAGTACTGAAATAGCGAACGATAGTGTGACGATGATTCTTGACGATCCCTAAGCTCAAGCTAGCTTCGATTATATATAAAATAGGGAAATAACACCCAAAGTAAGCTTTCAAAAGCTTAGTAAGCCATATACAAATAAACTTAGCACACAAAGCAATCATAAACCAAATCAATTATGGAAAGTATGGCTAATCACATGAACAAGTACCAAATTTCTCATCATTTTCACTTACTCATATTCAATATGCGTCACTAACTTTCCTTTCATTAATTACATAAACATCAACGTACCTGTATCATTGAATTCATTTACACATTCTTTCTCGTGTTAACTTTTCCCGTTGAACAGTTCGGAATTGTCAAGAATACTCGGATAATGCATAAGCTCGTACAATACCATATCCCAGATATGGTCTTACATGTTATCACATATCGATGCTACTGTCCCAGACAGGTTCTTATACAAATCATATACGATGCCAATGTCCCAGACATGGTCTTACATGAAATCTCACCTTGGTAATCCTAATGTCATGACATTTGTATCCTATACTATTCCTAGGGTTCGTACGAGGCTTTCGGACGTAGTAACTTTGTTGATACTTTCTCGTACTCAATTATTCAGCATTTAACACAATTCAATATCATATAAACATATGTAATACAACTCAAATACATTTATTTACATATGAACTTACCTCAGAAATGAAAATGATGAAATGAGTCGATTACTCGATAACCTTCGATTTCCCCTGATCTAGATCCGATTTCTCTCTTTCTTGATCTATATGAATTTAAATTTAACTCATTTAATCATCTATGCATTCAATTTCATCCAAAATACCTATTTGGGGTATTTTTACACTTTTTCCCTAAAGTTTCACATTTTTGTAATTTAGTCATCATTTCATAAAAACACAAATTACAACAATTCCAATTAAACCCATGTGTTCTTAACAAATTGTAATTTATACATGTTTTTACCCCATGCTTAGCATAATTTTGGATGACTTATCCCTTGAATTGTGGAATTTGATACTCCTAATCCTTTAATTTCATGTTTTATACTTAGGTGAGCATAAGATAGTGAAAAGAACGGGAAACAGGCCAAAAACGGAGAAAATGGGCCAAAGTAAGAAATCAACACGGCCTGGATTCCTCACATGGGTGCACCATACTCCCATCCCATATTAGCAGACTCGAACATGGCTTGGGCTCTATGCACACTGGCGTGCCACACGGGCGTGTCCCTGTCGTGACGAGCTTTAATTTCACGCGGAAAAAGCTACTTAGGGGCTAAGAAGGGTATTCCAAAGTCTATATAAACATCCTAGGAGAGAATTAAGGGGGAGGAGGCCAACACAGAGAGTCGAGAGCAAGGAATTACTTAAGGAAAGCCAATCGATCCATCCCAGAAGCAAAGATCTACATCAAGACTGAAGATCTTCCTAAATTTCTCTCAGGAGTTTTGGGTTTTCTTTATGTTTTGATTGTTTTCCTTATTTTGAGATGTTTTCTTTTATTATTATGAACTAAATCCCCTAAATACCTAAAGGGGATGAAACCAAAGACGATCTTGTTATTGTTATCTGAACTATATGATAAATATTTGATTTGTTCTTAATTGTGTTTTTAATTCTTGAGTTGATATTTTAGGATTTTAATTCAAGTCGAATGTGCTTATTTAGAGGAGTAAAAGTCTCTGTTTAAGAGTAGATCCAACACAATTAAGTGGAGTTGATCGCAATCCTAGACATAATACGACGAAAATCTATCGGATTAAAGTCAAATCTAATAGAGGGATCCATAGATCAAGTTAATGCAACACTAGGGGTTTTAATTAGAAAGAGATTTCAATTAATCAACCTAGGGTTAGTTGTTCTTAGTCTTGACGGAGATATTAACATAATTTAGGGATCTCTACAGATCAAGTTGAATGAATAAATTGTCTAGTTCAGAGTTAAATAACAAGTGAAGTCCAGGTCGATTCGTCCTTGGGTATTGCTTTTATCGATCAAGTTTTCCCAAAGTATTTCCCCAACTTATTCTTTGTCGCGTCTTAGTTAGAATTTTAGTTTATAAACAACCTCCCTTTATTTCTAGGCTAGATAATAGGAAGAAAGTTATTACTAGTACTTTTAGTTCCTTGATTCGACATTCCAGTCTTACCACTAACTATACTACTATTCGATAGGTGCGCTTGCCTTTTATCGTGATTATAGTTAGTTCCTAAGTACGATCATTATTATTATTTTATCATCACATCTCACGATAGATCAGTTCCGAATTCCTATAATACCCTTAGCCATCCATATTCCTCATTTATTCACACTTTTAACCCTTCATTTTCATCTTTTCACAAATTAATCCCTAATTTGTATTTTCATTAAAAACCACTTTACAAAACATGGATATCAAATATTAAACTTTCATTTTTCATCAACAACCATCACAAAACACATGGATTTAACAATGGCACTTCACAAAAACAACCAAAAATCAAGGTATGGGCTAGCTAGAATACAAAGCAACAATATCAAAAACGTAAAAATCATCAAAAACCGAGCTCAAAACATACCTTAATCAAGCTAATTAGGTGCCAAAATACTCAAAGCTCTCTAGCCCTAATTTTTCTTCTTATTTTCAGTTTAAATGGATGATAAAATGGCCACCATTTTTTTTATTTTAATTAACATTAATACACATTTTACCATTTTACCCTTTAATTATTCATCTTTAAAACACATAATATAAGCCCATTTATGAAAAATTCCACTATCAATGGTCTAATAACATCATAAGGACCTTTCATTTAATAAACCATAGCAATTAAGCACTTTTAGCTTATAGAATGCTACTTTTGCATTTTACACGATTAGCTCTTTTTTGTCAAATTAACTAACCGATTGATAAAATTATCATACGAAATTTTCACACATGTATAATCACACATTGAAAACACCAAAAATAATATTAAAATATTTTTTCAATCTCATATTTGTGGTTCCGAAACCACTGTTCTGATTAAGCTAAAATCAGGTTATTATACACTATAAGCAAATCTCTTCAAAATTTATGATCTTTGTTAATATTTCTCACATTTGCCAATTTTGGTTCCTTCTCCAAAGTTTACAAGCTTACCAAAATTCATTTTACCAAATTGGATATTTTTCATGCTTCGCTATGTGTATATATATCATTCACGACCAATTCTTCAATAATATGGGGAACACTCCTTTACTCGACCTAATCGTCAGGTCAGAGTAACAAGATGTCACATTCGTTGTCAAAGCAACTACTGTCAAATGCACTGCAAATAAATCAATCAAACATTTAACCATGTCATAAACACATTCACATTATGACACACAAGTAAATCTGAGCTTAATTGAGCTTAGGAAAGCTCTTTTGTATACCTTAGCATGAAAAAATACCAAAATTGAAAAGTTTTCAAAATTTTAGATTAGGTAATAATACTTCTGAAAAGGTACGGATACCTCTTTTGAACTTCAAGTTAAGAAAAATCATTCATGTATCATTAGTATTGATACCTATAATATGTTACCAATACTTCTTCTATAAAGTATTGATACTAATTTTAGTACCGATACTAATTTGTGGTTATGTTTTTTTTTTTTTTTGTAAAACCAACAAATATTTAGAGTACCGATACCTTTGTAAAGTATCAATACCATGAATAGAGTATCGATACTTTTGCCAGGTATCAATACCATTTTGACAATTTGTTTGTTGAAAAATGATTTGAAAAATGTTAAGTACCGATACCTATAACGGGGTACTGATACCATAGTGCAAAATATGTAAAAAAAAAAAATCTCCCATTTTGGTCTCTTATCATCCTTAAATCACAATTGACTCAAATGGTGCCTTTTGGCACACTTAGAACCTGCACAAAATATGCCAAAACACACACTAACATCTTACCATATCATCACCATTCAACCAATTCAAGATATCATAAATTGAACTTCAAAACATATCAATTTAGTTTATTGAAATCAACTTCATCTATTATACCTCAATTTGGCACCAAAATATATCAATTCAACCTATTGAATCACAATCAATTTAAACATATATCTTAACATTCAATATCATCACTTTAACCTTATCAATTCATACTCAACTGTGCCATTTCTAATGTCATATATATAGCTTAGCATATCACCAAAATATACACACATAAATAAAAACATTCGCCTTCCCAAAATCAAACATAAGTTAGGATTCAACCAAAGGTATCAATATCAAACATACTCTATCCATTTGTTCAAGTATACATTATATCAAAAGCCACTTACATGTCTCATATGATTATCAATACACACATCAACCTTTATATCAAGAGATACCAATTCAATTAGCTAATATCATTATGCAAATCATACACATATATATAATATGTTCCAAGCCAACATTTACAAGACATCTATATACATGCCACATAACTAAACTTTTAAACAATCAAAAGACTATCAAACCGATATCAGGATAGTGTGAGCTTTGAAGTGATCTGATTGATACGTTTTGCAAGTTGGCAATCTATAAGGAAAGGAAAACAACATGGTAAACATTACAAATGCTTAGTAAGTTCACAGGTAGTTAAACAACAACTTATCTCAATTAAAACTTAATTCGATAAGTCACTAGATTTGTGAGTTTGCCTAAACACAATAACCACATTTCAATAAGGTGAGTATCAACATATATCACATCGTATAGTAATTCAAGCTATAACATTCCCAATCACTTATAATCAACATTTATTCAATCCAATATCAATTTCATATCATTTTCCATCTATTATCAACAATAAATCCAATTTCAATATAATGACATTCACTATCTTGTTTCATTATTTGAATTTCGAATCAAAATAATTAATTCGTCACATTTCCATACCGGCCCTCTAGGCTTGTATAATAAGTTTGCATGATCTTTCATATGATGTTGATTTTCATAAATCACAATATGTATGTGTATCACCAAATCACATTATCAATTCAATTTGTATATAATTTATCCCATTTACATTTTATACCCCTATTAACCTGACTCAGACTCAGACTCAGGCTCGAACAGATACATGGATCCAACCAACACAACAATTTGGCACCCAGTGCCTCATTGGACAATACCAAAGTAAATAGTTTGTGCCCAGCACTCATCAATGTGTTTGACACTTAGTGCCTCACCGGTATAACTGAAGTAAAAGTTGTGCCCAACACTCATCGACATTTAGTCAATGTAACTCGTACTTTATTTATCCTATGACATGCCAACTATATCCGACTCTGCTCGAACAATTAATAGAGTAACAATTACTCTATTCTGAGTTTAACCCAATTCCACATTTCACCATTTTTATTTCATCAAGCAAATCATATATATATATATATATAGAGAGAGAGAGAGAGAGAGAGAGAGAAAGCATGAATCAACTCAATTCAAAATCAATTTTGCATTTTCATCAAGATTCAATATATTCAATCCTATTCAATTTAGTCCTTTATCTAAATAATTGATCATATTCACACCAATACAATTTGATCAGTAATAATCAACTATTAATTCATCAAATGTCTCAAATTACAATTCATCATATTCAATTCATTATTTCTTTATGATTTAGTCCATATCTCATCTTTTGTACCAAATTGCAAACAATTTAAATTACTATTTATCATGCATAAATTCATAATTCAAGTATATAACAATTTAAATTCAATCATACCATATGATCTTACTAGGAAAAACAACAACCGATCAATTCTTTAAGGACTAATCAATAATTTTGTCTTTTTCCCCAATTAGTTTCGATTTGGTCCAATTCCCGATCTATACAATTATTCAATTCAATTTATCAATTCTAAACATCTTATATCATCCTATTATAAGCATATGTTAGTTAAATTTCATTTTTTGAATACCTCTTGAAGTTTTTCATTTTATTAAATTTAGTCCATAAAATCGAAATTGCAATATCTTTCAAATTTGAGCTTCGATTTCAAAACTGATCTCAATTTCATCCTTTAATAACCCTCTATTATCTATAATTATAGAAATTTACTTCAATTTCAAAATTTATGCACTTTAGTCCCTATGTTCAAAAACTAGCAATTAAATTTTACAAACTAGTCATTTTTTCATTTCTAAGCTTAAAATTTAACAATTTAATACCAATTTCATCAATGGAAACTTTTGAAAACTTTAAGATTTTTACAAATAGGTACATGGACTAGCTAAATCAAGCTCCCAAGACCTCAAATATATAAATATTACAAGAAAAAGACTTAGAAATGCTTACCATGCAAGGGACTAAATTTGAAACTCCAAACCATTAATTTCTCTTCAAAGTTTTGGCCATGGTAAGAAAGAGATGAAAAAAGAAGATGAAAATATATCATCTATATTATATTTACCTAACGTACATATTATACTATTATAATTTAAAATTTTAATATTATTTTAATTAAACCACAACCAAACCATCCACTAGAAACAAAAATGGTTTGTTTTTCATTTTATGCCTTAGTTTAATTACTATATAAGTCCTTAAGCATTTGGTCCAATTATAACTCTATAATTATGGACTTTTACAATTTAGTCCTCATACCGAAATTAACTATCAATTCACCAAAACTACTGGATCAAGCTTAATTTAATTAGATTTTATACTAACCTCGTAAATATTACGAACTCGATCATCAAAAATGGGGTTGCAAAACCACCATTTCCAACACCGCTAACTTTCAAGTCATTATAATATTTATGTACATCCAAGCTCTGCCAATTTTCAATAGTCCATGACCTTATGCCTCACCAACATACATTGGATATGCCCTTTATCAATCACTAAAACTTGACACGTCTGACATTGAACACACACAACCTTCGCCAAAATTATTACCTTAGCCAAATTTCTATACATATTAATTAAATAAATATGCCAACTATTAGGAAAAATCCAATTTGAAAATGGTTTTCTTGCACAGAAGAAAATGAAAATTTTGAAATTCGACCCGATTTGCGTTATTTATAGCAATTAACCTTAGACCAAATTCATACTTGTGTTTTCAGATAGACAGATCCTTGTTGTTCTCGACTTTCAACCAAATGATCTTCTTCGCTATTCTCGTACCACGAACTGCTTTAAGTGTGGGCTCGAACAAATTGAATCAAACACATAAACTAGAAATAGTTTTTTCTTTGTGAAAATGAAAATTTTCTTCTCAAATAAAAACCGACAGAATTGTTATTCTGAAAAATATATTTAATAGTTGAGAATAAATTCTCTTTGTTTTTCATCAGAGTAATAATGTCTTAAAGTGTTGTGTAAATAGCCCTATTAGTACCATCTATTTATAAAGAGAGAACGTAGAATCTTTATTGAATTGTATAAGTTTATTCTAACTAGAAAAACGAAATCCTACTTTAACTAGGATATAGGGGCGACACTAGGGTTTGTCGTCCCACCTTATAACATGAGGGGCTTTTAGGCCTCTTCCATATCGGGTCCAATTACAAATACTTCTCAGACTTTTAACCCGGTACTTTTATAATTTGATTCAACCCAATATTTGTTTTTCTATTTCCTAAAAATAAACTTCAATATATTTCCAATTAAATAATTTTATCAACTCAATTCTAATTCCGTTAAAATCATGATGACTTTACCGTAAAAGAATCTATGAAAAATATATTTAATATTTTTGCATTCAATGATTCATTATAATCGAATGATTTATTTCCATTTTCAAACTTCAGTTAATTCGAAAAACATAAATTCATTTTTTCAAGTCATTTTTCATTTTCATTTTGGAGAAAACCATATTCATTTTCAAATGATTTCATTTCTCCATTTTCATTTTCATTTTGGAGAAAACCATAATCATTTTCAAATATTTCCTATTTCTCCATTTCACCATTTCTATTCATTTATGTTCATTTGATTCAACATGCAATTCCCTTTTTGTTTCAATGAGCTAGAGGAGGGATCGATTTGACATATGTAATTGAGGCTCAAATGATGTATAATTAAGTTCGAGATTTTGGCTTATTAATTATAAACTCATTTAGTCATGAAGTCATTCCACTATAGTATCGTGACTAAGCTCTCCCCAATGACATACCGTTATGAAAGTAACTCAATCAGTGCTTATCCAATGACCTTGTTATAAGTCTATTACCCTCATAGAATATTCTTAATCTCTTTGGGATGATATCCGTTATCCAAATATGATCTTATTGTATCTCATGGTAACCATTACATCTTATTTCATGAAAGGTCAATTTCTATTAAATAGTAATCAAGTCATCTATCATAAAGACAAACGACCTGTAACCATGTTTACTTTTCATCAACCATGTAATTCCAATGAGAGGATATCATTTACCCATATCTTAGGCTATGAATTTCAGTATTGTAAATGACGCAACATACTATAGAAGTCGTACACCTAACAAACGATATTTTGATTCTTTATCTATTCGAACTCAGGCTTTTACTCACATTAAAGTGTACGAGTCACGCGTACATAATTTGTCATCCACTTTGGATTTAGGTATGTCACACTATAAACATCACAAGTGAATAAATCCATAAACGAATTTAGGATCTATTCTTTTTAGGTCTAGTTTGATGTATTATTAGTCCAATCAATCATATCTGTGTCTTTATCTTTTAGGAGTTATCCGCTTCAATGCCTAAAAAAAAGCATATCCCAAATTAGACTTAATAGTCTACATATTAGTCTTTCAATCGGTTTGCTCATTTTTTATTAGACTAAAGACATGTTTGGGTTCGTCAACTAATATAAGTCTTCTTTCTGTATTATGATCCGACCACATAATACCGCTTAATATTAGTTAAACATCAGACAACCAATGAGCAGCATTTGCTTCTATTTTGCTTTACGTGCAAAATTATGAGGACAATTATATGAAGTATTAATATAATTCATGATTAACTTTATTAATCAATCTATTTGAAAAATTACAAGTGTACTTAATAAAAATACTACACTTAGGCACCAAATCCAACACCAACATTAAAGGGCTCTAAGAAACTCAAAATGGCAGTTTTATGAAACCCAAAATGGAAGAAGTTGCAAAAAAAAAAAATTAAAAATGCAACTTTATAAAAATCTCCAATGGATGAAGTGGAGCTTGAAAATTTTATGAAAAAATCGAAGCATGATTAGTTGGGAAGATTGAGCCATGGATTTTTGTTCAATTCCAATAGACAACATCAAATACTCGTCTTTTTTTAGCTGATATGGGTTAAGCTTGTTGAGGTGCTTCGAGGGGCTTGATTCGATCTACAAGATTAAAGGATAAATTAAGAGGCATTGGAGTTGGTACTCCAATCACTCTCTGATGCTTAAGTCAATCAAGGATCCATGGTTATGGAGAGAGTAAAAATATCTCAACTTAGTGAAGAAGATAAGAGAGGGAGAGGGAGAGGGAGAGAGAGAGAGAGAGATTATCTTATGATCCTATATTTGGTCCCAAACTTCATTTTTATTGGTTGTTAGTGTAAGGAGTGGTATATTCTACGAAATAGAAGTTAGTAGTACTTGACAACTAGCATATTCATCCCTATTCATATTATGGTCTAATAATAAGTTAACATGATACAGGGGTGAAGATAGAACAATTTTTTAGGGGGGTCGAATGAAATTTTAATTTTTTATAGTTTATATATTTATAATTTTTAAAAGATTAAATCGAATTTTTATAATTTTAGGGGGGCAAAATGCAATTTACTTTTACTAATTTAAAATTTAAAAAAATTAGATATCGTAAATGGTAATTTTTCATTTTAGGAGGGGCCGAATCCCATACTGGCCCCCTTTGAATCTCCTCTGACATGAGACATGAGAATTTTGAGCAAAATGAAGCATAAAAACTTAAGTTAAATCCCAATAAACCTTGCCATATTCAAAAAAAATAAGTTTCGTGCTAATTAATCAAGTAGATATATTATCAAACAATAGAATCATTCCTGAAAAGCAAAAGGACAAAGATACATTCCTTAACGTTGTGTCCTACCCAAAATAATAATATGCCCTTTGTCTTTAAAAAGAATATTTCTTTTTTCTATAAAAAAAGAAAAGAAAAGAATATATGTTACTTTCTTTGCGTGATAAATCATAAAATAATATTATTTTCTTATATGATAGGAAATATGCCTACTTTAAAATCCAACCTAATATATTTTAATTCTAAAAAAAATAAATTAGTTATAGTATCATAAAATTATTCATTTCTATAATTTTAATTGAGTTAACTGAAAATTAATTCAGTTGAAAAAAAAAGTAAAAGTAAAGATAGTTATATAAAATATTATCTTAAAATAAAAATTCTATTACATATGTGTAAAAAGTATGTAATTTAAACACAAAGTGAATATTTACTATCTTAAAATTTAAATTTAAATTTAAAAAACTACTTGTACTTTTTAACTATCAATATTTTCTTCGTGTATATATATGGGAGGGATACATAAGGATGTATAACACTATAACTGTTTTAGTTTTATATCGATGTAAGTGAATCTCTTCATTTTATATATATATATATATATATATATATTATTAATTAAAAGTTAAATCCTTTTGTTTTATGCAAATAAGGTTTCCTAAGGAAAAAAATATTTAATTATTATTTTAAATACTTAGAATGGTTAGATTAATTTATGGGTGATTTCCTCTCATATTTATTTGGATGAATTAGTTATAATTGAGTTAGAGATTAAATTAATTATTTAATTCAATATTTATAATAATTGAAAAAACTTATTTTTATACTTGAAAAAGTTGGTTCCTTGTGTGTTATCAACAAGAAATTCCTTCATCTCTAGGTAAGCAATATGCAGGATGGGATTGTTAGGTAATTTACATTTAAATTATTTAGCATATTTGAGTTCTAATGTTTTGCACTCTGTTACATAGCATATTTAAATATTAATATTATAAAAAGTTGATAATATCTATTATTAAAAAATATATCTTCTACTATTTAAAAAAATTATAAACTTTTAACCAATAATTAATAAAATAACTTTTAAACATTAATTATTATTTTATAATTAAGGTATGGGATAAGGTTATTTAGAATTAAATTCAAACTTTTACACATACAATCTAATACTTTTATCATTAGTTCAAAAAGTTATTGACGTCCTTTTAAGGCTAATTCCAGCAAAATACAATAGTAGAAAGAAATAATAATAATGATGGTTTATATTTAATTAACCGACTGTTTATATATTATTATGAACAATATTAAGATACATCACCAATAAATTAATATATAATCATTTGAAAGCTATTAATCTTTCAATAAATGGCTTATTATCAAAGATAAAAGTAATAGTACTAAAGATTGAAACTGAAGTGTCTATTAATACCTACATATATATATATATATATATATCAATTAGAAATCAAATGTTTTCTTCCCATATTATCTTTTATCATTTAATCTTATCTTTGTTTGAGATATGGAGATCAAACTTGCCAGTCATGAGCATTCAATGGGCTATCATTGTCTCGATGATGAGACAGATGATAAATGGTGTGAGAAATGCACGAAGAATATCTGTGGTGCAGCCTATGCATGTGTAAGGTGCGAACTCTGGTTGCATGAATTGTGCGCCAAAGCTATACAATATCTGCCTCGAGAGATTACACATCCTCTCCACTCACACCACCATCTTATGTTAGATTGGTCTGGTCCTTTCCAACCATTTACCTGTGATCGATGTTTGAAGATTTCTTCGGGCACCAATTACAGCTGTTGTCGGTGCCCCTTCGAGCTCGATTTAGTTTGCGCTTTTGCAAGCAGTGATGATCATGTAGCTAGGAAGAAGAGGCAGAGATCCAATGCAGATAGGGAGAAACAGATAATGCAGCATTACTGATCCTCTACAAGCATAGCAATGAGGGAGAACAAGATTATAGTTGTCGTTGGTGTGACAAGCCACTGACGGGCATTTTCTACGGTTGTAAAAGTTGTGGCTTCTTCCTTCATGAATTTTGCAGTGATAAGATACCCAAAACATTGAACCATCCTTTCCATCCATCACACCCTCTTCGCTTGGATTTCGTTGACGCAACTTGCAATGCTTGTACACAACCGATTCAAATGAGTAAAGACTTCTCCACAGCCGCCTATGGTTGCTAAATTTGCAATTTCAACCTTGATTTTGGGTGTGCAAAACTATTACCTACCCTTAAACATGAGGGCCACAACCACTGTCTCACTTATGTTGGTCCCACTTTCAGGGATCCAACTTGCAAATATCATTTCCAATGCAGCTCCTGCTGTGGGCTGTGTTTAGACACCTTTTATCGTTGTGTGCAGTGTGATCTCAATCTCCACCTTAAATGTGTTCCAGTTCCACCTTTAGCTAAACATAGATATCATAGACATCCACTCTTCCTTAATCAACCAATTAGAGAAGATGAGATTGGAGAGTATTACTGTGATATTTGTGAGAAAGAACGAGATCCAACACATGAAGTTTATTATTGCCAAAAATGCACATATATTGCTCATATTGAATGTGTGCTCAATCAGGTCGCACCCTTTCTTTAGTTTGCTTTACTTTTATATATTACTTTATTCCTCGTTTTCTAATAATGGAATGTTTGCTGTACATTAGGAGGAAACATCAACAAAACAGGACTCATCATCCTCCCCTCCCATATCCATGGATGCTAAAGCTTCGGAGCTGAAGGAAATGGAGCAGACTGAAACGATTCTGGTTGGTAGGAAACAAAGGAATTATACATATTGTCTTTACATATATTTAACATGATGAATTAACAGGTTTGTTGGTTGTTTATTTACAAGTACAAGTCCGACCAGTCCTCCATAAACATCCATTGAAATTTTGCGAGGTAACTGAAAACTTGGGAGAAAGGGTTTGCGAAGCTTGTCGTTTAGAACTTAGTGGTCCAGGCTACATCTGTAAAGGATGCCGATATATCCTACATGAAAACTGTGCTAAATTACCCGATGAGATACAACACCCTCTTCATCCTCAACATCATCTTAACCTCTACGCTACATCTACATCGCTGGACCAAAATATATGTGATAAGTGTCAAGATTTTTATTTCGGCTTCTCTTATCTTTGCGAGCAGTGTGATATCAAGCTCGATCTGAAATGCGCAACTCAAGCACCTTCTGAAAGTGGGCGCACAACATTGAAATTGTCGGAGAGGGAAACTGAGCTATTCCATTTCACCCACAAGCACAAGCTACTGTTTTGCAATTTTGCTGACACTGTAGTTGAAAGCCGATGCAATATTTGTCGGCTGCAAATCTTTGGTCCAGCATACCATTGCAGGAAATGCGGTTGGGTTCTTCATGAATCTTGTCTTAGGTTACCACAAGAAATGCAAGCACCTATTCATTCCCAACACACTTTGACTCTAAGCTACACGAGATATGGAGGGTGCCATGCATGTTCATTAAAGCTGTTACCATCCGGCTATCATAAGAGTTATAACTATGGTTGTAAAGATTGTGGCGTCAACTACCATATTGCATGTGCAATTTCCCTAACACGCCCTCTGAAACTTGACTCTCACATGCACCATCTTTATTTTTTTGGGACGGACTTTGATCGATTCTTTGCCATGTACCGTCACTTCATTGATATCTATGCTGAACTATTTTGTAGTCACTGTGGTGAAATTTGCAGTGGGCAATCTTTCTATCTTTGTCTTGAGTGTTTCATCAATTTCCACATAGAATGTGTATCCTTACCTCAAACTATCAAATCCAAATGCCACATCCATCCTTTAACTCTTAAAGATTCGTATATCGGAGATGATTCAGAGGAGCATTACTGTGATGCATGTGAAGAAAAAAGACACCCAAACCATCATGTTTACTATTGTGAAGAATGCCCAGGAATATTTGTTGCTCATATAGATTGTGCACTTTCTAAGGTAAGTTATTATATATAAAAATTTTTATGATAAGGTTAAAAGAATTTTATTATTGCTAAGCGATTAAAATCAATATGATATTGCTAAACTTGTGGAAGGAAAGGTTGATAAAAGAGGATATTATTAACTAAACTGAATTAGCATGTATCAAACTAAAGGAGTTGTTATCATTTTTCAGGAAGAAGAAGTTGTGTCATTCTTGGTTCCTAGGGAGATGAAGAAAAGGTGGAAAAGGAGGAGCCTGACTAGGGGAATTTAACTTTGCATATCTTCTCCCTCATAAAGTATAATTCATAATACATTGTTTTAATTAATAGTAATTATTAATCATATATCTTGTGTGTATATATAGACTACTATAGATTTGAAAACAAATTCTGGTTTAGACCTAAAAATTATTATAAATGTGGGCCAAATATACCCTACAAAATTTGGATCATTTTAGACAATTTTTTACATTTTATATCTACAAATACATTTTTATTTTGGTGGTTGAGTATTCTATTTTGCATCAAATAAACACTTACGATTGATAATGATAAAACCATACATATTCGATTTAGTAAATCTAAGAACTGAGGTGTTTCAACTTTACTTGAAACATAATTGAATTTCAGTTTAATTTCATCTATAATTATTTTAATTTTTATGATATAAAAATAATTGTTTGACATTTAAAATAATTTGAAAGTTGTTATAAAATATTTTTTGAAAAAATATCATACAAAAGTTATTGATTCTTTTTCATTTATTTGAAAATTTATGTTTTTTAAAAAATATTTATGAAAAAAATTAAAAATTTTGTTAAATAATATTTAAAAATTATAAAACAAAATTTATTTTCTAAAAAATAAATCTAAAATTCTAAAAAAAAATTTAATATAGAAAAATCAATAATCAAATCCAAGATAAACAATTTGAAAATTCCAGAAAATGTGAAATAGGTGGTGTGTATATTTGTTTAAATTTATGAATTTATTTTCTTTCATTTTTTAGCGATGGAGGGAAAGAAAAAGTAATATCATACTTGTGAGAAGAAAATTTATATTTTCAATCCTTCTATTTTCATAATCCTTCAATTTTCCATCTTTCTAATTTTCTTTCCACCCCATCAAGTAAAGTCTAAGTCTAGTTAAAAATTCTATCACACTCTTTTGAAAAGCATGTATTTAAAATACATATGTTTAAAAATAACATACAATAAATAAAATTAATAATAACACATAAACAATATATACAAAATTAAAATGAAAATTTTAGTTTAAATACGCAAGAATATAATTTATTTCAATTATGTAAAGGTAGTTTAGTAATTTTTGCAACCAACTTGATGTCCGGTTAATTTAAGATACAAACTCAGTTAAGAGTTCAAATAATAGTATAGATACTAACAATGTGGGTGAAAACCGTGGTTATTTGAACTAGACTAAGTTAAGTGATCAAACTAATTGGACCTAGAACCGAACAGGGTACTGGTCTAGAGAAAGGCTTTGGACCAATTGAGTCGGGAATCGGTACGAACTGGTTTAACCAATTAAAAAACTTATTGAACTGGCAGTTCAATCGATCTTTAATATTTTTATTTTTATGATTTTTTTTAATTGAACCATCTAAACCAATCAAACTAACAAACCAATGGCCTAACTAGTTTGACTATCGATCCGATTTTAAAAAACTTGGTGAAAACTATTAAAATGAACAAAAATAATTGAAATGAAGCTTTGGTTGTAGTGCTACAGTTGAGGTTTTGTGCATGTTAATGGCATAGGTTTCAAGCTTATCATTTTCTATTTTTTATTAGTTTTATTTATAATATAAAAAGACAGAAGTACCCATATAAAAATGTAACTTATTTTAAATCTGTAAAATTAATTTGGTAATTTCCACAATTGAGTTAGTGTCTGGTTAACTTATTATACTAATTAATTCAGTTAGGAGTTTAAATAATAGTATGTATAGATATACAAATAATATAAGCGAAACAATTTGTACAATAAAGTTGAAATCTATCAAAATTTCAAAATAAAACTTTAGTTGAAGCGATTAAAAAATTTATAGAAGTTGACGACATGGATTTAAATCTGAATATATGTTATTTTATTGGTTTTTAAATAAGGAAAAGACAAAAGTATTCTCATAATAGTATAACTTATTTAAAATATGTAAGGTTATTTGAGTAATTTTTCTAATTGAGTTGGATCGAATTGCCTCATGACATTAATTCACATACATATTTAAATAATAATATAAAAGTATAGATACGCAAACAATGTGGTGAAACAATTGATATAAAATATATAGAAATATTAGAATAAATTTTATTTAAAATGATAAATAATAAATATTAGAATATAGATACTAATGGCAAATGCAGTCGATATCGAATTGGTAAAATATCTTTTTAGTAATCTTGGCCTTGTCTAGTGTCTGTGTAATGCTGTCTGTTTTCTTCTTACCGATGAAGAAAAAAATATAATGGATATCGAAGTGGTAAAAGACCATCCAAATCTGTAATTGATGTCGATTTCGATTTCATCTTGCACAATATCCTCCCCTTGCTCCTTACTAAGAACAGGGTAATAAAATTGTAGTAGTAATGGAAATGGGATAAAGCGATTGCAGGTACAGGTAGCTGTCACACACACAGGCTTTTGAACCATTAGAATGGTAGTTTCAAAGACTCGGGGCTCAGGTCAAGTAGGCTGCCCAAAATAGTTAAAACCGCCTCTGCCAACTTTTGTACCCGATTAAGATTATCCTTTTCTTCCATCTCTCACTCAGTACCAATTCAAAGCAACAACAATAGTTGGTTACCCTCGTCTTGTACGACAATTCCCTCCAGCTTTATTCTTGTGGTTATATTATTTATATATATTGCAAGTAAAAAGACTATGGAAATCAAATTTTGGGGTTTGTTGTTGAAAGGAGAGAGACGATGAGAGGTTTTGAGAGAGCAGTGGAATGGCTTAGATCATTTGTTTATAGCAATGCTTGGGATTTCTGCATCGTTTGGAAATTGGGTGATGATCCTTCCAGGTACTTTCAACCTCCCCTTTTTCTTTGGAGCAGATGGATTTGAACTCTAATGAAGCTTTCTTGCTTGTTTGTAGGTTTATTGAATGGAAGGACTGTTGCTGTAGCGGTGGTATAAATGTCAAAGTAGAACAAGATAAACTTCAGCTTCAGGGTCCTCCTCTATGCAGGGATGCTCAGTTCCAGCATTCCATAAGATCAAAGGCTTGTGAAGCCCTCTCCCATTTTCCTTTTGCCGTGTCTCTCTATGCTGGGTACACTTTGATTCTTCTCAAAAACTCTCTTCTTTTCAGTTTTGGACACACATGATAGCCACGGCACAATCATTCTGATTTTTTTTTTACAGTGAAAACAGGATTCATGGAGAGGTGGCTATTTCAAGTCAACCAAAGTGGCTTAACCATGCCAATATCTCCACTTCCCTTTCCTCAGAAGTGAGAATCTCTCTTTCAGTCTCAAATTCTTTTTGTCACCCAGAAATTTGCAAGTTCATGCTTTTGGCTATGATTTTGTTTGCTTAAAAATTCCCCTTTGATGCTTTAGTTTAATAAACTAATTTCTGCTGTGTATGTACACAAATGTGTTTATACAAGACAGTCACATTCATGGTGTATCTTATCATCTAAAAGTGTTACATAACCTAGTTTTCTATTTTGAAATGGTCCATGTTATTTTGACAGGAGACAATGGGAACCCAAGTTCTGATCCCAGTTTTTGGCGGTCTCATCGAGCTCTTTGCTTCAAAGAATGTAAGGTTCCTTTGACTTTCTCAGTTTCCATTATTTTGCAAAGCAATTTGTGTCTTCCAAGCTTATAAACATGTAAATTTGCCCTTTTGATCAGATACCAAAAGATCAAAACATCATAGAGTTAATAAGAACTGAATGCAATGCACTTTTAAAAGCAGAAACCACAACAGCAGAAAGCTATAGAAAAGCAAATCTTCACAAATTGCAAGAAAAAGACTTGCCACTTTCCATGAGCTTGTCAACCGTGAATCCCAGAATACAATTCATTCCCTCCATTGGACATCCCCCCTTTTCTTCAGCTTCTGCCTATATTTCTCAAGATGAGCAATTGAAACAGCCAATTGGCACATATTATGGAACAAAAAGACTAGGATGCAGCCAAAATGTGTGTGCGCAACAAACAGAAACAGGGTTTGTTTTGGATTGTAAAGTTAATTCTGTAAATGACAAAATGAGAACCGCCAAGCAGCCTGAAAAAGTGAATTATCATTCTAAGAATCTTATCACAGAGAGGAATAGAAGGAAGAAGATAAAAGATGGGCTGTTCAAGTTACGAGCTTTAGTCCCCAAGATATCCAAGGTTGGTTCACAATTTCCGTAACTTATAATACCCCACTTAATTCTTCTTATTTCATATCTCTAATGCTTTTGTTGTTCAATATTGTAGATGGATATAACTGCTATTCTTACAGATGCAATCGAATATATAGGAAATTTACAGGAGGAGGAAAAGAAACTCCGGAATGAGCTCAAGAAAACCGAGGAAGGGGACTGTGGAAAGAGCAATGCAGAACTGAAGTCTGCGAAGTTAGACTGGCTACATAGGAAAAACATGTCTGCAATTGAAGAAAACCATATTCCCAGTGGCATATCTGAAATGGCAAAAATGGAGGTAGATGGTTGTGTTGCCTATTGGAGCAAACATCATCAATGAAACTCTCGACTAATGTGTTGAATCATTTCTCAGGTACATGTAGAGGTGAACCAAATAACCAAAAGAGAGTTTTGGATTAAGCTGTGTTATAAGCACAAGAGAAGTGGGTTTGCAAAGCTGATGGAGGGTATGGATTCTTTGGGACTTGGGGTGATTGATGCTAATATCACAACATTTAATGGAAATGTGCTCAACATTTTCAAAGTCGAGGTAAGACTCACTGAATGGTTGACGTCAATGGAACAATATGATTTCATTTAGCAGGGCGAAATCAGAAAACTGTTTTAGGGGCCGAAATTAAATTGTAATTTTTACTATAGTCAAAATATGATTTTTAAAGAAATTAAATTAAAATTTTATCAGTTTTAAAGGGGTTAAAATGTAATTTTACCTTCACTAATTTAAAATTTTAAAAATTTTAAAGAGTAAAAATGAAAAATTTTAGGGGCTGGCAGGCCCTAGGTTCGTCCCTGTCAGTTAGTCCATTTAGCTTTGAAAAATACCAAAAACAGTAACTGCAAAGATTGCAGACCAGAAATTACTAAGAACTTTGTTTATCTGTTGCCATTTTCTTCATAAGCTTTTATTGTCTGTTCCACTTGTGCAAGGCAAACAGGGATTTCGAGTCCAGGCAATTGAGAGACTTGTTGACCCACGTAACAAACTAGATAAACAACGTTATACAGTGTAGAAATGTACAAAGCAAATGGATAGTTCAGCTAAGAGATTTGGAACCCTTCCCTTCATGCAACTTTTAGTTCAAGCTGCTCCAACAGTCATGTCTCGGAGCTTTGGGCTGTAAAATTTTAGTGGGTTTGATGCTGCTTCTTACTTATAGCTCTGGTTTTTACCAAATTCTATATAAAATTGCTAACTCTATGATTACAATGAAGTTTTTGTTTTCATGTTGGTTCTCTTTCTTCACCTATGTCGGCTATTTATTTTTTCCCTTCGCTGATAATTGTGTTCGACATGCACAAGCCTAATCAGCCTAGTAAAAACAATGGCAGGTCAAAAGTATTCAGCAATATCATAGTAGTTGTACTTGTTAAACCTTACGAAATGGGTGAAAAAAAATTCTAACAAATATATTTGAAAAAAAATTCTAACAAATATATTTGTAAAAAATATTAAATAAGATTTTGATTAAAATAGTAAAATTAATATGTTGAAAATCATAATTGTATAATACTGATAATAAAAGAAAAATAAATATGACTTGCCAATCACAATGGAATAAATATCAAATTTGTATAAGAAATTTTAGTCCAAAAGGATAAATATAAAAATTTTATGTATACATCATAATGGGTCAATCATTGGTTAGTTTTTAAAAAAAAAAAAATTTAGGTGTCCTTGTTGTTATTGGTGGCATCGGATTAAGTCTGATTATATAAAATGTTCTAAGACTTGATAAGTATCATTAAAGTGTGATTATATAAAACGTTCAAGGATTTGATAAAACAATTACCCTTTTAAAATTAGATGAAAGAAGAGATCACGCTCCCAATTAAATTAAATATATGAAACTCCAAGGAAATATATAAAAAGATTCAAAACATTCAAAATTTTATAAAATTCAATTTAATTAGAAATGATGTGGTTTTAAAATATACCAAAACTTTTATTAAATCAAATCACCTAAAATTGTGTTAAAATGTTGAGGCTTAATTTTTTTTTCTTAAAAATATCAAATTCTAATTTATTAGGTCGAAAGAAACTATTTTTTTTTTATGTTAGAATGGTGTTTTAAAAGAAATTTATATCATCTTTTTAATCAGAAAAGTTAAGGCTGTTAAATATTTGGATTAATTAATATTATTATAAAATCAGAAAATTAAATTATGTCAAATTAAAATATAAAACCTAAATCCCAAATATGAGCATAGAAGAGGGATCTAAAATGAAATTTTACGTTTATCTGATAATGACTAAAAAATAAAAATGTTAGCAACACGTGTGATTGAAAGAAACCTTTAGATTAGAGCATTCCTTTTATGTATTGAGGTACTTTGGGTAAAAGGTAAGGCTAAATATGTAAATTCGTAATTAATATGAAACGTTGCCAGGGATACTTGAGCGACACGACCATAGACGGTTTTATACGGCGGCACGAAAGCTGTGTATATTTCTTTATTCCCCCATTAACAATTTTTAAAAAAAAGAGTTACAAGGGGCGGTCTAAATTCAACTTTTTAAACCTATAAATAAATAGCTGCACCTTTATTTCGTCTTTGATTTTTACTTTGTTGCTCCTTGCAATCTTTTTCATACCTTCTCCTGAAACAATGAATCAAATTGGTGCAGAAAATCAAACCTCCATAACTATTGATGATGCTATGTCAGAAAGTAACGAGCTTGATTCATGTTACAATTGTTTCCAGCACTTTGTTACAAATGGTTTCTCTAAAATAGATGAATCAAGCTTTGAAGGTGATATAATCAAAACAAGCTTTTTCTCTAGTTTATCGCGAAATCCGCAGATCTCCTATAGGACGAAAATCGTGGCAATCCATAAGAATTCCAACACTAGCCAGTGTTGGAAAATCCGAGCACACAGTTTTGGTGTTTACACAAAGGCGGTGGCTGATACGCGTGGTGGAGATGCCAATATCAAGTACGCTTGGTACGGTGCTTCCAAAAATGAGATTTGCGAGACTGTGATGCATGGATTTACTTGGCGTAGACATAGCATCTCCGTGTCTCCTGCAAAGCATGGTTTAGACAGGTTAGCTTTTTAGTTGAATTGTTGTATTAGTTTTTGGGAGCTTTCTATTGAAATAATGAAAATTGATTTATGTGTTGCAGTGTATTGTGTTCAGGAGTGGATGGAAGTGGCGTGAGGCATTTGTTGCTATGCCGAGTTATATTAGGAAAGCAAGAGGTGGTGAGGGAAGATTCTAGTGATCAGTTCCATCCGAGTTCAATGGATTTCGATTCTGCCGTAGATGATATTTCATCTCCTACCAGATATATCATTTGGAATACGCACTTGAATTGTAATATCCTCCCCTGTTACATTCTCAGTTTCGAAGCTCCTCTTTACTTAAGCGGTGAGCAGCTTAATTTAAATTGTCATGTGCGACTCTTAATTTGTTAAGATGCATGCAAATTTTTTTTCATGTGCTACTGTTAATTTCTTTGTTTTGGCTCCAAAGGGTTAACAGAACCAAAAACCATCAAGCCTAAAACGTGGATAACCTTTGGCACATTGATCTCTATACTTTCGCCCTTTCTAGATCATTCACAAAGGGCTTCCCTTGAAGAGCAGTATACAAATTATCTGGTAAGACTAATGATTTTTCATCCGAATTCATAATTCCCATATGTGATGTGCAACTTGAGTCATAATCATTTATTGTGGCAGGAAAAAAAGATTACAAGGCCGCAAATGATACAAAGAGTGAGAGCAATAGCTGGGAACCAGTTGTTATCTGCTGTTGTGAAACTGTACACAAACAAGGTGCAATTTTGGACTTAATGGGTTTTTTTTTTTCTTATTTGCTGCACCTTCGTTTTGCTCTTCTGGATATGGTACTTTTGCCTTCAACAACTTGGGCTGCAAGATTTGAGCTATATATATTTGGGTAGTTGACTCTATATTTGATTATAATATAGCATGGAAAAGATTGTTTTAAAACATCACGTCAACTTTTTGCTGTAAAAGCAAACCATTGATGTCAGGGTGGTCCATCAAAGTCTTCTCGACAATTTCCATTTCTTTGTTTGTTTAGTGTAAAAAATGGGGTTTACTTCTTTGCTAAGGACACGAGTTGATTAAGTTTAAACTTCTAACATAAATGGCAGCTCAGGTTTCTTCTTGAGCATAATTTTCCATTTTGTTTAACGGATATAGCTTCCTGATTTTAAATTTATAATTTTTACTAGAGTACATCTTTAGTCAATACTAATTACTTATTTAAGTTTTTAAAAATGCATCTTTTATCCTTTTTTTCTAGATCAATTAATATGCAGGAAATTCAAGTTAGCAGCAGCAACAGGGATGATGCAGCAGGCAGCGAGTTTGATGATGCAGCCCGATTTTTGGGAATAATTTATAGTTCGATCTTGCAGCCAGCTTAATTATCAAGTTCGAATGATGCAAGCATGATTGCTCGGAACAATTTAATATTTATGATTATGATGGTAATTTTTTCTATTCTGTAAAAGAAATGGTAAATGTAACATCAATTACTTTGAATGTATTGATATTTAAAAAAAAAAACCATAACTTTGGGAGCCTTTCTCGAGACATTAATAGTTACAAAATGAATCCATTTCAGCAATAGCTGAGTTGAATTTGTCCATTGAGTACAATATAATACCAATTTGAACTTGAATTTTACTTATAAGAGGCAGCAAATAAATTAGCAATGCTCAAAGAAACCCTATGAATGAACTCGCATTTTCATCATCAGTGGAGTGCTACATCTTACAATGGTAAAAGTAGGACAAGGCGTGGGATGAAACTTAACCTCTCACCACCACTAGATGGTCGGCAACTTGGATTTAATACTAGGCCTATTACTTCATCATCAAGAGTTATTTTTCTTTGAAATTCTCACCTAACATAAATATTTATTTATTAGATACGTAATGACCAAGTAATCTTTAACGCTATAAGTGACAATCAGGTTGGCAGCTGCATAATGGATTTCACAACCATGGTATACATCCAGACTTTTCTAGGAAACTTTTGCATCAATAACTCTGCTTTGCTGCTATCTCGGATGAAATTTGGCCAATACCATACCCCATCAAAATAGTTAAAACCTGCGTTTTATTGATATATATCGGTTTACTTTGGTATATTGTTTTAAATGTATTAATACATAAAAAAAATTCATATTGTATGTATTAATTAAAAAATATTTACAAGTATTGAGAAAAAATAAATTTTAAATATAAAATATGTACCAATAAACTTTATTGATATAATCCATATTTCAACAAATACAAAATAAATAAGAAAAAGAATTGTCTCGTACATTAAACAACAATACCATATCATAAATTATTCTAGTAAGTTGTTTTACTTGATTATTTACTAGCTAGTACACAAGTAAATGGGATAAAACAAACTTGCAAGATTGATAAAATTTTGATTTGTTATTGGAACGAAGAATGTCAATTGATATGACTGATATCAGTATTATGATTAAAGCTAAGAGAGTTTTTCTTTATAGTTTTGGAACAACTCCAAGAGCAGGTTGTAAAATTGAATGGTAAGAGGAGTAGTATTATGGGTTATTGGGTTGTGTTGGGGAATGAGTTGAGGATGGCAGTTTTGTGGCGGCTTGAGCAGAAGCACTGCAAGACTTGGGAATACCGATGGTCCGACCCCGGAAGCATTTGTCCTCCTTATGGGGTGAAATGTTTGGTCGAGGCATATTTGGCTATGTTTGACATAGACACTGATTCTTAGGTCTGATCGGGTTTCGTGCAGGTACTGATTTACCTATGCCTTGCTTGAAGATATCTACAATTTTTAGTGTTAGTTTTACTGGAGAAAATCATAGAATAGAGTTTATTTAACTAAAAGTTTGCAAATCCAATCGCGTTGTCGTTTAATTTGACTTTGACCGTAGGAAACACCCGGTAGGCGTAGCCTCGTAGGCAGCAAACCCTTTAATCACAATGATGCTGCCCTAAGAAGTCGCAAATCATCCCATCATCATCAACTCAAAACTCAATGGAGGGAACTACAATAATAAATATAGTCTGCACCACCCAACACCGCACCATTTTCTCCTCATAGACTTGCAAATTTTGGTTTCATAAGACAAGACAAAACGCGTCTACGGCCCTTGGAGTCCGTACGAATTGACCGACGAATGAGTGTAGTGAGTCTTGGGTTTTCGATTGGTGGTTCAAGGTCAGTCATTGTTTTTCTTCTTTTTTTGGTAGAGAAAAAAAAAAAAGCACTCCTATTAGCTAGGAATGTAAATAAACAGAGTTTCCTTCATCAAAATGATCATGATTATTTTATTCTAGTAGCCATATTCATCAAAATGATCATGATTATTTTATTCTAGTACCCATAAAACATATTGAGGTAGAACAGTAAAACAAACTACTTGGTTTCTTTTCCCTATTGCCTGTCTTTGCCAAATATCAGCTACCTTGTTACTTTCTCACCAAACATGCCTGAATTTCACTTTCCAATTTTTAATGCACCATTTATGAATTAAACAATCATCATTTTTCTTTATTACCATTATAATAAAGGAGTATAAATAGAGAATGCTTGCCGATCTCTAATACAAGCTAGTGGAAGAGCTTAGTAGAAATGGTAAATTTTTAATTTAAATTTTTTATAATTTATAAAATTTTAATTTAGTAATGATAAAATTATATTTTAACTCCTAAAAATAATAAAAATTTAATTTAATCCTTTAAAAAATATAAAGATATAAACTATAAAAGGAAACAGTTAAAAGGGATAATCCTTTAAAAAATATAAAGATATAAACTATAAAAGGAAACACTTAAAAGGGAAAAGGGCGATTGTCAACTTAAATGTTTCTCTCATTAATTAGTCGACCAAAAACCAAAAGGAATATTGATGTTTCTAAAACAAAAATGCTAATGTTAATATCTTTTTTTTCTCTTTCATTTCCTTTTTCTCTTTTGATTAATCGTTTTTTGATCAACTTTTTTTTTCTTTTTAATAGGGAATCAATTTGACAGATGTGGATGCTTTTTGTAACTTGTATACAATATTACTTTTCTTAACAGAAAGAAGAAGACATGGGAAGTCAGTCAAACGAATAGGAGGAGATGATTACTGCTTTATCCAAGCTTTCTCGTTATTGAACACTATTGACACCTCTCTTTCCGTTTTGTGAGTTACGGTACTTTCACTGAAAATTGTTGTCGCTGTTTTCTTCTGTTATTACGACGTTTTTCAAAAGTGGGGCCCACGTTTTGCTTAACTGTGGGCGTCATTGGTTTCAGTGAGAAAGCTAATTTAGCAAAAATCAAACAGATAACAACTGAGTTGAAGGCAACTTTTGATCCTACTCAGTCCGACTTGGACAAAAGGATCGAAACTGGTTTCTGTCATTTCAAGAAAGAGAAATATGAGTAAGTTTATATATCTACTGCTACGCCTACCATGTATGATCCTATTTATGACATAATTGTAAAAAACACCTTCAGCGTTTATGAGTTTTGAGGTTTGAGCCCTTAACTTTTTTTTTTGGATTAACACCCTCAATGTTATGATTTTTTTCAGAAATCAGCCCAATTTTAATGAGAAACATGAGTTGATTGCCAGTCAACCACAAGTAGATGACATGTCAAAGATGTTTGACCAATTTAAATATGCCTACCCCTTCTCTCATTTCTTTCTTTCTTTTCTTCTACCCGTACAGTCTGCTCATCTCTAACTCTAAGAAGCCCTACCCGCTTCCCTTTCTCTCTACATGTCCAAACCCGTATCGCTGTTACCTTCCCTCTTTCCTGTCGATCTCATCACAAACGTCCCATAACCTTTTCCATCTCTATTTCCATCTTCATCCTCCTCATTCTCCTCCTCACCATCATCATCATCAACGTTCAGTCTATCTTTCTTAACCCTCATCGGGCTCGCCACAACCGCTGCCGGAGGCTTAAATGAATATAAGGATTGATCGTGAGTGTTACATCTATGATTAGATTTCACGATCATGATCCCAAAATTTTTAGCATCGTCATCATTGTCAAAGTCTGTAGAACCACCGTCAAAGTCTTTAAGAAGACATTTGAGGAGAGAAAGGATCGAAGAGTCATCTTCATCTTCATCGTCGCCATCCTTGCAAATCATTGTGGCATAAAGGTCCGATATTTTCAACAATTATGCCTATTTGCAAAAGACAATTTCATCAAACACCTAAAATTCTATGAAACAAAAAAAAATAAAGGAAAAGAAAAATGAGGACTCATTGTTATAACCCATTTTTTAGTATAGCTTGCTCGTCCAATCTATGGAAATACCAAAGCCAAATCAAACTCAGCTAACATAAATCCACTAATCAGCCTTTCTTAGCTCTTCCAAAATGTAATCGAAACCTCCAACAAAAAGAAAACAACATTCAACAAAGTTTCATCTTTGACGTTTTGCCTTATCAAGAGAACCCAAAACGAAACCAAAAGAAAATCGTTATAGATACTTAGATCTAGCAGGAAAAAAAATAGAGGAAGAAAAGGATTAGAAATCAATGACTCTGATTTTTCTCTCTCAAACATTATAATGAAAATCTGATTGATTGATGGCTGGACACAACGACAACTAGGGGTGAGCAAAACTCGATTCGATTCCAAAAAATCGAAAAAAATTTGAATTTCGAATTATTCGAATCGAGTTAATCGAGTTAATCGAATCAACTCGAATTTTGAGTCTCGAATTTCGAGTTCGAATCGAGTTGAATTTTCGAATTCGAATAACTTGAATAATTCGAATAAACCGAATATAAACTATTTTTTTATTTTTATTTTTAATTTTAAGCTTTTATTTAGTTTAAACCAAATACCCAATTTCCCCAAGCCCAAGTATTTTATTTTATCAGCCCAAAAATTTATTTTCCCAAATCCCAACCCAATGCCTCCCCCAAATCAAACAATGCCCCAAGCACCAAGTCCAACAGCCAACAGGTAACAAATTCCATCGTCCATTCCATTCTTCCCTAAATTAATTTTCTTCTCTCTGTTATGAGTTCTCTCCATTTCCATTCTTCAAAGTTCAAACACCAAACCCTAAAATTTATTTTTCTTAAAAAACCCTAAAATAAACCCTTCTTCCTTCTTTTTTTTAATTATTAGTTCATTCAAACCTTCAAACAAGCTTCATGTGCGGTAGGTTTGCTTCGGTAAGAACATCATTTGTTCATAGTCGTCGGTATTCTTTTCCTCTATGCAGAAAGTCGACTATGGTGGTAGATAGGGAGCATCGTGTTTAAACAAGTCGGACCCTGTGAGCAGGTATTCTTTTGGTAGATAAGCTCCTTTTCGACAGTATTTTACCACAAGTTTTGTGAATATGAATCTTGTTTTTATTAAATAAGTAGAAGTCTTTTTCTTTATTGTGTTTTTATACGGCCTCTCATGTATTTGGTGGATTCTTGGAGGACTGTATGATATGACCCCTGTCGAAACCATTTTTTGAAAGAAAACGGATGTCGACTTAAAAAATGAAAATGGGGAGTCGCCACCAACCTTTTTAGGTGTGATTGGATCACCTTATAAAACTCTTTGGTCTACGAAAAATCGAGAATAAGGTTCGGGAGTCGGTTACGCACGGGGAAGGATTAGCACCCCCGCAACGCCCAAAATTGGTATCGAATTGAGTAATTTTCTGTCTTTAAGTCGAAATTTGGAAAGATTTAAAATAGGATTCCTTTTTAGCCGGAATAGTTTGAGTAGAAAAATCGAGATTCCTTTGCCTCGAAAGAATTCGAACGTCACATCCAGCACGATTGGACACGAGGTTCTTTAAATCCTTCGAAACTAAAGTCGTCTCGTGAGTTACAAAATTTTGTTTAAAAGGGTATTTTAGGTATTTAGATGAACGAGAAATCGCAACCCAGCACGTTAGGGCACTATTCCCCGAATCTCTAAACATAAAAAATATTGCCTCGTTTTTTAGAACAAAATCTTATGAATCAGGTGAAGGTTAATATGAAAAACATGAATTTTGTAAAGAAAAGTAAGAATTATTTATGATGAAAATAATATTAAAGGCAAGCATAAACGGATTAACAAGCGCACAAACTAATTACATATCAGAAATAACGAAATATAATAAAAACATAAGTAAATGACGTAAACATAAATAACTAAGTAATGCAAACAACGATAAAAATAATGCAAAACAAGATAATATTAAAATAATAATATTTGCTATAAAAAGAAAATGATAATATGCTGATGACATAATGGGAGTGACAATATAAAAATGAAGATAAAAATAAATATATATATATAAACGCTAATGATGACGAGAAAATAATATATGAAAATAGTAATAGTAATATACACGTATATATAATAATAATGAATAGCAAAATAGAAGGTAATGATGTAACTAAAAATATGTTAATAAAGAAAATAATAATGACATACTACTAATGTAATAGTAATAACATGTTGGAAACAATAATAATAATATGTATATATAATTATTAATAATGAAACGAAACTAATAAATGTAATATGGTAATAATAATAATATATAATAGCAAGAAACGTAATATATATGTAAAACTAGATATAATACATAAAAATAATAGTAATAATAATATATAGAAGTTGACGTAATATTAAAATAATATTGAAAATAATCCTTAATAATACTGATATATATAGATAATAAAACTGTATATTAATACTAATAATAGGAATAATAAAAAAACAAATCATACAATAATATAAATAATTATGTACATGAAAATAATAACAGAATAATAATAATAATAATAATAATAATGATAATGAAATACAAAAAGAAAATACGATGTAATAATGATGCAAGGAAAATAAAGTAATTAATAGTATATTAAAAATAATAAATAGGATAACAAATATAATAATATATAAAAAAAATACTACATATAAAAAATATATGTACACGTTTATAATAAAACATATATTGGTATTAGTAATAATAATACTAGTAATAATATAGATAATGGTAAATATAATAATAGATAATATTAAAATTAATTAATTAAATAATAAGGAAGTGAAAATAAACTAAAAGGACTAAAATTAGATTAAAATCAAAGTTTTGGGGCAAATTTCGAAATAAAACAGAAGGAAAGGACTTATACGAACACGGGTGAGACGTGGGGGGACTAAAACGGGTAATAAACCCTTTTTCCAAAACACCCAGAAACATTAGGGACCAAATCGGAAACCAAAGTAAACTGTTGGGCCAATTTGGAAAATTAAAAACACTGGATTGCATAAGCTTGGAAAAGCGGAGGGACCAAAAGGGTAAATAACCCATTTAATAAAAACACGCGGATCCTGAGCCTGGAGCGGGTCAGATCGGGTCGGGTATAGTCAAAACGACGTCGTTTTGGGGTTTAAGTGCAGCCTCCAAAACGACGTCGTTTTGAGAGGCTATAAAAGGCCTAAAAACTTCAAAAAAAATCATTTGTTGAGTGGAGAAGAAAAAAAAATGAGAGAGAGGGGAGAGCAAAGGAGATTTCCGGTGGTCGGTCCGACCAGACTCCTGCCACCGACCGGTCACCGGACCGCCGCCGCCGTCGCCGCCGGCCACCGTGTACGGTGGCCGAAAATCGTGAAAAAGGTTTTTTTTTGTTTTTTTATTTTTATTTTTCAAATGGACGCATATATATATATGAGTAGAAAAAAAGGAAAAGAAAAAAAAAATGAAAAACAGAAAGAAGAAGAAGAAACCTATTCGAAAATAAAAAAAATATCACCTTTGTTCTTTCTATTTTGATTTCTTTATGTTTTGATTCTTTGATCTCGGGATATTTGCTTTCTCTCCTTTTGTTTTGAAATCGAATGCTTTTTTATTTCTTTCAAAAATGGCCGAATCTATTGCTTGTATTGATAAAAAAATGGCCTCCCTTTTACATTCGGTAATTAGGCTATATATAGCCATTTACATGTTGTTTTCTGCCTCATTTGCTACTGTTTTCTGTCGTTTCTGTCTCTGTTGCGTGTTTGCAGGTGCAGTTGGAGCATGGTGGTTGGTGACAGAGTAGGTGACCGGTTGTGGCTCTTGGCAGAGGGTTGTGCGGCGCCAAGGGATTAGAGGCTAGGGTTTGTGGGTGTTGTAATTTTGGGTTAGGTTGTTTTGGGGGCAAAATTGGGCTTAAAAAACCCTATTTGCATATCAGAATGTGTTTTAAGGGTTCAATAAATATGATAGTTAAGGTTGAATATTGGGGGATAAGAATCTTATAACATCACTACTGCTGCTGCTACTTTTTTTGTTTTGTTTTGGTTTGTTTACGAGGAGAATAGAACCAAAAACAATGAGGCCAACAAGTCCATAACTCTATTTGCTTTCCTTAACAAAAGTGTTGGTATCTTGTAATAATGTAAAAAAGAAATGATTTGTTGCAGTTTATGAACATGTACAGCAACATGTGAATACATTATCTTGTCACTTGTAAGTGAATGTTCACGTTTATGTACTATAATGGCGTTGGCTTTGGATATAAATGCTGAAGAATAATATAAAGTGAGATGAAAATTCTGATTTTATGATATATATGCTTATAAAATCCAAAAAAAAAAGCCATTATTTTCCACCTTTATTTCATTACATCCAAATATATACCATTTGATTTCAGATTGTGTCCGTTGATTCCATGGGTCATATGCATATCAGAATGTGTTTTAAGTAAATCCAATAAACATAAAGCAACTGGATAGAAATGAAATTTGATGCAAATATGCAAATTATGTATAGTTTCCCTTGATAAGAATTATCTTCCTATTTCTGATTAGTTACTTTGGTTTTGTTTATTTGTTTTGTTAAATCAAACTAATGTTGCTTCTCCCTTACTTTTCTATCCTTTAACAGGTTAATTAAAACTCCAGTCATTTCATTCAATTTCAAGTGAAAGAGCTAGCAACTTGCACTAAATGGAGAAGGCAAGCAAGGTCTAAATTATTCATTACTAAACTTTGCGTGCCTAATGCTAACCAAATGCTAAAAATATAGCATACAAATCCCTTTGATTTAAATGTCATTAACTACTGTTTTTAAATGAAGGGAACTTCGATTCAATGTTGTCATATTTTTTTTTTTTAGTTTGGCTACTCATTGTAAGGGTTAAATGTTGACCGAATGTTGGAAAAAAAAATAAGCTGTTGTTTATTGATTTGAAGACTATGTATTGTTACTATTTGTTGTTGTCTAAATTAAAGGAAAATTTATGATTTAAATGCTATAAGTTTCGGCTGTTTCACTGTTGAATGTTGGATTTTGATTGTTCGAATGTTAGATTTTCAACAATTCATTCTCTGGATTAATGTTTAACATTTAAGCTATTAACGTGCCTTAATATTTTGCATTATCAATGCACTTAAGTTGTTCAAAGACAGACATCTTAATTATAATTTCTTGCTGATTGAGTGATTGCATGCTTGATGTAATAACCTGTCCAATTTAATGTTGTATAAACAGGGCAATTTATTTTGTGCAAAATGGGGTGGTTTGAATAAATATATTAAAATGTTAAAAAAAAATTGCATGTTTAATTATTATCTAAAAATAAATATTAAATCAACTAATTCTAAGTATAACTATTAAGTTGTTGTTTAGAAGTGAATTACTCTAAAACAGTTTTGTCTTCGAAATGACAAATATTATATTTTATATTTTCAAAAAATGAATTAAAGCATAAATGCTATTAAGTTTGATTTTAAATCAATTATTGGTCATTGTTAGTGATTACGACAAATGTTTACTTGTAGATGAGTGATCCCAAGCGAGATGGTTCAACTCAAAGTTCACAAAATTCTTCCCCAAGTAAAGATGATCAAACAACAACCAAGAAAAATGTTTGAAAAAAGATTACTCCAAGGGCAGCTTGTTGGAACCATTTCACCAAATTTGTGACTAAAGAAGGGGAGAAGAGAGCAATGTGCAATGCATGTAACGTTACTTACACCATGGAAACAACTTCGGGTTCTACAATAAATTTGAATAACCATTTAAAAACATGCCTAAAAAAACCTCGAGGTAATATTTCTGATCCGAAGCAATCAGAATTAGCATTTGTGAATTTTAGCCAAGAAACAACGGATTTATCAACTTGGATGTTTGATAAAGATGCTATTAGAAAAGCATTGGTTCGTATGATAATTGTGGATGAACTACCTTTTAAAATTGTAGAGGGAGAGGGTTTTAAATACTTTCTTTCTATAGCATGCCCACGGTTTAGTCTTCTATCTCGTTGGATAATTAGAAGGGATTGTCTTGATTTATTTAACTGCATGAAGAGTTTGATGAAGAATTGTTTTGAAAAAGATATAAGTAGAGTTTGTTTGACGACAGACACTTGGACTTCATTGCAGAGGATATCTTACATGGTTTTAACAGCACATTGGGTGGATGAAGAGTGGAGGTTGCAAAAAAGAATTATAAATTTTTGCCCAATATCCGCTCATAGAGGTGAAAGCATAGGTCAAGCTATTGAAAAATGTCTTCGAGATTGGGGGATTGAAAGGGTCTTCACTATTACGGTTGATAATGCATCCGCCAATAATGTTGCCATTGAATATTTGAGAAAGAAATTGAATCATCGAAATGCTTCTGTTGCAAATGGAAAATTTATTCATATGAGATGTGTTGCACACATTCTTAATCTCATTGTGCAATATGGTATTAAGGATGTTTCTGTGTCTGTGGATCGAGTTAGAGGTGCTGTGAGGTATATAAGAGCATCACCATCGAGGTTGATAAAATTCAACCAATGGGTAAAAGAAGAAATGATAGATAGTAAGGCTCAATTGTGTTTAGATGTGCCTACTAGATGGAACTCAACATATATGATGTTAAAGGTGGCCGAAAAATATGAACGTGCATTTGAATCATATATACGTGACGACCATAATTTTTTTCTTGACCTTACTGCTGGAGATGGAGTTCCTACATTTGATGATTGGGAAATTGTTCGAAGAGTTATAAAAGTATTAGAGCCTTTTTATCATCTTACACTGAAGGTGTCCGGATCTTTGCATGTTACCTCTCATTCACTTTTTGAAGTATTGACGGATGTGCATTGTCTTTTTTATGGGTGGCACAGTTGTGGAGATCTAGACATAATTTCTATGACTTCCAAAATGAGAGATAAATATAATAAGTATTGAGGTGAAGGAAACAAGATCAACATGCTAGTTTACTTGGCAGTCATCTTTGATCCACGATGTAAAATGAGTTTTTTAGACTTTGGGGTCAACTTGCTTTTTCCTAATGTTGCTAATGACATTATGAAAATGATTGATAAAGAATTGCATTGCTTGTTCAATGAGTATTCTTCTAATGCCGAGAGAATTCAACTGTTTGAAGGTAGATCTAGTTCTTCGGCAAATCTTTGTAGTTCAATGGAAATGGATCAGTTAGAAATGAAAACGGGCTTGGCCAAACAAAAATACCTTAAGAAGAAGAAACAAGTTGGATTAGAAAACAAATCTGAGTTGGATAGATATTTAGGTGAGGATGAAGAAGTAAATAATTTAAGTTCATTTGATTTACTATGGTGGTGGAAAATGAACAGTCCTAGATTCCCTATTCTTTCACAAATGGCTCGAGATATTCTTGCTACTCCTATTTCAACGGTTGCCTCAGAAAGTGCATTTAGTATGGATGGACGTGTTCTCGATAGTTTTAGAAGTTCTCTAACTCCTCTCATGGTCGAGGCTTTGGTTTGCACACAAGATTGGCTTCGGAAATCTAATGATGCCATCAAACTTGAAGATTATGTTGATGAACTTCAAACCATGGAAGATGGTAATATATAAATTTTAATTTATAAAATAAGCTTTTGTGTTATTTATATTAGTAAGCATAATTTAACTAATACTTTTGTTTTTAAATTTGCTAGACTTGTCAAAAATACCCGAAGATCAAGAAGGTAATATACTTAGCATTAGTTTATAAAGTTAAATGTTTATTTAATTTATTTTTGCAAACATTTTTTATCATTTAACTAACTCATTCAATACTTTTACTAGATGTTTCAAGATTATCAACGCCAACGGTATTTGAAGCACAAGAAGAAACCTAAACTATTCTATAATGGTTTTTGAATTGATGTGTTATTGTTATTAATTTAGTTTGGTTTGTTATTGTTGTTGGTTAATTGGACTTTTGTTGTGTTCTTTTTTTTGTTTGTTTGGACTGGTGTAGGTTTCTATTACATTTTGTACTTTTACTTATGTTTTTTTTTTTATTCTAATGTTGTTGTTTACTTCGACTCATGTTGTTTACTTGGACTTTTACTTATGTTTTTATTATAATCTTGTTGTATTGTTTTTGTTGTTTATTTGGACTTATATTGTTTATTTAGGTCGATGTTGTGTTGCTTTTATTTATTCACTTATTTACTTCAATTTTTTGTTGTATGATTGTCGAAACCATTTTTCTCAAGGTTTTGAAAAACAGGAGATCGACTTTAAAATTCTAAAATGGGAGTCGCCACCGACCCTTTTGAGGTACGATCGGATCACCTCAAATTATTTTAATAAACTATTTTGAATTTATTAAAACAATTAGTTTTGGTCTACGAAAATCAGAGAATAGGCTCGGGAGTCGGTTACGCACGAGGAAGGATTAGCACCCTCGATACGCCCAAAATTGGTACCTAATTGATTACTAAGTTTCTTAATGTCGAAGGCTTAAGAAATTCGGAAAAATTTAAAATACGATCCCTTTTATTAAAAACGTTTGAATATGTAGAGGTAAAAAAACGAGGCTCGCTTATTTCGAAGAAATGAGGATACCGAACCCAGTAAGTTAGGACACGACACATCTATTTCTTGAAATTAAACTCGCCTTTCTCACTTAAAAGGTTTATATATTTAAATTCCAAAAGGATATTTAATTATTTTGAGTTAAATGAAAAACCAAAACCCAGTAAGTTAGGGCTCGATCTTTCAAAACCTCAAAATGTAAAATATTGCCTTGATTTTGAAATTCTTATTTCAAGACAATGAACGCCACGTTCAGTAAGTTAGGACGCAGCATTTCAAAGTCTCGAAAATAAAGTTTATTCAAAAGCTCACACATTTTGATTTTGAAAGCGACGCTAAATGGCTTGGGTTTAACGAGAGAAACCGGAACCTAGTAAGTTAAGGCTCGATTCTCTCGAGGAATCCAAACATGAATGATATATTTTTTTGAAAACTTTGGGATGGGATTTTTACTAGAATAATATCAAATCCGACTTTTAGAGAAAACAAACATAGAATAGTAACATATATAGCAAAGAAATAATTCATAATCAATACGTTTTAATAACATGTCATTATAACTAACAAATGCCAAATGATACACAATAACAGCAATTATACAATATCATCATATGCAAACGAGAATATTAACGTTCAAAGTCCAACAAATCCAAGGGAAGTATTAAACGAACTAAGATAAGTGAAATTTAATGAGTTTCCAACAACATGAAGATGGATAATTATAAAAGTAAGTTAGTTTTAAAGTCATAAGAATTCAAATAACATTTTAAACAAGTAATATGTTATATAATAAAAACAAGGTTTTTATAGTAAAGAAATCATGTATCTATAGAAAATATGTATGCACATATATCATATAGTGTTTAAAATATTTTATATAGGGTAATACAAAAGTATATGAAAGAATGACAAATACAACATATAGCATATAAAAGAAATTTACATATATATATATATATATATATATAAATTTATAGTATACGAAAATATTTATAATAGTACTAAAGTATGCACATGGAGTGGTATGAAAATGTATGTAACTATTAGAATGAAAAATACACATATAATATATGTAAAAATATAATATATGTAATATATAAAATATAACTTTAAAATAGGCGTAATATGCAAAATATAATAGTATTAAAAATACATATATGAAATAATATGAAAGTGTACATACAATATATATATATATATATATATATATGTATATGGGTATAGTGTACAATTTTAAAATATGTGAATGCAATGTATATAAAACATGTATAGTAATATTTGAAAATATATGTATAAAATAAATATATAACCATAATATTGAAATGTATACATAATATGTATATGTAGAAAAATAATAATGATATATATAAAAAAAAAACAAATATTAATACATCATATAAATTCGTATGTACATAGATAATAATGGTGTATATAGATAATAATGGTGTATACGTATATATAAAAATTTTAGAAATGTGAACAAAACATAATATACACATGATAAAGTAACAAGTATATAACAAAATAATAATAATAATAATAACCATAATAGCATCAATAATAGGAAATAATAATAATATGTATATAGCACACTAAAATATTTATACATGAATAGTATCAAAATATATACATAATATATATATATTAGCAATAAAGTATAGTACATGAGAAAATACAAAATGTATGTGATTATTAAAAAAGGAAAAATACACATGATATGATGGTAATGATGCTGAAGATAATTTAAGTATCAATATGCCAAAACAATGAAATAAGAACCAAATCAGAACAAAATAACAACTTAGGGTCGAATTAAAAAAGAAGAAGGGTCAAAGGACCTAGGCGAACACGGGTTCCAAGGGCAAGGACCAGAACTGGAAATAGACCAGCCCTTCGAGCGCTGCATTTGGGGGTGGGCTAAATTGCAAAACGGCTCGAGGTTTAGGGGGTAATTTCGACAAAAACGTAAAACATACGAAGGACCCTATTGAAGGCCACTATGAACTCGAGGGACCAAAAGCGGAAATAGGCCATTTAAGGCCAAGGCGCGCGGACCCGGGTTGCACGTCGGGCATAAGCGCGGGTCATGCACCTCCAAACGGTGCCGTTTCTGTTTCCTTCAAAGACCCTATCCGCTTCCTTTTGATTTCAAACAGCAGATTTAGGGAAAGAGAGCCCCCCCGACGTTTTCGCTCTCTGCTAGGGTTCCTAGGGTTTGAAACCCTTCTCTGCTGCTCTCACACCAAACAGAAAATAAAATAAACACCCTCACTCTCCCTCTGTAAACCGCCACTTTCGAACCAAGGACGCCGACCATCGAGTTCCGATCTGCCTTGGATCGTCAAAGGACTTTCGTCGGATGGTTCATCCGGTTCCATTAGGGGTGGTTAGTCACGGGGTCACATTCTCTCGAGCCTCAAATCCCCATCCAGCTCCCATTATGTCAGAGAGAACGGAGATAGTGGCTCATCCGCGAAGGTAAAATCCGAATCCCTTTTCTTATTTTAGATATATTTACACAATAAAAAAAGGAAAGTTTGGAGAAGAGAATAATGAAATCACCTAAAAAAGGTCCTTTGATTGATTTTCGTTGCTATTACCAGTGTCTGTTCACTTTTTCTTTTTTGTTTACAAATACCCGAATTCTCTTCTCAAAGAAAGAAATGAACCGAAACCCCCTTGTTACACTATTTTTTAGTATTGAATATCCCCCCTCCAAATTTCTTTTTTTTCTCTGATTTTATACCCCGAAAAAATCTGCTTGTTTGCCACTGTTATTGCCTTTATTGCTTCCGTCCTTTTCTCACTGTTTGCAGGTCTTGAGGTGATGGGAGCAGGTGGCCTCTGGTAGACGCTTCCGAGAGCCGAGCAGTGGCGGTGGGATGGAGGTGACTGAGAGCCATCCTAGGTGCGCGGCGCGAGGGCTCAAGAGTAGCTAGGGTTTCAATTTTCGAAGCCCTAGTTTAACCCTAGGGGCTGTTAGGGTTCGGGCCAATTGGGCCACCGGGATTAGGGTAATTTGGGTAGGTTTGGTTGTAAATAGGTAATGGGCTCCGGGTGGCTATTGGGTTTTGGGCGCTTGGGCTAGTGTTTGTTGTAATGGCTTGATAATAGGTCTGTAAAGGGACTTTGGATTTTACTTTAATTTTGGATTTTATTTTTGTTTTTTGGGATTTGGGTATTTATTGGGCCCGGGCAAAATTGCCTTATTACAATGATCATGTTTAAAAACTTTAAAGAAAATTATTTTTTTGAAAAACTACATAAAAATAAAAAACACTAAAGTCATTTTTTTAAAATTTAACTCGAACAAATATATTCGATTCGATTCGATTCGAATTTCGTCTCACTCGACTCGATTCAAGAAAATTTCAAATTAAGTTAGGATGATAAAATACAATTCGAAAACTCGATTAACTTGAAAATTTTCGATTCGATTCGATTCGATTCGATTCGATTCGATCGAATGCTCATCCCTAACGACAACAACAGTTAAGGGAAGAGAGAAAGGGGAGAAGAACAAAAATGGAAACAAAATGAAAAAAAAAAAAGAATTTTTTTAAACAATTTTGTTTTTATAGATGACATCATCTATGACCTCGTGCTTATGTAGCACTAGGGTTGAGCGTTTGATCGAATCGAATCAAATGAAAAATTTTTGAGTTAATCAAGTTGACGAATCCTATTTTATCATCCTAACTTGATTGGAAATTTTCTCGAATCAAGTTGAGTGAGATGAAATTCGAATCGAATTGAATATATTTGTTCGAGTTAAATTAAAAAAATGACTCTGGGTCTTTGTAGCCACTATCACTCGTCTAATCAAATTTGCTTACTGTAATCAAATTTGTTATTAATTTTCATCTCCTCATAATTTATTTATTAATCTTTTATATACAGGTTAGCTTTTTTGCTTGCTTAGTTGCTTCAATTATCTTCTAATTTTTGTTACAATGTATTTTGAAATTAAAAAATATATTAAATATAAAAATGTGATTTTTTAATAAAATTTATCTTAAAGATAAAATGTAAAGTTAATACCAACAATAAATTTTAACACGAATATTTTATGGCATCATCAATAATTCAATTTTAACAGAAATTTATAAAGATTTAATATGATTAAACAATTCAACAATATAAATAGTATAAAATGTGTAATTTAATTTAATAATATAAATAGTACATATAAATAAAATTATTACTATTTAGGTTTAGGGGTTTTTTAATGATTTTTTATTTGGGGTAAAGGGTGAAAAGTGAAAGTTTAGGGGGAAAATAAAAAAAATTTTGAGGGCTAGGGGAGTAAATTTTTGGGAGGAAAATAAATTGAGGGAAATAAATTGAGGAAAAATAGTCAAAAAAAAAATTGGGAAGTGGGTTTGGGGTAGATGGGGGTGGAATGAGAAGGGAGTAAAAGTTTTGGGGGGAAAGTGGGAGGGAGTAAAATTATTGAGGGAAAGTAAAAAGATTTGGGGGTTTGGGATAAAAATATAAAATATTATAGTTTGGTATTAGGTTTATTCGAATTATTAGAATTCGAAAATTAAATTAGATTTGAACTCAAAATTCAAAAAAAAAAATCGAGTAGGCTCAAATAACTCAATTTGTTTAACTCAAAATTCGAAAATTTTTTCAATTTTTTTTAGTTGAATCGAATTTGGTTTACCCCTATGTGGCATGCCACATAGGCTACTTCATTGACATGTAGTTTAATTGATAGTCAACTCATGTTTACCGTTAAAATTGGCTAAATTTTAAAAAATGTAACATTGAGGGTCTCAATCCAAAAAAGCTGTTAAGGGCTCAAACCCAAAAACCTATAAATGTTAAGATTATTTTTTTACAATTATACCCTTATTTATCTACCACAAACTCATTTGAAAACCAAGTAGTACAAGTTTCTTCTCTTTGGCCAATGCACGATATCTTTTTATTTGATTTTATTTGGGTGATATAATAATGAGAAATAAAAAAATGCATGATGAACTACAATTAAGTTAAATATGAATGTTAACATTTGGATGCTTGTTACGACTATCCTTCGTAAATAATGTTATCAACAAAGGGGAAATTGGGAAATTGGATTACTACAGTTTTCTTTATTTTTTTTTCCCCAATAATCAATTATTTGCGGTAAACATCCTGATATGTATGGTGCACTTGCCAAAGCCCAACGCCCCAAGGTTTGTCCATCTTTTTCCTTTTAAGCTTTTGTGATTTCATTAATTGGAATTGTGTTACTTGGCTTTTAATATTTCTTTTTTATGATAATTGTTGAATTTATTTAATATAAAGTGGAAATGAATTACAGCCAAACAAAACAAAACAGCAAAAACAGCCTAACTGAAAACCAATTAAATATTAAAGACTAATAAAGAAAAAACAAATGCCATAATAAATAAAACCATTAGCTTCCTAAGCCACCCCCAGTATTCACTGTCCAGCTGATGTTGAAAAAAAAGGAGCCTCCATATTTTCTCAATTTTTACTTTATTTATCTCTCTAACGGTAATTTTACGTGACAATTTAAATTAAATTTATTTTAAAAATTTATTTTCATCCCAACAACTGAGCATCTAAGTTGGTATTTAAAATACATTTGGACTACCACATAAGGCTGTTGTTAGGGAGGTAATGAAGTTTAACAGTAGAGTAACTATTTCGTAACAAAAACAATAACATAGATAACTAAAACATAACATTTTAAATATAAATAACTAAAATGTAATATGATGTGAACAAAAAGAACTATTTTTTATAGTTTACTCTACATCTTAATACAATTACTAAAATGAACAAAAATCATTTTTCCCTCCCTTTCATGTACCCCAACAATTATAGCTTGACGTGTGTATTAAACTTTTTTTTTTTTTTTACTAACATAATATATGAATACCGTTTCGTTCTCTTTAAACCAACAAAACTACAGATTTAAGAAAAACAGATTAATGGTGAATCTGCCTCTTGCTTGGTTTTCTTAACTGCCCCATGTTCGGTTTAAAGTAAGAAGGTGAGATCAAAATCGGAAAGAAGCGTAAGATTAAGTTTCCGAAGGCAAAAAATAAGAATACAGTTGGCTAAGACCTAAAGTCAACTTGCCATTAACTGGATCTAACGCTTTTAAAAGAACACCGGTAGAAGAACTAGGTTGTTACACGCCCAATGCAAAATAAAGTTGACAATATCAATTACATGCAGGATCTCAAATAAAGCAATATGACCCACACCACATATAAATCAGCCAAAAACCATGTTGACAGCTTCTATCACCTCTTATTCTTTGATTTCTTCCTCTCATCAATAAGCGTTACGAGTTCAGAGGATAGATCTCAATTTTGAGTTTCAACAATGTCCTCTAATTTGCATCCAACTCCCATTTCTCCTTGAATTATGAACATCACTTCCTTAATGAAAAAGATTTATCGAAAATCAATTCAACCCATAACGCTCGAAACATTGTATTTATAAAAATCCTCAATCAACCCGAATTTAAAAAAAAATAAAAGAAGAAGCTATCTTTTATCTTGCTTTAAACATGATGATAACGGCAGCTTTAAGGAATCCTTTTCTTTTGATTTTATGCTATTTTACTCTTGGTTTCAAGCTACCAACTGTCGAAACCATTTTTTTGAAAGTAGGGGAATCGACTTTGGATTTTGAAAATGAACAGGAGTCGCCACCGATCCCTTTTTACTGAGGTGTGATCGGATCACCTCGAAAAGTGGTTGCTTTTAATAAATATTTTGATTTATCAAAACAACGATTTTGGCCTACGAAATCAGAAAAGGGTTCGGGAGTCGGTTACGCTCGGGGAAGGATTAGCACCCCCGATACGCCCAAAATTGGTACCTAGTTGATTAATTAGTGTCTTAGTGTCGAAAGTTTGAAGGAATTTTAAAATACGATCCCGTTTTGTTAAAAATGCTTGAATAAATTGAAAAGAATGTTAAAAACCATTCTCGTCTCAAAGCAATAAGATATCACGTCCAATAAGTTAGGATACGACATTTAAAACCTTGGAGAACAAGCGCACTTTCTATTTAAAATTTAAAAAGGATATTCGGTTATTTAGTTCAAACGAGAAAAATCAAAACCCAGTAAGTTAGGGTATGATTTGCAAGTATTTCTAAATGCCAAATATTGCTTTTATTTTAAAATTTCTTCTCTTACAAATTTGAGTGAAATGAATGACATTTGTAATGATGTACAATATGACGACAAAATATTATAATAACAATGTTATAATTACAAAGATGAATACAACATTAGTATACAAGCCTCGATAAATAAGACAATAAAGCAGAAGTGCACAATAAAAAAAAACAAATAAACACAACATAAAAATATTTAAAGATGGATGAAATAACGAAACCATATGTAAAAACGAAACAAATAATGAATAAATGAATAAAATAGTAAATTTTGGTATAAAAAAAATATACGAATCAATAAATATTTAAATAAAGAAAACATTAAAGCAACATGTTTTATGATATATGTAAAGAAGTATAAAATTATAAATAAATAAAACATAAAACATAATGTATAAAATATAAATAGGATAATCGTAAGAAATATAAAATAATAAATAATTAAAATGAGGCACGACATAGGGAGTATGAAAGGTAATTTTAATATATATATATATATATATATATATATATAAAGAAATATAAAAGAAAAAAATAAAACGTTACGAATATACATATATATATATATATATAAAGGGTAACTTTGATATATATGTAAGGGAATGTAAAATAATGAATTAAAAAAACAAAACATGACACATAGAATAATATAAAAATGGTAATGTAGACATATATGTAAAGAAAGATAAAATAATAAAAAAAATAAAACATGACATATAGAATAATATAAAAAATAGTAATATGGATATATATGTAAAGAAATATAAAATAATAAATGAAAAAAAATAAAACATGACACATAAAAACATAAAAAAAAATAACCATAATGAAACAACTTTAAAATAGCTAATATATAAAAAAATAAAGTAATTAACATGTTAAATACTACGAGAATGACATACAAAAATTTTAAATAACTATTACGTATAAAATAGTTTTAATTGAATAAAATAGAATTCAGAAATAAACAGTATAAACCAAACTTAAAGTAAATAAAACAGTTTTATTTTAATAATCAAATAAATAAATAAATAAACAAACTGATGAGGGACCGGGCTAAAATCAAACTATCATTTAAGGTAAAAATCACAAATAATGAAAAGTAAGCCATCAAGGATCAAAATGAAACGCGCTTGAAGATTGAGGGACTTATTGGGAAAATATCCATGCGTTGCGTTTCGAAGCCAGCCTCTTCAAATGGTCTATGGACCAAACTGAAATAGAGGCAGAATCCTGTGGCAGAAATTGAAAATAAAAAGAAGAACATTGGGCTTTATTGAAACGCGTAACAAAAGAGGAGGGATTTAGTGCGCAAATAACCCTTTTAAAATGAAAACACAAATCCTCACCCCCACCAAGCGTGCAGTTTCATTCAATGTTAAAGACCCCTTTTCATTTCAACCCGAAACCCCATTTTTTAAAATACTGCAGCCCTTTTTTCTTTTCAACCTCCCCTCTCTTCTGTTCCATATTCGGTCAGGATTTTAAATCCCTTACCACGCCGCACCGATCCACCATCGTATGGTGGTTGGAGGGGTGAAGACGGCCCTTCTTTGGCCTCCGTTTCCAGATAGGATGAAGGCCTTCTAAAGGCTAAGCCTTCGAAGCTCGAAAAAGGTAAACGGAGACCCCTCAACCGCGTTTTGAGTCCAAATCCGACAACGGAGAAGAGCTCTCCGAGGCCGCGACCGCGGTGGTCCTAGGTAAGCCTCCTTTCCTTCTTTTTTATTTTCATATCTATGCAAAGAAAGAAGAGAAAAAAATAAAAACTAAAAATAAAAACAAAAGACGAAAAAATGAAAGAAACTCAGATCGGAAAAATCCTTTTGAAAATTGTTTTTCCCTTTTTATTGATTGTGTCCATACAATCGATCGGATCTCCTTTTTTAATTTGTTTTCGGCCTCCGTTTCTAGCCAGATGAGATAGGAAAGAAAAAAATTTCAATCCCCCCAGATTACATGATTTGTTTCAGCTTTAATAGCCGAAAATGATGCAAGTTTCGCTACTATTTGCTATCTCTGTTTGCTGCTGTTTCTTTCGTCATGGTTGTGGGTCAAGGGAGCAGGCGGCTGATGGTTGATGGAGGTGACTGATGCCAGGAGTGGGAGTAGGTGGCTAGTCACGTGGCTAGGGGCGTCGGCTGCTTTAGGGGCTAGGGTTGCTGCTGAAGGAGTTTGTATTGGGCTAGGGTTTTAGTTGGGCCTGTAATTGGGTGTTGGACCCGGTTGTAAATGGGTATTGGTTAGTGTGTAATTGGGCTATTAAAGGCCCGGGCAAAATTGCCCTATTACACCAACCACAACCTTTGAAATTTTTAAAAGGATAAATTACACCAACAGTCACTCAATTTTGGGGTAGCTGACAAAACAGTCACTTAGGTTTTAATTTAGTCACTCAATTTTCAAAAAATAACAAAACAGTCACCATTAACCCTTTTCTGTTACAGACATAACAGAACTACCGTTTTCTGTTACAAGCTTAATGGAGCTGCCATTTTCCATCTCCCTATCACTATTCTCCCATCCCTCTTCCTCTTCCCCACCATTGTTAAATCTTTCCTTCCTTAACAGAGTTACTTTGAAGATGTTGATATTCAAATTCAATGTCATTTAGAGCAATACCCTCTCTCAGCTTCATAAGGTAATTATTAACATCTCTTCTCAGTCCTTTTTATTTAAGGCCTGGGTTATCCCTATCTCTGTTTTTTGAGGCTGTGAGAGGTTTACTGTTCCATTGGCATTCGCTTGGTTTAATCAGCGCATTAGGTGAATGAGTTTAATGGCTGAAGCCCTTGTTTTGGGGTTTAATTTTCTGTGTTTTTGTATGATGGAGCTTTTGTTACCTTTTCACTTGTTGTTTTAAGGCCTTCCTTTCTTGCTTTGGGTATGGCCTTGCCTGAACAGAAAAAAGAAATCTATTATCACTCTATTTCAAATCTAGGAACTCTTTTTTTTTCCTTTCATTTGTTTTCCCATAAACATGTTGAGAGATCTGACGTTGATGACGAGGCTCAGCTTAAAGAAGTCTGAAATCACCCTCGTTATCACTTGCGCCTTCCCATATTTCGTCCGAATTTGGTGTTTACTTCATTTATTTCTCGATGTTTGCAGTCTGGACTTGCTTTGCCCAAAAAATTGAAAGGTGACAAGTTTACCAAAGCAATATTGGCTTTTGCCTTGCCCTACTTGCTAGTGATGATTCAACCAGTATAAGGGGCTACCAAAACCCCAACATTACAGAATGGAACATGTGGGAGGAGTAATAAGGCTTCTTCGACACACCCTCCACCTGTTAATGACCCGACAAGGGGTTGCAAAGTTGAAAACAGTTGTCGGCAATTTACTCTGAGTTTTGAAAACCGCAGGTGGGTGAAATCAAAATCCATGTTAATGTTCATTCATTTTCACTTCAATACTGTTCCCCTAATGTTGAAAGTGTTGATACAGAGGCACTCCAGTTGAAGCTGTTGCCAATGTTATGATGGCAGAAGGAACTTTGAACCACAAAGAGCCAGGTACTGAGGCGATAGTTGCTGGATTGCCACTTGGTTCTCGAACAAGACTGAGTCCAATAGCAATACATATGGTGGGGAAGAGGGAGAGGGATGGGAGAGTAGTGATAGGGGATGGAAAATGGCAGCTCCGTTAAGTTTGTAATAGAAAACGGTAGCTCCATTACAGACGTAACGGAAAAGGGTTAGTGGTGACTGTTTTGTTATTTTTTGAAAGTTGAGTGACTAAATTGAAACCTGAATGACTATTTTGTCAGTTACCCCAAAGTTGAGTGACTGTTGGTGTAATTTACTTTTTTTTAAACGCTTGGTTTGATTCTCATTTCAAGCGAGTTTACGGAGGTGGGTTTTACCATTAACCTATTCTTCAGAACTTTTAACTCTTCTGTTTTGTCGGATAGAGGAGAAGAGGAAGCAATTGTGATTTTAATTATTTTTGCCATAAAATCAGAAGTCTAATTAAATAGAGGTGTCAGTATATGGTTGAAGGGGCAGAGGATTTACGAGAGATGTCCGGCCATATTTTTCCTTCCCCTATGATGAAATCGACAAAAGTGAAGGAGCTTTTACAATTTGAGTGTTTACTTAAAATTAAGTAACAGGTGGATAGTAGTAGGGTGAGCAAAACTCGATTCGACTCAAAAAAATCGAAAAAAAGTTCAAATTTCGAGTTAAACGAATCGAGTTGTTCGAGTTATTCGAGTTAACTCGAATTGTAGCACCCCTAAACCCGTTCCGGTCGCCGGAGGGTTAAGAGGCATTCCACTTGTATATATATATATACCTGATATCACATCATAACCGTCACACAAGCATTTCATGCACATAGAATTCATTCTATCACTATATCACATGTATTAAGAAATTCACTTAGACATCGATATATATATATTTTTACATATCGATACACTACTTCAAACATATTTACAAAACGCATGACTTAATTACTATTCCATAATACGCGACCAAATTTAGAACCATGGATGTGGACATAAGACATTCGGTTAAGCCATTTTCGCATGGCTGATTTAATTACAACTTCAAAAGCAAACTCGTTTAGCTACCACACGTCTAATCTATACATGCCATTCACAAGGTTTAGTTACAAAATACCAAAGGATGTTTTTGATAGTGTGGATGACTTCAGCCCTGAAATTCCCGAGACCGTAGCTAACGAACGGAATCTACAAAACAGAGAGTTAAAGCAACCAAGTAAGCAAACATATGCTTAGTAAGTTTTAAGTCATTGAAAACTCATTATAAAACTAAAGCATAGATCTTTCTGTATTTATCTATTTCGGTTTGAACCTTGAGCAGCAAGAGGGAAATAAACTATATTAGAAATGTACGATGATGTACTTTAATATGTGATCAAATATAATAAATTCGGTTATACTGCTAACTCCATATAGAATTATAGGTTCATGAAGACTTATTTAATTATAAGCCGAACTCGACATATGCGTACGTTAAACTAGTTATAACACCTTCTTTTTTTTTGTACACATAGTTAAACATCAAGCCAATATATCGATGCAAATAAAATTCAGATTCGGTTGTACCCAAATTACATACCGTACTTTAAACAGAATCGAGTCCTTGATTAACACATAGTACGTACCTGGATACTTAAGCCATAAGCTTATTCTTACCCTTGCTAAATTCATAATTCCAGCATAATTGGGTTCAGGCTTAGCTCGGAATAACCCTAGCCTTTAGGCTCTTCGGGATTTAACCCGGATGAAACACTGGCACAAATGCCCTTCAGGCTTAGCCTGGAATAACTCTAGCCTTTAGGCTCTTTGAGATTTAACCCGGATGAAACACTGGCACAAATGCCCTTCAGGATTTATCATGGATGTATCTCCGGCACGAAGGCCCTTCGGGACTCGGCCCGGACAAACTTTGACATTTATATCCTTCGGGTTTCGACCCGGATTATCACAGATACTTATTATATGTATATTCGGATCCATTATATAGATTACATCATACAACTTGGCACTAGATACTATTCATTCACCCCATTACACATAATCACAAGGTATAGAACCCCCTCTACATATTCGGTCAATGAGCATCTAGGCAAATCTAATGTCATAAAATTTCTAAAACCTTCATGTGTCTAAAAAATCATTCGATTCTAACTTTATTTCACTATCTCATTATATCGGCCATGAACGACGGATTATATTGAATCATTCGCACGAGCAATTTAGCACATAATTTCTGCCAATTTTAATTCACATAAAAGGTTCTCAATACCTAAAACTTACCTTGATTTGTTGTTGAATAATTAAGGTTCTCAATGTTCCACCACCTTAGTCTTTCCTTTATCCGGAAGTGCTCCTCTAGGCTCTTGAGCTAAGAATTAAACAAATTTTAACTAGTTACTAGTGAATCATCCAATCATCAAAACCGGTCATAATATTACTCTTTCAAAACATATAGGATAATGCTTACGTAATGCCAATAGTTCACATATATTCTTAACCTAGTCATCATTCCCTTTCAAGGTCACAAAGCCATTATAAGACTAAATATACGTATCTTTATAATTAATACACATAATTCACATTTAGTTTTACTTACCAATTCATTCGGCCCACATGAAATGCATAACACATATATATTTTCAATTCAAAACACCAAACATCATAAAGTTGGCATAATGCTACCCTGACCGAATATTTAAAACATTTAAAATCACCCTTAACAAAATTTACTAAGGACATAGAAATTCTATCAATACATTTCTAAATTCAAAATCGGCTATTCACAAGTAAGAATTCGTCACAAATTAACTATTTCTAAATTAACATTAAAAATCACATGGAAGCATATATAATTTAGCTCAATTCTCAACTAAACTCCCTATCTTATAATTATACGGAAAACATCTAAATTTAAAATCTCCATAGCCGAAAGTCTAATGTATTTTCTAGCTCAAAATTCAATTCATCAAACGAACCCATGTTGACCAAATTCCTCAATACCAAATAACATCCCTATAAGTATAATTCATCTATTTTCTTCCTACAACCACATTCGGCAAAGTACCTATATTTGCACAATTATTTTAACAAGTAAATTTCAACTAAACCAATATATTCATACCAAGGCCGATTATGAGTGAGTATATAAATATATATATATATTCTTTTATCCACAAACCTTCTTAGCCGAAAGTCCCCTAGATTTCTATATTTCACTTTTAACCAAAAATTCCCCCAAGCTACATCTAATTTCCTAGCCGTTCACTTATCCAAAGAGTTTTCAAAAAAAAAAAAAAGAACATTTCCTCAAGAAGGAAAAGAAAGACCTCAACCGAAACCCTCCTTAGCAAATTGAATCATAAAGACATCATTTCCCTTCATTTGAACATATAACTCAAAACACACGGTTAATAGCCTCATTTGACACATTAAACACTCATTCAACTATTTATAAAATCAAACTTCAAATTTATCAATAGCATCAATGCATTTTCCCCATTGCCGAATGCAACACTCACCAAATTTCAAGGAAATCAATCGTATGGGCCATGACAATAATGTAGTGAGCAACTAAATTTCATAAACAATTTATCTAAAACCAAATTGAATTTACCTTGATTCAACTAGAACTATAGCCGAATGCCTTAGCCCCCTTTTTCCCTTCTCACTTTCGGCAATTGAAGAACAAGAAAGAAAATAAATTTTTGCCTTGTTCTTTTCACCATTTTCTTTATCATTAAAAATTGACATCATATTATTCCACCAATCAAATATCTCTTAATATAAGAAAATGTAAAAATTAAAGCTTTAAAAGCTTACATGGCCGGCCACTAAAAGGATATTGGTGATTTTGACATGCAAGGCCAAGTATTTTAAAGCCATGTAATATTCGGTCCTTCTAATTTAACCTATATCATTTCCAAATTTTATCACTAAAGTCCTACTCACTAATTAACCATTAAATCAAAAATTTTAAGGCACCAAAATTTGCACATACTATTTACTACAAAGAATTTCATGTATAATAATATTTTCGAGGTTCTCTGACTCGGTTTAGCGGTCCCGAAACCACTTCCCGACTAGGGTCGAAATAGGGCTGTCACACGAATTTTTTTCGAATTTTGAGTTCGAATTGAGTTGAGTTTTTGAATTCGAATAACTTGAATAATTCAAATATTAAACTATAATATTTTACATTTTTACCCCAAACATCCAAACCTTTTTACTTTTCCCTCTAAACTTTTACTCCTTCCCACTTTCCCCCGAAAACTTTTACTATCTTCCTATCCCAACCTCCTACTACCCAAAATCCATTTCTCACCAAAATTTTACTCTACTATTTATTTTTCCTCAAAATTTTACTCCCAAAACTCTCAAAACTTTTTATTTTTTCCCCCAAAATTTTTTTTCCCTCCCATTTTCCCCTTAAAACTTTTACTCCATTCCTATTCCACCCCCTATCTACCCCAAACTCATCCCCCTCCATTTTTTTTTAATATTTTCACTCCAAAATTTCACTCTCCCCTATTTACTTTCCTTCAAATTTTTACTCCCCAAAACTTTTTATTTTCCTCCTAAACTTTTACTTCTCACCGTTTACTCCTAAATAAAAAATCAAAATTATCCCAAAAAACCCCTAAACATAAATAGTAATGATTTTATTTATATCTACTATTTATATTATTAAATTAAATTTCACATTTTATATTATTGAATCGTTTAGTCATATTGAATATTTATATTAAAATTGAATTATTAATGATGCCATAAAATATTGGTGTTAAAATTTTGTATTGGTATCAATTTCATATTTTATCTTCAAAATAACTTTTATTAAAAAATCACATTTTTACATTTAATATATTTTTTAATTCTAAAATACATAGTGACAAGAATCTAAAGATAATTGAAACAACTAAGCAAGCAAAAAAGCTAACCCGTATATAAAAGATTAATAAATAAATTATGAGGTAATGAAAGTTAATAAAAAAATTGATTACGGTGGACAAATTTTATTACGGTGGGTGACATTGGTTACAAGGACCCAAAATTAATTTTAAAAATTTAACTCGAACAAATATATTCGATTCGATTCAATTCGAATTCCATTTCACTCGACTCGATTCGAGAAAATTTCAAATCAAATTATGACAATAAAATATGATTTGTCAACTCGATTAACTCGAAATTTTTTCATTCGATTCGATCGAACGCTCACCCTTAGATGGTAGTACTGAAATGTTTTTTTATCCGAGAATCTTTGATCTTTTTTAATTTAATGTATAACCATTATCATACGCAATATGAATGATGAACATAGTTATTAGCTAACTCTTTGATATAGTTTTTGGTATTTGCTTGCTTGGACTCTCGAGTCTGCCTTTGGCACATCCTGGATTTCCAACCAGGGTAGGCTTTTATGGCCCGAAACATAGCCAATATGGTCCTGCCCTATGATAAGGTTCGCCTAATTGTACTTTTATTTAAATTCTTGGACTTTATATATGTAGCTCGCGATGAGATCCATTAGCTAATACTTCTATCCGATGTGTTGGAAATAACTTTTTATCATTTCATTCGAAAACATTGATTATTACTTCTTTAAATGTATTTTATGTAAATTGGATTTAGTTTGTTGACTGCAGACAAAATATTCAGGTCCATTGAATATGCAGTCTTGCATGTCAAGGTGAATATTTTTTTACTTTATAACCACCATTTGCTTCTTTTATTTTTAATGAGAGTGGAGAGGGCATATGATCTGATCTACTCACCAGCCATGCTCAAGTGCTCCACCCACGACCTCTAGAGAAATGGCCTTTTTTCCTTTTACTTTCTAAAAGGAATCTGTTTCCAACATTATTTTTTAAACAATCATAACTTTTTTGTATTTCAACGATGATTCACTGTAATAAACAAATTAAAAGTACGGAATGGAGAAGTAATTAGCCAGTATAGTAGTGGTGTGAGGAGCTCTTTTGCTTTTCTTTCAACTAAACTTGCTATAAAAATTTCCAGCCTTTTTGGAAATCGGATATTTAAGAGAGAAATAATGTTGGGTTTGATTCAGGTGGACAATATTGTGGTTATTGGACATAGCTGCTGTGGAGGTATCAAAGGGATAATGTCTATCCCAGAGGATGGGACCACTGGTAGGTAACCATTATTGGTGTCTCGAAACCATAATTACCATATTTTCCAACCGCGCTTAAACATTCATAGTACAGCATATACTTTAGATTAAAATAAATCCAAATGCATTTTAGTAATTTGTCCATGTGATTGTACTGTGTATCTGATGAATTATCAGTAACTAATAAGCTGATAAGTAAGAAGTTGGAAAAACTTAAATTTTTTTTTGGCTTTAGCTCCACATTCTTTGAGGTATGTTTAATGGGGGAATAAAGCAGGGGAACAAGTTCTGTAAATTTGAGCTTCCATCTTAATTTGGGGTTCTGGAATATACCAATATAAATGTGGATTTCATTACCATTCTGGTACATGTAAGGTTTTATGCTTGAGTTCATACTTAAATATGATCTTCTTACTTTTGAACAGATTGAAGACATTAAAGAAAGTTTATACATAATATGATTGTCTTACTTATGCTTGAGTTTGCAGTGATTTCATAGAAGGGATGTGCACCTGCAAAGACCAAGGTGAGACAGAGCTGAGTTTCTCGGAGCAGTGAACCAATTGTGAGAAGGTGATTCATGGGTGTACATATCCATTATAACATCTTTTTGCACTCTTACACATTACTATAAGATTGATATATTGATATGGTTTTGAACAAATTGATGCAGGAGGCTGTGAATGAATCTCTGGGGAACCAATTCACATATCCATTTGTGAGAGAGGCAGTGTTGAAGAAAAGCCTTGAGTTGAAGGGTGCACATTATGTTTTTGTTAATGGAAACTTCGATCTTTGGAATCTCGACTTCAAGCTTACACCCACTCTAGCTCTATGAGTACTTTTGCACTTTCCCCATACCTTCTCTTGCAATGCTGCTTTGTATATTTCTTCATCAATACCATTCCCAGGGAATAAACCGACCTGATTTTGGTCCACTTTGTGTTTAATATCATCTGAGAAAAAAAAAACCGAAACATGAATGTTCTGTTTTGATGCACAAAAGAAAAAGCCGACTTTTGCGTTTAGCCCTCTTTTTCTTTTTTGTTGACAAAATTCTCGTAAGAACTAACTTCAAAAAAAGAAATGGGGTTTAAGCTTATTTTGCAGTGTTTTTCTCAAATTGTAGCTGCTATCGTTGATAAGTAAATGTGGAAAGAAGGTTGGCAGCAACTTGAGAAACGGAAATGATTGCAAATGAAATGATGGGTTTTGAATGTTTAAGAGATGATATGAACCAACTTAATTAACTCAAAGTTTATATTTCCATGATTCTTCAAAAATTATTACCAAACAACATATGTGAATGGAAATAGTATGCAATAGAATAGAAATCAGAAATGAGGTTCTTTTCTTTTCTATTGCAAAAATCTAAAAGTTTAAACACCCTTGCTTTCATTGAGAGTCGAACTCAAGACCTCCCGCTTACTAAACGGGTGCTCTAACCAACTGAGCCATGAAAGCCTGAGATCCAAAGCTAATTCTTTTTTTATTACAATTTTTCCAAAATAAAGTTTGTAAATTTAAAACGGAAGAGAATTAGCAGAAATAGAGGATGGGTGAAAAGCTGAAGTTCCTTGAGTCTGCTACTGCTACTGTGTACCTCATATCATCAAACTTGAAAACTTCAACACCCCCATATACCCAACCCTTCATTTCATTACTAACTTTGGTGGTGCTCCTCCCCCTGAATATTGCTGCTACGTTACTCTCTGTTTTCCACACAAAAAACACGCATGAAGAAAAGGTTACACAAAACAAAGTCCATGATCCGACTTATTATTTGTATAAAGATAATATGTACTCGAAAATTTGAACAAATAAAATAATTTTAAATTTAATTATGTATAAATTTTATTAAAAAATTAATAAAAATTTATAACATAAATCATTATAAGCCCAAGCCTAAGGGGAGCAAACCTTAGACACCACTACACAACCAGTCGTTGAGGTACCCAAGTCTAGCAAGTTTGTCGATAAGGAGGAACCTAGGTTGTCATCGACATAACGAAGCTCGTCAGGGGAAAACCCACCAACTGAGCTTTAACAGCCCGTTTTCAGTGAAATCGGAACAGTGGTTTTGGGACCACAAATCCGAGTCCGAAAAAAATTATTTTAATATTATTTTATGGTCTAAATTATGATAGAAATATCGTATGAGAATCTCGTAAAGAAATTTTACTGATTTCATGATTAATTTAATAGAAAGGACCAAATTGCATAAAGTGTAAAAGTTGAGTTCTAGTTGCTATAAGTATCAAATAGCTATGGAATTCAAAATTGGAGGTCCTTACATAGCAAATAGACCATTAAGAGGAGTTAATAGATAAGTATGATGATTCATCCATGGGAAATTAAATAAAGAAAATGATGAAATTGGAAAGATAAAAAAATTAAAAATGATAAATAATAAAAATCTAATACATCATCATTTATCATCATCTTTCCCAAATTAAAAATATGGAAACCTAGCCATGAGAACTTGAGTTCTAGCAAACTTATTTGGCTTAATTAGGAATGTTTCTTCGTCCTATTTTTAGTAATTTTTATATTTTCGAGATTGTAATAGCTTAATTTAGCTATCTCAGGGATTAATTTGTAAAGTTATCAAAGTATAAAGTTTTTCCATGGATGAATATGCATGAATTATGAAATTTATGGTAGAAAATGAAATGTTATTGATAGATAAACAACTTTTGTAAAGTGAATTTTGATGAAATTGTGATTTAGGGACTAAATTGTAAATATGTAAAAATTCACGAAAAAACTCTAATTTTTGTGGCATACAAGGACTGCTATTGTTATATGTAAAAATCAGCTAGGCTTGAAATAAGGATTTAATTGCGTGAATTCCATTTTCCGAGCCTAGGGATGAAATCGTCATTAATTAAAAGTATAGGGAAAAATGGTAATTTTGCCTAAGATGTGAATTGGATTGAGTTGAATATGAATTGTATTAAATTGAGCTAAATTTACTCGTATAGATCTGAATAGACCAAATACAAAATTGGATCGAGAAAAAAAAAGTATCGGATTAGTATATTACAATTCACGAACATTTGTCAAGGTAAATTCGTGTAAATAAATTGAGAATTTATATGTATTAATTGAATTTTGTGTATGTGATTGTATTATTGCCATGTACATGAAATTAATCACATATCCGACAATGATTGACAAGTATTAAGTCCCGTGTAAACAAGTGAGATTCATTGGATAAAGGATTCTCGAATCGGTTGTGGTCCTACATATGTTGCGGACACACCATAGCTCGAAAGAGCGTCTCCTTATTAGCTCTCATGAGCATCCTGATATTTTGCCCTTTCGAGCTTCCCGTTATATGTTTTTTGCAAGCTTCCCGTTAATAGCTCTTCGGAGCATCTCGATAGGTTGTGATCCTGCATGTGTTGTGAATACACTGCAGCTCTTATGAGCGTTCCGTTATACGACTCTTCATGAGCTTCCCTATTAAAGGCTCTTTGTGAACTTCTTGATTAATGGCTCTTCGGAGCTACCCGTTATTGGCTCGCATGAGCTTCTTGATTATGGCTCTTATGAGATTCCCATTATACAACCCGTATAAACTTCCCGTTATACAGCTCACATGAGCTTCCCGTTAAATGGCTTGAGAGAGAGCTTCCCGCTTATGTTCTCGTATGAGCAATCCTGAATATGAATTGATGGATTTCAAATGTGTAACTTCATGTGTACTACCCTTGTATCTATCGATATTTTAAATGATTCAACAGGTAAAGTTCTTATATGAGATGACATGAATTCTAGATGAATTACTATGAGAAATACTTGAAATACAAAGATATGATATTTACATGTTCATGAACACTTGAAGTGATAAATATATCTATGTGAAAATGGAATATTAGTGAGCTCATTCATGTTTCTTGGTATTTATGTGAATTACATGACTAACATGCTTGATGAGGATATGTGTTTAGGCAATTGGCCATATTGGTTTGAGCATGTTTAGTTAGCTTACCTTAAATGTGAAATAAATTATAAGTTAATTTATTGTTATACGAACTTATTAAGCATTAAACTTGAATGTAAGGGGAATTTTGTGCCCAACACCAACTCAAGTCAACTCATGCACTCCAAGGGAGTTTTTGTCAAATATTAAGGTTGTAAACTTGAATGTATTAAAGGCACACTTGATGCTAAACATAAAAGAGCCTTTTTGATAATCTTTTTAGTTCTTTTTTTTATTCCTTTCACTATTTTTAGGTTTTCAGTTTTTCTTAACTTAGTTAGTTAGTAGCTGGTAGTTCTTCGTTTTTACTATAGCTTTCACTTCCTTTCAATTACTTCCTTTTGTTATTTTGATTTCTCTTTAAAGTATCCTATAAATTTTATCTTTGAGAACTTTCAAAAGTGTAAAAATCTCAACTTTGATTGTGTTTTCCTTACCATTAGTGTTACTATCATCTCCAACAAAGACTTTCTCAAGAGTCATTAAGATTTTCTCAACCTTGCATTTTTGTGTTTTCTTTGATGAATCATTTAAGCATGAACTTAACTGATATTTATATATTGATGATGGATAGTTACTAAATCTTATGGTGGTTGATTGATTGAAATGTTGCACAGTGAGTTTTTGGGTTAAGGACTAAATCGAATAGACTTCAAAACCTAGAATTGAAGCCTCTAGGTGAATATTTAGATATGTGAGACCGAGAAGAGAACCTATTGTGAACCAATTTGATTTTTCCAATTTAGTTTAGCGAGGTTGAAAGATAAATCAGATTCAATTGTGTAACAGCCCAATTTCAGTGAAATCGGAACAATGTTTCGAGACCACAAATCCGAGCTAGAAATAAAATTTATTTTAATATTATTGCATGGTCTATAAGATGATAGGAAAGTCGTATGAAATTTTTGATTGGAAAATTTTACCGATTATGTGAATAATTAAAGAAAGGACCAAATTGCATAAAATGTAAAAGTTGAATTCTAGAAGATAGAAGGACTAAATAGCTATAGAATTTAAAACTTGAGGTCCTTATAAGGTAATTAGACCATTAAGAAAAGTTAGTAGATATTTATCAATGAATCATCCATTAAGAAAAAGAAAAGGACTAAATTGGAATTTAGGAAAATTAAAAAATGATAATTAAATAAAAGAGAAAATGTCATATTATTATCATCATCTTCTCGAAATTTTCTATGGAAACCATAGGAGAGTGGAAAGAAACTAATCAAGCTTAATTGGGTAAGTATTCATGTCCCGTTTTTAGTGATTTTTATATTTTTGAGATCGGGATAGTGAAATCTATCTAATTTGGGGATTTATTTGAAAAGATATCAAAGTATAGAGTTTATGCCATGAATGAATATGCTGAAAATTTGAAATTCATGGTAGAAAATGAAAGGTTGTTAGTAGATAAACAACTTTTATAAAGTGAATTTTCATGAAATTGATATTTAGGGACTAAATTGTAAAGTTATAAAATTCATGGAAAAATTCTAAATTTTGTCAAAATATAAGTGTTGTAAATGATACATGAAAATTTTGGTTAGGCTTGTAATAAGGATTAAATTGTGAAAATTTCATTTTCCGAGCCTAGGGACAAAATTAGAATTAATGAAAAGTTTAGGGGAAAAATAGTAATTTTACTTAGGGAGTAAATTGAATTCAATTGAATATGAATTGAATGAAATTGATGATTAAATTTATTTATATAGACCCGTAAAACTCAATACAAAGTTAGATCGAGGAAAAAAAAGATTTCGAATTAATAGATTTCAAGTGCGAACAAATATCAAGGTAAATTTGTGTAACATAATCATGAATATTGATATGTTTAAATTGTATGTTATATTGCGTGAATATTATGCAAACATTAATTGTACAAAAATAGTCAAATGCTTGACAATGCTTGAGAAAAAGATAAGTCCTGTCTGAATGGTGAAATTCAATGGATATGTAAAGATCCTGCATATGTTGCAGACATGATTTAGCTCAGACGAGTAATCCTAATAAAGCCCTCTTGAGCATCTTGATATATAGTTATGCGAGTATACTGATAGGTAGTAATTCCGCATGTGTTGTGGACTACCGCAGCTCTGTGTGAGCTACTTAACACATGATTTGCTTAGATATGGTCCTGCATATGTTGCGGACACAAATATAACTCTTTGTGAGCTCAACGATATTCGATTAGTTGTGTTCTTTCATAAGTTACAGACACAAACGCAACTCTGTGAGCGTCCTGACATGACTCTCATTAATTTCATGATACATGGTTATCCGGGGCTTATATTACACAACTTTCCCGGTTAAAAGTTCTTTGTGAACTAAAAGTTCTTAGTGAACTTCTTGATACATGATACATGACTCTTATAAGCAATCATGATTAGCCCGGATAAACTTCCTGATACATGATACACGATTTACCCAAATAACTTGATAAGTGGCTCGAGAGTGTGCTTTTTAATTTAAGTGCCCTAAATGGGGTACTCTTGGTTATAAATTAATGAATCACGGATTTGTATACTTTGTGTATACTGCCTGAGTATCCATCGATATTTCTAATAAATTCAACAGGCAAAATTTAGAAATGGTTAATGGAACTTGAATGAATTTGTCCTGAAAATGTACATTTGATATGGAAATTATAAGTATATGGAAAATCATTACATGATGAGTTCATCCATATTAACGCTATTATGTGAATTTACTTGACTAACTCAAATTGTTAAAGTTGTGTGATAGGCTAATAGTCCAGTTGCTTGGATGCATATGTGTGTGATTAAATTTAATGAAAATATATGGTAAGTTAGTTTTCATGTTATACGTACTTACTAAGCATTAAATGCTTACTAGGTTTTCTTTCTCTGTTTTGTAAAGCTCGGAAGCTTGAGAAGGTTGGAGATCGGTCGGAGCATCATCACACTATCTTCTGGTTTATTTTGGTATAAATAGAAGTGTTATTTTGGTATAATGGCATGTATAAGCTAAGATGATCATAGTTGGTGTTGAAATGGATGCTTGTAATCTAGCCATTGGAGTGGCTAGTAATGACTTGATTTTGGTATGTTCATAAAGTTATGTTATGATGTACACATATGTGTTTGGTGTGGTTGATTAGTGTGTATATGATAATGCATCATATTAGATGTCTAAATTAACTTGAATATAATGTTTGAATTGGTTGGTTGATATTAGTAAAAGTTGGTGCAGGTGGATGATGAAATTGGGTGAGAAATAAGGCTTGGAAAATAGCCTTATTTTGTCCACACAGGTAGACACACGGACGTGTGTCTTGAGCATGTGTGACACACGGCCTGATACATGGGCATGTGGCCTGGCCGTGTGTCCCCTGCATCTTTCAAATTGAGAAACAAAATACTTAGAGTTGAGCACATGGGCAAAGACATGGGCGTATTTCTCAGCCGTGTGAGGTACACGGCCTAAAACACGGGTGTGTCACTTAGCTGTATGAAACTTGCACCTAATTTTCGAAAACTAAATTAACCACACGGCCTAGCACACAGGCGTGTGACTTGGCCGTGTGACTTCAATTTCTTAATGGGTTATAAGTCAGAGAGTTACACAGGTTGGAGACACGGGCCTGTGTCACCACATGGCCTGAAACTTAGGCATGTCACTTGTCCGTGTGAGCCACACGGTCTGACCACACAGGCGTGTGATCCTTAAACTTAAGCAAAATTTTGAAATTTTGCAAAAAATTTCTTAAGATCCCAAATCAGTCCTGATTTGATTCTAATGCATGTTTAGGGCCTCGAGGGTCCATTTAAGAGACATTATGACTAATCTCGGAAAGTGAATAGTATTTGACTTGAAATATCTGTAAATGTGTCGTAAATTCTATTAACGCCTCGTAACCCTGTTCCAGCGACGGATACAGGTTAGAGGTGTTACAAATTGTCTAATTTGGTAAAATGGTGACCGGAAGGTCAAATTGATCCCATTAGAAGTTTGAGCAATTTAAATTCCTAATCCAAAAATTGACTACGGATATCAACCGACCACTTTAGCCCATTGATTTGATATTTGTGCACTTTTGACTGTTATGCAATTTAGTCCCTCTAGCTGTAGTTTAGTATAGTTAGCATTCGGATGATTTGTTATAGTATGACACTTAGTAATTACCTAGCTAGACTTCTTAGTTGCTTGCATTATCATGGTTAATCACCTTATCACCCAAAATTTTTTTGGATTCAATCCTTGGAATAGTTGAACTGTTCTATTGTAACACTTACAAATATTACAATTGGTCTGTCACATTTTCAGTTAAGCTACACCTTAATTCTTGATGTTTTATGTTGATTCTTTGATTGACATTCTTATGTCGTGGTGCAGTCAATGCATTTAGATTTTAGGCATATGACATTTTTAGCCCTCAAACTATACCTAAAAAGTTCATTTTAACTCTCTTTTACAATAACAATAATCTCTTCCCTCGTAGCTCAAATAATGGCAATGTTAGACTCCACTTTCTCTCCCCTCTTCAAATCCATGATCAATTCACTTCAAAAACCATTAGAAATCCATGAAAATAAAATCAACTGTTGAACTACTTAATCATTGATATCTTTTTTTCGGTCTCCCACTCATAGCTAGTTTCTAATATGCATTTCCTCTTGATGAGGTCTCTCCTTTCACTGTTTGAATTGTCGAATGAACACTAGGTGACCCTCCGATACCTAAGTTTAGGTTTTAGGGTATAGGTTTCCCTCATATTTATTAAAGAGCATTCATTCTACAATAACAGTAAATCGGATCGCCTTCACAGTCATAACTCACCATTGTATGGCATGTATACATTTCCTCAACTAAAATATTAGTCTACTAATTTTTGCATAATATGTAATTTACCATACATAGTGTATATATATATATATATATCTTATTTGACATACTTTATATACAAATTAATGTAGAAACTAGAAACACCAAAGTTGTTGCATCTCTTAAAACTCTCAATAACATCATACTTTTTCATTCCATATTCTATAAAAAGAATTTTTAAATTATTTTGACTTTAGTACTTATTCAATTTGGCCAAAACCCCAAAAATTATTTAAAATTATAATACAATTAAAAAAGCTAAAAATATTACATTTATATTTATTCTAATTATCATATATCATAGTAAACTTACTTGATAATGGACTTTTTCTCCAAATTGCTACCTAAAACTTACAAGAATGATAAATATTCCTCTAAATTGTCATGTCATGTCAATATATATATTGCCACATCAAACTTTTCAAATGGAGGTAACGAACAAAAATAAGATTGAATTTTTAAATTTTCAAAAGTTGAAGTATTAAATTTTAGCAAACTGGAGTGAAGGTACTAATTCCTCAAGTTTTGGACAGTACAAATGTGAAAAACAAAATTTGACCCTCAGGGATAACTTTTAATAGATTGTAATCACATATGATAATTAAATAAATGGCTTAATTTATAAATTAACTCTTGAAGTATACTCATTTTCTCACTTTAGTGCTTAAACATTTTTTGGGTTCAATTTGACACTTAAAGTATATTTTTATTGTGATTTTAGTTAAAAAACGTAACTGAGGATAAAAAAACATTTTTGGGTTTAATTTGATACCTAAAATATATTTTTATTATGATTTTAGTTAAAAAAAGTAACTGAGGTTAAAAAAATATTTCACCAATGACTTTTATATTTTCATAAAAAATATTACTTAAGTTATTTTTAATTAAAAATAAATTTATTAAATTAAATTAATAAAAATATTTTTTTATTCTTTTTCTTTCTCACGTTCTCTCTTTCTGTCTGTCCAACTTCATCTTCTCCCCAACACAAAAATCTTGTCCATTATCATAGCCATATTCATACCATAGAGATAATCTCTATACACAAAAAAATAAAAATAAACATAAATATCGATCCAAATTTAGGCCTAAGCAAGATTGGGTTTTCTTGGGTATTGTTTGCTCGATTTAAACAATTGAAGAAAAGCTTATGAAGAAAGGAATAACATACTGAAGTTTGAAGATAATCTAATAGTGAAAAAATCTAAATTTGATTTTTAAGTTTTGAAGATTTATTTGTAGATTAAAAAAATTAGTATTTTTCTAGTAAAAATAAATGCCAAAAACAAAAAGAAGGGGTAAAAAAGACAAATGATGAAATTTCGACACAAACAACTACTAGTAAACCATGGCCAGCAGTAGAGCATGCGGCCGATGGTGGCCAAAATCTAAAATTTTTTTGAGTTTAGTTTAAGTTTTGGTTTGAAACTTAAAAAAAAAAAAAAAACTTAAATATTAATTTAATTAAAGTAAATGCAATCCAACAAAATTCTACTTAAAGGAAATTGTAAATAATTTAGACACAAAAATGAAAAAATGAGTGCTTCGGGAGCCAAATTTTGAATTAAGCTTAAATAAAATAATGTGTATGGTATACCTAAAACAATTATTTTAGTTTTTTCCCTAATCTATTCTATATTTAAGTTTTTTTTTTTTATTGAGTTACTGTCACAAGTTAATTCTACATCAACTTAATTGACAATTGACTAAAAATATATAAGGTAAGTTATAGTATTATTATTAGAGTATTTTTTTGTCTTTTTTATATTTTTGAGTTATTACATAATTTGGTACTTGAGTTTGATTTTTTTTTTCTAATGTGGTGTCTGGATTTTTTTTTGTCCCAATGTGGTACTTGTATTTGGCAAAAGATATGTATTTTGGTAATTGAAGGTAACATGACTAACTTTTTAGTGTTTAATTTGGGTTTTAGGGTCAATTTGATGAAAATTCATAATTAGCTAATAATATTAAGAATTAACTTTCGATCAAATCAACCCTAAAACTTGAATTAAATCACAATCATCTTATTGTATTTGACAAAATTAATACAAAATTAAACAAATTTACAACTAAAACTAAATTTATTCTATTAACAAAATTATAAAAAAATCAAACTTTATTATATTGACAATTAACTTTCATCAAATCAACCCTGAAAACCCGAATTAAACACTAAAAAATTAGCATAATTACCTTTGAAGTACAAAATATATAATTTTTGTTAAATATAGATACCAGATTAGACCAAAAAATAATACAAAAACCACGTTAGAAATAAGTGTGAAACTTAAATATCAAATAATATATTAAGCTTTTATATATATATATATATATATATAATCAATAAAAAAACTTATGTAAAATTTAAATATAAAATACCATTTCAATTAAAACTTTATTCACTTCTTATATAAAATTTAATAAATATATTTATTACATAATTTTTTCCGTAACCTACCATAATTTAGTTTACCTTAATTTCTTCATCAATTTACATATTTGAATTTGATATTGTAATGGTAAAATAGATAACAAGCCTCAAATTCAACAAATTATTGAATTATATTCGAATAAGAAAATATTCATTTTTTATATACTTTTTAATGGCTTCTAAATATTTAAATTAAAAAATAATAATTATTTAATGTGCTTGAATTTATATCCTCCTGAAATAATAATAGTTTCAGTTGAACTAAAATTTTTAAATTAAAAGAATAACTCAATTTTTTACATTTATTTTTATAATATTAATTATTTAATTTATATACTTTTTATGTAAATTGATTAAATTATTAAAAAATTATTTTATTTAGTACCTTAAACTCAAAAAATAAAATACATCTAAAATGTTTTAAATCTAAAATTACTCAAGTCAAAATAATTTAAACTAAAAAAAAGCTAACAGAAACTATCAAAAAAAAAAAAAATCTTGATAATTGACCTTTAAGTCTGAGCAAGAAAATCGACCTGAACCAAGATATTTGAACGATTTATGGAATGTAAGTTTAAAAATTGCGATTACTCAAAATCGATCTAAATTATATTTTTTATTTAATATATAATTAATTTTAATTTTTATGATATAAAAATAAATATTTTATATTTAAAATAGTGAAAAGTTCTTGAAAAATTATTGTTTGTTAGAAATATTTATGATTTTTTTTAAAACTTTATGAAATAATTTTTAAAATCCATAAAATAAATTAATTTTATCAAAAATAACTTTAAGAAATAAAAAAAAAAAACCGAACTAAAACAAATAAAATTAGGATGAACGATTAAAAAATTTAAAAATTCAATCCAACCGAATCAAATCTCCCTCCTCCCTCGCCTCAAGTACTCGAGCACACGAGTCTAAGGCTCTAATCAAAGCTTTAATCCAAAGTAGAGACCCATACAAGAAGGAAAGCCAAAAAGTGAAACGACACCGTTAGAGAATAGGAATAGGTAATTTAGGTATACACAAATACAATCGGAAATCTACGGCTAAAACCTGTTAGCTTCAGCCGACTTGAAGTGGAGTGTTTCTTCTCAAACAAATCTTCCTTTCTTTTTTGAACTCTCTCTCTCTCTCTCAAATCCTCGATTCCACTTCGCTCTCCAGATCTCCCCAGGTAACATTCAAACCTTTCTTATTTTTTTTTTTCCTATTAATCTTTAAATTTATCATCTTTTCAGTTTGCACTTCTTTCTCGTTTGTATTTCATCTTAAAATTTTAGTATCGTTCGTCACCATTCTGTTAGATGATCAGGAACCAGGATAATCGGACTCTGATTCCTTAGATTCGATTCAACTTATTCTCTCGTATGCCTGTTTTCCTACCAAAATGTAATTATTCCGGGGAAAGTCTGGGATTTTACTGTTCTATCTGAAGTTATTGATTATGATTAGACTTATGCTTTCTTGTTAGATAGAATTTCAAGTTACAATGATCGAAGTATTGCCTTTAGATGTTAAATCTGGCTGTTTTCATCATTAATTTTGTTCTGACATCAATTGGAATTTCGCAGGTTTTTTTTTTTTCAAAAAAACGATTTAGCTTTATTTAGATTCGAAAACATTTTAAATGTGGAATAACCTGCTGTAATTTGTCCCATGGTTAAGGCGCTAGTTCTATGTGGTTTATTTTTTTGGTCAACGCTGGTTTTCTTGTAGTTTTCACCATCTATTTCTCTCGGTATTCTTTCAGAAGTTATTGAAATGGCAGAATCGAAGTCATTGAGGAAACCTGTTTTCACCAAGGTGGACCAACTTCGCCCTGGCACCAGTGGTCACACTCTTACTGTCAAGGTTGTCAGCACAAAGATGGTATTGCAGAAGGGTCGTGCTGATGGTCCTCAAGTTCGTCAAATGCGAATTGCGGAATGCCTGGTAGGAGATGAGACAGGAATGATTATCTTTACTGCTAGAAATGAACAAGGTATGTTCTTCATATTTTTCTCCGGATGCAGGTTTTAATTGGGCAATAGTTTTACTTTTGTTATAGCTATAGGTTTTACTTGTCATGCATCTTACTGCATTTGGTTAGTTTTATGTTTTATTGTTTTATCTTTCATGCATTTTATATTTAGTTCTCTTATTCTTTTAGACAATTACTGCAACATTGGTTTCCTATGATGTGATAGTATTTTTTGTTGTAGTAGTGATAGCATTTGTGTTTGGCAAGATTCCTTTAACACGGTTTATCTGGAAAGGTTATCTTTGGGTTGCTGATAGTGTCGCGGAGTGAAATAAATGCTAGTTGTGGCTCTTATGATTACAAACTATTAGCTTATTGGTAAATTGAGTGTTCAGATGTCATGACTGATGTAAATTCACACTTTTAAACATTGTGCATCTTCCGATTTTATGAATTTTGACAACAGAAGGTTTTCTATACATAATGATTATTTGATTACTGTATGTTTGATCTTGGCTTTCTGTTGCTAAACATGAATTGGAATAAAATGAATGCTAGTTGTTCATTTGAATATAACAGAAGAGCTACAAATAGTTTGAATAGAACATTATGAACTGATTAATAATACATTTAAGAGGTATGTTAAAAAAAAAGCTCGAGTAGCTGCTAGTCTCTAGTTACTTGAGAGTTTGGTTGTCCAGAGTGTCGTTTAGGATTGCATTCTGTGCTTTCCATGCAAGTGTAATAAGATTGACTAAGGTGTTTTCCCTTTGAAATTGTTGATCACTCAATTAAGCTCAGTTGACCAGCTATCATGTCCTTGCTGTATTAGAGGTCTGTAAAATGCTCTGCCATAACTACACGAAAGAACAACAATTCCATACAGTCATTACAAAGAATGCAAGTAGTGGAGTTCACGGACCAGACTATTAAAGAAAACTTTACACATGTAACCAAATTCACCAATATGAGCATTGATATCTCATTTATATGAGATCTTATGAGATTATTGATTATGAATATGTTTACTCGATCATTTCAAGATCATGTTTTCATTACATGGAGTTGTTTGATGGTGAAGGCAATAATACATGCTTTTTTGTTGGAAGATTACAGTGTTTCTTAGAGCTAAGACAATCTTTATTTTGTAGTGGACTTAATGAAAGAGGGTGCCACTGTAACTCTCCGCAACGCGAAAATAGACATGTTTAAAGGATCAATGAGGCTTGCAGTGGACAAGTGGGGTCGTGTTGAGGTTGATGAACCTGCCAGTTTCAATGTGAAGGAAGATAATAATCTGTCACTGATAGAGTATGAGCTGGTGAATGTTGTTGAAGAGTGATATTTTGTGGGCAGTGTTTGCTTTGCTTCTGAACCAAGAATAAAGTCCGGTGCACTTGTTGCCCTAATCTTATGCTACATCTCAATCTTCAAAAGGGTAAGGGAAGTGCAATTTTAGGAAGAAGAAATCTGGAAACTAGTGTAGTACTCAGAGTTGTTTCTCATCGTTTCTGTAAATCCAGCAGAACCATTTGGTTGGACCTCCAAACAGACATTTTAGAGCTAAAAACAGCTAGCTTTTGGTACTTGCTTTCACCTGTTTACTTATTTTCTTCTATTCTGGGTAGCAACTGTTTATTGCGTTTAGATTAGACATGAGAAGTTTAATATTATGTAGGCCTGAAGTACTTCATAATCATATATTTCTTGCTGGTCGTATCTTTTCAAGTTATAATGAAGTGATTTGATTTTTTTTAATTTTCTTTTTGTTAATTTAGGGGAAATAGTTGCATGCGATTGAGTCATATACTCATGGCAATACCATTCATTTTCTTTGTTAGCTTTGTTTTATTTTATGGCAGAACTAAATGCCTCTTAAGGTCACTAGACTATTAAATGCTCATGTCAATACCTGCTGTATTCACTGCCCATCAAACTAATAAATATTCATGTTAACTAAAACTAGTGGTTTTTCTTGATGAAGGAAAAAAATTGACTTATTAATCTCAAATAATAATTTGAAATAAAGGAAAAATGTTTACTTAAGATCTTGAATTTCAACCCTAACCGCAGCAGATTTAGGGTTTATAGTGGTTGCATATATGTATTTTTTTAATATTTGAATTTATATAATTACTTCAAAATTTAAATCTAATATGCATTTAGTTTCTACCTTCAAAACAATATAAACTCAAAATCTTATTCTTAAGTATTTGGATTATGTTTGTTGAGGGGAGATTGATTGAATCCGGAGAAATTTGTAATTGACAAGGGTTTGAGTATTTGAAAAGGAGATGGATTCACAAAATAAAAATGTTTCATCGGGTGCTTAAATAGGTGAACCACGAGCATAGATATAATCACCCATCAATAAAATCTTATATTTGCGCATGGTAGTAAGCTGTAGCATGATTTGCTCGAAAATATGGGTTCAAATTTCATCAAGTACAAATGGGAGATTTTCTTGATGCTTGTTCATTCACAACTTATATGGTTCACCTTCTTAGATACCTCATGAGCACACTTCCACTTTGTGAACCCCTCGTTTCTTTAGACATTTAGGTTCTCACTAGAGTTAGGAGACAAACTCTTCATTGACAATGATATCGGATGCGTTAAGGGGTTCATCGGCTTTGGGTAGATGATGGTTTGATATTATTTCTAGTGGGTAAATTTCATATAATAATTGAGTCCAAATCCCGTCAAGCGCAAGTATTAGATTTCCTTGACAAGTGATTATGCGTAAAGTGTATGGTTTGCATTATCAAATACCTGATGCATTACTTTTTTCTTTGTGAATCTATTATCTTTGCAGGCAGTTCACAAATTTATTTTAACCAAATCGACTTCCTTTTAAAAAAAAAAATCAAGCAACTTGAAATAAGTGAATCTATTATTTATTAAAACAAAATAACTTTAGATAATAAATTCGAATGTTTGAAATCGTTATTTCGTAAAGTAAAACAAACTTAAATAATAATAATTTAAGAAGTAATATCATATTTATTTCAAATTTACTAGAAATAGTGATTATAATCTAAAATTTAATATCTTAATTTGCAAGAAATAAATTAGCCTAAATTTCTTCCAGGTGATTAGCCCAAAGTCTGAGATACATTCTAATTATTAAGGAAAAGAAAATTAAAAATGGTTCCCCATAAAACTATCTTACATATTTCATTTCTATTCTAATTTCCATTGGTTTTTTCCCCTAACAAAAAGAGCTACGACGTCGTGTAAGATGATAGTATCGGAAACGAAACCCTGATAAAAACCTGGGATTTTCAGTAAACAACAAAACACAAAATGGAGATTGGTTATATGTGGATGAGGCGCGTCCGATTCGGAGTTAACCCTCTCTCCCTCGCTATGGCTTATTCCTCCTCTGCTACTACACTTCCTTGTTTTCCCCCTCACCCTCTCTTTTCCTTCACTTGTTTCAAACCGCCTCACCTCATTTCCTTACCTTCTTCATATGGCTCTTGCTCCATTTCTATTTCCACCCCCTCCTGCTGTTCTTCTGCATCCTCACTACTTTCCCTCCCAGAAAACCATGATTTCCCTGATGGTGAACGTGGCCAAACCTATACACATCTGCCCAAGGGCTCCAAGGTGCTTCTCAAAGGGCTGAATTATGCCGAATTTCAAGTGGGTCTTTATTTTATTTGAACAATTTATGGTCTGAAGTTTGTATTTTGAATCCGTATGTCTAATCTTATTGGGGGATTCTTTTTCAGGAATGGGTTCAATCACATGGATTCAGGCCTGGTCAGGCTTTAATGTTATGGAAGCGTCTCTATGGAGACAATATCTGGGCACATGATATTGATGAACTAAAAGGTTTTTTTTTTCTTTTTCTTTTTTCTTTCTATCAAGCTTACTTCATCCATTAGAGAACCATGTTTTTCCTTTTTTTTTTTGTTTTTGCTTTTGTGATCTTGCTAATGAGCGAACTGATTTAGTTCCCGTGTTATTCCTGTAACTTTTCTTTTGTACTGATTGAACTGATGTGCAATCGTGGCTTTTAGGATTAAACAAAGATTTCAAGAAAATGCTGAGTGAGCATGCTGAACTTAGGGCCTTGTCCTTGAAAGATATTCTCACTGCATCTGATGGCACTAGAAAGGTACGCATAATCTAATCATGTGCAATCTCTTGCAATGTGATTAGACTATTTGTTTTGACTCGGATGCTTTTCATCTCTATAAAACCTTAAATTTGTATGTCCACCTTGGGTCAGTTGCTTGCGTTACTTTGAGAATCTTCTCATTGATTTTGAAACTCACACAGGAGGTTGCAGATATTGTTTGCGCTGGATGACGGGTCGGTAATAGAAACAGTTGTGATACCTTGCGATAGGGGCAGGACAACTGTTTGCGTTTCGAGTCAAGTGGGCTGTGCCATGAATTGCCAATTCTGCTATACTGGCAGGTAAATTATATTTTCCTCAATTGGCAATTTAGATATTTCAGACTCTTAGAAATCTTTTGGCAATAAGGTGCATGCCTTTGATTCATGGATCCATATTGTAGGATGGGTCTGAGGAGGCATTTAACAGCAGCTGAGATCGTAGAGCAAGCAGTATATGCAAGGCGATTGCTCTCTGGTGATGTTGGTTCTATCACGAATGTTGTATTTATGGTATGTTTATTGTAGATTTCTAGTGTTCATTGAGTGTAATGCTTGAGAAAATATAATTGCTCTCTTGCCTGTTAGGATCTGCATACTTTTTTTTTGTATCTATTAGAATGTATACTTATATTAATAATTTGGCATGTTGTGTGTCTACTAGATGGAGTTTTGTTGTTCTGGAAATGTTTACGCAAACAGCATCAAACTGGTCTGTAGTCATAAAGTGCTAGTTATTTGAAAGTCAGTTTTTGAGCAAAAATTTTCATTTCTTTAAGGAATAATTGCAAGAATTCTGTTTTGGCCTTTTGTTATTGCGTGTTTTAATTATATATAGCAAGTAGAGTTGTCAACCCTTTATATTGTGTGTAGACACTCAAAAGAATTTCCCTTTAAATGAACTATTGTTGTTTCAATTTTCTTTTCCAGATCAGCTTCTTTCAATTAATCTTGTGGCGAACAATGTAAATCTTGTGGGTATTTAATCCTGTTTTTACTGTAGTAAATTCAATGGTTTTTGTTAGATTATATGGTAGTTGAGTAGTCAATGGTTTCCAGCTTACCTGTTTTGGTCGTAATAAATGAAAATATTGTGGGAATTTAATCCTCTTTCCATAAGAATACTAGTGGGTTCAACAGGGTCGTCTTAGATTATCTGGGAGATGGGTATTCAATGATTTTCAGTGAAACCCTAATCCTATTGTTGCTACGTGAATTTGTAGGGAATGGGTGAGCCATTTCATAATATTGAAAATGTCATAAAAGCTGCTGATATCATGGTGGATGAACAAGGGCTTCACTTTAGCCCTCGCAAGGTCACTGTTTCTACAAGTGGACTTGTCCCCCAGCTGAAACGTTTTCTCCATGAATCAAAATGTGCATTAGCTGTTAGTTTGAATGCTACAACTGATGAGGTACTTTATTATCATATATATTCTTGTTGCTGCTCCTCTTTCTTGCATAAATATACGCAGACATGCACACACACATAAGGGAGAGAGGAGTGCACTTGTGTGGACACTTGCACACCAAAGGAAGGCACAAATAAATGTAGAGGGGGAGATCTAGAAAGTGGGAGACTGACATTTTTTTGACAAATCATGCAGGTCAGAAATTGGATCATGCCAATTAATCGGAAGTATAAATTAAGCTTTCTTCTTGAGACCCTTAGGGAGGAACTAAGGTTCAAAAATAACTACAAAGTTCTATTTGAATATGTGATGCTAGCGGGAATCAATGACAGGTTAGATAACCTTTCCCTTTTGAGCAATTTTTCGTATTGTTTAAGTGTTTGGGTATGCAGAATTAGATTGTATGCAGTCATCCTTTCCCTAAAATATTGAAACTTGTGGACTGTCGATTAATGTGTGTGTATCAGTTTCAAGGGCCAGTTCAAGTGCAACTGAGATTTGGACAATATGATGACAGATAACACATTGTGGCTCAAACATTTTGCTTTATCTTTGACCTGAAGTATAGATATTGGGCTACAGATTGAATTTCAGTGGGTCTCAATCTGTTTGTCTCTGCAGTGATGTAACCTCAATATCCTACTAGTTGGTCTATTGTAGAACTCTAATCAAGCTATCATAATCGTTGATTGCCATATTCTGAAACCTCTAAGGTGTTTATTAGTTTTTGCAATTTTAGCTTGAATTGATATAATTCTAACCGCCAATGGGACTTTGATTTAATTTTTATCTGCAGCATTGAAGATGCAAAGAGGTTAATCGATCTTGTGAAGGGTATTCCTTGCAAAATCAATCTTATTTCATTTAATCCTCATTGTGGTTCTCAATTTAGACCGAGCAGCGATGAGAAGATGATCGAGTTTAGAAATATTTTAGCAGAAGGTGGTTGCATTGTTTTTATGCGCTTCAGTAGAGGTGATGATCAGATGGCTGCCTGTGGTCAGCTGGGGAAGCCCGGATCAAGTCAAGCACCATTGCTCCGTGTTCCGGAGCAATTCCGGGTGGCTCTAAACTTGGGCGTGTGATTTCTTGGATTATAAACAATCTGGATTTGCTAAATCTTTCTTCAAAGATGGAACAGAAATGGGGGGACGGTAATCGTTTCTCAATCCCCAGATTAGGGGAGTAGGAACGAAGGCATGTTAGAGCCTGTTGTATTTTTTCTATTCTTCTGCTCGTCGTATACGAAGTGGATTGGTTTAATGAAATGTGCTTTTTCTTTATGGGGTTAAATTTAATTTTACTTTTTCTTTGGTAGTATTCTAATGGTGGATTGAACAGGTAAGCTAGATTAGACATTTTTCAAGTACTTTGACCTAAAATATATGAACTTGATATGGGATTATATGAATTGTTGGGTTTAGACAATAATGCTAAATGCTAATATCTTACTTGGTGTAAAAAAAATCTAATTCTATCTACGACCAAGAAAAAAAACCAACTAAAAGAAGAGTTTTGTGAAGATCGAAGAGGAACATAAGATTGTTTTCAATCCTTGAGGGGCTTCTTCAATGAAAAGGTCCATGAAGTAAACAAAGAGCTCAGAATTATATGATCATTGTTTGCTGGGGAGCCTGCACGTCAAGCATCTACATAAAACCTTAAGTAAAAGAGTAGCATGTGCGACCATGTCCACATATATACTCCTGCTAGATTGATTGTTTTAAGCATAACTAGGCCCACAAGTACCCGTAGCTCCTTTTTGCTCTTCGCTTTCTTATCCTTGTTTCCTCGAAAGACTTTCTCGTTTTAAGTGAGACTCTATTAAACATGATAAAACCTGCTGGAGGTCGAGACTGAAATATACATTTTGCTGTTGGAGATATGGTAAAGAATGGGATAAGTTGCAGGAAGCATGTGGTTTGGGACAAGAAGATAGGGGTTACGTAGTAGCAACACCTTTGGTTTGGATCAATAATAAAGCATTCCATCGAAAATTCTTCTCTAACATTGGCATGTCTTCCTAAATGTTTAGTGACTCTTCCCTCAAAGTTTGTCTCTTTAAATCCTCTCCATACATTCCATGCACGACTAACTTTCCTGACAATTGATTCAAGAGACATGTAACATGTTGCACCTCAAAAACGCAAACCTGAATCTTTTATCTCATATTGTTTAATTAATCCAAAATTGACAATCTTTAGAGGGGCTAAACCAATACCATGTTTAGATCAGAATGAACGAGCCATTTTGTGATGAATAAGCCCTTCAAGTATCACCTGGATGTAGCACTTTACATCCATTTCTAGTGTTTTACCACCATACTTATTCATCAAGCCTAGTATACTTCCTCCTCGAGCATATACAAGAAACCTATTATAAATCTCCTAGCTCAACACTCGGCTTTGAGCAATATTAACAAATTGTAGAAGGATTTCTTCTTCCCTTCCTAGAGAAGAAGAGTATTGGTTATTGGCAGACACAATTTTCACCATTTGGAAAAGGGTATTATTACTTGATGATAAAGTGAAGATAAAAAAGATGAATTAAGAGACGAAGCCAGTTTAAACTTTTTTTTTTGGCAAGGACAATTTATTTATTTTTAATTATATCATAATGTATATAAAAATAATGTTGTTATATAATACTTTACAAACTCAAAATTCGGTCCTCCTGTAATAGCTCGTTTTTCAGTGGTTTCAGGACCATAATTTCGATGAGTGAATTCGTAAATATTATTATTTAATATTTACGAGTTAAATATAGTGTTATTGTGAGTTTTGATTTGATAGATTTTATTAATTAGTCAGTTAGTCAAAGTACAAGTGGTTCATGCCGAAGGTTAGTGGTTTTGGAAGATGAGGTACTGGGATTTTATTTTTATAAATCGAGCTCGTAAATATTTTTATAAGTGGATTAAAGTTTGGTCCGAAAATTTTGATAATTTAATAGTTAATTAAGGAAAAAAGACTAAATCATAAAAACTATAAAAATTAGTCACTATTGATTTTATTAATTAAATAGCTTATTTAGTAAATGTGGGAGGGCTTATATGGTATTCAGATCATAATCCTACAACATGGACGGTTAAGGCTTGACTTTTATTTATTTTTATATGTTAAAATTTTATTAATTAAAGTTATATGTATAAACATTAAAGAAAAAGAAAACCATGAAAATCATATCATCTTTCTTCTTCCTTCATTGCCGTTTTCACCATTAGAGAAGACAAAGGTTCGGTCAAGCTTTTTGTTATGCATGTAAGTACTTCGACCATTCATTTTTTTTGTAAATTTTATATTTTTGAGATTGTTGCAACTAGGTCCAGTTAACTCTTACCTCCGTTTTCAAAACTATTAAATATTTTAAAAGTTTTCATTGATGAAATTGGAAGCTTATGATGTTTAATAGCTTGATTATAAGCCTAGATGTGTTTAATGACTAATTTGTAAAGTAATTTTTGGTTAGTTTTGAGTTTGAGGACTAAAATGTAATAATGTAAAGTTTGATATGAAATTTCTAAAATTTATGTATTTAGAGGGTTTTACAGGGATGTAATTGAAATTTAATTGTAAAATAAAGCTTGAATTTGAAAGATATAATAGTTTTAGTTTTAGAGACTAAATTGAAGAAAATGTAAAAGTTTAGAAAGATTGTATAAAATGAAATTAAAGATTCATATGCATGTATTTGAGTACTATAAGGTATATGGAATTGATATCTTGAACTTAATTATTATATAGATCAAGAATCGAACCAACCGGTAGATAACAAAGGAAAAGAAAAAAATTACGGATTAGTCCTGACCTTTTTTCTACTGCTGTTTATACCTGATAAGTTCATGTGGGGTAATCATGTTTATTAATGTGTTGAATGGATTTAAATTAATAGCTTATAGCATATTGATTATATTTTGAAATGGTATTTGAATTGTGCAAATGTGAGAAAGGAATGAAACTTTAAAAAAATGTCTTAATATGTTGATAGAGTCTGGATGAACGTAGGATAAGATACAATTGACATGCCAATAGGGTTGATTGCGCGCTAGTAGGGGACATGTGTAAAAGATGATGTGGAGTAAAAGATTTGACGGAGATATCACAATTTATGCCGGAATCCTTCATTTGTTGTGTATTACCGAGCTTTGCAGTATGGTGCCTTGGTGTGGTGTAATTAACACTCTTTAGAGCCTTTGCTATGGTGGAGGGATGAAATATATTGCATGATAGGAAATTTGTGCATACGAGCTTTGCACTAAGATGCCTTGATGTGGTATAGTTAACTCTTTTTTGAGCCATTTGGTGTAGTGGAGAGATGAAATATATTACATGATAGGATATTTGTGCCTACGGGCTTTGCATTATGGTGTCTGGGTTTGGTGTAGTTATCACTCTATTGAGCTATCTGGTGTGGTGGAGTTACCCGTGTATCTATATCTTATTATTTAGTTCATCAGACTAACTGTTTAAAAGAAAGAGTATTGATTGATTCCATGAGATACATGGAAATTGATACGTTTGAAATGCATGGAAAATGGATATGTTTATATGGTTATTGAAATGTTATATGATTGAATTGAACAAATAATGAGTAATATGTTCAACAATTACTTAGAAATGATATCGAAATTAATGGATAGTTAACAGTTTATATGTACGAAATGCTCACATTGTAAATGTGATATGTTGTGACAGAGATATAGATAAATTAGTTAAATCCAATATACACTAATGTGATTTGAGGAAAGTTATCATTTTAATCCTATGAACTTACTAAGCTTATTTAAAGTTTACTTTGTTTCATTTTCTATTTTTTGTAGTTGATATTTTGCGAAACTCGACAAATCGAATCATCCTAAAGATCATACTATCCAACCCTCGTTTTGGTAGACCTTTAATCATTCAACTCAGTTATGTGGCATGTAAAGAAGAGTTGAATTTTATTTATGTGTTTTGGATTGAAAGTTAAGTGTTTAATAGTATTGTATAAACTATGTGTGCTTGTTAGCATGTGGATATGATATCTTATGGCTTGGAAATGGGAATTTTGAATGTAATTGTTAAGTATGTGAAAGGATGTATATATTATCATTGGGGTTTTGGTAGGTTTGATGATGATATGGAATGATAGAAAATGTGAGATTTTTTTGGTGGATATGGTATAACATTTTAATGGTCAAATTAGATGTTATTAGTATTACATGTGAACTTATGCTTGTTGTCAAATGATAGGTTATTAGATTGACATTATGATAAACTTTTAGATGATAGAAAATTGGTTTGTTGATTACATATAAGACACATGAGTGGCTATGTTCTAATTTGGCATGAAATGGGAATGTACTTTGGAATTGGTTAATGTTGTATGATGATGCCTTGAGGCATATTGGTTAGAAGTAGGAAATGGTTTTGTGCATTTTGAACAGATGTAAGGAATGGTTAAGTGCATACTCATGATATAGTTAAAGATTTGGTTTGGTAGCTTACATAATAAGGTATATATTTGCACATATGGTTTATCACATGGCTCAATTTAAGCTTGAAATTGTATGCAAAACATGTTTGTTGAATGATTGAGATATGATGAATGTTTTGTTGAAGTTTTAAATCAAATTGACATGTTCCTATTCTATTTATTACTGTAGCATCTCGTAATCTAATTTCGGTGGCAGAGATGGGTAAGGGGTGTTACACCGTCCGGGTGATCCAGATCTTGACTTAATCAAGGAAGGGATGTCATCCGGCTCGCCACTCCGCTAGCTCGCCACCCAGCTAGTTTGCCACTCTGCTTGCTCGCCACTCTGCTCCCAGCTCACCACCTTTCCCAACTATTTTGTTTGCCAACTGGCTAATCTGCAGTTCGTCACCTCTCTGTTTGTCGGCTAGTCTGTTCACTATTCTCTAGCTCCACCTCTTAACTCGCCTACTCATAAGAAGGCCTCTTCAAAGATACCTTTGAGGTTATGTGTCAAACATAGAGGGGTAACATGTCATTGTGCATGACACGTAATTGTCCCCTAACATGTCCCATTAAGGAACTGTGCTTTATAAATATGAAAATAACTTCCATGGGAAGGGGACCAGAGGAAAAAACCCTCAACAAATGTTAAACCAATATTAACTATAAATAAATTGTTGTTAATTTTCTAATTCTTTCCATTTCCGTAGTTGTTTTTATACATATATTTGTTTGAACTTCTTTTCCACTTGTTGATCCTTATTTTGCTTTGCATTTGACTTAAGTCTTCTCTTCAAATCACTAAAGAAGGGTTTTTATTTATTGAATTAGTTTGAAAAATGCCATACCCTAATGCTAGTGTAGATTGTGCCTAATTCACGATTTTACTTATTAAATTGCTAAAATAATCCCTCAAAAAATTAACAGTACTATTTACATGTTTCAATTACTTTAATAAAAAATTAAAATATTCTAAAAAATAAAATCAAATAGAAAATCGAATTGAAGCTTAAGAATCAGAGAATTGCTTCTATGAGGTTGTAGATTTTTTAATTAATTAAGAATAAATTTCAATTTAAAATATAAATTTATTAAAACAAAAGTTATTTATTTAAAACTTTGTCTTTAAATTATAATGATATATATGATATATTGTTTTTTGTAAGAAAACAAAATTCATCAATCGATATAAACAAATACTACATATAAAGACCAAACTTACGCTAACTAACAGGCTAAACCCCGTACACCTAAGCCTTAGAGCCCTTCTACAGTGGTTACATTGTGACATCATCCATAACAAGATCACATAAGCACAGAGGAATAGTTGCATGCACAAGCGAGTTAGCATAGAAGGAAGTCACCCGACCCAACTGATGAGCAACCTGATTAATGACTCCCTTGACCCAAGAGAAACTGTCATGTTAAAATGAAGCTTGCAGCATTCGACAATCATTAACCACAAGGCTGAATTACGAGAGGCTTTCATTGTTTGAACGAAGGGCAAGCACAACTTCCCTACAATCGGTTTCCACAACAATATTGTCCATGCCCTGGTCTTTAAGCCATGAAAAGGTTTCCTGAATAGACATGACTTTAGCAAGGCGAGCATCACAAGAAGTGAGGATGAAGCCCGATAAAGCTTGTACAACACCCCATGCTTGTTCCAAACCACCATAACAAAGTGAATAGTCTGGCGATCCAAAGGGATTGCATCAATGTTACATTTGTAGATGCCAACTGGAGGAGGTGACCAAGCACTAGTAGCTTCAGGTCGAGGGGAGTATGCTACTGCACTAGACGATAAGTTGAATGAGAGGCATGCAACCTTGGAGGTATTGATAAAAAAAGTCACAAATTTGTGTCATTGTAGTTTGCTCGTTCTTTTAAATGGATAGATTCTGGAAATAGCATAAGCTCCACAACAACACTCCCACAATAGATATCATCCTTTCTTCACCATCATATAGCAGCAAAGTGAGCCAGCCAAGTACTGTTGACAACGAGGGTGCAATCCCGGCCTTGTCCCAAACACCCATCGCCACCATGCACGACAACAACATATGATCCAACCTTTCAAATCTCTACAAATAATGTGTAATAGCCTATTTTTGCCCGGGCCTATACCATACAAAAACCAAAAAATAAAGCCAAATAATACCCAGTCCAAAGTCCATTTACATAACAAAATATGACCCAATCAAACTAAACCCATTACACAAGCCCAAATAAATTTTAACCCAAATTTAACCTAATCCTACGGGTACAATGGCCTAATACCCAAATAAGCCCAAATGGCCCAAACAATTTCAGCTTCTGGAAACCTTAGGTTTCCCTTGTGTTGCAGCCTCCATCACGCCGCCTTCATCACTGGACATCACGCCCCTGTAACACCTCTTAACCCCAAATCGTTGCTGGAACAAGGTTACGAGACATTACTGGACATATCAGGCAATTTATAAATAATTCTTAAATAAATAACAAACAAATTACAGTATAATCATAAATTCATATAAATTTTTACTAATTGACTTTATTCATATATATATTTTTAAAAAAAATTCAATATAGCCCCTTTATAAATATCTAACCTCTCCTGCAGATTTTAAAACAACAACAAATACCAATTCCAGTATTTCAACCAACATATTTATATAATTAAACATACCTAAATCATACCTACATCATTATCTTAGTAATTTAATCAATTAGTATCACAACATTAACTTAAATTTCAACTAATAAATTTTATTCATTTCCTAGATCAAGTTTAATGCATACATACTAAGTTCAACATTACATATAAACTCTTAAAACCTTTACATGACCAAGTACATGCCAATTTAACGAAAAGTAAGATTACTTCACCAAAGTTGTGTCGAGGTCAGATTGATCAAGATGCTGAATCAAGACTCTTTATCTTCTATTAACCTGCGCACGGAAACAACCGTACGCTGAGTATTTTATACTTAGTGGTATTACCATAACTCAAACCATATAACTTTGAGAATTTATAAAATTAAACTTATAACAATATAATTATAAACTAAATTATAAACAAAGTCTTATAATATCTATAATAATTTATCAATAAATGTCACATAATAACAATTCAACCTTTTACCGAAATTCATAACCTTAAATTCATACTATCAATTTATACATACCATTTTAATTAATTATTCATTTCACAACTTCTTTCTCAAACTTTCAAGTAAACAAAATCATCTCATTCATTCAATATGCTCATTTTATTTATTACCCTATTAACATAATTCAGACTTTGATAGATACACGGATTCTATCCAAACACACCAGAAATGTCCAACCGAAACACACCAATATAATCCTCCAAAACACACCAGTATCATATAGTCCACCCAATTACACCAGAATAATATAATCCATTCAAAACACACCAGTATAGCACAGAGTGCCTCTTCGGATAAATCTGAAGGATATAAACATTAGTATCTCCAAATCACATCTCCAAATCCCTTCTCAAAATCCTATGGCATGCCAATTATATCTGACACAGTCTGACTAGTTAATAGGGTATTCTTTCACTTTTTCAATTTCATTTCCATATAAATTTCAATTCCATTCCAATATACAATCAATTCAATATACTTTCATTTTCAATCCAAATGTAATTCAATACTCATACTTATCCATACTTCATTTCAAATATTAATACTTACCTTATAATGTACTTACCTTACATATAAAATTAAATATAAAATTTAATAAATAATAGTTTGAGTTATAGTAATACAAACCGTAAATTTTCTCGAGCTACTCCTCGACTATTTTTTCCTTCCGCTTTTGCGATGACGTCTCGGGTTCTTTATTAGCTACCAAAAATTAAAATAATTTACACTATTAATTACAACACTAGTTTAAAATAAATAATTAAATTCTATTCAATTTATATCCTATTTTCAATTTAATTCTAACTAAACTTACTTATTTTCTTAACTCAATTCAGACTTTATTTTTATTCAAATTTCTTCCATATTCAACTCAACTATCTAACATTCATAATAAAAACCTAACTTAGAATTTCTTTCAATTTAATCCCTCTAATACAAAACTTATATTTTACTTTACAATTTAATCATTTTACTAATTCTAACTTAAAATTCATTCAATTCAATCCCTAATTCATCCATTTGTTCAACATGACCCATGCCTAAAAATCTAATAACTTTCAAATTTTCAACTTAAATCAAGTAGTACTTCACTCTAGGATTTCAAAAACATTAAAATTACAAGAAATGGGACTAAATTGACTTACCAAATTAAACTCTAAGCTTTAAACCCTAAACTCTCCTTTTTCTTTTCTTTTCTCCTTCCCCTCTGTTTCGAAATGGCTATTCTGTTTTCTTCTTTCTATCTTTTGTTTCTTATTTCTTTTATGCTTTATTATTTTATTAACATAATATAATATTAATATCATATATTAAAATATCTTTTACTTTAATATTAAGCAATTTAATAATTATATAACAAGTGTTCTATATTTATTACAAATGTATGGTCTCATCACCATACGTATGTCATTATTTAATTTATTTAATAGTATAATATCAATAATAATAATAATAATAATAATAATAATAATAATAATAATATCTATAATAATTTAATAAATATCTTATATTTGCATAATACATGTATTACAATTATATTTATTTCTATTAATACATTTGACTTTATCATCGTTACACACTTGTCATAATTTTATTTAATTATCACATAAAAATCTTATATAATAATTATTTAATTAATAAATATATATTTAATTTAATAATATATATTAAATATTTATTTGCTTAAATAAGAAGCAATTTAATAAAATATTACAATTGTATAAATGTTATTATTACGTATGTATATATATTTATTACCTTACACTTGTTATAATCCTATTTTATTTACCATATAAAAATTTATTTAATATAATCATCTTAAATTAATTAATATAGTTTATAACTAAAATAAAATAATATAAAATATAATATCAATAATAATAACTAATTAATTTGATTGAGAAATTCCTAAATTTTTTTTAGATATTAACAACTTATGCCGCCTCATCTTTACTAATTGGCATAATTCCCATTTTAGTCCTTTATAATTTTTTAATTTGTAATTCAACTTTTAGCCCTTATTCAATTTAGTCATTTTTCCTATTTACTCATAATTAAGTTAAATTCACCTAATTAAAACCTAATTAGACACACTACTAAACTCATAATTATTTCTAATAATTATTTATGAACCTTTTTCACTAAGACAGAGGCCCGATAATATACTTTTCCGATGCCCGTGAATTTTGGGTCATTACAGCCTCTGGCAATTAATAGCATCAATCAAAGATCCTATATTTATTTTTGATTTGTTTTCGGTTATAAAAATCGAGTGTAAACAGTGTAAGGACTTACGAACACCAATATTAAATAAAAAAAATAGAGGTCTATTTTTGTGATTTTATTTCGCATAGCAAATATACATGCATCTATATTCATCGCAAATATAAAGTTTGAGTTTTCTTTTACCTTTTTGACAAACAAAGGAGAAAATCGAGGGGTTATCCATCACTTTTCGGGATTTGGGGGTATTTTTGGGTTGATTAAACTTGGGATTCGGGCTCAAGGAATCTTAAGGGATAGAATGCCGCTATTTTGGGGCTCTGACCACTGTATACGGCGGTAGAGGTGGCGGGGCTCAGTGGCTCGATGACGGAACAAGGTCGAATATTGGCCAGTGCTCCGAGAGCCTTCTTTAGAGAATTTTTATGGTTTTTTTAAGGATTTGATAAAAATGATTTTTTTAAAAACTTTTTAGTATATATAGGCCAGTGGTACGACATCGTTTTGATATGGTCCATTAATAACCAAAACGACGTCGTTTTAAGGCCAGATCCGCGCATTGACTCGATCCGATCTAAGGATCTGCTTGTTTTTATTAAAAGGAAAATTTGCGCATATGGTCCTTCCAATTTTGTGGCTTGGTTCAATCAAGTTCTACATTGTTTTTTTTTTTAATTTGACCCTAAAGTTTTGCTTTTGTTTCGATTTGGACCTTGGGCCATTTAAATGAATGGATACTGGAACGACGTCGTTTTGGTGATAGGGTGAAATTGTCACCTTACGATATGACGTGCATTTTGATTTAAACCTTCCGTACTTATTTTGTTTCCCTTTTGATTTTATCTTTATTATGATTTGGTCCCTGATTATTTAAATTCCACCCCTTTAATACATTACTTATTTATTTATTTTAACGTTTTAAATAGCGTTTATTTTGAATCATTTTGTTCCTTTTTTATTATTTACATTAAATGGTTTTATTATATATTATTTTATTTATTATATATTATTGGCTATATTAGGTTTTAATCATTTTAATTATTAATTTGTTGTATTTTTTAATTTGTTTATTTATTTATCTAAGGTTTTTTTTTACATGTTATTTATTTAAAAATATGTTATTTTATTCTTTTATATATAGATATGTATATCCCTTTTTAATATTTTCCATATTTTTTTATTTGTTTTGTTATTTATCTTTTTTATATCATTTGTTTTATATATTTTTGTTTTATTTTTTATAAAAAGTTTTATTTGATTTCTTAGTTTTATTAGTTTTATTTGATTTCTTAGTTTTATTAGTTTATGTATATATTTTTGAATTGTCATTATTTGCTTTATGTTCTCTTATTGACTGATTCATCTTTTTAAAATTTGGATTTTGTATTTTTATTATTTTTATTATTTTCGTGAGTTGTTTTCTTATATATTGGTGTTTTATTAGCATAATGATTTCATTCATAAATCATCGTTTTAAATAAAAATACATTGTTACATTTTATTCAAAAGTTTCAAAATAAGGCAATATTCGATATTTGGGAGTTTCGAGAAAATTTTACCTTAACTTACTGGGTTTCGATTTTTCTCGTCAAATCTAAGTAATCGAGTACCCTTTTGAAATCAAAACATAATAGTTTCTAAAAGAAAAGGCAATATTCTGTATTTGGAATTTTGAGAAATTGTGCCCTAACTTACTGGGTTCTAATTTTTCGTTTAACCCCAAATAATCGAATACCCTTTTTGAACTTAAATGCATAAGACAAGCTTAGTTTCGAGGTTTTAAGTATTGTATCCTAACTTACTGGATATAGTATTTTATTACTTTGAGACAAGAAGGTCTTAACATTCATTTTGATTTATTCAAGTTTTTTTTAAGGAAAAAGGATCGTATTTTAAAATCTTTTCAAATTTTCTACATTAAGACATTAATTAATCAATTAGGTACCAATTTTGGGCATTACAAGGGTGCTAATCCTTCCTCGTGCGTAACCGACTCCTGAACCCATTTTCTTGAATTTCGTAGATCAAAATCATTATTTTAATAAATAAAAAAATTTTATTACAATAATCAATTTCAAGGTGACCCGATCACACCTCGAAAAAAGATTGGTGGCGACTCCTTTTCGTTTTTAAAGTCGACTCTCATTTTTCAAAAATCAAAATGGTTTTGACAACTTGGCGACTCTACTGGGGACTTTAAGAGAGTCAAGCCATAAATTGATTATTTTCTCTCTTTTTATCGAAAATTGAAAATTTGGTTTTAATATACAATTCTTTCACTGTATCTCATCCATTGTGTTTTATTCATATTTCTATTTTATTTCAAGTTTTATTCTCGTACATTACATTACATGACTGTTTGGTCACACCCTTTTAAGTGGGAGTGAGAAGCTACTCCTTTGTGAGGTTTTCACCTCCGTGCAGGATAGTGGATCGCTTTTGGGATACATCCGTGCTTATGCCTTCATGATATTTTTATTTCTGTGCAACCATAGGGAAATGTATTCTCCTGAACTGAACTCGGTCCGTATGAGCCTATAATGGGTGAGGATCGAGGAATCTGCTGGTTCGGATACCTCAACCTTAGAGCGAAACCACATATAGAAAACCTAAGAGCCCACCCTAGGTAGAACTATGCCAAACATTATCAGTCACCCAGATAGGTGCTTGATTATTTTCTTATCTGCTTTGAGTTTTATTTTTGGTACATGATACTGACTTGTGTGTTTTATTTTGGTTATGATTGCTTGTCATTTCATATTTAAAATATGTCGATTCACATTCTATTACTAAATTAGAGAGTTGGTTATAGAGAACAAATTTCTTGATAAAGTGGAAGATAATACCGCTTTCCGTTTATGGTCAGAGAAAACACAATTAGAGAAAGGGGATAATCTAGCTGATGGGTACACGTCGGAATTATGAGATTACACACGCATTAGCGTGATGCAAAATAATCTCCAGGAATTAAAAGAGATATGGGACCAGTGGAATGAAGAGACCAAGCAGTTGTTTTACTGTAGCTATGGGAATCTGCCTTACTTACTCGATATCAAGGTAGATAAGCATTTATTTCGGGCCCTCGCCCAGTGTTGAAACCCTGCATATAGTTGCTTTACCTTTGGGAGGGTCGATTTGGTGCCCACGATGGAAGAATATACAGCTCTACTGCGTTGTCTGAAGATTCAAGTTGATAAAACCTATTCGAGAGCCGCTAGAGTCCTAACCTTTTAGAAGAAATTGATGAATATTACAGGGATAAGCGAACAGTGGATTGCAGCCAGGATCAAGCAAAAAGGAGAGTGTAAGTGCATTCCATAGAAAAATTTAAGAGATTTGATTCTAGCACATCCTGATACGAAGAAGAAGGTTGATGTTTTTGCGTTAAGTATATATGGATTAATGATCTTCCCTAGGGCATTAAGGTATGTAGATGAGGCAGTCTCGGATCTCTTCGATCGACTTGACAAGCGAGTCACACCTGTTCCTGCAATCTTGGTCGAGATATTCAGATCGTTGAATGCATGTAGAAGAGCAGACGAGGGCAGATTTATTGGATGTGCGCAATTGTTGTTAGCCTGGTTTCACAGTCATTTCTAGAAGGTGGATAAAGCTTCTTATCGGGTTTTCTCTAAAAATTACTCCCCATTAAAAGAATTGGCAGCTACACTAAGGAGGGATGACATATCAGAGGAAAATTAGATGAAAATACTCTGAAATCTCCATGAAGAAGACGTCAAATGGAGAGCTTCTTAGATGGTTCCCGATAAAATTCTTTACTGGTGCGAAAGTTTCGACTGGGTCCCTCTACTGGGAATTTGAGGAGCCGTTGAATATGCTTCCTTACTTGTACTGAGGCAATATAGGTCAAGGCAGTTCATACCGGTGACACATGGGCTAGCTTAATATGAGTTTTCATACAGAGGAGATAATTATAAGAAAATGGTTAAGGAGATTTCTAATGCTTGGAATCAAACTCATCGGATGAAAAGATTGGCTGTAAGTCCAATGACGAATCCTAAGTACGGTGGGTGGTAGAGTAAAAGAGTTAATGACAATATCCCTAAGTTGAGTTCAAAAGGCGTTCGACCAATGGAAGAGTACTTACAAGTGGTCCCGTCAGAACTGGAAATCATAAAGCAAGATTTTGAAAGGAGGAATTCGGAGCTCGAAAAGAAGATAGAGTAATTGGAGGAAGAGAAAATACATTAGAGGTTAGATGTTGATGTTCAAAAGCTAGAAACTGAGAAGTTAAGGAAAAAGAAGAATAAGGTTGAGGAAGACTTAGGCAGTTTGAAGACAGATTATAAGAAGTTGCGTCTATCAATGAAAACTGCCATATTAGGAAAAATCACAGAGCAATAACGATAAGGGGTTTAGGAAGAAAGAACTAAAGCCGATCAGTGGGAAAGAAAATTCTAGGAGACTCAGGTACAGAAAGAGGCTCTAGAAAGGAGTTTGTCAGAAACTCAATGTGAAAAAGGGGAATTGAGGGTTAGAGTGGCAGAACTTGAAAAGTTACTTCATCAGTATAGAAGTCATAATTCTGTGATTGAGCTAAAGTTGAGTTTAAACAAGATCAAAGAAATGAATGGAAGAATAGAAGAACTAGAGTCTGCATTACAAAACTGCGAACTCCAGATATCTCTCCTTAAAGCAAGTGAAGGACGTTGGAAGGAACAGCTTCACTATTCTCAAGATCAAGTTAGTAATAGAGATTACATTATGGGTGAAGTCATGGTTCAGATTCAGAAAGTAGCCGATCATTTACTGACTTTAACAGTTCAGGCTGATATGCTAAGCATGAAATATGAGCTAGAGTCAGACCAAGGTCAAGAGCTAGCTTCGTTGTTTGGGAAAGTTAAAAACTTTGGGCATTAGGGCAAAAGCATACTTGTAATCCATTTTATGTAAAGAATTTTGTTTTCTAATAAAGTTTTCTAAATGAAATTGAATCAGAATCGATACCTTTTTTGCATTCATGCATTTGCATCGTATCGCATCATATGCATTAAAATCCGTAGAAGGACCCTAATTAGTTGAAGTTATTTCAGAGAGTTAATCTGGAAACTAAGCATCATTACGGTACTCACACTAAGACAAAAGATAAGGACCAAAGATTAGAAAGACTTGAACAACTCCAAAGAAAAATGCATTAACAGCTACAAATGCAAATGCAAGAGCAACTGACTAAGATCCAACAAGACATGAGGGACCAAATACTGGAATCCGAAAAAAATATGATGACTCAGATGTCTCAACTGCTGACTGGAGTGATGGATAAAGGAAAATGCCCCATGCCCAATATTGGGGAGGATAATGAGGACTATCCTCTGGGTTTTACCCCAACACATGCATAGACACAACCTGATGTGTACCTTCGAAGACCATCCGTCACAATTAGGCCCCAACAGAGTCAGGCTGGTGCTTCAATGCCAATGAACTTCCAAGTTGGCTCAGCTTCTAACCCAGGGGATAACCCAACTAATCCTGTTATCCCCAATTTGGATGATATAGCAGAAAAGGAAGGGGCAAAAATGGAACTGCTAAAGCAGTTAAAGGACCGATGTAAATGGTTGAAGGAAAAATTCAAGGCCATGGGAAATGCTGATAATCATGGTGGAATCGATGCTAAGGATTTGAGTTTGGTTCTAGACTTGGTGCTTCCCCATAAGTTCAAAATGCCAGAATTTGAGAAGTATAACGGGACTAGCTGCCCTGAAGCTCACATCACCATGTTCTGTAGATGGATGACTGGGTATGTTAACAATGATCAACTGCTGATCCACTACTTCCAAGACAGTTTGGTGGGGGCAGCATCGAAATGGTACAATCAACTGAGCCGTGCTAAGATTAGTTCGTGAAAAAACCTAGCACAAGAATTTCTGAAGCAGTATAGTCATGTGACAGACATGACTCCTGATAGAATTACCTTGCAGAACATGGAGAAGAAATCAAATGAAAGTTTCAGGCAGTATGCGCAAAGATGGAGGGAAGTTGCCATATAAGTTCAGCCGTCGCTCTTAGAAAAAGAAACCACAATGCTTTTTATTAACACTTTAAAGGCCCCGTTCATTACTCACATGTTAGGAAGTGCTACAAAAAGTTTTTCAGACATAATGATAACGGGCAAAATAATAAAAAATACAGTGAGAAGCAGAAAGATAGATGTGGGAGAGAGTACCAAAAGGTCAACCCTGAGGAAAAAGAAAAATGAAGTGAACAATACAAGCACATATAACAAAGGGTACTCAAAACCGATTACTGTTAGTTAGCCAAGAGCAGTGACCACTGGTCATCAGGGTTTGCTAAGGCCGGAATCTGGCACAAAGTAAAATTCTGAAAAACTCTGATTTACCCCAATCCCAATTACGTATAGGGAGTTGTATCAAAGTTTATTTGATGCACACGTGGTATCTCATTTTTACTTAAAACCATTGCAATCCCCATACCCTAAATGGTATGATACAAATGCTCAATGTGGGTACCATGCAGGGATCACAGGGTATTTAATAGAAAATTGCACTGCCTTCATGAAATTATTTGAAAGACTTATTAAAATGGGCATAGTAAAATTTGATGATATGCCTAGTGCAAAAAATCTGTTACCCAATCATACTGATAATGAGGTAAACGCGATAGGTGAGAATATGGAGAAAAAGATTAAGACAGCTGTTGCAGAAATAAAAACCCCTTTAAGATGGGTCTGGAAGGAGATGGTAAAAAGAAGATTAATCAGATCAGGTTCAGAAGGAAATTGTGAAAAAACGAGGAACTACTGTGAGTTCCATCATAGAATAGGGCACAAGATCTAAGAATGCATCGAATTCAGGACCTTGGTGCAAGGCCTGATGGACAATAAAGAGATAGAATTCTGTGAAGAGGTTAAAGAGGAGGAAAACGTATGCGCGACAGAGGGAGAATCAATGATGAATGTCCCAAAGGTCAATTATCCAATGGTCATCATTTCACGACCTAAGAACAATGAAACTGGAGTACAGATGACACCAAAGATCATAATTCAGAAGCTTGCAGTCTTCTCTTACAAAGATAACAAGAGGGTACCTTGGAATTATAATTACAATGTGACAATACTGGGAAAAGAGAACTCAGTTAGCACTTCAATGGTAGATCAATGTAAAGGTTCTTATACGCGAAGTGGAAGGCGTTATGGTTCGGTAAACGTGTGAGCAGAGCCCATAAAAGGAAAAGCCTTGGCGGTGGAACAAAAGCAAGAAAAAGCAGCCAGGCCTAAGCTACCTGTTAATGAGCCAGTAAAAGAAGAAGAAGTAAAAGAATTCTTGAAATTTTTGAAACACAGCGAGTATTGTGTTGTAAAACAGTTGTATATACAACCAGCTCGCATATCTGTACTCGCTTTACTCTTAGGTTCAGAGGTGCATCATACTGCATTAATAAAAGCGCTAAACGAAACATACGTAGCTAACAATATCTCTGTCAACAAACTGGATCGTTTGGTTAATAACATAAGTGCTGAAAACTTCATCTTTTCCAACAATGATGAAATACCACCAGGAGGCATGGGATCCACCAAAGCTTTGCACATCACCACTAGATGTAAATGATACACGTTGCTAGGGGTTTTGATAGATAATGGATCGATGTTGAATGTATTGCCCCTATCCACACTTAATAGGTTGCCTATGGATAGTTCTCACATGAAGACGTGCCAGAATATGGTGAGGGCGTTTGATGGCACGGAAAAAAGAGTCATGGGAAGAATCGAAATACCTTTGTTGATTGGCCTAACTACATATGAGGTAGACTTCCTAGTGATAGATATCAAGCCTTCTTACAATTGCTTATTGGGGAGACCTTGGATACATTTGGTAGGGGCAATACCTACGTCACTACATCAAAAGTTGAAGCTAGTAACAGAAGGTCGGTTGATGACAATAAATGCTGAAGAAGATATTATTGCAGCCATAACCAGTGATGCACCATATTTAGATACAAACGATGAAGCAGTCGAATGTTCTTTTCAATCTTTAGAGTTTGTGAATGTAACATTCATCACTGAAAATAGTAGGATCCTGGTGCCGAAAATATCCAAGACCACAAGAATGAGTTTACAGTTGATGGTAGGAAAATGAGCCTTACTAGGGAAGAGACTTGGGAGACACTTCTAAGGAGGAGTTGAGGCTTCAATATTGAAGGACAAGTATGACCGCTTTAGTTTAGGATTCAAGCTAGATGCGAGACAAAGGAAGAAGGAGCTGGAAAAGAGGCAAGAAAGAAGGAGAGCACGCTTGAGTGGGGAAGAAATTAAATAGGAACCAATGATATTCCCCCACCTATTTAAAACTTTTGTGTCAAGAGGGATTATTCATCCTGAGCAAATAAAGGAAACCATTCAAGAAATGTTGGGCAATGTATACATCAACGCCGTATCTGGAGAAGCAACTGAGGAAGGGAACTTGTTAGACATCTGCCCTTATGAACCAGGGAGTGTCCTGAACAACTGGACTATGAAAGAGATTCCTGTAGTTTTTAGAGCTTACTTAGAGTAATGTTTAGAACACACTTGTTGCTTTAAGCCTAGAAGCAATAAGAATTCATTTATGAAATAGGCTCATGTTCAGACATTTTTATTTCAATGAAATACATCTTTATTATCATTTCGAGCAAATATTCTTTCCATACAAACAATTATTCTTTCATTATTTGAATTTTTTTCCAACTCTTTCTTTTATTTCATTCATATCATGTGCATAGTTATTCTCAAATTTATTTGTTCTTTGTACATTATTTTGCGTCTACAATAGGTCCCCGGATATAAATGACATAAGCGACGTTGTTTCAGATTCAGAATCTCCTTTTGAGGAAGACATATATTTAGAAGGATCTCAAGATTTTGAAGATGACAGAGACTGTGACTTGTCTCTAGACTTGTTAAAGATGGTAGAACAAGAAGAAAAACAAATTCTACCTTGTAAAGAAATAGTGGAGGTTGTGACTTTGGAAGAATGAAATGTAGTGAAAATTGGAACATGCATAACTGAAGAAATGAAGCAAGATCTCGTTAAGTTACTTCAGGAATTTCAAAATATCTTCCCATGGTCATACCAAGATATGCTTAGGTTAAGCACTGATATTGTAGTACACTGCCTTCCCATAAAAGAAGAATGCAAGCCAGTTCAGCAGAAGCTCTGAAGGATGAGGCCTGACATTGTGCTAAAAATAAAAGAGGAAGTCAAAAAGCAATTCGATGTCGGGTTCCTACAGGTGGTTAAATATTTAGAATGGGTAGCCAATATTGTCCCCGTCCCTAAAAAAGACAGAAAGGTATGGATATGTGTAGATTACAAAGACTTAAATAAGGCTAGCCCAAAGGACAATTTCCCCTTACCTCATATTGACACTTTAGTGGATAATACGGCAGGCTACTCTCTGTTTTCTTTCATGGATGGTTTCTCTGGATACAATCAGATAAAGATGCATCCTAAAGACATGGAAAAAACCATTTTTATAACCTTATGGGGTATATTTTGTTATAAGGTGATCCCGTTTGGGTTAAAAAAATACAAGAGTGACATATCAGAGGGCTATGGTGACCTTGTTCCATGATATGATCTATAAAAAGATCAAAGTTTATGTCGATGATATGATTGCCAAATCCCGAATAGAAAAGGAACACATTCAGGTTTTGAAGAAGTTGTTCTTGAGATTGAGAAAATTTCAACTAAAGCCCAATCTAGTGAAATATACCTTTGGAGCAAGGTCGGGGAAACTATTGGGCTTCGTAGTTAGCGAAAGGGGAATTGAGGTTGACTCAAACAAAGTCAGAGCTATACAAGAGTTGCCTCCACCATGCACTCAAAAAGAAGTTCAAGGTTTTCTTGGAAGGTTAAATTACATTGCTCAATTCATTTCACAATTAACTAGGAAATATGATCCCATATTTCATCTTCTTAAGAAACACAACCAAGGTGTATGGGATGATTAATGCCAGAAAGCTTTTAACAAGGTTAAACAATATTTATCAAATACCCCAATGCTGTCTTCACCTAATCCAGATAGGCCATTAATACTATATTTGACAGTGTTTAATAATTCCATGGGATGTATGCTTGGTCAACACGATAAGTTAGGAATGAGAGAAAGGGTAATATATTACCTCAATAAGAAGTTCACTGAGTGTGAAATAAGAGACTCGCCAGTTGAGAAATTGTGTTGCGCCCTAATTTGGACAACTCGAAGATTGAGACAATATTTGCTATATCATATGACCTGGCTAATTTCAAAACTAGACCTGTTAAAATATATGATGGAGTCAACTACTTTGAATGGAAGGATGGCCAGGTGGCAAATTCTACTTTATGAGTTTGACATAGTCTATGTAAATTAAAAGGCTGTGAAAGGAAGCGCAATAGCAGATTTCCTGGCCAGCAGAGCTTTAGAAAATTATGAGCCTTTGAACTTTGATTTCCTTAATGAAGAGTTAATGTATGTGGCAACTACTAAAAGTAATGCTACAAAGATCATCTTTGGAAACTAAACTTCGATGGAGCATCAAACACCGTGGGTAACAGAATTAGGACAGTCCTGGTATCCTCAAATGGAGATCATTATCCATTCACATGCAAATTAGATTTTGATTGCACAAATAATATGACAGAGTATGAAGCATGTATCATGGGAATCCGTGCAGCCATAGACCGTAAAATCAGAACGCTAGAAGTATATTGAGATTCCGCATTAGTGATCTATCAGCTTAAAGGTGAATAGGAGACAAAAGACCCCAAATTGATCAATTATCGAAGGATAGTTTTGGAGCTAATTGAGGAGTTCGATGACATCACTTTCAGTTATCTTCTGCGAGACAAAAATCAGAGAGCAGACGCCTTGGCTACTTTGGCTTCCATGATTAAAGTAAACAACAAGAGGATATAAAACTCATTCAGATTAGTATTTATGAGACCCCAGCTCATTGTTGCAACATGGAAGAAGAGGAATGGGATGATCACACATGGCACCACGATATATTGCGATACGTAAGAGATTATGAATACCCTGACCAGGCAACTGAGAATGACAAAAGGACGTTAAGAAGATTAGCCTGTGGCTATGTCTTAGATGGGGAGATCCTGTATAAAAGAAGAAAGTATTAGGTGCTATTGAGATGTGTGGACGCTGTCGAGGCTAAGAAAATTTTAGGAGAAGTTCATGAGGGCGTTTGTAGAACACATGCTAACGGTTTTATAATGGCTAGATAAATTATGAGATTCGGATACTATTGGTCCACTATGGAGGGGGATTGTATCAACTATGCCAAGAGGTGTCATAAATGCCAAATTTATGGAGACAAAATTCATGTTTCTCCTTCACCTTTGCATGTTATGACTTCCCTATGGCCTTTCTCCATGTGGGGTATAGATGTCATTGGGCCAATCTTACCGAAAGCTTCAAATGGGCACCGATTTATCTTCGTGGTCATTGATTATTTCACTAAATGGGTAGAGGTTGCTTCATATGCCAGTGTCACCAAGTCAGCAGTCAGTAAATTCCTAAAAAAAGAAATAATATGTTGATATGGAATGTCTGAGAGGATCATATCTGACAATGTACTAAACTTGAACAACAGCACGATAGCGAAGGTCTGCAGTCAATTCAAGATCAGACACCACAACTCGTCACCGTATCGCCCAAAAATGAATGGTGCAGTGGAAGCAGCCAATAAGAATATTTAGAAGATCGTAGGGAAAATGACCGAGACTTATAGAGATTGGCACGAGAAGTTACCATTCGCTCTTTATGCTTATCGAATGTCTATTAGAACTTCCACTGGGGCAACTTTCTCACTGGTTTATGGAATGGAGGCAGTTTTACCTATTGAAGTAGAGATACCTTCTCTTAGAGTTTTGTCTGAGCTAAATTTAGACGAAGCAGAATGGATCCAATCTCGATATGATCGGTTGAACTTTATTGAAGAAAAAAGGCTAAGGGCTATTCGTCATGGTCAGATGTACCAAAAACAAATTATACGAGCTTATGACAAAAAGATTCACCCAAGATAATTTCACGAGGGGGACTTGGTATTGAAAAAGATCATTCCCATACAAAAGGATTTTAGAGGAAAATGGATGCCAAACTGGGAAGGACATTACGTGGTAAAGAAGGTTTTCTCCGGAGGAGCGCTGATTTTGGCTGAAATGGATGGGAACAACTTACCCAATCCCATAAATTTGGATTCAGTCAAAAAGTACTTTACTTAAAAAGGGGAAGAGGCCAAGGTGAAAACCCGCAAAAGGCACTTTGAGACCTTCCAAAAAAAAGGAGAGGCCAATGCGAAAACCCGTAAAGGGCGCCTTGAGACCAAAGGGGTTTTGAGTTGAAAACTCGAAAAGGGCGGCTCAAATTTTGATCAAAGATGGGGTATGCAGTGATCCTGCTATACTTGAATTAATAAGGAGGAAGTATGTTACATATTAGGGCATCGACAAAGTAATCTAGATTTCTTAAATACATGGTAAACTCAAAGCAGTCTCCAAAGAGTTCGTACAAAGAAAGTCAAGCTGCGATATCTGGGGCACCTAGTCTTCATCCTACTCATGTTGAATTTGTTATCTTTGAATACTTTTTTCTTTTCAAGATGCGTTTCCAATCAATTTCTTTTATCCTTGATAATTTATTCATTTCGAGCTATGCTCAATTCTATGTTCATTGTTATGATCTTTTTCAAGCATGTTGCATTGAAATAATGATTAATGGACTAATAATAACTTCACAAAAGAAGTTCTATGTATTACTTTAGAAGTTTCTAAATAATACAAAAACTTGAAACAAGACTATTGTTAGAACTTACCATGCTTAAGGGTTAGAAATATCTGAGAAGGAAGAGTCTAAATTGAGACTATCTCTTCGAATTTTCTGTTAAAAAATAATGACTGGGAAAAATGGCATTCTACATTCATGCATATGCGTCTGGTCATGTCACCCAGAAAATGGTAACAGATCAGTTCACAAATCTTATGCCCCTAAATTGTAGAGGGATGGATTGAAGATGATACAAATCTTATACCTTTGAATTGCAATAGGATGGATAGAAGAAACCAAATTTTATGTCCCCCTGAAGTTATAGAGGGGCAAACCAATTGAGCAAAATGTGATTGTTTCTTCAGGACTTCTGTAAAAAAAAAAAGCTAGCCGAACAAGATGGCAGTATAATACGTCAGTGATAAAGCCTTAATGAACAACGAGTGATGACACCCTAAGCATTAAAAAGGGATCATTCTCATGACATTTCTACATTCATAACACATCTAGTTAGGAGTATTTGATTCACTCCGATTATAACATCCTAATCTAGGCATAAGCATAGGCCCATGAAACTGATTCTACAGGACATGTCCCTCAGAGGACGGTGTAGCAACATCAGTGAATCTACATATCTTATCTCCCTGAAGTAACAAGTGGAGTGGATCAAAAACGGTGAATCTCATCTTCTTGAAGTAGCAGGGGAGCAGATTTAAGCCACCAGCCTTGAAGTAGCAATGGAGCAGACTGAAGATTGTAGATTTTATCTCCTTGAAGTAGCAAGTAGATTAGATCGAAGACGGCGAATCGTATCTTCTTGAAGTAGCAGGGGAGCAGATTTAAACCACCAGCCTTATCTCCATGAAGTAATAAGGGAACAGACTGAAGATTGTATATCTCATCTCCCTAAAGTAGCAAGGGAGTAGGCTGAAGATTGCAGATTGAAGATGCGGTTGAAGACCAGCAGGACTGGGAAAAATTGGCCCTTTTATAATCTTTGCTCTATTCTCGTTACACGACAACGAGAAAAGAGGGGCAACTGTAATGGCCCATTTTTGCCCGGGCCCATACCATACAAAAACCAAAAAATAAAGCCAAATAATACCCAGTCCAAAGTCCATTTACATAACAAATTATGACCTAATCAAACTAAACCCATTGCATAAGCCCAAATAAATTTTAACCCAAATCTAACCTAATCCTACGGGTACAATGGCCCAATACCCAAACAAACCCAAATGGCCCAAACAATTTTAGCTTCTAGAAACCCTAAGTTTCCCTTGTGTAGTAGCCTTCATCACGCCGCCTTCATCGCCGGACATCACGCCCCTATCGCCACCATTCACACCTGTAAAAAAGGGGCAATTAATAGCATCAATCAAATATCCTATATTTATTTTTGATTTGTTTTCGATTATAAAAACCGTGTGTAAACAGTGTATGGACTTACGAACACCAATATTAAATAAAAAAATAGAGGTATATTTTTGTGATTTTATTTTGCATAGCAAATATATATGCATCTATATTCATCACAAATAAAAAGTTTGAGTTTTCTTTTACCTTTTTGACGAACAAAGGAGAAAACTGAGGGGTTATCCCTCACTTTTGGAGATTTGGGGGTATTTTTAGGTTGATTAAACCTGGGATTTGGGCTCAGGGAATCTTAAGGGATCAGAATGCCCCTATTTCGAGGCTTCAACCACATATATGACTGTAGAGGTGGTGGGGCACGGTGGCTCGATGACGGAACAAGGCCGACTACTAGCCAGTGCTCTAAGAGCCTTCTTTAGAGAATTTTTGTGGTTTTTTTGAAGATTTGATAAAAATGATTTTTTTAAAACTTTTTAGTATATTTAGGCCAGTGGTACGACATCGTTTTGGTATGGTCCATTAATAACCAAAACGGCGTCGTTTTAAGGCCAGATTCGCGCATTGACCAGACCCGCTCTGAGGATCCGCGTGTTTTTATTAAAAGGAAAATTTGCGCATATGGTCCTTCCAATTTTGTGGCTTGGTTCAATCAAGTTCTACAGTGTTTCTTTTAATTTGGCCCTAAAGTTTTGCTTTTGTTTTGATTTGGACCTTGGGCCATTTAAATGAATGGATACTGGAACGGCGTCGTTTTGGTGATAGGGTGAAATTATCCAATTGGTCCTTACGATATGACGGGCATTTTGATTTAGTCCTTTCATACTTATTTTGTTTCCCTTTTGATTTTATCTTTATTTTGATTTGGTCCCTGATTATTTGAATCTCACCCCTTTAATACATTACTTATTTATTTATTTTAACGTTTTAAATAGTGTTTGGTTTAAATCATTTTGTTCCTTTTTTATTATTTACATTAAATGGTTTTATTATATATTATTTTATTTATTATATATTGTTGGCTATATTAGGTTTTAATCATTTTAATTATTAATTTTTTTGTATTTTTTAATTTGTTTATTTATTTATCTAAGGTTTTTTTTACATGTTATTTATTTAAAAATATGTTATTTTATTCTATTATATATATGTATATCCCTTTTAAATATTTGTCATATTTTTTATTTGCTTCGTTATTTATCTTTTTTATATCATTTGTTTAATTAAAATAATCAAAATGGTTTCGACAGTGTCGGAACAAAGTTCCTCTTACACCGCCAAAGAAAATCCTTTAATTTCGGCGGTAGTGAAACATTCCAAATGCTTATCCGTCGTCCCTCAAAGTTAAAATTATTAGTACTATTCATCAAATTGAATACAACCTGATAGGCGAATTTAATAATATGTATCCACGATTTTCCATGATGCTAAATTAATTTTTCTGGGATTGGGAAGGGACATCCGGGAGTTGGAGAATGTGGGTGACACCTACCGGAGCCAAAAAACTGTTGATGAGCTCCTTGTCCCAAATTATGCCAGTCTCCTTGAGAAGATCACAAGCCCACAGCATATCTAAGCCCAACAAAGAAGTGGGTTCAATGAAAAAGTTTGTTGTGTCATCCAACCACGGGTCCGTGAAAACACGAATAGAATGACTATCTCCAAACCTCCACCGGATACCTTGAACCATCAAGTCCTTGGCTTTATAGATTCTTCGCCAAACCAATGAGAGATTATTACCCTCTGAAGCATTTAATAACTCTTCCCTTGAAAAATATCTTGCTTTTGAGGATGTGATTGGGAAGAGAATCCAGAATGGAGAGAATCCTCCAACTTAAAACAATAGAGGTTCTGAAAGCCCATACCATCATATTTTTTTGCCACACAAAGTCTATCCCATGATGCCCAATGTGTGATACCCCACACCCGTTCCGTCGATAGACTTGAATACGAGACATTACATGCATTGTCGGAGCAATTCAAACTAAGTTGAATGTTAATCTATTAACATTAAACTTATCATTATCATAAAATTTCAATCAATCATTATTCATAATCATTTGCACATATTATAGAAGTGCATTGACTTCATTTATTCATTTTAGTTCCTTGAATTTCACTTCTTATGCATTTCATAAACTAGCCATGAAATTAATTTATTTCCTCAATTTAAACACTAATTATTTCTTTCATTATACTTATTCTTTCTCTTACCACTCATAAATCATTTGACAGTTAACTAACTTAACCCTATACACAAGATTATTTCATCATACATATCAATACACTTTATTTATTATTCAATTTAGTCTTTAAAGATTACAAATGAATTTACTTGCATCTTCTATTCACATACTATAATTCATATAATTTTCTCTACATGGTTTACAATATTTCCACTACTTTCTTTTCACTCTCACTTCATAATTGTAATGACCCGATTTCTAGTAGTACCGAAAATTATAGGTTCGAGACCTCATTTTCGTAAATCAAGTTTGTAAATATTAAATAAAGGTAATTATAGACTTACCATATAGGTGATTTGAATTTGTATAGGTAACTTAGGCGAATTAGCGATTAATTAAGGTTTAGGGACTAAATTATAAAGTCCAATCGCTATAGATTTTTTATTAGAAAATGGCTTAAAGTCTAAAATAGCAATTAGAACATGTCAAAGTGGGTGTTAGTGGCGAGTGATGTTAATAGTGGATTGATTAAATAAATTAAAGTTAGGTAAATTTTAATGACTCGAAAGTTAGTAGTATCGAAAAATATAATTTTAGAATCCTGTTTCCATAAATCGAGTCAATAAATATTAAATGTTAATATTTATGAGGTTAAATAGAAATATATTAAATTTTGGTATAGTAATTTTGTCAATTTGATAGTTAATTAAGATACAAGGACTAAATCATTATAATTCAATTGTTATAGATTTTTAAAATGATTTAGGACCAAAAGAGAAATTTAACCAATTTTAATTATGAGATAGTGGAATTGGATGTTTTCATCCATTAATGTTAATTGATTAAGGTTAAAGTTAGTTAATTAAGATTAAACTAGTAATTTAAGATTAATTTAATTTTAATTATGGTATAAAGTTTAAAAGGTAGTGGAATGGAAGAAAAAATTATCATCGTACTCATCCATTCCCCTCCCATGGCCTAAACTTGAAGGAAATAAATCCTTGGAAAACTTTCACCATTCAGTCTTCAATTGTTAAGGTATTTCAAGTCTTTTTCTTGTAAATTTTATGTTTTTGAGATCGTGGGACATTAATTTAGCTGACCCATGTACTATTTTGCAAAACTATTGAAGTTTCTAAAAGTTTTGATTGATGAATTCTTGACTAAATTGGTACTAAATTGTTAGATTTTAAGCTTAAAAGTGAAAAAAAAAGACTAGATTGTAGAGTTAAACTGCTAGTTTTTGAACATAGGGACTAAAGTGCATAAATTTTAAAATTGGTGTAATATTTATGAAATTATAGATAATAGAGGGCTATAGAAGGATGTAATTGAGATCAATTTAAAGATCGAAACTCAAATTTGAAAGCTATGGCTATATTGGTTTTAAAGACTAAATTGAATAATATTCAAAATATGTATGACTTTGTAATTGAATGTGATTTGGATTGATATTATACTATTACTAGATTATTATTCGTAGCTAAAAATGATGCAGGATCATTGAAAGGAAAAGAAAAGGCTAGAGTTGACGACGAGTGACACGAGCTTTCAGTTTTTATTTCTATAATTCGAACCACTTCAATTGTTGCATATATATATATATATATATATATATATATATCCTGTTTTGCATGTTAAGATTACGAGGTGAACTGAATTTGATAAATCAAGTGAATTGATGCGATTTGATTGTTATTTGAGATAGATGACTAAATTGAATAGATTTGAAAATATCATATATTGATATATATATATTCTGTTTTGCATGTTAAGATTATGAGGTGAACTAAATTTGATAAATCAAGTGAATTGATGCGATTTGATTGTTATTTGAGATAGATGACTAAATTGAATATATTTGAAAATATCATATATTGATATATATATATATATATATATATATATTCTGTTTTGCATGTTAAGATTATGAGGTGAGCTAAATTTGATAAATCAAGTGAATTGATGCGATTTGATTGTTATTTGAGATAAATGACTAAATTGAATAAATTTGAAAATATCATATATTGATGTAAATGTAAAATTGACTTCATATTGGGATGATTTATGCTAGTAATTATATATATTGATAATTGGTTGATGAAATGAAAGTGTTGAATTTGAAATTGAGTTATATTCGGAATTGTTCGATAAGGCACTTAGTGCCAAATTTGGTTTGTTGGTTGAATTCGTGTATCTGTGCAAGTTCGAGTCAGGTTAATAGGGAATTAAAATGGCAAACAGTATAATAACACATGAGATGAAATAAAATGATGATTGGTTATGTTCATCAGATTGTAAGGCTGGGAAATTAAAATGAATAATGTGGCAATCAACCGTTGTGAGTTTTTAAATATGTTATGAAATGGACTATGTTCTAATGCTAGTAAATTGAATATGAATGAGATAATTAATTATGAGGAAGTGGTAAAACATGACATATCAATTTATATTTGAACATTTGATTGATGATTCATATATTTATATGATTTATATTATGCTATAATGTTCAACTATAAAAATACCACTGAGTTATATTCAACATACAATTTTGTTCTCCGTGCACAAGTTAGGTTTTGTTTGTGCTTTCAGACTGCGGATCAGCATCCAAACATAAGTCTTGAACTTAACAAATTTTGTTCCATGTTTACTTTGTATTAAAAAGGGCATGTACCTAAGTTGTGTCATTTTGGTATGATTTATGTGTTTATAAAAATGTTTCACTAATGATATATGCTTTTGGTCAAATGCAAGTAAAATGCTAGTACATAGTATGTGATTGGAATTTGGTAGTTGGATGGTATGGAAATGTTGAATGGCCTACTCAAGGCAATGCCCAATGAAATGTTAAAGCATGAAAATAGCTTTGTTAGTTTGGACATTGAAGTTGAACCTGACTTGGGTTGCTAATTGCTTACTAATTGAGTTGTGCTTGTGACAAATAAATTCTTAGCAGATGAATAGGTATGTGTTAGTTGTGTTGAAATGTTTTGGTAATGTTGGAAGGTACATAGGTATGACAATGATGATTGAAATAGGTTAATAAGTTACATATAATTGATGGAAGTGAAATGCATTTGGTATGTTTATGCTAACATGAATATGGTTTGAACTTGATTGATATGGATTTGTAAGTTTTTGGAGAATGAATGTGCATCATCTATCCATGTTTGGACAATGTTTGAAGTGTTTAATGTAGGTAATCAGTCTTGACTTAGGCGTGAAATTATAATTGGAATGTGGAATAGGATTGAGTACCCTTTTGATACACCTTTTTGCCAAAACAATAGGTTACGTCGTTCGAACGTCGTCACGACGAGAATGCCACGTTGGAATGTCAAATATGAGTCATTGGGATGAGACTGTGCTCCAAGTCATGGTGTAGTGAGGAACCCTGTCGCCATGACAAGACTAAGACAGTGCATCATGTCGTGATGAGGAATTCCCTCACGTCACGGTGCCAACCTTAATAAGCTTGTATAAAGCTCGATAATGATTATATTTCATGTTGAATATATTTAATTGTTTGATTTTAGCATTAAATTGCATAGTTTAATCGTTAATTGATCATAGTTGCTTCGGCAATGAATGTGACACACTGTAGCTTAGACTTGATGATCGGATCGAATATCGGGATGTTACATTGAACACATTAAAATATAATTAAATTCTATATTAGAAATCACTTTCTTATGTCTTTAGGTTCTTACTTTCTCATTTGTTTCATGATTTGTCCATGAAACTTAACTTAATATTCTTTACCTATCTTTCCTCCTCCTTCTCTCCATTCTATATCTTATATGTACATGTATATATATGAGAACCTTTGGCTTTTAGCATATCATGCCTATATGTAATATTAATTATTCTTTCATTAATTACATTTATACTCTTAACAAGACTATTTACACAAGTAACAATCCCTAAATTATTTATACCTTAACCTATAGAATTAAAAATTAAGATTCGCTTGTTGTTTTTGAAACTCGACTAAATGAACTTTTTATCATAAAAATTTCAAAATTTTCACAGAAACCAATTAATACAATATTTTCTTTACATCTTCCCATGTTTTGCTGCTAGGTAACTTTGACCCTTCTCCATTAAAATTTTTTTATCTTTCAGTACAGAATTTGTTAATGTTATCGTTTGCTTATTTTGAAAATAGGATAGTTAAGATTTTAGAAATATATATTTCATCTCCTAAATATTTTTTTTATAATTTTTAATGATTTTTTAAAGTCAGAATAGGAGAACCAGACTCAATAGGCTTAAATTTATTTTTAATGATTTTATTTTTACAATATAACATTGTCTTACTTAAATTTATTTATCTCATAATATACATTCTCATTACTTACACCATTTCTTCTATACAAAATTAGACTCAGTAGGCTTCAATTTAATATTTGGTTCAACCTCTAAATCGATTTATATAATTTTTTTTGTGAATTTTCAAAGTTGAGACATGGTCACTATTTTTTTTCAAACAACTTATACATTCTTAAAAAAAAATTGTTTTTCCAATTTCTAGAACTAAGTATTAATCATTATCACTTCAGTCCATCCTTTTTATAACATACCAATACACTTAACTTATAAAATAGTTGACTTTAGTACTATAAAAAATAACAAGAAATCTTTTAAGTACTTATTTTTTTTTAGCTAGAATTTTCACATTAACAAATTTTATTTAATCAATTTAATTATTCCATAATTCATACCGTCCACTAGCATGAATATTAGTATGGTCTAATTATTGTTTTAGACCTTAGGTTAATCGCAATTTAAGTCCTCAATTTATTTCTTAATTGAAAATCTATAACGGTTGTACTTTTATAATTTAGTCTCTGAACCCTAATTAAACATAATTTTGATTAAATTAACTATCCAAATTTCAATTCACCTATATAATAACTTCGTAAATATTTTTATTAAATATTTACGAACTTATTTTATAGAAATGGGTTTCAAAATCACATTTTCCAACACTACTGGAAATCAGATTGTTGCATTAGTCCCTATATACAAAACTAACAATTTAATATTACAATGTAGTCTTTTTTTCATAACCTAAACTTAAAATCTTTCGATTTCACACCAAATTCTTTAAGAAATAAAAAATAAAAACTTTCAAAAACGTCAACAATTTTATAAATTAGTACATGAGCTAACTAAATAAGCTCCTATGACCTCAAAAATATAAAAATTAATTAAAATTTTTTTCTCAATTCCTTCATATGAATTTTCGGCAGGGAAGGATGAAAAAGATGAAGGTTTCTCTTTCCTTCCACTATTTCAACTATTTATATGATAATTAAAACTTAATGAAGTTAATAATCATGTTTAGCTTAATTAACTAATCATTAAAATGCTTAATTAGTATGCCAACATCTTCCACCATACTATGTTATAAAATGGTCCTTTGGTTTTCAAGCTTTTTTTGTCAATTAAAACCCTATAACAATTAGACTTTTACAATTTATTCCTTGTAACCTAATTAAGTAATTAATAGACAAAATTGATGTGTCAGACATCAATATTCTTATTTAATATTTACAGGTCCGGTTTACGAAAATGAAATTCTAAAATTACCTTTTCCAATACTATTGAAAATCAAGCTGTTACAATATAAATATTCTCTATCTGTTTGTTTCTTCCCTCATATGCTAAATTTTGAATAATGTTGATTGAGTTAGAGCCCTCTCTCACGAAACTACCACCTCCCTCCTCCACAACACCGAGTTTGACTAAGCTTGACGTTGAGCTTCCGCCCAAATTTCCTCCGGCCAATCCTGCCAGATTTTTTACTTCGGAAACTCAATAAGCTTGATGCTATTCGACTTGCCATGGCCAATGGTCTCGCAAATATAACAAATGAGCGGTAGCTGCTCATAACTAAATGAGGCTTCAGGAGGTTCACCACCAGCCTTTTGAAGCTTTTTCTGCCGCATAAAAGGAGTAAGAATGTTCAAACGAACTTGGATCCGTGTATAGTTATTCATATAGTTGCATCGGTTGGTAGTATCATAATTGAGGTACTTACCCATAAGGTTGCCCATTACACGCCAAGCTCTCTGATGCGAAACCAGGAGGCAAGTCATGTACATGTACCCAAAAATCGACATGACGGAACTCAATATGCTCTGGATTCTCCCCTTGGATAGTTGATGTATAAAAAAAAAAACAGTTGTTGAAAGACCACGAACCCCCCGAAACCATCTTCCCAGATCCACCGCATGGTAAAACTGTATCAAGTACAGGCCCGAATCCCCAATCGGTTTGATCATTGCCCCTTAAAGCAGTCTCCATAGTGACAACAAAGTTCTTTCCCTTGCCGGGAAATTAATGGTCCGCTTCTTGAGAAATTTCCTCACCGGACAAAGCTCATAGATGATATCATCCTCAAGATTGACGTCCAACTCTACCACCAATTTCGTGTCCTCCTTCAGGCCAAGGAAAGATTACTGGAATCCAACTCCATGACAAAACACCACCCAAAAGAACAATGAAGCCTGAACAACTCATTCCGGCAAACTAAGAAAAGAGGGGAGAGAGAGAGAGACTATTGTTATATTTTACAAAAGAATTTTTTTTTTCAAAATTTTATAAGTTTATGTTTTATTTCTTGTTTTACTTAAAACCAAAAATTATGTTTACTACATAACATGCAAAGAAAGTTAGCTACGAAATGCCAAATATATTGTAATTCCAAAAAAATCTATAAAAACTTAGTAGCCCAAAAAAAACCCAACAATAAAAATGAATACCAATACAGTAGCTCACTCCAATTTTCCAATTTAAAATCCAACTATATTTGCTGCAGCATCATAGAAATTCAATGGAAGCAAACTAGACTAAAAGCAGATAATAGCCACATGTTTCCATTTTTTCTTTTTCATGTTTTTAAGATACAGGCATAAATTGAGAGCAGATATGCACACTTCAGGCACAGTATTCATCATACAATTTGAAGAAAAACACTGCTACAAACAACGACTTTTAGATAAACTTTACAAAGGTAAAAACATCATTAGCACAAATTCATAGCGGCCACCTGTTGGAGAGATCTTGCTGATGATCAGATGACCCAGAACCAAGCTATGACTGATCCTGATGCCAGACCAACTACTAGAAACAACACCATAACGATGCCAGAAGTCTCTGCGTGTTGTACCTGGACAGATTTGGGAGCCATGATCATTAACACACTTGTCAAGTAGCCATTAGTTAGCCCTAGAAGGCAAGTCAGTAACGAGACTGGAAACTCTGTTCGGAAGAGCTGAGGACCGTGCAAGCAACCTATGAAGAGAGGAAAGAACAGTAACCTCACAACACAAGCGGAAATTGCAACCTTTGCATTATCAAGGAGATAGACTGCAGTCAACGATTTGCCAACCAGGTCAAACACATTGTAGCCTGTTATAAGGAGGACCGGATACCAGTCCTTGAGAACCAATGAGTGCACATCCTCTGTGATGTATCCTGGAAATATTGATAAAGTCACGACATATATGAGGACGATCCCAAATCCATACCACTTGACTGTTCCTACTATATTCCACAAGGTTGCTCTCCAAACAGGCCCGGTCATGGGACCTTTCTCTGCTTTTTCCTCCTTAACAGCCTCAGCCTTTAACTCCTCATAGTACTGCATAATCGGAAGTTTGTGCGCCACATTGTACAAGACTATGCATATGACCATAAACACAATGCTAGTAAAAAAGTAAAGGTAGGCACTCTTTCTCAGGCCATCAGCATCTTGTGGAAATACAGCTTTGGTTAGTATCCTTAGCATTGAAACAAGGACCCCTGCGCCCAACAATTTGACAAATTAAAATTTCATCAGACGAGGAAGCAGCACAGTTCTTCATATAATAGGATTCAATACAAAAGATAAAAAATGAAAGAAATGAATTTCGTATCCAGGAATATTCAAGTGAAACTACTGACCACTTGGGTACTAATAGTAACTAAGGTTTAATTTCTATTTCACCATATAAAAAGCATAGCCTAGACCATATGTGGTAGAGGAAAAATGTTACAAGTGGTTCAAGATTCAGAGTTCATAGTGTCATCAAGAGCTTTATTACATACCTGGCGAATCAAGGCAACTTTCAAGCTGTTAAAGCAAAACATACCTTGAAAACAACTAACAAATAATTAAGCTATCCTTGAGTCAAACCACTGGTTAGGCTACTTCAGCTATAATAATTAATAATTACTGAACAGCTCGATGGCCTTAAGCAAAGTCTTGAATTTGAATCTTACGGATGGAGAAAACCGCATAGAGGGAGCTTGCTCCCAAAAAATGGAGTCAAACCTAGGTCAACTCGGGACTTAGCCGAGGCTCTTGTTGGTACTGGAAACCGAAGGTCACAGACCAAAACAATTACTAAACAGCTAAATTTCTGAGCCTTCAAATAATGAAGAACAAGTTCCTTAGAAATAGACCAATGACTCCTTTAGTACCAATCTAATAAATTTCACCCACTTTCAAGAATTCATGGATCAACAAAATTAAATTAACATCCATATCTACAGTTAGTCAAAAAGTTGTTCGTTAAATTACCAGAACCGCCGGATCCCGCAACGATAGCCTGCATGTAGCGTTCAGGCAATTCCCCAGCCGCTCCAATGAGCCCACCTTGAACAAGCGCATCGCCTATACCCGCCAGAGCGAGAAGACCGACCGTGACGTAGAATCCGTCATACAATCCGACCCGACCCTTAATATAAACCGCATCCATAACAGGCACGACGAGCAGGGAAACCACGAAAATGCCCAAACCAACATTGATCCGCATGTAAGCTTCACTCTTGTGAGCATAAAATACAATGACCAAGAGGCAAGCGAGGCCGACGACCATGTAAACGACGGCGAAAACACGGTCGACGGAAGCTTCCGGGTAGAGGTAGGAAAAGTAATCGACGGCAGTGATGAAGCTATTCCATGGGAGGAGAAAGCCAACGCCCAAAGTGAAGTAGATGATGTAGCCCAAATTGAATTTGTCTTCTGGTTTTAGGGATGTGCGGAGGAGGAGGGCGGATTCAGAGTCGGGTTCTGGGCCTCCGCCGATTGCGGATGCATCGCGGAAACCCATTTCTGTTTTTGTTTGGTTTTGTTTTGTTTTGTTTTTTTCCAAAATGCAACTAAAATTGGAACGTGGGATTACCCTTCATTCCCAATAAACAGGTTTGGTTTGATATGTTGGTTGGCGGAGATTTTTCTTGCGTGGCAAATATGATGTCGTTTTCCTTTCTTTTTCTTTTTGGTAAACTATCAAAATAGTCATTTTTATTTGTCTTAAATTATATTTTAGTCATTTATATTTGAAATATTATGTTTTAATCACTTACGTTATTATTTTGTAACATTTTAGTCACTGAGCCATTAATTATCGTTAACGGTGTAATGGTAAGCTAATGTGGTACGTCAAATCATTGTTTTAAACTCAAAATTTAGCTTAAATTCTACAATTGGTCCCTATATTTTTTTATTTTATGCAATTTAATTTTTTTCTTTTATATTCTTTTAACTTTCCTTTTTTGTTCATTATCTTCTGCTTCTCTCTCTATTTTTCTTATTTTTTCATTTCTTTTATCATAGTTTTTCTATATTTTCTATTTGTTAAAACTAGTCCACAAGCTCGCCTCACTCAAAAAAACAAATTGTTCAAAAAAATAAAAGTATAGGGTCTACTTTTAACAAATAGAAAATATAGAAAAACTATGCTAAAAGAAATGGAGAAAGGAGGAAAACAGAGGGAGAAGCAGAAAATAATGAAAAATAAAAAAATAATATTAAAAGAACATAAAAGAAAAAAATTAAATTGCTCAAAACAAAAAAATATGAGGACTAATTATATAAATTAACCTAAAATTTCTGTTTAAAATGATGATTTAAGATGCCACATTAGATTACTGTTACATCGTTAATGACAATTAACGGCTTAGTGATTAAAATGTTACAACGTGATAACGTAAGTGACTAAAACATAACATTTCAAGCATAAGTAACTAAAATGTAACCTGAGGTAAACAAATGTGACTATTTTAATAGTTTACCCTTTTCTTTTTTGCTTTTTAACATAATTACATAGGATTAGGGGTGAGTATTCGATCAGATCAAGTAAATTTTTTTAAGTTAATCAAGTTAATGAGTCCTATTTTATCATTATAACTCGATTTGAATTTTTTTCAAATCTAATCGAGTGAAATGAAATTTGAGTCGAGTCGAATCAAGTGAAATCATTCGAGTTAAATTAAAAAATGAAGCATGTAAAATTAAAATTTTGTTACAGTATAATTATTTTTATGTTAGAGCCTATAAATTTGAAATCATATATATTTAAAAACTTTTTCAAAATAAAATAATAAAAAAATACTTTAGTATGATAAATTTGAATCATTAATTAATTTATTTTTATCCCAAATTATTTTTTAGAGAATTTTTAACATTCTTTATATATTCTTTAGATTTTTCTAAAAATTTTAAAAATATAAAATTTAGAATTTTTAAAAATATTTAGAATTTTAAAAATTATTTTGAATATTTGAAATTTATTTTGAATTTATTTTGTAATTTTTGTTGAGAGAGATATCAATTTGCTCATTTTCAAAATTGACAAGGATCAAAGAGGTATTTACACCAATATGTTATACGAGTTATTTGAATTGTAAAATTCAACTTGACTCAAACTTGAATTAATTATTCGATTTTACTTGAATAACGTGAATAACTCGATTAACTTGAAATTTGAATTTTTTTTAATTTTTTCGAATTGAATCGAGTTTTACTCACGCTTAATTGAGATAAGACATAATTAACAATGAAAGCAGATTTTATTTTAAAGTGTTTATCATGTGCCTAAAAGCGAATTAAACTTTTAGTAATGAGTTGATATTATAAATTTTTTAATATGTTAGTAAAAACGAAGTATTAAATATAATTATATTGTTTGATAAAAATAAATTTTAATTTTAAAAAATGATTTATTTTATAATTTTAATATATTATTTGATATTATTTTGAATGGTTTTGAATAAAAATTAAATAACTATGAATTTTAATTGTGTTATTCTCTCCTCCTCCCCAATGTTATAATGATAAAAACAAAGTTAAATGTAATGAATTTTTTTTATAAAAATAATATAAAAATAATTAATCATGAAATTAATATTGGATCTTAATTATTTACGAAAATGGAGTATTTTTAACAGTAGCTTTGGGTGCCGCCTAATAGGTGGTTGGCTAAACCATTCTAAATTTTCCTTCACTCATCAACCAATCATGATGCTCTAAAAAATAAGTTTTTAAGTGGTGTCACCTAACACATTAGCAACACCAATATTAATTTTTTTAAAAATACTTATATTTCCTCTTAAATACAATACAAAAAATAAATTATAAAAAAAAAAATTTTAAGCACTTGACACATTAATAACACTAATGTAATTTTTTATAATAAAAATGCAATAAAAAGGAAAAAAAAAAGCCTTAAAAGGCGAAAAAAAATGCTAACATAAAGATTTATCTTTTCTCTACTTTACCTCATTTTTTTCTTGCATAATTAAATTACCTCATGTTTATTAAATTTTCTTCTTGAAAAGCATTTAAGAAACATCATGTCAATTTTCTTAAAAAAAAAAGAAAATGTATTTATAATTAGACCTATTTATGGGTTAGGTCACTCAAAAAATAGAAGGATTTAGGTAAAAATATAGACTCAAAAATAGGTTTAGGCAAAAAAATAAGGCTCATATGGGTCAGACCTCGGGTAAGGTTTTTTTGGCCTGGGCTCGACCTGAATATGCAAAAAAAAAAACTTTTTTTTTACTATTTTCTTATTTTTTTTGTTTTGTTGCTATTTTTTTGTTTTTTGTTTTTTTTGTTTTTACTATTTTGCTACTATTGCACTATTATGTTACTATTATTTTGTTATTATTATTTGGATATTGTATAATTCTTGTTTTATTTGTTAATTTTGTTACTATTTTAGAGGCATTTGCTTGTTAAGTTGCACCTATCTTAGTATTATTTAAGTATACATATTTTTTTATTTATTTTCAATTTGTTTGGAAACATTTATTTTAATGTTTTTAGTATTTTTGATGTATTATTTTTAAAAAAAATTAATACGAGCGGGTCGAGTCCGAGTTTTAGCATTTTTTTCCGAACTAAACTTGAACAAAATTTGAGGTCCATTTTTCGGGCCGAGCTCGGACCTAGCAAATGGGTCTAAACTGTTTTGGTTAGGTCCGACCCAAACCTGATTCGGCCCATGGACACCTCTATTCATTATTACCATTATGTCAATTTTCTTAAAAAAAGAAAAGGTATTCATTGTTACATCATGTCAATTTATTTCGAAAAAGGTATTCATGGTTACAATGAAAATAATAAAGGGTTGGATATTTTATCATATTTTGATTTGACTTTTAGAAATCTATGATGGTATCGATGTATTTTCTCCCTGCTTTTTTCAATTTTTTTTATTATCAGACACTTTTTAAAAAAAAAATTATTGCGACACCATAAAAAATTTATCATATTTTATTTCTATCATATAAACCAGAAAATACATGTATTTTTTAAAAATTTATATCGATGTCACTATTATGTCAGGCAATACCACTTAAAAAAGTAATTTTTTTAACTGTATCATTGGTTGAAGATAAGGAAAAAGTGAAGGTGGTGCCGCCAACCTATCAAGCAGCACCTAGTGTTACTATAGAAAACACTCCATTTTCATAAATAGTCTAGATTGAATACCATTTTTGTAATTAATCATTTTTATATTATTTTAATAAAAACACAAATATACTCTTTTATTTTTAACAAAAATATATATATATTTAAAGTATGATTTTAAAAAAATTAACTTAAAATTTGAAAAAAAAAACTTTTTAAATGAAAAGAATATTTTCAATGGTTTTTCAAACACATCTTTATTTAAATTTATGATAAGTTATAAGATTTTAAATTATTTATAGGATAAATTGAAGTCTTTTTCATTTTGAATCATGGCACTTATCCTTTATTCAACTTTTTTTATATGGCTATTGTTGGGAATTTTTTTACTTGGTCATTCCATGTTCTATTAAAGCAAAAACTTCGTTCTTGCTTGGGTCGTGGGTTGTTTCGACCTCATGGGCGTTTGACCTTTTTTGACCTATTAAGGGGTGACATGTTTGATAAAACAACAATTGGTTTTCAGTTAGGATTCTTTAGTTCTTTAACTAGTTAAATTGAGAAGTTTAAAGTGAAGATAATGTTTATTGTTATCCTTATCTCTTGAGAGAGTTTTGGAGCAATTGGAAGATTGATTTACAAAGACTTTTATTTGATAAATACCCATGATAATTTATGGGATAATTTCAGCTTATAAATAGGAGTTTAAAGCTTATTAAAACTCTGTTGGATGGACTCTTATATCAACCAATAAATAGGTTGCTTATGGCATCACTTAGAAAGTAGTTTTTTAGTGCCTTTGTTGACAGTTTTAATGTGTTCTTATGGTTATTTTGTGACATTCTTTTAGGTATTCTTTGGAGGGTTTTATTGGTTGTATCGTGAGGTATTTGGGAGAATTATTCGTAATGATTTGAGTTTGACTTTGGGGTTGCAAATATCATTGTGTGTAAAAGGTAGTTTGGGCTTTAACCAATAATTGTACTAGGCAAATTGTTGAATCAAATCATTCTCTGAGTGAGGCTCTGCAGATGTAGGATTGTTGTGTTTGAACTGCACTAACAAACATTGCGTGTTATCTGTCATTACTTTGCTCCTTATGTTACTTTGCATTTAACCTTTTTGTTTGTTTATGTTCTAATAATAGTTGGAATGAAACTATTTTTCAAGCACAAACTAGAGTTTTTTTTTTTCTATTGGTATCAAAGCAGGCTTCAAGAGTTGTTTAAAGGTGATCCCGTGTTCGGTTTGCAACTATGGAATTTGTGAGAGAAAGTAGTTTGATTACTCGACACCCGTTGCTACTTGGTTCTAAAAATTATGCATATTGAAAGGCTCGTATGAGAGCTTTCATCATGTCTAGTAATGAAGTTGCTTGGGAAGCTATTGAAGATAGGTGGAGTCAACCTATTGTGATAGTTGCTGATTGTACCATATGTGAGATTTGTAATGAGGCTTTCTGTTCTGGTGATTATTTTTCTAAGGATAAATTGGTTCACAAAGTGTTGAATCTTTACCAGAACAGTTCGCCATTAAAGTCATAGCAATAAATGAGGCAAAAGATATTACCACTCTCAAGTTGGATGAGTTAATAGGCTCACTCCAAACCTTTGAGCTAAATCTAGAAGAAGGAAATCATAATAAATTGACACTTGAAAAGGTTGCCTTCAATATTCAATCTGCTATTCAAATAGGAAAGTGGACTGGGGAAGCTATTAGTGAGATTAAAAAGAAATTAACCTTGTTCACAAAGAGCATGAAAAGATATTTTAAGAAGGGAAATAAATCATGTTTTAGTGGGACAATGAAGACTCAGATGAAGTGGGAGAATTCATAGTAAAAAAATAAGACTATTCGGTGTTTTGAGTGCAAATGGTTTGGCCATATTCAATTAGAATATGCAAACACTAAGAGAAAATGGAAAACTTTGGTCACCATTTAATGTGATGAAGGGACTAATGATGAAGTGTCAAATTTAGAGGAAAAGGTAAGTTACAATATGGCATTTACTGTCAAAGTTGATGATAATGAAGAAGACGATGATGATATTAGCTCTATTGAACATGCATATTTTCAATTACTAAATAAGATGGAATTGATTTGCGAAATCAACGAAAATATACATGGGGAAGTGTGTATTCTCAAAAGTGAAAAAGAAGATTTTGAAAAGTTTTTAAAAAAACATCAAATTATCAACGAGGCCAACAAAGAGCCAGATGAATCAAAAATGACTCTTAAGAAGTTTAGGGGATAAAGTGCAAAGTTGGATAAGATGTTAGCTACTCAAAGATTTGAACCATGCCATAATGGACTTGGCAACATCGATTAAGGTAAAGAACTTAAAGCTCCTAAAAGTTCTATAAAACTAAAGAAGTGAGTTCTTCTTCTTTTGAGACAGACAAAAGAAGAATCAAAATCATATTTGTTATCATTATGGAAAAGGTACATACTAGATTTCATTGTTACAAGTTGAAGGATGATTAAAGGAGAAATGCAAACCATGTTGCAACATTTAATAAAACAATAACTAGATGGCAACACAAAGGTAATGTGATGAAAGGAAAACCCTTATGTATTTGCTATGGAAAGCTAACCATATCAGACACCATTGTTTTAAAATAATGAAGGATTGGAAAAAGTTCAAATATGTTGCACAATTTTTTAGAACAATGAATGGAACAAAAAAACCACAAAAAAAAGTTTATTTGGGTAAGGAAAATGAAGATTAACATTTGATTTTATTCTCGTGTGAAACAAGAAGTCAACTCATGATAACCATGCTAAAGATCTATTAAGGATTGCAGAAATGTCATCTAGGTTTCTTGGAAAAGACTATTGTTGTTCCACAAGCTATAACTTTTCTTGTTGATAAGGTATAATTTGATCCCATCCTCTTTAAACAACATGATGGAATCTGATAGTGGATGAATAGAGTGAGGGGGAGTAATGATGCTAATTTGGTGATTCTGTTTACTTTAATTTCACTTATAGTTGATTTCTTATGGTTGCACTTTTAACATATTTGTCAAAAAAGGAAGAAAATGGTAGCAACAAATGAAATGTTTTGTTATTGGTTATGGTTGCTACATTTTACTTTGTCAAAGGGAGAGATGATACTGATTTTTTAAAAAGATGATGCTGAGATGTTACTATTTATTTATGCCATTGGTGCATACTTAATTGATTATGTGATCAAGTATGATTCTACCTTTTAGGGGGAGATATATTCTAACTCCTTTTGCTATATGACTTGTTTGGATTGTGGGCTAACCATTTGCTGCAAGGTTTTGTCAAAAATGCCAAGAGGGATTGTTAGGGGGAGTTTGAACCTATCGTTTCATCTTATGTTAGAACGAGAATTGAATTTTCAACTTAGGCCGTTGGTTGTTCTAGGCCTATGGGTGTTTGACTTTTTTTGGCCTACTAAGGAGTGGCGTGTTTGACAAAACAACAATTGATTTTTGGCTAGGACTCTTCAACTCTTTAATTGGTCATATTGAAAAGTTTAAAATGAAGACAATATTTATCCTTATCCTTATCTCTTGAGAGAGTTTTGGAGCAATTGAAAGACTGATTTATAAAGAGAGTGATTCATAATGATTTGGGTTCAACTTTAGGGATACAAATATTCTTGTATGTAAAGGGTAGTTTAGGCTTTACTCAATAGTTGTACCGGATGAATTGTTGAATCAAATCATGCTCTAAGTGAGGCTCCACAGATGTAGGAATGTTGTGTCTGAACTACATTAACAAACATTGTATGTTATCTCTCATTACTTTGCTCATTACGTTACTTTGCATTTAACTTTTCTGTTGTTTTCTATTCTAACAGCAGTTGGAATGAAACTATTTTTCAAGTGCAAATTAAATGCTTTTTCAGCTACAAATGCTCACTTAGATTTGTTAATAAACATTATTTTTCATTCATTCCATAATGTGTTTTATATTTGCATATGTAACCACATATGGTAACCAAAGTCTAAAAACTCCTACGAGTCAGATTTTGACATTTTATACCCATTTCTTCTCTATGCATTTTCAATGGTTGTTTTAAGCATTGTACTTAATGTCGACAACACCACTTACATCACTAACGTGCAATTCAATCTTACCATACAATTACACATTAAACTTATTATCTACCAAAACTTTATAACATAGAAAGATGGAATTTCTATGTTTATGAACAATCACAATTTATTTAGTCATCTTGATGGCTCTTCCTTTGCCTTCTCCAAAAACATAATATATAATAACCAAAATGTACGTAATCCAAATTATCAAACTTAGTTCCGCAAGACCAGCTCATCTAAAATACTCTCTTAACATCAATTGAACCAACCCTTGCTTTTATGGTTGTTATTGCCTTGTTTGTTAACCAAGCTTAGACAACATTAACACTATGTTTGCTAATAAATCACAAATTAGACTTTTCAATCTTCAAGATCAATAGCTTAAGTTTAAAAAAATGTTCAATGTGTTGTTGACTACCTTTGAGATTTTTGCTCCTTGCCAAATGAACTTGCCACTACAAATGCCCTTATCTGCAATGATGAACTCAAAGTAAAGATCCTAAATGGTCTTGGCCTTAAGTTCTATGAGATTTTTGTTACCATTCACTCTTGCAACACACTTTTTGTTGGAAAAAATCTGGTTTGAAAATGATTTTCTTGTACAGAGAAAAATAAAATTTTAAAAATTGACTCCATTTGTGATATTTATAGCAAGAAACCTAGACCAAATTCACACTTGTGTTTTCAGATAGGTGGGTCCTTATCGTTCCCAGCTTTCAACCGAACAATCTTCTTGGCTATTCTCGTACCAAAAATTGCTTCGAGTGTGGGCTCAAATGTTTCAAATCAAAACACAGAACTAGAAATAGTTTTATTTTCTTTAGTGTGAAAATGAAAAATCTCTTCTCAAATAGAAACTAGTAGAATTTTTTATTCTAAAAAATAGATTCAATAATTGAGAGTATTTTTTCTCTATTTTTGGGCAGAGTAACAATATCTTAAAATTGTGTAAATATTCCTATCGGTGCCATCTATTTATCGGGAGAGAAGGTGGAACCCTTGTTAAATTGTAAAAGTTTATTTCAACTAGAAAAACAAACTCATAGTCTAACTAGAAGTATAGGTGGCGGCAACCTTAGTTAATATTACTAGGGTTTGCAGTCAACCCCTTTTAACATAAGAGGCTTTTGGGCCTCTCCCATATCAGGTCCAATAACAAGTACTTTCCGGGCTTTTAACCCAATATTTTATAATTTGATCCAACCCAATATGTATTTTTTTATTTTCCAAATAAACATCTCAATATATTTCTAATTAAATAATTTTCTCAACCCGAGTCTAATTACGTCAAAATCATTACAACTTTACGGTAAAAGAATTTATGAGAAAATAAATTTATTTTTCTGTATTCAACGGTTCATTTGACCAAATGATTTATTTCCATTTTCGAGCTTCATTTAATTTGAAAAACATAAATTCATTTTTCAAGTCATTTTCATCTTTCATTTTCGTTTTGGAGAAAACCACATTCATTTCTAGATGATTCTATTTCTCTATTTTTATTTTCATATTGGAGAAAACCATAATCATTTTAAAATGTTTCTCATTACTTTATTTTCACCATTTTTATTCATTTGATTCAACATTCAATTCATTTCTGATTTCAACGAGCGAATGAAAGGAGCAATTAGACATATGCAATTGAGGCTTAAATAATTTATAATTATGTTTCAATTTTTATTACTTATAAATTCATTTAGTCACGAAGTCATTCCACTATAGTATCGTGATTGAGCTGTCCCCAACGACATACCATTACGAAAGTAACTCGATCAGTGTTCGTCCAATGACATTGTCATAAGTATGTTACCATCATAGGATATCCTTAATCACTTTGAGATAATATCTGTTCTTTCAATATGATCCTATTTTATCTTATGATAATCATTACTGTAACAGCCTGTTTTTAGTGAAATTAGAATAGTGGTTTCGGGACCACAAATTCAAGTCCGAAAAGAACATTATTTTAATATTATTTTATGGTTTGCATTATGATAGGAATATCGTATGAAAATTTTGTTAAGAAAATTTTACCGATTACATGTTTAATTAATAAAAAGACTAAATTGCAAAAAATGCAAAAGTTGAGTTCTAGCAGCTATAAGTATCAAATAGCTATGGAATTCAAAATTGGAGGTCCTTATATGGCAAGTAGACCATTAAGAGGAGTTAGTAGATAAGTTTGATGATTCATCCATGAAAAATTAGATAAAGAAAAGGATGAAATTGGAAAGTGAAATAATAAAAGACGATAACTAATAAAACAATGAAAATATCATCTTTTTCACCATCTTTCCCAAATTATTTTCATGGAAACCCTATCTAAGAGAAAAGAACTCAAGAAAACTTACTTGGCTTGATTAGGTATGTTTTCTTGTCTCGTTTTTAATGATTTTTACATTTTCGAGATCCTAATAGCTTAATTTAGCTATCTTAGGGATTAATTTGCAAATTTATCAAAGTACTAAGGTTTTTCATGGATGATTATACATGAATTATGAAGTTTCATGGTAGAAAATGAAAGGTTGTTGATAAATAAACAACTTTTGTTAAAGGAATTTTGATGAAAACATGATTTAGGGACTAAATTGAAAAGATGTAAAATTCAAGAAAAATTTCTAATTTATCTGAAATACATGAGTTGTTATTGTGATATATGAAAATTGGCTAGGCTTGGAATGAGGATTAAATTGCATGAATTTCATTTTCCAAGCCTAGGGACGAAATCGTTAATAATTAAAAGTATGGGGCAAAATGGTAATTTTGCCTAAGATATGAATTGAATTGAATTGAATTGAATATAAATTGTCTTAAATTGAGCTAAATTTACTCGTATAGATTTGGATAGACCAAATACGGAGCTAGATCGAGGTAAAGAAAAAGTAACGGATTAGTAGCATACAAGTTCATGAACATTGTTAAGGTAAGTTCGTGTAACTTAATTGTGTAATTATAGGCTTGAATTGAATGATTTGTATGTGAATTGTGCAATGACCAAGTATATGTAATTTGATCACATGACTGAAAAATACCTGACAAATATTAAGTCTCGTTTGAATGAATGATTTGAATGAATGAAATTCGATTGGATACAGAGTTCCCGATTGGTTATGATCATTTACATGTTGCGAACATACCGTAGCTCAAAAGAGTGTTCCGTTATAAGCCCTCTCAAGCTTCCCGTTATATGGTTCTTGCGAGCTTCCTGTAAATAGCTCTTCGGAGCATCTCGATTGGTTGTGATTTTGCATGTGTTGTAGACACACCACAGCTCTTATGAGCGTCTCAATATATGGCTCTTCGTGAGCTTCACGATTAAAGGCTCTTTGTGAGCTTCCCGGTATGGCTCACTTGAACTTCCCAATATATCGCTATTCGGAGCTTCCCGTTAATGGCTCTTCAGAGCTACCCGTTATTAGCTCGCATAAGCTTATTGATTATAGCTCTTATGAGCTTCCCGTTATATTTTCCTGGATAAGCTTCTCGTTACATAGCTCACATGAGCTTTCTGTTATATGGCTTGAGAGAGAGCTTTTTGTTTATGTGCTTGTAAAAGTATTCCCGAATATGAATTGACAGATTTACAGTGTTGTACACTTTGTGTGTATTACCCATATATCCATCGAAATTTCAAATGATGCAACGGGTGAAATTCTGATATAAGTTGAGATGAACTCTAAATGAATTGTTACCCGTATATAATTGAAAACATATGGAAACATGATATTTGATGAGCTCATCCTTGTTCTTGTTGTTCACATGAAATACATGACTAACACGTTTGATGAGGTTATGTGTGTTAGGCTAATTGTCAAATCGCTTTGGATGTGTTTTTGTATACTTACCTTAAGTGAAAATATATGGTTAGTTAATTTTTCATTATACGAACTTACTAAGCACTATATGCTTACTCTGTCTTATTTTCCTTTGTCTTATAGTAATCAGAAGCTCGTTGGGTTGGAAGCTTGGCAGAGATCATTCACACTATCCATCGACCTATTTTGGTACAAATATAAAACTAATATTTGGTTATAATGGCATGTATAGGTTAATTTGGCCAATGTTGACATAAAAACATTTTGGGTTGTAATTAGACATTAGAATGGCTTATGATTAATGGGTTTTGATATATATATATAAATGCATTAGTATGTGGATAAATGAATGAGAATGGAATGAGAATGGAATGTGCATATGAGAATAGGTAAACGTGAAAATATATTGTCACTTGAGGTGCGTAAAGGCACATTGGTTCAATGTGGTAACATGACATGTTTAAGACATGATTTTGGTATGTTTTAAGTGCCTTGATATGGTTTGAGAATGTGTTTAAGTGTATTGTAGTTGAAAGATAAGTTTGGGTGAGAAATAAGGCTAGGAAATGACCTTATTTTGTCCACACGGGCAGAGACACAGACGTGTGTCTTAGTCGTGTATGACACACAGTCTAGTACATAGGCGTGTGTCCCCTGCATCTCTAAAATTCATGTAACACCTCTAACCCGTATCCATCGCCAGAATAGGGTTACGAGGCATTACTGGATTTATAACACAATTTGACATACATTACTCATTCATTTTGCATTCATAAACATACATCATTCATATACAACCACATTGTCCCTAAAACGAGCCTATGAGGCCCAATACATGCAATGGAAGTGGTTCAGGACTAAACTGATAACTTAGGATAACTTTGGGAAACATAGAAAATTTTTCTCAAAATAGGGGACACAAGCCCGTGTAAACAGGTTGTGTGTCTCACACGGCCACAAGACATACCTGTGTCACAGGCCGTATGGACATTCGAAATGGGAGCACATGGCCGTGCCCCAGCTCGTGTCCTACCCCATGTAACTCTCTAATTTGGATCATACGGCCAACCACAAGCCCGTGTGTCTAGGCCGTGTAACTCACTGACTTGCATCTATTACATGCTATAGGGGACACATGGCCGTGTCACCTGGTCGTGTATCACACACGGCTGAGACACACGCCTGTGTCTTTGCCCATGTGGACAAAAATAGGCTATCTACCAAGCCATTTTTGCCACCCAAACCTACATCAATTCAAGCATGCCCAAAAGCAGCATAACTAATGCATAACTAGACATTTAATCTAACTAAAACAAGCATCAAACATGTTTATTCCACAAGGCATACAATTAACACAACTATCCATTCAATTTCATACCAAAACAACTTTATCAATTCATCAAAATGGTCACTTCCAATTAGGTAAAAACTTGACCTATAATCACAAGCACAATAATCTTAATTTACCAATTCAGAACTAGCATAAAATATAGCTATTTCGAACCACATATCAACCATCATCACAAGTCCATCATCAAACATATAATTAGGCCATAAGTACTTTTATACACATTATCAAATATGCCAAAATAAGCAAACTCACATGGCTATACACAACAAAACACTTATCATTTACAAGTCAATTCAAATGGCTTAAACCATTATCAACATGTATTAGAATGATCACATAGCCTATACATGCCATATTACCATATATACAAGTTCAAAAGTACCAAAGTAGAAGATTGATAGTGTGATAAAGTCTCTGACGATCCCAGAATCCGCGCTAACTTTAAAATCACTATAAAAAAATAGAAAATAAAACAAAGCAAGCTTTATAGCTTAGTAAGCTCGTATGCATAAAATAACACATACCAAATATACACAACTACAAAATATATCAAGTTATAAACAACTCATACCAATTCACAAACCTTTACTTGTTGTTCACAAGATTATATATGAAGATTTCAAATTTCTTTGATTCATTGCTCACATAGTTCGTGTATGTACCTGTACCATCTCATAACAATCTCATATTCTTTCACTTCTCTGATATACCTGTTGAACCATTCAGAAAACTAAAGCATACTAGGGAACACATCACACCTAAGTGCCACATACATAGCCGTAGCTATCTTAATCTCATATCACACATATGATGCTCACTCTCGAGCTATCACAAGGTCTACTCACACAAGCTGTCAGTCAAGACGTAGCTACGCAGTGCTGCTCATACAAGATGTTAGGTACTGCAACACATGCTAGAAACCCAGCCACTGGTAGGAAGTACGAGACTAGCACTCTAATCACATCATCACGGTAATCCTTAATGTCATGACATTCGTATCCTAACCGATTCCTAGGGTTCAAACGAGATTTCAACATAATCAAATCATCATCAAACATCTTCACAACGTCATATTCATCGATTATACAATATCAAAGCATATAAAACACATTTATATCAAAGCTCATTAACATACGAACTTACCTCAATTCACAAAAACAAGGAAATAGGCCAATTAGTCGAGTACTTTGTTTTTCCCTCGATCTGGATCCAAATTTCACTTTTCTTGATCTATATGTAATCAAAATTAACTTATTTAATCATCACTCTATTCAATTTAGTCCACAAATCATAATAAGACAACTTTACACTTTTTCCCCTAACATTTCATATTTTTACAAACTAGTCCTCATTTCATAAAATCACAAATTCATGACATTTTATCCGAACCCATGCTTGCCAAATTGCTATTAGGTCCCTAGCAGACCATATTTATCAATTATTCATACTTTTAACCACACATTTTACACATTTCACAATTAAATCCCTATTTTGCATTTTCACTAAAAAATCACTTTATAAAACAACGTTAATCTAACAACAAGCATACATTTTCTATCATCAAACATCAAAATACATCAACATTCATCAATGGCAACATTCAAATACTTTAACAGTTTTGAAATTGGAGATAAAGGCTAGCTAGATTGAGCTGTAATGAACTTAAAAATATAGAAATAAATAAAAACCAAGTAAAAAATCACTTACATGCAAGTATGAACCCTAGCTGAATACACAAGCTCCATCCATGTAGTTTCAGTCTTATTTTCGATGGAAGAAACAATTAACAAAGATGATAACTTTGTTTTTATTATTTTACTTAACTTAATATATAATTTACCATTTTAACCTTGTTATTAAACATTAAAATTCACATAAAAGATGTCAACATTTGTCCACTCATGCTATTAATGGTCTAATTACCGCATAAGGACCTTCAATTTAAGGTTCTATAGCTAATAGACCCCTTTTAGCTAATAAAACACAATATTTATGCTTTACGCGATTTAGTTCTTTTTATCAATTTGAACACCCAAACGATAAAATTTCTTTATGAAAATTTCACACAACTCTAATATAATGCTATAGACATTAAAATAATAATAAAATAATTTTTTACATCGAATTTATGGTTTCGAAACTACTATTTTGATTTGACTAAAATGGGCTGTTACAATTCAAAACAAAATGCTCAGGTATTTGCACACGGGCTGGCACACAGGCGTGTGGCTTGACCGTGTGACCTCTGCACCTAATTAATGTAAATTAAATTGTTCACACGGCCTAGCAAGGCTTAGCACACAGGCGTGTGGCTTGGCTGTGTGACGCAAGTCAGAGAGTTATACGGGCATGGACATGGGCATGTCTCTCCACGTAGGCATGTGTCTCCTGCCCTTTGGAAAAATTTTGAGATTTTGCGAAAAGTTCTCTGAGTTCCCGATTTATTCTCGACTCAATTCTAATGCATATTTTGGGCCTCGAGGGCTTTTATAAGGGACTTTATGATTGGTTTCTGATATGAACACTGTATGATGTGAAATGTTTGTTAATTGTTCTGAAATCTCTAGTAATGCTCCATAACCCTGTTTTGGCGACTGATTCGGGTTATGGATGTTACATTTATTGGTATCAGAGCTACGGTTTAGCTGATTCTTGAACTAACGTAGCGTATACCAGTCTAGATATACATGCTATTATATAACCTGTGATAGTGTGATATCTTTTGACCATTTTAAACATGTTTTTCATATAGTAATGTTATCCAACTAAGCTGAATCTGAGGAATCTGAGAGCAATGCTCAAGCTTTAGTATAAAGAGTAGCATCTAGCAGGTAGAAGGCCCGTATCTGAGGGCCGAGGAGGAGAGGCAAAAGAAGCCTTCTTCCAAATGATGAACGAATGGTTTACTAAATTTGTAAGAATAAACCTAGTTGTATAACAACCTCCATCCCCTTTTTATTTCTCAACCGTTTCTCGATATGCCACAAGGTATAGAACTTGTTAGAGTCAGTAAGCCTCTTGTTGATAAAATCTGTAAGTATGGAGCTGAAGAATTTCGAGCTACTTTTGAAGACAATATAAAAAGGTCTGAATTTTGGCTAGAAAATACTATTAAAGTTCTTGATGAACTATCTTGTACACCAACTGAATGTTTGAAATATGTTGTATCACTGTTAAAAGACTCAGCCTACCAATGGTGGAACACCTTTATTTCTGTTGTACCAAATGAGAGGGTTACATAGGAATTTTTCCAAATAGAATTTAAAAAGAAATATATCAGTCAGATATTCCTTGATCAGAAAAGAAAAGAATTTTTAGAGCTTAAACAGGATCACATGACTGTATCTAAATATGAAAGAGAATTTATCAGATTGAGTAAATATGCTAGAGAATGTGTCCCAACTGAAATCACAATGTACAAGCGGTTTGAAGAGGGTTTGAATGCAGACATAAAATTATTGGTTGGGATTCTTGAGTTGAAAGAATTTGTTGTGCTGGTGGATCGAGCTTATAAATCCGAAGAGCTGAGTAAAGAAAAGAGACAAGTCGAGATGAAAACCAAAACTTCGAGTAAAAGGTTTACGGAAAAGTCATACCAGTCAGTCTCGAAGAAAATAAAGAAGTATCATGACCGTTCAACCATCTCTGCAGGGTATTCTAGGAGAGATAGAGGTATTCAATGTTTTAATCCGAGATCTCAGGCTACATTTGTAGCAAGTGCGGGTAGTGTTGGAAATTCCAAACCTTGGTGCAAAAACTATAATAAATTTCATTTTGGAGAGTGCAGCATGAGAAGTGGAACTTGCTTTAAATGTGGTTCTTTTTACCATGATAACGACTCGCAATATTAAGTAATAAAATTTATAAAAACTGATCACACCAAAACTAACTAATATCACGATCTTAAAGGCAAGCGCACCTATCGAACAGTAGTATAGTTTAGCGGCAAGACCGAGTTATCGTACCCAATGGAACTAAACATACTAATACTTACTTCCTTTCTATTATCTAGCCTAAAAATAAAAGAGGTTTGGTTGAAACTAATTCTAAAACTAACTAAAAGTGCACAAAAAGTAAATTGGGAAAAACTTTAGGGAAAAGCTGATTGATATAAGCAATACTTAAAGGGAGAATCCACCTAGACTTCACTTATTATTGGTTCTTGAGCTAGACGATTTATTCACTTGACTTGATCTGTAGAGATCCCTAATTTATGCTAAACCCTCCGTCGAGGCGAAGAGCAACTAGGCCTAGGTTGTTAACTAAAGTTTCTTTATTAATTAACACCCTAGGTTGCATTAATTCTATCTATGGTTCCCCATATTAGGTTTGACCCTAATCTGGCAGATTTATGTCGCCCTATGTCTAGGGTTGCATGCAACTCCGCTTACTTATGGTAGATCTGCTCCTATCACAGGGACTTTTGCTCCTCTGCTTTAAGCACATCTGTTTCTTGAATTAATACCTAGGCTTATTAACACAAGAATTAAGCACACATAATTAAGAACAACTCAAGTTTTTATCATATAACTCAAGAATAAATAATAACAAGATTCGTCTTAGGTTTCATCCTCCTCAAGTATTTGAGGGGTTTAGATCATAATAAAGAAAGAAAACATCTCAGAAGAATTAAGATAACAAAACATAAAGAACCCGAAAACCCCTGAAGGAATTTTAGGGAGATCCTCTGTCTTGATGTAAAATTCTGGCTTCTGGGATGAATCAATTGGCTTCCCTTGGAGTAATCCCTTGCTTTCACTCCTTGTGTTGGCAGAAATATGGCGCTCTTTCCTAAGAGAAAAGAGTATATCTTTAGAGTTGCCTCTTGAGGTCTTTATATAGAGTTTAGAATGGCTTTCTTAGCCCCTAAGCATCCAAATCCGAGTGAAATTCCTCTTCCTCACGACCAGAACACGCCCGTGTGCCACACCCGTGTGATTTCGACAAGAGACCGTGTTCGGGACTGTTGAGGTGGCATGGCTATGTGCCCTAGCCGTGCTTGTCGGGGGCTGGACCGTGTGATCTTCATGTGGCACGGCTGTGTGCCACGGCCGTGCGATGACTCCTTTGGCCATGTCAATTACACATTTTGGCCCATTTTCTCTATTTTTGGTCCATTTTTCGTTCTTTTCTCTTTCCTATGCTCTCTTGAGTGTAAGATATGAAAAAGAAAGATTAAGAGCACTAATTCTCACAAAATTAATGATAATCCATCCAAAATATAGGCTAAACATGAGGTAAAAATATGTATAATTTATCGTTTATCATACCACTATTTCAAAGACTGCTCGGAAAAGCCTGAGAAAGATACTGTACAGACTTCAAGGCCGAGTAACCTCGACTCGAGAGGTAGACTACCTCATAACCTTAGCACTGTGAGTGGTAACCGAAGTACGACAAAATATTCAAATGTCAAACTTAAAGCCCAAGCACCAACCAGGACATATGCTATTCGTGCATGTGAGGATGCTTTTGCACCTGATGTGATTACCGATATTTTTTCCTTTCTTGATACTGATATTACTGCTTTAATTGATCTTCGTTCAACATACTCATATGTTTGTACGAATTTAGTGTTTAATAAAAATTTGCCTATCGAGCCGAATGAATTCGTGGTTAAAGTATCAAACCCTTTAGGCCAGTATGTAATGGTGGATAAAATTTATAAGAATTGTTCGTTAATAATAAGGGGTTACTGTTTCCCGGCTGATTTGATGTTATTACTATTTGATGAATTTGATGTGATTTTAGGAATGGACTGGTTAACTCAGCATGATGATGTGGTAAATTGTAAACAGAAGCATATTGTATTGAAATGTCAAAATGGTGAATTATTTTGTATTGAATCTGATAAGTTGGATGGGTTGTCTAATGTAATATCAGTTATGTCAGCACAGAAATATGTTAGGAATGGGTATGATGCTTATCTTGCTTATGTGTTGGACACTAAAGTATCTGAATCGAAAATTAAATTAGTGCCAGTAGTCTATGAGTATCCTAATGTGTTTCCAGAAGAATTACTTGGATTACCACCAGACAGAGAAGTAGAATTTTGTATAGATATTGTTTTAAAGACAACACCAATATCCATAACACTGTACCGAATGGCCCCTACAAAATTAAAAGAGTTAAAAGCAGAATTGTAAGAATTAACTTATAGGAGTTTTGGATGACCTAGTTCATCACCTTGGGGTGCACTTGTTCTGTTTGTTAAGAAGAAAGATGGATCTTTGAGATTGTGTATTGATTACTGACAGCTCAAGAAAGTCACCATCAAGAATAAGTATTCACTACCTCATATTGTTGACCTATTTGACTAGTTGAAAGGTGCTACAGTATTTTCAAATATTTATCTCTGTTCTGGTTATTATCAGTTACGAGTAAAATACTTGAATATGCTAAAAATAACATTTACATCTGCCTTCATGAAAATTCAATTACTATCAACTAGTAATCAAGTTATTCATCACAAAGACGAATCACATTTACTTTTTATTAATCATGTAATGCCAATGAGAGGCTATCATTTACCCATGTCTCGGGCTATGAATTCCACTGTTGTGAATGACGCTACATATTATAGAAGTTGCATACCCAATGCACTAGTTTTCGGTTCCTTATCTATTTGAAATCAAGTTTTTACTTACATCAAAGTATACAAGTAACACATATATAATCCGTCATCCATTCAGGATTTAGGTATGTCACACTACGAATGTCACAAGTGAATAAATTCATAAACAAATTCAGGATCTATTCTCCTCAGGTCCTGCATGTACTGTCAATCCAGTCAGTCACATCTATGTCTCTATCTTCTAGGAGTCATCCACTCTGATGCCCAAGATAAAACATCTCTCAAATTGGACTTGATAGATGACATATTAGTCTTTCAATCGGTTTGCTCATTTTTTATTAGATTAAAGACATGTTTAGGTTCGTCTACTAATATAAGTTGTATTTTTTGTATTATGATTTAATCATGTAATATCTCTTAGCATTAGTTAAACATTAGACAACCAATGAGTAATATTTGATTTTATTTTGCTTTGCGTGCAAAAACCATACGAGGAAAATTATATAGAGTATATTAATGTAATCAATGAATTTTTTTTATTAACCAATTTGTTTGAAAAATTAAAACTTTACAAACGAATATACTACACTCAAGGCACTAGATCCAACACTTTTCACATATGGAGCACTTTATGAAAAGTTAATTGATCATGAACTTTTCTTAAAACGTGAAGAAGCCTACAAGCTAACATTAACTCCTATCACTATAGTTATTGTACAGAGAGAAATCAGAATTCCTTCTTGATGGGGTAATGATCTCAAGCATAATTACAAATGCCTATGAAAGCAATTAGCCATGGTTTCCAAAAAGAAATTTTGAACAACAATCTTTCACTTAAACTCTCTCCGTTGTGAATAATGTGATCGTCCTAGTCACATTGCCAAACTTTGTTGCATGTGTCATGCAATCATCTACAAAGCCATGTAAACTTTGTTGTCTACCTAATGCAACAATTAAACCCTTTTTTAGGTAGCAACTAAACCCTTAGTCATTGGCACATAGGCTACTCATCAAATTGCCTTCGATGCTCAAAGCCTAATAGTTGTGCATGTCTACTGTTTGTTGGGATGTCGAAGCGTTGAACGTAATAGAAAATAAAAATCTGACTATCCTACACCATGAATTCATATGCGAGATAACCAATCTGGGATAAAAAAGAGTTCGACATACCTTTCTATATCTAAGTAGACAAAGTCCAAACCTTCAGCTGATCTGAATGGATAATTTTGTTCTTAGTAGTACGCTCATAATGCCAATGTAGAGCTACAATCATAAATTTTCACTTTTCGACCTATAATGATGGAAAAAATTCGGTTTGAAAATAATTTTCTTGCTCATCAAAAAATAAAATTTTTGAAAATCAAGCCAGTTTGTTATATTTACAGCAAGAAACCATTTACCAAAATCGCACATAGGCTAGATGGATCCTTCTCATTCTTAACTTTCAACCGAATGACCTTCTCCACTATTTTCGTAACACAAACTACTTTGAGTGTAGGCTCGAACGATTCAAATCAAACACAAAACCAGAAATAGTTTTCGTTACTTTTAGTTTGAAAACAAAATTTTCTTCTCAATACAAACCAACAAAATTGTTATTTCGAAAAATATATTTAATTCTTAGAGAATAAACTCTCACTATTTTCGGGTAGAATAACAATATCTTAAAGTTGTGTATTTTGCCCTATTGGTGCCATCTATTTATAGGGGGAAGAAGTAAAACCCTTGTTGAACTGTAGAAGTTTATTTCAAATAGAAAAATGAATTCCTAGTTAATAATATTAGGGTTTATTGTCCCTCTCTTTTAATATGAGGGGCTTTTGGGCCTCTCTCATATCAGATCCAAATAAAAGTATTTTCTGGACTTCTAACCTAATACTTTATAATTCAACCCAACCTGATATTTATTTTTCTATTTACTAAAATAAACATCTCAATTAATTTCCCTAGTAAATGATAGACTGTATCATAGACCTACCATGTTGGAAAAATAGAGTTCATTGATAGCACTCGGGGTTAAAATAAATATTGATGCCTGATAAACGATAAATTATACATATTTTTACCTCATATTTAGCCTATATTTTGGATGAATTATTATCAATTATGTGAGAATTGATACTCTTAATCTTTTTTTTTCATATCTTATATTCAGGAGAGCATAGGGAAGAGAAAAGAATGGAAAATAGACTGAAAATAAGGAAAATGGGCCAAAATGCAAAAATAACACGGCCTAGGGAATCATCACACGGTCGTGGCACACAGCCGTGCCACATGAAGATCACACGGTCCAGCCCCCAACAAGCACAGTCAGACCACACGGTCGTGCCTCCACCGATAGAATCACACGGCCACTTGTCGAAGTCACACGGGCGTGGCACACGGGCGTGTTCTTGTCGTGAGGAAGAGGAATTTCACTTGAATTGGGATGCTTAGAGGCTAAGAAAGGCCCCCTAAAGCTCTATATAAAGACCCCATGAGGCAACTCTAAGGGTGTGCTTATTTCCCGCTAAGGGAATACTCTTTTCTCTTAGGAAAGAGCGTCATATTTCTGCCAACACAAAGAGTGAAAGCAAAGGGATTACTCCAAGGGAAGCCGATTGATTCATCCCAGAAGCCAGAATTCTACATCAAGATAGAGGATCTCCCTAAATTCCTTCAAGGGTTTTTTGGTTCTTTATGTTTTGTTATCTTAATTCTTCTGAGATGTTTTCTTTCTTTATTATGAACTAAACCCCTCAAATACTTAAGGGGGATGAAACCTAAGACGAATCTTGTTATTATTTATTCTTGAGTTATATGATAAATACTTGAGTTGTTCTTAATTATGTGTGCTTAATTCTTATGCTAATAAGCCTAGGTATTAATTCAAGAAACGGATGTGCTTAAATCAGAGGAGCAAAAGTCCCTGTGATAAGAGTAGATCTACCATAATTAAGCGGAGTTGTATGCAACCCTAGACATAGGGCGACATAAATCTGCCGGATTAGGGTCAAACCTAATATGGAAAACCGTAGATCGAATTAATGCAACGAGGGTGTTAATTAATAAAGGAACTTTAGTTAACAACCTAGGCCTAGTTGCTCTTCGCCTCGACGGAGGGTTTAGCATAAATTAGGGATCTCTACGGATCAAGTCAAGTGAATAAATCGTCTAGCTCAAGAACTAATAACAAGTGAAGTCTAGGTAGATTCTCCCTTAAGTATTGCTTATATCAATCAGCTTTTCCCTAAAGTTTTCCCTAATTTACTTTTTGTGCACTTTTAGTTAGTTTTAGAATTAGTTTAAATCACCTCTCTTTATTTTTTAGGCTAGATAATAGAAAAGAAGTAAGTATTAGTACTTTTGGTTCCTTTGGGTACGATAACTCGGTCTTGCCACTAAACTATATTATTGTTCGACAGGTGCGCTTGCCTTTAAGGTCGTGATATTAGTTAGTTTTGGTGTGATCAGTTTTATAAATTTTATTACTTAATATCGCGAGAGCCGTTATCAAGTTTTTGGCGCCGTTGCCGGGGAGCTAAAATATTAAGAAACTCGATTTCTATTACTTTAGCCATTACTATATTTATTTATTTTTAGTTTTTATTTATTTTTATTTTTATTTTTATTTTATTATTTTTTATTATTTTTTGTTTTTTTTTGTTTTTTTTTGTCCTTCTAGGTATCTCTAGTTTATGACTAGAAGACCCAGGAGGACCATTACTTTTCGACGATGATTTAGAAGCGACAGTTCGTCGAACTCGCCAAGAGATAAGAAAAAGCTTGTAATATCCAGAAGAAGGACAAGAAGAAGAGCCTGAACCTACTGAAGAGATGGAAGCAAATCAGGATAACCAGCTACTTCCTGTAGTAGCCACAAATCCTGTTGAGCAAAATCCTGCTCCGCGTACTATGTATGATTATGCTAGACTTAATTTAGCAGGCACCGAATCTAGCGTTGTTAGGCCTACTATTGCTGCAAATAATTTTGAACTGAAACCTAACACTATTTAAATGATATAGCAATTTGTTCAGTTTGATGGTTTGCAGGATGAGGATCCTAACTCGCATCTAGCCAATTTCTTAGAAATATGCGATACATTCAAAATAAATGGCATTTTTGATGATGCCATTCGTCTTAGGCTATTCCCATTCTCTTTGAGAAACAAGGCTAAACAGTGGTTAAATTCTCTACCACGATGCTCAATTACTACATGAGAACAGATGACTGAAAAATTTTTACTTAAATATTTTCCTCTAGCTAAAACAGCTAAATTGCGAAATGATATCTCTTCTTTTGTGCAGATGGATCTAGAGACACTTTACGATGCCTGGGAGAGATACAAAGATCTTTTGAGAAGGTGCCCTCACTATGGGTTGCCTTTGTGGTTACAAGTTCAAACTTTTCACAGCGGTTTGAATCCATCAACAAGGCAGATGATCGATGCGGCCGCCGGAGGAACAATCAACAATAAAACACCAGAAGCAACTTATGAGTTTATAGAAGAGATGTCACTGAATAGCTATCAGTGGCAAGTCATGAGGACAAAGCCGACAAAAGCTGCAGGAGTTTATAATATTGATGCCGTTATCAATGCCACTTATCAAAAACACATGAAGATGTCCTGTTCCAGAATTATGACTCGAATGACCGAAAGAATGTGGTAAAATCAAGAACCATCATCAACAAACATATTGAATCCATTTTTGCAGCGGAGGTGCTCTATGCATATAGGCAGTGCAGATGGGCCTGGATCTGAGAAGTAGAAAGGTGACAATAGAAGGGGACTCTCTTACCGTTGTGAAAAAAGTTAACAATTGGTGTTTCTTTAATTTGATTTTCTATTTTGTTTTCAAAATACAAGGTACCTAGTGTTTCCTCATTAATTGGAATCCAACTGACGATTAATTGAAAAAATTAATATTAAGCGTTATTACGTGGTTGGATCATAATATAGAAAGACGACTTATATTAGTAAATGAACCTAAACATGTCTTTAGTCTAATCGAAAATGAGCAAATCGATTGAAAGACTAATATGTCGTCTATTAGGTCCAATTGGAGAGATGTTTTATTTTGAGCATCAAAGTGGATGACTCCTGGAAGATAAGTGATATAGATATGACTAACTAGATTGACAATTCATCACACATGACCCAAGTAGAATAGATCCTAAATTCGTTTGTAGATTTATTCATCTGTCACATTTATAGTGTGATATACTTTAATCCTGAATGGATGAACTATATATGCGTGACTTGTATACTTTGATGTAAATAAAAACTTAAATTCAAATAAATAAATAATTAAAAGTTGATACACTAAATATAAAACTTCTGTTGAAATAAATTTGAGATTTTAAATTTTCAAACAATTAATCCACAACGAAAGTGTCTAGAAGAGAGCCCATTATTAAATAGAAGCTAGTCATGAATTTCTTTGGCATTTTTTAACAGATGAGGTGAGGGTAGCTGAACAATGGTTTTAGGTTGACAACGGGATTTCGTTGTGTTACAGATTTTTCCTTTATTTAAAATAAAATCGTTTGGTTTTTGAACTGTGTAGGTTGAATAATATAAGTGTTTTTTTACCTCAATATTACATTTTAAAAAATTAAATAATAAAATGAAGTGTTATTACCATTATTTATTAAAATGTGGTGTTTCAAATACTTCAAATAGTTAAAAATAATCAAATTTTAACGTTAAGGGTTTTCAAATCATTACATAAATTTTTTTAATCCATTTCTCTCTAGAGGTGAGCATGGGCCCGAAGGCCCGCCCGAAATGTGGGAGGGTTTGGGCAAAAATATAGGCCCGAAAAATGGGCTTGGACAAAAAAATAAGGCCCGTTTAAAAAATGGGCCAGGCTCGGGTAAGGAATTTTTGGCCCGAGCCCCGCCCGGCCTGGACCGAATTCACTAAAGACAAAAAATATATATATTTTTAATATTATTTTCTTATTATTTTCTCCCTATTTTGTTACCATTTTACTATTTTGTTGTTATTGTTTAGATATTGTATAAAACTTATTTTTTTTGTTAATTTTGTTATTATTTTAAAGACATTTGTTAATTTTGTTATTATTTTAGAGGCATTTTCTTGTTAAGTTGCATCTATTTTATTGTTATTTAAGTTTACATATTTTTTAAAATTTATTTTTAATTTGTAGAGAAATATTTATTTTGATGTTTTTAGTATTTTTGATGGTTTATATATATATTAAAATTATATAAAAATAATATAAAAATTAATATGGGCGGGCCGGGCCGGGTCGGGCCCGAGTTTTAACATTTTTATTTGGGTCGGGCTTGGGCAAAATTTTAGGCCCATTTTTTGGGCCCAGCCCGACCCGAGCCCGATAAACGGGCTTAATTTTTTAGTTGGGCCCGGCCCGAACCCGGCCCGGCCCGGCTCATGCACACCTCTATTTCTCTCCCTAATATTTTTTTAAGTAAAAATTTATAATATTTTTATCAATATAATAATAAATTTCTTTACTACCAAATGGTTGATAGAGGTGATACAAATTTCTTTTATAAGCATTTCAATCAAGATCAAAATTTGAAGTCATTTTTATTAAGAGGGTTTGAATAAAATTAGTAATGACGTGGATGATTAAAATAAATATTTTTAATTATAAAGTAAAAGGATTAAATCTTAAAGTTTACTAAAATGTGGGGATTAGAAATAAATTTAACCTTTTGTTTTATTTGATACGGAGAAGGAGATAAGGGAATTTGACAAAAATGAAGACATGGATCCCACGTGGGTAGATTTATATCTAAATCGGTTGATTCTTTCTCCAAAATTCCAAATATGTTATTATTAAAGAATTTATTTCGTTTCTTCGTCCTCTTTCTATTTTTATATCTCTAGTAGCTTTTCTTTTATTCCAACTGAAGCACTAAACTCACCCATCTTGCTTCCTTCTATCTTTTTATATCTGGGATCTGGGTTTTATTTTTATCAAATCAGTGATTAAGAATTGCAGTTAACATTACAGATTTATAATTTATTTTCATAAATAATTTAAACGGAAATTATGTAGTAAGGTGAGGTATGAAATTGGGTTTAATTGAGGTTGAGCTACAAAATCTTCAATATTTGAAAATTTGGATTCTTTATACTTTATGGGTCTATGTCTTTGTGTATTCTTTTTAGCTATATATTTTCATTTTCAGAAAATTTTATGGAAATAACAAATAGATTGAATTCCTTTTTTTTTTTTTTTTATGAATGAACAATGATCAAGCACTGTTTTTTTTTTTTTTTTATGAATGAACAATGATCAAGCACTGTGAATGAGATGAGAAGAAGAAATTAAGGGACAGAGATTGAAAATATATTCAAGTTTTAATTTATTTTGAAATTCATTTGTTTCCTAAATAAAGCACCACTTTTGATTTCATATGAAAAAGCCCATTCACAAAGCTGCCAGCCTAGATAGTAGATGTATCGAACCATCTTGACAATATAAATGGATGGGGTGCCTCATATGGACTTAAAAGATACTTATCGTATAAGCAAAGGGCTTTCCATTTCTTTAGAAAAAAAAATTATGCCTCACAATTAAAAATGAAATAGGTGTCACATGGTATTTGCTGTTGACTATGAGACTTTATTTAGATTAGTTTAAAGGAAATTTTGGAGTGGAACCATAGGTTATAACTGGGAAATCCTTTTACCTTCTTGTCTATTTTTGTTAAAATGTTTATCTTTAATGTAATTTTAGGCTGAACAAAATAATTGCAGCAATTACAAAATGATAAACATTTAGTGTTTTCAAGGATTCTGGATGTTAAAAGAGAGGAGGAGTTCTTTCAATCTTATCATACAGAAAATGCAGCAAAATTTAGTGTTTGGAAATCCAGGTATCTCCCGCCTTCATTCTTTTATATGCCTTGTCATGTGTCAAAGCACCTACTATTAAAATTGATAAATTGTTCCTACCCTTAGGTGGGGGCATGACAAGGATCAAAGAAACTTAATATGTGTAGTTGGATGCAATTATGCAAACCATGAGATAGAAGCTGCTTAGGATTTAGGCGACTTGATTGCTTAATGAACCATTTGCATGTTGCTAGCGGAGTATTATCGTAGTCAATACTTTCTGGATATATTCCACCCAAGGGATCATTTCCTGAATACGGTTAAGTGTCTTTAAAAGTATGTAAGAATGGTTTGGAAAGATCATGGTTTGCTGGAGTGAGCTAAGAACACCAAGTTTTCCGGATTGATTTGTGTGGAAACATGACTATTCCCTGTTAAAGCTGCATATGGTTTTCTATGGGAATATTGTGTTCTAAAGGGGAATGAAAATTGCATAAAAAAATAAAGAAGCCTAATTCGAAGCCTTGGGTTAACGACTGGACAAGCTGACAAGAATTATAGTTTTTTTTTTCCGTCACAATCAACATTTCACCACTCCATTCCATAAATCTATGATAAACTAACAATTCCTCAATCATCTTTATTCCTGCAATATTCACTAATCAACGAAACAGATGTAGCATTGTAAAAGATAGCTTGATGGAATTTTAAATCCATGCAGGGTCCTTCAAGGGAGTGACAACGGCCTTCACTTGCAAGTAATTGCTGAGACAGTGAATACCCTTTTCTCTGCCTTGTCCACTCATCTTGTACCCCCCAAATGGGATCGCTGCATCAAACACATCATAGCAGTTTATCCACACTGTTCCCACTTTCAGTGCTCGTGTCAAGGTGTTTGCTGTGTCTATGTCCTGTGTAAACACACCCGCTGCCAGTCCATATGACGTCGTATTTGCCCTCCGAATAACCTCGTTGATGTCCCTGCAGTTAAGGAATGTGTTATTACCATCACCCTCCAATTCCCTTACCATTAACATATGCACCATAATAAGCCAAGGCTGATGATTTGCTCACTTGAATTTCAGGATAGACTGAACTGGACCAAATATCTCATCCTTTGCAATCAACATGTCCTCCTAATAACATCAAATAAAGAGATTTATTAATGAGCAGTTTATCTACATTATCATGTTTTTCCATTCAAGTTGTGAATGTAATAATACCTTCACGTTGGAGAAAACTGTGGGTTGAATATAGAAGCCCTTGTCCCCTATCCTCTCCCCTCCGGTTTCTAGAGTTGCTCCACTTTCAACACCTGATCTTATGTACCTCATGATCTTTTCAAACTGTTCTGAATCAATCTGGTTCAAGTATGGTCGGTCTATCAGTATAACTAGCTACCATGGAAGATTGGGGGTGCTTGAATATGGTTCAGCATTGTTCTATACAATGACTGATTACATGCAGAAACAATTAACTTGGATGAGGTCACAAATTGAAGGCTCTACATTTTGGTGGTTGATTTACCTGAGGACCTTGTTCAATGCCTGCTACAAATGGATCACCAACACTGCGTTTCAGTGCACGTGCCTTTGCCTTCTCTAAAAATTCATCATACACACTCTCATGTACGTATGTACGAGAGCCAGCACAGCAACATTGTCCCTACAAAATGGTTTAGAACTATAGTCAATAAAAAGGAACCCAATTTTGAAACTGACTTTGGCACATTTTCCCTGACATTACCTGATTGAAGAACAAAGCAAAGTGGGCAAGCTCAACCGCCTTGTCGACATCAGCATCCTTGCATACAATAAAAGGCGACTTTCCTCCGAGCTCCAATGTTACGGGCTTAAGGTTGCTTTTTGCAGCCAACTCAAGGACAATTTTTCCCGTTTCAGTTGATCCGGTGAAAGCAAGCTGTAAATGGTTACCATTGATCTCTTAGGTTCACTATAAGAGTGATGTAACGAAATATATATTTTGTTGACTACTTGTATTGCGTTCAACTGAATCTGACAGAATATATAGAAATTTTAGCACACCAGTTCAATTAAATTTTCTTATTTTGACTAAGCTATGTCTGCCAAGATCTTTAAAGTTACATGCAGAACAGGGACTGACTAGAGTTAGTGTAGGAGTGACTAGTTGTTTTAAGGATGTAAGGTACCTTGTCAACTTGCATATGAGTAGCAAGAGCAGCACCAGCAGTTGGACCAAACCCTGAAACCACATTGAGAACACCTGGAGGAAGTCCAGCCTGTTAAAATGTTTCCAAGTGAGATTGAGAATTCAATAATCACGTTACAAAGAAACTGTGTTTACATCCTTAATTATATAATAACAACATCTACAGACACCTCAAGGTTGTGCCATGGATGAAATCTAAAAGAAAATTATGAGGTACTAAAAACCTCAAGGTGAATAGGAAAAAATCTACCTCGTGAAGTAGCTTGGCAGCATAAAGAGCAGACAATGGTGTCTGCTCAGCTGCCTTAATAACGACAGTATTACCACATGCCAAGGCAGGTCCAACCTTCCAAGCAAACATTAGAAGAGGAAAATTCCAGGGAATAATTTGACCAGCAACACCAATTGGTTCATGTATGGTTTGAACAAGGTGTGGACTATCAGCTGGAACTGTAAGACCATGAATCTTGTCCGCCCAACCTATATAACCCATAGACTACAGTGTGTCAAACATTGCATAAAAAGCAGACAAGATACTAGTAAATTATACTTGAGATGGAAAATTGCTAAGTGCATTTTCAGTAGTTTTACTGACCAGCATAGTACCGAATAAGACGTGAGATCATGGGTAGTTCAATCTTAGCAGCTTGTTCGTATGGCTTTCCGTTATCCCAAGTCTCAAGTGTTGCAAGTTCTTCAGTATGTTGGTCAATAAGATCAGCAAATCGGAATAATACCCTTGATCTTTCCTGGAATACAATAGCCAAAGATCAAGGGGGTTGAAGATATTTTAATATATATGACAAAGGAAGTAAAAAATATGAAGTTACATAAGCAGTCATCTTTGGCCAGGGTCCTTCATCAAACGCTTTTCGAGCAGCAGAAACTGCTCGATTTATATCTTCAGCATCACCTTCAGCTACATGAGCAATCACATCTCCTGTCCTGGGGTCATATGTTGGGAAAGTTTTGCCTGTTGGATTGGGAGATTTGGTGAACAACTGCCTCAATAATAACTATCATAACATGCCTACTCGGCACATACATGCACAATTATTAACCTTAAATAGATCATTGTTTTGGTTAAAAAACCTTTTTAAGTGTAATTTTCAAATCAAATTCTTCTAAGACTTGTGTGTTTACTTCTCAAACCAAAGCCTCTTATAAGTCCATTTGTTATATTTTAATGAAAACTAAATATTTTTTTGACTAAAAAGAAAGGGTAACAATAATGGTTTTGATAAAATAGGAATTAATTTGAAAATGTTTTAAGTCAAAATTTCTTTTCATCCCCCTTAAAGTACATAGGGAAAATTTCTTTTCCACCCTTTCTGCAACTGAAACTATGACTCGGACCTCCCCTCCTTTGGCAATCGTACGACAGAGTAATGTTTTCAGTGGCTCCAAAATGCTTAAAAAGACTAGTTATCAAAATCTGCTGAGGACAAGTACTATTTAACTCCACTCGTTTGATTGTCAACAAAACATGAGACTGATTGAGATGCAGCACTTGTAAATCTTGGGAACCGAGGGTCATAAGAGGGGGTTGACTCTGCCGCGTGAATGTTGAGGGAAAACATTCAATTGGAGAAGAAAAAGAGTTGAATGGAGAGAGAGAGAGAGGAGGAAGAAGATGAAAGAATAAACGGGGGAGAGGAGAGAGAAAGGATATTAATTTTAAATTGAACTTTTGCCACGTGTAATAATTCTATTTGTTTATCTTAATCATAAAGTTGCTCCATTTTTTAGAGAGAGAGAGAGAGAGAAAAAAAAAAGAGTAGTTCATCCTAGTATTGATTTATTTCACCAAGCGGATAAAAACAAACAAGAATGTAAAATGGTAAAAGGAGGAAAGCAGACCTGAAGCAGAATCAACAAAGTTGCCATTAATTAAAAGCTTGGTGTAGTTGACGTTGATAGAAGGAGTGATTGGTTTCTCCAAAGCAGCAGCGGTGGTGTAGCTACAAGCCACTGATCTGCCCACTCCACAGATCCTCCCTGTTATCAACATTTCATAATTTCAACAACTACAGCTATGGATAAATGCTAGTATCCGGTAAATGATATATGGAGTTGTTTCCATTTGAAACAAGTGATGAATTCGAATAAAAAAGAGTACCTTTAGAGAGGAGAGAACGAGAAAGCATGGAAGAAATTCGGGAAGCCGCTGCCATGGTCGATACAAATGATGTACAATGGGGAAGGAAATGGCAGAAGGAGGTTTAAGTAAGGGAAGGGTGAGAGGAATATTATAGTTTGACAGGGAGGTGACAGTTGGATCACATTTCTCAGATTTTCTTGGACATGTATTTGGCGCCACGCTAATTTCCCAGCTTTAACTAAAATATAAATAAAATAAAAAAACTGCAAATCTCCATAAAAGTTGCAATTAGAAAATGTGTTTGGGATCTGCAGGGGCTTGCGTTGAATTATACAGTAAAGTGAAAAAGGTAAAAATCTACATATAGTCCTTGTAGTTAAGTGAAAATTTTGAATTTAATCCTTAGGGAATAACATGAAAGTGGATATTTGAGCAGGCAAATTAGACGTCAACAAACGTAGATATAAATTATAAAGAAAGGTTAGTTTGATCAATTATACATCAACAATAGTTTTGAGTGTAGGGAAATTCATTTCATATGGTCCTCAGTAATTTGAAATTTGCTAACACCCCTACCCTTTCAAGGAGTAGTTTATCCGCCTCGTGGACATCTAAAATTCAAGATGCAAATTCGGATAATAGTAGGTGAATGTAATATAATTTATTAAAAAATTAAATAAAGCTAAATTTCAAGATAATTAATATTTAGTATTTAGAAAATGTTATTTTTCATGCTATTTTTAAATAATAAAGATTAAAAATTTTTATTAATATAAGGCTTGAATTGATCCAGTAAATTTAATTCAGATCCAACAAGTAGTTTCATTAATAATAGTAGTAGCATGCTAGCATGGCCAATGCAATATCAACACAATCTAAATGATATCATATCACAGATAAAAAGAAATTAAAAATAAAAATATATTTATAATATTATCTTAAAACAAAGTTTCGGAGTTTCTATATTAAAATTGAAGGTTGAAACTTTTAAGAATATATATTTTAAAGACACTATATTTGTTATAAAATGATATTTTTAATAATAGTTGATGTGTTTGGGAGTTGTTGAAAATTTATTTTTTATGTTATCCCATGTTTTAATAGATGCCTCCTGTGGAAACCATCATTACTTTTATTAATTACTAAGTCCTAATGAAACTCACAGTTTGATTATAATATAATGCTAAAAGGAACATTGGTAGATCACAGTTTTTGGGGGGCTAAAATTGATCTATTCCGATTAAAATGGGTTAATCATTTAATTAATTTGGTACTCCCAATAAAAAGAATTGTGGCTTTTCTTTTTTGGGTTTTAAACATTTATTATTTTATATTTGAGGAGACACAATCCCGAGTATCAAGAACAAAAAAATGAAAGTAAGAATTAATTGTCAGTATCAGAATAAAATCATAGGGCAAGTGGGTGAGCTTATTTTAATGTTTAGATAAGTTTATTTCGCATGATTAAATTTAGAAAATATCAATTTTATTTAACCAGTTTTAAAAATATAATATAAAAAATAAAAAAAATAAATTAATTGTTTATCCCTTGATCTTCGCTGTTTAAGATTAGGATATTATGAAGTTCAGATGATTAGGTTACAACCTCTATCTGCTCTTCTTTTATTCAAAGCAAAGCTTCATTTAAATACGTTCGAGGCATACTGACTCTGAAACATTCTCCTCGTTCCACTTTGGTTGAATCTAGAGGTATTTATGGGTTGGGTCGGGTTAAACTAAAAATTCATACCCATTTATTGGGTCTGGGTTTGAAAAATGGACATAAAATTTTACCCAAGTCCGACTCGGACAAAAATGTTAAAATTCGGACCCGGTCCGGCCCGGCCCGCTTGTATTAATTTTTATATTATTTTTAAATATATATAATATATCAAAAATTTTAAAAACATTAAAATAAATATTTCCCAACAAACTAAAAATAAATTTTAAAAAATATGTAGACTTAAATAACACTAAGATAGATGCAACTTAACAAACAAATGCCTCTAAAATAATAATAAAAATTAATCAATGTCATTAAAATAATAACAAAATTAATAATAAAATAAGTTTTATACAATATCCAAATAATAATAACAAAATAGTAGCAACATAATAGTAAAATGGTAACAAAATAGGGAGAAAACAACAAGAAAATAATATTCAAAAACAAAAAAAATACAAATTTTTTTTGTCTTTTAATGAATTCGGGCCGGGTCAGGCCAAAAAACTTACCCAATGCCCAACCCATTTTTTAAACAGACCTTATTTTTTATCCAAGCTCATTTTTCGGACCTATATTTTTGCCCAAACTCTTCTACGTTTGTCTAGCTCAATCATTCAGCTGAGCCTTTATGTTTTAAAACGCCTGCTTTTAGTTCCAGCCATTGGATGTGCTGACTCATATATAGCCGTTAGATCAACCGGCTATTTGCTTTGACTAATTTCTATATGTTATGCACTCTTGGTAGTGACCATTGTAGCGGGAATTCCTCCACAAGTGTGATGTCCATTGGGCTAGCAATAAACGAAGACAGCAGCTTCGGAATCCCTGGAGCAAGCAGTCTGGAGATATTAATTTTTTTGCGAGGATGGGTTGCTTGTTTCTGAAACAGACTAATACTTGACCCACACCGTTGCTTGTTTTCCTAAGCTACAAACTCCACATGTCACACAATCCTAAATTTGTGGAGAAAATATCAAATACAATCAATGATAAAATAAAATATATATAATGATATAAATTCGATACAAAGAATTTATTGGCTGATCTTGCAGTCATCGTTATGACTATTTTTTAACAATATACAAAACGAGCATGCTTGCCATGCACTGGCTGCTAGACCAATCCCAATTTAAGTTTTGAATGGTGTAGTGATCACCGTCCAGTAAGCTTAACCACCCATGCACCGCCTAAGTAAAGTCCCAAAAGTGGTGCTGCCAGAAGCATCTGTGTAAGAGGATCCGTTGATGGTGTGAGTACAGCTGCTGCAACAACTGCACCAACCACTACATACCTCCAAATGGAAAGCATCTGATCCCCCGACACAAGACCAAGTTGTCCAAGAAGAAATTGTATGACGGGAACCTGCAGGATAAATCACATGCAACCATCTTAGCTTCAAGGTTAACTTCTGCTCTCACCATGAGACAGTATCAGTGTAGGTTCCCCTAAGAGTAGTAGGAAGGAAATATCAAGGTGGATAATATCTGGTCATGTGTTACCCGCAATACAAGTAGGAAGGAAATACCTGGAAAGACAAGCCTGTGCTGAACATGAGCACTAGTACAAACTCAAAGTACTGATCAATGGACCACAAAGATTCCACAACCCCTTCCGCGTACGTAACAAAGAAATTTAAGGCTGCTGGAGTCAGAACCAAGTAGGAGAAAGCAATACCAGCATAGAAAAGAACTGAGGAGCCCAACACAATAGGCCCCAGAAACCTTCTCTCTGCTCTGGTTAAGCCTGGAAGAACAAAGGCTATGATCTCATACAGAATTACAGGGCTTCCTAAAAGAAGGCCACAATATCCCGACACCTGCAGAATGCCATGAACTAAGTCAATTGTTACGAGTAGTCCAACTTTTAATTTATTTCTTTCTTTGAACTCAGTCCCTTCTCTTTCCCCCCACCTCCCCCATTTTGTCTTTTGTAAGTTATACGCGCAAGGTAATGACCAACTGGTTTATCTAATCAAAGTTCGAAAATATTAACAAAGCAAGCAAGCTGCAGGTTAAAGTTAATGAGTGAGGATAGGATCAAAACTGTAATTGCAATGTCACATTCTTCCACATGTAACACTCTACAGTAATTAATCCAAAACTTTTAAAGCTTTCCTTAATAGAAGAGCATATCATTCCAAATGTATCTCCTATGGTGCTGTATTAGTTCCAAAATAAATAAACATGAAAGAGAAATTAGTACTCAAGACATGTTAAGATATTACTACAAACTTTGCAACCAATAACTAGCATTCATAGTGTAAAAACAAAATAAACCATTCAATCTAACCTTTAAAGTTGTGAAGAAAAACTCTCCAGGAGCTAGTTGCAGAAATCGTACACCCTGTGCTTTAACAGGAGCTTCAAGAAACACTATCAGTTCTTTTGAAAATGCAAAGCATCCCAATATAGCAGCTCCAACAGCCAATACAGACACAAATATCCTCTGTCGTAACTCTTCAAGATGATCAAATATGGTCATTTCTTTATCATCTGGGAGGAGATCTTTATCGGGATAAAGAAAATTATAAAGCGAACTTCCTTCATTATTCTGCTCAAATGGTGCTTCTTCCGGTGAGATATTAGCCACATCTATATCATAACCAAAGAAGTGATGTCAACAATTTTTTTACCTAAAAGCATGAACTTCTATTCAGATCCTGGAAGTACTATCATCAAGAATTAGATAAAGAAAACGATATAACTCCCAAACAATCTAACTGATGCAGCTAATGCCTTTCTAATAATTTGAAATTAAATATGTCAAGAACATGTATCACACTAGAAGAAGGGGGAAACAGTGTTTTGGTAGAATTTGCTAATATTTTTGGTCCTAAAATAAAACTACTAAAGTCCCCACCTCCTCCCCTCTTCTTCTGGTGTGTGTTTGCACAGCCGTTCTTTGTTTTCACAAAAACTTTTAATCAGGTAGAAACTGAAACAGAATGGGTACAGCAGATTATGAAAACACAGAAACAAGCTATTTTCCACAAATGGCAAATATGGCAGGGTCATCACTCCAAAAATTTCTATCATCTATATTTCTCTTGAAAATAAGATACTAGTTCAAACGAGACAGTCAAAATTTCTTTTATATCTCATATCATTAACTTTGGAGTTCGCAGCAAGTAGCCATATATTCTTGGTTGGGTAAAGCCACCCATTATCAACCAGCTTTCTGGTAGTATTTATTGCTACAGTATCCAATCCAAACCTTGGTTCATTACTTCCCTGCTTGCAAAATTCACACACGGGCCTATTGTCTTTAAGCTGTTCCACTAGACCTATATGTAACCAAAGTGTATTAAATGCTGGTATCCCAGATCAGTTATTTGAGATATATAGTGGCCTTGTATTGCCTTACAATCTGTCACCTCACTGCAGTTTGGTTATTAATTGGATGCCTTAACAAAAAGCTCTATGTCAGTAAAGCATATTCTACAAGAAAGTAAAAAACAGCTGTGCCAGAAATAGTTTCTGCAACTAAATTTTTTACGGACAAATGAAGCGTAGTATTATAAATTCCCAAGGTGTAATCATTCATTTATCCTCTCTGGCATTTAGAATTACTAACGAATCACCAAACTACACTCTTATTAATGCCACCTTCTATGCTTCAAATATAAAAAAATGAGTTCGCGTTCTACGGATTTAGTATCATCTTTGGCAGAAGGAATTTATCTAGATTAAAAAAAGAACTTATATAATTGGCATCACCTAAGAAGAGAATGTTAAAGAAATTCATTTCCTGCAGTATTCTCATATGATTGCAACCAAGTTGCTTATAATCCCTACTAGCATGACGAAACTCATGTCCAAGCACATAACATTAGTTAACTCTTCCTCTCCCACTAATAGCCCCTATGCTGAAACAAACCGCATCTTTAAAATGTTATACATCAATAATCTAATCCGTGAGCATCAGCAGTTAACATTCATCCAAAAGCATGACTTATTTAACAATTTGATGGTGGCCAAACCAAGCATGAGTTATTTAAGAAACTTCCCCTAAAACACCAGCCTTCTCGCCAACATATATTTCCAATAAAATCTCCAATTCATGAATGAACACGCAGTTACACTCCATAACATGATGCCCAATCCCTCTTGCAAATTCCAATTCCATATATATATATATATATATATATATATATATATATAGTAAAATATCTAACTTGAGCCCAAACATTCAATTTTATTTAAACAGTAACCAAGCTAAAATTTCATTTCAGAAAAAAAGAGGAGTAATTCCGCCTTAAAGAAATAAAAACAATAAGGAACAAAGAAACCAGGCTTTAAATTACCAAGAGCAATTAGGAAATTAAAAAAAATTAGGTTTATACCAGGCCTATCTTCAGTGGCAGAGGCGCTTCTGGTTTCACTGAAGACTTGTTGCCGATTCTCTTTGACATCATCGTCAACGGCAGCGAAACAAACGGCTGTTCTAAAACCTTTCCCGCGCCGGGAAGCAGCGAATTCCAGCTTCCCTCTCCTTGAATGCCTGAATTTGAGAGAGTTGAACTCGAGTTGGGTCCTGGTTGACTCAACGAGTTTGAAGCAGCATCTGTTGAGCTGCAAATGGGAGATTAGAGCAGCGCTGGTGCTTGCGCTTCCCATCGTCAGATATTCCTTTATTTCTTTTTGGCCAATGCTTTTTCTCCTTCTTAATGGTTGGTTTTTTCTTGTAATTTCTAAATTGCTTCCCCTACCATACGTAATAAATTTTATTTATTTAAATATGTGTCAATATATAAATTATATAAATTAATGAGTAAACTACATCATCAGTCATTAAATTATAGATAAATTTTCGTTTTAGTTACTTTACTAAAAGAAATTACAATTTAATCATTAAAGTTTTTGAAATTATTTTTTGGTCACCTGACTATTAAATGACACTTTTTTATTAGTTCTCCATTTTTATACTTTCTATCAAACTCTAATTATATATTAAATTATAATACTCAATTATTTAAAAATAATTTTTTTTCTCTTGTCTTATAAAAGAAAAGTCATATCTAAATAGAAGAGGTAAAAGTAGAGAATATATAATTTACTCAATTTTTTCTATGTATTTTTAAAGAATGAGCATTGAATATTTCTATATAGAAAAAATTTGGAAAGTTTAAAAATAATTTTCCCTATTTTTTACTTTATCTATTTGGAAATTTTTATTTGTTTTATTTTAATTTTAATTTTTATATTTCTTTAAATATTTTAAAAGAATTCTAATTTTTATCATTTTATATATAATAAAGTTAAATTGATAGAAAGTATAAAAATTAAGAACTAAAATTATTATTATTATAATTGATAGAGAGGACTAAAATTATTATTATAACAACTAAAAGTGTCGCTTAACAGTAGGTGAAAAAAACAATTTCAAAAACTTTTATGATCAGATTGTAACTTTTTAGTTAAATGACCAAAACAAACACTTATTCATGTTTTATGACTAATGGTGTAATTTAACCTTTAAAGGTGACCACTTACAGATCCCTTGCGATCCATGTTTAAAATCTCTCATTGAGGAGTTTTAGGGTTTCTGTTTTTCTACGCTTTCCTTTCTTTGAAAAGGCGATGATAAGCATCATTTTCGTTGATCCGTCAGAAGTTATAACCGAAAGAACCGATTAGTCGATTTTTAACTTGTCTAGGTTTTTTTTTTCATGGCAGAAGCTTCGCGGGGCCGTGTTACTATTACTCTCGGCCGTACCGGCCAGGTATTTTTATTGTACTTTATTTTCCTCTTAATAGTTTTTTTCTTTCTTTATCGCTATTTTTGGTGATGTTGCTCAAGTATGAATGGTTGCTGCTGAAATTTAAGAAATAAACTTGAAATTAGTAGGACTTTATCCTTTGAATATAAATTGTATCCAGTCTGACTTCGAACGATTCAGTTTAGCCTAGTAGATATCTCCTTAATATTCATTAAAGTCTTAAGCTTGTTCTTCAAAAAATAATTGTTGGTGTAGTTCCCCTAATTTTTTGTTGGCTTGTTGTGAGTCTGAACTTGATCGATTATGTTAGCGTAGGTGGTGAAGAGGGCTGGCCCTGCATCCGGTGTTGATCTTTCTGATTCTCATCCTGTTTCTGGAAGTAAGCGATCTGTAAGGGATAGGTTAGGAGGCAACACAGATAGTTCTTCGTTGCATGGAAGTCAGCTAAACAACAAAAGGTATGTTTTAAAGAATTTTACTGTCGTTTTCTCAGCATTTCTTTGTCTTGCTTTGCTATGTTGGTGCTTGCGCAATGTCTATTTAAGTAATGTTCTGTATATCCTTGTGGAATATAATGATGCTGGTGTTATCATATCAGATGCACCTCGCATATTTACTTTAGGTGTTTGTTCAACTGATAAAATGTGTTCTGTTGTATGGGTGGACTTGAGAGTGACTATTAGACGTGAATGTGTTTAATTCCTTTTTTCTTTAATAGTATTTTTATAATTCGGAGTTCAGGACTGCATCCTGTTTCCATTTTGACTGTTGGATATGTGTTTGACTAGGATTCTCTAAGAAAAATAAATGATGCTGCTACATAGGCCGTGAGAAGTAATAAGTTGCCCTACCTTTGGCATTTATTTTCTATGTTTGTGAACTTTCAACCCTATTAGTTCATCAATGAAGTTTACTTGTGTTACAAAGTTATTGTGCTGGTTTGCCTTTTCTACAGACAAAGAGGAGATGGTTATACTACAAGTTTGAATGGCTTTGGCTTGAATGGTAGTGAACTTTTGCTTCTGTGTTGCAACATCTTGTTTCCCTGATTTATGAATTGTTTGTGAGATTATTAACGTCACTTCTTTTGGGAAATTTTTTTTAAAAAGCTGTTCACATTGGTAAAGATGACCTCCGATTTAAACTCATGCAAAAGAATGTGTTTAGACGGGCTCAGAGTGATGAAAACAGGAAGGACATGGACCTTCGTGAAAAGTTGTCAAGAATGGGACAGCCTTACGAGACACATCAAACATCTGAGTCAAGGGAGCGAATACCTGAACCAAGGGAGCGAGTGCTAGAGTCTAGGGAAACTAGCATCTTGGGCAGAATTCCTTCCGCAAGAATTGTGGATGATTTGCCTCCTGTTACCACTTCAAGAAGTTCTTATTCTCCTTGGACTTTAGATCATTTAAGGCAACGATCTCCAGACAGAGTAATGGGTTCTTCTAGAGGTTTATCTCCCCCAAGAAATGCTGAAGAGTTTCAGAGAAGGCAGGTAAACAGGACATATGATGATGTCAGACCAGTTTCATACATGGGAAAAGATGTTATTGATGCTCCAGGGGTGAGTACAACATCTTTTGTTACAAAGTCCAGATTGCCAACCACTTCAGCAAAGCCCATGCCACCGGGCCCCCAAATTCCAAGTCCAATTCCTCCAAGCAGCATTGTACAAAAAAATTCATACTCTGTATGTGCTATTTGCTATCTACATTTCATGCTACCAGTGAATTGTGCAACTAACAAGTTTTACATCTATTTTTTTTTACTATATTCTCTTGTGAACATCTGCTGCTTATGCTCATAAGTTCAGTCTGTTCTTTACTGTAACTACTGGTGTACTTTGTATGATAATTTATCATCTTCGCATTTTTGAAATGGTCAAAATGTTTTAATCTTATTCTTAGAGCCCCATGCTTGGAAGCTCAAGACCCATCCTAAAATATTTCTATTTGAGGTGGATAAGAATATCGTAATGTGTCTGGATCCTTTCATTTTCAGTTGGCTATGGGAAGTACCCTCCATCTTTCTGTTTATCCAGATTGGCTTTTGGAAACTGTAACATTACCATTTTTAGGTGACATGCATGTTCTTGATCTCATTCTTAGAAGTTTCTGCCAACTGTTGGTAACTATTTGTGTGGTTACTCTTGGTTCTGAGCAAGTGGCAGTTCTGAACCCTCTTATCTTTCCGTTTGTTTTCCAAATTGTCCTTTGGAAACTGTACCATCGCATTTTTTAGGTGACATGAATGTTCTTGATCTCATTCTTAGAAATTTCTGCTAACTGTTGGTAGCTATTGGTGTGGACCATGTGGTTGCTTTTGGGTATGAACAAGTAGCAGTTGAGGTTTCTTTCTGATCGTATATAAGATGCCTAAGATAGTGTTCTTACATTTACGAAATTTCCAGTAGTAGGTGCTACATGTTCTTTTCAAAGCCCTCTTGACTCTATCCCTTTTAACTACCTCTTCTTTTCATATAAACAAAGAATCTTCTCTATGGAAGCATTATTTATTTCTTTTTCTTTTTCTCATCAAATCTGGATCATAATGTCTGCCCCCTCTCTTCTTCCTCTATGCCACTACCTTTGCTTTCTTCACTGCCTTGATTCTCACAATATTTTTGCTAAACTTCCAACCCCATTTTATTAAGCGCTCAATGTTGTTTGCTTTACTGGTCATGCTTAAAATTGTGCTTTCCTGAGGACTTTTCTTTTAAAATAGTTATACATGGACCTTGGTTTTTAAAGAGCAGTGCTTAGATGAATTTCTTACCTTCTTTTTTTGGCCGGCTGCCAGGGTGCTGAACAACAAACTGTTGAAGGCTTGCTACATTCATTGGGGCTTGGAAAGTATACAATTACCTTCAAGGCAGAAGAAGTAAGTAATCTGGGTCCTTAGATTCTCTGCGTAAGGATTTACATCTTATTAGGTAACCTTCTTTATGAGTTCCTTATGTATTTAAAAGAAATAAAGGGTGATTCATGTACCCTCATATCCCTCCCCATGCCAGATTGACAACCCTCTTCCCAAAATGATGGGAAGGGTTAGAGGATATGAAAAACCAGCATTTAATTATACCTTGATATTAGGCAATTGATGCTTGGATTTTGTGCTGCAGAGATGCAGGGACATATTTTTATTGATTTTACTTTGAACAAAATATCAAAATCTACTTTTACTTGACAAATGTCGGATATGGTTATCATGGACAGATGTGATTTTGATTGGTGAATTGCTTTGTTTTTATCTGTAGCTCAGCTGATCTTTAGGTTTGATATTTTACTCAGGTGGATATGACTGCATTGAAGCAGATGGGCGAAAATGACCTTAAAGAGCTAGGAATACCTATGGTAATTTAGCTTCTTTTATGTATTTGTATGTTGTTTATTGTTAATTTTTTGTTCTTTATATTCTTAATTGATGTGCTGAAATTAATAACCGATGCGAATACAGAAAACAGGTTTCTGATGTTGAAATTTCTAGCATGTTTTATATGTTCTTCATTAATGCCAAAACACATTTTAAGTGATGTTTAGCATAGGCACAGAGCTTTGACCGATTCGAGCACCCAAGTACACATTGCCTAGATATTCTGCATGAATTTTGCTTACCTGCTGCCTAGGCCAAATTCATTCTAACTGAAGACATTCAGTTTTGTTCTGGCAACATGGTTGCCCAAGAATATAAAGCTTCCTATGAAGTTGATTGGATGGATTGTAGTTGAACATATAAGAAAGCACTATGAATCAGCGATTTTCCTTGCTGATAATTTGTAGTTCTACTACCTGATTTATTGCAGAGGAGCCTGCTAATGATTGTTTTGACTTTGAAACGGCTGCAGTATCCAGGTGCTTACCATGTTACAGATGAGAAGATTTACAATCTGTCTGCTAACAATAAATTTAGGGGATTCGGTAAAATGGGCTGTGATCAGGGTGTCTTCTAGATTCAAACCCATAATCATCAACCTTTTATATGAATATATTGTTTGGAAACTGTTTGTCGTTACCTCATACGTGGGTGCAAAATGAAATCTTGAAGTTTACATAATATCCTGAATTGTAACTAATGAAGGTGCTTTGATTGGCAGGGCCCTAGGAAGAAGATACTTCTGGCTCTGCTGCCCCGTTCGAAAAGGCAGCCATGATTTTTACTTTCATATATTCAAAGAAAAACCATTGTATCTGTATTTGGTGGGTTAAGGAGTGCACAATTTGTAAGGTTGATCAATATATTTGTAAGTGGTGGCAAGTAATTTGAGATGCCTAGAAAGTATTCATCATCAATATCAAAATGGTTTTAGCGTCTCTAACATGCTAGCTGCTATTAAGTTTTATTACTACTAGTACTACTTGCGGGTACCATACCAGTGTTTGATCAAATACAAAATGAATTGTCTTCACTGGAAACAATAATAGAAATGCGGTTCTCCGCAGTGGTAACGCACAGTTTAGAAGCTTTGTTACCAGAAATGAATTGGTTCGTACCGTTTCCATCAAGGAATTGCCATCTTAAAAGTGTTTTTCAAGTTAGTACGTATAATTTGAATCAATTTAGCAATATAAAGAAAACCCTAGAGAATAAGAGAAAAAAATTCACACCAATTAATAAAAGCATGAGCTTATAAGTTGCTTGCAGCTACCAACATGAATAAACTATATTCTAACTTTGGTGGTGAGGCTGAGTTGAGTTGAATGGGAGGTTGGGTGAGGGGTTCACGAACCTGGTTTCCATAGCTTTGCTTTCTTTAATCTTTCAATACCGTGAATTTTGGCAATTCCAGCATGCTTTTGATGATTGAGACTGGTTATTGGCCAAAGCTAGAAGTAAGCATCATGTCTTTATCATCAGTTAAAGTAAATAAATTATTTCCTCAAAAGCCCTGTGCTTTATCTCAGTTTATTTTGGTCAATATTGCAGTGCTGATAGTGATGGAAATTTTGGAATTCAACTTTGAATCCGAAGTTGTTTAGTTCACTGAATTGTTAGCACAATTGGTTTAAAAATTTTAAAAACAAATTCTAATTGCTTTTGTACTCTTTAATTGATGAAGCATTTAATTAATTAATTTTATATCTAAAAAAGTATCATCAAATTGAATACAATTTTTTATTAAATATTTAATTAAATCATATTCTTAATTATTTTGATTAGAGTATTTATCGATCAATTTAATTGGACTGACATTTAATTTTTAACTTTGCTCCTACTACATTGTTTTTGTCTTGTTGAAGTGGTCTATACTGTAGTACTTTTGACTTTATTTATGACAAAATAATCAACATGTTTTGACATTTCTGTACGAACCAAACATAAAAAATCTCAAAAAATCAAGGCCACCTTGTTTTACTAGGTACGAGCTTAATTGTATCTTTTTCAATGCTTTACTATTCTCACAATCACTTTTATTTGTATCTTTTTCCCTTGTTTTATTCTATTTTGGATGGCATAATTTATACTTAGTTTTATACCCTTTATTTGAATAAGGACACATGATAAGTTGGAAGGTCGCCCGAGCAGCAAACTCGCCAATGGTCAATCGGATGGTCACCCATAAGCTTTACCTTCCATCCCAACCATCCAAAAAAGTAAGAATTATCTGTTGCTCCAGACCCCAGGCTTTAGTTAATAACATAATATTATTGGTCACTAAATCTCACGTTGGTTCAACTGCTCCGTATCGCCAAGTCAGAATGAATGACAAAGTCTGTCCCATCATAGACATCCTCGTTCCACCAAAGACATTCACTCCACGCGTTCCGCAATAATGGTCAAATACCATTCTACACAAGATCCCCTCCTATAAATATCTCTGGGAACAATGAAGAAAAGATTGACTCTCCAAGCATACTAAGCTTAGCATACTCCTTGTTTCATGGGGCTACATCTTTCGTCTCACAATCTGTGCGGCTTTAAGTGATTCTATCATTTTAAATGCGCTTAAGTCAGCTTAACTCTAACAAAGTGAAATTCTCGCAAAATTCCTCCAAGGCACCAATTTATATAGCAGAAGCAACACAAGCCAAAAGATTGCTCAAAAGAACAGAATAGCCACAGAAAAACAATGCACGAGAGGTGTTTGAGTAAATGCTCTAATTTAGTATTCTCTCTCAAAGAATACAAAACGATGGGTACTTTGCAACTGAGGGGGAGACTCTCTATTTATAGTTGAGCTCCTCAAAATCTAACAATCTAGCTAAATTTACATCGACAAACGAGATGGAGCCTATGCTTACAATTAAGGAATTTATAAGATTTACATAATCAAATCAAACTTAATCTTATCATATATGATTCCCCTCAATCTTCTAAGATTAGTTTCCCTATTTACCAAGGTAGCTTACCTTTCTATATTTGCTTTATTGGGCCACCTAGGCTTCAAACAGACAAGCTTCTCCATCAGTTCTTTAAATTGGACAAGTTCTGTGGGTTAAATGATCCCCATCTAACCAACATATCTCCATGAGATACATTTTGTACGATGGTCATAGGCTTTGCAACTTGGCCCGTGACATTCTCCCCTACCCATTCTCGCAGCGCCTTGGTTGCACTCTCGGAATGGCACTGACTTGATTCACCTTGAAACTTTCTCGACACTTTAGCTTTTTCCTGACTAGTCTCATTACCGGGTCGTCCCACCCTTTAAAAATTTTGCCTCGGCTTTTGTCGCCTCTTAGCTTGCTTCATTTCACTCATTGGTACATTTTATTGGCAAGAAGCCATCGCTTTCACTTGCCCCAATTCTAACTTGCCTCAATCAAGATCCGCTTGATCCACAGAACTAGGCTTTCGTATGCTCACGTTGAATACTATGAAAGGGCCCATGTATTCTCGTTAAGCTAACAAGTCATAATACAAAACACTACCAAAGTGTTTGAAATGTACGTTACTCATAGTATTTACTCGCCTCAACTGTCTAGTTTGCATCATTACTTTTCTCTCGAAGTCTGATGCATAACTCATGCCAATGTCCCTCCCATACGAAACATTTTTGGCTAATTGGATTGCCGATAACACGTTGGCCCCAACTTTCATATATTGATTCACTCGCATAACAATTCATGGTAACAAACCATCAATGATATAAGTTTGATTGGCCTAAGGAAAAAAAACCTGCTTTAATCCTGTCAAAAAAGTTTAAACCAAGTATAAAATCGTAATCATTTAATTTGATTACCTCAAAATCTTCATTTTCTTGCCTTTTCATTCACCGATTTGTAGCTCTACACGTCGAGCTACTCCCATAGTTGGGGCCTCCTCGAAATTTACCGTCTTAGTTGTAACATCTCTATCCCGTAACCGTCGCCGGAATAGGTAAGGGGCATTACCAGACTTGTAACTCAGAATGGAACAGTACAACTTTTATCAAACATTAACCCATTTCATCAAAATCAATCATATAATCATATATAAATATATCATGCTTAAAACAGACATATAAAGCTTCAATCATACAACAAGAACTAATTTGATAACATATAAAATATATGAGAAAACTTAAGAAAATTTTCAGAATAGGGTCACATGGTCGTGTGCCCAGGCTGTGTGCCTCACATGGCTGCCAGACATGCCCATGTGTCCAGGCCGTGTGAAAACGGGACAAACATACTGATTTGCACCCGCGGCCATAAGACATATCTGTGTGTCTTGACCGTGTGGCATCTTGACTTGGTTACACAGATACTAGACACGCTCGTGTGTCCAGCCCATGTACAAAACTGACTTAACAAGCAATAAAACAGGGGTCACACGGTCGAGACACACGCCCGTATGCTCTGGCCATGTGGCACGAAATAGGCTTGGTATAAGCCATTTCCATACCCCATTTACTCATGTACCTACAAGCATTATTTTACAACAATTTCATATGCTAAATGAGCAACCAATTCAGTCAATTCAACATCAAATAGACCATTTCATACCAACCAATTCAATGTCATATAATTGACATAAACATAAATGCATTTCAAGAATCCATTCCAAAACCTTACTAACTCACAACTAAACATATGCCAAAATGGCCATTTCATACATATTCCAAGCTTACCAATTCATCCATAATATACCTATCAAATAACCACATATAACCATCACATATGCCAAGTATCTCTTATCAAAACATCATATAAAAGACATATTATATAAAAGTCTCATACCAAAACATACCACATTCATTAACACATAAATAGCCATAAACATCAACTTATAAACTAGCTTATACATGCCATATTTACAACATTTACAAAGATCCAAAGTACCAAAAGCTTGTTTGGATAGTGTGATGACAATATCTGACTTTGTCCAGAATCGAGCTAGCTTCCGAATCTATAAAAACGGGAAAAATAAACAGAGTAAGCTTTAAAAGCTTAGTAAGCTCGTATAATAAAGAAACAAACTTACCAAGAATATATAAGCAATTTAAGCAATAATAACCAACTCATATGCTCATATTGCCTAATTAAAGAATTCAACCACATGTTAGTCATATAAAACAATCATATATCCATCCATACAAGGGATGAAACCAAGCATATAACATTCATGTACATTTCATTACTTATAACATATCACTTTTCATCTTCTATTTAGAAGATCATATAATCCATGTCACATTTCATACATATAACTCATAAAATTTATTTATCAAGTCATCATATAGCATTTATACTCTTGTACCACATAATCCTTGTAAACCATGTAACATATACCATGTAATCATATATTTGTAACATATCATTCATGTAGTTCATGTAGTCCATGTAATTCATACAACATATATACATACCATGTACATTTTATATCTTCATAATATGTATTTTCTTATTTTTATATCCGTATATTGCCCGTTGAACCTTTGGAAATATCGAGGGATACTCGGGTGATACACACACAGTGTATATATGTAAACCTGTAAATCCGTTAATTCATCATGTATGCTCTTTCGAGCCATGTATGGTATGCTCCTCCTGAGCCGATAACGGTAAGTCCGAAGGCTAAACATGTAAGTCTGAAGGTTGAACGGTAAGCTCGAAGGCTGGACATGTAAGCCCGAAGGCTAAACGATAAGCCTGAAAGCTGAACATGTAAGCTCATGGGTTGTGGTGAGTCCGCAACAAATGCAGGAGCTCAATTAACCTGTAGCCCTAGTGACATGTCACTTGTATCCTACGACTTTCTACGGTTCAATCAGGACTCGGTAATCGTTTTACACATATAATCAATAGGCATTTGAATTCGTTATTTCATAAATATAATTATACAATATGAAACTCAACATATATTCAATAGGCAATTTGATTTCATAGTTCATTATACATTCATATAATATTAAAAATAGCAATTATAAATATAATACAAGTTTGATTCTAATTATACGAACTTACCTCGATTTAGCTCGTATATCCGATATCTACTCGTCTACCTTTCGTTTCCCCCGATCAAGTTTCGAGATTTGTTTATCTTGATCTATATTAATTCAAATTTAACTCAATTATTCATTGTCATAATCAATTTAGTCTAAACAAATGTATTTTAGCCATTTTGCAAAATAACCCTTGTATTTCACATTTTGTCAAAAATCACTTTATAAAACTTGTATATCTACTAATAACGATCAATAATTTATCAAGAAACATCAAAATACACGTGTATTCAACAATGGCACATTTCAAAAACATCATCAATTTTAAAAATTGAAGTACGGGCTAGCTATACTGAGCTGCAACGAGCTCAAAAACATAAAAATCATTAAAATCGAGCTTAAACCGTACCTTGATTGAAGATCAAAGTTGCCAAACCCTAAAACATATTTTTAAGCTTCTTTCCTCTTTTATTTTCGGCTAACAATGAATAAATGAAGTCAAATTTCTATTTTGTTTTATTAAACATATACATTATTATTAAAAGACAAATTTAACCTTAAAGAAACCATTTGGAAATCATGCATTTAAAGGCCACCACCGCCCATTCCAAATAACAATGGTATATTTATCATGCAAGGACTTCCATTTAATAAACCATGGTCATTTAAGCCATTTATGCAATAGAACACATATTTATCGCTTTACGCGAGTTAGTCCTTTTTACCGAATTATCTATTTAAACAGTAAAATTTCTTTACGAAACTTTCACACCAAGATACTATCATGTTGTAATCATTATTAAAATAATAAAATAATATTTTGACTCGGTTAAGTGGTCCCAAAACCACATGTTCCGATTAGGGTCAAAATTAAGCTGTTACATTAATCTTCTTATTTGATTTCCTAATCGAGAGACAAAGTTTTCTCGCAGTTTTTTTCGATATGAATAAGTTTGATGCTCTCATATCAACAAGAGCACTCCTCTTCTGGCCTACAATGTTGATGTTCACAAACATCAACCTTACTTCACTGATATTCCTCTTTGCAAGAGTGAGTACCATTGAATTAAGCTTCGATGCCTTCCTCTCATTAAGCTCCGCTTTCTCCCCTTTACTGGTTACAAATAGTTTAACTCGCTCTAAGAAATTTCGCATTCTATATAGACTACTAAAAAAGAAGCACTTCACTAGTTTCTTCTCGCTCTCATTAGTCCTCTTGGCATCGTCTCTACTCATAATCGCACCAAACTTGATGGGCATTTCCTCTGGCTTATCATTCCCTTTGATAGCAAAAAATAAAGATATCTTCGGGCAATTCTTAATCATATGCAATCCATTAAGGTAGCATATTATCTTGATCCCCTTTTCCTTCGGGTTGTTGGGTTTACACTTCCCATTTCGTAGTTTTCCATTACCACCGTCGCTACTACTATTGTTGCCATCATTGCTATGTCCCTCTTCATCTTCCTCATGGTCTCCTCCACTATTGTCCTTTCCATTGGGCTTGGAAGACTCGAACCTATCTTTCATTAGAACAAGTTTAACTAAGGACTCCGCTACCATCATGGCTTTGATAAGTTCCTAGACTCCTTAGCATTATAACTTTTGCTTTGCCCATGGCTTCAACCCATCCATAAAGGAGAAAAATGCCTTATTCTCGCTCAAATAAGAAATCCAAAGTATAGTTCACTAACCTCCTGCACATACTCCCTAACCGTGCCTCATTGAATAAGCTGTTGCAACTTTTCTCGAGCTTCATCCTCGTATACTCTGGGTAAAACTATCCTTTCAACTCATGTTGGAATTCTTTCCAAGTCCCAATCTCACTACGCCTTTTATTTGTGGACCTGCTTGCCACCATAAAAACACAAAATTAGTAAGAAACATGGTAGCAATATTTACCTTAAAAGCATCGTCCATGATGCTTTTGGTACAGAAGTATTGTTTCATCCTCCACAAAAAGTTATCCACATCGCATACAGATCTTGTCTTCGTAAACTCTTTCGACTTCGGAACTTCTACCTCGCAATTGAGTGTTGCACTCGACACTCTATTACCCATGGCTACTCGACGACACAAGACAAGCTCTCCCTTGAGCTCCTCTATTCTTGTGCTCAAAGCCTTTTTCGTGGCTATTGTTTCCTCCTTCAAAGCCATCACCATGGCCTCGAAAGTAGTGTTCCTCTTTGTCAACGTATTCTCTGTGGAATTAAGTACCTCATGCACCTTTTCCACGTTGGTCTCGTAAGACTCCAACACAAACTCTTTGGGCTGATCCTCCATTGAATCAAACCCATCGGTGCGTCCCACAACCACCTTAAGCATCTCACTCACATCCCTCATGGGCTTCTAGAGATTGACCACTCGTTCCTCTAAAGCCAACAACATGTCTTTAAATAAGATTAGTTTTCTGGCCCATCCACGAGTCTCTCTTGGCTAACTCTGATCGGCAATTTCTTTCGACATCTCTACGGTACCTTCGCAACTCTAGCTCAGATACCAACTATCATGGGGCTAGACCTTTCGTCTTGCAATCCGTGTGGCCTTAGGCGATTTTATTGTTTCAAATGCGCCTAAGTTAGCTTAACTCCAACAAAGTGATGATTTTTGCAGAATTTCTCCAAGACACTAATTTATATAGCGGAAGCAACACAAGCCAAAAGAGTGCTCAAAAGAACAAAAGAACCACAAAAAAATAATGCATAGGAAATGTTTGGGTAAATGCTCTCAATTTAGTATTCACTCTCAAAGAATACAAAACAATGGGTGATTTACAATTGAAGGAGAGGCTCTTTATTTATAGTTGAGCTCCCCCAAATCCAACGGTCTAGCTAAATTTACATCGACAAATGAGATGGAGCCTATCCCTACAATTAAAGGATTTACAATATTTACATAATTAAATCAAATATAATCTTATCAGATATGATACTCCTCAATCTTCTAAGATTAGTTTCCCTATTTACCAAGGTAGTCTAACTTTCCATATCTACTTCATTGAGCCACCCAGGCTTCAAATAGACATGCTTCTCCATCAGTTCTTTGAATCAGGCCAATTCTTGTGAGTCAAATGATTCCCATCTAAACGATAGACCTCCATAGGATGCATTTTGTGCGATAGTCACATGCTTTGCACCTTCACCCGTGACCCTTGCATTTAGTTTTCATACTTTCTTCTCCCTTACACTTTGTAACCTCAGGCTCTTTGTCTCGACTCGGTGAATCAGCTTCCGTAATAACCACCATATCTTCTTCCATACCTCTTCCTTGTCGCATTATAACACTTAGTTAAGCTCATCTAGCTCGAAATATGAGTTTTAAATTTTGTCAAAATTTATTCATATTTTGTAAATGATTAATCCAAAATTATTTTAGATCCACCTACTTTTTTTTTCAAAAATTTAAAAAGGAATTTACCCTATTTTCATTTAATATTTAACGCCTTCATATATTCTTTTTTTAATTAAAATTTTAAATATAAATAATGAATATAATTTTTTTAATATTTATGTTATAAAATTATGTATCATTATAAATTTAATTTTTATATAATACAAATTATATAATATATTAATATAATATAATATAATATATCTCAAATTAACAATAGGCGAAGTTAAGCTAGAGCTTTAAAAGTTGGAGTCTAACTCATATCATAAAAGATAAAATTTTCTTACTTAAATTCATTAATATTTTTATTTAAATACTTTTAAACATCAAATTAAAATTTAAGTTTGGAGGAATTATTTCACCCTGTTCATGTTCATTAAGTATTCCACCAATTAGCCCGATGAATTTTCCAGTGCCTTCCAATACCTGCAATCACCATGTCATGACTTGCACATCATTCGACCAAGGTTTTTTTTTTTTTTACAAGAAGTTCTCACTTTTCATTGCCAAAAGTACAGTCCTAGTAGGGGTTCTAGTGTGAGTTCCTTAATATTAGATGTATCCTTCCATAATAAATTATATATAGGGATGGTAATGAAACATGATAGTGATGAATATTGTTTAATTTATCATCGCTTTATAAGTGATATGTTTTACTCCATCATCTGTCTCGCTCCACTATGAATGTATAATTTTGAAAACCATTACCACTTTCATGGATGTTAGGTACATACATTTGCACCTCTCTACTCTACTTTAATTTAAAATTTACTATTTATCTTTAATATTTTCAATTTTTTAATGTCAAGTAAATATTTAAATATAATTCTTTAAAAAAATATTTGAACATAAAATATATAATTTTTTTATATTACGTTAACGTATGTTTACCATTTTAATAGTTTATATATACAATGATAATTTTATATACTGGAGTGAGTTGAGATGAAGTAAGTAATTACCATAATCGTTTCATATCTATCATTTAAAAGAAAAAAAAAATCCACGCTGTCTTGCCTTACCCCTTCCCCACATTCACATTTTAAAAGAAAAAAAACACACTCCATTCAAAATGGACATCCTAATTAAAAGTTAAATTACTTAATTGTATTAGAAATGTTTTCATGTTTTAAGTAACTCTTTCATTTTAAACGAATTACTTAACTTCATATTTTAAGTAACTGTTTAATATATTAAGTAATTTTGTGTTTTTTTCAAATTGCTTAATTTCTTAATTTTGGTTTCACATTGCAAGTAACTATTTTATATATTAAGTAATTCCTCAAAGTTGTACAAGTTATTTAATTTTTTTTATAAAACCTTTTACATATTAGGTTAATATGTATTAAGTATTGCTATCATGAACTTAATTTTTTAGAAAGCATGTATTAAGTAATTATTCCAATATTTACAAAATACTGAATTTCTTAAAATAATTTCATGTTTTAAGTAATCTTACATGTATATTTAGTAATTCTTTCAAGTTTTATGAACTATTTAATTCTTTAGAAACATTTTCATAGTTTAAGTATGCCTTTAAGTAATTATCCATGATTAAAAAATTACTTAATTTCTTAGAAACCATGTCATGTTTCAAATAAAATTTCATGTATTAAGTGATTCTTCCATGATTTATTAATTACTTAATTTTTTAGAAACCATTTCATATTTTATGTAACGTTTCATGTATTAAGTAATTGTTTTGTGATTTACGAATTATTTAATTTTTTTAGAAAACTTTTCATGTATTAACTAATCTATTGACACATTTGAAGGCAATGTTCATTTTGTAGTTGTTTTTATAGTTGAAACAGTGGTCACAACTTCAAACACTATTTCATTGTTATACTTGCCCTTTTGAAGAGTTGATGGATTTTAGAACAAAAGTATTGAGCTATTTATTTTTGATGATGTTGACTGAGTAAAGCCCAAACCATGAAAATCAATTGAGTTGAAAATGAAGACTTAAAGATTGGTTTCTTGTGGATTAAGTCAGATTACTTGCGGAACAAGTAAATTCACTTTCTATAGTTGAAGACATTGGATTACATTGAAATTATTATGGAAGTATTATCTTAAGCTGATTTTTAGCTTTACTTTATAGAAAAGTGACTAGATTATAACTCTTATGTAAGCAAACTTAAGTAGTATATAAACTTAAGTTTTGCCTAGGTTAGAGAGCAACCAAGAGATTGAGAGTTTGATAGAGCACAATTTTTTTTAAGTTAAGAATGTGGATGTGTGCATTATTTCTGTAAGCAATCAAGAGAGTCTTTGGAGTTGCAAAGCTAAGCGTTCAAGGGGGAAGCTTAATAGGAGAGTGATCTAGTTTTTGTACAACAATGATGTTGCTAAGTTGGTGAGTATTAGACTAGTGTTAGAAAATAAATCATTGCTTGTACTATGAGAAAGATAGTGGATCATTCCTCTAGGCAATGCCTCGCAAATATAGGTTGAGGTCGAACTGCATAAACAATCTTGGTGTTCATCTTTACATTTTTGCACTTTTGATTTCGTGGTTGAAACTATGGCATAATTTCAAGTACCATTTTAGTCACAATTTTAGTTTGCCAAGCAAGGTACACCCCTTTGTTTCTACATAATCCTTGCAAGTTTTACAAATTACTTAATTTCTTATAAGCTTTTTCATGTTTTAGGTAACCTTTCGTGTATTATTAAGTAATTCTTCCATGATTTACAAATTTCTTAAAAACCGCTTCATGTTTTAAGTAACGTTTTATGTATTAAGTAATTTTTCCATGGTCTACAAAATACTTAATTTCTTAGAAAAATTTTCATGTTATAAGTAATGTTTCATGTATTAAGTAATTATTCCACAATTATGGTGCACAAATTACTCAATTTCTTTGAAATCTTTGAAAATATAATTGTTTGATCCCTGTCCAAACACAATGTCCCAATTGATGTTCCAACACAGTTTTGAGACAAGACAGTTTTATAAAGACAATTAAAAATAATAAGGTTAAAAGAGAAATAGGCACATGAGATTTGTTAATGTAGATTGGATAATAATCTTACTCTACGGAGTCTTACTCAGTGAATGATTTATTTAATATTAGATATGAAATCATATTGTCCAAGGCCACATCAGCATTCTGTTAACATTTAATGGTGAAGTGATCAATTTGATCGATCTCTTTAACAACAGTGATAAAATTAACAAAAAAAAAAAGGGATGATCAAAATAGAAATAATCCCTATTTAGAGGGATTAACTATATAATTTATCTAATCTTATATTAAGTAATTCTTAACTTGCAACTTGGTAATCCGGCTTCTTTAGCCTTTATAATCATTTTCATTTTTAATCAACGGCAAAGTTACTTTTACCTCATGGAAAGCTCATTTTAGAATTTTCTTGAAGATAGAGATATATGTACTCGTATAAAAGTTATCCCGTAAATTAATGTGGAAATTGAATTAAGTATTATGAAGACAATAAAGTAATGGACTAATCAAAATTTAGCATGTTATTTTTGTCATATTTAGAGTTAATTAATTAAATAATCATGATAGTTTATTAAAAAATATTATTATGATTTTGTTTTTATCCAGAGAGGAGGGAAGTGTGAACTTAAAAATGGATGTTGACACATACTTAAGCAATACAAGCTATTTGCCACAATATCAGTGGCTAATTCACAAGCTATTATGATATTAATTTATGGTTTTTATGTTATTTTTCATGTTTAAATTTTAAAGTTGCCTAAGTTATATAATTTTTTAAATGCTAATAATTTATTTCAGAGTAATTATTTTGTATATTCACTATGAAAATAATTACTTCGCATTATCATTTTTTTTAATTTTTTAAATTTATATATAACAAAATTTCAATTTTACTTATAAAATTAAAACTTTTCACCGAATTTCAAGTCAATTTAAACAAATTCATACAAAGATGGTAACCAATTGACTGATTACTGGATAAAAATCTTTTTAATTGAATTGTATATTTCGATTCACAATGCTCCAACTATCACAATGAATTACTTTTGATTAGATAATGAATTACTTTAGACTTGATTTTATATTTTACCTAAATTTGTTATTGTAGACATGTGAGCGAGGTGTATTGAAAGAATGCGAGAGAAAGGTTGGAGCAAATCCAGTAATATTGAACGTAACAACACGTGGTGATTGATAAGTTAAAGAAATGACAATATAATTAATGACAAGGCTAAACCAAGAAAATAAATTGAGAGAGTTTTAGAGAGAGGCTTCAGAGTTAGAATGTGAAAGTGTCAAAAGTCCTTCCACTAGTTGTGAAGAACTCCTATTTATAGATATTTGAAAATAAAAGTTACAAAGCTAGGTAATTAATATGAGTAATAAAATTAATTTTTAATCACATTAATGATTAATGATTAAAAAGGAATAGTGAAAGGTTTTATTGATAATGATGAATAATGAAAAAGATTCATTATATTTTTTAAAGGAGGGAAAAATAGTCGGTGATCCACAAAGTCAAACTTTTCGAAACATCTTAAGAGTGGTAACACAATTCTTTAAAATATAATATTATTTATTTAAAGTTAATAATAGTAAAAACTCAATATCTACAGTTATCATCAAATAGTTTTATATTATGCTAAACTAGGTGCAAGCAGGTACATCAACCTTGCCTATAACATAGAATATACAACAGAAATGCTTAAATAGCAGGGGCAGAGCAGGTACAGAAGCCCTTGAACAAATGTTTGTAGCTGAAAATGGTTAATCAAAGTTATGGGACAGTTGGGTGAGTCATTCTTTATGGTTTTGTGTAAAGATGATGGAGGCAGGAACTCAGGGGATGGTTGATGGTATTGGTAGGGGCCACCTTATAGATCCTATATTGAATTTTAAACCCAAACGACACCAATCAATCAAACAAACCAACCCACCCAAGTAGCCACCACCAACCATATATATGTAACTTCAAAATGCTTGATGACATGACAGCATGCCTCCTTGGAATTCTTCTCCCATACCAACAAAGTAGTTTTTAAATAATAGATAAATACAAAAAGTGGGTAATTGATTAACAATAGTATGAGATCAGATTTTATATATAGAGAGAGACTTTGAATTAACAACACAATCTATTAACTTTTTTTAACGAATCCCAAAAGCTACAAACCGGTCCAACACATGTGCTTTGATTATTTGTACAATAATACTATATTAGTTGATTGCTTGATCCACTTCAAGACATATATGTATATATATATTATGTATATATGTGGTGTTACTATAAAATAGGCTTTGCCTTCTCTAAGAAGATGTGGCCTGTCCTCATCTCATGTAACATGATAGCATCTACTATATATATTAGGCATGCCCTCTATTTGAGTTTGGTATTCGAATCTGTTTCTTAGATTTCATTCCATAATCAAAATTAATGTTTACTGTTATACTTTGTTAAGAAAGATAGTTAGAGCTAATCAGGAAGTGCTACATCACCACATAATTGAAATATAATTAAATAAAAATAATTTATATTAATATTAAATAAAATAAAAAATATTTCCTATCCCTCCCTCACTGTCCCTCTCCTTCACCGGCATCCCAATCATCCCTTTTCGTAAATAGGGGGCTCTCCAATACTGTCGGCGACGTCGTTTCCATCTCCTTGAACCAAGCAAATTCATCCCCTGTTGTAAGAATCGAGTCCTCTGTCAAATTAGCAAACCTCTCTTTGGTCCTTGATTCTTGTTTCGTGTCGACATGCAACATGGGGAAGAGGGAGAGGGACGGTGAGGAGGGGAAGATTCTTTTTTTATTTTTTTTTAACTTTATTTGATATTAATATAAATTATTTTTTAACTTTATTTAATATTAATATTAATATAAAATTTTAATTTAATTATATTTTAATGACATGATGATGTGGCTCTGGCCTTTTCTTAATGTAGTGTAACGGCGGCCAACATTAATATATATTTGTTTGTGTAGCATCTAGTGTCTAAATATTCTAATCCCATTCCGAGAACATGGTCAATATGCAGACAGATAACCCCATATTTATTTATTCTAAAAGAAGGATATTGCAGAGAAGTTCCATCAAGTGCCGAATAATCTCACTTCTATGGAATTGGGCATTGTTTAAGCATTATTTGGATACATATAAGTTTGAATTAATAAAGAGCTTCTATTTGTATTTTAATTTGTTATAAGCTTAGAGTATGGTGAATCCACTTGTTGGTTTAACAAAACAATGATGGGAATTATGGGGTTTTTCTTTTTTGGCCATCCAATAGTGGGGTTTAAGTACAGTGCAAGTTAGAATTAAGCCCTTCTTTCTTTGACTTTTTCTAAATTGGAAATGTTCAAGTGCTACCATCATTGATGGTCTTTTTCATCTATATTTAAAGTTTACTCATCATAAAATTCTTCCCTAAAATATTTAAGCACATTGTATCATCTTTGATTGAGGAATTTTCAACTTTATAAACACAAATTTAATCATTTTTAAAATGTGATACCCTATATATTTAAAACTCAATCTTGACATTTACTTCTTCTTTTCTTATTTTCAAATTACAACCTCTTTTGTACTAAAAAGATTTTCTAAGTGGTATATATCCCTTCCCAAAGTTCACTTATTTAATATGCATTGCGCTGAATTGTGGGAGACCATAGAATTACTATAAAACGGGCTACTACAATCCAAACAACTCATATCCTATATCGGTAGAGATACATATTTTAACAACATTTTGCTTCTAATTTACCATATTTCAGTACATATATAGAGATGGCAAAAGATGCCTGTAGTGGTGCTTATCACACTTGTGACAGTGGAAATGGTTATTCTCAAGCAGGATCCCGCGGTGGTAAGAAGCTTAAGTTGTTTGGTTTTGAGCTTAGCCCTAGTAAGAACAATGGCAACTTCCTCAAAGGTTGCGTTGAAGGCGATGAAAGCATAAATTCATCGAGCAGGGCAGCCGGAGTAGACGACGGAGACAGTACCGATGAGAAGAAATTTGAGTGCCGATATTGTTTCAAGGAATTCGCGAACTCGCAGGCGCTGGGAGGTCATCAAAATGCTCACAAGAAAGAGAGGATGAAGAAGAAAAGGTTGCAGCTTCAAGCCAAAAGAGCTGCCAGCATCAACTCTTATCTTCAGCCTTTGCATGACAGCTGCTATCCTCATCACTTCACTTTATACCAAGAGCCTCCTCAAATTAGTTTCGACCAATACCAACAAGAAGCACGTCTTGGTGCATCACAAATCATCCATTTCCAACAAGATTCCTCCATCTTCACCATAACACCAGCTGACAGCACCAAGCCATCAAAGCAATGGTGTAAATCCTTGGATCTTCAGTTGGGCCTCAGCTTGCAGTCCACAATACATAGTTCCTCTGGAACTGGCATATAGCTAGCGCATTTCAATGAATCAGAGTAAAGGTATACAGTGCCATGTTTTCTCCAATTTTATGAATCCTTTCTACCTTTTGAACAAGAAAAGAAAAAGGAAACCCAAATTCCATCTCTGAGAAAGCATCTCAATTTTATGACGACAAACGTCATACATACACATGCTGTATTGATACTTTTCACATGTAGCCAAACATAGAGCTATCTGCAGTTCTAAATTTTTGTCACAAATTACATCGCAGAGCGTTGCGAAAGTTATGTAAAGTTATATATAATCTTTTAAAGATTGAATTTTTTTTAAAATAATTTTAAATTTATAAATATTCCAGCAATAAATACTATGCCTCACTTCTAGCAATTTTTATTTTAAAGTTCAAATTCTATTATATGCAAATGGTAAAAGTAATTAAAAAGTTATACATTTGCGCCTGCCATGTTCTATCTACCTAAAAGATTAGGCATACAAATCAAACTATCAAAGCCAGTGGTGGGAGGTCCCTAATACTTGAGGCTCAGACATAAATTGTAACCCCAATACCCCTCTTGCAGTAGATATCTGTATTCCTGAATCCTTAATGGTATTGGGTTTGTGAATTCCATGTATAAAGATTGAGGCTGCTATCTTTTAATTGCATAATTGGAAATTTTTTTGTGTTCATCAATAAACTATTTCAAAGGGAACTTGAGAACTGAAAAAGGATCATTACATGACCAGAGATGCAATTTGTATGAGATCATAAAATTGGTAAAACCACACCTCCAATTCTTTTCAATTTCAAAATTAAGTAAATTGACCCCTCAATAAAATTAGAGCAATTTAATCTCTATTAATTTCGAAAGTGAGCAATTAAAAACAATTAGACAAATGATGCGAGATAAATTTGATAAATTAAGTTCAATTGACAAAAAGTATAAATATTAAAGGCTAAATTTATTATTATACTAATCAAAGTTACGTACAATTGATAAAAAATATTAAAGTCATAATTAATTGTTCTTAATTTCTCACTCTTAAAATTAATTCCCTTAAAAAAATTAATTTATTCAATTTAAAAATTGAAAAGAATCGAATATCATTTTTACCAAAAAAATTTATATGCTTGGATTGTACATACAAATTTTAAGCTTTCAGCATAATGAAAAAAAAAAAAATATATATATATATATATATATATATCTGGACCAATACTTTCGCTCATGATTTTTTTTTTTATCTTTTCCTGATAATTAATTCTTTATATACTACCCATTCACGTCTATTTAAAAATATAATAATATGTGAACTTTATGTGATGGTTTGATGGTGAAGAGTGTTTACCGTCTCAGGTATGGTTTGGTTTTTAGTCGTATTAATTATTCGAGTTTTGTCCTGTTTTGTAATTTACCAAATAAAAATAATAATATGTTATATAACTTGATCCGAAATATGAATAAAAATTTTGTTTAAGCCTACCTATATTAATAAAACAATAACCTAAGTTCATTTTAGGCCTACTCATATTATTTTTAATTTTTTTAAAAATATTTTTAATTATTATTAATTTATTTTTTATATATAAAAAATTTAAATCTTTTTATGTTTACATTATAATATTATATATTACTATAAATTTAATTTTTATATATTATAAATTACATAAAATATATAATATAATATATTATAATTTAAAAAATGAACTCGTAGTTTAAATATTTGAACCCAAATCTGATTCGTATTTTAAATAGATATAATTTTTTGTACAATCGCATTTTTTATGCAGACCTTTCATTTATAAGTGTCCAAACCCAAATCCTAAACTGGCCTAAAGTGTGGTGGTAAGTTAGGTACCTGCTTTATTATTTTCCGGCTTCTGCCCAGATAACTTGCCATAATTTGGGAATCTTATCAACAAAGAAAAAATACATCCCCAATCCCCAACAGCCCACATATCCAAAGTCTTTGTTTATAATCTGCAGATTAAAGTTATTGGGAGGAAAACTGCATTGCCATAGCAAGAGGCAAAAGAAACAAAAGTGTCAATAGCAATATTGGGCCAAAACACAACTACTAAAAGATGTACAAAAGGACACATTGTAGCTCTCACAAAGCACAGCATTTCTCCAGGGAACCTATGCAATAAACTCCATGTGCGCAGCTCTGCAAATCTCAACAATGTAATTAATTAAGCAACCTCAGCTTAATATAAAAGCGGCAGCTTCTCAAAAATTTGGAAGGCACTCTTCCATTTCTTTATGGTCAAATGAGAAGGAACACTTCTCAAATGCTAATCATAGGGCAGAATAAGTAAAGAAATTACAAGCATACGGTATATGAAGATGACATGCCTCACAATAGCTTTCCCTCAAGATAGTATGGTAAATGACTGAGAATAAAACTACCAAACATTACTTTTTCAAAGTTCAACAATGCTAAATGCATACAAACATAGATACAGAAAGAGTTAATATAGGGTTTTCTACGAGCAATAGCATGCACTTATTCGTCGAGGAGAATTCCCCAAGAGAAATGCAAGGTTGGAAATGCATCTATATATATATATATATATTCAGAGGAAGAAAACCTGAGATATAATATCTTTGATCTGCTCAGTGTGGGAGAAAGACAGTGGATCAGCCATATCTACACGTACCATTACTCAAACTTAATGGAATCATCGGAAAAATTCAATCATTAGCACTCCCAACATACAATGAATAAGACATAAATAATGGGTTGTTGAGAGATGAATAATGGACCAAATAAGTCAGAATCAGTATGTATCCTGATTGTTGATCGATTCTTGATTAGTGTTCGTTATTAACAGTACTCTGGCCGTAGAGGAAGTCTGCTTAACTAGTTTTGTTCATTTTTGTTTAGTTCTTTGATATTTTCTTAGTTCTTTTTTAAGTGTTTCTTGGTTAGTGTTTGAGTATTTCTTTAATTCTTGATCATGAATCGAAGTCTTGGAAGAATCATGACGGTGAATGACACAAACAAAGTTCAAATAGATGTGAACAACATCAACAATGTGCAGTTGAATGCAACAATCAGTACAAAGGTGTGTTAGATTATAATCCGTAGTATCTTCATCCTTTAGACATACCAAGTACTTTATTGGTTTCTCATCAATTAACAGTAATAGAGAATTATAGTATATGGAGTAGGTCAATACGTATAGCATTATTGTTTAAGAATAAATTGGGGTTTGTTGATGATACTTGTCACAAAAATCTGATGCTAACATAATTTGAATTCAACGTAAAACTATTAAGCGAAAAAGCATACTAACATAAATATATATAGCTATATCATAGCATTATAAAATAGCATTTTACTAACTCATGCTTTAAACACATAACAGAATACTGTTACATCAGATCATTCTACACTCTTAAGTAGCACGACCATATCGAACACACCAATAGCGCAACCCTCCAACACACCAATATTTTTCATTAGACATTCGTATATCGCAATTCCAAATTCTCATTATATAAACACATATAACCATCATATCATATATCCTTTTGAAGCCATTTATAATATTGTCAAAACATAACCTATTCATAAATATAATCCCAGTAATATCACCAAAATCAAATTATTACCTAACACATACCAATCACTTTCATATTCGTCAAGCCATGTTAATTCAAACAGGTAAATCATGTATGGAAATCGGATTAGGTTAGCACAAAACGATATCATTATGTAACACCCCGTACCCAATTTGATCGTCGAGTTTAGGCTACAGGATACTACATTCGTTTCTGAAGCAACTACGATTCCATTTGCAATTCAGTTTAATGATTAATACATGTTATTAAACTCATTAAATATTTACAACATGGTATATAATCCAAACTGGGCTTTAATCGAGCTTATGAAAGGTCTTTCGATAAATCGAGGTTGGCTAAGGACTAAAATGCAAAATTTTCAAAAACTATCGAATTAGCGTCGCGAAGTCAAGGTACCACATCATGACTTCAAACAAACAGTGAGTGTCGTCGCGATGTGAAGGTAAAATGCAATTTAGTCATTTTTATATTTTTATAAAATTGCCCTAAATATTTTACTTTTATTCAATTTAGTCCCTAAGCCTAAAACATACAAATTAACCATTTTATTGCAAATTAATACCAGCCAAATAGTGATAGCTTCCATTTCAGCCTATTTTTTCAACAATTTCACACCAAATCCTTGTATTTTTACTATTTCAACAATTTAATCCTTAATTGTTAAATTCATCAAAATCACTTAACAAAACTAATACTTCAAATTCATCATTTAACATTTAAAATCAAATAGATTCATCAATGTTAATATTCAAAATCTTTAACAGTTTCAAAAACGAAGGTATAAACTAGCTGAACCTAGTTGCAACGATCCCAAAAACATATAAGTTATTAAAAACAGGTGAAAAATGGCTTCCTTGCATGAATTGAAACATGGCCGAACCTTGGTTCTTCTTGCCATGGAGTTTCAATGAAGAACAAATAAATTTGAAGAAGAAAGCTTTATGTTTTCTTATATTTTTAACCTTTTAATCTTTATTTTAATAATAAAACAACATATAAAGCATTTTAATTAAAAAAAATTAAAGCATCCAACTGTCCCACTATCTTAAGGATGGCTAATTTACTCAATAAGGCCATTCAATTATAATTCTTTAATAGATCAACACTTTAAAACTAATAGCGATTGCCTTTTTCAACTATTATGATTTAGTCCTTTTTGTTTAATTAACCAACTAAACTTTTAAATTTCTGAACGAAACTTTGATACAACCTAAATAACACTCCATAAATATTTATAAAAATATTTACAGCTCGATTTATAAAAACAAGGTCCCGATACCTCATTTTCTAAAACCACTTCACTTTAGGGTCATACCACTTGAACCAATTGTTCATTCGAATAACATAAATTGCCAATATAAAAATTTATTTTAATACCATATTAGACTCGTAAATATTAAATAATAGTATTTACGAACTTACTCGTCAGATTTGTGGCCCCAAAACCATAATTTCTGACACTACTGAAAAATAGACTGTTACATGAAATGTCAAGGTGAGTATACTATGATAAAGTGTATTGTAATGTTGAATGTGTTAGAAGATATCAGAATAAAGGACTAAAATGAATTGATGAGATTGAAATGTGTTACATAGTTACAATGTGTACCAATTTGGTATTATTCTAATAATAGTCCTGAGTACCATCGATTTAGTTAGCATGCCTTAGGTTGAAAACCATCGTTGCTGGGCCATCTAGGATGGTAAGATATATAGTTAGTATGATCCATCATTGCCGGGCCAGATCATAAATGACATTGTTGCTAGGCCACCCAGGATGATGGAAAAAAAAAAGAGAACCATCGATTCCAAGCCATCTGGGATGGTAATATATTGAATTCAATGAACCATCTATGTTGGGCCACCCGGAATGGTAAATTGTGTTTTTTTGTAAAATTCATCGTTGTCGGGCAACTTAAGATGACTATAGTAGGGTAAGAGTTATGGAATGATGATGAAATTGATGTGTTTTATATATTTGTGTCTCACAATAGTAAAAGCATGTAAACTACTATATGAATTGATTAGAAACGAGCCTTGGGTACCGTTGCAAATATGAATGACTTGATAGACTCCAGTAATAGATTTCAATGGTGATGTAACTAGTCATTGATATTGAATGAAATTGGATTTACATGACTTGAAGTGAAGGGTATAAATGCATGTGTTCATGTGTAACCTAGAACTTAGTATTTAACAAATAATCTAATTTAGTTAACTAGCTTATCATGTTGAATAGATAGGGTTTACCAAATTGTTGGTGTATACTAATATGTGGATAGTTTTATGCATATATGTAATATAACAAGTTAGTAACATTACATCTTATTATTTTGTTTTATGAAAGTGCCATTGAGCCCTATTACTCAGCATACAATTTGTTTTCTCCTTGCACATGTTTAGGTAACTTTCGTGAATTGAAGCTAGCATCCAGACTGATATTTTCGACTCAACAAAATTTGTATAATTCGTTTGTTTTGGTTTTGTGGCATGTACCTAGGGACTTTTGGCTAAATGTCTCAAATGGATAAGTTGTGTATAATATGATTTTATGCTAATGCTTTGAAATTGTGTTTGGATGTTTTTATTTAGTTGGTTTTAAGTCTTAAGATTAATGGTTATACACTTGAATGAATTTGGGTTGGTTTTTTTTATATATGAATGGTATAAGTTAGATTGAATAGTTGGTTTTTTTGAGATTACTATTTAGTGTATTTTCATTTGAAATCATTTGGTAGGTTTAGAATTTGGATGCATGAGATTGTACATAAATGATTTTAGGTCTCTTTTAACTTATAACAGGTTGAATTTGGAAGTAACAAATTGTCACATCGCGACAATGAACATCTAACATCGCAACAAGGAACAAAGCAAGGTTCTCACGGTGATCTTGACTGGAAACTTTGTATTCTTTACAATTTGGTCCATATTGACCTCAGAATAGCAAACGAGCTTTCGAAAGCTTGTATAAGACTCGAAAATGATTATGTATTGTTTACTATGCATGAGTTACTTGTAATTGAATGCATATTAAAGTTGAATTGAATGTTATAGATTGTAGTTGCTCCGACAATGAATGTGGCACTTTGTAGATTGGACTCGGGGATCAAGTCAGGTATCGGGGTGTTACAGGTTCGTTGTAATAGCTATGCTAGTATTGGAGGATTCGACACACTACAGTAAAGTGTTCGTTTGGTTGGTGTAATCACCATTCCATGGAATGATCGATACATGGCTTATTCTAAAAGCTCTTGTAATAACTATTTGGCGAAGAAAGCATTAAATAGCTATTCATAAGTTGATTTTCACATTTAATAAATGGGCTTTAATGGATCCTACACATTTGAATGATGATGTTCATTATATGGAATATTAATGGATGAAAAAGTAATGAAGTGGATATTAATCCTCACGAATTAACTTCCTCTTTTTAAAACCAAAAAACCCTTTTAAAACATGATATTCTTTAATAATTGAACCGCATCAATAGATGAACTCTCAAATAAGCCAATGAAGCATACATGCAAACAAAAATCACAAACAAGAGAAAGAAAGTATGGATTTCAACAGTAGTGGTTAGAGAGCAAGTTTGTTGCTAAAATCGGTGGAATATAACCTTCCTAACCCGACCTAGACATATGGTTGAATCTTGAAGGTTACATTAACCACCAAAATTACCAAGTAAAAACGTTTGGTTTAAAATTCAATATTTTAAACAATTTTCGATAAATTTAGCACAGTTGCATTAGATTTTTTAAAAACACCATAGGACATCTATAATTTAAGTCCAATTTATTAAAAACTCGTGTAGTTTGAAAAAAACTCAGTTGTCTTTTTCAACCAACTTTTTAAAAACCTTATTTTACTGTTACGCAACGAAAAAAGTATTGCATTTGATTTTGTATAAAATCGATATTTTAAATCGTGTTAGGTAGGTTATTTAATTTGTTCAGTTTCCATACAAATACCTCATGCATGTAAAAATTCCAAATAAAAATCACTCATACCATAATCCACAATAAATATTACAGTCCCAAAATAAACCATAAAATAAGGAAATTTTAAAATATTATATTAGGTGAAAATTAGAGATGAGACCTCTGAATGCAGAGACTGAGCCTAGTCTTGAGGGTTATCTGTAAAGAGTAAACTAAGGGGTGAGTTCAATTAATGTATAGTTCATAAGCATACAATTAAGCATACAATCAATCAATAAGGCATACAATTAATATATAGTTCATACAAATTATCATGGCATATCAACATATGTATATGGCATGCTCAATGATATAGTGCAATAGTCCTACCCATCCATCTACAACACACCACGAGTACCCTAAAACTCATCATCCGAACACTAAAACAATAAGAGCTGAAGCTTGGTGTGGTTAAGCCACCAGTAACAGTATGCAGTTAAAACTGCCAGTAATATACAGACAAGCTGCCAATAAGATACGATAAGTTGCTAGTACTTCATAATACTCCGGAGTGCAGTATACTAACTAACCAATGTTGTGGATAAACTATCGGTACTCCACGAAACACCTCCGTCACCCAATCATTACCCAAGCCCTATGCAATACAATATGATATACTTTCAATGAAGCAAATCACAATTTTCAATATCAATCTCAATTTGGTGGCATGCTTATATGCATTAAATTTATCGGTAATGATGGTATACTTTTATGCTTTTGATATTAACAATCTCAATCAATGGCATGCTTTTACAAGCAAACAATGTCAATCAGCAACATGATTTAATACTACATATTATACAACTCGAATCTCACACAACCAGTTACAATTTTAGGCCCTAACATTCAACCATGACCTCTTATTACTTACCAATCTTAGTATACCTCTTAACTGTTACCAGGCTATTCAACTATGCCCAAAACCAGCATGCATAACTAATCACATGCATAAAATATACTATTTTTTAAACATTAATACACACATAGGTCAGACCCACACCTGATTTACGCGAATCTAATGCACTAACGTAACCGCAACTTCTGCAACTTAGATCTAGACAACTCTAGATCGGATTTGTACACAACATGGATGAAATTCGATTAAAACCGGCCTTTAGACACCCCTATAAGGTTCAACCAAAACAAGGATTAACAATGTCAAATTAGATTTAATTTTCAATCATTTACTTACTCTATTTCGATTTAGAGCGAAGATGCGAATAGCTTCCAATGTCACTACTGATTCGAGGCATTCAAGTTTGGCCCTTCAATCAAAATAACGCTTAAAAGTTAGTATAGAATATTCGACTATGGCACTAATAATATTCGGCCAAAGTAGAAAATAAAGGAAGAAGGAAATGATATAAGATTTGATTGAAAGAAAAACTACTTACTCCATGGGAATGAAAAATTTGAGCAATACAGATGAATTCGGCCAGAGTAATCAGTAATTTGACAAGAAGAAAAGTAAAAGAAAAAGATAACACAAAATGGCAGCACAAGGGTGAAGAGAAAATAATTAAAGAAAAATGGAGAAAAGGAAGGAAAATTATGAGAAAATAGAAAGGGAGGAGACAACAATAGGGGAAAGAAGAGGAAAAAGATGGAAAAAAAAACTGATAGCTTTTTGATAATTCAAATAAAGTCTTGAATATCCAAGTTAATCAGATTTTATAGTGTTTGAGTTAGACTGAAATCTGACAATTTGCTATGGGTGGACAACACAGGCTTTAAAAGAAAAAGAATTAATAAGTAAGGGGAATTTAACTCGAGTCTTAATGATAACTACACTATTTAACCACTAGGCCAATGCTTAATCTTGCTATAATATTACAATTTTATCAACTAGAAATTCAGGATGTGACATGGAAGGCATGAGGAGAGAAGCGCGTAGGAGAAATCCATGGATGAAAGTTGGGGATGATCTAGGTGGTTGATGGAAGCCTATGATGGATGAATGCAACGAAGGCAATGACATTGGTTGGGATCTAAGTTGTTGTGTTGTTTCAAAAAAAATATAAGATAAAGATGAAGTTGTAAGGAGAGGGAAAGATGGAGTAAAACTAAAAAAGAAAGAGAGAGGGGGGCTTTATAATGAAACAAACATAAATAATTTATATATAATAAATAAATATGGTTATATTTAAATATTATTAATTATATTTAATAATATATAAAATTTAATTAATATATTATGTATAATTAATTAAAATATCTTTAGATATTAGTTTTATGAAAATAATTTAACAATTTATTCTTAAATATAAAAAATAGGATTAATATAATCTAAGCGTATTAATGTTATATATTTATTCTTAATATGTTCTTTAATTTTATTTACTTATTTTATTCAAGCAATTAAACAACACATCGCGATAAGTATTATTTATGTATTTCATTTATTTTATCCAACCAAACCAAAGGATACAATACTTATTATTTATTTATTTCATCGCCAACTAACTAAATGTGACATTAGAATATCCAATTTAAATATTATCTGAAATCGCATACTCTAAATTGAAGGATGTTGTTTGGAGCGGCTAAGTTTCTTTTGTTCTGCTTGTATTTTGTATTACACACATTTCTCTTGGAAAGAGATATTTGTTGTCGGCTTCGGTCCAGATATCCAAGCCACAAGCCACAAGCATGTTTATGACCCTCCATGCAGCATGGATCTGGTGTGTTGCACACTGAATGGTTGTGTTGTCACGTCATCTTAGTCGTCTGTTAGCTTATAAACATGCCCATTCAGCTAACTGCAACCAAATATTGTCTTTCTTTTTAAAAACCCCAATCTGAATATATAGATTTATCTAAAAACTTAAATTCCCTTCTTATTTACAAATTATTGGAATATTATTATTCAAATTCCAACTCAATATTCATATCCGGTTGACATTCAAATAAAAAATTTATTTTCTAAATTTCATTCATTTTTGGATATCAAAATATGGAAATATCCAAATTACAATCCGCTAAAATTAAATTTATAAACATTTCCTAGCTAATAGATTCGCATATCTGAATTTGCATCCCTTATTTAAATAAGTGAAATATATTTAAATAAAACTCCAAGTGTATTAAAGATGACACATGACTTTGCATTTTTTTAGGTTTGCGTTTCTTTTTATTTTTATTTTTAATATTATAAGACAATGGTCAAATTTTAATTTTGACCTCTAGTCTATGTTGGAACTTGAGATTCAATCTATATACTTTAATTTTCTACATAATTTAGTTACTCTACTTTTACAATGTTATTATTAGTCCAAATAGTTACTACTGTCAACTACTTGAATTAAAATGATGGTATCAATTTTTGTTAAGAACACTATTACAACAAAAAAAATTTAATTGTTACGATTTTGAATGAATTTTTTTAAAGGAAAAACTCTAATCAATATTTTCAACGTTTTTATTATTATATGATTATTAAGTGAATTTAAAAAAATATCAAAATATCACACCAAAAAATTTAATAGAAAATTTTTAATGGTGGTAATAAATGAACTTGAATTTTTAAATCCAAAAAGTAGAAGATTATATTCTTAAAAATAAGGATAATCTACAAAAATAGTCACTTTTGTTTGCCTCAAGTTACATTTTAGTCACTTATGTTTGAAATGCTACGTTTTAGTCACTTATGTTACTATTTTGTTACGAAGTGATCACTCTACCGTTAAATTCCGTTATATCTCTAATGGTAATCCTACGTGGCAGTCCAACTAGATTTTAGATGTCAACTTGGATTTCTAAATGGGATGAAAATAGATTTTGAATTAAAAATTTTAATTAATTAAAATTTTTAAACCTAAACCTTAACTAAAAAAACTGTTCTATCTCCTCTTTTTAATTTTTCTTCAGTCTCTTCTTTTTTTCAATGGTTTTTTTTTCATTTGATTGGAAAATCTATTATTAAGATCAAAATAATTGAAATCAAATTGACTGTTTCATAAAAATGGATTCAATGGAGGGTTCATGCATGTCTTCTTTGCATTCCTCTATCACTTTTATTCAATACTAAAAAACAAAAGGTTGGATTTTTTATTGTTCAATGAAAACCCTAAATTAAAATTCTTAATATGAATATTAACAACTAAAAGAATTTCAGATCAGAAAAAAAGGATACCCACAAAGGGATTGTGAACAAACAAACCAATTCAGATCAGAAAAAATCGGATTGAGAAACCAATTATTCAAGAACGTGAAGAATTGGAAAATACAATGATTACGAACAAAAACGACTATCTTCTTATTGGTCGACAACCACTTCATTTTAAGTTTTAGAACATAAATTTGTCGGTGAAGAAGACATATATGGACCCTCCATTGAATCCTCTTTTGTTTTTGTATGTAAATAAAAATTTTTGGTGCTAACAGCTTTTTTAATCAATTGAAAAAGAAAACTAAAAAAAAGGGTAGATGAACAGTTTTTAACTAAGATTTAGGATTCAAAATTTTTAATTAATTAAATTTATTTAATAAAAAATCTATTCTTATCCCACTAGGAAATCCAAGTTGGCACGTAAAATTTAGTTGGACTGCTACGTAGGATTACCGTTAGGGAGATAACAGAACTTAACGGAAGAGTGATCAGTTCGTAGCAAAATAATCACATAAGTGACTAAAACGTAACATTTCAAATATAAGTGACTAAAATGTAACCTAAGGCAAACAAAAGTGACTATTTTTATAGTTTATCCTAAAAATAATAATACAATAACTAAATTTCAAATGTAGTTATAGCATATTTTATTTTTCAAAATTTTACTCTCAGACAAATTATAAACCCAAGGACAAAAACCATACTAATAACTCTTTAATTTCTTGACAAGCTTTAGTGTTAATGGGGATTGTAGGAATACATGGACAACCTTGGGCCTCGTGCGCCATGCACACCTCCATCTACATCTAACCTTTAGTGCTTGACATTCAACCAAGGCCGACCCATCTAGCTCTCCTGCTCTACCCTGCCTTCCACCACCTTCACCTTCACCTTCACCTTCACCTTCACGTGCAAGGACACCAACTTCCTCCAAGGTTCATGGCCTAGCTGAACTTTTAAAATACCTGTGTTCAGTTTCCAAACACAGAAAACATTCCCCTGATATTTTGACACAAGGCTACGAGCACCGCGATGACTCCACCACCATGAGTGGTTCACCATCTTATGGTGGTAGAGCGATATAGATTTTATTTCAACAATGAAAATAGAGCAAGATGATAATTATTTGCTCTTCTTACTATATAAAATTATCATTTTATATATAACTATTAAAAACATGCAAAAATGTGCTATAAAAAAAACTTAAATTCTTTTGCTTTTTTTATTGAATTTTTTAAAAAGTAAATTCCATCTTAAAAAATTTATGTTTAATTATTTATAATATTTTTAAAATTAAAAATATTATAAATAATTAAAAAAATTTAATTGAGACAAAGTCTAGTAAGTATAAATATATCCAACATCTATAAAAATAATAATTTTTAATATTATATATAGTGGCACGTAAACAATTATGGGATCAATTCACAAAAAAAAAAAATTGCTTAAATTATATAATTGATGCATTAATCCTGCAAAATATTTGAAAATGATCTTATAAAAGATATGTTATCAAATCTTTTTAACAATAATTATTTTATTTAAAAGAAATTATGTATATAAAAATAAATGAATCTCTTTCCACCTACTAAAATCCAAAACTCTTTTTCTATTTTATTTCAACAATCGTTACTTTTCTTTCAAATTTCTTTTATTCTTAAACACTTTCATTAAAATTTTTACAAGATAAGTATTCAATCTGTCGATGCTTTCAAGTGGGTCTCTCAAATATAGTAACAACTCTTCTTTTCTTTCCAAATTTTATTGATTAATCTCTAGAAAATTAGTATTATAGTTTTTCTTGTGATAGATTAGGAGTTTTATGCAAAATATAGTTTTTTTATTTATTGAATGATGTTGAGATATTGATTTTGTATGAGATTCCTAACATCAGGATTGGATAAAAGTTTTTAGAGGTGGGTTAATACAAATCCTTAAAGAAATTAGGATTGATTGCATTTATAATTTTGAATTTCTTGAATATTGATTAGAAATTTAAGCATTGTTATCCCTATGTGATTATAATAAATCTTGTGTTTGAAAAATTTCCTAACTTCATCTTTGATTAAACATTTAAGATAAAGTGAGATGAATGATGTAACTTAAATTCCATCTATAAAACGATAATAAATTTTGCAACATCGATTTTGGGTTGCTTCATCCCCATTCTTAAAGCTAAGCACGTCGCTTATAGATGGAGGACCAACACTCACATCTCTAAAGGTTTACACGTTAAATAAGTTAAATCAAGGCTCAGGTTATCTTGTAGAGGTAAAGGAAATAAGGGAGATTGCCTATGAGGTTAAATCCTCTCTCACACACAAAAAGATTTAAAATTTTAAATTATATAGAAATATTACAACTAACATAAAAAGTTCTTGATTTTGGATTTTTTTTTTTTTTGTATCTTTAATACAATCAATTCCCTCTATAACAATTGTCTTCATTATATCATATAAGTTTATTGTAGAACCAATTTTTATATTTTATTTTTACCATTTATATCAGTTTTTCATTTATAAAACACTATTTATTAATTTAGTTTAGTTATCTATAGTAACTACTAGTCTCAAATTTTAGTAAAACTAGGAATATTTTCAAGACATTAAAAAATTAAAACATAAAATTCTCAAAAAATATAAAATATAAAATAATTCGTTAACGGAAAAATGGTAAAGGATAAAAGGGAAAAAGTTTGGTCTCTCCGTTCAAAATGATTAAATTAAAGTTATGTTTGATAGATTAAAAAATTATGTGCTGAAAAAATTAAAAAGAATTGAAAAAACAAGTTATAAAATTTGTTAGGTATATATATTTTAAAGATGTGAATAGGTTGCCATTAATAAAAAGGAAAAGGGACAATGTGCATGAGTGCCAAGTGTCCTAATTTGTCATTCACCATTAAACTGTCTGTATCAATTGTCAAGAAAAATAAAAAGAAAACCTAAATACACTCATACATTAGAAACCAAAAGTCGAAATAAAATCCCCTTGTCCCTTTCCTAAAATCTGAAGAAAACCTCATACGAACCCAATTCTCAGACAACCTACCCTTTGTTCAACTTCCATTGTTATCATTTTTTCATCAGATTTGAACCAAAGGAGTCCACAATGGAGTATGTAGGCCCTAAATTTTGCCCGGGCCCATTTTTTACACAACACCCAAAACAAATCAAAAACAAAATAAAATTAACCCATTTTTTTAAGCTAAAAAAAATAATAAGTAAATAATCCAATCCAAAAGCTTAACCCTAGCCCACAAACCCCAAAACATTTTCAGCAAAACCTTAGCCACCCTTGCCTCCAACTGCCGCCGCACCTTCCTCCCACGAACTGTCCACGTTCACCACGCCTCCATGTCTCCATCACACCCACGTTTGCCCATAATCTCGTTTTGTACCTGTAAAAATAGGCTATAAAAGCCAAAGATTGTAACAAGTTTTTTTTTTCTTTTTGGGGATTTTTAAATACAAAAGGAAATAGATTCAAATATTCAAAAATCAACAACAGTACCTCAAAGCAGAATCGAAAGAAAAACTGATTTAGGAAGTAACAGAGGGTATTTCTTCTTTTTTTATTTATTTTATTATTTCGTTTTTATTTTTATTTTTTTTCTTATTTTTCTTTCCCGATTTTTATTTATATAGATATATATGTGTTTATAAAATAAAAGCAAAAAAAAAAAAAACTAACCTTTTTTGAATTCCGGCCACCGTCCAGCGGCCGGCGTTCGGCGGTGGACGGTGGCCGGAATACGGTCCGATGGCCGGAGGGAAGAGAGAGTTGAGAGAGTTTGAAGGCTCTCTCATGCTTTTTTTTTGTGAAAATGAAGAGAAATGTGTTTTTTGAAGAGTTTTTTTTTCTTATATAGTAACACCAAAACGACGTCGTTTTGGTGTTCAAATTTTGACGCCAAAACGGCGTCGTTTTGAGCCGAACGGGTCGACCCGACCCGCATATGCAGGATCCGCGTGTTTTCTTTTGGAAGGACGAATTGCGATTTTAGTCCTTCCGCTTTGTTGATAGTTTAAAATTAGTTTTTTTTTCCTTTTAAATTTGGCCTTGTGATTTTGTCTTGGTTCCAATTTAGTCCATCCTAATATTGGGTGTTTTTGTGGGATGGGAGATTTGTTCCCTTAGTCCCTTTATGTTACTTACGCATCACAATTGGGTCTATTTCCTTTATTATTTTTTTCTAATTTGGCCTCCATTTTTTTTTTAAAATTCAATTAGATCCATTTTTGTTTTTTTCATTTATTTTCAAATTGATTGTTTTTGATAATTATATTACAATTTTATTTATTATTATTACTATATTTATTACTATATTTATTTATTATATTTTTATATTTGTTCGTACTTTCTTTTTACTAATATTATTAATCAATTCTTTATTATATTATATTTTTTTAGTTATCACTATTATTAATTAAATAATTTTTGTTATTAGCTTTGATATTTTTTTATACGCATATTATCATTACACTTTTTTTATTATCTTACTATTAAACTAATTAATTTAAGTTTGGTTTCATATTATTATATTAATTATTAATATTATATATATATATATATATATTATATTATTATTAAAGGTTAATTATTTTAAATATTATAATTCTTTTACTTATTATTACATTTATTATATTATATCTGTTATTTCTTTTAAAATTATCAAATTGTTTTTATATACTATATTATTATTTTATTTTAGTATAGTTATTATTTTAATTTTTACTTTTATCATTATATTTAATATTATCATTAATATATGTTATTAAATCATTATGTTCTTTATTTTATTATTAATATTATTATTGCTATATTTTATCATATTGTTATATTTTTATCATTATTGTTGCTATTGCTAATTTTCTTTATATTTATTTTTTTTACCTTTTTTTTATATACTTATATTGATTGAATTAGTGATTGTATTATTATTATTATGTTGCATATCATTTTTTCCCCCTTCCAAATTTAAATCGTTTTAATTCTTTTTATTTCACAATGTATTCAAAAACCGTTTTTAAATAAAGGCAAATTTTTTTTATACTTAGTCGTTTCAAAGAAACGGGCCCTACCGTATTGGGTTCGTTTTTTTATTCGATTTAAGTATTTTATTCAATACTTTATTCCCAAACAATTTTTAATAAAGGCAATTTTCTATACTTAATCGTTTTAAAAAAAAGGTGCCCTACCGTATTGGGTTTCATTTTTTATTCGATTTAAGTATTCGAATATCCTTCTTAATTGATTTATTCTCCAAATTTTCTCTTAAACAAAGGTAATTTTCGATATTTGGAAGTTCGAAAAATTGTGCCCTACCGTATTGGGTTTCGGTTTTTGTTCGATCCAAGTATTCGAATATTTTTCTTATCGGATTTTTTTTCAAAGTTTTGGGAAAGTGGAGGCAATGTTCTATATTTAAAAAAATCAAAAAATCATGCCCTACCGCATTGGGTTGTGGTTTTACGTTTGTTTTAAATATCCAAATATCCTTTTTAAATAAAGTGCACGTTTTTTAAAATAAAGACAAGCTCATAATCGAGGGTCAAAAAACGTTGTGTCCTACCGTATTGGTCGTGACGCTTTACCTTGAAGTGAGATGGTCTTTGATTCATGATTAATCTACTCAAATGTTTCAAAAAAGAGGATTGTGTTTTAAAACCTTTTCAAATCTTCAATTTTCGACATTAAGCCATAAATTAATCAATAATGTACCAATTTTGGGCGTATTGAGGGTGCTAGTCCTTCCTCATACGTAACTGACTCCCGAGCCTATTTTCTCAAAATTCGTAGACCAAAATGTTTTATAAGGTGGCCCAATCACACCACAAAAAAGATTGGTGGTGACTCTGAATTTTTGTTTTCAAAAGTCGATTCCCCGTTTTTCAAAAAAACGGTTTCGACAGAGTACTTCGTAAAAAAAATATCGTCAGAGTCCCGTAATTTTTGCTTCAATCCAACCCCTTGGTTCTATCTACTACTTTCCTTCCTCTGACATCGTATGCGTCGACTTGTTCGCCTTTCGACCGACAAAATAGCAGGTAAAATTTTCAAACCTTTGTACCCTTTCCTTTATTTCTTGTATAATCGTCGCGATGCATGATTTACCTTTGTATTTGATTGGATTTTTTTATGATGGTCAAGGAATCCCCTTCTATTGCCAGGTTGCGAAACCCTAGATCTTCGGCCACTAACACTACTTGAAGACAAGCAATCGCCTCCTCTGTAGTTGCATCGGCTACAAAACGATTCTGGTAAGTGCAGGTAGCCAAAATAAACCCTTCATAGTCTCAAAATATAATTCCCGTTACTGAAACTAGTGAATTTTTATTATGCGCTACATCAAAATTGCCTTTAACCTCGTTCGTTCTCGGCGGTTTCCAATTAAAATTCTATTGATGTATATTTGTTGAAACTCTCGATCCAATAAGATTACTTTCTGCTTGGAATGCCTTGATAAATGTGACAATTTCTGCTGTGTTTTGTTTTTCACCCTGGTGATAGGCTTTGTTTCTCCAATACCATACTGCCCATAATATTATTGCTCGTCGTATACATTGTTCTTCATCCATGCTATTGAATAGATTGGCTACCATGTTTTCCATTGTTGTCCTTAGGGGCAGGCGGAGCACTCAATCCCTACCCCTTGTAGGGTACTTTTGACTATTGCACAATCCCAAAAAATTTAACTAATTGATTCCTCCTCAGACTGACAAAGTGGACAAATGTTCACAGCACACAGCTTCCTTGACTGGAGATTGTTCAAAGTAGGGACATTATTATGTATTATTCTCCATAATGTTATTTTTACCTTACTCGCAATGCGCAAGTTCCATAATCTATTATAGAAGCTTTGTAGGTTTGCTGGTTGTAATAATTCTTCCCTTTGTGTTGCGATTTCTGAAGGCAACCATTTGTAACTGCTTTTAGCAGAATAAACCCCTGTATTATTCCCTTTCCATATCCTGATATCCTCTATGTCAACTCCAGCAATTGGAATAGTTTGAATTCTGTTTGCTTACTCCTCATCAAAGATTTCCTTTAGGACATCTGTTCTCTAAGTACGTTGCTCAAAATTAATTAAATCTACTACTACCGTATAGTTGATATAAATGTTCTGGCTCACTATTCTTCTTTATGCAGGTCCGGGGAGGCAAGCTTTATTCTATATGTTAATTGTTTTGCCATTCCCCACTCCACCCCAATCATGCCTCCAACGGCCATCGCACACACCATATGCTTCTCTAAGTAAAGGAAGGATGAAATCCTAAACTTGCACTAAAAAAATCACAATTTGGATAATATTTTTCTTTCATAACACGAGCAAGTAAACAATCTAGATATAAAATTAATTTCCAACCCTGTTTTGCAAGTAACAATATATTAAACTTTTTCAAATCTCGGAATCCTAACCTTCTTTGCAATTTTGGTTTGCACGCCTCATTCCAATCGTACCAATGTATCTCTTTCTTGTTTTCGAGTTTCTCCACTAAAATTTGCTAATAATATTTTCTAATTCACGACATAGGCTAATAGGTAATAAGAAAAACTACATCGTATAAATTAGTATAGCTTGTAATATTAATTTGATAAAAACTTATTTCACTCCAAGTGAAAGCTGCCTAATACTCCAGTTTTCTATACGTTTTGAAAACCTGTCTTTAAAATTAGCAAATGTTTCCTTTTTCTATCTTCCTATCAAGATTGGAAGGGCCAAATATTTTTCTGGGTTATTCGATATTCTAACACCAATGAGCGTTCCAATCTGAACCTTACAATTGTTTTGCACATTGTTACTAAAATAAATTAGTGCCTTCATAGCATTCGCTCTCTCCAAACTTGCTTCCCCAAAAAAGATGCTATCATCTGCAAAAAATAGGTGGGCTACAGATAGGTTACTTCTTCCTACTCGTACTCCTTTGATAATCACTTAATTCTTAGCCATTCTTAGTAGTGATGCAAAGCCTTCTGCACAGAACAAAAAAAGGTAAGGACATAGTGGGTCTCTTTGTCTCAAACCTCTTGTTGGTTTGAACTTTTCTCCTAGTAACCCATTAAATAATATTGTATATTCCACTATTCGTACGCATTGCATTACAAGATTCAGCCATTCTTCACAAAAACCCATCTGCCACATTACTTGTTCAATAAAATTTCATTCCATCTTATTGTACGCCTTGCTCAAGTCCAATTTTAGCGTAAATTGTCCTCGTCCTCCTCCTTCTGTTTCAGGGATTGTGAAATCTCATATGCAATAAGTGCATTATCTATAATCTGTCTCCCTGGGACAAATGTCGCTTGTGCTTCGTCAATGCAGATATTTAGAATTGATTTGAATCTGTTTACCATACCTTTAGAAATGATTTTGTACACTACATTGCAAAGACTAATTGGTCTGAACTGAGTCATGCAATTTGGATTATCAACCTTTGGGATGAAAACTATACTGGCGTTATTTATGTCTCGAATTTCTTTCTTTCTGTCTAAGATGTCTGAACAGTACTTGGAAACTTCCTCACCCACAATCTGCCAATATTTTTGGTAAAATACTGCAGGAAATCCATACGTGCTTGATGCTTTTACTGGGCCATGTGCATTACTGTTGTTGCTATTTCCTCCATGCTAAATTCATCAATCAACACCTTATTCATATGTTCATGAATGCATCTTGTAATTCCTGATAAAACACTATCATTGTTCCACCTGTTTGTTGCTAAAAATAACACTTTGAAATAATCTGTTGCCACCTTTAACTTAGCTTCTTCATCTACAACCCATTCTTCATTCGGTCCTTTTATTTTTTTCACATTGTTTATTTTTTCCCGTTGGTTCACAAAATTGTGAAAGAAAGAGGTATTACAATCCTCGAATTTGGGCCAGTTTACTCTTGCTCTTTGTTCACAATAGAGTTCTTCTTTGGCAGCTTTTAGATTAAGGACCAGTTTGACTTCCTTAATTTCTACTAACGCCTTATCATCTAGATCATTTAAATTTAGTCCAGATAATTTCCTTTCAAGTGATATTACCTCCTTTCCTTTGCTCAAAATGAAACTTCCCATCTCCTCATTGAGGCCATCTCTTAACTTTCGAAACTTCATAGGTACGTCCTCCCTATTTTCCTTCCAAAATTCCTTGATACGTTGTTCACATATGTCTTCTAGTATCCAATTCACATTAAATTTGAATTCTCCTTTATTTCGGTTCAAAGATTGACAACTATTAATCCCCAAATCAGCCAAGACCGGTGTAACACCCCTTACCCGTGTTCGACACCAGAACAAGGTACGAGGCATTACCGGAACAAAATACATACAGTCGAACTAAACTGAGACATAAAAATTACATCCAAATTTAAAACTTTTCAATTTTCATTACACACTCATTCAACTCAATCATGCATCTCATAAATTGGATTATCATAACATATAACTTGACTAATATTAGCCAACATCGATGGCCTTATACAAAATGAGCTATCAAATATTAAAGGCCAACATTTTAGGCCAAATCAATTATGACAAATAACAAAATAACCAAGTCCTCTATACATGCCATAATTCTAAATATTGATTTCAAAATACCAAAAGATTGATGATAGTGTGGATGGATCTCCGACTATCTCCGTATCCCGAGCTAGCTTGGTGACACTATAAAACAAGGGAAAAGAGAAGAGACTAAGCATATAGGTATGTAAATAATAAACACATAGATCTACCATTTACTCAAGTTCAAAACAAGTTGTCTATTCGAGTCACAGTCACTAAATTATTTATATCTGGAGCTACGGAACTCCAAATTAAGATCTGCTAATTTTTCCTGAAACTAGACTCACATATCTTCATACCATAAAATTTTTATAATTTTTGGTTTAGCCAATAAGTACAGTTTATTCTTAAAAGTCTCCCATGTTCCACTATCTAATAGTCCCGACCCCTCTTCACTAAAAATTAATTATCTCTTTGTACAGGATTTCGAATGATGTTCCTATTTGTTTCTCTTGAAAATAGACTTGTTAAGGATTTTAATCATATAAATTACAACCCATAATTATTTTTGTACAATTTTTAATGATTTTCCAAAGTCAGAACAGGGGATTCTAAAATCAATCTGACTCTGTTCCACAAAAATTCAAATATCTCATAATATGAAATTCTTTTTCTTACATCGTTTCTTTTATGTGAAAATAGACTCAATAAGCTTTAATTTCATATCTTATTCAACCTCTAATTCGAATTCCATCATTTTTTGTGATTTTTCAAAGACATACAATTGCTGCTGTCCAAAACTGTTTTGTTGCTAATTTTATTCTTTCATAAATTTTCTTTGTATTAACTTCCATAATAACACTTACCCATATCAACCTTACCAAAGTTCGATCACATATCGAGCATATAGATCATAAGTTTACACACACATACCTGCACTTATTCATCACTTAGTCATATTTATTTCCTGCACTTATTCATCACTTACTCATATTCGTTTACACTTAGTCATATTTGTTTACACTTTGTCATTTCCTGTTGAACACATCGGAGTATTAATGGATACATTGGAATGTTTCACATAGTGCCACACTTGTAGGCCAAACTACTTCATTTCACAAGTTTCACATAGGCTCGTTCTCGAGCTAATCACATTTAGCATAATGCCATGGACTTATTTCACTTAGATGCCATGGTCTTATTTCACTTAGCACAATGCCATGGACTTATTTCACTTAGATGCCATGGACTTATTTCACTTAGATGCCATGGACTTATTTCACTTAGCACAATGCCATAGACTTATTTCACTTAGGTGCCATGGACTTGTTTCACTTAACACAATACCATTGACTTATTTCACTTAGGTGCTATGGATTTATTTCACTTAGCACAATGCCATGAACTTATTTCACTTAGATGCCATGGTCTTATTTCACTTAGATCCTCAGTGGCATGTCACTTGTATCCATTTATATTCCTAAGGTTCAACCGGGAAATTTCTCACTTATTGCCATTTTGTCGAATACATCAAATAGTCATTCAATATTCAGCCATATATCATAAAATATATCATAATATTAAAACGTAAATAAAATAATACATTATTTACATACAAACTTACCTCGGTGCAAAATATAATAATTTTGCAATTTAGTTTATAATCTTTTCATTTCCCCGATTAAGGTTGATTTCACATCTTTCTTGATCTATAAAAACATATTTGAATTATTCAATCCTCACATTATTCAAATCATCCCAAAAACATCATATGGAAAAATTACAATTTTGCCCCTAAAGTTTCACAAAATTATGATTTTGCCTCTAGATTCAAAAAATAATTTTTATTCAATTTCCTTACATTTTAGGCTTAGCCGAACCATTTTCATAACTATAGCAGTCCACAATTTATACTAAATCACACACTTACACACATTTTGTAACTTTTTACAAATTAGTCCTTTTATGCAATTTCATCAAAAATCACTTAGTAAAAGTTGTTTATCACACTCCAAACATTCATATTTTTCCATAAAATATCAAAATACATGAATGTCATCCACGGGTAAATTTTTAAACACAAACCCTAGCTCAAAATAATGGTGGAAATAGTTAAACTGAGCTACGAGGATCTCAAAAATGTAAAGAACATTAAAAACGGGGCTAGGATGTACTTACTATTGAGCTTGAAAGATGAAAAACCCTAGCTATGGTGTTCTCCCAAAGGTTCGGCAAAGGTTAAAGAAAGATGAACACAGTTTTGGCTTATTTTTCCCATTTAAATCTTTTATTAACCAAATGACCAAAATGCCCTTTTTAATCTTCATTAAAAACCTTTGGTATTTTATTCCTCCTTAGGTATTTTTGTCTAAACTAAAGTATAATAGTCTAATTACTATCTAAAGACGTCCACTTTAAAAACCCATTACAAACAAGTACCTTTATGAACTAGAATACACATTTTTCACCTATTGCAATTTAGTCCTAATTATCAAATTGAACACACAAACAATAAAATTTCGCAACGAAAATTTCACACAGTCATTCATTCACACAGTAAACATTAAAACTTAATCAAAATAAATTTTCTACTTCGAATTTGTGGATTCAAAACCACTATTTCGTTTAGGGCCTAAATCGGGCTGTTACAACTCTCCCCCCTTTAGGGATTTTCGTCCCCGAAAATCTTACTGGTAAAGAGGTTTGGTACTGTTTTCTCATGGCTTGCTCCGATTCCCACGTAGCCTCTTCCATTCCATGTTTTTTCCACAACACTTCTACTAAGGCTATACTTTTATTTCTTAATTGTTTAACTTCTCGAGCCAAAATCTTAATCGGTTCTTCATCATAAGTCATATCCGGTCTAACCTTAATCTTTATCGGAGAAATCACATGTGAAGGATCAGAATGATAGTGTCGCAACATCGACACATGAAACAAATTATGAATTCTTTCTAACTCTACCAGTAAAGCTAATCGTACGCCACTAGTTCAATACTTTCGATAACCTCATACGCCCCAATGAAACGCGGACTCAACTTGCCTTTTTGGCCAAATTTCAAAATCTTCATCCATAGGGATACTTTCAGAAACATTTTATCACCCATTTGAAATTTAATTTCTTTTCTTTTGAAATTCGTGTATGACTTTTTTCGATCTAAAGCAGCTTTCAGACAATCACAGATTACTTTCACTTTTTCCTCAGTTTCTCTAACTAAATCAACCATGAGAATCTGTTTCTCACCGAGCTCCAATACAAAGGAGTTTGACACTTGCGACCATACAATGTTTCGTACGGTGCCATCTGTATACTCGACTGATAACTGTTGTTGTAGGCAAATTCTACCAAAGGTTTGTATTTCTCCCAACTACTTTCGAATTTTAAAACACAACATCGGAGCATGTCTTCAAGAACTTGAATTACTCTTTCAGATTGACTGTCGGTTGTGGATGAAATGCAATGCTAAAATTCAATTTTGTATCCAAAGCTTTTTGCAACTTTTTTCGAAACCTAGAAGTGAACCTCGGATCTCTATCCGAAATAATAGACATAGGCACCCAGTGCAATCTCACAATTTTAGCAATATACAACTTAGCCAACCTATCAAGTGAGTAGTTGGTACGTACTGGTATAAAGTGAGCCGATTTCGTCAATCTATCAACCACAACCCAAACAGTATCTTTCTTTTTCGAAGTCAGAGGCAAACCTGTTACAAAATCCATCATGATTCTGTTCCATTTCCACTCGGGAACCATTACTGGCTGAAGTAAACCCAAAGGCACCTAATGTTCGGCTTTCACTTGTTGGCAAATCAAACACTTTGATACAAACTCAGAAATGTCTCTTTTCATACCCGACCACCAATATAATTTCTTCAAATCTTTATACATTTTTGTACTACCCAGATGAACTGACAAACAACCACTATATTCCTCATGTAAAATCTTCGGAATCAACTCAGCATCTTTCGGTACACATACTCGATCATGGAACATTAAGTAATCATCTGGTCTATTTCGAAAATCTGAATCACAACTCGATTCACACTGAGCTCTCTTGGCTTGCATCTCACTATCGTTCTTTTGAGCTTCACAAATCTGCTGAAGAAATAACGGTCTAGCCCCTCAACTCGGCCAAAATCAAACCATCATCAGACAAAGCCAAACTCGTACTCATAGCTCTCAGAGCAACCAAGGATTTTCTACTCAAGGCATCTGCGACTACATTTGCTTTTCCTAGATGATAATTGATCACCAACTCATAATCTTTTAGCAACTCGAGCCATCTTCGTTGTCGCAAATTCAAATCCTTTTGATTCATTAGATACTTCAAACTTTTATGATTAGTAAAGATTCGACATTTCTCAACATACAAATAATGACACCAAATCTTTAAAGCAAAAAAAATGGCAGCCAATTCCAAATCGTACGTAGGGTAATTCTTCTCATGCGATTTTAACTGTCTCGAGGCATAAGCTACCACTTTACCTTCTTACATCAACACACAACCAAGACCAGTTAATGACGCATCACTATAGATCACAAACTCTTTCCCTGACTCGGGTTGTACTAACACTGGTGCTTCTGTCAATCGCGCTTTCAACTTTTCAAAACTTTGTTGACACTTTTCAGTCCAATCGAACTTAACACTCTTTTGCAGCAACTTAGTCATAGGAGAGGCAATCATCGACAATCTCTCGACAAAGCGTCGATAATATTTGGCTAAGCTCAAAAATCTTCTAACTTCGGATACATTCTTTGGCGGTTTCCAACCAACAATCGTCGAAACTTTGCTCGGATCAACCCCTGTACCATCACCCAAAATTATATGTCCAAAAAATTTGACTTTATGAAGCTAAAATTCACTTTTACTGAATTTGGCAAACAATCTCTTTTCTCTCAAAATCTGTAATATCGTTCTCAAGTGTTCGGCATGCTCGGACTCATCTCGAGAATAAAATCAGAATGTCATCTATGAACACAACCACAAATTTATCCAAATATGGTCGAAAGATTCGGTTCATCAAATCTATAAAAATAGCCGGAGCATTAGTTAAACCGAAAGGCATCACAAGAAATTCATAGTGTCCATACCTCGTTCTGAAAGTGGTTTTTGGCACATTTGACTCTTTAACTCTTATCTGATAGTAACTGAATCTCAAATCGATTTTTGAAAATACTGTCGCCCTTTTCAACTAGTCGAACAAATCGTCAATTCTTGGCAACAGATACTTGTTCTTTATAGTTACCTTGTTGAGCTGTCAATAGTCAATATAAAGTCTCATAGATCCATCCTTTTTTCTTTACAAACAATACGAGAGCACCCCAGTGAGAGAAACTCGATCTCACAAACCCCTTATCTATTAACTCTTGCAACTAAGCTTTTAATTGTTTCAATTTAGTCGGAGCCATTCGATATGGAGTAATCGAGATCGGTGCAGTCCTAGGCAACGAATCAATGCCAAACTCTATCTCTTTGATCAGAGGCAACCTAGGCAATTCTTCTGGAAATACATTCGGGACTTCACAGGCTACCAGCACTGATTCGAGCTTCAACTCAGGCATCTCGGTATTCAATACATATGCAAGATAAGTTTCATACCCTTTCCTCATGTATCTCTGAGCAGACATGTGCGAAATCACCATAGGTAATTTATTTGATTTATCTGTTTCAACCCAAATAATCTCACCATTTTCACATTTCAACTCAAGGATTTTCTGTCTACAATTTACCTTGGCATCATGTAATGTCAACCAATCCATACCCAGAATAACATCAAACTCATCAAATGATAACAACATCAGATTAGCCGGAAAATAATGACATTGAATCATCAAAGGATAATTCTTGCAAACCTTATCTACTAACACATATTTGCTTAAGGGGTTTGACACTTCAATCACAAATTCAGTAAACTTAACAGGCAAACTCTTACTAGATACTAAATTCACACAAACATAGAAATGAGTAGATCCGGGGTCAATCAATGCAATAGTAGTAGTATCATAGAGAGAAAATGTACCAGTAATCACATCGGGAGATGATGCATCCTCTCGAGCACGTATGGCATAAGCTCTAGCAGGTGCTCTCGCTTCTAACCTCACAACTGAATCTTTCACTACACTTTTATTGCTAGCTCCACTTTCGATATTTCTTGGTGGTCTACTTCTGCTGGCAGTATTACCTTGTCTAAAGTTCTGAAATTTTTCTTCTTCAGCCTTCTCTAGGCAATCTTTAATATAGTGCTCTCGAGAATCATACTTGTAACAAGCTCGATTAATTGCCCAACACTCACCAGGATGCCATCTGTCACAATGTTGACATTCAAGTCTATTGGATCTAATATTACCCACACTCGCCATTGAAGTAGCTTGATTTTTAGGACCAGAATATGATCTCCCACGGTCTCGGTGTGAATATCCAACTGAAACAGTCAATCGAGGATTCATCTCTTTGGACTTCTTTGACTGAGATTGGAAGGACTTACTTATTGGCCTTTTTTTAGCATCTCGACCCTCAATCACTGCTTTTTTTTTTTCTTTGTTAAGTTCTTCGGCCTTACAAGCTCGATCAACCAACACAACAAATTCATTTAATTCTAAGATTCCAACTAACAGTCCGATGTCCTCATTCAGTCCATCTTCGAATCTCTTACACATAATGGCGTCGGTAGACACACATTCTTGGGAATACTTACTAAGTCTAATAAATTCACGTTCATATTCTGTCACAGACATTTTACCTTGTTTCAACTTGAGAAACTCTTTTCGTTTTTGATCAATGAACCGCTGGCTTATGTACTTTTTTTTGAATTCCTCTTGAAAGAAATCCCATGTAACCCTTCCTTTCGGAACCACGAATACCAGTGTCTTCCACCAATGATATGCTGAATCCCTTAGTAAAGATATAACACATTTCAAGCATTCTTTGGGGTACAAGAAAGTTCGTCAAATACCTGAATAGAATTCTCAAACCAAAACTTTACTTTCTCGGGATCATCATCTATATTAGCTCTAAACTCTTTAGCCCCTTGTTTTTGGATCTTATCAACCGGAGGCTTATTTAATCTTACCAAATCAACACCTTGAGGAGCTACGGGGACTGGTTGAGAAATAGGAGGGGGTGGAGGAGGTTGAGCATTCGAATTTGCTCGAACAAATTCTGTATACCAATTACTCATCATATGGAGAAAGGCTTCCCGAGCCCTATCTCCCTGACTACGTGTTTTAGATCTACTTTCAACTCTTGCGGTCCCTTGCGTGGGAGCCGGTGCATTACTCTCTACGTTATTAGCTACAGCTCGGTCGGGATCTATTTACTATATAAAAACACAATTTAAGTTTTTAGGAATCACCACACTATCACAATATATTTATGGCATGTATAGATAGACTTTCACACACATTATGCTAGTCCAAGAACCGACTAAACCATAGCTTTGATACCACTAAAATGTAACACCCCTTACCCGTGTTGGACACTAGAACAGGGTACGAGGCATTACCGGAACAAAACACATATAGTCGAACTAAACTGATACATAAAAATTATATCCAAAATTAAAACTTTTCAATTTTTATTACACACTCATTCAACCCAATCATGCATCTCATAAATTGCATCGTCATAACATATAACTTAACTAATATTAGCCAACATCAATGGCCTTATACAAAATGAGCTATTAAATATTAAAGGCCAACATTTTAGGCCAAATCAATTATGACATATAACAAAATAACCAAGTCCTCTATACATACCATAGTTCTAAATATTAATTTCAAAATACCAAAAGATTGATGATAGTGTGGATAGATCTCCGACTATCTCTGTATCTCAAGCGAGCTTGGTAACACTACAAAACAAGGGAAAAAAAGGGGAGTAAGCATATAGGTATGTAAATAATAAACAATTTATTAACATGATTTTATAAAGCCTCAAAATATATTTTCAAAATAATACAATCATAGCTACATATAGATCCACCATTTAGTCAAGTTTAAAATAAGTTGTCTATTCGAGTCATAGTCACTAAATTATTTATATCTGGAGCTACGAAACTTCAAATTAAGATCCGCTAATTTTTCTTGAAACTAGACTCACATATCTTCATACCATAAAATTTTCAGAATTTTTGGTTTAGCCAATAAGTACAGTTTATTCTTTAAATTCTTCCATGTTCCGCTATCCAACAGTCCAGACCCCTCTTCAATAAAAATTAATTACCTCCTTGTACAAGATTCGGATGATGTTCCCGTTTATTCTTCTTGAAAATAGACTCGTTAATGATTTTAAGCATATAAATTACAACCTATAATTATTTTTGTACAATTTTTAATGATTTTCCAAATTCAAAACAGGGGATTCCAAAATCAATCTGACCCTGTTCCACGAAAATTCAAATATATCATAATATGAAATTCTTTTTCTTACACCGTTTCTTTTATGTGAAAATATACTCAATAAGACTTAATTTCATATCTTATTCAACCTCTAATTTCATTTCCACCATTTTTGGTGATTTTTCAAAGTCATACAATTGCTGCTGTCCAAAACTATTTTATTGTTAATTTTACTCTTTCATAAATTTTCTTTGTATTAACTTTCATAGTAACACTTACCCATATGAACCTTACCAAAGTTTGATCACATATCGAGCATATTGCTCATAAGTTTACACACACATATCTGCACTTATTCATCACTTGGTCATATTCATTTACACTTAGTTATTTCCCGTTGAACACATTAGAGTATTAATAGATACATCGGAATGTTTCAAATAGTGCCACACTTGTAGCTAAAACTACTTTATTTCACAAGTTTTACATAGGCTCGTTTTCGAGCTAATCACATTTAGCACAATGCCATGGACTTATTTCACTTAGATGCCATGATTTTATTTCACTTAGCACAATGCCATGGACTTATTTCACTTAGATGTCATGGGCTTATTTCACTTAGCACAATGCCATAGACTTATTTCACTTAGATGCCATGGACTAGCTTCACTTAACACAATACCATGGACTTATTTCACTTAGGTGCCATGGATTTATTTTACTTAGCATAATGCCATGGACTTATTTCACGTAGATGCCATGGTCTTATTTCACTTAGATCCTTAGTGGAATGTCACTTGTATCCATTTATATTCCTAAGGTTCAACCGGAAAATTTCTCACTTATTGCCACTTTGTCGAATACATCAAATAGTCTTCAATATTCAGCCATACATCATAAAATATATCAAAATATTAAAACTTAAATAAAACGATGCATTATTTACATACAAACTTACCTTGGTGCAAAATATAGTAATTTTGTAATTTAGTCCACAATCTTTTGCTTTCCCCGATCAAGGTCGATTCCACGTCTTTCTTAATCTATAATAACACATTTGACTTATTCAATGCTCATATTATTCAAATCAGCCCAAAAACATCCTATGAAAAAAATTACAATTTTGCCCCTAAAGTTTCACAAAATTACAAATTTTCCCCTATACTCGAAAAATAATTTTTATTCAATTTCCTTGCATTTTAGGCCTAGCCGAACCATTTTCATAACTATAGCAGTCCACAATTTGCACTAAATCACACACTTACACACATTTTACAACTTTTTACAAACTAGTCCTTTTGTGCAATTTCATCAAAAATCACTTAGTAAAAGTTGTTTATCACACTCCAAAAATTCATATTCTTTCATAAAACATCAAAATACATGCATGTCATCCATGGGTAAATTTTTAAACACAAACCCTAGCTTAAAATAATGGTGGAAGTAGCTAAATCGAGCTACGAAGATTTCAAAAATGTAAAGAATATTAAAAACGGGGCTAGGATGTACTTACTATTAAGCTTGAAAGATGAAAAACCTTAGTTATGGTGTTCTCCCAAAGGTTCGGCCAAGGTTGAAGAAAGATGAACACAATTTTGGCTTATTTTTCCCATTTTTTTCTTTTATTAACCAAATGATCAAAATGCCCCTTATTAAAAACCTTTGGTATTTTATTTCTCCTTGGGTATTTTTGTCCAAACTAAAGTATAATAGTCTAATTACTATCTAAGGACCTCCACGTTAAAAACTCATTACAAACAAGTACCTTTATGAACTAGAACTTACATTTTTCACCTTTTGCAATTTAGTCCTAATTATCAAATTGAACACACAAATAATAAAATTTCACAACGAAAATTTCACATAGTCATTCATTCACACAGTAAACATTGAAACTTAATCGCAATAAATTTTTCTACTTCAAATTTGTGGTTTCAAAACTACTATTCCGTTTAGGCCTAAATCGGGTTGTTACAATCGGATAGTGATCTGATATGGCATGTGTAAGGTGTTTTAAAGAATACCTTGGAAAGCACTCCCACCAAGCTTGGTTCGCCACCCCTCTATCAATTTTTCATGAACATTATTTTTTGGCAACCGTCCTCTTTCCCACGTATACCATTTGCTAGAGAAACCTAAATCATTAAGATCATAATCTTCCCACACCTCTCTAAATCTAGCCATGTTTCTATCATTCCTCAATCGACTCTCTCTCTTCTCGGTGGAGAACATTATATCGTTGAAATCTCTCATGACAATCCATGATAGCCTTTGGTTAATTTTTGACCTTCTTTGAATGGGCCAAGTCTCATTCATTTTGTGCTCCTCTGGTACACTGTAAAAACATGTGAATCTCCACGATGCATTCCTTCTTTTTCCATAATTTCCACATCAATGTGGTTTGTTGAGAAGCTTTTCAACTGAACCATATATTCCTTTTTTTATCCTATCGACAAACCTCCTTTTGATCCATTTGCTCCAATATAAATTCCATTAATAAAACCATCTTCCTACAAAATTTTTCTATTCTTTTTTCACTCAATTTTGTTTATATTAAAAACAAAATTTGAGGCTGTACATACCTCACCTTGTTTTGGAGGCGATTAACTACTCGTAGATGCCCCAATCCACGAGCGTTCCAACTTAATATTTTCTTTGTGTCTGGTCTACACTCTTACTAGTGGTCGTCAATCTCTTTGTCGGTTGAATTAATGAACTTGAGTTTCCTCTTTGCCCACAATTTAATGCCTTGTTCTTTGCCCTTTTTTTTTTCCTTCATGAATTATGACTAGATTGTTTTCCAACAGAGATTCCCTTTGGCCCATTACCCAATCCCTTTGTGCAACTTCGTCATTGTTTGTGTCCCCTTTGATTTGAAGGTCTAGCTCCATTTAGATGGGGTTACTACCCCTTTGAGGACCATTTAGTATTCCTTCCCTAAACCACTTACTCCGAGCAAATAGCTCGGTCCTTGAAGGTGCTCTTAATGAGGAGTTCCAACCAAAAGAAACTTTTTTGATCCCGATGATCTTCCTAACCGGACAAAAACCTTCCTCATGCCCTAGTTTTTCACATAGAAAGCAAAATGAAGTAAGCCTTTCAGATCGAAAGTATGCATATCCTTCTCGCCTTTGTTCCAAAACTAGTTTTTTCTTTCTTTCCAAAGCTAATCTTACATCAATTTTTACCAGAAATCTCACGTACCTTCATTCTCCTCTTGAGATTAATGCATCATCATATTAGGCGAAGTGTCCTATAAAGTTCCCCAACTACTTTGCTAAACCTTTTGATATGATTTCGAAAGGAAAATTATGAACTTGAATCCAAAAATACACATGGTTTAGAGGGATTTGCTTAGGATCTTCTCCAACAACCAACTGATGAAAAATTATAAGGTGTCTGTTAAAAGACCACAACATTCCATCTATTACCCTCTTAATATCCACCTCATAGAAAAATCGAAAAAGATACATTTTTCCCTAAATTTGATATTATTACTCCCCCTAATAGATGCCACAGATCAGCCAAGGTTGTTTTGAAAGAAGGAAAGTGAATAACACAGTCAGTTAAAGCTTTTCCAACTAAGCATAGTTGATGCTCGTTCTCATCTTCAATCAAATTCTTTTCACACAGGATCGCTTCCTCCTCTTCATCCTCCAAATTGAGATTTTCAAGATCAGCCTCCTTTAATAATCGCCTTTTTGTCGATGATTCCTTGCTTCAATCGAAAACTTGTCAAAACCTTAAATTGCGCCACTATGAATGCCCATAAAAACAAAACATGAATAAAAAAAACGAAAGAGAGAAAAAAACAATGTGCCAAAACCTAGCAGACCAAATAACTAATTTTTTTTTTTTAAAAAAAAACCTTGTTTGGTATATACTTAAAATTAAATGCAAGATATAATTAAATTGTTTGATAAAATATAATATAATCTTAAATGAAATAAAATAAAATAAAAATATGTGAATTTATTTTCTATTAAGTGATAAGTAAGTCTTTATAATACTTTATAAAACAAGGCCTAACATGAAATTTCAAAATATTATTTCATTTTTCAATTATTATGATCTCTAAATTTTTTTTCTAAAATTATTAATTCAAATTAAAATATTCTTGTAAAATAAATATATAATAACCAATCGAGATCAAAAGTTACATTCAGATTTTAATTTTAATTATTAAATGTGAATAATCATTGAAAATGATTTGAATATATATGTTGGAATTAAAATATTCATATAAAATAAATAACTTATAACCAATCGTGACTTCAAAAAGTTATATTCAAATTTTAATTTTAATTATTGAATTTGAATAATCAAAAATAGTTTGAGTATCTAATAGTATATATCTCCAAAATATGCTTTTGAATTTTATTAATGATTGTGAATTTTAACAAGTAATAATAATTCTCAATGTCAAATATTTTTTTTCTCACAATAATATATATCTTTTATTCTAGGTTTTTTTTCTCTTCTATTATAATAATTAAACTTCAATATTTTATCAATTGTTTTATAATTATTATTTTTTAATTTAGCACTTAATTTAATTTATATTATATAGAGAAAAATTTTGTAACAAATAATTGTCTAAACATAATGTTATTTTTTAAAATAAAAGTTAGGATTATTTATTAATAAAATGACAACGTATCATACAAAGACATAGCTAGATTGCAAGTAAAATACCAAAGAAAATTCTAAACAAGAAAAAGATAACAGTTGCTATCTCCTACCCACAACCAAAGTAAAATTGAAAGAAACCCAGCCACCTCTGTTAAGCCCCTTCCTCGTAAATCAATGAAACCTTTGAAATGCCCAACTCTAGAGTAAGATAAACCCTATCGTCGCACTTGGCAACAGACGAGATAAAAGCCCACGTCTCCAACGATGGTTCACTCGGACCGAGCAACATATCCAATGAAACACCACCCTTGGCTCCCGGTCACACCGTTATCAATCGTCTAGATTTGAAATACCTGTCCCCTTCACATCATTATTGTGAAGAAATCACTTGTCCAATAGAGAATGACTTTGCATGCACCATATCGTTGATGGTGACGGGACCATCTTTGACCCACCAAGAGCCACACTTCTGGTGAAAGTCTTCTTTTTCCATAAGGTGAGCGACTCCGTTCCCAAGGCGACGAATATGCTGGAAATGATATGCTGTAAATTTGGAGACTAGCGATTTTGCTTTCCAAATTAAAATGTTGATGTCAGATCTATTAGTGGGGATAGACTTCGTCTTTGTAATTACAAGTAGAGAATCATCTTCGAATTCAACCCTAATCAGATAGCAGCACGTGATAATTTCTGATTTAATCTTATATTTTTCTCATAAAAATAAAAAAAACATTAATATATTAAATTTAACACAAATTTATAAAAGTTATAAAAAAATCATAAAACTTATAAAAATTATAAGAACTTATAATGTATTTAAAATATTTAAAAATTTCTATAAACTTATAAAAATTATAAAAAATTTATTTAATATAAATGTGGTAAAAACTTCTAAAAATATTTAAAAATTATAATAATTTATCCATAATTATAAAAATAATTTTAAAATTCATAGAATCTTATAAAAAAATTCAAAACAAGTTAATAAATTATAAAATATTAAAAATTATAAAAAAAAATCATTTGTTTCTTCCTCATTTTGAAATTTAAACTCCTAAAATCAAAATGAACACGTGATGTTAAACTAATCGTTGGATAATGAAATTTGGGTTTAAAAGGATCTGACCGTACCAAAAATACTTTATATCATACAATTCTTAGCAAATAATTTTGAACTTTTCGAGGTTCAAACTATTATATGTACTTAAAAAATTGGAGATAAAAAGTTTAAAAAAAAATTATCAATAAGAGGAAGAGGGTTGCGCTATTATCTTTTTATTTGTGAAAGATCCAAAATATTTTATTCAACATGAAAATAACTTTAATGATTTGACAATTATTTTTATTATCCAATAATTAGTTTGATGTCATGTATTTATTATGATTTTAGGGGTTTAAATGACTTTCCTTTTATAATTTTAATTTTTTTAAAATTTATATTATTTATAAGTTTTTATATATTTTTATAAAATTTTAAATATTTTAAAAATAATTTGTTAATTTTATATTTTTAATAATTCTATAATTTTTATGAGAAAAAATATAAGATTAAATCAAAAGTTGTGTCTCCATTTGATTGGTCACTCAATTAATTTTAATGATCAATGAGGTCAAAGAAGAAAACCGTTAATGTAGAGGCTTAAGGCACCAACTCACCCAAATACTTAAATATTAGTATAAATAATGATTTTATATATATATATATATATATATATATATATATATTAACCTAAAACCCCATAAATTTTAAAATTCAAAGGTTACCATTCCAACCAAAGTTGCATTTAGTTTTTATATAAACTTGTAATTAATATATTTTTTACATTCTTTTTACCCACATTGTGGGTGTACCATAATCTAGTTATAATAAAATCCCTTGTTGAGATTAATGTCATAAATTAACTCAATGTCAACTTAGTTAAGAAAATTACTTAAAAAATATTTTTAAAGAAATAAATAAATCTCATTCTAGTGGTACTATTTTTATATAAAATATTCAAATAAAACCACAAAAAATCACTACTTAAAAAATTTAATTGTCTAAAAATGGAACGATAAAAAAAATTATATAAAAACTTTACCACCTCCTCTATAATTCAATTATAAATAAATTTTTTTATAAAATTAATTTTAATATAAAAAATTTCATTCACCTACGACATAATCCTAGTACATATAATGTTTAACTATTAAACCAGTCACATAAATGCAACAAAAATTACACCACTTTCTTTCAATGATAAGAAACCGCATAAAGTCACATTGACATTGTTATTTCGTTTTACAATTTCATCAAATTTTCAAATCTTTAATGCTTTGTTTGTGATTAAGAATTTAAATTTTATTATTTATGTAACATAATTGAGATTTAAAAAGTATAAAAATATAAATTTATCAAATTAAAAAAATATTTTTAAAATTTCAAATTTGCTATTAGATAATTATAAATTTGAGAAATAATTATGAATACAATATTTTTAAATATTTTACTATTCAAATTATTCTATTTTTAATTCTAAATCCAAATTTTGAAAGTTAACTTCCCAATAATAATAAAAGTTTTTAAAAATTTTAGAATTTAGTTTCTATCCTTTTATTTTTAAGAATTTAATTTTTTTATTTTGTAGATTTAAAAATTTAAATGTAATTATTAACACTATTAAATTATTTTTGTTAAATTTAGATTAATTAAAAGGTCTTTTTTTTAGTTACATAGTTACCGAATAAGTTATTTTTTTAAAAATTACAACAAGAAAATTAATAAAAAAATTAACCCGCATTAATAATTAAACTTAAAATTAAAAAATTAAACTCATAAACATATATATATATATGAATATAAAAAATAAAATTTAAATTTCCAAAAATATTTTAACCTGATAATAAACGCACCGGGTAATAAGAAAGATAAAAAGTTGAATGTGAAAAACCAAACCAGTAGTTTCGCCAACTCAAAAACTAGGCTTTAACCCAAGGAATTCCCCAATACCGGTAAACTTGACACACCAAGGTGCATTTTAGCAGGATACCCTCAAAAGGAAATGAAATTACAAAATACCCCCAGAAACCACATAACCTGAACGTTAGAACCGGCCCTCTCCTTCCCTCACTCCCCAATATAAATTCAATATATCGCATGACGAAAACTCTCTCAACGCGTTCCCGGCGATTAGCATAGCAAAGAAAAAACCTACCCGCTACGACAAAAATTAACTCCTTCAAAGCCAAAAAGATTTAAGGAAATCCATCGGGAATTCTTGGTATTAAACTTTGAGCTCGCTCTGTGATGCGATCAATGGTGTTTTCCGGTGAGAGAGGGATGGCGATGGGACCCGAGAGATCAAAACCTCTTCACAATTTCAACCTTCCTTGTTTGAAGTGGGGCAATCGGAGATATCTCAGGTGTATGAAACTTGACGATGCTTCCACCGCCACCGACTCTTCCACCGCCTCCCCTGCTGATCACAACCAGCATTGTCGTCGCCGTGTCCTTCAAAGACGCCGATCTCCCCCCTCTAAGTTTGACAGTTTGATGGTTGGTGGAATGCGGCGGCGCGAATCGGAGTCATCTCCCAGCAGCAAAAACACCGATTACGCTAGGGAGCAGCGGTTGAGGATATCTAAGGGGGAGGCGGCGGCGGGGATCGAGGCAGTTAGGGAGAAGATCATTAAGGATCTTAAAACGGCGGCGGATGAGATCAAAGATGCAATTTTTAGAGACGAAGTGTCCGACGACGATGACGTGGACGACGACGAGGAGGAATTTGAAGAGCCTAAACATAAGCACAAACTTAAAGATAAAGAGAGGGAGGAATCGCCTGCGATAGAGGTGGAGGCGAGGCCGTGGAATCTGAGGACAAGGCGTGCCGCGTGTAAGGCTCCGGTTGACGGAGAAGTAACTAACAACAATTACAGTTCTCCGATGAGGAATGAGGTGTTTCAGTCATCCAGAGTAAGAGACAAGGGACCACCGGCGGCATCGGCGGCGGCCTCCGACAAGAAAAGGCCACGACCAAAATTTTCGGTGCCGCTATCGAAGAAAGAGATCGAGGAGGATTTCATGGCGATGGCCGGGCATCGCCCTCCGAGAAGGCCAAAGAAACGGGCACGCAATGTTCAGAAGCAATTGGATGTAAGTTTCGTTTTATTTTTTTATTTTTTACTTTTTTTCCGATTGTTTTTGGTGTTTTTCATTATTTATTTATTTATTTGTTGGTTGGTTATTGGTTTTGGTTACAGTACTTGTTTCCTGGATTGTGGCTGACGGAGGTAACGGCGGATGCCTACAAGGTTCCGGAGTTGGCTGAAAACGGCAAGGTAAAATCTCTTTTATAGTATGTGTATATATATATATATATATCCTAATTTTAATCCGTCTTTTTTAAATTTTAACAAAAAAGAAGCCAACTACCAAGAAAATACGAATTAAAAAAAAAAAAAAATTCCACCTTTCTTCTCCTCTCTGTTTGTGATCATCTTCCGGGAACCAAACAAATAAAGAAAGAAAAGGGTCTAATGTAAGATCTCCGCATTGTGATTGAATCGAGATTTGACATGTTGCTATTTGACTTTCTGCAGAGGTAGTAAAGGAGGAGTTTCAACTTGCAACAAGCTCGATTGGAGGCTTCTGTTTACCGACTGATGGTAATTTTGTGACCGTAATTAGTCGTCTCGTATACAGTGGTACCAGACCTTTGTGAATTTAGGAATTTCACAAAAACAAAGTTGAATTTGCCTTTTTATCTTTCTGGTGTAGGTTCAGTTGCTTTAAAGAAAATGCTAATTTTTGTTTTAATATGCTCTTCATTCATTTTATTTCTTTATCTCAAGCTGAATAATCTTGTACAAAGTAAGGTGACAAGTACATCTGTGTTTTCTTTTTAATAGAAGAGAATGGTTCTTCTGATTACAATTGTTGAATGGTCTTTTTGATTCTGTTGAGTGCACCAATTAAAATCCTGCTACGTACAGTTAATAAACCAAAACGTTTAACAACTGCAGTTGTGTTGGTACGAATGAGGAACAAATGATAGTATATCTGCAGATGCTGTAGCTTTATCTGAATTGAACTTGCATTCTTGTTATTTGCATCATAGCTAATTCTTTTGGTTATGCTTGTTTGGATTTCTAAAGCTAATTGAACTCGAGAGTGTGCATAACTTGGATTCTTATGCACCTAATTCAAAAACTGATATTTAAAACAGGTTTTCAACTTGCAGACTACTTGGTTAAGCGTTATTTTGGATTTGCTAAAGCTAAATGGAAAACATTGAACTGTGTTGTTTGGCCATTCATTGGCATTGGTAGCTATCACTGACTTCCAGCATTGAGAAAAGCTACTTTTAATCCTTGGGTTGTTCATCCTTGGTAATTGCATTTGTGTTTGGTAATGAAATAACATACGAGTGTATTCATTGGTGTCTCTCACAATAATGCCTGTTAAGACACAAGGAGCTTTTTGAAACCCTCGCTCCCACCCACCTAAACGATGTATTGTTGTTGGATTAAAAGCAGTAGTGTAACAGAGAAGATCACTAGATATAAGATTTTGGCACGGGGTTGCTGAGGCAGAGATGCAAGGGAGCCCGCAGTCCCTCTGATTCAACAAAACCAGCCAAATTTGACCACGGAAACGTGTCTGTAGGAGGCCCCAACTCCCTTCGCATTTGCAGGTCTTGTATCTTTATTCCGGATGAGGAGGATTTTGTATAGTCGCAGGCCTTGATCGCTTATGTCTATAGAATGTCCGCGAGGAATAAGGTCCTCTTGGCTCTTTCTTTGGTTCCTTTATCATCTTAAAAATCACGTCAAATTGGATGATTTTTGTTCTTATTTTTATCTTTTATTTTTTTATAATTGATAAAGAAAACAGAATTATTTGGATCGAATTTAAATTCTAATACTTACAGCATAATGCTCTTATCATTGAATAAAAGATTGTAGGCTTTTGTTTTTATTATTAATAAATAAAAATAAAAATAAGAAATGTAATAATGTGCAATACAAACAATCTAGGATGTAACAGAGAAGTTGGGGGTTGGGTAGAGGCATCATTGTTTGACCTTTTTTTCATATAATTATTAAGGGAAAAAAATAGTAGTTTGAGGAAGTATGACTAAACCACTGTAATTTGATAAAGGAGAAGTACTGCATGAGCTGCTAATTTGGAAGTAGTAAAAAATGTCAAAAAATTTGTTTTGATCTTATGATTAAGATAGTATTGAGTTTGGGGTCGCCTGATCCAACGAATGTGATTTGAAAGGACAAAAAAGGTTCTTTGGATTTCAATGCATTGAATCCAGAAACCTTATAGGTTTAGGAGCCGGGGCAGGCGTGTGCTCTCTCTCTCTCTCTCTGTCAGCTCCAGATCTGTGTTTGGGGGAACTTCACTCCTTTTTGGTTTAAATATTCATTTGGTCCTGTACCTGTACCAACATTTTGTGTTTTTTTTTTCTTTTCTTTTATCTAGTTAAATCAGCGGTGACATGTGTTATTATTTAAAAAAATTTTAAGAATTAATTAATTTAAAACTAATAATATATATACTTAATATCTATGAAACTAGAATAAAAAAATTAAATAAGATTATGAATATAGATAAAATTTAGGATAAAAATATTAAATATACTTCAATTACTTTTTAATTAGTATTGTCAAAATTTTATAGTAAGTTAAAATGTCATCATGTTAGTTAACATTATTTAATATATTATAAAAATGTCAAAATGTTATCATATTAGTGAAAGAAAAATTCAACATTAAAAATATAGTTATAAAAGATTTATTTAACCATAAAACATAGTGTGATAGTTATTTAACTCAACTCTTAATCATATAATCGAGGATTTGATCCTAAGTACATTTTTTAACTAATTATTTATCTCTTTGAAGAGTCTTTTTAATTATACATGATAACAATGCTAAAGAAATCATAATTAATATTAAAATTTACCAAACAAATTAAAATAAAACTTTGGTTACAATGATAATTTTTTTAATTGTTTGTAGGGTTTCAATAGCAACTTTTTATTTTTTTCAATTAAAAAAATTATAAGTATAATCCTAATAATATAACTTATTCAAATATGTAAAGTTATAGTAATAATTTTTTTAGTATTAAATTTACTCAATACAACAGTTCAATCAGTCACTTAAATAAAATTATAGATGTAAAAAAAAATTAAAATCATAATAAAAAATCAGTATTATATTAAAAGTTAAAAAAATTAAATAATAAAGTCCGAACTACATTATTTTTCTTTCCTGTCATCATCAACCATCTCAAATTTTCTCGTTACCAAACAAAGGACAAGGCATGAAATTTGCTAAAACTTCACCATGGTTAATGGGATTCGTCTGCAATTTTCTGACGGGGTTTTTTAAGATTTTGGTTTCAACGGCTTGTTCTTGCTTTCGACTAAAGTTGAAGTAATCTTCAACAAAAGAGTGGTGGGTTGAGGGCTTAGATTCTTCAAGTCAACTGTAATCGTTATTTAAAGACGATTTTGCATATATTTGAAGGAAAAAGAGAGGGTTAATAAGAAAACCGAAGAAATCAATGGTGCAAAAATCAGTGGCCTATTTTGTATTTTAAAGAAGATTCTGTAGACAATTTCAAATAAACCCAGTAGTTTCTAAATAAGTCCACAAAATATAAATGTATATTGTAATCTAATTTAACTTCAACGAGAGGGAAACACAACAAGAGGAGAGAACGGAGAAGAAGAGCTATGGCTGCAAAGATATACTTTGGCCTTGGAGCTCAAGGCAACTATAAGCTCCTTAAACAACGCAACAAGAAGGAAGTCTTGGAAGCTTCTTGTTCAGAGGCTTGTTGGGTCATTGAAGACGATGGTACCACTTATCTCGCTTCTCCATAACTTTAGCTTTTTCTTCTTTTTTCCAAGACTAGATATACATGCACGCCTTGTTTTGGTGTTAATTTTAGATTCTTGATGGTTGTTCTGAAAAGGGTTTTGCTTGATTATCGGTCTGTCATGTTTTTATGTGTGATCATCTTGTTTTTACTTTGGCTTCATCTGGATTGAAGAAGGGAATAATTAATGGGGAAAGTTTTATTTGCTGCTTTTAACTTTTTGATTTCTTTTGTGCTAAATCAGATTATATGCATAAAGTTGGAATAAGGTTGTCGATGAGATGCAGATGAAGGTAAAGGAGATTCTCCCTTGAAATTTTGTACTAATCAAAATTTTATCATCACTCTCATCTTTAATTAAATTAAACTAAATTAATAAAAAATAAATCATGAAATTAAAATTTTTAAAAACTATTTTATAAAAAAAATTGTATTTTTCTAAACATCATTTTATCTCAAAGATCAATATAAATAAAAAGAATTTAATAAAGTGTTTTTATATCGTATGAACCATCTTTTACTTAAAAGAGGGCCACAAAATTCTCTTTTTACTTGATTGATTGACATTATAAAAAAGTTATTCAATATAACTTCAAAAATTAAGAAGTCCAGGAATTCTTTGAAGGAAAGATTTTATAGTTTTAAAGCTCTCTCAAAAATCCCAAGAGATATCTAAAGAAATCGAAGAACGTGAAAATTTTTTAAAGAACGTCACATTAATTCTGTATAAAGCTACTCTTCGATCCTACACAACTGAAAAAAATGAGACTAAACTCATTTTTTCAATATCAAATGTAGAAGGCCCTAGAAGTGGAATCATCTTTCCATCCAAGATCAAGTTTAAATGACCTTTGGATTGAAGCTCAATCAAAGTATTAGATATGTTTGAATAAGCCTCCAATTGTTACCGGAAGTTGTTAGCTATTTTATTGTTTCTAGTTGTTAGTTGCTTCCTTATTCTTAGATGAGTAGTTGCTAAAAATCAGCAAAGTATTTTGCTATTTGTTAGTAAGCTTGAATATATATATATGTGTGTCAAGCACATGAATAAAACGTAGCAGTACTTTCAATCAAATACTTTAGCACCTATTTTTCTTTCTAACATTCTGGTATCCGAGCCAAGTGGTAAAGCATAGCCGCAGCTAGCTAAAACTAAGAGAGAAAAAGAGTAATGGCAATAGAAAATACGTTCGTGCAACCTGCAATTCCTAAGCTTGATGGTCACTACGATCATTGGGCAATGTTGATGGAGAATTTTCTACGTTCAAAAGAATACTGAAGTTTGGTGGAAACTAGAATTTCGGCTGCACCTGTTGGAATGAAACTTACGGAGGCGTAGCAGCGTTAATTTGATGAGCAAAGAATTATCTTTTTCAAGCTTTGGATCGATCCATTCTCGAGACGATTCTCAAGAAGGAAACATCCAATGACATATGGGACTCTATGAAGAAGAATAATGAAGGTTCGACGAGGGTTAAGCGAGCCCAATTACAGGCATTAAGAAAGGAATTTGAGACACTCCACATGAAGTCTGGTAAGACTGTGAATGATTATTTTGCATGTACACTTACTATTGCGAACAAAATGAAAGCTAATGGTGAAAACAAAAGTGACAAAGTAGTTGTGGAAAAAATATTGCGACCCATGATAGCGAAATTCAATTATGTGGTTTGTTCTATTGAGGCACAAGACACTAGCAACCTATCCATAGATGAATTACAAAGCAGTTCGCTAGTGCACAAGCAAAAGATGATTAGCCCAGAAGAGGAACAAGTTTTGAATGTGACATATGGGGAATCTTCTACTCGAGGACGAGGTCGTGGTGGCTTATCGAGGACGAGGTCGAGGACATGGAAGGGCAAACTTTGACAAATCCACTGTTGAGTGCTTTAATTACCATAAACTAAGGCACTTCCAATGGGAATGTTAGAGCAAGGAAAGCAATCATATAGAGATTTCTAAAGAAATGCTGCTCATGGTATGAGTTGGTCAACTTGAGAGTGACGATTGGTTTTTAGACTCTGGTTATATCAATCACATGTGTAATAGAAAAATTATTTTCCAGACTTCAATAAGCAATTTGTAGATAATGTGAAGCTAGAAAATAATGCTACCTTGGTGGTAAAAGGTAAAGGAAATGTGCGGCTACAGATCAACAATCAAATATAGGTAATAACAGAAGTTTTTTATGTGCCTAATTTGAAAAATAATTTGTTAAGTGTTGGTCAGCTTCAAGAGAAGGACTTAGCTGTGCTTATTCAACACAAAAGCTGCAAGGTTTATCATGAAACCTGTGATGTCTTCAAATCGCATATTTAAAATTGCAGCATTGTTTCTACCATCTAGTACAACTTACTTCAATACAATAACTGAAGATGTGGGTCAATTATGGCATTACCGCTATGGTCGTCTGAGTTTCAATGGACTCAACACTCTGCAGCAAAAGGAGATGGTTTTTGGTCTACTGCAGTTGACAAAACCATTAAGAGTGTGCAATGAATGTCTGAATAGAAAGCAACAATGAGATCCATTACCTAAGAAGAGTTTATGAAGAGCTGAGCTACCGCTGCAATTAATTCATTCTGATTTATGTGGCTCTATTCAACCAATGTTTAACAGTAACAAGAGGTACTTCATCACTTTTATTGATGATTATAGTAGAAAGACATGAATTTATTTTTTACATGAGAAAGCAGAAGCATTTAAATTCTTCAAGGAATTCAAAGCTAAGGCCGAACGTGAATCGGGTCGGTAAATTAAATGTCTCTGAACAGATCATGGGGGTGAATTTACTTCATTAGAATTTTTAAATTTTTGCGATGAAAATAAGATAAAAAAGGCAGCTTACTACTCCATATTCACCATATCAAAAATAGTGTTGCCGAGCGAAAAAAATTGTACCATTATGAATATGGCTCGAAGTATGATGATCGCAAAAAGTATCCGCAAGACTTTCTGGCTGAAAGCTCTCAATTGGGCAGTACATCTTCTCAATAGAAGTCTGATAATAGTAGTGCAGAACAAGACACCAAAAGAAGCTTGGAGTGGTGAAAAACCTTTTATGGGATATTTCAGGGTCTTTGGATGTGTGGCTCACGTGCATGTGGGAGATAACTTCCAAACTAAATTGGATAAACGTAATGCAACCTGCATTTTATTGGGAGTTAGTGAAGAATCAAAGTCATATCGACTTTATAATCCAAATAATGGAAAATAATTATTAATCGAGATGTTGTATTTGTAGAGGACAGAAGCTGAAATTGGGGAGAAGGATTCACAAGCTCAATTCAATCTGAGTTAGATTAGAATGCCAGTGAAAGTAATGCTGAAATGGATGATGATTAAGAGGAGAAGGAAATAGAGGAAGAAATTGATGACGGTTATGATAAAGTTGCCGAGTAAGAAGAAGCCCAAGGATAACAATATTCAAGAAGGCAACACAATAAACCTTCTTGGATGCGAGATTATGTAACGGATGAAGGGTGTTTGATGACGATTTTGAATCACACCTTATTGTCAGCAAAGGAGGTGATCCTGTTCACTTTAAAGAAGTTGAAAAGAATCCAATTTGGAGGAAAGCTATGAAAGAAGAAATTGAAGCTATAAAAAGAAATGGGACGTGGGATTTAACTGAGCTTCCAAAGGGTGATAAAAAGATTGGAGTCAAGTGAATCTTCAAAACTAAGCATAATGAGAATGGAGATGTCAATAAACATAAAGCACAATTGGTGGTTCGTAGATATACTCAAGAATATGGTACAGGTTACACGGAGGTGTTCGCTCCTGTAGCTCGCATAGAGACTATTCGATTGGTCATTGCCATAGCTGCTCATCATGGATGGTTCATTTACCAATTAGATGTCAAATCTGCTTGTATGGGGAATTAACTGAAGATGTTTTTGTTAAAAAACCATAAGGGTCCGAGAAAAAAGTGGAAGAAGGAAAAGCCTACAAGCTAAAGTGTACTTTATATGGCTTAAAACAGGCTCCTCGAGCTTGGTACAATTGTATTGAATGATATTTTCTTAGCCATGGATTTGAAAAATGTGAGTATGAACCCACTCTATTCATTAAGATGGAGAAAAAGAGTATTATGATAGTAAGCTTGTATGTAGATGATTTGATTTATATAGGGAATAATTATGAGTTGATGATGGAGTTCAAGAGGTCTATGAAGATAAAATTTACTATGAATGATATGGGAAAAAAGAAGTACTTCCTTGGTCTTGAAGCAACACAGAAAGTTAATGGTATTTTTGTGTGCCAAAAGAAGTACATGACAGATCTTCTAGAGAGATTTGGAATGAGCAACTCAAAATCAGTTCATAATCCAATGGTTTCAGGAAGTAAATTAAGCAAAGATGAAGATGGAAAAGAAGTTGATAAGACACTTGATACGACTATCGCGATATTAAGTAATAAAATTTATAAAATTGATCACACCAAAACTAACTAATATCACAACCTTGAAGGCAAGCGCACCTGTCGAACAATAGTATAGTTTAGTGGTAAGACCGAGTTATCGTACCCAAGGGAACCAAAAGTACTAGTACTCACTTCCTTTCTATTATCTAGCCTAAAAATAAAGAGAGTTGATTTAAACTAATTCTAAAACTAACTAAAAGTGCACAAAAAGTAAATTGAGGAAAACTTCCGGGAAAACTGATTGATATGAGCAATACTCAAGAGAGAATCCATCTAGACTTCACTTGTTATTGACTTCTTGAACTATATGATTTGTTTACTTGCCTTGATCCGTTGAGATCCCTAACTTATGCTAAACCCTCCGTCGAGGCATAGAGCAACTAGGCCTAAGTTATTAATTAAAGTTCCTTTATTAATTAACTCCCTAGGTTGCATTAATTCGATCTATGGATCCTCATATTAGGTTTGACCCTAATCCGGCAGATTTATGTCGTCCTATGTCTAGGGTTGCATGCAATTCCGCTTAATTATGGTAGATCTACTCTTATCACAGGGACTTTTGCTCCTCTGCTCTAAGCACATCAATTTCTTGAAGTAATACCTAGGATTATTAAATCAAGAATGAAGAACACATAATTAAGAACAATTCAAGCAATTATCATATAACTCAATAAATAATAACAAGATCTGTCCTAGGTTTCATCCCCCTCAAGTATTTGAGGGGTTTAGTTCAGAATTAAGAAAAGAAACATCTCAGAAGATAATAAATAACAAAACATAAAGAAACCAAAAACCCCTGAAGGAATTTAGGGAGATCTTCTAACTTGATGTATGATTCCGGCTTCTGGGATGAATCAATCGGCTTCTCTTGGAGTATTTCTTTGCTTCCACTCCTTGTGTTGGCTGAAAGATGGCGCTCCTTTTTGGGAGAAAATAGTACACCCTTAGAGTTGCCTCCTAGTGTCTTTATATAGAGTTTTGGGGAGCCTTTCTTAGCCTCTAAGCATCTAAATCCGAGTAAAATTCCTCTTCCTCACGACTAGAACACGCTCGTGTGCCACGCCAGTGTGCTTCGACAAGAGGCCGTGTGAGATTCTGTCGATTGGGGCACGGCCGTGTGGCCTGGCAGTGCTTGTCGGGGCTGGACCGTGTGATCTTTGTGTGGCACGGCCGTGTGCCACGGCTGTGTGGTGACTCCCACGGCCGTGCGTTTGCATATTTTGGCCCATTTTCTCCAGTTTTTGGTCTATTTTCTGTTTTTTTCTCTTCCCTATGCTCTTCTGAGTATAAGATATGAAAAAGAAAGATTAAGAGCACCAATTCTCACTAAATTGATAATAATTCATCCAAAATATAGGTTAAACATGGGGTAAAAATATGTATAATTTAACGTTTATCAAATACCCCCACACTTAAGCATTTGCTTGTCCTCAAGCAAAATATCAATCCTTAAATAAGAATCATTTTCTCAACTCACAATTCTTATCAATAATGTTTCAAAATAGTCCACAGGTAATCATACAAATGAAGATTCAATCAAAAGAACAATAAAGACTCAATCACTTTAAGTTGAGAATTTTATCATTGAAACATAAGTTTTCTTCTTTCTCCTAAGTAGTTATCTCTCCATCTTAATTAACAGAAGTTGACATCCTCACTAAGGATTTACTCTATCCACTCGAAGTGTTTAGGGTTCAAAAATTAAGCACTCTCTAGTCAACCTGAAAAGTTATTACCATAGGGTTGCTAGAAAATCAAGTCTCCACCACTGTAGATTGATATGATACATTGATCAAAAGGTCTTTTAAGGGTTGTAATGAGGCTTGGTTAGGGTGTTGCCACAGGCTACAACAAGAAGGTTAGAATCGAGATCAAATTGAAAAATTATATAGCTAGAAAGATCTCTATCACTAGAACATATTTCTCGAGCTAATTCTCATGATAATATCAATTTTGCTTTGGTAGAAATATGCAAAAACTATTTGGACTACTATAGATTACAACTGAATACATATATATTATTTAATTTTTTTTAAGAACAATTCAAATATGATACAAAACTTTACAATCTGAAAAGAGAATAAAGCTAGATAAAAATTTCAACTCAAATTTCGACAAAAATAGGGGTTAAAATAATTGAATGAAATTCAACAAAAAATGGGTTATTAGTTAATAATTAGGGGTAAGTTAAAGAAAAGGTTGTTAGGCTCAATGGGGTTCACTAGGGGTTAAATGATGGAGGTAGGCTTTTTGTGAAGTAAGTGGGTTAAATCCTAGGTGCCTTTATCATTTCGGTATATCAAATCAATGATGTGGTCTCGACATGTATAATCAAAGCAAGTTCTAGAATAACAAATCAGTGTTGACTCACTCAAAGCAATAATAAAAGTGAGCACGAAAGAATGTATGCTCAAATGGCTCAAAAATCTCACCAAAATTATGGCTTTTGATGTCAATCCTGTGAATTTCAAATCTCAAGATAACACTTAGAATTAGGGAAAAGAACTTATGCAAAAAATTGGAGTTTTCAAATATTTCAACTTATCATGCTTGATTCCTTAATGTTTTTAAGTTTGATTATTCAAAGTACAATCACCTATTTCTTAATTCTCACATATCAATAAAAATCATAAATCAATCAAAATTAATTTATAATAGGAGACTGAAGATGCTATTGGGGACAGTGTAATCAGTTAGAAAAATTTCAGGGATTCAAATAAAATGTAATGTCTAAAAGTAAGTTCCCCCCCACACTTAAGATGTACATTGCCCTCAATGTACAAAGATAACATTAGTAGCGATATAAGCATTAGATCATAAGGTAGGGAAGGGTATGAAACTCCCTGAATTTCGAATGAATTGGAAAGACAGAGATTGGTCTTAGAAAAGCGGTCAGTTGTGGCACGGTGTTCTCATGTTCGTAGAGATTTGAGCTGTAGAGCTCCTTTGGAACTGCGAATGGATTAGTCGTGGGGAATTTGGGGCAATGGAATTAACTTGTTAGGGTGAGGCCATTAGGAAAAATAAATAAAACAAAACAAAATATGAAAATTACTAATATTCAAAAAATAAAAAAGATGAAAATACGAAAAATGCAAATATTCAACTAATTAAAAAGATAAGATGAAAGAAAATAAAAATAAACTGAAAAAGAAAAATAAAGTTAGTATAAAAGGTAAACATAAAGATCAGTATGTGAGTCTAATTGATGATAAAAATAGTAAAAAAAAAAGAAAATAAACATAAGAAGAACTAGTCCTCGGATGGATCACGCGGTGGCGGGGTGATGCTCAAATGCTGGCATATCTGCGCCAAAGTGGCGAAGATATAATCGAGGCGCCGGAAGTATTGTTGCTCAAATCGGTCTAGGCAATCGAGTATGTCAGCATGTGGGGCTGCTGCCTAGGTGGGTCGTCTAGGGCATGGTGGCTCTGCGGGCTCATCCTCCTTCGGTGGTGATGGTGGGACATCATCAGCAATGTCCTCTGGGTCCTCGTCCTCCTGGACAAGGCGGAAGTGGAAGTGGCCACCGCCGAGTCGTCGCTCTATCATCCTCATGTGCAGCATGCTCTAGATGCCCTGCGAGGACATCTGGCCGAGGAAAGTATAGGAGGATGTCTAGGATACAGTGTTGAATAGGCCGAAGTAGCGGCCTAGTCTCTTAATGTAAAGGCCCATGGATATGACGCCTCTCCGGTGCCTCTCAGTCTCTGGCATATCTGCGCCAAAGTGGCGTCGATATAATCAAGGCGCCGGAAGTATTGTCGCTCAAATCAGTCTAGGCACTCGAGTATGTCAGCATGTGGGGCTGCTGCCTGGGTGGGTCGTCTGGGGCATGGTGGCTCGGCGGGCTCATCCTCCTCCGATGGTGGTGGTGGGACATCATCAGCAATGTCCTCTAGGTCCTCGTCCTCCTGGACAAGGCGGAAGTGGAAGTGGCCACCGCCGAGTCATTGCTCTATCATCCTCATGTGCAGCATGCTCTAGATGCCCTGCGAGGTCATCTAGTCGAGGAAAGTATAGGAGGATGTCTAGGCTACAGTGTTGAATAGGCCGAAGTAGCGGCCTAGTCTCGTGATGTAAGGGCCCATGGATATGACGCCTCTCCGGTGCCTCTCAGTCTGGTGCTGCATGGCAAGTGCGATGAAGCATGCGTGGTCGATAGTGTGTCCATTAGCCATACACCAGAGGAAGTAGACGTCGTGGGTATTGATGACACCTGTACTCTTCTGCCTACCTGTCAGAGTGTGAGCAAGGATAGCGTGAATGTACCTCAAAGAAGGAGCGAGGGCGGTCGCCTGCTGACGCTGGGGTTATAAATTTGCCACCCCGGAGCAATCTCATACCAACAGTCTATGGACCGGATATGGATGCAACGGGAGAGGGTGGGGAAGTCATCCTCTGCCATGAATTACTCGGTATAAAGACCGAGGGTCGTGTCAAATTCTAGAAGACTCAGCTGTAGTACGGGACCTCCTAAACGAAATTGGACCGTACCTGGATCATTGAATCTATTCATTACGGTCTAGAGGTGGAAGGTGGAGTAGAACTCGAGGGTGAGTTTCAAGTAAGTGGGCTCCACAATCTGGAAGAACTAGTCCCATGGGTCGGCAGTCAACAGGGCTCGAACTTGGTCCACCAGATTTATTTGCTTGAGGGCCTCCCAATCGATGCATCGGCCCATAGAAATAGTACGGGCCCAGAGTAACTGATAGCGTTCCTCCTGGGAGTCTTGTGAAAATGTGAGGAATGAGTGGCGTGCCTCAGAGGTGGGCCTCGATGATGAACTTCCCGGTCCCTTTCGTTTCTTGGAGACGGTGACAGCAGCCTTCTTAGCGCGTGATGATAACATGGTATCAAAATTGAGGGTGCACGGTCGTGGGTTGAGTTTACACGGGCGTGGGTTGGCTGAGTTCAGGTATGGTAGTGTTTTGAGGGCTGTAGCGGCGCTAGTGGTGGTTTGGGAAGGAGTGTGGATGAGAGAATGTAGGGTTTGAGTGAAAGGGAAGGTGAATAGTGGCCACTTATTTATAGTTTTTGGGGCACACGGGCATGTCGCAAGCCCGTATGAGTCACGTGTTGCCCGTGTCTTTCGAAAATCGGTGGTTATGGCGCACCTGGTGTCAATGAGCACGCCCGTGTGGGTAAGTCGCACGGCCGTGGGAGATCGGGTCTTCGTTACTTACACGGTCGTGTGATGGTTGCCACGGCCGTAAGAGATCGTATTCGTGTTTCCCACGGGCGTGTAATAAGTGCCACGGGCATGTGAAATTTGACAGTGTCTTCAACAGGCTGGGGACACGGGCGTGTGGCATTATGTGAGCCTGTGTGGATGCTGCAGGGTTGCCACGTCCATGCTGCACGGCCGTAGGGTGTTATCGGTGTCCCATGTTTTGGGAAAATATGTGCTCTATTTATACACGGCCTCAGTACACGACCGTGTCTCTGTTTGTAGGGTTTACACGGCCTGGGATACGCCCGTGCGGGTGGCAGTGTGGTCCTAAATCTCTGCATAAAAAAGTTAGTTTATGCATAAAAATAAAAAAATAAAGGAGAAATTACTAAGTTAGTGCTCGGGTTGCCTCCCTAGAAGCGCTTATTTAGAGTCTAAGCTCGACTCTACCTGGATGTATCATGAAGGGATTTCGTGGAGCCGAAGCCCCTCATTGTTATTTTTGAAATTCTCACATTTATAGTGTTTAAGCCTATGGCCATTTACCTTGAACGTACCATGGTTGGGGTGAGTTACCTCAATCGTGCAGTAGGGAAAGACAGTTTGAACAGTGAATAGACCTAACCATCTTGACTTGAGTTTTCCAGGGAATAGTCTCAGCCTCGAGTTGTAGAGTAAGACGAGATCACCTGTTTTAAACTGCTTAGGTTGTTTTAGTCGTTTATCATGACGTTGCTTCATGGCTTCCTTGTATAGTCGTGAGCTTTCGTAGGCATTGTAGCGCTATTCGTCTAGTTCATTTAACTGCATTAATCTTTTCTCACCTGCAAGCTTGAAATTAAGGTTTAAAAATTTTATAGCCCGGAATGCTTTGTGTTCAAGTTCAAACGGTAGATGACAAGTTTATAGGGAGATGTACCTATGGGTGTTTTAAAAGCAGTTCTATAAGCCCATAATGCATCGTCTATTTTCTGGACCAATATTTTCTATTTGTTTCTATTGTTTTCTCTAGAATACGTTTTAATTCTCTATTTGTTACTTCGACTTGACCACTGGTTTATGGGTGATAAGGGGTAGCTGTCTTATAGTGCACTCCATACCTTTTTAAAACTTTTTCAAACTGGGCATTGCAAAAATGAGTACCCCTATCACTAATAATTATCTTAGGTGTTCCAAATCGAGAGAAAAGTTTCTTCAAAAATTGTACTACCATTCTAGCATCATTAGTAGGCAAGGCTTGGGCTTCCACCTATTTTGACATGTAATCTACTGCTATTAATATGTACTTATTCCCAAATGAAGTAGGGAATGGACCCATGAAATCAATACCCCATACATCGAATATTTCACATGAGAGTATATAGTTCTGAGGCATTTCATTATGTCGAGAGATGTCACCTGTTCGTTGACATTTATCACAAGAGGTCACATACCTGTTGGCATCTCTGAAAAGTATAGGCCAGTAAAAGCCTGATTCGAGTACCTTGTGAGCAGTTCTAGCTCCACTTTGATGTCCTCCTGTGGGTCCTGAATGGCAGTGATCTAGAATCTGATATGCTTCTGTTTCAGTAACGCATCTCCGAATAACCTGGTCTACACAAATTCGAAAAAGAAAAGGATCCTCCCAAAAGTAGTATTTCACATGAGCGAAGAATCGCTTCTTCTGCTGATGTGTCGACCCTTTTGGGGTTATGTTAACTGCTAAATAATTTTCAAAATCAGCAAACTAAGGAACTGTTGCATCTGCTAAGGATAGAAGTTGTTCTTCAGGAAACAAGTCGTTTATTTTGTCGAGGTACGTGGGCTGCGTGTTTTCTAATCTTGAAAGGTGATCTGCCGCCAAGTTCTTACCTCCCTTCTTGTCCTTTATTTCTAAATCGAACTCCTGTAACAATAGAATCCATCTTATTAATCGAGGTTTTGCATCAGTTTTAGTTAAAAGGTAACGAAGAGTAGAATGGTCAGTATAAACAATGACTTTTGACAAAATCAGATAAGATCTAAATTTATCAAATGCAAAAATAACAGCTAGCAACTCTTTTTCTGTGGTAGTATAATTTGCTTGGGTAGCTGTTAGAGTTTTGCTAGCATAGTAGATCCGTTGAAAGTGTTTGTCTCTTCGCTGTCCCAAAACTGCACCTACTGCAAAATCACTTGCATCGCACATTAGCTCAAAAGGTAAGTTCCAATCGGGTGAAATCATGAGTGATGCATTGATTAATTTTCCTTTAAGAGTATTGAAGGATTCCAAGCATTTTTGGTCAAAATTGAAAGGCATGTTTTTTTCTAGCAGTTTTGTTAATGGCTTAGCTATTTTAGAAAAATCTTTAATAAATCTGCGATAAAAACCGGCATATCCTAAAAAGCTTCTAATAGCCTTTACTGAATTGGGGGGAGGCAATTTTTCTATGGTTTCGATTTTTGCTTTATCTACCTCTATCCCTTTACTAGAAATTTTATATCCTAGTACAATACCTTCTTGAACCATAAAGTGGCATTTTTCCCAGTTTAGTACTAAATTTGTCTCTTCACATCTTATCAAAACACGTTTTAAATTATTAAGACAAAGTTGGAAAGAATTACCGAAAACTGAAAAATCATCCATAAATACCTCCATGATGTCTTCCACAAATTCATTGCAGATAGCTAACATGCATCGCTAAAAAGTAGCAGGAGCGTTACATAAACCAAAAGGTATTTTGCGATAAGCAAACATACCGTATGGGCATGTGAATGTTATTTTCTCCTGATCTTCTGGAGCTATCGGGATTTGGAAGTAACCAGAGAGGCCATCTAGGAAACAATAATACATATGACCTGACAATCTTTCCAACATCTGATCAATAAAAGGTAATGGAAAATGATCTTTCTGAGTGGCGTCATTCAGCTTCCTATAATCAATGCAGACTCTCCATCCAGTGACCGTTCTTGTGGGTATTAACTTTTGTTTGTCATTGGACACTACGGTCAATCCTCCTTTTTTAGGAACAACCTGCACAGGGCTTATCCAAGAACTGTCAGAAATAGGATAAATAATACCTGCATCTAGAAGTTTAATTACCTCAGCTTTTAAAACTTCTTTCATGTTGGGATTCAATAGTCTCTGGGCTTGTATTGCTGGTTTGAATTCATCTTCTATTAAAATTTTGTGGGTGTAGAAGGAAGGATTAATTCCCTTGATATCTGAAATTTTCCAAGCTATAGCACGTCTGTGTTCTCTTAACACGTGGAGTAGTTCCTCTTTTTCTGCAATGCTTAAATCTGATGTGATAATGACTGGTAAAGTTGATTCTTCCCCTAAAAAGGCATACTCTAAATGATCCGACAGTTGTTTTAGTTCTAATTTAGGGGGTTCAGTAATGGAAGGTTTCTGTCTCAACTCATCACTCATCTTTATATTTTCATAACTTATGTGCCTAGTGATAATTTCATTGGAATCCAAATCCTTCCTTACTTCATCAATTTCGGTGGTGGTTTCCTCTTCCCCCTCACCTTGAACAAGACATAGTTCCAACGTGTCTGTAAGAGAGAGTTCCTGAAAATTATCTTGAACAAAATAGTCAATAATATCAACAAAATAACAAGAATCATCTTGTTCTTTAGAGAATCTCATGGCATCATAGATTTTAAAGACAACTTCTTCCTTACCAACTCTAAGTACTAATTTACCATCTCCTACATCAATAACAGCTCTAGCAGTGGCTAAAAATAGACGTCCCAAAATTAAAGGTACTTCAATATCTTCATCCATGTAGAGTACAACAAAATCAACAGGGAATATAAATTTATCTACCTTTACTAGCACATCTTCAATGATTCCCCTAGGATATTTAATAGATCTATCGGCTAATTGAATACTCATCCTAGTGGGTTTGGGTTCCCCTAGACCTAGTTGTTTGAACATTTTGTAAGGCATGAGATTAATGCTAGCACCTAAATCAGCTAAGGCTTTATTAATAAGTAAACTACCAATCAGACAAGGAATGGTAAAACTCCCTGGATCTTTTAGTTTTGCCGGCAGTTTATTTTGGAGAATAACTGAGCATTCCTCGTTGAGTTCTACTATGGCCAATTCTTCCAACTTCATTTTATTTGTCAGAAGTTCTTTAAGAAACTTCGCATACTTCGGCATCTGTGAAATCGCTTCAACAAAAGGTAAGTTAATGTGTAATTGTTTAAAAAGTTCAAGAAACTTACCGAATTGGGCTTCTGTATGGTCTTTCTTTAATTTTGCCAGATATGGGATACGCGGTTTGTATTTCTTGAATGGTGGTGGAGTGTTTTCCTTGAGTTCCTCTACCTTATCTTCTGAAGATTCTGGAACAGTCTTCTTTTCTGGCTCGGCTAGTGTTTTCCCATCTCTTAAAGTAATTACTTTGACATGTTCTTTGGGATTCGGCTTAGTGTCACTTGGTAATCCTCATTGCGGTCTTTCTGAAATTAATTTTGCAAGTTGACCGATTTGGTTCTCAAGGCCTTGAAGTGATGCTTGTTGGTTTTTCAATGCCGTTCAGTGCTTTGAAAATGGGTTTCTGATGCGGCCATAAATTTGGTGAGCATCTCTTCAAGATTCGGCTTCTTCTCTTTTTGTGGTGGTGGTTGCTGAAATCCTGGAGGAGGTTGTTGTCTTTGATTTCCTTGTCCTCCTCATGAAAAGTTTGGGTGATTTCTCCAACCTGTATTGTAAGTGTTACTATAAGGGTTATTTTGAGATCTAGAATTGTTACCCATATAGTTGGCTTGTTCAGTTTCTACATTGTGTCCGTATGGTGAGAAATCTGGATTGACATGGCTACTGGAGTTGCGTCACACTGCATCACTGGCTGTGCCTGCGTAGAACCAACAAAATTATCAAACTTTTTATTTAAGAGTTCTACTTGATTAGTAAGCATAACAGCATCGATGTTGTAGACTCTTGCAGCTTTCGTCGGCTTTGTCCTCATAACTTGCCACTGATAATTATTCAATGACATCTCTTCAATAAATTCATAAGCTGCTTCAGGTGTTTTATTATTGATCGTCCCTCCTGCGGCTGCATCGATCATTTGTCTGGTTGACGGATTTAAACCGTTGTGGAAGGTTTAAACTTGTAGCCACAAAGGTAGACCATGATGATGACACATTCTCAAAAGATCTTTGTATCTCTCTCATCGTAAAGTGTTTCTAAATCCATCTGCACAAAAGAAGAAATATCGTTTCATAATTTGGCTGTTTTAGCTGGAGGAAAATATTTGAGTAAAAAATTTTCAATCATTTGTTCCCATGTAGTGATTGAGCCTCGTGGTAGGGAATTTAACCACTGTTTGGCTTTATTTCTCAAAGAGAATGGAAATAGCCTCAAGCGAATGGCATCGTCAGAAACGCCATTTATTTTAAAAGTATCACAAAATTCTAAGAAATTTGCTAAATGTGAATTTGGATCTTCGTCAAATTACTGAATCATCTGAATAGTGTTAGGTTTTAATTAAAAATTATTAGCAGCAATAGCAGGTCTAATAATGCTAGTTTGGGTACCAACCAAACTAGGTTTAGCATAATCATACATAGTACGAGGAGCTGCATCTTGGTTTGCTGGTGGCACGGCTATTGCGGGAGGTGGTGAAATGTTTTGATTTGCTTCCATCTCTTCTGTAGGTTCTGGCCTTTGTTCTTTATCTTGGTCTGGATATTGGAGGTTTCGTCTGATCTCTCTGTGAGTTTTGTGAACTGTTGCTTCTAAATCGTCGTCAAAAAGCAATGGTCCTGCTGGGTTGTTTCTAGTCATTAACTAGAAATACCTAGAAGGAAAAAAATAAAGAAAATTTGAAATAAAAACTGAAAATAAAAATAAAAAGAAATAAATATATATAAATATAGTAATGGCTAAAGTAATAGAAATCGAGTTTTCTTAATCAACGGCGCCAAAAACTTGATACGGCTTTCACGATATTAAGTAATAAAATTTATAAAACTGATCACACCAAAACTAACTAATATCATGACCTTGAAGGCAAGCGCACCTGTCGAACAATAGTATAGTTTAGTGACAAGACCGAGTTATCGTACCCAAGGGAACCAAAAGTACTAGTACTCACTTCCTTTCTATTATCTAGCCTAAAAATAAAGAGAGTTGGTTTAAACTAATTCTAAAACTAACTAAAACTGCACAAAAAGTAAATTGAGGAAAACTTCCGAGAAAACTGATTGATATGAGCAATACTCAAGGGAGAATCCATCTAGACTTCACTTGTTATTGACTTCTTGAACTATATGATTTGTTTACTTGCCTTGATCCGTAGAGATCCCTAACTTATGCTAAACCCTTCGTCGAGGCATAGAGCAACTAGGCCTAAGTTATTAATTAAAGTTCCTTTATTAATTAACTCCCTAGGTTGCATTAATTCGATCTATGGATCCTCATATTAGGTTTGACCCTAATCTGGTAGATTTATGTCGTTTTATGTCTAGGGTTGCATGCAACTCTGCTTAATTATGGTAGATCTACTCTTATCACAGGGACTTTTGCTCCTCTGCTCTAAGCACATCAATTTCTTGAAGTAATACCTAGGATTATTAAATCAAGAATGAAGAACACATAATTAAGAACAATTCAAGCAATTATCATATAACTCAATAAATAATAACAAGATCTGTCTTAGGTTTCATTCCCCTTAAGTATTTGAGGGGTTTAGTTCAGAATTAAGAAAAGAAACATCTCAGAAGATAATAAATAACAAAACATAAAGAAACCAAAAACCCCTGAAGGAATTTAGGGAGATCTTCTGTCTTGATGTATGATTCCGGCTTTTGGGATGAATCAATCGGCTTTCCTTGGAGTAATTCCTTGCTTCCACTCTTTGTGTTGGCTAAAAGATGGCGCTCCTTTTTGGGAGAAAAGAGTACACCCTTAGAGTTGCCTCCTAGGGTCTTTATATAGAGTTCTGGGGAGCCTTTCTTAGCCTCTAAGCATCCAAATTAGAGTGAAATTCCTCTTCCTCACGACTAGAACACGCCCGTGTGCTTCGACAAGAGGCCGTATGAGATTCTGTCGATTGGGGCACGGCCGTGTGGCCTGGCCGTGCTTGTCAGGGCTGGACCGTGTGATCTTTGTGTGGCACGACCGTGGACTCCCACGGCCGTGCATTTGCATATTTTGGCCCATTTTCTCCGGTTTTTGGTCTATTTTCCGTTCTTTTCTCTTCCCTATGCTCTTCTAAGTATAAGATATGAAAAAGAAAGATTAAGAGCACCAATTCTCACTAAATTGATAATAATTCATCCAAAATATAGGTTAAACATGGAGTAAAAATATGTATAATTTAGCATTTATCAACACTCTACAAGCAGATAGTTTGAAGTCTAATGTACGTAACTGCCACACGTCTGGACATCATGTACATTGTGAGTCAAGTGAGTCGTTTTATGGAAAATCCAAAAGAGCTTCATTTTGCAGCAGTAAAGCAAATCATATGCTATCTTAAAGGAACTTGTGAATTTAGATTGTTCTATCAGAGAAATAGAAGGAAGGATCTAATAGGTTATACAGATAGTGGTTATACTAATGACATCGAAGACAGAAAAAGTACATCAGGCTATGTATTCATGTTGAGTGAGGCCACTATCTCATGGAGTTCGAAGAAGCAACCAGTGGTGAGTCTATCAACAATTGAAGTGGAATTTATAGCAGCATCAAGCTCATGTCAAGTTGTGTGGCTCAAATAGATACTTGAGGCAGTGGGAAAAAATCAAATAAGTCCTACGGTAATATATTGTGACAATAGTTCTACCATAAAGTTATCAAAGAATCCAATTATGCATGGGAGAAGTAAACACATCGATGTACGGTTTCATTTTCTGAGAGATCTTACAAGGAATGAAACAATTGTGCTGCAACACTGTAATTCTCAAGAACAAGTAGCTGATGTCATGACCAAGCCACTTAAGTTGGAAGATTTTGTTTGAATGTGAAGCAAGTTAGGAGTCGTAACAAATGTAAACTGAATGTTTGGGATAATTCTGTTTAAAGGTGGGAATATTAGATATGTTTGAATAAGTCTCCAATTGTTACTAGAGGTTGTTAGCTATTTTCTTGTTTCTAGTTGTTAGCTGCTTCCTTATTCTTAGATGAGTAGTTGCTAAAAATCAGGAAAGTATTTTGTTGTTTGTTAGTAAGCTTGACTATATATATGTGTCAAGCACATGAATAAAACGTAGCAGTACTTTCAATCAAATACTTTAGCACTTGTTTTTCTTTCTAGCACAAAGAAGTTTCTTTGTATTTAAGAAATCAAAAGGTTGTAAGTTTTTTTCAAAGTTAATAAATAAAATTTGACTTCAATTTTCCATGTCAATATTTGACACATAATTTTTGTATATTGTTTACAAGATTGAAGTTGAGCTTTTTTTTATTTATGGGTAAATTACAACTAAGGTCATTAAACTATTAGTAAGTTTATGTTTTGGTTACTCGATTTTAAAAAGTTACAAAATGGTCATTGAACTATTCAAAATTTGTTATTTAAGTCATTGGACTGTTTAGTTTTCTTTTTAAAATCTAGCTAGCGAACTCCAAGTGACAATTCAACAATCGATATTGTGGATTAGTATCAATCGATGAGTAGAACATACCCTAGATCCAAGTTGATATGAAGATCAATGTCGGAGATCGAAAAAGAAAGTTGTTTGGATTTTGGCCCATAGATTTGTGACATTCAAAGTCATTTCATGAAAAAAAATGAACTATAACAGTGAAGGGAAATGAGAGCTTTCAATTGGTGTAGGTGGTGCGAAAGGAAAAGGCCATACAACAACAATTTTAATAGCCCAATGGCTTAAATGAAAACTTTTGAATAGTTTAGTTACCATTTTGTAACTTTTTAAAGTTGAGTAACCAAAATATAAACTTACGAGTAGTTTACTGACCTTGGATATAGTTTACCCTTTATTTATTTTTATTTTTATTATTGTTTTTTTTCTTTAAACTTTTATTCAATGTTTTTGTAACTAGAACAGTTCTCGATTATGCTACTGATTCTCAATTTGGCTAGTACTAGTTGATCCAGTTTGATTAAATATATTATTAAAATAGTAAATTGGTCTAACCATTGGTTCAACTAATTTTTTTTAGCTAGATTCAATAAATTATCGGTTTGCATGTCATTTGATTCAACCTCTTTCTCCGAATCGATGTATTGGGTGGTTCTTGGTCTAACCAACCTGTTCTGTCTCTAATAACCTTACTTTTATCATTTTTTTAATAATTTTTATTCCATGATAATGGCATGGCATTTTTGTCAAGTGGTATAACCGTAAACTACCACATCTAAAAACAACTTGATATTCAGTGGTGCTGGAAAAAAGGCAGTTTCAAAACCTCATTTCCATAAACCAGGTCCATAAATATTTAATATTTATAGAATTGGTATAATGGAGTATTAAAGTTTAGTCCCTTAATTTTATCTATTAATTGTTTAACTTAGGTACATGAATTAAATTGTAAAAGTTCATCACTATAGGTTTTTAATTGGCCAAAGATTTAAGGACTCAAATTGCAATTAACCAAAGGTTCAAAATGACAATTTAACCATCTTGGAACATGTATTAGTGGATGATGGGTGGCTTAATTACTAAAACATGATTAGTAAGCTAATTAAGAATGATTAATTAAATAAATTAAGTATTAATATTAGTATGAAAGTCAAGATTTGATAGAATGAAAGAGAAATTTTCTTTCATCTTCCACATCCAAACTGACCATCACCATGGAAAAAAAACATGAAAACTTCTCAGGGTTTCAAACTTTTGACTATATTTAGTATGTTCAATTAAGTCATTTTCTTGTAACTTTTATGTTTTTGAGGCTATGAGAGCTTGATTTAGCCAGCCCATATACCAATTTGCAAAACTGTTAAAGTTTTTGAAAGTTTCTATTGTAAAAAAGGACTAGATTGTAAAGTATAATTGTTAGTTTTGTTCATAAGGACCAAAGTGAATAAAATATAAAATTTATGTGAAATTTCAATAATAATAGAAGGTAGAGGTTCCTTAAGGGATGTATTTAAGATCGGTTTTAAAATCGAAGCTCAAAATTGAAAGTTATGGTTATTTCGATTTTATGGACTAAATTGAGCTAAATGTAAAACTTTATAGGTATTGAAAAATAAAATTTCATAGGTTCATTCATATCATGACATAGTGTATAAATATTTGGTATTGACATATTCAATGGAATAGTTGTATAGATTGGGAATTGGATCAAATCGGAGATAATTAGGAAAAGCAAAAATTGTAGATTAGTCCTTAAAGTTTCAACTTGTTTATTTTATGGACTAAATTGAACTAAATGGAACTTACTTTTTTATTTGATGCTATGTTGAATTGTGTTTATTTCATTTATATGTTTAGATTAAAGTTAAATTGGTGAAATTGACATATTTGGCTTCAAATGGATTAAATTGAAAATCATGAAAATATTGGTTATTACGAATATGTATGGAGCACCAAATATGAAAGTTGAATGTTTACAAGACTTGTATAAAATATGTAAACTAGTACAAGGTTTGTTAATGACATGTATACGACAATAGTGCCCGTGTGAACTTAGTAAAAGATTAGGATACATATGACATGCCATTAGGGTTATTTACGTAATCGATCAAGGATTTAGATGATGATACAATATCTAAATTTGTTTCAGTTTCTCAAGTTATATGTATCATTGGTTTAGCCTAGACTGGTAACCTCGACACGATTTTAGCTTGTGTGAGCAATTCCATTAAAATGTTAGCTTGTGTGAGCAAAACATTCCATGTATTTTACTCTGTTCTACTATAATTGCCTCAAGAAAAACTTTAACCTAATGGAAGTGGAAATCTTAAAATATTTTGGATATAGATTGCATATGCATTCAATTTGAGATATGGTATATGATTTCTTATTTGTTGACCTTGATAGGCAAATTGACTAACCTATTTGGTTGTATATGATGATATGTATTAGTTGCATCAATTTATAACAAGGAAAGCCATATTGAATACTAATGTGATTAATAATTTAGCTTATTGAAGTGATTAAGGTAAGTAATGAAAATTTCATATGAACTTACTAAGCATTTTATGTGCTTACCCAGTTGTTTTCCCATTTGCTTGTAGATCTTTACCTTGCGGAACTCATTAAGCTAGACTGTTTCAAAGCTCACACTATCCTATCATCGAATTGGTAGTTCTACGATCATTTTGTGTCAGTTTGTGGCATGTATACATAAGGTGTCTTGTAGTAGAATCTAGTATGGAAATATGTTACTTATAACTAGGTTGTTTTAACATTTACTTATCATATTGATTTGGTCTAAAAATACCTTTGGTACAATATTGTCGATCTCACAAAGATTGAGTTTCAGTGAATTCCCATTTACTGATCCCATCTTTTACGGAATCGATCCCATACAAGAATATGTGGAGCTCGACATATCTGGAAGCACAGGAGAACATTCTTTTGCTAATATTATTACCAGTATTCGATATTGGGTCATTCATAGTTTTACTATACCTTTCCTATTCATCACGGGTTGGTTATTCGTCAGCACAAGTTTAGCTTATAATGTGTTTGGAAGCCCTTGTCCAAAAGACTCGAATCATACATGTTGGTAAGCATATATGTGTTTGATTATACTAAAGAATGTGATGAACTATATTTGTAGACATGGTATGCAAAATGGTATGGAATGAAGTTGAAATGATATGTTAGATGGTATGCTTGAGGTATAAGTTGATGAATTGTTATTTTGGTTCAAGATTTAAGCTTTTAAACCATTACGGTCCATAATGTAAACATGAATATGAAATGGTAAGTATTAATGTATTACAACATAAGTAAATTTGGCAATTGAATGATTGGTTGGTTGATTGAATGGCATTAGGTTGAATGTAAAAAAATTGGATGATTAGTATTAGGTTGAGCTCATATTGAATTGGTTTTATTTTGAAATGGTTAAATGACTTGTTTTGGTATGTTTTGGTGTGTCTTAATTCAATTGAATTTGGTATTTGGTGTACAAAAATAGTAGACTTGGTGGAAAACTTGAAATAGGTACCAAATAATTCATATTTACCAAAAACAAGGTCCTTGTCCTGACAAGCAACCTTCCTTGTCGCAACGTTGGCCGACAGTAAGTCATGTTGCGACGTCAAGTGGCCTAAGGTCATAATGTGACAAACTATTTGGTGACGTCACGACTTGGAGGAGGTGACATCATGATTTTGGCCTTGATTTTTTTTAAAACTTTACAATTTAATCCTATTTAGAGTATGAGTTTACAAAAGAGCTTTCGAAAGCTTGATTAAGACTCGATCTTGATTGTTTAATCATAAATGAATGTGTTTGACATTTAGTTGCATATGTATATGAGAATTTTACTATAATTTGACTATAATTGCTCTGACAACAAATGTAGCACTTCGTAATTCAAAATCGACAATCAAATCAAGAAAGAGGTGTTACAACATCATAAAATTTTAACGATGTTACAAAAAAGTATCAAAGTAGTGGATGACAAATTGTCACATCATGTTTTATCTCAAGTTTTGCTAAAACCTATCTATGTTTTTAAATGATAAACTTAAGTTCATTTTAGGTTTTTTCAATTTTTTAAGGTGACCATATTAATTTTTTAAAATGTTATGTTGTTTTTAATTTAGCAATTAATAATTAGCTTTAAGGGTAAAAAAATCCTTAAGAAAAAAATTAACTAAACCTTTAGAAAAAAGGTTCACTCTATTGAGCTCTTAATAATAAAAAAATTAACGAGTCCCTTCCGTTAATGGAAATCACTAATTGATTAATTTAACAATTAACAATGATGATGTGATATGCTAAGTCAATAAAAAGTTTATAAAAATTATAAAGAAAATATTTTAAAATAAATAAAAATATATGTTAAAAACTTTAGAAATGAGGGTTAATCTATAAAACCTTTAAAAATTATAAAAAATATTATAAAATTCAAATATGTAAAAAGAAAGATTGATAAATTTTAACCAGTTGATAATTAGTTGGATTTTGTTTTGATGAATTATAAGAGGAGGGTAAAGCCCTAAAAGCAAAACAATTAATGCAACTTAAACCTATGATAATAAATACATTGACCATCAAACCAACCTATAAGATTAGATAATTAATTTCTTTTAAGCATGATAAGTTAAAAAAAAAAAGATTGTGACAAATAAAGACAATGATTACTTAATTATATTGGCATTTCTTTTTTAAGGTTTTTCTTTTTGTGTGGCCTCTGATAAACAGAGAATGATTTCTTAATTATGGTTGTATAATTAAGTGTTTTCTGATTGAGCAATATATATGAATATAAAATGGATCACATTTTTTTCATAAGAAAAATGGTTACATATCCGATTTAAAACTCATGGACCCGTGTCTCAAAGAGCCTCGTGGACTTGTCCCTGTCCCTTTATTTGGCCAAAAAAGTTAGACGAAGAAATGAAAGACTTAAAACAAACTGTTTAGTTACTTCTGTATAAGCCATCAATTCTTTTTTTTTTTTTAAGTGTATTTAAAAGAAAATTTATATTGCACTCATCTAGATATATATATATTCGTTAGCGATATTAATGGTGAATCCCATCAATTCACCATTTACTTTAATAGAAAATTTTAATGTTATTGAAAGTTTTTAATTGATTAAAAATATCATATTAATAAATTAGTAAATTGGTTAGACCCAGCTTAGTCCGGGCCTATATTCTAAACATGCTAACTCTTTTTACTTGAACTTTTTCAAATATTGAGTTTATTCTTAAAAAGTTAAATTTGTAGTTTATAATTAAAAGAGTTTAATATCATTAATTAATTAAAGTAGTGTTTGGAAGCTTGCTTAGTAATTAGATTTGGACATAATTGTTTATAATTATATAAGTGTGACATGTTTAGGTAATGTAACTATTCGTGTCGAAAAACTTGATTTTAAGGATCAAATTTCTTAAATCTAGCCATTCCAGAAAATTAAACTAAAGGTGTTGGGGTGAGATGGAGATTAGGAAGGAGAATTATTAAGAAGCTTATTAATTATTAGAGAAGGATTAGATGAGTGATTAAGCAAGCCCATAGCGCAAAGTGCAGTTAGCCCACCACTTAAAATAAGTTAGTGGATGGGCTTGATATGAGCCATAGATTTCCACTAATCCTTTCATGATAAAATGGTAGCCATTAGATTAATTATAAATACGTAATTAAAAGGAAAGATGAGAGAAGAATGTGCTTCATTCCATCTCTTACAAACGGCAAGAAGAAAGAAAGGAAAGAAAAATTCAAAGGTTTTCATCCTCCATCTACCGAGGTTGGTGTATTTTTGTTTAAATTAATAGCTTAGAATGGTAGTATAGACTATAGAGGATTATAATTTAAAGTTGGAATTAGATTGGACATGCATTTCATGTTTTCTTAGTTTGAATATGTGAATCAAAATGATGTTTCAAAAATAAAATAATAATTTTTAAATCTTAAATAAGCTCAGCTATTATGTAAATCAATCCTTTAATTAAATCAAATTAAAATGTAAAAAAATTGAGTCATTCAACTACATATATTAAATCAATTTGTAACAATATCTTTAAATGAGTAATTTAAAAATTAATAATAAATTATAAATTTATTTTCGAATCAATCAAATATAAATATTAAATAAACTCATAATTACTATATAAACCAATGTTCGATAAGGCTTGTGAGTCGTTTGAGTTGACTATTTCTAAACTTGAATTTAGTTCAATTGGTAACTTGAACTTAGCTTAATAATTACCAAATCAAAATTGATTTTTTTTTAAATTTAACTTGAATTGTTTGCGAGCACTAATATCTCATTTACACGCCTACTATTAAGGTTCATGGATTGTAAAATTGGCATTATGAAATATTAGTTAAAAAAATTTCTTTTTAAAATACCTTGAAAAAAAACCCAAATATCAGTTCCTATATATATAGACAATGGACATGTGCCACTATACAATCCCTTAGGGGATATTTTTCGATGTATAGTATACTATATAAATTTATATAAATATGATTTTAACACTTAAAAATTAGTAAAAATATTACATGAATACATAATTGGTCATACCTACCTAAAAAAGGGCCGAGGAGAAATGAATTTGATTTCTTAGAGGAAATTGAAATATTATAATTTTATGAATGTATCTAGCAAATATCTTTATTATATGGATCAAATTAAATTAATTAAGTAATTTTTAAATGTATCAATTTAGTTTTTATATTATTAAAAAGAATAAAATAAATCTAAATTTCAACAGAAGTAATGTTTATTATCTAAAAAAGTATCATTTTGTATTCTACCGAGTTATATTTTAACTGCTGATGAAATATTTGTTTGAAGTTGAACTATAAATGAAAAAAAAATTTCATGTCGGTTTTTAAACAATAAATATTAATTATATTCCAATATCATTTAAATTGATCCATTTAATAGTAAAGAAATTAATTTTATCCAATACCTAAAAGGACTTGGTAGGTAAATTAGCCCATAAGAAAACATAGTATTTATTATAAATAGGGTGCTTAATTCCTAAGTCATAAAAAACAATAGCAGTAGTTCTAGTACATATAAAACTGTCCACTGAAAGTCACTTTGATGACCTTAATCACAGGTCATATGCCACAGCATTAAACTATCACACAAGTAGTGAGTCCAATGTGATTTGTCAGTAAAGATTATAATGTGTTGGGGAGCCTTCAAGTTGAAGGATAATTGGACTCCAGTAATACTCCATCTAGTTCCCCATCTCTCCCAACTCCCTACATTGCCATAAACTATCTGTCATCTCATTACATATCCAACACCCTTCACCCACAGCTGACATGGATGCCAGTCTGAATGCCTCCATGTCCTGCCCACTTCTGCCAATATTGTAACTTCCATTAAGAACTAGGTTATTGTTGTCGACACAAGTACGGGCATGTGCGTTTGGACTTGTTTCGTGTTGGGGAAATTCAATTTGCTCTGAAATGTTTATGACTGAACCTGAAGGGACGATGCATTCTGGTAATTGACAAGGAACTGAAAATTGGGAGCTCATTTCTTTTAAAGAAGAAGAGGATTGCTGCTTGTTTTGCACCCTTGTTCTCCAATAGTTCTTGATCTCGTTGTCTGTTCTTCCCGGAAGACGCTCTGCAATTTTTGACCATCTACAGAGGAAACAACCATAAACACAAAAAGAATGCGCCTCTAAAAGTAAATAAAATCAACAAATTGAATTACCGATTTCCCCACAGGGAATGAAGTTGAAGAATCAATTGTTGTTCTTGGAGAGTGAGGTTTCCGCGCTTAATGTCAGGGTTCAAATAGTTAAGCCACCTTAATCTGCAACTTTTACCACTTCTCTTAAGACCTGAGGAAGTTAAAGGTAGATCAACCCAGAACATAAAGAAAAGGGTAAAGAGGATGTTGATCAATGAGTTGATACCTGCACATTTTGCCAACATATTCCAAGGCCCTAACCCGTGACGACCAATGTAATGGGTTAGGAGCGTATCCTCTTCCGTGGTCCATGGCCCTTTTCTCACCTCAATCTCCTCTTCAATAAGAGTGGACATTCCCTTGGTAACAGGGGTCAAGGTTTTTTATTTTGGGGGGCGGGGGTAACGAGCCTCAAATCTATAATCTAATATTTCCTCTCTCTTTTTTCTCTATTATAGCAATGGAATTGGGACATGTGCTTGGCAAATTGGTGAAATTTATAGGATTCAATGGTCTGAACTATAGCTAGGAGTTTCGGCACATGTTCATCAGCCTTTCTTTGCAAAGGAGAGGGGATTAGATATCAATTCTCACACATGCTTATCAATAAGTATTACATGCTTAGAGATGACTTGATTTGAGAAAGATAACTAAGAATTCCGATAATATAAATTTTCATAATCATAAAATGAATATGAAATAACTTGTTTCAGATCTCATTCTAAAAGTGTTTTTTACATATTAATATTATTGGTGGTGGTGGGATTTTAAATTTCCTAAATGATAGTTGGGATGAGAGGGTATAAGGCATGAAAGGGGAGGGAAGAGAATAGGATCCAAGAAGACATCAATAATTGGAGAAAGTAAAGAGACAGGGAGAATTCATGCAAAAGATAATGTTGTTTCTTTTTTTCTTTTCCAAATGTAGTTGATTGTTTTCTTAGAGGTGGAGATGCCTTTGTCACTTACCTTATTATAGTATGCCAACGCTAGAAAGCACATGTGACCTGGTGGCATAGATAAGGAATTAGATGCAATAATTCTTCTACTATAGGGGTTACCACACCTACAATAACAGTGATTTCAGCATTAAAAATGAGAAAAAATGAGAAAAACGTGACCTTATTCTTAGTCTAGTTCTAAAATTTTATAAATAAAAAAAATAATTCTAAAATATCTTACATTTTTTTAAGAAAATTTGTATCTGTTTTATGATTGTTTTTTTTAATAAAGTCATTTTCAATATTTAAACTTATATTTCTCCTTGAGAATGCAATGTGCTTACCACTACACTCAACACTTAATATTTTATTAAAATTTTTAAAATTATAACTAATTATAACTAGTATACCTATCACGTTCGTATATTTGTGGAAATAATGTATTCAGAATACAAATGTTAGTTTAAAAACAATATACAATAAATAATTAAATATATAGTTTAAAACTAATTAAAATAATATTATCATAAGGGTAATAAAATGTGTATATTAAAATGAAAATGTATAAAAAATATCAAAATAAAGCTTTGGTTGAGTGATAAATTTAATATTTTATTAATGCAATTAGCATGAATCAAATCTTATCATATGCATTATTCTTATTTTTCTTTAAAATAAAATGATTAAAACGCCCTTAAATAATATAACTTATTTTAATTATGAAAAGATATTTTTGTAATTTATCTAATCAAGTTTATAATCGATTGATTTGTGACACCAACTTAAATAATAACTTAAATAATTATATAAATATTGCATTACTTCAAAAGAAAAAATATAATGGTACATATTTAATGTTTATGAATATAAATTGCGCAAGTGTATAAACAAAAATCAAAGTAATATATTTATAAAATTAAAAATTATATGAAACTAAATCAAAGTTATTTTTTTTAATATAATGCCTAGAACTACCTATAATTAAAATTGTTCATGAATTGAGTCGGTTTCAGATGGCCCATGAAAGGTATCTAGAACAATTTTCAAAGTTCGGACCCGGTTCAGTGTGAAAAAATAGGCTTACTTTTTTGTCCAAGCAAACCTTGTAACGCTCTAATCCAGAATACGAAGTACTCGAATACTAAGGCGCTACACCAAGTCACCGGAGTAACCCAGCAAAATTTTCAAAAAAATTTAAAATGTTAAAATACATTTTAAATAAGAGAAAATCTCCATACATAGTTATACTGAAAATAGTAATAAAAGTAGTTATACAAAATATGTGGAGCTCCAGTATTATCGTATATCAAAATAGTCAAAAATAACAAAAAGTGGTAAATGAGTTACAGACCTACATACACAAAAAAAATACAAGGCCTTAGGAATACAATGCCCACTAATAGATAAGGTGTTGTACTATGAAAATATGTGATGCTAGGAGTCTTTCGTCGATGATGTTCCTCGGACACGAACAAAATGTCTGCAAATTTGAACATTAAAATAATTCGAAGGCTGAGCTTTACAAGCTCAGTGGTACGCAATAAATCTACCATACTTCAAGCAATTCATAAATATAAGCATACAAATCAAATGTATACATAGAAACATGGCATGAATATTGAATAATTAAAACATGAGTCATTAAATCTACATAACCAATCCGCTTGCATATCAAACTTGTCAAACTTGTTAGATTGCACATATTGCTCAAATAATCGGGTATCCGGATAGTCCCGCGCCACTCATGGCCGCTAGTCAAAAAAAATCTCGGGTGTCCGTAGGGTTATCCCGAGCGCCACTCATGGCCGCTAGTTAGGTTAGAGCCCGAAGGCTGAGCGTAAACAAAGAATCAAACATATAATCACAAGAAAAAAATACAACCATGACATTCGAGTCTCATACTTGTTTCAACTTGCTTATCTTTCTAGCTAAAATGTTAACTAAAGAGATGTAACAGTTTGCTACCTTAACATTCTGACCTTTCCCCATTCAAAAATTAATAACTCTTAATATATATATATATATATATATATATAACTCTAAATCGAGCATCATTTGTTTTAAACGAAACTAGACCTCTTTACGGTTATAGAGATATAAGGCTCGCTTCCTATTTTATCTTATGAAATTTTTGGTGATTTTTCAAAGTCACTGTTAAATCTGTCTTATAAAAATTCTGCTGCTAGATTTTTATGACCTTTTAACATTCAAAAATTCATATCTTTTAAAATAAAAATCAAAATTGATCTCCGTTTCTTCTAAACGAAACTAGACTGACTCACGGTTACAACAATGTATAGATCACTTCTTAATTATTTTTACAGAATTTATGGTAAATTTTTGAACTTACTGTTCATGTAATAATCTGTTTCTAGCAGATTTCATAACTAAGTTTTTATCTTCATTTGAAAACATCCAAACAAGTTTTCCACCCAAAGACATATAACATGCATGCATTATCACAAAAGGATCATATTTATGACTTATCAAGAAGTATAGGAGAGTTAGAGGGTACCACCTTGATGTAAGAACACCAACAAAGTTTCTTGCCTAGCTCTCCATCACTTTGCCTTTACCCTTAGCTTTAGAAGATTCACCACCCTCTTTAACTAATAACCAAGTAACACACAAGATTTCCCACAAAAATAAGAGTTGATAGAATGTAAAAATACATACTTTAAATAAATAAATAAATAAAATATGGGAAGATGGGTAGAGACTTCCTCAAACTTAAACCCTTCCAAACACCCAAAATCTCCACCTTCATCCTTCATGAACATAGATAGATATATTTTTCATGAAACTTCTAAAAAAAAAATGATCAAGGCCTTTACCTTCTTTGAGAAATTGGAAGTTGAAGAAAAATGGTGAGAACTCACTCAAATCTCTCTCCCTTTACAAGACTTGCTAAAGAAAAAAAAAAGTAGATGGAGAAAAGAAGAAAAAAAAATGAAATAAAGAGATGTAGAAAGAAAAAAAAAATAGGGTGATTTTATATAGGAGAAAATAAGGACAAATCTAATTTGTCCCGTACCTCAATCTACCAAACCATCTTTTCTCATTAATTGGGAGAAGATTTTTATTCAAAAAAAATGGTAAAATCACATATTAACCATCCATCTTCCCCTTACTTCACACAAGCTTCCCAACATCCTTAATTTCTTATTAAAAGGTCCAAAATTTCACTCAAATTAATTCCAATAAAAACCCAATCCCAAAATAAATTTACCCATTGCCAACCCAGGTCAACACTCGAATGTTGACTCGAGAATTTGGGGCCGTTACAAACCTAATCCAACTTAAAAAAGGTAAACTCAGACCCGGCTCAATTCGCTCATATCTAACTTTTTTAGATTAGTTTTTTATTTAAAATTAATTTTTTTAAAATATAATGCAATAGAAAACTCTAAAATTAAAATTTTCTACTAAAATTAAAATTTTCTGACACATTAAAAATACATTAAAAATATCTATATTAAAAATACAAATAAATATAATAAATATTTTGTTGTATTAAATATAATTTTTATATTTTTATATTTTGAGTTGGATTATTTAATTGGATAAGTTTTCTTTTAGGTTTTGGGCAATAAATTTAATTGTTATTGAACTAATGATTTAATATGAATATATATAATTAATATAATTAATTTTTATAATATAATATATTTAAGGAAAATTAAAAAAGTATTACCCGAAGTCCAATCTATATAAAAAAACAAACATTAAAAATTACCCAAATTTATTTTTAAATCTTGTTAAATAAAAAAATAAACACATTTCAAAATACCCAAATCCACGAAATCCATCACCTATGAGAATTAAATTAAAAGGAGTAAATGAAGGCACAAAACAATCGATGTTATTTGTTAATTGCATTTTACATCCATCCATAACAGGACAAGCCCACCATCACCATCCACAATTATCAGAACCCCATTTAGAACGGAACCAATCCATTTCACTGCCTAACTTTTAAATAAATAAAGCTACAAGTGGCAAGGGCAGTGCACAGTCTTACAAGATTTAGAAAGAAAATTAATTATCATACTAAAAACATCTTTAAATTATCACGCTTTATTTAAACTAGATTATAGATCATTCATAATTTCCATAAGAATATCAATTATATAATAAATATTGTAGGGCCCATTTTTAGCCCGGGGCCCAATAAGCAACAGGCTAGAATTACAAAGCCCAGTTGCAATTAAACTTAAAACCCAAAATATACAAAACGGCCCAACAGGCCCAATTAACCCTAATCTAACTAAGACCTAGCCCAATTACCCAAGCAAACCCCTAAACCCAAAACAAAAAAAATCAAACCCTAAGGTGCTCCAACGCCGCACGCTCCGCTCCTCCGTATTGTGCGCCGCTCCACTGCGCCACGTTAGTGCCCACGTCCACTACGCCACCCACGTTGCAAATCGGTTGTAAAAAAGGGCTATAAAAGCCTCATGAAATTATTGTTTTGGGGGAGGGAAAGACCCAAAAATCGATACGGAAATAGTACTGTAAAACATCCAAAGAAATAAAAAACAACAACTTTTGAAAGAAAATTTGAATCATGCCAAGGTTTTTTTTCTTTTTATTTTTTTTCGAAATTCGAATCGTGCCAATATATACATATATATCAAAAATATAGGAAAAAGAGGGAAAATTTTACCTTCGGCACCTCCACGGCGGCGCCGGTGTCGACGGTCAGTGGCGAGCGACGGTGGTCAGCACTGGAGCCTGGTCGGACTTCAGGCCTGTAGAGAAAAGGGAAGAGGGGGTTTTTGTTTTTTGAAGGAGGAAAGGAGAATGAAATTTTCAAAAAAAAATGGTTTTTATACCATTCCCCATACGGCGCCGTTTTGGGAGCTAGGGTCAGTCGTTTTGGGACTCTGACCCGCGTGTAGACCCGACCCGACCAGAGATCCACGTGTTTTCACTCTGATGGGAAAATTGCACAAATGACCCTTCCGCATTTTCATGGTTTTACAATTTAGTTTTTCTACTTCTTAATTTTGACCCTATGGTTTACCTTGTTTTACGATTTAGTCCCCTAATGCTGCGCCATTTTGGGGATGACCGGATATTTTCTGTTTCGGTCCCTCCACTTCACGTGCGCACCACAATCTGGTCCACTTCCCTTATTTACTTCTCACTTTGCCCCATAATTTTCTATTTTCGATTCAATTTAGTCCATTTTCGATTATTTTGACTATTTTATTATTAAATTGATTAATTGGAGTTTTATATTTATTATTATTATTGTATTTATTACTATTTTAGTATTAATATTTCTATTATACTATTACTTTTATTGTTACAATTATGATTTATATTTTACTATTATAATCGTTAGTCTTATTTACTATTATTACTATTACTATTATTTTTACTAGTATTATTATTATAATTATTATACTACTATTATTATATTTATTATTACTATTATCCTTATTAACATATTACTATTGTTTCATCGTTAATTCCTATAATTTCGTTATTATTATTATTTTACTATTTTACTCTTTTATTTCTATTATTATTAACTTACTATTATTATTCTTGTTATCATAGTTTTTTTATATTATTATTATTATTATAATATTTCAACTTACATTTTTTTACATATTCATTTTATTATATAGTTCATTTATTTATTTATCATTTTCTCTAATTTTAGAACCTCCTTTTTATATTATTATTAATACCACTTTTACTATTGTTAGTATCATTATTTTCAAACCATTCTACATAAATATTATTTTTCTATTTTGATTACTATTATTTTTTTTAATTTTAAATTTCTTAGCTTATTTATTCTTTTTCTCTAGTGTTCAGTCCGCGCGCTTATTTGCTCATTCATTCTATCATATTCCTGGCTTTCTGTTGCTATTCACATTAGTACATTAATGATTATTCTGTTATGCATCTTAGTATCGAATTTTTTTTATTAAATTACATCACATTAACCTTTACCCAAACTCATAAAAAAGGGTTTTCTTTATAAAGGCAATATTTCATGTTTGGAAGTTTGAGAAATCGTGCCTTAATGTGCTAAGTCTCGATTTTTCGTTTGACTAAATTACTAAATATCCTTTTAAAATTTCGTCTGGGTGTTCTTAAATTAAAAACAAGGCAATATTTCGTGTTTGGAAGTTCGAGAAATCGTGCCCTAACGTGCCGGGTTTCGATTTATCGTTTGACCAAATAATCGAATATCCTTTTTAAATTTCAATGCATGAGTTTTGAAAATCATGAGATGATCTTAGTATCGAGGGTTTGAAATGTCGTATCCTAACATGTTGGATGTGATATTTTATTCCTTCAGAATGAGAGAATTTCAATATCCAATTCAAATTATCCAAATATTTTTAAAGGAATTGTATTCGAAAATCTTTTCAAATTTTCGACATTAGGACATTAATTAATCAATAAGGTACCAATTTTGGATGTTGCGAAGGTGCTAATCCTTCCTCGTACATAACTGACTCCCAAATTCGTTTTCTTGAATTCTGTAGACCAAAATTTAAAAAAAAAACAAAATATTTTATAAGGTGATCCGATCCCACCTAAACAAAAAAGGATTGGTGGCAACTCCATATATATTTTAAAGTTGATCCCCGTTTTTTTTAAATTTAAAAATGGTTTCGACAGCTTGGCGACTCCACTGGGGACCAATAAAAGAGTCAAGCCGTAAAATTGATTATTTTGTCCTTTTGTCGAAAATTAAAAATTTGATTTTGATTGTTTTGGCGTATTTATTTGTGTCATGTCATATGTTTGTTATGGTTTGAGTCTCGTAGAATATGCTTCCATCATATTGCATAACCGTTGTGGTTACACCTTTTAAGTGGGAGTGAGAAACTATGCCTTCGTGAGGTTTTCACTTCCGCATGGGCTAGTGAACTACTTTCGGGATACATTCGTACCTATTTCTTCGTAAGGTTTTCACCTCTGCATGGCCATAGGGAAATGTATTCCATTGAATTGAACTCGATCCATATGAGCCTATAATGGGTGAGGATTGAGGAATCTACTAGTTCAGGTACCCCCTCCTTTAGAACCAAGCGACATATAGTGATCCCTAAGAGCCCACCCTAGATAGAGCTATGTTGAACCTTAGTTATTACCCGGACAAGTGTTTGACATTTTTCTATTTGCTTTGAATTTTATTATTCGATACTGACTTGTTGTGTTGTATTTTGGCTATGATTGCATATCATTTCATATTAAAAAGGTGTCGATTCCTGTTCGGTTCAGTTACTAAATTAGAAAGCTTGTCATGGAGAACAAACTTCTTAATAAAGTGGAGGACAATGCGGTTGTCCGTATATGGTCAGAGAAGATGCAACTTGAGAAAGGGGATAGTCTAGTTGAGGGATATACGTCAGAGTTGTGTGACTTCACCTATATCAGTGTAACACAAAATGAGCTCCAAGAGTTGAGAGATATATGGGCTCGTTGGGATGATGACACTAAGCAGCTATTCTATCGTAATTATGGTGATCTACCCTACCTGTTCGACATCAAGGTGGACAAGCACTTATTTCGGGCTATGACTCAGTTTTGGAACCCCACATATAGTTGTTTCACTTTTGGAAAAGTGGACTTGGTGCCTACTGTGGAGGAGTACACAGCCCTACTTCATTGTTCAAAGGTTCAAGTCGACAAAATTTATTCCAGGGCCATGATACTCGCGATATTAAGTAATAAAATTTATAAAAACTGATCACACCAAAAACTAACTAATATCACGATTTTAAAGGCAAGCGCACCTATCGAACAGTAGTATAGTTTAGTGGCAAGACCGAGTTATCGTACCCAAGGGAACCAAAAGTACTAATACTTACTTTCTTTCTATTATTTTGCCTAAAAATAAAAGAGAATAGATTGGAACTAATTCTAAAACTAACTAAAGTGCACAAAAAATAAATTGGGGAAAACTTTAGGGAAAAGCTGATTGATATGAGCAATACTTAAGGGAGAATCCACCTAGACTTCACTTATTATTGACTTCTTGAACTAGACGATTTATTCACTTGACTTGATCCGTAGAGATCTCTAGTTTATGCTAAACCCTCCTTTGAGGCGAAGAGCAACTAGGCCTAGGTTGTTAACTAAAGTTTCTTTATTAATTAACTCCCTAGGTTGCATTAATTCGATCTATGGTTCCCCCTATTAGGTTTGACCCTAATCCGGCAGATTTATGTCGCCCTATGTCTAGGGTTGCATACAACTCCGCTTAATTATGGTAGATCTACTCTTAAAACAGGGACTTTTGCTCCTCTGCCTAAGCACATCAAGTTCTTAAAGTAATACCTAGGATTATTAAATCAAGAATGAAGAACACATAATTAAGAACAATTCAAGTATTTATCATATAATTTAAGAATAAATAATAACAAGATCTGTCTTAGGTTTCATCCCTCTCAAGAATTTGAGGAGTTTAGTTCATAATAAAGAAAGAAAACATCTTAGAAGTATTAAAATAACAAAACATAAAGAACCCAAAAACAATTAAAGGAATTTAGGGAGATCCTTTGTCTTGATATAGAATCCTGGCTTCTGGGATGAATCAATCGGCTTCCTTTGGAGTAATCCCTTGCTTCCACTCCTTATGTTGGCAGAATTATGGCACTCTTTCTTGAGAGAAGAGAGAGTATATCTTTAGAGTTGCCTCATGGGGTCTTTATATAGAGTTTAGAATGACTTTCTTAGCCCCTAAGCATCCAAATCTGAGTGAAATTCCTCTTCCTCATGACTAGAACATGCCCGTGTGCCACGCCCGTGTGCCACGACAAGAGGCCGTGTGAGAGTCTGTCGATGGAGGCACGGCCGTATGGCCTAGCCGTGCTTGTCGGAGGCTGGACCGTATGGTCTTCGTATGGCACGGTCGTGTGCCACGGCCGTGTGATGATCCTTGGGCCGTGTCAATTACACATTTTGGCCTATTTTTTCTGTTTTTGGTCTATTTTCCGTTCTTTTCTCTTCCCTATGCTCTCCTGAGTGTAAGATATGAAAAAGAAAGATTAAGAGCACCAATTCTCACTAAATTGATAATAATTCATCCAAAATAAAGGCTAAACATGAGGTAAAAATATGTATAATTTATCGTTTATCAAATACCCCACACTTAAGCCTTTACTTGTCCTCAAGCAAAATCTCAATCCCTAATAAAGAATCATTCTTCTCAACTTACAATCTTTATCAATAATGTTTCAAACTAATTCACAGGTATTCATACAATGATAATTCAATCAGAAGAACATTAAAGATTCAATCACTCTAAGCTGAGAATTTTATCATTGAAACATAAGTTTTCTCTTTTCTCCTAAGTAATTATCTATTAATCTTAATTAACAGAAGTTGACATCCTCACTAAAGATTCACTCTATCCACTCGAAGTGTTTAGGGTTCAAAAATTAAGCACTCTCTAGTTAACCTGAAAAGCTATTACTATATGCTTACAAAAAAAATCACATATCCACTACTATAGATTGATATGATACATCGATCAAAAGGTCTTTCAATGGTTGTAATGGGGCTTGGTTAGGGGTGTTGTCACAGGCTGCAAAAGAGGGTTAGAATCGAGATTAAACTGAAAAATTATCTAGCTAGAAAAATCTCTATCACTGGAACATATTCTTCGGGCTAATTCTTATGATAACATCATTTCCGCCTTGGTAGCCTTAAAATAGAAATATGCAAAAACCATTTGAACTATTACAGATTACAACTGAACATACATTTTTTTTAAGAACAACTCAAGTAAAATACATTAAATTGAAATTTTACAACTTTTACAATATGGAAAAGAGAATAAAGCTAGATAATAAGTTCAACTCAAATCTCGACAAAAAGAGGGATCAAAGTAATTGAATGAAATTCAACAAAAATGGGTTACAGGTTAATATTAGGGGTAAGTCAAAGAAAAGGTTGTTAGGCTCAATGGGGTTCACTAGGGGTTAATTTATGGAGGTAGCCTTTTGTGGAGTAAGTGGGTTAAATCCTAGGTGCCTTTATCATCTCGGTATATCAAATCAATGATGTGGTCTCGACATGTATAATCAAAGCAAGTTCTAGAATAACAAATCAGTATTGACTCACTCAAAAGCAATAATAAAAGTGAGCATGAAAGAATGTATGCTCAAAAGGCTAAAAAATCTCACCAGAATTATGGCTTTTGATGTCAATCCTGCAAATTTCAATTTTCAAGATAACACTTAGAATTAAGGAAAAGAACCTATGTAAAAAAATTGGGGTTCTCAAAAATTTCAACTTATCATGCTTGATTCCCTAATGTTTTAGAGTTTGAATAATTAAAGTACAAGCACATATGTCTCAATTCTCACATATCAATAAAAATTATAAATTAATCAGAATATATCCCTAATAGGAGAAGAAAGATAATGCAGTTAAGAACAAAGTATCAGATTTCAGGGTTTTCACAGATAATATAGAGATTTAAAGTAAGTTCCCCCCCACACTTAAGATGTACATTGCCCTCAATGTACAAAGATATAAATAGCAAGAGAAGTATAATATCATAAGATAGGGGGTGGTATGAAACTCCCTGAATTTTGGATGAATTTGTAAGACGGATATTGGAATTAGAAGAGCCAGCAGTTGTGGCAGGGTGTACCCATTTTCGTAGAGATTTGAGCTGTAAGGCTCTTTTGAAACTGTGAAAGAATTTATTAGTCGTGGGGAATTTGGAGCAATGGAAATTACTTATTAGGGTGAGGCCGGTATAAAAAATAAATAACTAAAATAAAATAACATACTAAAAATACTAATATTCAAGTAATAAAAAAGATGAAATGAAAGAAAATGAAAATAAACTGAAAAAGGAAAACAAGGTTAGTAGAAAAGGTAAAAATAAAGATTAGTGTTCAAATCTAAGTTAAAATAAAAATAAGAAAAAGATAAAAGAAAAATAAATATAAGAGGATCTAATCCTCAGATGGATCACGTGGCGATGGGGTGATGCTCAGGTGCTGGCATATTTGCACTAAGGTGGCGTCGATATAATCGAGGCGCTGGAAGCACTGCTGCTCAAAACGATCTAGGCGCTCGGATATGTCAGCATGTGTGGCTGCCGTCTGGGTGGGTCGTTTGAGGCGTGGTGGCCTAGCTGGCTCATCCTCCTCCTGTGGTGGTGGTGGGACATAATCAGCAATGTCCTATGGGTCCTCTCCCTCCTGGACGAGTCGAAACTGAAGGGGGTACCTCCTGGCCTTCGCTCTATCATCCTCATGCGTAACATCGTCGCGATGCCTTAGGGAGACATCTGACCGATCAGGGTGTAGGAGGGTGTTTGGGCTGGAGTGTTGAGGAGCCCGAAGTGACGAGCCAGACGTGTGATGTAGGGCCCCATGGATAGAACGCCTCTGCAGTGCCTCTCCGTCTGATGCTACATGGCGTGTACGATGAAGTATGCTAAGTCGATGACGTGCCCATTTGCCATGTACCATAGAAAGTAGACGTCGTGAGTGTTGACGACACCTGTACTCTCTTGTCTACCTGTAAGAGTGTGAGCGAGGAGAGCATGAATGTACCTCAGAGAGGGAACGAGGGCGGTTACCTTGCTTACGCTGGGGTTATATGTCTGATGCCCCGGGGCTATGTCGTTCCAACAGTCGACTGGCCTGATATAGATGCGGCGAGAAAGGTTGGGGAAGTCCTTGCTGCCATAAATTGTTCTGTGTAGAGCCCAAGTGCTGTGCCGAACTCTGGCACGCTGAAGTGTCGCACGAGTCCTCCCATAAATTCCCTGGGTCGTCGAATTTGGTCATCACCGTCTGTAGGTGGAATGTGGAGCAGAACTCGAAGGTGAGTTCTAAGTATTTCGGCTCTATAATCTGGAAGAACTGCTCCCATGGCTCTGTCATTAAGAAGCCCAGATGTCATCCACTAAATGTATCTGCTCGAGGCTAGCCCAATCTATGCAGTAGCCCGTGGATATAGTGCAGGCTCGGAGTAATTGATAATGCTCCTCCTGCGAAGCTGGGGAAAATGTAATGAATGGGTGTCGAACCTCGGAGGTGGGCCTTGATGATAAACTCCCTGACCTTTTACGTTTCTTAGAGATGGGGACGGCAGTTTTTCGACTGCTTGATGACGACATAGTATCTGAAAAATAACAAGCATTAGTCCTAAAAATTGAAATTAAACTAGATAGATAAAATGTAGAGGAAAATGACAATGTTCCCAAAAATAAAAATAAGAAAAAAAATAATGATTAACCTAAATAGCAGAATCTAATCATGTTGAAACTTGTAACAAAACTAAGAACTATGGGTATGTCTATATACTAATTTTATGAGAAAATGTCAAACAAATATGAATTTAAATGGTAAATGAAATGAGTTCTGAGTGGCAAGCAAAAGTTGAAATTAAGTGGCATGCAATCCTAAAGTGTTCCATCTAATTCTAGATTATTCATCCTAATTTTCCTAATTCTATGCTTGATTAAACATTTAGAAGAAAGTAAAATTACATAATTGAATAATGAAAATGAACTATAAATAAATAAAGGAGAAAAATGAGAGAATAGAACCAAATTTGATTGTTGCACGGTCGTGCGTTGGTTGTGGGGTAGGTTTTACACGGGCGTGGGGCGGCTGATTTCGGGTATGGTGGTGTTTTAAGGGCTGTAGCGGCGCTTATGGTGGTTGGGGAGAGTTTGGATGAGAGAAATTTGGGGTTTTGAGTGAAGGAAATGAATAGTGGCCCCTATTTATAGTTTTTGGGTCACACGGGCATGTCACACGCCCGTGTAAGTCGTGTTTCGCCTATGTCTTTCGAAATCCGGGGGTTTTGGTGCGCCTGGTTCGAGGTACACGCCCGTGGGAATATTTTACACGGCCGTAAGAGATCGGTTCTTCGTCACTCACACGATCGTGTGATGGGATACACGGCCGTATGCGATATGTTCGTACTTTACACGGTTGTGTGATAGGTTCCACGGCCGTGTGAAATTTGACAGTGTCTTCCACGATCTGGGCACACGAGCGTGTGGAGTTGTGTGAGCCCGTGTTGATACTGAAGGGTTGCCACGGCCATGTCGCACGGCCGTGGAGTGTTGTTGGTAGCCCGTGTTGAAGTCAAAAGGTTGCCACGGCTATATCGCACGGCCGTGGCGAGATATCGGTGGCCCGTGTTTTGGGAAAATTTGTGCTCTGTTTGTACACGGCCTCAGTACACGATCGTGTCTCTATTTAAAAGATTCACACGGCCTGGGACACGCCCGTGGGACTGGCCGTGTGGTCCTAAATCTCTGCATTAAAAAAGGTTAGTTTGATGCATGAAAAATACTAAAAACAAGATAGATGAAAAATTACTAAGTTAGTGCTCGGGTTGCCTCCCAAGAAATGCTTATTTAGAGTCTAAGCTCGACTCTGCTGGGATGTATCATGGAGGGATTTCGTGGAGCTGGAGCTCCTCCTTGTAGTCTATAGAATTCTCACCTTTATAGTGTTTAAGCCTATGACCATTTACCTTGAAAGTACCCAGGGTTGGGTGAGTTACCTCAATCGTACCGTATGGAAAGACTTTCATTACCGTGAAGTAGGGTGTATCACTTGTATATTCTTTTGAATTTGAGCTTCGAGGATCGTCTTCCCCTAAAATTACCTTATCTCCCACCTTGAGGTGATTTGTTTGTCCTTGAGGGTCGTCTTGGTGATGCTTCGTTTTTGTGTGGCATATTTTGGGCTTTTCGTTAAAGTTCAGCCATTCATCTAGTTCCTCGATCTGGAGCATTCGCTTTTCTGGTTCATCTCTTGTAGGTGAATTTGACATTGTTTGTGTTGTCTTTATATGAAGTGCGTCCTGCACAGGAATTTGTGTGGTGAGTTCAGTGTTTTTACAGGGACTCAAATTGTAGTTTTAACTAAGTTGTGAGCTCCTATGGTGGCTGTATCATCACCTACTCGTAATTTGAGTTCACCTGTTTCTAAATCAATTTTTGTTCTAGCAGTTGCTAAAAAGGGTCGCCCTAAAATTAAGGGTACATTGCTAGCCTCGTCAATGTCTAAAACAACAAAGTCAACTGGGAATATATATTTATCGATTTTAACAAGTACATCTTCAATTATTCCTTTAGGTGCTCTAATAGTTTTATCAGCTAGTTGAATGCTCATTTTGGTTTTCCTAGTGGTTCCAAGACCTAGTTGTTTAAACAGATTATAAGGCATGACGTTTATGCTTGCCCCTAAATCAGCTAAAGCATTTTTTACCTCTAAGCTACCAAGTAAACAAGGGATAGTAAAACTCCCTGAATCTTTTAGTTTGGTCGGTAGTCTATTTTGTAGAATAGCTGAGCAGACTGCATTTAATTCCACATGAGATTTCTCCTCTAGCTTCCGCTTGTTTGTCAAGAGTTCTTTTAAGAATTTAACCGCGTTTGGTATCTGCAAAATTACTTCAACAAATGGTAAGTTAATGTGTAATTTTTTTAAGAGTTTTAGAAACTTACCGAATTGTTCATCTGTGCGGTCTTTCTGTAGCGCTCTTGGGTATGGTATACGAGGCTTGTGTTCGTTGATGTCTGGCTTATTGTTGCTTGCCTCTACCTTACCTTTACTTACCTTAGGTTCGTCGCCTAACTTTGGGTCATCTTTGGTTAATGCCTTCTCATCTGTTGTTTTGATGGCATGAAGTTACTCTTTAGGATTAGTCTCAGTGTTACTTGGAAGTCCACCTTGCGGTCTTTCTGATATTAACTTGGCGAGTTGACCGATTTAATTCTCAAGGCCTTTGATTGATGCTTGCTGGTTCTTTAATGCCGTTTCAGTGTTCTGAAAGTGGGTCTCTAACATGGCCATGAATTTTGTAAACATCTCTTCAAGGTTGGGCTTTTTCTCCTGTTGCGGTGGTGGCTGTTGAAATCTCTGAGGGGGTTGTTGTCTTTGATTCCCTTGACCTCCCCAAGAAAAATTGGGATGGTTTCGATAACTTACATTATATGTGTTACTATATGGATTATTTTGAGATCTAAAATTGTTACCCATATAATTGGCCTGCTCGGTTTCTGTGCCATTGGCAGAAGATGAGTAGTCTGGAGTGAACATATTTGCCTGAGTTGTGTCGTACTGCATTACTGCTTGTGCTTTCGTAGAACCAACAAAATGATCAAACTTTTTATTTAAAATTTCTACTTAGTTAGAAAGCATAGCGACAGCATCAATATTATAAACTCCTGCAGCTTTTGTCAGCTTTGTCCTCATGACTTGCCACTGATAATTATTCAGTGGCATCTCTTCAATAAATTCATAAGCTGCTTCTGGTGTTTCGTTATTGATTATTCCTCCTGCGGCTGCATCGATCATTTGTCTCGTTGATGGGTTCAAACCGTTGTGGAAGGTTTGAACTTGTAGCCACAAAGGTAGACCATGATGAGGGCACCTTCTTAAAAGATCTTTGTATCTCTCCCAGGCATCATATAGTCTGCACAAAAGAAGAAATATCATTTCGTAATTTAGCTGTTTTAGCTGGAGGAAAATATTTAAGTAAAAATTTTTCGGTCATCTATTCCCATGTGGTGATTGAGCCTCGTGGTAAAGAATTTAACCACTGTTTGGTTTTATTTCTCAGAGAGAATGGAAATAGCCTTAAGCGAATGGCATCATCAGAAACGCCATTTATTTTAAAGGTATCACAACATTCCAAGAAATTTGCTAGATGCGAATTGGGATCTTCATCCTGCAAACCATCAAACTGCACAAATTGTTGTATTATCTGAATAGTGTTAGGCTTTAATTCAAAGTTATTAGCAGCAATAGCAGGTCGAATAATGCTAGTTTGGGTACCAATCAAACTAGGTTTAGCATAATCATACATAGTACGAGGAGCTTCATCCTGGTTTACTGGTTCTGCTGGTAGTGCTGAAGGTGGTGAAACGTTTTGATTCGCATCCATCTCTTCTGTAGGTTCTGGCTCTTGCTCAGGTTCTTGTTCTGGATAATGTAAACTGCGTCTAATTTCTCCGCGATTTCTGCAAACTGTCGTTTCTAGATCTTCGTCAAAAAGTAGTGGTCCTGTTGGGTTGTTTCTATTCATAAACTAAAAATACCTAAAAACAAAAAGCAAAGAAAATAAAAATAAATAAATAAAAACAGAAAATAAATAAATAAACAATAGCTAAAGTAATAGAAATCAAGTGTTCTTAATATTTCAGTTCCCCGGCAACGGCGCCAAAAACTTGATACTTGCGATATTAAGTAAGAAAATTTATAAAAACTGATCACACCAAAAACTAACTAATATCACGATTTTAAAGGTAAGCGCACCTATCAAACAGTAGTATAGTTTAGTGGCAAGACCGAGTTATCGTACCCAAGGGAACCAAAAGTACTAATACTTACTTCCTTTCTATTATCTAGCCTAAAAATAAACGAGGATAGATTGGAATTAATTCTAACTAACTAAAGTGCACAAAAAGTAAATTGGGGAAAACTTTAGGGAAAAGCTGATTGATATGAGTAATACTTAAGGGAGAATCCACCTAGACTTCACTTGTTATTGACTTCTTGAACTAGACGATTTATTCACTTCACTTGATCCGTAAAGATCCGTAATTTATGCTAAACCCTCCTTCGAGGTGAAGAGCAACTAGGCCTAGGTTGTTAACTAAAGTTTCTTTATTAATTAACACCCTAGGTTGCATTAATTCGATCTATGGTTCCCCTTATTAGGTTTGACCCTAATCCGGCAGATTTATGTCGCCCTATGTCTAGGGTTGCATGCAACTCCGCTTAATTATGGTAGATCTACTCTTAAAACAGGGACTTTTCCTCCACTGCCTAAGCACATCAAGTTCTTGAAGTAATACCTAGGATTATTAAATCAAGAATGAAGAACACATAATTAAGAACAATTCAAATATTTATCATATAATTCAAGAATAAATAATAACAAGATCTGTCTTAGGTTTCATCCCTCTCAAGTATTTGAGGAGTTTAGTTCATAATAAAGAAAGAAAACATCTTATAAGTATTAAAATAACAAAACATAAAGAACCCAAAAACCTTTGAAGGAATTTAGGGAGATCCTCTATCTTGATGTAGAATTCTGGCTTCTGGGATGAATCAATCGGCTTCCATTGGAGTAATCCCTTGCTTCCACTCCTTGTGTTGGCAGAATTATGGCACTCTTTCTTAAGAGAAGAGAGAGTATATCTTTAGAGTTGCCTCATGGGGTCTTTATATAGAGTTTAGAATGGCTTTCTTAGCCCCTAAGCATCCAAATCTGAGTGAAATTCCTCTTCCTCACGACTAGAACACGCCCGTATGCCACGCCCGTGTGCCACGACAAGAGGCCATGTAAGAGTCTGTCGATGGAGGCACGGCCGTGTGGCCTAGCCGTGCTTGTCGGGGGCTGGACTGTATGGTCTTTCTTTGGCACGACCGTGAGCCACGGTCGTGTGATGATCCTTGGGCCGTGTCAATTACACATTTTGGCCAATTTTCTTCGTTTTTGGTCCATTTTCCGTTCTTTTCTCTTCCCTATGCTCTCCTGAGTGTAAGATATAAAAAAGAAAGATTAAAAGCACCAATTCTCACTAAATTGATAATAATTCATCCAAAATAAAGGCTAAACATGAGGTAAAAATATGTATAATTTATCGTTTATCAAGCCGCTAATGTCCCAACTTTTGTAAAAAAGTTGATGAGTATCACCGAAATGAGTGAATAGTGGGTTATAGCCCGAATTCAACAGAAAGGTGATGGTAAATGCATTCTTTAGGTGTGTTTAAGGGACTTGATCGTAGTACATACAGATATAAAGAAGAAAGTTGAAGTTTTTGCCTTGAGTATCTATGGTTTGGTAATTTCCCCAAAGCTTTAAGGTATATAGATGAAGCAGTTGCAACCTATTTGATCGACTTGACAAGTGGGTTACCTATTTAAGCCGAGACATTCAGATCATTGAGTGCATGTTGAAGGGCAGGTGAAGGTAGATTCATCGGATGCGCACAATTATTGTTGGTTTGGTTCCATGGTCATTTTTGGAAGATCGATAAAGTTTCATACTGAGTATTCTCTAAAGATCATTCCTCATTAAAGGACGTAGCAGCTATGCCAATAAGGGACGACATATTAGAGGAAAGGTGGATGACAATTCTTCAGAATCTTCAAGAGGGAGATGTCGAGTGGAAAGCCCCTTGGATGGTCCCCGATGAGAACCTCTATCGGTGTGAGAATTTTGATTGGGTACCTCTGCCTAGAATTTGAGGAGCCATTGTAATGCCCTTTTGCTCGTATTAAGGAAATACAGATTAAGGCAGTTTATACCGGCGACATATGGGCTAGCTCAGTATGAATTTTCGTATAAGGAGGACAATTATAAGAAAAAAGGTTCGAAAAATTTTTGATGCTTGGAAACAGACACGTTGGATGAAGAGATTGGCTATAGGCTCAATGACGACACCTGAGTACAATGGGTGGTGGAGTAAAAGAATTAATGATAATATCCCCAGGCCAAGTAAAGAAGGCGCTCGATCGACGGAAAAGTACCTACAAGTAGTCCCCTTCGAGTTAGAAATCATAAAGTGATAAACCATAATATATACATATTTTTACCCCATGCTTAGCACATTTATGGATGATTTATCATTAGAATCGAGGTATATGATGCTCCTAATCCTTTAATTTTATGTTTTATACTTAATTAAGCATAAGGAAAAAAAAGAGTAAGGAACGGGCCAAAAAAGGACAAAATAGGCCCAAATTAGCATTAACACGGCCTAAAGAATTTTCACACGGGTAATCCATATGCCCGTGTGGATTTATCAGTGTTGAACACGGCTTGAGCCTGAGTCACACGGGCACACCACACAAGCGTGTCACTGTCGAGCCCTGATTCAATTTCACGCGGGAAAAGCTAATTTTTGGGTATTTTAGGCATTCCAAAGTCTATATAAACACCCTAAGGGGGAAACAAAAGGGATGGAGAGTAGAAAGTAAGGAATTACTCGAAGAACGCTGATTGATCTATCTCAGAAGCAGGGTTTCCATCAAGGCTGAAGATCTCCCTTCAATTTCTTTCAGGAGTTTTTGGGTTGTCTTTATGGTTTGTTGTTTTTCCTATTCTAAGATGTTTTCTTTTATCATTATGAACTAAATCCCCTAAACATCTGAGGGGGATGAAACCTAAGACTGATCTTATTATTATTTTCTTAATTATATTATAAATACTTGATTTGTTCTTAATTGTGTTATTAATTCTTGTGTTAATATTTCAGGTTATTAATATAAGTTGAATGTACTTATTCAGTGGAGCAAAAGTCCCTGTTTAAGAGCAGATCCAACACAATTAAGCAGAGTTGATCGTAATCCTAGACATAGGATGACGAAAATCTACCGGATTAGAGTCAAATCTAATAAGGGAATCCATAGATCGAGTTAATGCAACACTAAGAGTTTTAATTAGAAAGAAATTTCAATTAATCAACATTGGGTTAGTTGTTCTTAGTCTTGAAAGAGATATTAACATAATTTAGGGATTTCTACAGATCAAGTCAAGTGAATAAAACATCTAGTTTAGAGTCTAATAACAAGTGAAGTCTAGGTGGATTCTTCCTTAGGTATTGTCTTAATCAATCAGTTTTCCCAAAAGTATTTCCCCAATTTACTCTTTGTTGTATTTTAGTTTAATTAGATTTTAGTTTAAAATAATTCCCCCTTATTTCTAGGCTATATAATAGAAAAAAAGTTATTACTAGTATTTTTAGTTCCTATGGGTTCGACATTCCGGTCTTGCCACTAAACTATACTACTGTCTGATAGTTGTGCTTGCCTTTATCGTGATAATGGTTAGTTTTTAAGTACGATCATATTACTTTATCATCACACATACGATAGATCATAAAATAGGACTTTGAAAAGAGAAATTCAGAGTTAGAAAAGAAGATAGAACAACTGGAGGAGGAAAAGATCCATTTGAGGTTAGATGCTGATGTTCAGAAGCACAAGGCAGAGAAGTTGAGAAAGGGAAAGAGGAAGGCCGAAGAAGACTTAGATAGTTTGAAGACTGTTTACAAGAAGCTACGTATGTTGATGAGAACTGCCGGATTGGGAAAGACATCGGAGTAGTGGCGACAAGAGATTCAAGAGGAGAGGGCTACGGCCGATCAGTGGGTGAAAAAGTCCCGTGATACTCAAGTACGAGAGGATATTTTTAAAAGGAGATTATTAGAGAGCCAAAATGAAAAGGAAAAGTTAAGTGCTAGGGTAGTAGAACTAGAAAAGGCATTTCATCAGTATCGTAGTCGCAACTCTGCAGTAGAGTTGGATGTGAGCCTAAGCAAGATTGAGAATTTGAAAGGAAATGTGGAATAGCTCAAAACGGTGCTACAAAATAGTGAACTTCGGGTAGAACTATTGGAGGCAGATAACGAGCGATGGAAAGAACAGTTTCATCGATCTCAAGACCAGGTTAGGGATAGAGATTACGTCATGGGCGAAGCCGTGGCTCAGATACGAGAAGTGGCTGATCATTTACAGACCTTAAGGGTTTAGGCTGATGTGCTAAGTGTGAAATATGAGCTAGAATGGGACTGGGGTCGAGAGCTGGCTTGGCTTTTTAAGAAAGTTAAAGCTTTGAGCATAAAGGCTAGGCCGTATTTGTAATCTGTTTTATGTAAAGGATTTTGCTTTTTAATAAAGTTATTCTAAAAAAAATTAGACTAGAATCGACGCCTTTTACTTTTGCATTCATATCATGCATTTGCATTACATCGCATCATGTGTAGTAAATTTCAGAAAAGAACCCTATTAATTAGAGATCATATTATAGTTACCCTAGAACATCACTGCTACACTCGAAGAAAAATAAAAACCATGGATCAAAGGTTAGAAAGGTTGGAATAGATGTAAAAAGAGATGCAGGACCAACTACAAATTCAGATGTAAGAACAATTGGCCAAGATCCAACAAGATATGAGGGGTCAGATGCTGGAATCCCAGTGAAGTATGGTGAGCCAGTTAACACAACTGTTTATTGGAGGGCCTGATAAAGGGAAGAGCCCTATGGTCGATACCGGAGACGACAATGGGGACTCTACTTCTCCTCTAGGCTTTGCCCCAACAAACGCCCAAGCACTACCACCAAGGGTGTCTGTTAATATCAAACCTCAGTATCAAACTGGTACTTCGGCATTGGTAAACTTACCAACGGGCTCAAGCTTCAACCCCAGAGGTAATTTGGTAAATCCCATGGTCCCTGACCTCGATGATGCAGTAGAAGTGGGAAGGGCAAGAGCGGAGCTCCCAAAACAGTTCGAAGACCAATGCAAATGGTTGGAGGAGAGGTTCAAGGCATTAGAGAGTGTTGATTAGTTCTGTGGAGTTGATGCTAATGAATTAAGTTTGGTCCCAGATCTGGTATTACGTCCAAAGTTCAAAATGCCGAAGTTTGAAAGATATAACGGAATCAGCTACCTGAGGCTCACATTACAATGTTCTATCGAAGAATGACGGGATATGTCAACAATGATCAGTTGTTGATTCATTGTTTTCAAGACAGTTTGACTAGGGCTACGGCAAAATGGTACAATCCGCTGAGTCATACCCAAGTCAAATCATAGAAGGACTTAGCACAGGCCTTCATGAAGCAATATGGCCATGTGACAGATATGGCGCCTGACACCATCACATTACAGAATATGGAGAAAAAGTCGAGTGAAAGTTTCAGGCAATATGCCCAGAGGTGAAGGGAAGTCACTACACAAGTTCAACCGTCGCTACTGGAAAAAGAAACAACCATGCTTTTCATTAATACCTTCAGAGCACCTTTTATTAATCACATGTTGGGAAGCATAACCAAGAGTTTTACGAACATAGTGATGTCCGGTGAAATGATTGAGAATGCGATAAGGTGTGGAAAAATAAAGGCTGGGAAAAATACGAGAAGGTCGGCCCTGAAGAAAAGAGAAAATGAAGTAAGTAATGTGAATATGGGTTATTCAAAACCAGTTACTGTCAATCAACCGAGAGCGGTAGCCATAGGCTAGCAAGCCCCACTAAGACAATAGCCCAACACAAAGCAAAACACAGAGAAATTCCAGTTTACTCCCATCCCAATGACGTATAGGGAGTTATGCAAAAGTCAATTCGATGCTCATGTTGTATCCCCTATTTACTTAAAACCGCTGCAACCCCCATACCCCAAGTGGTACAACGTAAACGCTCAGTGTGAATACCATGCGGGAATCGTAGGACACTCGATAGAAAACTGCACCTCTTTCAAAAGGTTAGTCAAAAGGCTCATCAAAATGGGTGTTATAAAATTTGATGACGCACCTGGTGTGGGAAATTCGTTACCCAATCATACTGATAATGGGGTAAATGTAATAGTCAAGAATATGGGGAAAAGAGTCAAACTGAACATTGCAGAAGTAAGATCCCCGTTGAGAGAGGTATCAAAGAAAATGGTGGAAAGAGGGTTAATTGTACAGGGCTTGAGGAGCAAATCTCAAGAAATAAGGAACTATTGTGATTTCTACAATAATGAGGACCATGAGATCTAGAGATGCAATGAATTTATGACCGTCTAATGGACAACAAAGAGTTGGAGTTCTTTAAATTTACGGAATGAGAAGACATGTGCATCGCAAAAAGGAGGGTCAATAGAGAAGGTCTCTGAGGTTAATCACCCAGTGATGTTCATCTCACGACCGAAAATCAACGAAGTCGGAGCAAATGTGGCACCAAGAGTTGTAATTCAGAAACCCGTGGCTTTTCCTTTTAAGGATAGCAAAAGGGTGCCTTGGAATTATAACTGCAATGTGACAGTCCCAGTAGAGGAGAGTTCGGACATCACACCAAACATAAAAGCCGAACCTATAAAAAGGAAATCCTTGATGATCGAACGAGGGGAGAGAGGTCAGAACCACCTGTTAATGAACCGGTAACGGAGAATGAAGCTAAGGAGTTTTTGAAATTCCTAAAAGATAGCGAGTATAGTGTTATAGAATAATTATACAAGTAGTCGGCACGCATATCGGTACTGGTTTTGCTCTTAAACTTAGAGGGACACCATAGCGCGCTGATGAATGTGTTGAATGAAACCTATGTCGCTGATGACATTTTGATAAAAAAGTTAGACCTCCTTGTCAGCAACATAAGCACTGACAACTTCATCTCTTTCAGTGACGATGAAATACTGCTAGAGGACATGGGATCCACCAAGGTTCTACATATCACCACCCGCTGTAAAGGGTACATTATCGGGGGTACTAATTGACAATGAACCGGCACTGAATATCTTGCCCCTGTCCACATTGAACAGATTACCTATAGACAACTCTCATATGAAGACATGCCAGAACATAGTGAGGGTATTCGACGGCACCGAAAGAAAAGTAATAGGAAGGATAGAAGTACCTCTTCTGATCGGACCAAACACATACGAGGTAGACTTCCTCATGATGGACATCAAGTCTTCTTATAATTGCCTATTAAGGAGGCCTTGGGTTCACTTAGTAGGGGCAATACCATCATTTTTGCACCAAAAGCTAAAGTTGGTGACAGAGGGCCGATTGATAACCATAAGCGCGGAAGAGGATATTATTGCATTCGTTACCAGTGATGCACCATACGTAGAAAATGATAGTGAAGCAATAGAATGTTCTTTTCGGTCGTTGAAATTCATGAATGTAACCTTCATCACCGAGGGAAGTAGGATTCCAATGCCCAAAATATCCTAAGCTACAATGATGAGCTTGCAACTGACAGTTGGAAAAGGAGCATTGCCAAGAAGGGGACTCGGGAAGTACCTTTATGGACGGGTTGAAGTACCAAACTTGGCTAACAAAGGGGATCGCTTTGGCTTGGGGTATAAGCCAAACGCCAAACAGAGGAGGAAAGAGCTGGAGAGGAAGTAGGAGAGACAAAGGGCACGGTTGAGTGGGGCAGATGTCATATGGGAGACAATGACTTTTCCCCATATATCTAATACATTCGTGCCAAGAGGAATTATCGATCCTGAACCGAAGATGATAAGAGAATGAATGACTAAAGATATGATGGAAAATCTAAGCATCAACGCCATATTTGAAAGAAGAATGATGGAATAGAATTTAGTGAGAATTCTCCCCTATGAGCCTAGAAATGTTCTGAACAACTGGACTGTGGAAAAAATTCATGTAATTTTTAGAGCTAATACATAGTAATGTTCAAAACACGCTTATTGTTTTTTAGCCTAGAAATAATAAGAATTTTTTATGAAATAGGCTCATGTTTAAACGTCTTTATTTTAATAAAAAATACATTTTCATGCCTCACATCGAGCAATTATTCCTTTATTCTTTCATTCCATTCATAATCATACCATACAAATAAGTTTTCTTAGATTCATTTGTTTCTTTAGGTATTCTTTCGTACCTACAATTGGTCTCTAGATGTCAATATCACGAGCGACGCTGCTATAGACCCAGAATCCCCATTTGAGCGAGACATGTGCTTAGAGGGATCTCAGGATTTTGGGGATGATGGAGATTGTAGTTTATCTTCGGAAGTGTTAAGTATGGTAAAGCGGGAAGAGAAACAGATTTTACCTCACAATGAGACAATTGTGAATGTGATCTTGGAAGAGGGGAATGAGATGAAGATTGGTACTTGTATAAATGATGAAACAAGGTAAGACCTTATTAAACTACTGCAAGAGTTCAAAGATGTCTTCGCATGGTCGTATCAAGACATGCCTAGGTTAAGCGCTGATATTACGGTGCATCGTGTCCCTATAAAAGAAGAGTGCAAGCCAATTCAACAGAAGCTCTAAAAGATGAGACCCGATGTTGTCGTAAAAATAAGGGAAGAGGTCAAGAAGCAATTTGATGCTAGGTTCTTACAAGTGGTTAACTACTCAGAATGGGTAGCCAACGTTGTCCCGATCCCTAAGAATGATGGAAAGGTGCGGATGTGTGTATATTACAAAGATTTAAACAAGGCTAGCCCAAAAGACAATTTCCTATTACCTCACATTGACACCCTAGTGGATAATACGGCAGGTTACTCACTGTTTTCTTTTATCGATGAGTTCTCTGGATACAATCAGATCAAGATGCATCCTGAGGACATGGAAAAGACCACGTTCATAACCCTATGGGGAACGTTTTGCTAAAAGGTGATGCTATTCGGGTTAAAGAATGTGGGAGTAACGTATCAAAGAGACATGGTAACCTTATTTCATGACAGGATGCACAAGGAGATCGAGGTCTACGTCGACGATATGATCGTAAAGTCCCAAACAAAAAATGAGCATGTACAGGTTTTGAGGAAATTGTTCTTTAAGTTGAAAAAGTTTCAGCTAAAACTTAATCCAACAAAATGTACTTTTGGGGCTAGGTTAGGAAAACTGCTTGGTTTCGTAGTCAGTGAAAGGAAAATGAGGTCGACCCCGACAAAGTAAAGGCCATACAAAAATTGCCTCTGCCGCGCACTCAAAAGGAAGTTCGAGGTTTCCTAGGAAGGTTAAATTACATCGACCGATTCATTTCACAACTAATTGAGAAATGTGACCCCATATTTCGCCTTCTCAAGAAAGACAATCCAGGCATATGGGATGATGAATGCCAGGAAGCTTTTGACAGGGTTAAACAATAATTTTCCAATGCCCCAATGCTAATGCCACATAGTCCAGATAGAGCGTTGATACTATATTTGACAGTCTCTGATAATTTCATGGGATGCGTGCTTAGCCAACATGATGTGACTGGAAAGAAGAAAAAGGCGATATATTACCTCAGTAAGAAATTCACTGAGTGTGAGATGAAATACTCATCAATTGAAAAGTTATGTTATGCCTTAGTGTGGACAACTCGGAGATTAAGGCAGTATATGTTGTACCATACGACTTGGTTAATCTCAAAGGTAGATCGTCTAAAGTATTTGACGGAGTCAATGACTTTGAAAGGAAGGATGGCCAGATGGCAAATTTTGCTTTCTGAATTTGGCGTAGTCTATGTGAACCAGAAGGTTGTGAAAGGGAGTGCAATAGCAGATTTCTAGCCAGTAGATCTCTAGACGATTACGAGCCCTTGAACTTTGATTTCCCTAATGAAGATCTGATGCTTGTAGTAACTATTGAGGAGGATACTCCATAAAATCATCCTTGGAAATTGAACTTCGACGGAATATCAAATGCCGCTGGTAACGAAATTGGGGCAGTCCTGATATCCCCAAGCAGAAACCATTATCCATTTACTTGCAAATTGGATTTTGATTGTACTAGTAATATGGCAGAGTACGAGGCCTGTATCCTGGGAATCCGTGTAGCCATAGAACGCAAAATCAAAGTGCTAAAGGTATATTGGGATTCTGCACTAGTAATCTATCAGTTAAAGGTGAATGGGAAATAAGGGGCTCCAAATTGATCAGTTATCGAAAGCTAGTTCTTGAATTAATTAAGGAGTTTGATGATGTCACCTTCTGCTACCTCCTGCGAGATGAAAACTAAATGGTTGACGCCTTGGCTACATTAGCTTCTATGGTCAGAGTAAATAAACAGGAGGATATGAAGCCGATCCATATGAGTATTTGTGAGGCTCCGGCTCATTGCTGCAATATCGGCGAAGAGGAAGAGGGAGATGATCATCCTTGGTATCATGATATTCTACGATATGTGAAGAATCGTGAATACCCAGATCAAGCAACTAAAAATGATAAGAGAACGTTGAGAAAGCTGGCCAGTAACTTTGTCTTAGACGAAGGGATCCTATATAAAAAAAGGAAGGATCAGGTGATGCTAAGATGTGTTGATGCTGTTGAAGCTAAAAAAATCTTGGAAGAAGTCTATGAAGGTGTCTGCGGGACGTATGTCAATGGGTTCACAATGGCCAGACAAATTATGACATTCGGGTATTACTAGTCCACGATGGAAGGAGATTGCATCAGTTACGCTAAGAAATGCCATAAGTGCCAAAATTATGGAGACAAGATCCATGTGCCTCCTTCACCTCTTTATGTTATGACCTCCCTATGACCTTTCTTGATGTGGAGCATGGACGTTATTGGGCCAATTTTGCTGAAGGCTTCTAATGAACATCGATTCATTTTTGTGGTCATCGATTACTTCACCAAATGGGTAGTGGAGGCTTTATATACCAAAGTCACGAAAATAACAGTTAGTAAGTTTTTTAAGAGGGAGATCATATGTCGCTATGGTATACCGGAAAGGATTGTATTAGACAATGCGTTGAATTTGAACAACAGCACGATAGTGGAGGTCTGCAGTCAGTTCAAAATTAAGCATCACAACTCGTTACCATATCACCCGAAAATGAATGGTACAGTTGAGGTAGCTAATAAAAATATCAAAAAAATTATGGGGAAAATGACCGAGACCTACAAGGATTAGCATGAAAGGTTACCGTTTGCTCTCTATGCTTATCGAACATCTATCAGAACTTCTACTGAGGAAACACTTTTCTTATTGGTTTATGGGATGGAGGCAGTTTTGCTCATTCAAGTCGAAATTCCCTCACTCTTGGTTTTATCAGAGTTGAAGCTGGACGAACCTGAATGGATCCAATCCTGGTATGATCAACTGAACTTGATTTAAGAAAAGAGACTAAAGGCTTTCCGTCATGGTCAAATGTACCAGAAGCAAATGATGCAAGCTTACAACAAAAAAGCTCGCGCTAGAGTATTCCATGAGGGGGACTTGGTATTTAAAAAAGTCCTCCCTATGCAAAAAGATTTCTGAGGGAAATGGATGCCAAACTGGGAAGGACCTTATGTGGTAAATAAGGCTTTTTCTGGAGAAACGTTGATATTAACTTAGATGGATGGCAAGAAACAGCCCAACCCAGTGAATGCGGACTCAGTCAAGAAGTACTTCACTTAAGAAGGAAAATGGGCCAATGCGAAAACCTGCACATGGCGTATTGAGTTCAAAAAAAAAAAGAGAGGCCAAGGTAAAAACCCGCACAAGGCTCTTTGAGATCAAATGGGCTTTGAATTGAAAACCCGTAAAGAGTAATTCAAATTTTGATGGAAATGGGGCATGCGCTAGTCTTCCTATACCTGAATTAACAATAAGGAGGTATGCTACATCTTAGGGGCATTGACAAAATACTCCAAATCTCCTAGACACATGTTGAACTCAAAATGGTCTTCAAGAAGTTTGTACAGAGAAACTTAGGCTGTGATATCTGGGGCACATATTCTCCTTTTACTCATTTTGTACTCTAGCAATATTTACTTTCTCTGCTCAATCCATTCTTTTCAGATTTTATTCCTGATAAATTTCAGTTTTATCCATTATTATAATCTTTTTTTTGAGCAATTATTTTGTTGAAATAATGATTAATGGATTAATAATGTTTTCATAAAAGAAGTTTTGCATATTAGTTTGAAAGTTTCTAAATAAGTACAAGACCCTAAAACAGGACTGTTGTTTAGAACTTACCAAACATAAGGGTTAAAAATGTTTAAGAAGGAAGAGTCTAAATGGTGACTACTTCTTAAGATTTTCTGTCAAAGATATCATTTGAATGAAAAGACAAGATATTACGTTGGTTATGCAGCCTCGACAGATAACGAGCAACCTAGGCATTAAAATAGGATCATTCTCGAAGAAAATTTGACATTCATACACATCTGGTCATGACACCCAGTGAATGATGTAATAGACCAAATTGATTGAAGAAGCCACGAATCTCATACCTCTGAGTTGTAGTAGGATGGATAGGAGATACAAGTCCTATACCCCTGGTTTGCAGTGGGGCAAGCCAGTTGAGCGAATAGTGATTATTTTTTAGATTTTCTGTCAAATATACCAATCGAGCAAAGAAGGCAGGATAACACATCAGTGACAGAACCTTGATGAATAAACGAGCAAGCCTAAGCATTAAAAAAAAAGGATTATTCTCATGACATTTAGGCAGTCGTATAACATCCATAATACATCTAGTTAGGAGCATTTGACTCATTTCAATCATGGCATCCTAATCATTTAGCATAAACATAGGCCCATAAAATCGTTTCTACAGGTCATGTCCCCTAGAAGACGATGTAGCAAGATCATTAGAAGATTACAGATCTTATCTCCCTAAGTAGTAGTGTAGCAGACCGAAGATGGCGAATCTTATCTTTCCGAGGTTGTAGGGAAGCAGATTTAAGCCACTAGCTTTATCTCACTCAGCAACAGCGGAGCAGGCTAAAGATTAAAGATCTTATCTCCCTAAGCAGTAGTAGAGCAGATCAAAGACGGCGAATCATATCTTCCTGAGGTAGTAGGGAAGCAGATTTAAGCCACTAGCCTTATCTCCCTGAGCAGCAGCGGAGCAGGCTGAAGATTAAAGATCTTATCTACCTAACAGTAGTGAAGCAGATCGAAGATGGCGAATCTTATCTTCCCGAGGTAGTAGGGAAACAGATTTAAGCCACTAGCCTTATCTCCCTGAGCAACAGTGGAGCAGGCTGAAGATTAAAGATTTTATCTCCCTAAGCAGTAGTGGAGCAGATCGAAGACGGTAAATATTATATTCCTGAGGTTGTAGGAAAGCAGATTTAAGCCACTAGCATTATCTCCTTAAGCAGCAGCTGAGCAGGATGAAGATTAAAGATCTTATCTCCATAAGTAGTAGTGGAGTAGATCGAAGACGGCGAATCTTATCTTCCCGAGGTAGTAGGGAAGCAAATTTAAGCCACTAGCCTTATCTCTCTGAGCAGCAGCGAAGCAGGCTAAAGATTAAAGATCTTGTCTCCCTAAGCAGTAGTGGAGTAGATCGAAGACAATGAATCTTATCCTCCCGAGGTAGTAGGGAAGCATATTTAGGCCACTAGCCTTATCTCTCTGAGTAGCAGCAGAGCAGGCTGAAGATTAAAGATCTTATCTTCCTAAGCAGTAGTAGAGCAGATTGAAGACAGCGAATCTTATCTTCTCGATGTAGTAGGGAAGCAGTTTTAAGCCGCTAACCTTATCTCCTTGAGTAGTAGTGGAGCAGGCTGAGGATTAAAGATCTTACCTCCCTAAAGTTGTAGTGGTGCAGATTGAAGATGGCAAATCTTATCTCCATATAACGATAATGGAGCATATTTAAGCCACCAGCCTTATCTCCCTGAAGCTGCAGTGGAGCAGGTTGAAGATACAGGTCTTATCTCCCTGAGGTTGCAGTGGAGCAGACTGAAATCAATAATTCTGGTCCCCTTGAAGTTGCAAGGAAGCAAGTCGAAATCACATTTGAGTGAATTGAATCATCAATTCCTACACCCCTAAAGTTACAAGTGGGTTAGAGCGAGTCTATGGAAAGGAAAGAAGTATCAAGAAACCAAGATTCAACAAGGCTAGGCAAAATTGGCCCTTTTAAAGTCTTTGCTCCATTTTCATTACACGATAATGAGCAAAGAAGAGCAGCTGTATGGCTCATTTTTAGCCCGAGGCCCAATAAGCAACAGGCCAGAATTACAAAGCCTAGTTGCAACCAAACTTAAAACCCAAAATATATAAAATGGCCCAACAAGCCCAACTAACCTTAACCTAACTAAGACCTAACCCAACTACCCAAACAAACCCCTAAACCCAAAACAGAAAAATCAAACCCTAAGGTGCTCCAACGCCGCATGCTTCGCTACTCCATATCGTGCGTCGTTCCACCGTGCCACGTTAATGCCCACATCCACTATGCCACCCATGTTGCAAATCAGTTGTAAAAAAAGGGTTATAAAAGCCTCATGAAATTATTGTTTTGGGGGAGGGAAAGACCCAAAAATCGATACGAAAATAGCACTGTAAAACATCCAAAGAAATAAAAACAACATATTTTGAAAGAAAATTCAAATCGTGCCAATGTTTTTTTTCTTTTTATTTTTTCTTGAAATTGATTATTTATTTATTTTATTTTCTGTAATTTTTTGAAACTATGTTATACATACATATATATATATATATATCAAAAAGATAGGAAAAAGAAGGAAAATTTTACTTTCGGCGCCTTCACGGCAGCGCCGGCGAGCGGCGGTGGTCAATGCCGGAGCCTGGTCAAACTTCAGGCCTGCAGAGAAAAGGGGAGAGGGGGTTTTTGTTTTTTGAAGGAGGAAAGGAGAATGAAATTTTCAAAAAAAAATTGGTTTTTATACCGTTCCCCATACGGCGTCGTTTTGGCAGCTAGGGTCAAAGGCCAAAACGACGTCGTTTTGGGCCTCTAACCCGCGTGTAGACCCAACCCGACCGGAGATCCGCGTGTTTTCACTTTGATGGGAAATTTGCGCAAATGACCCTTCCGCATTTTCATGGTTTTACAATTTAGTTTTTCTACTTCTTAATTTCGGCCCTATGGTTTACCTTGTTTTACGATTTAGTCCCCTAATGCTGAGTCGTTTTGGGGATGACGGGATATTTTCTGTTTTGGTCTCTCCACTTCACGCGCACACCACAATCTGGTCCACTCCCCTTATTTACTTCTGACTTTGCCCCAAAAATTTCTGTTTTCGATTCAATTTAGTCCCTTTTCGATTATTTTGGCTATTTTATTATTAAATTGATTAATTGGAGTTTTATATTTATTATTATTGTATTTATTACTATTTTAGTATTAATCTTTCTATTATACTATTACTTTTATTGTTACAATTATGATTTATATTTTACTATTATAATCGTTAGTCTTATTTACTATTATTACTATTACTATTATTTTTACTAGTATTATTATTATAATTATTATTATACTACTATTATTATATTTATTATTACTATTATCCTTATTAACATATTATTATTGTTTTATCGTTAATTCTTATAATTTCATTATTATTATTATTTTACTATTTTACTATTTTATTTCTATTATTATTAACTTACTATTATTATTCTTGTTACCATAGTTTTTTTATATTATTATTATTATTTTAATATTTCAACTTACATTTTTTTTCACATTCATTTTATTATATAGTTCATTTATTTATTTATCCTTTTCTTTAATCTTAGAACCTGCTTTTTATATTATTATTAATACCACTTTTACTATTGTTAGTATCATTATTTTCAAACCGTTCTACATAAATATTATTTTTCTATTTTCATTACTATATTTTTTAATTTTAAATTTCTTAGCTTATTTATTCTTTTTTTCTAGTGTTTAGTCCGCGCACTTATTTGCTCATTCATTCTATCATATTCTTGGCATTATGTTGCTATTCACGTTAGTACATTAATGATTATTTTGTTATGCATCTTAGTATCGAAATTTTTATATTAAATTACAGCATATTAACCTTTACCCAAACTCATAAAAAAGGGTTTTCTTTATAAAGGCAATATTTCGTGTTTGGAAGTTCGAGAAATCGTGCCTTAATGTGTTGGGTCTCGATTTTCTGTTTGACTAAATCACTAAATATCCTTTTAAAATTTCATCCAGGTGTTCTTAAATTAAAAACAAAGCAATATTTCGTGTTTGAAAGTTCGAGAAATCGTGCCCTAACGTGCTGAGTTTCAATTTATCGTTTGACCAAATAACCGAATATCCTTTTTAAATTTCGATGCATGAGTTTTGGAAATCATGAGATGATCTTGGTATCGAGAGTTTGAAATGTCGTATCCTAACATGCTGGATGTGATATTTTATTCCTTCGGAACGAGAGAATTTCAATATCCAATTCAAATTATCAAAATATTTTTAATGGAATTGTATTCGAAAATCTTTTCAAATTTTCGATATTAGGACATTAATTAATCAATAAGGTACCAATTTTGGCCATTGCGAGGGTGCTAATCCTTCCTCGTACGTAACCGACTCCCGAATCCATTTTCTTGAATACCGTAGACCAATTTTAAAAAAAAAAACAAAATATTTTATAAGGTGATCCGATCCCACCTAAACAAAAAAAGGATTGATGGCGACTCCATATATTTTAAAGTCGATCCCCGTTTTTTCAAATTTTAAAAATGGTTTCAACAAATATATTTATAAAAAAAAACAAATGAGAATTTAGTTGTAATAATAAAGTAGAAATCTTGAAAATAATAATCTATCTCTGATGTGTATATATACTTTTTATTTTTATTTAAAAACACATCAAAATGATATAATTACAATGTAAAACATTAATATCTTAATTATTAGGCACATGAATTGGTGTTCAATTGATTTGTGACACTAATTCAATTTAGATTTTAATATTCAGTATAGATAAGTATTTATATTTTGTTAGTTAAATAAGTCTTGTACTAAGCTATTCATTTATAAAAGCACTTAATAATATTTTTATTTGACAATTCTTGTTATGTAGAGGTTGGTATGGCAAAAATGGCTTTATAAAAAAAAGGTTTATTTGAATTATCATATTGGAAAAAAAAATTAAAATTATTTAATACATTCATGTGGAAAATTTAGAATATAAAAAGAAAAATTCAAAAAGTGATGCATGCTCCTTTTGATAACGAACCTGTAGTCAGTGGCCTTTGCAGCATTATTGGCAATGTTTTCCACTCTTCCTCTAGGTGAAGTAGTGGAAAGCTCGCCATTCAAGTGCTTACGAAATTATTGGTGAACAAAATTAGGGTGTGTACTTTCTTAGTGGTCGAAGGTGTAACATTTTAGATTTTCTAATGTGTCGTACAATATTGGAGAAAATATAGATAAATCAAATTTAAATAGTATAACGATCCCATTTTATCGTGTTGGAAAATTTTGATTTTTAACTCTCAATTTCTTTCAATCAAGACAGCTTGATTATTAAACCAATGGTAGTTATTAATTTGAACATGGAATTAGTAATAAAAGAATATAAAGTGATTAGTTTGAATTATTAAAGGAAATAGTATAGGGACTAAATTGTTTGGTGACCAAAATAAGAGGAATTTGATTTGGAATTTTTGTAGGTCTCTAAGTAGCAATTGAAGCAAGGATGTTATGTCAATTAAACCGTATTTAACTAGCCTAGTTCACATGGCCAAGGTCATTTCTAAGCTTTGTGGGCCACACGGGCGTATTGGCCCACATGGGCCCGCATAATGGGCCTTGGGCCCATTTTAACCGCTTGTCTATTAAGGTCGCACGGGTCGCCCTAGACGACTGTGGACCAACTGATGGGTCGGTATGTATACCTGGACCCCAAACTGATAAAAATGACTGTTATACCCCTAAGAGGTAATATGATTGTTATACCCCTATGAGTTAAAATGACTGGATGCCCTCCTGTTATGTATGACTGTTTTTGAGCATGCGACGATTTATATTCATATATATACTGCATCCATGCATGATATTATGACACGATGTATGACATGTTGCATGGGGATAGGATTACTATATTTGGAGGAAATGTATTGTACTAGTAAGGTTGCATAGGTCGCCCGAGACGACTGTGGACCTACTGATGGCTTTATGCCGATCATATTACTGGCAGCTTTGCTGCGATATTGTTTAGTGCCGCAACCGGTGCTAACATTGGAGTGTAGGGATGGGTGGGTCGATTTTATCCCCATATGGAGTGTAGGGCTGGACGGAGTGGAGTGCAGAGGCTGGATTGGGTAGGATTTCTTATTGCATATTTGTACTGTTACTAATACTGTAATGGGCTTAGGCCTAACTAAAAGTGAACTGTTACTATAACGGGCTCAGGCCCAGACTGTAATTGCATACTACATGTTTGTCTATTTGTTTGATAAGGGATTACACATTGAGTTTTCGTACTCACCCTTCTATTTATCTGCACAAGTAATCCCCAGTCTTAGGCGGATCGTTGCTGCGAGGGACTCAAAGGTGGCCACACAACTACACGTGATTTCTTATTTTCTTTTAAATTTGCACGTAATTTTAATTGGGTATTTGTTTATGTAATAAGGCCTCTTTAAATTTTAACTTTTAATTTGGGATTTTGTTTATCTTGATTCATATCAGATAGTAGTAGAGCGCAGATTTCCAAAAGATAAATGTTTTTCAAAATACCACGTTTACAAAAAATATTATAAACACCTCCGCATCAAACAATGTTTTGAAGTACATGAACATTCTAATAAAATGAACAAATTTTTTGTTAATACCACAAAGAGGTTTAATACAGAACGGGTTTTCAATGAAATCATGTTTTCGAAAAACACTTCAATGTGACACCACCAGATTCGGCCATAACGTCTAGGCCGGGTTTGGAGTGTTACAAAGATAATAAAACTAATTAAAGTAAACTAACACTAAATCTAACCCTAGGTTAAGTTACTCGGATTTCTCATATTCCTTATTTCGACTACATGAGCTACTTAGCCCAGAATCAATTGTGTTGCCCAATTTTTAATTAAGATAATAATTTCCCTTAATTAAGTACTTACCACCCTTAGCTACGAATACCCTATCAGTCTCATCTTTACTAAGGATCATCACTTAAGATACCCTTTCGGTCTCACCTAGGCACACGGATACCCTCTCGGTCTCACCTGTCTAAATCTTCTACTAGAGGTGTCACTTTCTAGTACACTAAGTACTCTCGAATAAATACTTAATCTTATATGATTATTTACTTAGCCAATTAATCAATATATTAATTGAATCATGCAAGATATTGATAAAGCACAAATTTTTCTAATATTCATACAAACATTCGATCAATAATATCGATGAAAGAAATATAAATAAAAGAATAGAGAAAAGAGAATGCTCATTAAAAGATTGATGGAATTTGCAGATCCGGAACAATCTCTGCTTGCAAATGTCTCAATGTTGGAATAGAAATCTCCAATCAAGAGAACATAAAAATAATTAAGTAAAAATGAAAAATGAAATAAAGTCTGAATAATAATCTATGCCTCCATAAATCTGTAACAGCCCAATTTTGAGCCTAATCGGAACAAGTGGTTTTAGGACCACTTAACCGAGTCAAAATATATATTTTATTATTTTAATAAGTTTTTCAGCGTGATAGTATTACCGTGTAAAAGTTTCTTAAAGAAATTTTACCAATTAAACGGTTAATTCGGTAAAAAGAACTAAATCCCGTAAAGCGATAAATATGAGTTCTATTGCATAAGTGGCTAAATTGACCATGGCTTTATTATTGGAAGGTCTTAAATTGATATTAGACTATTACTTTAATTATGGGACAATAATGGATATCCATTACATGATTTTATTATTGTTTAAATAAGGTTAATTTTGGAAAATGCTTAATATGTTATTCTTAAGTAAAACAAAATGGAAAATAGCGTTATATTCATCACTACCACCGAAACTAAGGTGAGAAAAACACCATGTTTGAGCTCTCCATTCGGCCATGGTTTTCTAAGTGATTAAGGTACAGTTTTAACTCTGTTTTTAATGATTTTTATATTTTTAAACTCGTTGCAGCTCGGTATAACTAGCCCATACCTCAATTTTTGAAACCTCAATTTTTGAAATTGGTTATGTTTTTAAAATGTGCCATTGATGAATACTTATGTATTTTGATGTTTCTTGATAAATTATTGATGGTTGTTTATAGATATACAAGTTTTATAAAGTGATTTTTGACAAAAATTTCAAAAAAAGGGTTAAATTGCAAAATGTTAAAATGTTGTGGTTAGAAATGTGAATAAAATGAAAATAAGGGTTGTTATAAGGATATATGAAATTCGACCATAATGGATTTTGGCTTAATTGTGCAAAATTGCCATTTTGTGCAAAAAGGATTAAATTGCAAAATAGTTAAAAGTATATAGGCAAATGTGAAATTTGCTAAATATATGTGAATTGGATTAAATTGAATTGTATTGTTGCTAAAAGTATTAAATTTGTTATATATTTAGATCAAGAGAAATAATTACCAGAATTAGATCGAGGAAAACGAAAAGTAGACGAATAGTCGACAGATATACGAGGTAAGTTCGTATAATTAGAATTGAATTTGTATTTTATTTATAATTGCTATTTTAATGTTAAATGAATGAATGAATTATGAAATCAAATTGCCTATGGAGTACATGTTTGATCTCTATAATGTATAAATATGTATATGAAATAACGAATTTAAATGCATATTGATTATATGTGTAAAACGATTATAGAGTCCCGATTGAACCATAAAAAGTCGTAGGATACAAGTGACATGTCATTAGGGCTACAGGTTGGTTGAGCTCCTGCATTTGTTGCGGACTCACCACAGCTCATGAGCTTACATGTTCAGCCTTCGGGCTTACATGTTCAGCCTTTGGGCTTACTGTTCAGCCTTCGGGCTTACATGTTCAACCTTCGAGCTTACCGTTTAGCCTTTGGGCTCACATGTTCAGCCTTCAGGCTTACATGTTAAGCCTTCGGGCTTACCGTTACCGGCTCAGGAGGAGCATACCATACATGGCTCGAAAGAGCTTACATGATGAATTGACAAATTACAGGTTGCTTATATACACTGTGTGTGTATCACCCGAATATCCCTTGATGTTTTCAAAGGCTTAACGGGCAGTTTATCGATATGTAATATATGTAATACATGTTATAAGAGATATAAGAAGTACATAATATATGTTATATGATTTATATGAAATTATTTGCTAAATGAAGTACAAGTTACATGGGTTATATGTTACAAGTATATGTGTACATGATACAAATTACTTGGTATACATGATTTATATGCTACATGAACTACATGATTTATACGAATACATGTTATATGAATTACATGAATTACATGAATATTATATTGCTACAAGAGTTATATGATTTACATGAATATATGTTATACAGGTTACATGATTTACATAGATTGATTGCTACAAGAGTAGATGAATTATAAATATGATGTGTTACATGAATTACATATGTTACAAGATGAAATCTTATATGAGATACATGAATTATATATGAGAGGTGAATTAGATATTAAATAGATATTACATATTTGGTTTCATCCTTGTGAATGGATAAATTACTGTTATTACTGAGGAATTAATGTTATATGAGCATATTTCTGCTATCGGTTATATGAATGTGTTACAGGTTATATGAATGGAATTAAATTGATATAAATATTATGTGAATTTAAATGCTTATTGTTTTCACTCATGATGTTTTGATAGAATATGAATAGGTAATATTTGTATGGTATAAGTATAGATGGCTAACAAGTATATGGTTTTTAATGAGCAAGATACTGAGTATTCAATGTTAGTTTCATTGATTCGACTGAAAAGATGAAGGTGCGAAAATAGAAATGAGTATATGAATCAGTACAGGTATATGTGTAATACTCGACAAGTAAGTAACATTGATAAATTCATATGATACGTGAGTAGAAGTGATAAATTACACATGAATTACATGACTATTAAGGAAATAAATATTGAATTAGATGAAGCTGGTTTAAAAGCCATCAAATTGCTTAAAATGACAAGCTAATTGTTAAATCTTGTATATAGTGCTGTTAATTATACAAGCTTACTAAGCTTATTAGCTTACTATGTTTATTCTTTGTATTTTACAGTGATTCAAATGCTTGCTTGGGTTAGAAGTCATCGAAGATTTCATCACACTATCCAGGGAACAATTGGTATATCGGAACTCTTTGAAATGGGGTAATATGGCATGTATAGGCCAGTTAATAAGTTGAATTATATGGTCACTTATGTATATGAATGAGGTATGATCTTTTGTACTTTGATCAAGCTATGTGATATGCCTTGAGTGAAAATGGTTGACTTGATATAGAAGTATTACATGATGTGTTCATCTTGTGATAGTTTTGATAATTGGCAATTTGGTATAGATGATATATGACTATGAATATGCGGTATGATTGGTAGCTGGTAATGGTATTGCAAGTTATATTTAGATACATATGTGTGGCCACATGAAATGGCCATTTTAGTATGAGATTACTTATGAAATATGGTAAGTTTCATGTTTGAACTGATGAGATTATGCTATGTTGAAATGAATGAAAATGAGTTATGAATTATAGATACAAGTTATGAAATGAATACATGAAAGATAGTATATGTTTGTGTTGTATATGGCATTGAATTGGTTGGTTATGGAATTGTTTATTCTGTGACTTGAATTGGTTGAATTGGCTGCCTATCTCTGCTTGAAAATGTTATGCAAATAATGCTTGTAGGTACATGAGCAATTGAGGTATGAAAATGGCTTATACCAAGCCTATTTCGTGCAACATGGCCAGAGCACACGGGCATGCGTCTCGATCGTGTGACCCCTGTTTTGTTGCTTGTTAAGTCAGTATTGTACACAGGCTGGACACACGGGCGTGTCTGGAACCCGTGTAACCAAGTCAGTATGCCACACGGCCAAGACACACGGACGTGTCTTATGGCCGTGGGTGCAAGTCAGTATTATACCCTGTTTTCACACGGCTTGGACACATGGGCGTGTCTGGCAGCCGTGTGAGGCACACGGCCTGGGTACACGTCCGTGTGACTTTATTCCGAAAATTTTCTAAATTTTATTAATCTTTTATATGTTATCAATGTAGTCACTTATGTATGATTAAAGCTTTATATGTCTGTTTTAAGCATGACATGTTTATATATGAATGAATATGTTGAAGTGAATTGATGTTGGATAAAAAGTTTAAAGTTTTACTGTTCCATTCTGAGTTACAAGTCCGGTCATGCTCCTCACCTATTCCGGCGACGGTTACGGGATAGGGGTGTTACAAAATCTGTGTGTTTAATCTGGTTATAATGACTTTTATATATGCTAAATTTGGAGTATTAAAGTTCCTAAATTATCCTTGAAGTACTTAGAATTCAATTAGGAAAGAACCCCTAATTGGTTACCAAAAATGAGGTTGATTTATCCAAGTTATTGTCGCGTCATCACGACATCCTTGTCCTCCACGTTGTGACATTGCCCCTGTTCCGCCCCTGATTGCTTCTGTCTTCGGTGTTGCGACATTAGTGTTTTTGTGTCATGACATGTGCAACAGTTTCTGCTTGGGTATAAATCTTTAACTCCCGATTTGACCTACAAGACCATGTAACTTTATTTAAGCATTTAAAGTATAATAAAAATGACTGAAAAGCATAAAGTACGACTTCAAGTATGACAACATGAATACATACTAAAATGACTTGATTTAACTATAAAACGGGCTAAAGTTAGTGAAAAAAACATGTAAACAATAGCTTAGATCATGGCCAATCAATTACGGACTACGTATGCATGACTTGTATACTTTGATGTAAGTAAAAACCTGAGTTCAAACAGATAAGGAATCGAAAGCTAGTGTGTTGGGTATACGACTTTTGTAGTATGTGGCGTCATTCACAATAGTGGAATTCATAGCTCGAGACATGGGTAAATAATGTCCCTTCATTGGCATTACATGGTTAATGAAAAGTAAATGTGGCCAGGGGTTGTTCATCTTTGTGATGAATGACTTGATTACTATTTAATAGTAATTGACTTTTCCTGAACAAAGATATAATGCTTACCACGAGATAAAATAAGATCATATTGGGAGAACGAATATTATCTCAAAGAGATTAAGGATATCCTATGAGGGTAACGCACTTATGACAAGGTCATTGGACGAGCACCATTACATAAAAAAGTTAGGTTAATCGATTTTTGATAACTCGTAAGTTTTCCTGAAAATAGACTAATTTTTCTTCTAAAATAAACAAATGCTTTAAAGTGGTCGTTTTAAAAACTCCAATAGCTTACTAGGCCACTTCGGTGGCTAATATAGTCTTTTGAATTTAGGTCTAACGTCTAGGCCGGGTTGGGAACGTTACAGGCTCGGTTTTCAAATTTTTTACTTTTCATCGTGTAAGAAAACTATTTTCAAGCTGATTTTTTTCAACAATTCTTTTCTTCATTTTCATTTATTTTCCTCTTTAACTTTGATACTAACTATTTTTTTGGTTTTGTTTTTAAGTCTAAGCCTGTAAGTTGCTACCTATGATATTGTTCTAATTCGATCTAGAGCCTTTTATTCGGTATGTGTTTTCTTACGTTTGAAGTAACTTGGGTTCAATACCTGAGCTTAGGGGTGACCGTTCAAACAAATTGGGTCAAATTGAGTGAAAAAAATTCTAGTTAATCGAGTTGATAAGTCCTATTTTATCATCCTAACTCGATTTGAAATTTTTTCGAATCAAGTCATGTGAAATGAAATTTGAATTAAGTTGAATCGAGTGAAATTATTCGAATTAAATTTAAAAAATTAAACATGTTAAATTAAAATCTTGTTACAATACAACTAATTCCATGTTAGAGCACATAAATTTGAAACCATATATATATTTGAAAACTTTTTCAAAGCAAAAAAAAAAAAATACTTTAGTATGATAAACTTTAACCATTAATTAACTTATTTAGGTCCCTAAAATTATTATTTTAGAAAAAAATTAAAATTTAAAATTTAAAAGTTTTTATACATTTTTTAAAAATATAAATTTTGAAATTTTTATAAATATTTTGAATTTTCAAAAATTATTTTGAATTATTTTGTAATTTTTGTTGAGAGTGACCAATTTTCTCATTTTCAAAATTGACAAGGACCAAAAGGGTATTTACACCAATCTATTATTTGAACTATTTGAGTTATTCAAATTGTATAATTCAACTCAACTCAAACTCGAAATTAGAATTACTTATTCGAGTTGACTCAAATAACTCAAATAACTTGATTTGATTGACTCGAAATTTAAATTTTTTTTCATTTTTTCCGCATCGAATCAAGTTTTACTCAGTCCTACCTGAGCCTTAGGGACCTTCCTCTATCAGTTAATCAATTTATACCTAAAACAAAACATTCTTTTCCAATTTTTTTGGAGCCTTTACTCCTAAAGGCTTGAATGTTATCCTAAAAATGGATTTGATTAATGTCAAATTCAGTCTTATGTCCTAAACGTTGCTTGAACTCTTCCATTTTTCGAGTGGCCAATGGTGCCATAACTAAGGCAAACTTTAAATATTCTTTTGCAACGAAAATCAATCTATCACTTCGTTGTCACGTTGGATGGTGCAACTTGCAAATAAAGGCCTCTAAAGGTTTATGTAAGGACTTTAAGGAATTTTATGCTTTTAGGGTTACCTCTCATGGCATCTTCTTGAAAGACTTTACCTTAGATTTGTCCTAAATATGTGGCCATAAATGGTCTAAGATACTCCATTAGAAGGCTTTAAATTTTTAACCAAATAGAAAGTGAGGATAAAAGATAAAAGGCTTCTAAAATTTCAAAGTACCATCTAGTTGTCATGAGAAGGGTCCCATTAATAGCCCGATGTCCTTCTCCTTAGATGAACAGAAGATTCAAAACATAATCAAAATGTAGGATGAAGAAAACGTTATCTCTTGATGAAAAAATAATGTGCTTAGGGAGATTCCAAATCCTATTGACTAATCGTTGTAGGATCTAAATCGAGAATTACCTAAGTCATGAATGTGAGCAATAAGACAATGGCTCTAATGAGCCTTGCTAAGTTAAGTTCATCTTGATCGAAGTGAATAATAGGGCTTCAATGCACCACCACATTATTGAAAGGGTGGAAATTAGCTTCAATTGAGTGTTCTATGGTTTTTTTTTATCTAATGAAGTATAAAACTTTGAACTCTCAAACCAACTACAGTCATGGATGTGAGATTTGTCCCTTTTTTTTTGTTTGTGAGAGTAATGGGTGTTTGTAATGAATGATGTTGGATGAACATGGAGGGGAAATACGTATAAGAGGAAGGTTGTATACAGTGTTAAATGGATGGAGATTAGGAGAGAAACCATGGTTAAAACTATTTCATGCTTATAATTACGATAATGCATGGTTGATGGAGAGGTTAGGCAAAAAGAGATGAGAAGACACGACCAATCCAAAAGGCGATAGATAATATGATGCCCAATTACAACTTGAAAATGCCACATATCACTCTTTGGTAAGAGAGAAAGAGGGTGAATGGCAATGACAAAAGGTAAAAAGGGGAAGACAAAGGGACCGCTGTGAAAGAAAAACAAGGTGATGGCTAAATGAGGTGTTAAAGGTGGGAAGTTGCTTAGGAAATCACAAAGGGTAAGAGTGTAAATTTGATAATGATAATAGCGAAAAGATAAAGTGTTAGGAATCGACCCGGTTAAGCAACGAACAAGCAAAATTAGCAGAAGAAATTGAAAAATTAAACCCACAAATATAACGTGGAAAAATCCCTCCAAAGAGAATAAAAATCACGGGCAAAGATAATTTTACTATAATGGCAAAAGAACGAAGAGTACAAAAGATGGAGATAATAACTAAACCCCGAAAACCCGAAAATAAAGAACCCTTAAAATGTAAACACAAAATTCTCTAAATGTGTTATGAGTTCTCATATCTAATGGGTGTATTTTCTAAGGTTGTAAAAGAGCCTATTTATAGGTTAAATTCATAGGTCAAATAATAATAAAATAATCTAAACTAATTAGTATTTGACCGAAACAAATAAATAGAGTTTAACTAAAAGATTATTTTTTAAATTTGACTAAAATAGGAGTCATACTTAACAAATCTCCACATTGACTCATATTTCCACAACGCCATCTTTTCTAAAGCTCGCCACGAGCCTATCTTGAACTATGCATGGAATTAACTAAGTCGAATCTGTGCTTAGAAACTGGAAGACTTCTAGCCTTCGACTTGTACACTGCCAAATCAAAATTAACCCGGGTCTAATTTTCACGAACATAGTACCCTAACTTTTCAAAACCTGCATCCAAAAGAGAACCTCTCTTCAACGAAACAGTCATATACTTTTCCCTCCTCTGACCAAGTTGCCTCCGCTCCAAACGAGTTGACTTCGACTCTGTAACGAAAGAGGGACGTCCGATTTCACCGGTCACTGTAGAACTTTTCAGAATATAAAGACTGTTAGTTCTTTTACCTTTTAACAAAATGAGAGATCCATGAGATACATTAATGCCGCTCGACTCGATGTTGATTTTGCATCCTTTTAAGTCTAAAATACTCAAGGAGATGAGATTCTTTCGTAAATCAGGTACATATCTGACATCTGAGAGTGTCATAATCGTCTCATTGTGTATCCTAATTTTAACAGTACCAATACCAATTACCTTACTAGATGAATCGTTTCCCATGCGCACAACTCCACCTTCAACCGAACTGTATGTGGAGAACCATTCTATATTGGGACATAGGTGAAAAGAACATCCAGAATCTAGGATCTACTCGGATGTAAGCTTGGAGTTATCACTCGTTGACACTAACAAGAAATCATCACCACTTTCATCAGCCAAATTAGCATCAACTACATCTTTCTCGTTACTCTCAGCAGCTCTTTTATTTCGTAGTTTATAACAATCTACTTTGACGTGACCTAACTTTTTACAATAGCGACACCTTTTGTCTCGTTTCTTTGATACTACTAAAACAAAAGCTTGCATATCTGCCTTGCTTTCCAAATGAAGCTCATTGTCGAGTTTGTCTCTACTCAACAAATGACCCTTCACATCTTCGAACGAGAGTTTGTCTCTGCCATAAATTAGGGTCTCCTTGAAAGACTTGTATGAAGGAGGTAAAGAGCACAATAATAGCATAACTTGATATTCATCATCAATATAAACCTCAACATTTTTTAATTCATATAAAAGAGTAATAAATTGACTGATGTGATCTTTAAGAGGCTCACCTTCGTTCATGAGAAACGTAAATAGACGTTGTTTCAACACTAAACAGTTAGCCAGAGACTTAGTCGTATAAATAGTTTCTAACCTTTTCCATTAGGCGGATGAGGTCTTCTCTATCAATACCTCCTGCAATACCGTATTCGCGAGGCACAACTAGATTGCAGACAAAGCCTTTTCATCAAGCTCTTCCCATTCAGTTTTATTTAGATTCTCTGGCTTTTCCCCGGCAATAACCTTTCTCAAACCAGATTGAACTAGAATTGCCATCATCCGAACTTGCAACAGATTGAAATTTGTCTCACCATCGAACTTCTCAATTTCAAACCTTGTTGTTGCCATATCTGAACAAGTTGATCTATGAAAATTGAACTAGCTCTGATACCACTTGTAAGGAATCGATCCGATTAAGCAACGAATAAGTAAAATTAGTAGAAGAAATTAAGAAATTGAACCCACAAATTTAACGTGAAAAAATCCCTCCAAAGAGAATAAAAAACCACGGGCAAAGATAATTTTACTATAATGGCCAAAGAACGAAGAGTACAAAAGATGGAGATAATAACTAAACCCCGAAAACGCGAAAATAAATAACCCTCAAAATGTAAACACAAAATTCTCTAAATGTGTTATGAGTTCTAATCTCTAATGGGTGTATTTTTTAAGGTTGTAAAAGAGCCTATTTATAGGCTAAATTCATAAGTTAAATAATAATAAAATAATCTAAACTAATTAGTATTTGACTGAAACAAATAAATAGAGTTTAACTAGAAGATTATTTTTCAAATTTGACTGAAATAGGAGTCATACTTAACAAATCTCCACCTTAACTCATATTTCCACAACGCCATCTTTGCCAAAGCTCGCCATGAGCCTATCTTGAACTATGCAGGGAATTAACTGAGTCGAATCTGTTCTTAGAAACTGGAAGACTTCTAGCCTTCGACTTATACACTGTCAAATCAAAATTAACCCGGGTTGGATTTTCACGAACACAGTACCCTAACTTTTCAAAACCTGCATCCGAAAGAGAACTTCTCTTCAACGAAACGGTAATACATTTTTCCCTCCTATGACCAAGTTGCCTCCGCTCCAAACGAGTTGACTTCGACTCTATAATGAACGAGGGATGTCCGATTTCACCGGTCACTGTAGAACCTTCCAGAATATAAAGACTGTCAATTCTTTTACCTTTTAACAAAACGAGAGATCCACGAGATACTTTAATGTCGCTTGACTCGATGTTGATTTTGTATCCTTTCAAGTCTAAAATACTCAAGGAGATGAGATTCTTTTGTAAATCAAGTACATACTGACATCTGAGAGTGTCCTAATCGTCTCATCGTGTATCCTAATTTTAACAGTACCAATACCAATTACCTTACTAGATGAATCGTTTCCCATGCGCACAACTCCACCTTCAACCGAACTGTATGTGGAGAACCATTCTGTATTGGGACACATGTGAAAAGAACATCCAGAATCTAGGATCCACTCGGACGTAAGCTTGGAGTTATCGCTCGTTGACACTAACAAGAAATCATCACCGCTTTCATCGGCCAAATTAGCACCAACTACATCTTCCTCGTTACTCTCAGCCGCTCTTTTATTTCGTAGTTTATAACAATCTGCTTTGATGTGACCTAACTTTTTACAATAGCGACACATTTTATCTCGTTTCTTTGATGCTACCAAAACAGAAGCTTGCCTATCCGCCTTACTTTCCAAATGAAGCTCATTGTCGAGTTTGTCTCTACTCAATAAATGACCCTTCACATCTTCGAACGAGAGTTTGTCTCTGCCATAAATTAGGGTCTCCCTGAAAGACTTGTATGAAGGAGGTAAAGAGCACAATAATAGCATAACTTGATATTCATAATTAATATGAACCTCAACATTCTTTAATTCATTTAAAAGAATAATAAATTGACTGATGTGACTGTATTCGCGAGGCACAACTGGATTGCAGACAAAGCCTTTTCATCAAGCTCTTCCCATTCAGTTTTATTTAGATTCTCAGACTTTTTCCCGGTAATAACCTTTCTCAAACCAGATTGAACTAGAATTGCCATCATCCGAACTTGCAACAGATTGAAATTTGTCTCACCATCGAACTTCTCAATTTCAAACATTGTTGTTGCCATATCTGAACGGGTTGGTCTATGAAAATTGAACTAGCTCTGATGCCACTTGTAAGGAATCAATCCGATTAAGCAACAAACAAGTAAAATTAGTAGAAGAAATTGAGAAATTGAACCCACAAATTTAACGTGGAAAAATCTCTCCAAAAAGAATAAAAAACCACGGGCAAAGATAATTTTACTATAATGGCAAAAGAACGAATAGTACAAAAGATGGAGATAACAACTAAACCCCGAAAACGCGAAAATAATGAACCCTCAAAATGTAAACACAAAACTCTCTAAATGTGTTATGAGTTCTAATCTCTAATGTGTGTATTTTCTAAGGTTGTAAAAGAGCCTATTTATAGGTTAAATTCATAGGTGAAATAATAATAAAATAATCTAAACTAATTAGTATTTGACTGAAACAAATAAATAGAGTTTAACTAGAAGATTATTTTTTAAATTTGACTGAAATAGGAGTCATACTTAACATAAAGCAATAAAGATGAAACGTTAATTGGAAAAAAATAAGTATGAACGGTAAATCGTCTATCAAGTGATCAAAAAATATTTAGGAATTAACGAATAGGAGAACTCTTTTAGAAATTTTTTTTATAAAATATTTAAAACTTAATTATAACCCTTAAATAAAAAGATAAATACGTTTCAGTGTGTTTGAACTATATCTTCTTATATTGACAATAATATTAATATTAATAGACACAATTAGCTAGAAAGTTGTATATGTTAAATAGCTTTGTATTCAAATTATAGAATAATGGGTTGTACTAGTTTTTAAGTTAAACAAAGTAAGTGTTTAAACAGTAAAATGAGGTTACAGTTGATAGAGCACTTATAATTGGTTTGAGAATAGATATATTTCTTTACACATGAGTACACATTGTGAAAATAAAAGTGGACAGATGCTACGTGTAAGAAAAATAGGGAAGCTGAGGGTGAGCTTGAACAAGAAGATTAGAGACTTAAGGGCTAAGTTTTGAAAGATTGTAGTTCAGATCGTTCCATTCGAGGCAGTTGAAGCTGAAATTCAAACTACAACCAAACATTAAGAACCCTACTTTACCCCCACAAAGTGATGGTGTCAGAAATTGGTTTCCCCAACACACATTCTTACTTTCCCACTTACCCAAACCAACCGCATTAAGCAAACCCATCCCTCTATAATTTAAATAAAATACTACTATTTTAATCCACCACCACACAAAATTCCAATATCAATACAAAACAAAACCCATATCCCATCACTCTCACCCAAACATAAATTCTCTTTATATTTATTTCATATAATAACACTTGCAAATTTTATAAAATTCGAAAATAAAACTATTGTATTACTTGTTTGTTTTCAAATTTTTATTTATTACTTTGAATTAATAATCTCCTTAGCTTACGTTTTTGAATTCCGTTTGATTATTTTTGAGCTAAGGAGATTATTAATTCAAAGTCCAAGTTATTTCTAAATACCCTGATCATTAGGAAGACAGAAAACCTGTGCTTACCAACATATCGCTTTCGCTCTTGTTATATGTGTAAGTGGAAATTTCAAATCGCGGCAACAAAAGGAGAAGCCCTATTATTACTCTATTGGGTGGACCTCCCTATTTATGTCTTCCTGCAATATTTATATATTACACAATAAACTTGCAATTATTGAATACATTCGAATACCATTTTTTTTTCTTTAATTTAAAATTTTGAGTTTTGGGTTAATTGAGTCTTGGTTTAGTTAGTATTGTTATTAATGTAAGAAGACGTAAATTCGAATGTGTTGAAATATGTTATCTTCTTATCAATAGTTGGAGCATTGAAAAACAAAAACTATGTTAATTTTAATATATTTATATTTATATTATAAAAGATTTAAAACTATGTTTGTATTGCATTTTTTACATTGTTTTTTTAATCATGTAAACATGCTACGTCTAATAGTAGCAAGTAGCAACCGTAACTAGATGATTTTTCCAAGATCATATTTGTATTTAGAATTGTTAATTTTGATTTAATTCAATTTGGTTTTATAAAAATTGCACTCTTCCGAAATTATTAAATAGATAACTAAATAACATGATCATAAATTAAGTATAAATTTAAACAGTAAATATAATAACATTATTCCCTGAAAAACAATAAAGTATTGTCCTGAAAAAGTGCGACTTATTGATTATAATTGAAGGGAACAAAATATCTAGCAGCTCTGCTCCATGATCGGCGCTGACCAAATTGCCTTTTGCCACTATTATCACTCAATGGAAAAACTAAATTATTTGGTGATTTCAACCAAAATATACCATATTTTTTGTTTAATAAAAAGGAAAGATTGATGATTGATGATGTATGACATTCTAAGTCTTGGCACAGAATTTGAACCCGAGGATTGATTATAAATATGAATGTCCCTTCTGTTTAGAAACGTCAATGAAGCCATTTTATCTGCTACCCTGTTGCCTTCACGGTGAACTTGAAACACTCTGAACACCCGGTCTTGATGTAGAATATTTCGTTTCGTAATATCATATTACTACCATCAGCCCATTAATTAGTCGGATAGCCATTAAACTGTCTATTTCAAAATAACCATTTCAAACTTGCACCGGCTCATTATAAATTTCCCATAATTCCGCTTCAACGATAGAAAAGATCACACCGATATAGTGGGTAAACCAGCTATCCATTCTCCATTATGATCGTGTATAATGCCTCCTGCTGCAACAAATCTCGTTTGCAGTTGTCTTGCACCATCCATATTTATTTTTAGCCAACCAATATCAGGCCTTGAAATGTTGAAAATGACCCATTTTGCATATCCAAGCTTAAAACCTTGGAGTGCTGTTAAATAAAATATAAAAAAAATTAGCAAGTTAAATTATAATAATTCATGAATCATCCAATTCAAATTTATCTTTGACCTGGTTTTTTTATTTATTTTCTAATTAAATAAGATTTAACATTTTTAAAAAAGTATATTTGAAAAAACTTTTGTATCCTTCTAGGACTTTCTCTACAAATAGGATACTCATTCATGGTAAACAGCATAGTCTCACAATTTCGAAAAGAAGTCCGAAAAAGATTTACAAATTCAAAGCTTGTCAAATTCTCAACAATATTCAATTTGAAAACTTTTCCCAAATATATCACATTTTGAATTCCAATAGATTTAAAAATTTTTTCTTCAATTTTATATTATTCCAAAATATATCATGATCCTTAATACTTTGCATTTTAATTTTTATGTTATTACTAGAGAAGAGATAGATCTCATTGTTAAAAAAAATAAATTGATTCAACTATTAAAATTAATTTTCCTTATAAAATTAGAATCATTAGCATTTTTATTCTCAAAAATTTCTGGATGGTATAATTTTCGGGCTTAATACATGGTATTGTGTGTTTTCTAATGTGATAGATGTATTTAGTAAAAATTATATATTTTAATATATAAAAATAATTATGTTAATTTTTTAATATTTAATTTGATTTGATAAAATTTAATAATTAATTTTCATTAAATCAAACCTAAATTTTAAAAATAATATTACCGTCAAATTACATGTAACAAATGAATTATAAAATTAAATAACTTTATAATTAACTCTAAATCAATTCTATTTACGACTACATGAAAATTAAAAAATAATTAATAACAAGTAATAAAGATGAAAGATGTATTGACCCCAGTTCTTACGCCTGATAAATGAAGAAAATTCCGACACTAATAATTTTCTCAACGTTTCTTAATTCTTGCACGATGTTGGAATGCATACGTATCAAAAGAAGTGTCCCCACTGACACACTAATCTAATATAAATAATACGATACCCAACTGCGGGGAACCTAGAAGCCAAAATTATATGCTTAGGAAACCACCGAACCACAATCAAAGCTGTGCTATGATGCCACTTGTCCCTACCTTTATGTCCTAATTTCTTATTTTTTGGACATATTGTGTCCTAATTTCTACTTTTTAACTTTAGCTTTCACTAGAATGCCTTTTTCTTTTTCTTAGCCCCCACTCTTCTTCCCTCTGTTTCCCCCACCAAACCAATCATTTCATCATCCATTAAGGCATTTAGCCGTTATATAAATCCTTCACACCCTTCATTCCACACCATTCCTTCGTTTCTTCAGCTTTGCTTTACATATCTCTCCATTTCAACACCTTACTGATTTGGTTTAATCCTTATTTTATTTCCGAAGATGAAGAACAAAGCAACTGGGTTGTTGAAGCAGATAATAGCAGGTTTAACCACAATGGCTAAGGCCAAAACCATGGCTTTAAAGAGCAAAACAAAAGCCATCAAGACTCGCCTCGTCATTTTCTCCTTGCTTCAGAACAGGAAGTTTTTGATGAGCTCATTCTCCGAGAAGCTGAATGCTTTGATGGGGCACAATGATAAAATCTCCAAAGAACTAGAAGATGATGATTGTGGAGATCAGCAAAGCCAAGCAATCGTTCTTTACAATAGTAATAATGCCATGTGGCTTCCAAGTACAGCAGAGACCAAGTATGATGATCAAGAAGAAGAAGAAGAAGAAGAAGAAGAAGAAGAAGAAGAGTATGGTGATGGTGATGGTGATGAGGGGGAGGCGGAGGCGGAGGCGGAAGCGGAAGAAAAATACCCGGACCTTACTCACTCGCTGTTCGAGTCGGGGGAAATGGAGTTGGGGGATCCAGGAAGTTCGGTGATAGATATAGTGAAGAACTCAAAAACAGATAAAGGGGAGGAGTTTAGGTTGGAAGACGAGATAGACCGAGTAGCTGACTTGTTCATAAAAAGGTTCCATCGACAAATGAGACTGCAGAAGCAGCTTTCTTTGAAGAGACGTCAAGAAATGATGGAGACGAGCCTCTAATATGTAATCCACTGATGTATGTATGTATGTATGTATGTAGTATTTTAAACTATTATACGAGGAAGAACAAATGCTTTCTCTTTGTAACCAAAACAAAATCCATAAAGGTTTTGTAGATTTTCTTTTTCTTTTTTTCCTTTTCTTTTTTGAGAAAGGTTGCTAGAATAAATTTTACTAATAAGTAAATAAAAGAAATTTTGAGTTTTGAGTTTTTTTTTTACTTTTAATATAGTGAAAAATATAATTATTTATCAAAATAAGTATCCAACCAATTATTTTTTAAAATATGAGTTTTAATACATTGAAAGTTATAAATCTTGAGTTCTCTTATAAGTAGTTCAATTATCAAATTTTTAGCTCAAGATTTTGATAACTACAAAAAACACACATATAAAACAAATGCATCTACATTCAATAATAACTATTGAGCTTTTTAATTGTAATTAACATAAGACCTTAACATTTTTCGGTGTTGTGTGTTTCATTTTGAATTTGGGAAGTTTAACTTTAATACATACTAGACAATCATAAGATATCAAATTCTTGTCAGGCACTCATTTAGCATGAATTAAGATCATATTTTTGTATTCTCGTTCTTTATATCAAGAAAATTTTAATCATTTGAAAAACTAAACTTTAATAAATGTGTGTAACAGAGCTCAATGCACATGTGTGTTTAGTTCTATATTATTATTATTATTATTTTATCGTACCTATAAAATACCCTTTCTATCATTTGTTTTTTTCTTTTTTCACATAAGCAAAAATTTCATTGGTTTATGAAAAAATGAGCTACAATTAATGCACCCTGCATTGAGAATGAAGGAAATGGGATGGGGGATTAGAGAATGTCGACAGATGCAATTAATGTGGAGAATAATTTTTTAAGTAAAAAAGGGGGTATGCAACAAATGCCTTTGTGGATTGAGTGCATGAAGATATCTCTAATATGGGCCTATCGATGGAAATGAATCATTATAGTGGGCTAGAAACGCAAATTGAAGTGGGTAGAGAAATGTGCTTAACAGAGAAAGAAAGGCAGAATTCGAACAATGAAGGAAGCCCCAATTCAAAACAAAAATCAACAAAATTTTCAGAAACAGAGGGATCAAGGAATCAGGTTACAAGTTTCGAAATTGAAGAAGAACTTTTCCAAACAATACAAAAGAAAAGAAAAAAGAAAGTGTTGAATAAGAGGATTCGATCTATGCGCAGAATACAAGATAGAGTTCTCACAACGAAGGAAAAACTGAATAGGGATAAGGGGATGAGAAAAGAGAAAGGAAAGGAGGATTCTAGGTTCGACAAAAGCATAGCAAATCTGTCATTACTAGACTCAGATATCAACAATAGAAGAAAAGTAATACTAAAGGAAGCAAAAAAGATTTGCGAAGTGGGGAAAAAATTGGGTTTTAGTGTGCAAGGTGATGAGGAGATTGTAATCGAAGAGATATTGAGGATTGAAGGACAACAATAGGAAACTATCGAAGGCAAATTGAAAAAGGAATCTCGAAAACAGGTGAGTTGCCGATTTGTTGGCTTTTGTCTGTTTAATTTGTTTGATAGGAACAATATGAGAATTGTCTCTTAGAATATTAGAGGGTTGGGGTCAAAAGCTAAAATAGAGTCTGTGAAAAGATTATTGTGAATGACAAGGGTGAACATCTGTTTTCTTCAAGAAACTAAGTTAGAAATTGTGTCAATGGACCTAGAAAATTTTAAGGCAATGACAACTTTGAATTTAGATTTGTTGCAACAATAGGAAGGTCTGGGGGATTGATTACAGTATGGGATAAGGGTTTATTTAAGGCCAACATTGAGTATTGTGAAAACAGATTCATTGTTATCGAAGGAAAGTGGTTGTGTGAAGGTATGGGGGCGATATTGATTAATGTATACGTACCTAACAATTTTCCAAAAAAAAAAAAAATCTTTGGGAAGAGCTATATGGTTTGAGAAGCCAATTTAGTAGTACATGGATTGTAGGAGGTGATTTTAACGTGTGAGAAATAGAAGTGAAAAAATCAATTGTTTGGGCTTAGAGAAGGGTTCTAGGGAGTTCGAAAACTTCATTGATAGATGCAAACTGGTTGATTTGCCTTTATTGGGGAAAAATTTCACTTGGTTTGGACTGGACAATAAATGTAGCAGACTAGATAGATTTTTACCGGAGGAATCTTGGTTGGTCAAATTGAAAGACTTATAACAACAATGATTAAAGAGATTGATATCGAATCACATACTAATTTTGTTGGCAAATGAATCAATCGATTGGGGACCAAGACCATTTAAGTTCATTAATACATGGTTCAAAAAGGAAGATTGTAAAAGACTAATTAGAAAGGAATGGTCAGAATTGGGTAGTTTAAAACGGCGTATGGCAATAGAATTACAAAAACTCAAGGGAGCTTTTAAGAAATGGAACGAGAATGCCGGCAATGTATTGGAAAAATGAATTATAAAAAGTGAAGATAGGATTAAGGAGACCGATGAAGCTAGCGAACACAGAAAACTGACCAAGTTAGAGACAGAGGAATTACGAAAGTTGAATACTAAACTTTGGGAAGTAATTAAATTTAAAGAATCAATTTAGCGTCAAAAATCAAAGTGTCGAAACCATTTTTAAGGGTTTGAAAAACGGGGTGGACTTTAAGAAAAATGAAAATGGAGTCGCCACCAATCTTTTTTCGAGGTGTGATTGGATCACCTTATGAAACATTTTGATATTTTTTTTAAAAAGGATTCTGGTCTATAAAAATTTGAAAAATTGGGTTCGGGAGTCGGTTACGTACGAGAAACGGTTAGCACCCTCGTAACACCCAAAAATTGGTACCAAACTGATTATTAGATGTCTTAGTGTCGAAGATTTGAAAAGGTTTTAAATTATGATCCTTTTAATTTTTTTCTAAAAATGTATAACTTTGAAAGATATTTATTTATTTGGATAAAAGAAAATGATCGAATTTCAATAAGTTAGAGCACGACCTTTCAAATTTCCCAAATGCCAAACGTCTTTTGTTTTTAGAAATCCCTATCTCGAAATATCATAATATCACATCCAGTAAGTTAGGACGCAATATATTAGATTTTCAAATATAGTTTTTTATTTGAAAGTCATACATTTTAATTTGAAAAGGATACTTAATTATTTAGAATTAACGAAAGAAATCGAAGCCCAGTAAGTTAGGGCATGTTTTTTTTTCAAAAATTCCAAATGTCAAGCATTGCCTTAATTTTAAGAAACAATTTTAGATAAAATGGTAGCAGCTAAATATATTTTAAAATAATATTTTGAGCGAGATGCAACAATAATATAATACAAAACATAATACTAAAGCAATATATAATTACATGCCATATCAACATTTCATACAAATTCAAACAATAAAAGACAACAACTTAAACATAATGAATTATACATATAATAAGATAATATGCCAAAGTAAAAATAAACAAACACATACATAAGCAAATAAAAGATCTAAAGTAATCGGAAACAAATTACAAAATAAAAAAACTTAGAAATGAATACAAAACAATAATGAAAATAAAAAAAATGAATGAAGTATTTTAAACAACAAATTGATATTATGATAAAAAGGTTAAAAATGATAAATAATATTTTAAAAAAAAGATATATATACATATAAAATAATTAATGTATTTTAAATAAATAATATAGAACTTAGAATTTTTAAAAAGAAGAATAAATATACAATATATAACAATTTAAAAAAAATAATGCACATTTAAAAATAAATAGTATATATAAAAACTTTACATTATTAAATCAATTTAAAGCATAATACAATATACATAAATTTTAAATTAATACATAATATAAAAATGTAATAAAGCAATTTTATAAAAAAAAAAGGTTTGAAATAAATTGCATATATACAAAATATTAAGGTAAATAAATAATAAATTTAAAGAACTAAGTGAATAAAAAAAAAATCAGGGATAACAAAGTGAATAATAAGGATTAAAATGGAACTTTGGGGAAGAGTTTTTAAAGAAAATAAATGAATAATGCTGAACCAAGGACTTAATTGAAACGCGCGTCATATAAAAGGGACTCACTGGGCAAATAAACCCTATTCCCAAAACGACACCATTCCAACATCCGTGTTTAAATGGTTTCGGGACTAAATTGAGACTAAAGCAAAAATTAGGGGTTGAATTAAAAATAAAAGGAAAACTGTAATTGGACTAAATTGCACAAAAATAAAAATGCGGAAGGACTTGGATGGAAAATATCCCATTTATCAAAAACGCGCGAATTCTCCTCGGATTACGGGTCAACGCACGGATCTTAAGGCCTTTAAACGACGTTGTTTTGGTCATTAATTGACCACATCGAAACGACGTCGTATCCTTAGCTTATATAAACTAAAAATTTGCCCCAAAGACTCATTTTAATCGCCCCTCCTAAAAAAATTCAAAATCCTCTGCACAAAAAAAAATCCGGCCCCCTAAGTTCCGACCTTGGCTTGGCCGTGTTCCGATCATCAGGCACCACACGCGCTCACGCGCCACCGCGGATACCGCCATATACCGCAGCCAGAGGCCGAAAAGCCTCGTTTTTCAGCACAAATCGAAAGGTGAAACCTTTATTTGTTTATTTTTAGTAGTATTTGTAAATAGATAAAAAAATTTGTATGTATTAAACACAAAAATATAAAAATATAAACGAAATAACAGTAAAAAGAAATCACCTTTCTTCGATTTAAAAAACTGTTTGTATATATATGTTTTAATATTTGTATGCCTAGTCCGATTACATTGTTTGATTCTGATTTTATAGCCTAAATGTAAAAATAGAAAATACAATCTTTTGATTTCTTGCTTTATTCTGCTCGGTCCTTTTTTCCTTTTGCAGGTTCACCCGAGGATTATGGCGACGTGGGCGCACCGGTTGCGGCGCGATACGAGGCTAGTATTGGGGAGATGCGGCGCAAGGGTTTTCCAGAAACCCTAGGTCTTCTGACCTAACGCTTAAGGTAGCTAGGCTCTTTGGGCCGTGTTAGTTTTTTGGGTTAGGTCTTAGACTAGGTGGGTTTAGGTTTCTGTGTAATAGAGTATTTGGGCCACGGTTTGTAATGGAGATATTGGGTAATGGTTTATTAGCTAATGGGCCTCGGGTAGTTAGTGTAAATTGGGCTATAAAAGGACTGTAAAGAAACTTTAAAATTTGGTTTTGTTTTTGGTTTGTATATGGGCCCGGGCAAATTGGGCTTATTACAGCTGCCCCTCTTTGCTCATTAACGTGTAATGGAAATAGAGCAAAAACTATAAAATGACCAATTTTGCCCGGTCTTGATAACTTCCAATCCATCTACAATTGACAGTTTCAATCTGCTTCTGCAACTTCAATAAAACAATATCTGCTATCCTTATTCTGCTCCACTGCAAACTCAAGGAGACAAGACTGGTATCTTCGATCTGCTCCTGCAACTTCAGGAAAGCCAGATCTACTATTTTCAACTTGCTCCCTGCAAACTCAGGGACGCCATGCTGACATCTTTGATCTGCTTCGCTGAAATCTCAGGAATGCCAGATCTGCTACTTTCAACCTGCTCCCTGCAAACTTAGGGATTGTCAGATATGCTATCTTCAATCTGCTCCTTGCAAACTTAGGGATTGCCAGATCTTCTATCTTCAACCTGCTCCCTGTAAACTCAGGGATTGTTAGATCTGCTGTCTGCGATCTACATAACTTGTAAAATGGGTATATGCTTATGCCTAATAATCAGGATGCAATGATCGAAATAAGCCAAATGCTCTCAATTAAACATACCATAATGCAAAAATGTTATGAGAACCATTCCTATCACTCATCCCAAATGCTTGAGAAAGAAAAAGAATCCAAAGATAGTAAATAGGACAAAAACCAGGTTCCCTAGATATCTCAGTTTGGGCTTCTATATACAAGCTCCGTGAAGACTGCTTTGAGCTTAACATGTGTTTAGAAGATCCAAAGTACTTTGTTGATGCCCTAATATATAACAGACTTCGCTTCTTATTGATCAAGACCACTGTATGCCTTTCAAAATTTGAGCCGCCCTTTTGGGTTTTCAACTCAAAACCCCTTTGGTCTCAAGGCACCCTTTGCGGGTTTTCGCCTTGGCCTCTCCATTTTTCTTTTTTATTATTATTATTTAGAAGTCTCAAAGCGCCTTTTACGGGTTTTCACTTTGGCTTCTCATCCTTTTCAAGTAAAAGATTTCTTAACTGAGTCCGAATTCACAGGATTGGGTAAACTTTTCCCATCCATTTCGGCCAAAATTAGTGCACCACCAGAGAAAGCGTTCTTCACCACATATGGGCCTTCCCAATTCAGCATCCATTTTCCTCTGCAATCCTTTTGTATGGGAAGGATCTTTTTCAGTACAAGGTCTCCCTCATGAAATTCTCTTGGACGAACTTTTTTATCGTTAGCTTACATCATTCTCTTCTGATACATCTGACCATGACGAATAGCCCTTAGCCTCTTTTCTTCAATCAAGTTCAATTGATCATATCGCGACTGAATCCATTCTGCTTCATCTAGTTTTATTTCTGACAAAATCCGAAGAGAAGGTATTTCTACTTCAATGGGTAGAACTGCCTCCATCCCATAAACTAATGAGAAGGGAGTTGCCCTAGTAGAGGTTCTGATAGACGTTCGATAAGTAAAGAGTGCGAACGGCAATTTCTCATGCCAATCTCTGTAAGTCACAGTCATTTTCCCTACTATCTTCTTGATGTTTTTATTAGCCGCCTCCACTGCCCCATTCATTTTTGGGCGATACGGAGATGAGTTGTGATGTTTGATCTTGAATTGGCTGCAGACTTTCGCTATCGTACTGTTGTTCAAGTTCAGTGCGTTGTCTGATATGATCCTCTCAGGCATTCCATACTGACAAATGATCTCCTTCTTCAAGAATCGACTAACTGCTGACTTAGTAACACTTGCATACGAAGTAGCCTCCACCCATTTCGTGAAGTAGTCAATAACCACAAAGATGAAACGATGCCCATTCAAAGCTTTCGGTGAGATCGACCCAATGACATCCATGCCCTACATGGAAAAAGGACATGGAGAAGACATAACATGCAAAGGTGAATGTGGTACATGAATCTTATCCCCATAAATCTGGCATTTATGACATCTCTTGGCATAGTTGATACAATCTCCTTCCATAGTAGACCAATAGTATCCAAACATCATGATTTGTCTAGCCATAGTGAAACCATTAGCGTGGGTCCCACAAACACCCTCATGTACCTCTTCTAAGATTTTTCTAGCTTCCACAGCTTCAACACATCTCAAGAGCACCTGATCTTTCCTTCTTTTGTACAGGATATCCCCATCCAAAACATATTCGCAAGCCAATCTCCTTAATGTTCTTTTGTCATTCTAAGTTGCCTGTTCAGGATATTCACGATTTCTTACGTATCACAATATATCCTAATACCAAGGGTGGTCATCCTTTTCCTCTTCTTCCAGGTTGCAATAATGAGCTGGAACCTAAAAAATACTCATCTGAATAGGTCTCGCATCCTCTTCTTTGTTTACTTTAATCATGGAAGATAGCGTTGTTAGAGCATCTACCATCTGGTTTTCATCTCGTGGGAGATAATTGAACGTGATGTCATCAAACTCCTCAATTAGCCCCAAACCTATCTTTTAATAATTAATCAATTTAAGTTCTCTTGTCTCTCATTCCCCCTTGAGCTGGTAAATCACTAATGCGGAGTCTCCATACACTTCTAATGTTCTAATTTTGCGCTTTATGGCTGCCCGAATTCCCATGATGCATGCTTCATACTCGGCCATATTATTTGTGCAATCAAAATCCAATTTGCACGTGAATGGATAATGATCTCCACTTGGGGATACCAAAACTGCCCCAATTCCATTTCCGTATAGCATTTGTTGCTCCATCAAAGTTCAACTTCCACGGATGCTCTTCAGTAGTTGCTACATATATTAAATCCTCATTGGGGAAATCAAAGCTCAACGGTTCATAATCTTCTAGAGCTCTGCTTGCCAAAAATTTCACTATCGTGTTCCCTTTTATAGCCTTTTGATTCACATAGACTATATCGAACTCAGAAAGTAATATCTGCCACATTGCCATTCTTCCATTTAGAGTAGTTGACTCCATCATATATTTTAATGGGTCAAGCTTTGAAATTAGCCAAGTTGTATGATATAGCATATTTTGTTGGGTATTTTTTATTGTTGCTTTTGATTATTTGTAGGACTGGTAGGAGGTGGAAAAATCTAGTTTTCTATTGCCATAGACTCGGTAATCCTCTCTATCCTGTTTGCTAATTTTTTATTATTTTTAATGAAATTTGAACTTTTTTTAACTAGTAAAATTTCAATGTACAGAAAAAAATTGAAGTATAGGCAAAAACCAAAAAAGCATACTGGCGTTGTATGATTAATATTTCTTACAAAATATTTTTGTTGGATGTCTAGCTGGGAACTGTCTGTAGCTTGGAATGTACAATCAAGAAGTTTGGAGCTTAATATGATTTTGTTTAATATGCTATTCTAATATGTTGGAAACAACTTGATCAAATTAGAGGCAAGCAGAGGTTGCAGATTGCATGTGCCTTCAAATAGCTATGGTTGATTGCTGATTGACATCTCAGGAATGAGGTACAAGTGAAATAAAAGTTGCATTGATTTTTTTTCATATTTTAACTTTCGATACAATTAATTCATCTTAATCTTTTTTTTTTACTTTGCTTTGTTTAATATGCTTCAGTTTTTTTTTAACTGCCCTCTTATTTTTCAGGATACTAACAATTTTTGTTATCAATTATCTTCATTATAGTACATTAAAGTATGACAATGAGTCCTTTTGTTATCTTTTCTGATAACAAAAAAGCCCTCTGTAATGCATGGACAGCTACCTCATCATACTGAAAATATTTTTAGTTTTAAGGCCTAGTTTAGGTTTGTAATTAAGTTTAAAAATTGGTATAAAATGAAAACTTATCATACTGGAAAAAGTAGATTGCAAAAGAAGGTAGGAAGTTGCTTTTTGTGATTGCTAATAGCTCATTGCAACTGAGCTTCTTTTTTTTTTTTTTACTAAAAATGTGACCCTGTTTGACTTTGACAAACAACACATTCTCATTGAAGCACATGATCGGTTAAATCTCTTGAATCTTATTAGTAGGCTTTATGTGGTTCTTTGGGTTTTCTTTTGCTACATTAGGATCCCTGCACTACATGCTGTATGTTATGCAACCTTTTCAGCAAGTTAGGAAAGATGACTTCCTTTTTCTTCATCTCTGACTGTATATATATATTTGTTCTAGAAATGCCATTTAAGCTCATTTGTGTTTCTCTGTAACACCAACTATACTGTTTATTTTCATAGATAAAATAGGTTGATTGATTTTGTGGGTTGCAGGGAAATTTGTATCTGTTATGCAACAAGTGTACATGAGATTTTTTAGTGAAAGCAATGGTTTATTTGCATAAGTTTAGCAGGATAATAATAATAAAAGAAAGCAATGGTTTGTTCCCTTGTTTTATTTAAATAAGTTTTGAGGGACGTCATAAACTACTCTTACGAATGTTGTCCAAAGCTGAGTAGTTGCTTTTGCTTGGCATGGCATAGCATGAGTTTTTGTACCAATAGGCAATAGTATTACTATAAATGAGTTAAGAGTGGTATATATATACAGTAGTACTAGGGTTATCTACAGCTTTGTGCATTTTTCTTAACTGCTAAATTTGTCTTTTTTAGTTACAATCCTGCTCCTTTTTATTGCTTCTGATAATTCTATTGCAGTGATTATAGTCTAAAGGTTATAGTCTGAAGGTTATAGTACAGTTGAAAATTTGCTACTATAGTTTAGAAAAAATAAATGATATGTAAAAGAAGCTGATTTTGTCAGCTGTAAATGATTATTACAAATCAGTGCTGTCCGAATTAACTTAATTATTGTAAATGATTATTGTAAATGATTATTAATGATAAAGCAACTTTAATTATTAACTTAGCAGTTAAAACTTAACTCAGTACCAAACATGCAGTTTACAGATTTTGCTAATTGAAGTTGTAGATATTTTTTTAATGCTCTTTACAAGTCTTATTTTTTTTCTTTTGTGCCCAGGTCATGTTTCAGTCGCTTGAAGTTGCTTATGAAACAACTTTTTTCTGGGATTTAATTGAAATTTTCTATGTTATCAAATACTTTGAATTTCAGTATGAAAAGGTAAGACGTATTTCTATTAATCTTGCGACATCTAACAGTTACAGTCATAGTTCTTATGTTAACAAATTAAGCATGCATCAATCTTGTTCAGACATTTTCAATTCCTGCAGATTTCTAGTGCAGTTATTGCCGTTCTTGTCTGTTCTTGGGATCTCTTGTTTTTGCATCGAAAGCGGAGCTCAATTCAAGTATTGATGGACAATCATTTATCCGAAAGAACTTAGTTCATTCTACATCAATCTCTGATTGGTTAACAAGTTTTCAGCTACAAGATCTTTATAATTTGTTTTGCTGTAGTGGTTTAAATGCTGTAAATTGAAGTGTTAAAGTGCTGCAAATTGAAGTGTTTAAATGCTATAAATTGAAGTGTTAAAGTGCTGTAGATTGAAGTGTTTAAATGCTGTAAATTGAAGTGTTAAAGTGCTGCAAATTGAAGTGTTTAAATGCTGTACATTGTAGTTTCCGATAATTTTTAGTTAACCCTAGATATATTAAGTCTTTGCTACTTTCCATTGTCACCTTTCCAATTTCTTTATGCATCAATAACTATATTAATGAAATCAAGTACTATAATATATATTATTAAAGATCGGGGTTGGAGAATACGATCAAAGGGCAAACATCAGATATGGTGATTCCCAGCCAAGCAGTAGCTTCTTAGACACCCAACTTTTTGACACAACCAAACATGACCAAAATTTCTAAACCTACATGTTGAGGTTGCTACACACAAGTCTTTTCCTTTTTTTAGTTTATGTGCCATGTGATGATTGTGTTTTAAATTTTAACTTGTTTTAGTTCCTTACATTCTTATAGGATTTACATTCAAGGAGCAAGAAACATCGCACCGACTCATTGAGATTGAGCAGTCAGAATTCAGAATCAAGCGACACACAAGAGCTAGATTTGGAGCTTAGATTGTCACTGTAATCAGTAAATTTTTTCTATCACTTCAAATGCATGCTCATGGAACTACATTTTATGCTTTCCTACAATTGTAAGTTCAAATAAGGTGTTGATCTTGCAATTCATACATACAACTTGAGCAAGTTGATATGAACTAGTTTGAATTTTTTTTAAAAAAATTTCAAAGGAATCTTATGTAATCAAAGGCAATTTGACTTGCTGCATGAGATATAGTGAAAAACATTGATCTTTTTATTCATGAATTTCCATTTTAATACATCTTCAAATTAAATTATACATTTCTAAATTGGTGGAATCCCACTTCTGTTGCATTCTCTAATCAAAGAATGGAGTGATGTATGTACTAATAACAACATTTTTAAAGGATTTGCAAGCAGGTAAAGGGATGAGAATAGATTTGTGGCATTTTATAATATATATTTTTTTTATATTTATGACCTTTAGCGGCGTTTTTGAAAAAAGCGCCGCTAAAGGTCATGACTTTTAGTGGCGTTTGTGGTACGACCTTTAGCGGCGTTTTTGAGAAAAGCGTCGCTAAAGGTTAAGATATTTAGCGGCGTTTGTTGTAAAAGTACCGTTAAAGATCATGATCTTTAGCGATGTTCGTAGCAAAAGCGTCGCTAAAAAAATGATCTTTAGCGGTGTTTGTAGCGAAAGCGTCGCTAAAAGTCATGATCTTTAGCAGCGTCTGTGGGAAAAACGCAGGTAAAAGTCATGAGCTTTAGTGGCGTTTTTCAAATAACGCCGCAAATTTTAGCGACATTGTCTATAGCGGTGTTTAATAGTTTTAGCGGCGCTTAAAAACGCCGCTAAAGGCAAAAAAAGGCCGCTAAAATTCTGTTTTCCTGTAGTGCATGCCATTACCACCCCTAGCCTAACCACGGTCCCTAGGTGGCTGCTGAATTACCTTCGACGGCTGCGTAGTACCAAAACCTGTAGGTTGCACCTGATCGGCCCTCAACGGACACTCTCTAACACGGTGCTCAATAGACCTACATCTTAAACATGCCCCAGTCGTCCTCCAACATACGCCCAGATGGCATCTACCACAATGCCTACAAGGTAAAATCCTAGTAGGTGCAACAGGGGACCCAACTCTAACTGACCCATCAAATCTGACCTTTTTCTTAGGCCTCAATATAGAACTCAAGGGTTCCAAATCCCTCTAATTCTTACCTCTCTCCCTATCCCGATTTAAGCGCTCAACGCACTTAACCTCCTCGACAATCTTCACATTCTCAACTAATGCAGAAAAATCGCGCTCCCTCTACGGAGCTATCAAAACCCTTACACTATCCCTCAACCTCAGAAATTCGGCCTCATACTCGGCCACTAATCGGTCACCTTACGTAAGATTCAGGAACTCACGCCTCCTAGCATCGATGTAGCTCGCCCCTGCGTATTTACCTTGGAAAATAGTCTTATAGAAATCCCAAGTCAATCGATCTAGCTGAGTTCCTTTGTTAACGGTTAGCCACCACTGATACGCTTCGTCGCAAAGTAAGGAAACAGTACCCTTTAACTTGTATTCCAGAGTAAAATCCAAATCATCCATGATTCTTTCAATAGCTTCCATCCAATACACGGCCACACTAGGGGCGACTTCAGTCACACCCTTGAATAATTCTACTCCATTTGACCGGAGACGTTCTTTAACTGACACTCGGCCCTAGATCCAGTATTGGGCCTAGCGACACTCTCTAATATCCTTAGGATAGCCTGGGACAATGCGATGTCCTCAGCCATACGATCCTGAGACCCAGTCTCAGTCGTAGGTGAAATCGGTATCTCACTAGTATTCAGATTAGGTATATTGCCAAACGATGAAGACACAGCTCGAGCCCCTCTATGGCCCCTACCATGACCTCTTATACCCCGTCCACGGATACCTTGTACGCTCATTGTAGAATTCAAAACTTATCTGTTTTAACAGTTTTATGAATCAGTTACAGTTTCGATATTTATTAACAGATATTTTATGCAGAATAGTATTAGAAGTTCAGAGTTTGTTATCGTGAATCGCAGTCTCTATCAGTTTTCCTACAGTCTTAGAGTACACTAACTAAAGTGTTTTTCACAGTACACTATTAAAAGTAGTTCCAAAATATACTAACAGTATTTTCAGATAAAACTTATCAAAGTTCAAAACACTTACATTATCGGCGTCGAAGACTCAATGCACCACATATTCAGTCAAATCATTTAAAATCATTTGTAAATTAGTTCTTTTAAACCAAACTTTTAAAACCCAAAATCCACAGTCGAGTTTTGCAACCTGAATCTGATACCATTAAATGTAACACCCCAAACCTAAACCTAGACATTATGGCCGAATCTGGCGATGTCACATGGAAAAGAATTTGAAATCGCGTTCGTCAAGTTAAAAATCGTTCTAGATTAATTAGCCCTTATATTAATCCAGAGTAAAACGCATGTTCTTTGTTACGTTTAAAAACATGTCTTTTTAGATGAAGCTTTGAAAAACATTGATTTTTAGAAAACCGCTTGTATTGTGAAAAACTTTTATTTTTAGCAAAAATCGAGTTTTTACCGTTTAGGAGTAATAAAATTGTAAAGCAATTAAAAATTCAATATTAAAACCAAACAGTCCAAAGTTCCAAAAATTACATAAAAGATACCCAATAATAATTGATAGAAATCATATAAATTCAAAGACTGAAATAAAACAGTTCAAAATAGTGGTGGTCACCATTAAGTCCTTCGCTGTACCGATCCGTCAAGTCTGAGGGTTACCTGAACAGATTAAATAGAAAAGGGTCAATTTTCGCAAACTCAGAATGTAATCCCCACAAAAAACATTCACACAGTACAATATCATAAATCAGTAAGATACAGTCTGGGCCTAAGCCCATCACAGAATCAGTTTGGGCCTTAGCCCATTCAAATACAGTCTCAGATACATATTAGGGCTTTGGCCCATCTCAGATACAATATGTAATAGTAGAAAATCAGGATCCTACCCACCAGCCTCTACACTCCATCTCCATCCATCCCTGCACACCATGCGGGGATTAAATCAACCCACCCATCCCTACACACCATGCTGTAGCGAAATGTGGCACATGATTAGAAGTTTCCAGCAGAGCTGCCAGATAACTGGCTTAATAGCCTTTCCGACAGTTCCTCTAAATATCATCAACCCACCCCAATGCAATGCAACATACAAAAGTTGACATGCTATCATGCGACAATCAGTACATATAATCAGTTCAGAAACATACTTGGTATAATCATACTCAGTACAGGTGTCATAAATCAGTTCACCCAGTTAGGGGTCTAAGTAGTGCTTACCGACCCTAAAGTAGGTTCACAATCAACTTGGGCGACCTGTGCAACCTTAGGAATATTTCAGTTAAAAATGAGCTTACACGCCCATGTGGCCTGCTCGTGTGGGCCCACACGCTCGTGTGGCCCACATGGCCCAAATGGCTTGGTCGTGTGGATTATAGCCCTGGCCCAAATTCCCACACGCCCGTATGGACTACTTGTGTGGACCCACAGCCTCGTGTAACCCACACGGCCTAATTCAAAATAGCCTATGTCTCGCACACGGCCTATCTGGCCATCACACGGCCGTGTCCCCTCACATGACCTACCACACGGGCGACCATACGCCCGTGTGGCATCGACAGATTACTTTTTTAGTTTTTTGCCGAACCTCATTTTTTGCGTTTCGTGTACACACTTGTATCAATTTCGACGCAGAAGCAACTCCAAGCAACCTCAAACCTATAGTTGACCAATATTCCACTTAGTTAATCATTTAAACAACCAAACTAACCCAAACCCGAAATAGGATATTCACCAATCAAGCTAAAACCTTTACCTTTAATTGAATTTCAGAGGTTCCACGCCCTTAATATGCCTATGAATGATGTTCAGCCCCTCGATAAACCCCTAAACACCAAAGGAAACACTTTGAAATATTATCATTGAACATAAATATAAATATAAATTTTTAGGGCGTTACACCCCTAACTGATATCCGTTGTCGAAATAGGGTTACGAGGCATTATTGGAATTTTATAGAACATTTTCAAAGAAACCGGGTCAAATACTATTCACCTTCCAACTTTAGTCATAATGTCTCATAAATGGACCCTCGATGCCCAAAACATGTATTTGAATCGATTCGGGACTAAATCAGGTTCTCGAGGAATTTTTCGCAAACTTCTAAAATTTTTCTCACTTATAGGAGTCAAACGCCTGTGTCTCTAGGCCTTGTACCTCACACGGTACACGGCCTAGAGACACATGTCTGTGCCTCTACCCGCGTGGACAAAATAAAGCTATTTTCCAAGCCTTATTTCTCACCCATTTCATTCAAAACCTGCACAAAACTTTCCCAACACCACCTAATTAATTCAAGCATGATTTTCAATCCAATTTCAAACATTCAACATGATATGTATGCTTACAATCTTAACTCATGTCTTACCTTTCCATAACATACATGTTTAAATCTAATTAACCCAAAATGTACCAAGCATACATGTATAAATATAATTTACTTTATAAACATACCAAAATCAAGTCATTACTAGCCATTCCAATGGTTGGATTACATTCATCCAATTCATCATTAACATTGGTACTAGTAGCCTATACACGCCATTATACCAAAATAAAAGATCTTTGTCTACCAAAATAAGTAGGTTGGTAGTGTGATGATGCTTCGACTTATCTCCAACCTTCTTGAGCTTCCGAGCACTATAAAATATAGAAAATAAAACCTAGTAAGCATTTAATACTTAGTAAGTTCATGTAACAAGAAACTAACTTACCAAGTGTTTCCATTAAATTTAATCAAACATGCATACATTCAAGCAAATAAATCATTATCCTATCATACACAACTTCATCATTCAAAGTTAGTCAAGCAATTACACATAATATTATCACATAGATGAGCTCATCATATCATAATTTACACTGACTTATAATTCCATACCACATGTACATTTTCAAGATAAATTCATTCAAACTCCATTAACCATTTCCAAGTTTTGCCCGTTGAATTTATCAGAATATTAATGGATACTCTCATATAGTACATTTAAAGTGTACGAAACTCTTGAGCCACCTTTTCAAGTCTTTTGGGTAAATCATATACTTCGATGCTCACACAGAGCTACGGTAGTCCACAACATATGTGGAATTACTACCACTTATTATACTTATACCTCGATACTCACACAGAGTTACGGTAGTCCGCAACATATGTGGAATTACTACCAATTACTATACTAGCAAAACTTTATCTCATAATGCTCGAGAGAATTATCACGATTACTCATCCAAGCTAAATCCTGTCTGCAACACATGCAGAATCACTTTTACAATAATCCATCAAATTTCCTTTGTTCAACCGGGACTTATTTCTTTTCTCAAGTCATTTCAAACATACGATCATATTACATATATTAAATATTCAATTAACACTCATACCACACAATCATACAACCCAACATTTAAAGAATCAATATTAAGTTACACAAACTTACATCAATACTTGTTCATATACAAAAGTCTACTAATATGAGACTTTTTCCTTTCCTTGATCTAGCTTTGTATTTGAGTTTTTCGGATCTAAATAAATAAGTTTAATCATCAATTTAATACATTTCATATTCATTTGGACTCAATTTACACTCTAGGCAAATTTTCTATTTTGCCCCTAAATTTTTCATTAATTCCAATTTCATCCTTATGCTCGAAAAATGAAATTCATGCAATCTAATCCTTGTTCTAAGCCTAGCCAAAATTTCCATATATCATTTACAACACTTATGTTTCAAAAAATTCAGAATTTTTCTTTGAATTTCACAAGTGTACAATTTAGTCCTTATTACACAAAACTTTTAACTTATTCTTCAATTTAATCCTTTACCCAATTCTAACTTGAAATTCTATCAATTCAACCCCTAATTCATCAATTAATTCAACATAAACCATGTCTAAAAATTTACTAACTTTCAAAATTTCGACATATACTAAGTAGTATTTTGTTCTAGGATCATAAAAATTCAAAAATTACAAGAAATGAGTTCAATAGACTTACCAATTTGAATTTGAACTTCAAAAACCCTAATCTCCTTCTTTTCTTTTCTCTTTTTTCTTTTCTTTCTGTTTCATATGCCTATTCTGTTCTTTTTTCTCTTTTATTTGTTTTATATTTTATAATAACAATATAATATAATATAATATAATAATATAAATTAATATATTACTTATTTATTAAGTTAATATAATATAATATAATATAATATAATATATATTAATTAAAATATCTTATGATATTTTTACATTAAACCGCCTCAATCTAAACAAATGGCATAATTACCTTTAGTCCCTTTAACTTTTCTTTAATATAAACCACATAATCAATTTAGTCTTTTCTCTAATTAACCACATAATCAATAAAATTTTCTTATCAAAATTTTCATGCAATCTTCCTATCATAATATAAACCATGCTATAATGTTAAAATAAATTTTCTTTCTAGCTAGGATTTGTAGTCACAAAACCACTGTTCCGATTTCACTGAAAATGGACCATTACATTTATCTGCACCGTTTGAGTAGTTTAACTACACCGTACTAACAATTTTAAATCTGCAAACATATTGTGTATTCACAACTTATTGACAATTTGTCTGCAAAAACTTTTTATCAAAAACCCTAGTGGTTCATCCTGTAACACCCCAAACCCGGCCTAGATGTTATGGCCGGATCTGGCAATATCACATGATAGTGTATCTTGAAAACTAAGTTGTCACGAAATAAAACATTTCCATGTTATTATCTTCCTTAAACTCTTACTAGCTCTAAAAGAAAACGTTTTACTCGTTTAACTTTTTAATAATCGAATTTTGTACTACTAGAAGTTATAAATCTATAAAATACTTAAATAAATAAAATCCCAAATTACAGCAAGAGTTCTCAAAAGTCTACAAATTACATCAAAATAACCCAAAAATAATAATATAGCCCAACTATAAGTTAAAAATCGTGAAGCCCAAAAACTGTGGTCACCGTCAAGTCCTCCGCCGCATCGATCCGTCTAGGTCTATAGATTACTTGTGCACACTAAATAGAGAGGGGTGAGATTACATAAACTCAATTTGTAATCCCACAAAAAACAAACAAATAGTAAACATAGTGCACTGTCAAAACAATATGGGCCTAAGCCTTTTTCAGTATCAATAACAGTATCAGTATCAATATGCACAAGGACCTTAGCCCATCATAATATCGATAGCAGATATACAGTATTCAGTAGTAAAGTCCTACCCAACCAGCCTTTACACATCATCCCCGTCTAACCCTACACTCCATGTGAGGATTAAATCAACCCACCCATCCCTACACTCCAGGTAGTATCGAATGCGGTACAAAATAGTAATTTGCAGCTGAGCTACCAGATATTAGGCCTACAGTCCTTTTAGTATACTTCCTCCAAATATCCATATCCCAACCCAATCCAATGCAACCATACAATGAATGACATGCTTATATGCAACTATCAGTAAACATACATATATATATATATATATATATATATATATATCAATAAGTAGGCATACAGTTATCATGCTCAGCTCAATCATCATTTATTCAGTTCATACAGTTAAGGGTCTAAATAGTACTTACTGACCATATAGAGGGTTCACAATCGATTTTGGCAACCCGTGCAACCTTAGTAAACAATTTAGTAAAGATGGGCTCACACGCCTGTGTGGGCCCCCATGTCCGTGTGGCCCATACGACCCAAATTGGCCTTGACCGTGTGGATCACACGGCTTGGCCGAAAATCCCACACACCCGTGTGGGCTACCTGTGTAGACCGACATGCCCGTGTAGCCCATACGGCCCAATTCAGTCCAGCCCGTGTGTCGTACACGGCTTGCCTAGCCATCACACGGTTGTGTCCTTCGCGCACGGCCTGGCCTCCTCGATCACACCCTCGTGTCAAGGCACACGGCCTACCACACGGGTGACCACATGTCCGTGTGGCATCGACAGTGAGGTTTTTAGCTTTCATTGAAACCTTATTTTTTTTTGCGTAATCGTGTACACGCTTGTGTCAATTTTGATGTGTAAGCACTCCCAAGCCTCCAAAACCTAAAAATCGACCAACATATCTCCAGATTAATCACTTAATTCATTTTTGATCAACCAATTTCGGACGGAACTCAACTCAAGACCTAACAAAACCCTTACCTCGCTTGAGTAGTCACAATTTCGTGTAATCACAGCGTCAATTAGAAACTAGTAGCCCTTTGATTTGCTCCTAAATAGGATACGACTCACATTAAACGGAGATTTGTTGAATTATTTGAGAAGAGAACTCACTTACAAACTTATCATACAACACGATCGCACGCTTTGCACAAACGAAAAAGATGGAAAAAGAAAATGAAAAAAGAAGGGGGATTCAATGGAAGTTTTCGGCAGCAAGAGTAAACAATAGAAGAGGAAAATGGCAGCAAAAAGGGTGGAAAGGAGAAGAGAAGCCGAAATTGCCCACAAGAAACCCTTAAGAATACAAGCTGATAACCCCAAAACACTCCACCACTCAGATTTTTAGTTCATCTCAAACTCTCCTAAACATGTGAGCAAAAATAATGCCCACACCATGATTCGAACACAAAACCTCCTTCACATCAACACTCCACTTAACCACTAGACCAGCAGGCCCATTCTGTTAATTATTTACCAACTTTTACTTAAAAAATCCTGTTGACCAAAGATAGGGCTTATTCATAAAAAAATACAAAAATTTTCTCAAGTCAAGGCTTGAACCTAGGACCTCCTAAACACCCCCAGGACACCAAACCACTAGAGTAGACAATATTTGTGTCACACATACACAAAAACAAAAATTAAAAATTTTGGGGTTTACACATCCACCTTTTTTTTATTAGTGGTTTATCCACAATGAGAGGTTCATCCAGAACGATGAGTGGCTTATCCACAATGTGGTGTAAAGGTAGAGGAGTTCTGGAACTTTTACTGTGGTGTGTAGTAGTAGGGTAGAATCCTTTTTTGATATTTGAAATTACATTGCACTCATAAGCATATACATAGTGGTGAACATTGAGATATTGTGATGATGAGAGGAACTAAAAAATCAATATTTTGAAATTACTATTGTGAATTTTGTGATACTATTGATGATTATTTTGAAAAATCAATTCTCTAATTTGCTATTTGATTGCGATCATATTATGTATTATTATTTAATATGATTTATCAATTATTTGCTCTGATCTTCTTATGATTGAACTTACACTGAGCTTTATAGCTCATTACCCTTTATTCTCTATCATTATAGATAGCCCACCAGGTTAGGACACGGACACTACACTCGGAGGGACTCGGCTCGGTTTTGTTTGTTATATTATCTTAGAATTATTATTTGAAATTTTCCATTATTCATAATTTGTAATGTTCTTTTTTTTTTTTAACTGTGGTAGGAGACTTAAGTTTTTTAGGGATTATTCACCATGCATGGCTTTTAATTTTGATTAGGTTTTTAAAATTAAGGAATATAATTATTGATGCATGGAATACAACTTCTATTAAAATCAAGTTAGATATCAACTTATCCGCTACTAGATCATAAATTTTTAAGTATTAAATAAGCCGAAAATTAAATAAGTTTTCAAACGTAGTCACAATTATATAGGAAAGTTAAGCTAAATCAATTTTTAATAAACTCGTAAACTTTTTAGAAAATAAACAAAAAAAAATTACCAAAATAAAAAAAAAAGCTATTTTAAAATGACTGTTTAATAAACCCCAATCGCGATTGGGCCATTCTAGTGGTCAATGTAATCTCCTAGGTTTAGGCCTAACATCTAAGCTGAGTTAGAGAGGTTACAAAGTGTTGTACCTATGTGTCCTTTTGTATATTGACTTCTAGGTACTACACCTTTTGATCAAAGTGTTGTACCTAGCTTGAAAACACTTGAAAAAATTCTTAAAAAAATATTTTTCAAGCTTTAAAATTGTTTGATAAAATTGTTAACCATATTTTCACTAAATGACTTGAAAATATAATATACAAAATTTATCTTAAATGTTATATTGAAATTTTGGAATATCAAAGCTAACATTGATATATAATTTTTTTTTAATACAATATTATTTAAAATTAGGTTTTATTTTTACTTAAAAATAAAAATCGAAAAGATTTTTTAAAGAAAATTTCAAAAAGTTTGAAAAACTTGAAATTAACGAGTGAAAATGCTAGTTTAACATAATATAAATCATACAATTAATATGATTGTTATTGTAATAATTTAAAGGCGTGAATATAAATGTATTCACTTTAAAAATTGTGAGGATTATGGCTAATTTTAAAATTATATAATTATAAACCACCGGATCGGAAACAGCCCTTTAGTCAACTGTGTTAAGTTTAAAATAATATAAGCACACACCAATTGCAATAATTTTGGTATTCTTGATAATGAACGCATCCATTTCGTTTGCAGCCGGCAACTTTTGCACATGTGAGTATATGTTATACCAATCTAATAAAAAGTTAATTTAAACACTAAATAAAATTTAATACGGCATACAAATATGAGTATAATGTCTATATATAAAAATAATATAATTTATTTATGGAAATTATATATATATATATATATATATATATAAAATATTTTAAACAATTATCAAAAACACTATCTTTCATATTAGTAGATTACACCTTAAAGTATGCTTTAGTTATTTAATTTCAAAAGGTTACAAAATGATTATTGAACTATTTAAAAATTTTTATTTATAAGTTATTGAATTGTTAAAATCACTATTGTATGGCTTTCTTCGTTAACACCGCCTGCACCAAGTGAAAGCTCTTCTTTCCCTTCTTTTTTACAGTTCAATTTTTTTAATAAAATAATTTTGAACATCAAGAATTTGCAAATCAAATTTCAAACAATATTCTTCTCTGATCTTCAACACTGACTGTCAGATCAATTTGGATCTAAAGTGTATTCTTTTTCTTGCCAATAAATATTGATCTATTATACCAATAATTGAATCGCCATTTAGAATTTACTAGTTAAACTTTAAAAAACATAATTAAATAAAATAAATAAATAAATACTTTGAGGGGTTAGGTCTTAGTATTTCATGTATGATATTCTCAAGAGTAGTTTTTTGTTTTCAAATAATTCTTTGTTTTGTCGACAAAGATGGGTTCGAAAAGGATAAGGTTTTACGCTTTGTCCCGATAATCATGCCATGCCCAACTTTCCATGTCATTTTAGCACCTGTCAAATACTAGTTTATTAGTGTAAATACACTTTGATATTGCACTGAAAATTAGCTACACTTTTACCAAAGAGCCCCTCCATTCTATGAAGCGCCATAATAGCATTTGTGAACGCTGAGAGTCAGAGGCCACCACTATTGACGCCAACTCTGCCCTTAAAGTCTAACCTTAAAAGTCAAGTCTTTTAAATAAACAACCATCTAACGCCAAAGCTTCTTCACCATTGACGTTTGCAAGGCAACTGCCTCTTATTTCTAAAAGAGATGGTTCGAGCTGACAGAGGGGCAAGCACTGAAGACTTGAGCAGTGCTGTTTTAATGTTCTGGGCAGTTTTAGCAGCCCTTTCTCTCGTTACAGCAATCATATTCTCATGTGCCGGCGGCGCTGGCGCATCCAAAGAGAAAGCCTCCGCTACCCATGCGGACACCTATGGTTCCACCTGTGCAGCTGGATGCGGCGCTGGTTGTGGCGCTGGATGCGGTGGATGAGCACTAATCTTCTTCTCCAACAGTTAGTTTCATGCAGGCACGAGAATGAAAAGAAAGCCTGGATCCGCATATTGAATTTTCTATGTTGTTGTAAATTATGCAGGCTTGGCCGAGTTGAGCAAAAATATTAGTGCAGTAACGTACAGCGTTGACGATTCACCGATCGCCTTTCATGTTTTGGCAATAACCTTTTAACATGCTAAAAGGGTAATTAAGTTATTAGTATCAAACGTCGCCCACAGCTTTTTTTTGTTTTCAATGAGAGCCCACGGCTTTAATTTCAATAATACAATTACTTGTCGTTATTCGAGTGAAGGTATATCCACATGCCCCAACCTTATTAACCATTTTGCTTCTACTGGTATTGAGGAAGGTCAAAATCCTCTTGAACCTGTACCTGGAAGCATGCCATAAAGTTGGATTAAAAAGAATTAAACTAAAAATGTGATCTATTTCCAGAGCTTTGCCATGGTTAAAGTACATATATTAAGAAAGTTGTTTTGTTAATTATTAGTTTCTAATTAGTTAAGAGGTAGTTACTTTGAATGAAGAGAAGCCAAGTTCACCCTTTTGCTGAAATGGTTTGCTAAATCTTGTTGATTTCTCTTCAAACTGTTCATTTGATTGTGTTTAATGCAATTCAATTAAGTGAAAGCTAGCTACTTGATGGGTTTGAGTTCCAAACTGCATCTTGACTACGGGAGATTAGGTAGATCGCTAGTTTTATAACCTAAGTTCAACTTGATTACAAGATTGATTTGTGATTAAGAATTAAAATAAGATATATCTTTAGTGTTCTTGGGAGCAAGGGCGAAACTAGAACAAATTTTTAGAGGGGTCGAATGAAATTTTAACTTTTTATAATCTATATTTTTATAAATTTTAAAGGATTAAATCAAATTTTTATAATTTTAGGGGGCTAAAGTATAATTTTACCTTTACTAATTTAAAATTTTAAAAAAATTTCAAGGGCCTAAATAGAAAATTTTCATTTTAGAGGGGCAGGGCCCCTATCAGCCCCCTTGTATCCGACTCCGCTTAGGAGATTAAAAAAGACGTACTTAATGAGTTGACTACTACTTAAAAAAGCAACTTGGGTATTTCCCCTCATTTCATTTAGAGTTATGAATTCTCTCTACACCACTCAATCACTTTCTTATGCTATAATACCCAAAATTTCTCTTTGGAATCCTTAGGATCCCGTTGAGAGAATGACTTCCTATGCTGCTGGTATCATATGAAATCATTACTTTTTGTTATTTTGGTTAAACTCAAGTTGCAAGAATGTCAACAATGTTGGCTTTAATTTGTACCTGTCTTGCTACTTTTTCTACAAGCCCATATTTAATAAGATAAGATTCTATAGTTGGTGACAATTGGTACGTATTTTGTATATTTATCTTTGAAAATTTGTTGGGAATTGATTTGTATAAAAAAAATAAGAAAAATAGAAAAGATCAAACACATAAATTTTACATGAAAAACTCCTCCAAAAAGGATAAAAGCCACGGGCAAAGGAGGGTTTGACTTTTCACTAAATGAGTAAACAAATGAGAGTACAATATGGAGAAAATAAACCTAAAGGTACTAAATGTACAAACTCAAACCTCGAAACAAACCCCTAATTCTCATAGAGTTCTTACAAAAGCGGTACAAAATTCTCTCCATAGTTACTACGAAAACTCTCACCAAAGCTCATCTGCGACTACATCTTGTCGCCCCAAAAGAAAAGTCCTACAATATTATATCTTTAATTGCCTCTTAATTGTCCCCTCAAAACAGGGATACAAGGCACCTTTAAATAGGCTAAGATTAGAGGTTTAATCATGCTAAAATATCCTTGAAGTAATTAGAGTTTAATTGAGAGAAGAAACTTGATTTATGTGGAGAACTCGTCGACACATCATAATGTCCCTATTCGTGTCATCACAACGTCGTCCATAGTCATGACATCAGGAGCTTCTGGTCGTGACGTTGCCGTCTGTTTGGCCAAAAATACGAGACATACCCCAAGTCTCCACCTAACCTTGCATTTACCAGACTCTTTGTAGGCACTTAGAAAGATGATTGACGAGCAACCGAAGAAGGCCCAAAATAGGCCTGGCATCACGACGAGAAGCATTAGGACGACGCGAGAACATTTGAAATGGAAAAGCAGAGACGACTTCGTGACAACGCGAATGGGGACGTTACGATGTGGCCAGATGTTGCCCACATAAATTGAGTTTATTCTTCCAGTTAAACTTTGCTATCTTTTCCCAGCTAAACTTTGATTACTCTAGTGGTATTTTAGTATGATTAGACCTCTAACATTAACCTATTTAAAGGGACCTTGTATCCTTGTTTTGAGAAGCCAATTAAGAGGCAATTAAAGATGTAGTACTACAAGACTTTTCTTTTGGGGGCAACAAGATGTAGCTACAGATGAGTTTTGATGAGAGTTTTTGTGGTAATTATGGAGAGAATTTGGTTCCCCTTTTGAGTGAACTCTATGAGAATTAGGGCTTTGTTTTCGGGTTTTGGGTTTGTACGTTTAGTACATTTAGGTTTATTTTCTCCATATGTGTCCTCGTTTATTTACTCATTTAGTGAAAAGGCAAAGTCTCATTTGCCCATGGTTTGTATTCTCTTCGAAAGAGTGTTCCACGTAAAATTTGTGTTCGATCTTCTCTACCTTTCCTATTTCATTATTTATACGAGTCAATCCCCAAAAAAGTTCAATGGCAAAAAGAGAAAAGAAGTTGACAACTTAATTTCTTCCTTCTTTTCTCTCTTTTCTCTCGGTTCTTGGTGAAAACTTTAAGCTGGTTTTAACTACTAATGTATTTAGTGTTGAATATTTTAATTTGAAGTATTCTAAATTTTGTTTGCTTACATGTGTGGGTATACTATTAGTTGGTCTTAGGTATGGATAGGGATATTACAGATTATAGGTGTTCACATATTATCGGTTGGTGTGATCTTATCTTATAGATATAGATAAAGATATAGTTGTAGACTTGAGTGATGACTTAGACTAGAATCTAGCCTATCATTTAGATTTAGATAAGATTTCTAGATAAGGCTTGAGCACTATAAATAAGTGGAGGATGTTGTAGTTAAATGCCAAGCAAAAAATAAAAAAGAAACAAAAAAAATTATAATAGAAGTGAGTTTTAAAATTTTCTCCCTAAATTTATTTCTCTTCCTCCACCAAAATCTTCTTTAAAATTATTTCTCTTCCTCCTTCTTCCAACAAAATGATATTGTTCTTCCAATAAAATTATTTCACTTTTGAATTTTGCTAAATTTCATTAATTTGGGTGCTCGAATTTCAACAATAAGCGATATAGTCTTCCCTAAACGAGAAATATTTTCTTTGTCTTACGCTTTTGAAAGATATGTAGTATGAGACAATTGGATATTTGATGGAGGGATGCCAAGAAATGCATCTTGAGGCAACAAAAAACAAATCAAGGCACTGGGAGGGTTAGAAAAGAATCTAGAATATAGGCATTCTTTTTATTTTCTTTCGTACATATAGAAGATAACGAACAAGAAACTAAATATTATAAAGAAGCAAACAAAGTTATATGGACCAGTTTTGAGTGTATCGGAGGTTTGCTGCTTGAGACGCTAAACTGTATAAGAAGGGGTAGAGTCTATGTTGTTTGTGCTCCAAGCAGATTTTCAATTGTTGTAGGATGAAGATGTCCTTTGACCTGTAGTCAAATATATTAATTAATTTGGGTCAATTTCGCACTTAAGGACCTTGTTTTCTAAGCAATTTAGGATTTTTTATATTTTTAGTATTTAGGCCTTGGGATAGAAAGTTAATAAAAATAAGTGTTCTTAACACATTTTGTAGGTGTTGTGACCCAATAAGCCGACACGGGCTTTAAGTTGTGCTAATTAGTTCAATTAAGCATGTAGGATGAAGATATAAATGCCCAATTGACGTGGAAGTAAAGGTTGAGTGATGCACAAGTTTCTTGGGATGTCAAAACACCAAAAAAACGACACAAGGCAATATTTACATGTCGTGTTGTGCCACACAATGGGTGTGGCATGATACAAGGTTGACGTACTGCCTAAGTATTTTAGAGTTATTTTCGTCCGTGCAATCAAACTTATACAAAGACCTAGGACGTGCCAAATACCTAATTTAGGCTGCCAACACCTCTATAAATAAGACATTAGGGGTTGAATGTAAAAAAGTCATCTATGATGCCTTTAAAAACCCTCGTAGTTTAGAATTAGTTTTAGTTTATTTTCTTTTTGGCTTTTTAAATACGTTCTTGTTTTATTCTTGAATCAGTTTTGGGTCAAGAACTTGTTTATTTAATTAAGGTATTCAGTTTATATTTTTTGTTGCATTTGTTTTATTTCGTTACTCCAATTAAGAGATTTGCTACTGCGTTCCCCATTCGATACTCAATCCACAATTATTCACACCTCTTTTCTTCTTCGAATGGGTTGTGTTTCTCACATGGTTTATTTAATTGAATTTGAGATTATGACTAACATGAGTGGCTAAATCTCTTAGGGGAGATTAACGAGTGGATAGGGATGTGATTAACGGAGTATTTGGGACTTCTCAAGATGGATTAGTTGGTATAAATTATGTATTCCTAAAATGTCAGGCTTGACAACCCTAATAAGTTATCATAGGCTAGATGAGGTCAGGAGGTAAGTCGAACCGAGTAAATTGTAATTTATCCTGGTTGAAAAAGTGAGGTCAGAAGATAAGAAAGTATCAACCAATCTATTAAGTTAATTAGAGTTAATAGGTAATAATTGCTTAATCAATGATTAATCCACTCTAGATGTAACACTCCTAACCCGAATCCGTCACTGGAACAAGGTTATTGAGCATTACCAGAAATTTCAGAACAGGTAACAGACAATTCACTTTAAAATTATAGTGCTCCTATAGTATTCATATTGAAATCAATTAAATAGTCCCTTATGGAACCCTCAAGGCTTAAAGTATACATTAGAATCGAGTCGGGACTAAACTGAAAACTCAAGAAATTTTTTACAAAATTTTAAAATTTTTCCTAGGTATAGTGCACACATGCCCGTGTGGTCAGGCCATGTGGTTCACACCGCCAAATGGCATGCCCGTGTCTTAGGCCATGTGGCATACAAGGTAGGGCACACGCTCGTGTCCCTAACTTGTGTAACTCTCTAAATTGCAAGATATTAAAGAGTAGGGGTCACACGGCCAAGTCACACGTCTGTGTGCCAGGTCGTGTGGTCAACTCTGAGCATTCTATTTCTAAATTTTAAAATATAGGGGACAGACGGCCACAATACATGCCATGTGCTAGGCCATGTGTTACACACGACTGAAACACGCTCGTGTCTCTGCCCGTGTAGATAGAATAAGGCTATTTCCAAACCTTATTTCTCACCCATTCTTGTCTTTTGCCTAAACAAATACTTTAACATGTTCACAAGCCAATTTTAAAGCAATTAATTTAAGTCAAAACGAAGTCTTAAATAATGATATATCTTCACATACAACTAATGTGCTCTTAAACACTTCAAATGATGCTTTACCATCTTTTAATCAAATATACAAACTTAGATAACTTATCAATTTCACTTATACGTGTATGTCTTACCAAATATGCTTAAATCATTCATATATCAATATGATATCTATTAACTAACTATTTAAACATATACCCACATGTTATATCCTTATCTATACATATCAAAACATAATCATCACAAGCCATTCCAATGGCTTGTCATAACCAAAACATTTACAAGCCAACATTAGCTAATCAACCTATATGCGCCATTATAACCTTAATTGATTTACCGTATATACCTAAATGGGCCGATGGATAGTGTGAGTGATCTCTAGCAAGCTGCCAATCCAACGAGCTTCCGAATTACTACAAAATAGAAGAAAATAAAATAGAGTAAACATATAATGCTTAGTAAGTTCGTATAATATGGTAATTAACTTACCATTCATTTTTATATTCAAAATAAACATACAAGGCACATTTAATCAATTTGATCACTAGCCCTAATACACATCCTCAACATCTTTGTTAGTCATATAATTCATTCAAATATCAAGAAACATGTGCGGGCTCATCAATAATCTAAATTCCATGTTCATATGCTTTTCATGCCATATATTCATATATCTCATATACAAACCATATTCATGTATTTCAGGTACATTCTCATAATAATTCATATCAAGTTCAGATTATTTCATGTTGGAACTTTGCTCACTTAATCATTCAAAACATCAATGTCATACGAGTAGTACACTCAAGGTATACCATTCTATAATCATAAACAAATATATTTATCAATCAATTTCTATGTTCATGTATCATCATCTGAATTTTCATTTTTCTTATATCATTAATTTCATGTACTTCCGGTAGATACTCGTAATAATTCATTTCATGATCATATTTAGTTCTGTCAGAATTTTTACCCATTGAAAGACTTGAAGTGTACAATTTAGAATCCATCAAATCATGTCCGGGATCACTCATTAGAGCACTTAAACAGAAAGCTCTCTCTCAAGCACTATATCGGGAAGCTCATAAGAGCCATAATCGGGAAGTTCACAAAGAACTATATTGGGAAGCTCACGAAGAGCTATGTAATAGAAAGCACATCTAGGCATGGTAACAGAAAGTTCACAAAGAACTTATGATGAGTAACTCTGAAGAGCACTTAACTGGAAGCTCTAGAGAGCACTTATCAGAATACACGGATAGCTTATAATGAGAAGTTCAAGGGAGCAATATTAGGAAGCTCTGGAGAGCCTTTAACAGAAAGTTCACAAAGAACTAATAAACAAAACGCTTTTAAGAGAGTGGATGTGTCTACAAAAAATGTTGATCACGACCAATCAGAATGCTCAGAAGAGCATAAACGGAAAGCTTACAGGAACATTATAACAGGAAGTGTAACAACCTGTTTTTAGCTAAATAAAAATAGTGGTTTTGGAACCACAAATCCGAGGTTAGAAAATTATTTTATTATTATTTTAAGTGTTTATAACATGATAGCATGATTGTGTGAAAGTTTCGTGAAGTAATTTTATCGTTTGAGCGTTTAATTCGATAAAAAGGACTGAATCTTGTAAAGCGAAAAAGTTGGGTTTTAATAGTTAGAAGTGTTCAATAGCTATGAAACATTAAGTAAAGGTCCTAAAATGGTAAATATACCATTGATAGTGATAGTGGATATTTATGGACATTATTAGGTGGAGTTTAAATGTTATAATAAAGGTTAATTTTGTAATTTTGTAATAATGTTAAAATAACTTAAGTAAAATATGTCCATCTTCTTCATTGTTATCATCCATAGCCGAATTTATCAAGTAAGCCATAGCTAGGGTTCGGCCAAGTTATTTTCCTTGCATTGTAAGTGATTTTTGTTCGATTTTTGATGATTTCTACGTTTTTGTGATTGTTGTAACTAGGTCTAGCTAGCCTAGGGACTATTTTGGAAAACTGTTAAAGATTTTGAAAGTTTCCATTGATGAATATATGTGTTCTTTGAAGTTTTATGATGAATTATGAATAATTGACATTAGTTATACAAGTTTTGTTAAGTGATTTTGAGTAAAAATGCAGAATATGGATTTATTTGTGAAAAAGTGAAAAATGTGTGGTCAAATGTGTGAAAAATAAATAAATATGGGCTACTAGGGGCATAATAGTAATTCAGCAAGCATGGGTATTAAAGGAATTGCATGAATGTGTGATTTTGTGGAATAAGGACTAAATTGTAAAATGTGAATTTTTAAGGGCAATTGTGTAAAAGTGCCTAAATGCATAATTTGGACTAAATTGAATAAATAGATGATTAAATAAGCTAAATTTGATTACATATAGATCAAGAAAGGAGGAATTCAGACTTAGATCGAGGGAAAAGCAAAGTAATTGAATAGTCGACCGTTTCATCATTTCCCTGTACGAGGCAAGTTCGAATGCTAATAAATGTTGTTATATTTGTGTTATAAATGCACTATTATTGAATTGCGAAATTGGTTGGATATGAGTTTACGGATATGATCGACAGAGATACGACAGTTGAAAGTCCCGTACGAACCTTAAGAATAGTTTAGGATACAAATGTCATGACATAGGGATTTACCTAGATGATGTGATCCGGGTGCTGGTCTCGTACGTCCTACCGGTGGCTGGGTTCCAGTATGTGTTGCGGTTCCTAACAGCTTGTGTGAGTAGCACCATGTAGCTACATCTTGACTGACAGCTTGTGTGAGCAGGCCCGTTGTTAGCTCGAGAGCGAGCATATATGTGATATGAGATAGCTTTAGCTATATATATGAGGCGCTTAGGTGTGATATGTTTCCTGAGTATCCTTTAGTGATTCCAAATGATTCAATGGGCATAATCGAGACAAGGATGAAAGTAAGATTAATTTAAATGATACCGGTAAATATGGAATCTATACGAGCATTGGATTGAGATAGCTTATGAAATTCATGCTTAGTTATGTATTTAACATGAGAAAGGTTTGTGATTCGATATGATTAATGCTTGCTATGTTCATTTGATTGAATGTGTAATATGTTAAGTTTATTATCATACGAGCTTACTAACCTATAAAGCTTACTTCGTTTTTATTTCTCCATGTTTTATAGTGTTTCGAAGCTAGCTTGGATCCATGAATCATTAGAGACTTCATCGCACTATCGGACATCTATTTTGGTACTTTTGAATTTGTGAATATGGTGATATGACATGTATAGGCGATGTGATCTTTTGGTATGCTTTTGGTATTTGTTTGGTTAGGTAAATGGTATTGAATTGAGTATAGAAATGGATGAAATAGATATGGTATGATTTGTGTATTGGATGATGATATTTGGCTGCATATTTATGTATTGAAATGGTGCAAATTGAGCTTGTGTAGGTGTGCATAATTTGTGTGGCAAAATGGCTTTGTAAATAACCTATTTTTGTTCATACAGGCAGAGACACGGGCATGTGTCTCAACCGTGTGCGACATACGGTCATGGTACACGGCCGTATGTCCCCTGAAGCATTTAATAGAAACAAGTCAGTGAGCTACACAGCCTATTCACATGGGCATGTGGTCAACCGTGTGACACAAGTCAGAGAGTTACACGGGGTAGGACGCGGTCTGGGACACGACCATGTGCTCCCATTTCGAATGTCCGCATGGGCTGTGACACAGACGTGTCTTGTGGCCGCGTGAGACACCCGGCCTGTTCACACAGGCGTGTGTCTCCTGTTTTAAGTAAAAATTTTCTAAGTTTCTTAAAGTTTTTCATGGGTTATCGATTTAGTCCAGAACCACCCCTATTGCATATTTAAGACCTCATAGGCCCTTATGAGGGACAGTGTGAATGAATGTGAATTAGATATGCTTATGTATGAAGATGTATGATAAATGAATGTGTAATTGTACTGTAAGTTTAGTAATGCCTCTTAAGCCTATTCTGGTGACGGATACGGGTTAGGGGTGTTACAGGAAGCTTGAGAGGGCTTATATCGGGACGCTCTTTCGAGCTATGGTATGTCCACAACATATGCTGAATCATAACCAATCGGGAAACAATTGGGACCTTGTATCTAATTGACTTTCATTCATTCAAATGGGACTTAACATTTTTCAAGTACTTTTCAAATATATGATCAGATTCATAAATATGGTTATTACACAATTCACATTCAAAACACTTAATTCAAACATATATTTATAACATTTTTCTTTTAAACGGGACTTAACATTTATCGAGTATAGTCGGGCATGTGATCAATTTTATAAATAAGACATCTATACAATTCACACATACAACATTTATTTCAAGCAAAAAAATATAATCAATTTAGTTACACGAACTTACCTCGACAATTGTTTGTGTGTTTAAAATCTACTAATCCGAAAATTTCTCTTTTCCTCGTTCTAACTCCGGATTTAGTCTATCCGAGTCTATACGAATAAATTTAACATCACCATTTCAATTCGATTCACATCTTTGGCAAATTTATTGTTTTACCCCTAACTTTTTAATTAATGACGATTTTCTCCCTAGGCTTGGAAAATAAAATTCTTGCAATTTACTTTTTATTCCAAGCCCAACTGAATTTTACATGTAACATTTACAGCCCATGTATTTCATAAAAAATAGAATTTTTCCATAAATTTTATACTTTTACAATTTAGTCCCTAGATCATGTTTTCATCAAAATTCACTTTGTAAAAGTTGTTTATCTATCAACAACCTTTCATATTCTACCATAAATTTCAAAATTTTAGCATATTCATCCATGGAAAAACTTTGATACTTTGATAACTTTGCAAATTAATCCCTAAAATAGAAAGATTAAGCTATTTTGATCTAAAAAATATAAAAATTACTAAAAACATGACAAAAAAACATACCTAATTAAGCCAAGAAGGCTTGTTTTCTCTTTTCTAGGGTTTCCATGTATAATTTGGGGAAGAAGATGATATATTAATATGATATTTCTATTTAATTATTTATCATTCATTAGTTTTCCTACTTTCCAATTTCATCCTTTTCTTTTTCTAATTTTCCACAGATGAATCATCCAAAAATATCTACTAACTTTTCTTTAATGGTCTAATTACCATAAAAGGACCTCTACTTTAAAGTTTTATAACTATTTAATCCCTTTAGCTATTAGAACTCAACTTTTGCATTTTGTACAATTTAGTCCTTTATCAAAATAAACATGTAATCGGTAAAATTTCTTTATAAAATTTTATATAACATTATTATCATACTATAGATCATAAAAATATTTTAAAATAAATTTTCTTTCCGGAGTCAGATTTGTGGTTCCGAAACCACTGTTCTGATTTTTATCGAAAACGGGCTGTTACACTAGACTCGTAATTCGAAGTTAGTTACAAACCCTAAAGTGAGTTAATCTTCATTATTGATGTATCAGTTTAATTCATTTGTTTATTTTATTTCTTTCTTTCTTTTTGTTATTTATTTATATTCTTCTAAATCTATTTTATGATTCAGCGTAATATAGGAATTAACTCTTAATACTTAGACTTATTATTGTAAAAAGTATTTTCGTTATTTATTCCATCCTCCCTTGGGTAAGATCCTCGGAATACTTCTAGTATTTCATTGAACAAATATATTACAATTTGACCCGTGCACTTGTGGACATTACCATTCTTAATTCTTATATTTTTGGTGTATTATTTAACTATAAACGATAACTCATTTATAGGTGGTCATCTTTCTTTATTGGTTCGAGCTACTAGTGTACATTGAATTGTCCAGTAAATAACTTTGTCCACCGTTTGGAAGTAGTTGCATAGTTGACTACCACAATTTGGATTTGCATTTCATGAAGTTTCCTCAAATTTTCCCAAATTAAGATTAATTCAGTATGTAGCTTGGAAGAGGAAGAATAGTGCATTGCTGCAAAGGAAGTGGGCCTTGAATGATGTGTGATTGCTACAACTATCTCGTTATCAGAATTCACATTATTCTTAACAAATGAAAGGATGATGGTAGCGAATTATTGTTAGTAATTGAGGAAGGTAGCAAGATGCTGGATGAGGTTGATTCTTCGATGTTTTGTTTGTTCCCGGAGTTGGAGAGGCGGTGTGATCGAGAGCCCACCAATGTATAATCATGGCAGATATGTATGGTCTTATACAAAACCATATGAGGGTAAAGAGTTTCGCCTACAAATAGAATGACGTTACAGTGTTTCCATATGCTCTGGAGCATTATGATCCATCCATGGATTGTATTCTAGTGCTCTGCATCCACTCAGTTATAGTTGGCAATCCAATCAGCTATCCAGTAGCGAATGTCATGCAATCTAGTATCCTGCAAACAGACCATCGAAGGAATACTGAACTAGACAACTTTTGTGAGTGGACAAGTTCGAAATAGATGGTCATTATCTTCGTGGTATTCTGAAAAAAAGCTGCTCGATGGATCAACAAAAATTTATCGTCAATGAAGTTCCGTACGTACTAGTGAATACTTGTGACAGAACTTCCATAAAAAATTGAGAAATTTCGGAGGAACTTTAATTTTCCACAAGACTTTCAAATTGACATTGAATAGGGAGTTGTCTGGTCTAGTAAATCGTTGGCTTAGTAATGTGGCATAAACATTTTTCACAAACATTTGACTTGAGAAATCATGCTTCCAAATGTACCTGCCCTAGCATCCCGTAATTGAAAATTTTCAAGTTTTGAGTTCTTCATACCAAACATCCCCAAGTTGCTCCCGTATGATGGTCATTCCATCGTCCAGAGTCGTTGTTCATTAGCTCTAGGATAGGTATACCGGGAAGGGACTTAGTTGTATTTTTGCAGAGTGCCATGCCATTGCCACTAACGAAAACATTTTGTCCCGAAGCAATTTGGATGTCTAATCCCTACATGCAAATATCACGTCCTTTGAGAAGAATTAAAAAAAAAAATTGTTATGTATTTTAAAAAAATATTTATTTTTAATATTTTATCACGAAAAACGCTGAATTGGCAAGTGTCATAGAAAAGTATAATAAATTATTAAAAAATATTATTTAAAATGAGAGACACATGTCAATTTTTAAGACTACTTAAAAAATAAAAAAAAGATATTATCAGTATACTAAATACTCATTCTTTCACTATACATTTATAAGACATTTATCAATATTGCAATCTTACTTATAAAGTCTAAAAACTTTACTAATATTATATCAAAAAAATTTCTATATTTTAATTATTTTTAATTTAAAATAGTTTAACACGTAATGGAAATGTTAAAATCTGGGAACTTTTTACTTTTAAAACGCGGCCACTAAATGCCACAAATAGTGAATTTTGTTGTAGTGTGAAGTGTCTTGATATACAGCCTATGAGATTGATTGCTTACTTTCTTAAATAATAAAAAAAAATTTTACCATATACTTGTCTCTGTGCACCTTGTCTTGACAGTATCTTAACTCTGATTGTTTTTAAAAGCCTAACGTTAATGTATGAAGATGTTATTAAAATCATTTTTAAATTTTGGAAAAACGGTGATCGACTTAAAAAATATGGAGTCGTCACCAACCCTTTTTATTTAGGTGTGATTGGATCACCTTGTAAAAAATAATTTTAGTTTACAAAATAGAAAAACAGGTTTGAGAGTCAATTACGTACGAGAAAAGCACCCTCATACGCCCAAAACTGGTATCAAATTGATTAAATAATGTCCTTATGTTGAAAATTTTAAAAGATTTAAAATGTAACCCTTTTTGAAAAATGTTGATTAATTTGAATTGAATCTCAAGATTCGCTCGTTCCAAATGAATAAATCACCACATCCAACACGTTAGGATATGACATATTTATACCTCAATAACGAGATCATCTTTGATTTTCAAAACATGCGATTAAAATGATATCTAGTTATTTGGTCAAACGAAAAACTAAAACCCAGCACGTTAGGGCACAATTTCCCGAATTTCCAAACACTAAATATTACCTTATTTTGAAAAGTTTTCAAATAAGCTATTTTAAAATTGGCTCAAAATACATTTTATTTGGTTTATTTGGAATAAAAATATAATAATTTTACAAAATTACATGGCAAATAATTGTAAAACAAAATTTTGAATGATAACAAATAGAGTTAAAATGAATAAAGAAAAAGGAATTTGAAATAACAATATATAAAACAATAAATTATAGTCAACATAATAATATATAAAATGAGTTTTAAAATAAATATTATGTAAGAAGAAATTTAAAATAAATGATATACAATATAATTTAAAACCAAATATATTAATCTAAAAGAAATAATATATATAAAAATAGAAATAATTTTATATAAATTACGTATATGCATAAAATAATGATGTATAAAAGCGTTTAGAACAAACAAAATAGGTAATTTAAAATAGTGTCTTCAAACTAAACAAATTATATAAATAAATTTAAAAGAAAATATATATATACATAAATAGATTTAAAAGAAAATATATACATAAAATAATATAAGGCTAATAATATATATATTGAAAGAATATTTAATATAAAACGTGTATAGATATGTAACATAATAATTTATAAAAGTATTTAAGATACGAAACATTTAAATTTTAAAACAAAGAAGTATAAAAGAAAATTTGAAGATAAAATAACTATGTGATAAAACAATAAAAGAAAACAAATGGAAAGAAAAACAAATTAATACCATATAGAATCAACTAAATAATTCAAAATAACTTATCAAAACAATTTCTAAAAAGAGATAAATAGTAAATAAATTTAAAATAATTAAAGGATTACAAGGAATGAGAATAATCAGAAACTAAAAAATACTCAAATGAAATGAGAATAAAATCAAAAGGACAATTTATAAATAAACAAATTATTAAAACAGAGTTAAGGATCAAAATAAAATGTGCACAAATAATCAGGGATTTAACAAGCAAATATTCTCAGTCGCACAGAACGCAACGCATAGATATGGACTAAAATGAAATGGCGCCCAAAATTCGTGGAAGAATTTTAAAAAACGAAGAAACTGTAACCGGATCTGATTGAAAAGCGGCACAGAAAGAGAGAGACCAGGCGCGCAATTATTCCTTTAGGACGAAAATGCGCGGACCCTACCTGCGGGTCGGGTCAACGCGCGGGTTCTCTCTCCCTAAATGGCGCCGTTTGAATTTTATTACTTAAACTAAAGTTACTTTGTTTAAAAACGTTTTTCAGAACATTTTTGAAAGCCTAAAGAACTTTGTTTTCTGCTAGGGCACAAAATAGCCCCAGTTTCTTGCGATCGGCCAAATCAAGATCATCCGATCACCAATCCACCATTCAAGTCAGTGAATGGTGTTCGGTAAAGGCCAAATATGCCCCCACTTTCGAGCCTAGCCAAAAGTTTTGCCATTTTCAAGCCTTGAGACCCCGTTCTGACTCCGATTACGACGAAGCAACAAAGGATTCGGCCATGGCATTCGACAGATAAGCTTTCTTTCCTTTCGTTTAATTTGATTCACAAGGATTAAATGATGAATAGAAGATCAAAGGAAAAAAAGAAAGCAAGACCGAAAGCCAGAAAAAGAAGAACGAATTGGAATTGAAAATCACCTTTCAATATTTTGACTGCGTATTTTGTGCCTGTGTATACAGTATGTGTGTGAAAGTGTGAGTAAAAAAATGGGATCCGTTTTACAATATTTTTCTTTGGCTTTTATAGCCAAATCTAATAAAACAAAAATGAAATACACGTTCTTGCTCTGCTGTATTCTATTGTATCTTGTTGCTGTTGTGGTTTGTTATTCTGTTTTGCAGATACCAGCTGGAAAGCCAACGTGGAGGAGGAAGCCATACACGGCAGCGGCGCAAGGAAAACCAGGGTTTCTAGAGACTTCAATTCGCCTGGGCCATTTGGGCCAGTTTCAAAATTGGGCTTATTGGGTCCGATCATTGGGCTATTTTATTGATGTAATTGGGTTTGGGTAGTTTGGGTTTAATTGGGTCTTATTTTGGGTCATACAATTTGGTCATTTAATATTTTAGTATTTTGGGTTTGAAGTGGGTAAATTGGGCTAGGTAATTGGGTTTGTAACAAGGACATTGGACCTTAAATAATTTTCTTTTATTATCTATTATTTTTGGTTTTTTTTATATATATATTATTTTGTACGGGCCGGCCCAGGCGAAATGGGCCTTCTACAGTTACTTTTATAGCTCCTTTATAAAATATTTATGTTCATGGGTTTCATCAATTTAGTATTTTAGTAACTTTTAGAGGTCATTCGACTAGCATAAAATGTAAATTTTCGAATACAGACAGATTTATGGCCATTAATGATGTCACTTGACATGTCCAATCCGCGTTAGTACATAATCTTGAATTGGGTTATATGTTTTTAACATGTAAAGTTAGGGGAGTAAAACTTGATTTGATTTGAAAAAATTGAAAAAATTTCGAATTTTGGGTTATTCGAGTCAACTCGAATAAGTAATTAGAGTTTCGAGTTTGAATTGAGTTAAATTTTACAATTTAAATAATTTAAATAATTCGAATAACATATTGATGTAAATACTATTTTGATCTTTATCAATTTTGAAAATGAGCAAATTTGTTTTTCTCTCAACAAAATTTACAAAAAGAATTCAAAATAATTTTTAAAATTCAATATATTTATAAAAAATTCTAAATTTTATATTTTTTTAAAAATGTATAATAATTTTAAAAAAATTTTAAAGAATATATATAAAAAAGATAACATTTTAAAAAATTTCTAAAATAATAATTTTGGGGACATAAATTAATTAATTAATGATTCAAGTTTATCACAATAAAGCATCTTATTTTTTATTATTTTACTTTGAAAAGTTTTCAAATATATATAGTTTCAAATTTATGTGCTCCAACATGTAATTAGTTATATTGTAACAAGATTTTAATTTGAAATGTTTAGTTTCTAATTTAATTGAAATAATTTCACACTATCCAATTCGACTTGAATTTTATTTTATTTGACTGGATTCAAAAAAAAATTCCATTGAGTTAGGATAATAAAATAGGACTCGTCAACTCGATTATCTCGAAATTTTTTTCACTTAATTTGACTCTATTTGATCAAATGCTCACCCCTATACGAAGATCTCTTGTAAGCACTTTGGCTGCTAGAAAAAAAATTCATCTTCGTTTCAATTATTTCTCAATTTTTTTCTCTTTTATTTTCTTTTCATTTTACTACTTTTTCTAAAGGTTGAATATTTTTTATACTTGAAACCTATTTATCTTGCTATAAATTCATAAAAGAGTATTAACTTTTTGCGTATCGAAGCTACTTTCTTACTTTTGAAATGTTCTATTTCATTAAGATTAATTTATTTCTTTGGAATTAGGCATTTTTTATGTTTGTTTTATAACCCATGAAAATTAAAATTTTCAAGATTCCTGTTGTCTCTTTCAGCAACAAGCCATCTCCTAGATTCAAACTTAAATTTTTCCCTTAAAATATAAAACATTTGCCTTTCTTGATGATTAAAATTAATTAAATATACTAAAATGTTATGAATAGTTTATTATTAAGTAGATATCCATCAAGATCAATAAAAGTTTGATGTACTTTAGGACTTTGTTATACCTTTCCACCAGAAAAACACATGTCAAGCCCAAAAGCCATTGTTGACTCTGCATTGATCCCCTGAGCACAACCATCCAGGTCATTTCAAATGGAGCCTACCACCCCTGTTCATAGGAGAACGTTATCCTAATGTGAATACACTTCCAAGACAATAAATAGTCTATTTAGGCTTAATTACCTCATACTGAAAGAATCCTATAATAAGTTCTCATGATTATTCATTACGCATTTAACGATACCTCTTATCGCAAAACTGTTTGTTGCGAAACTATACTGCCTGTTGCGAACTAAGATATTATGCTAACTATTGGTATCTAACGAACCTATATTATTGCATACAAACCAATGCTATTGTGCGAACTCATACTTTGTGTCATATTGGATGTTGTTAGGTGAGCTTATGTCATTCGATGTATGCAAACTCTTAAGTCTTTCTATTGTTTGACATGCGAACTTTTCCTTTGTAATTTTGTAAGCTTGCATGTTTTCTACTGTGTGTGAATTATTCCATTGTTGTGTTTTGACTTAACACATTATCTACTATTGTTAAGTGGTGTGCTGGAGGTTTGGTTGGGAATTAACGGAGAGTCACTTCGGTGGTAATGTAGCTCGCCAGATTCGGGTTGAACCTACTCGGTCAGGTTTGGGGTGTTACATTCTTGGTTTGGAGCGACCTATATCTTAAGGTCGAATTGTAGCCCGTTTTCAAATTGTACGCATTTGTCTTATTTCGCAACCACCATTCCCTGAGCATATCGGCTGAGCTTCAAGAATTTAACCTCATATTCCACCACGAATTTTTCTCCCTATTTGAGCTTAATGATCCACTCAAGATTATGGTATCTGTGAAGATCACAAATAAATAAATACATAAACGAGTCTAGTAACTATTCTACTTGAGTCTTGTCCAATGTATTGCCAGTCCAGATAGTCACATCTATGTCTCTATTTTCTGGGAGTTATCTGCTCCAATGCTCAAGACAAAGCATCCCCCCAATTGGACTTGATAGATGTTGTATTAGTCTTCTAATTAGTTTGCTCATTTTCGATTAGACTTAGGACATGTTTAGGTTCTTCTATCAATACAAGTTGTCTTTCCGTATTATGATTCGACCGCATAATATCATTTAGTATTAGTTAAACATTAGATAATCAGTGAGCCAATATTTGCTTTCATTTTGCTTTGTATGCAAAAACATTGAGCATAATATACAAAAGGTATTAATGTAATTAATGGAGTTTTTATTAAACCAATTTGTTCAAAAAATACAATTTTACATAAGCAAAAATACTATATTTGTAACACCCCTATCCTGTAACCGTCGCCGGAATAGGTAAGGGGCACTACCAGACTTGTAACTCAGACCGGAACAGTAAAACTTTAAGCTTTCAACAATCGTCTTCTCAAATTAACAATATCAATCATTCAAAAACATAACATGCTTGAAACATCCATATAAAACTCTAAATATATGATAGGGATCAATTTGATAACATATAAAAGTTGTAAGAAAACTTAAGAAAATTTTCGAAATAGGGTCACAGGGCCATGTGCCCTGGCTGTGTGCCTCACATGGGCGTCAGACACACCCATGTGTCCAAGTGTCCAAGCCGTGTTAAAACAGGGCATACCTACTGACTTGGCCACACGGTTACCAAACACACTCGTGTGTCTAGACCGTGTGTCATCCTGACTTGGCTACACGGGTACCAGACATGCCCGTGTGTCCGGCTCGTATGCTAACCTGCTTTATTTGCACAAACACCAGACACGCTTATGTTCCAACCCGTACTCTATACTGACTTAGCTAACCACAAATATAGGGATCACATAGTTGAGACACACGCCCGTGTGCTCTGGCCGTGTGGCACGAGTAGGCTTGGTTTAAGCCACATTTTCCCACATAATTCTTGTACCTACATTCAACATTTTTGCACCAATTTTATATACTACATAAGCAACCAAAATCAACCAATTCAAGAAACATATGAACCATTCAAAAACAACCAAAACCATACCAAATTGTAACATCAAACATGTACCAATATGAGCCAATTCACTACCTATTTCAGCTTACCAATTCATTCACCAAAGAGACCTTTCAATTTAACCACATTCACCATCAACAAAGCCATATACAATACATATAAAACTACCATATAAAAACATAACATATAATGCTTCCAATATAAACCAACCATTATCAAATCAAGCCATATCACATAGCTTGAACAATTGCCAAAATTCATACCATAATCTCAAGCATAAGTGACCAAAAGATTCAACTTTAAACTAGCCTATACATGCCATATTTACAACATTCACAATAGTTCCAAAAATACCAAAAAATGCTTGGATAGTGTGATTGCAATCTCCGACTTTGTCCGAATCGAGCTAGCTTCCGAAATCTATAAAACACCAAAAAAATAAACAGAGTAAGCTTTAAAAGCTTAGTAAGCCCGTATAATATAGAATTTAACTTACCAAATCAACATTTATAAGCGTAAACAACATTATCAAACCAAGTCATATATCCTCAATTCCTATTTAACCATCATATACATGTTAATCATATAACAACCATGTATTTATTCATCCCGAAGATGAAACAAACATATAACATCCATATAACCATAATTCATGTATCAATTCATTCATTCATCATATACTTATATAGCATATAATCATATAACCATGTAACAATTTATCTAAACATATCATATATCGCATATAACATATAAATCATGTAACATATATCGTATAAACATATACTTGTAACATGAAATTCATGTAATCCATGCCATTTATATAATTCTTGTATCCTATACTCATATACAACTTTCATTTACAAATTTCATCTATATATATACCATGTAACTTCCATTTATGCATAGCATATACCTCTTACAACATATAAATCATGTATACCATGTAATATATATCATGTAAACTTATATTTGTAACATATAATCCATGTAACTTGTACCTCATTTAACATATAATCTCATATGAATCATGTAGCATATATCATGTAATCATGTACTTCTTATATCTTTCATAACATGTATTTCATATATTACATATTAGTAAATTGCCAGTTGAACCTTTGAAAACATTGAGGGATACTCGGATGATACACATACAGTGTATATATGTAAACCTGTAAATCCGTCAATTCATCATATATGCTCTTTCGAGCCATGTATTGTATGCTCCTCCTAAGCCGGTAACGGTAAGCCCGAAGGCTGAACGGTGAGCCTAAAGGCTGAACGGTAAGCCCGAAAGCTGAACGGTAAGCTCGAAGGCTGAACCTGTAAGCTCATAAGCTGTGGTGAGTTCGCAACAAATGCAAGAGCTCAACCAAACGGTAGCCTTAGTGACATGTCACTTGTATCCTACAACTTTCTACGGTTCAAACGGGACCTGGTAATTAATTTAAGCATGTAATCAATAGGCATTTAAATTCAATAATTCACATATACATTCACTCAAAATTCAAGATAGCAATTTCAATCATAATATAAGTTCGACTCTAATTATACGAACTTACCTCGTATTAGCTCGTAAATTCGATATTTACTCGTCTACCTTCCGTTTCCCCTGATTAAGTTCCGATATTTGTTTATCTTGATGTATATTTATCAAATTTAATGTTTTCAGTAACCAATCAATTCAATTTAGTCCCTAATTCACATATATGGGAAATTACACATTTGCCCTCATAATTTTGACTATTTTGCAATTTAGTCCTTTATACACAAAATAACAAATTACACATTTTTAACCAAAAATCACTATAGCCAAATTTCATATGGCTTCTACTAAACCCACATTTTCAATTATTTCCCATTTTTAACCATAAAATTTCTATCTTTTTCAATTTAATCCCTATTGCTCAAATTTCTCAAAAATCACTTTATAAAGCTTGTATATCTACTAACAACCATCAATAATTTATCATGAAACATCAAAGTACACATATATTCAACAATGACACATTTCAAAAACATCACCAATTTTAGAAATTGAGGTACGGGCTTGTAACACCCCTGACTCGTATCTGTCGCCGGAAAGGGGTTACGAGGCATTACCCGATAAAATACAATTTCTGGACATTCATATATTCATGCAGATCATAAACAAACCTCAATTTACTAACCAAACCCATATCATATATAAAACCATATTTGCACATAAATAAACATGCTCCAAAGTCACATAAAACATGCTTCACACTATATGCATACATCGTTCACTCACCAAAATAATGATAATCGAATATTGAATAAATATTAAGCTTTTTATTTCTTGATAGTATATACACACTTAATAGACCAAACAAAACATATTACAAAACTTTATATCCAATGTCATATGCTGCATTAACAAATATACCAAGTGATCAAATATATATATCATTGAGTAATAAAATTCTTATGCGCAAATGCCACATCAAAAGTAGAGCCACTCAAGCATAAAACTTATGCATACAATGTAAAATCATACCATCCACAATTCGGCTAGTCATTTAACCTATAAAAGCTAAAATAAAACATGCACTACTCATTTGACTAACATTAACCAATAATTCACTCATTAGCGGTCATGACATATGCTAATAGTTCCTTTTTGCTATTCGGCTAACAAAGGTATTTAGTCTATTTCCAAACCATGCATTAACCATTATAAGTTTAAAACAAATGACCATTTTACAACTAACGAATAATAACATTTTATTTTTATTTTAAACCGAATCTAAACATGTTAACCTCAATCATTTCATATTAAACCAAAGGTCAAACATATGACCAATCCAATGCACACACATCCGGCTAAGCACATATATATACATCAAGAACTTAATCACAGGTTAACGAAAATACATTTATCAATATATTATACCAATTCAATAAACATAGTTGCATCATCAAACCATTTTCAAATATTAACCACATTGTATGAACATCAATTAGTTTAATTCAACTGCTAACTAAATCAATTACTAAAATACCACTTCATAGATTCACCCAAACAAACCAAGCATAACCATTGCAAAATTTAAGCTTAGAAATCAGCATTAACAAAGATAATAAGCCATTTTCGCATGGCATATATATACATAACTTTCAAAGTATTCAAAAAGTAGTATAGCCTATACATGCCATATGTTAGAATTTAAACTTTTAAAAGTACCGAAATTAGACGATAATGTGATAGACTTCACTGACTATCCTCGAGCCTGTAACAAATCTCCAAAATCTATAAAACAGAGACAAAATTATATACACAAAGTAAGCCAACATATCTTAGTAAGTCTTAAGCAAATATTAACTCAATGGCATTCATGATTCATTAAGATATAACCGAACCATACTTATAAAATTCAATTACCAAACATTTATCTATACATGAATTATAACATTACCAAATATACATTGATTCATTCATATACATATACATAAAATTGTCATATCCAACATTACCTATACCTTATAAAACCGAATATGTACTTCCATATAAACATGTTCATAGTTCACATTTCAAATACCAACCAATCGAATGCACATAATTCCTTTAACACCAATATAAATTTCACATCTCAATCTATCCATCATATAACATTAGGCCGAATATAATCTCGTAAATAAAACATTATTATCACAGATTTATACATTAAACCACATATAGATTTTCATGTACACAATCACTACCATTAACATCCTTTATAACTTGTATTACATAACAATTAATCAACTTACCTTATTTCCAAATAGGTAATCAATTATCATATATTTGTTTATTTAACTTGATTTCACATTCGTTCGAAACTTATCTTTGCCCGTTGAACCATTTGGAATTGAATAAGATACTCGGATAATCACACGTATCATACATCGCCAACGTCCAAGACGTGGTCTTATATGTAATCACATAGCGAAGCCACTATCCCACACAGGGTCTTACTTGCAATCACATAACGATGCCACTGTCCCACACAAGGTTTTATTTTAAATCACATATCGATACCAATGTCCCAGACGTGGTCTTACACGAGAACACATATCGAAAATCCTATGTCATGACATATGTATCCTAGCTATTCCTAAGGTTCGTATGGGGCTTTCCAAACTTCGTATCTCGGTCGAATCAAACCGTAAACATAGTTCCCAAGTGTACACATATTCGGCTATCATTTATACATTCTCAAATATATCAATTCAGCACATGTAACATATATTTATTCAAAAATAACTACATTCATACTATTCCACACATTTCATTTATTTCACATTTTAGTCCCTCAATTTATTATTTTTGCAATTTAACCCTAATTACTCAAAATCATAAAAAATCCCAATACAAAACTTATTAATCTACCACAAATCTTTTATTTTCTAACATCAAACAACAAAAATCACAAGCTTTCAACAGTGGCAAAATACAAAATCATCATCAAAATCAGAAATTGGGACATTGGCTTTGTACATTACACTACAACGATCTCAAAAACGTAAAAATTATCAAAAACCGAAATCAAACTCACCTTGAATCAAGATTTTAAATTGTCGAATGTTGCTTGCTCTTTCTTTTTCTTTTCTTAGATAATTTCGGTCATGCATGAAAGAAAAATGAACTTATGTTTGTTTTTATTTTATTAACATTATTAACTAATTACATATTTAACCTTTATACTAAAATATAAAACCATTATAATTTAAGGTTAAAGTCGTCCATCACTTAGGTTAATGGTATAATTGCATAATAAACACTTTATAATATAAAGACACATTCAATTCGGCCCTTTACACAATTAACAACCACATTTTCATTTTACGCGATTAAGCCCTTTTTATTAAATCGGCAGCCAAGCGATAAAATTTTTAAACGAAAATTTAGCACACACAATTTCACACATAAAAAACACAAAAAATAATTTTAAAATATTTTTCTGACTCAAATTCGTGGTCTTAAAACCACTGTTCCAATTAGGGTCTAAACCGGATTGTTACAGAGCTTGATAGATTACTAGGCAACGATCTCAAAAACGTAAAATCATCAAAAACTGAAGCAGAACATACCTTTAATCAAGCAAAAGCCCTGGTCGAACCTAGGTTGTTCAATTTCCTTCTTCTCCTTTTGTATATTCACCAACAAGAACACTAATGCATGGCCATTTTCATATTTCTTTTATTTTAATTATCAAATATAATCAAATTCCAAAATTACCCCTTTTATAAACATTAAAACATTCATTTTCCATATACCTAACCGTCCATTCAAATTTGCAATGGTATATTTACCATGCAAGGACTCCCATTTATAAAGCCAAAGTCAAATAGGTCACTTTAATAATAGAGCTCATATTTATCGCTTTATGCGATTTAATCCTTTTTACCGAATTAACTATTTAAACAGTAAAATTTCTATACAAAACTTTCACACCGTAACACTATCATGCTGTAAGACATAATAAAATAATAAAATAAATATTTTGACTCAGTTAAGTAGTCCCGAAACCACCTATTCTGATTAGTCTAAAAAATGGGCTGTTACAACATTTAAGGCACCAGATCCAAAAACTACTGTAAAGTTTCCTAGAAGTCCAAGTTGATAAAGTCCCCTAATCTTCAAATATGAAGACTGGTTCTCTATCCCAAACGACATCTCCAATAGAAATTCGAGAGAGAGGCAAAATTTTATCGGAACATAAGTAAAGAATGAGTCTTCAACATATATTCTGGGAGAACATGGATGAAACCTTTGATTGAAAATATTTTCTACCAAAGAAACAAGTGTGCATCGAGATGTGGATCTATCATTACATGAAACGGTGCATCATTAGCCAAAAAGTTTCTTCCCCCATTTAGTGATAGCTTTGTACAAGAGAGCTAGTGTTCCAATGATGACCACCGAGTAGTTTATGAAGCCCTTCAAAAGTATCATAGGAGGATACACTATATACGTAACGCACAGAGCTTCAAAGAAAACTAATTAGGGATTGGGAAAAATGCCAAAAAGAGAAAATGGATGTCCCTGCCTTACGTAAACAAAAAGAAAAAACTGACATCTCGACAAAGAAATTGGCAAAAGTGGCAATCCAAAATTCAATTGGATGATAAAATGGATGCAAAAGACGAGCCTAGTTTTACAAGAATATGCGCAAAAGAATAATATAAGAGTACCAAATTATCCGCCAGATATGTTCGGCCCAACACATCCAGAACATGAACAAGAGGAGTAGGAAAATGATGAAAAGGAAAAGAATGAGGATGAAGAAGGAGAAAGAAAAAGGGGAAGAGATAGATTTCGATGAGGAGGAGGGCAATTGAACTTTAACTTTTTTATTTCTCAGGATTGTAATTAATGTTGGATAGTTTTTATTTTATTGTTTTAGGAGTAGGATTAATATTAGAATTATATATTTTTTCTATTTTTCAATTTTCTATGTAGGAACCCCACATGAAAGAAGCACAACAAATTCGAGCTTTTAAGGAAAAAGGAAGGAAGCACCCACTATTAGACTACAACAATGTCACGATCAATCGGGTAACTTCTTTTCTTATCTATTCAGGGATACACATTAAGGACAATGTGTTATCTAAAGTGTGGAGGGTAACATAGGAAATTTTGTGTTACTTTTTATTTTGATTTTTATGCTTTCCTTTTAAATTTTATTGTCAAAGTGTGCTTGAGCTTGTAGAAATACAAGTAATTGGTTAGAAGTATGTATATAAGTTGATTGTATTGATTGTATTTACTGTAAACTTGACATAATAGTGAATGATTTTAATTTTTTTATTATTAGACTACTAAGTTCTATATATTACACTATAAATAGGCATTGAGTAATTGAATATACCAAATTATATAGAGAATATAGGGGAAAAAGTATGCTAGTATGTATGATAAATATTTGAATTTGTGGTTGTTTGATTGATTAAATTTGTGAATATTGATATACCTAGGGATGACCTAAGGCATTATTTGGTATACACCCAAAGCCAAAAAGTTAACCCTATTTATTCATCTTTAGCACCTATATTTGAGCCAGAATAGATTTCTTAATGAACCTTCATACAAAACCTGAACCAAAAATGCTAATTTGTATTTACCCTTTTTCCTTGCTCTTGAATTGCATGACTATAGACGTCTGGCCATGCGCATTGAAAGTTAAGTAGATGCATCAAGGCTGATTTTGTAAAAATAAGATGAAATAGGAAGAAACAGTGTGATATAATGATTATAGGTTAGCCATTATGTGCCAAATAAAAGAAAATTACAAAAAGAAAAGAAAAATGAGTAGAAAAAGTACTTGAAAAAGAAAAACAAAAGCATTTGTGAGTGAGACGTACTGAAAAAGAAAAAAATGTGACAAAGTCACAAAAAAAACTTGTTCATTAGTGTACAAAAACTCGTGAGCTAGTCGTAGTTGCTATATTATGTTGTGACTTCCTATATGAAGAAATAAGGAATGTGAGAGGAGAAGAAATAAGGCGGTGAGTGGGTAAGAGTCACTAATGGGAGAGAATAGGGAATAATACAATGTGTCAAACTATTTGTGTGTTTGAAACTATTTTGATTCTTACTGTTTTTGAATTCCATATTAGTCCTAAACCTTTGAACGTTACAAGCTAAAAAGCCTTATGTGATCTAGGTAGACTTATTCATAAATTGACATAATATCAAATAATGACATTTATGACTATTTGTATTCTGTTAGGATAATCAAATTACCTGGATCTATACATTTAAAAACCATAATATTTGTATACTTTGTAATATACTGAACTGTAATGCCCTAAATTTTTAATTTTTGTTTCTTTGTATGTGTGACACAAATATTTGTCTGCTTCAATGGTTATATGTTCTGGGTGTGTGTTGGAGGTCCCAAGTTCAAGCCATGACTTGGGCAAATTTTGGTATTTTTATAAATAAAGCCTTAACCTTGCCTAAAGGGCTTAAGTTTAATTATTGGTAAGTAATTAACTGAATGGGTCTGCTGGGCTGGTGGATAAGTGGAGTGTTGGTTATGCTGGAGGTCTTGTGTTCGAATCATCGTGTGAGCGAGGAAGTGATTCTTTTTGCATAGGGCGTGTGGCGTGGATGAGTTTGATGGGAATTGAAATTCTGATAGTGGGGAGTTGGATAGAGAGAATTAAGGGAAGTATCAGGAATTCTAGTTGATCTTTACTTTTATTTTTCCCAAAAATACAGTTTTCTCTTTTCTCTCAAAAGTTTAGACGTCAACCCTCTATTTTCTTCTTTCTCTCTTTTGCTAATTTATTCTTAAACGCTGCTACTCTCTTTGCTTTTCGTATTTATGCTTCTGAAGATCACTCTCGTTTTGCGTCAGTAGTGGTAAGTGATATTGGTGTTTTGTAATCTTGGTCTTTAAGTTATTAATTGGGGATATATATACTGTTTGGACAAGAATCGGGTGTAAAGGAGGCTGCTCTGGTGCCGAATTATAGGGAGAGGCGTCAATGGCTTTCAAGGTAAGGGTTTTTTGCTCGAAAGATGAATATCTCGTTTCGAGTTTAACTTAGCTCGGTTGTTTAAGTGAATAATTGAGTGAAATATGGGTTAATGATAGGTACCAAAATGCTCGAGAGTGAATAGGCGTAAAAAATGATACATGTGTGTACCCAAAAACGCCGAAAATAGAGGTTCAACGAAAGCCAAAAACCCCACTGTCAATGCTACACGGGTATGTGGTTGCCTGTATGGTAGGCCGTGTGCCCTAACACGAGCGTGTGATTGACGAGGCCAGGTCGTGCGCGAAGGACACAGCCTTGTGATGGCCAGGTAGGCTGATAGACCTGTGATAGCATGACATTTCATTGTATGTTGCATTGCATTGGGTTGGGCTGGTATTATTTGGAAGAAGTGTACTGAAAGGCTCTTAAGCCTAGTATCTAGCAGCTCAGCTGCAAATTACTGTTTATGTGCTACATTCGGTACTACTTGGAGTTTAGGGATGGGTGGGTGATTTAGTCCCCACATAGAGTGTAGGGTTGGACGGAGATTGTGTGTAGAGGCTGGTTGGGTAGGATTCTGCTATTGAATATTGTATATCTGTTACTAATTCTGTGTTTGGCTAAGGCCTTTCTGCATACTGATACTAATACTGGATTGGGCTAAGGCCAAACTGATACTGATACTAAAAGGGGCTTAGGCTCAAGACTACTTTTGACTGTACATGATGATTGCTATTTGTTTGTTTTCTACAGGATTACACACTTAGTTTACGTAAAATCACCTCTTTTTGTTTAATGTGCACAGGTAATCCCTAGACTTAGACGGATCGGTGTGGCAGAGGACTCAGCAGTGACCACAGTTTTTGGACTTTTACAATTTTTGATTTAAGATTTATAATTTATTTATTATTAGTTTATTGGGATGTAATTTGAGGGCTCTCTAGGACTTTTGCTTAAATTTGAGATGTTGTTTATTTATTTATTTTATGGATTTAAAATTGGTAGTCGTAGGAAATTTGGTTTTCAAAAAGTTAAAGATTTTCTAAACTCACGATCACATAAACTATTTTTGTTAAAACTTCCGCAATAAGAGGTGTTTTAAAACAAATGATTTAAATGAGTAAAATGATTTATTTTAAAACTAATAAGAGTTAAAGAATGATAATAACAATGAAATAATTTCATCGCTACAACCTACTTTTCAACACACTATTATGTGACATTTCTAGATTCAGCCATAACGTCTAGGCTGGGATTGGGGTGTTACATTTAGTGGTATTAGAGCCAAGTTGAAAACTTGACTGTGGATTATGGGTTTTAAACTTGATTTTTAAAAAACTGATTTTAAATGATTGAAATATTTTTACTGAGTATGTGGTACACCGAGTCCCCGGTGTCGATCTTGTAAGTATTCTAAAACTGATTTAGGTTTAAATTGAAAATACTATAATATTCTGAAACTACTATAGGTAGTATACTGTAGAAATACTCTAGTTAGTATATACTGAAAACCGTAGTCCAACTGAAACTATAGTGAACTATTAGAGACTGCGATATACGAGAACAAACTATGAATTACTGAAACTGTTACATAAAACATCTACTAATAACTATTGAACTATAACTGATACATAAAACTTTTAATATATATATATGATCGATTAGATATTAGCACACGAGGTATCCGTGGAAGGGGTATTAGAGACCGAGGTAGAAGCCGTAGAGGGGCTCGAGCTGAACCCTTATCATCAGGTATCCTACCACATCTAGACACGAATAAGACGCCAGTATCGCCTGCTACTAAGATTGGGTCTTAAGATCACATGGCTAGGGACGACGCGCTGTCCTAAGCTATGTTCAGGATTTTAGAGAGGGTCGTTGGGCCCAATACGGGATCTAGGGGCCGAGGGCCAGTTATAGAACGACTCCGGTCCAATGGAGCTGAGCTATTTAGGGGTGTCACTAGAGTCACCCCTAATGTGGTCGAGTACTGGATTGAGGCCACGGAGAGGATCATGGATGATCTAGATTGCACCCCTAGAGCAGAAATTAAAAGGTGTAACCTCACTACTGCGATATGAGGCTTATCAGTGGTGGCTTACTATTAAAGAGGGCACTCAGCTCGAATGTCTGACCTGGGAGTTCTTTAAGACCGCCTTCCAGGGGAAATATGTGGGAGCCAGTTATGTGGACATTCGTAGGAGGGAGTTTCTGAACCTTACTCAGGGGGATCAATCGGTGGCCGAGTATGAGGCAGAGTTCTTAATATTAAGCCATTATACGCGAGTATGGTGGCATCAGAGTATGAGCGATGTGTCTGCTTTGAGGATGGCCTCAGAGATAACTTGAGGGTTCTGATAGCTCTGTAGAGGGAGTGAGATTTTTCTGCCCTGGTCGAGAAGGTAAAGATCACCGAGGAGGTTAAGCGCGCTGAGCACCAAAACCATGATAGAGAGAGGTAGGAACAAGAGGGATTTAGAGCCATCAAGTTCTGTACAGAGGCTTAAAAAAATCCAGAGCTGATGGGCTAGTTAGAGCTGGGCCCCCTACTACTCCTGCTAGGGTATTGCCTTGTGGGGATTGTGGTAGATGACATCAGGGCGAGTGTTGGAGGAGGACTGGGGCGTGTTTGAGGTGTGGAACATTAGATCATCATATTAGGGAATGTTCGCTGAGAGCCGATCAGATGCAAACTCAGGGTACTAGTACTACACAGCCATAGAGGATAGCACAGCAACCACCGAGAGGTCGTGGTCAGGCTAGGGGTGGTAATGGTATAGGTCGTGCGAAGAGAGCACCGGGCAGAGGTGCTGGACAGACTGAGGCAAGGCAGCCAGCTCTAGTATATGGTGCACATTACCAAGAGGATGAAGATGCTCCGGATGTCATCACGGGTATGTTCCTTATCTATGATGTGCTATACATTGCATTGATAGATGTAGGATCCACTCACTCTTATATAGCCTGTACTATGTTTGAAAACTTGGGGATTTTGGTTGAGAGCACTACGAGTGAGGTTACTGTAGTGAGCCCATTGGGGCAGTCCATTCGGGTTAATAAACTATTTAGAGACGTTCCTTTAGAGGTCCAAGGGGAAATCTTTCTAGCTAATCTGATGGAGCTTCCATTTAGGGAGTTTGACCTAATTCTAAGAATGGACTGGTTGGTCAAGCACCGTGTCAGCTTAGACTGTGCGACTAAGAGGGTCGTATTGAGAACTGAAGAGGATAACGAGGTGGTCATGATTGAAGAGCGCTGGAATTATCTATCTAATGTGATCTTTGCACTAGTGGCGGAGAAGTTGGTTTATAAGGGGTGTAAAGCATTCTTGGCCTATGTAAGTGTTTTTTATTCTGGGCACTCTACTATTGGGGACATTAGAATGGTAAAGAATTTTCCTGACATTTTTCTGAGGAGCTACCGGGTTTTCCTTTGAATTGTGAAGTGGAATTTGGGATTGAGCTTATTCCTGGTACAGCTTTGGTGTCTATTGCTGCCTATCGAATGGCACCGAAAGAGCGTATAGAGCTTAAGGTTCAGATTTAGGAGTTATTGGATCGTAGGTTCATCCGCCCTAGTGTGTCCCTATAGGAAGCACCGGTACCGTTTGTAAAGAAGAAGGATGGATCCGTGCAGATGTGTATCGACTACCAGCAACTGAATAAGTTGACCATTAAGAAAAAGTACCCACTACTAAGGATAGATAACCTGTTTGACTAGTTTCGAGGAGCTTCGGTATTCTCTAAGATTGACCTCCGATCTGGGTATCATTAGTTGAGGGTTAAGGAGGCTGACGTGTATAAGACGACGTTTAGGACTCGTTATGGTCACTACAAGTTCCTAGTGATGCCATTTGGACTGGCTAATGCACCAACAACTTTCTTGGATTTGATGAACCGAGTATTTCAGCCTTATTTGGATCAGTTTGTGATGGTGTTCATCGATGACATACCGGTTTACTCGATGACTGGGGATGAGAATGACGAGCACCTTAGAGTTGTTCATCAGACTTTGAGGGAAAAGCAGCTCTATGCTATGTTTAGCAAGTGCGAGTTTTGGTTACGTGAGGTGACATTTCTGGGTCATGTGGTTTCTGCTGAGGGGATTCATGTAACATCCCGAATTAGGCCTAGTCAGAATAGTAGTTTTAAGACCATAAATCTTAAGTAGAAATAATTATTTTATGATTGTTATAAGGCAACGATATGATTATATGCTTGTGTGAAAATTTCGTGAGGAAATTTTATGTGAAAAGTGTTCAATTTGATTTTAGGGACTAAATTGAATAAGTTGTAAAAGTTGAGTTCTAGAAGCTTTTAGCATAAAATTGAATTAGAATATTAATTAGAGGTCCTTAAATAGAAACTTGACTAAATTCTAAAAATTTGGACAAAAATGGACATGGAAGGGTGATAAACGTTAAATTATACATATTTTTACCCCATGTTTAGCCTATATTTTGGATGAATTATGATCAATTTTGTGCGAATCGATGCTCTTAATCTTCCTTTTTCATATCTTATACTCAGGAGAGCATAAGGAAGAGAAAAGAACGGAAAACAGGCTAAAAATGGTGAAAAATGGGCCAAAACATACGAACAACACGACCCAAGACATGCCACACGGCCGTGCCACACGGGCGTGCCACACGAAGATCACATGGTCAAAGCCCCGATAAGCACGGCCAGGCCACACAGCCGTGCCTCCACCGAGAAAATCACACGGCCTCTGTTGAAGTCACACGGGCGTGTTCTAGTCGTGAGGAAGGGGAATTTCACTCAAATTAGGATGCTTAGAGGCTAAGAAAGGCCTCCCCAAAAGCTCTATATAAAGACCCCATGAGGAGACGACTTGGATATACTTTTTAGATACGAATAGAAGCAAGGGATTACTCCAAAAGAGAAAGCCGATTGATTCATCTCAGAAGTTGGAATTTTGCAGCAACATAGAGGATCTCCCTAAATTCCTTCAGGGTTTTTTGGTTTCTTTTATGTTTTATTATTTTATATCTTTTGTGATGTTTCTTTTCTTTATCATGAACTAAACCTCTCAAATACTTTAGGAGGATGAAACCTAAGACAGATCTTGTTATTTATTCTTGATTTATTTGATAAATACTTGAATTGTTCTTAATTATGCGTTCTTCATTCTTGATTTAATAATCCTAGGCATTACTTCAAGAATTAGATGTGCTTAGAGCAGAGGAGCAAAAGTCCCTGTGATAAGAGTAGATCTACCATAATTAAGGGGAGTTGCATGCAACCCTAGACATAGGGCGACATAAATCTGTCGGATTAGGGTCAAACCTAATATGGGGAGCCATAGATCGAATTAATGCAACCTAGGGAGTTAATTAATAAGGGAACTTTAATTAACAACTTAGGCCTAGTTGCTCTACGCCTCGACGGAGGGTTTACCATAAGTTAGGGATCTCTACGGATCAAGTCAAGTAAAGAAATCATATAGTTTAAGAAAATAATAACAAGTGAAGTCTAGGTGGATTCTCCCTTGAGTATTGCCCATATCAATTAGCTTTTCCCTAAAAGTTTTCCCAATTCACTCTTTAAACTTTCTTAGTTAGTTTTAGAATTAGTTTAAACAACCCTCTTTTATTTTTAGGTTAGATAATAGAAAGGAAGTAAGTACTAGTACTTTTGGTTCCATTGGGTAGGGTAACTCGGTCTTGCCACTAAGCTATACTACTGCTCGACAAGTGCGCTTGCCTCAACGTCGTGATATTAGTTGGTTTTGGTGTGATCAAGTTCTTTATAAATTTTATTACTTCATATCACGCATATCAAAGGGTAAAAAATATCAAAGTTTAAGTGAATGACATTTTGGTCAATTGGCCATTTAATGAATTAAAACACAAATAAAAACAAAAAAAATGCTCATATTCTTCTTTTCATGGCTGAATACTCCTTGGGAGAAGCCATGGCTAGGGTTTCAGGCTTTTCAAGCTCAATAATAAGTGATTTCGAGCCCCGTTTTTAATGTTTTTCGTATTTTTGAAATCCTTACATCATAATCTACCTATTTCTACCATTATTTTGAGCTAGGGTTTATGTTTAAAAATTGACCCATGTTGAATAATTGTGCATTTTGATGGATTATGGTAGATTATACATGTTTAAGGTTAGAGAAATGCTTTTTACCAAGTGATTTTCGACGAAAACGTTCAAAAGGACTAAATCATAAAAGTTATAAAATTGGTCATAAATGTGTGTTTTAATGAGAATTGTGGGCTTCTATATTCATGAAATGGTTCGGTTAGACCTAAAATACCAAGAAATTGAATAAAATTTTATTTACAAGCCTAGGGACAAAAGCGTAATTTTGACAAACTTTAGGTGCAAAAATGTAAAATTTTAAAAGTATGATTTTTGGACTAATTTGAATAATGTGTGTTAAATGAGTGTTATTTGATATGTTAGATCAAGAAAATACAAAATTTGGGCTTAGATCGGGGAAGAACGAGGTTATGGACCAAGTCAAGAAAATTGATCACTTTCGCGTCCGAGGTAAGTTGGTGTGATAATAATAATACAATAATTTCGTAATGTATGTTTGAAACCTAAATTGTGGTATTAAATGGATTTTTTTGAATTACATGTTTAGTATATTATTATGTTGGTGAATTAATCTAATAATAATGTCTATGATAAAAGGTGACATAGGTGACATAGAAATAAATTGAAATGTTGTGGTGAAAAGTGTTTTCTATTATTATGGTGATCGTGTGAAAGTATAAGTTTATATGTAAGAAAGTTGTCAATTTTATTTGTACGTTAATAATTTTAATGTATATTATGAAATGCCGATATTGGATAATTTTATATGATGTTAAGAATTATGGAAGGTGAATTCCCAGTTGAACCTTCGAAAAATTGAAAGATACGGATATTATGTAGCTAGGTCACATGTGTGATTCTGAGGGTAGGACACCATGTGTACAAGAGAGTTACGAGATTTGTGTGGTAGCTAGGTCACATGGGTGATAAAGTGATCTTCACCATGTGTACACGAGAGCTACGGATCAAAGATAGCTAGGTCACATGAGTGATAAAGTGAACTTCACCATGTGTACATGAGTGCTATATCATAATAGCTAGGTCGCATGGGTAGATCCGAGGGACTGGACACCATGTAGACACGAAAGCTATGGGACTTAATGGCTAGGTCACATGGGTGATAAAGTGAACTTCACCATGCGTACATAAGAGCCGGGTTTATGTGAAGGTGGAGCTATATGCTAAAACCACCGAGAATGAGATAAGATTCCGAACGGTTCAACGGAAAAAATTACTAAGTGACGTTTATGTGTTTATGTAATGTATAAGCGCAGGTGTATGCTTGGACAAATGTACACGAGAGCAATGGTGTGTTTTGAGCAATGTGCTCTATATGTGATTGAAATTGTGGTAAGGTGGATACAATGTAAGTGCTACTATGAATACATGTAAATATTGGTGATGATTATTCATTTGAATGGCTAGTGTTGAACATATTTGGTGTTATGTGTGCATTTATGATAATAAGATGGAGAAAATGTGGGAGAGTAAAATTTTTGGTAAAATAGTTTAAAATTACAGCAATTACGTGATTTTGAAAAATCACCATAAATAGTTGAAATTGAATTAAATGCTGAATAAGATATGAAATTAAATCTCATTGAGTCTATTTTCACATAAAAGAAACGGTGTGAGTAAATGAATTTTCTATTATGAGATATTTAAATTTTGATGAGACAGGGTCTGAATGGTTTCGAAAATCCCCTGTTCCAAATTTGGAAAATCACTAAAAATTTTATAAAAATGGTTATGATGTGTAATTCACATTCCTAGAATCCTTGATGAGTTTACTTTCAAGAGAAACAAACAAAAAGGTTATTCAAATTCTGTATAATGATAAATTTGATTGTTAGTGAAGAGGAGTCAGAGTTGTCGAACAGCGAAACAAAGGAATCTTTAATGAATAAATTTTACTAATTAGCTGAACTAAAAATTCTGGAAATTTTATGGTAAGAAGATATATGAGTCTAGCTTCAGGGAAAATTCACAGAACTTAATTTCAAGTTCTGTAGATTTAGATATAATTAATTTTGTGACTGTGACTTAGAAAATAACCTAAGCTAGACATGTGTAAAAAGTGGAAACATGTATACAATGATTTTATTTCTTAAGAATACCTTTTGAGAAATGGAAACATTTTGTTAATTTAATTGCTTATTATTATATGAAAACTTACTAAGCTTTAAAGCTTACACCCTCTCTTCCATTTCTTTTAGTTTTGTCAGGTTGGCTCGGGGTTTGAGATCGTCGGAGGAGGCATCACACTATCGATTTGTTAAGGTGGATTAATAACAATTCTTATTGCTTACAAGTGAGTGGCATGTATAGAGACTTAGTTATTGGTAGTATGTATTATTATGAATTGGCCAAATGTATTGGTCTATATTGTTTCGTTGTATATAGCCATGAAATGTGGCTTATAATAGTTAAGGGTATGTAAGTCTATTTTATGCATGTATTGTGGAAAATGTTTGATGAGGTCAAGTATATTTCATGTGTTTAATGGTCAAGATAGGAGTAGTTAAGGGTATGATATGCGTTTATGTAATGTTTGTAAGTGTGATGAGTTAAGAGCACACGAAGGGCTTGGAAAATAGCCCAAGTGTTGGCCACACGGGCCGAGACACGGCCGTGTGTCTCAATCTTGTAGATGACACGGCCTAGCACACGGGCGTGTGACTTGGCCGTGTGCCCCTAAATGTTTGCTGACATCAGAAACAGAATGCTCGATGTTTTTAACATGGGCAGAGACACAGAAGTGTGTGACCACACGGCCTGCTCACACGGGCGTGTCCCGAGGCACACAGGCATATGACAATATTTTGAGTGAAAATTTTCATGAGTGTTCAAAAAGTTCTGGTTTGGTCCAGATCATACCTAATGTATCGTTTGGGTCTCGTAGGCCCATAATGTGGGTGTTATGTATATGAATGAAAAAGTTTTAAATTTTTCACGGAATTTATATGTCGAAATCGAATGATCATGCTAGTGTTTATTCGATAATGCCTCATACTCGTGTTCGACGATGGTTACGGGTGAGGGGCATTACAATTCAAGTCAGTCCTCAAAAGGTTAAGGCTATGTTAGAATGGAAACAGCCTAGGAACGTGTCTGAGATCTGCAGCTTTTTGGGATTGGCAAGTTATTTTTGGCAATTTGTGGAGGGCTTCCCACTATTTGCAACACCCTTGACTAACCTGCTACGTAAGGGTGTATGCTAAACGATAAATTATACATATTTTTACCTCATGTTTAGCCTTTATTTTGGATGAATTATTATTAATTTAGTGAGAATTAGTGCTCTTAATCTTTCTTTTTCATATCTTATACTTAGGAGAGCATAGGGAAGAGAAAAGAACGGAAAATGGACCACAAACCGGAGGAAATGAGCCCAAGAAGTCACCACACGGCTGTGGCACACGGCCGTGCCACACAAAGACCACACGGTCGAACCCTGACAAGCACGGCCAGGCCACACGGCCATGCCACAATCGATAGAATCTCACACGGCCTCTTGTCGAAGTACACGGGCGTGGCACACAGGCGTGTTCTAGTCATGAGGAAGAGGAATTTCACTCGAATTTGGATGCTTAGAGGCTAAGAAAGGCTCCCCAAAGCTCTATATAAAGACCCTAGAAGGCAACTCTAGGGGTGTACTCTTTTTCTCCCAATAGGAGCGCCATCTTTCTGCCAACACAAGGAGTGAAAGCAAGGGATTATTCCAAGGGAAGCCGATTGATTCATCCCAGGAGCCAGAATTCTATATCAAGACAGAGGATCTCCCTAAATTCCTTTAGGGGTTTTTGGTTTCTTTATGTTTTGTTATTTATTATCTTCTGATATGTTTCTTTTCTTAATTATGAACTAAACCCCTCAAATACTTGAGGGGGATGAAACCTAAGACAAATCTTGTTATTATTTATTGAAGTTATATGATAATTGCTTGAATTGTTCTTAATTATGTGTTCTTCATTCTTGATTTAATAATCCTAGGTATTACTTCAAGAAATTGATGTGCTTAGAACAAAGGAGAAAAAGTCCCTGTGATAAGAGTAGATCTACCATAATTAAGCGGAGTTGCATGCAACCCTAGACATAGGGCGACATAAATCTGCCAGATTAGGGTCAAACCTAATATGGGGATCCATAGATCAAATTAATGCAACCTAGGGAGTTAATTAATAAAGGAACTTTAATTAATAACTTAGGCCTAGTTGCTCTATGCCTCGACGGAGGGTTTAGCATAAGTTAGGGATCTCTACGGATCAAGTCAAGTAATCAATTATATAGTTCAAGAAGTCAATAACAAGTGAAGTCTAGGTGGATTCTCCCTTAAGTATTGCTCATATCAATCAGCTTTTCCCTAAAGTTTTCCCCAATTTACTTTTTGTGCACTTTTAGTTAGTTTTAGAATTAGTTCCAATCGATCCTCTTTTATTTTTAGGCTAGATAATAGAAAGGAAGTAAGTATTAGTACTTTTGGTTCCCTTGGGTACGATAACTCGGTCTTGCCACTAAACTATACTACTGTTCGATAGGTGCGCTTGCCTTTAATATCGTGATATTAGTTAGTTTTGGTGTGATCAGTTTTATAAATTTTATTACTTAATATTGTGAGTCGTTATCAAGTTTTTGGCGCCGTTGCCGGGACACTAAAATATTAAGAAAACTCGATTTCTATTACTTTAGCCATTCCTATATTTATATATATTTATTTATTTTTCTTTTATTTTTATTTTCAGTTTTTATTTTTTATTTAATTTTAGATTTTCTTTGCTTTTTCCTTCTAGGTATTTTTAGTTTATGACTAGAAACAACCCAACAGGACCACTGCTTTTTGACGAAGATCTAGAAGCGACAGTTTGTAGAAATCGTAGAGAAATTAGACGCAGTTTACATTATCTAGAACAAGAACCTGAGCAAGAGCCAGAACCTACAGAAGAGATAGACGCGAATCAAAACGTTCCACCACCTCCAGCACTACCAGCAGAACCAGTAAACCAGGATGAAGCTCTTCGTACTATGTATGATTATGCTAAACCTAGTTTGATTGGTACCCAAACTAGCATTATTCGACCTGCTATTGCTGCTAATAACTTTGAATTAAAGCCTAACACTATTCAGATGATACAGCAATTTGTGCAGTTTGATGGTTTGCAAGATGAAGATCCAAATTCACATTTAGTAAATTTCTTGGAATTTTGTGATACTTTTAAAATAAATGGCGTTTCTGACGATGCCATTCGCTTGAGGCTATTTCTATTCTCTTTGAGAAATAAACCCAAACAATGGTTAAATTCCTTACCACGAGGCTCAATCACTACATGGGAACAAATGACGGAAAATTTTTTACTCAAATATTTTCCTCCAGCTAAAATAGCCAAATTACGAAACGATATTTCTTCTTTTGTGCAGATGGATTTAGAAACACTTTACGATGCATGGGAGAGATACAAAGATCTTTTGAGAAGGTGCCCTCATCATGGTCTACCTTTGTGGCTACAAGTTCAAACCTTTCACAATAGTTTGAACCCATCAACCAGACAAATGATCGATGCAACCGCAGGAGGAACAATCAACAACAAAACACCTGAAGCAGCTTATGAATTTATCGAAGAGATGTCACTGAATAACTATCAGTGGCAAGTCATGAGGACAAAGCTGACGAAAGCTGCAGGAGTTTTTAACATTGATGCTTTACTATGCTTACTAACCAAGTAGAACTTCTAAATAAAAAGTTTGATAATTTTGTTAGTTCTATGCAGGCACAACCGGTAATGCAATGCGACGCGACTCAAGGAAACATGTTCAATCCAGATTTCGCATCCTATGGACATAGCATGGAAACTGAACAAGCCAACTATATGGGTAACAATTCTAGATCTCAAAATAACCCTTATAGTAATACTTACAATGTAGGTTGGAGAAATCACCCAAATTTTTCATGGGGAAGACAAGGAAATCAAAGACAATAGCCTTCTCTAGGATTTTAGCAACCACCACCGCAACAAGAGAAAAAGCCGAATCTTGAAGAGATGCTCACCAAATTTATGGCCGCATCAGAAACCCGTTTTCAAAGCACTGAAACGGCACTGAAAAACCAACGAGCATCACTTCAAGGGCTAGAGAACCAAATCGGTCAACTTGCGAAATTGATTTCAGAAAGACCACAAGGTGGATTACCAAGTAACACTGAGCCAAATCCCAGAGAACATGTTAAAGCGATTACTTTAAGAGATGGAAAGGTCCTAGCCGAGCCAGAAAAGAAGACTATTCTAGAACCTTCAGAAGAAAAGGCAGAGGAACCCAAGGAAAACACTCTACCACCACTCAAGGAATATAAACTGCGCATCTCATATCCGGCAAAATTGAAGAAAGACCATACAGACGCTCAATTCGGTAAGTTTCTCAAACTTTTTAAACAATTACACATTAACTTACCTTTTGTTGAAGCAATTTCACAGATGCCGAAGTATGCTAAATTCCTTAAAGAACTCCTAACAAATAAAAGAAAGTTGGAAGAATTAGCCACAGTGGAACTTAACGAGAAATGCTCAGCTATTCTCCAAAATAAACTACCGGCAAAACTAAAAGATCCAGGGAGTTTTACTATTCCTTATTTGATTGGTAGTTTACTTATTAATAAAGCATTAGCTGATTTAGGTGCTAGCATTAATCTCATGCCTTACAAAATGTTCAAACAACTAGGTCTAGGGGAACCCAAGCCCACTAAGATGAGTGTTCAATTAGCCGATAGATCTGTTAAATATCCTAGGGGAATCATTGAAGATGTGCTAGTAAAGGTAGATAAATTTATATTCCCTATTGATTTTGTTGTACTCGACATGGATGAGGATATTGAAGTACCTTTAATTTTGGGACTTCCATTTTTAGCCACTGCTAGAGCTGTTATTGATGTAGGAGATGGTAAATTAGTACTTCGAGTTGGTGAGGAAGAAGTTGTCTTTAAAATCTATGATGCCATGAGATTCTCTAAAGAACAAGATGATTCTTGTTATTTTGCTGATATTATTGACTATTTTGTTCAAGATAATTTTTAGGAACTTTCTCTCACAAACACGTTGGAACTGTGTTTTGTTCAAGGTGGGGGGGAAGATGAAACCACCACTGAAATTGATGAAGTAAGGAAGGAGTTGGATTCTAATGAAATTATCACTAGGCACATAAGTTATGAAAATATAAAGATGAGTGATGAGTTGAGACAGAAACCTTCCGTTGCTGAACCCCCTAAATTAGAGTTAAAACAACTGCCAGATCATTTAGAATATGCCTTTTTAGGGGAAGAATCAACTTTACCAGTTATTATCGCATCCGATCTGAGCATCGTAGAAAAAGAAGAATTACTCCATGTGTTACGAGAACACAGACGTGCTATAGCTTGGAAAATTTCAGATATCAAGGGAATAAATCCTTCTTTCTGCACTCACAAAATTTTAATGGAGGATGAATTCAAACCATCAGTGCAAGCCCAGAGACGATTGAATCCTAACATGAAGGAAGTTGTAAAAGCTGAGGTAATTAAACTTCTAGATGCAGGTATTATTTATCCTATTTCTGACAGTTCTTGGGTAAGCCCTGTGCAGGTTGTTCCTAAGAAAGGTGGATTGACCGTGATATCTAATGACAAGGAAGAGTTAATACCTACAAGAACAGTCACAGGATGGAGAGTTTGTATTGATTACAAGAAGCTGAATGACGCCACTTGGAAAGATCATTTTCCTTTACCGTTTATTAATCAGATGTTGGAAAGATTGTCAGGTCATATGTATTATTGTTTCCTAGATGGCCTCTCTGATTACTTCCAGATCCCGATAGCTCCAGAAGATCAGGAGAAAATGACATTTACATGTCCTTACGGTACGTTTGCTTATCGTAGAATACCTTTTGGTTTATGTAATGCTCCTGCTATTTTTCAGCGATGCATGCTAGCTATCTTCAATGAATTCGTGGAAGACATCATGGAAGTATTTATGGATGATTTCTCAATTTTCGGTAATTCTTTCCAACTTTGTCTTAATAATCTAGAACGTGTTTTAATGAGATGTGAAGAGACAAATTTAGTGCTAAACTGGGAAAAATGCCACTTTATGGTTCAAGAGGGTATTGTTTTAGGACATAAAATTTCTAGTAAACGGATAGAGGTAGATAAAGCAAAAATTGAAACTATTGAAAAATTACCTCCCCCTAACTCAGTTAAGGCTATACAAAGCTTTTTAGGACATGCCGGTTTTTATCGCAGATTTATTAAAGATTTTTCTAAAATAGCCAAGCCTTTAACAAAATTACTAGAAAAAGACGTGCCTTTCAATTTTGACCAAGAATGCTTAGAATCCTTCAATACTCTTAAGGAAAAATTAATCAATGCACCAATCATGATTTCAGCCGATTGGAACTTACCTTTTGAGCTAATGTGCAATGCAAGTGATTTTGTAGTAGGTGCAGTTTTGGGACAGCGAAGAGACAAGCACTTTCAACCGATCTACTATGCTAGCAGAACTCTAACAGCTACCCAAGCAAATTATACTACCACAGAAAAAGAGTTGCTAGCTATTATTTTTGCATTTGATAAATTTAGATCCTATCTGATTTTGTCAAAAGTCATTGTTTATACTGACCATTTTGCTCTTCGCTATCTTTTAGCCAAAATCGATGCAAAACCTCGACTAATAAGATGGATTCTATTGCTACAGGAATTCAATTTAGAGATAAATGACAAGAAAGGAGCTGAAAATTAGCAGCAGATCACCTTTCAAGATTGGAAAACATACAACCCACGTACCTCGATAAGATAAATGACTTGTTCCCTGAAGAACAACTCCTATCTTTAGCAGATACAATAGTGCCTTGGTTTGCCAATTTTGCAAATTATTTAGCAGCTAACATAACCCCAAAAGGGTTGACACATCAGCAGAAGAAGCGATTCTTCGCTAATGTGAAAAACTACTTTTGGGAGTATCCTTTTCTTTTTCAAATTTGTATAGACCAGGTTATCGGGAGACGCGTTACTGAAACAGAAGCATACCAGATTCTAAATCACTTCCATTTAGGACCCACAGGAGGACATCACAGTGGAGCTAGAACTGCTCATAAGGTACTCGAATCCAGCTTTTACTGGCCTACACTTTTCAAAGATGCCAATAGGAATGTGACCTCTTGTGATAAATGTCAACGAACAAGTAACATCTCTCAACGTAATGAAATGCCTCAGAACTATATACTTTCATGTGAAATATTTGATGTATGGGGTATTGATTTCATGGGTCCATTTCCTACTTCATTTGGGAATAAGTACATATTAGTAGCAGTAGATTACATGTCAAAATGGGTGGAAGCCTAAGCCTTGCCTACTAATGATGCTAGAATGGTAGTACGATTTTTAAAGAAACTCTTCTCTCGATTTGGAACACCTAGGATAATTATTAGTGATAGGGGTACTCATTTTTGCAATGCCCAGTTTGAAAAGGTTTTAAAAAGGTATGGAGTGCACCATAGGACAGCTACCCCTTATTACCCACAAACCAGTGGTCAAGTCGAAGTAACAAATAGGGAATTAAAACGCATTCTAGAGAAAACAATAGAAAAAAAATAGAAAAGATCGGTCAAGAAAAATAGACGATGCATTATGGGCTTATAGAACTGCTTTTAAAACACCCATAGGTACATCTCCCTATAAACTCGTCTATGGAAACAGTTGTCATCTACTATTTGAACTTGAACACAAAGCATTCTGGGCTATAAAATTTTTAAACAATGATTTCAAGCTTGCAGGTAAGAAAAGATTAATGCAGTTAAATGAACTAGAAAAATGGCGCTACAATGCTTACGAAAACTCACGACTGTATAAAGAAGCCATGAAGCGACATCATGATAAAAGGCTGAAACAACCTAAGCAGTTCAAAACAGAAGATCTCGTCTTACTGTACAACTCAAGGCTGAAACTATTCCCTGGAAAACTCAAATCAAGGTGGTCAGGTCCATTCACTGTTCTAAATGTTTTCCCATACGGCACCATTGAGGTAACTCACCCTAACCATGGTACATTCAAGGTAAACGGCCATATGCTTAAACATTATAGAGGTGAGAATTTTACAGAAAGCAGGGAGGGGCTTCGGCTCCACGAAATCCCTCCATGATACATCCAGGAAGAGTCAAGCTTAGACTCTAAATAAGTGCTTCTCGGGAGGCAACACGAGCACTAACCTAGTAACCTTCCATTCTTTAAATTTGTTTTAGTATTTTTTTATGCATAAACTAATTTTTATGCATAAACTAACTTTTTTTTAATGCAGAAGTTTAGGCCCACACGGCCAGGCACATGGGCGTGTCTAAGGCCGTGCGAACTTTTAAAATAGGGACACGGTCGTGGACTAAAGCCGTGTATAAACAGAGCACAAATTTTCCCAAAACACGGACCACCGATACAATCCCACGGCCGTGCGAGATGGTCATGACAACCTTACAAATTCCACATGGGCCACCGATACAATCCCACGGCCGTACGACATGGCCGTGGCAACCCTGCAGTATCAACACGGGCTTACATAATTTCACACGCCCGTGTCCCCAGCCCATGGAAAACACTGTCAAATTTCACACGCCTGTGGAACTATCACACGACTGTGGGAAACACGAACACGATCTCCCACGGCCGTGGAAACCATCACACGACCGTGTAAGTAGCGAAGACCTGATCTCCCACGGCCTTGCGCATCAACCACACGGGCGTGCTCATCGACACCAGGCACACCATAACCACTAATTTTAGAAAGACACGGGCAAAACACAACTCACACGGGCGTGTGACATGCCCGTGTGACCCAAAAACTATAAATAACGGGCCACTGTTCACTTTCCTTTTCACTCAAACCCTAAAAATTCCTCATCCAAATTCCCTCCAACCACCGTGAGCGCCGCCACTATCCTCAAAACCATCACCACGCTCGAAACTAACCACCACACGCCCGTGTAACAGCCTCCCACGACCGTGCAACCTTACATTTGGTTCTATTTTCTCATTTTTCTCATTTATTTTAGTTATATTACATTTTTTTAATTATTTTATTTATTTTTACTTTATTCTAATTGTTGATTCAAGCATGGAATTAGGAGAATTAGGATGAAGAATCTAGAATTAGATAGAACACATTAAGATTGCATGCCACTTAATTTCAATTTTTGCTTGCCACTTAGAATTCCTTTTCATTGCCATTTAAACTCATACTTGTATGCCATCTTATCATACATTAATTATATATACATTCCCATGCCTCTTAGTTTTGTTACTAGTTTTAACATGATTAGATTCTACTATTTAGGTTAATCGCCATTTTTACATTGTCCTTTTTATTTCTTATTATTCATCTAAGTTTCATTTCAAATTTTAGGACTAATGCTTTTGTTATTTCAGATACGATGTCATCATCACGTAGTAGGAAAACTGCCATCCCCGTCTCCAAGAAACAAAAGGGACCAGAAAGTTTCTCCTCCAGGCCCATATCCAAGGAGCGCCACCCGTTCATCACCTTCTCACAAGCCTCCCAAGAGGAACGCTATCAACTACTCCGGACCCGCACTATCTCCACGGGCCGCTGCATAGACTGGAACGTCCTCGCGCAGATACAGTTAGTAGATGACGTCTAGGCCTTACTAACGATAGAGCCATGGGAGCAGTTCTTCCAGATCATAGAGCCGACATATTTAGAACTCACCCTCGAGTTCTGCTCCACATTTCACCTACAGACCGTGATGAATAAATTCGACGATCTAGGCACGGTCCAGTTTTGTTTGGAAGGACTCGTGCGACACCTCAGCGTGCCAGAGTTCAGCACAGCACTTGGGTTCTACGTAGAGCAATTTATGATGGACGAGGACTTCCCCAGCATCAAACCTATAACCCCAGCATCAGCAAGGTGACCGCCCTCGTGCCTTCTCTGAGGTATATTCATGCTCTTCTTACTCACACTTTGACAGGTAGACGAGAGAGCACCGACGTCGTCAACACTCACGACGTCTACTTCCTGTGGTGCATGGAAAATGGGTGCGTCATTGAGTTAGCATACTTCATCGCACTTGCCATGCAACATCAGACAGAGAGGCACCGCAAAGGCGTCTTATCGATGGGGCCCTACATCACACGCCTAGCTCGTCACTTCGGGCTCCTCAACACTATAGCCCAGACATCCTTCTATACTCTAATCGGCCAGATGTCCTTGCAGGGCATCCAAAGCATGCAGTACATGAAGATGGTAGAGCGACAGCTAGGTGGCGGCCACTTCTACTTCCGCTTTGTACAAGAGGGCGAGGACCTAGAGGACATTGCTGATGATGTCCCACCACCACTACCGAAGGAGGATGAGCCCGCCGAGCCACCACGCCTCAGACGACCCACCCAGACGGTGGCTTCACATGCCGACATACACGAGTGCCTAGATCGATTTGGGCAGTAATACTTCCGGCACTTCGATTATATCGACGCCACTTTGGTGCAGATATGCCAGCACTTGAGTATCACCCCGCCACTGCGTAATCCATCCGAGGACTAGATCCTCATATGTTTATTTTCCTTATTATTTTTATCTTCACATAGATTTGAACACTAATCTTTATTTTTACCTTTTATACTAACTTTGTTTTTCTTTTTCAGCTTATTTTTATTTTCTTTCATTTCATCTTTTTCATTTTTGTTGAATATTAGTAATTTTCGTATTTTGTTTTGTTTTATTTCCTAACGGCCTCACCCTAACAAGTAAATTCCATTGCCTCAAATTCCCCATGACTAATAAATTCTTTCACAGTTTCAAAGGAGCTTTCTAGCTCAAATCTCTACGAAAAGAGGAATACCGTGCCACAACTGGCTGCTCTTCCAAGTCCAATATCTATCTTTCAAGTTCATCCAAAATTTAGGGAGTTTCATACCCTTCCCTACCTTATGATCTTGTGCTTCTATTGCTACTAATGTTATCTTTGTACATTGGGGGCAATGTACATCTTAAGTGTGAGGGGGAACTTACTTTCAGTTATTACATTCTCTTTGAAATCCCTTAATTATTTTCTTTCTAACTTGTTGCATTGTTCTCAATAGCATCATCTTCAGTCTCCTAGTTAGGAATTTATTTTGATTGATTTATAGTTTTTATTGATATGTTGAGAACGAAGACATAGGTGCTTGTACTTTAATTATTCAAACTTTAAAACATTAGGGAATCAAGCATGATAAGTTGAAATTTTTGAGAACCCCAAATTTTTTTCATAAGTTCTTTTCCTTAATTCTCAGTATTATCTTGAGATTTGAAATTCGCAGGAGTGACATAGCCATAATTCTGGTGAGATTTTGAGCCTTTTTGAGCATATATTCTTTCGTGCTCACTTTTATTATTACTTTGAGTGAGTCAACACTGATTTGTTATTCTAAAACTTGCTTTGATTATACATGTCAAGAACACATCATTGATTTGATATACCGAGATGATAAAGGCACTTAGGATTTAACCCACTTACTCCATAAAGGCCTACCTCCATAAATTAACCCCTAGTAAACCCTGTTGAGCCTATCAACCTATTTTTTGACTTACCTTCTAATTATTAACCAATAACCCATTTTTTGTTGAATCTCATTCAATTACTTTGACCCCTATTTTTGTCGAGATTTGAGTTGAATCATTATTTAGCTTTATTCTCTTTTCCAAATTGTAAAGTTGTAAATTCTCAGATTATTGTACTTGAATTGTTCTTAAAAAAAAGTATTAATTCAGTTGTAATATAGTTCAATAGTTTTTGCATATTTCTATTTTAAGGCTACCAAGGCGGAAATGATGTTATCATAAGAATTAGCCCGAGGAATGTGTTCCGGTAATAGAGATTTTTCTAGCTAGATAATTTTTCAGTTCAATCTCGATTCTAACCCTCTTTTACAGCCTGTGACAACACCCCTAACCAAGCCCCATTACAACCATTGAAAGACCTTTTGATTGATATATCATGTCAATCTACAGTGGTGGAGACTTGATTTTCTAGCAAGCCTATGGTAATAAATTTTCAAGTTGACTAGAGAGTACTTAATTTTTGAACCCTAAACACTTCAAGTGGATAGAGTGAATCCTTAGTGAGGATGTCAACTTCTGTTAATTAAGATGGAGAGATAACTACTTAGGAGAAAGAAGAAAACTTATGTTTCAATGATAAAATTCTCAACTTAAAGTAATTAAGTCTTTAATGTTCTTTTGATTGAATTTTCATTGTATGCTTACCTGTGGATTAATTTGAAACATTAATGATAAAGATTGTGAGTTGAGAAGAGTGATTCTTATTTAGGGATTGAGATTTTGCTTGAGGACAAGCAAAGGCTTAAGTGTGGGGGTATTTGATAAACGATAAATTATACATATTTTTACCTCATGTTTAGCCTTTATTTTGGATGAATTATTATCAATTTAGTGAGAATTGGTGGTCTTAATCTTTCTTTTTCATATCTTATACTCAGTAGAGCATAGGGAAGAGAAAAGAACGAAAAATGGACCAAAAACCAGAGAAAATGAGCCAAAATGTGAAAACGCACGGCCCAAGAAGTCACCACACGGCTGTGGCACACGGCTGTGCCACACGAAGACCACACGGTCAAACCCTGACAAGTACGACCAGGCCACACGGCCGTGTCCCAATCGACAGAATCTCACACGGCCTCTTGTCGAAGTACACGGGCGTGGCACACGGGCATGTTCTAGTCATGAGGAAGAGGAATTTCACTCGGATTTGGATGCTTAGAGGCTAAGAAAGGCTCCCCAAAGCTCTATATAAAGACCCTAGGAGGCAACTCTAGGGGTGTACTCTTTTTCTCCCAATAGGAGCGCCATCTTTCTGCCAACACAAGGAGTGAAAGCAAGGGATTACTCCAAGGGAAGCCGATTGATTCATCCCAAAAGTCAGAATTCTATATCAAGACAGAGGATCTCCCTAAATTCCTTCAGGGGTTTTTGGTTTCTTTATGTTTGGTTATTTTTTATCTTCTGAGATATTTCTTCTCTTAATTATGAACTAAACCCCTCAAATACTTGAGGGGGATGAAACCTAAGACAGGTTTTGTTATTATTTATTGAAGTTATATGATAATTGCTTGAATTGTTCTTAATTATGTGTTCTTCATTCTTGATTTAATAATTATAGGTATTACTTCAAGAAATTGATGTGCTTAGAACAGAGGAGCAAAAGTCCCTGTGATAAGAGTAGATCTACCATAATTAAGCGGATTGCATGGAACCCTAGACATAGGGCGACATAAATCTGCCGGATTAGGGTCAAACCTAATATGGGGATCCATAGATCAAATTAATGCAACCTAGGGAGTTAATTAATAAAGGAACTTTCATTAATAACTTAGGCCTAGTTGCTCTATGCATCGATGGAGGGTTTAGCATAAGTTAGGGATCTCTACGGATCAAGTCAAGTAATCAATTATATAGTTCAAAAAGTCAATAACAAGTGAAGTCTAGGTGGATTCTCCCTTAAGTATTGCTCATATCAATCAGCTTTTCCCTAAAGTTTTCCCCAATTTACTTTTTGTGTACTTTTTGTTCGTTTAGAATTAGTTCCAATCAATCCTCTTTTATTCTTAGGCTAGATAATAGAAAGGAAGTAAGTATTTGTACTTTTGGTTCCCTTAGGTACGATAACTTGGTCTTGCCACTAAACTATACTACTGTTCGATAGGTGCGCTTACCTTTAATATCATGATATTAGTTAGTTTTGGTGTGATCAGTTTTATAAATTTTATTACTTAATATCGTGAGTCGTTATCAATGTACCATTTGACTGGACTGATACATAGTAAGAGAGCTCCAAGAAGCTCAAGATTGTACTGATTGAGGCTCCTGTTTTGATACAGCTAGAACCTGGAAAGGAGTTCACAGTTTATAGTGATGTATCTCATGTCAGTTTGAGATGTGTGTTAATGTAAGATGGTAAGGTGGTGGCATATACGTCTCGTCAACTTAAGACTCATGAGGCAAATTATCCAACGTATGACTTGGAGTTGGCCGCCGTGGTATTTGCACTAAAAATCTAGAGGCATTATCTGTATGGTGAGAAGTGCATCACCAACACTTATCACAAAAGCTTTCAGTATCTCCCCACTTAGAAGGAGCTGAATCTTAAGCAACATAAATGGATTGAGTTGCTTAAGGACTATGACTGCACAATTGAATACCATCCTGTCAAGGCCAATGTGGTGGCCGATACACTGAGTCGTAGAGCTATGATAGATTTAAAGGTGATGTTTTCTCGCCTAAGCTTATTTGATGATGGTAGCATACTAGCGGAGCTTCAAGTTAAACCGACATGGATTGAGCAGATTAAGGGTAAGCAGTTGGAGGATAAGTCGTTGGGTTCTCGATTCTGACAGATTGAGAGTGGTGGTACTACAGATTTTGGGTTGAACTCTGAGGGGGTGTTGTGTTTCCATGGACGGATATGTGTGCCGAATGACACTGATTTGAGACAGTCAATACTGAGAGAGGCGCATAGTAGCCCTTATGCTATGCATCCTGGCAAAAATAAGATGTACCGAGACCTCCATGAGCTATTGGTAGCTACGACTAAAAAAGGAGGTTACTAATTTTGTGGCTAGATGTTTGACATACCAGCAAGTTAAGGCTGAGCATCAATTACCTTCGGGTTTACTACAGCCTGTTAAGATCCCTCTTTGGAAATGGGAGCGAGTGCCTCTAACACCCACTAAGAAGGATTCAGTATGGGTCATCGTTGATCAATTGACGAAGTCCACCCACTTTATATCATTTCGTACTAATTATTCTCTGTAGAAGTTAGCAAAACTTTATATTTCTAAGATAGTGAGACTGCATGGAGTACCAGTTTCAGTCATCTCTGGTAGGGATCCTCGCTTCACGTCTCGATTTTGAAAAAAGTTGCATGAGCCTATGGGTTCTAGGTTCGACTTCAGTATTGCGTTCCATCCTCAGACCGATGGTCAATCTGAGAGGGTGCTTCAGATACTAGAAGATATGTTGAGAAGCTGCGTTATTGATTTCTGAGGCAATTGGGAGGAGTACTTGCCGTTAGCAGAGTTTGCCTATAATAATAGCTACCAGTCTAGCATTCAGATGGCACCTTACGAGGCTTTATATGGTCGTAAGTGTCGCACTCACTTATGTTGGGCTAAATTGGGTGAATGACATGTTCTGGGTCTTGAATTGGTTTCCGGGACAGAGGATAATGTTAGATTGATACGAGAGTGTTTGAAAGAGGCTTTTGACAGGCAGAAATCCTATGCAAATTTGAAGAGATACGAGATTGAGTATTCTATGGGGGACTTCGTATTTCTCAAGGTCTCGCTATAGAAGAAGGTACTGAGGTTTGGTCGTAAGGGCAAGTTGAGCCCTAGGTTTATTGGACCTTACCGTATTCTGAAACGAGTGGGACCGGTTACTTATCAACTAGAGCTACCTCTAAAGTTGGATTGGATTCATGACATATTTCACGTCTCTATGTTGAGGCGCTATCGCTCTGATCCTACTCACATTATTCTTGTTGAGGAGATTGAGCTTAGGCCAGACTTGACCTTTGAGGAGGAGCCAGTTTAGATTTTGGATCGTGACGTAAAAGTTTTGAGGAGGAAATCTATTCCATTAGTGAAGGTGCTATGGTGGAATCATAGCACTGAGGAGGCCACGTGGGAGCCTGAGGATGTGATGCGTCAGTAGTGTCCTCATCTGTTCTAGTTAGGTAAATTTCGAGAATAAAATTTTCTTTTAGGGAGGTAGAATTGTAACGCCCCAAATTTTTAATTTTTGTTTCTTTGTATGTGTGACATAAATATTTGTCTGCTTCAATGGTTATATGTTCTGGGTATGTATAGGAGGTCCCAAGTTCAAGCCATAACTTGGGCAAATTTTGGTATTTTTATAACTAAAGCCTTAACCTTACCTAAAGGGATTAAGTTTAATTGTTGGTAAGTAATTAATAGAATGGGTCTGCTCGTCTAGTGGATAAGTAGAATGTTAGTTATGCTGGAGATCTTGTGTTCGAATCCTCGTGTGAGCGAGGGAGTGATTCTTTTTACATTGGGCATGTGGCATGGATGAATTTGATAGGAATTGAATTTTGATAGTGGGGAGTTGGATGGAGAGAATTAAGGGATGTATTAGGAATTCTAGTTGATCTTTACTTTTATTTATCCCAAAAATACAGCTTTTTCTCTTTTCTCTCAAAAACTGGGACGACAACCTTCTATTTTCTACATTTCCTCTTTTGCCAATTTGTTCTCAAACACTGCTACTCTCTTTGCTTTTCATTCGTATTTACGCTTTCGGAGATCGCTTTCGTTTCGCATCGATGGTGGTAACTGATATTGGTGTTTTGTAATCTTGGTTTTTAAGTTATTAATTGAAGATATATATATACTATTTGGACAGCTAAGAATCGGGTGTAAAGGGGGCTATTTTGGTGCCAAATTGTAGGAGGAGGCATCAGTGGCTTTCAAGGTAAGGATTTTTCGCTCGAAAGATGAATATCTCATTATGGGTTTAACTTAGCTCGGTTTTTTAAGTGAATAATTGAATGAAATATTGGTCAATGATAAGTACCGGAGTGCTCAGGAATGATTAGGTGTCAAAAACGATACAGGTGTGTACCCTAAAACGCAGACAATAGGGGTTTAAAAAAAGCCGAAAACCCTACTATCGACGCTACACGGGAGTGTGGTTGCCCGTGTGGTAGGCCGTATGCCCTAATACGGGCATTTGATCGACGAGGCTTGGTCGTGGGTGAAGGACACGGTCGTATGATGGCCAGGTAGGCCATGTGCGACACACGGGCGTGTAGGATTTTAGGCCAGGCATGTGATCCACACGGCCAAGGCCAATTTGGGCCGTATGGGCCACACGGACAGGCCACATGGGCATGTGAGCCAAATTTTACTGAAATGATTGTTAAGGTTGCACCGATCACCCAAGTCAACTGTGAACCTTTCGTAGGTCGGTGAGCACTACTTAGACCCTTAACTGTGTGAATTGATTATGTGAATTTTGTAATATGTATGTTATATATAAGAATGTATACTGAACTTTATGTGTATCTGATAGACCTGTGATAGCATGACATTTTATTGTATGTTGCATTGCATTGAGTTAGGTTGGTATTATTTGGAGGATGTGTATTGAAAGGCTCTTAAGCCTAGTTTCTAATAGCTCAGATGCAGATCATTATTTATTTGCTTCATTTGGTACTACTTGGAGTTAAGGATGGGTGGGTGATTTAATCTCCACATGGAGTGTAGGGTTGGACGGAGATGGTGTGTAGAGGCTGGTTGGGTAGTATTCTGCTATTGAATATTGTATATTTGTTAGTGATTCTATGATGGGCTAAGGTCTTTTTGCATACTGATACTGATATTGGATTAGGCTAAGGCCAAACTGATACTGATACTGAAAGGGGCTTAGGCCCAAAACTACTCTTGACTATGCACGGTGATTGTTGTTTGTTTGTTTTCTGTAGGATTACACACTGAGTTTACGTAAACTCACCCATTTTTGTTTCATATGCACATGTAATCCCCAGACTTAGATGGATTGGTACTGCAGAGGACTCAGCAGTGACCATAGTTTTTGGACTTTTACAATTCTTTATTTATGATTTATGGTTTATTTATTATTAGTTTATTGGGATGTAATTTGAGGACTCTCTAGGACTTTTTCTTAAATTTGGGATTTGTTTATTTATTTATATTATGGATTTAAAACTGCTAGTCGTAGGAAATTCAGTTTTCCAAAAGTTAAAGTATTTTCTAAACTCACGATCACATAAACTGTTTTTATTAAAGCTTCCACTACGAGAGGTATTTTAAAAAAATGATTTAAATGAGTAAAACAATTTCTTTTAGAACTAATAAGAGTTAAAGCATGATACTAACATGGAAATGATTTCACTGCTACAACTTAGTTTTCAACACACAATCATGTGACATTGCTAGATTTGGCCATAACGTCTAGGCCGGGGTTGGGATGTTACATGAATTTAGGTGTTTGATATTAAAAGTGGTAAGTCGTCTACATATCATGTCAAGATTATGTGTAAATATGAATTACCTAGTTATATACTCTGAAGCCAATGTTATACTATACTTGCTCAAGGGTCATCTCTTAATTGTTTATTTTTGTTTGCTTTATTTGATGACAAGCAATAACTTAAGTGTGGGAGATTTTGATCTGCCGTAATACGGTGTAGCAGATTAAACTAGTTTTCGCACTAGAGGAGCTTGAATACAAGTACTTCTATTATGTTCTAGTTGAGTTTTTATAGTTTAGTTAGCATTAAATTAAAAGTGTATTTTGAATCTTTTATTGACCTTAGGGGTCACATGAAGCCTAAAGGTAAGCTAATGTACTTAGTTAGTGTGCAGGAGACCATGTAAGGGCATAGGAACTCAATACTAGTCGCTATATTGCAACACGGGGAGTTCAAGGTTGTAACATAGGGAGCAAATTGCAAGAATTGTCATACTACCTTTGGTGTCATGACATAGCCATAAGATGTCACGACATACCCCTGAATCCATCCTTGAACTACACATATTGCCCTCAATGTCACGACACAGACACTAGGGTGTCGCAGCATCGGCCCTATATGGGAGATAATTATGAGCCAGGGGTGTTTTGGCCTAAACACTCAAAATTTAAACACAAGAGCGTTAGTTAAACTAGAGCTGAGGACGAAGGCAACCATAACTCTATAAATAGGCTTCTAAACACTTGTTAAAGGAAAACTTTTGATATTCTAAGTTTTTCTTTGTAATTTAGTTTTCATTTTTTTCTTTTTCTTAGGGTTTGATTTCTTTTCAATTCTTTTCATTCGTGTTCTTTGAAGAACTTAATTTGTAGACGCAATCAAACATTTGAGGATTTCTACGCTTCATCAATCAAATACAATCAGGATTCTCGAAACTTTATCTTGATTTATTTTTACATGCATATATTTATCATCGAGTTTACTATGTTTATGGATTCCATGAAGAACTAATCCTCTTATGGGGGATTAGCGAGTGGAAGTGTGATTGATTAGTTGCTATTTAAGGGTTTCTATCGGATCAGTTGTTTAGGAGAGAAAGAGCTTAAACCCTAGGGTTGACGACCCTAGAAAGTCATTTAGGTAGGAATTAATCCAAAATTGGTATAGCCTATCCGTGAACACCGTAGCCATTACTGGTTTTCGGGCTGTAAGGTCGAGAGATAAGTACTTCTTGCCAACTCGTTACTTTAGTAGAAGATCGAGAGATCCTACTAGGGTAAAGACTAGTTGATTGAATAGAAACTTGAAATAGAAATTAGATATAATCACTAAAACAAGCTAATCACCTATGTTTTTGTTTGATTGAGTTTAGAAATTAGTTTTCCAAAGTCCCTTTTAATTCTTTATCTATAAAAACCCAAAAAATCTTTCCTTTTGTTTTATCATAATATAATTTATTTAAACTACTAATTAATTCTACTTGTTATTTAAGTTAACTTTAATTTAGTACTCGCCTCTCTTGAGTACGATCCTCGGAGTACTTACCTACTTCTTTGTAAAACTATATTACAACCTATCCCGTATACTTGCAGACACCGCCTCAAATTTATATCTTTCGTTGCAGTATTTACACCCTAGACATTAGTATGTTCAGAGGCGGTCACTAGTGTAAGATCACCAGTACACCCCATGGCGCAGCAAAAAATTAAATCCGGTGATCACATCTAGGGATCCATGTGCAAGGAACAAATTAGGGTGAAAAGGGTATAAACAATTACCTTTAATCGTCTAAACAACTGAAGGAGCAGATTACACAATTATATGCTGGTTCCAAGCCGGTACGAAAATGTTTTGGCCTCTACTTAATCCACCGGTATGACAACAAAGTGCTCTCTAAAACTTTTTCTGAGAGAAAAATTACTTGATAGCCACTAGACCTCATACATCCCTTATTTTAAGTATATTAGGTTTTTCCCAAAAACCCTATATTTCCCAATTCAGGAATCATTAATATTTGATATGAATCAAATCATAATAATTAACCAAATATTATAATTACCATAATTATAATAATGTTTGACCAAAAAAATTACAATTACAGCAATTATAATAATATTCGATCCTAAATTATAATCACAATAATTATAACAAGGATTTTGGTAAATTATTTTTTTAGTTAAATTTTATAGAATCAAAATCATATATTAATTTAACCATATTTTTCATTATGTGTACAACATACTTGTACAAATAATTCGTTCGTTTCAACCATAGGGTGTGACCTTATAGGTTCTTGTAATGTTAGCAGTAATACTAAAATGATTCTAATATTACAAACAATGAGTGGTATCTAGCAATGGATCATTGCTACTTAAGTTACATGAAGTCATGATTTGACATAACCTCTATGTGATTAACCCTTCATGTATTAAATCATTTTTGTCATTTATATCTAGAATGAACACAAGTCATGGAATAGTCACACTTGCATAGTCCATCTAGTGTTTCTTGATATCATGAGTAGACTATGAAAAACAAATAAGTATGATATCTTATATCAACTTATTTGAGCATGGCCATGCATTTTTAGTCTCACTCAATCAAGTGGCCTAGGATATTGCTCCCATTATTTAGGAGGGACAAATTCTATATTGATCAACCATATCCCACTAAATAGATTGTGGTATATCCAACATCAGCCTTTATAGAACAACCAGTTACGGTGGACATTTGACTGTATCAAAATATACGACTCATGATGTTGGGATAATGATGATCTCAAGTCTGAGGATCGTATACATAGTAATCACTATGAGTAATGTTATGACTATTAAATAACAATCCAAGAAACATACTCATAGTAGGTCAGTCCAATATGTTGTTCTCTAACATACATACTTATGTGTTGATTTTGACATCTCATGTCAATGACAACACTTTGTCATCAATTAAGTACACGTTAGTCTTAATGCATTATTGTTGTCCACGCCTACAATAATACTCGACTAAAGACCTTTTAAGAATAGTCATATTATTCTCAAGACATTATTATAAAATAGTTTATTTATATATACAGAAAATAAACTGAAACAATAATGGTTATGCCTAATATTAATAACGAGGTAAAATAAATATGTTATTACAATCATCTCATGATTGGTCTTTGGGCATACTCTAACAATTGGTACTATGTATATATTAGAATGGTTAAATCGTATGATATGGCAAAACCAGAAATTTATATTAGTATCATCAAATCATATGCATAGTACACCAAAAGCTTATTAGTCTAAATATACTAAGTAGTTGGCATAATTGATTAGACCATCTCGATCAATAATGATGAAACAAAATAAGAATTTACATGGATATTTATTGAAGAATTTGAAGATTCTTAATTTATCAAGTGTTGCTTGTTCTCAAAAAAGATTTATTAAACCTCAGTAGCAAAAGTTGATGTAGATCTCTTGCATTTCTGAAAGAAATATGGGTTCATTTATCCAATAAGTAGATATTTTATATTTTGGTAAATGTATCTACAAGATAATCACATGTGAGTTATCAACGCACAACTTGTAGTTTGCAAGATTGCTTGTTTAATATTTGTTTAAGAACAAAACTTTTAGATCATGCAATCGAGACAATTCTTGCTAACGTTAGTGAGTTTAGTTTTCAAACTTTCAATGATCATTATGTGGTAGATTGTTGGTACAAGTAAATATCGCAAAGCTTGATGTTTGTGTATAAAATAGTTTAGCAAAATTAAGGACTGAATCCCTCCAGTTAGTAGCTAAATCGTATCTTTTAAGAAGAAAAGTTTTATATACATGTATAAGGAAATGATATTTTACATGAATCGACACGCATCATGCCAATAAGTTATGATAAATATTCCTCATTACAATTGGTTTTTGGTTAGAGTCAAATACAAACCGTTTTAGAATTTTTAAATGTGCGGTATATGTTTAAATTGTGTTAGGAAATGTGCTCATTTTGTACTAACCATGTAACTATTTCTATGTATTTGAACGATGGATAAATAAAAAAAAGTTAATTTCACATTTCACTATTATATCTGTTTTTATTTTTTGTCTTTCATGATTTGCATACATAGTGTAATTGTGACAAACAAATATTAGCTCATTGACTGCCTAAGTTCAAGTTGATGATAAGTGGCATTGTAAGAATGCTTACATTGCCAGAAAAATAACTTACTTTAGCAGGTAATCTAAACGAGTCTGTAATCTCGCTATAATCTCGTAAAAGAATCAAATGCATAAAAGAATTATTATGTTGTCTACTATTCTAATTAGGGGGATGACTAATCTTGGTTATTGAAGCAGTTGGCTCCACGAGTAGAGACATAGATGTACTCATTGAAAGAATGATACATTGGATTAGACCTAAGTTGAATTAATTCTGAAGCTAGTTGTGGATTAATTCACTTGTGGCATTCATGGTATGACTTACCTAAATCCTAAGTTATTCACTGACCATATGTATGTAACTCATGTTCTTTTATATAAATGGAGGCTTATACTCTAACGATGATTAAGTTAGTAGCTAATATGTTGGGTACATGACTTATATATGGCATGACTTTACTAGCAACAATGAAATTCATGGCTCGATTAAAGAGTTAATGATATCCTCTCACTAGCATTGTTTGGATTGAAAAATGTGAAACGTGGCAAAGGGTTGCTTATTCTTGAATAAGCAATTTATCACATTCATTTGTTGACAATGATCATATTAATCATTAAGAAGAGACAATTGTGACAATGAGATAAAACAGGATTGTATTAATTGAATGGATTTAACTCAAAGGAATCAAGGATATCATATGAGGGTAACACACACATGATGAGATCATTAGACAACGCAGTTGGATGAATTGCTTTCATAAAGAGTATACAATAATGAGTTTTCAATCATGGTACTTCTTGTGGATTGACCCTATGATTAAGAAAATTGCAAATTATTAGAACGGTGCTTCTAGACATAATTGTAATTATTGGATCCTAATTGTATATGTCTAATTGGTCCCTCCGCTAGGTCAAGAAAAGCTCGATCGGACTGCATTTGAATTAAAAGAAAATTCTATGATTTTGGAAATAATTTAATTAAGTAAATTTATTTGATGTGGAATTAAATTAGGCAATCGTGAAAATTGTTCAACTAGAGAATTTGATTAAAGAATTTTCTTTAAAAATTAATTCGAAAATCTAAGTGATTTTTGGGAAAACTAATTTTGATCAAGCAAAATTAAATTAATCAAATTAATTGAAATAAATATGATGTTTTTGAAAATTAATTTTCAAGTCAAACAATTAGCCCTATAGATAATTGGATTTGAAAATTGGACTCACTATCGAAAATTGAACCCGAGAACCAAAACCCAAAAATTGGTTGTGTAACACCTTGATTTATTTAATCTTGTTTTTATGAATTTTTTCATAATTAAGTATCTACTTCAGTAGTTAAGTGATCTTTTTATGTGTTGGAGGTCTTGGGTTCAAGTCCTACTATTGGAAATTTTTCTATTTTTGTTCCTTGGCTTATGTTATATTTTCGGTCAACTCAGACTAGAATGAGCCTGCTGGTTCAAGTGGTATGGTGTTAGCTTGCCTTAGGTCTTGTGTTTGAACCCCCGTGTGAGCGAAGGATGTTAATTTTTGCTTCTGTGAGTGTGTACCAGTTGTGTAGTAGAAGTAGGATGGAATTAATACTCTGTGGTAATGGATGAGTGTTAGTGGGTCGATTTTAGGGGATTTATTAGTTAATGGGAGAGGGAGTTGGGATATTATATTATATTATATTATAATATTTTTGTTTTTGTTTCCCTAAAATTGTTTTCCCTTTTAACATTCTTCTCTCTTTGTTTCTCTGCCTTTTCTTTTTTCTTATTTCATTGATTTTGGTTACAAATCCTTGTTCTTCGTTGCATTTCGAATCTTCGGTTTCTTTGTACGAATTCGTAGGTAAGGGTTCGCTATGGTTTTGGAAGAAATATTTGTTGATGTCTTAGTATTCGTTTCGATGTATAAGTTGAGTTTGTGTATTGTTTTGCTAGGTGATATTCAAGAAATCTGAGGCTCTTCGGTTACGTAGTAAAGTTTATGGGCTACCGTGGACATGGGTAAGCATTTGAAACAATTATGAGTGCAATCTTTTAGTAGAAATTGTTTATGGTTATGTTGTAGTCCATGTTAATGGTCCCAGATTATTGGTTAATAGAGAACCCGAGTGGTGACTTTATTGAAATTGAGGAATTAAGATTGATTTTAGGAGTTCTGTTAACAAATTTTAGGTTCTGGTTGTCTCGTGGGAGCATTCGCATCAAATTAGAGCCAGGTGTGTAACAAGAAACTCAAAAAAGGCGATCACCGAAAGCCAAAAATTAGGTCTGTCGACGCCACAGGGCCATGTAGTAGGCTGTGTACGACACACGACCGTGCGATGGGTGTGTGTGTGGCCAGCCTCGACCATTTTGGTTTGTGTGGGCTCTACGCTAGGTCATGTGGGCCACGTGGGCAAAGGCCATTTTGGGCGTGTAAGCCACATAGGCATGTGGACCCAAATTTTAGAATTTTTCCTTAGGGTCGTGCATGTTGTCTCGATCGACTGTGGACCTTCCGAAGGGTCGGTATGTATGGTATAAGCATTACAACATGAAATCTGCTACTCTATTAGATTGAAATTAAAGAAAAGAACAATAATATGAGTATTATGGAATACGGTATGTATGATCTATTCTGTTATGTATAAGTGTAACACCCCTTACCCGTCATGGAACACGTCATGAATCTTTTCTAACTCAGTCGGCAAAGCTAATCGATATGCTAATGGTCCAACTCTCTCAATCACTTCAAACGGTCCAATAAAACGAGGACTTAACTTGCCTTTCCTGCCAAATCTGAGAACTTTCTTCCACGTGGATACTTTCAAGAATACCTTGTCGCCAACCTGATATTCGATCTCTTTTCTTTTTAAATCTGCATATGACTTCTGCCTGTCTGAAGCTGCTTTCAAACAATCTCTGATAACTTTCACTTTTTTTCTGTTTCTTTAACTAGATCAACCCCGTAAATCTAATTTTTTTTAAGCTCTGTCCAATATAAAGGTGTACGGCATTTACGTCCATACAAAGCTTCGTAAGGTGCCATCTTCAAACTCGACTGGTAACTATTATTATAAGCAAACTCTACCAATGGTAAATATTTTTCCCAACAGCCTTGAAATTCCAATATACAACATCTAAGCATATCTTCAAGTACCTGGATAACTCTCTCTGACTGACCGTCAGTTTGGGGATGAAAAGCCATACTAAAACTCAACTTGGTGCCCAAAGCTTCTTGTAGCTTCTTCCAAAACCGTGAAGTAAATCTCAGATCTCTGTCTAAAATGATCGATAATAGCACTCCATGTAGTCTAACTATCTCTGAAATGTATAACTCGGCCAACTTGTCAAGTGAATAATCCATACGGACTGGAATAAAATGAGCCGACTTAGTTAGCTTATCAATCACAACCCATACTGCATCTTTCTTTTTCGGCGTTAACGGCAATCCGGTCACAAAATCCATAGTAACTCTATCCCATTTCCACTCCGGAACTAGCACAGGCTGCAATAATCCTGAGGGTACCTGGTGTTCGGCCTTTACCTGTTGACAAATCAAGCATCTGGAAACAAACTCTGAAATATCTCTTTTCATTCCTAACCACCAGTACGATTTCTTCAAATCATTATACATCTTTGTACTACCCGGATGAATAGACAAAGAACTGCTATGTGCTTCCTGTAAGATCTTCCGAATAAGCTCATCATTCTTTGGTACACATATTCTGTCTCTAAACATCAAACAACCATCAGAACCAATCCGGAAATCTGATTCTATGCCTGACTCACATTGAACTCTTTTAGCTTGTAAATCACTATCATCTTTCTGAGCTTCACAAATTTCTTCAAGAAATATCGGTTTAGTTCTCAATTCAGCTAGAATAGAACCATCATCCGACATTGCCAAATTGGTATTCAAAGCTCGCAATGTAAATAAAAGTTTTCTGCTTAAAGCATCAGCAACTACATTTGCCTTACCTGGGTGATAATCAATCACTAGCTCATAATCTTTAATCAACTCTAGCCATCTTCTTTGCTTCAGGTTCAAATCTTTTTGAGTCATCAAGTATTTCAAACTTTTATGATCGGTGAATATCCGGCACCATTCACCATACAAATAATGTCTCCAAATCTTCAATGCAAATACAATAGCAGCTAACTCCAAATCATGCGTCAGATAATTTTTCTCATGTGGTTTCAATTGTCTAGAGGCATAAGCAATCATCTTTCCTTCCTGCATGAGTACGCAACCGAGCCTATTCAAAGACGCATCACTGTAAATCACAAATTCTTTACCCGGTTCTGGCTGTACTAAGATGGGAGCTTCAGTCAATAATGCCTTTAACTTGTCAAAACTCTGCTGGCACTTCTCAGTCCATTCGAACTTGACATCCTTCCGCAACAATCTCGTCAACGGGGTAGCTATCATAGAGAATCCCTCCACAAATCATCTATAATAACCAGCTGAACCAAGAAAGCTTCTGACCTCTGAAACGTTCCTAGGAGGCTTCCAATCGACAATGGCTGAAATTTTGCTTGGATCAACTCTAATACCTTCACCTGAAACAATATGTCCAAGGAATCCAAGTTCTCGGAGCCAAAACTCACTTTTACTGAACTTAGCATACAACTGATTATCTCTCAGAATCTGTAAAACTCTTCTCAAATGCTCTTTATGTTCAGTCTCATCAGGAGAATAAATCAAAATATCATCAATGAACACAACTACAAACTTGCCCAAATACGGTCTAAATATTCGGTTCATTAAGTCCATAAAAATGGTAGGAGCATTAGTTAAGCCAAACGGCATCACAAGAAACTCATAATGACCGTACCTAGTTCAAAATGCAGTCTTCGGAACATCTGACTCCTTAACTCGCATCTGATAGTATCCGGATCTCAAATCTATCTTGGAAAACACGGTGGCTCCCTTCAATTGATCAAACAAATCATCAATTCTGGGCAGTGGATATTTGTTCTTGATAGTTACCTTGTTAAGTTGCCGATAATCTATGCACAATCTCATTGAACCATCTTTCTTTTTCACAAATAACACTGGTGCACCCCCTGGTGAACTATTGGGTCTTATAAAACCTTTATCAGTTAATTCTTGCAGCTGAGCTTTCAATTCTTTCAATTCCGACAGGGCCATTCTATAAGGAGTAATAGAAATAGGTGTGGTACCTGGAATTAGCTCAATACCAAACTCAACTTCTCTAACAAGAGGCAAACCTAATAATTCTTCCAGAAATACATCTGGATACTCGCATACTACAGGCACTGATTCAACTTTCAATTCTGAATATTTAGTATTCAATACAAAAGCAAGATAAGCCTCATACCCCTTTCTCAAATATTTCTGAACTGTCATAACAAAATCATAGCAAATGAACCATCTGACTCATCTGAATTAACTTGAAGAATCTCACCATTTTCACATTTTAACTCAATGAATTTCCTTCCACAATTCACTATCACATCATGTGCCGTCAACCAATCCATACCCAGAATAACATCAAACTCATCAAACGGCAATAACATGAGATCGGCCGGAAAACAGTAACCTCTAATCATTAAGGGGCAATTTCTACATACTTTATCTATCAATACACACTTGCCTAGTGGATTCGATACTTTTATCACAAATTCTGTGGATTCTATAGGCATACTCATTTTAGACATCAGTTTTACACAAACATAGGAATGGGTCGAACCCGGATCAATTAAAGCAACGACATTAATGTCATGTAAAGAAAATGTACCTGTAATCACATCGGGGGAGGATGCCTCTTCGCGAGCACGAATAGCATAAGTCCTTGCAGGGGCTCTAGCATCTGGTCTCACCGTCGAATCTCTAGAGGTGCCTCTGTTACTTGCTCCTACTCCCAGTTGTCTCGGTGATCTGCCTCTGGTAGGAGCATTTTCGGATCTAGCACTCTGTGTTACTTCTCGGTTAGCCACCTCCGGACACTCTCGCACAAAATGATCTGGAGCACCACACTTATAACAAACATTTTCGCCTGCTCGACAAGGACCATAATGAAGTCTACCACATCGTGGACATCCCGATCTACCCAATCTAACATTACCCACACTTGCGGTCGAAGTGGTTTGAGCTTTCGGATCTTTAAATCTGCTACCTCTATTCTGACTAGATTGCCTTGCCGAAAAGCTAGATCTGGTAGAAAACTCTTTGGGCCTCTTGGATGTAGCCTGAAATGATCTGCTCATCTGTCTTTTCTTCGTATCTCGTGTCTCTGTTTCAATTTTATCTTTTCTTTTTAACAACTCCTCCGCTTTACAGGCTCTGTCAACTAAAATGACGAATGCTTTTATTTCCAGAACACCCACTGATAGTCAGATATCATCATTTAACCCATCCTCAAACCTTTTACACATAATAGCCCCCGTGGACACACATTCTCGAGCATATTTACTGAGTCTAACAAATTCACGCTCATAATCAGTCACTGTCATATTACCTTGTTTCAGCTCTAAGAACTCTTTTCTCTTCTGATCAATAAACCTCTGGCCGATGTACTTTTTACGGAATTCCTCCTGAAAGAAGTCCCAAGTGACCCTCTCTTTCGGTACAACTGATACTAGTGTCTTCCACCAGTGATAGGCCGAATCTCTGAGAAGTGATACTACACATTTCATACATTCCTTAGGTGTACAAGATAATTCATCGAAGACTCTGATGGTATTTTCTAACCAAAATTCTGCTCTTTCTGCATCATCGTCTTTTGTTGCTCAGAACTCTTCTGCCCCATATTTCCTGATTTTATCAATTAGTGGCTTTTCTCTTATTACGGTACCTGTGACTGGGGGAGCTTGAGCTACATGGGTAGTCTGAGAATCCTGAGGGGGTGGAGGTCTAACTGCTGGATTCGTACGAACGAACTCGGCAAACCAATCATTCAAAGCTTAGAAGAGAGCTTCTCGAGTCACTCCTCCCTGATCAACTGTTACTGGCCTATTCTCAGATGGCACTGCCCCTTCCGCAAGAGCAGGCACATTACTTTCCATATCATCATCACCAGCTCGTTCGGGATCCATTACTATAAAACAAAATATTTAAAAATCGTCAGGAGTCGTCACACTATCAAAATATAAGTATGGCATGTATAGCTAGACTCTTACTCGTGCTAACTATTCTGAGAACCGACTAAACCTGCTCTGATACCAATAAATGTAACGCCCCCATGCCCGAGACTGTCGCTGAAGTCGAGCTTGAAGTGTTACTACACATAATTTACCATTTTAAACAGCTTTACATTATCTATTTTGATTTTCGGAATAAGTAGTTTATCTGCGTCATGGTCGCTTGAAAAATCATGTCTTGAGTTACGAAACTTGAAATCAAGATCCATAAATTTTCCCTAAATCTAGACTCATGTATCTATCTGCTAATTGTTTTCTAGAATTTTTGGCTAGGCCGATTAGTACAGTTTATTAGTTAAAGTTGCCCCTATTTCAGAACTCAACTGCACTGACCTCTACTTATTACGAACCACTTTTCTCCCTGTACAAAATTCATATGACTATTCTGTTTGTTTCTATTAAAAGTAGACTCAATAAGGATTCTGAAAATATAAAGTAATCCTCCTAATTATTTTTTTACAATTTATGGTAAATTTCAAAATTTGGAACAGGGGATCCAGAAATTGCTCTGGCCCTATTTTACTAAAACTAAAATATCTCATAAAATACAATACCTTTACCTGTTTTGTTTGTTCCATATGAAAATAGACACAATAAGCTTTAATTTAATTTATTATTCACCATCAAACCATGTTTCTATTATTTTTAGTGATTTTTCAAACTCACATCACTGCTGTTACAATATTCTGTTTTTCAGCTACTTTCACATTTTTCCTTAATTTCCATGTGATAGTTATCACTCAAGCATACATACTATCATACTTGTATATCATTAGCCATTTCATTAGCTATTCACTATCAAGTATTTACATCCCATTCATTGAACATGTCATAAGACATCCATATCAAGAGAAGCCAAGTCCCTATACATGCCATACACGAAAGGAAACGTCTAACTAGACCGATAGGATTCCTCGATAGTGTGATCGAATCTCCGACGTTTCCTTTGATCCTCGAGTGGCTTGGCAAGAACTATAAGAAGAAAGAAATAAAGAGGGTAATAGGCTTAGTAAGTTTACAAGCAAATAAATTACAACATTCATCATATGGGATAAGTATGCAAACTATCAATTAGCATTATAAGCTTTCTTTACATCTCATTTTCTGCCTTCTTCTTCTTCACTTACCTTCTTTCTTACCTGACCTTTCATTATTCATGATTATAATCTACCTTTCCTTTAATGATAATTCACTGTACATTTACTTGAATAATGGCCCGTTGAACCACTCGGAATACTAAGGATACTAGGGTCGTTCCTGTCTAACAATATCCTGCCAATGCCATGTTTTTGACATGGACTTACATGAATTATTCCTGTCTCCAATGCCATATATCTAATATGGACTTACATGGCTCAATCCTGTCTTCAAAGCCGTATATCTAGTACGAACTTACATGGCTCATTTCTGTCCTGTCCTGTCCTGTCGACCCCTAATGTCATGACATTTCGTATCCTAACATTCCTAAGGTTCAATCTGGACTTTCTACTGCTTTTCTCTGTCATATCACCTTATATTCAACTTGATTATTTTCATAAAATGAATATATAAATGCTGGAAAATGACAATAGTAAAGTAAAATAACAGAATATTGCATTTATTTACCGTAAACTTACCTCGATACCAAATGTGACTAAACTTTACAATTTAGTCCTTTACTTTTTCTTTTCCCCGATCTACTCCTAAATTTCGTTCTTCTTGATCTATAATAGCAAATTTAACTTATTTAATATCAAAATTTATCAAAAAAGCCCTTTACTCAAACTTTGGAAAAATTACATTTTTGCCCCTAAACTTTTACATATTTACACTTTTGCCCCAAGACTCGGAAATCAAAACTTATCACAAATTCTTGTATTTTAAGACATGTTGATCATTTATTTACCAACATCATCTTCAAATTCCTACTATAACATACATTTATGTACAATAGGTATTTTTACAAATTAAGCCCTTTTACTCGTTTTTACCTAAAACCGAGTAGCTCAAGTTGTCTAGCATAATTTAAAACCTCATATTCTATCATAAAATATCAAAATACACAAATTTCACCTATGGGTATTTTTCCAAATATGAACCCTAACTTAAAATATCGTTAACATAAGCTTTATCGAGCTACCGGGACTACGAAAACGTAAAGAACATTAAAAACGGGGCTTGGCATCACTTACTATGGAGCTTGGAAGCTTGAAACAAACCCTAGCTATGGAGAACCCTTGAAATTTCGTGGTAATGAAGAAGATGATCAATTTTGTGTTATTTTTCCCTTTTTATTTCATGTTAATATCCAAATGACCAAAATGCCCCTCCTTACTAAACTTTCAAAAATTCCATCCATGTCCAAATTTTGTCCATGAACTTAAAATTGGCCAAATTACTATTTAAGACCTCCTAATTAATATTTCAAAGCAGTTTCATACTAGAACCTTCTAGAATGCAAGTTTTGCAACTTATTCGATTTAGTCCCTATTTTTAAATTAAGCACTTTACGCATAGAATTTCTTCACGAAATTTTCACACCATCATGCAATCATAATATAGACCTCAAAATAATTATAAAATAATTATTTCTATCTCAGATTTGTGGTTACGAAACCACTATTCTGATTAGGCCCTATTTTGGGATGTTACATACACGGCTTGAGTACACGCCCGTAGGGCGAACCGTGTGTCATACACGGCCTAGACACACGCCTGTGTGTCTACCCGTGTGGACAAAAATAGGCTATCTACCAAGCCTCCTTGCCACCCTGAAACAAGATCAAACACATCTAAGCATACCAAGACTCCAATACTCAACCAATAGCCATAATTTGACATCCACACAACTTAATATAATCCACAAACCATGCATTCAATCTATTACTCTTAGCATATACAACTGCTCATGCTTAATTCTCATTCTTGAAACACTATCATTGCATTTGATAACTAAAGGTAAATATTAGCCAATAACTTTGGCCTTATACAAAATGAAGTATTTCAAAGACAAGCCAACGCATTTGGCTTCAAAATAATATGACACTTAACAAAAGAATAAAATCCTATACATGCCATATTCTTAAAATGCTACAGCTAACTATATCGAGTGCTTGGGATGATAGTGTGAGCGGAGCCTCTAACGTACTTTGATCCACAAGCTAACTAGGAGGCACTATAAGAAAATGGAAATGAGAGGGGTAAGCATAAAGCTTATTAAGTTGAATGCAAACATTATCAATAATTTAATATACATTAACATGCTCATAACATACCAACTTTCATTCATAAACATGAACGATTATAGGCATAACTTACTTATCGTCATTCTCTTATTAATCATACAACATAAGATCGAGCTCATTTCGCATACATGATATACAAGTACCTATACCACTCATAATAATGTCATCATTTCGTTTAATTACTCACGCTACAAATTTTTCCCATGGAAATCAGTGGAATAGGAGAGGATACTCAATAGCCTCAAACGTAGGTTAAGCGCCGATGCCATGTCCTAGAAATGGTCTTACACTGGCTCACATATCGAGGCCGATGCCATGTCCCAGACATGGTCTTATACTAGCTCTCGTCTCATTGCCGATGCCATGTCCCAGACATGGTCTTGCACTGGCATACATCTCAAGCCGATGCCATGTCCAAGACATGGTCTTACACTAACCTTCTTATATCGAGGCCGATGCCATGTCCCAGACATGGTCTTCCACTAGCTGTCCTCGGTCTGTGCCTATGCCATGTCCCAGACATGGTCTTACACTAGCACATATCGAGCCGATGCCATGTTCTAGACATGGTCTTACACTAGCTCATCCATCTCGGTATCGATGCCATGTCCCAGACATGGTCTTACACTGACACATAACGAGGCCGATGCCATGTCCCAGGCATGGTCTTACACTAGCTCTCGTATAGTCGTAGTCTCACGGCTCAATTATTCAATCAATTCCTACGGTTCCATCGAGAAAGTTACCACGTCAACCTTATTATACAAAGGTATAATCATCATCTTATGTAATATCAAAGTTAATTTATAACTATAAAATAAAGTTGAAATAATTACACCTAACTTACCTCGGTATACAAAATGTGGTGACTCGATCGATTTCAATCTACGAGCTTGGCCTTCCCCTAGTCTAAGTTTGGATCTCGTACTTCTTGATCTAAAATGACAAAATTTCACTAATTTACTCACTATATTAATCTAAACAAATTCAAGAATCATAATTTGACAAAATGACCATTTTGCCCCTAGATTTTGGCAAAGTGACCATTTTACCCCTAGGCTCGGAAATCGATTTTTATCAAATTTCCTTATTAACCAAGCCCAACCGAATCTTTTTTACTCTTATGACAACCCCAAATTCTTATTATTTTACACAAATATCAACAACCTATCAAACTTTACAAATTAGTCCAATTTAGGTGTTTTCCATGAACACCCTTTCTACAAAAAGTTGTTTATTTAACAACCTACATTCATTTCCCTTCATAAAATTCTAGAAACCAACACTTATTCATTCATGGCAAAACCCTAAACTCTTAACTATTTTTGCAAAATACACCCCTCAATAGGTAGCTCATGCTACAAGGGTCCTAAAAATGCAAAAATATTCAAGAAAGGTCATCAAATTGACTTACTTGTGAGGGTGATAATTTGCTAAAATTTTTGGTGAATAAAGAAGAAAAATGAAGAAGATGAAGTTTAGGCTAGTAGGCTACTATTTTATGACAATATAAGTAACCTAACTTTGACTATAACTAGTCAAATTAAATTTTTCTCAATTTCTTTCACCTCATGGCCGGCCATATCTTATCAATTAGTCCTATTTTCATTTTGATGGCCTCTAAATATAATTCCCCTACTATTTAATACCCAATGCTAATAACTACAACTTTTACTCTTTAGGCGATTTAGTCATTTTTCACAATTGAGCTTGTAATCGCATAAATTAATTCGCCAAGACTTTCATGCACCCTTATAAAAATACTATAACACCTAAAATAATACTAAAATAATTTTATCTAACCTCGAGTAAGTGATTTGGAAATCACTATTCCGACTAAGCCCAATTTCAGGCTGTTACAATAAGCGTGTGTAATATCTATTATACGAGCATGCATGATATGTTAATTCTAATATCTGTTAATTTGTTTTATCTAATATTTTGTTTGTATCTAGCTATGGGGCATGTTTTGTATTATGAGGAGGAAGTGTTTTGTGTGAGGCGGTACATCGCCATTATACTGGCAACATTATGCGATTATTCTAAAAAGTGTCGTATAGACACTATGTGGTGTATAGGTTAGGTGGGTGTTATATACCCCACGTGGTGTAACGGGATGGTCGAAGTTTGTGTGTAGAGGATGGGGGTAGGATTTTGTGTAACAGCCTGTTTCTGGTAAAAATTGGAATAGTGGTTTCGAGACCACAAATTCGACTCCAGAGAAGAAATTTATTTTAATATTATTTTATGGTCTATAGTATCATGGAAATGTCATATAAATATTTCATAAAGAAATTTTACCGGTTACATGTCTAATTTGATAAAGGACCAAATTGCACGAGGTGCAAAAGTTGAGTTCTAATAGCTAAAGGGATTAAATAGCTATAGATCTTTAAAGTAGAGGTCCTTATATGGAAAATAGATCAATTAAAAATTCTTAGTGGTTAAGGATGATGATTCATCCATGAAAAATAAAATAAAGAAAATGACAAAATTGGAAAGATGAAAAATAAAGATGATAAATTATAAACAAAAAGAAAATATCATCATTTTATATCATCTTCATCCCTAAAATTTTATGGAAACCCTAGGAGAGAGAAAGGAAACTAATCAAGCTTAATTAGGTGTAACGCCCCGAATTTTAGGCCTGGAAGTATTAGGCCATGTGTATGGACAAGTAAGGAGGCTGTACATAAGTATTTAATTGTGTAAGGAAATGACACAATTAAATGTCTGCTTCAGTGGTTAAAGGTCCTGAGAGGTGTTGGAGAAGTCCTGGGTTCAATCTAGGCTCTGGGAAAAATTTTAGTTTTTCCTCTTAAATAAACCTTGCCTTTAGTATGTTGGCCTTATAAATTATTATGGTTAAAATATGGCACAAAGGAGTTGTTGGTCTAATGGCAAGGTGGCGTGATGTGTAACTGTAAGGTCTGAGGTTCAAGTCTTGGCGTGTGCAGAATTTTTGGTTTTTCCTTGAATAAACCTGGACATTAGCATGTAGGCTTTATAAAATATTGAGGATAAGTTATGACACAAGGAGCCTATTGGCTTGATAGTAAGTGGCGTGGTAGAGCTTCAAAAGAGGCTAGTGTTTGAGTCACGCCTTGAGCAAAAAGGTGTTTATTTTGCTGCTCTGGCCAAGGAAGAAGCAGAGGTGGACTAGAACTCTACAAGGTAAGGTTTGAGTGGGTCTTTGGTGGAGGAAATCAAGGAGTTTATGGAGAGATTTTAGGAGGAAAAAGGGGAGTTTGAGGGTGTGTGGGTTTGTGCTGATTTTTGTTAAGGGGGAAACTCATAGTTCGATTTTGGGGAGGTGTGTGTTATTATTTCGGCAATTGAGAGTATTTTGGGGTTTTCAGGATTTGTTATGTTTTCTTTTCTTTCCGTTTTCTCTGCTTGTTGTGTCACTTTAGTCTTTTTATTATTTTGTGCTGATTTTTAACAAAAGGCTTTGGGAACCTCTCGTGTTTGTTCCGTTCTTGGTTCTATGCTATTGTTCGTTCTTTTTTTTATTTTGGCTGAGTAGTGTTGATTTTTCCCTCTGCCGATTCTTCTCTTCTTTCCCCTCTTCTTTTCGCTATTCATTTCTCTGTTTTTTCTTTTCCAATAGTGGCCGAATACACCCTACCCTTTTCTCTTATTCCATTGTGGCCGAATCTCTAAAGTGGACTAAATACTTCTTTCTTTCTTTCCTCTTGATATTCCCATTGCATCTTGACCGATTCTCTCCTCTTCATCTCTTCTTCTGGTTTCGATCGGTGGCTATTCTCTAGTAATCGTAAGTGCAATTGATTCTCACTCGTGTTTCTTTGATTCTATTTTTTCATACAACCTCTGCTTGGAGCCGATTGTTCCTCTTCTATTTCTTCCGGTAGTACACTTTCGGTAAGTAGCAGTGCTTTGGTTCAATTTCCTGTATGTATACGGTGTTAGTTATTTAGAGTGATTGGAATGTAAGAAATTTAAAAAGGGGATCGAAAGTGATTTGGAGTAAGCGGTTCAAGTGGGGGATCTCTGTTCAGTCAAGCAAGGTAAGTGGTGGCGGGTTTTATGGGATAAGGTTAGATCGAGGCGTTAATTTTGAGGATCAATTGATTAATGGGGGAGTGTTGATTAAATGTAGGTTTTGGGAGCTCTTGGATTTCTCGCGCGGTTTCGAACATAGGTGTATAGCATTACCATGTATCTGATAATCAGCTGAGGAGCCGAAAGAGTGTGTACACACACATTATTTTTAACTGCAGATAGAAAAAAAGCTGAAATGTCGAAAAGCCGAAAGATTGGGCTTTGAGGCCACATGGGCGTGCGAATGCACATGTGATTCACCGAGCCCACGAAATATGAGTATACAACGATTAAGGTAGTAGTGGGTTACGATGGGCCGTAATGGGCTTGTGAGGCCTACATGGGTAAATCTCACATGTGATAAATATTGGAATAGGCTATGTAGTTTGCATGGCCGAGGTTAATTCTGGGCCAGATGGGCCACATGAGTGTGTGAGCCCACTTGGGCCGCATAATGGGCCTTAGGCCCAATTGCACTATTATGACTATTAGGGTGCGTGTGATGATCATAGACCTTTTGTTGGGTCGGTAGGTGAGTCTAGACCCATTCAGATGGAAATGACCGAATTACCCTTAGAGGGTAAAATGACCGAATTACCCTTGGAGGGTAAAATGACCGAATTACCCCTAGAGTAAATGATCGAATTACAGAGGGTAAATTGACTGAATTACCCCTGGAGGGTAAAATAACCATAATACCCCTGTACGGTAAAATGACCGTAATACCCCTATACAGTAAAATGATCGTAATACCCCTGTAGGGTAGAATGACTGTTATGCCTTATATGATGTTTGATTGATTAAGTATGTTATGTGATATTTATGTGTTTTGCATACATGCACGACATGCTACATGGGTTGGGTTATTGTTATGGAGGAAGTACTGATCTGTTAGGTCGTATGGGTTGCACGAGACGACTGTGGACCCACCAAAGGCTTAAAGTCGTATAGTTGTATTAATCTGTTAAGGTCGCACGGGTCGCACGAGACGACTATGGACTGACCGATGGCTTTATGCCGTTCATACTATCGATGGCTTAGTGTCGTTCATTTTACCGATAGCTTGGTGCCTTGCATATTATCGATGGCTTAGTGATGTCTATTCTACCGAGGGCTTTGTGCCACGCATATTATCAACGGCTTAGTGCTATATATTTTACCGATGGCTTTGTGCCACGCATATTATTGATGGCTTAGTGCTGTCTATTTTACCGATGGCTTTGTGCCATGCATATTGTCGATGGCTTAGCGTCGTTCATATTACCGAAAGCTCGTGCCATTACTAAAGGTTTTACACCGTTTTGAAGGCTCTGTGCCACTATTGATGGCTTTAAGCCACTTATTTTACTGGCAGCTATGCTGCGATTTTGTTATTTGGCAGCCTTGTTGCGATATTGGTGTGCTGGCTGGGTAGGTCGATTTTATCCCCACATGGTGTGTTGGTGGTACAGAGTAGTGTATTGGCTGGATTGGGGTGGGTTGCCCTATTGCATTATTATTCTGAACTGATATTATATTGGGCTTAGGCCCACATATGTTCTGCTTCTAATTCTGCTACTGTAATGGGCTGAGGCCCATCTAATACTGTCTGCTATAATGGGCTGAGGCCTAGACTACTTCTGTATTCTATTTGCATGACTGATTGTTTTTATATTAGGGGAATACACACTGAGTTTTCATAAACTCACCCCGCTTTTAACTGTGTAGGTAATCCCCAGCGTTAGGTGGACTGGTGCTGCGAGGGACTCAAGGGTGGCCACACTATTGCTCCTATTTTATTGGGCTTTTACTTACCTTTAAATTTTTAGTTTTAATTTGGGTTTTTAGTTATCACAATTTATATCTGCTAGAAGTAGGACGCGATTTTCCAAAATATTAACTGTTATCAAAACATTACGTTTTCGTAACACAAATTTTTAAGCTTCCACAATGAACCATGTTTTAAAAGTAATAATGTTTTAAATTGGTTAATAGATGACAAAGATGATTGAGAATTTAACGAAGAGGCTGTCACTTTCTAACGGGTTTTATCAACAAGAAAAATGGTTTTCAAAAAGGCACTCCAATGTGACACCGCCAAATTCGAGCCTAAACGTATAGGCCGAGTTTGGGGTGTTACATTAGGTATGTTTTCTTGACTCATTTTTAATAATTTTTATATTTCCAATATCGTAGTAACCTAATCTATCTATTTTGGGGATTAATTTGCAAAGTTTTCAAAGTATCAAAGTTTTTCCATGGATGAATATGTTGAAATTTTGAAATTTTTGGTAGAAAATGAAAGGTTGTTGAAAGATAAACAACTTTTGTTAAAGGAATTTTGATGAAATTGTGAATTAGGGACTAAATTGTAAAAAGGTGAAATCTATGGAAAAATTCAGATTTTATGAAACACATGGGCTGTAAATGTTACATGTAAAATTTAGTTCGGCTTGGAATAAGGATTAAATTGCAAGAATTTTATTTTCTGAGCCTAGGGACGAAATCATCATTTATTAAAAGTTTAGGGGCAAAATGACAATTTTCCTAAAATGTAAATTGGACTGAATTGAGTATGAATTAATGTTAAATTTCCTCGTATAAATCCGGATAGACCAAATTTGGAGTTAGAACGAGGAAAAGAGAAATGTCGAATTAGTAGACTTTACGAACACGAACAGTAGTCGAGGTAAGTTCATGCAACTAAATTGTGTTTATTTATATGATTGAAATAAATGTTGTACATGTGAATTGTAGAATTGCTATGTAAATGAAATCGATGGAATTTATGATGAATGTGTATATATATGAATTTTATAAATTTCATAAATTTATATATAAATGATCACAATGCCCAAAAAATGTCGAGTCCCGTTTGAATGAATGAAAGTCGGTGGATCCCGTAATAAGCCCTTTCAAGCTTCCCGTCATAGTGTTCCTGTTAGCATCCTGATCAGTAGGGATTCTACATGTGTTGTGCACTACCGCAACTCTTTGTGAGCGTCCTATTATGCGATCGGTTGTGATCCTGCATATGTTGTGGACACAAACGTAGCTCTATATGAGCGTCCTATTCGTGCTCGCTTTAACTTCCCATTATAAGTTATCCGGTGCTTCCTGATACGTGCTCTACGGAGCTACCCAATAAGTGCTCTCCAGAGCTACCCGTTATAAGCTCTTCGTGAGCTTTTTTTTGTATTGCCTAGATATGCTTTCTATTACATGGCTTAATGAGCTTCCTGATATAGTGCTTGAGAGAGAGCTTTCTGTTTAAGTGCTCTAATGAGTACTCCTGGACATGATTTGACGGATTTTGAATTGTACACTTCAAGTGTACTATTGGTGTATCCATCGATGTTTTCAATGATTCAATGGGTAAGAGTCTGACAGAAAAAGATATGAACATAAAATAAATTATTACACGCATCTTCCTGAAGTATATGAAAATGATGATATATGATATGTGGAAATATAAGATAATGATATATGAACATGACACTTGCTTGATGAATATGTTCATTGGCAATTATAGAATTATACACCTCGAATGTACTACTCGTGTGATATTGGTATTTTAAAGGATTAAATGAACAAAGTTTTGATATGAAATAATCTAAACTCGAGATGAATTATTATGAAAATGTATCTAAAATACATAAATATGATTTGTACATGAGTTATATGATCACATGGTATGGAAAGCATATGAATATGAAAATTTGGTTATTGTTGAGCCCATACATGTTTCTTGATTATGAAATTCATGGCTAACAAAGATGATAAGGATATGTGTTAGGGCTTGTGATCAAATCGATTGAATGTGTCTTGTATGTTATCTTGAATATAAAATGAATGGTAAGTTAATTACCATGTTATACGAATTTACTAAGCATTATATGCTTACTCTATTTTATTTTTCCCTGTCCTATAGAAATTCAGAAGCTCATTGGATTCGAAGCTTGGCAGAGATCACTCACACTATCCATCGGCCCATTTCGGTATATATGGTAAATCAAGTACGGCTACAATAGCATGGAAATATTTTGGTTAAAACTAGCCATTGGAATGGCTTGTGATGAATACGTTTTGATATGTATAAATGAGGCTATAACATGTTTGGTGTATGCTTAAATTGTTGATTATAGATATCATGTTACCATATATGATAAAATATGCAAATAAGTGAATTAGACAAGTTAAGTAAATTTGTTTATTTTTTTACAAAAATAAGTAGATGTGAAAATGTATAATCACTTGATGTGCCTAAAGGCACATTGATTGAAAGTGGAAATATGACATGTTTATGACATAATTTTGGTATGTTTAAGTACCTTGATATGGCTTGGAAATATGTTTAAGTGTTAATGTAGGTGGAAGACAATTTTGGGTGAGGAAAAAGGCTTGAAAATAACCTTATTCTGTCCAGACAGCAGAGACACAGGAGTGTGTCTCAGCCGTATGTGACACATGGCCTAGCATATGGGCGTGTATTCTAGCCATGTGTCCCCTGCATCTTAAAATTTAGAAACAGAATTGATAAGCGATAAATTATACATATATTTACCCCATGCTTAGCCCAATTTCTAGATGAATTAACCCTTGATTTGTGTAAACTGATGCTCTTAAACCTTCAATTTCATGTTTTATACTCAGGTGAGCATAAGGAAGAGAAAAGAGCAAGGAACGGGCCAAAAACGGGTAAATTAGGCCCAGTTCAGTAATCAACACGGCTGGAGGTTCACCACACAGCCGTGCCACATGGCCGTGCCACTTTAACAGGCTCGAGCACGGCCTGGGCCTCGATCCACACGGGCGTGGCACACGGGCGTGTCCCTGTCGTGAAGAAGTTCAATTTCACTCGGAACAGGCTGCTTAGGGGCTAAGAAAGGCATTCCAAAACTTTATATAAAGACCCTAGGAGGCAACTTCAAGGGGATATTATTTTTCCGGCCAAGGCGAGGAGTTAAAAGCAGGAAATTACTCAAAGAGAAGCCGATTGATCCATCTCAGAAGCCAGGATCTACATCAAGACAGAGGATCTCCCTTCAATCCTTTCAGGAGTTTTGGGTTTTCTTATGTTTTGTTATTTTATTTCTTCTGAGATGTTTTCTTTTATAAACATGAACTAAATCCCTAAATACCTAAGGGATGAAACCTAAGACAGATCTTGTTATTGTTATCTGAGCTGTGTGATAAATATTTGATTTGTTCTTAATTGTGTTTTTAACTCTTAAATTGTTATGTCTGGGATATTGATTTAAGTCGAATGTGCTTATGTGGAGGAGCAAAAGTCCCTGCATAGGAGTAGATCCAACACAATTAAGCGGAGTTGATCGCAATCCTAGACATAGGACGACGAAAATCTGCTGGATTAAATCTAATATGGGGAGCCATAGATCGAGTTAATGTGAGACTAGGGGTTTTAACTAGAAAGAGATTTCAGTTAATCAACCTAGGATTAGTTGTTCTTATCCTCGACGGAGGTATTAACATAATTTAGAGATCTCTACGGATCAAATCAAATGAAGAAATCCTCTGGTTCAGAGTTAGATAACAAGTGAAGTCTAGGTAGATTCTTCCTTAGGTATTGCATTAATTAATCAGTCTTTCCCAAAAGCAATCTCCCACTTTACTCTTTGTCGTTTCTTAGTTAGTTTAGTTTACTTTACAACCAAACCCTCTTTATTTTTAGGCTAGATAATAGAAAGAGTTATTACTAGTACTCATAGTTCCTTGGATTCGATATTCCGGTCTTGCCACTAACTATAGTACTATTCGATAGGTGCACTTGCCTTTTATCGTGATATTAGTTAGTTTACAGGTACAATCAGATTTTATTACTTTATCATCATCACTCGAGATCACGGTCAAGCTTTTGGTGCTGTTGCCGGAGAACTAAGATATTAGGAACACTCGATTTCTATTACTTTAGCCATTACTATTTTTTATTTATTTTCAACCTTTATTTTTATTTGTTTTATTTATTTATTTTAATTTTTTTGCCTTTTCCCTTCTAGGTATCTCTAGTTTATGACTAGAAGAAACCCGGGAGGACCACTGCTTTTTGACGACGATTTAGAAGCGACCGTCGTCGAACTCACAGAGAGATAAGAAGAAGCTTACAATATCCAGAACAAGGACAAGAAAAAGAATCAGAACCCACCGAAGAGATGGAAGCAAATCAGGATAATCAGCTACCTCCTGTAGTAGCTGCAAATCCTGTTGAGCAAAATCCTGCTCCGCGTAGTATGTATGATTATGCTAGACCTAATTTAGTAAGCATTGAATCTAGCATTGTTAGGCCTGCTATTGCTGCAAATAATTTTGAACTGAAACCTAACACTATTTAAATGATACAGCAATTTGTTCAGTTTGATGGTTTGCAGGATAAGGATCCTAACTCGCATCTAGCCAACTTTTTGGAATTATGCAATACATTCAAAATAAATGGCGTTTCTGATGATGCCATTCGTCTTAGGCTATTCCCATTCTCCTTGAGAAACAAGGCTAAACAGTGGTTAAATTCTTTACCACGAGGTTCCATCACTCAATGGGAACAAATGACCGAGAAGTTTTTACTTAAGTATTTTCCTCCGGCTAAAACAGCAAAATTAAGGAATGATATCTCTTCTTTTGTGTAGATGGATTTAGAAACACTTTACGATGCTTGGGAGAGATACAAAGATCTCTTGAGAAGGTGCCCTCACCATGGGTTACCTCTGTGGCTACAAGTTCAAACCTTTCACAACGGTTTGAATCCCTCAACAAGGCAAATGATCAATACAGCCACCGGTGGAACAATCAACAACAAAACACCCAAAGCAGCTTATGAGTTTATAGAAGAGATGTCACTAAATAACTATCAGTGGCAAGTCATGAGAACGGAGCCACAGAAAGCTGCAGGAGTTTTTAATATTGATGCAATCACTATGCTTTCTAATCAGGTAGAACTTTTAAATAAAAAGATTGATAATTTTGTTGTTTCTACGCAGGCACACCCAGTAATGCAATTCGATGCAATTTAGGGAAACATGTACAATCCCGATTACTCCTCCTATGGACATAGAACGGAAAACGAGCAAGCCAACTATATGGGTAATAATTCTAGACCTCAAAATAACCCTTATAGTAACACTTACAATGCAGGTTGGCAAAATCACCCCAATTTTTCATGGGGAGGACATGGAAATCAAAGACAACCACCTCCTCCGGAATTTCAACAGTCACCATTCCAACAAGAGAAAAAGACGAACCTTGAAGAGATGCTCACAAAATTTGTCGCCGTGTCAGAAACCAGTTTCCAAAAACTGAAATGGCACTGAAAAATTAGCAAGCATCCATTCAAGGACTCGAAACTCAGATAGGCCAGCTCGCTAAGCTAATTTCTGAAAGACCGCAAGGTGGATTACCAAGCAACACAGAGACTAATCCTAAAGAGTAACTTAATGCCGTAGATACAATAGATGAGGAAGGTTTAGCCAAAACCGACCCAGAGCCATGCAAGGAGACTGTGGTAAGTAAAGATAAGGATGACGTAAGTTCCAAAAAAGTAACTATCAAAGAGTATAAACCTCGTATCCTATACCCAAATGCGTTAAAGAAAGACCGCACAGATGAGCAATTTGGTAAGTTTCTTAAACTCTTAAAGAAATTACATATCAACATACCATTTATTGAAGCCCTCTCGCAGATGCCAAATGCTGTTATGTTTTTAAAAGAGCTCTTGACAAACAAGCGAAAGCTAGATGAGAAATCTCATGTGGAGCTGAATGCAGTATGCTCAGTCATTTTACAGAATAAGCTACCCAAAAAACTAAAAGATCCAGGGAGTTTTTCTATTCCTTGTTTACTTGGTAGCTAAGACGCCAAAAATGCTTTAGCTGATTTAGGGGCTAGTATTAATGTCATGCCTTATAAACTGTTTAAACAACTAGGTCTTGGAAAACCTAAACAAACTAAGATGAGCATCCAATTAGCTGATAAGACCATTAGATTTCCAAGGGGAATAATTGAATATGTGCTTGTCAAAATTGATAAATTTATATTCCCAGTTGACTTTGTTGTTTTAGACATTGATGATGATAGCAATGTACCCTTAATTCTAGGGCGACCCTTTTTGGCAACTACTAGAACGATAATTGATGTAGGAATAGGTGAGCTTACACTACGTGTAGGTGATGGCAAAGTTACTTTACAAGCTCAAAACTCGATTAAGACTGTTGATAATAAGAATATAGTTATGAGTCCTTGTAAAAACGCTGAACTCACCACCCAACCTTCTGTGCAGGATACACTCCACATAAAGGCAACCTAACCACAGACAAGTCCATCCAAGGGAGACGCACCTGACAAGTGAATGCTTCAGATTAAGGAACTAGATGAGTGGCTGAACTATCACGAAAAGCCCAAAATATGCCACACCAACCCAGAGCATCACCAAGATGACCCTCAGGTAACAACGAATCAAATCAAGGTAGGGGATAAGGTAATCTTAGGGGAAGATGATTTTCGAATCTTGAATTTAAAAGAACATACAAGTGATACGCCTTACTTTACGGTAATAAAAATCTTCCCCTATGGTACAATCGAGATACAACACTAGTCACTTAGCACTTTCAAGGTAAATCACACTCGACTCAAATTTTACGTTGATAATGAAATTGAAAGTAGGATAGAAAAGTATCAACTCTTCAAGCCACTGTGACCGAACAAGCTTGAGAAAAGTCGAGCTTAGACTATAAACAAGCGCTTCTCAGGAGGCAACCCAAGCACTGACTTAGTAAATTCTCCTATTTAGGCTCTCTAATATATCAACTAAACCTTTGAATTCAGATTTTTCAAGCCACACGGCCGTGCCTACAGGTGTGCCTAAGGCCGTGTGGCAACTACGAGCAAAGACACGGCTGTGCGTAATAGCCGTGTAAGAGCAGGGTAAGATCTTCCTACACACGGGCTTCGATAACTCGCCATAGCCGTGCAATGTGGCCGTGACCAAACCTGTTAATTCAACACGGGCGTGCGGCACGCCCATGCCTCAAGACCGTGGTCGAACCTACCATTTCATACATAAGCGTGTGACCTCCGACACAGCCGTGGGAGAAGGGAACATTGAAGGACACGGCCGAGTGACACGGCCGTGCGCTCCAACACGCCCTATAAACATAGGTGTGGGACATGAATTCGGCACACCAAAATCACCAATTTTTGAACCACACGGGCTAACCCCGAGCCACACGGGCGTGTGTCATGCCCATGTGACCCAAAATCCTATAAAAACAGTCCACTATTCACCTTCTTCCTCACCTAAACCCTAAAAACCTCTTAATCCAACTCTCATACCACCATCTCTAGCGCCACCGTCGGCTTCAACAGTGCCACCACACCCGTGCAACCTCACCACGACCGTGTTCCACCCCATAACCACCCATTCGGTTCCCCTTTTCTCACGTTGTCTCTTTATTTTTAATGTTTTTTATCTATTTATCTGTTAATTATCTCATTCATTTAGTTATTTGCTTTATCATTGATAGGAAATTCATCCATTTAGTGTGATTACTCTAGAAAAATCCATTATACCATTTAGACTTATCCCTTGGCTGCCACCTTTACCTATCTTGAATAGTTTGTTGCTTAGTATAAATTGATACCCATACCTCCATCATTTGATGCCATGCTTAGGATGGATAGAATATATTATTTAGGTTAGTAAAATTAATGCTTCAATACAATACTTAATAATGTTTTGCTTTGTTTACATTGTCGTTTAGCTTAAAGACTTATTATTACCATATTCTTTTTTAGGAGTGATAGATATCCATCTTATTATCTTTTTACATTTTAGGTACAATGTCGTCTTCAAGAGGGAAGAAAGATGTCGTCCCTACCTCTAAAAAATGCAAGGGACCCGGTGGTTCCTCCTCTAGACCCACCGCTGAGGTCCGACACCCCTTCCTTCAATTCCCGCAGAATTCACCAGAAGAACTATTTCAAATATTACAAGCAAGACCTCTCGGAGTCAGAAGGTGCATTAGCTAGACCGCACTAGAACAGGTCTAGCTAGCTGACGAAGTCTGAGCCTTATTAACAACGAACCCGTGGGAGTAGTTCTTTCAAATCATAGAGCCTACATATTTCGAACTCACCCTCGAGTTCTGTGCCACATCCCACCTTCAGACGGTGATGAGCCAACACGATGATCCAAGAACGATACAATTCCATCTTGGAGGCCTCGTTCGGCAACTCAGTGTACCGGAGTTTCGTACAGCGCTAGGCCTTTACACTGAACAGTTTGTGGAGGAAGAAGACCTCTCGGAACTCCATCGCCATATCCACATCTCTCTAATCAACTACTGGCGCGCCCTAGTCCCTGGCCAGCCCACATACGACCCCAGTCTCTCCAAAGTGACCAATCATACCCCATCTCTGAGGTACATACATGCCCTACTCACACACACACTGACGGGTAAACGCGAGAGTACCGGCATTGTCAAAACCCACGACGCCTACTTTTTATGGAGCATGGCACATATTCATGTGATCGATCTCGCCTACTTCATTGCCCATGCCATCCAACACCAGACAGAGCGACACCATAGGGGCATGATCTCGATGGGCACATACATCACTCGACTGGCCCGCCACTTCGGCCTACTTAACACCACGGCCAAGACATCCTCTTACACACTCGTTGGCCAGATATCCCCACAGGGCATCCAAACTATGTTACACATGAGGATGATTCAGCGCCGACCTGGGACCAATCCTTCACAATACCGTCTACTCCGAGATGCCGAAGAGGAGGACCCTGAGGACATCACTGATGACGTCCCACCACCGGAGGAGGCACCGACCAAGCTACCACCTCCTCACGGACCAGTTCATGCGACAGCTTCTCATACTAACTTAGCTGAGCGCTTCACACGATTTGAGTAACAATGTTTTTAGCGATTTGATCACATTGATGCAACCTTAGCTCAGATTTGTCAGCACCTACACATCGCACCATCACCCCCACCTCGCAAACCATTTAAGGACTAGGACTTCTGAGTCCTCTTTTCTTCTCCTTTATTTTCATTTTTATTTTCCCTTTTTTTTTATCTTATCTTTTTCATTATTTGAATTTTAGTATTTTCATAACATAGTTTATTTTGTTTCAATTAGTTCATATTGGTTATTCTCTAACAAACACATTCTGTTAATCCAAATTCCCCAAAACTGATAAATGCTTTCGTAGTTTCAAAGGAGCTCTACAGCTCAAATCCAAAATCTAAATGGGAACCTCAGCCACCTAATACTGACAAACATACCCTCACGGCATAGCAGCTGTGGACAAACAACTACTACCACCACTGGAGTATTCACCTCCGCCCTTCTTTTGTCCCAGACACTCTATAGCCATCTTCACCTCACAGAATTCATCCAATTCAGGGAGTTTCATTTCTCTCCCTATCTTATGATATTATGCTTCTATTGCTACTAATGTTATCTTTGTACATTGAGGGAAATGTACATCTTAAGTGTGGGGGGGAACTTACTTTCAGTCATTACATTCTCTTCGAACCTTTGAAAATTTTTACAACTAACATTTTCCATTGTTCTCAAAATTTCGAATGCTCACTTTCACTCTCTGCATGAGTCTCAGTATCCTATTAGGAATTAATTCTGATTGATTTATGATTTTTATTGATATGTTGAGAATTAAGACATAGGTACTTATGCTTTGATTATTCAAACTTTAAGACATTAGGGAATCAAGCATGATAAGTTGAAATTTTTGAGAATTTAAATTTTTTCTAGGTTATTTTCCCTAATTTTAAGTGTTATCTTGAGATTTGAAATTCGCAGGATTGACATCAAAAGCCATAATTCTAGTGAGATTTTTTAGCCTTTTGAGCATACATCCTTTCGTGCTCACTTTTATTGTTGCTTTGAGTGAGTCAATACTGATTTGTTATTCTAGAACTTGCTTCGATTATACATGTCGAGACCACATCATTGATTTGATATACCGAAATGATAAAGGCACTTAGGTTTAACCCACTTACTCCATAAAAGCCTATCTCTATAAATTAACCCCCAGTGAACCCCATTGAGCCTAACAACCCATTCTTTGACTTACCTCTAATATTAACCTATAACCCATTTTTTGTTGAATTTCATTCAATTTTGTTGATCCCTATTTTTGTCGAGATTTGAGTTGAATTATTATCTAGCTTTGTTCTCCTTTTATTGTATTTGATTTGTTCTTAAAAAAAAGTTGTATATACAGTTAATTCAGTTGTAATTCATATTTTAGTTGCAGTTAATATTTTTGCATATTTCTATTAAGCTACCAAATCCAGAACGATGTCATTATAAGGCTTAGCTCTAGGAATATGTTCTAGTGATAGAGATTTTTCTAGCTAGATGATTTTTCAATTAAATCTCGATTCTAACCCTCTTTTTCAGCTTGTGACAACACCTCTAACCAAAGCCCCATTACAACCATTGAAAGACCTTTTGATTGATGTGTCATATCAATCTATAGTGGTGGAGATTTGATTTTCTTGCAAGCCTATGATAATAACTTTTCAGGTTGATTAATGAGTGCTTAATTTTTGAACCCTAAACACTTTGAGTGGATAGAGTGAAACTTTAGTGAGGATGTCAACTCTTGTTGATTTCGATTGAAAGGTAATTACTTAGGAGAAGGGAGAAAACCTATGTTTCTGTGATAAAATTCTCAACTTAGAGTGTTTGAAACTTTAAAATTCTTCTGGTTGAATTTTCCTTGTATGATTACTTGTGGATTAGTTTGAAACATTATTGATAATGATTATAAGTTGAGAAGAATGATTCTTAATTGTGAGTTGAGATTTTGCTTGAGTACAAGCAAAGGCTTAAGTGTGGGGGTATTTCATAACCGATAAATTATAAATATTTTTACTCCATGCTTAGCCCAATTTCTAGATGAATTAACCCTTGATTTGTGTAAATTGATGCTCTTAAACCTTTAATTTCATGTTTTATACTTAGGTGAGCATAAGGAAGAGAAAAGAGCAAGGAACGGGCCAAAAAAGGGCAAATTAGGCCCAGTTCAGTAATCAACACGGCCTGGAGGTTCGCCACACTGCCGTGCCACACGGCCGTGCCACTTTAACAGGCTCGAGCATGGCCTGGGCCTCGATCCACATGGGCGTGGCACACAAGCGTGTTCTTGTCGTGAGGAAGTTCAATTTCACTCAGAAAAGGCCGCTGAGGGGCTAAAAAAGGCATTCCAAAACTCTATATAAAGACCCTAGGAGGCAACTTCAAGGGGACATTATTTTTCCGGCCAAGACGGGGAGTTAAAAGTAGGAAATTACTCGAAGGGAAGTCGATTGATCCATCTCAGAAGCCAGGATCTACATCAAGACAGAGGATCTCCCTTCAATCCTTTCAGGAGTTTTGGGTTTTCTTATGTTTTATTATTTTATTTCTTCTGAGATGTTTTCTTTTATAAACATGAACTAAATCCCTAAATACCTAGGGGATGAAACCTAAGACAGATCTTGTTATTGTTATCTGAGTTGTGTGATAAATATTTGATTTGTTCTTAATTGTGTTTTTAACTCTTAAATTGATATGTCCGAGATATTGAGTTAAGTCGAATGTGCCTATGTGGAGGAGTAAAAGTCCCTGCATAGGAGTAGATCCAACACAATTAAGCGGAGTTGATCGCAATCCTAGACATCAGACGACAAAAATCTGCCAGATTAGAGTCAAATCTAATATGGGGAGCCATAGATCGAGTTAATGCGAGACTAGGGGTTTTAACTAGAAAGAGATTTCAGTTAATCAACCTAGGATTAGTTGTTCTTATCCTCGACAGAGGTATTAACATAATTTAGGGATCTCTACAGATCAAATCAAATGAAGAAATCATCTGGTTCAGAGTTAGATAACAAGTGAAGTCTAGGTGGATTCTTCCTTAGGTATTGCCTTAATCAATCAGTCTTTCCCAAAAGCAATCTCCCACTTTACTCTTTGTCGTTTCTTAGTTAGTTTAGTTTACTTTACAACCAAACCTTTTTTTATTTTTAGGCTAGATAATAGAAAGAAAGTCATTACTAGTACTCATAGTTCCTTGGATTCGATATTCCGGTTTTGCCACTGACTATACTACTATTCGATGGGTGCACTTGCCTTTTATCGTGATATTAGTTAGTTTACAGGTACGATCAGATTTTATTACTTTATCATCATCACTCGAGATCACGATCAAGAATGCTCAAATTTAACCACACGTCCTAGCACACAGGTATGTGACTTGCCCGTATGACCCTTGCACCTTAATGCTTTGCAAGTTAGAGAGCTACACGGGCTGGGGACACAACCGTGCGATCTACTTCATATACCACACGGCCTAGGACATGGGTATGTCACTTGGCCGTGTGAGCCACACGGCCTGACCACACAGGCATGTGACCCCTGCATCTAGGGAAAATTTTTGAAATTTCACGAAAAATTCACTAAGTTCCTGATTTAGTCTTAACTCGTTTCTAATGTATGTTTTGGGCCTCGAGGTCTCTAATAAGGGACTTTATGTCTGATTTCTGACATGAATACTGTATAAAATAAAGTTTCTGTATTTGATCTGTGTATTCTGGTAATACTCTATAACCCTGTTCTAGCGACGGATACGGGTTAGGGGTGTTACATTTTGCATATTTGTATTTGTATGATTCTGTATAACTCTCATTCTGTAGAAGATTTACGCCTGTGCTTGTTTTTTCATAAAATTGAGTTTGAATTTCTGTTTACATAAGCGTTACACACTGAGATTTCAAAACTCACTCTTTATTTGTCAGTTCTGTTTAGGTAACCCTCAGATTTAGGCGAGTCGGTGCAACGAAGGCTTAATGGCGACCACTTTCTGTAAAAGTTTCATTCTTTTAAAATTTGTTTAAGCTTTTATGGTTTTTGAGAGTTTTGTACTTTTGGGACTCTCTCTGGACTTTTTGGGACTGTTTTTGGATTTGGATTTCATTTTGGTTTTTCTAGCACAACAACTGATAAAACGGTTTTTTTAAAAACGAAAACTTTACTGTACCAACGATTTTCAAGAAGTAGAATGATTTGCCAAAATATAACGTTTTGAAGAAACTCAGCTACAAAACCCTCGATTTAATAGAAAAACATAATGAGCAACGATTTTAAATCAAACAAGTATATCAATAAGTTTTCCAAAAAAATATGACTCACTAATTAACAACGGTTTATGATGATTTGCAAATATCAAGGAAGTCATTTTATAAATTTTTCTTCGTAACAATTCTAGATTCAGCCATAATGTCAGGCCGAATTTTGGGTGTTACAAGTTCAATTGGGCCCTGTGTATGAAATTGGACCTATAGTCTAACGGGTGGCTAGACCGAACTGGTTGGGCCATCTTAGACTGAACCAGCAGAAGCCGAACCAGCCAGGCTCTTTCAAGCAAAACAATGACAATTCAAGATGTTGGGTAGAAGTGACACCGACAATGGCATTGTCAGGTACGACAACTGCAAAAGCAACGACTTAACGGCTGACGGATGGTCAGGGGCGGTGTTCCTTTGTAGTAGAGCATTGGAAAAATTGGACTCTTGGTGGGACTCTATAGAGTAACTTGAATTCAAATTAACTTTTCCAAAGATAATATTTTTTAATGAATTTAATTTTTAATTTAATTTAATATTTATCTAGATATTAATATGTTATATTTATTTTAATTTAATATTTATTTAGATAATTTTTAATTAATGTGATTAATTTTAATCCTAGTTGAACTCTCTTTAAACTCTTCATATATAAAGAGAGAATGGGTCATTATTCTCATACACTGGAATTCAGGAAAAGTTGTAAAGAAAAAATTATCTGAAGAAATTATTTCAGAAAATTTCTAGAGATATTTTTTTTCATTTACAACTTGACCCTAGAAGTTTAGAGAAATTACGAAATTACTCCACATGTAATTTTGTGAAAAAATTTCTAATTCGAAAGGAGTCCACACTCGACAGACGTGAGCTTAAGGATAGTAGAGAAGACTACTCGATCGAAGCATTCACCCTAGACAAATCATAAAGGTATAATTTTGATTAAGTGTTTATTACTTTAGATAACAAAACCAAGTTCTTCTTTTTGGAAAATTATTTAAACCTCTGGTTTTCTTTTAAACTTATTTTGTGCTGCATTTTCCAAACTCAACCTTCCAGCGAGTTGCTCCACCATAATGCACAAAATGAGTATTCAAAGAAGTTGTGAATATATATTAATTATGAATCTCCTTCTAACATTAGTTGGTTTGAACAAATTAGAGATTCAATTACAGCAAAAGTTGATTACTATTTTGATTTAATAGTTTTCTCTACATTAGGGAAGAGAAATAACAGCTAGATGAAATAATCACTTTGAATATGAATTATCATTATTTATATCCCCATAGAAACTAATTTGAATCATAAGCTCAAGAAGATAATTCACTTTGTTGCAAATTAACTGTCAGATGTATTTTCTAACCTAATGAGAACAACCAAATGTTATATGTAAGCTAATGCTTTTATTTGAATCAAAGTCTCAGTAGGACAATCTATTAGAAATTGAAAGTAATGCATGCCTAAAACATGGTAGATCGATTGGTTCCAAAGATGAAAATTCTTATAAAAGAAAATAATAAATCAAGATGGTCATACAATAGAGGCATGTGCTCCAGAAGAGACCTAAGACATAACCAATTATTAAAACTCCAAAAGTGATTTAGGTACTTGAAATTGATGATGGAAATAATGAAAATAAAGAGATCTCAATAAGTTATATCAACAAGAGAAAAAATGGAACCAAAATGAAAACTTGACAACAATGATTTTGCATGCAATATTATTGGTGAAATAATGAAAGAAAATAAGGATCTTGAGTAAATTTGTCAAGAATATAGACATGAAATAAATTGGCCAAAATGGAAAGACGCAATTCAAGTAGAATTAAATTTGTAAAGTTTTTGGACCAGTAGTCCAAACATCTAAAGGTATAAAGGCCAAGTTTTGTGAAAACGAAATAAGAAAAATGAAGTTTTTCACTAAGTTCTAGCATTGATTATGAAAGGTATAATATTCTTTTGTGGTGAATGCAATAACTGTAACACCCCCACGCCCGAGACCGTCGCCGGAGTCGAGCTTGAGGTGTTACCGAACATAATTTATCATTTAAACAACTTTACATCATTTATTTTGATTTTTGGAATAAGCAGTTTTCTGTGTCATGGTCGCTAAAAAAATCATATCTCGAGTTACGAAACTTGAAATCAAGATCCATAAATTTTCCCTGAATTTAGACTCACATATCTATCTACTAATTTTTTTCAAAAATTTTTGGTTGGGCCAATTAGTACAGTTTATTAGTTAAAGTTACCCCTGTTTCAGGACTTGACTGCACTGACCTCTACTTACTACGAACCACTTTTCTCCATGTAAAAAATTCATATAACTATACCATTTATTTATCTTAAAACTAGATTCAATAGGGATTCTGAGAATATAAATTAAACCTCCTAATTATTTTTTTACAATTTATAGTGAATTTTCAAAGTTGGAACAGGGGATCCAGAAATCGCTCTGACCCTGTTTCACTAAAATTCAAATATCTTATAACATGTAACTCCTTTACCTATTTCGCTTCTTCTATTTGAAAGTAGACACAATAAGCTTCAATTTCATATTTAATTCTTCACCTAATTCATTTTATACTATTTTTGGTGATTTTTCAAACTCACGTCGTTGTTGCTGTAGTGTTCTGTTTTATGGCAAGTTTCATCTTTTTATGAATTCTCATGAACTATACAACATATTAAACTCACAAGGCATCCAACATTATCTAGGCTAGCCATACCAATGACTAATCATTATCAAGCATTTTCTCAACCAAACCACAGCCATATCGCAAGATTATTTACACAAAACAAGTATATTGCTATACATGCCATACATCAAAACATACAAACCAATATACCAATTCTTCCTCGGATAGTGTGAGCGTTTCTTCGACCTTCCCGATATCCAAGTTGGCTCGCTAAAAACTACAATGAATGGAAAGGAGGGAGTAAGCATAAATGCTTAGTAAGTTCACATGCAAATAACAAGTAACATAACAAAGCAATTATATCAACAACAATAGCATGATATCACCAAGATACAAACCACATTTCTAGCTATCGTGTATCATCTTACCACCTTATTTCTGTTATATCAAGTTTCAACCCGAGGGTTAAGTACATACCTGTCCAAATTGTCCATTTCACAACACTTACCAAAATATCATTTTCATCTTGAGTATTCTTCCATTCCGCTAGAATTTTACCCGTTGAACACATCGGAATATAACTCGGATACACGGATCATTTGCACATAAGTGCCAGATATGTAATCAATCAATCATGTAACCCGCCCATAAGCGAACTCGGACTCAACTCAACGAGCTCGGGCGTTCACATCCATAAGTGAACTCGGACTCAACTCAACGAGCTCGGATGCCTAGTTACATCTCACGAACTCGGACTCAACTCAACGAGTTCGGACATTTGCATCCATAAGTGAACTCGGACTCAACTCAACGAGTTCGGATGCCCAACCATCCTAGTGACATGTCACTTGTATCCTAATCTATTCCCAAGGTTCAAACGGGATTTTCCTCAATCACATATCCTTTCCGTCTTCCACAGAATACCGAAACCAATACTCAGTAGCAATTTATATTTAACAAGTAGCACACATAATTTACATATTATTTGATAATAACCACAAAGCATATATTTCATGATAAAAATCAGCATATCATATAAATAACATCAATTAACTTAAAAATAACGATTATGTTACATTATTTACACATGAACTTACCCCGGTACAAAATATAGCAATTTTGTAATTTAGTCCACAATCTTTTCTTTTCCTCGATCAAGGTTGATTCCACGTCTTTCTTGATCTAAAATAACACATTTAACTTATTTAATACTCACATTTATCAAAATAGTCCTAAATTCAAATTTTGGAAAAATTACAATTTTGCCCCTAAACTTTTACATATTTACACTTTTGCCCCAAAGCTCGGAAATTAAATTTTATTTCAAATTCTTATGTTTTAGGACATGCTGATCATTTATTTACCATTAGAAAGCTCAAATTCCCACTAAAACACATACTTATGAACAATTTGTACTTTTACCGATTAAGCCGTTTTACTCGTTTTTACTTAAAATCGAGTAGCACAAGTTGTCTAACATAATTTAAAACCTCATATTCTATCATAAAACATCAAAATACACAAATTTCACCTATGGATATTTTTCCAAATATGAACCCTAACTTAAATTATTGCTAACATAAGCTTTATCGAGTTACCGGGATTACGAAAACGTAAAGAACATTAAAAACGGGGCTTGGAATCACTTACTATGGAGCTTGGAAGCTTGAAACAAACCCTAGCTATGGAGAACCCTTGAAATTTCGTGGTAATGAAGAAGATGATCAATTTTGTGTTATTTTTCCCTTTTTATTTCATGTTAATATCCAAATGACCAAAATGCCCCTCCTTACTAAACTTTCAAAAATTCCATCCATGTCCAAATTTTTTCCATGAACTTAAAATTGGCCAAATTACTATTTAAGGCCTCCTAATTAATATTTCAAAGCAATTTCATACTAGAAACTTCTAGAATGCAAGTTTTGCAACTTATTCGATTTAGTCCCTAATTTTAAATTAAGCACTTTACGCATAGAATTTCTTCACGAAATTTTCACAAAATCATGCAATCATATCATAAACCTCAAAATAATTATAAAATAATTATTTCTACCTCAGATTTGTGGTCACGAAACCACTATTTCGATTAGGCCCTAATTCGGGATATTACAATAACCTTCAGATATTTTAGTCCAGCAGTTCATGAAAGATTTCACATACGTCTAATGGTTGTTACAACATTTTATATGAATCATTATATAGTGGAAGTTTATATTAAAATCCTTGAAGGATTTAGAAGGATAGAAGCATACAGAAATTCCTGGAAAATTGTTCAATATGTGGTAAATTTGACTCAGTGAATAGTTGTTAAAGGAAGATTATAAAGTAATTAAAAATACCTATTTGTATTTTTATAGAAGGATCATGATCAAAGTTTACTATGATTATTGTTGAAACTCCTCAAGATATCAAAATGTATTTCCCCTATTGCTGTTCTGTAATCTTGGTTTTTAAGTTATTAATTAGGGATATATATATACTGTTTGCACAGTTGAGAATCGAGTGTAAAGGGGGCTATTCTGGTGCCGAATTGTAGGGGGAGGCTTCAGCGGCTTTCAAGGTAAAGGTTTTTTGCTCGAAAGATGAATATCTCATTTCAGGTTTAACTTAGCTCGACTGTTTAAAGTGAATAATTGAATGAAATATTGGTTAATGATAAGTACCGGGGTGCTCAGAGTGATTTGGCATAAAAATGATATAGGTGTGTACCCAAAATGCAAAAAACGGGGTTCAATAAAAAGCTGAAAAACCCCACTGTCGATGCTATACGAGTGTATGGTCGCCTGTGTGGTAGGCCGTGTGCGAGACACGGGCTAGACTATTTTGGGACTTGTGGGCCACACGGGCGTGTGGGCCCACACAGGCACACCACAAGGGTGTGTGAGCTGATTTTTACTGAAATGATTGTTAAGGTTGCATGGGTCGCCCAAGTAGACTGCGAACCTTCCATAGGGTCGGTAAACACTACTTAGACACATATCTGTGTGAAATTGATTATGTGAATTATGTACTAAGCATGTTATATATAAGCATGTATACTGAACTATATGTGTATCTAATAAACCTGTGATAGCATGATATCTCATTGTATGTTGCATTGCATTGGGTTGGGTTGGTATTATTTGGAGGAAGTGTACTGAAAGGCTCTTAAGCCTAATATCTAGCAGCTTAGCTACAAATTACTATTATGTGTCACATTCGATACTACTTGGAGTATAGGCATGGGTGGGTGATTTAATCCCCACATGAAGTGTAGGGTTGGACGGAGATGGTGTGTAGAAGCTAGTTGGGTAGGACTTTGCCACTGAATATTGTATGACTGGTATTGACACTGATACTGTGATGGGCTAAGGCCCTACTGCATATTTGATATTGTACTGAGATGGGCTAAGGCCCAAACTGATACTAATACTATAAGGGACTTAGGCACAAGACTGTTTGACTGTGCACTGTGATTACTGTTGATTGTTTTTTGTGGGATTACACACTGAGCTTACGAAAACTCACCTCCTCTTTTTTTTTAATATACATAGGTAATCACCAAACTTAGATGGATCGGTACGGCGGAAGACTCGATGGTGACCATGGTTTTGGACTTTTCATTTATGATTATTGGTTTTATTTTTATTGGTTAAGCTTTTGGGTTGTAAATTGGACTGACGAACACTTCTTTTGATTTGGTTTTTAATTTTCTTTACTTTAAGGATTTATTACTGCCAGGTTGCAAAACTCGACTTTCAAAATAACAAATGATTTCTCTAAAACACATGAGTACTTAAACTGTTTTTAAAGCTTTCACAATGAACTTCGTTCTCAAAATTCTAATTAATTAAATAAGAGATTAAGGAAAAAAATAAGACGAAAATGGTTTTATCGCACAAACGTAGTTTTTAAACACCCTATTATATGACATCGCCAGATACGGCCATAAAGTCTAAGCCGGGTTTGGGGTGTTACATTTAATGGTATCAGAGCCAGGTTGCAAAACTCGGCTGTGGATTATGGGTTTTAAAACTTGGTCTTTAAAGAGCTGATTTTTAATGATTGAAATATTTTTACTTAGTATATGGTACACCGAGTCTCCGGCGTCGATTCTGTAAGTATTCTAAACCTGGTATATGTTTAAATTGAAAATACTAGGATATTCTAAAACTACTATAGGTAGTATACTGTGGAAATACTCTAGTTATTATATATTGAAAACCGTAGTCCAACTAAAACTATAATGAACTGTTAAAGACTACGATATACGAGAATAAACCATCACTTCCTCGATATGGGATCAAAAATAGTCACTACTAAGATTTATTAGAGAAGTAATAGGCTAGCTATACAAGCAATTCGACCTCTTAAAGGGGGATAGGGTTTCCATCTACTTCTATAAAGGTATAGGGTAGCCCAGAAGCAAGATTCTAGGCAAGCTTAAGTATAAGTTTAACCATTTAGAGATAAAGACTAAGTTGAGCCAAGCAAGGCTTTGCTAAGAAAGCAGTCTCATGTTTTGAATAATTAGTTGGTCTCAGGTAGTCCATTTTCTTTTCGGACTAAGGGATTCGGGTTGGATATGGTGATAAGCCAAGCCTAAAACTCCTGTCGTTTAACCCGGTGAAGAAGAGCTTCTAATCGAATATGCTCCATACACCCAAGTCAAAGTGAAGGGCTACAAGTAGCGATTTCTAATGAGATGAAAGCTGTGGCGTAGCTAACAAGGGTACTAGAGGCCGAGGTAGAACTCATCATCGAGCAACCTACCACATCTAGACACGAGTGAGAGTCAGTAACGCATGCTACTGAGTCTAAGTCTCAAGATCACATGGCTGGGGACAACGCACTATCCTAGGCTATGCTCAAGATTTTGGATGTAAAATCCCAAAAATCTAATTTTTTTAATTTTTGTATCTTGTGGCACAATTGCATGTTTCCTTTATTGGCTAAGTGAATTCGAAGTGTTTGGGAGTCTCTAAAAAGCCCTAGGTTCGAGCCTAGGCTTCTGCAAAATTTTTGTTTTTCTTGCTCGAAGGGACCCTGACTCTAGCATGTAGTCTTTTAAATTATTGTGATTAAAGTATGTCACAAAAGACCTGATCGTCTAGTGGTAGTGGCGTGTGAATACTTCTAAAAGGGCTTGAGTTCGAGTCACGCTATGTACAAAGAGTATTTATTTTACTTCTTGGCTGTGTGAGTAGTGGAGTTTGACCCAGACATTGTTGAGTGGTTAGAGTTTAAATTAGTCATGGAGAGATTGGAGGCGAGATTTTAGGAAGTATAATGGGAGAAAATCAAGGGAATTTGAGTTTGGGGGAAAGTTAATACCGAAATAGGACTCTAAACACTCTGGATTTCGGCTTTGAGTGGTTGTGGAAGAGGTTGTGTCGATTCTTTGCTCTCTAACTCGGGTTTTTGGCATTTCTTTGGAGCCGTTTTTGCTAAAGGATTTTGGAGGTTCTCTCGTTCTCTTTTGTTATTTGTTTTCAGGACTATTTTTTTCTTTTCAGTTTTCACCTTATTCCTAGGCCGAATACCTTTCCTTTACTGAAGTCTCTCGATTTGGTATTCTTTTTCCTCTAGCCAAATACATCCTTCTCTTCTTCCCTTCATTTGTTTTCTCTTCTTTCTTTTAGCCGAATACTATTACTACCTTTTCCTATTTTCTCTTTTGAGGATTAACAAATCCCATTTCTTTTACAATCTGTACCTTGTGTCGGTTTTAGTTTGGGTTCTTGGCCGAATCTTTCTTCTTCATCCCTTACACTCTCCATTTTGGTTTTGATCAGGTTATTATTCTCTGGCAAATTGATGGGTACACTCAACTCTCTCTCTTGTGTTTTCTATTGATTTGTTTCCAATCTCCCCTCTTCTGCACTTTTGTTAAACCGAATATATATCTCTTTCTCTGAATGTCGAATGCTTTCCCCTACTCTGGGGTCGCATGTTCTCTGAAATGATATATATAAACTCAATCTTTGGGTTTAAGCAATCATAGCTAATGGTCTTGGTAATGCAGATAATCGACAAGGACGTCTGATCGTTTTTGGTCAGGGGTCTTAGAGGACTAAAGTCGCCCTCATTCAATCAAGGTAAGGTGGTAGTTATTTTTGGGCTAAGTGTTGAGAAGGCTATTAACCCGAATTGTCAGTTAACTAACAGAATACCTTGATTGAATATAGGTTCGGTGCTTGTAGGTTCTTCGCACGTTTCGTAAACAGGTGTGTACTCACATTATTTTAACCGTAGGATGGCAAAAGTCGAAAAGTACAGCAACTGATGCCACACGGGCGTGCGAACGCACGTGTGGAAATTCGAGCCCACAAAACATGGGCATATGATGGTAGAGGCCACCATGAGCGATCTCAAGGGTTCAGGCCGTTTGGGCCACGTTGGGCTGAAATGGGCTATGTGGGCCTAATGGGCTCGTGGGCCCTACACGGGCACATGGCTAAGGTCATTTCTAGACTTAGTGGGTCACACGGGCATGTAGGCCCTACTTGGGCCACATAATGGGCTTCGGGCCCAGTTACACTGTTTGACTGTTAAGGGTTGCACGGGTTGCACAAGACGACTGTGGACCTACTGATGGGTCGGTAAGTGTATCTAGACCCTAAACTGAGAAATGACTGTTATGCCCTTATAGGGTAAAATGTCTATTATGCTCTTATGTGATGTATATTTGATTAAGCATGCCATCTGATATATTTATGATTTGCATATATGTATAATATTATGCTACATGGGGATGGATTATTGTAATTAGAGGAAGTGTACTGATCTGTTAAGGTCCACGGGTCGCATGAGACGACTGTGGACCTACAGACGGCTTAAAGCCGTTTATATTACTGGTAGCTTTGCTGCAATGTTGGTTAGTACCGCAACTGGTGCTAACATTGGAGTGAAGGGATGGATGGGTTGATTTAATCCCCACAGGAGTGCAGGGTTGGACAGGAGATGGTGTGCAGGGTTGGTTGGGGTTATATGCATCACGTATTCTGATTTCTGATACTGTTATGGGCTAAGGCCCAACTGATACTGTTACTATGAAAGGCTTAGGCCCAGTTTGCTCTGTTGCTTATTACTTGTGTATTTGGGGGATTACACACTGAGTTTTCATAAACTCACCCTTCTACTTTAACTATACCGTAATCCCCATTATTAGGCGGTTCGGTGCGATCGAAGGACTCTGCGGTGGCCACGCTTTTTACTAAGAATGATTCAGTACTTTAAATAATTTCTAGATTTAATTTTGGGTATTTGTTTTGTAATAAGGCCTTTGGATTTTATTTTTAAGTGTTGGGGTTTTAAGTTTTGATTATAACTGCTAGAATTAGGGCTTGAGTTTTAAAAAGGAACAACATTTTTACAAAACAAACACAATTACGCAACTCTTTTAAAAAGAAAAACTTCAGCTATAAATGAGATTTTAAAGTTTAATAATGTTTTAAAAAAAAGTAACTTTTGATAATAACGCGAGGTTTTAAATCAATCTTTCAAAACACATAAAGAGGCTAAATTAAAATTAGGTTTTGCAAATAAAGTCACGTTTTAAAAGTGAGTAACTTTTCAATGACGCATGTTTTGAAAATGTACGGCCTATTTTGAAACCACCTTTTTAATAAAAATCCTATTGATTGATTTTAAGGTTTTCAACAACAACAAGTCTTACGCTTAACACTTCAATGTGACACTGCCAGATTCAGCCATAGCATCCAGGTCGGGTTTGGGGTGTTACATTAGAGAGGGTCCCTGGCCCAATACTGGATCTGGGGGCCGAGGGTCGGTTACGGAACGACTTCGATCCAATGGAGCTGAGCTTTTCAGGAGTGTCACTAGGGTCACCCCTAATGTGGTCGAGTACTGGATTGGGGCCACGGAGAGGATCATGGATGATCTAGATTGCACCCCCGAGTAGAAATTAAAGAGTGCAGTCTCGCTTCTGCGTGATGAGGCTTATCAGTGTTGGCTTACTGTTAAGGAGGGCACTTAGCCCGAACGTCTGATCTGGGAGTTCTTTAAGACTGCTTTCCAGGGGAAATATGTAGGAGCCAGTTATGTGGTGTAACAGCCTGATTTAGACCCTATTCGGAACGATGGTTTTGAGACCACGAATCTGAGTCAGAAAAATGTTTGAATATTATTTTTCTGAGTTTATGATGTGTGAATTTATATCATGAAATTTCAGTGTTTTAATTTTACCGTTTGGATGTCTGATTTAATAAAAGGGCTTAATCACGTAAAATGAAAATTTGATGGTCTAATTTGTAAGGGCCGAATTATTGGTGTCTTTATAGCATGAAGTATTTGAAATGCAATTATACCATAAGAATTAGTGATGGACGGTTGTGGCCATAATGTAAATGAATAATTAATAATATGATAACATAAAATTAAAAGCCATGTGTTCATACATTCTTTGCATGACCGATTATTAAAAAAAGAAAAGAGAAAGAATAAGCTTTGAAGTTTCGGCCTTGTTCAAGCTTGATTCAAGGTGAGTTTGGTTTCGGTTTTTGATAATTTTTACGTTTTTGAGATCGTTGCAGTGTAATGTACAAAGCCCATGTTGTAATTTTTGAACTGGATGGATATTTTGAGTTTTTCCATTGATGAATAATTGAGCTTTGTGAAGTTAGTTGATGAATTATGAAAGATATGTTTTGGATTAATATGTTTTGTATTGGAAATTTTGATGAAAATTGAGTAATTAGGGCTAAATTGTAAAAATAATAAATTGAGGAACTAAAATGTGAAATAAACAAAATGTATGGACTTGTATGGACATGGGTAAGATTCCGCCTAAGCATGGTATAGTGAAATTTTGCATATTTTGTGTTTTGTGCAATAGGGACTAAATTGTGAAAAGTGTAAAATGTCAGGGGTAAAATGGTAATTTACCCATTTATGTGTTTTTGGACTAAATTGAATGAATTTGTGTTTGAATAAGTTCAATTTGAATATGTTTAGATCAATAACCAAAGAAATCGGATTTGGATCGGGGAAAAATCAAAGTTATCGAATAATCATTTTGTTCTGATTGTTGTTGTCCGAGGTAAGTCTATAAGCAAATAAATGCTGTTATTTTTTAATAAATATGAACTTTATAAGCTGAATTGAATTATATGAAAATATATAAGTGATAGCCAAATGTTAATTTATGAGATATTTGTATTAAATATAAGATTTTTTGCTTGAATTATGGTAAATAAAATTGTGTAACGCCCCAGATTTTGGGCCTGGAAGAATTGGGCTTCGGGCTTATGTGCATTTAGAATTTTTGAGAGTAAGACAACGACATGAAATTACAAGTTAGAATTGTTGGGTTAGTGTTTTTAGAATATTTGGAGGATTCTATGAAGTCTTAGGTTTAGGGAAAACCATAGAGAAAATTTTAATTTTTGCCTTAGTGGAGCCCTAGTCTTAGGTATTAGGCCTCTTAAGCAAATTAAAGGGAAAATAAGACACAAGTGGGCCTGTGGCTCAGTGGCAAGGTGGCGCCACTTGGGGAGCTATAAGGTGGCGTTATTATTAGGGTAGGAGGTCCAAGGTTTGAGGCTTAAGAGTGGTTAATTTAGGGACTTTATTTTTGCTCATGGAAGGAAGGTGGTGGCGCTAGAATGGACTCTGGGAGTAAGTGTTCAGGAGAGAATTTTAAGGTATGGATAATGGAGAGAAAATAGGAGATTGAGAGAGGGGAGGTGATGGTGCCGAATGGGACTTTAGGGGAGGCTAGAATCGGCTTGTGGCCTATTTAAGAGGGTGTCAAATGCTCATAAGGGTTCTTTGGTTTTGCCAAATTCATTCTATAGCCAACCTCCCTTCTCCCTTTCAATTTCTTTTACCGAAATTCCATTGAGTTCTTTTTGCTCTCAAAAGCCGAATATCACCATTGATTCCTTGAAAGCCGAATATCATCTCTAAAAGCCGAATACTCATATCCCTTACCGATTTCTTTTGTTTTCTTTCATCACAAACCTATTTTTGTTATTTGCAACCCTTAATCAAATGGTTAAAAGCCGATTGCACACTCAGTAGAGATCTAGGCCGCAAGATTGGAGATTAGTTTCGATAAGTGCTTAGTTAACCATTTTTAGTGCGTTTTGGTAAAGCCGAAGGGGCTATCTAATCTTTTCTTTTTCTTGTTGATTAACCCTGTTTTAACAAGGGGTAGGGTTCTAGGATTCCAAGCGTGGAAAAGATCTCTAGCAAGTGGTAAGTATACTCGTTTTTAATTTCAGTGTCATAGGTGGTCGAATATAAGTGTGGTTGATAGGGGTGACTCGTGTGGAATACAAGTCACTTGATGTTGATAATATATGTGTATTGGTGCAGATCTAAGGATATTCGGGACTAATAGCTAAGGAGAGGCTATTAGAACTGGAAGCACACGGTAAGGTTACGGTAAGGCTTCGGGATTTAGTAAAGTTGTAGTTTAAGTATGGAATTGATTCGAGATTGGTTTTGATTGTAGGTTGAGGCTGAGGATAGTGTAGTGTGGGTCGTCAACCAGATGTGTACATGCATTGCACACACGACCAATCGGTAAAAGCCGAAATGTCGGAATCCCAAAATGCCGGAATACTGAAAAGCTGAAAAGGGTGGCGCCGGTAGTCACATGAGTGTGCGAGTCACTCGTGTAGAGATACTGATACGATTATCAAGGCCTAAAGAGTGATCTCATGGTCTCGGGCCACTGTTTGGCCAACCAGGCCAAATAGGGCTAAATTGGCCTGCCGAGCCTGTAGGCCCAAATTGGTAAAAGTTGTTATGTGAAATTGAATGATGTATTGAAGTGGATGGATGATTTGATTATGATCGGGCCTAATGGGCTACATGAACATGATTGGCCTTAAAGGGCTTTATGGACATGATTGGGCTTAGTGGGCCTTATGGGATTGTAGAAATGCATGCTAGGGTTTTAATGGACTTTAGGCCTAGTTTTGATGAATTCTCAAATTGCATAAGACTTAATTAAATAATCAAACATGTCTGTGGACAAGTCGCTAGGCTAGGGAGTGGCAATGGATGTGTGCATGTCTAGGATTGGATCTAGGAAGAGCTTGGTACTTAAACGGTCCGAGTGACCCACCTCCTCTTCTCTTGAATCCTACTTGGTGCATAGTGTCTGTTCACTTTAGCCGCGAGGACTTATTGATAGGCCAAAGTTCATAACTAAAACATGTACTATTAGAAAATTACGAAATTGCCCCTGTAAAGTAGAATTACAGAAATACCCATGTAGGGTAGAATTACGAAATTGCCCCTATAGGGTAGAATTACGAAAATACCCCTTTAGGGTAGGATGACAAAAATACCCCTAGGTAGTGAAATGACTAAATTACCCCTTGGTGCTTAATGAGTGATAAATATGTATGTTGCATTCATGAAATGTATGTTGCACTTGGGTGGGCTTGATTGTACGGAGGAAGATATATGAGGATCGCATGGTTGCTTGACAACTGTGGATCCACCAGTGGCTTAAAGCTCATTTTATGAATAGCAGCCTTGCTGCAACGTTTGAGTAGTGCCGCTGTTGGTGCTACCTTTGGAGTGTAAGGATGGGTGGGTTGATATTTATATCCCCACAGGAGTGTAGGGTTGGAAGGGAAATGGAGTGCAGGGTTGGATTTGGGATGGGTGCATTGCATTCATGTGAAACTGATGTGATTTCAGTTCAATGTGGGCTAAGGCCAAAGACCACCGATATTGCTAGGGCTTAAGTCCAATGTGATATTTGTATATTGATTTGATTTGATTGCCAAGGGTCATACACACTGAGTTGCGAAACTCACACCCTTGAATTTAATGTTTCAGGTGACCCTCAGTAGACGGCTCGACGTGGGAGAGGACTCAAAGATGGCCACACTGCAAGCTACTTAAAAGTATAAAATAGTTTTCGAATTACTTTATTTTAATTACTTTTTTTCAATGGGTTGTAATAAGGCCTTGTATATCTGATTTGACTTTTCATTTGGGTTTATTATTGCTACAACTATTGGATCATCAAACTTAAATAAATTTTTAAAGTTAATCGTGGTTTTCTAAGTAACTTTAACATGCGAACGTTTTCTTAAAACATGGGCTTTCATTATAACTTAACAAGTTACAAGGATTTTGATTTTCTAAGTCACAAGTTTAAGTTTTACCCAAGCAACTATGCCACTGAACATAATCTTAACTAAATACAGTCGTTTGGAAGCAACCTCTTTGATGTGACATCACTGGATTCGGCCATAACGTCTGGGCCGGGTCTGGGGTGTTACAAATGGTACATTTTTTAGTTGGCTAATATTCTAGTAAAAAAATGATTTATGTTTGATGATTAAGCACTGTATAAGTTAATCTTTAGAGAATCAGTTTTTAAGGTTCATTTGATATACTTATGAGTATATCATGAGTAAAAGAATGAGTAAGTTTGGTTTTTAAGTCGTGTGATTTGACTTATATGGTTTTTAATATGCATACATGCATAAATGTTGAAATGATATGATTAATGTTGATATATGAAATAAGGTAAGTTCGTATATAATACGTATCATTTTAGCAAAGTTTATATTTTATGAAAAGAGTTAAAAGGTGAATGTGAAGTATAAATGATGGCGACGATGATTCAGTGATACGTGGCACTAATTGTGCGATATATATTTATAGCTTCGGCTATTTATTTGGCACTCAGTGTGTGATATATATTTATAGCTTCGGCTATTTATTTGGCACTAAGTGTGCGATATATATTTGGCACTAAGTGTGCAATATATATTTATAGTTTCGGCTATTTATTTGGCACTAAGTGTGCAATATATATTTATAGCTCCGGCTATTTATTTGGCACTAAGTGTGCAATATATTTATAGCTTCGGCTATTTATTTGGCACTAAGTGTGCGATATATTTATAGCTTCGACTATTTATTTGGCACTAAGTGTACGATATATATTTATAGCTTCAGCTATTCATTTGGCACTAAGTGTACGAGTTCATTGAATACTTAAAGATTACTAAATGATTTAGCGTATTGATCAAAAATGTGAAGTGAAAAATGTGATAAATAAATACAAGAAAGTACAGGTACGTACGAAACCTATGTGGTTGATGATATTTGTGTGTGAGTTTGAAGAAATGATATGAAAATGAGTAATAATTCATGAGCAAGAATTAAGTAATAAGATTTATTGATATTGAGTTGAAATAATGTGTTTCCGATGATGTTTAGATGAGTCAGCGGGTAATGATAAGTTATGATCGAATGTAAAATCGAGCTAAAGGGTTCAGGTATATGATAGTTAAATGTTAACATGAAACTAAGGTAAATTAGTTATTTGAAATGTGATATAAATTATGTATAATACAAATGGAAGTATATGTGTATATGAAAATCTATATTCGGCCAAACGGTATATTTATGTGATTATAAAAAGTGAATTATGTGTATATAAATATGAATGTTTTTATATTCGGTCATATGATGATGATATTGTGACCTTGGAAGTAAATGATAGTTTTGATCATGAATATATGGGAAATTTGGTTTAGTTAAAGCTGATACATAGATGTATGTGTTGGATAGGAATTTGAAAGCTTGAAATTATATGTGATTGTGGTAGCATAAATCGGTTTGGTTAAATTGAGCTAATAATGTCATTGATTTCTTTTATTTTCTTATAACTTACTAAGCTATGATAGCTTACCATGTGTGTATGTTTGTCTCTATTTTATAGATTTTGGAAGCTAGTTATTAGCTCGGGGATCGTCAGAGAAGCCTATCACACTATCAACTATTTCGGTACTTTATAAAGCTGAACTTAAACTTATGGCACGTATAGGCCAGCTTATATTTATGATTGATTTTGGGTTTGTATATATATAAGCCATGTGAAAATGGCTTGTTTATTATGTTAAGTTCGGTTCCATGCTTTGATCAAATTATGGATATATTTGGTTTTGATGATTCGATCATGGCATATAAATGATGTGTGCTTGGTATGGTTTATTAATGTTTGAGATTGATTATGTTTAATTATGGGTGAGGTTTATTTTGGTAAAATGCTAAATATATATATATATATATATGGATGGTATGTGTAATAAGCTTGGTAATATTGTATATATATCATGATTAATATTAGGTCATTAGCTACGACTATAAGATACAAGAAATATATGTGTTTCTTTGATGGTTCGAATAAATGTTTTAAGTGTAGTTATAGTAGTTATGATCAGTTATGTACTTAATTAACTAGGTTGGTTTATAATGATACGAAAGTGTATATTATAATTGTTGTTTTAAAAATTGAATAAATGGCCGATTGTACATTTATAAATTGGTTGTATTACATATGTGATATCTTGGCTTGATTCAGGGCTAATGGAATTGGTACTTTTTGAATTAGTTAAGGGGCTAGTAAAATGATTAATGTTAGGTGAATAAGCAAAGTATAAATATGGGTTGTGTTGTAAATGAAATTCAATCCTATGATTTGTTTATTTATGATTTGATTTGTGATGGGTAAGAAAAATATGTTTCATAAATGGTTGGTTAAATTATTAGTCAAACGAGAAGTGCATGATTGGTGTAATTTTATAAATTTGTTTTGTGTAGAATATAATATGGCCAAAAAGGCTTTGTTTTATAATTTGTTTGGGTTAAATTGTGCATGTACGATTTATGAAATGAAATGGTTTATTAGTTCTAATATGTGCACATGTTATTGTATTAAAATGATAAGTTTGATAATTTGCTTATGAAATATGTGGCTAGTTACATGTTCAGTTTATGTTATAAAAATGATTTGAGAAGAGATCATGTTTGCTTTAAGGTTTAAAATTTGAATGGCATAAATGATTTTATATGAGTAATTTATCAAGTATGAAATGTAATGCATGTCTATTTCAAGCTGTGTTTAGTCCGGGGATGCCTCGTAACCCTATTCCAGCGACGGACACGAGTTAGGGGTGTTACATGTGGACGCCCGTAGGAGGGAGTTTTTGAATCTTACTCAGGGGGATCGATCGGCGACCGAGTATGAGGTTGAGTTTCTGAGACTGAGCCACTATGCGCGAGGTATGATGGCATCAGAGTATGAGAGGTGTGTCTGCTTTGACGATGGCCTCAGGGATAATTTGAGGGTTCTAATAGCTCCGCAGAAGGAGCGAGATTTTTTAACATTGGTCGAAAATGCAGAGATCGCTGAGGAGGTTAAGCGCGCTGAGCGCCAAAACCGTGATAGTGAGAGAGGTAGGAACAAGCGGGATTTAGAGCTCTTGAGTTCTGTACAGAGGCCTAAGAAAAAGGCCAGAGTTGATGAGCCGATTAGAGCTGGGCCCCCTGTTGCCCCTGCTGGGATGTTGCCATGTGAGGATTGTGGTAGACACCATCAAGGCGAGTGTTGGAGGAGGATTGGGGCGTATCTGAGGTGTGGATCACTGGATCACCATATTAGGGAGTGTCCGCTGAGGGCCGATCAGATGAAACTTAGGGTATTGGTATTGCACAACTATAGAGGGTAGCACAGTAGCCACTAAGAGGTCGTGGTCAGACTAGGGGTGGTAATAGTATGGGCCGCAGGTAGAGAAGACCGAAAAAATATGTTGGGAAGACTGAGGCGAGGCAACCGGCTCTAGTATATGCTACACACTGCCAAGAGGACAGAGATGCTCCAGACGTCATCACGGATACGTTCCTTATCTATGATTTGCCATACATTGCATTGATAGATGTAGGATCCACTCACTCTAATATAGCATGTACTATGTCTGAAAACTTTGGGATTTTGGTTGAGAGCACTACGAGTGAGGTTACTGTACTAAGCCTGTTGGGGCAGTCCGTTCGAGTTAATAAACTATTTAGAGACGTTCTTATAGTGGTCCAAAGGGTAATCTTTCTGGCTAATTTGATGGAGCTTCCATTTGGGGAGTTCAACCTAATTTTAGGAATAGAATGGTTAGTCAAGCACCGTGTTAGCTTGGACTGTGCGACTAAGAGGGTCATATTGAGAACTGAGGAGGATAACGAGGTAGTCATGATTGGAGAGCGTCGGAATTATCTATCTAATGTGATCTTTGCACTGGTGGCGGAGAAGTTGGTTCGTAAGGGATGTGAGGCATTCTTGGCCTATGTAAGTGTTTCTGATTCTAGGGACTCAACAGTTGGGGACATCAGAATGGTAAAAGATTTTCCTGACATTTTTCCTGAGGAGCGACCGGGTTTACCTCTGAATCGTGAAGTGGAGTTTGGGATTAAGCTTCTTCTTGGTACAACTCTGGTGTCCATCGCACCCTATCAAATGACACCGAAGGAGCTTATGGAGCTTAAGGCTCAAATTCAAGAGTTATTGGATCGTGGGTTCATCCGCCCTAGTGTGTCTCTGTGGGGAGCTCCTGTACTATTTGTAAAGAAGAAGGATAGATCCATGCAAATGTGTATCAACTACCGGTAACTAAATAAGTTAACCATTAAGAAAAAGTACCCACTATCGAGGATAGATGACCTGTTTGACTAGTTTCGAGGAGTTTTAGTATTCTCTAAGATTGACCTCCGATCTGGATATAATCAGTTGAGGGTTAAGGAGGCTGACGTGCGTAAGACGACGTTTAAGACTCGTTATGGTCACTACGAGTTCCTAGTGATGCCATTTGGACTGACTAATGTACTGACATCTTTCATAGATTTTATGAACCGAGTATTTTAGCCTTATTTGGATTGGTTTATGGTAGTGTTCATCGATGACATATCGGTTAACTCGAGGACTAAGGATGAGCATTACAAGCACCTTAGAGTTATTCTTCAAACTCTGAGGGAAAAGTAGCTCTATGCTAAGTTTAGCAAGTGCGAGTTTTGGTTGCGTGAGGTGACACTACTGGGTCATGTGGTTTTGGCTAAAGGGATACAAGTCGATCCTTGAAAGATTGAGGTTGTATAGGAATGGAAACAGCTTAGGAACGTGTCTGAGATCTGTAATTTTTTGGGATTGGTGAGTTATTATCGGCGATTTGTGGCAGGCTTCTCACTGATTGCAACACCCTTAACTAACTTGCTACATAAGGGCGTACTGTTTGATTGGACTGATGCACAGTAAAAGAGCTTTGAGAAGTTCAAGACTGTACTGACTAAGGCTCCTATTTTGATACAGTCAGAACCTGGAAAGGAGTTCACAGTATATAGTGATGTGTCACATGTCGGTTTGGGATGTGTGTTGATGCAGGATGGTAAGGTGGTAGCATATGCATCTCGTTAGCTTAAGACGCATGAGGCAAACTATCTAACACATGATTTGGAGTTTGTTGCCGTGGTATTTGTACTGAAAATCTAGAGGCATTATCTGTATAGTGAGAAGTGTATCATCTACACTGATCACAAGAGCCTCAAGTATCTCCTTACTTAGAAGGAGCTCAATCTTAGGCAGCGTAGATGGATTGAGCTGCTTAAGGACTATGACTGCACCATTGAGTACCATCTTGGCAAGGCCATTATGGTGGCCGATACACTGAGTCGTAGAGCTATGACGGATTTGAAGGCAATGTTTGCTTGCCTAAGCTTATTTGATGATGGTAGCTTATTAGCCGAGCTTCAGGTTAAACCGATATGGATTGAGCAGATTAAGGGTAAGCAATTAGAGGATGAGTCTTTGGATCCTCGGTTCCAACAGATTGAGAATGATGGCACTATAGATTTTGGGTTGAACTCTGAGGGGGTGTTGTGTTTCCGTGGACAAATATGTGTACCCAATGACACTGATTTGAGGCAATCTATACTGAGAGAGGCGCATAGTAGCCCTTATACTATGCATCCTGGCAGAAATAAGATATACTGAGACCTCCTTGAGTTATATTGGTGGTTAGGATTGAAACAAGAGGTTACTAATTTTGTGGAAAGATGTCTGACTTGCCAGCAGGTTAAGGTTAAGTATCAGTTATCTTCGGGTTTACTGCAGCCAGTTAAGATTCCTCTATAGAAATGGGAGCGAGTAACTATAGACTTCATCAATGGGTTGCCCCTAACACCCACTAAGAAGGATTCAGTATGGGTCATCGTGGATCGATTGACCAAGTCCACTCACTTCATACCGGCTCGTATTGATTATTCTCTGCCGAAGCTAGCAAAACTTTATATTTCTAAGATAGTGAAACTGCATGAAGTACCAGTTTCAATCATCTTTGATAGGGATCATCGCTTCACGTATCGATTTTGGAAGAAGTTGTATGAGGCCCTAGGTTCAAGGCTGGACTTCAGTACTACGTTCTATCCTTAGACCGATAGTCAATCTGAGAGGGTGATTCAGCTATTAGAGGATATGTTGAGAAGCTGCGTTATTGATTTCCGAGGCAGTTGGGAGGAGTACTTACCATTAACAGAGTTTGCTTATAATAATAGCTACCAATCTAGCATTCAGATGGCACCTTACGAGGCTCTATATGGTCGTAAGTGTCACACTCCCTTATGTTGGAGTGAGTTGGGTGAACGACGTGTTCTGGGTCCTGAATTGGTTTCGAAGACAGAGGATAAGGTTAAACTGATTTAGGATCGTTTGAAAGCGGCTTCTGACAAGCAAAAATCCTATGCGAATCTGAAGAGACGTGAGATTGAGTATTCTGTGGAGGACTTCTTATTTCTCAAGATCTCGCCATGGAAGAAGGTACTGAGGTTTCGTCACAATGGCAAGTTGAGCCCTAGGTTTATTGGACCTTACCGTATTCTGAAGCGAGTGGGACCGATTGCTTATCAGTTGGAGCTACCTCCGGAGTTAGATCAGACTCATGACATGTTCCACGTCTCTATGTTGAGGGGATATCGCTCTGATCCTACTCACATTGTTCCTGTTGAGGAGATTGAGTTAGGCCAGACTTGACCTTTGAGGAGGAGCCGGTTCAGATTTTGGATCGCGATGTAAAGGTTCTGAGGAGGAAATCTATTCCATTAGTAAAGGTGTTGTGGCAGAATCATAGGACTGAGAGGCCACGTGGGAGCCTAAGGTTGCAATGCGTCAACAGTATCCTTATCTATTCTGGTCAGGTAAATTTTGAGGACGAAATTTTCTTTTAGGAGAGTAGAATTGTAACGCCCCAAATTTTTAATTTTTGTTTCTTTGTATGGGTGATAAAAATATATGTCTGCTTTAATAGATATATGTTCTGGGTGTGTGTGGGAGGTCTCAAGTTCAAGCAATGACTTAGGCAAATTTTGGTATTTTTATAAATAAAGTCTTAACCTTGCCTAAAGGGCTTAAGTTTAATTGTTGGTAAGCAATTAACAGAATGGGCCTGCTGGTCTGGTGGATAAGTGGAGTGTTGGTTATACTGGAGGTCTTGTGTTCGAATCCTCGTGTGAGCGAGGGAGTGATTCTTTTTGCATAGGGCGTGTGGCATGGATGAGTTTGCTGGGAATTGAAATTCTGATAGTAGGGAGTTGGATGGAGAGAATTAAGGGAAGTATCAGGAATTTTAGTTGATATTTACTTTTATTTTTCTGAAACTATAGTTTTTTCTCTTTTCTCTCAACAGCTTGGACGGTAACCCTTTATTTTTTTCTTTCCCTCTTTTGCCAATTTGTTCTCAAACACTGCTACTCTCTTTGCTTTTTATTCGAATTTAACTTCCGGAGATCACTCTCGTTTTTTGTCAATAGTGGTAAGTGATATTGGTGTTTTGTAATCTTGGTTTTTAATTTATTAATTGGGGATATATATACTATTTGGACAGCTGAGAATTGGATGTAAAGGGGCTTATTCTGGTGCCAAATTGTAGGGGGAGGCGTCAGTAGCTTTCAAGGTAAGGGTTTTTCGCTCGAAAGATGAATATCTCATTTCGGGTTTAACTTAGCTCTGTTGTTTAAGTGAATAATTAAGTGAAATATTTGTCAATGATAGGTACTAGAGAGCTCGGGAGTGATTAGGCGTTAAAAATGATACAAGTGTGTACCCAAAACGTAAAAAATAGGGTTTGGCAAAAAGCTAAAAAACCTCACTGTCGACGCCACACGGGCATGTGGTTGCCCATGTGGTAGGCCGTGTACCCTGACACAAGCGTGTGTTTGACGAAGGCCAGGCCGTGCGCAAGACACGACTGTGTAAGAGACACGGGCTAGACTCTTTTGGGCTGTGTGGGTCACACGGGCGTGTGGGTCTACACAGGTAGTCCACACGGGGGCTTGGGATTTTGGGTCAGGCCGTGTGATCCACACAGCCAAGGCCAATTTGGGTCGTGTGGGGCACACGGGCTTGTCGGCCCACACGGGTAGGCTACATAGACGTGTGAGCCCATTTTTATTGAAATGATTGTTAAGGTTGCACGGGTCGCCCAAGTCGACTATGAACCTTCTATAAGGTCAATAAGCACTACTTAGACCTTTATTTGTGTGAAATTGGTCATGTGAATTATGTACTAAGCATGTTATATATAAGCATGTATACTAAACTGTATGTGTATCTGATAAACCTGTGATAGCATGACATCTCATTGTATGTTGCATTGCATTGGGTTGGGTTGGCAATATTTGGAGGAAGTGTACTGAAAGGCTCTTAGGCCTAATATCTAGCAGTTCAGCTGCAAATTACTGTTATGTGTCACATTTGATACTACTTGGAGTGTAGGGATGGGTGGGTGATTTAATACCTACATGGAGTGCAGGGTTGGACGGAGATGGTGTGTAGAGGCTGGTTGGGTAGGACTTTGCCACTGAATATTGTATGACTGATACTGACACTGATACTATGATGGGCTAAGGCCCTACTGCATATTTGATATTGTACTGAGATGGGCTAAGGCCCAAACTAATACTGATACTGTAAAGGGCTTAGGCCCAAGACTGTTTGACATTGCACTGTGATTACTGTTGATTGTTTTCTGTGGGATTACACACTGAGTTTACGAAAACTCACCCCCTCTTTTTTAATGTACACAGGTAATCTTCGGACTTAGACAGATCGATGCAACGGAGGACTCAATGGTGAATACGATTTTGGATTTTTCATTTATGATTATTGGTTTTATTTTTATTTTTATTGGTTAAGCTTTTGGGTTGTAAATTGGGCTTACGGACACTTGTTTTGGTTTGGTTTTTAATTTTCTTTACTTTAAGGATTTATTACTACCAAGTTGCAGAACTTGGGTTTCAAAATAACAAATGATTTCTCTAAAACACACAAGTACTTAAATTGTTTTTAAAGTTTCCGCAATGAACTTCGTCTCAAAATTTCAATTAATTAAATAAGAGATTAAGGAAAAAATAAGACGGAAATGGTTTTATCTCAACAACATAGTTTTTAAACACCCTATCATGTGACATCGCCAGATACGGCCATAACGTCTAGGGCGGGTTTGGGGTGTTACAAAGGGATTAAATTGTAAAAATTGTAAAAGTTTGGGGTAATTGTACAAATTTGAAAAAAAAGGTATTAATTGTAAAATGGATTGAAAATGAAATATATGCTAATAAATGAGTAATTTTATATTTTAGGTCAAGATCCTGTAGATACTCGTGGAAAATGAAAAATAGCAGAATAATTCCTAAACTTCTGCAATTACTGCAATTCAGTTCAGGTAAGTTCGCACGATTAAAATTTAACATTTATAATAATTGGTGATTAATATTATGTAGATATTTTATTGTTGGAAATGAATTATTGTTTGAATTATAATATCGAATTAGATATTCAGTTTGAATTGAATGCGGGATTTGAGTACATTCGTGATTTGGTATATAACGGAAGTTTGGAGTGGAGATGGTATTGAAGGAAGATATCGGCATTTTACCCAAGTAAACTGAGGTTCAACATTTGTTGTGAACTCTCGCGTTTTACTTTCTGTTTGGTGTGATTCGGGTGGATTAGCTTTTACGAGCTTCTATTTAGCTTTCGAGCTTCTATTGGCGTATTCGGGAGGAGCACTCTTATGAGCTTCTGTTGACGATGTACTCTCACCCATAAGTCATTCTTCGAATGGAAAACCTCGGTAAGGTGATTTATTTAATGGATTTGAAAGACATGTTATTTATTTTTGTATTGATTTGAATATGGATGTATTTATCAATTGAAGTTGTGAATGAAATGGAGTTCTCTTGGATGATTTTTATTATTTGATTTATTATAGTTAGTTCAGTAAGATTTTTGTTTAACTTGTCGAACTTACTAATCTTCATTAAGCTTACTTGTGTTGTTTAATGTCATTGTAGATTTTCGAAAGGTTAAACGATCAGATTGGCACTCAAGTCACACTATCCAGTTTATCTCGATAGTTTTTGAAACATTTAATTCAAATTATATGGCATGTATAGGCTTTTGTGCGGTTTTGGTCAAAGTTTGGCTTATGTAACTATTATGAATGATATTTTGTATATAAAACCAACTTACATATTGGTATGAGAATGAGGTATAATTGTGATGCTAGTATGTGTGATATATATATATTTGAATTGTAGTGATTGCGGTAACTTTGTTAGGTATATTGATTGGGTATTGTTTGAAAGAGTTGATGAATTGAATTGATGTTTATTTTGTTGTGAAAATGCTATATACTTGTGATACCATTGAGGGTACATTGGTTAGACATTATTTAGGTTGGCTTGACGTGTTTATGGCTTGATTATTGTCATTTTGGATTGGTATTTTAATTGGTATTTGAGTTTCTTAATGTTTAAGAAATCTTAAAATGGTAAACTTGTGTTTCAAGGTTCATTTTGAGGCCACACGACTTGAGACACGGACATGTGTCTCAGCTGTGTGTGGCACATGGCCATGCGGCACGGCCTGTGTTCCCTGTAAGTTCAATGCATACAAGTCAGGCTGTTACACACCCTGGCACACGAGCGTATGAGGTCATTTCGAATGGTACACGGCTTGGCAAACAGGCCTGTGGCTTGGCCGTGTGACCCAAGTTAGTGAGTTACACGGGCATGAACACGGGCCGGGACACAGTCGTGTGTCCCTATTTCGAATATCCACATGACCTGAAAAACAGGCATGTGTCTCAGCCGTATGACCCCTGCAGTTCAAATTTTTTAACTTTTTTTAAAAATTTTCAAATATTTCTAATTTAGTCCCGGATTGTTTTCAAAGTATTTTTAGGGTGTATTTGAGTGAAATTTGATTATGTTTGTATTAATATATGATTTGAATGGTTTAATATTTCGTTTGTCTGGTAATGCTCCGTAACCCTGTTCCGGCGACAGATACAAGTTAGAGGTGTTACAGATATCATATGATGTTGTCATGAGAGGGAGTAAATAGGTGTTGTACTATTTTTCCCTTAATTGAGGTTGTGTCATTGGATTTTCTTGGTAAGGTTTTTAACAAGGCAGCATGTTATATATGCATATCATAGATTTGTGTACTCTTTTCCTCCACTAGGAATTTTTTTCCCACAGGTTTTTATCTTAGTAAAATTTCAATGAGGCACATTATCTACCAGTGGATATCCAAGAGAGAGTTAATGAATATTTTATTATTAAGAGGATGTCCATTAAAATCAAGATAAATTTGATATACTTAGGACTCTAATAGTCATTAGAAGTAGTTTTATTTTATTTATATTATTATCTCTACAAATATAGACTTTGAAAAAGTATTATAAAACTCCCATATTAATCAATAAATTTTTTTTTTTCTTTTGCTCCGCATTTTTCTTTGTTGTTGATTCTCTAGTCTCTTTATTTCTCTTCGGTTCATAAAAAATTTTTAATCCGAAAATCTTATTTACACATTAAATGAGGTTTACAAATCATTAAGAGTACAAAATCGAATATTCTCACAAGTTCCATACATACAATTGCCAACTTTTTCCTTCTGTGTCAAACTTAGGGAAGACAATGGTAATTGTTGAGAATCAGGATCTAATGCTTCCCAAGAAAGACTCTTAACATTGTATCAATAGGATGGTGAAGAACACCCCCTTAATTTGTTAGTCGAAGCTTGTGCAACTTCTTGTTTGTTTCTTCGTCTAATTTGCAATATGGCATGTACATGAGATTCTTCATTGGAACCTGACAAACTATAGAACAATAAATATGGCCTATTCGAAAAGCACCATAAATATAATAGAAGAATGTCATTCCAAGCATTCGTGATGGATCCTAGGATGATGCAGCGGGTGTTAAATTTGTTGGAACTCATCTCATCAGAGACACACAAAATAAGACAAATGGGTGTCTTCTCTTTGTACTGAGAATTACTATAACAAAGCTCCTTACGCTTTGTTCTCTATATTGAAAAGGTCCGCCAAGAAATTGCTATAAAATATTTCAATGGCACCTACTCTGTTCCAAACTTTTTTCACACCTAGGGCAGACAAAAATAAGCAATGTTTACTTTCTCTTGTCCAGTCTCCTTTTCCATCACTTGTTCCAGTTCGAATGGTAATATTCAAAACCATGGAGATTACAGAGTGAATATCAACGTTAATGGGAGTAGTTGTACAAGGAGGCCCATCAAGCATCGTACATTATTGAATGAAGTTGGTGTAAAAGAAGGTTCCACTTCACTCAGTGCTATCCAATTCCTCGAAAACGGGCACATAAGCGAAGAGAAGATTCGGCAGAGAATTCCGAGGCAGAAGCAGCTGGTTGATCCATACCGTCAAGGCCTCATCACTGAAAGGGGAGTTGGGTATAGACAGACGGTAGCCGTCCGCTCTTACGAAGTTGGCCCTGATAAAACTGCTACATTGGAAAGCCTCCTCAACCTTTTCCAGGTGATTAATTAAACTAATTGTATGCATATATATATATATATATGCTTCTTTGCTCTTTCAACCAAAGTCCTTTCAATCACATTGTAAGGCTTGGGAATTAATTAATTTTAATATTCAGAAATACATACTACTGTTATGTAGGAAACAGCATTAAATCATGTGTGGATGTCTGGACTTCTAAGCAATGGATTTGGGGCCACACATGGAATGATGAGGAACAATCTCATTTGGGTGGTCTCCAGAATGCACGTCCAAGTCCATCAGTATCCTATATGGTCAGCCTTTTCATCATAAAATAATGTCTCGTACTAAAAGCGTTTCTGATGATAATAAAATAATAATTAATCTCAATTAAATTATACCCCATCTAGCTCTTCCTGCCCTGGCCTACATTTTACAGACTAGAGTACTTACATAAGCACTACAATTGTACTTGGCTCAGGGGAGAGGTAATCGAAATTGACACGTGGGTTGGAGCATCAGGGAAGAATGGGATGAGGCGAGACTGGGTAATCAGGAGTCAAGCCACCGGCAGCACTTACGCACGTGCCACTAGGTATTATACTTGTATGTTTGCAGCCAAAGTTACCATCCCTTCCTTAATTTGTGTGTTTATAAATAAAACATGCACGCACGCATGATGAAACAGCACTTGGGTAATGATGAACGAGCAAACACGGCGACTCTCAAAGATGCCGGATGAAGTGAGAGATGAAATTTCTCCTTGGTTTATACAGAAACAAGCAATCAACGAAGCTGTTCCCGACAAAATTGTCAAGTTGGATGATAAAGCAAAACATGTGAACTCTAACTTGAAGGTACAATTTACAATTATGCTTCAACAGGTGAGCAGAGAGAGACTAACTCTATATTCATCATGTTGTAGCCAAAGAGGAGTGATTTGGACATGAACCAGCATGTAAATAATGTGAAATATGTAAGATGGATGCTGGAGGTAAAAGACAGCCTATCTTATATTAACTGTAGTTACCTTAAATCAACTAGTTGATATTCATAACTGTATATATTGGTGCAGACAATCCCTGACAAGTTTTTGGAGTGTCATCAGCTATCTAGTATTATACTAGAATATAGAAGGGAATGTGGGAGTTCAGATGTAGTTCAATCACTCTGCCAACCAGATGAAGATGAAAGCTTCGCAAATGGAGTGCAACAGAATCTGCTTACAAATAAGGTGTTGGTGGGAGGAAATGGACGCCTGGGCTCCCTGGACATCAACACATTGACGTACGGATATACACATCTCCTCCAAACCACAGGGGAGACTCAAAATGAAGAGATCGTAAGAGGACGGACCGGGTGGAATAGAAAGATTTGTACGGGTCTTTAACACTAGTGGATCCTCTTACAATTATAATAATAATAATAATAGTATTTATTAATTAAAGATACCAGGAGGGAAATAATTAATCAAGCAAAGGGCATCAGGCTTAATTTGGTCAATATCCCAGATGTGAGACCATCTTGAGGAGCCAAGCAATGGTATTCAGTCAGGGAAAACTAAGTGGAAACAAGAGTGAACAAAGTTGTGGAATTATGTAGAAAGAGCTCCTTAATTAGAACTCAAAGCCACACCGTCCTTCAAGTCTGCCCACTCTGTTTTCTTATTTTTACTTTTATTTTATTAATTGTATAAAAATTATAAATTATTTTTAAAAGTGGCAGGGAGCCACACAGTAAAATGGTTTTACAAATTTGGAAAAATAATGAAGAGGGTATTATTTAGTCTGAAACATTTTATGAAGTGGGAGAAGTTGGGAAATTTTGGGCACTTTGACATCGGTAAAACTGTGACTTTTCTCGGTCACACTAGTTGACCATCCAGGGTTACATGAAAGAATAAAATAGCATGGAACTAGCACTTGAATCTGTGATTTACTGCCTATTGACTAAGACTAAGAATAAGCATTTACAATACAATTTATCAAGTGATTGATACACGGTATTTACAAACCTCAATACAATACCGATAGTAGTAAATAACAACCAAAGAATAGTGTAATAGTATTACTGCATTTCCCAAAACTATCTTCTCTTTTTGCCAAAATTGCGCTGCAGTTTCCATGACCAAATCAGAATGAATGAAACCAGTGTCACTCCAATGGACAACCAGAATATTACCAACCATTGTGGCATCGCCTTTGGATATAAACCTGATGAGATTTCGGACATACCATAAAAAGTTAGGAACAATTAACATAATCCAAAGACTATCTATGTATGGGATTCGGACATACCATGTCCAAACTTGATGCCAATGAGAAGCTCAACAATGCAAATTGCAAGGGAAAGCCAACAAAATGCTCCAACTTTTTTCACAGGTTTCCTGGAAGGAAGGAAAAAGAAAAAACGGACCAAGTGTTCAAGTGAGACAAGAAATTTCTGCATTGGGGTTATCAAACATTTTTCTGGCACAATATATATTTGCATCCAAAACAAACGGAGGGAAAGGGAGAGTACCGGTCTTGGAGGTACGAGTTGTACTCACGAATTGTTGGTATTGCTATTAGCCACCACAAGATCAACCTATACACAATTACAGGGTTTCTAGGAGGAATCCACAGACAGAACTTCAGAAAGAATGTATTAAGTTCTACTGTCAAAAACACAATGCAAAGGCTCAGAACTTGAACGAAACGCATTGGACCAAGCAGCGGATGCCATTCATCTTTGTCCCACTGTGCTGGTGTAAATTGTCCTAAAGTTCGTTTAACCTGACAACAACAAACAGCAATGACCATTGCATTACTTGGAAAATTTTGAACTATATTTGCCCTACAAAAGATTCAAAAATTCTAACAAGGCGGCATTTAAAAGGTTAACCCAAGCCAAGTGAAAAATATGAGAAACAGGAGGTTGAAAATATATATAAAATAATTTCCACAGTTATTATTGCAATTTAAACATTTATAAAAAAGGTAATTACACAGCAAGGAACATACTTTGCCAATAATGTTAGGCTGGCGACTTATACCAACCCACTCATAAGTTTTCCCATCAAAGTACCTAACAGTATGCATTCCAGCCCATATACCTACAAGCAAATCAAATATGTTGACAAGATAGGCTGAAAAATCATTAACTCATTAATTCCACACCAGCAACTAATAAAACAAAAAGCAGAGCAGAGCAGAGCAGACTTAGCCCTTGAGATCACAATAATACAGTGAAGTAGACAACTACTATCATATTAAGGTCTACAAAAGAGTTCCCAACCCCACATTTATACTACTATTGTATTCAAGGAGTAACAGTTTTGTGTTTTATGTAACACAAACTTGGCTATTAAAATTACATAAAAATCTAACTAAGAAAAAAGTAACATAATTAAAATAAGAGTTATACGCCTCACCAAAAGTAATAATACTAGTTATTCAATCATTTTGCCTTCCTAAGGTACTATGAATGGGATCCGATTTAAGTTCTTTTTTAATCACGTGTCCTCTTGTTCAGTTAAAACTACCTTTTTACCATGAAAAAAAATACTGCCTTTCCTCTTTCACCGATGTGGTGCATCAGTTCTACTATTCTAGTAATGGATAAAGTGTTAATACATTGCAACCTTGTGAACCAGTTTATGAATTTGTCATAGAAGCATCAAGAAATGCATGAAAAATCAGCAGAACCAGAAATACCAAATAGTGTGGCAGCAAAATTTTCATCATACAACCAAAACCAAATAATGACCAAAATGATGGGGGCTGGGAACCCCAGAACTAGTCTGAATTGGAGGAAATTTCCTACTTTAAAATATCAAAGCAGAAAATATGATTCCTAACTAGAAATTATTTTATTTTATCAAATCAAGAACAAACTTTCTAACAAACATTCGAATAGATATAAAATGGAACTAAAATAGAGAATTCCCAAACCAGGTCAACCAGCTTATATATATTATTCAGTTGCTTGAGCGCACTTCTATGATTTAAAAGCAGACAGTCCTGTAAGCTACAGCCTACAGCACAAAGATTAACAAAAGAACAAAAAAATATAAAGGGGAACAGATATAGCAATGCAGGATCTTACCAAACCAATTACATGTCAAAATATCAAGAATAATGCTGTCCCACCAGCACTCATTAAAGTTGGGTAGCATGTGTCGGAAGGTAAACTGTATATGCCATCATAGTAGTTAGTTTATCGATGCAAAACAGACAGCAAGGACGTGCAAGGAGAAATGAGAGAAGAAAAGCAAAAACAATGTGTGTCCATTCAAAAAACTAACCTCCATCAACTCAAATCCAATTGAGAGGACCCAAAGAAGTGGCTGATTGCGGATTAAAATGGCCTTGCCCCACCAACCAAAGATGTGGGCTACTACAAATTCATCAAATAGTGTTTCCTAGAAATTTTTTTTTATGCATAACAAAAGTTAGAAGTTCGAAATAATATATATTCACATAATTTACATCAAGAAACATATAGTAGGCTCAATCATACAACTAAAATAAAAAAAACTAAAGGAAAATAGGTAAAAGAAGTAGAATATAATACAAAAGCCAAGTGGAGCAAGAAGATCCATACATAAACATTCTTAAACCTGCTTGTGGGGTTTTCAGGAATATATATGCGACAATCAGCACCATAGGATCTTTCTGGAAGCTCTGCATGAAGATGCAAACAATAATCAAGAAACTTCAATATATATTAATAATAGCAGAACAAGCATGAAACTAGAAGACTTTGAGTCAAAAGCAGTACCAACACCAAGGTCAGGATGGAGAAACTTCATAAACTGCCTAGCATCATCACGCTTCTGGAAAACAGAGTCGAGAGTAACTATCACCAATTATATATTCAACTATGTATGGCAGTTTGTGTGTTGTATGTGAGTGTTTATTTAACTGATGACATGTTGGCACTTAACAATATCAAAAGACAAAAGCTTTAAACTGTGACGTGGGTGTTAGGGTGGCAGTACTCTAACAATCATGAGTCATAAGATTTAAAAGAGTCCAGGTGCAGTACAGCCAAGACCACATAAAAAAGCTACTATAGATGAATATAAATATGCACCTATTTCCTCAAAAAAGATGCACATACAATATAAATGAATAAGCATTGCAATGGACAAACAGTATAGATAAAGTTGGAAATCTGAACGTAAGGAAACTAACCTGAAAAAGCAAAAATGTGAGTGCAACAAGGTAAACAACAGCCATCCCATGAACTAAACGCCAAATTGCAGGATGTGGCCGAATAAGGACCCTACAAAGAGGTTAAAATCATGATTTTTAGTCTTCTAGAGAAATAAAACTGGCAGTCCTCTAACCATACTAAAAAGAAACTCTGAAGATTAAAACAGAGATTCACACACAAAACCAAAATAAATAAATAAAACTAAAATAGAAGGAACACAGATTAAACTTTATAAGTATCCAAAAACAAAATTCATAGATGTCTTTCACCATCTTCTCCAGCCAGCATAATCATAAAATGTTGATAAACATAACTGAGGCTTTTATGGTCCAACTAGACAGGAAAATATAATATTGGACTGAAAGCCAAGATAATGAGATGACTCCTTTGATACTTAACTTCATCTCCATGTTACTTCATACAAAGCGATGAGCCTATCCAATTTCACAGGCATTTGGACTCCCAAATTTTTAAAAGTGATTTCTACAGAGACCAAGGTGACTTACTGGAGAAAAATAATCTATTCATACCACTAGATAACAAGAATGCACAAGGAAATCTTTAGAGAGAAAAAAAAAAATGAGAATCCATCGAAAAACAGTTAAACATAACAAGTTTTACAGAAGAAATGAAACTATTAACTTACGTAGAAGGAGCCTGCAACAAGCAATAAGCTAGAAAAACTGCAATCATTGCCCATACACCCCTACAGAAACAATCACGTGAACAAAAACTCAAAATGTGTTAGCAAGTAAAAAGATGACAGTAAAATGCCATCAGAAATAAGGTGGAACCTTTTTACAGATGTTACAAGATCGCCAGACTCACTGCTCTCAGGATCAAGGGCTCCACTTGCCCAACTGGAAGATATATGCAGACAATAAATAAATAGTAATATAAGAATTGAAAGAATTTTGAACTAAAGAAAAAAAAATGAGGTTCATTCTTTTAAATAAAACAAATTAATTTTTTCATATTCTTTATGGTTTTCAGCCATGTATCATAAGAAAAAGAACTAAAAAATAGGGTGCAACTTAAGGACATGGTACAAGTTCCACCTGGAAAAAACATTTATAGAATACTATCATAAGAAATTACATTCATATTAAATGAAAGTAAAATGTATAATTTCAGGGTGCTACATTTAGCCAAATAGATAATACAAAGAATGTTTGCCTTACAGTTTAGATACTTTACTAGACAAAATGGAAATAGAAAACAGAAACCACTATATTTGCATAATATTTGTTCAATAATATAGATGCAAAACAAGTATGTAGGTTACCATGAGATTTAAATTATTAAAATAACTTCCAACACTATAGCATCATTGTAACCAACAGTGTCCTTTTGAGAAGACAGACCCCATCCCTCACTCAAAACCTTAATTCACTGGACATGTTGGTGACACTATAAAAGCTTCAGGAATATGTAGGGATGAAGACCAGGAGAAAAACTAATTGGAACTAAGAAATAACCTTTGCTTGGCAAACCTTTTACAGATCATACGTACATGCAACAGAAACAAGTTCCACAATTAGGACCCACAGACAACCCTACGGTTGAAGATAACCAAAAAAGATTGACAGTCATTTGCAACAAAAACATGAGCATAATTGCAAAGAGAAATATGGAAGTTCTCGGACAGAAAGAAGATGCAAGGAAAGATAAATGACTAACAACATAAATATGTATGCTAACCTAACAAGGGGGGAAATGCACAATTTTATGGTTGAATTGAAGGGGGGAAATGCACAATTTTATGGTTGAATTGAAGCTAAGAGGAAGTAAATATTAAACAGTGTACTCACATAAGAAAGCATGCACCAACGAATAATAATGAAATAGTGCGAGGTTTATAAGCCCATGCAGTCCATGGATCCAGTTCATCGATGGAATATGATAAACCAGTATCCCCATTTTCTCGGACAAGATGTTCCCTTCGCCTCACCCTCCTATGACCATTAGATTCCATACGGTCTCAGTGTTTCAAAAAGACACTACAGTGCAACAATAGAAGTAAGATTCAGGGAATTGAGCTAGAGAAATTTAAAAAATGACTATATTACAAATAACAGTAAGAGAAAATCTAATCCAAAGAAGTTACACATGCAAAAAGAGCAGTACCACAGACAATACTAAAGAAAGAGTGTTGACAGCATATATAAATATGAATATAATAAATTCATTCGCCATATCTATCATTAACCAACTTTATGAGAAATAAGAGTGCAAACTAGACTATGCATTAAAATATCTTCAAAAAAATAACCTTTAAAAAAAGAGATGGTGAACTCTTATCATCAGAGATATATATATCACCAAAAGACACTTTTATTTCTATTTTTGTATGGTTAAGAGAAAAAAGAAACCGAAAAAAAACTTTGGGAAGGATTTTCATTAGGTCTGATACCAAGATATAATTCAACATTCAGCAAGTATCATCAAGGACATATGTCTCTCTCTCTCTTTAGAAACTTGTAGTGGGTGTCTCCCAAAAGTAGATATCAAGCTATTTCTTAATGAGCAATGTTTCTCAAAAATACAAAAAGGTAGTTGCCTCCCATTAACTCATGCAGTTTCAAGGGGAGACTATACAGCTACAACGTAAGTTCCATGTTAACCAAAACACTTACACTAATTTCATAGGTGAAGACACATATAGATCTCTCTTCATACAAATGAAAATTTTGGTAACATTTTTGAGATAGCGCAACCAGCTTTTTTGTCATAACTGCAGGGGAAGATTTGGTCACTACAAAAGCTACAAGCATTCTAATGGAGACATTGAATTTCCAGAATGACCAAAGACAACCCACATGTTTGGGCAGGAATGCGTAAAATGCAAAACCAATTAAGCAAAACAAATTGTACACTGGTGTAAGGAAAGATGTCAAAAACAATCTTATTAAGGATGAAAGCAAACCAGTAAACCATCTCTAAAGCTATGGTCCCTACAGCTTGGCCAAGGATTGAAACTCATATGCAACACCAGTTCATATGATGTGACAATCCACTTTCCTACAAAAAAAAGGTGCTATTCTACATTGCAATCTATCTACCACATAATAATTATCAAAATAGTTGCTTTATTAGCCTTACAGTATTCAAAGCTGATGGTCATTTTAATCATCAAAAAGCAAAAAAAAAAAAAAAAAATCACAAATTCTTTAAGGTGCCTCTAAAAAACTTGGTTTGAGAAGAGAATTTACCAAGGAGCATTAAATACTCCTCACATGGAACTAAAATTGAAACATTTCTGTATCATTAAACCATACGTTCGTAACCCACAAGAGAGATTTCAACCTTAACAAAATCTCTTTAAAAAAGAACAGTTTGTAACTAGGCATTTATGTCTCAGAAAACTTAGAACGCAAACAATGATGAACCCATAACTAAGCAAACAGCTTCACATCACAAATTCTTACACTTTAGAAAGCAAAAGTAAATACCATTCATAAGAACTCTACTAAAGCATTAATATATTGAAATCTAAGCAGACTATAAATAAAAGGCCAAATGGAATAGCACCCAGTAAGGATTCGATATGCACTGCAGAAAAAAAAGAAGAAAAGCCAATTCCATTCTGATAATGGGAAGAGAATAATAATTACTCACTTTCAATATAAAGAATCAACAAACTCGTAAGTCGGGAAACATAGAAAACAGAAATGCTTGGGAACAAGAGTAAAACTTGAGTCACATGCAACTCATAATTAAACTTACAAACCAATTCAAATATAAATAAATAAGCCATTGATCAACAATAGTTGCTTGACCTTTTTTTTATTTTTCTAATAAATTAAATAGAGCTACTGTAGGGTTTAACACAAATAAATAACAGTTTCAAACTCATGATGTAAGACTGGAAGTTGTAAAAGGGAAAAAAAAAAAAAAAAGAAGATTAGTATAGTTGAAGAATAAAAAGTAACGGATCCTTTATTATTAAGCTAAGCAAGCAAATAAACTGTACATAAATAAAATTAAACCGTAACTGAATTGGTTTAAAAAAAAAAACAAATCTCAAAAAGTTCTATTGCATGTAATCAAAACAGCATTAAAAAGATAAAATATTATCTTCAAAGGGAATTAAAAAAAAAGGAAACAATAGAAAGCAGTTAATGAAAACAATTATTCAGAGAAAATTAGTGAAATGGGAGAAAGAGAGATAATAAGGAAATGGAAAAAAACAGGAAAAAGCGAATAGAGAAAGAGCGGCATTGATTGAGATTAAGAAATAGAATGGAATACGCAGAGCAGGAGGTTGGGTTAGAAAGAGAGAGTGACGTAAGAAGGAAAAGGGTCTAACCGTAGGATGGAAGATCGGCAGCGGTCCGATCCCTTGGAGTTTGCGCGTGTGAAGGCAAAGGCAAAGAGGAAGATGGAAAAGAGTGAAAAACGAAGCGAGGATCCAACCACTCAATCTATATATATATATATGGAATTGATAAAAGAAAGAAAGAAATGGAACAGTATGTGTTTGTTATTCATTGAAATTTGATACAAACACAATATGATGCTATATATACCATATAGATATTATTAATTAAGAGGGAAGGAAAGTTTTTATTTATTTATTTTATTCCAGGTTTTTCAGTAAGAAATATGAATTAAATAAGAGAGAGAGAGGGTACTTCTTTTTTTGGTGGTCAAAGATAGATTTTAAGATGTTTTATTGTACTCATCTGAGAGAAAGAAAGATCCATATTTACTTATTTTTATTTATTGTTTTTCATGTTTAATTTACATATTCCCTAAACTACCCCTTTCACTCTTTTACCCTTCACTTTCACACCCTAGTGACTGGCTGGGTGGAATCGAATTCAGGTTTTAATCTTTTCCTCCTTTATGCTCTTTTTCCTTGTTTTTCTTTTCTGAGATTTCTTTTTTTTACTCTTTTTCTTTATTTTTTTAATAATATTGAGTCTTAACTCGATTAGTATGAGCATTGTTGCCAATATAAGAAAATTTAAGTTCAAATATGTCCTCCTATTTATGAATAATTTTATTTCTTATATAAAAAATATATATAATCATAACTTGATAATAATATTATTAAAAAAACACTAATTACAATAAATATAATAAAAATCAATTTATATTAATATAATCTCTTTTTAATTTCAAAATTGAGAATCTGAAGATAATTAATTATAATATTAATATTTTCTGTCAAATATACATAATTTGATTGGTATAATAATAATTTTAGCTCTTAATATTTATTTATTTTATCAATTTTGGTAATACTTTTACATTGCTAACTTTTGACAAAATTATTAAAAATCCATTAAGAAAAATACAACTATGCAAGTCTAGAGTATTTGGTTTCGGTAGTAAGTAAATGAGAGCTTGAAGTAGGGATAGTAAAGGAATGGGGTGTAAGCGAATGTTGTTAAATTTACGATCACTTCACAGTTGACACGCTCTACTCTACAATTTGTCCCACTCCATTACGGATGTATAATTTTGAAAACTATACGTCTATCCTGCCCCACCCCACTTTGCTCTAATTTAATTTTTGCTACTTATCTTAAATATTTTCAATCTTTTTAAAGTCAAATAAATATTTAAACATAATTCTTCGAAAAAATATTTAAATATAAATATATGGATTTTTTTCTATATTATGTTGTTACATTTTTACCCTTTTAATAGTTTGTAACACCCCAAACCTGGCTTAACCGTTATGGCCTTTGAAAAACTAAAATCTAGCTTAGAAATTGTGTGATCTGAAAACTTAATTTAGCTAAGCTCATATGAGTTTCAAGAAATTCTCAAGCTTGAAAACACCAATTTCACAGCATGATCTCATAAAAATTTTCTTATAAAAACAATGGAAATTTTTAAAAATTGCAGTCTCACTTTAGTAATCACGTGACTTGAAAATGTTAATTTTTGGCAAAACTCATACATTGCTATTTAGAAAAACTCATGCGCAAAGCTTACTCATTTTACAGAAAAGCACTTAGTTTGATACTTAATTTTGCAGCAGATATTTTCAAAAAAATTTTAGTTTTGAAAACCAAATTCCAATTTGTCAAATTCATATGGTTTTGCAGTTTTACGTTTAAGATCACCCAAGAACCGAAAAACAGATCAAAAACCCAAAAACAAAACCAAATTCAAAAAGTTGGTACAAAAATTCATAAGTCCATAAAGCTTAATTAAAATAATTCGAACCATCTTATATGGAAAACCAATCCGAGCTCCCGCACGCCGTCCGATTCTAAACTTACTGGTTACCTGAGAAGATAACAAACAAAGAGTGAGCTTTACAAGCTCAGTGTGTAACACAACCCAAGCAACAAATCAGATATACATAAATAACAGATACGCTTTCAGATCTAGATTCAGACATATTATCATATATAGAATCAGATGTATTTTTCGAGTTCAGATATAGATGCATATTCCAATTCAGATACAAATGCAAACATAGATTCAGATATAGATGCAGTCATAAATCCTACCCCCATCTACTACACACCAACTTTATAACACCCCCTCACCTTAAACCGTCACCGAAATAGGGTTACGAGGCATTACCGAACATATCGAACAATTTACAAATAATTCTTAAATCAATAACAAACATATTATATTATAATCATAAATTCATATAAAATTTTGCTAATTAATTTTTATTTATTTATTTAAAAAAATCAATATAACCCCTTTATAAATATTTAACCTTCCCTGCAATTTCAAATTGCAACCAATTCAAAACCAATAATACAATCCATACAATTTCATATTCAAATACACCTAAACATATCTTATACATCAACTTAGTAATTTACTAAATAAATATTCACATATATTGTTTAAATTCATAAGCTTCGTTCATTCTATTTCAACTTGTTACCAAATATACCAAATATGTTATGACAATTCTATTTTCATTTCATTAAACCAAGTACCAAAATATCATTTTAATATCATTTCCAACCAAAAGCATAAGACATTTTCAAGTGACTAATATAACACTTAAGTACATGCCACTTTACCAAAAAAAAAGATTACATCACCAAATTTTGTGCTGGAGTCAAGATCACCTTGGATGCTGAACCAGGACTCTGAACACCTATTAACTTGCGCATGAAAACAACCGTACACTGAATATATATATACTTAGTGGTATTACCATAATTCAAATTGTAAACAAAATAATCATATCATTAAATCATATAACTTTAATTTTTACTAAACCAATTCAAACATAAGTTTGCCATTCTTAATATATTCTTACAATTCAATTTAGCCATTCAACAATTGAAATCCTACACATTCATATTGAGCCATTATCCATCTCATGAACCATTGGTTCATGCTTTCCATTCTCATACTCACATTCAAATTACATTTTTCAATTCATGTTCCATTTTCACATTTCTTTCAATGGCTCAATCATTTCATTTATTCAATTTAACCTTTCCTTTAACTACCCCTATTAATAGACTCGGACTTTGGCGGATACACGGATCCAACCAAACACACCAGTTTGGCATCCAGTGTCTCATCGGATAGTTTGAAGCAAAGTTGACACCCAGTGTCTCATCGGCAGAGCCGAAGTAAAGTGGTACCCAGTATCTCATTGAATCTATCCGAAGTAAAATAGTGACACCCAGTGTCTCATCGACTCGTGGTCGAAGTATCCTTGAACTCTTCCAATCCTATGGCATGCCAACTATATCCGACTCAGCCCCACTAGTTAATAGGGTTTTCCATATAAATTTTCAATTTCAATTCCATATTTCATATTAATTTTCAATTCAATCTCAATTCAATTCAAACTTACTTTTTCATTTCCAATCAATATGCAATTCGATTTCTCATATATATATATATATATATATATATATTCATCATTCAATCAATTTCTTACTCAATTTAATAATAATACTTACCTTATAATTTACTTACCAAATATATAATTTAAGTAAAACATTTAATAATAAATAATTTGAATTATACTAATACAAACCCGGATTTGTTCGATTACTCCTCGACAACTTTTTCCTTTTCTTTCGGTACCGATGCCTCAGGTTCTTTGCTAGCTATGGAAATTAAAATAATTATACTATTAATTATAGCACTAATTAAAATAAATAATTGAATTTCTAATCAATTTCTACCTTATTCCCAATTTAATCCTAACTAAATTTATCTACTTTTCCATTACAATTCATATCTTATTTCTACCCAAATTTCAACTAAACTCAAATTTATCTAATAAATTTTCAGCATAAATACCTAATTTCGAATTTCTCTCAATTTAGTCCCTACAACACAAAACTTATGGCTTCTTTTACAATTTACTCCTTTTATCAATTCTAACTTGAAAATTATTCAATTAAACCCCTAATTCATTACTTTGTCCAACATGAACTCCACTTGAAAATCTACGAAAACCCTGTTTAAACTTCTAAAACATCAAATTTAAAAGACAATGACTTAATTTAGCTTACCAATTAACTTCCAAGCTTCAAAAACCATATTTTCCCTTTTTTCTTTCTTTTTCTTCTTTCTTTCATCTTTCTTTCGAATGCTTTCTGTTTCTTCTTTCCCTTTTTCGTTTCTTTTATTATTTAACTTATGTTTTTATTTACTTTATTTTATATTTTATTTAATTTATAAATATCTATTTAATGGCAATTATAAATAATACATTTGTATACATATATCTTTGTACATTTGTATAATACCATGACCATACATTTTGCAAATTTTTAATCTATTATTATACAAAAATCCTATACTATAATGATTTAATTTAATAATTATCTTTTACTTAATTTTCAAGTAAATGAATAAATGTAATTCAAATGTATATATTTATATTATTACAAATGTCATTATCTAATTTATTTTTTTATACCAAAAATTTTATAATTTTTATTATTTATCTAATAAATATCTTTCACTTATTAATAATAAATAATAAATATCTACTCAATTATTAATATTTTTGTTACAAATGTCATATATCTAATTTATTTATGAACAAAAAATTCATAATATAATTATTTAATTAATAATGATCTCTTACTCAATAAATATAAATATCTATTTAATATCAAATACATGTATTACAAATACATGTATTTTTATTAATACATTTATATTAAATTTCCACCTTACATTTGTCATTTTTTATTTTGTTTTAATAAAATAATAATAACATAATATTGCTATAAATCAATTAATAATACTAATAATAATATAATTAAAACAACAAAATTCTAGATATTTCCTTTTATGCCGCCTCAACTTCCAAATATTGCTTAATTGCCCATTTGGTCCTTTGTTATTTCTTTTAATTTATAATTTAACTTTTACCCCTTATTCAATTTAGTCTTTTTCACTAATTTCTCTTAAATAAGCTAAATTCATCTAATCAAAAACCTAATTAAATACTCAACTAGACTCATAATTACTCCTAATAATTATTTACGAACCCGGTTTATTAAGACGGAGGCCCGATATTACACTTTTTCGATATCCATGAATTTTGGGTTATTACAAACTCTATCCAACCAATCACACCAATTAAGACTACAATAGTCCATCCATCCAATCACACCGCGTTGTGGTGGTATGTCACTCATAAAGGTGCAGTTGAGCTACCAAACAGATATTGCGAGTTAATCGCCAAAATTGCAATAATATTGCCAAAATACACTTCCTTCTTCACAAATCAAACTCATCCCAATACACATGCATAAATAAACTAATACATATATTCTATAAACAGATGTCATGCGTACTTTCATATGTAATCATGCTTTCAGAGTTAGCAGAACCACAAAATCGTACATATATTTTTCACACAGCTTACCTGTATCACATACAGACACATATCAATAGATGTTACATTTCAAGTCTTATTTAAGCCAAACGAACCCCACGAAAGGTCTAATTATGAATTTTCGAGTCAAACGGATCTAGGTGAAAATTTTTGAAAAATGGGCCCAGACGGCCTACATGGTTTGCCCATGTAATTGCACATACCCGTGTGCTTCACACGGCCAACCACACGGCTGTGTGACGAACAACAATCTCAAAAACAACCTCTGTTTTAGTAGATTTTTCAAGTTCTAAACGACGTTTCGGATTAGAATCACACACCTGATGCTATTTCTAATTGACCACACAACAACGAGATTTCTGAACCTAAAATGACAATTAAAACCTACAATTTTAGCAACAAAACATCGAGATTAATTACTAATTCAGCCACAATCCCTAACGATAATCCTCAACAAAAAGGAAATCAACTTAATAAATTCAATTCCTTACCAAGAACAACAGCCAAACGATTCTTTAATTCACCAACAGATTAATCGATACCAAATCTTCACCTAAACGAGATCATAACGCACAATCAATGTAACAGCCCGATTTGGACCCTAGTTGGAATAGTGGTTTTGGGACCATATATCCAAGTCCGAAAAATATTTTAATATTATTTTCTGTGTCTATGTTATCTGAATTAACTTCTGTGAAATTTTTGTGATTTAATTTGTCTATCTCTATGCTTAATTGTGAAAAAGGATTGAGTTGTATATGTGATAAAATTAGTATGTTATTTGTAAAAGTGTTAAATTGATATGACTTTTTAAATGGGAAGTCCTTGCATGTCAAATAGACCATTTATTGTAGTGGTGGACATATTTGGACATGGTTAGGTGAATATATGTTTTTAATGCAAGGGGTATATTGGAAAATTGTTATTAAATGGGTTTTAATAAAATAAATCATGAAAATAGATTATTATTCATGCATGAGTATCGAAAATTCAAAGAAAAAGAAAGGAATTAAGCTCCCTAGGTTTCGGCTAGCAAAATACTTGATTAAGGTATGGGTTTTGTTCGATTTTTGATAATTTTTACGTTTCTGTGATCGCTGTTAAGTGTTCTTTAAGGCCCATGTCTGAATTTTTGTTTCTGTTAAAGATTTCATGAGATGTCATTGATGATTTTTAAAGCTTTGTGATGAATTTGATTGAATTATGATGAATAGGCATTGAACAAACATGTTTTGCCACGAAATTTTGATGATTTTGAGCTATGTGGGTTAAATTATGAAAATGAAAAGTTTGGAGGACTAATTTGTGAAATAAATGTGAATTATGAGCTTATATGAACACTATAGAGATTCGGATAAGTACATGCCTAAGAGATTTTGTTAATTTGATGATTTTTGTGAAGTAGGGACTAAATTGTCCAAATGTGAAAAATATAGGGTTAATTTGTAAAATGCCCTAAATGAGTGATTGTGGATTGAATTGAATGGAATGAATAATTGAATGGTCGAATTTGGATTTATTTAAATCCAAAACCAAGGAAATCGGACTTAGATCGAGGGAAATCCAAAATCATTGAATAGTCGACTTGAATCCCTTTAAATCCGTACGAGGTAAGTCAAAATACAAATATACGTCATATTGATGTTTGTTATAAATTCTTATATTATAAACTGTATTGGATGGCCATGAGAGCCTGAAGTATTATTCTGAGTCATTTTTGAATGCATAATGGTAAAAGGATATCATGTAAGACCTCGTCCAAGACGTAGGCGTTGATTAAATAATTACGTGTAAGACAGTGTCTGGGACACTGGCATCGTAAATGTTTTGTGTAAGACCCTATCTGGCATAGTGGCATCGATATTAAATAACATGTAAGACCACGTCAGGGATGTCGGCATTGTATAAGGCTTATATGATCTTTGTGACGTTTCTGAATGATACGAGGAGAAATTCTGAGAAATGAATGAATGCATACTCTATATGTCTGGCTCAGGTATGTCTGTTCTGTCTTGAACTTACGAGCATAAAAGGTCTGCAGTTGTAAACTATGAGTAACGAATGATTATATCTGGTTCATGAGTTATCTATATGAGATTGCTATCATAATGTGTTTAAGGATTTCATATGTTTGTATTTGACTTACTAAGCTCATTGTATCTTACTCTGTATTTTCTTTCAACTGTTTTACGGATATCGTAGCTACTGAGGGCTCGGGGATAGTCAAGGATCATCACCACACTATCGAGCTTGATTTTGGTACCTTTTGAATGTACAAAGTTTGAATATGGCATGTATAGGCTAGGATGACTAAGATGTGTTTTTGAGTCTATGTATATATGTCATGTGATATGGTTAAGCTATGGTTATATGCTTTGTTTTAGTATTATGAATGGTGCAAATGTTGGTATGAAATTGATGAATGAATGTCCTTAATGAAGTGGATATTTTGATATTAAATCTAGATGGTGAAAGGTAAGTTTAGTTGGTGTTGATTGAGTATAAATGCTAAGCTTTGGTTATGGATACTATCCATGGAATGTTTGTCCATTGGTATGAGATTGTATATGAATATTTTGATCATGTAGATGAATGTTATAAGCTTTGAATTAGTTGGATTTTGTTTAGGTAAATTGGTGTTTTTGGCATGTTGTGAAATTGACCCAAATGGGGGGAAAGTATGACTTATTTCAAGTCTGATTTGTGTCACTCGGTTAGGGCACACATGCGTGCCTTATAGCCGTGTTGATTTTTTAGTATTGGGCATAAGACCCACATAGCCAAGACCAACGGGCGTGTCTCATGGCTGTGGAAAAAAGTCAATATGCCTGCTCTGTTTTGGCACAGCTTGGGTGCACGGGCCTGGTTGAGTTTCGTGTGAGGCACACGGCCTGGTCACACGGACGTGTGACCTCCTTAAGTTGGAAAATTTTATATGTGTTCTGAAGTTTACGATTGTATTCGGTTTAGTCCCGACTCTGTCTCAATACATGTTTGAGGTCTAGTGGACTTTCAAAAAGGGACTTTATGTTTGAATTTTGTTATGATATCTGAATATTTTGTTCTGATCTGTTCTGAATATCCGGTAACGCCCCTTCCTATTCCGGCGACGGTTACAGGATAGGGTTGTTACAATCAATTAATCCAAAATAACACGATTCCAATACAATAATACTTCACACTTCTCCCAGCTGTTTCACAGAACCGATTAAAATGCAAACCGTTGAACCATTAAGATCACCTTCTTTGCACACCAAAAGATACACAAAACTACTATAGAGAAAAGGTATATACATATCATACTTACCGACAATCAAAACACTTCTAATCCTATTACACACAATCTCATGAAACTCAGGGAAGAACGACTGCAAGAGAGCAACACAAAAGCACAAGAAAATTGTAACAGTAATAAGCTAACGTCAGTTTGAAAGTTCAAGAATGAAAATATCTGGAAAAAAAAAAAGAAACAATAACAGAGAAGAGTTTTTATTGCAGCCAACAAATAACAAAAAGAAGAAAATGGAGAGAGTGGGACGGTTGAAAAGTGAAGAAATTCTAGGAATATTTTTAGGGAAATTTTCAAAAACCAAAGGGTAAGACACCTTGCCATTAAATCAACAAGCTTATTCTTATCTATACTTGTGTAAAAATTAAATTTAAGCCAAATATGCAGAGATAGAGATAGAGACAAAAATAGCAAAAATTTTAAAGAAATAAATTTGAACATAAGACTTTAAACATACATCCAAAGCACTTATCCATTGAAATAGATCAATTTACTTAACAACATTTTCACAATTTTAACTTAAAATCAGGACGTGACCACTTTTGGTTTCACTAACTCAATTTCTTTTAACCTGGTTTTTGGGATGTGACATAGTTTATATTTACAAGGATAAAATGGTAATTTTGTATAGTGGAGCAATCGGGTTGGGGCAAGCAATTACCATAACTACTCCATACCCACTATCAAAAAGAAAATTTCCACCACGCATCCATTTTTCAAAAGTAAAATTTGCTCTATTTAAAATGAATCGGTTCAAAATTTATCTGGCGATTTGGATTTTACCATCCTTAACTTGAAGTGCGATGGTGATCAAACTTGTATTGGGCCAAGTAAAGGTGTACATGGGCCGGGCCGGAGGCCCGCCAAAAAAATGAGAGGATTTGGGTAAAAATATAGGCCTGAAAAATAGGCCTAGACAAAAAATGAGACCCGTTTAAAAAACGGGCCGCGCCTCAGGTGAGATTTTTTTTGCCCGGACCTGGCCCTACCAGGCCTAAATTTTATATTAAATTATTATTATTTTTAATCATTTTTTATTTTTAACTTTAAGTCTTTACTCTTTATCTTTAACTTTACTCCTTTTTTTTCCACTTTCATTTTGTCATTTCGTGTTGTTGCCTTCCTCCATTTTCTCCCATTTGCAAAACCCAAATCCCTAGCTCACATCACCTCCACCGATCCACCGTCGACCACCTCCAGCTAGCCTTAAGCTCAGCTCAGCTTCTTCATTTTTGCTTCTTCATTTGCAGTCTCGGTCTTCTTCATTTGCAATCTCGGTGCTCCCCAAAGTTTGGTCCTTACTAAGGCTCCCCACACTGCTGGCTGCTGCTGTTGAAGACTGCTGCCTTACTTTATCTCAGAAAGTCTCTTATTCACGGTAAGCTTCTTATTCTTCTTCTTCACTGCTGCAATCTGATCCTTCAATGTGAAAATTATGTTTTTAATAAAATTAGGTTTCGTGTGAACTGTGAATGGATTCCCACATGCTTACTGCACTTGTCATCCTTTTCTTTGTTAATAATTTCTTGAAACGAGTGTGCTAATTTAATATACTGGGAGTGACCACTCTTCTTTCTTTTCTTAAAAAAAAGGATGTTATTGTTCTCTTTTTCTTTTTCTTTTTTAAAATGATGGTTGTATATATAAAATCAATGTGGTCATGCAAAGTGAGAATTATTGATGCTGCTGCAAATAAAAATTTGTTTCATTCATTTAATAATTAAAAGTTTCATTTAATAATTAAAAGTTTCATGAAAGTTGCCTTGCTGCTGCCATGGGTTTATTACTTTCTTCTTTCTCAATCGATTGGCGTTATAATTAGAGTTGTTTAAGGTAATAAACTAAATCATATATATGTATGAAAATGCAAGTGTTGCAGTTTGCACTGAAAAGATTTGCATCAAACTTAAAAAGAATACAATTCAGGGTTAATTATAATTCAAACTTAAAAGATTTCCATAATTTAAAATATAAACTATCTTAGGGTTTAAATTAAATTTTATTACAATAATTAATCACTGGTCAAATTTTAATCTTTATATTTTATTTCAATAATATTTTAAATTTTAATTTACATTCAACAATATTTACTAAATTTTAATCACTGTTCTGTTTCTGTGTTTACTAATTTTTAAGCTTTATATTTTATTTCAACAGTATTTTAAATTTTAATCTACATTCAACAGTATTTTTTAAGTTTCTTCCTTTTCTTAGTAGGTCACCAAATTTATTTAGTGACATGCATGCAGTGTCTTATTCAAAATGCTTATTCAAAATATATTATTTTTTCAAGGACAATACATGAACGTATTGCTTGAGGCCGCAATTAATTTGACAAAATTGGCTTTAAACTCAAGAAAATGTGCTGCCTTAGGTCAACTTTGAAATGTTTACATCCATTGGTTGTTTTTATGACTATGAATAATTTGGGCTAATTTGGGCTAATTTGGTTTATTTGGATTCCAGGACTTAAGTTTTTATGACCATGGCTAGTTCAAACACTCCTATACCTGTGGACGATGGGTTTAATGAGTATGAAAGTGCTGCCAAATGTCAAAAGTCTACCACTTCAAAGGTGTGGGATGAAATGACAAAGCTTGAATGGGAGGACAAAAATGAATTGAAGGCACAATGTAATCACTATAAGAGTATCTTGTCTGCTAAATCTTCTAGTGGAACCTCTCATTTAAGACGTCATCTAAATCAATGTTTGAAAAAATTTAATAAGGACATCACTCAATACACCATAGCCAATCAACCATCATTAGGAGGTAGTCTATCTATAAAAAACTATAAGTTTGATGGTGATGAGTGTCGTCGAGCTGTTTCTACTTTTCTTGTGTGTGGCAAGCATTCATTTAGGACAGTTGAAGAACCGGGATTTAGATACATGATGAGAATTGCTAATCCTAATTTTAAGAATATAAGTAGAGTTACAGCTGCTAGGAATGTCCTAATATATTATGCAAAAGAGAGAGATCATGTATTATGCATAACGCATTCAGTTAGGAGCATTTGATTCATTCCGATCGTAGCATCCTAATCATTTTGCATAAGCATAAGCACATAAACTGATTCTACATGACAGATTCCCAGAGGACGGTGTAGCAACATTGATAAATTCACAGATCTTGTCTTTCTGAAGTTGCAGTGAAACAGATCGAAAACACCAGTCTTATCTCCCTGAAGTTGCAGCGGAGCAGACTGAAGATTGAAGATTTTATCTTCTTAAGCAGTAGTAGAGTAGATTAACTTTGGCGAATCTTATCTCCATGTATCGGTAATGGAGCAGATTCAAGCCACCAACCTTATCTCCCTAAAGTTGCAGTAGAGCAGGTTACAGTTACAAGTCTTATCTCCCTGAAGTTGCAGCGGAGCAGACTAAAGATTGAAGATCTTATCTCCCTAAGCAGTAGTGGAGCAGATCAACTTTGGCGAATCTTATCTCCATATATTGGCAATGGAGCAGATTCAAGCAACCAACCTTATCTCCCTGAAGTTGCAGTGGAGCAGGTTACGGTTACAAGTCTTATCTCCCTGAGGTTGCAGCGGAACAGACTGAAGATTGAAGATCTTATCTCCCTAAGCAGTAGTGGAGCAGATCAACTTTGGCGAATCTTATCTCTATGTATCGGCAATGGAACAGATTCAAGCCACCAACCTTATTTCCCTGAAGTTGCAGTGGAGCAGGTTACCGTTACAAGTCTTATCTCCCTGAGGTTGCAGCAGAGCAGACTAAAGATTGAAGATCTTATCTCCCTAAATAGTAGTGGAGCAGATCAACTTTAACGAATCTTATCTCCATATATCGGCAATGGAGCAGATTTAAGCTACCAACTTTATTTCCTTGAAATTGTATTAGAGCCGCAATTCTTATCTCCTCGAAGTTCCAGTGAAGTAGGTTGAGGTTACAAATCCCTTCTCCCTGAGTTTACGTTGAGGATCAATATTTCTTTGAAGTTTCAGCAGAGAAGATTGAGGCTACTAATCCCATATTGCTAAAGTTGCGACGGAACAGATTAAAGCTGCAAATCCTATATCTCTAAAGCGACAGCAGAGTGGATCAAAGTAAACAAGGCGCAATGGACTGGAATGAAGCTATTTGAAGAAGAAGAGTACCAAGAAGTTAGGATCCTAAAAGACCAGGCAAATTTGGCCCTTTTGAAGTCTTTGCTCTATTCTCGTTACACGATAATGAGCAAAGAGGGGCAGCTGTACGGGCCTAAATTTGCCCGGGTCCAAAACTAAAAAACCAAAATTAAAGTAAAACCCAAATAAAAGTTTTTAGTCCATTTACAAATTGACAAATCAGACCCAGATTAAAATGGCCCAAACTTAGCCCGAATCTAGTAGGCCCGAGACCTAAACAGATTAGGCAGAGACAGAAACCCTAGGGCATTCCTAGCGCCGACCTGACACCGATTGCACCAAAACAGCAAGGTCTACCTCCGTTGACTTCGTGCAAGGCACCTGCAAGCAAACCAAAAAGACAGAGACAGTGACAATACAAAAGAAAAGCAGAGCAAAACAGTAGAAAAGAAAAATAATAACCCTTTTGTAATCGGGGGTATAAAGACACACAAAATCAATGTAATACGGGGGGTTCTTTGAAAAATCGTTGTATCACACGCATATTCAGAAATAAAAAAGCAAAAACAGAGAAAAAAGGTTACATTTTTCTTTCCGATTTCTAATTTTTTTTCTTTTTCTTTTTCGATTTTGCTTTTAACCTTCAAGAATAAGAAAAGAAAAGGAAGGGAAAGGGCTCACCGATTCCGTTGTCGGAGGTCCCTCCCCCGTGGTCGGACTTATGAGGGGTGAGAGAGAAATCTTTTTCTTCCGTTTCGTTCGGATTAGGAAGAGTTTGGCCATTGGGTCCTTTAAACGGGTGAAAAACACCCTTTTCGTGCAGCTACGACCGCTACCCACGGTGGTTTCGTGACAGCGGCGGCTTTAGAGGGTTTTAAACCCTAGCCTAGCAGCAGAGAAGAAAGAAAGAGGAAGGTTCCTCTTTTGTTTTTCGGGCAGAATAGGAGACGAAAGGAAGAAAAGTATTTGCTTTTATGAAGTCTCAAACGGCACCATTTAGGGCCTCCTTCAATGGTCCTGAAACGGTGCCGTATAGCACCCAGATCCGTGCGACCCGACCCGTAACCGGGGGAATCCGCGTGTTTCTGAAAAAGGGGAAAATTGCCCTTTCGGTCCTCCCTCGTTTTTTGCTCCTATATATGTGTCCCGTTTTATTTTTTAAATTCGTCCCATTACTTTTATTTCTATTTCGATTTGGTCCGTGGCTTGCCTACTAAAACGCAGCGTGTAAGAACTTGGCATATTCTCCCATTTAGCCCCTCCGCTTATGTACGCGCGTTCAAATTGATCCTCTTCCCTTTCTTTATTTTCAAATTTGGCCCAGATTTTCTGTTTCACGTTTAAATTAGTCCCTTTTCCATTATTTTGGGTTCTTCATTACTTATATTATTAATAATAATATTATTATTATATCATTATTTATTACTGTATTATTTTATCCACGTTCTTTATCTACTATTTTATTTTTAATATTATTTGTATATCCTATTTCCTCCATTTTACTTTATTTTTATTAATATTATTATGCATGATATTATTTTCATGTTATTATTTTAATATTATATTAACTGTTATATGTTGCCATTATCATTTTGATAGTTTTATTAGTACATCATTGTTATTTTCTTCTCACCATTATTAATATATATATATATACAAGTATCCATTTCTCTTAAGTACATATTAGTTTCTATTATTATTATTATACCATTAGTATTTTCTGTTATTATTATTATTACTACTGTCTTTGTATGTATTATTTTATTATATTTAAGTTCCATTTTATCACGTTTTCTCATCATTATATATATATTATCATTATTATTATCATATTTTATTTATTATTTTCTTTTTATCGTTATTAATATTTTTATGTATACATGTGATTACTTTCTACTATTATTACAAATGTATTATTTTTCTTATTATATTATTGGTACATTATTTTCATTTTTTATTGTAAATGTTATTGTTATTATTATTCTAATATTCTAAAATTATATTTTAGTTTTTTTTATCATTGTTTGCGTTATTTATTCATTTACGTATACATCATTTACTAACGTTTTTTATTTTACTTTTTGTTTTCTTTGATCTGTAATTGTTTTGTGTGCTTGCTAATTTTTGTTATTCTTGTCTTTTATTTTATTTTATATTAATGCATTTATTATGCTCGCGTATATTATTTTTGCCTCTTATTACAAATTCATGTTATTTTAACTGATTTCCGATCCAAAATAAATTCTTTTATAAAAATAATATTCTGTGTTTGGAAACCCGAGAACATCGTGCCCTAACTTACTGGGCTTCGATTTTTCTCATCTAACCCAAATAACGGAATGTCATCTTAAAATTGCAATACGAGTTTTGAAATAAAAACTTATTCTTAGAGACTCGAGATATCGTGTTCTAACTTACAGAATATGACGTCTCATTGTCTCGAGATAAGATCTGTTGTAAATAAAGGCAATATTCGGTGTTTAGAAATACGTGCAAATCGTACCCTAACTTACTGGGTTTCGATTTTCCTCGTTTAAACTAAATAACCGAATATCCTTTTTGAATTTTAAATAGAAAGCACGCTCGTTCTCAAAGGTTCTAAATGTCGTATCCTAACTTGCTGGACGTGACATTTTATTGCTTCGAGACGAGAATGGTTTTTAACATTTCATTTCAATTTATTCAAGCCTTTTAAATAAAAGGGGATCGTATTTTAAAAATTCTTCCAAATTGTCAAATCTTCGATATTAAGACGTTGATTAATCAACTAGGTACCAATTTTGGGCGTATCGAGGGTGCTAATCCTTCCTCGTGCGTAACCGACCCCCGAACCCGTTTTTTTATTTCGTAGACCAAAATAGCTGTTTTTATAAATCAAACTGTTTATTAAAAACAACTACTTCTCGAGGTGACCCGATCACACCTCAACAAAAAAGATTAGTGGCGACTCCCATCATTTTAATTTTCGATACCAAAGTCGATCCCCGTTTTAAAAAAAATGGTTTCGACAATAATAATAAATAAAACAAATAAAATTTTATATTGAATTAATTTATATTTAAATTATTATGTTTCCTTTAACCAATAAGGAAACAAAAGAAACTTTTGTATTACTTTAGTTCTAAATAACAAGTTTTAATTATTTATATAAACAATTTTATATTTCATATATAAAATTTAATAAATAATATATCATATTTATTTTTATTATATATTATCTATGAAATATTATAATCAAATTATTTACTACTAAGAAAAAATAAAAATCAATTAAAAAAGAGTTTAGTTTACAATATATCAATTTTTTTATAGTTTGTATAAATGCTTTAATAATGATTAGGAATTTTTTATTATTGTAATATTTAAATATTTAAATAAATTAATATATTTTAATAATTTAAATAAATTACTTAGACTAATTACATTAATTAAAAATACATTTAAAAAATTAATTAAAAATTAGATACGTAAAATTACTTACAAGTGAACCTAAAAAAAACCCCACATAACGAAATTGTAACTCATAAGTAGAGGTGTTCATGGGCCGGGCCGGGTTCGGGCCAGACTCAACTAAAAATTTAGGTCCATTCATCAGGCTCGGGTCGGGCCGAGCCCAAAAATGGGCCTAAAATTTTGCCCAAGCCCAACCCATATAAAAATGCTAAAACCCGGGCTCGATTAATTTTTAATATTATTTTATATAATTTTTTAAATATATATATAATACATCAAAAATACTAAAAAAATCAAAATAAATATTTCTCAACAAATTGAAAATAATTTTTTTTAAAAAATATAGACTTAAATAACACTAAGATAGATGCAACTTAACAAGCAAATACCTCTAAAATAATAACAAAATTAACAAATGCCTTTAAAATAATAACAAAATTAACAATAAAATAAGTTTTATAAATATCCAAACAATGACAACAAAATAGTAGCAACATAATAGTAATATGGTAGCAAAATAGGGAGAAAATAACAAGAAAATAACATTCAAAAACAAAAAAAAAAATAGTAGATTTTTTTTGTCCTTTAGTGAATTCAGGTCGGAACGGGCCAGGGCCAAAAATACCTTACCCGAGGCTAGGTCCATTTTTTAAACGGGACTTATTTTTTGTCCAAGCCCATTTTTCTGGCCTATATTTTTATCCAAACCCTCCCACATTTCGGTCGGACATTCTAGCCAGACCGGGCCGGGCCGCCCGACCCATGCACACCTCTACCCATAAATGACTATTAAACTCCACAAAAGTGAAAGGTAAAATGTCTCTCACGGTCAGCAATGTTTTTAGTTTGAAAAGCCTTGCCTAAAACCACCATCTATATATTAATGGTGCTTTCCACCTTAAAGAAAAAGTGAGACATTTCCATATATGTTTTGACTTATTTTAATAATTAAAAGTAATTTTTTTCTTTGTCAATATATCTATCGGAACGAGTTTAGTAACTAATTCTTTGTATTTGGTAGGCATATTAAGGAGGTGGATGCTGACCACGAGTTTTAAAACTACCCTATAGTCAGGACGAAGATTGAACTCCTCAACTACTGATTAAGATAGGAGAGACACTTACTATCTCATCTAACAATTAAAAGTGAATTTTAACACCAAATAGTAATTATAAAAGAGTATACTTATTAGGATAATAAGTAAATTTTCTTATAATTATAAAAAAATAATTTTTTTAAGCCTAAAAATCGAAGCAAATAATTGAAATGGTTTAATAAAATTTTATCTGATATATTATAACAAGAGAGAAAAAAAAAGCCTTTTTGTATTGAAAGAAGCATGTGAGATATTAGGAGATCAAATATATAGTGCTAAAAACTTTTGTGATTTATAATTGTTGTTTTCATAGAATAATGAAACTTTAATGATTTTCAAGATTTGGATGATAAAAAGTAGATTGAGATGCATTTCCCTTCCACTTTCTAATCAATAATCAAATAAATAGAAAAAGTGTTCAACGGGGTGATAACCAACAAAAACCATTGACAACTAATCATCCTTCATATCTAATTTATCCATACAAATAAAAGGTTACTGTCATGATTAGTCTTAAATATAAAATTTTTCAAAATCATTGGATCAAGATTTGATATTGAAACTTTTACGAGGGAAGGTTAAGATTTACATAATGATAAAAAAAAAAGTTACATCCCATTATAGTGCTTAAATTTATTTTATTTTTACTTATAATTATCATTTTGAAATTTGATAAAACATACAATTTATCATTTAGTATGTGTAAGTTCATTCCATGTTTTATTTGGTATGTAAAATAACATAGTGATACATGTAAAACATGGTTAATATGGGATTTAGCTATATTTTATACCTCATATTGTAATATCATACATAATGAAAAATAATTTCAGTTTGGTATTTAAAATTTTAAACAATCAAACATGTCCCAATAGCTAAAAGGAAGTATAATGTGACATTTTGCGGCTAATGAAATGTAAACATGTTGTAATATGTAGAAGTGAAGGGATACTTGCTTTGCAGAAAAAAATTATGGTTAATATAGTGCTTGAAACTGTGGTCACAGTTTCAACCATAAAATCAAAAAGGAAAACGTAAAGATGAAAATTGAGTTTGTTTGTATAGTTCGACCATATATAGTCTATGTCTATGGGGCCTTGCCTAGAGCAATGATCCACTATATTTCTCATAGTACAATCAATGATTTATGTTACTTTCCTAATTTGGTCTAGACGTTATAATCGAATTATGAAGACTACATTAGCCACTGAAATGATTAAGTAAATCAACTAACCTCTTAAAAACCCTAATCCGACTAATTTTAGGAAAAATAATTGATGTTGTTGCTTCAAGTTGGATTAAAACATCTGCCTTTTAAGCCGTCTGTACTTAGGATTCATTTATTATCAATAGTGATATTTTAGAAAACCATTTGTATTGTCCCTCTTTAATCATTATTTGTGATTTAAAAAAAAAAAGTAATTAATTTAACATTTTGTTTTACAAAAATTGAACATTTGTAACGCAACAGAAATTGATGAACAATGCCAGTTTTACTTAAGCCAGATAACATGCAATTGCCGGTTATTAAGGGTCCATTTCTTTACATGTAAAAGGTTTTACGGAAAATGTTTTCTATATTTTCCTGTGTTTGTTTCACAGAAAATAGTTTGGCCAACGGAAAATAACTTACAGGTCAAGGTAAAATAAGCAATTTTTACTATAAAATGACTTACTTTTTTTAAAAGCATAAGTCATTTTCCAAAAAAGAGCTCATCTATAGATAATTTTATTTTTATATAAAAATTAACTTAAATCAAGCTTAATATTATTATATTGATAATAAATTTTATTTTTATTTTTAAAAATATTTAAAATATTATATTTTTCAATATTATTAAACATACATATTTAATTATTTATATTTAGTCATATAATAAATTATTAATATAATAATAATAATTTATTATTTTAATAAATTATTTAATATTTCAATTTTATTTTAACAATAAATTTTAAAAATAATAATTTTAAATAATATTATTCACATATTATTGAAAATATTCAATATTAATATTTTAATAATAATATTTATTACAATTATAAATATATTAATAATAAATGTTTTGTAATATAAAGGTTAAAATATATCATAAGTCTATGTACATTTCACAGATTTGTAATTTAGTCTTTATACTTTTATTTTCAAGAATTTAGTCTCTTTACTTTTCAAATTTGAAAATCAAGTCCAATTATTGACATCATTAATTTTTTTTGTCAATTTTGTTGATGTCACATTTTTAAATAAAAAATACTCACTTAGTAGTCATGTAATTAAAAAATGACATGTTGTAATGAATCTGAATTTAACATAATATTTTTAATATATACAAAAACAATGAAAATATAAAATTATAGATAAAAATATATTCAATTAAACAATTCATCCAAATACTAGAAAATATTAGCTTTTCTAGAAAAGTAAATCATTTAGCTTTTCTAGAAAAGTAAATCATTTTTCGGAAGTCATTTTCAGTGAAATAAACAAAGCCTAAGTTCAAACTAATTCGAACGAATAATGCATGCACAAAATCCCCAAATAAAAAAAAATCAAGCTATGGACCAAAGACATAAAAAATTACATAACCAAATCAATAGAAAACTTATTGAGAGTACTTTATTTGAAAATAGTCCGATGACCGAGGTGGTGCTCCGTATGCCAGGTTTGGTCCTAGTCTCGAGGGTTACCTGAAAAGTTTAACACTGTGGGGGATTAAGCTTATGAAAGCTCAGTGTGAGTCTAAACACAATACAAGACGCATACTTTCGTATTGAACATAATAGTCAACATTACCAAATCACATCATTATGTAGCAATTACCAATCAGTGTATGAGCATGTTATGTTGTATGATCAATGCAAAAGGTTTTTATTCAACCATTCGCTACACACCACGAGTTCCCAGAACTTGTCTACCAAACTCCAACAATGCGAGCCGAAGCTCAATGTGGATAAACCATCAGTAACAGTAATGTAGATAAATTGCCAGTAAAAATGCAAATAAGTTGTCAGTAATGTGGACTAGTAGCCACCAATGTTAAAGACAAGCTACAAATAATGTGATTAAACCGCCTAATCCCCTTGTTACTCTGGTGCAGTGCACTGACAACAATATTGCGGACTTTAAATGTCGTCGGTACTCCATGGAACTCCTCCATCAAGCATAAATACCTACTCCATGCAGATGCTATATGTCATACAATCAGTAAGTTCATCATGCTTTCAATAACAGTTTCAGTAAATTGCATGCTTAACATGCATATCAATATACAGTATCGATGTATGCCTTGCATACTTTTCATTTAACGATAACAGTGGTATGCATACATACTTTCCATATAGTTAATATCACATATGGTATGTAATTTAAATACATACAAGCTCAATGTCAACTCATGGCATATTACATGCATATCAATTAGTGTTTCAAAATTTAGCATGTTATACATGCATTCAATACACAATTTTCAGCACGAATTTAACAATCAAAGATATGACATACCAAACATGCAGTCAACCAAATTATAACACAAAGTCATACATTACATACAGCTTATACACAATTCAACAGATCCCAACTAGGCCTTTTACAATCGGGCTCTCTACTTAAATACGTACCTTGCTTGGCATTCCACTCATTAGCACTTAGGCAATTCGACCATGCCAAAACCAGCAAGCATAACTACCATTTTAAAACATATTTTAAGATTTTTTGACTGATTTAGAAAAGGGAAAGACCCACACTTTAATTTTCGCAAGTCCACGGCACTAATTAGTAAAATTTGCATTTTCACACTTAAGTCTTAGATGAGCCTAAATCCAAAAACAACACTTAATGCACTAAAATACGGTTAATTACCAACCTTGAAACACTCCTAAGGGTTCCTGCCAAAGTAATGTCACATTAACGAATTTTCAGATTCAAAATGACTAGCGAACTTACACTGATTTGATGCAATATAAGGGTGCAAATGAGATCTAACTTCACTGCTGATCTGAGACATTTCAATTATTAGAAAATCGGGTTTAAAAAACGCAGCGAAAAATAGATTTAGGAAAAAACCAAAGTTTTAAAAAAAATTCCAAAACAAGTACTTAGTTGTGATATCTAAAGTAAAAAAAACACTTAATCAAAATTGTACCTTTTCGATTCTTCTAAGATGAACGCTTCGACCGAGTAGTCTTTTCCACTATCCTCAAGCTCACATCTACTGAGTGTAGGCTCGCTTCGAATCATAAAAATTTTCCATAAAAATTACCACTGGGGTAATTTCGTAATTTCTCTAAACTTTTAGGCCAAGTTATAAATAAGAAAAATTTGTCTAGAAAGTTTCTAAAATAATTTCTTTAGAAAATTTTCTCTTTACAACTTTCTCTTAAATTCAAGTATCTGTAAATAATGACCCAATACTCTATTTATATAAGGAGAGTTTAGAGAGTTCAACTATGATTAAACTTAATTACTTTAATATTAAATTAATATAATATTTGTACTATTAAAATAAGCATTAAATTTAATTTAATATTAAATCCATGACAATAATATTATTTTAGGATAGTTAATCTGAAATCAAATTCTCTAGTAGAGTCATAGTAGGAGTGTAATTCTTCCACCACTCAACCATCAAAGGCCCACCATTGCCGACCATTTTTCGGCTACCAAAACGCTGTCATTGTAGCCACCGACACCCCGAGCTAGTTCGATTTTTTCCACTGACGGCCCGACCGGTACCGTTCAACCACGATTGGACCATTAGTCTAGTTTCACATACCAAACCCGATTCGATCAGATTTTAGGGTCTTGGTCTCGGTTTTGGGCTCACGGGCACAATTTACGATCTCAGGTCCAATTTTCAAATTCAATTACCAATTGGGCCAATTGTTTGACTTGAAAATTAATTTACAAAAATATTATATTAATTTTAATTAATTTGATTTTACTTTATCAAAATTAATTTTCCCAAAAATCACTTAAATTTGCCAAATTAATTTTTCAAGAAACTTTTTTAATCAAATTATCTAGTTGAACAATTCTTATGACTGCCCAATTTAATTCTATATTGAATAAATCAACTCAATTAAATTATTTCCAAAGTCGTAGAATTTTCTTCTGATTCAAGTATAGTTCGATTGAGCTTTTGTTGAGCTAGCGGAGGGACCAATCAGACATATACAATTAGACTTTAGTAATGCAATTATGTCTAGAAGCATCGTTCCGATAATTCACAATCACTTAATCATGGAATCAGTCCACAAGAAGTACCATGATTGAAAACTCCTTATTGTATACTCTTTACGAAAATAAGTCATCCAACTACTTTGTCCAATGACTTCGTCATGTGTGTGTTACCCTCGTATGATATCCTTGATTCCTTTGAGTTAAACCCATTCACTCAATACGATCTTATTTTATCTCATTGTCATCATTGTGTCTTTTTAATGATTAATATGATTACTATCAACAAATGACTATGATAAATTGCTCGTTCGAGAATAAGCAACCCGTGGCCACATTCCATATTTATCAATCCACGCAATGCCAATGAGAGGATATCGTTAACTCTTTCATTAAGTTATGAATTTCACAGTTGCTAGTAAAGCCATACCATACATAAGTCATGTACCCAACATATCAACTATCGACTCGATCATCTTTAGAGTATAAGCCTCCACTTATATCAAAGCACATGAGTTACATACACATGGTCAGTGACTAACTCATGACTTAGGTAAATCACACCATGAATGTCACAAGTGAATTAATTCACAAATGGATTCAAAATTAATTCATCTTGGACCCTTTTCGATGTATCATTCTTTGGAGCCTAAACTTTTTCTTGTCCAAGTTTGTCCTTGAACTTGGTAATTGTTCCCACATTAGGGCCAAAACGTTTTTCGAGTCCAAGTTAGTCATTGATATTTCTTTAAAAACCCTGAAGTTTAGGCCCCCAACGTGGGAATAATTATCAAGTTTAGGCCCCCAATAAGTGAATTGTTGCCAAATTTAGGGACTAACTTGATTAAAAAGGCTCAAGCCCCAATATAAGAATAATTGCCTAGTTTAGGCCCTAGAATGTAAACAATTTCTAAATTTAGGGACTAACTTGAAACAAAAAAAATCAAGCCCTAATATAAAAATTATTACCAAATTCAAGTACGAAATTTTTTCAAACTAATTCAAAACTACAAACTCAAATATTATATTTTTACCATTTAATAAAAAAAATAGTGATTTTACCAATTCATCAAAAACTATATATTTTATCTAGTTTTTTATTTACAAATATTTCGTACATTTATGCTTATATCAGAACTACAAAATCAAATATTACAAAATATACAAATCAATTTGCCACTAACATAAGGCATATTGATTTTTGCATTTTTAGTAACTTTGAATGCAACATAAGCTTGTAATAGTTAATGTTCCAACATATAACACTCAGTTAACTACATATATTAGAATTGAAAAACTACATAATTATGCCTGAATATAAAAAAAAATCAGATACGACAAATATTTGTTTTTAAATTAGATTATACTGTTTAATTTAAAACATTATTTTTATTTAACTTTATACTTCATTAAAAGATTAATAAAATTTGATTCAATCAACTAATTTGACCTAAAATGACACATACTGAATAATTCATATGCCAAACTTCAATTGAATGTATATCAAATATTAAAGAATATATTATTTTGTGAGGATAAAATAAAAATTAAGTTTTATATGACATTATTAAAGTGGGGCAACCTACTTATGCATGGAGCAACATGAGAGAGAGAGAAGCAAAGACAAAGACGAAGAGACAATATTCATCCTCTCAATTAATACACACATATATATAATGAGCAAGTTTACGAGTGTCCCCGCAGATAAGATGTTGGGTGCAAATTGAAAAGCTCTTTTTTTTTTCTTTTTCTCGAGCTAGGGATAGAACAGTACTGGTGATGTTGAGTTTCGGCACCTGAAGTATATAAGTTGATGCAATTAAATGAGGAAAACATAAGTGACGTTGGTTGGTAGATAGAATAATCCAGCTAGCAGCTACCTACTTACCTATGCTGTGCTATGCTAGCCAAGGGATTATTTATTTATTTATGCCAAAACCCTTCAATAATTATGGATGGAGGAGGGCTCCACCCCCCACCATCAGTAATCTCCTTTTGCCTACTAACACTAGGAGCAGGAATCCTAATCATTCATAATGCATATGCTAATGCCTTTCTATCTATCACTCTTTTCTTTAATATAATTAGGGCAATTACTGGGACAACCCAAACGTTTTATCTTTGGCTATGATATTAATCCTTTTCCATTATACTGCTATTATACCAATAATGAAATTTAATTATATAAAACAAATTTAATGCTTTGCTAGTGCTGTTGCTTGGTTTTGTGTGTACAACTAAGCTTAGCTCATCTCTAACTAAAGGATCTATTCGAATTCCAAACCATCCTTCTACTTCTTTGTTGTTTCCATGCATTATAATACATCATGATGACTTTAAAATAGGATATATTTTATTTTTATCACTTCAATTTTTTTTTAATTTAGTCACTTTGAATAAGATAATTGTAGGAATTAGTAAAATTTCTTCCGTATACTTTTAATAGAGTGCTGATGTGACATATTAGAGACATCCTTATAATTAATCTAAAACTTTTCCCCTAAACTTTAGAGAGAAACCCCTAAACTTCAGTCAAAAGTCAACAAAAAAATGCTACATATTAATCACTTAATGGGTTAATGCTACATTAGCAATCCGTTAAAAAGAAAATGAAAATTTTAACTGTAATAATTAATTCACACAATTATCTTATTTAGAGTGACTAAATTAAGAAATGATCAAAATATGACAACACTATTTTAGATTTACCCAGAATGTTAATGATGATATCAATTATAAGATGGTTTCCACTAAATTCCTTTGACTTCTAAAGCTTTAAAGTTGATCTTCCAATTTGGAGGGATTTCACATTCTTCTTTAAATCATTACATTAATTGACCACTAAACAAAACAAGTGGTTTTTGTAATTAGTATGAGAGATGCATGCTATAAAAAGCCTCAATTCTTAATTCCTACTTATTAAGGGTAGTTTAGCCTCTTTTTGTTGAAAAAAATAAAGTGCTTATATATTTAAAATAATCCAAGATTTATATCTACCAAAATTATAATGAATAAAGTTTTCAATCCATAATTTCAATTACAAAAGTCAAAATATTTTATCAGTTTTACATTACTTTTTATGTTAAAAATAGATTTTTTAAATCAAATAAAAAATTAAAAGTTATATATTATTTATATATTTAAATTAAATTTTACAAACAATTTATATTGATTATTGAAAAAGTATTTCACATTTATATTTCATAAATCATGATATTAACAACGAGTTAACATAAATTGTTTTATTATATTTATACTATAATCTAAATTAAATATTTATTAATACCAAAATAACAATAGCATAATAATATCATGGTAGCAACAACAACAATAAAAAAAACACATAAAAATAAACATACTTTACCTTTGACTCAATTCTAATTTTTATTATAATTTAAGTTTATAAATTTTATATATTATAATATTAACGAATTTAGGTTGATATATCATAATATTAATTACTTAATAAATTATCTTTAAATAATTTTATTATAATTAAGTTTATGTACGATATATCATAATATTAATAAATTTAAATACATATTTTTTATCTTATAACATTATGTAAAAATAAACATTTTATATTTTCAACAACACTACCTCAAACTTATTCAAAAACATTTTTACTAGCTAAAAAGTATTTGTCTACGTTAATGGTCAAAATTTAGACACTAAAACTTATACCCTTAACTTCGTTTACTTGCTTAGCTAGGTAACGAGTTCCTATTTCAATGGCAATAAAGGAGTCCTGTAAATTTATTTATTTTTATTTAGTTTATGTTTGATAAACTAAAAAATTTAAATGTTAAAAAAATAAGTATTGAAAAATTAAGTGTCAAATTTAAGTTATAAAATTTGTTTGGTGTATTACTAAAAATTAAATACTAATTATAATTAGATTGTTTGATAAACCATAATATAATCTTAAATCAAATAGAATAAAAAAAATAACAATTAACTTTATTCTATATTTTTTTGGAAAAGATTTTACCTAGTTAATTTTATTGTGGGCTATTAAATACATTTAAAAAAAGTTAAATTATTAAAAATATAAATGGAAATAGTAGATTTTATCTTTAGAAATTTAAATAGAATTAGAAAAGCTTGAATACGGCACACAAAGAATGAGATTAAATTAGATTTAGAATTTTGACTTTTTTTTCATTTTAAAAGTTTCGTTTCTTTGATGGCGAGGGACGTCCGCCATCATTTTGCTTTGCTTTTTAGTTTTTATATAAAATATCTCTTTTATTTTTTTTAATTTTATTAATTTTTCTGTTAAGAGAAACTAAATTTCGATCAATGTTTGGTGTTGGAGTTAAGAGGTTATCTTGATATTCATTTTTTTTAAATCATAAGAAAGATATAGATTGTATTTTAGTATCGTTTTTTGTCTCATTTTAAGAAGGATGAGTTCAATACTTTAAACAATATATAGCTGGTAAAAAAAAACTCGATTCGTAATTGTTGTTTTATTATATCAAAAAATAAATTGATGTGATTCGATTGGGTGTGTACGTCATGAGAACTAGCAATCTAATTTAAATGATTTTGCGTAATTGAGATGACTAATTAAAGTCGAGTTATTCTTATTTGCAAAGCTGTAGAATAATTAAATTGTGAGAGCTAATACAAGAAATAATTGTGAAACTAGATAGAGAGAATTGGTGGTTTAAGACTGTTTGTTGAACACTTAAATTAGCTTAGGGAGGCATCCATAATCCATAATCAGTTCAGAAACTTAAAAGCAAAGTTGTGGAGTTTTTATCCTCCTGCTTCAGTCTATTTTTATATTTTGTTTTGCGTTTATTTGTTTAACTTTGCTATACTTTAAACCCTTCTCTTTATTTACAAATTTTGAGCACGAAATTTTCTACAATAGATTTTGATCGTGAGAAATTATAAAATTGATACTTCAATTTTTTGTGGCATTGAATTTAAATCCAATATACAACTTTTTTAATTTTGAGGGATTCTGTATGCATCACAGCCCTTGTAAGTTTGCTCGACACTTATTCTTCATGTAAACGTTTTATTGTTTGCTAGTTTGAAGGTTTATATGATTGTAACAATTTATTTAATTATAATTTTCGATTTCTGTTTTAGAAAAAAAAAAAAAAAAAAGTACTTAGCCCGAGTGTGAAGTTGGGTGTGGAAGTCAAAAGGCAAGCCGGATGGCGACAAAATGAAATAGGGAGGGGAATATAGGTGTGATTCAAATTCAAATTGAAGTTGAAGTTTGTTAAAGTGTAGAGCAGATGGACCCTTATGCGGTGGGATGTGTGGAAACAAGGACCATGGCCATATTGGTGAAGAGAACACAATAAGCAAGCAATTATGTCCATCAAAGTTGACAGATGAAAGATGCAGCATGAGTTCCCCGGACATCAACTTTAGCTTTTGCTCCTATGTTATTTGTCCATGGGCATGGGCATGGGCATGGGCATGCCTTTGCAAAAACTATCCACACAAAAGGGAAGCAGCCAAGGGGGCCTCAAACCAACTCATGTCAGTTCCATTTCCAAGTTGAGACTCGAGATAGCATAGCACCAGGATTTTCTTTTAACTTTATAATTAATTGGGGTCAAATCAAGTCGTATTTCACAATCTAGATTGGCTTCATACCCCGACACTCCGGCACTCATTCAGTGTAACGACGAGGAGGCTTCATTATAAAATTAATTTCCAGACAATAACACACAGCAACCCCTCACTTTCTGATCTGACTCCAATTTCCTATCTAACACCCAGCAAAAGCAAAAAATGCATAAATTAATGAAAGCCCCAAATTTTTGGTTCCAAAGGAATGGACATGCAAGCAAGGTGCCCAGATTCCTCCCCTTTCAAAATCATTACTCATTTACCTAATAGCCTTACACGACACCCCGACAGCAATATCAATGTCGCACTTCGAGGACGCTTTTATTTATTAAATATTGAAGTAGATCCACTGCAAGAAAAAAAAATGACTGAATTCGGTGGGAAACAAATATTTAAGGTTATACTTATAAGACGAAGAAATCTGGAAATTGAATGAATGTGTATTTTAATATGACCCAAGAGGCGAAGACCATTCGTCAGCGCTTTTAACTCCCAACAAACATAAAATCTTCACTTACTTATTATTTTTAATTATGGCAATCACATGACATGCTGCTGGTACAAGTCAACTTGGGTCACGGGTTGGAATTCATGACTCTTTTTGTTTTCTTTCTCTTCCTATTTAGGCATGGAACAAAGCTGGGGGGTTACTCCTCCATTTTTTTTTATCAACTAATTTTGCAAATTTGTCTGCTCTGAGCCTCGCCTCGCCTCGCCTCGCCTCATCTCCAATGTAATTATATATGATTCACCACTTCTTTTCTTTTTCATAAACCATGACTTTCCTTTAATTTAACTCTGCCACTGCTACTCAGACAGTATGCTGCATATTACTTTTACAATTAATCTATTTTTTAGAAAACAACATGATTATACAATTTTCACTTGCAGGGATGTAATGGAAATAATTCAAAATTTAAACGTTTACATTTGATTTAATTAAAATAAAAATGTACATTAAAAAACCAAATATCTAAATTGATTCAAAATGGTTTGAATATGTTTGAAAGTATTCAAATCCAAAACTCATCCATTATCATTTGTAATATTTAAAAGAAAGATAGAATTAAAAAGACTTTTTATTAAAAATAGTTATTAATTTTATTCTAATATTAAAAAAAGATTAATTAAAAGTTAATATTTATAATACATATAAGTCTTGACTTGAATAGAATAGTGATTAAAATTTTTATCAAACATGAGGTTGAATTGTGTTACCCCATCCCTACTTTTAATCTATAGAAAATACAAATTTATCTTTAAAAAGGAATAGTTTGTTTATAGTTGTAATTTTAAAAGTTTTTCTTGAATAATTAAACTGAAACTAAAAGCATCAGATAATTTGAATTGTATAAAGAAATTGCTAATATCACTTCAACCTTTTAATAAATCTTAAATTTATTCCAAGGGGAACAAACAAATTTGATATTTTTCCTTATAGTTAACCTAAATCAATTTAGTTTTGACAGACCTAACCCATTTAGCTAGGCAATGTAAGCCCATTTAGCTAAACAACAAAACAAAACAAAAGTCAACTTAATTTTGACAGCTCAAGCGCATCTAGCTAAACAGCCCAAGGCAATTTAATTTTGACAGCCAAAACCTATTTTATAATCCAAACCCATTAATTTAATAGAGAATTCTTTGATATACAAGTAGTAAACAAGTTAGTTGAATTTTTTTCATGCATCAATAAATTGTATTTGTTAAATTAAAAAATGAATAAATAAAATACAAAACAAAATCTCAATTCCACTTGTGAAATTAAAAATTTCCACAGTAAATATCTCAAAACTTTTCCTTTTCCTTTTATTTTAAAATTATAATATAATTACATAGCATAAGCTCCAGCAACTATAAGTAGAATGAAACCTAACACAAATCATAATTACATTGAAACCAAAGTATGTTTGGAGGAGGACCCACACATGGTAATTATATATGGTGGGATTCCAACCTAGGTGCTTAAGGATGCTAAACCTAAATTATCTAAATTAATTCTAATTTAATGTAAACTTAAGTTAATTAAACAACCAAATTATTTTAACTTAAACACAATTAAACTTTAAAGCTTAGTTAAGGTGAAAGTTTTGGATCCTTAAATTTATAGGTTTGAGATTCACTATGTGCAGTTATGATGTATGGTTTTTCAATCCCAACATGTGTATATGCCTTAAATGATTTTTTTTAGTTCTTTTTTTGTTCTTTGCTTGTCATGTCTGTCTTATACTAATTTGATTCTATGTTATAATTGCTTATAGATATATATATATATATATATATATATATACTTGTAATAGTAAAACATAAAAAAAAAACTTTAATTTTTTATCAAGGTAAAATTTATTTTCAATTTAAAAAATAAATACCAAAATGAACATTAATTTAATGTACAATGTTGCACATTTTTTTAAATAAATAATAACTCAAGACTAATTACAACATTACAAAAAGTACGGTACTGTAGCCAAAAGACTGAAAAAAAAATCTATGTTCTATTTACACTCCATCCCCATTTTGTGCATAAAGTTTGTTGGCTAAGAGATCTTTCGGCCATCTTACTTCCAATTATCGTATCCCTAACAAAACCTTTCAATTGTATCTCTAACAAAACCTTTCACTAGCAAAAGAAGAGCTTGAGATTACTTTCTACTATGAATTCTTCCATTTCTTTTTTTCCAAACAACCTAAGGATGGTGGCTTTAAAACTTTACCTTTGCATTTACCATTAATCATTGAATTCTATTATGTCAAGTACAATAAACATCAATGAAACCACATGCATTCAATATATCATCTCATAACTGCTTAGAAAAAAAAAAAGCATGTAATGAAAAGATGATCTCTAGTTTCCAAAGCTTCTCCACACAATATGCAATCACTAAAATTTTGAAAACCCTAAGAGCAAAGCCTACTCCTAATAGGAAGTCGATTCAACATTGCTAATAATGATATAAAAAATGTTAAGAATAGAAAGTTGACCTCCGATCAGTCTATGCCATGGTACCCTCTCTTTTCTGTCTGATAAGATCCCATGCCTTGACAGCTTTATATCCCTCCCCAATCCATTTCCATTTTAGAATTCCTCATTGCACCTCACTAAGCAATGGAGTTAAATTTCTTAGCTTAAGGAATTTCATTATAGTTCAAGTACAGTTGGCTTGCAATTGAATTTGAAGACACAAGTCTGAATCCAAGCCACCATAGAGATCCAGCAGTTGTAAAAATCCTCCAAAGGTTTTTAAATTGACTAGAGATCTAAGTGCTCTTCTTTATAACCTTTGAAGGCAACAAGTTTCTACACAAAAAAAATTGTATGCCAAACACAACTGATTGAATCAACCGAAGCTTTCATGCAAATGTCAAATTTCTAGCAACCCAACTTTTAATCATACTTGTAATCTTTTCAACAAGAGGGTGGAAGTCACTATATCTCAAATTCTTAGTTACTAATGGTACAACAAGGTACCTAACTAGGAGAGTTCCAAATTTCAGGCCAGTAGGTTCTACAGTTTCTTACACCTCAAAATTATTTAGACTAGTGTTAAATAATTCACTCTTAGATGAGTTTGTTTGTAGTCTAGAGACTTGATAAAATAAGCCAAAAACATTTTTAATTGCTTGTATAGATGCCAAATTCCCTTTGGTGAAAACCCAATAGGTCATTCGCAAAACAAAGATGGGAGCGACAAAAATTTTTTCACTGAGGAGACTCCAAAATTTTGTGCTTCCCAGCAGCATTAAGAAGGCAAGACAAAACATTCATGCCCAAAATGAACAAATAAGGGAACAGGGGATCACCTTGTTTAACCCTTTTTTTTACTAGAAATATACACCATTAAACCACCATTAAAAGCCACTGATTACTTTGGCTTAGTGATATAAGCTTCAATCCACTTCCTAAACTTCTTCGAAAATCCAAGAACCCTTGGCACTTGTAACAGGAAATCCCAACTTCAGGAATCGAAAGCCTTCTTTAAGTCCACTTTTAGTGTACATCTTGATGAAATAGTCTTTCTACTGTAACTGTTAACCAATTCTTGTGCTAACAAAACATTATCATTCAAATCTCCCCTTCATGAAAGCTCATTGGTTAAGTGATGATGCTAGGAAAACATTTCTTAAGCTGATTAGCCAGAATCTTTCTTACACATTTGTAAAAAGTGGAGCAGTAGGAAAATTGGCCTAAAGTTTGTCATGTAAATAGGATTTGGAACCTTGAGAACTAAAAAAGAAACCTAACAACTTCCACAAAGGTTGAACCCACAATCCTCCAAGTTTTTCGAAAAAATCCAGCTAAGTAACCATCAAGGATAGGAGGTTTTTAGGGTACATAGAGAAAATTATTATTTTAATTTCCTTAATAGTGATAGGAGAAATAAGAGCATTCTTCAATTCTTTGACCACTTAAACTTGTAATAAACAACCATTAACTCATCTGAAATTTAGTAGCTCTTGGATCCTTAGTGCCTAATGTATCCTTGAAAAAACAAATCACCTCCTTAGAAATGGCATAAATGGAATCCAATTTCTTACCGGTAGAGTCAAAGAGAGTTTGAATAGTAGCCTAATTTGAACTTGCTTATGAAAAGAATGAAGTATTTTGATCCCCCTCCTTCACCCATTGCACTCTTTATTTTTGCCTATAAAATTTTTTGCCTTGTTACTAAAAGAATGCAAGTTCACTTGCAACCTTTTTCTCTGTCATAATCAGTGTTTTAGTAGGTTTACTTAACATTTTCATTTGCAAATTTTCCAACTCTCCTTGATACTTTACTAAAATGAGTGACATTAAACTCGTTTATGGCAACTTTGAGTCTTTTTAGCTTGCAGAAAAATTGTTGCATTGGGTCCCTATGAATAGGCTCACACCAAGATTGCTAGACAATCTTGCCAAAATCAGGGTGACCATCCCAAAAAGAGAAATATTTAAAAGGCTTTAAAGGACATGAAATAACAAATTTAAGCTTGACCAAGCTCAGTGAATGATTAGTTACATCAAGAGGAAGAAACTCTACTACTGAGACTGGAAAACATGAGTGCCAAGCTAAATTAACCAATACTCTATCCAACTTCATAAAGAGAGGTGATTCCAGTCTCATGCTACAGAAAGTAAACAGAGTCCCTATAAAAGGGTGATCAATAACCTTCAAATTTTCCATACAATCAACGAAATCATTCATGTCTGATGTAAAAGTTTTAAAGCCATTAAAATCTAAACTATCTTTGAGGACTGCACATTGCTTTGAAATCCCCGACGATAATATAAGGCCTATTTTCCACCATACTCCTATGCTCAAAAGATAAGTTTCCAAGTTTTATCTAAATAACAGTCGTCTTCCAAATCAAATTGTAAAGAGTACATTTCTGGCTTTCGTTTACAAAATATTATAGCTTTATGTTGAATTCAAGAATCCAATCTCGAGTTTTTTTATTCTATTAGGAGCAATCAAATAGATACTTGGGCCAACAAGTATGATCTCAACATTGCCTTTTCTTCCCTAAAAAAAATATTTGCCAATTTCTGGAATTGGCTAAAGTTTGAAGCCTTTCCCAGAAATTGCCCAACTTTAACATTCTTCCATTGAGCAAGCCCTCATCAAGAACATCCTTAGGGGGCTTGACAATGCATTTCACAATCTCCTTTAGATGGAAAAAATTGAAGGGATTGATTAACAATAAAAAGAGACTTCTAATTTCTAAGGTTAACCGTTCGAAAATATGAAGAAGATGCAGCCACGGTCTCGCCTTTCACATTTTCAACTCCAACCTTTCCCCCCTTTGATATGGCCTTCATAACAGAATCTAAAGAATTGGAACATTGCATACATAACGAAGGAAACTCTATTTCATAAATATGATATTTTTAATAAAGACGATGAGCATTTCTCTACCAAGAGAACTGAATCAGCCATCATAATCAAGAAAAAAATAATAAGGGAAAAGACAATTAAGAAATCCATGAAATCCAAGAACAAACAAGAGATTCAATGAGACAATTTGTAAAATCAAACTAAGAAAATGAAAAGATTTTGACAAATTTTCTTCGGGCTCTCGTTTGCCCTGCTAAAATGTGTCATGAGAGAAAAACTTTAGCCGCACATTTCAACAATTTTATTGATTTGAGAAATACTTATATTTATCCAATATAAAAATTAAAAATAAAGTTAAACCACCTATATAATTACTCTAAAATTACTTCATCCTGTTTTGGGTACTCCAAATTCTTTTTTGTCAAATGTAGCACTTTCAGTAGTAAGTATTCCTGGTTTAGTCATTGATTTGTTAAAGCCAAAATAGAAAGTTTACTAGGATGCTAGGTATTGCGGATTGTTCTATCAATTGCGTATATATTTAAATATTTAAAAAAATTAATTATAAACCTACACTATCGTCCTTAACCTCGAAATCAACCTTAAAACCCTAAAGTCATTAAATATTAAACCCAAATATCATTCCTAAACTTGAAATCAGAATTTTAAACCCCAAAATTATTAAACCCTAAATTCCTTTTATCATCACATTTCATCAATATTCAAACAAATAACTGGGTTGTTAGGGAAAATCAAATAAATGCAATGATAAATGAGGTTTGGGGTTTAATGATTTTGGATTTAAGGTTTGATTTTGGGGCTAGAGATTGTAATTGGGTTTAGAGTATAACGATTTTGTGTTTTAGGGGTTGAGTTCGGGTTTAGAGATGGGAATGGGGATTTAGGATTTAATGATGTTAGAGTCCAGGATTTAATTTTGGGGTTTGGGATGATAATGTAGTTTATAATTTTTTTTTGAAATATTTAATTATATACACAATTTACAGAACAATCAACAATACGTGATATCTTAGTCAGCTTTCTATTTGGGTTTTAATGGAACAGTGACCAAAAGATGAATACTTACTAATGACAGTGTTATATTAAATCCTTAGGGTAAGTTAAATTTAGAAAAAAAGAATAATTTAAGTCGAAGTTAAAGGGTTGTGGCTTCTACTAAACATGAATACTAACTCTAATTAATTTAAATCTAATCCTAATCTAATCTCAGCTTTAAGCTAAACTCTATAAATTCTAAATTAGACATGTAAATTATTATCCAAATATGAAAAGCTGATCTGATAAATTTAAATTGGACTTAATCATAAAATGTTATAAGTTGAATCCAAATTAGAAAATGATGAAAAAAGTTAATACATTTAATAAGCTTAATCTAATTAAATCACCAAACCTTATGATTGTTTGACAACTAGACACCTTTTCCCCTTGTTTCTTGATTAATAACAAATCCAATAAGATTTTCTTGCCTTTAAGTTTTCTTGAAACCTTAAATCGTTAGATATTCCTTTGAAAAGAAAATCAAGGAAACCAGAACCCTTTAAATATGGCCTGAATCCAGTTTTTGAAATGGTCCACTTGGACTGCTGATCGGAACTTTTTATGGCTAAAATAAAATAAATTTTTTACCGAGTAAATGGATAAATTCTGTATTAAAAAATTTGAATTGAATTATAAATATTTTGAAAGGATTAGAACAACAATTTAACTATTTAAACAGAGAGAGACTTAATATGTAAAGCTGCAGCTTCTCCATGGATTCACTCTCTTTGGATGGGGATGTTAGCTCCAATGAGATTAAGGTCCTATTTGACAATTCACTGATTGCTGATTGCAGTAGTTAGTTTGATCAACTGATGTTATTAACTATTTATTTAAAAATATTTGGTAAAACTTAGTTGAAAGCTGATACGTATAAAACGACAAATAAATGCATGTGACATTTTATTGTTAAGTATTTATTTATTTATAATACTTTAGTTTTATTGGATAAAATTATTGAAATAAAACACTATTAGCAATGAATTAAAATGTTCATTATGAAAATTAATTAGTGAATATTTTTAAAAATTTAAATAAACAAATTCTTAAGTTCTTTATTTGCAAGTATTAACCTTTGGATATTCATAAATATTAGGTTTGAGAGCATGTGGCAAAGGGAATAATTTTTGAGCAAATATAGTCAGATATGTCATTTAACATATTTCATTCCCAATTAGTTGTGAAAAAAAGTTGTCGATCATTGCGTTTTTTGTTTTGTAGGTTTTAGCCTAACAAGCTCTTACAAATCTTCATTCACCAAACACTACAATTAGAGGGTTTGACAACCCAATCCTCCATTTGTACCAAAATCAACTAAAAAATGCCCAAAATTCTATTTACCAAACACCCTCTAAAAATAAAGGTGATGGTGAGATTAGGTACTGTGGTAGTAAGGTTAAAACTTGTAGTAGAATACGTTTTTGGATTTAAATGCAATTGTGATGGTGAGACAAAAACATTAAATAACTATTAAGGAAATTAAATGAAAAAAATAATATATACACTAAACTATCAAAAATTGTATTTAAGTAAATAAAAAAATTATAATTATGTTCTATTTGTGCTAAATTATAATTAAAATTATGAAAAATTAAATAATTAAAAATATCAGTATTTATACTATACTAAATAATAATATATAACAAAAAAATCGTCCAAAAAAATAATATATAACAAAATTATTATAGATTAAATAATACTTAAAATTAAATTTATATAAAAAATAAAATAAATAATATAAGAAAAAGTATAATGTGCAAAACAATAGTTATTAGAGCCTTTACCTCTAGCACAAGTGAGAGTAATGCAGTGGACTTAAAGCTGCGTTTCAATGGAGAAGGAAATTTAGCTTAAAATTCCTAAGGAAGCCCTGGAGGTATAACTCTATTTCTTGTTTTAGGTTGTCGTGGAGTCAAAAAGGGTTACATGGGGAGATTACTTCTTAAAAATCCGAGAGGTAGGGCCAACCATGTTTAATGTTTTAATCAAAAGCGTCGAAAAGGGTTACATGGAGATCACTACTTTAAAACCGGAGAGACAGGGCCAAACATGTTTTAATCAAAAGCCTCATTTTGTTGCAATTTAGTTTTGTTGATGTATCTTCGTTTTGATTAAAAGCCATGCTCTAGGCCTAACCCACCTCTTTTTTGGTTTTAACTTCTTACTGGTAGATACATAGTTTGAGATAATACTGCTAATGTGGATTTAGGTCTCATTATATGCCCTAATAAAATGGGGTTAGCCAATTAAAATCCAAAGTTCCAAAGCAGGGCCACAGAGAATCCCCCAGTCACTAGTGGAACACACCTGTGCTACTATCCACAGGGGGCAGGAACTGAATCCTTCTGCAAAAGGCTTGAGAAAAAATAAAATAAAATGATAGCAGGAGCAGCAGTCAAACATTTTGCATAGTGATTCCGTCGCTGAAAAGGACACGTCTCAGTGCCCTGCATTCTTTTTCTTAGCAATCAATCACGGCCAAAACATTTTTTTCTTTTTCTTTTGTCCTTTTATGAGCCAATGATTAAGATGGAAACTGGAAAGTGGATTACTGTTAGCTATTTCACAAATGGAAATCTGATGTTTGCACCCACTACCGGTTTTTCATATAAGAAATCAAGCACTAATACACAAAGAAATATAACCAAGGCAAGAGAGAAAACAAGAACCAGAGTTATATGTTCTTTTCCTTTATTCAACACACAGCAGCAAGTACATGATAGGTGTAAGCGATGCATTCCCGGCAGCATTTATGTTTAAAAACTATCCAAACCCCAAATCCTACATTCCAATACCAACCAACCAACCTTAAACATGCTAGCTAGCTACCTCGTATGCATCTCTTACATCCCATATTCATCTCATAATTAAGACTACTTAGTCCTAAATAAAGGGGAAAAAAAAGTCAAATAAAGTGAAAGTACTGGCAAAAAAGAAGAAGACATAGAGGACAGAAGTTTAAACAAGGAAAAAGAAAGTAAGAATTCTAAAGGACTAGAGTTAAGTAAAGTCGGACCGCTACCCTCAATTCCCCGCAATGCAACGATGCTGCTCTCCCGATTCTGCCTCTTTGGTAGGGGCTAGGCTAGAAACTCAGGAGAGCGCAATTGCAAAGCCTTGTTTGTTCTTTTGCCTAATATCTCTTTCACCCGTATTTACAAAAGAACCGTTGGTCGTCATGCCACCAGCACCACCAACCACCACCACTTCCTTTGTGTTCCCGGCCGATATCAACACATCCTCGCAGGTTTCCGGGAATCATCATTGCTTTAATCAATGTGTGAACTAAGTGAAGCTATATATGTAGCTGCTCAAAAGCACAGAGGGGAAATAGTTTAGTAAAGAAAAAATTGGATATAGGCATGAGGGGACATGATGGGTCGTATATAAAGGCCACATCATAGCTTTTTGCTTTATTTAAAAAAATAAAAATAAAAATGCATAAGTGAAAAAATTTAATATGGGTTAAAGTGAATGTTGAAAGTCTCAGTCGGAGCTGGGGTAAGGGCATGTTTGTGGGGAATGCAAATAACTCCACTAACTCGATTTCCAAGGCTCTTGGAGTTTTCATATTATTCTCATAGACGAGAATAAAAGTGGGGAGGGATGGGATTTGTTTGTGTGGGTACGTGAACGTGGCTTGTTGGCTGCCATTTAGGTTTTTCATTTATAAATGAAAATGGCTCACTCCGCTCAAGATAAATAAAAGTCTCTTCATGGCTAACTTTTTAGTTTTATTACCCTATTATTGAGAGTAGGGTTAAAGGAGTCTACTTGGTCAGTCATTGCCTGGATTGCTGTGCATCATTATGTATGTGGAAGAGCACCATTAAGCATTTCCATTGGGCTTAAATTAAAATTTAATAACAATTACTTACTTTGTAGTATATCTCAATTTGTGTGATGCATTGCTGTAATGAACTGCCAGGAAACCCTAAAACGGTTCACTCAGCCCAGCCAGGCTCTTGTATATGGGTTCAAGTCATGCTAAATTAGTTTTCTTTAACACCCTCCTCCATATAAATGCTGTGAATAGCTTTCCACACGAATTGACAACGGCTGTTCAATGTTTTAGGGTTACAAAGATGCCTATCCTAGGCAAACAAAAATATTAAATTAAACAGCTTTTGCTTTTTGTTTCATTTTTTCTTTTGGGTTCAGAATGGACCGACTTTAGATCAAATTAGTGTATCGACTTTAAAACAAAATCATTAGTATTGGGTGGGTTGGATTCTTCTCTGGCAAAGAAAAAAAAAAGGTGTTGGTAAGATTGTTGACTTTGTTCCATCTTTAATACACCATTAGTCAGCCCAGGTTCAAGGCATGCTTCTCTCTTTAATTTGGATGTCACCGAAATTAGATATTAAAATTTCAAAGGTTTTAAGTTATGGACAAAAATAGCTGGTGGTTGTTGACTTCTACTAAACGGTGTCAAGCTTTGCTACCTGATTTCAAATGGTTCATTCATGAATCACGAGTAAAGTTATGGATCAAGTCACAACGTTATATTCCAATAGTAAAATCATGCTTGTTTAAGGTAGGGTATGATTTGATGGATTATTAATTTTTTTTAATATTAAAAATAGTAAAATCATGGTAATTTAAGGTAGAGTATCTGCAAACCAGTTTAGAATTCTATTTTTTGTTATTTGTTATCATTATTTAAAAATACAGGGTATCATCATAGGTTCGTTAATAGAGTTTAGAGTTGTATCAAGTGTTTTCTTTTATTATTTTGTTTTACTTTAAAAACACATGGTATTATCCTAGATTTGCTAGCAATGAACATGATAATAATCTTTAAAAATATATATTTTTTATTACATGTAAACCACATTGAATGGAATATTCTCTTCGCTACCGTTTGAACTTTGATTGATGTTGATTCTGAGTATGTATTTTGAGAATAAAAGATTTACGATGGGTGTATGGAATAAATCTATTGGTTTGAGTTAGATTATTCTTTACCTATGCCTCTTGTTTACATGGTTTTGATTAATGAAATTTGTTTATTTTCAAAAGAAAATATTTTTTTTTAATTTTTACGAAAATATTTTTTTAAATTTTTACATATATTATGGTAACATTTTAAATACCAAATGGACCTATCAAGTTTAAAAAGAAAATACGAAATGTACCTAGCCCGCCTCTTAGATAACTCTACTCATGAGTGTATGGACAAATGATTAAGTTAAAGCAAAAAAGATTCTATATAAATGGAGAATTTTCGTATGAATTAAATAATACTATGTTAGTATATGCCCTAATAGTAATTGAATTAAGATTGAACATGACATATTATTAAGAATACACGCGTAAATTCTAAAAGGCTTTCCTTCATGTTAATAGAATAGTTATTATTTAGTATTGGATGAAATCCATAGAACGAAGTGGCTTCTAAAATAATTATAGAAAGCTCACTCACAAAAGATTTGTGGTAGAGTTCTCATGAATATAATCATTAAATGAGAATCATTCCCTATAAAAAAATTAGTGACTTAAGTAGTGGGAAAGTGATTAAATTATTAATATTTTGTTACAATATTTGTCATGAACTTTTTTCAATTAAAATTGATATTACACCAAAACCATGAGATAGAAAACTTTCATCACCATCATAGAAATCATAAATTGTGATAGCACTTAGTTGGGGTTGTATCAAATTTGATTAGTATTGTAACGTCCCAAAAATTTTTAAGTTTTAATTGGGAAATTCTGCAGTAATTAAATCTCTGTATTACTGGTTCTGTGCTCTGCTTTTGTGTTTAAGGCCTGGGGCTCGAGTTATATTATCAAAAGTTTTATTGTTTTAAAACAAACCTTAAGTAAGCACTACCTTCTTTAATTCGAATCAGGGTGATAATGTGATAAGAATGAACCTGTTGGTTCACTGGTTAAGCATTTGTCTGTATTCTGTCTGATTCCGAGTTTGAATCCCCTTATACGCATTAGGAATATTTTTGCTAAATGTCAGAAAATCTGAGTTGAAGTTAAATAATTAAGTAATGATAGTTCCCTTCTATTTTAGTTCTTCTCTTCTTCGTTTTTATTTCTCTTCTTTTTCTTTCTTTCTCCTTTTTCTTTTATTTTTACTAAATTGCGGTCAAGAAGGATTCGGGATTAGTTGAGATTTTGTTGCTAATTGTTAGACAGAAGATCGTTGAGTAAGTATTTGCTAACGTGAGCATTCACGGTTGTCTTTTGTGTTCTAACTTGCTTTAAATTGGATAAATTGTGGGTTGCAAGAATCGCTAACAAACGATAGTTGTTTCTTAATAGACGGGAATATCATCAACAAGGAACAGCAACAAATTGATCCCTGTGATCGTTGCTGAAGTTATGGTAAGTTTAGAATGTATGAAGTTTTGTGTCAAAACTTTTGACGTGGTTGTTAAAGTGAGTAATTGAGTAATTCTGTTTATTAATTGGCTGAATTGTGTGACTGAATGGTTGTGTTAGGCTTTGAAGACCTTTGCATTGTCATTGTTTCGAAATTGCAACAGGTGCGTAAAGAATTTATCAAGTTTTGAAGGTTTTGAGTCACTAGAAATGGTGGCTGTTGACGTCACATGACCAGGCATACGGGCATGTGGCCAGGCCATGTGAGCCACACGGGCATGTGGTAGGCCGTGCGATCGACCGTGTAACTCACTGTTTGTCGATTAAGGGCCACATGAGTGTGTGCCCAGGCCATGTGTGGCCAAAATAGTGCAGGGTTACACGAGAACAAGACACGGTCGTGTAATAAGGACCATATGGGCCAGCACACGGGCATGTGCTTAGGCCGTGTGAGTTACATGGGCAAGGACATGACCATGTGTCCAAGCCGTGTGGACCACACAGGCAAAGACACAGCTGTGTGTTCAGGCTGTGTGGCCACTAATTAGAATTTAAGAACTCGTTTTAAGGCCGTAATTATAGTTTGTTACTAGTATTGATTATCTGTGACTTGATGGTTATGATATAAAAGATAATGAGAAACGTCTAATAATGTGTAAGTGATACCTAACTGATAAATCTGTAAATGTATTATGAATTTTTGTATTCTAAATGTGTTTGGGTTGGAAGGTTGAGAAGGAGGAAGTATTCTATTCTGAAACAGTGGTTTAACCACTTATTGATTGAATCTGATTCTGGCGTTTAACGCATTATAATTTGGGATCTTAGATGCGATTCTGTAATGTGTCAGACAGACACATTGCGGTGTGTAGAGATGGATGGACATTGAATGCCTCTAATGGTGTGTTGGGTTGGTCAAAGATTGTGTGTAGCAGTTGGAAACTAGGAATCTCTGTTATGAATCTTATATGCTATATGGTTTAGCATGATGATGAAACTGCTTATGTTCATAAATGGTATCTGAGTATAACTGGTCTACTTTGAATCGAGATTGTGAATATTTAGAATTGTACTGCATTCTGAATGAGATCACTTTGTGATCGTATGAAAGTTGAATAATGTAATCTCTGTTACGCACTAAGTTCACAACTTACTATGTTATGTTTTGGCTTTCAGGTGATCCGCTAAACTGAACGGGATCGACGTCGCGAAAGCTCGGTCGAGCTTTTACTATAATATTAAGCTTAAAACTTAGATTATGTTATATGGTGTTATGAACTGGTAATGTTAAGTGTTAAGATCGCTATGTTGGTTGTCTGGATTATTATATTTAAATTCGACTATCTTATGAACATGTGAATTGTTAGTATGATTGTTGTAACTCTTTGAACTCGATTTGGACGTCTAGGCTGGGGTTTAGGTGTTACAAGTATTATTTGTTTATTAAAAATAAATTGTTCTATACTGTTTTTTAAATATTTAAATTGATTTTACTCATCTATCATATTTCAATTCTGTTAAAAATTGATTTAAAGAATATGTTTTTTAACAAAGTAAGTTTTATATTATTATGAGAATGTTTTTATCCCTTTATATTTCTATATAAAATTTGTTAGGAAAGAGGTTTATTATATAAATTATGGTAAACATTGTGACTATATCTCGAGCCACAACCTCAATTTTAGTTGACAATTTTTTATTTTGTTTGTATTTGTTTATTCTTATAAATTAGTAACAACATTTTATGTATTTTAAAGTTCCAGATCAACGCATATTAAAGGTTGCTTCTAAGTTCGATTTCAAGGGACTTTATAGATGATTCTTAAAAGAAGAAGAAAAGAGTCTTGGACTATTTGAAGACTTAACTGATAAGACAGGATGAGATAAGATAAGAGGCAATGTTTAAAATTGAAGAGGGTTGCCTATTTTCAGTGGTAAAGATAACTTTATCACAAGTTACAATATGTGGAATAATATATTTTCGATATAATCAAATATGGAATTATTATTTTTGTGAGATAGAATCATTTTTTAGTTTATTGTAAACTTTTGCTGAGTGATTGTAGAGTATGAAGTTACAATTTAGGCTAGATCGTAAAAATGTGAGCTTGCAACTTGAGAGAAATAAGTTGAGCTTAAATCATTTTACTTTGTACTGTGAATATTATAAAGATGTTTACTAAGAAAGGTTCTGTAAATGTAGATTAAGTTTGTATTACGTGCATTTCTTGAGTGTGTTGTTTTCTTGTAGTTGTGTCCTTAATTGCACATACATATCATCTCACAACCTAGCTAGACTAACTGATAAACGATAATTTATACATATTTTTACCTCATGCTTAGCCTAATTTCTGAATGAATTATCATTAAATGTGTGGAAATTGGTGCTTTTAATCCTTCTATTTCATGTTTTATGCCCAGGTAAGCTTAAGGAAGAGAAAAGAGCAAGAAACGGGCTAAAAATGGGCAAATTAGGCCCAATTCAATAATCAACACGGCCTGGAGATTCACCACACGGTCGTGGCACACGGTCGTGTCACCTTGAGTCCAACACAGCCCAGCCCCGACAAGCACGGCCGGACCACACGGCCGTGCCACCATCAACAGACCCGACCACGGCCTAGGCCTCGATCCACATGGGCGTGGCACACGGGTGTGTCCCTGTAGTGAGGAAGTGCAATTTCACTCAGAAAGGGATGCTTAAAGGCTAAGAAAGGCATTTCAAAGCTCTATATAAAGATCCTAGGGGGCAACTACAAAGATATACTTTTCTCTCCTCAGAAGGGTGCATTATTTTTGCCAACACAGAGAGTGAAAGCAGGGGATTACTCCAAGGAAAGCCGATTGATTCATCCCAGAAGCCGAATTCTACATCAAGACAGGGGATCTCCCTTCAATCCTTCAGGGTTTTTTGGGTTCTTTATGTTTTTCTATTTTAATTCTTCTGAGATGTTTTCTTTATTAAATATGAACTAAATCCCTCAAATACTTGAGGGGGATGAAACCTAAGACAGATCTTGTTATTATTTTATCTTGAGTTATATGATAAATACCTGATTTGTTCTTAATTATGTGTTCTTAATTATTGTTTTAATATTCCTAGGTATTAATTCAAGTATTGATGTGCTTATTCAGAGGAGTAAAAGTCCCTGTTTAAGAGTAAATCTAGCATAATTAAGCAGAGTTGCATGCAACCCTAAACATAGGGCGACATAAATCGCCGGATTAGGGTCAAACCTAATAAGGGAATCCATAGATCGAATTAATGCAAGACTAGGGGTTTTAACTAGAAAGAGATTTTAGTTAATCAACTTAGGATTAGTTGTTCTTATCCTCGACGGAGGAATTAGCATAAATTAGAGATTTCTATGGATCAAGTCAAGTAAATAAATCGTCTAGCTCAAGAATTGATAACAAGTGAAGTCTAGGTGGATTCTCCCTTGAGTATTGTCCAAATCAATCAGTTTTTCCAAAGAGTTTTTTCCTAATTTACTTTTTGTGCATTCTTAGTTTAGTTTTAGAATTAGTTTAGTCTTCATAAAAACCCATTTTATTTCTAGGTTAAATAATAGAAAGAAAGTTAGTACAGTACTTTTAGTTCTCTTGGGTAAGATATCTCGGTCTTGTCACTAAACTATACTACTGTTCGATAGGTGTGCTTGCCTTAAAATCGTGATATTAGTTAGTTTCTGGTGTGATCATTATTATACATTTTATTACTTCATATCACGCATATCAGGTTTTTGGCGCCGTTGCCAAGGAACTAAAATATTAGGAATACTCGATTTCTATTACTTTAGCCATTACTATTTTTATTTATTTTCAGCCTTTATTTTTATTTTTATTTATTTAGTAAAATTTTCTTTGCATTTTTCCTTTCTAGGTATCTCTATTTTATGACTAGAAGAAACCTAGGAGGACTATTACTTTTTGACGAGAATTTAGAAGCTACAGTTCGCAGAAATCGTAGAGAAATCAGACGAAGCCTTCATTATCAAGAACAAGGTCAAGAACAAGAGCCAGAACTTACGGAAGAGATGAAAACAAATCAAGACAATCTACCACCTCCCGGGATAGCCGCAGAACCGGCAAATCACGATAATGCTCCTCGCACTATGTATGATTATGCTAAACCTAATTTGGCTGGTACTCAATCTAGTATTATTAGGCCTACTATTACTGCAAATAATTTTGAACTAAAGCCTAACACTATTTAGATGATTCAGCAATTTGTGCAGTTTGATGGTTTACAGGATGAGGATCCCAATTCACATTTAGTAAATTTTTTGGAATTCTGTGATACTTTTGAAGATCAATGGAGTTTCTAATGATGCCATTTGCCTCCGACTATTTCCTTTTTCCCTAAGGAATAAAGCTAAACAATGGTTGAATTCTCTACCACGAGGCTCAATCACTACATGGGAGCAGATGACCGAAAAGTTCTTACTCAAATATTTTCCTCCAACTAAAACAGCTAAATTGCGAAATGATATCTCTTCTTTTGTGCAAATGGATTTAGAGACACTTTACGATACCTGGGAGAGATACAAAGATCTTTTGAGAAGGTGCCCTCACCATGGGTTGCCTCTGTAGTTACAAGTTCAAACCTTTCACAACGGTTTGAACCCATCAACAAGGCAAATGATCGATGCAGCCAGGAGGAACAATTAACAACAAAACACCCGAAGCAGCCTATGAGTTTATAGAAGAGATGTCACTGAATAACTATCAGTGGCAAGTCATGAGGATAAAACCGACAAAAGCTGCAGGAGTTTTTAACATTGATGCCGTTACCATGCTTTCTAATTAGATAGAACTTTTAAAAAAAATTTTTGATAATTTTGTTGGTTCTACGCAGGCAAACCCAGTGATGCAGTGTGACGCAACCCAGGGAAATATGTTCAGTTCAGATTACTCCTCTTATGGACATAGCATGGAAATTGAGCAAGCCAACTATATGGGTAGCAATTCTAGACCCCAAAATAATCCTTATAGTAACACTTACAATGTAGGTTGGCGGAACCACCCCAATTTTTCATGTGGAGGACAAGGAAATCAAAGACAACTACCTCCTCCGGGATTTCGACAACAACCACCATAAAAGAGAAAAAGTCGAACCTTGAAGAGATGTTCATCAAATTTATGGCTGTATTAGAAACCCATTTCCAAAATACCGAAACGGCATTAAAGAATCAGTAAGCATCCATTCAGAGGTTCGAGAATCAAATTGGTCAGCTTGCCAAATTAATTTCAGAAAGACCACAAGGTGGGCTACCAAGTAACACTGAGCCAAATCCTAGAGAACATGTCAAGGCAATTACTCTAAAGGATGGTAAAATACTGACTGAGCCTGAAAAGAAGCCTGTTCAAGAAAAGGTAGCAGAAGAGGAACCCAAGGAAAGTACTCCACCAGCACCTAAAGAAAACAACCCACCCATACCATATCCGGCAAAGTTGAAGAAAGATTGCACAGATGCTCAATTTGGTAAATTTCTTGAACTTTTTAAACAGTTACATATTAACTTACCTTTTGTTGAAGCAATTTCACAAATGCCGAAGTATGCAAAGTTTTTAAAAGAACTTCTCACAAATAAAAAGAAGTTGGAAGAATTAGCCAAAGTGGAACTCACCGAGGAATGTTCAGCTATTCTCCAAAATAAACTGCCAGCCAAGCTGAAAGACCCAGGGAGTTTTACTATTCCTTGCTTAATTGGTTGTTTAATTATTGAAAAAGCTTTAGCTGATCTAGGTGCTAGTATTAACCTAATACCCTACAAAATGTTCAAGCAACTAGGTCTAGGGGAACCAAAACCCACTAGGATGAGTATACAATTAGCTGATAGATCTGTTAAATATCCTAGGGGAATCATTGAAGATGTGCTAGTAAAAGTAAATAAATCGTCTAGCTCAAGAATTGATAACAAGTGAAGTCTAGGTGGATTCTCCTTGAGTATTGTCCAAATCAATCAGTTTTTCCAAAGAGTTTGTCCCCAATTTACTTTTTGTGCATTCTTAGTTTAGTTTTAGAATTAGATTAGTCTTCATAAAAACCCCTTTTATTTCTAGGTTAAATAATAGAAAAAAAGTTAGTACTAGTACTTTTTGTAACACTCCTTACTCGAGACTGTCGCCAGAATCAAGCACGAGGTGCTACTAAACTTAATCTATCACTTAAGCAACCTTAAATCGTTTATTTAAGCTTCTCGAAATTTGCTGCCATTCTACGTCATAGTCGCTTAAAAATTCATATCTCGAGTTTCGAAACTCGAAATGAATATCTGTAAATTTTCCCTGAAACTAGATTCATATATCTATCTATTAAATGTTTTCTAGAATTTTTGGCTAGGTCAATTAGTACAGTTTATTAGTTAAATTTACCCCTGTTTCAGAACTCGATTGCACTGACCTCTACTTACTACGAACCACTTTTCTCCCTGTACAAAATTCATATGACTATGCCGTTTGTTTTTATTAAAACTAGACTCAATAAGGATTCTTAACATATATAGTGAACCACATAATTATTTTTTTACAATTTATGGTGAATTTCCAAGTTTGGAACAAGGGATCCAAAAATTGCTCTGGCCCTGTTTCACTAAAACTCAAATATCTTATAAAATACAATACCTTTACCTGTTTTTCTTATTCCATATGAAAATAGACACAATAAGCTTTAATTTTATATATTATTCACGATCAAAACATTTTTCTACTATTTTTAGTGATTTTTCAAAGTCACATCATTTCTGCTACTTGAATCTGTTTTTAAGCTACTTTCACATTTTCCTTAATTTCCATGTGATAGTTACTACTCAATCATACATACTATTAAACATGTATACCATCAGCCATTCTATTAGCTAATCACTAGCAAGTGTTTACACATCATTCATTGATCATATCATATCAAAAGAAGCCAAGTTCCTATACATGCCATACACGAAACGAAACGTCTAACTATACCAAAGTGATTCCTTCGATAGTGTGATCGAATCTCCGACGTTTCCTTCGATCCCCGAGTGGCTTGGCAAGAACTATAAGAAGAAGGAAATAAAAAGAGTAAGCACTAGGCTTAGTAAGTTTACAAGCAAATAAATCACAACATTTATCACAAAGGATAATTATGCATAATGTCACCTAACATCATAAACTTTCTTTACATATCATTTTCTACCTTCTTCTTTATTCACTTACCTTCTTTCTTACCTGACCTTTCATTATTCATAAATACAATCTACCTTTCCTTTGCTGATAATTCACTGTAATTTAACTTGAACAATGGCCCGTTGAACCACTCGGAATACTAAGGATACTAGGGTCTTTCCTGTCTAACAATATCCTGCCAATACCATGTCCTTGACATGGACTTACATGAATTATTCTTGTCTCCAATGCCATTATCTAATATGGGCTTACATGGCTCATTCCTGTCTCCAAAGCCATATATCTGATATGGACTTACATGGCTCATTCCTCTCTTGTCCTGTCCTGTCAACCCCAAATGTCATGACATTTCGTATCCTAACATTCCTAAGGTTCAATCGGGGCTTTCTAATGCTTTTCTCTGTTACATCGTCTTTAATTCAACTTTGAATATTTTCATAAAATAAATATATAAATGCTGGAAATTGAAAATATTAATGTAAAATAAAGGAATATTGCATTTATTTACTGTAAACTTACCTCGATACAAAATGTGACTAAATTTAGTCCTTTACTTTTTCCTTTCCCCGATCTACTCCCGAATTTTGTTCTTCTTGATCTATAATAGCAAATTTAACTTATTTAATATTCACATTTATCAAAACAGTCCTTTACTCAAACTTTGGCAAAATTACATTTTTGCCCCTAAACTTTTGCATATTTACACTTTTTCCCCAAGGCTCGGAAATCAAAATTTATCACAAATTCTTGTATTTTAAGATGTGCTAATCATTTATTTACCAACAACATCTTCAAATTCCTACTATAACATACATTTATGTATAAAAGGTATTTTTACCTATTAAGCCCTTTTACTCGTTTTTATCTAAAACCGAGTAGCACAAGTTGTCTAACATAATCTAAAACCTGATATTCTATTATAAAACATCAAAATAAACACTTTTCACCTATGGATATTTTTTCAAATATGAACCCTAACTTAAATTATTGCTAGCATAAACTTTATCGAGCTACCGGGACTCCGAAAACGTAAAGAACATTAAAAACAGGGCTTGGAATCACTTACTATGGAGCTTGGAAGCTTGAAACAAACCCTAGCTATGGAGAACCCTTGAAATTTCGTGCTGATGAAGAAGATGATAGCAATTTTGTCATCTTTTTCCCTTTTTAATCATGTTAATAACCAAATGACCAAAATGCTCTTCCTTACTAAACTTTCAAAAATTCCACCCATGTCCAATTTTTGTCCGTAAACTTAGAAATTGGTAAAATTCTATTTAAAACCTTCTAATTAATATTCCAAAGCAATTTCATACTAAAAACTTCTAGAATGCAAATTTTGCAACTTATTCGATTTAGTCCTTAATTTCAAATTAAGCACTTTATGCATAGAATTTCTTCACGAAATTTTCACACCATCATGCAATCACATCATAAACATCATAATAATAATAAAATAATTATTTCTATCCCAAATTTGTGGTCACGAAACCACTATTTCGATTAGGCCCTATTTCGAGATGTTACACTTTTAGTTCCATTGGGTACGATATCTCGGTCTTGCCACTAAACTATACTACTATTCGATAGGTGCGCTTGCCTTAAAATCGTGATATTAGTTAGTTTCTGGTGTTATCATTATTATAAATTTTATTACTTTATATCACGCATATCAAGTTTTTGGCGCTGTTGCCAGGGATCGAACCCGGGTCACCCGCGTGACAAGCCGGAATACTCACCACTATACTACAACGACGATAGCAGCTCTAACAGTAGCTAAATTTATATTCCCTGTTGATTTTGTTGTGCTTGACATAGATGAAGATATTGAGGTACCTTTAATTTTGGGACGCTTATTTTTAGCTACTGCTAGAGCTGTTATCGACGTAGGGGATGGTAAATTAGTGCTTAGAGTTGGTGAAGAAGAAGTTGTCTTTAAAATCTATGATGCTATGAGATTTTCTAGAGAACAAGATGGTTCCTGTTATTTTATTGATGTTATTGATTATTTTTTCAAGATAATTTTAAGGAAATCACTCTTGAAGACACGTTGGAACTGTGTCTCGTTCAAGGTGGGGAGGAAGATGAAGCCGCTACTGAAGTAAAAGAAGTAATGAAGGAGTTGAAATCTCATGAGATTGTCACAAGGCACATAAGCTATGAAGGTCTCAAGTTAAATGACGAACTAAGACAAAAAACCTCGATTGATGAACCTCATAAATTAGAGCTAAAACAATTGCCTGACCACTTAGAGTATGCATTTTTAGGAGATGATTCTACATTACCAGTAATTATCGCATCAGATTTGAGCGCTGAAAAGAAAGAGGAATTACTTCAAGTAAAGAGGAATTACTTCAAGTATTAAGGGAACACAAAAAGGCTATAGCTTGGAAGATTTCTGACATTAAAGGAATTAGCCCTTCTTTTTGCACCCACAAAATTTTAATGGAAGATGAATATAAGCTATCGGTGCAAGCTCAACGATGACTGAATCCTAACATGAAGGAAGTCGTAAAAGCCGAGGTAATTAAACTTCTAGACGCAGGCATTATTTATCCTATTTCTGATAGTTCTTGGGTAAGTCCTGTGCAGGTTGTTCCTAAAAAGGGAGGCATGACTGTAGTGTCTAATAACAAAAAGGAGTCAATACCTACAAGAATAGTCACTGGATGGAGAGTTTACATTGATTATAGAAAGCTGAATGATGCAACTTGAAAAGATCATTTTCCCTTACCCTTTATAGATCAAATGTTGGAAAGATTATCAGGACATATGTATTACTGTTTCCTAGATGGCCTCCCTGGTTACTTCCAAATCCCGATAGCTCCAGAAGATCAGGAAAAGACGACATTCACATGCCCATATGGTATGTATGCTTATCATAAAATGCCTTTTGGATTATGTAATGCTCCTACTACTTTTTATAGATCAAATGTTGGAAAGATTATTGGGACATATGTATTACTGTTTCCTAGATGGCCTCTCTGGTTACTTCTAAATCTCGATAGCTCCAGAAGATCAGGAAAAGACGACATTCACATGCCCATATGGTATGTGTGCTTATCGTAAAATGCCTTTTGGATTATGTAATGCTCCTACTACTTTTCAGCGCTGCATGTTAGCTATCTTTGACTAACTTGTAGAAGATATCATGGAGGTATTTATGGATGATTTTTCAGTTTTTGATAATTATTTCTAACTTTGTCTTAATAATTTAAAACGTGTTCTAATAAGATGTGAAGAGACAAATTTAGTGCTAAATTGAGAAAAATGTCACTTTATGGTTCAAGAAGGTATTGTCCTAGGACATAAAATTTCTAGTAAAGGGATAGAGGTAGATAAAGCAAAAATTAAAACTATTGAAAAATTACCTCCCTCTAATTCGGTTAAGGCTATAAGAAGCTTTTTAGGACATGCTGGTTTTTATCGCAGATTTATTAAAGATTTTTCTAAAATAGCTAAGCCTTTAACAAAATTACTAGAAAAAGATGTGATTTTTAATTTTGACCAAGAATGCTTAGAGTCTTTTAACACTCTCAAAGAAAAGTTAGTTAATGCTCCGATTATGATTTCACCTGATTGGAATTTACCTTTTAAACTAATGTGTGATGCGAGTGATTTTGCAGTAGGTGCAGTTTTGGGGCAACAAAGAGACAAGCACTTCCAATCGATTTATTATGCTAGCAAAACTTTGATAGACGCATAAGCAAATTATACTACCACAGAAAAAGAATTACTAGCCGTTGTTTTTGCGTTGACAAATTTAGATCATATTATCTAAAGTCATCGTTTATACTGATCACTCTGCTCTTCGTTATCTTTTAACTAAAACTGATGCAAAACCTCGATTAATAAGATGGATTCTATTGTTACAGGAATTCGACTTAGAAATAAAAGACAAGCAAGGAGCTGAAAATTTGGTAGCAAATCACCTTTCAAGATTGGAAAATCCACACCCTAAGGGCCTCGATAAAATAAATGACTTGTTTCCTGAAGAATAACTCCTAGCCATAGCAAAGGCTGCCGTTCCTTGGTTTGCTGATTTCACAAATTATTTAGCAACTAACATAATCCCAAAAGGGTTAACCCATCAGCAAAAGAAGCGATTCTTCACTGATATGAAAAATTACTTTTGGGAAGACCATTTCCTTTTTCGTATTTGTGCAGATCAGGTTATTCGAAGATGCGTTACTTAGACAGAAGCATATAAAATTTTAGAGCACTGCCATTCGGGACCTACAGGAGAACACCACAGTGGAGCTAGAACTGCTCACAAGTTACTCGAATCAGGTTTTTACTGGCCTACCTTTTTCAAAGATGCCAACAGGTATATAACCTCTTGTGATAAATGCCAGAAAACAGGTAACATTTCTCAGCACAATGAAATGTCTCAAAACTCTATACTCTCATGTGAAATATTTGATGTATGGGGTATCAATTTTATGGGTCTATTCCCTACTTCGTTTGGGAATAAGTACATACTAGTAGCAGTAGATTACATGTCAAAATGGGTGGAAGCCCAAGCTTTACCTATTAATGATGCTAGAATGGTAGTACGCTTTCTGAAAAACTTTTCTCTCGATTTGGAACACCTAGGATAATTATTAGTGATAGGGGTACTCATTTTTGCAATGCCCAATTTGATAAAGTTTTAAAAAGATATAGAGTGCACTATAGAATAGCTACCCCCTATCACCCACAAGCCAGTGGTCAAGTTGAAGTGACAAATAGAGAACTAAAACGCATTTTAGAGAAAACAGTAGAAGCAAATAGGAAAGATTGGTCAAGGAAAGTAGATGATGCTTTATGGGCTTATAGAACTGCATTTAAAACTCCCATAGGAACATCTCCTTATAAACTTGTTTACGGAAAAAGTTGTCATCTGCCATTTGAACTCGAACATAAAGCATTTTGGGCTATTAAAATTTTAAATCTTGATTTTAAGCTTGCAGGTGAGAAACGTCTAATGCAACTAAATGAGCTAGATGAATGGCACTGCAATGCCTACAAAAACTCACGATTATATAAGGAAGCCACAAAGCGACGCCATGACAATTGTTTGAGACAACATAAACAGTTCAAAATTGGTGATCTTGTCTTACTTTACAACTCAAGGCTTAAACTATTTACTGGAAAACTTAAATCAAGGTGGTCCGGTCCATTCACTATTCAAACTGTTTTTCCATACGGCATAGTCGAGATAACTCATCCAAACCACGGTACTTTCAAGGTAAATGGCCATCAGTTTAAACATTATAGAGGTGAGAATTTCAAAGATAATAGAGAGGAGCTTCGGCTCCACGAACTCTCGTCATGATATATACAGGTAGAGTCGAGGTTAGACTCTAAATAAGCGCTCCTCGGGAGGCAACCTGAGCACTAACTTAGTAACTCTTTTTATTTCAGTCTTCTAATACATCGACTAACCTTTTTGAATGCAGGATTTTGGACCACACGGCCATGCCCACGGGCGTGCCTAAGGCCGTGTGGACATTATGAGCATATACATGGCCGTGCAATTTGGCCGTGTATAAGCAGGGTAAAAATTTTTTCAGAGACACGGGCTACGACAAAGTGCCACGACCATGCGATATGGCCGTGGCCAACACTGTCAATTCAGACACGAGCTTAAACCAGTCGACACGGCTGTGCGATATGGCCATGTTGATTCAAACACGAGTGTGCGACACGCCCGTGCCCCAAGACCGTGGTCGACACTGTCAATTCAAACACGGGCGTGTGACCTAATACACGACCGTGGGAGATGCGAACATCGAAGGACACGACCGTGCGATACGGCCGTATGCCTCAATACGCCCTAAATACACGAGTGTGTCCATCGAACCAGGCGCGCCAAAATCTTCGATTTTCGAACCACAGGAGTAAAACCCAAGCCACACGGGCGTGTGACATGCCCGTGTGGCCCAAAAACCTATATAAACAGGCCACTATTCACCTTCTTCCCCAAATTAAACCCTAAATCCACCCTCCCAAACCCCACTCCAAAACTCCCTAAGCGTCGCCGCCAGCCTACAAGGTATCCCCACGACCGTGCAACGCCTCCACGACGGTGCTCCGCCTCATTAATCATCAATTCGGTTCTATTTTCTTTATTTTCTCTTTAAATTTTAATGCTTTTGTCTAACTTTGTGTTTATAACATTTTCTATTTAGTTTTTTGCATTATTTTTAGGGCATGAAATTCTTTGATTTAGAATGAATAATCTAGAATATTATAGAGAGTTTCATGATACCATGCCACTTAGACCCCCATTTGCTTTCCACTTTTTCTTATCTATATTAGTCTCCATCTAGTATAAATTAATACCCATGCCTCCATAATTTGATATCATATTTAGGATGAGTAGAATAATTTACTTAGGTTCGTAAATTAACACTTCAATACTATTCTTAATATGCTTTATTTCAGTTAAGTATTAATATTGTCTTTTTAAAATTTTAAGACTAATGCATATTTTTGTCCATTTTATTTTTAGGAACTATGTCTTCGTCACGAGGAAAAAGAGCTACAGCCGTATGGTTCATCGTTAAGACCTATCGCTGAAACGCGCCATCTATTCATCATATTTCCACAGAGCTCCTAATAGGAGTTATTTCAAATTCTACGAGCCCGCCCTCTAGGAGCCGGACGATGCATCGACTGGACCACCTTAGAGTAGGTCCACCTAGAAGACGAGGTCCGGGCCCTGCTGATGATAGATCCCTGGAGCAATTCTTCCATATTGTGGAGCCTACATATTTGGAACTCACTCTCGAGTTCTGCTCCACGTTCCATCTTCAAATCGTCATGAGCCAATATGATGATCCAAGGACGGTCTAATTCTGCTTAGGAGGCCTCGTACGTCATCTTAGTGTACCGGAGCTCGGTACAGCTCTCGGCCTCTACACTGAGCAGTTCATGGAGGATGAGGACCTCTCTACACTCCACCGTCACATCTACGTCTCTCCAGTGAACTGTTGGCGTGCCCTAGTCCCTGCATTGCCCTCATACGACCCTAGTCGCTCTAAGGGGACTGCCATTGCCCCATCTTTGAGTTACCTTCACGCATTCCTCGCACATACCTTGACAGGCAGACGTGAGAGCATAAGTGTCGTCAGCACACAGGATGCCTACTTCTTATAGAGCATGGCGAATGCGCATACCATCGACCTCGCCTATTTCATCGCACACGCCATCCAACATTAGACAGAAAGGCATCGTAAAGGCGTGATATCTATGGGCCCATACATCACATGGTTGGCCCGCCACTTCGGGCTACTCAACACCGCGGCCCAGATATCCTCATACACACTGATTGGCCAGATGTCCCCTCAGGGCATCCAGACTATACTCCATATGAGGATGATCCAGCGTAGACCAGGGACCGACCCACCACAGTACCGCCTACTCCGAGAGGCTGAAGATCCAGAGGACATTACTGGTGATGTCCCACCACACCGGAGGAGGGCCCAACTGAGCCACCACCCCCTCGCCGCCCAGTTCATGCGGCAGCTTCATACGCTAACATATCTGAGCGCCTCTCACGATTCGAGCAGCAGTGTTTCCAACGTTTCGATCATATCGATGCTACACTATAGCAGATATGCCAGCACCTTCATATCACACCACCTTCCCCACCTCACGGACCATCTGAGGATTAGAGATTTCTATTCCTCTTATCTTTATTTTTATCTTTATTTTTATTTTTATTCTTGATCTTTATTTTCACCTTAACTTGAACTTTAAGTTTTCTTAGAATATTTAGATTCTTCTTTATCTTTACTTTGATCTTTATGTTTAGTAAATATTTTAGTTTAGTTTTTAATTTTATTTTTATATCGGTTATTCCCTAACAAGAAAACTACTCTTCATTAAAATGCCTAAACACTGATAAATGCCTTCGCAGTTTTAAAGGAGCTGTACAGTTCATATCTAAAATCTAACGGGACAACCTTACCACAACTTCTGGCTCTTCCAATTCCAACATCTGTCTCACAAATTCATCCAAAATTCAGGGAGTTTCATGCATTTCCCTATCTTATGATCTTATGCTTCTATTGCTACTAATGTTATCTTTGTACATTGAGGGCAATGTACATCTTAAGTGTGGGGGGGAACTTACTTTCAGTTATTACATTCTCCTTGAAATCCCTGAAAATTTTTAAACTAACATTTTGCATTGTTCTCAAAATTTCGAATTCTTATTCTCACTCTTTGCATTATCTTCAATCTCCTATTAAGAATTAATTTTGATTGATTTATGATTTTTATTGATATGTTGAGAATTAAGACATAGGTGCTTATGCCTTGACTATTCAAACTTTAAAACACTAGGGAATCAAGCATGATAAGTTGAAATTTTTGAGAATTTAAAATTTTTTCATAGGTCATTTTCCCTAATTTTAAGTGTTATCTTGAGATTTGAAATTTGCAGGATTGACATCAAAAGCCATAATTCTGGTGAGATTTTTGAGCCTTTTGAGCATACATTCTTTCGTGCTCACTTTTATTGTTGCTTTGAGTAAGTCAATACTGATTTGTTATTCTAGAACTTGCTTCGATTATACATGTGAAGACCACATCATTGATTTGATAAACTGAAATGATAAAGGCACCTAGGTGTTAACCCACTTACTCCATAAAAGACTACCTCCACAAATTAACCCCTAGTGAACCCCATTGAGCCTAACAACCCATTCTTTGACTTACCTCTAATATTAACCTATAACCCATTTTTGTTGAATCCCATTCAATTATTTTGATCCCTATTTTTGTCGAGATTTGAGTTGAATTATTATCTAGCTTTATTCTCTTTTCCAGGTTGTAAAGTTTGTAAATATTCAAAGTATTGTATTTGATTTGTTCTTAAAAAAAGTGTGCATATACAATTAATTCAGTTGTAATTCATATCTTAGTTATAGTTTAATATTTTTGCATATTTCTATTATAAGCTATTAAACTTAGAACGATGTCATCATAAACCTTAGCTTGAGGAATATGTTCCAAGGATAGAGATTTTTCTAGCTAGATAATTTTTCAGTTCAATCTCGATTCTAACCCTCTTTTTCAGCTTGTAACAACACGCCTAACCAAAGCCCCATTACAACCATTGAAAAACCTTTTGATCGATGTATCATATCAATCTATAGTGGTGGAGATTTGATTTTCTTGCAAGCCTATGGTAATAACTTTTCAGGTTGACTAAAGAGTGCTTAATTCTTGAACCCTAAACACTTTGAGTGATAGAGTGAATCTTTAGTGAGGATGTCAACTCTTGTTGATTTTGATTGAGAGATAGTTACTTAGGAAAACGGAGAAAACCTATGTTTCAATGATAAAATTCTCAACTTAGAGTGATTGAATCTTTAATGTTCTTCTGATTGCATTTTCATTGTATGATTACTTATGGATTAGTTTGAAACATTATTGATAAGGATTATGAGTTGAGAAGAATGATTCTTAATTATGAGTTGAGATTTTGCTTGAGGATAAGCAAAGGCTTAAGTGTGGGGGTATTTGATAAACGATAATTTATACATATTTTTACCTCATGCTTAGCCTAATTTCTGGATGAATTATCAATAAATGTGTAGAAGTTGGTGCTCTTAATCCTTCTATTTCATGATTTATGCCCAGGTAAGCTTAAGGAAGAGAAAAGAGCAAGAAATGGGCTAAAAAGGGCAAATTAGGCCCAATCCAAAAATCAACACGGCCTGGAGATTCACCACATGGCCGTGGCACATGGCCGTGTCACCTTAAGCCCAACACGGTCCAGCCCCGACAAGCACGGTCGGACCACACGGCTGTGCCACCATCAACGGACTCGACCACGGCCTGTGCCTCGATCCACACGGGCGTGGCACACGGGCGTGTCCCTGTAGTGAGGAAGTGTAATTTCACTCAGAAAAGAATGCTTAGAGGTTAAGAAAGGCATTCCAAAGCTCTATATAAAGACCCTAGGGGGCAACTACAAAGATATACTTTTCTCTCCTCAGAAGGGTGCTTCATTTCTGCCAACACAGTGAGTGAAAGCAAGGGATTACTCCAAGGGAAGCCGATTGATTCATCCCAGAAGCCGAATTTTACATCAAGACAGAGGATCTCCCTTCAATCCTTCAGGGGTTTTTTGGGTTCTTTATGTTTTGCTATTTTAATTATTCTGAACTTGAAATTCATCACATTAACTAATTTTCTCAAATAAATAATCTATCCAAATATTCTAGGCCCTCAAATAGCCCTTAATAAACCTAAAATTCATTATCAAACCCTAATATTTTGACATTTTCACAATTTAATCCTAAAAATCACTTTACAAAATCATCACACAACACAATCAAAGCTCCAAATACATGATATTCATAAAAAAAAAAACCAATATTCAACAATAGAAACTTCCAATATTTTTAACAGAATAAAAAACGAAGGTACGGGCTAGCTGGATCTAGTTGCAGCAATCTCAAAAACATAAAAATGACAAGAAACGGGCTTAAGAATCACTCACATGCAAAGAATTTGTGCTTGGTCAATTCTCCCAAACTAAGCATCCATGGCATTCGGTTATCACCAACAAAATTAAAGAAGAAGATGAAAATTTCATTTTTTTTTATTATTTTAACCTAATTACCATTTTGCTATTGAAAAATCACTTTATTTTGTCATTTTCTTTTGGTTTAACCGTCCAACGCTAACTATTAGGGACTAATTATTATATTGGTCCCTCCTCATGTAGTTATTAAGTTATTTAGTCATTTAATTAAATTAATCACTAACTTTTACACCTTTTTCAGTTTAGTCCTTTTTTTTTAATTAACTATCTAAACGTTAATATTTCTAAGCCAAATTTTAATACGGTTATAATGAATCTATAAATACTCTAAAAATAATATTTACGATTCAATACGATGAAAATTTGTTGTCTTGAAACCACTATTCTATCACCACTAAAAATCAGGTTGTAACACACTTGTTTTGGACTACCGTAGTAATTCTTTGCCTTAATAGTTCATTAGCCTTTCTCTTGTGTGCTACTTTTATTCTTTACTTTATATTGCTCAATTTCCTTTGGGTTCGATCCAAAGGACATATATTTACAATTTGACATGTACACTTGTAGTACACATCGCACTTCAATTCATATATTTTTGCATATTTCGACATACGCACACCGACGGTCATAGTGTCTAAGGTCAAAATAAGTAGTTACAGGATTAATTGTTGATTGCATGAGTCAGCGGTTCAGTACCCTTCTCTAGGTAGTTGTACTTAGAAGACAAAATACAAATCTCTATAATAACTAGGCTAGGTACCAATACTTAAGACTACATGTACCAATACCTAAGCCTCTGACAAGGTACCTACTCTTTTTTTGTTGCAAATAAATCCTTAAGATCCCATACTTGGCGCTAGATACCTCTAAACACTTAGAAATCGTCTTAAAATGTTTCTAAATTGTTTTAAAAATCTTAATTATGAATTTTAACAATTTGGTAATGATTTGGTTTAAATGATCTATTGAAATTTTCTTATCGAATTCAAAGTACAAAGTTAGTTTGAGTTGTTCTGGAAACAAATTTGATATACTGTATTTGGACCCGACGATCGAGTTAGGTGTGGGATGTCACACTTTTCTTTCTTCTTCTCCATAAAACTTTTTCGTTTGCATGGTCCCCCTACTTTGGTGACCTATGCTTGACAACAAAGGCACCAAAATATCCTCTTATTTCCCTCCTTTTAAATTTCCAAATGACTATCAAAATCAAACTAAGTTACCCAAAATAGTTTTTCTTAATTTCTTTGGGTTTTTTATCTTTGCCTAAATCTTGCTTCTAATGCTTTTTTTTTTTATAAACTTTGTTGGTTTTTTCTCTCTTTTTAAAGTTAGCCGATGGATTTATTTTTTCTAGTAAATTTTCCCTTTATATATTTCTTGAAATTTCCTTTTCATTTAGAGTCTTCAATAAATGTTGATCTTTATATCAATTGGGTTTAATTGCTTAGAAGTTTTCTGATATGGTTACAAGATGAACAAGCGAAAAAAAAATAGGGAGTAACATAGAGATTAGAATACTAGGGCAAGTAGATGTAAATGTCATGGGCTGTGGATCAAAGCCCGTGATATATGTACACAGTTCGTCCTATAGAGGTCAACTGATCAAATGGGGCTCATTTAATCCACTGGAACTTTCCTGATTCAAGCAAAGTTTGATTGGGAAATCTTTATTTTCTTTTGTCTCTTTAATGGAAGTCGAACATCTACTTGAACTCGGATCCTTATAAAGTTTTTGTACCCACGACTTTGCTGTTTTTGAGTCATACTCCACAAAAAATTCAATGGGATTTCCAAATTGTCTAGCAACATTTTCATAAAATAATCGAGGAGGTAAATCATATACTGGAACCCAGAAAGATGATAAAACCAGGGGGACTTGCATCGGATCATCATCCTCCTTTAATTGGTGAAATACCAAAAAGTGATTATTGAACGTCAATGGGGTGTCATTGATCACTCGATCTATATCAAGTTCATGAAAAAACTTGAATAAAAAATATTCCCCCCCAAATCTGAAATTAGAACCCCCTTAATAGATGCCAGAGATCTGCCATTGTATTTCGCATCGCAGGAAGATGTTTCAGACTTGTTGTAAGAAAACAACAAACAAGGCTGAACTCATATGCCTTTTTCTACAAATCAACTCCATCAAAAAACTATCAGGCCCCCTTTTCACCATCTTCTGTACTCAAATCAGCAACGTTTTTTTTCCATTATTCGAAACAAAGACAATAAAAACGATGATGACCTAAAAAGAAAAAAGAAATTCAAAAGAAATTAGGCAAAGAAAAGACGATGTGCTACCATAAGCTGACAAAGAGAGAAAAAATGTGTTACTGTGAGTAGACATTTTGAATTAATATATATTTTTAAAGGAACATGTATTTATGTCTCAAGTTTTTGTTCAATGATTCCATTAATAAATCAAAGTTCATATAAAAATTACACATCAGAGCAAAGTTTATGTATAATTTTGAAATTTGTCCATTTTTAAAATAATGATATAAGTTATTTGGATGGGCTAGGATGAGTCAAGCCTAAACTCGGACCTGACTTTTTTAAATTCAGGCTTCGGCCCGGTTCATGGATAAGTCTATTTACCAAATAAATATTTTTCACTTTTCAAAATCATTTTAGTTATGAAATGTTGAAAAAATTGTACAAAAAATTAACAAATAAACATAACGTAATTTAATAAATATGCACAATCAATTTGTGCGATGCATGAGTTTTTTGAAGTTTTATTGTGATTAGAATTAAAAATATTTAAGTTTTAATACAAATACATGCACATAATTATCGCACATATTTAAAAAGAATAAAAATATATATTCTACGTTTTTTTTATTATTATCGAAGATAGCTTTATTAACCGTGTATGATTGTGCTAAATACAATAAAATTTTTGTTTTTAATAGATTTTGGGATCAACTTTAACTTTTAAATATCTTTCACAATTTTTTAAAATAAATTTTTGACTAATAAATAAAAAGTTGATTTTATTATAATTCATGCTAAATTAATATTATGGAGCCCAGATAAAAAATATGGTATTTTTCGAATTATAATTAGATATTTTTTTTAATTTGACATAGATAAATTTAGGTTTTTTATTTTTATTTTTATGTTTTTAAGGGAAAAGATTTGATACATTACTCATGGAGCTTTTAGATTTTACAAGTAAGGTCAGGGTGATTACAAGTGTCCAATAGAAATATAATAAAATATTAAAAAATAAATATATAAAAGAAGTTAACATGTGATAATTTTTTAAGTGTGCTTGTAAAATTAAAAAAAAAATACACTAACAGTATACTAACTTTTTTTTTTTAATATAATGTGAATTTTTCCAAATAAAATTTATTTTACTTTACCGTATATTTGAACTTTTAAATTGAAAAAGTTTGTTTAAATATTGAATGGATAAAATTATTTTTTGATTTCAATATATTTTTTGAAATGAAATTATTAATTATATAAAGTATTTCTTAATAAGCAAAAGTGTTCAATTTTAATATTTTTATACAACTTATAATTTTTTTTGTAATTTTATATTCTATGTCGAAACCATTTTTAATTTTGAAAAACGTGGATCGACTTTAAAAACATGGACGGAGTCGCCACCAATCCTTTTTGAAGTGTAATTGGGCCACCTTATAAAACATTTTGGTCTACGAATTTTAAGAAAATAGGTTCGGGAGTCGGTTACGTACGAGGAAGGATTAGCACCCTCATAACGCCCAAAATTGGTACCAAATTGATTAACAAATGTCATTATTGTTGTAAATTTGAAGAGATTTTAAGATATGATTCTCTTAGAAAATATTTGAACGATTCGTTTTGGAATATTAAGACTCATTTGTTCCAAAAAGACAAAACATCACACCCAGCACATTAGGATGCAACATTTTAACCCTCGAAACCAAAACCGTCCCTTAATCTTTCAAAACCTGAAATTAAAAGGATATTTAGACATTTGGACGACCGAAAAAACCGCAACCCAGCATGTTAGGGCACAATTTTTTGAACTTCCAAACACGAAACATTACCTTATTTTTTTTAAAAAAATGAGTAAATCGGAAAAAATGGATTAAAGAGATAAATTTTGAAAAAACAATAATAATGATATACCACATAGAAATAATAATATATTAATAATGCTAACAATATATTAATAATAAAAATATAGTAATATAAGAAAAATTAATAATAATAGTAATAACAGTAGTAATATATATAATAATATATTAAATATAGTAGTAAAAATATTAACGATAATAAAAAATGGTAGTAATAATAGAAGATAAATAGGAAAAAAAGGAAAAAAACAATTCATTAATAATAATATATGTATTAATAATAATAAAAATAAGAAAAGAAAATAATACCATATCAATAAGAATAATAACAAGTCAATAATAATATTAAAAAGTAAAAAGTAAAAATATATAATATATATATATATATATATATATAACGTGGCCATAGTACATAAAAGAATTTGTAATAAAAGAGAAAATAATTACATTTTGAAAGAATAAACTATATACTAAATAGATTTGAAAAAGATATATATATATTCAATAGATTTAAAAGAAATTATATAAATAAAATAACAGAACGATTTAAATAACAAATATAAAATATTAAAACAAAAAATTAAAACCCTACAAACTAGGGACTAAATCAGGAAAGAAATAAAATCAGAGGTAAACTTTCTCTCTTTTTCCTTCTTTCGTTTATGTAAAGAAAAAAATGTGAACACCAAAGTAAACAAAATAAAATAATATGAAAAGTCACCTTAAAAATCTGATTTGTATTCTCTTTAATTTCGTATGTGTATTCTAAAAAAATCCCTCCAATACAATATTTTTTAATGGCTTTTATAGCCAAATTTTACAACTTATAGGCAAGTGGGTGATGGAGTTAGTGGGGGTGATGGAGGTAGTGGATGGTTTAGTAGGGTGATGGAGTTAGTGGCCGGTTTAGTGGGGTGATTGGTTTAGTGGTCGATTTAGTGGAGTGTTTAATTTGGGCTGGTTTGATTGGGCTCGGGTAGAAATTGGGTCTCACAGCTGCCCCTCTTTGCTCGTTGTTGTGTAACGAGAACGAAGCAAAGACTTTAGAAGGGCCAATTTTGCCCGGACCTGCCGAGTCTTGACTTCTTGACGTTCATCTTCTTCAAGTAGCCTTATTCTAATTCACTGCGTCCTCCAGAGTAAGAAATATGTATTTGATATGTTCTAGTGGCTTAAATCTGCTCCGCTCCTGCTCAGTGAAGATAAGATCTGCCAAAATTTGATCTGCTCCACTCCTGCTCAGTGGGGTAAGATCTGTTATAATTAGATCTGCTCCGCTCCTGCTCAGCGAAGATAAGATCTGTTGTATTTCTAGCCTGTTGCCCTACTGCTTAGGGTGCTAAGGCTCATCGACTTTGATCTGTTCCACTACTACTTAGGGAGGTAAGATCTGCAATTTTTAGCCTGCTACCTTATTGCTTATGGAGTTATGGCTCACCGTCTTTGATCTGCTCCACTACTGCTCAGGGAGACAAGATCTGTAATTTTTAGCCTGTTACCTTACTGCTTAGGGAGTTAAGGCTCACCATCTTCGATCTGCTCTGCTACTACTCAGGGAGACAAGATTTATAATTTTTAGCCTGTTACCCTACTGCTTAGGGGGTTAAGGCTCACCGTCTTCGATCTGCTCCACTACTGCTCAGGGAGGCAAGATTTGTAATTTTTAGCCTGTTACCCTACTGCTTAGGGAGTTAAGGCTTGTGGCTTGAATCTGCTCCATTGCCGATACATGGAGATAAGATCCACCGAAATTTGATCTGTTCCACTCCTGCCAGTGGGATAAGATCCGCTATATTTAGCCTGTTCCACTCCTAATCAGTGGGATAAGGCTGATGGTTTGAATCTGCTCCATTGCCGATACACGGAGATAAGATTCGTTGAAATTTGATCTGTTCCACTCCTGCCAGTAGGATGAGATCTGCTATATTTAGCGTGTTCCACTCCTGCTCAGTGGGATAAGGCTGGTGGTTTGAATCTGCTCCATTGCCGATACACGGAGATAAGATCCGCCGAAATTTGATCTGTTCCACTCCTGCCAGTGGGATGAGATCTGCTATATTTAGCCTACTCCACTCCTGCTCAGTGGGATAGGGCTTGCCGAAATCTGTAATTTTAATCAATCTTGCTACATTGTCCACTGGGGAATCCATCTGTGGAAGTGATTTCTTAGGGTTTATGCTTATGCCAAATAATTAGAATGCCATGATCAACATGAATCAAATGCTCCTAACTAAATGTATTATGAATGACATTTGTATGAATGCAGAATGTCATGAAAATGATCTCATTTTTTAATGCTTAGGCAGCCATTATTCGCTGTTTGTTAAGGCTATCGCTTCACTAATGCGGGTCTTCTTGTTCAATTGATATTTTCTGACAGAAAACTCGCAGAAGCAATCCCATTTTGTTCGACTGGTTTGCCCTACTATAACTTCGAGGTCCAGTTCACTGTACTTCTTAAATTGTCTTCAAACCCTCCCACTGCAACTCAGAGGAATATAATCTGATTCTTCTTCAATCCATTCCCACCAAATTTCAAGGGTATAGGATTTGACTCTTCTTCCATCAATTTGGTCTGTTCACTATTCATTGGTTGTCATGGCCGGATGTGTATGCCTGATATTTGCATGGACGCAGAATATCATTTTTCTCTCGAGAATGATCCCCTTTTAAAGCTTGGGTTGACATTGCTCATTATTTGTCAAGATTGTGTTACCAACGCAATATTTGTCTTTGACAGAAAATCTTAAGGGGTAGTCTCTCAAACAATTCCAACCATTAGGCTTGGTAAGTTCTAAACAATAGTCCTGTTTCAGGTTCCCGTATTATTTAGAAACTTCTAGAGTAATAAGTAGAACTCCTTTTGCGAAAGTATTATTTTTCCATTAATCATTATTTTAATGCAAAATGCTTGAAAGAGATCACAAGGGACAAGAATGAAATTAATTAAGAGCATAGCTCGAAATAATTAGATTAATCAAAGATAACCAAGGTAATAAAATAAAATTGATTGGGGCGTATCTCGAAAAGAATAAGGTAATCAAGGATAGCAAACATGGGTAAGATAGAAAACTAGGTGCCTCATATATCGCAGCCTGAGTTTTTCTGTACAAGCTTCTTGATGATCATTTTGAGCTCAATATGTGTTTAGGGGATCCGAAGTACTTTGCCAATGCCCTGAGATGTAGCATATTTCCTCATTGTTAACTCAGGCATAGTAAGATTACTGCATGCCCCACTTTCGATCCAAATTTGAGCCGCCCTTTTCAGGTTTTCAACTCAAATCCCCTTTGGTCTCAAAGCGCCCTTTGTGGGTTTTCGCCTTGGCCTATCCTTTTCTTTTTATTTTTTCTTTTTCTCTTTATTTTCTTTGTTTTTATTTGTTTTCCTTTTCCAAAAGCGAAGTATTCTTCGATTGAAACCAAATTCGTAGGGTCAGGCTGGTTCTTGACGTCTATATTGGTCAATATCAATGCCCCTTCAAGGATAAGGTTATTCCTAAGTTGACATCAACTTTCTCTGAGATCATTTTATATGGGAAGGATCCTTTTCAAAACTAAGTTTCCCTGATGAAATTTTCTGGGACGATCTTTTCGTCATCACTTCGTATCATCTTGGTATATGTGACCGTGATGGATAGTTTTCGACCTCCTTTCCTCAATCAGGTTCCTTGGTCATCGAAATAGGATTTATTCTCTATCAACTGACTTCAAAATAGATAGAGTAGAAATCCCAACTTCAACTAGCAAAATCACCTCCATTTCATAAATCAATGAGCAAGGCACTGCCCCAGTATAAATGCCCATCATTTTCTGCGATCTTCTTCTTCTTCTTCCTTTTTTTGTACCATTCATTTTGGGTAATACAGACCGCAAACTTTTTATATCGTAGTGCCATTTAAGTTTAGTATATCGTCAAATATGATCTTTTTTGGCATTTCATACTGTCATAGAATCTGCTGACTATCGACCCGCGTCATTGGCATATGAAGCAACTTCCATCCACCTAGCAACGTAATCAACGACCAAAAAAAGATGAATCGCTACTTGTTAGAGGCTTTTGGTGAAATCGGCCTGATGACATACATGCCCCACATAGAATAAGATTATGTGTTCCACTATTTCTTTGCAACATGAGATTTGCCTCTCATCTTGTTCACCTTCATTAACATATCAGGAGATAAGCTACAATCTTAGTCATCTTCAAAGCCCTGAGATCCCACCAAACACATATCTCGCTCAAAAGGAGATTCTAAGTTAGTAGTAGTGTCACCCATATCATTGATACCTGGAGACCTGTTATAAGGTCGAAAGAAAATTTGAAGAACAAGAGAAACCAAGAATATTTACTCGTATGGTATGATCATGAATGAAATGAAAAGAACACTTGCTTGAAATGAGAAATAAAAGATGCATTTCATTAAAATAAAGACGCTAGACATAAGCCTACTTCACAAAGGATTCTTATTGCCTCTAGGCTTAAAGCAACAAGTGTGTTTTGAATATGACTTTAGATTAGCCTTAAAAATACAGGGATCTCTTCCACTGTCCCATTGTTCAAAACACTCCCAAGTATGCAAAGGTGAATGCCTATTAAATTCTCTTTCCTGTATCTTCGATTATCGTATTTACCCCATTATCAACATGGCTGGGTAACAGATTTTCTACACCGGACTGGTTGTCAAACTTCACAATGCCCATGTCAACAAGCCTTTCGACTAACTTCTTAAAAGGGATGCAATTTTCTATCGAGTGCCCTGTGATTCCCGCGTGGTATTCGTATTGGGCATTTTCATTGTAACACTTTGGGTATAGAGGTTGCACGGGTTTTGAGTAGAACAGAGCTACCACACGTGTATCAAAAAGATTTTGGTATAACTCCCTATAAGTCATCGGGATGGGAGTGAACTGGAGTTTTTCTGAGTTCAGCCTCGAGCTGGATTCCCGCCTTGAGGGGTCTTGAAAGCTAGTAGTCACGGCCCTCGGCTGGCCTACGGTAACCCATTTGGAATACCCTTTACTCATATTGTTCACTTTATTTTCATTTTTCTTTGGGTTTGACCTTTGGGTGCTTACTCCTGTATCTATCTTCCCGCATCTTATCGCGTTTTCTATCATCTCGCCGGACATTATTATATCTGGGAATCTCATGGTAGTGTTTCCCAATATATGATTAATGAACGGGGCTTTTAAAGTGTTGATGAAAAGCATTGCTGTTTCCCTCTCCAAGAGAGGTGGTTGTACTTGTGTGGCTACTTCCCTCCACCTTTGTGCATATTGCCTGAAGCTTTCGTTTGACTTTTTCCCTATGTTCTGTAGCGTGATCTTGTCAGGAGCTATATCTGTCACATAGCTATATTACTTCATGAAGGCCTGCGCTAAATCCTTCCATGATTTGACTTGAGCACGACTCAGCTGATTGTACCATTTGGCCGCAGTTCCAGTCAAACTATCTTGAAAACAGTGAATCAATAATTGGTCATTGTTGACATACCCCGTCATTCTCCGACAGAACATTGTGATATGGGCTTCAAGACAACTGGTTCCGTTGTATCTTTCGAACTATGGCATCTTGAACTTTGGAGGAAGTATCAAATCTGGTACCAGACTTAACTCTTTAGCATCCATTCCGCATTGGTAATCAGCACTTTCCAGTGCTTTGAACTTCTCCTCTAACCATTTGCATCGGTCTTCGAACTGTTTAAGAAGCTCCGCCTTTGCCTTTTCTACTTCTACCGCCTCATCGAAGTCGGGGACATCAAGGGTTACAGGATGGTCTTTGGGGTTTGAACTTGAACCTATTGGGAAATTTACTAGTGCCGAGGTACCGGATTGATACTGAGGTCTAATATTAACAGACACCTTCGGTGGTTGTGCTTGAATGTTTATTGGGGCAAAGCTTGCAGGACAAGTAGAGTCTTCATTGTCATTTCCAGTATCAGCCATAGGGCCTTTTCCTTTGTCAGATCCCACTTTAAACAGCTGCGTTAGCTGACTTATCATGTTGTTCTGAGATTCTAGCATGCTTTTCTGGGATTCCAGCATCTGATCCCTCATTTCTTGTTGGATCCTGGTCAACTATTCTTGCATCTGAATTTGCAGTTGGTCCTGCATCTCCTTTTGCATCTGTTCTAACCTCTCCAACCTTTGATCCATGACTTTTGTTTTTCTTCGAGTGTAGTAGCGATGCTCTAGGGTAACCTTAATACAATCTCTAGTTAATAGTGTTTTTTTATGAAATTTTATACACATGATGCAATGTAATGCAAAATGCATATTGATGAATGCAAAAAGAAATAGAGGCGTTGATTCTGAATTCAATTTTATTAGAATAACTTTTCTAGAAAACAGACTTCTTTACATAAAACAGATTACATGTGCTGCCCTCATAGTCCAGGTGAAGACATCGATCTTTTCCTTCATATTGGAATGTAGGGTCCAATCTCGCGAACTTTTCGATGGATACCTCTACTAGCTACTTTTGTTTGATTCGTACTGCGACTCATTGCTAGCTCATCCTCGCGATACTTGTTTAACTTATTTGAGAAAGTTGAGATGTGACGTCTCTCGAATAATCTCTGTTGGCTTGAATTCTTGGGCAATAAAACAGAGTTTTATGTTTCTTAGTAGACTATCAGCCTTCTTTCACTATGTTTACTCAAACCATATTCAGACAACCGCATTATAACCCACTTTATCAAGAAATTCGTTTTCTCATGACAAACTATTCTATTTAGCAATCAAATATAAATCAACACCTCCTTTCTTAAATAATGCAATGTGATGCGATGCGATGTAATCATAAACAAAACAAAACATGTTAGTACAGAAAAATAAATAGCCTAGAACACCTATTTAGGTAACCACTAAGGTTTGGTGTAGTTCTACCTAAGGTGGGCTCCTAAGGTTCACTATATGTGGTTCGGTTCTAAAGAAATGGTACCTGAACCAGCAGATTCCTTGATCCTCACCCATTATAGGCTCATATGGACCAAATTCAGTTCAGGGGGATACATTTCCCTATGGCCTTGTAGAGGTGAAAACCTCACGAAGACATAGGTACGGATGTATCCTGGAAGCGATCCCCTGGCCCATGCGGAGGTGAAAACCTCACGAAGGCATAGTTTCTCACTCCCACTTAAAAGGCGCGACCACAACAGTCATGCAATATGATGCAGGAATAACAAAGGAGATTTAAACCAAAAATGGCACAAACAAATGTGACAAAAGAATCATAATTTCCAAAACAAAATTTCATTTTCAACAATACGACATAAATTAACCAATTCCACGGCTTGACTCTCTTATTGGTCCCCAGCGGAGTTGCCAAGCTGTGGAAATAATTTTTAATTTTGAAAAACGTGGATCGACTTTAAAAACATGGATGGAGTCGCCACTAATCCTTTTTGAGGTGTAATTGGGCCACCTTATAAAACATTTTGGTCTACGAATTTTAAGAAAACAGGTTCGGGAGTCGGTTACATACGAGGAAGGATTAGCACCCTCATAACGCCCAAAATTAGTACCAAATTGATTAACAAATGTCCTTATTGTCGTAAATTTGAAGAGATTTTAAGATATGATTCTCTTAGAAAATATTTGAATGACTCGTTTTGGAATATTAAGACTCATTTGTTCCAAAAAGACAAAATATCACACCCAGCACATTAGGATGCAACATTTTAACCCTCGAAACAAAAATCGTCCCTTAATCTTTCAAAACCTGAAATTAAAAGGATATTTAGACATTTGGACGACCGAAAAAACCGCAACCCAGCACGTTAGGGCACAATTTTTTGAACTTCCAAACACGAAACATTGCCTTATTTTTTTAAAAAAATGAGCAAATCGGAAAAAAATGGATTAAAGAGATAAATTTTAAAAAAACAATAATAATGATATACCACATAGAAATAATAATATATTAATAATGCTAACAATATATTAATAATAAAAATATAGTAATATAAGAAAAATTAATAATAATAGTAATAACAGTAGTAATATATATAATAATATATTAAACATAGTAGTAAAAATATTAACAATAATAAAAAATGGTAGTAATAATAGAAGATAAATAGGAAAAAAAGGAAAAAATAATTCATTAATAATAATATATGTATTAATAATAATAAAAATAAGAAAAGAAAATAATACCATATCAATAAGAATAATAACAAGTCAATAATAATATTAAAAAGTAAAAAACAAAAATATAATATATATATATATATATATATATATATATATATATATAACGTGGCCATAGTACATAAAAGAATTTGTAATAAAAGAGAAAATAATTACATTTTGAAAGAATAAACTATATACTAAATAGATTTGAAAAAGATATATATATTCAATAGATTTAAAAGAAATTATATAAATAAAATAACAGAACGATTTAAATAACAAATATAAAATATTAAAACAAAAAATTAAAACCCTACATACTAGGGACTAAATCAGGAAAGAAATAAAATCAGAGGTAAACTTTCTCTCTTTTTCCTTCTTTCGTTTATGTAAAGAAAAAAATGTGAACACCAAAGTAAACAAAATAAATAATATGAAAAGTCATCTTAAAAATCTGATTTGTATTCTCTTTAATTTCATATGTGTATTCTAAAAAAATCCCTCCAATACAATCCTTTTCAATGGCTTTTATAGTCAAATTTTACAACTTATAGGCAAGTGGGTGATGGAGTTAGTGGGGGTGATGGAGGTAGTGGATGGTTTAGTAGGGTGATGGAGTTAGTGGCCGGTTTAGTGGGGTAATTGGTTTAGTGGTCGATTTAGTGGAGTGTTTAATTTGGGCTGGTTTGATTGGGCCCGGGCAAAAATTGGGTCTCACATTCTAAAAATAGAAAATTGGTTATATAAAATTAACGGTTAATTAAACATATATGTATACTAGTAATTCTATGACACGCGTATGCGTGTGAAAATCACGTAATTAGAACATAAATTTAATTTTAAAAATATCATCTAATAAATAATGAAATATACTGTTTGAAACTAATAGTAATAACAATATATATGCAATACGTTTGGAATTAAAATAAAACAAATTAATTTACATTGTGAGTGAAAATAATTTTTTTAAAAATAGGTAAATACATGTGATGAAAAATATTAAATGTACTCCAATTATTTTATAACTTGTACTGCCATTTTTCTATAATAGTCATTTAAACCATTTATGTTAACTCTATTTCAATTTCACCTTATTTGATTTTTTTAATAATATAGAGATTAAATTGATCCATTTACATGTGATTAGGCTCCCAATTGATGTAAAGGATTAATTTTTGACACATGACATACGTTCTGTTGAGACATGACAATACAATATATATATATATATATATATATACTTGTTTTTCAATTAATAGAAAATAATAATTTAAAATTATAAATTGTTTTATAAAATTGAGTTAAAATATGCCATATATATTTATATAAAATTTAAATTATTATTTTCTATATAAAACATATTTTAATTTAATATTACATAAATTTATTTAACAAATGTGTTGTTTGACTAGATAGGCCTAATTAATGTTTTTAAACTATTTTTTTGTTTTTTTTATCATAGTTATTATAAAATATTAATTTTATTTATAAATGTGTTAACTATGATAATTAATTCTTAAAAAAAAACTATGATAATTAAGCTATAAAACAAATTAATTAAATGAAACCCATATCCAATTTCATCAATATATATCAAATTTCATCAACAATTAATTATCATTTTTGTTAAGAATTGAATTAAAAAAATTAAATTGAAAAAAACTATTTTTTTATTTTTAATTTTTGAAATTTCAAATACTTTTAAAAGTTCTTGGACGAAGATATCACATTTCATTAATTTCATTGTGCTAACGACTTTTATTACTATAAAATGTTTAAAATTAAATTTTAAAAATAAAATCTATTTTACTTAATTATGTTTAAAATTAATTAAAATGATAAACATTAAAAAATTATAGTTGTAAAACTATTTAATAAGATAATCAAACTACAAACTGAACTTTTGCATGCAAAATAGAATTATAAATAGGATTCAAAATATTATTAAATGATATTGAAATAATAATTATATAATTAATATTGAATTATTAAAAAATTATAAAATGATTTAAGTTAAAACATGCATAGTTTTTAGATTTCTACTTTTATAGCATCGTTACAATATTTTTAAAATCTTATTTTTTAGTCCGTCTTTGACAATGTTGAAGGGGAAATACGCTATTAAATTTATTTGCATATATTTCAATATTTTTTGTTTAAACATTATATTATTTTTTGAAGTTGTTTATATGTTCCAAGTATTGTTTCATGAACAATTTTAATTAATAGACCAATTTTTAAATATTTACAATTTTATACAAGAAACCTTCTCTAAACAATTTTAAAGTTAGGTTTAATTTTTTGGCTAGGCCACTTTTTTATTTTAATATTTTTATCTATAATTTCTTTTTTTTTCTCAATTATAGTAATAGGGCAAAACCCGAACAACTAATGCGACAAGCACAGTTTGAACTCATGCCACACTTAGGGCGATGAACACTCTTAGCCATCAGGCCATCACATGGGGTTCTTATCTAAATCTTCTCTTTGGATAGATAATCTAAAAGATCTAGAATGACCTATCATACTTTATTATCTATATTTATTGTGTTTTATTGAGTTGGGGTCACAAATTAACTCAATTAAAAACTACTTAAAAGCATTGACTATTAATATAATAGTGATTTCCTCTTTTACTATTTTTATTGAAAATTTTTAAATAAATCAACTAAACATATAATGTATAACGATTTAACAAATCCAAAAAATGAACCATAAACACTTTACCATTTCTAATATTATGTTTTTTTATTATGAGTATTGCAAAATCTAATTAATTTATCATAATTCGTTGTGGCAAATTAAAGTCTTTTTTGTATTTAACAAACTTGTTTTATAGTGTTTTTATGTCTTTATTTTGTTTTCAGTTTTTAATCTTATGTTTAATTTATACAAAATAAACGTTTTTATGCAATTTTTAGTTATGACCTAATAGGGCACTGTGGGCTTAAAGATTAATGACTTTATCTGGTATGTAAGGCACTATTTTCAGGCTTAGAAGGCGAAAGATGACTGTAGCGTCGTGACACTATTCATGCAGTGTCACGTAAAGGTGAGCATGGGCCAGGCCGAGCCGGGCTCAACTAAAAATTCAAGCCCATTTTCTAATGGGCCTAAAATTTTGTCCAAGCCCAACCCGGATAAAAATTGTTAAAACCTGAGCCCGACCCTGCCTGCCCATATTAATTTTTATATTTTTATATAGTTTTAAAAAAATATATAATACATCAAAAATACTAAAAACATCAAAATAAATATTTCCCAACAAATTGAAAATAAATTTTAAAAAATATATATATACTTAAATAATACTACGATAGATGCAACTTAACAAGCAAATGTCTCTAAAATAATAACAAAATTAACAAATTTCTTTAAAATAATAATAAAATTAACAATAAAATAAGTTTTATACAATATCCAAACAATAACAACAAAATAGTAGAAACATAACAGTAAAATGGTAGCAAAATAGGGAGAAAACAACAAGAAAATAAAATTAAAAGAAGCAGATTTTTTTTGTCCTTTAGTAGATTCGGGCCGGGCTCGGGCAAAAAATGTATTACCCGAGGCCTGACCCATTTTTTAAACGGGTTTTTTTTTATCCAAGCTCATTTTTCAGGCCTATATTTTTGCCCAAACCCTTCCACATTTCAGGTGGGCATTTGGGCCGGGATCAGGTCTAGTGTCACAACACCGAGTTACGAGCTGAAATTTTAATTAAGGGTATTTTAGTCCACAGAATGTACCTTAATCAGATTTTTGGGCTGTTTAGTAACCCTAATTAGGTCTAAGCATAAACTTTATAAATAGACATGTTAAGTCTCATTTCAAAAGGCTTGACCAAGTGAGTTGTTTAGTTATTTAGGCTTTTAGTTTAATTTTTATTTTCTTTTTTATTTAGTTCTTTATACACTTTTGTTCTTGTTTTAACTTGGATTCGATCTTGATTCAAGGCTTTAATATAATAGTTTTTCATTATTTCATTGTTGATTCCAATTGCAATCGAAGTGGTCTTCGCGATTGTTAAAGGAAATTTTACTTCCAAGCTCAAATCGATATAAAAAATAGACTTATTTCTCTACTCCTTATTTTTATTTAATTTTTTTTCTGCTTTACATGTTAAATATGAATTTAGGGATTATTACATTTAGATCCATGAGTAGCTAATTTTCTTAGGGAGATTAATGAACATATGTGTGAATAATTAACGAATGAATTAGGGTTTGGAATCCATGTTAATTGGTTTAAATTATGTGCGGTTAAACCTAAAAAGTAATTTAGGATAAATGAGATCGAGAGATAAATTTAAAGAGTAAACTGTAATTTATCCCGGTCAAGAAAGTGAGGCCAAGAGGTAAGCGTGTATTGATCAATTAATTAATTAGTTAGAGATCGAGAGGTAATAACTGGTTAATTAATAGTTAACTCAATAAAACTCAAATTCTGAAGTAAATTAGGGTCACTAAAGTAAGTTGATCTCCTACTTGTTTTATTGGATTTATTCGATTGTTAATTGACTGAATTTAATTTTAGCTACTGTAAAAAATGAATAGAACGTTGGTAATGACAATATATCGCAAAGAAAAGAGAAAGAAAAATAAAGAACACATAGATTTTACGTGGAAACCCTTTCAGAAAAAAACCACGGGCAGAGGAGAAGAAAATTCACTATGTCGAATTCGAATGATTATAAGAGGAATACACTATGTCTATTTATAGGCTTGTAAAACCATATTCTAATAGGAGTGTAGTAAGATTGAAACACCTTATTTTAATCAATATCAAATAGATGGAGTTTAATAAGGTTTAAAAAACCTTATTCTAAAAAGAAAATAAAACAAGTGTAGTTCTATAGGGATTTTACTTTTATTTTATTTTACCACTATATTTTATTTAAATAAGGATTCGGGTCACTTAATTCTAACAATCTCCACCTTGACACGAATTCTCAATGAACAAGTTCTTCATCACGAATTCTCAACGAACAAGTTCTCCACCTCTTTCATAAAACCCTTTGAGGGTTTAACTTCAACAATGAATACCAACCAAGTCTAAGCAATGCTCAAACTTGGTTATAGGAAGTGACTTAGTCATCATATCTGCAGGATTTTCATGAGTACTAATTTTGCTCACAACAATATCACCACGAGCAACAATATTACGAACAAAATGATACCAACCATCAATGTGTTTTGTTCTCTCATGAAACATTTAATCTTTTGTAAGGAAGATGACACTCTGGCTGTCACAAAATACTGTACTGATTTGAAGGTCTTCATTGAGTTCACTAAAGAATCCCTTCAACCAAATGGCTTCTTTACAAGCCTCAGTAATCGCCATGTACTCAGCTTCAGTGGTAAACAAAGCGACTGTAGTTTGCAAAGTGGCTTTCCAACTGATTGCACAACTTCCGATTGTAAAGACATAACCTGTGAGAGATTTTCTTCTATCAAGGTCTCCAGCAAAATCAACACCAACATACCCAATGGCTCCATCTCTAGTTCTTTCAAACTGTAAGCAAACATCGGTAGTACTTTGTAAGTATATTAAAATCCACTAAACTACTTTTCAATGTTCTTTACCGGGATTTACCATGTATTTGCTAACTGCACTGACTGCATATGATAAATCTGGACGTGAACAAACCATAGTATACATGAGAGATCCCACTGCTCTGGAGTATGGAACATGTGACATGTACTCAATCTCATCATCTAATTGTGGAGACAAAGCCGATGAAAGTCTGAAATGGGCTGCTAAAGGAGTATTAATAGGCTTAGCACCCTGCATATTAAACCTACAAAGAACTTTCTCAATGTACCCCTTCTGACTTAGGTACAATTTACTTACTTTTCTATCTCTGAGAATCTCCATATTAAGTATCTTCTTTATTGGTCCCAAATCATTCATCTCAGATTCTTCACTTAGTTAGGCTTTGACGCTTCTTATTTCTCCTTTATCTTTTGTTGCTATCAACATGTCATCAACATAAAGGAGTAGATACACAAAAGAACCATCATTGTTTTTTTTTAAGTAAACACAACTGTCAAAGCTACTTCTTTTGAAATCATGAGAAATCATAAAGGAATCAAACCTCTTGTACCACTTTCTTGGTGACTGTTTCAAACCGTAAAGGGACTTTTTTAGCAAGCAAACATTGTCCTCTTTTTTGAGACTGTAAAAGCCTCTAGTTGTTGTATTTAAATATCCTTCTCAAGTTCTCCATGCAAAAATACAGTTTTTACATCTAACTGCTCAAGCTTCAAATTATGCATGGTCACAATATCAAACAAAGCTCGAATCGAACTATGCTTCACAACTAGGGAGAACACATCTGTAAAGTCCACTCCTAGAATTTGACTGTAACCCTTTACAACAAGCCTAGCTTTATATCTGGGTTCTTCAACTTCTGGAGTCCCTTCTTTCTTTTTAAACACCCATTTATAACGAACAACCTTTTTACCTTTAGGAAGTTTCACAAGATCTCATGTTCTGTTTTTGTGGAGTGATTCCATCTTCTCTTGCATAGCAAACATCCACTTTCTGAGTCTTCACAGCTAACCGCCTTAGAATAATTAGATGGGTCTTAGTTTGTATCTATATCTTCAGCCATATTTAAAGCATAAGTAACTAGATCAGCATTGAAATACTTCTTTAGAGGTTTAAATTCTATTCTAGTTCTATTTTTGGCAATAAAGTATTGTGGTGAAGAAGCAACTTTATTTTGAATTTTTGTACTGGCTTGAGGAGTTAACTCTGTTGTAAATTCTGGATTAATTTGATACTCCACCTACTTTTGATTTTTTTTATTGGAAGAGTCTTTAAGAGATAAGTTAAGTAGCATAGCAGTTTCATCAAAAACAACATCTCTGCTAATCACAACTTTTCTATTTTCAGGACACCATAACTTATACCCTTTTACACCAGCTTTATAACCAAGAAAAACACATTTAATGGATCTCGGTTCCAATTTTCCATTATCAACATGAGCATACATAAGACACCTAAAAATCTTTAAATTAGAATAGTCAGTAGGGTTACCAGACCATACCTCTTGTGGAGTCTTTTTCTCAATGGCAACGGGTGGGGATCGGTTGATCAAAAAACATGTAGTAGAGGTTCCTTTGGCCCAAAATGACTTTGGTAAGTTAGCATTTGACAACATACATCGAACATTCTCCATGATCGTTTTATTTGCTGTGGAGTATGACGAACTGTCAAGTGTCTCACGATTCTTTCTAACTTGTATAGTTTATTAAACTCATCAGAATAGAACTCTAAGCCATTGTCTGTGCGGAGTTGTTTTATTTATTTTCCTGTTTGCTTTTCAATCATAGTTTTCCAAGACTTAAATGCAAAAAACACATCACTTTTTTTGCTTTAGGAAGAACGCCTAAACTTTTCTGGAAAAATCATTAATAAAAGTTAACATATAATTAGCTTCACCTCTCGAAGGCACTCTAGATGGCCCCCACAGATCAGAATGAATATACTCCAACATTCCCTTTGTGTTATGGATTCCTCTGGTGAATTAAACTCTCTTTTGCTTCTCAAAAATGTAGTGCTCACAAAATTTCAGTTTGTAAATTCTTTGCCCATCAAGAAGTCCTCTTTTGCTCAATTCTGTCATGCCATTCTCACTCATATGCCCTAGGCACATATGCCAAAGTTTAGTAATATCATCATCTGACAAAGAAGAGGAAGTAACAGCTGCATCACCAGTAACAGTAGAACCCTACAAAATATATAACTTAGCAGTCTTTCTCTGCCCTTTCATCACAACAAGGAAACCTTTGGAAATTTTCAAAACCCCACTTTCAACTGTGTATTTTTACCCTTTTGAATCAAGAGTACTCAATAAAATTAAATTTCTCTTCAACTCTAGAACATGTCGCACATCACTAAGTGTTTTGACAACTCTGTCAAATATCTTAGCTTTTATCGTTCCAACACCTGTAATTTTACACGAAGCATTATTTTCCATCAAAATAACACGTTCAGACACTGTATCATAAGTTGTAAACCAATCTCGATTGAGACTCATGTGGAAGGTGCAGCTCGAATTAAGGATCCACTCCTTGCTCACTTTAGAATTGTTGATAGAAGCGACTGGAAGTTCACCATAGCTGTAGTTATCTACAACATCAGCTTCACCGAAATTTTCTGATTATTTTCCCTTTTGATTCCCAACCTCACTTTTGATCTTGTTCTGTGGCTTATAGCATTTAGATTTAATGTGCCCTTTTTTCTTGCAGAAGTTACAAGTTTTATTTCTGTTTGAAGACTTCGATCTACTCTTAGATTTACTGCGAGGATTTCGTTTCTGTGTCCTTTCACGATCATCATCAGCATTCTGATTTTGTCTTCCATGAATAATGAGACCTTCTCATTAAGAGTTGGTTTTAACCACAAGATGCTTCATCTTATCATACGAGGTTAAAGAATCATAAACCTTATCAACTGTGAGAGGCTCGCGGCTATATAAAATTGTATCTCTAAAGGTTGAATAAGACGGGGGCAACGAACAAAGTAGAATCAACCCTAGATCTTGTTTATCATACTGAACCTCCATGGCCTCCAAGTTTAAGAGAATTTCTTTAAACACTGTTAAGTGTTCGTGTACAGACGCACATTCCTTCAAATGATGAGCATAAAGACGCTGGTTCATATGTAACTTGTTGGTTAGAGTTTTTGACATACATATTTGTTCCAACCTCTTCCATAATCCAGCAGTGGTCGTCTCCTTCATCACATCCTACAAAATTTCATTAGACAAATGCAGATGTAACTGTGTTAACGTCTTTCGATTCTTGCGCTTCTTCTCTTCCTCCGTCAATGTCGAAGGCATCTTATCTACCCCTAGCAGGGCTTCCTCTAAGTATATCTGTGCAAGAACTGCTTGTATCTTTATCTGCCACAACGCAAATCTGGTGTTGCAATCCAACAGCGGAATTTCATACTTCAAAGATGCCATTACCGTGATCGAGATGAACAACTCGGAAGCTCTAATACCAATTTTTAAAAAATAAATAGAACATCAGTAATGACAATATATCGCAAAGGAAAGAGAAAGAAAAATAAAGAACACACAGATTTTACGTGGAAACCTTTTCGGGAAAAAACCAAGGGCAGAGGAGAAGAAAATTCACTATGTTGAATTCAAATGATTACAAGAGGAATAGAATATGTCTATTTATAGGCTTGTAAAACCATATTATAATAGGAGTGTAATAAAATTGAAACACCTTATTTTAATCAATATCAAATAGATGGAGTTTAATAAGGTTTAAAAAACCTTATTCTAAAAATAAAATAAAAGAAGTGTAGTTTTATAGGATTTTACTTTTATTTTATTTTACCACTGTATTTTGATTTAAATAAGGATTCGGGTTACTTAATTCTAACAGCTACTTTTATGTTAGTTTAATTAATTCATTTTAATTTGGTTTTCGTAATATAATCTTAAACGGTACTATTTAGACTTATTAGTGAAGAGAATTAATTTAGATTTAATTCAACCTCCCTTGAGTACGATCCTCGAAATGCTTCTCAAAATGTTTCGTTGTAAATCTATTTTACAATTTGACTTGTATACATGTGAATACCGTTATTTAATTATATATTTATTTGCTGCAGTATTTCCAATTTAAATGTTCATACGTCTTGATGTGATCACTGATATAAATTAATTTAATGCATCACTCTTATTAAACCGATAGAGTATCAAATTCAAATTCAATCAACTATATTTAATATTTCTAACAAACCTTTTTTTGCTGGGTACCATATTTTTGTAAGAAATGAGAATAAGAAAGTTTTGCATGTAATAGAAAGAAGGAATATAAAAAGAAAATAAAAGTAGGGAGGAAAGTTAAAATCATGGCACACTTTTATTTGACAAAATTGAGTGGGGATACGCAGTGACTAGAAATTCAAGAAATAATTGCAAAAGTGGTTGTCGATTCTTGATGGTGGGAAATAGATATAGTGTATTATTTTTAGCGACAGGAAAACACCCTTTTTTAGGTTTGATGGAAGAAGCAGCCAAAGAAAAATATAGTACTGCAAATACGAAGAAAGGGGTAATTGGGTGACATGAAAAATGAAAAATAAAAGTGGAGATATAAAAGCCTCGGTTGTATTCCGAAGTCAGCGGTGGGATTCTCCTTTCGCTTTTCACATTGGCCCCGCCCCACCCCGCTTTCAATTTTTGTTTTTCACACTTATTTCCCCAGAGATTGGTGATAATATATTCTGCAACACTTGGCCATCATCATTTCAAACCTCTCAGTCTTTAATGTCTTTGGAACCTCGGTTGCCCTTTGATCTCATAATGCTATTTATACCTTCTTTTTTTTTTTTTTTAATAAATAGAACACGATGAGCAGAGTTAATAACAGTTACCACAGGTGCTGGTCGGGTGGTGTCACTGCCATCCTAATTGCTGGCTATTACTCTGTTTTAAATGTTTTATGTTTAGGTTTTCCTTTTCTTCGGACTGGTTCTATTTGTTGATAAACTTGGATTGTCATATGGGTGAAAATAGAAACCTTTTGGGGAGCCAGAATCAACACATGATATTTTGTTGCTGCCATACCTGGTTTAGCCCTTTGAAGTTTGATTTCCTCGCTTTGTTCCGTTTTATTGGTGACCAAGTACATTGTAATGGGAAGGAGAAAAAAATTTACAAGAATCAAATTCTAGATTTCCTGTTAATAAACTTACAACCCATACAAGTTTATCGTTGAGCCACAAATGTGATTGGTGACTTAACCCTTGTATTGTTAGAAGTTAAGTAATTAAAAGACATTAAATATATATATATTTTACAATAAATAGGAATGACCTGTAATCATATTTTCGTATAATCATTTCTTCTTAATCAATAAACTACAATTAGTGATGATTCAAAATGTGTCCAACAACCCATACAATTTTATCGTTGAACCACTAATGTGATTGGTGACTTAACCCTTGTATTGTTAGAAGCTAAGTAATTAAAAGACATTAAAAATATATATTTTTTACAATAAATAGGAATGACGTGTAATCATATTTTCGTATAATCATTTCTTCTTAATCAATAAACCACAATTAGTGATGATCCAAAATGTGTCCAATAACAATGATTGAATATTATTTTATTTTTTAAAAATTAAATAGTATTACAAATTATAAATACCTAAAATCCACAATAAAAGTTTCTAAAATATTGGAAAATTACTAACAGGTCCTTGAAAACAAATTCTAGAATTACTATTTAAAAATTGAAAATTAATAAAAAATTCCAAAGTTTCGAGAAAATTTAAAAAAAATAAAAAAACTATTCACAAATTTAAAAAAATCTAAAAACTTATAAAAAAATTATTAATTTATAAAAAGTTCAAAACTTTTTAAAGAAGTACGAAAATTTTTCAAAAGAATAAATTTTCTGGCATTTTTTTTGTGAGTGGCATTGCATCACTTTTAAAATTTTTAATTTTAACAAAAAAAATGTTATTTTTACCAATGCTTATTGAAAATTGCACTTCAAACTAAATATCAATCGAAAGAATACTGATTGAGTAATAATTATTTAAGAAAAAAATTGACAACCCCTTTTTTCTTTTTTTGCTAAAATTGTTAAAATTTTTAGAAGTTTGAATTTATGAACAACTTTTTTAGAAAAATATTTTCTTTTATAGAACTGCTTGAAACTTTTTGGAAAAAAATATAGTTTTACAATTTATATATATATATTTTTATTTTTAATTATTATATATATTTAATATTATATAATTGTTTTTATTTGTTAAAATTCAACCAATTATAACTGGACATATGTCATGTATTAATAGAAATATTTAACTTCATCTTCAATTATTTTTATTTGTTGTTTTTCAAAAAGTAAAAAGATTAAATTAAATTTTTATCATAATATCAAATTTAGTCCTTAATTAATGTTTATATTTGTATCAATTTGACCCTTATTCTTTTTTTAATTAAATTTAGCCCTCAACTTTTTTTTAAAAAAAAATTCAAATTTAACTATCAGCCTTTTGAAAAAGAGTTGAAATGCTTTTCTTTAGCCAGAACACTTAACTAAAATGTTAAATTTTTTAAACACAACATCCTGCATAATAATCCACGTGTACTTCATGCTTATTTTTTTTTGAATTTTTATATATTTTAGTTTTAATTTTGATTTTGATTTTTTTATTTTTATAATTTTTGAATTATTTATTGACGTGACATATAAGACAAATGGTGTTATATTAGCATAATGTGCACATAGATTGCCATACTTGTTGCCACACCAACAACATTAAAAGTTAATGCTTAATCAACATTTCCATTAATAAAAAATTATTTAATTCTTTTTAAAAAATTAAGGGCCTACCTTATATATATTTATTTTGAAATAGATTAAATTGTTTGCTTTCAAATAGGAAAAAAACAACAACTACTAAAAATATTTATATCTTTTCTAATTAAATTAAGGTATGATCAAATACATTGGACTCTAATACATGATTCATAAAAAAATTTATTTTCGGTTGAATTTTTTTTTTAAAATTCATGACTATATATATATATATATATATATATATATTAGTTTCATTCATTTTTATTAAGGCATAATCATACATTTGATCTTATATAATTTTTGCTACTTTGACCTTAACTTTTTTTTTATTACTTTGCCCCAAACTTTTAAATTTTAGTCAAATTCTTTTGTTTTGGATGTAAAAATTGATTAAGTTATTAAAATTTTAATAGCATTAATGTGGCATCCACATGGTAGTTTATGTGCACTGACATAGATAATTTTGTAAAAAAAATTATGAACTTTTTTTTTTATTTTGTTCAATTTTGTAATAATTTTTTTTGAAATTTTATGAAGTATACATAGACTGCCACTTGAGTTGACATGTTAGAGCCATTAAATTTTTCATTATTCAATCAACTTTTTCATCTAAAAAAATAATTTCACTAAAATTTGAAGGTTGAGGGCCAAAAAAAAAAAAAGAATAATAGGACTAAAGTGATAAAAGGGTTAAACATTAAGGGCTAAATTTATCATTGTAACATTTAATGATTATTAAAATATTATCAAACTTGCATCTTTAACGTTAGGCATAATAATATATTTAGCCCTTAACGTTTACTCTTTCTGTCACTTTGGTTCTAGTTCATTTTTGGATCACTTTAGCTCCCAACACTTAAAATCTAATCAAGTTGTTTTTTTAAATGAAAAATAATTAGACCATTAAAATTTTAACGGTACTGATGTGATAACCGACAACACGCGTGACAGTTCACAATACTTTATAAAAAATTGAAAAAAAAGTTCATAAAAATTTTAAAAAATTATCCATGCCATCAGTAAAGTATACGTATATTGTCAAGTAAGTTACCAGGACTGTCAAGTTAATGCTATTAAAGATTTAACAATTTAATTAAGTTTTTCTATTTAAATAAAATAAGTTAATTAAAAATTAAAAGTTGAGTAATCAAAATAGTCTACCAAAATAATAAATTAATAAATAGCAACAACTAAATTTATTTTTATGCTTTTTTTTCTACAAAAAAAGATATTTTTTTGCTTTAATATTACGCCATGCATGTCAACACATAGCATCAATGAATTTTTAAAGATGGAAGAATTTAAGATGAATTTGAAAATTAAAGGATAGTGTTTAAAAACAATGGTTAAATTATTTTATTAGTCTTTATACTTCGCAAAATTTGTAGATTTAGTCTTTGTATTTTTATTTAATTAATTTTAGTCCCTGTACTTTTTGGATTGGTCACTTTTAGCTCCTCTATTTTTCAAATTTTAAAATTTCAATCCTGACAAAAAAAGTAGCAATTAAATTCATTTAGTTAAATTTAATTACTAGTATTGTATTATGTATACAATTATAATTTTGGTCCATTTTCTCCAGTTGGATCATTCTAATTCTATACTTTTCATATTTTGATATTTCAGTCTTAATGCAAGTGATAGTCATTAATCCATTAATTAAATTTTTTGTGAGTAATATGTGGAAATAATAAGCTAATATGTTATTACACATATCATAATATGTTTCGCACATCAGATTTTAAAAATAACATATCTTTACTTAATGAATTTAACTGTTATTGTCTGTTGAGGACTTAAAATTTAAAAATAGGAAAGTACGAGAATAAAAATGACTAAAAATATATATGTCTAAATCCATACAAAGTAAAGGGACTGATAGAATTTAACCAAAAATAATTATCAATAAAAATATCATACAAATTAATGTTTTAATTTCATCACTGACCTTCCACTCCACTAAACTCAATGATAGGGCAATAATAGAAGGGTCCATCACACGAAACCCGAAAGACTTTCAGCCTTTCGAGCCATACAAGTAGTTTTCAAGCTCATTGACCTAGAAAATCAGACTATTTAAAGAATAGGTTTCAGTCACAAATGGGAGCTCCACTTCCTAAAGTGCTGTTGAATTTTTTTTTTATCCTTTCCTTCTTGTAAATGTTAATATGCAAATATCTTCTTTTGCAATATTTTAACGTCATCAATACGCCATGTTTGCCTGGAAGAATTTGTACAAGTACTTGCAATAAATTACATAGGTTTTTAGAAGGGGCAAAGAGTTAAAATAGAATTATAAGTTTTAAAAAGTTAAAAAAATAAAATTTTATCATATAATAAATTATTTTTTTGAAAGATTAAATAAAAGTATTTTTATTTTTAGTTGAAGATATATTAATTTATAATTTTACAATTTATGAAAATTTGAATTGAAAATTTTCTATTGGGGAGGCCTGGATTGCCTTTGGTTTTCACATAATTTCCAAGTTTTTCCTATTACCCAACTATAAAAAATATCAATCTAGTAATTCATATTTTAGGTATTTTATTAAAGACTAATGATAAAGATGACACTACAACAAAAATACCCTAATACGACAGTTATGGGGCAACACTTTCCTAAGTGTTGCGATAGACTGGTCAAAATACGCTTTCGGCAACTCTTTCATAAGTGTTGGGATATGCAAGCCTAAAGCAACATTTTTATAAGAATTGGCAAAATTCTAGTCCTAAGACGACACTTTTGGGGCAAGTGTTGCGATAGACTGAGATTTAGCAACTCTTTGTATAAGGGTTGGGATATGCATGCCTAAAGCAACACTTAAATAAGAGTTGGCTTTGTCTAGTCCTAAGACGATGCTTTTGGGGCAACACTTTCCTAAGGGTTGGGATATATATGCCTAAAGCAACGCTTGAATAAGAGTTGGCTTTTGTGTAGTCCTAAGACGACACTTTGGTGGCGACATTTTCCTAAGTGTTGGTATAGACTATGCTTTGGCCAACTCTTTGTATAAGGGTTGGGATATGTATGCCTACGGCAACGCTTGAATAAGAGTTGGCTTTTGTGTAGTCCTAAGATGACACTTTTGTGGTGACATTTTCCTAAATGTTGGGATAGACTATGCTTTCGCCAACTCTTTGTATAAGGGTTGGGATATGTATGCTTAAGGCAACGCTTGAATAAAAGTTGGCTTTTGTGTAGTCCTAAGACGACATTTTTATGGCAACACTTTCCTAAGTGTTGGGATAGACTATGCTTTGGGCCACTCTTTGTATAAGGGTTGCGATATGTATGCCTAAGGTAACGCTTGAATAAGAGTTGGCTTTTGTGTAGTCCTAAGACGACACTTTTGTGGCGACACTTTCCTAAGTGTTGGGATAGACTACGTTTTGGGCAACTCTTTGTATAAGGGTTGGGATATATATGCCTAAGGCAACGCTTGAATAATAGTTGGCTTTTGTCTAGTCCTAAGACGACAGTTTTGGGGCGACACTTTCCTAAGTGTTGGGATAGACTTATCAGCATACGCTCTGGCCAACTTTTTGTATAAAGGTGTAACGTCCCAAATTTCCTTAATTTCGGCTTTTTTTGAATGTGTAGCACAAAAAATTTAGATTTAAAATATGGATATTCTTAAAATTTTACATCATCAGTTTGTGAATAATTATATATATTCAAATTAAAAATAACTTAATAGCTTCGAGTGTGAATAAGGTTTTTAATAAAAATGCCGTAAAAAATCAATTTAGTTTAGGGTTTAAGGTTTAGTGTTTAGAGTTTATGGTTTAGGAATTATAGTTTATATAGATTAAGGTTTTAGGGTTTTGTGTTTATGGGTTTGGGGTTTAAAATTTTAAAGTTTTGTAATTATGGGTTTGGGGTTTAGGATTTTAGGGTTTTTTTAATATAAATGTTTCAAAATTTATATTATATATTTTAAAAATTTTAATCATAAATAAGATAAATATAAATTATTATTTTTTAATTAGCGTTTTTGGTACAAACGCCGCTAAAAAACCAAGCAATAGCGGCTTTTTAGAATAAATAGTGTGGAAGCAGTACTTAATATTGATTAAATTTATTTTTGGGTTTAGGGTTTAATATTTAAGGTTTAAGGTCTATAGTTTAGGGTTTTATGATTTAGTGTTTAATGTTTAGTATGTTAATTTTATGGTTTAGGTTTTGTTATTTTGGGTTTGGGGTTTAGTGTTTTAAAGTTTGTTGTTAGGGGTTTAGTATTTAAGGTTTAAGATTTTAGTATTTAGCGGTATTAAGGTTTAAAGGTTAGTGGTTAGGGGTTAGGAGTTTATGGGTTAAGGGTTTATGATTTATGTTTTATGGTTTAGGATCTAGGGGATAGGGGTTGGGGGTTAGTGGTTTAGCATTTGTAATTTACAGTTTGTGGTTTAGGGTTTATTATTTTATAGTTAGGGCCTTAGCACTGTTCATGGTTTCAAGGGTTAGGCTATTAGGGTTTAAGGTGTAACGTCCCAAATTTTAGTTTGAGCAATAGCGGCGTTTTTCCAAAAACGCCGCTAAAATTCTTGTTTTGAATTATATTTTCATAGTTAAGTTTTAAGGTTTAGTTCTTATTTTTTGGGTTTAGGGTTTAATATTTAAGGTTTAAGGTCTATGGTTTAGGTTTTAATGTTTAGAATGTTAATTTTATGGTTTAGGGTTTTGTTATTTTGGGTTTGAAGTTTAGTGTTTAGTGTTTATGATCTTAATGTTTAGCGGTATTAAGGGTTTATGGTTCAGGGTTTATGGGTTTAGGGTTAATGGTTCATGGTTTATGTTTTTGTGGTTTAGGGTTTAAGGGTTTAAGGGTTGTGGTTAGGGGTTTGGTGTTTGTGATTTATAGTTTGTGGTTTAGAGTTTATTATTTTATATTTAGGGTCTCAGTACTCTTCATGATTTTAGAGGTTAGGCTATTAGGGTTTAAGGGTTAGGGTTTTTGATATTTAACGGTTCGAGTACTTATGGTCTAGAATTTATGGTTTAAGATTTATTTATGGTTTTGAATAGATCACGTAGTTTGGGGTTTAGGATTTGGTGTTTAGTGTTTGTGGTTTAGGATTTAAGTTTCAGTGTATAAAATATATATTATAGATAATTAAGTTTATAAAATATATAAATATATATTGGTAATTTATCTATAATATATTTTATTTAAAACTAGAGAAATAAACAAACATTATGATAATTAAATCCAAAATTCTATAAACTTACTATTTCAACCAAATTCTTATTTATCTTCTACATGATTTTTTTATCTATATATAAGTGTATTATAGTGTAATTATTTGCCTTAATTAAATGACAACTTTTTTGCCCAAAATCTATATAAAAGATCATGTCATTATCAAATCCATGTTGGGTGTAATTATTTGATGTTGCTTTTGAAATGAAGTAAAACCAATTTCACAAGAAATTTATATATATACTCATAATGCTGGTTTGTAGGATAGGGATTATGAGATTTTGATGGAATAAATTCTATAAATTTGCCCCCAAAATTAAAAAGCAAAAAAAAAATATAATTAAGGCATGTATTCGTAATAATTATTGTTGTGGCCAATGATAACTCGCAAAAGAAACTTTTTCATAAAAAATATATTTTACATCATATAATTAAAATTTTAAATAATATAATAAAAATTAAATTAAAATTAAAATATTGTTAAAAATATATGACTTATCATCTTTGTTTTTCCATTTTCATATTATGTGATTTTGTTAATAGTTAATTGAAAGTATATTTTGTGATCAATATTATTAAATGTTGTAGATCATCACTACTTTCCTCTTCTATGTAATATTCAAACAACTGCTGCCGACATTATATATATAATTAGTTTGTTTATTCCGTGTTTATAAATTAAAATATATTTAATAAAATTTAATTTTTTTAAATTCAATTTTTTACTTAAATGAAATATTTATTTAATTAAAGTACAATAAATATATATGTCGATACCATTTTGCGAAAACGCAAACGGACGACGACTAAAAAAAAAATACTGGAATTGGAGTCGCCACCGATCTTTTTTAGGGTGCGATCGGTCACCTCAAAAGGGGGTTGTTTTTGATAAACTATTAGATTTATTAAAACAACAATTTTTGGTCCGCATACCAGAGAAATAGGTTCGGGAGTCAGTTACGCACGGGGAATGATTAGCACCCCCGATACGCCCGGAAACCGGCACCTTGTTGATTAATTGATGTCTTTGAAGTCGATAATTTGAGAACTTGAAAGAATTTTAAAATACGATCCTTATTTGCTTTCAAAATCGTTTGGGTTGATTGAAAATGGGTAAAAGGTTAGTTAGCCTTAAGGCAAAACGTCATATCCAATTCGTTAGGACACGACATTTTGACCTTTGAGGCTAAACTTGCCTTTTATTTGAAATCCGTGTATTTAATTTCGAAAGGATGTTCCAGTACTTGAGATAACAAGGGAAATCAGAATCCAATTTGTTAGGGCATGATTTCTTGAAATCTTTAAGTATGAAACATTGCCTCGGTTTTAGAAAAATCTTGTCTCGAGATAACAAAATATCACGTCCAATGCGTTAGGACACAATGTCTCTATTTCTCGAGACTAATATTGAAAGATTTTGCATTTGGTTTGAAAGGATGTTCGGTTATTTAGATTTAAACGAAAATCGCAACCCAATACGTTAGGGCACGATTTACGAATTATCTAAATACAGAGCATTGCCTTTATAAGAAATATCTTTGTTATCGGTAAAGAGGTTCAATATGGAACATTGAATGAGTGACAGTAAGAGTATGCATAATGGAAGAAAATGCGATAATAAGAAAAGATATAAATAACGAAGAGAAAAACATAATGATGAAAAAACTTGTGGTTTAAACTTTGTTTCGAGAAGGATAACCGGATGATTAGATTTAAACGAGGAAACCGAAACCCAATGCGTTAGGGCACGATGCTCGAATTTCTAAACACTGAATCCTTGTCTTTATGAAAAAAACGTTTTTGGTGTAAAAAGAGCAATCTCATAAAACCCGTGATGGGATGATGACGAAGATAGAAGGGAACGCGATGATAAAAGACGATGCGAATAAGAATGATAACATGATACGCGAAATAATAATAATATGGGTAGGGTTTTTATTAAAAACTTACATTTTAAGAAGGATATTTGGGTATTTAGATTTAGACGAGAAAGCCGAAGCCCAATACGTTAGGGCACGGTTTATCGAATTTCTAAACACCAAAACATTGCCTTTATGAAGAGATTGATTTGGTAAAGGGAAAAGGGAGTACGATTTGTAATGAAAGCGTTAAAATAATAATAGTAATAATAGAAAATACACTAACGAAAATAATAATAATAATAGGAGTAATCATTAACGAAACAGTAATGAGATATTAGTAGTATAGTAGGAATAATACGTTAATAATAAAAATCATGGTAGGTATATGAAAATAATATTAAATAAAACGAGTACATATATAAACATAAAATAACAAGCAAGATGAAAGCATACATTAAAGTACTAATAATGCTATATATTTATATATATATATTATATATATATACACGTTAAAATACATACATCATAAAGTGGAGGAAAAGTTTATATATATATATATATATAATAGTATTAAAAGTATATGCATAAGATAATCTATAAATAATATTAAAATACATGTGCATAATAAAAATGCTTAGCATAGTATTGGAAGTATACGTAATATATATATAAGAAATAACGATGTTTAAAATAACTATTAATAAAACTACTTGCATATATATATATATATATATATAAAGCATGCATAATAATGATATTAAAAGTATAATATATACATATGATATAATATATATATATATATATATATATTCATAACAATCAAATAATGCCACATATAAGAAGTACATACATATATATTAAAATATAATATTAAAAGAAAACATAACATATACATGAGTGAAAAATAAATAATAGATATGGTGATAATAATAAGAGAATAATAAATAAATAAATAAATAAGTAAATAAACAAGTGATAAAACTAAATATATTCATAAAGAAAAAAGAATAAATATAAGGATAATATATAAAGATAAATAATATTAAGAATATAAAAGTCGAATAAAAAAGGGATGAAATCGGAAACAGAAGCAAATATTCGGGCAATTTTAAAAAGAAGTAAAGGAAAATAGGACCTATTCGAACACGGGGTAAATACGTAGGGGTCAGAAGAGCAATTTTACCACGTGTTTAAAACGCAGCGTAGCGGAGAGGATCAAATCGAAATACGCGACAAATCTCAGGGCCAATTTAAAGGATCTAGAAAATTACGAAACACCGAAGAAGCGGAAGGACTGATTCAGAAAATAACCCCCATGACGTCATAGCGCGCGGATCCTCCTGGGTTCGGGTCGGGTCGACCCGACCCAGGTCGGTTAGTATAAAAGGGGCCATTTTTCGTTTTTGGCTCATTTGTCACCCGAGGAAGAAAAAAAAAGGGGGGGAGAGAAGAGAAAGGGGAGAGGGAAGGAAGAGAGAAGGGGGGCTCCGGGCTCCGGTTGCCGGACCGGCCAACGTCCGGTCACCGGCCGATGATCGGACCACCATACGCCGCCGTTCGCCGGCGTTCCGGCCACCGTTCCGGTGGCCGGAAAAAGGTAAAATTTTTAGTTCTTTTTGTTTTATTTTTTTGTCTATTTTTTAAGTGTGTATATATGTATTTGAGTACTATTTATAACAAAGAATAAAAATGAAAGAACTTTACCTTTGTTTCGGTTTTCTGATTTGGGGGGTATCCCTTCGTTGAGATAGAATGGATATTACTGCTCTTTTGTTTTATATTTTGAATTCTAAAAACTAAGATTACAAAGTATTGCCTTCTGTTTCTGTTGAAAGCAAAATCCGACCCTTTCAAAATGATTTGAATCGGCTTTTTATAGCCTAAAAATTTACAACTTGTTTTGGTTTTCATTTCTCTGCTGTTTGCTGTCTATTCTGTTTAATTCTTTGCAGGTACAACTTGGGCGGTGGCACAGTGAGGTGACAAGGGCGGTGGTGGCACAGCAGCTGATGTGGCCGAGGCGGTGAGACAGAGGCAAGTGGGCAGAGAACCAATGGGGCTAGGGTTTAGTTAGGTCTTGGGCTTAGTGGGTATGGGTCATTGGCTTGATTTGGTTTATGGGTTGCTTAGGGTAGATGGGCCGTTCGGGTTTTGTAGGAATTGGGTTAGGGATTTATTTGGTGTTGGGGTTATTATGTATATGGGGGTTGTGGTTGGTTGGGTTAACTGAGAATGGGTAATGGGGTTTAAACTTTGTAATTGGACATTTACTATTTGGGCCAAAATTGGCCGGTACAATATATTTAATTTGTATGTATGTTTAATTAACAAAACGTAATATTAATATATTTTACCCATTTTTAAACATTTTTGTAAACTTTTATCAAATTTGAAAAATTAAAACAACTTATTTTAAAATATGCAAGCTAAATATATGGTTAATATATTTATTTGTTAATATATAGTTTGGTGTTTGATATTATTTTGTTCTAAGGATTTATAAAATATATTATAGATAAATTACCAATAAATTAGAGAATTAACGGAGTTTTTTTGAAAAACGCCACAAAAAACTATTATTTTTTATACAAAAAAGGGTAATCAAATTCCCGCTCACCCCAAAAAATTGAAAGAGGCAAAATCTCTTCTCCCTCTCACACACACTCTTCTATTCTTTTTTTACGTTTTCTTCTTTTTCTTTTAATCTTTGATTTTCTTCTGCTGCTTCATTTCAATGGGTTGTTTTCGTCTCAATTGGAGTTCTACTCTTTTGCTTCTACTCTATTTCTTTTGTTGCGTTTTACAATTTCGTCGACAGGAGTTTTCGGAATTGGTGGATTTGAGGCGTCGATCGTTTTTGGGTGTTTAAATCGTGAATTCAGGTATGGATTTTGTAGCTTTTTAAATTTATTCGTGAATTATTGAATCAATTTTGTGAAATTCAGTAATTTCGTGTGTTCCGATGATTGTGTAATCATAATGTTGTATCACTGTTAAATTGCATAAAATTCAACTAGTTAGGGTGTGTTTCTGCACTCTTAGAGGTTAAGGATCATTTGATGTCAAATTTCATGTTTTTCGGACTAGTTATATTTTTATATTTTTCCTTTTGATATTATTCACTGTTGAGGTATAAGCTTGATTGATTATTGTGCATGTTTAGTGGCAAAACGATGAATATGAGACCATTCACGTTATCCCTTGCCTACTAATAGCTAGTATGGTCCTCCCTCAACAAAACCCTCTTTTCTTTTTCTGTATTTTCCTCGTTTTTGGTACCATACCTTCATCTTTTACTACTTTATTGGAGTTTGTTTTCACCTGAATCTAGCAGGCTCAAGTTTCTTGTACGCTTAGCAGGATCATTTTTGTTGTGCTTAATTGAGTCCCTGAATCTCTTTAAAGCATTGATCAGCAGGGTTTAGCTCTAAGTTTGGCTTTTAAAACACCTCACTGACATTGTACCTTAAGACCTAACTCATTTATGAAACGGAAGGGAACTACTGATGCTGGTACGCTATGGCATATGCTGTGCTTCTTTATGTAAAATTTAAATCGGCCTGAATTAAGCTGGAATTCCTTTAAATTGTTTGCAGGGATAATTTCTTGCACCAATCACTTTTTATGCCAAAAGGACTTCCAGATGGGGCTGAATTGGCTTACTTCGTCAAAGGACAGGTGAAATGATTTATAGAAAATAATATTGTTGATTGGCAATAATTTATGCCTAGATAAGAAAGTTACTTCATGGTCTAGCTACGTTTTTCAGCTCAGTTTTTGCTTTACTTATGGATGCAACTTATAATGCCTTAGCATTTTGTACAATTCGAGGAAAATCATATTGCCTCCTTTCTTTGTATCAAGTTCCTACTTGGTAAAGATATACCGAATATTTGGTGCAACTAAAACCTCACAGGCACTGCTCGTTATGCAAGTGTTAACACTCACCTTGGAATTAGTAAGTTGTGTTATTTTGTGACTCAACTAGTAGCAGTAAGTCGTATATCATAGATGAAAGTTTACTTGTTACTTTGTTTTAATACATTCTTCTATTTTATCGGTAGAGCAAAGCCGCAGAGATGAATTGGAATCCCTTGGTTATGTGCTTATGTATTTCCTGAGAGGAAGGTTGTGTATATGGTCACCCCATGCTCATTTCATTCATGGTTTTATATTGTTTCTTGTTGCTGAATCTTTGTTCTTAGTTTTCCTTTGCATTGATTTTGAATTTGATTCAGTTTGCACCATTTCTTTGCTTCAGCCTTCCTTTGAACCAAATGCTTTTGTTTACAAAAAGACAATGTCTTTTGCTTTTTGGTTATGTTTTCAGTTTAATATAATTTCGGCCATCTCTGTGATTGTTTGCCTTGTTTGCATTTGTTTACTATTATCAGAACAAAAGAGGTGGAAGAGTGCAGCTGCTGGAAATCTTGTTGCCCCTCTCGGAGTTTGATCATGGCGTGAAGGGACATGCATTGCATGGTGAGTTGAAATTATTAGAGCTTAGAAATCTACATGAATAAAGCAATGAGACTTGATACATGTTGCAGTAATGGAATTATTCATGTAAAAATCTATTTTTTTCTTATCTTACCCTTTGTTCCCTCTCCTTTCTCTCTCATTTTTTGGAATGGTGCAACTTGTAAGATCTTCAGATTAGTAGTCCAGTTCATGCATATTAATGCTCCTTGAAATATCTTACTAGCATTGTGTGGTTTATGCAGTTGTCCAAAACTGGTTGAGGATATATGTTCTTTTTTTAATTTTTTCTACGTGCTTTCTTTTAAAAAAAAAAGGAAAAATTCATGGAGGCTAGGGTTTAATTTTGGGTATACTATCTAATAAAAAATTATGAGAAAGATTATGCCGATTAGCTTGATTTTTTCACTTTCTTCTATAGTTTTGTTAACGTTGAATTATAAACTTACACGAGCTGTTCAATTTATTGAACTTCTATGCTTATGGTTGTATCTAGATTGGAATTTATATTTGAATTAGAGAGGGAGTCTGTATTGCGGTGATACTTGTTGGAGTCCAAGAGGCCATTGGCTTTTAAGGCAAATAGTCTTTGAAAAATGTGAATCTAATGTAGTCATTGCCTGGTTGCTGATTGGGTTGCGAACCCACTTATATATTTGTTTTTTTGTGTCCTAGACTTTGTTTCACTTTATATATGATACTTATAAGCTGCCTGAATTCATTTGCTGGTTACTAGGATCATTGGAGTGCTTGTTTGTGCAATTAAAACTCCCACTTTTATATTTGGATAACCATAATATACTAGGTCTAGCTTGAAATATTGTTATAAATTCTTGTTGGAAACGTACACAACTTGATTCTTGATTCATCAAACTCTTGTTGCAGTCAGAATAAGAGCTTCTCTTAGCATCTCGCAAAATTTTGACACTCATAAATTTCTGGCCTAACCCAAGCTGAATTGACCGACCATGTTAGTATTTGCAATTCACAAAATTTTAATATCATCTTATACCCATGTTATCCTTCCATGAGCCTGACTTTCAAATTTGCTAATTATAGAATTATATTTACTTTCTCCAATTAGGTATAAAAATAAAACATTGGATTTCAAGAGATTTCCCCGGCAGCAGATCACAAACAATCTTTAGTATTCTTGAACTCCTAATCTCTGATGCAAGCAACTGATAACATGGTTGCATGCTGTTGGCTTAAAGAATGTTGTGATGATAATTAATGTTCATGGTATAATTTAATTCTACATTGTGTACTTTTCGCTGCCCTAAGAATGTTGGGATGTATCATTGCTTGTTCTTTTGCCCTAAAATATTAGAAAAATCCCTTCGTTTATATTTGAACTTCGCTAAAACTTGAAATGCTTAAAAAATTATTGGTTTTACTTGTGAATTTTACCTTCATTTGTTTTTTTTACTGTGATTTAGTTGTAGAAATTAAAATATTTGAAAAAAAATTGCTTATTCATCAATTTACATTTGAGATAACATTGATTCTAAAACCATGGTTTTGAATATTTTTCAGCTTATTAAGAGAGGAAAATGGCATCCACTTTCATTGCCATGTCATCAGTTGGATCATTCGTTGCACCTAATGGTCTGGTCATGGATAAGAAGCTTTCATCTTCTTCCAACAGATTGTCATCTTTAGCATCCGTTTCTTCATCTTCATCTTTATCTTTAGCATCCATTTGGAGGAGGGTATGGCATATCTTGTGATTCTCTTGTTTGTACTTTTTATCTTCTTAGTTGTACATTGAGTTGAATATTGGTGGTATACATTTCAGCTAAATGTTAGTGTATTTTAATTATTGGATCGATTTTTGTAGTGAATATTCAATCTTTATTTTAATTTTAATTTTAATTTTATATTTTTTTAGTTGTATTTAAAGCACAATTCCTATCATTATTCACTATAAATATTTATAAAAATATATTAATATTGAAATAATAAAAAATAGAAAAAAAATTATATTATACATGTCTATCCCAATTTTTTAAAGGTTACCTTAGACTGGTTTATACCAACCTTTTTTAAAGGTTGCCTTAGATAATATTTATCCCAACTTTTTTAAGGTTGTTTTAAACAGGTCTATTCCAACCTTTTTTAAAAGTTATTTTAGACAAGGTCTATCCCAACCTTTTTAAAGTTGTCTTAGGCGGGTCTATCCCAACCTTTTTTAAAGGTTGCATTAGACATGATCTACCCCAACTTGTTTAAAATTGCCTTAGATAAGTCTATTCCAACCTTTTTTTTATAGGTTGTCTTAGATAAGATCTATCCCAACCTTTTTAAGGTTGCCTTTGGACAGCTCTATCTCAACCGTTTTTAAAAGTTGCCTTAGACAAGAATTATACCAACCTTTTTAAGGTTGCCTTAGATAGGTTTATTACAAATTTTTTCAAAGGTTGGCATTAGCTAGGTCTATCCCAACCTTTTTAAAAGTTGGTATTGACTAAACTTTTCACAACTCTTAAAAAAAAGGTCGGGTTATGTTAGACTTATGCCAACACTTCTCCAAAAGCGTCGCCGACCCTATACCAACTGCAGTATATACAACCTTTTTGAAAGCGTCGAGAGAAGCGTCGCGAAACCTATACAAACCCTTTTTGTGTCGTCTTAGGTAAAAAAAAATGTCGTGATAGGGTAGTTTTGTTGTAGTGTGATGTGTTGATTAGATGTTACATTGTACTGCTATATCATAGATTATTCATGTGATATTAAGATTTTTTAAAGAAAAATCTTTTTTGATCACTTAATTTTGAGAATTCTTATTTTTATTGTGAAGGAGCTTTGGTGTCGAAATGCAAAGCAATTAGAAAACACAATTCCTACCATAAGTGATGCCAACTAAATCTTCAAAAAATAATTATTAACACCTAATGGAGGAGTATAAAAAAAATTGGAAACTAAAATCTATTGTACAAGGCCATTTTGACATAAAATCAACTGCTTTATTGCCTTCATGAAAAGTGTGGCATAATTTGACTTCCCATTACCTATGACATAACTCTTTAATTCCCCTTACAAGCACACAATTATTGGCAACATCATCATCACTATTAAGCATTTGTACTACTAAAATATTGTTGTTCTCAATGATCAGTCTCCTGTATCCCCTCTCCCAAGCTAAGTGCAGCCCATTATACATGCTCCAAAGCTCCAATTTAGAGACCAAGCATGTACCTATATTCCTATTAATCTTAGCAGCTAGGACTTATTGTTGTCATGTAAGAGACCTCTATTATTGATGCTCTCTGTAGGCTTCAACTAATGACTCTATCTATATTAATCATATCTAGCCAAAAAGTAAAGGCACCCAACGTATTTAACGGTTCTTCGTGGTTTGTTATCTTTGTGGTTGTTAGACTTGACATGAATGGCCTAATTGATTATCTGTGCCAAAACATCCTCAGAGCATAAGTTTGTTGTCAAAAGATCATCTCATTTTGAGGTTATTGTTAGAATATTAAACGTCTTACACTGTGTGTTGCATAGAGTGTTACAACACTTTGAAAATGCATGATTGAGTTTAGAATTTTAACTTGCAATTGCCTGTTATTATTTATTATGTGATATTCTAAAAAATATATGGATTCCTTTTGTAATGGAAATTAGATTATTTGTGATTTGTTCTTTCCGTATTTAAGGATATAGATTAAATAATGATTAGATTGTCGTGACCAAAGGATAACCTTTTGGCAACTCTATCTTATTTGATTAAAAGGATAACATGAGGTGATTGATTAACTATTCGAGGGGTCTATAAAAGGGGACTATTTTCTTTCTTGAAAAATGTAATTTTGTTTACTTGATGCAATTCTAAGATTATTTCCTTCTTAAGAGTTTTTTTTTTACTAAGCAAAAATTTTATTAACAATAAAAATTCTAAAATAGGGACACAAGATAGAGGATATCAAGCAAAAGCTAGTAATCCTCAAAAAACACCAAAACATCATGCATCTGGTTAGTATTAATAATCTCGATAGACTCATGACTCTCCATCTTCTATGATGTTTTTTCATCTCCCTATGATTGAAGATTTTTCGACGTCTTTTCAATCGACACACTACAACATCATCAACCCTATATGGCTTTTCACCTTCATCTCCAATCTTTTCCTCATCAATAATCTTTTCCTGACCTCTTTTTTCTTTTTTGACTATATTTTTATTTGAGCTATGACATACCCTTCTCCAATATGACTTACGACTCTTAAACCTAAAAATTTGACACCAATCTTATAACCCATAAGCAAGTTCCATTCATTTATTAAGCAACAATCCTCGCCATTCTCACATTAGCTAATCTCACTAATTCAAACCTCTTACCACTCTTATTCTTCTTTTTTGGGATAAAAACATCAAAGACTCCCAAATTGTTAAAACATTCTCCTTAATCTTTTCCAGGATATGAAAGGAGGAATATTATTCATGAATAGAGTGGTAATAGATGTCATATGAACTTGGATAAGTAAAAAAGAAAACTTTCAAACAATAACTGGCCCATAAGCATTTTTACGCTTGAATGAGAGCTTAGATGATAGACAAGAAAGGGATGAATTAGAACCTGAATTTCATGCTTTTAGACTTGAGTAGTTAAGCAAAGATAAGCCATAATAGTGTTGAACTTAAGCTTCCTGAGTTTGTACACTTAGAACTATATGACACTAAGACCACAATAATCTTAGAATTGATTAGGTTGTAATTGGTGATTGTGTTGTTGACTCTCTAGTAGATTATTTCTCTAGGTGAGGCTACACAAATGTAGTTGTGTTCATCAAATTGCATAAACAATCTGTGTGTTTTTGTGTTTACCATTTTTTTTATTTTTTAAAGTGTTGTATGAAGTGTGGCAATACTCCCAATAACACTACAATCAACACTTTCGATAACCAAACTTATAGGTATCCTAGTTGACTTTTATATATAATGATTTCTTTTTATTGTTTAATTGTCTTGTTATTCTTGATTTGTGGGTTGAATTGAAGTTACATTTTTGTATGTTAGAAAGGATGACAGGGTGTTCTTATTGTACAATCTATAATATCTAAATATTATGCAAATCCAATCCCTAATATTGCATAATCAATTATTTAGGATCTTTAAAATGATAAGATTTTCACAAGTTTAAGTAATACCTAATGTGGAATTGGAGTTGGCTATTATACTTGATGAAGAAAAACACTCGATAAATTGGTTTCTCCTCCTTGACCTTTTCTTTTAATTACACAAACCCTAAGTGATGGTGGCTATAATCTCTATGTTTAATTTGGTGTTTGTGTAACACTAATAGATAGAGGGAGGATCAATTTATAACGATAAACTTTTAATCTAAAACGTCTATCAGGTAATTGAATAAAGGGATAGAATTTAATTTCTATTCAAAGTAAAACTCTTATCTTTTCTAAATTTGGTCACATTATTTTAGACTTAATTGGGTCCACAATAATTGGGCTAAAATCTTATATTCTCCCACTTGGCCCAATGAGGTAAAACATAAACTTTAATGGAAAAAACGTTGAATGCGCATAAAAATAACACTCATCATAATTACCATATTATACTAAATTGTAAATGTATGTTATGGTAGTCGTATATAGTTTAAGTCACATACTTTTTTTCCTATATTGTAACATTACAACTCAATATAATAGGTCTTTAAGTAACTATAAAGATTTTCCTATTTTAAATAATTTTTAAAAATTATGTGCACACAAACATAATAAATAGGAAATACGTCTATTTTATTTCAAAAATGCCATAATTGAGCTTAGAGTGTCAAGACATCATAAAATTTCATTCATCAATACAACCAAAACCCATTCTATGTACATGTTCTTTAAATATGTCTTTGGTTTAAGCCGTTAGTTAATGAATTTGCAATCATAAGATCAATTCTAATATGCTCTATAGACACTTTTGTTTCTGAACTTCCTCATTAATGGAAAAATATTCTAATTCCATATGCTTTACACCTCTGGAACATTTTTCGTTTGTGGAGAAAAATACTGTTGAAAAGTTATCATAATAAATTTTTAATGGCTTGGTAATGGTGTCAACTACCCTAATTCTTGAAATAAAGTTCTGCAACCATAATGTATGAATAGTACCATCAAAACATGCCACAAATTCTACTTTCATCATAGATGCAATGGCAATTTTTTTATCACTTTTCCATAACATGGCTCCTTCAGCAAGTAAAAATAAATAGCCAAAAATGGACTTTCTACTATCAAGACATCCAGCAAAATTTGAATCCAAGTATCCAATCGCTTTCAACTGATTAGATCTCTCATACATGAGCATGTAATTCTTTGTTCCTTGCAGGTATCGTAAAATATCTGCCAAGCATCCCAACTACAAAACTAATGTCAGTTCTAGTATAGGTCTAGACATATATTAAATTGCCCACAACAAAAGTGTGAGGAATTGATCCCATTCCCTTTCGTTCCTCATTATTCTTTAGAAACTACATGAGACTAAATTTGTCCTCTTTTGTATAAGAACAATTCCTACTGCTAAACAATTATGCATATTAACTCTATTTAAGACTCATTCGATATAGTTTTTCTAAAACAATTCTAACAGTCCTTGTGATCTATCATGAAATATTTCAATTCCTATCATGGAATATTTCAATACCTATCACGTAGGATTCTTCTCCCATATCCTTCATTTCAAAGTTATTCAAGAGAAAAAGTTGTCTCACACAATATACCAAAATCATTTGTAGCAAATGAAATATCGTTAACATAAATAACTAAGAAAATAAACTTGCTCGCACTATTTTTTTGGTATGCACACTGATCAACAATGCTTTCTTGAAAATCAAAATACTTTGTGATATCGTTAAACTTAATGAACCATTTTCCTGAAGCTTGTTTAAGTTCATATATTGGCTTCTTAAGTTTACACACCATATGACATTTTCCTTCAACTTTAAAACCTCCAGTTTGGTCCATATAAATTCTTCCTCAATATCTCCATTTAAAAATGTTGTTTTCACATCCATTTGGTGTAACTCTAAATCATAATAAGCCATCAATGCTATAATAGTTCTTAAAGAGTCTTTCTTAGAGACTAGTGAAAAAGTCTCTTTATAATCAATACAATCTTTTTGAGTTTCACTGTAACACCCCTAACTCGTATCCGTTGCCGGAATAGGGTTATAGAGCATTACCAGACTTATCACATAAACAATCATACATTTTCATATTCATTTCTCAAATTCAAGCATTAGTCATTCAAATTCAATCATATAGTCCCTAATACGAGCCCTCGAGGCCCAAAAAAATCTTTAAAAACAATTTGGGACTAAATTAAGAACTCAAGGAAATTTTGAGAAAATATTGAAAATATTCAAAGAATAGGGGACACACGCCCGTGTGGCTAGGCCATGTGTCTCACACGACCAATATACACGCCCATGTCTCAGGCCATGTGGGCATTTGAAATGGGATCACATGGCTGTGTCCTAGCCCGTGTCCGACCTCGTGTAACTCACTGACTTGGGTCACACGACCAAACACACGCCCGTGTAACTAGCCTGTGTAAATCCCTGACTCGTTTTCATTAGAAATCTCAAGGGACACATGGCCGTGCCACTGGCCGTGTGTCACATACGGCCGAGACACACGCCCGTGTCTCTACCTGTGTTGACGAAAAAAGGCTATTTTCTAAGCCACTTTTCTCACCCAACTTTGGTACCAACCTATACATTTCAATAGCGTATGACCATATCTTCATTAGGCATTCAAACAAACCAAAATCAAGTCTAAAATATGCGAATTCAATACCATTAGCCCAAGAGCTATAAGGCATCACAAATGACCATTATAAAACATGTAAATATCATCTCCAAAAAAACTACCTAAATGGTCCCCTAATGGTTAATCTCATATATGTATTTTATTGCCTAACTTAACATGCTTCTTACTTATCAAATTCACCTATTAGGTACCAAACTACCAATTCTCAAATAAGGCATTCCCAAGGAAATCGTAGAACATATAAAATGAGGCTAATTGCATTTATATATATGTACTTACCAACATATATATCAAATCAAGCCAAATCACATGGCTAATTACATATCAAAACATATAGGCTTTCATTAGCCAAATGACCTACACATGCCATATAACGAAAATACACAATTCATAAATACCAAAATAGATATTGGGTAGTGTGATGAGATCTCCGACAACTTCCAATCTGAGCGAGCTTCCGAATCATTATAAAACATGGAAAAGTAAACAAAGTAAGCAATTAAGCTTAGTAAGCTCGCATGGCTAATAAGTACAACTTACCATTTATCCACAATTTAAAAAAGCATAAGTAAACATAGGTAAGTTTCAACAATCCAAATATTAGCAAATAATCACAACCATGTTAGTCATGATTGAATACATCAACTATGAATTACTTATCATACTACTCACGAATACCTGAACTGGTTTGTATCATCTCTTATATCCTCGTACCATTATCTGTGCCTACTGAACCATTTGGAATAATATTGGATACTCGGGAATCTTGCACATTAAGTGCCAATACACGATCAAAACCATCTCTATCTCATATCTCATATAAATGCTCACTCTCGAGCCATTATTGGGTCTACTCACACAAGCTGACTGTCAAGATGTAGCTACACAGTGTTGCTCACACAAGCTGACGAGTAACAGCAACTCATGCCAGAAAACTCAGTCGCCAGTAGAATGTATGAGACCAACACCCAAAAATAAACACGGTAACCCCTACTGACATGTCATTTGTATCCTATCTATTCCTAAGGTTCAACCAGGATTCATATATGTCCGATACCTCGTCGAGAATCTCCAAAGTGTCGTATTATTACAGTTATATCAATTAAGCATTTAAACATATATAATTTAATGCTTATTAAATATACGAACTTACCTCAAATTTGAACGATGGAAAACGATCGTCTAATCGATAACTTTGTCTTTTCCTCGATCTAATTCAGTACGTTGCTTTTCTTGATCTATATAATCAAAATTAGCTAATTTAATCCTTATTCTATTCAATTAAATCCAAAAATCATATTTTGACAAAATTACCATTTTGCCCCTAAACATTTAACTTCTTTACAATTTAGTCCCTAGCTCATAAAAATGCAAATTCATGCAGTTTAGTCCACACTCATGCTAGCCAAATTTCATCTATGCTTATAACAGCCCATTGATTTCATTAATTTACACATTTACCATATAATTTTTCACATTTTACAAATAAATCCCTAATTTGCAATTTCATTCAAAATCACTTAACAAATGTTGTTTATTTAACAATAAAAATTCATTTTCTTCCATCTAACATCAAAACACTTATACATTTATCAATGGTAAAACCCTAACTCTTCAACAGTTTTGCAAATTAATCCCTAGGCTAGCTAGATTAAGCTACAACAACCTTAAAAACATAAAAATCATTAAAAACGAGACGAAAAAAATCATGCCATGCAAGGGACTTGAGTAGCCGAATGTTTAAGCTACTTCAATGGAGTTTCCTAGCTCTATTTTCGGTGGAAGAGGTGAACTAAAAAGATTATATATTTGTTTTACTTATTTTATCTTAACATATTTATTATTTTCCTAAATTAACCTTATTAATTAACATTAAAATCACTTAATACATGTCCAAATTGCCCACTCAACATGTCAATGGTTTAATTCCAATATAAACCCTCCAACCATTTAATTTCATAGCAAATTGACACCTTTATCTTATAAAACTCAAGTTGTACATTTTATGCGATTTAGTCCTTTTTCAAAAATTAAGCATGTAAACGATAAAATTTCTTAACAAAATTTTTATACGACTTTACTATCATACTGTAGACATTAAAAAATAATAAAATAAATTTTTTGACCTTGGATTTGTGGTCTTGAAACCATTGTTCTAATTTCACTAAAAACGGGTTGTTACAACTCTCCTCCCTTAGGGATTTTCGTCCCCGAAAATCTTACCAAAATATAGGGTAAGATACAATTTTCCTAGAGCTTCCTCAGGTTCCCACGTAGCTTCTTCAATGCTGTGACATTGCCAAAGAACCTTCATGAAGGCTATGCTTTTATTTCTCAACTCTTTGATATCTCGAACCAAAATTTTGATCGGTTCTTCATTATACGACATGTCGGGCTGAATCTCAACCTCTACTGGTGAAATTACATGTGAAGGGTCTGATCAGTACCGTCGCAGCATATATACATAAAATAAATTATGAATCTTTTCAAGTTCTGACGATAAGGCTAGACAATATGCCGCTAGACCTATTCTCTTGATAATCTCATACGGCTTGATAAATCGCGGACTCAATTTCCCTTTGCGACCAAATCGAATAATTTTCTTCTAGGGTGATACTTTCAAAAACACTTTATCTCGATCTGAAATTCAATATCTTTACGTTTCAAATCTGCATACGATTTTTGTCGATCTGAAGCTGCTTTCAAACCGTCACGAATTACTTTCACTTTCTCTTCAGTCTCTCTGATCAATTCAACCCCGTCAATCTTTTTCTCACTAAGCTCGGTGCAGTAAAATGGAGTTCAACATTTACAACCATATAAAGCTTCATACAGTGCCATCTTTATGCTCGACTGATAACTGTTATTATATGCAAACTCAACCAATGGTAAATATTTTTCCCAACTGCCTTCAAACTCTAGAACACAACAACGAAGCATATCTTCGAGAATCTGAATCACTCTCTCAAACTAACCATCGGTTTGAGTATGAAATGCAGTGCTAAAATGCAACCATGTACCCAAAGCTTCTTGTAATTTCTTCCAAAATCGTGATGCAAATCGCGGATCTCTATCCGAAATAATGGAGACTGGCACTCAATGTAATCTGACAATTTCTGAGATGTACAATTCTACTAATCTGTCAAGTGAAAAGTCTGTATGTACTGGAATAAAGTGTGCAGACTTCGTCAAACAATCAACAATAACCCAAATAGCATCTTTCTTTTTCGGAGATAAGGGTAATCCCGATACGAAATCCATCGTAACTCTATCCCACTTCCATTCAGGTATTATTATTGACTGTAACAGTCCTAAAGGCATTTGATTTTCAGCTTTGACCTATTGACAAATCAAACATCTAAACACAAAGTTGGAAATGTCGCGTTTCATACTCGACCACCAGTACAACAGTCTCAAATCACTATACATTTTGTTGCTCCCAAGATGAATAGATAAGCTACCACTATGAGCTTCTTGCAAAATTTTCTATATCAGCTCTGGATTTTTTGGCATGCAAACTCTACCTCGAAACAACAAACAATCATCGGTCCCAATTTGAAACTCTAAATCAGGAGTCAACTCATACTGTATTCGTTTAGCTTTCAATTCACTGTCACATTTTTGAGCTTCACAGATTTGCTGGAGAAACATCAATTTAGCCTTTAACTCAGCTAAAATCGAGCCATCATCAGACATAGTCAATCGTGTATTCATCGCTCTTAAAACAAATAAATATTTTCTACTTAAAGCATCTACGACTACATTTGCTTTCCCCGGATGATAATCAATTACTAACTCATAGTCTTTTAACAGTTCAAGCCATTTTTGCTGTCTCAAATTCAGATCTTTTTGTGACATCAGATACTTTAAATTCTTGTGATCAGTAAATTTATGGCATTTTTCATCGAACATATAGTGTCGCCAAATTTTCAATGTGAATACAATAGCAGCCAAATCTAAATCAAGTGTTGGATAATTCTTTTTATGCAGTTTTAATTGTCTGGAAGCATTAGCTATCACTTTGCCTTCTTGCATTAAAACACATCCCAAACCGTTCAATGACGTATCATCGAAAATCACAAATTCTTTACCCGACTCAAGTTGAACCAAAATTGGTGCTTCGGTTAACAGTGGTTTCAACTGATCAAAACTCTATTGACATTTCTCAGAGCACTCAAACTTCACATCTTTCTGTAATAACCGAGTTATCGGTCTAGCTATCATTGAAAACTCTTTAACAAATCTTCGATAATAGCCAGCTAATCCCAGAAAACTTCTGACTTCAAATATGTTTCTTAGCGGCTTACAATAAATAATTGCTGAAATCTTACTCGGATAAACTCTGATGCCTTCCGCTGAAACAATGTGGCTTAGAAATCTAACTTCTCGGAGCCAAAATTCACACTTGCTGAATTTAGCAAACAGTTGCTTATCTCTCAACGTTTGCAACATAATCCTCAAATGCTCAGCACGCTCTGACTCATATCAGGAATAGATCAAAATGTTATCAATGAATACAACAACAAATATGTCTAAATACGACTTAAAAATTCTATTCATCAAGTCCATAAATACTGTAGGAGCATTAGTTAACCCAAATGGCATAACAAGAAATTCATAGTGTCCGTACCTGGTTCTGAATATAGTTTTTGGCACATCAAAATCTTTAACCCACAACTGATAATAACCAGATCGCAAATCAATCTTTAAAAATATTGTTGCTCCTTTCAGCTAATCAAATAAATCATCAATTCTCAGCAAATGATACTTATTCTTAATCGTAACCTTGTTCAGTGATCATGATCCCGAGTGATGATGATAAAGTAATAAAATCTGATCGTACCTGTAAACTAACTAATATCACGATAAAGGCAAGTGCACCTATCGAATAGTAGTATAGTTAGTGGCAAGACCAGAATATTGAATCCAAGGAACTATGAGTACTAGTAATGACTTTCTTTCTATTATCTAGCCTAAAAATAAAGAGGGTTTGGTTGTAAACTAAACTAAACTAACTAAGAAACGACAAAGAGTAAAGTGAGAGATTGCTTTTGGGAAAGACTGATTGATTAAGGCAATACTTAAGGAAGAATCCACCTAGACTTCACTTGTTATCTAACTCTGAACCAGATGATTTCTTTATTTGATTTGATCCGTAGATATCCCTAAATATGTTAATACCTCCGTCGAGGATAAGAACAACTAATCCTAGGTTGATTAACTGAAATCTCTTTCTAGTTAAAACCCCTAGTCTCGCATTAACTCGATCTATGGCTCCCCATATTAGATTTGACTCTAATCCGGCATATTTTCGTCGTCCTATGTCTAGGATTGCGATCAACTCCGCTTAATTGTGTTGGATCTACTCCTATGCAGGGACTTTTGCTCCTCCACATAGGCACATTTGACTTAAATCAATATCCCGGACATATCAATTTAAGAGTTAAAAACACAATTAAGAATAAATCAAATATTTATCACACAGCTCAGATAACAGTAACAAGATTTGTCTTAGGTTTCATCCCCTTAGGTATTTAGGGATTTAGTTAATGTTTATAAAAGAAAACATCTTAGAAGAAATAAAATAACAAAACATAAGAAAACCCAAAACTCTTGAAAGGATTGAAGGGAGATCCTCTGTCTTGATGTAGATCTTGACTTCTGAGATGGATCAATCGGCTTCCCTTCGAGTAATTTCCTGCCTTTAACTCCCCGTCTTAGCAGGAAAATAATGTGTCGTTGAAGTTACCTCCTAGGGTCTTTATATAGAGTTTTGGAATGCCTTTATTAGCCCCTAAGTAGCCTTTTTCGAGTGAATTTGAACTTCTTTCCGACAGGGACACGCCCGTGTGCCACGCTCATGTAGATCGAGGCCCAGGCCATGCTCGAGCCTATTAAAGTGGCACAGCCTTGTGTCGAATCTCCAGGCTGTGTTGATTACTGAACTGGGCCTAACTTGCCCATTTTTGGCCCGTTCCTTGCTCTTTTCTCTTCCTTATGCTCACCTGAGTATAAAACATGAAATTAAGGGTTTAAGAGCATCAATTTACACAAATCAAGGGGTAATTCATCTAGAAATTAGGCTCAGCATGGAGTAAAAATATGTATAATTTATCGCTTATCATTGAGCTATCAATAGTCGATACACAATCTCATTGATCCATTTTTCTTTTTAACAAATAGAACTGGTGCACCCCAGGACGAGAAATTAGGTCTTGCAAAACCTCTATCTGTTAATTCTTGCAACTGAGCTTTCAATTCATTCAACTCTATAAGAGCCATTCTGTATTACCGATATCGGTGATGGTCCTAGTACTAACTCAATAGCAAACTTAACCTCTCTGATTGGTGGCAATCCAAGTAACTCCTCTGGAAATACATTTGGATATTCACAAACCACTGGCACTGATTCAGTCTTCAACTCAGACACTTTTGTATCATGTACATATGCTAGGTACGCATTACAACCCTTTATTACATATTTCTAAGCTAGCATAGCCGATATCACAATAGGCAATCCACTCAAATAATTAGATTCAATACGAAGAATTTCACTATTTTGATATTTCAACTCAATAATCTTTCGTCTACAGTTTACAATAGCATCATGCAGAATCAACCAATCCTTACCCAAAATCACATCAAAGTCATCAAATGGTAAAAGCATCAAATCGACCGAAAAACAATAACCCCGTGTCATCAAAGGACAATTCTTGCAGACTTTATCAACTAGGACATACTGACCTAAGGGGTTCGATACTTTGATCACGAATTCAGTGGACTTAATAAGTAAACTCATACTGGACACTAAATTCATATAGATATATGAATGGGTCGATCCATGATCAATCAAAACAGTTACATCAGTGTCATAAAGAGCAAAAATACCGGTGATAATATCTGGCACTGATGTATCCTTACGAGCGCAAATTGTATAAGCTCTGGTTGGTGCTCGAGCCTCAGATCTTACAGCAAAATCCTTTGCTGCACCTTTGCTGCTATTCATATTTTCAATATTTCGAGGTGGTCTCCCTCTGGCAACTGTATTACTCGGCCTTGTAGTCAGAAATTTGTCTTTCTTAGATAACTTAGGACAATCATGAATAAAATGCTCCTGTAAGCCACATTTAAAACAGGCTCTGGTATTCATCCAACATTCTCTAAAATGTCGTCTACCACATTATTGACACTTAGGTTTGTCGGCTTTGACACTACCAATGCTCAATACTGAAGTGGCTTGAGATTTTGGACTCGTGTGTTGCTTCCTACGATCTCTGTTTGAATACCCCATTGAAGTAGTTGAACAGTTATAAGAATCCCTTGATTTCTTTGATGAGGAATAATATGATTTACCCATTGACCTCTTTCTCGAATCTTTAACCTCAGAGTCAGCTCTTCTCTTTTCTTTGCTAAGCTCTTCAACTTTGTGTACTCTGTCAACTAAAACCATAAATTCTTTTAGTTCAAGTATCCCAACTAAAAGTTTGATGTCTTTATTCAACCCGTCTTTGAACCGTTTACACATAACCGCTTCAGTTGGAATGCACTCTCGGGCATACTTGCTTAGTCTTATGAATTCTCTTTCATACTCAAACATGGTCATACAACCCTATTTTAGCTCTAAGAATTCTTTGTGCGTTTGATCAAGAAACCGTTGACTTATATATTTCTTTCTGAATTCGGTATGAAAGAATTCCCATGTAACTCGATCTCTCGGCACTACAAATATTAAAGTGCTCCACCACTAGTATGATGCATCTTTCAAAAGGGACACTACACATTTAACACATTCCGCTGGCGTACAAGACAGTTCATCAAAAACCTGAATTGTATTCTCAAGCCAAAACTCAGCTCTCTCAAGGTCATCATCTACTGGAGCTCTGAAATATTCGACCCCATACTTTCAAATTTTATTAACAGTTGGTTTGCTTAAATGTACGGGTTTCAAAACTTGAGAAGTTACGGGAACTGATTAGGGAAAAGTTAGGGGTGAAGGTTACTGGACAGCCGGATTAGTTCAGACAAACTCAGAGAACCACTCATTCATCAACTAAAAGAAGGCTTCCTTGGCCTCTCCTCCACGTCCCTCAGATATAGGTCTCGATCTAGATGGTGCTGCTCCGTGAATGAAGGCTGGTGCATTACTTTCTACATTATTGGAGTCTGCTCGATTGGAATCCATTGCTATATGAAAACATGAATTTAAATTGTCAGGAGATATCACACTATCACAGGTTAAATATGGCATGTATAGTTAGACCCATACACGCTACGTTAGTCCGAGAATCGATTAAACCGTAGCTCTAATACCAATAAATGTAACACCCCTAACCCGTATCCGTTGGCAGAATAGGGTTACGGAGTATTACGAGACTTATCACATAAACAACCAAATATTTTCATATTCATTTCTCAAATTCAAGCATTAATCATTCAAATTCAATCATATAGTCCCTAATACGAGCCCTTGAGGCCCAAAACAATCATTAAAAATAATTTTGGACTAAATTGAGAACTCAAGGAAATTTTGGCTAAACATTAAAAATTTTCAAAGAACAGGGGACACAGACCCGTGTGGCTGGACCGTGTGAGACACACAGCCAAGAGACGCGCCCATGTCTCAGGCCGTATGGGCATTCGAAATGGGATCACATAGCTGTGTCCCAGCCCGTGTCTGACCCCGTGTAACTCACTGACTTGGGTCACACAGCCAACCACACGTCTGTGTGACTAGCCCGTGTAACTCCTTAACTTGTTTTCATCAGAAATCTTAGGGGACACACGGCCGTGCCACCTGACACACGCCTGTGTCTCTACCCGTGTGGAGAAAATAGGTTATTTTTCTAAGCCACTTTTCTCACCCAACTTTGGTACCAAGCTATACACTTCAATAGCATATGACCAAATCTTCATTAGGCATTCAAACAAACCAAAATCAAGTCTAAAATATGCAAATTCAATACCCTTAACCCAAGAGCTAGTAGGCATCACAAATGACCATTATAAAACATGTAAATATCATCTCCAAAAAAACTACCTAAATGGTCCCCTAATGGTTAATCTTATATAAGTATTTTATTGCCTAACTTAACATGCTTCTTACTATCAAATTCACCTATTAGGTACCAAACTACCAATTCTCAAACAAGGTATTGTAATGCTTGGGTTTGTGCAAATGTACACAGTCGTTATCAAGTAATAAGTAAGATCGAGTTATTGTCTCCACAAGGATTGTATTCATCTAAGTCACTTAATTATAAAATTATAATAACAACTTGGTAAATAAAAACACAATATGATTTGGAAGTGTTGATTGAAATTAAGTAAAATTAATTTAAATGCAATGATCCCTAATGTGATTTATCCTAACATGCAACTATATGAATGAAATAGATTTTAGCAGAATGAAACACAATTTGCAACAATTATAACTTAAATAAGCTAGGACAATTACTTTAATTAAACTCAATTTACCATCAACATCCTTAACAATATTTGGAAAGATATTTGATATGCGTGATATGAAGTAATAAAATTTATAACAAATGATCACACCAGAAACTAACTTTTATCACGAATTAAGGTAAGCGCACCTATCGAATAGTAGTATAGTTATGGCAAGACCGAGATAGCATACCCAAAGGAACCAAAAGTACTAGTACTAACTTTCTTTCTATTATTTAACCTAGAAATAAAAGGGGATTTTTATTAAACTAAACTAATTATTAGACTAAGCTAAGAATGCACAAAAAGTGAATTGGGGAAAAACTCTTAGGAAAACTGATTGATTTGGACAATACTCAAAGGAGAATCCACCTAGACTTCACTTGTTATCAACTCTTGAACTAGATGATTTATTCACTTGACTTGATCCGTAGAAATCCCTAACTTATGTTAATATCTCTCTCGAGACTAAAAACAACTAACCCTAGGTTGATTAATTGAAATCTCTTTCTAATTAAAACCCTTAGTGTTGCCTTAACTCGTTCTATGGACTCCCTTATTAGGTTTGACCCTAATCCAGCAGATTTTCGTCGTCCTATCTCTAGGATTGTAATCAACTCCACTTAATTGTGTTGGATCTACTCCTATGCAGGGTCTTTTACTCCTCTACATAAGCACATTCGACTTAAATCAATATCCCAGAAATATCAATTTAAGAGTTAAAAACATAATTAAGAACAAATCAAATATTTATCATATAATTCAAGAGAAAATAATAACAAGATCTGTCTTAGGTTTCATCCCCCTCAAGTATTTGGGGGTTTTAGTTCATAATTATAAAAGAAAACATCTCAGAAGAATAATGATAACAAAACATAAAGAACCCTAAAACCCCTAGAGGTAATTGAAGAGAGATCTTCAGTCTTGAGGGAGAATTCGGCTTCTGAGATAGATCAGTCAACTTCCTTTGGAGTAATTCCTTGCTTCTACTCTCTCTGTTGGAGGGAATAAAGCACCTTTAATGGGGAATCCAAGCACCCCTTGTAGTTGTCTCTTAGGGTCTTTATATAGAGTTTCAGAATGCCTTTCTTAGCCCCTAAGTAGCCTTTTCCGAGTGAAATTGAACTTCCTCACGACAGGGACACGCCCGTGTGCCACGTCCGTGTGGATCAAAGCTAGGCCATGCTCAGGCCTGTTAAGGTGGCACGGCCGTGTGGTTTGGCCGTGCGAGTTGGGGTTGGGCCGTGTTCGAGCTCAAGGTGGCACGGCCATGTGACATGACCGTGTGGCGAATCTCTAGGCCATGTTTTCATTCTTTAGCCCATTTTCTCCGTTTTCGGCCCGTTTCTCGTTCGTTTTACTTCCCTAAGCTCTCTTGAGTATAAAACATGAAATTAAAGGTTTAAGAGCATCAGTTGACACAAATCAAGGGGTAATTCATCTTGAAATTAGGCTAAACATGGGGTAAAAATATGTATAATTTATCGCTTATCAATATTCCATGGCAACTCGATCTTTCATGAGTTTGGAAACCACACTAGGTCCTTTCGGAAACCTTTACTTAGTAAATACGCATTTTACTAATCCTTATTTACTAAGGGTTTCTTAGAATTCGCGCGAGGTAACAAGGACATGTTAGGTTTGAAACAGTTTGATCACACAAATCTAAAAACTATGCAGATAACAGAGCCTGGTTAGGGTTGTTATGCAACCTACAATTTAATCGGGTTAGAATCTAAATTGAGCATACACATTTCAATTATGCATCCACTAGCCGTCGTTTAGTTAGGATCGCTTAGCTAATTTAGGTGCATTTCAATCACGTATGAACGAAATACAAAGTTGATTTTAGTTGAAAACATGCTCGATTGAGGCACAAATATTATAAGCATGAATCAAGTAAATATTATTTAATCAAAGCAATCATCCTAGCTTAAATAAAATTAAGCTATCATTGTTGTAAACAAGAACAAAGAGCACATAGCAAACATTCTTGAATTCAATTAAAGAAAAGAAAGGTTAAATCTAATTCAAAGTGGCTGTCACCCAAGACTCTAAACTACTAAAATTAGAGGACAATAAAATTTAACCAATTTAATTAATTAATTAAAACCCAATTTTGTTAATGAAATATTTAAGTTGAATTATTAAAAATAATTTTATAATTTATTATTTAATTTAATCATACATGGCCCATAAAAATATAATAAGCTAAAATAAACATAAAATAAGCCATTTTATGCATGAAAACTATATAATAAAGCATAAAATCACATTTTAATCATTTCTATGTCTTAATTTTATATATTCACATATTTTATTAATTTATTAAACAATTACTTGGTTTTAACAACAAATTTAAGTAAAAAGGTGATGAATTATATAAGAAAAATCCTATATATTTTTCAGTTTATAGGCATTCATAAAACATATAAAATGCGGCTAATTACACTGATATATATGTATATATACTTACCGACACATATACCAAATCAAGCCAAATCACATGGCTAAGTACATATCAAAACATATAGGCTTTCACTAGCCAAATGACCTATACATGCCATATAACCAAACTACATAATTCATAAATACCAACATAGATATTGGTTAGTGTATTGAGATCTCTGACAACTTCCAAACCGAGCGAGCTTTCGAATCACTATAAAACACAGAAAAGTAAACAGAGTAAGCAATGAAGCTTAGTAAGCTCGTATGGCTAATAAGTACAACTTACCATTTATCCACAATTTAAAGAAGCATAAGTAAACATAGGTAAGTTTCAACAATCCAAAGATTAGCACATAATCACAACCATGTTAGTCATGTATGAATACATCAACTATGAATAACTGATCATACTACTCACAAATACCTCAACTGGTTTGTACCATCTCTAATATCCTCGTAGCATTATCTGTGCTTGTTGAACCATTTGGAATAATATTTGATACTTGGGTATCTCGCACACTAAGTGCCAATACACGATCAAAACCACCTCTATCTCTTATCTCATAAATGCTCACTCTAGAGCCATCACTAGGTCTGCTCACACAAGCTGACGGTCAAGATGTAGCTACACAGTACTATTCACACAAGCTGACGAGTAACCGCAACTCATGCTAGAAAACTTAGTCACCAGTAGAATGTATGAGACCAACACCCAAAAATAAACACGGTAACCCCTACTGACATGTCATTTGTATCCTATCTATTCCTAAGGTTCAACTAGGATTCATATATGTCCGATACCTCGTCGAGAATCTCCAAAGTGTCATATTATTACAATTATATCAATTAAGCATTTAAACATATATAATTTAATTCTTATTAAACATACGAACTTACCTTGAATTCGAACGATGAAAAACAATCGTCTAATCGATAACTTTGTCTTTTCCTCGATCTAATTTAGTATGTTGCTTTTCTTGATCTATATAATCAAAATTCGCTAATTTAATCCTTATTCTATTCAATTAAATCCAAAAATCATATTTTAGTAAAATTACAAATTTACCCATAAACATTTGACTTCTTTACAATTTAGTCCCTAGCTTATAAAAATGTAAATTCATGCAATTTAGTCCACACTCATACTAGCCGAATTTCATCTATGCTTATAAGAACCCATTCATTTCATTAATTTACACATTTACCACATAATTTTTCACATTTTACGAATAAATCCCTAATTTGCAATTTCATTCAAGATCACTTAACAAATGTTGTTTATTTAACAACAAAAATTCATTTTTTCCATCTAACATCAAAATACTTATACATTCATCAATGGTAAAACCCTAACTTTTTAATAGTTTTGCAAATTAATCCCTGGGCTAGCTAGATTAAGCTACAACGACCTCAAAAATATAAAAATCATTAAAGAAGGGATGAAAAATCATACCATGCAAGGGACTTGAGTAGCTGAATGTTTGAGCTTTTTCAATGGAGTTTCCTAGCTCTATTTCTGGTGGAAGAGATGAACTAAAAAGATGATTTTTTTTCCCTTATTTTTATCTTAACATATTTATTATTTTCCTAAATTAACATTTTTGTTTAACATTAAAATCACTTAATACGTGTCCAAAAATGTCCACTCAACATGTCAATGGTGTAATTAAACATAAACCCTCCAACCATTTAATTCCATAGCAAATTGACACATTTATCTTATAAAACTCAAGTTTTACGTTTTACGTGATTTAGTCATTTTTCTCAAATCAAGCTTGCAAACGATAAAATTTCTTAACAAAATTTTTATACGACTCTACTATCATACTGTAGACATTAAAATAATAATAAAATAAAATTTTTGACCTCAGATTTGTGGTCCTAAAACCACTTTTTCGATTTCACTGAAAACGAGCTATTACATTCACATTTGGCAAAAACTCATGATTTATATCATTCGATATTGTCATTTGAGTCATGTTTGGTTTTAAAAACTCATTTACATCCAAATAATTTTGAACCTTTTGGCAATTCAACAATGTCTAAGACTTTGTTTTCTTCCATAGATTTCATCTCATCTTTTATGGCATTTAGCCATTTATCAGACTCATTACTATTTAAGGCTTGTGAAAATGAAATTAGATCAATATCAAAGTCTGACTCTTGCAAATAAACCACATAATCATCAGGAATGGTTAATTTTCTCTATCTTTGATATCTTTTAATGGCATTATTTATGGTTTATTTTCATTAAAACTATGTGAGTTAGTTTCTTTAATGAGTTTTTCATTATTTAAATGCTCAACATTTGTAACACCCAATTTTACGTGAAATTGAAATAGTGGTTTCGAGACCACAAACCTGAGTCCAGAAGAAAATTTATTTTAATACCATTTCATGGTCTGCATTGTGATTGAAATATCGTGTGAAAGTTTCATAAAGAAATTTTATCAGTTACATGTCTAATTAGATGGAAAGGACCAAGTTTCATAAAATGCAAAAGTTGAGTTCTAGTAGCTATAGGTATCAAATAGCTATGGAATTCAAAATTGGAGGTCTTTATATGGAAAATAGACCATTAAGAGGAGTTAGTAGATAAGTATGATTAGTCATCAATGGAAAATTAAATCAAGAAAATAATTAAATTGAAAAGTGAAAGATAAAAAGATGGTAAATAATAAAATAAACTAAAATATCATCATTTTATAATCTTTCCCAAATTAAAGACATGGAAACCCTAGTTATGGGGGTTGAGCTCAAGCAAACTATTTTGGCTTAATTAGGTATGTATTCTTGTCCAGATTTTAATAATTTTTATATTTTTGAGATCGTAATAGCTAAATCTAGCTATCTCAGGGATTAATTTGTAAAGTTATCAAAGTACTAAGGTTTTTCCATGGATGAATATAGTTGAATTGTGATGTTTTATGGTAGGAAATGAAAGGTTGTTGATAGATAAACAACTTTTGTAAAGGGAATTTTGATGATATTATAATTTAGGGACTAAATTAAAAAGATGTAAAATTCATGGGAAAAGTCTAAATTTTTTGAAATATATGGGCTGCTATTGTGATGTATGAAAATTGGTTAGGCTTGGAATAAGGATTAAATTGCATGAATTTTATTTTCTGAGCTTAGGGATGAAATTGTAATAAATTAAAAGTACATGGGCAAAATAATAATTTTTCCAAAGATGTGTATTGGATTGAATTGAGTATCAAATTGTATTAAATTGATATTAAATTCATTCATATAGATCCGGGTAGACCAAATACAGAGTTAGGCCAAGGAAAAGAAAAAGTGTTGGATTAGTAGATTCTGCGTATACGAACACTTGTTGAGGTAAGTTTGTGTAACTAAATTGTATATTTATATGTTAAATTGAATTGTATATATGTGATTGTATTATTTCCATGCATACGAAATTAATCACATATACGACGATGACTGATAAGTATTAAATCCCATTTGAATAAATGTAATTCGATGGATACAAGGTTCCCGAATTGGTTGTGGTCCTGCATGTGTTGCGGACACACCACAGCTCGATAGAGCGTCTCTTTATTAGCTCTCATGGCCTTCCCATTATATGGTTCTTGCAAGCGTCCTGTTAATAGCACTCCAGAGCATTCCGATTGGTTGTAATCCTACATGTGCTGTGGACACATCGCATGTAACAACCCATTTTTGGGTCAAATCAGAACAATGGTTTTGGGATCACAAATCCAAAGTCAAAATATTTATTTTATTATTTTATGAAGGTCTACAACATGATAGAATTATGGTGTGAAAGTTTCATAAAGAAATTTTACCGTTTGAGTGTTTAATTTGGTAAAAAGGACTAAATCGCGTAAACTGTAAAAGTGGAGTTCTAATAGTTAAAGGTACTAAATGGCTATGAAATTGATAAGTGGAGGCCCTATTGTTAGAATTAGACCATATTTATTAATATTGGATGGTAATAGACAAGTAGTGTATGATTTTAATGTTTATTAATAAAGGTTAATTTGGTAAATTAAAAATTAAAGTTAAATTAAAATAAACCAATAATTGTATCATCTTTCTACTTCACCTTGTCCACCGAAACTAGGGCTTAGAAAACACCATTGTTGTGTTCTTCATTTGGCAAAGCTTGTGTAGCTAATTCAGGTACGATTTTTGCTCGGTTTTTAATGATTTCTATGTTTTTAAGTTCGTTGCAGCATAATCTAGCTAGCTCGTACCTTTGAATTCGAAACTGTTAAAGATTTAACATGTTCCCATTGTTGAATGGTTGAGTAATTAGACAGATACGGGTTAGGGATGTTAAGTTGACTAATTCTGAATTAAGACTTTACAGACGTCTTCTGATTACACCATGATTGATCCTAAGGTGAAGCCTCTAATGGTACCCCATTCCTATTTGCATGATTTTGATCCAACAACGATCCCTGATCTCCATTTCATCTGGCTTGGTCTCTCATCGAAGTCTTCGATCAACCTCACAAGTCCTACGAACATCAGTCATACTACTGTATGTTCAAATGAACTTAGTGAGTTCCTTCACTAGGTCTGTAATGCCCCAAAATTCTTTTAATTTATTTTCATATGTTTGTAATACAACTATCTATCTGCTTTAATGGTTATGTGTCCTGGAAGTGTCTAAGAAGTCTTGGGTTCAAGCCTTTTCGTGGGAAAAATTTTGTTTTTAAAGTAATAAACCCTGTCTTCAAGCAGTAAGCTTTTATTTAAATGTGGGTAAACTATGACAGAAAAGGACTTGCTGGTCTAAGGAATAAATGGCGTGTCATCTATGCTTGAGGACTGAGGTTCAAATCCTGGTGAGCGCAGTGGAGTGTTTTATTTTGCTGCAGTGCCATGGGTGTGTTGTGGTTTGACTGAAATACTGAAGTGGTTGAGGGGAATTTGAATTGGTTGTTGAGGGATTAGTTTGAGTGATTTGAGGAGAGATTTGAGGAGGAAAATAAGGGATTTTAAGGGAGTGGAAGTGTTATGTCGAATGGGGACTTTAGGCATTCCAATAATTCAACTGTGCAAATCACTATCGTTTTCTGTCACTTTTTTGGTTCTTTTTCTTGACTATTACATTTGGGGACCAATTGTTGATTAGAGATCATTCAGTTTTTCTTTTTAGTCTATTTCGAATTTACTTTTCCCTAAGTTCTTTTTGGTTGGCTGAATGCTCTCTGTCTCTCCCTCTCTCAAACTTTGGCCGATTACTCCCTATTCCATTTTCTCTCTCAATTCTTCCTGTTTCTTTCACCTTACTATTGACCCATTGCTTTTTGTTCTCTTTCCCTCTCTTCATCTTAGTTTGTGGTAGTCGAATACCCCTTTCTCTTCTTTCTCTATTCCTTTGACTTTTATCGAGTGTCCTTTCTTGTATTTTTAAAATCGAATACCTTCTTTTTTTTCCCAATCCTACTTTTGGCTTCTCTCTAAAAGGGGGGTTGACTTTACTTTCGGCTTCTAAGGCCCACACTAATGTTGATACTGTAAAGGGCTAAGGCCCTAATTGAAACTGAAATGTTACTGTTGCGGGCTTAGACCTAGACTGTACTTGCCTATGGCATGTTTGACTGTTTCCTTATATGGGATTACAGACTGAGTTTTCATAAACTCACCTTTCTATTTAACTGTACAGGTAATCCCCAACCTTAGGCAGATCAGAACATCAGAGGACTCAATAGTGACTACACTACTTGTTAAATTTGACTCAGTATTTTTATAATTATGTTTTGATCATTTGGGTATTTTGAGGTAATAATGGCCTCTCTTGGATTTTATTTTTAATTTGGGGTTTTTCTTACTTTGCTTTATAACTGCTAGTAGATGTTGTAAACGAGGTTTCAAAACAAGTCAAATGTTTTATCAAAATACGTGTAAATACGTAACTATTTTAAAAAGTTTCCGCTATTAAATGAGATTTTGATAATGCATAACGTTTTTAAAAGTAAATGGTTTTAAATAATAAACCATGTTTTGAAAATGAACGACATGTTTTCGAATTAGTGAAAGATAATAAAAAGAGGTTAAATCGAAAAAGAGTTTTTACAACAACTTATTTTATGTAAAACACACCAATGTGACATCACTAGATTTGGCCATAACGTCCAGGCCAGGTTTGGGGTGTTACATTTAGTGGTATCAGAGTCAGGTTGCAAAAATCGGTTATGGATTAGGTTTTCAAAAAAAAGTTGAAATATTTAAAGAACTAGTTCCAAAAGATTTGAAATGTTTTCGAACGTGTGGTACACCTAGTCTCCGGCGCCAAATCTATAAGTCTTTTTGGAACTGTTGTCTGTTTTAAACTGAAATGCAATAGATAGAAAATACTGAGACTACTTTAAGTAGTAGACTGTACTAAGACACTCTAGTTAGAGTAAACTGGAAACCGTTGGAACTGAAAACCGTAGTGAGATTACGATCTGTGAAAACAAAAACTCTGAACAACTGATACTGTTTTTCATAAAATATCTGTTAATAAACACTAGAGCTGTAAACTGATCTGCATAAAACTGTTAATACAGATAAACACAAATCGATAATGAGCACCAGAGGTACTCGTGGAAGGGGTACAAGAGGTCGTAGCAGAGGCCATAGGGGTGCTCAGGCTGGGTCTTTGGCATCGAGCCATATGCCTAACGATGAAGCTAGAGAGGCACCGGCTTTACCTGTGACTGAGACTGGGTCACACGATCATGTAGTTGGGGACGACACACTGTCTCAAGCTATGTTGCAAATTCTGGAGTTACTGTAGGTCGGTTATGAAATGACTCCGGTCTAATGGGGTTGAGAATTTTAGGGGTATTGCTGGAGATTCCCCTAATATGGCTTAATATTGGATTTAGGCTATCGAGAGGATCATGGATGACCTCGACTACACCCCCATACAGAAACTTAAAGGTGCAGAGTTATTGCTGGAAGATGAAGCTTATCAGTGGTGGCTTACAATGAAAAAGGGTACTCAGCCCACCCGGTTGACCTGGAATTCTTCAAGACTGCTTTTCAAGAGAAGTATGTAGGCGCTAATTATGTGGATGCCCGGAGGAGGAAGTTTCTAAATCTGATATAGGGGGATAAATCAGTGGTTGAATATGAGGATGAACTTTTGCGACTAAGCCGCTATGCGCATGGGATGGTGGCAACTGAATATGAGCACTGTGTTCGTTTCGAGAATGGCCTCAAGGATAGTCTACGGGTTCTGATAACTCCACAGAGGGAGCGAGATTTTGCTACTTTAGTGGATAAGGCGAAGATTACTGAGGATGTAAAGTGCATTGAGCGCCAAAATCGTGAGAAGTAGAGAGGTAGGAACAAGAAGGATTCGTAGCCCTCCAGTTCTATTCAGAGGCCTAAGAAAAAGGCCAGAGTTGATGGGCCGATCAGAGTTGGGCCCCTTGCTGCTACTAGATCGCAGCCTTGTACTGATTGTAGGAGACGCCATCAGAGTGAGTGCTGGAAAAGGACTGAAGCTTATTTGAGGTGCGGATCGATGGAGCACCATATCAGAGAGTGTCTATGGAGGCCTGATCAGTTACAAGTTACAGGTATGGGTAGTGTACAGCCGTCGAAGGGTGTTCAGTAGCCACCGAGAGGTCGTGGGCAAGCTAGAGGTGGTAATGGGTTTGCCTGCGATCAGAGAACACCGGGCAGGGGTGCTGATCATACTAAGACGAGGCAGCCAGCACTAGTGTATGCTACACATTGACGAGAGGATAAAGACGCCTCAAATGTTATTACAGGACGTTCTTACCTTATACTGCATTGATGAATGTTGGGTCTATGCATTTTTATATAGCGTGCCCTGTGTCTGAGACTTTGGGTATAATGATTGAAAACACTACGAGTGAGGTTAATGTGTCGAGTCCATTAAGGCAGTCAGTGGGAGTGAATAAACTGTTTAAGGATGTACCTTTGAAGGTTCAAGAATGATCTTTTTGGCGGATTTAAGGGAACTCCTTTTTGGGGAATTCGACTTAATACTGAGTATGGACTGGTTGGTTAAGCATCAAGTGAATTTGGATTGTGCTACTAAATGGGTGGTACTGAAAACTGCGGAGGGTAATGAAGTAGTTGTAATTGGGGAGCGTCGGAATTATTTGTCAAATGTGATCTCTGCACTGAGGGCCAAAAAATTGGTTTGGAATGATTGTGAGGCGTATCTAACCTACATCAGTGCTTTTGATTCTGAGGTTTCTTCTATTAAGGATATCAGAATAGTTAAGGACTTTCCGGATGTTTTTCCTGATAAACTGCCTAGGTTACTGCTAAATCGCGAAGTTGAGTTTGGGATTGACCTCCTGCCTGGTACAGCGCTGGTGTCCATAGCCCCTTAATGGATGGCACCGAAAGAGCTTGTGGAACTTAAAGCTCAAATTCAAGAGTTACTGGATCGAGGACTCATTCGACCTAGTGTGTCTCCGTGGGGAGCACCGATCTAATTTGTGAAAAAGAATGATGGAACCCTGCGTATGTGCATCGATTACCGACAACTGAATAAATTGACTATTAAAAATAAGTACCCCCTACCGAGGACAGACGATCTATTAGACCAGTTTCGAAGTACTTCGATTTTCTTTAAGATTGATATCTGATCAGGGTACCATCAATTAAGGGTAAAAGAGACTGATGTTTACAAGACAAAATTTATGACTCGTTATCTTTATTGCGAGTTCCTAGTGATGCCGTTTGGACTGACAAATGCAATAGCAGCTTTTATGGATCTGATGAACCGAGTGTTCCAGCCCTATCTTGATCAGTTCGTAGTGGTTTTTATAGATGATATTCTAGTGTATTTGAGAACTGAAGATGAACATGATGCACATCTTCGAGTTGTTCTACAAATTCTGAGGGAGAAACAACTGTACGTTAAGTTCAATAAATACGAGTTCTGGTTACGAGAGGTAACATTTCTAGGCCATGTGGTATCTATTGAGGGGATTAGTGTTGATCCTTGAAAATTTGAAGCTATTCTGGATTGGAAACCACCTAAAATTGTATCTGAGATTCGAAGTTTTCTAGGCCTGGTAGGGTATTATAGACGGTTTGTTGAGAAGTTTTCGTTCATTGCTGCACCTCTGACTAAGTTGTTGCGTAAAGGGGTGTCGTTTGACTGGATTGATAAGCAGCAAGAAAGTTTTGAGAAGCTTAAGAAAGTTTTGACTAAGGCCCCTGTCTTGATACAATCGGAGTCTGGGAAAGAGTTTACTATCTACAGCGATGCATCACACGTTGGTTTGGGTTGTGTGTTGATGCAATGGAGTAAGGTGATAGCTTATACGTCTCACCAGCTTAAGATTCATGAGGCAAATTATCTAACACATGACTTAGAGTTGGCCGCGGTGGTATTCGCACTGAAAATTTAGAGGCATTACCTGTACGGTGAAAAGTGTATCATTTACACGGATCACAAGAGCCTCAAGTATCTCCTCACTTAGAAGGAGCTAAACCTTAGGCAACGTAGAAGGATCGAGCTACTTAAGGACTATGACTGTTCCATTGAATACCATCCTGGTAAGACTAATGTGGTGGCCGACGCACTGAGCCATAGGGCTATGATTGATCTGAGGGCGTTGTTTACTCGTCTCAGCTTATTTGATGATGGTAGTCTATTGGCTGAACTTTAAGTTAAACCAACATGGATTGAGTAGATTAAGGTTGAACACTTGGAGTATGAGTCATTGGGTCCTCGATTCCGACAGATTGAGAGTGGTAGCACATCAGATTTTGGACTGAATAACGAAGGGGTACTATATTTTTGTGGGAGAGTTTGTGTACCGAAGGATACTGATTTGAGGCAATCTATACTGCAAAAAGAGCATAGTAGTCCTTATGCTATGTATCCTGGTAGGAATAAGATGTACCGAGACCTTTACGAGTTATATTGGTGGCCGGGTCTTAAGCGTGAAGTTACCGACTTTGTGAGTAAATGTCTGACTTGCCAGTAGGTTAAGGCTGAACATCAGTTACCTTCAAGATTACTTCAGCTAGTTAAAATTCCACTTTGGAAGTGGGAGAGAGTAACTATGGATGCCATTAGTGGGCTGCCCCTAACGTCTACTAAAAAGGATTCAGTATGGGTCATCATGGATCGATTGGCCAAGTCTGCCCATTTCATACCAATCCATACTAATTACTCCTTGCAGAAGTTGGTTAAACTGTATGTGTCTGAGATAGTGAGACTGCATGAGGTACCGGTTTCTATAATATCTAATAGAGATCCTCGTTTTACGTCTCAGTTCAGGAAGAAGTTACACGGGGCTTTGGGTACAAGGTTGGACTTCAGTTCTGCGTTCAATCCTTAGACAAGTGGTCAGTCAGAGAGGGTGATTCAGATACTGGAGGACATGTTAAGGAGTTGTGTGATTGACTTCTAAGGTAATTGGGAGGATTATTTGACGTTAGTAGAGTTTGCGTATAACAATAGTTACCAGTCTAGCATACAGATGGCACCTTACGAGGCACTATATGGTCGTAGGTGTCGTACTCTTTCGTGTAGGACTGAATTGGGCGAGCGGCGTATTTTAGGCCCTGAGTTAGTTTCTGATACCAAGGATAAAGTTAGACTAATTCGGGATCAATTAAAGGCAGCATCAGACATACAAAAGTCGTACGCAGATCTAAAACGTAATGAGATAGAGTACTCTGTGGGGGACTTCGTGGTTCTCAAGGTTTCCCCATAAAAGACGATACTCAGATTTGGTCGTAAGGGCAAGTTGAGCATTAGATTCATTGGGCCTTATCGCATACTGAAATGAGTGGGGCCAGTCGCCTACCAGTTGTAGCTACCTTCAGAGTTGGAGTGAATTCATGATGTATTCCACGTCTCGATTTTGAGGGGCTACCGCTCTGATCCCTCGCATATTGTCCCAGTGGAGAAGATCAAGGTTAGACCAAACTTATCTTTTAAGAAGGAGCCAATTCAGATATTGGATTAAGATGTGAAGAAGCTGAAGAAGAAATCCATTCCTTTAGTTAAAGTACTTTAGCATAATCACAGTTCGGAGGAGGCCACGTGGGAGCTTGAGGATGTGATGCAGCAGCAATATCCTTATCTTTTCTGATTAGGTAAAATTTAGATGCTGAAATTTTCTTTAAGGGGGTAGAGTTGTAACGCCCTCAAATTCTTTTAATTTATTTTCGTATGTTTGTAATACAATTATCTGTTTGCTTTAATGGTTATGTGTTCTCGGAGTGCCTGAGAAGTCTTAGGTTCAAGCCTTATCTTGGGCAAAATTTTATTTTTAAAGGAATAAACCCTGTCTTTAGGTAGTAGGTTTTTATTTAAATGTGGGTAAACTATGACAGAAAAGGGTCTGCTGGTCTAAAGGATAAGTGGCGTGTCATCTATGCTTGAGGATTGAGGTTCGAATCCTGGTGAGCGCAGTGGAGTGTTTTATTTTGCTGTTGTGCATGGGTGTGTTGTGGTTTGACCGAAATACTGAAGTGGTTGAGGAGAATTTGAATTGGGTTGTTGAGGGATCAATTTGAGTGATTTGAGAAGAGTTTTGAGGAGGAAAATAAGGGATTTTGAAGGAGTGGAAGTGTTGTGCCAAATGGAGACTTTAGGCACTCCAATAATTAGATTGTGCAAGTCATTATCGTTTTCTGTCACTCTTTTGGTTCTTTTTCCTGACTATTGCATTTCAGGACCGATTGTTGATTAGAAATAATTCAGTTTTTCTTTTTGGTCTATTCCAAATTTGCTTTTCCCTAAGTTCTTTGGTTTGCCGAATGCTCTCTGTCTCTCCCTCTCTCAAACTTTGGTCAATTACTCCCTATTCCATTTTCTCTCTCAATTCTTCCTGTTTCTTTGACCTTACTAATCGACCGATTACTTCTTGTTCTCTTTTCCTCTCTTCATATTAGTTTGTGGTAGCCGAATACCCCTTCTCTTCTCTCTCTATTCCTTCAGTTTTTATTGAGTGTCCTTTCTTATAACACCTCGAAATTAGGCCTAGAAGAATGGGTCGTGTGAGCCCAATGGGCTTGTGAGCCCACACGGGTCGTTGTCTTTGGACTTACGAGAATTAGTGGACCGGCTGTGTCGTACACGTGGCTATGGGCAAATCTGGCTTAGCAGGTCATGCGAGCACGTGGGCCCCACTTGGGTTGCGTAATGGGCGCCGGGCCAATATTCGCTGGATGGCGTGTTAGTATGATGGCTAAGAGGTTTAGGAGTGTTGGAGAAGTCCTGGGTTCAAATCCGAGCCTTAGCAAAAATTTATGTTTTTCTCTTATGGGAGCCTTGACGTTAGTGGGTAGGCTTTAAGAATATTTTTGGTGAAAGCATGACACAAAAAGGAGTGTGGTGTAGTGGCAAAGTGTCGCCACTTAGGGAACAAGGAAGTGACGTAATAAAGGAAGCAAGGGGGTCCAAGGTTCAAGTATTGGCTCTTGCAATTTATTTTGGTTTCCCTTTTTAAATAAATCTGGAAGCGAGTAGGCGGGCTTTAAAGTTAAATGTATTGGACTTATGACACAAAGGAGCTTGTGTCCGAGTGGTGGTGGCATAACATAGCTATCGAGAGGACTTTGGTTCAAATCTCTTGGCACGCAAAGGTTGATTATTTTGCTAATATTTTAGTTTTTGGGGATTGATGGAGAATCCCACATCAGGAAGCTATCATGGGAATAGGCAAGAAGCTGGCTTTAAATAGAGCGAACCACAAGGAGAGTAAGCATACTTTTCTTAGTTGATCCCTTTCGCTTTGTGGCGTGCTCGTTTGGGTTGGGTGTCGACTAAGAGTGTTCGGAGCGCGGATTAACTTCAATCTCCTATCAGGTGTGTATTTCTCACTACTCTAGCTGTAGGACGGCTGTTTAGGGCCGAAATGGGCCATGTGGGCCCAATGGGCCTGTGGGCCCAATCAGATAAATTGTATGATTGTATAGGAAATATTGGATTAGATTATGTGAACCTCATACCCCTGTACGCTAGAATTACTAAAATACCCCTATAGGGTAGAATTATTGAAATACCTCTGTAGGGTAGGATTACTGAAATAACCATGTAGGGTAGAATTACTGAAATACTCCTGTAGGGTAGGATTACTGAAATACCCCTGTAGGTAGAATTACTAAAATACCCCTGTAGGGTAAGATTACTGAAATACCCTTGTAGGGTAGAATTACTGAAATATCCCTGTAGGGTAAGATTACTGAAATACCCCTGTAGGTAGAATTACTGAAATACCCCTGTAAGGTAGGATTACTGAAATACCCCTGTAGGGTAGAATTACTAAAATACCCCTGTAGGGTAGGATTACTGAAATACCCTTGTAGGGTAGAATTACTGAAATACCCCGTAAGGTAAGATTACTGAAATACCCTTGTAGGGTAAAATTACTGAAATACCCCTGTAGGGCAGAATTACTGAAATACTCCTGTAGGGAAAAATTACCAAAATACCCTTGATTTGTGAATTTACCAAAGTACCCCTGATTTGAAAAATTACCAAAATACCCTCAATTTGCAAAATTACCGAAATACCCTCGACTTGTAAAATTACAGAAATACCTTTGACTTACAAAATTATAGAAATACCCTTGGTTTATAAAATTACCGAAATACCCGTTGTTTGTAGATTTACCAAAACATCCTTGTAGGATGGAATAACTAAAATACCCCTAATGGGTAAAAAAATCGTTTTGCCCCTCAAGGGTAAATGACTCACTAGTTATACGATTTGATTAATTTGACTATATTTTGATTGAGAATGTATGACCGTAATTGATTGTTGCGACTGTGATTGGTTATGGGCATGGCATTCCGCATACATAACATACTACATGGGGATTGGGATATTGATATGGAGGAGGAAATTGAGGATCGCATGGCTGCTTGACGACCGTGGATCCACCGATGGCTTTTTAAACTAGATATTCTGATTATGGCTCTGTGCCAACTTAATTATGGCTTCGTGCCAATCGCATTTGCCTAGGGCTATATACCTATCATATCTATTGATGACTATGTGTCATTCATACTTACTCATGGCTGTGTGCCAGTTATATTACCCTAATCCATGGCTATGTGCCAATCTTATTACAGTTACAAATGGCTATGTGCACATTCATGATTAGCAGCTTTACTGCAACGTTAAGTAGTGCCGCAACCGGGCTACCATTGGTGTGTAGAGGATGGGTAGGTTGATATAGATATCTCCACAGGTGTGTAGGGTTGAAAGGGAAATGGTGTGTAGCGATTGGATTATTGGGATGGGCTGGCATACATCTTGCATTATGCATATGGATTGATTCTGATATGGGCTTTGACCCAAATGTTATGGTAGTGGGCTTAGACCCACGTATGCTCTGTACTGGACTGTTCTGTTTTTGTTAAAGGGTTCTAGCCTTGACTATTTTTAAATTCGTTTACAGACTATTTTTTTTATTTCTGTTCATTGACTGCTACTTTAGTAAGGGGATTACATACTGAGTTTTCGTAAACTCACCCTGTTTATTAACCTTTCAGGTAATCCCTAGCCTTAGACGAATCGGAGCTACGAAAGACTCGGAGAAGGCCACATACTACTTATGTTTTCAGTATTGATTATTTACATTCAAGTATTTTGGGTTGTAATAAGGCCTTCACAATTTCTAGATTTTTAATTTGAGTTTTTTTTTTTGTTTCGTAATTGCTAGAAGTAGAACACGGTTTTTCCTAAACAACAACTATTTTTCAAAATATCACGTTTTCGCAACTGTTTTAAGTTAAGCTTCTGCAACACATGAGGTTTTAAAGGTAATAACATTTTACAAGAGAATAACTTTTAATAAACCACGTTTTGAAAATAAGCAAAAAAAATCTGAAGTTTTTAAGGGGTTGAAGTTTTAAATATAAAGAAGGGTTTTTAATGAAAACAAGGTTTTTGAAAAATATTCAATGTGACACGCCGGATTTGAGCCTAACCTTCTTCTTTTTCCCTCTCATGCTTTCGGCTTCTCTCTAAAAGGGAGGTTGACTTTGGTGTTTTCTATTCCCTTGGCCGAGTACTTGGTTTTTCCTTCCTCTTTCATCTGTCGACTTCTCTTCTCCTAGCAGTCGATTCTGTCTAACGTAAGTTGCTTTTGGTTGGTAAGTATTGTGGTAAGGGCAGAAGTTATGTCTCAAGCGTTGTAAGTAGTGTTGTTATTTATTAAATGGATTAGGTTATTAAGTCTCGAATGTATTACAGGATATCTCTAAAGGGGTTGTGGTCTGTCGCTTGTAACGGATTAAGTGTGCGATCTTCCGTCGGTCGACCAAGGCAAGTGATTAAAATCTCTTTGATAAGTGTTATAACAAAAATGATTATTGATCTTGTTATTAAAAAGGACTGATGGCGGATTGTGTTTGAATCTAGGATTAGAGCGCCTGTGGATTATTTACGTATTTTCGTAAACAAGGTGTGTAACCACAGTGCCCAAACTTTAGATCGGCGAAAGCCGAAAAATGTGACCTTTGATGCTACATGGGCGTGCACTCACTCGTGTGGTAATTTGAATGTATAACCGTAGGTGTTTGATCGTAGAGGCCACCATGAGCGATTTCATAAGTTAGGACTGTTTTGGGCTGAGTTGGGCTGTGTGGGCCCGACGTGCTTGTGGGCCCCATACGGGTAAACCACACGGATATGTGGAAAATATTGGGCCACGCTGTGTAACTCACGCGGCCTAGGCCATTTTTGGGTTTTGTGGGCCATACGGGCGTGTGGGCCTACATGTGCTGCATTATGGGCTTTGGGCTTACTTTTACTGTTTGACTGTTAAGGTTGCACGGGTCACCCGAGATGACTGTGAACTTACTGATAGAACGGTAAGTAGACGACCTCAAACTGATAAAATGATTGTTATTCACCTATGAAATAACATGACTGTTATGCCTTTGTGTTATATATGATTGTATTTAAGCATGCCAAGATATATATATGTTGTATATATGTGTGATATGTTGCATGGGGATGAGATTCTTATAATTGGAGGAAATGTACTGTACTGGCAGCTCTGCTACAAATACTGTTTAGTACCGCAACCGGTGCTAATTTTTGGAGTGTCGGGATGGGTGGGTTAATTTTATCCCCTCATGGAGTGTAGGGCTGGGCAGAGTGGAGTGTAGAGGTTGGTTGGGTAGGATTTCTGATTGCATATCTGAACTGTTACTGTCACTGAAATGGGCTATGGCCCACACTGATACTGATACTATAAAGGGCTAAGGCCTTAACTGAAATTGAACTGTTACTATTTCAGGCTTAGACCCAGACTGTACTTGCCTACGGCATGTTTGACTGTTTGCTTATATGGGGTTACACACTGAGTTTTCATAAACTCATCCTTCTGTTTAACTGTACAGGTAATCCGAAACCTTAGGCGGATCGGTACATCGGAGGACTCAGCGGTGGCCACACTACTCGTTAAATTTAACTCAGTATTTTTATAATTATGTTTTGATCATTTGGGTATTTTGATGTAATAGTGGCCTCTCTTAGATTTTATTTTTAATTTGGGGGTTTTTGTTACTTTGCTTTATAACTGCTAGTAGATGTAATAAATGAGGTTTTCAAAACAAGTCAAATATTTTATAACAATACGTAACTATTTTAAAAAGCTTCCGCTATTAAATGAGATTTTGATAATGGATAACGTTTTTAAAAGTAAATGGCTTTAAATAATAAACCACATTTTGAAAATGAACGACATGTTTTCGAATCAGTGAAAGATAATAAAAATGAGGTTAAATCAAAAAAGAGTTTTTACGACAACTTGTTTTATGTAAAACACATCAATGTGACATCACCAGATTCGATCATAACGTCCAGGCCGGGTTTGGGGTGTTACAAGGTCACACATAATTGAACCCTATAGCATGAAAGTAATAAAGGTAAGATAAAATAAACATAAATCATGGTGGTAAACTTCAACTAATTCTCCGAGCTACTCAACTCACTATAGACCTTCCTCTGGTCAAACTCACTATTCGACTGTATCCTAGATACTTCTCCATATCAATGAATCCTATTTTTTCTTCCTATCCTTCCCTCATTACATGTTCCCTTACTCGAGGTATTCGTTTACCTTCATCTAACTTGGTTGTACACCTGTTTACCTTAATGTACCTCTTCAATAGCTTTTGCGTCCTTTCCGCCTAAGGGTTTTTAAGGCATACCTTCCTTGACAGACTTTTATGATCGAAGAAGTCCTTGGCATATTCCCTCTTTACATACCATAATCCTAAGAGACTTCTTGACATTTCCATACTGAGCTAACGTATAGCGATCCTTACCACTTCGACGAACCTACCCTGACTTCCCCCTATATTAGGTTACAAGTGGTTGGGTTATTTCTCCGTAAATCACATAATACACAAGACTAACCTAAGACCTCACCTATCCCATATGATGAGCAACTGAATTTTTGTCCTAGTAAACCTTTGCTCATAAGGCTACACAACTGACTTCTTGTAAGGCTTTCACCTATGCCTTGTTGCTTCCATATCTGTCCTTTCCACTTTCCTTTAGCTCTTCCACCAACTGTGTGGTTTCTTATACTTATCGCACTGGCTGTATAGCCCTCACTTGAGGTCCTAGAAGATATTCCACATTTGTTTTCTGACAGACTCTATGGGACATCGTAGCTGATCTATGGTCTTACACCTTTTTTACTTCATTTTTCGTATTTTGGCGGACTTAGCCTGTGTTAACTATCCAGGCTGTAACACCCCAAACTCGGTCTAGACATTATGGCCGAATCTAATGATGTCACATGATAGGGTGTTTAAAAAAAACCGTACTATCACGATAAAACCATTTCTGTTTAGTCACTTTTCTTTATCTTGTATTAGTTCCAAAATCACGATACACAATCGATTGTTTCAAAACATGACTTATTGCAAAAGTTTTTTAAAAAAAGAACAGTTTAGGTACTAGTGTGTTTCCAAAAAAACATTTATTCTTTTGAAAATCGAGGTTATCTATGACTAACAATTATAAATTCGTAAATACAAAAACCCAAATTAAGCGAAAGTCCCCAAAACTCCTCAACATTACATCAAAATAAACCAGTAATAAAACTAAATAAAATAAAAACCATAAATCATAAATTAGAAGTCATGATAGTCCAAAACCGTGGTCACTGTTGAGTCCTTCGCCGCACCAATCTATCTAAGTCTAGGGATTACCTGTACATATAAGACAGAATGGGTAAGTTTATGTAAACTCAGTGTGTAATCCTCACAGAAATCAAACATACAGTTAAACACAGAAACAGTCGGTACAGTTTGGGGCCTAAGCCCATTACAGTATCAGTAGCAGTTTGGCTTTAACCCGTTTCAGTACAGTAATAGACATGCATTGGGGCCTTAGCCCATCACAGCAACAGTCATGTATGCAATGAACAAAATGTAGAATCCTACCCACCAGCCTCCAATACGCCATCTCCGTCCATCCCTACAGTTACTGTGGGGTTTAAAACACCCACTCATCCCTACACTTACAAGCTGTTCCGAATGCAGCACATATCAGTATAACGCAGCTAAGCTGTCAGTCAATAGGCTTAAGAGCCTTTCGGTATATTTTGTAGCTGAGCTGCCAGTCAATAGGCTTAAAGCTTTTGAGTACTGTTCCTCCAATATCATCATCCTAAACCGATGCAATGCAACATACAATACGTGATATGCTAAGTTCATGACTAATAGTACATACATTACATACATTTAGATTAGTATACATGCATAATAATAACATACTTAGTACATTAATCATACAATCAGTTTCAGTATTTAGGGGTCTAAATAGTGCTTACCAACCCTACAGTAGGTTCACAGTCGAATTGGGCGACCTATGCAACCTTAGAATACATTCAGTAAAAACGGTCTCACACGCCCGTGTGGCCTACACACCTGTGTGGGTAATACGCCCGTGTGGCCCACACGACCCAAATTGCCCTTGGCAGTGTTGATCACACGGCCTGGCCCAAGATCCCACACGCTCGTGTGGACTACCTGTGTGGACCCACAAGCCCTTATGGCCCACACGGCCCAATTTAGTCTAGCCAGTGTGTCGCACATGGCCGGACTAACCATTACACGGTCGTGTCCTTCGCGCATGGCCTGGCCTCATCGATCACACGACTGTATTGGGGTATACGGCCTACCACATGGGCGACCACACACCCATGTGGCGTCGACAGTTAGGTCTTTAGCTTTCGTTGAAACCTCATTTTTTGCATGATCGAGTACACACCTGTATCGTTTTTGATGTGTAAGCACTACTAAGCCTTCCGAACCTAAAAATCGATAATCCTACTCCAGTTTTAGAGATATACGAAACTTAAGTGAGGTTATAACACTATGAAGAACTCACCGAACCAACTAATCCAACACGCACTTACCGACAATGCGTCGAAATTCCTAACGCTCTATTCGCTGTAAAGCACCAACAGGTTCCTGACCTTCACTGAATAAGAACAACAAAATAATCCTTCATCAACACTTAGTCAAAACATCATCGCTTAAGTAAAATCCTAAAACTTATCGAACGATCGCAGTCAAAAGTGATATAGAAAGGAGATAAAAATCGAATTGAAAAGAAATAGGCGAGAGAGAAGCAAAGGTTCAGCAAGAAGAGAAAAAAAGAATTGAATGTCATAATTTTTTAGAAGAATAGAGGGAGGGTGCCGAATTTTTCCATAAGAAAACAAAATGATTCAATTCTGTTAATCTACTCACTTTAATTTTCTCCATCAAACAACCCACTATCAGAATTTCACCTCCCCTCAAACTCTTCAACATGCCTAACACATCCGAAAGTAAAAATTAACTCCCTTGCTCAAGCTGAGACTTGAACCCAAGACATTACACAATCAAACACTCCATTTAACCACCAAACCAGTTGGCCCATTCTGTTAACTATTTACTAACTTTTACTTAAAAGCCTACTAACCAAAGATAGGGTTTTATTCATAAAATGACCAAAATTTGCCCAAGTCAAGGCTTGAACTTGGGACCTCTTAGACACACCCAAAACACATAACCACTGTAGTAGACAGATTTTTGTGTCACACATTTACAAAAACAAAAATAAGAATTTTTGGAGCGTTACATACGCAGATTTTATTTGTGTTTACTATCTCAACAAACTATTTTTGTGTATGCCACGGAGTTTTTCATCCATGGTCTTACTCACCATACCTGGCTGCCATAACATCTTTCATCTATGGTCTTACACTCTATACCTTATACTTTGCACTGTGTCGCCATAGCATCTTTCATCCATGGTCTTACGCCATATACTGTCATCATGATGTCACCCCGAAAGACTAGTCGATACTGCTGTCGCGGTAAATACCTTTCTATAATTCATATTACCCAAATCCTCCTCTCATTACCTCATTTACACTACCTAACCTTGATGCTTAAACACTGCAGTGTTCCCTTCGTAAGGCCCGGAGCTTCACCCAAGACGATATCTAATAGGGTTACTCTTCATTTCCTTTTCTAACTTCGTCTATCCCATGCATATTTTTAATACAATCATGCGTTGCATGTACATATCATATTATTTCATGCTTATGCAAACATGGCATACTCAAACGACACAAATCATAACGTCTATAGAGTTTTAGGAACTCACCTGAAGTTTCATCATTTTATACCTTAACTTTCTCGAACGCCAAAGCTTCCGTTCTCCTAATAGCTAAGAATTATAACAAAAAATCATGGGTTATAAACATGTAGAACCCTTAAAATGGTTCTAAAGCTCATAACTTCATTTTCTTATCTTTTACGTACATAGAAGGGATAAGAACCTTACCAGCTTGTTAGTTTCCCTACTTTTCCAACTCTATCCTCATGGGTTCTGCTCTATGTAGAACCTTCCATGTCCTCCTCTTCTTTCAAAACAATCGAAGAAAATGAAGAAGAGAAAATGAAACTAATTCAAGAAGAAAATCATACTTGGGAAGTTATTTTCTAGCTATTTATAGCCCTTCTCGCGCTATTACCAATCTCATGAGAACTGTGCGTTCTCAATCATTATGTCTCCCATAATGGAACTGGTTGGTTCCATTCTAATAGAACTTGGTTTGTTTTTTAATTATGTCTAATTTCGTTTACAGCTTTCCCGTTTACTTTCAATAAAGGCTACCAACTTGCAGTCTCTTTCAATTTAGTCCTCCAATTATTTCAAATATCTGGGTTTGTTGGAAATTGGGTGTTACATCTATTTACTTTTACTGCTCTTTGACAAGATTGTAGAATTGATGCCTTTATTTGTAAAGGAATTGGTTGTTGGTGGCATAGTTGGAAGGCTCACAAAGATCACTGTTGCTTATGGGTTTCAAGTAATTTTAAGTATAAGCAAAAATAGAAATGATGTCATGGCCTGGGTAGGAAAGTATCAAATCACCTAATTCAATAGTGGTAAATAATCTTTTATAATGATTCCCATGTTTTATAATTAAATGATAGTTTTTACTTTGCAAGATTGTTTATAGTTGAGTATTATAATTAGGCTGCATTTTTACTATTGGTTCATGTAGTTTTTCAAATGAGCATGCATGATTTAGGTTTTGATTATTTTGCTATGTTTTGTTTATATGTAAGTTTATTGTTGGAATAGAGATAAAGTTATAATTGTTGGAACCTGTCTTGGTTGGAATTGATAACTTGCTAAATCATGCCTAGAGGCATAATAGTCATGCTTGTAATATGAAATTTATATAAATAATTTATTTAAAAAATGGTGGTATTTCTGTGGCTTAAGATTCATTCATATAAGTAATTGCAAATTGAAATAGATACAAGTCATATGTCATTACATTTATAAGACATATGGTTTGGATTTTGTTTGCTGCATTAGCCATGATAGTAGATAGGTATTCTATAAATAAATTTAAAAAGAAAGAGTATGCAAAGAACTTTTAAATTTATCACCATATATTATTATCTTTATCTAATATTAAGCTCATCTATAATTTAATTAAAATAATAACACATGCATGTATCTAATTAAACTGACAAGGATAAATCGACATAGGAAAACTATAAATAGGCTAGCATTTTCTCATTTGTTGTATGAGAGAGTTAAGAAAGTGATAAACAATGAGCTATAGGCTCTCTTTAGAGTTTTGGTTATATTGTTCTTTAGGCATAGGCTCTCTTTAGAGTTTTGGTTATATTGTTCTTTAGGCATTAAAGTTAGATTTATTTTCTTTTTAATTTAATCCCTCCTTTCTATTTCATTTTACATCACTAATGAACTATTTACACTTATTCCATTTTATATTGTCAACGGATGATTTATGCTTCTTGCATTTTATATCATCAATGAACAATTTTGCAACGCTTAAATTTTATATCACAAATAGATAGTACATTTTTGTTACGCCAATATATAGTATGCATTTGTTACATTTTGTATTACCAACAAACAAGTCGTACCCCTTACCTTTTATATTGCCAATGGATAGCTTAAACCTCTTTTATTTTACATGTCCAATTATTACATCCACAATATACATATGACACGTCTCTATTGTATAAATTTGGATTCTTTAATTGACAACTGCACCACTTGAGTATACATTATACATTTTTGGATTGTTGAGCCAATGGGCATACCACCTACCAAATCACAAAGCAAAACTTGTGCAAGTCAATTATGAATAAAAGTACCATCCGTCAACGTGTTATTAAAAAGGGTACGCATGCATTTCAATAGCTTTGCAACGCATCGTATATTCCTATGTTGTTGGGGCTATAATTGTACCTTTCATCCTGTTACCTTATTTGCAACAACTACCATCCGTAAGGGTAACCTGCAAATGGTTTCAAGGCAAGGTCACTTTATAACCTACCTCTCGATTAGAAGGGAACTATTGTTATACCACCACTCGATTAGGACACATAACAACATCAGAGACAACCAAAGCGATGGCCGTGAATGACCATCCACTTTGTACCATCCAGATGGTCACTTAGTAACTGACAACCTGTGTGCCTCGTTCCCCCCATGAAAAGGACTATCCATCCTTAACCACCCGTAGGAACCCACTATTAAAACATTTGTTATTAACGAATACACCCTCCTTGTGGAGAAGACCACTCGAGAATCACTATACCTCTTATCGAATTACAAATTGAAGTTTCTGGGAATTTTAAAATGGAAGCAGTTCCACACTTTCCCTTCACTAGGGATGGATCTTCTCCTTATAAGGGTGAACCACTCCAATTGACTACTTGTTATTTTATTTGCAACAAGCTAGTAGACGAGGAGACACTTTGCATATGGTCTTAAGGCACAGTCATTTTATAACCTACCTCTTGACTAAGGAAACTATTGTTATATCCTTACCTCAACTTGGACCTAGTTGGGCCCTCCGTTGGGCCACCCAAGACTTACTAAGAGGAATAAGTGGATATGAACTCTTACTCTTCTATAAATATCCAAAGATATCAATATTGTAAGGGGACTCCTCTCCACTAAAATCCCTAATACATTAAGCATTCATCTTGAGTCCCTCTACCTGTCGAACTCCCAATTCTAGAATAGGTAAATCGACCTCCTTCAACACTGCCCCCACATTCTCCACTTTTGTTGGTACTGTGTATCAACAATAGCTTTTGTTGAAATGGTAAAGTTGAAGGAGTGATAGTTATGATATCATCTGTCCAAATTCTTATATATACACATACTTTTAGATTTTGTATAAAATATAAAAATACAAAAATACTCTAAAAATAATATTTATTGTTTTGTATAAATTAATGAATTTTTAGTAAATTCACAACTAAATTGTAACTACTTAATAGGCAACACTAACTCAATAAAAATCCTAAATATTATTTATATATATGTTTTTTTAAATGATTTTTCTTAGTTTCGTCAAAGATAGGTTTATTTTCAATGAATTACTGATGAAATTAAATTCAATAAGCTTCCATATTGGATAGAAATCCATTCAGAATGTTTTTTTCCCTCATATTTTAAACCTTTTAATTTTTTGTACTTTTATTTTATTTTATTGGAATTTTTTTGAAATTTAGAAATTAACTTACAACTTAAAATGATAATGATAAAAATTTTATTGTATCTAAATTAACCAATAAAAATGTATAATTATATAAAATTTTATATTTTATATTAATGATATAAATAATTAATAATTATCTTAAAAACCAAATTTTCTCAAAAAAGAATTTTTTTTTGACAATTTCACTATGACAAATACAATACAAGTATGTACATACGTACATATACATATATATATATATATATATATATATATATATCTGAACAATTATAACGTAATATCAAACCAGTGCAAAGCATAATTGATGGAGAATTGAAAAGAATTGGACAAAAACACCGCTCTAAACATACACACATATTAGGACCAAAAACTCACAAATTATAACTTCATATGATTCAATTCAAACTTAAATACTTAAAAATGAGGGCATCCATCTTAATCAAGCCTCATTGGCTGAATTATAATTATCTTTAACATTTAACTAGAACTCTAACTAATTTCTTTAGTGTTAGGAGTAAATAGATTTGTCTAAAAAGTTGATTAACCAACTTGGTCTGAAAAGTTGAACTCATCTAATTTCTATTGGTAGGTTAAACTCGGGTTGAGTTTAAGCGAGATCAATTTTTGTGGGTTTAGAATAAGCTTAATGTATGAGTTGTAGATTTAGTTTCTATACTTTAATTTGGTTAATTTTAGTCTTTAAAATTTTCAAATTAATCAATTTTAGTTTATGTGTTTTTTGAATTTTAAAATTTTAGTCTTAGCTAAAATGATGGCAGTTAAATTTATTTAGTTAAATTTTATTATTAGTCATATATTATATATAAAATTATAGATTTAATTTATATTTTTTAATTTCATCATAATTTATATAATTTTTTTGAATGTAAATGACCGTTGATAAATTCTTTAAGTAACTTTTTTATAAGGTATATGTAGTTAATAAATAACTTACAAACCACTTATTCCCGCCCCCCTTATTTTTTGTGTTTGACATTTATGATTGGATTTGGAAAGAGTAGTGGTAAAATCATGGGAGTTAAAATAATCAATGATTGGAAAATGAACGGCCATATATGCGCGAAAATGTCTGAATGCGAAATCCTAAAAAGTGTGGAAGTTTTCAACTGTCTAGCAAACAGAGGACAAAGAACGGCGCATGGGCCTCGAACACTAATCACAAAATGGGACCCTTCTCGGCTATTCCATTTTAGTCGTTTCAAGCCCAACTAAGATAACACGCCCCACCCCCCTCCCCAACCTCGGATCCCGTATGACCACACCTCATTCTACTGTTTAGACCCACCCTCCATTTTCAATTTTTTTTTTCTTTTACTGTTATTATTGATGGTAGGTGGGATCAAGCTATGTTAGAGTTGGAAAGAAGAAAATTTAGTGCCAATATGCCTGTCAAATTGTTGTGACCATAAGATGCACTTTTTGGATTAGGGTGGGCTAACATTACTTAGTTAAATAATAACTAGTGTCAAATTAAAAGAAAGAGCTAATTTCGTTATTGGTTTATTAATAAAATTTTCATTAGTTGAAATTTAATTGGTATTAAATTCAAGATTCATTTTTCTTCTCTTTATAATTTAATTATTTATACAAAAAAATAAGAAAAAATATTTGGTATACTATTAGTGGAGTTTTTAGACTCCACAAGAAAAGTTAGCAGGTTAACAAGTGATCTATAGGAGTATAGTAAAATATTTTTTTTAAAAAAAGAGACATAATAATTTTTTAAGATTGCTGTGAAATATAAAAAAATATATTATTAGTGTACCAAATATTAACACAAAAAATTAAAAGAAAGAAATATGTAATTATTGATTTTTTTTAGTTTAATGACATAGATATATTTTAAATTTGAATAAATATTTTGTTAAAAAGAATAACAAACGTTAGAAAAGGAGTGAAGCATAAGTGAAATATGTTCTTGGATTAAAGACATCGAGATTGATTCCTCAAGCTAACAATAATATCTTTACAGTCATACTCAATAATAGTCTTGTCCTAATTACCAAAGAGAATCAAAGATGAAAGAAGCTAAAACTCAATTGGTTAATTCAACCACTCGTAAATATAATATCCAATAATGGCGGAGAGTGGCGGTGGCAATACCTTGAATGAGGATTGCAACACCAAGAAAGTTTGGTTCAGGGGTTTGGAAGTGAAAACGGGCAAAGACATGGCCATGGATTTGCCTTAAGCGCTGGCGATGTCCTGGAGGGATAAAGTGTTGGGGAGGAGTTATTCCTATTCTGTATATGAAAAGGATTTGAATTTCATGGAGGGAGATATCACAAGGTCCACTGTTAATGGGATACATGCGATAGACTTCTCCGAGAGGATACAACATATTCTGGTAAGGGATATGGCGATCGCGGTGGTGGTGAAATTATTGGGACATAATTTAGCATATACCACTTTGCATAACAGAATCTATAGTCTTTGGAAACCCTCCCATCCGTTTCATCTTAAGGATGTCGAGAATGGATACTTTTTGGTCAAATTTCAGAGGAGGGAAGATTACGAGAAGGTGCTTACCTAGGGATTGTAGATTGCTTTTGGGTAATACCTCACGGTTCACCCGTGGACTCTAGACTTTAATCCTCTTTAACCCTTCCTAGTACTGTCATGGCTAGGATACGGTTACCTAGATTGCTGAGGTTTCTTTATAAGTGTCGAATTTTGGAGGAAATTGGTGGTTTGGTCAGCAAGGAGGCAAAACTTGATTTCAAGATGGATAGTGGGTCGAGGGGAAGCTTTTCCCGAATGGCGGTGTATATCAATTTGGAGAAACTGCTAATCTCGCAGATTTTGATTAATGGAATAGTGCAGAGGGTTGAATATGAGGCGTTGCCAACAGTATGCTTTTCTTGTGGCCTTTATGGTCATGTGAAAGATTTATGCCCTTTTTTCAGGACAGTAATGGGTTGCACTGTGGGTAAAAATGCAACATTGGGGGCCATACCTGAGAAAGAGAAATTGATGGAGTCAACGGAATCTTTTGGGCTGCAGATGCTTGTCAAGTTGAAATCTCGACGTAACTCGAGAACTAACCGGAGCCAAAATGTGACTAATCTGGCAAAGGAGGGGTGAGATCCTGGTTTAGTGCTCTGTCTACCTTAGGTGCAAATGAGGTCGAAAATGGTGCGACGACTACTGATTTGTTGGGCATATTGTTTCAGAAAAGGGAGTTCTTAGAGAAGAGGGAACGAGATAACCTACTTGGTGCAAAAATTCAAAGTGGTGGGCCAACAGTGCAGGGCTCACATTCTTTAAGGGTGGTGGGCTAGGGTATGAAAATGAGGCTATGGATGGTAATGGGTCTGTTTTGGAGGGATGTGGTAATAACCTTGAGGTTTCTAATGAGCTGCTTGGTTTGGAACTTGGGTCATCTTCAAAAAATGTTAACCCCTTTTCAACTGTGTCTATTCGGCAGGTACAAGACGGTGTTGTTAACATTGATCCCTTCAAATAATTTTATGGCGTCTCATGTGGGGGATATAGAGTTAGTGGGTCCTTCAGACCTTGATGGTTTAAATGCTCTAGTCACTTTGTTGAATAGTAAGGAACTAGCGAATCCGTCGAATATTAGTTCGCATTTTAATCTCATTTTTGAAGGTCCAATGAAATCGACGGTGAAACTAAATACTGATGCTCTTGATCTCAGTAGGCATTCAGCGGTATCCTTTAAGGAGAATGTTGTTTCCAAATCTCTTAAGTTTGTGGGCAATGTTGATTCGATTGGGGTTAGTAAAGGTCACCTGACTTCTAAAGGGTGAGGCTCGGTAACCAGTTTTGCTACAGCAGGAGGAATAGTGTGAGACCGAACTGAAGGATGGATTCTTGGCTTCAATAGATACCTATTTCGCATTCAATGCTGAATTGTGGGGATCTTGAATGGGTTGACTCTTGTAGTAGATCGGGGTTATGATAATGTGTTTATTCAAATTGATAATCTTAAGGTAGTTCAGTCCATTCAGGAGAGTTGTTTTAGATGGTTCTAATTCTGCTTTGATCAGGAGAATTCATCAACTTTTGTAGTAGATAGGACATTGAAGTATTTGGCACATCTCTAGAAAGGATAATCAGGATGCTGATAGCCTGGTCACATTAGTTCATGATAGAAGAGGTGGTCTACGCTTGTTTGAGGTATCCTTGTTGGGGGGTGGGGTCTAGTCTGTGTAGTTGGTTTGTTTATTTCTTTTCACCAAAAAAAGAAGAAAGAAGCCTAATCAAAGAGGCTTTTGCCACTTAAAAGTTTGTGCTATATTGGTTCTAGAAACCCCACTTGTAGTAAAGGGATGCATCTGAGTTAATCTTAATGGATGAGGGGAGAGTTGTTCTCCTGAAAGTCTTGGAGAAGGGCAGCATTCCATTTATCATCCAAATGCGAAGGCAGTGGGCAGCTCATTTATAATTACCATTTACCAAGCCGCAGATTACAGATTTACCTGTTTTTATTAAAAAGAAAATATCCCCTTCATTTTTATCGGATACTTATGCCTATTTCATGGGCTCTTAAAGGGCCCATTTGATTCTAGTACGCTATATTGTTATAGCTTAATTTTATTGTAAAAATGTTGTGAATTGTTTAAAGACAAAAGTTGTGTCAATTAATAAATATGTTTGTCTAAAGAAATTATATTTCAAAATGTAAATTGGATATTGAAGCTATGTATTGACCACTTTCTTTCCCTACAAAATGTAAACTGGAATATGATTCAAATAAGTAATATGGTATTAATGTAGAGCTTAATCGTATAGTTAATATTTATATATGTTTTAGTATTTTTCATGTTCGTCGCCCATATTTAAGGTTTATAGTTGTTTTTCTAAACAATATTGCCTTCCATAATTGACTTTTAAATATAATTAATAACTGTGTTAGGAATAATTTATTTTCATATTAATCTGTAATAGTTATATATATATATATATATATATATATACACATATACATATTATAATTTCTATATCTTTTTAAAAACGCTGCAATTACATATTTAAACCAGGTTGAAATTTAAAGGACTAAGGAACGTGTAAACATTTGCATAAGTCTTTAAAGGAAAATAAAAAAAAACCACAGAAGGACTGAAATTGAAATTTAAAAAACTATAATTACATTGGAGGATGATTTTAAATTTTTAGCAATAATTAGAGGACTTATAAAGCAATATTTAAAAGTGAAAGTACCTAATGCCTTGTTTCAAATTCAAATTCTTTATTTGGATATCCAATAAAAGCTATGGTTTTGGATTTGAGCAAATCCAACTCAATTTTATACAAGGATTTGAAAATAATTTTAGAAATGAAATTTTCAAAATTCAAATATCATAAACTTTTCTTTCTTGAATCAAACTAAATCAAATCCTTCCTAAATCAAAAGTTGTATCAAGTTTCTATAGCTTTTTTTTTTTTTTTGGTTTTTTCCAAGTTTAATATAATTCTAAAATTTTTTAATTTAACCCTTAAAATTAGAGTTCGTAAAATAGGTTTAACCCCCAAAATATGCACCTATTGATTTAAGCTTGTAATGATTCATGTCTCAGAAAGCATCAAACACGTAATAGATTCGAGCTTAAGAAAATTTGAGATAAAAAAAATTTGAACTCGATAAAACCAAAGCTCCAGAAAGCTTGAACATGTAATAATTAAAGTCTCAGATCGATTTGTCTCGAATTTAAAATAAATCCGACCCAAAGTTCGAAAAAGATAGAGTTTATAACTAAACATCCATAATAAACATTAATAACTAATATAATTTTATGATATTACTTAAAATAAAATAAAACAAATGGAAATTATTTATTTTATGAAAATGTGTTCATAAGCCTTAGATATTTATATTAAAATTTTATTAATAGCAAAAGTAATGAATAATAAATTTTTATGTTAAATTATAAAGTGAAATAATTTTTTAAAATAATTAATTGATTATAATATATTTTTAATACTATAATTATATTTTATAAAATTAATAATTATTAAATCTATAAATTTTAAATTTAATAATAATATAAAATATATAATAACATAATATTTTAATTTAATAATTTAATAATATGGTAACTAGTGTATACTTATCAACATTACTAATAAATTTAATTTTAATAATTTGAGAATTTAGATTTTACTTTTAAGCCTTTTTTTTATGATTTGAGAATTTAGGTTTTACTGTTAGTTTTCTTATTGATAATTTTTTACTGTTTTTTATTAATATTAATTTTTTATTAATATTATTAACTTTATGTTAATTTTTAAATTGGAATGGGCTTATTTTTATTTAGTTTGCATTTTAAATTAAGTTTAAATTGGGCTTAGGTTTGAGTTTGGGTTTAATTAATATTGAATTTATTTTTAGGTTTGTGTTTGGGTTTAAATATACGGTATATTTAATAGGTGTAAAGTTGGGTAATTTAGTTTAAATGGTTTTGAGTTTCAAATCTGAAACCAAATTGACAAAATCAAATCAATCGATTACCTCACTCGACCTTAATGCATATATATAAACTATTAATATATTAATTGATTATACAATTTGTCAAAAACACCACTTTCACATGTATTAAATATAATACCCCAATTTTGACCCGACTGTCGAATTCAAGATATGAGATGTCACATTCATTGCTGAAGCAAGTACGATTTTATTTCAATATTCAAAAGACAAATCATACAGGATAATCAAGTTTTAATACTTATAAAAACATTATTTATCAAAATTCGAGTCATAGGTATGCTTATGAAATCTCTCATGATACTTCAGTAACAATTGAGGGACTAAAACGTAAAAATATCAAAACAAGAGGGTGTTGTTGCGGCATCAATGAGTAGTGTTACAACAATGTGGGTAGTAGGTTTATGTCACGACTTCAAAAGGGTTGACTTGCAACCATGAAGGTAGTAACCTAATGTTGTGACTTAAAAGGAAAACGTCGCGAGCATTAATAGTAAAGGCTTAGTGTTATGACTTCAGCAATGGCAAGTCGGGACATTGAAGATAGTGGGTTGATGGTCAAGACTTCAAACAGGGGAAGGTCACAACTATAGGGGCAAAGGCTTAATGTCGTGACACCAATGAGAGTGTGTCACCACTATAAGGACATGTTCCCTAAATTTTACATCTTTTTCTCTAAACTTGCCAAATACCAATCTCAAATGGTCTAAGTGACCTAAAAACTCAACACAATACATTGTAGGCATTATTTCAAATGTCAAATTACCATTTAATAAACTTGTTACCATGCCATATCAACTAAACTTATACACAAGAAAATCATAAAGCTTATTATAACAGAAGGACTTGATCAATAATATATAACAAAGAACTAGACATTTTTTAGCTATATCATAAAAATGTCAAGCTTAACACTTCTATACATAAGTTTGACAATTACTTATAAAAGATATGTACATGTCACAACATTTGATAAAAAAATAAACATACTCTTATCGTCTTATGGATAGTGTGGTATCTGTCCCAAGCCAGCTTTAAGAATTTTGATAGTTGAGGATTTACATATAAAGAAACAAAAATGGTAGGTAAGCATTCAATGGTTAGTATGTTCAAAATGGAATTTACTATACTTACCCTGGTCATAATTGAGCATATTAAATGCCAAGTGAACTAAGCATAAATCTAGCTAAACAAGGCACATAACGTTACAAGGCAAGGTAAGCGTACGAAAACAAATATATACATTCAAAATATAATAACTACAAACAAAAACATTAAATGACCATGCCATTACTTATGTGTTTATATAGTTATCAATTTCATCCAATGGGTTACTCATCCATACCATGACAATTATATTTAGAGGGATTCATAAATTGCCATATCGAGGTCATTTGTCATTACTCAAATTCATATGCAATTTAATGTTTCACCCAATGCAACCTTAGTAAAAATGGACTAGGACACAAGTATGAACTACACCACACCAAGATAGCTCAAAAGAGTAATAATTACACCACACCAAGCCACGTAAGTGTAAGGCAAAAGCATCAAAGACATATATACATAAATACATCCCTCTACCACATCAATGTCTCCTTAGAGATAATTTGTATTCGATGACAACAAATGCTAAATCATCTAGAGACATAAAATATTCTTCATATCACTACCGAAACCGATACAAGAATGTACATATGACCTTATTGGCATGCCAATTATATCCTATCCTTTCTACCAAGTTTACATGGGCATATATCATTAATGATAACACGTTTAGTTCTAACAATTACATCTTAATTTTCATAATTCATAAGTCGTAGCTTTATACAGAACATATACTTATCATATAACTTGATAAAGATCATTGACCCTTTTTTAGCCATATCTCAACAAGCATTTTACTATGTATATATACATACTTGCATTCCATACTACACATAGTATCCATTTCATCTTATTCATAATTCATTAATGTTTCCTTGCCAAGCAAGTCTAGTTCATTTATTTTTAACATGATACATACTATTAATATTATTAACTAAAGAATTCACAGATGTAACACCCTAACCCGTATCTGTCGCCGGAACAGGGTTACGAAGCATTACCAGAATTTACAGATCATGTAAACAAATATTTCATTAAATACAGTGATCGTATCAGAAACCAGGCATCAAGTCTCTTGTATGAACCCTTGAGGTCCAAATCATACATTAGAAACAAATCGGGACTAAATCAGGAACTCAAAAAAATTATCGCGAAATTTTAAAATTTTTCCTAGGTGCAGGAGTCACACGCCCATGTGGTCAAGTGACATACCCATATTTCAGGCCGTGTGGCAAATGAGGTAGGGCACACGCCCATGTCCCTAACTCGTGTAACTCTCTATTTTGCAACTTAATTAAGTGCAGGGGTCACACAGCTAAGTCACACGCCCGTGTGCCAGGTCATGTGGTTAATTTTGAGTATTTTGTTTCTCAATTTTAAGATGCAGGGGACACACGGCTAGAATACACACCCATATATTAGGCCGTGTGTCACACACGGCTAAGATACACATCCGTGTGTCTACCTATATAGACAGAATAAGGCCATTACCAAGTCCTATTCCTCACTCAAACTTGTCTTTCTATCCATTTTAACACTTAAACACATTTCCAAACCATATCAAGGCTCTTAAACATATCAAAATCAAATCTTAAATATGTCATAATTCCACTTTTAACCAATATGGCTTTAGGCACCTCAAGGGACTATACATTTTCACATTTACGTAATTTTGTAAATAACTATACAAACTTACTTAACTTATCAAATTCACTTATATGCATATTTTATCAAATATGTTAACATGATATCTATTAATCAACCATATAAGCACACATCAAACATGTTATAGCCTCATTTATACATATCAAAACATGTTCAACACAAGTCATTCCAATGGCTAGCAATACTCAGAACATTTACAAGCCAACATTGACTAATCAACCTATACATGCCATTATAACCTTATTTAATTTTCCGTATATACCTAAATGGGCTGATGGATAGTGCGAGTGATCTCTGCCAAGCTTCCAATCCAACGAGCTTTCGAATTTTTATAAACAGGGAAAAGTAAAACAGAGTAAGCATAAAATGCTTAGTAAGTTCGTATACATGGTAATTAACATATCATTCATTTATATTCAAGAAAAGCATACAAGGCACATTCAATCAATTTGTTCACGAGCCCTAACACATAACCTTATCATCTTTGTTAGTCATATATTTCATACAAATATCAAGAAACATGTATGGGCTCAACAATATTTAGATTTCCATGTACATATATATTTCACATCATGTATTCATATAACTCATTTTCATGTATTTCAGATACAATTTCATATTAATTCATCTCGAGTTCAGATTATTTCATGTCGGTACTTTGCTCATTTAATCATTTGAAACATCAATGTCACATAAGTAGTACACTTAATGTGTACAATTCTGTATTCTATATTTGCAAATCAACATATTCATCAATCAAATTCCATGTCCATGTATCATCATCTCATATTTCAATATATCATATATCATCATTTTCATGTACTTCCATGAGATACTTGTAATAATTCATTTCATGTTCATATCTTCTCATGTTAGAATTTTGCTTGCTGAATTTATTTGAAATATCGATGGATACACTGGTAGTACACTTAAAGTGTACAATACTAAAATCCATCAATTCATTACCAGGGGTACTCATCAGAGTACATAATCAGGAAGCACTCTTTTGAACTATTTATAAGGATGCTCATGTGAGCCATGTAACAGGAAGCTTATTTGGGCTAAATTAGGAATGCTTATAAGAGCCATAAACAGGAAGTTCACAAAGAACTTTTAACCGGGAAGCTCATGAAGAGCCTATAAGGAATGCTCACAAAGAGCCATGTAACAAGAGCTTTTGATAGCCATATATCAGGGAGTTCAAGTGAGCACTAACAGGATATTCATATAGAGCTGCGTTTTTGTCTGCAACATATGCAAGATCATAACCGATCGCATAATAGGACGCTAAAAAAGAGCTGCGTTTGTTCCGCAACATATGCAGGATCAATTTCAATTTAGTCACTAAATCAAAATTTCATGAAAATTCACTTTAGAAAAGTTGTTTATCTATCAACAACCTTTCATTTTCTATCATCAATTTCAAAATTTCAGTATATTCATTCATGGAAAAACTTTGATACTTTGATAACTTTGTAAATTAATCCCCAAAATAGATAGATTAGGTTATTACAATCTCGAAAATATAAAAATTATTAAAAACGAGTCAAGAAAACATACCTAATTAAGCTTGATTAGTTTCCTTTCTCTCTCCTAAGGTATCCATAAAATTTTAGGGATGAAGATGATGATATATGATATTATTTCTTATTTACTTATATATCATCCTTTAATTTTTCTCATTTCCAATTTAGTCCTTTTCCTTTTCTAAATTTCCATGGATGAATCATCCAAAAATATCTACTAACTTTTATTTAATGGTCTAATTACAATATAAGGACCTCTACTTTAAAGTTCTATAGCTATTTAATCACTTTAGCTATTAGAACTCTACTTTTGCACTTTGTGCAATTTGGTCCTTTATCAAGTTAGACATGTAACCGATAAAATTTCTTTATGAAATTTTCATATAACATTTCTATCATACTATAGACCATAAAATAATATTAAAATAATTTTTTGTACAATTTGGTCCTTTATCAAGTTAGACACGTAACCGATAAAATTTTTTTATGAAATTTTCATATAACATTTCTATCATATTGTAGACCATAAAATAATATTAAAATAAATTTTCTTTTCGAAATCGGATTTGTGGTCAAGAAACCACTGTTCTAATTTTTACTAAAAAGGGGCTATTACAACACAAGCATGCATAACAAACAAGGAAAGATAGTAAGTTCCACAACAACTTACCTTCCAAAACACAAAAATGAGTAGGTTTCTCTTAAGGCTTAATCAACACCTTTAGTCTTTCCTTTGTTTGCTTCACTTCTTTCCAAACCTTTCTCTATACAAGTATATAGACACACAATCAATGGAATAAGTTAGACATGTAATAGCCATTCAATGGCTCACCAACAATAATGTCATGAGATGTGTAACACCCTTAACCCGTATCTGTCGCCGGACTAGGGTTAAGAGGCGTTACCAAACTTATCAGAACATTTTCAAACATATTTATCATTCATCATCAAATATAACAAATCATACACATAGAGTCCCTTTAGAAGGTCTACAAGACCTTAAACATGCATTAAAAGAAGATCAAGACTAAACCAAGCTCACACAAATTTTTTTTGAAACTTAACATTTTTCAAAGGTACAGAGGTCACACGCCCGTGTGGTCAGGCTGTGTGCCTCACATGACATTAGACACACTCGTATGTCTAGGCCGTGTCAAAACAGGGCATACATTCTGACTTGCACCACACGACCGAGGACACGCTGGTGTGCTAGGCAGTGTGAAATTTAGGGAGGTTACTGACTTGGGTCACACGGTCGACCACACGCTCATATGCCAGCCCGTGTGCCACCCACGGCCATTAAACCGCCCGTGTGTCCAGGCCGTGTCAAAACTATATGGTATACTGACTTAATTCTAAATGGTACCTCAGGGCCGTGTACTATGACCGTGGGTCACACACTACTGAGACACATGCCCGTGTCTTTGCCCGTGTAGACAAAAATAAGTCATTCGAAAAGCCAACTTTGCCACCCATTTTGGGTCATTCCTACAAGCCAAAACCAATACATTTCATATCAATATTCCTCAACCAATTTACAACCAAAATATGCACAATTCATTTCATACATTCCTCAACCAAATTCATATTCAATTTCTATAATAAATCATATCAAAACACAAGTTAAAATTCAAACCAAAACATATGTTTCAAAGCTCATTCAATCTCATGTCATAACTTACCAATTTCACATTCAAGCACATATCAAATTGACCATTTCATATTAGCCTTTCATGATCATCAAAACATACATTTTCATAACACAAAACATGTACTAAAAATCAAACCATATTCACAACCATTATCAAGCCATATCACATGGCAAGACATATATACAACTTAAAATATATTCAAAGTACTTCTAGCCTATACATGTCATACTTTTATATCCACATTTTCAAAAGGTACCAAAATAGAGTTCGATAGTGTGGTGATGATCTTCGATGATCCCCAAGCTCATGGTAGCTTCGATATCTATAAAACAAAGTAAAAACACACAAAGTAAGCTACAAAGAGCTTAGTAAGCCATATACAAATAAACTTATCCCAAAACACAATTATAAATTAATTCATTCATGAAGTTCAAGGCAAAACATAATATCAAGACTATACTTCCCATCTAGCTCATTTGATCAAAGCACCCTTGCTTATAATACATTTCATTTTCATAGAATCATATATCCACAAATACACATATACATACCTTTCATTCTCAAACATAGCATATATTTCATACGTACCAAAATTCGGATGCATATTTATATATTCATTCATCTCTCGGAATTGCCCATTGAACCATACGGAATCAAATAGGATACACGGATGGCTCAAAAAGTACGTACAATGCCAACGTCCCAGATGTGGTCTTACATGTAATCAATGTCGATGCCACTATCCCAAACAGCGTCTTACACGAAATCAAATACGATGCCAATGTCCCAGACATGGTCTTACACGTAAATCACAAATCGATGCCAACGTTTCAGATGTGGTCTTACACGAAATCACATATCGGATCCTATGTCATGACATATGTATCCTAACTACTCCTAGGTTCATACTGGACTTTTCGGATGTCGTCACATACTCAGAATTTCTTCGATTTCACATATTTAACTTTCATAATCATTTATCACATTTCATTACCAAATATAAGCGTAATTAAATCAGCTCAAACACATTTATTTGTATATTGACTTACCTCGTACGAATTCGGACGGAAACGAACGACTATTCAACTACTTTCGATTTTCCCTGATCTAATTCTGTTTTCTTTGATTCTTGATCTAAACACATTCAAATTTAAACTTTTTATTAAACAATTCATTCAATTCAATCTATAAACATATATTTAGGGCATTTTACAATTTAGCCCTCATAGTTTCACATTTTAACATTTTAGTCCCTATTTCACAAAATCACAAAATACACAAAATTCAACAAGACCATAGCTTGGCCGAATATCCATATAGCTCATACAACCCATATATTTCATTTATTTCACATTTTAGTCCCTCAAAATACCATTTTCACAATTTAGCCCAAATTACTAAATTTCACCAAAAATCCAAAGACAAAACATATTAATCTATCACATATCTTTCATTTTTCACCAACTATCACCACAAAGATCACAAATTCATCAATGGAACATTTCAAAATCTTCATCAATTTCACAAATTAAGGCATGGGCTTGATAGTAAACTAAGCAACAATCACAAAAATATAAAAATTTCCAAATATGGATTAAATTTCATACCTTAATTGTACTTGAACAAGGCCGAATAGTTTCAAAACTTCAAACCCTTATTTTCCTTATGAAATTCGGAAAAACAAGATGATAATGGCTATTTTCACACATTTGTTTTATTAAACATTCATTAAATTTGCCATTTACTAATTTAGCCTTGTTCATTTCATTTAAAATCCACTAACTAATGTCCATCTAAGTCATTTAATGCATTCAATGGTCAAATAACCACATAAGGACCTCTTAATTATGAAGACACATCAATTCAACAATTTAACAAATAGCAAGCCACTTTTGTGTTTTCTGCGATTTAGTCCTTTTCGCAAATTAAGCACACAAATGGAAAAATTAAATCACGAAAATTTCACACATGTCAATTCACATAGGCATGAAAAATAATATTAAAATATTTTTCTGACTCGAATTTGTGGTCCCAAAACCACTGTTCCAACTAGGGTCTAAACTAGGTTGGTACAAGATGTATGACCCTAGTTAACCCTTTTGAATCCTAATGTCTAAAATACTTGTATTTTTCGATATTTAACATCAAATAAAAATCTAATTTCATATTATTTCATTAGGGACCTTGCACTTTTAGTCTATAGTATAATTTCCAAAACAGCTTTCACTTTATTCAATTTGGCTCGTAATGTCATAAAATTATCTATAAAACTTAACTTAATTTCTAACTTAATCTTTAACATAATCCTAGCTCACTAACTAACATTCTCTTCAAATTCAAGCTTAAATTTATCAATTATACTTTAATGATAACTTTCCAAACATCTAACAATTGAAGAAATCAATACATGAGTTAGCTAAATTAAGCTCTCATGATTCAAATTTCATAAAAATCTTAAGGAAAGAACTTAATTACCTTGATTAATTTTGGATCACAATGGGAAAAAAAAACAAAGAAGCCTTCCTTCTTCTTTTTAGGGCATGGACAACTAAATCAAAGGGGAAAGATGATAATGTTGTCATCTCTTACTTATGAATATATATATATACTTAGAATAATATTTAATTAGTTTAACAAATCATGCTTTGTTTAATAAATTAAAGTTCATTTTCTGTATTATAGTTATAATAAATGATTAAGTGGATTTAATACCCATTTGAATCCTTTGGTTAATTGTCAATCGGGTCCTCAAGCATTTTCCAATTTAAAATTCAATAACGATCTAACTTTTACAATTTAGTCCCTAAACGTTAATTAATGATTTTCTTGAATTAATTACTCAATCATTCATTAATATACATTCATTTAAACTTCATAAATCCTCAGATTATAATCTCATGGACTCGGTTTACGAATTTAGGTTCTAAAATAGTATTTTTGACATCTATTAAAATTGGGTCACTACATTAAATACAGAAGCAAAGTTAGAATCATCAGCATATAATTCCTTAATATGTTCAAATCCTAGAATGGCAACACTCAAAGTAGTCATTAAGGAATATCTTCTAGATAAATCATCAACTACAACATTATCATTTTTTTTACTTATATTTAATTATATATAGAAAAATCTCAATATACTCGACCAACTTAGATGCCTTTTATTTAGCTAACCTTGACCCTTTAAGTGATTAAGAGATTTATTATTAGTACTGATGAAAAACTCCTTTGGAAGCAAGTAGTGTTGCCATATGTCAAATGCTCGAACTAAGGCATAAGGTTCCCTATCATAGGTAGAATAATTTAGATGAGTGTCATTCAACTTTTCACTAAAGAATGCAAATAGGTCTCTTTTCTTACATCAAAATTGCACCAATCCTGACACTAAAAGCATCATATTCAAGTTAAAAAAATGTTACAAAAACATGTTACTTCAATATGGGTGCACTATATAATTAAACTTTCAAGGTGTTGAAAGTCATGTCTTGCTTTTCACCCGATTTAAATCCCACATCCTTTTTAATTATTTCAATCAAAGGGGCAATAACAATCGATAAATCTTTCACAAAACAATGATAAAAACTAGCAAGTCCATAGAAGGATCTCACCTCGAAAATCAATTAAGGAACATGCCTCACAAAAGACTCTTACATTTTATTCATTAACTTTGATACATTTAGCACTAATAAAAAAACCTAAAAATATTAATTTATCGATGCAAGAAGTACACTTTTTAAGATTAGCATAAAGTTGTTGTTCCCCTAAAACTTTTAATACTAATATAACATGCTCAACATGATTATTAATACAAGTATCTATTGATTGGTATACCATCAAAGTAAACCACAACAAGTTTCCCTAAGGCCTTAAAACACGATTCAACTATTTCAAAAAATAACTAGATGTATTAGTCAAATCAAAAGACATAACTAACCATTCATAAAGTTCGTATTTAATTTTAAAAGAAATTGTCCATTTGTCTTCTTCTTTAATTCTAATTTAATGATAACCATTTTTTAAGATCAATCTTAACGAAAATAGAACCACTATGCTTATATTTGATGGTACCAATAATAGCTCTACAATCAATGCACATTAAAAAACTATCATCAGTTTTAGGTACCAATAATATCATAATTGCTTACGGGCTTAAGGTTTCTCAAACTAATCCCTTCTCCAAAAGTTCTTCTACTTGATTTTGCAATTCCTTTGTCTCCTCAAGATTACTTTGATAAGCTAGTTTACTTGGAATAATGAAATTAAGAATGAAGTCAATTTGATGTTCAATACCTCAAGAAGGTGGCAATCCTTTAGGTACCTCTTTGGGAAACCTGTCAGCATAATCCTATGAAAAACATATAAAGGAACTAGAAATTTTTTTTGTTAAGGTTAGATAAAGTTAGAAAATTTTCCTTGAACCTATGTAGGAAAAAGGTTTATTTCAAAATAAAGGTTTTCCTAAAATCTCTCTCCTTAGTCAAATAGCTTGACCTATTTGTCCTCTGTTTTTTTTTCATACGAGGATGCACATACCATTGGATTATTATTTTGCCTTTTTCCTTTAGAGGTCTCTTTTTTCTCAACCTTTTTCGAAGTGTTTTCCTTACTTCCCTTTACCTTCTTACAAAATATCATCTTGAGTTGACCTTGGTATACATATTTAGGAGATAGTGGAGTCAACGTGTATTTCTTTCCTTTGAATATGACAGATTAACGGTTCAATTTACCATGATGAACCACATCTCAATTGAAATTGGCATGGTCACCTTAAAAGTAGATGGCTAGCATGCATGGAAATTACATCATACCAAGTCTCATAAGTATAATTTCCAATTTTAAAAGAAATTTAAGAATGTTTAATTACCTTAACTTCAATTAAGCTATTGAAGATTGTATGGTTTAGAGTCTACTCAACACATTAGCACAACTTCTACTATCTAAGATGAGTGAACAAAGTTTACATTGGATTAGGCTTCGAGTAAGGATATATTATCTCTTTGTTCCGAGCTGTCCCCCCCTCTTTTTATGCATTCAACATGTGGTGTACAATTAAGCTTTGAGAATCACAATATTCATCTTCTTCGATGAATGCCTTGAAGAATTCTTCTTTAATTTCATGATTAATTTTGACATATTCTTTTCGGAATAGGGCATCTTCATATTTGTTTTCTGAACGAGGATAATTTTCATCATCATTTCGAATGTACATGACTCTTTCATTTAGAAACTCTTAAAAATGATCCAATTGATTTAAACGATTTGATCGGTTGAATTGATAATCGAAAAGGCTCAACTGATAATCGTGAGACTTGATTGGTTCAATCTCCGATCTGGTTTTTAGGAAATTGATTTTTTTTTTATTGGCCATGAAATGTTTTATGACCACTTTTCCATTTTGATTTTTTTTTTTTACTTATAAAAAAAGTAATATTTATTTTAGAAAACTAAAATTTCTAATTTTTTATTATACATTTGTTTTATTTTTTAAAATAAGGACCCAAAATAACTCCATTTATATTCCTAATTTTTCCCTTTAATAAAATTTTTGTAAATTTTATTAATTTTCATTAACAAAGTGGATCTCCCAATTTTTAGTATATATAAAGTTTTGAATTCAAAACGCCATTACTCCATGGGCACAACCAAACTACTGGTCACCTAACATATGTTATGTCAAAGGCTCTAAAAGACTTATAGTACATTAGTTCCACATCGAAGAAGAAAAAGTGAGGTTTTGGGCATATAGGCGAGAATGCATTGCATATCAAACATGTTTCTTAGGAAGAAGGTACTGCTCATGTTTAGTGGTATATGAACAGCCCTTTATTGTTCAATTCCTTACTGGCTGGATGGTAAAAAATGCGAGAGAAACTTATCATGATAATGGCCTCGTGACACAAACATATGGGAAAAAATTCCTTAAAAAAAGAGGTTTTAATCATAATTCAATTTTCTGCCATACTTAATTTTTTTATATTGTTGTTCATACAGTAAAACCTTATCACATTTAAAATGGTCGATCAAAGTTATATGACACTAACAATGCCAATATCATATTGACTCCAAACAGAAGATGCTTAATTTGCCAGAATCAAGAACATCATCACTATTAATGCTTTTCTTTTCTTTTCTTTTTGTTCCACATTGGATTGGTTTAAGCACACCAAACATCCCAAGTAAGGATTATGCTTTAATATCATACTTGAAGAAACAATGATATTAAGAAAAAAAAAAAGTGAATACCTCTAATAACCTCAACAAATCTCCCACCTTCCGGGACCACAAAGCCTCTTCCAATCTCCAATATCTACTAACTTGTGTTTTTTTATGATTCTAATTATTCCAATTGTATATACGTCCACCATACCTGTAAACTTCCTTCCTACCTTATGCATATAATTCTTTTAACAAATTTTTGGGGCTTCAGGATTATGATTATGAACATTGATCTCTACAACAAGCAACCAATATGTTGTTCTCCCATTATTTACCTGTTCCTGGGCTTGAGGTGGTCCATGAACTTCTCCTGTTCAGTAAGTGCATGGCGAAAATGGCAACGATGCCCATAGGGACAGACATCACCAGCAAGGACCATCCTGCAAACCTCAGTCTTGTAGCGAGGGTGACGGATTACAGGGCGGAGCTCTTCAATGCCGTGAGCAAATTGGCAGTGATCGCCATAAGGACAGGCACCAGTCTCTTGCCATTTGTTACAGAGTTCAGTTTTGAACATGCCTTGGTTGTACACTTCCAATTCAAGCGGCTCTTCCTCCTTCTTTCCGCCCTGAACGTACACCTTCTGCTGCACATTCACCTAAAAGGATTAGTCAGCATTTCCATTTTAAGGACTTAAGGAGAACAAGAATCAAATGTAAACCTATTACTGTTCGCATTTACTATTATATATATAAATGAATAATTTCATTTTAATTTCTAATTTACGGCCAGCGGCCAGAAGACTGTTCATAAATACACAAACCTTACATGTCCAAGCACATTTCTTGATAAGGGTAACAAGTTTGGGACTGTTTCACTAGATTTCAGTTACGCTGCCCGTGAATCCGGAGATTGGAAGTACAAGAGTTTAAATTCTCTGAATTAACAGTAAATGTGAACCCTAGTTTTACTCTCTTAATAAATTGTCTAAACTATGCAATTGTCATCTTATAGTGCCAAAATAGAGGACAGTAACAGACTCGATTGAATTAGGTTCTTTCCAAAGCCCCCAAACAATTTCATTTATTTAAAAAAAATAAAAATTAAAGGAAAGAGAGTAGACTTAAATAATGAAACTCGCGTCTTCACATGATTGATTTAGTTAGCTTATTGCTTCATTGCCAAGCCAAAGAAGGCATTCATTAAATAAAATAAAAACAAAAAAGACTACTAGTAGCAATTACGAATTTGCATCCAAACAGAACTAGAAAAAGAAAAAGAATCAAACTCACCGCTCCACTGAGTTGAGAGGTATTTCCAGTCCGAGTTGGTCCACGAGTTTTACCACGATGACTCGCTCCAGCTTGATTCATCATCTTCAGATATCCATTTGACCTAACAGATATGCTCTTAGGTAACATGACCCGCTCCACGTCCACCGCACCACCTTCCATCACACTCGTCGGGCTCTCATCAGAAACATCTACCTCTCCTCCACCGCCACTACCGAGACAAAGTCCTCGCAACGCGTTCACCAACTCAAACGGCGTGGTATTGTAATCAGATGATGAAAAGTGGTTCTGGACAGAGGCTTGGATCAGTGCGCTGAGTTGCTTGTTGAGGTCTCGGTTGGCAGATCGAAGGGAGGTATTCTCTTGGCGGAGTGCCTCGGCTTCCTTTGCAGCTTCACGGAGGCGAGTGAGGCAGAGGTTGTGGCGGTTGATCATATCTTGATGTTGTTGCATGAGGATGCGAGGATGGTAAAGAGCGAAGACAGAAGCGGCGGAAGTGGAGGATGAGGTGGTGGAGGAAGAGAAAACTCCGTCGCTCTGGTGATCTTTCGATTGCTTGGCTGCGAGGTCGCCATAGACGGTTGCAAAATTGTCGCTTTGCATTTCCGAACGAAGCTTGGAAAAGTTTTAGGAATAACAGAAAAAGAAAAATCTAAAAAAATGATATCGAATCAAAAACATCAGATAGTAGATTTCATTGAAATTGAGAAAATTAGACGCTCACCTGAACCTTAACTGTAACACTAGTGATTTTCTCTTCAGAAGAGAGAAAGAGAGTGAGTGAGAAATCTCTTTTTTGATATATATATATATATATATATATATATATAATATATATATTCTTGTTGTTTGTTTGGAGAGAGCCAAAAGAAGAAAAGGAAAGTGGAAGAAGAAGAAGACTGGTTTATTATAGCAAGAGAGAATTGGAGGGAAGGAAAAAGTTGATGGTTTCTAAAACCGTTTAAACAGAATTACCCTTTGCCCTCGATTGGATTTTCAAACCATTATTAAGCATTTCCTTAAGGGTATTTAAGTCATTTACTTAATCTAATTTGTGATTCTCCAATCGATTAAACGTCGTAGGATGGAGTGGGTCGTCTGATTTCATTAAGAAAAAAAGAGTTTGGAGGGGTGTGGTGACAACGGTATAAGGAATTTATGGTGGATTTAGATAGGTGATGTATTTAATAATAATTGATGTAAAAATAATAATAGTAGTAAAATTAAATATTGGAATTTTGTTTGTAGGTTGACTCCCAATTACAGTTGCAATTTTATATATATTGGTAGGAGCAATAAGTGAAAGGGATATTGTAACACCAATAATTTAGTTTCAAGTCAGTGAATTGGAATGAAAATGGGTTTGTTACCCAATAAATGAGTTTTATCTTAGATTCAACAAAATTCTGACTCAAAACTCAAATATTATGCTTAACCAAGGGTAGAGTTGCCGGCCAAGAACTTCTCCAAACTCTTCACCTTTTACAAATTAATAGTTTGTTAACTCCACCTCATATTAAGTTTTTTTTTTTTAATTTACAAAATAGTATATATTTTATTTTTTAATTAATGTTAGATATAGAAATTAGTTTAATAAATTGAATAATATAATAAACATTTCAAATCATAATCACAATATTATAAATTATACTGTAAAATAAATAAATTTCACTCTTAAATTTTCATTTTTTTTGTAAGCAATTTATTCTTCCATATGAACATTTTAATTTTTAAATTCACCGAGATACTTTTATTTATATAAATTTTGATGGGGAAATATGTTTTTTATATTTATATTTATTATGTATGTGAATGTTTGAACCAATCCAATATCTCTATTATATTAATCTAAAATGTTGTATATACTAATATTTATTGACCAATTGAAAATGTTTTTATACAAATCAAATTGTTACAAATTTTAAATTTATGTCAAATTTGACACACATAATCTATATGAATGAGATATGAAATTTGATAGCTGGATCATTAAAATATTTATTGTAAAAAAATATATTTTAATTTTATATTTGTGTAAATAGATCCCTCCCAAAATTTAATATATTAATAATTTACAATTTATAAATTTTAAGTTATTAACATATTTGTTTGTTGTTGAAGTGATTTTTTGTTGTGTAAAATTGTTATTATCAAATCACCTAAATATTCTCTAGGTTTGATTATATTTACCAAGATAGCCTTAAGGGTCCTTTTCCTTTTAGTATCCCTGAAGTTTCAACAGCCCAGAGTGATCCCCGGGGGGGGGGGGGGGATAATCATCATCAAATCGTGAATGTTTAATCCAATGGTTGGATGAACTATAATTTACTCATTTATATCACTTATTTATTATATACTAAATTATAACTCCAATGAAAAATATTTATGTAACAAAAATATTTTTTAAAAATATTTAAAAGTTAAATAAAAAATTTAATTGAAATGATAAAGACATAAAAAAAAAGTATGAGGTTTGATTGCAAATAACATCGACTGCATTTTTGAGATTTTATATGTTTTAAAATGATAAAAATTTTCCCAAATTTTATAGGATTTGAATTGATTAGAATATTGTTATTATTTTTTATAAGGAAGGATTTTTAGTAATTGCTTAATTAAGGAGTGACACAAATTCAGTAAGTTATTTAAATATAGTATAGATATGTAAATAATTCTTATATTAAAAATTGATAAGAAAATTGAAAGTGATTTTAGGTTAAATGGTAAAGTTAAAGTAAAGAAAATGGGTTCAAATTTCATTATGTGTATGTATTTTTTAATATATATATATACACATAAAAAACATAAGCTGAAGTTACTTTATATAAATGGTGATTTTTTTTCCAAAAATTCACAATTGAGATGGGGTGAACCAAATTAGTAAGAAGCATAAATAATGTATTGATAGATAATTATTCCATATTTTAAAATTGGCAAAAATTTTATGTAATAAATTAAATGATAAAATAAATAAACACATAATATAATAGAATTAAGATAAATAAAAGTTGGGTATAATAACAAAGTATATAGCACAGAAAAGATGCATTTGGAAATGATATTATTGAATCGAAGAATATTTAAATAAATAAATATATATGGAATTGGGGAAGGTGAAGGTACATAAAATGCAAGGGGCGGTTGCGGTTAGAGAGGCATTTGATTGTATAATTTGCTTGGAATTGAAGTTAAATGAGAAGGTGATTTTGTGAAAGAGGTTTACAAAATTTTCAATTCAAGTCAAGGCATCATATTTAATTTATTTCAGAGCTTGCTTCTTTATCACAACTACAACTACCTCCTTTTCTCCAATTTCAAACCTTCTAATTGAATTACAAAAAAAGAGAGTAAATCTTCCAATCAAAACCCATTTGAGCTATTGTCATGGTTGTTAAGTTAGGCATACATTTCTTGTTAATATAAATCTTTGTTGTAATTAACATTTAGGTTCGTCTTTCACTTTCATTTCAGTTAGGGCATGCTACTGCTTTAGCTCTTTGCCCACGTTGCTGGTGCTGGGGATTTATCAGGCAAAGGGACTAAGCGCAGTCTCCCATATGGTGTTTCTCAATTATCATCCCAAGTGCTGATTATGAGAGTTTCTTTTCCATTCATCAACCTGCTAACTTGACGTATGACTCTTAGCTGATATAGCTAAAAACAACGTTAGCAACATCTCTTCTTTCACATCAAATGTTGGTGCTGATAAATAATATTTAGGCAATGCTTTTCTAACATATACAACTCTTTTTGCTTTTACTTTGGGAGCATTCACACAACAAATAATCCATGTATGACATTTGAATGCTTTTACAGCAAAAGAGATCATATGTTATAAGAAATTATTGTATTCATCCATTTAAATCATACAATGTACTCAATTTTTTTTTTTATTTCTTATAAGAATTGTCAATGAATTACTTAAATAGATACTAGATTAATGTATTGAAAAAAAAAATTATATAGCAAATATATTTATAAAAAATAATTTAAAGATCAAATGAAATTTTAGTTAAAATGATAGATATTGAACATTATTGTGTTTTAAGTTTGAATTCCATCAAACACATATTTTTAGATTTCACGTAAATTGTAATGACAAAAATATTATTTTAATAATGTTTATCATCTAATACTAATGTGTAAAAAGTAAATAATGTTTTTGTAATGGAAGGGGTAACTAAAATTACCTACCTTTCATATTGGTCGTAAAGAGCATAGATTTGGTGGGTGTAGTGTAGTTTAATGATAAGCCATGCCATCAATGTAATCAAAGGAGTTTAGCCCATGTACTGCCTTGATATACAACAGCACAAGTTCTAAATCATTACAACTAACAGCAAATGCATATTTTGTAGGTGTTTGTTAAAGATGGTTACTTCAAAGACAATTAACAGATAATATCAACTTCCACATGAGATGATTCTTTGGTTATATATAAATAAATGGATCTATATGTACAGCGGTAGTAGGTAATCGGGCAAGGGAATTCAATAAATTAAACATAAGCATAGAGATAAGCAATTTTTGCAGCCAAAATTTTTCATTTCAATAGCTAATATATATATATATATATATATATATATTATATAAGTATGTTATTTTGTTATTAATTAAAAGTTGTCATTATTTATAGTGATGAGTTATGTATCTTACATTGAAAAGGTATGCCACTTGATTATTAATAAATAGTCATAATTATTTAAGTAAATATATATTGAGTAATTATGTTTATTATTAAATATATGACTATCTATTTAGGTAGTATATCGCTATGAAGAGACATGAGATCTTTTATAAATAGGAGTGAACTTTCATTTAAATGACACATTCAAAAAAACATAAAAACAGTTTCTTTCTATTGTCCCATTATCTTTTATATTCCTAAATTTGTCATATAAAGAATTTCTACAGTGCTCAATGGACTGTTTCTGTCATTGTAAAACGTAAATAGTTATTGGACTATATTGCATCTTTGAGGCTTAATTCTCAGTAACTCTTTCATATATCATAATAGAAATTTAAAAAAAAAAGCCATTAATATGTACTTTAAATATTTCATTAATATCTCATAAATTTATTTTATCCCACAAATCATAAACAAGTCACTAAATTTAAATAGAAATTGGGAGCCCATACCCACAAAAGTTTTTGTGTGTGAGTATGTGAAGAAAATAATTAAGAGCAGCAAGTGTTTTAGTGGGGAGAGTTCAGTTTATTGCTGGTATCCTCACGGTGTTTAGCTTATTATAATATCATAAAGCTTCAACATTAAGAATCATAAGATAAAGACGATATTTTTCTGTATAAATCCGGTAATATATGTTCCACGGAGATAAATTAATGCGTTTGTGATCCCATTTTTCCACATAATAAATGCTATCACGGGCCATTGTGCTTAAATTTCTTCTTTCCAAATTCACACAATTTATAGTAATCAAATTCCAAGAAAAAAGAAATTCATATATTTGCAGAAAAAATTTAAATAGATTATTAAAATTCCAATTATGTTATAAGGGATAATTATAAATTTAGTTGTTAATATTTATTTATTTTGTCACTTTACCTTTTTTTTCCTTTGATAGTCAACCATCAAATTTTAGTCAATGTATTTTTATTTTGACAGAAAAAAATAAACTGCTAAAATTTGAATGGCATTTATATGGCAACTCCTATAGTAATTTACGTATATTTCATTACTAACATTAATAAAATTTGTAAATTTTTTTATAAACTTTTAAATACCTTTATTTTTTCTTAAATTTTTATGAATTATACATGAATTGTCATGCGAGTGGCCACGTTAATGTTGTTAAAATTTTAACAATTTAGCTTGTTTTTCCATCCAAAAGAAGTAATTTGACTAAAATTTGATTGTTGAAATCAAAGTGATCCCAAAATAAGAATAAGAGTTGAAGTGGCAAGATGAGTAAATATTAAGAGTGAAGTTTATTATTATGTCTTATAACACTAAAGAAAATTATAGAAAAACAAAAAATTTAAGACACAATATGAGAAAATAATTCTTCTGTTCTTAACTTAAATTTCATAAACTTATATATATAGGTCTTCAACCACTATAGATTACAAAATACATAAATAATCAAATTAAGGCACTCATGAGTTTTAAGAGTTGGAAGGTTTTCTCCATAATTATTGCAACATCCACCAATAAAAATATTTACAACAAATTATTATTTAATTACATTTATAAGGCTTTAATAATAAAATGATTCTTATTCCCATATTCACCCTTAAAGTTTTTTTTTTTTTGCTATAAGTAGTCCTCAAATACACAAATTGACCCTTTTATATAACACCATTAAAAAAAGGTATGTTGCTCTTTTAGATGAATCAAATCGCAACATGTGGCATCAATTTTTATAAGTCAATGTTGATGTGGAATTTATATTAATTGAAATCAAAATTTTAAAAATAAATTGATTTTAATTAAAGGTGTATTTGATAAACTATTAAAAATTTTTATTTCATTAAAAATGAAATGTAGAAAATATTAAATTATTTTTATTTTATTAAAAAATAAAATAAATTATATTTTTTATTAAAAATGAGAATTTTGATTACTATATTTATCTTTCATTCAAATTTATTTAAAATAATATAAAATATTATATTAATAAAATTAAAAATTAAAAAATCAATAATATTTTAAAAATTAATATCTATTTTTATCAAACAATATAATTATATTCCATAATTATATTTATTATTTTACTAAACAATTATTTAATATAAATTCAACACTTAACAAATTTAACTTTTTTTTTTGTAACACTTAAATTTTCAAACACTCAATTAAAAAAAAATGCAGAACACGTTTATTGCTTCCAAACCTCCAACAATTAATTTCAAAAAGAAAATCCACATAATAATTTCTTCAATTTCATGTTGAGGAAGCAAACCCAAAATCCATTCATAACATCTCTTCAATTTCAACATCAGAAGAAGACCAACAAAACCCAAAATCCATCTCTTCAATTTCAGCATCAGATGAAGATTAAAACTAACAAAACTCATATTTTCCTTTTTAGTTTTCTGCTCATACTTTCTTTTTTTCTTCTTTCTATTTTCAAAATTTTAATCTTTTTCGGAGCATTTGTTCTGATATTGTTTTATTTTCCAACATAATTCTTAGGTTTTTTTTTAAAAAAAAAATAGAATTTCAATTCGACTAAACTGGGTAACTAGGGGGTTTGTCGACGTCAATTTAATGGTGGGAAAAAGAGGTTAGGAAGGATAGGGTAACAGAGTTGAAAGAGGTAAAAGGGGTTTAAAGAAGATGAGAGAATGGAATGGGGTGAAGGTTGTTCAGTCTTTTAATTTAATAAATTTGTTTAAAATTGTAGATTCACATAAAAGTCCAAACCATTAAGGGTCTGTTCTTTATTGCTTAAAAAAAGTACTTTTGGCTCTAAAAGTATTTTTGGAAGAAAAGCTGTACATAACAAACTGTTTTTGGTTGAAATTTTTAGCTTTTTAGAAGTGCTTTTGAAAAGCACTTATGAAAAGGAAAAGTTAAAATTTTTAGCTTTTCCTCTCCCAAAAGCACTTTTAGTGCTTAATTACTTTTTCACCCCTCTAATAGCATAGTAATTTCTTTTTTTTCTTGGCTCTTAATTGCAAATGTGTTAAAATTGTTAATTAAACATAAAAAAATATTTTTTAAAATACTAATTTCAAATATTTAATTGTTATATTTAAATATTTAAAATATAGTTTATATATTCTAATTAAATTTTATAAATAATTAATATTTATTGCTTAAAAATATTTAAAATTTATATTTCATATATTAAAATAGTAACAAGTTATAATAAATTTTTTTATATTTTTACTAAAATATAATAATATTAAATAACTTAAATATTATTTAAATGCATATTTGTTACTTGATAACAACATGTCTAAAATAGATATTTTATTTCTCAAAAGCACTTTTTGACAGTAATGCTAAACACTTAATTTTTAAACCAAACTTTTCAAAAGTACTTCTCAAAAGTATTTTTCAAAAATACTTCTCAAAAGCACTTTTCAAAAGTATTGCCAAATTAGCCCTAAGAAAAATGGTTGATGATGATGAAATTGTAGTCAACCCATTTTGCCCTGGGCCCAACAACACCTAAACTAAAACCCATCAAACCCCATTTCTAAATCCCACTAAACCCAAATACCATAAACCCAAAAGACCCCAAACTAAAACAATCCTAAAACCCAACCAAAACCAACCCATAACCCAACCTAAATTAAAAACCAACCAGCCCAATTACACTCCAAGCCCAATTACACCCTAAGCCCCAAAATCAGAAGCAAACAAAATTTTCTTCAAACCCTAAGCCAAATCTTAGGTGCGCCTTCAGCCTCCTCTTTTGACCATTGCTTTTTGACACCGTCGCCTGATCCACCGCCACCGTCGCATCAACACCCCCTCCACTTGCGCCAACTTGCACCTGCAATACCAAAGGAAGAAAAGACAGCAACCAAAAACAATGGAAAATAGAAAGAAAACAAATCAAATATAATATTTATTTTCGGCTATATAAAGCCTTCTAAATGCCGAATGTAAAGAAGGTTTTTTTACAATCAATAAAAAATAATCTTCAAAAAATACCAAAGATCATATCCAAATACACCAAAATATATACGGAGGAACAAAATCAAAATCCGAAAGAGAAGGTGATTTCAAAATTTTTTTAATTCAAATCCTTTTTTTCTTTTTTTTTTTCTTTTACTACGTATAAATACACATATATACTATATATATTAGAAATATAAAAAATAAAAAAATACCTTTTTTTGAAAATTCCGACCACCGTGTACGGTGGCTGGCAGCGGTGGCCGTGACGATCAGCGGCAGAGGAGCGCGCCGGAGCTCCACTGGAAATCCCAAGCCGAGAGAGGGCAGAGAGCTCTCAATTTTTTTTTTTTTTGAAATCTAGGGAGAAAATGAAATTTTTGGGAAAATTTGGGCTATTTATATAGCATCCAAAACGACGTCGTTTTGGACTTAAGCCGTAGTGCCAAAACGACGTCGTATTGACCATGCCGACCTTAAATCCGACCCATTCTAGGCCTAGGATCCGCGTGTTTTTATTAAATGGGTTATTTACCCTTTTGGTCATTCCGCTTTTTCATGGCTTTGTAATTAAGTTTTTTACATTTTGCAATTATGCCCTAATATTTTGTTGCGCATTCAATATAGGCCTTATTGATGCGGCGCGTTTTGGTAAAGAGGGATTATTTCAATTTTGGTCCCCCATGTCATCCGCGCACTTCAAATGGGTCCCTCCTTTAATTTTTATTTCTGATTTAGCCCCAAAACTCTGTTTTCAATTTAATTTTAGTCTCTTTTTTAGTTATTTCGACTACTTTATTGTTAAATTAATTAATTTTATTATTTTCTTTTATATAATAATAATTATTAGTATTATTATCATAACTGTTGCTATTATTTTCCTCACTATTATATTTATTATACTATTTTTATATATTATTATTATTATATTTAGTTTTATTTTTTATATATACCACGTTTTTACTATTATTTTTTATATCTATTATATGATTATTATATTATATTTTGTATTACTTTAATATTATATTAACTATTATATTTTATTATTATTACTATTATTTTTATACATCATTATATTATATTTAGTTTTTTTTTATATCACGTTTTTACTATTATATATATATTATTATTATTTTCATATTATATTTATTGTTTTCTTTTCATCATTATTAATATTTTTTTATATATATACATATTATTATTTTCTATTATTGTTACTAATATATTATTATTACTATTATATTAATAGTATACTATTACTATTTTCTTTTCATAATTATTAACATATTTTTTATTTTTGTTTTTATATTATTACTCCTGTCATATTATCAGCAAATTATTTTTATTATTTTCTTTTTATTGTAAATATTATGAATATTATAATATTTTTCATTATTTGTATCATTATTTTCATTATTTATTTTTATATATGTCATTATATATTTTTTTATTTTATTTTATTTTTCGTTATCTTTTATCTGTAATTAGTTCGTGTGCTTGCTATTTCCTTTATGCTTGTATTCGATTAATGCATTTATTTTATTTGCACATATTATTGTTGTAAATTACTTTTGCATTTTATTACAAATTCATGTTATATCGACTTTTATTCGGCACAAAAATGATTCTTTTGCAAAGGCAATATTCGGTATTTAGAAATTCGAGAAACCGTGCCCTAACGTATTGGGTTTCGATTTTTCTCGCTTATTCTAAATAACTGAATATCCTTTTTTAAAAATAAGTGCACAAATTTTTTCTCGAGAATTCAATATGTCATGTCCTAACGTATTGGATGTGACGTTTTGACATCTCGAAATAAGATTTTCAAAATCAAGGCAATGTTCGGTAGTTAGAAATTCGAGAGATTGTACCCTAACGTATTGGGTTTCGATTTCTCTCGTTCACTCTAAGTATTCGACTATCCTTTCAAAATTAAATACACGAGTTTTTGAATAAAATGGCAAGTCTAGCCTCAGGGACTGAAAGTGTTATGTCCTAACGTATTGGATGTGACATTTTATCCCGGGATAAGACGACCTTTGCTGTATGTTTTAATTTACCGGAATGTTTTGTCTTTTTATTAGATTAACGTCGAATCAAAGAGGGATCGTATTTTAAATTTTTTCAAGTTTTCAATTTTCGACATTAAGACACTAAATAATCAACTAGGTACCAATTTTGGGCGTATCGAGGGTGCTAATCCTTCCTCGTGCGTAATCAACTCCCGAACCCGTTTTCTTGATTTTCGTAGACCAAAATCGTTGTTTTAATAAATCAAATTGTTTATTAAAAACAACCACTTTTTCGAGGTGATCCGATTACACCTCAATAAAAAAGGATTGGTGGCGACTCCCGTTCGTTTTCATTTTCAAAATCCAAAGTCGATTCCCCGTTTTTAAAAACATAAAAATGACTTCAACAGAAACCATAGGCCGGAGAAGAAGGTGTGGTTTGTGAGAGAGAGAAGGTAGATGAATATAAAAGAAAAAGTGTTTTAACTATTATTTGGTAAAATTTTTAAATTTAATAAATTTGTTTCTTAATTTCACACAAATAACTAAAAGTATACATATGGAATTCTTTTGCCACTATTGTCTAAAAGTCTTGCATACTTCATTTTAATGTTATTACATAAAAGGTTCAATTTGGGTGACGGAATAAACTCACATGCATTCTATAGGCTTTAACCCTTCAAGTGGGTCACTCAAGGTCCATACTTGGTTAATATACATAGAATCCATCTCAAACCTCATGGCTTCAATTTATTTCTCAAAATTTAGCTTGTCATTGATTCTTGATAAGTCTTGGGATTACCTTAATCCATAGGTAGAAAGTCATCATGTGTTGTAATGAGAAATTCATATATCTTCAGTTGCATGGAATTCTCTTATAAATCTATGCGATGATTGTGTTTCCTCAATAGTTGTCTATTTCTTAACAACTTATGAAACATGTTATCAGATATGTTTTGTGGTTCTTGAATATTTTCGAATTCAATTTTCCTCCCACTTCATTTTCTAGAGACAAACTCTTTTTCTAATAAGACAATTGTTCGAACAACAAACCATTTGTTCTTGGTGAGACTAAAGAAATAATATCCTTTAGTTTCTTTAGAAGATCCCACAAAGATACTTCTTTTTTTCGATTTGGGTTCATGTTTAGTAGATGTTTGATGTCTAACATAAGCTTCATAACCCTAGATATTCATAAAAGACATACTAGGATGTTTCCTAGTTCACATATCATATGGAATCTTTTAAACCAATTTAAATAGAACACAGTTAAGTGTAAAAGTAGATGCAATAGATGTATCTAGTGCACGTCCCTAAAAAACATCGAAAGATCAACTTGACTCATTATTGATCAAACGATGTTTAACGTAGTTTGATTTCTTCTCTCAAAAGCTCAACTCTATTGTAGAGTATTATGATGAGTAAGTTGCAAGTCAAATAGTCAATTCTAAATTTCTTTGAAAGTTCATCAAACTCTAAGCTTAAAAACTCTCCACCTTGATCCGATCAAAGTGGCTTGATACTTTTGTCTAGTTGTTTTTGTACGTTTTTTTTAAACTCATTAAACATTTCAAGGGTTTCAAATTTATGAAGTGTGAGAAAAAAAATACCCATACCTATTGAAATCATTAGTAAAGGTTATGAAGTACTAAAAACCACCTCTATTCTGTGTATCCATTGGTCCATGTACATTACTATGTATTAGGCTCAACAAATCACTAGTTCACTCACTTTTACTATAAGGCTTCGTTTGTTTGATTGAAAATAGCTTTCGAAAATGAATTTTGAAAAATGAATTTTTTTTTGGAAAAGCTAATATTTTCTGGTGGTTAGATGAATCTATGTAAAATATTTTCTGTTATTTAACAAATTTCCTGAAAATATTTTATAAAAGTTGTTTTCAATGAAACAAACATACATTTTATATTTTTTTTTATCTTTTCATTATTTAACTGAGTTTATTAATACCAATGTGAACAAATTAATCATCTGTCATAACTCTTCTCTCATTTCTGCTTAATATAGAAAGTGCTAAGAGAATAACAATGCTTGCTTCTGTATGAATTCGACTTAGATGAGATCATAATGCAGTTTTGAGATTTGAGATGACAATAAAGCTATACTCAAAATAATATTCACAAAATACATCCTTTTAAAAACTTTCTGTGCAAATTGTACAGTAGATTGATACTCAAATATTATAAAAGATTGATAAAAGAAGAAAAACACACACAGATAAAAAGGTTTAGCTCCATTATCTCCTATTTCATGGAAAGATCATTCATGACAAGTAGTGAATTTCCAATGCTACTGCTTTTCTTTAATATCTATGCCTTCTAATCAACAATTTTCTTTGAGGTTACAACTGCATTGATAGCACAAGTTTCTCAGCTTTTCCCACCACAATCTCAATCTTCCAAAAAAACAAAGACAGACACCAATAAAGAATTAGACATATGAACAACAAAGTATTAACAAACCAAAATTAGACATGGAAAATATTCTCTCAAATTCTCATATGGTAACTGCGCATCATAATATGCAAACTTCAATCATGATCAATGTTGAATCATAAACACATAGCAAGGAGGGAGGTGAAAGCTAGTAAAATTAAATCCAAGGCCTTCATTGTCCATGTGCAGGTTCAAATTCTTGGTAACTACAATTCAATTTACAACATAAATGGAACATAGAGGCAGACATGCAGGGGTAAAGACATTGTAAGAGCCCAAATTTGCCTGGGCCCAATTTAGACAAACAAATCAAAAACAAAAATAAATAAAAAAATGTCCATCTACAAAGCCCAAATGCTACCCATGGCCCAATATAAACCCTAACCCAAATTACAATAGCCCATTGGCCTAAAACATAAAAATTTCAGAAAACCTAAAACCCTATTTTTTCTTTGGTGCATCTCGCCCCTTTATGTGCTTCTGTAGCACGCTCGGCTCCCGAGGCTCGACATTGCCTGCTGACCTTGCACTAGAATGGCAAGGGTTCATCTTCCAATGCTCGTTGACTCTCCAAGGGTACCTTTAAATGGATGAAAAAAGAGAGAAACAAGGACAAAAAAAAAAATGAAACCAGAAGAGAAATAATAGTAGAGATAAAAGAAAAAGTAAAATAATGTATCAATGTGGCTATAAAAGCCATGAAGGGATGAATGTAACGGGGGGTAAACAAAAATTTTTTTAAAAAAAGAGAAAAGTAATCGAAGTTTAAATAAAAAAGGTGTTTTATTTCTTCATCCTTTCTTAATTTCTATTCCTTTTTACTTGTTTTTTTTTAAATATACATATAAACATAAAATAAAAAAAGGGGTCGATATTTTACCTTTTTTTTTGCATTTGCCCCTCCATAGGTGGCCGAGGTTCATCGGTTCCGATTAAAAATCAACATCTAATGGGCTCCGGGAGTCGAAAAGCCAAAAAAATGGCCTTCTTTCGATTTTCCAGCCACCGTGGATGGCGGCGCCGTCGTCTGCGACCGGTGGCCACCCTGGTGGCCCGACGACTGGAGGATGGCCGTAGTGGGGAGACAGTGAGAGAGTCTGAGAGATATTAGTTTTTTTTAGAAGAGATTTGAAGAAAATTACTTTTTTTTTTTTAAAAAATTGGCTTTTATAGATTTCTTAAAACGACGATGTTTAGGGCCCTAACTCCAGGCGCCAAAACGGCGCCGTTTTGGCTAACCCGTTTCTGACCTGACCCGCATGGAAGGGGATCCGCGTGTTTTTGTTTAATGGGTTATTTACCCATTTGGTCCTTCTGTGTTTCTAAATTTTTTAATTTCGTTTCTCATATTTTTTTAATTTTCCCCTTTAATTTTATTTCTATTTCGCTTCAGTCCACGTTGGAACTGTGCATTTTGGGGGATAGGTATAATTTCCCATTTTGTCCCCCATTTCATCCACCCGTTTCAAATGCGTCCATTGTTTTATTTTTTATCCGAATTTTCCCCTAAAATTTGTTTGGCTTTCAATTTTAGTCCTTATTTTATTTATTTATTTTTAATACTTTTGCATTTTGCATTTTACATTTTATTTATTTTATTTAAATTTCTATTTTTAAATTCATAATAATCTTACCTTAATTTATTTATTTTCAACCCTTTTACATTTTTTACTTACTGTTTATTTACCTTTTTATTTATTTATGTTTTACCTTCAAATTCTATTTTATTTCTAAATTGAGCTTTTTTTTTTTACTTTATGATTGTTATTTATATTTATTATCTTCATTGTTATTATTCTATTGTGCATACTAGCATCATGATTTTTTTATTTATTATTTACTATCTTTATTATTATTATTATTATTATTACTATTACTATTATTATTATTATTATTATCATTACTATCATCACTATTATGATTTTAAACTGTTTTTTTACATACCATTTATTTACGTATTCGTTTCTATTGTTTTTAACCTAACTTTTAACTTCTATATGTTTTTTTTCTTTTATTTATAATTAGCTTATTTATCTATTTTTATTTTCGCCTTTATTATTGTCGTTCATATTATCGCATCTATTATTTTGTTATGCATATTAACATTTTAGTTTATTAATACCAATGCTATATATTATATTGTATTATGTACATTACGTTATCATTACTCCAAACTTCTGACGCACAACTATTATACGTCAAGTACGCCCCTTTTCACGTTTTAAATTATTTTTCTTAAAAATGTAATCAATTAAGTATATATCATTTTAAACATTATCTTAATTTTTACTCAAATTCGTAAAAAATGAAAATTTGAAAATAAGGCAATGTTTTGTATTTGGAGATTCAGAAGTCGTACCCTAACTTACTGGGTTTCGATTTTTTTTTCTCATTGAACCTAAATAATCAAATATCCTTTTAAAACAAATACACGAGTTTTAAATAAAATGCAAGCCTATTCTCAAGGAATCGATATGTTGTGTCCTAACTTATTGGATATGGCAATTTCTTACTTCAAGATGAAAGGGTCTTTAACATGCACTTCGACTTACTCAAATATTTTTTAAGTAAAATTAACGTCAATGCAAAGAGGAATCGTATTTTAAATTCTTTTCAGGTTTTTGACTTTCGACATTAAAACTTTAAGTAATCAACAAGGTACCAATTTTGGGCGCATCGGGGGTGCGAATCCTTCCTCGTGCGTAACAGACTCCCGAACCCATTTTCGAAATTTCATAGACCAAAGTTGTTGTTTTAATAAATTAAACTGTTTATTAAAATGATTAAATTGTAAGGTGATCCGATCACACCTCGTCAAAGAAAAGATTGGTGTCGACTCTTGTTTTTTCATTTTCATTTTCAAAATAAAAGTTGACCATTTTTCAAAAAAAAATAGTTTCGACAGCTTGGCGACTCCACTAGGGACCCAAAATAAGAGTTAAGCCACGAGTTGACTACTTTTTATTTTTTTTGTCGAAAAATTGAAAAGTTGGTTTAAATATACGATTCTTTCGTTGCATTTCATCTGTCTTTGTTACGATCTTCATCATTATGGTTTATAATTGTTGTGTTGGTTTGAGTTTTGATAACTTTTTGCACATTGTATCGCATGATCGGTCGATCTTACCCTTTTAAGTGGGAGTGAGAAACTATTCCTTCGTGAGGTTTTCACCTTCATATAGGATAGTGGTTCGCTTTCAGGATACATCCGTACCTATGTCTTTGTGAGATTTTTATCTCCGTGCAGCCATAGGAAAATGTATTCCCCTAAACTGAGCTCGGTCCATATGAGTCTATAATGGGTGAGGATCGAGGAATCTGCTGGTTCGGGTACCTTTACTTTAGAACCAAACCGTACATAACGAGCTTTAAGAGCCCACCCTAGGTAGAACCATACCAAACCCTAGTGGTCATGAAAAATGAATTTCCTAATAAAGTGGAGGATAATGCGGCCGTTTGAATATGGTCCGAGTAAACACAACGAGAAAAGGGTAATAGTTTTATGGAGGAGTACACGACTTTGCTTCGTTGCCCGAAGATTCAAGCCGACAAAGATTATTCGAGAGCTGTTAACGTCCCCATTTTCTTAAAGAAGCTAACAAGCATCGCGGGGATAAGTGAGCAATGGTTCGTAGCCCGGATCAAGCAAAAAGGAGATAATAGAGACATCTTTTGGAAAATTCGCAAGATTTGATCTTAACATCCGGATATGAAGAAAAAGGATCGATGTCTTCGTTTGGAGTATGAGGGCAAAGCGATATATGTATCCGTTTTATGTAAAGATATTTGTCTTCTAGCAAAGTTGTTCTAACAGAATTGAATCAGAATCAGCACCTTTTTTTACATTCTATGCATCTGCATTATATTTCATCATATGCATTGAATTTCACAAAAGGACCCTAATTAATTAGAATTATGGTAGTTACCCTGAAATATCATTACGGTACATGCGAAAAAACTAAAGCCATAAACCTAATATTAGAAAGATTAGAGCAAATGCAGAAAGATATATAAGACCAGTTGCAAGAAAAATTAGCTAAAATTCAACAAGACATGAGAGATTAGATGCTAGAATCTGAAAGAAGTATGATGAGCCGATTAACGCAACTACTAGCCGGAGAGCTTGAAAAAGGGAAAAGCCTAGTAGTTAACAATAGGGATCATAATGAAAACCCTATCTATCCCTCAAGTTTTACCCCAATAAGCATCCAGGCCGAACCAGACACGCATCCATAAGAGGTACCCGTCACTATCAGACCCCAACAATATTAGGCTAGTACCTCGGCACCAATGAACTACCCGACAAGCTCAGCTTCCAATCCGAGGGATAATCCAATTAATCTTGTAGTTCTTGATCTAGAAGAAATGGCGAAAATAAAAAAAGCAAGGGTGGAACTACCAAAACAACTCGAAGATCAGTATAGGTGGTTGAAGGAAAAACTTAAAGCAATGGAGAATGCTGATTACCATTGCGGGGTTGATGCCAAGGATCTGAGTTTGGTCCCAGATCTAGTACTCTCATCGAAATTCAAGATATGTTAATAATGACCAACTATTAATCCACTACTTTCAAGACAGTCTGATTGGGTCGGCTGCCAAATGGTATAACCAGCTGAGTCGTGCCAAAATCTACTTGTGGAAGGACTTGGCACAGGCTTTCATGAAGTAATATAACCATGTAAAAGACATGACACTTGACAGAATTACACTTCAGAATATGGAAAAGAAGTAAAGTGAGAGCTTCAAGCAATATGCCCAAAGATGGAAAGAGGTGGTAACACAAGTCCAACCACCTCTTCCGAAAAAAGAAATGACGATACTTTTCATCAATACTCTGAAAGCCCCGTTCATTAACCATATGATGGGAAGCGCTACCATGAGCTTCTCAGATATAGTAATGTCCGTCGAGATGATTGAAAACGTGGTAAAGAATGGGAAGATAAACGTGGGAGAAAGCGCCAAAAGATTAACCCCGAGGAACAAAGAAAATGAAATGAATAACCTAAGCATGTATAATAAAAGGTATTCCAAATCGATCACTGTAGGCTAGCCGAGGGCCATAACCACTAGCTATCAAGGCCCTTAAAGGCAAGAATCCAATTCGAGACTGAACACAGAAAGTCTCTAGTTCACACCCATCCCGACGACATATAGGGAGCTGTATCAGAATCTATTTAATGTGCATGTGGTATCTTTGTTCTACTCAGAACCCGTGCAACTTCTGTTTCCGAAATGATATAATGCGAATGTCCAATGTGAGTACCATGCGGGAATAACAGGACACTCAATTGAAAACTACATTACATTTAAAAAGTTAATCAAAAGGTTCATCAAGATGGGCATCGTGAAATTCGACGATCCATCGATGACTAATGTGGTAGGAAATTCGTTACATAGTCATCCAGAGTCAAGGGTAAACGCGATAATTGAGAGTGGAGGAAAGAAAACCAAAACCAATGTTGCAGAAGTAAAAACTCCACTGAAATGAGTTTTGAAACAAATAAAAGACATGGGATTAATCATTTAGAATTCGGGGAAGAGACCAAAAGGGATGGAGAGCTACTGTGAGTTCCACGTTGAAGAAGGAAATAAAATCTAAGAATGCGCTAAATTCAAAGCTTTAGTGCAGAGTCCAATGGATAATAAAGAGTTGGGATTCCTTGAAGAAGTCAAAAGCCCAGTAGGAATATTGAGGAATCTGAAATTAATGTCATATCCGAAGAGGAAACCAGGGAATAGAATTTTTCAAGTGTCTGCCCTTACATACTTGAGAGTGTTTTGAACAATGGGATTGTGGAAGAGATCCCTGTGTTTTCTAGAGCTAATTTATAGTAGTGGTCAAAACACGCTTATTGCTTTAAGCCTAGGAGCAATAAGAATCCTTTTGTGAAATAGGCTTATGTCCAACATCTTTATTTCAATGAAAAATACATTTTTTGTCTCACTTTGGGCAAATATTTTTCTATTCTTTCATTTCATTCATACTTACAACCCATAAATAACTGTTCTTAGATTCATTTCTTCTTTAGAATATTCCTTCGTACCTACAACAAGTCTCCAAATATTAATGATATAAGTGATGTTGCTACACAGAATCTCCTTTTGAGCGAGATATGTGTCTAGAGGGATCTCAAGACTTTGAAAATGACAGAGATTGTAACCTATCTTTTGATTTGTTAATGATGGTAGAACAAGATGAAAAATAGATCCTACCTTACAAAGAGTCAGTGGACATTCGGAGCCTAGGAGAAGAGAAAGAGGTGAAGATCAGAGCTTGTATCACCATAGAGACAAAGCGAGACGTCATTGGGTTATTCCAAGAATTCAAAAATGTTTTTGCATGATCGTATCAAGATATGCCTGGACTACTAAGACGTGTGGTTACTGTTAAGGCTAAGAAAATCTTAAAAGATGTCCATAAGGGTGTTTGAAGAACACATGCTAGTGGTTTTACAATGACCAGGGAAATCATGAGGTTCGGGTACTACTGGTCCACCATGGAAGGGGATTACATTAGTTATACCAAGAAATGCCGTAAGTGCCAAATTTATGGAGATAAGATTTATGTGCCTCATTCATCTCTTCATGTTATGACTTCTCCATAAACTTTCTCTATGTAGGGCATGAATGTTATTAGGCTAATCTCATCAAAAGCTTCTAGTAGGCATCGATTCATCTTTGTGGTCATCGATTACTTCACTAAGTAGGTGAAAGCTGCTTCATATGCCAATGCCACAAAGTCGACAGTCAGCAAATTCTTGAAAAAAAGAAATCATATGTCGATATGGAATGCCAAAAAGAATCATATTTGGCAATACATTAAATTTAGACAAAAGTACAATATTAGAAGTTTACAGTCTGTTCAAGATCAAACACCATATCGCCCGGAAATGAACAGTGTAGTGGAGGCAACCAAAAACAAAACAAAAAAACCAAAACAAAAACAAAACAAAAAACAAAAAAACACAAAAAAAGAGATCGTGAGGAAAATGATCAAGATTAGCATGAGAAATTACCATCTATGATTATCGAACATCTGTTAAGACCTCTACTAGGGCAACACTTTTCTCATTGATTTATGGAATAGAGGCAGTTTTGCCAATTAAAGTCGAGATTTTTTCTCTCTAGGTTTTGTCAGAGTTAAAGTTAGATGAAGCCAAATAGATCCAATCCCGATATATCAGCTGAATTTGATCGAAGAAATGAGGTTGAAAACTATCCGTCATGGTCAAATGTACCAAAAACAAATGATATAAGCTTATGACAAAAAGGTTTGCCCTAGAGAATTCCATTAGGGAGACCTAGTATTGAAAAAGACCCTTGCCATATAAAAGGACTTCAGAGGAAAGTGGATGCCAAACTGGGAAGGACATTATGTGGTAAAGAAACATTCTCTAGAGGAGTGTTAATGTTGACCAGGATGGATGGCAAGAACCTGCCTAATCCTGTGAATTCGAATTCAATCTTAAAAAAAAACAACAAAAAAAGAAAAAAAAGAAAAAGGAAAGGCCAAAGTGAAAACCCTCAAAGGGCGCTTTAAAACCAAAGGGGTTTTGAATTGAAAACCCAGGAAAAGGGCAATTTAAATTTTGATCGGAGGTGGGGCATGCGGTAGTCTTACTATGCTTGAATTAACAAGGATGAGGGATGCTACGTCTTGAGGCATCAACAAAGTACTCTGGGTCTTCTGAACACATATCAAATTCAAAGAGACCTTACAAAGTTTTGTGCAGAGAAGCTGATTCTGCGATATCTAGGGCACCTATTTTTATCTTATTCATTTGGTATCTTAGCAAAATTTACTATCTTAATTAATTTATTCATTTCGAGCTTTACTCTCAATAAAATTCCATCTTGTTCATTGTGATAATCTTTTTCAAGCATTTTTCATTGAAATAACGATTAATGGTCTAATAATATTCAAGAAAAAGAAGTTCTGCATATTACTCTGAAAAGGTTTTTGAATAGTACGGGGACCTGAAACAAGAGCACTAGTCAGAACTAACCAAACTTAAGGGTTGAAAACATTTGAGAAAGAATAGTCTGAATTATGACTATTTCTTTGGATTTTCTGTTACCAGCTGAACAAGAAGGCAGGGTAACACATCAGTGACAGAACCTTGATAAACAACAAGCAATGACAACCCAAATATTTAGAAGGGATCATTCTCATGACATTCTGCATTCATGCAAATATCATTTATACACATCTAATTAGGAGCATTTGATTCATTCTGATCATGACATCCTAATCATTTGGCATAAGAATAGGCCCATGAAATTGATTCTACAGGTCATATCCCCTAGAGATGGTATAGCAAGATCGGTGAATCCACAAATCTCATCTCCCTGAAGTAGCAGTGGAGCAGATTGAAGTTGTAGATCTTATATCATTGAAGTTGCAGTTGAACAGATTGAAGGCAGCAAATCTTATTTCCCTGATGTTGTAATGGATCAGATTAAAGCTACAATTTATGGTGGATCTTATCTTTCTAAAGTTGCAGTGGAGTAGATTGAAGCCACCAGCCTTATCTCCCTGAAGTTGTAGTGGAACAGACTGAAGATAGCGAATCCTATTTCCCTAAAGTTGTAGTGGAATAGATTGAAGCTACAAATTATGGCAAATCTTATCTTCCTAAAGTTGCAGTGAAGCAGATTGAAGCCACCAGCCTTATCTCCCTGAAGTTGTAGTAGAGCAGACTGAAGATAGCGAATCTTATTTCCCTGAAGTTACAGTAGAACAGATTGAAGCTACAAATTATGGCAGATCTTATCTTCCTGAAGTTGTAATGGAGCTGATTAAATCCATCAGCCTTATCTCCCTGAAGTTGCAATAGGAGCAGACTGAAGATAACGAATCCTATTTCCCTGAAGTTGCAGTGGAACAGATTGAAGCTACAAATTATGGCAGATTTTATCTTCCTAAAGTTGCAGTGGAGCAGATTGAAGCCACCAGTCTTATCTCCCTGAAGCTGCAGCGGAGTAGACTGGAGACAGTGAATCTTATTTCCCAGAAGTTGCAGTGAAATAGATTGAAGCTACAAATTATGGCAGATCTTATCTTCCTGAAGTTGCAGTGAAGCAGATTGAAGCCACCAGCCTTATCTCCCTGAAGTTGCAGTAATAGCAGACTAAAGATAGCGAATCTTATTTCCTTAAAGTTGTAGTGGAATAGATTAAAGATACAAATTATGGTGGATCTTATCTTCTTAAAGTTGTAGTGGAGCAAATTGAAGCCATCATCCTTATCTCCCTGATGTTGCAGCAGAGCAGACTGAAGACATCAAATCTTATTCCCTTGAAATTGCAGTGGAACGATTGAAGCTACAAGTTGCGAGCCTTATCTCCCTGAATTGGAAGTAGAAGCAGACTGAAGATAGCGGATCTTATTTCTTTGAAGTTGCAGTGGAATAGATTGAAGCTACAAGTTACGGATCTCATCTATCTGAAGTTGCAGTAGAGCAGGTCAAAGCCATAAACCACATCTTCCTAAAGTTGTAGCAAAGCATATTGAAGCTACAAGTTCTATCTCCCTGAAGTTGTAGTGGAGTGGATCGAAGCAACAATTCCTATACCCCTAAGGATGCAGTGGATTGGAATAATGCTACTTGGAGAAAAGAAGCACCGAAAGAAGTCAAGATTTTGCAAGACCGAGAAAAATTAGTCTTCTTTAAAAGTCTTTACTTTATTCTCGTTACACGACAACGAGCAAAGAGGGCAACTGTAAGAGCCTAAATTTGCCCGAGCCTAATTTAGACAAACAAATCAAAAACAAAATTAAATAAAAAATGTCCATTTACAAAGCCTAAATTCTACCCACGGCCCAATATAAACCTTAACCCAAATTATAATAGCCCATTGGCCTAAAACTTAAAAATTTCAGAAAACCTAAAACCTTATTTTTTCTTCGGTGCTCCGTGCCCCTCCACGTGCTTCCGTAGTGCACTCGGCTCCCGAGGCTCGGCACTGCCTGTCGACCTTGCACTAGAATGGAAAGGGTTCGTCTTCCAATGCTCGTTGACTCTCCAAGGGTACCTGCAAAAGAATGAAAAAAGACAGAAACAATGACAAAAAGACCAGAAGAAATAATAGCAGAGATAAAAGAAAAAGTAAAATAATGTATCAAGGAGGCTATAAAAGCCATGAAGGGATGAATGTAACCGAGGGGTGAACAAAAAATCAAAAAAAAAAGAAGAGAAAAGCAATCGAAGTTTAAATTAAAAAGGTGTTCTTTTTCTTTATCCTTTCTTAATTTCTATTCCTTTTTACTTGTTTTTTCAAAAAACATATACATATAAACATAAAATAAAAAAAAAGGGTCGAAATCTTACCTTTTTTGCATTTGCGTTGCCATAGGTGGCCGAAGTTTGTCGAGTCCGATGAAAATCGACGTCTAATGGGCTCGGGGAGTCGAAAAGCCAAAAAATGGCATTCTTTCGATTTTTCGGCCACCGTGGATGGCGGCTCTATCTCCAGCGACCGGCGGCCACCACGGTGACCCAACAACCAAAGGATGGCTGGAGTGGGGAGAGGGTGAGAGAGTTTGAGAGATTTTAGTTTTTTTTAGAAGGGATTTGAAGAAAATAATTTTTTTTAAAAAAAATTGGCTTTTATAGATTTCTTAAAACGACGCCATTTAAGGCCCTAACTCTAGCCGCCAAAACGACACCATTTTGGCTAACCCATTTCTGACCCAACCTACACCGCACGAAAGGGGATCCATGTGTTTTTGTTCAATGGGTTATTTACTCATTTGGTCTTTCTGTGTTTTTAATTTTTTAATTTAGTTTCTTATATTTTTTAATTTGCCCCTTTAATTTTATTTCTGTTTTGCTTCAGTCCACGTTGGAACTGTGCGTTTTGAGGGATAGGTATAATTTCTCATTTGGTCCCCCATTTCATCCACGCGTTTCAAATGAGTCCATTATTTTATTTTTTATCTGAATTTTCCCCTAAAATTTGTTTGGCTTTCAATTTTAGTCTTTATTTTATTTATTTATTTATTTATTTTTAATACTTTTGCGTTTTATATTTTACATTTTATTTATTTTATTTAAATTTTTATTTTTAAATTCATAATAATCTTACCTTAATTTATTTATTTTCAACCCTTTTACATTTTTTTTCTCACTGTTTATTTACCTTTTTATTTATTTATGTTTTACCTTAAATTTCTATTTTATTTTTAAATTGAGCCTTTTTTCTTTTTTCTTTTTCTTTGTAATTGTTATTTATATTTATTATCTTCATTGTTATTATTCTATTGCGCGTACTAGCATCATGATTTTTTTATTTATTATTTACTATCTTTATTATTATTATTATTATGGTCATTATATTACTATCATCGCTATTATGATTTTAAACTATTTTTTTTACATACCATATATTTATGTATTCGTTTACTATTGTTTGTAATCTAACTTTTAACTTCTACTTGTTTTTTTTTCTTTTATTTATAATCAGCTTATTTATCTATTATTATTTTTGCCTTTATTATTGTCATTCATATTATCGCATCTATTATTTTGTTGTGCATATTAACATTTTAGTTTATTAATACCAATGCTATATATTATATTGTATTATGTATATTACGTTATCATTACTCCAAACTTATGACGCGCAACCATTACACGTCAAGTATGCCCCTTTTCACGTTTTAAATGATTTTTGCCCCTTTTCACGTTTTAAATGATTTTTCTTAAAAACGTAATTAATTAAGTATATTTCATTTTAAACATTATCTTAATTTTTATCTAAATTCGTAAAAAAATGAAATTTTGGAAATAAGGCAATGTTCTGTATTTGGAGATTCGAGAAGTCGTACCCTAATTTACTGGGTGTCGATTTTTTTCTCGTTGAACCTAAATAACCAAATATCCTTTTAAAACAAATACATGAGTCTTAAATAAAAGGCAAGCTTATTCTCAAAGAATCGAGGTGTTGTGTCCTAACTTACTGGATGTGGCATTTTGTTACCTCGAGATGAGAGGGTCTTTAACATGCACTTCGACTTACTCAAATATTTTTTAAGTAAAATTAACGTCAATGCAAAGAGGAGTCATATTTTAAATTCTTTCCAGGTTTTCGACTTTCAACATTAGGACTTTAAGTAATCAACTAGGTACCAATTTTGGACGCATTTGGGGTGCTAATCCTTCTTCATGCGTAACCGACTCCCGAACCCATTTTTGGAATTTCGTAGACCAAAGTTGTTGTTTTAATAAATTAAACTGTTTATTAAAATGATTAAATTGTAAGGTGATTCAATCACACTTCGTAAAAAAAAAGATTAGTGGCGACTCCCATTTTTTCATTTTCATTTTCAAAATAAAAGTTGACACTTTTTCAACAAAAAAATGGTTTCGACAAACACCTCCAAGGCTTCTGACATAATTAACTCACATTACGTGACAAAAGTCTGATTTCAATATGGTTAATCTTCGATTACACTCTCCTTGAAAGCAATTCAGACATAACACATTTTGCAAATTTTTGCTAAACAGAATCACGATATTTCATATGATTGTTTACTTCATATAGATATAAACAAACCCAATGAATCTAAATCCATGAAAAATAATCACCAAAACTTATTAAAGATCCGTAAGGAAATCAAGGGGCACCTACCTCTCAATTTGATATGTGACAAAGCCATCTTCAGGGTCAAGTTGATTCAATCACATCTACTTGTTTGGTATAATTATTTTTTTTAGTGTTCAATATGGTAAAAGTGCTAAGAATTCAATCATGAAAAATCAAGGAGTAAAGGATAAAGGAAAAGGAAACGGAAAGAGAATTATCCTACACTTATTCGAGTTCTTTATCTTTATCTTTTCTCCATCAGTAACATCTGCATATGTTAAACCAGAACCATCCTTGCATCATATCCAGCCAATTGCTCAATACCACCAATTCTTTAAGCCACAAATAATAATATACAATCAAGACAATATGATAACACCAGCAATTCATAGAGTATCTTACTTGCACAAAGATAATGTAAACATGTCTAAGTTGCAAACTTCCTGCAAATGTTGCAGCAATTGCAATAGAGCCAATGATTATTAGAGCAAAAAAAGAGATTAAAATCCCATGATATGAAAAAAGAAAACATCAAAAACCAATTTGAGCACCAAGAAATAGAAGAATGAAAACCCATTTCGGAATAAATGCAAGAAATCATAGAAAACCAATGAAAACAAATAAATCTCAACTTCTACTCCAAGAACTAAAAAACGCATTTTGAAACAAATGCAAAAAAACATAGAAAGCCTATGAAAAGAAAGAAATCTCAACTTCTACTCCAAATTAAGTGGAGGGACGGGTAAAATAAGAGGAAGAGAAGACGAGGTTGGGAGAGTGGTGGTGAATTTTCTAGTTTGTTTGTCGACTGGTGCAATGCAGATTTTGGAAATGAAAGACAGAAAGGGGGAAGATCAAAGATAAATGCTGGTGACTGGTACTGAGAAGCGTTGCTGGCTGGTGGCAAGATTTAGTCATTTTGCCCAATAAGCAAGATTTACAAACTTCAAAATGTTTGAAAATAAGTGAATTCAAGAATCAATCTTTATTGAGCTTGGAAATGCAATTCTCACTTATGAGTAGAGTTGTCCATGGGTTGGGTCGGGCTCATAGGAAAAGTGAGTGGGTTTGGACAAAAAAAATAAGACCCATTTAGAAAACAGGTTGGACCTCGGGTAAGGTTTTTTGGGCTCAACCGAACCCGAATTTGTAAAAAAAAAATCTATTGTTTTGTTGTCGTTTTCCTAATGTTTAACTATCATTGCACTATTATATTGCTACTATTTTGTAGTTATTGTTTGGATATTGTATAGCTCTTGTTTTATTGTTAATTTACTACTATTTTAGAGGCATTTACTTGTTAAGTTGCACATTTCTTAGTGTTATTTAAGTATAAAGACCTTTTTAATTTATTTTCAATTTGTTGAGAAATATTTATTTTAATGTTTTTAGTGTATTTGATATATTATATTTTTAAATTTTTTATATAAAAATAAAATAAAAATAATTTAATATGGTCAGACCGAACCTAAGTTTTAGCATTTTTATTTGAGTCGGGCTTGGGCAAAATTTAGGCCCATTTTTTTAGTCAGGCACGAGCCTATCAATGGGGCCTAAAATTTTGTTAGGACCTGTCGCATGGATAATTTACTTACAAGGCCTAAACGACAATACTAAATATTATAAGTTTGATTTGAGTAATTCATTTTTGATCTTTTAGTATTTTGTGTTAAAAACATACACTATCATAATCTAAAATGTACAAGAATAACAATTATACCAATTGTTCAAAACATAGAAAATACCATTGAGATAAAAAGGAATAACAATTATTCATTATAAAAATCTCAAAACCCATTTTATCTAAACATGAATAATTAATGAGGAAATCTTATATAATTCCTTAACACTTTTTGTTGTCACAGAATACTATATTCTCAAAATACATGAGGAAAATTAATACATCGTGATTCTTAATCTTTAGTGACACACTAAATGTGTTGAATGATGGTGACGATAAATTTTGTGTCATTAACTATAATTCGTCATTTGCCGAATACAAATAGTGATATTATTGTAATTTTTATGACAATATTTTAGATGCCACAAATAATTAAATTGTTATAGTGTTTAAACTACCACTGTTATATCAATCATGTCCTTTTATTATTAGAAGCGTTAATTTAATCATTAAATGATATATCGGATCTTATACAACATAATCTAAGATGAAAAATGTAAGGATTTTTTTTTTGGATGTTGTAAAAATCTTGGCTTTGAAGTTTTCGGTGCTTTTACGGCTACTTTATCATCCACTCTCTCTTTCTTCAAATTTACTTTATTTTTATTTTTACTTTTAAAAGTTATATTGCAATGTCTTTTTTTTTATTTTAAATTTAGCTACATAATATTTAACGTGTTATTTAACAACTTTAATAAGGAAAAGACCTAATTAATATAATCTTAATAATTTGACGATGCAATTAAAATATTTTAAAGTTTGAAAATCGAATAAGGAAAGCTAGAACACCTCTTAAATATTTTGGAAAGCAAAGTTATAATACTTGAGCTTAAAAATCTTGAATGAATAAAGGCTAGAGAAAGAAAAAAAGGAGGAAAAAAATGGAACCGAACGCTAGCGAACACTCTCTGGCTTGGCCAAACGATGTTACTGGTGATAATGGAGGTTGTCCTTCCGTTGTGGATAGAACCACCAAGAAAGTGAGATTTAAGGATGGAATCGAGGATGCTTCCCCGGATATGATTGTCGATTCTGTTTAGAATCCAACACCGTCGTGGAAAGACAAGTTGTTGGGTGGATCTCTGGCTTTGCTTGAGACGAATAGTGATGCTTTTACTTTTGGAATAGACGGTGATAGCAATAACGATTTGGAACGTCTGCCCGATGATGTGCAAACATCCATTGTTAACGGAGTTCCAGCCTTCAGATTTTCTGATCCGATCAAGGGAATTTTGTTTAAAGAAATGGAACTTACTGTGGTTATAAAACTTTTAGGCAGGAACAACGGTTATAATACTTTATATAATCGCATTTCAAATCTGTGGAAACCTATTTCTCAATTTCACCTCATGAACATTGAAAATGGGTATTACCTGGTTCAATTTATGAATAAGACTGATTATGATTGTATTTTGTCGCAGGGACCATGGATCATCTTTGGTCAATATCTCACTGTACAACCATGGTCCAAGGATTTCAACCCACAACAACCATACCCTGATGTTGTCTTAGCTTGGATTCGATTGTTGGGCCTCCTAGGGTTTATGTTTCGTCGGCAAATCATGGAGGCTATAGGGGGCTCATCGGAAAGGTTGTAAAATTGGACTTTCAGATAGACAAGAGAACTAGGGGTCGTTTTGCTCGACTTGCTATTTACATAAATCTTATAGAGCCTCTAGTGTCTCAAGTTTTTGTCGACGGAGTGATTCAGCAGGTGGAATATGAAGCCCTCACTACAATTTGCTTTAGATGTGGTAAGTATGGGCATGTTAAAAACTTATGCTGGATGGCGGATTTGGACCCTATTCCTGGAGGTGTGCTCGAGTTGACGAAAGAAGCGTTGGAATCCTACGGCGAATGAATGGTTGAAGAAACAAGGCCGGTGTTTGGGCCTTGGATGTTGGTTGAGAGACGTTCTTGTTGTAGCCAAAGGTCCGATCGAAGCAATACCGACAGGAATAATGGAGTTATTGATGGTGTGAAATCTCGAAGAGAGATTGGAAATTCTCGATTTACAGTGTTAAAAAGGATAGGAGAAAATTAAAAAAATCTGGTTGGATTTACTAGAGAACATTTGTCGGTAGAAGGGGATAGGATAATATCGAGAGTGGCCAAGAATGTTATTATTAGGGATGAGGGTCAATCAATGAAGGCTTTGGACTCTAGACCCAAATCTGATTTAGCAACTAGACCCAATTTGGGTAACGGGCAGCCAAACGGGTTACATGTTAGCATTAATAATAAGGCTGAAGTGGAGTGTAATTTGGGTGGGCTAGGGAAGGAAATCTCTACCCTTTCAAATTCGGGTCAAGATGCTTTGGAAAAAACGCCATTGATGGGCATTTTAAATGACCAGAATTTAAATGAGGTAAACAATGGAACTCATGAATTTTATAATCCTATTTCTAATGTTTCTAATGTAAGTTTGTCTCACCAAGCGGGTTCAAATAAAGACATGGTTTTGGATGTCGTTAATAGTGGGAGTTTTTCTAATGAGATTCGAGGGGTTTCAAGTAATGGGAATTTGGACAATATGGATGCACATTACAATCCAACTTATGAAGGTTTTGAAGGTAGTAATGTCACCATTTCAGATAATGTTTTAGATCCTAGAAAACACTCCCCCATTACTTTCAAAGAATCTTCCAATAAAAAAGGAAAAGGTAGCTCGACCAATTCTTCCCGTGGAAATTTTGGTAAAAGAGTTTCTAGTTCTAGAGAGAGATCCGGAGGTAAAGACCTGATTGGGTGAGGTGGTCGAAAAATTTCTAGTGTTTTGTGTGGTAGGGGGAGTCAGTTTAAAGCTTCCGGTAATTATAAAACACCTTTAGCCGAATCCATGGAGGAAATGGTTAAATTTATCTCTAATTTGAATATTAATAAAGAGTCCATTTCTGGATCTAAATATGGAGCCTTAAGCAAAGATAGGAATATTGTTTCTCGACAGTAATTGGTATGTCTTCTCTACTCTTGTTATTTTTGATGAACTTAACAATATTTTCTTGGAATTGTTAGGGTTGTGCTTGTAATAAGTTTCCCCACATTTTTTGGGAGTATAATCGGGAACATAGTCCTGATATTATTAGTTTGCTTGAGACTAGAGTAAGTGGGTCTAAAGCAGACAATATTATTGCTAAATTGAGATTTCCTAATTCCCATCGTGTTGAAGCAATTGGGTTTTCTAGGGGTATATGGATTGGCTGGAAGGATTCAATCCGTCTTGAAATAATATTTAATCACCCCCAATTTATTTTGGCTCATATTGGATCTTTGGGATCCCCAAATTCTATCTCTATCTCGTTTGTCTATGGAAGTTTGAATAAGCAAAAGCAAAAAGATCTGTGGAATATTTTGAAAAGGTTGATTCCTAGGGGAAATTCTCCGTGGGTTGCTATTGGTGATTTCAACACTATTCTTTCGTCTTTTGAGAAATCAGGAGGTATGATTAAAGGTAGACGATGCCTTTTATTTGGTGAATTTGTGGATAACTCAGAGCTTCATCATTTAGGGTTTAGAGGTACCCCCTTTACGTGGCACAGGGGTTTACTTTTTGAAAGACTTGATAGGGCTTTGGGTAACGAAGCTTGGATTCAGGCTTTTCCAAACAGTTTGGTAACCCATCTTTCTAAAATTAAATCTAATCATAAGCCTCTACTCATTTCTTTAAACCCAGAGGTTTATCGCCCAAAAGACAGGCCTTTTCGCTTTCTAGCCGGTTAGGTTGAACATCCTGATTTTGGGAATTTTGTGAAAGATAAGTGGGACTTCTTCGGTGACATGTCTAATTCCTTAAGTATGCTCACTTGCGACCTTAAGAATTGGAATAAGACGATTTATGGCCACGTCAATTCTCGCAACAGGTGTCTTTTTAAGGAACTCACTAAAATTCAAAAAATTATGGACTTCTCATGTTCTAATCGATTAGTACAAGTGGAGGTAAGGCTTTGGCAGGAGTTGGATAATGTTCTTCACCATGAGGAACTTCTTTGGAAGTAGAAAGCCCGCTGTGATTGGTTACAATTTTGTGATCGCAATACTAAGTTTTTTTTATACTCACACATTGCGTCGGAGGAAGAATAGTCTTATTATTGCGATTCGTAATGATTGTGGGGAACGGATTTATGAACCGAAAACTATTGAAACAGAGGCAAATAAATTTTTTCAAAACTTATATGCAGAGTCACCTAGTCTTATGGGGTGCCTTACTTTTAGTAAGTTTCCTTGCCTTGATCAGGAAGATATCTCTTTTTTTGGAAAAACAGGTTACTAACAAAGAAGTCAAGATTGCGCTTTTTGATATGGCGCATCTCAAAGCTCCTAGAAGTGATGGTTTTCATGCACTCTTCTTTCAGAAGCAATGGGACACGGTGGGGGAAGTAGTTTGTAATTGGGTTAGAAGTATTTTTAATGGGGGTACCATTGATGCTAAACTGAACAACACTCTTATTGTCCTTATCCCCAAGGTTGAAAATCCTGAGGAGTTTGCTCATTTTCGACCAATCAGTCTATGTTCTGTGCTTTACAAACTTGTGCTAAAGATTATCGCAAATAACTTTAAATTTATTTTCCCGAAGATTATTGGGCCGAAGCAAGCGGGCTTTATTGCAGGAAGGAATTCCACCGACAATGTTATTATTGCCCAAGGGTTATACATTCAATAAGAAGCTCTTCCAAAAGAAAGTGGATGGCTATCAAGATCAATTTGGAGAAAGCCTACGTCCGAGTTTGATGGGATTTTATAAATGCCTCTCTTCAAGCTGCGGGTATTCCTTCTTTACTCATTAATATTATATGTCATCTATTTCTAATTCTTCGATGTAGGTTATATGGAATGGAGTCCCTTTGTCTAAATTCAGGCCAGCTAGAGGTATTCGACAAGGCTACTTGTTATCTTCTTATCTTTTCGTGTTATGTATGGATTGGCTTGGCCAAGAAATTCATTCGGCTATTTCAAAGGCCAATGGAGTCCCATTCGCCTATCTCGCTCTGGTCCGTCCATTTCGCACTTGTTTTTTGTTGATGACTTAGTTATTTTCAGTAAAGTAGATCCAAAACATTATTGTCTAATCAAGAATATATTGGGAAGATTTTGTGACTTTTCTGGGCATAAAATCAATGCTAGGAAAACGAACATTTTCTTCGTTAAAGGTGTAGAAGAGATTATGTCTGATTCGATTAGTACTTCACTTGGGTTTCAGAAAGTCCAAAATCTTGGGTTCTACCTTGGTATTCCATTGTTTCATCAAAGGGTTACAAATGGTACTATGCATTTTGTTGTCGAACAAGTTAGAAGAAAGCTCCAAAGCTGGGACGCTAAAAGCTTATCTATTGCCGGTCGCATCACTTTGGCTCAATTGGTTCTCATGTCTATTCCTAGTTACTTTATGTAATCCATGATGATTCCTAGGGGAATTTGCGATGAGATTGAGAGTTTGGTGAAGAAGTTCATTTGGGTTTCATCTAAGCATAAAAAGAAGATGTCTCTAGTTGGGTGGGATTCTATTTGTCCCAAATGTTGTGGAGGGCTTGGTTTTTGGAAACTACGGGACCAGAATATCTTATTTTTGCTTAAGTTGAGGTTTAATATCGTGACTAACAAAGAGGCCTTATGGGTTCGGGTCATAAGGGCTAACTATCGGATGACTGATGCTTTTCCTAATTCTATTAGGCATGAAAGAGGTTCTTTTTTTTGGGACTCTCTCACCAAGGTTTGGCCTCTTCTTTGAGAGAATTTATATTGGTCCATTGGGGATGGATGCCAGATTCGTTGTTAGGAAGAACTCTGGATTCCTGATATAGGTCTATTGAGTAGGTTTATCCCAGCAGGTGTTAATTTTAACACTGAATGCAATCTAAATAATATGGTTAATGAAGAGGACTCTTGGAATCTCGACTTATTCAAAATTTGGCTTCTGGAAGAGGTAATTGAGTTGGTTATGGGCATTCACCCTCATTACTCTTATGCGGGACTAGACAAAATCTCTTAGTGTCATACTTCGACTGGAAACTTTACGGTTAAGAGTGCTTATAAGATATGTAAGGGCATTGATTGGAGTTTGAAGGATGATAAATGGAAGACTATTTGGAAGTTATCGGGACCATAAAGAGTTCAATTTTTTATTTGGTTGGTTCTCAAGCAGCATTTTCTCAACAATTTTGAAAGGGTTAAAAGGGGTTTAGCGGATGATCCTTCTTGTCCTATTTGTGGTTTTCATTCGGAAGATATTCTTCTCATTCTCTGTGATTGTCCTGCTGCTAAGGATGTATGGAATCAAATCTTACCAGGTATTCACTTTACAAATTTTTATTCCCTTAACTTACAAGATTGGATTCTTGATAATGTGCAGGATACTTCAATGGTCTTGGCGGGTGAAGCTAGTTGGGCTTGTCTTTTTGGTATATTGGCTTGGCAGATTTGGAAGAATTGCAATCTTTTTATCTTTCAGGGTCGATCATGGAGCTCAAGAGATATAGTTAACAATTCCTTATGCTAAGCTTCTCAATGTTCCACAAGTCTTAAGGACGCTTCGAGTGGTGATCTTAGGTCATTTTTAGAAGAGCTAGGCCATGCATTCACAATTTTTCTTAACACTAATGGAGTTGTAAGTTTGGAAACGGGATGTGCATCCACTGGGGGGTTGCTAGAGACATGAATGGACAGTGGCTCTTTGGCTTTAACAAATATCTTGAAAAATGTTCAATATTCAACGCTGAACTTTGGGGTATTTTTGAAGGGCTTAAGCTTATTCAAAAAAGAGGTCATGATCGTGTTATAATTCTCTCGGACAGCTTGGACGTCATTCGCGCTATTCAAGGAAGTAATTTAGCCACTGCGAACTCTGCTTTAATCAGGCAAATCCAGAGTATGCTATATCAAGAGAGTTCATGGAGTCTACGGCATATTCCCAGAGACCACAATGAAGCTGCCGATTGCATGGCGAAAGAAGCGCTATCATCTAGAATGGATTTGCAATTCTTTGCTTTTCCTTCTCTTAGGATTCTGAATTTGTTAGATTTAGATCAGTCAAAAGGTTTATTCTCTAGTATGATGGATGTAACTAATTAGTTTTGCCTTTTTTGTTTTTTACAAAAAAAAAAAATCTTGGATGAATAATAAGGAAACAAGGAGAAAAGAATTAAGACCAATTATTAAATATATAAGAAATAACATTAAACAAGCGCGAGGGTAAGATTGGTTAGAGTCTTTAGATTAATAGGCCTAATTCGAGATTTTTTACCCTCCCATAAAGCTTTGGAGATAAGTTCATAAGTGTGTTGGGTTGGATGGAAGTAATCCCAGAACAAGAATCCTTGAGGATTTTGACAAATTTTATATCCTTCCTTACCGCATTGCACCTGCCCTCCCAGAGGTCCATCTCCACAGCAGGCGCTACTCACGTTAGAGAAACCTGCTCGATCAAACGTGTTATTATACATAGCATTTATAAATCCATATGCTTCCATAAAAATCATACCATAGCGAGTTGGAGCTGCCCTGATGTGTTGTACAGTGTCATAAACTGCTCCATAAACACCAATGGCACCAGGGTGCCTTGTGGGGATATCATTTACCAAGCTCTCCAATCCCTTATTGTATTTCTTGACCATTGCATTCATCTTTCCATAGCAGCGGTTGATAGGGGCAGCAGGCAAGAGGGCTCTTGCTGGAACGCACCCAACTGGACCTAGTGAAAACACAACAAGTCGGCGAGCACCCACTTTGTAAATTTGGTCAGTTAGGTTGGTTACTTCTTTGATCATGGCCTCTACATAGGCGTCTGGATCCAGTTTCGGGGTATCCAATGGAAGGAAGTAATTGAATATGTCATTAGATCCCGACTCCAAAAAGAAAAGAGACCTCTCGACTACACTTCTATTTATCGCTTTTTGTTCTATTAATGTTTTGAATTGTCGTAGTTGTTCTTGGATTGGTAACACTCCCTGTGGCGTGCCATCAATCACCAAACTGTTAGTTACATAAAACTCTAAATTTCAGTATATGCACGTCACAAAATTTATAGTAATATTTATAATATCGAAATAAATTTATAATCATAAATATATACTCCAACCAATTATATGAGTGAAAGAAATTAATATTAAAATAATATTTATAAAAACATTATTTAACAACTTAATTATAAATAGATTCATAAATAAATGTTATTTAAACTATAGTTCAATATTTAAATATCTTATTTTTAATTATTTTATTTAAACATTTCATATAAACGCCATTATATTAACAAGGTTGGTAACCAAGCGCAAATGGATGAGTTAACAGACGTGCTCGGAGAGTGTTTGCAGAGGGGATGCTAGTGGCAACAGTGTTACCATTGAGCCTTGAAACACCACTCACTAAATCTAAAACAAGAAAAGTGAGATCCTTGTTTGAGATTGAGGAAGAAAGAACATCAAATTTGGGGTTTAAACAATAAGGCAAACGTAGAAAGAGTAAGAATAATATACCTATGACCATATCTCTTGGAGGCAAAATTGCTAATGAGTCATTATCCGATTTTGACTTTCTTAATCGAAACAAGGCTTTGCAGAAAGAGGTGAAAGAAGCGTTGGAGCTCGGTAAAAAATTGGGACTTTGGGAATTAGAAGTTCTAAGGAGTGATCTGTGGAATTATCATCTAGGGTATTTATAGAGGATAAGATTAAAGTGGCAGCTACAATTTGGCTTATATCGAAAGGAAGGTGAGATGCTGTGGCAGGAAAAAAGAAAGTTGATGTTCAAGGAACTGTTTTGAATCTTCGGTAGTTTCTGAAACGTTGGGCTTACTTTTTGAAGACAAGAAAGATATGCATTCTACTACAGGACGGGAAAATGGTAAAGGGAAATAGTGTCCCCTACGAGAAGGATAGGATTAAATTGAATTGTGATGGTGCCTTCTTGGAAGGTAATCTTTGAGGTGCAGTGAGTATAGTTGCAAGAGATTCCCATGGAAAGCTGGTTGGAGGTAGGGGTAAACAACTATATGTGAAGGATGCATTGGAAGATAAAACTTTAACTGTGAGGGAAGTTGTTTAGTTGGCCTCAGGTTTAAAATTGCTATCAGTCATTGTAGAATCAGATTCCAAAGCGATCATTAAGGAGTGTTGCAAACCTAAGTCTAGTAGAAGATGGAGAACCACTCCAACCCTTGAAAATGGTTATCAACTTGGGGAACATTTCTTGAACCAAGAATTTTCCTTGGCTAGACATTCTGCCAACGATGCTGACAATTGGGTAGCAAAGGTTACAGGGATGGGATGATACCAAAAGGTTGGGTTGAAATGCCCCCATCCTCGTTGACTTTTATTCTGAACAAGGATGGACTTCCTTGCCCTCATTAGTAAATCTTGTGTAGCTTTAGGTGCGAGTTGTAGTGTTGTCTACTCCATTTTTAGCCTTTAACAAGGGATTTTGGTTAATCTTCTTGTTGCAATGACATTTCTTTCTTGTTCACCAAATAAAAAGGTCAATTCGTTTAGCAATATAATCATATATGTTGCACACTTCAAGTTTTGAATTGATTTGATATTTTTATTACATATAATGAAAGTAATGCAATTTTTTTTTTTTTTTTTTTTTTTGCATTATGAATTAGGAGATGGATGTTATGAAAAAAAAAAAAGTAGTTAGATAAATTAAGATTAGAAATTTATTTAAGCGCGATTTATATAAATGAAGTATTAAATATTACGATCAGAATAAAAAGTTTATATGGCATTTGGTTTACATAAATCTCACGTTTATGTGTATATATTATTTTATCTATTTGTTGAAAAAATTCAATCAATTAAAAGTTAATATTGTTAGCAACTTTATTTTTTTAAACACATTTGATAACCTACAATGAAATTTAGTAGATATAATTTTTTTTCAAAAAAAAGTGTGAAAAAATTATAAGTAGATTAAAAGAAAATAAATTTATTTTTTTATTTTATTTAAGATTATATTATCATTTATCAAACAATCTAATTATAATCATTATCTAATTTTGAGTAATATACCAAACAAATTTTATCACCTAAATTCAACTCTTAATTTTTTAATATTAATTTTTCAACATCTACTTTTTTAGGAAACATAGCCTTAGCAAAAATACTTTGAATTGAGTTTAATGTGATAAGAGCAAAATAATAATTTTATAAAAATAATAAATAAATTAACAAGTATTATTTATTGTGATAAAAAACATTACAATTCTAAAAAAAAAAAAGTTTAAATTGTGAATATAACATCATTGGAAAAGACAATTGGGAACAAAAAAAAATTAATATTGTAAAGCAAATGAATTATGGGTGAAATAGTTTGTTTTCACTCTAATTATCTTTTTGTTCAATCTTTCATCATGGATTTTTTTGAAGGTATATTTCATTTTGGTTACTAAACATTAGAATTTCAGTGTACGAAATTTTTAATTATGATTTGGCTTTCATGTACTTAGACTAGAAAAAAAGAAGTATGAGAGTTACATACCCAGCCTTTATTGGTTCCTTGCAGAACACCACTCCCAGCGCTAGCAAAGTTGAGTCCCTTTGATGGATACTCTTTTCTACTACCATTCATCACTGCAATCTGTGCCTCTAGGTATGGTTGTTGCAAACCAATGCCGATAAATTGTGCTGCATGCGTTCCATTTTAATCAATCCTAATCATTAATTAGTTAAAAATAAATAAAAGGAAATCAACTACTTAAGTAGGAGGTAGCTCACAGATGAAATCAGCAACTGTTCTGCCATCAGTGAACCTGCCGGTGGGACGGTGGAAAAATGTTGAACCATAAGGTGGGAAATCTGCCTGTACGCTACAGTTTTTGATAAAATGATTGTTTCCGGCATCAAAAACTGAGTCTCCAAAGATAAATATTGCTGGAACGTTTAGGGATGATGACAGATTAATGAGGACGAGAAGAATAAGCAGATGAGTGTAAAGGTTCTTCTTCTCCATGTTGACGAAATGGTGAAAAAGTAAAGGAAGGAGGAGAGTGTTATATTAGTGAAGAACAAAAAATGAAAAACAGGAGGTGACCCAATATATGTAACGTTCAAGGAGAGAAGAAAAAAGACAAATGAAACTGAATGCACGAGGTTTGTGTTGGTCTCACAATAACTTTTTATTTCTCTTATGTCAGCTCACCCTAAAATTCATCATATATGCTAAATCCATTCCACCTCCATCAATTTGCTCAAGGAAAACTATGAAAGCAATCTCCTTTGACATGAATTTCAAACCATATTTGTTTTTATTTTAAAATTTATGCTATAATATTAAATTCAAAACTTGAGAATAAAAAATAAAACTGAATTTTACCGTCGGTCCTCTTCATCTATGTAACGCGAATTTATCATTATTAGAATTTCTATCACTGTAGAAACTATGTATTTAGAACACGTAAATGTGATTTAAAATAACTTACAATAAATAGTGAAATGTGTGGTTTGATGCCATCAATCTTGAGTTGATATCAAATTAATTGTATGCATGTGAAAACTATATACTTAGAGCATAGATGTATGTTTGAATATAATGTACAACAAACAAAGAAATGTATGGTTTGAAACTAATTAATAATAACACATAAAAATGTATGATATTAAAATGAAAAAAATAGATTAAATTGTGAGTAAAATGAAATTTAAACACGTAAATACATCATATTAAAAGTACTAAATGCATTATAATTGGTTATCATGGTATTGTCATTAAATTTGAGTTAGTGTCAAATTGACTTGTGACACCAACTCAATCAAAAACATTATCAATACTAGAAATCCTATCACACGCGTATACTTGCGAAAACTACGTATTTAGAATATAGAAGTGTGTAAAAATAAATACAATAAATAATAAAATGTATTGTTTGAAACTAGACCTGCTCATGGGTCGGGCAGCCTGGCCCGGCCCGAAGTCCCGCCGGAAATGTGAGAGGGTTTGGGCAAAAATATAGGCCCAAAAAATGGGTTTGGGCAAAAAAATAAGGCCTGTTTAAAAAATGGACCGGGCCTCGGGTAGAGTCTTTTTGGCCCGAGCCCGGCCCGGCCCGGCCCGAATTTACTAAATGACAAAAAAAATGCTATTTTTTTTTGAATTTTATTTTCTTGATGTTTTCTCCCTATTTTGATACCATATTACTATTATGTTGCTACTAATTTGTTGTTATTGTTTGGATATTGTATAAAACTTATTTTATTGTTAATTTTGTTATTATTTTAAAGGCATTTGTTAATTTTGTTATTATTTTAGAGGTATTTGCTTGTTAAGTTGTATCTATCTTAGTATTATTTAAGTCTATATATTTTTTAAAATTAATTTTCAATTTGTTGGGAAATATTTAGTATAATTTTTTTAGTATTTTTTATGTATTATATATATTTAAAAATTATACAAAATAATATAAAAAATTAATACGGGCGGGCCGGACCAGGCCCGGGTTTTAACATTTTTATATGGGTCGGGCTTGGGCTAAATTTTAGGCCCGGCCCGAGCCCAATGAATGGGCCTAGATTTTTAGTTGAGCCCAGCCCGAACCCGGCCCGGCCCGGCCCATGAGCACCTCTATTTGAAACTAACTAATAATAGCACGTGAAATATGTACAATATTAAAATTAAAAAAAGATTAAATTGTGAGTAAAATGAAAAGACTAAAATATCATCAAATAATATAACTTATTTTAAATATGAAAGGATATTTTTCTAATTTTTCTAACAGAGTTGGTGCTGGAAACTGAAATAAAGATATCAAATTCCTACCAAGATAACTAGAAATTCCAACTAATAAAAACCCTAATGAACCAAAACAAAGGATAAAGGCCCAACAGAAATTGCTTCTTTTTCGATATCCTACTATAAATTCTATCCATATAGATTTTGATCACCAACTCATACATACTAGATCTAGTTGCATTTTATTTGAATGGAGAGTGTTGAAACCATTTTTTTGAAATAGGGGATCGACTAGGGTTTAGAAAGTGAAAATAAAACGGGAGTCGCCACCGATTCTTTTTTACTGAGGTGTGATCGGGTCACCTCGAAAGTAGTTATTTTTAATAAACAAATTTGATTTATCAAAACAACAGTTTTGGTCTATGAAAATTAACCAAAATAGGTCCGGGAGTCGGTTACGCACGAGGAAGGATTAGCACCCTCGATACGCCCAAAATTGGTACCTAGTTGATTAATTAGTGTTTTAGTGTCGAATGTTTGAAAATTTGAAAGAATTTAAAATTCGATCCCTTTTGTTAAAAACATTTGAATGAATTGAAACAAAATGTAAAGCTATTCTCGCCTCGAAGCAATAAAATGTCACGTCCAATAAGTTAGGATACGACATTTAGAACCTTCGAGGATGAGCGTGCTTTTTATTGAAAGTTCGAAAAGGATATTCGGTTATTTGGGTTTAAACGAAAGAGATCAAAACCCAGTAAGTTAGGGCATGACTTCACGTATTTCCAAACACCAAACATTGCCTTATTTAAAAAAAGGTTTGAATAGTAGCAATCCAAAACCATGTATACTTATTTTATTGAGAGTAAAATAAAGCAATCTTTATCAAATAAAAACTTTGGAACTTAATTCATAATGCGATGATATGAAATAAAAATGAGCCTGGGACGATTATACATGAATAAAAATATTACACAAGCGAATGACAATAATATGAATACGAATAAGCGAATTAAAGTACATGCAATGGCAATAATCTCTCAACATACATTATTTTAATATTAACATTAATAATTGGAGAGCAATGAAACACATATTATATATAACAATCCGAAAATAATATAAAGCCAATCAATATGAATAAAAAGGTAAAAACTATTTTTTTAAAAAAGAATAATGAACAAGTTTTAAAAGAAATGAGAAAGATAAAAATTAATAGTGTACGAAACGATTTTAAAATGGACAATTCAAAATTTAAATAGGGGATATATATATATATATATATATGGGAAATAATAATATGTAAAAACTTAAAAGGGAATAATGGTAATAGAAAATTTAAAAATAAATAAGTGGAGTTTAAAAAATATCATAAGTAAATCAGTTTCAAAATATAATAATAAGGCTTTGAAAATAATATGTGTGAAAGACAAATTTTAAATACATAATATTCCGAAATAATTTTTTAAAGGATTATATATATATATATATATATATATAAAGATTGAAATAAAACATATAATGTGTAAATAGGATCTAAATTAAATAAAATATATAAAATAATAACAGCTTGGTGAAATAATAATATACATATAAAACGAATAATATGCAAAATATTTAGAATAAACAGCAACTAAAACTTGAAAATAAATTATGTACATAAATAAAACTTTGAAATGAACAGCATGTGATTATACAAAAAATGAAACGATTCAAAAAAGGCTTAAAACAAAAAAGAATGCAACAACTTAAGATAATAATATAGGATAAATATGTACAAAACAGTTTAAAGTGAAAGTCAAGGGTTAAATCGAGATTGCAGTAAACTATAGGGTATAAATTTTAAAATATGAAAGCAACGCGTCAGGGACTAAAACACAAGATTGAGAAACTCGTAGGGACCAAATAGGACAATATCACAGGTCCCAATACTTAGCGTTTTATGGGCAGATTTAAGCCCAAGTCTTTCCCTTCTCTTTTGTCTTCTGCAGCCCCTTTGATCTTTTTTTCAAGAAAGAAACAGAGGGTCACTCCTCCCCCTCTCCTTTCCTCTACAATCGGCTAAGGTTTTAAACCTTCATCGCCCCTTCACTGGTCCACCATTATACGGTGGCCGGAGGTGGAAAGAGGCCCCCTTTTGGCCTTAGTTTCGAGCACCCCAAAGGGCAGACCTTCTCAGCCCCGAAAAAGCAGGAGGTGAAAGCCCCATTTCCCTTCAATTCGGTTTCAACAACGGAGTGAGTGCTTCGACAACTCGATCCGAAGGTTTAGGGAAGCTTTTTCCCTTTTTCGCATTCTATTTTTTTATTTAAAATGGGTTTGTGATAAAAATAAAAAAAAAGAAAATAGGATGAAATCAAAAAGAAAACAAGAGAGAAAAAAATCGGAATAAACCTTCTAAAGCTTCTATTCCCTTTTTGATTTCTGATGTGTGTATACAAAAAATGGGGACCCCTTTTTTACAAGTTTTCGGCCTTTGCTTCTATCCGAATGAGATAAAAAAATAAAAATTTGAAACTCCCCAAAAATTGGTTTTTCGAGGCTTTATAGCCAAACTATTACACTGTTTTCTATTACTATTCGCTACTGTTCTTCTTTGCCTGTTGCTTTTCTGCTTTTGTCCTTATTTTTGCTTTGCTTCTTGCTCTATTTGCAGGTCTAGAAGGCAAAGGCTGTTGTTTTGACGCAACAGAGGTGGTCATCGGCGGAGGATGCGCTGACACTTCACGTGGGTAGCGGCGCGACGAAAAAGGAAGGAACCCTATAGTTCTGAAAATTTTTAAGTTTTGGGCCGTTTGGGGTTGTTTTAATTTGGGCTCACTGGGTTGGGTCATTGGGTTAGGTTTTAGTTATTCTTGGGTTTGTAAATTGGGTTTTAGTGGGCTATAAATTTGGTTTTTATTTTTATTTATTGGGCCCGGGCAAATTTGGGCATTTACAGCTGCTCCTCTTTGCTCATTGTTGTGTAACAAGAATGGAGCAAAGACTTTAAAAGGGCCAAATTTACCTGGACCTTCTGAGCCTCGACTTCTTTCGGTGCTTCTGCTTCTTTTCTTCAAGTAGCTTCATTCCAATCCACTGCATCTTGTCTCTTTAATCCACTCCACCGCCGCTTTAGAGAGATAGGACCTATGGCTTCAATCTGCTCTGCTGCAACTATCGCAACTTCAGAAGTATAAGATTCATCAATTTAATCCGCTCCACTGCAACTTCAGGGAGATAGGATTATTGACTTCGATCTGTTTTTCTGGAATTTTTAGAGAAATATGAGATTTCTGATTTTAGTCTACTCCACTGCAACTTCAGGGAGATAAGACTTGCTATGGTAACTTCAATCTGCCCCATTGCAACTTCAAAGGGATAAGATCCGTTATCTTTAGTCTGCTCCACTATAATTTCAAGGAGATAAGACTTGTAATTTCAACCTGCTCCACTACAACTTTAGAGAGATAGGGTTCGTTGTCTTCGATCTGCTTCACTACAACTTTAGGGAAATAAGATCTGATATCTTCAGTCTGCTCCACTATAACTTCAGGGAGATAAGACTTGCGACTTCAACCTGCTCCACTGCAACTTCAGAGAGATAAGGTTTGTTGTCTTCGATCTGCTTCACTGCAACTTCAGGGAAATAAGATCTGGTATCTTCAGTATGCTCTGCTATAACTTCAGGGAGGTAAGACTTGTAACTTCAACCTGCTCCACTACAACTTCAGAGAGATAGGGTTCGTTGTCTTCGATCTGCTTCACTACAACTTCAGGGAAATAAGATCTGATATTTTTAGTCTGCTCTGCTATAACTTTAGGGAGATAAGACTTGCTATGGTAACTTCAATCTGCCTCACTACAACTTCAATGGGATAAGATCCGTTATCTTTAGTCTGCTCTACTGTAATTTCAGGGAGATAAGACTGTTGTCTTTAATCTGCTCCACTACTACTTAGGGAGACAAGATTTACAATCTTCAGCCTATTCCACTACTACTCAAGGAGATAGGACGGTGGCTTAAATCTGCTCCACTATTGCTTAGGGAGACAAGATTTGTAATCTTCAGCCTATTCCACTGCTACTCAAGAAGATAGGACGGTGGCTTAAATTTACTCCACTACTGCTTAGGAAGACAATATTTGCCTTCGATCTTGCCCCACTACTACTTAGGGTGACAAGGTCTACAATCTTTAGCTTATTCTACTGCTGCTCAGGAAGATAGGAATTCAGCGAGAAGAGATTTGTAACTTCAATCTTCTCTGCTGAAACTTTAAAGAAGTAAGGACTGATCCTTAATGTAAACTCAATGAGGAGGGATTTGTAGCCTCAACCTACTCCACTGGAACTTTAAGGTGAAAGAATTCAGGGAGAAGAGATTCATAACTTCAATCTTCTCTACTGAAACTTCAAAGAAATAAACCTCACCGTTTTCGATTTGCTCCACTGCTATCTCGAGGGGACAAAATCTGAAATTTGCAATCTGCTTCCTTGTTATTTCAAGAAGACTTCAATCTTCAGTCTGCCCCACTACCATCTCAAGGAGACAGAATCTGAACTTTTTAGCCTACTCCACTGTTGCTTAGGAAGATAGGGCTGTGAATTTATCGGTGTTGCTACATTGTTCTCTGAGGAAGCTGTCCTGTATAACCAGTTTTATGTGCTTATGCCTATGCAAATGATTAGGATGCTTTGATCAGAATGAATCAACTGCTCCTAACCGAATGTGTTATGAATAATACATGTATGAATGCAAAATGTCATGAGAGTGATCATTAATAAATATGGCGTCATCACTCGTTGACGAAGTATAATACCCTCTTGCTCTGTTGGTGTTTTAACCAAAACCCGAAGAAACAATCACATTTTGTTCAGCCAGTTTGCCTCACTGTAACCTCAGGGTCTATTCCATTATACCTCGGGGACACCTCACTGCAATTCAGGGGCAAAGGATCTGTATCTTCTTCCAATTTATCTGTTACCATTCTCTGGGTGTCATGGTCAGATGTGTATGCTTGATATTTGCGTGAATGCAGAATACCATTTATTTCTCAAGAATAATCATCTTTCATACTTGGGTTAACATTGCTAGTTTTCATCGAGATTGTATAACCGACATGATATCTCAATTTGGACTTAAATCAACCCTTAAGCTTGGTAAGTTCTAAACAATAGTCTTGTTTCATGTTCCCGTACTATTTAGAAACTTCTAGAGTAATAATGCGAAACTCCTTTTATGAAAGTATGATTAGTCCATTGATCATTATTTCAATACGAACTGCTTGAAAAAGATCATGCCAATGGTCAAGAAGGAAATTGATTGGGAGCATAGCCTAAAATAAATAAGTTAATCAAAGATAGCAAACAAAATTAAGAAGAAATTTTATTGGGAATATATTTGAAAAGAATAAGGTAATCAAAGATAATAAATTCAAAATGGGTAAAAGGGAAACTAGGTGCCCCAGATATCGCAGCCTGAGCTTCTCTTGTTCAAACTTCTTGAGGACCATTTTAAGCTCAATATGTGTTTAGGGGATCCTGAGTACTTTGTCGATGCCCCAAGACATAGCACACTTCCTCTTTGTTAATTCGGGCATAGCAAGATTACCACGTGCCCTACTTTTGATCTAAATTTGAGCCGCCCTTTTCGGGTTTTCAACTCAAACCCCTTTGGTCTCAAGGTGCCCTTTGCGGGTTTTCGCCTTGGCCTCTCCTTTTTCTTTCTTCCTTTTGATTGATTTTTATTTTTTTTTCTCTTTCTTGATTTTTTCTTTTTTTTCTTCTTTTTTGATCGACTTTTTTAGAAGGTTTCGAGGCGCCCTTTGTGGGTTTTCACCTTGGCCTCTCATTTTAGGCAAATTAACTCCTGACTGAATTCACTAGATTGGGCATGTTGGTGAAATACCTCTTGACTGAATTCACCGAATTAGGCATATAGGTGAAATACCTCTTAACTGAATTCATCGGATTAGGCATGTCCTTGCCATTTATCTTGATTAGTGCTTTTAAAACGAGCCTTCTTCATTGTGTAAGGGCTTTCTCTATTTGGCTTTTATTTTCGCCTAAGTACTTTGGCATATAAAGGACCTTCTTCAATATGAGGCCACCCTTTTGAAATTCTCTAAGATGAACTTCTTTGTCATAAACCCGAATCATCAGACTGTGACGGATTAACTTCGATTGATTATGCCTGGATTAGATCCATTCTGTCTCCTTCAGCTTCAGCTTTGGTAAAACTCAAAAGAAAGACTCAACTTCAATGGGCAAGACCAATATGCTACCCTGGCTCTGGTAAAACCCAAAAGAAAGACTCAACTTCAATGGACAAGACCAATATGCTACCCTGGCTCTGGTAAAACTCAAAAGAAAGACTCAACTTCAATGGACTAGACCAATATGTTGCCCTGGCTCTGGTAAAACTCAGAAGAAAGAATCTCAACTTCTATGGGAAAGACCAATGTGAAATGGGTTGCCCCGGCGAAGGTCCTAGCCAACATTTTACAAGTATAGAGGGTAAATGGTAACTTCTTCATGCCAACCCTTACAAGTCTCAGTCATCTTTCAAAATCTTTTGAATGGTTTTTTGGTTGTCTTTGCTACATTAATACGGTGTCTGATCTTTGAGCAGACTGTAAACTTTCGACATTGTGCAGTTTAGACATATTCTTTTCTGGCACTTTTTATTTTAATTTGCCATTTTCTTTTCCCCTTTTTTTTGAATTTGGATTCAAACTTGAATTTGGATTCGGCTTTGAATTTGGATTTTGAATTTGAATTTGGGTTTGAATTCGGATTAGGATTTGGATTTGGACTTGGATTTGGACTTGAATTTGGCTTTGGATTTGATGACTGTTTACTTAGTAACTTTGGCATGTGAAGCGACCTTACCTTCTTGGTGTAGTAATTGACCACCATGAAGATGAATTGAAGTCGGTGAAGCTGGCCTTGTAACATCTGTGCCCCGACACGTAGAAAATCTTTAAAGAAACAGATGAAGCGTTTAAATCCTATATGCCTCAATTTGGTATTTGTGCCATACTAATGCAATCTCCTTCCTCGGTGGGCCGGCAGTACTTAAACCTCATGATTAACTTGGCCATCGTAAAGTCATTAGCATGTGTCCTTCAGATATTCTTGTGGACCTCTTTTAATATTTCGGTATACCCATGTCTCGGTAGCCTAGGCATGTATTGATATGATTGTGCGAAGACATACTTGAAATTTTTTTTGAAATAACTCAATGATGTCTCGCCTTTTTTGTGGTAGTGAGCTAGGCTTTGATCTTTGTCTGCTCGCGATATCCATTGACCTTTTGTAATGTGGGATTCATTTTCATCTTGTTCTACCATCCTTAACAAGTCAGAAGATAGGTCACAATCTCTGTCGTCTTCAAAGTCCTGAGATTCCTCTAAGTACATATCTCGCTCAAAAGGAGATTCTAATTTAGTAGTAGTGTTGCTCATGTTATTGATATCTGAGGACCTGTTGTAGATACGAAGGCAAACTTCAAAGAATAAATTATTCTAAGTATGAGTACTTATGTGGTATGATCATGAATGAAGAATAAAAGAATATTTGAAAAAGAATCCCATGAACAAAAGAATCTAAGAACAATTGTGCGGTAAGATTATGAATGAATGATAAAAGAATAAAAAAATCTTTGTATATTATGAAATGGGAAATGAACATTTGCTCATAAAGATGCATTCTTATTGAAATAAAGATTTTGGACACGAGCCTATTTTCACAAAAGGATTCTTATTGCCTCTAAGCTTAAAGTAACAAGCATGTTTTGAATATTACTCTAAAGTAGCTCTAAAAACACAGGGATCTCTTTCACAGTCCCATTGTTCAAATCACTTCCTAGTACATAAGGGTTTGGAAACCTTTGAGTCATCGGTTCTTTCTTCTTTTTTTTTTTAGATGCGCCAGTAATGTTCAAATTCCCTAGTATCACGTCTTGCTCTAGAGCCTCGAACTTGATGTACTATCGGATCCCATGCCCCTATTCATCATGGCGCTCATAATATTTACCCCTTTAATAGCATGGTTGGGTAATGGATCAGAAGGATCATCGAATTTTATAACACCTACTTTGATGAATCTTTCAACCAACTTCTTGAAAGCAAGGCAATTTTCTATGGAATGCCCTGTGGTCCTTGCATGGTACTCACACTAGGCATTTGAGTCGTACCATTTGGGAAACGGGGGTTGCAGTGGTTTCAAGTAAAAAAGGGGCTACAACATGTGCGTCAAACAACATTTGGTATAACTCCCTATACAAGATTGGGATGGACGAGAACCGGGGTTTTTCTGAATCCAATTTTGGATTGGGTTCTTCTCTTGGAGGGACCGAATGAATGGTAGCTACTCTCTTCCGTTGGCTTGCTATAATTGGCTTCAAATGACGCTTGTTATACCCACTCGTATTATTTACCTCTTTTTCCATTCCCTTCGGGGCCCTTAAAGTCCACTCCCCCTTTTTTTTTTTCTGCTACATCAAAAGCTGAGGGATTAACTCGATCTTCTTTTAGGTTAACACCTGATCTCATCGGGAAGTTCAATAGCACTGAGGCATCAGTCTGGTATTGACGTCTAATGATGACGGGTACTCTTCGCGGATGCATATTTAGTTGGGTCGGAACACTAATCGAGGTAAAACCTGAGAAATAGATGGGGTCTTCATTATCATTCCCGTTGCGGTCCACTGGGCTTTTCCTTTTTTTAGGCCCTCCAGCTAGTAATTGGATTAACTGGCTCATTGTATTCATTTGATCTCGCATATCCTGTTGAATCTTGGCCAATTGCTCATGCATCTGTATTTGTCTTCGCTCTACTCTCTCCAACCTTCATTCCATGTCTTTTGTTTTTCTTCACGAATCAACGTAACAAGACTTCTACCGGCTTGCAAGTCAACTGAGATAATTTTGCTTAGTTAGGGTCCTTTTGTAAAAGTCTAATACGCAAATAATGTAATGCAAATGCATGAAATGCAAACGATGCAATGCAAATGCATGAAATGCAAATGCATGAAATAAATGCAAGAAAGAGAAGAGTCGACCTTATATTCAGTTCCATTAGAAGAACTTTTCTAGAAAACAGATTTTTTTACATAAAACGGATTACATATGCGGTCTTGCCCTTAGAATCCAAGTGAAGACACCGCTCCTTTCTTCATATCTGGATGTTATGGTCGAATTCTACGAGCTTTCAATAGATGCCTCCACTAACTCCCTTTTGCTTGATTGCGACCCATGGTTCTCTTATCCTCGTGATGCTCCTTAGCTCTTCTGATGTAATGGCTCTCGAATACTCCTTGTTGGCTTGAATTCTCGGGCAAAGTTTTGTATTCCTCCGCGAACTATCAACTTTTTTTCGTTTTGCTTACTTGGAACATATCAGGACGACCGTATTATAATTCACTTTATCAAGAAATTTATTTTCTTATGACAAACTCCCCTATTTAGTAATTGAATATGAATCAACACCTCCTTTCTATGGTGATGCGATGCAATGCAATCAAAATAACAGAAAGCACGTTAGCACATGAGAAATAAATAAAAAAATAAAGCACCTAATTGGGTGACCACTAGGGTTCGGCGTGTCTCTACCTAGGGTGGGCTCTTGAGGTTAGCTATATGAGGTTTGGTTCTAGAGTTGGGGTGCCTGAACCAGCAGATTCCTCGGTCCTCACCCATTATAGGCTCATATGGATCAAGTTCAGTTCAGGGGAACACATTTCCCTATGGCTACACGGAGATGAAAATCTCACGAAGCACATATGTACGGATGTATCCCGAAAGCGATTCACTATCCTGCACGGAGGTGAAAACCTAACGAATGAGTAGCTTCTCACTCCCACTTAAAGGGTATAACCACAATGGTCATGCAATGCAATGCAACAATATTTATACAAAAGCTTGAAAATAAAGAACACATGAACCAAATAACGAATACCGTAACACAAAACAAATGAAATGTAAAAGAAAGATCATATATTAAAATCAATTTTTCAATTTTCGACAAAAAGACAAGAATTAATCAATCGTGGCTTGACTCTCTTTTGACAGGTCCCCAGCAGAATCGCCAAGCTGTCGAAACCATTTTTTTGAAATAGGGGATCGACTAGGGTTTAGAAAGTGAAAATAAAACGGGAGTCGCCACCGATTCTTTTTTACTGAGGTGTGATCGGGTCACCTCGAAAGTAGTTATTTTTAATAAACAGATTTGATTTATCAAAACAGCAGTTTTGGTCTATGAAAATTAACCAAAATAGGTCTGGGAGTCGGTTACGCACGAGGAAGGATTAGCACCCTCGATACGCCCAAAATTGGTACCTAGTTGATTAATTAGTGTCTTAGTGTCGAATGTTTGAAAATTTGAAAGAATTTAAAATTCGATCCCTTTTGTTAAAAACATTTGAATAAATTGAAACAAAATGTAAAGCCATTCTTGCCTCGAAGCAATAAAATGTCACGTCCAGTAAGTTAGGATACGACATTTAGAACCTTCGAGGACGAGCGTGCTTTTTATTGAAAGTTCGAAAAGGATATTCGGTTATTTCAGTTTAACCGAAAGAGATCAAAACCCAGTAAGTTAGGGCATGACTTCACGTATTTCCAAACACCGAACATTGCCTTATTTAAAAAAGGTTTGAATAGTAGCAATCCAAAACCATGTATACTTATTTTATTGAGAGTAAAATAAAGCAATCTTTATCAAATAAAAACTTTGGAACTTAATTCATAATGCGATGATATGAAATAAAAATGAGCCTGGGACGATTATACATGAATAAAAATATTACACAAGCGAATGACAATAATATGAATACGAATAAGCGAATTAAAGTACATGCAATGGCAATAATCTCTCAACATACATTATTTTAATATTAACATTAATAATTGGAGAGCAATGAAACACATATTATATATAACAATCCGAAAATAATATAAAGCCAATCAATATGAATAAAAAGGTAAAAACTATTTTTTTAAAAAAGAATAATGAACAAGTTTTAAAAGAAATGAGAAAGATAAAAATTAATAGTGTACGAAACGATTTTAAAATGGACAATTTAAAATTTAAATAGGGGATATATATATATATATATATATATATATGGGAAATAATAATATGTAAAAACTTAAAAGGGAATAATGGTAATAGAAAATTTAAAAATAAATAAGTGGAGTTTAAAAAATATCATAAGTAAATCAGTTTCAAAATATAATAATAAGGCTTTGAAAATAATATGTGTGAAAGACAAATTTTAAATAAATAATATTCCGAAATAATTTTTTAAAGGATTATATATATATATATATATATATATAAAGATTGAAATAAAACATATAATGTGTAAATAGGATCTAAATTAAATAAAATATATAAAATAATAACAGCTTGGTGAAATAATAATATACATATAAAACGAATAATATGCAAAATATTTAGAATAAACAGCAACTAAAACTTGAAAATAAATAATGTACATAAATAAAACTTTGAAATGAACAGCATGTGATTATACAAAAAATGAAACGATTCAAAAAAGGCTTAAAACAAAAAAGAATGCAACAACTTAAGATAATAATATAGGATAAATATGTACAAAACAGTTTAAAATGAAAGTCAAGGGTTAAATCGAGATTGCAGTAAACTATAGGGTATAAATTTTAAAATATGAAAGCAACGCGTCAGGGACTAAAACACAAGATTGAGAAACTCGTGGGGACCAAATAGGATAATATCCCAGGTCCCAATACTTAGCGTTTTATGGGTAGATTTAAGCCCAAGTCTTTCCCTTCTCTTTTGTCTTCTGCAGCTCCTTTGATCTTTTTTTCAAGAAAGAAACAGAGGGTCACTCCTCCCCCTCTCCTTTCCTCTACAATTGGCTAAGGTTTTAAACCTTCATCGCCCCTTCACCGGTCCACCATTATACGGTGGCCGGAGGTGGAAAGAGGCCCCCTTTTGGCCTTAGTTTCGAGCGCCCCAAAGGGCAGACCTTCTCAGCCCCGAAAAAGCAGGAGGTGAAAGCCCCCTTTCCCTTCAATTCGGTTTCAACAACGGAGTGAGTGCTTCGACAACTCGATCCCAAGGTTCAGGTAAGCTTTTCCTCTTTTTCACATTCTATTTTTTTATTTAAAATGGGTTTGTGATAAAAATTAAAAAAAAAAGAAAATAGGATGAAATCAAAAAGAAAACAAGAGAGAAAAAAAAATCGGAATCAACCTTCTAAAGCTTCTATTCTCTTTTTGATTTTTGATGTGTGTATACAAAAAATAGGGACCCCTTTTTTACAAGTTTTCGGCCTTTGCTTCTATCCGAATGAGATAAAAAAAATAAAAATTCGAAAATCCCCCAAAATTGGTTTTTCGAGGCTTTATAGCCAAACTATTACACTGTTTTCTATTACTATTCGCTACTGTTCTTCTTTGCCTGTTGCTTTTTTGCTTTTGTCCTTGTTTCTGCTTTGCTTCTTGCTCTATTTGCAAGTCTAGAAGGCAAAGGCTGCTGTTTTGACGCAACAGAGGTGGTCATCGAAGGAGGATGCGCTGACACCTCACGTGGGTAGCGGCGCGACGAAAAAGGAAGGAACCCTATGGTTCTGAAAATCTTTAAGTTTTGGGCCGTTTGGGCTTATTTTAATTTGGGCTCACTGGGTTGGGTCATTGGGTTAGGTTTTAGTTATTCTTGGGTTTGTAAATTGGGTTTTAGTGGGCTATAAATTTGGTTTTTATTTTTATTTATTGGGCCCGGGTAAATTTGGGCATTTACAGAGAGAATAACAAAAAAAAATCAACTTTACTTTTTTTTATTTCCGAAGTAGTTCTCATCAACTAGTACTATTTTGATATAAACTTTTAGAAGGAATTCATCAAACGTGACACCAACTTAGTCAAGGATTTTATTAATAATATAAATTATTATTAGGCATAATAACTTATTTAGCCCTCCAACTTTACAAAAAAAAAGTCATTTTAGCCATTCATTTAAATTTTCACCTCTTTTAGCGCTTGAACTTTTATTATTTGTCAAATCACCCCAAAATGTATGGAAAAGTTAATGTTTGTTAACTTTACTGATATAGCATCTATGTGGCAATCCACATGTACACCATGTTACCAATTAATAAATTTTTTAATATTAAAAAACATTAAAAAAGTGTTTTTATATTTTTGAATTTTTTAATTCTAAAAAATTAATTAATTGTTGCTGTGACATCTACATGGCAATCCACGTGCATGTCACGTCAATAAAATTAATAAATATTAAAATTTTCATATATTTTAGGATGATTTGATAAATAGATCAAGCTTGGTAAAAATTAAAGGGCCAAATAAACTATTATACCTTATTATTATTATTATTATTATTATTAAAGTAGAAACCCGATCATGGCTTTGAAGAGGGATGATGGCAGTTGGGCGAGGGGATCCGTTGGAGTAACAACAAATGGATGTTGATTATTTGGGTTCACAAGAAAAATTAAATTATACGGATTATACTTCATTTAATTGTATTGATTCCTTTTGTCCTATTTCTACTTACCATTTTTTGGAAATTAATTACGCATAAATATTAAATTTATACATGGTTTAATATACAATTTAATACATAAATTTTGATTTTATGTAATTATACATGTGAAACTTAAATTGTAGTTGATATGTATACATGAAACTTTGATTTTAATTCAGTTGTACACATTTAAATAAATGAATATATATATTTATATTAGATTAATATAATTGTTTGTGTATGTAATATATTAACATAAATTTGTGCTAATTCGATAACGTTGTTAATAATTTGTGAAAATAGAATCAAATCAAAGTTTCATGTATAAAATTACACAAAATCAAAATTCATATATAACATTACACATTAAATCAAAATTCATATATAATTTTAATATTTATCTTAATTAATTACTATCATTGGTTCCCATTTCACAAGAATCCTAGATCCATCAATCTATTTCTTCATGTATAAAATTATTATCCTTAATTAATTAGTCTCAATTCGAATTAAATTTGCAATTTGAAAGGAAGTCATTAAAGTTGCGAATAGGTTATCTTAAAATGATTTAAATTCAATCCCTATATTGGTGTGAACTAAATTGTAATCGATATTAACCATGAACAAATGAACAACAAGAACAAAATTGTAATATTGACACCTTCTTATAAATATATATATATATATATATTTTATATATGCAAAATGTAATTACAAAATAAATCCATGTCAATTAGGGTACATTTGTTTCACCATTTCTATAGAATAGAATTACAAGCAATGTGAATCTTTGTCTCCTTGAATTCATATTGGGAGTCTTTAATATAGAATAGAATTATCAAAGATCTTCACAGTATAATTTTCTTAGGAAAACAAATCTCTTCACATAAGGAAACTTTAGGTACGATGGAAGTCTTCAAAGGATCCTTGCTTGACTTAAATTTCTTCACATTTTATTTCAATAAGGTGCTTCTAAAAATCTTCAAAGATGGGCTTCTATAGAGTCCAAACATTTTTAGTCAAAAGATGCCAACCAAATATAGTAAGTAACATATCCTTTTAGATGCAATCTAAGTTGTAATTAGAGTTGCATATGGACAATGTAATTGGAACTAACAATGTGGTTTATTTGTAAGAGTTAAAATTTGATATTAGTATCATAAAGACTGATTTTACTTTTACTAGTTGTAAATAGAGGGTAGTCTTATAAATGGTTAAATGTTATGAAAGATGAGAGAAATGTATGAAACAAAATAAAATTTTGAGATATTATCAAATTACCAAAATGTTCAAAATGCATTAGATGCCAATAACGTTAAACTCAAATGGTGATATAGAATGATATAAATTTAAACTTGTTGCCAAAGGTTATACTAAAAAAGATTATAAAGAGATTTTCTCACTAGTTTTCAAGAATGACTCCATAAGAATTACTATGACATTGGTGACTCATTATGATTTAGAGTTGCACCAAATGCATGTGAAAAGAAAACATTTTTCGAAGTTTATATGGATCAACTAGAAAGTCTGTCAATAGAAGGAAAATGGCATATTGTGTGTAAATTTTGCATAAGACTCAGACAAAGTGTACAAAAATCTTGATGTATAAAACATGGACAAGATGTAGGAAAAGGTCATATAGTGTGTAGAATACTATTCATCGAGTGCAAACACTTAATTTGTTGTGTCACACAACTTTGCATAAAACTCTAATGTTGCACAACTTTGCATAAAACTCAGACATGGTCTCATTGTCTTTCATCCTTAAGGTCTCAAATATTGTTGCCAGCATTTGAAGCTTAGATTGCATAACGGTATTCCTTTCTTCCTATTTAGTTTTGAGAATGATCCAAACTTTCTTTGTAACGTTACACTTGGAGATATGCCTAAAATCTAATGGGTCAATTTCACTAAAAATTGCATCGTGGACATTAGAATTTGCATTGGCCAGCTTTTCCTCTTCACTAATCCATTAAACCTTAGGCTTTGAAGTCTTCACACCACTGACATAAGTTGTTGGGGGCTCTCAACTAGTTAGAATCGATCACTAGAATTTTTTATCCATGGACTTGATGAGCGCCCTCATCTTTACCTCAAGTAGGCATTGTTTGTTCGATTCAACATAAGGAGTCTCAAAATTGATGTACCTTCCATCTCTACAACAAGTCAATGACAACCTTTTAGATGCAAGCTAAGTTGCAACTAGAGTTGCATATGGATAGTGTAACTGGCCCATATAATTTTATTTATTTGTATGAGTCATATTTTGTTATAGGTTTCAATAAACACCAATATCATTTTCACAACCTATAAATAATGGTGAGTCTTGTAAATGGTAAAATTTCATGAAATATGAGAAAAATTGGTGAACAAAAATAAAATTTAGGATATTTTCAAATTACCAAAAGGTTAAAAATGAGTTAGATGCTAATGGGTTTTAAACTCAAATGGTGATTTTGAATAATATAAAGTTAAACTTGTTGTCAAATGTTACACTTAAAATGATTATCTTGATTATAAAGAGACTTTCTCACCAGTTTCTAAGAAAGACTCGTCAAGAATTATTATGACATTGATAACTCATTATGATTTAAAATTGCACCAAAATGAATGTGAAAACAATCTTTTTTTAAATAGAGATATCAGGGAAAAAATCTATACGGATCAACCTAAAGTTTTTCATTTGAAGGAAAATGTAACATAGTGTGTGAATTTCAAAAGTCAATATATGAATTTAAACAAGTTTCACAACAATGATACATCAAGTTTAATGATACTTAAGGAAAAGATTTGTGCACACTACTAGCCAGTGAATTCTCAACTTGTTGAGAGTCAATATAAACAGTCAAGCAAATGGTGTGTTCTTGATTTAATGGAACTCGTTACGATTAGAAACGTTTGATCTTTTAAGTTTTAAAATTATAAATTTAATCAATTGGGTTGGACATTTTATTTGAAAATTGGAATTGAATTTTAATTGGGTTTCAATATATATTTAATTTACATTATTATTTAAACTCTTCACTGAGTTGGTGGCATAAGTTAATTGGGCACTAACTCAATTGAGAAATTATTAAATTACTCTTATATTGTAACACCCCAAACCCGGTCCAGACATTACGGTGAAGTCCGGTGTGTCACATCAACAACGGACTTATCACGTTTCCTAGTTACTATGTTTAGGGTGAGTTTTGTAAAACAGTACTTGTAATTTGGGAAGAAAATCCAGGTTTAATTTGTGTTTGTCCTATTCACTAACCGTTTAAAATTTATCTTGTTCGTTGATTTGTTATTCATTTGTTACGAGTGCTTTGCTTTGAAAACATTGGTTAGTTTTTAGAAAACCCGCGCAGCCTTGTTTAAATCATTTAACTCAATTTGTAAACATAAAGTAAAAACCCAAAGTTAAAAATAATTTAAGCAGCCTTATTACAAATCCAAAACCATAAATGAAAAATAAATTAAAAATAAATATGAAAGTAAAAACATGATAAAACCATCAAAAGCAGTCCACGTGGCCACTCTGAATCCCTCCCAGCTCCAAGTCCACCAGTCTAGGGCCTATCTGCACAAATAAGAGGAAAGAGGTGAGTTTGGAAACTCAGTGTGCAAAGAAAGTCCATCCAGAGCCCAAATCAGCTAAAGCTTACTGGGCCTAAGCCCTATCCAGTTCAGTAAGTACTAGGCCAAAGCCCTATTCAGTAATCAGCTACTGGGCCATAGCCTTATTCAGTAAACAGTGTGGCCCATAGGCCCATTACAGAAATAGAACAGTATCATGCATGTATGCCCAAACCCAGCCTAAATCTAACCGCTACACTCCACCCATACCAACCATCTACACACCATGTGGGGAAACAACTCAACCTACCCAGCCTCTACACTCCACAGTTGCAGCATAGCTGCTCAGATAATGTGGCCAAGCCACTAACAGTAAATCCGAGGCAAAACCCCTTTTCAGTAATGCGAGGCATAGCCCCTTTTCAGTAATACGAGGTAAAGCCCCTTTTTAGTAACGTGGCAATGCCATTTGCACTTCCTCCATCAATAACCCAGTTCCATGCAACAGTTTAATCATGTCATGGCATATAGTGAACAGAAACAGTAAAGCATGTATTTCAGTCAATTTTAGCCCTAGGGGTATAACGGTCATTTTGCACCTAAAGGTAAAATAGTAATTTTCCACCCTTAAGGGGTATTTCAGTAATTATTCTAGTTTTTAGGGTTTTATGCATATTTCCGTTAATAATAGTCTAATTTTCATCTCAGTAGCTTATTTAGCCCATTTTAATAGTTTTTAGTTATCGGGCCCTAAAACTCCTAATGGGCCCTACAGTGTTATTTAGCTACTTTGGCCCGTTTAGCCCAAATTCTAAGTCTAGTTTAGCAGTTTTAACCTACAGTATACCAAACACACTTACCGCTTACTTTTACCCATATGGGCCCATAAGCCCATTAGGCCTAATTTCAGCCTATCGAGGCCCAAATTACCAAGTTGCACGAAATCGCACACTCACCAACTTTACCGATTTCGGTTACAGAACCTTAACGCTTCCAAACAACCCACGAGCGCTCTCACGCTCGCAAGCCCACGAAATGCTAGAATTTTGACATTTTGGCTTTTCAGCTTTTGCCGATTTAGACTACAAGAGGGTGTTCGTTTACACACTTGATTTGTGATAAACGCTAACGAGATCTCCCACGAGTATCCTACAATCGGTCACTTAACAAATTAGGCTTACGAATTAACAATAACTAACATAATACCCACTTACCACATTCGGCCACTCTCCCTTAAGGCCTTAGAGCACTTACCTTGTCGAAAATAGAGACTTGCTCTAGATCTAGTTGTTCCAACGATCCAAGCCCGCTATCAGTAGCCCTTAGTCCTCACTAGCACAAAACAAATCAATAAACAAACCAATACATCCTTTAGTCTTAGTCGACAGCCACCCTATGCATATAGGGGTTTTTGGCTTTTCTTAAATTTCGAAATAACGAATAGAAAGGGTTTCGATAACTTACTGTAGATCTTGTTGCCAACGAATCAACCCAAATCACCTTTCTAACTTAGATTTGATATCGATCCAATCGAACCTTAAAAAGAGAAGAGCAAGATAGCTAGGAAGAAATCGGCAATACAAGTTTTAGATTTCGGCTTTTGCATGAAAAATAAATAGAAGAAGTCCACGAATGAGTAAAAGAGATGTAAGTTGTGGCCTGTTTTTGGCAAGGAGAAGGGACCCTATAATCGGCTATAATGAAAAGAAAATCAAAAAGGAAAAATTAAGAATATGAGTAGAAGACTTGGCGAAGAAAAGATGAGCAAAAACCAAAATAGAAAAAAAAAAACAAGAATCGATTGAAGAAGGAATAAAAATAAAATCAGCTAACACAATGAAAAATACTCAAAACCAATCCAAGGAAGAAAACGAATCATGAAAACCAAATTTGAAGAGCCTTTTCGGCACTTATTTGCCTATAGATGAATGAGTCTATTTCGGCACAAAAATTCTCCCTAAATTCAAATTCTTCTTGATTCTTAGCCAATAGCAAAGTTGGAATTTCATTCAAACTTCTTCCCACCGATTAGCAGCAGCCTTATCCACTCCCCACCGATCAGCCGACTCAATGGCTGCTAGGGAGAGTTTCGGTCCAGCACAACTACTCTCCCCACGTGTGCAGCAAAAAGACAACCCTTCGCGCGCAGAGCAGCTCAAACCCGAGACCTCCAGGCACCTACACACGCTACCGGCCACTGCGATGGGACTTTGCTCTCGACATGATAGCGTTACATTTACTTTTAAGCCTTACCTACTGAAGCCTTGGCTGTTTAAAAAATAAAACCAAAATCTCGCATGCACCTCGGTTTGAACCTGCATCCACTATTCCTCCCTAGCACGCTACTGCCACTGCGCCACAAGCGCTCTTTGCGTTAAACTCCAGTCGCAACTTCTTTTAAGGCTTATTTAAACGCAATCAGATTACTAATAAAAAACATGACAACTTGCGCAAGCGAGGTCTTGAACCCAAGCTCTCTTCCACGCTCCTAGCGCCTTTGCCACTGGGCTAGCTCGCCACTTATGTCATCTTTTCCAGGCTTTATTTATAAGCCTTCCAACTGCCTTCCAGGTTATTTTAAAAAAATTTCCAACTTTTACGCATGCTGGGAATTGAACCCTAGCTTCCGTTCCTCCTGTCTAACGTATCTAACCACTGGGTCAAGCACTTCGTTTGTGTCCAATTTTAACCCAACCTATTTATAAGGCCTAATGCCACTATCTCCCTAAAGAAGCAAAAATTAATATTTTTTGCTAGAGCCTGGGCCGAGCCTAGGACTTTTCCCACACTATAAGTCCCTTCTAATTTATTTAATTACTAAACTAAACACCAAATTAATAACAATAATATTTTTATTTTTTTTAATAACAATAATATTTACAACATCTAAATTATTCAGGCCGTCTTCTATCTGAACCCAAACTCAAGGCCCAATACTTCTAGGCCCAAATTCAGGTTGTTACATATATATTTGAAATAAGTTATACTTTTATAGGGTACTTTTGTCTTTTTATTCATTTTTAATAAAATTAGTATAAAATTTGCATATATTGATATTTAAACATGTCATCAATATACATAAAACCTAAACTTTACCACTACAACCAATGCTTCATTTTAAAATTTTTTTGTGCATTTTAATAGTTTTACACAAAAGGTTTCACCCACACATAATTGCATATTTAATTTTGTATATATTGCATATGTGGTATTATTATTAGTTTCAAATCATACAGTAGTTTTATTTATTATATGCTATTTTTAAATGTTACTTGTGTTCTAAATACGTTGTTTCCACACACATACATGTGGTGAAATTTCTAGTATTTATTAAATAAATATTAGATTGTTTAAATTTTCAATTAAATTGTTGATTTGGTTAATTAATCGTTTTCTAATCGAATTAATTGATAACTGAAATTTTAAAAAATCTTTTAATTAATCTCTACTAAACTAATTCTGCCAAATTAGTTTTAGTAATTGACGAATTAATCAAATTAATTTAGTTCAATTAATTAATTCAATTTTAATAAATTTAAGTGGGGTTAAATTATGTCACTAGATTAAAAAAATTAGCATGCCACTAGGCAAGAAATGTGATATCAAATTTCCGTTAATCCTTTTTTAAAAGAATAATAAAATATCTTTTGATTAAACGTCAAACATTATCTGGGGGATAACTATTGAAACCGAAGACAGTCCATAAAATTGGGCTAAGAAAGTTAAGCATGCCCAACTGAATCTTCTATAATTAATAATTAATTGGGTTAGGAATTAGCCATCATTTAATCGATCAATATAAAAGTAATTGAGAGCTGATGCCATTGGGTTGCCACGTACCTACAACATACGTTCTAACTTCATTCCAGAATTAAAAATTTATTGTCACCTCTTTCAATCACTTATTAATAAAAAAAAAAAAATTGAAGTCTAGTTACTTGAAATGAGTAAAAGCATGAGAGAGCTTCGCTTTAAAAACAAAGATAATTGTAGGTAAAATATTTATCCTCATTTTACGGTTTAAATTTAGAGTTTGTAATTATTCTTTCTAATAATATTGTTTTTAAAATTTAAATTTAAATTTTCTTTTTATGAATACAATATGTATTGTAATGGGCTAATTTTATTCGACTCAAAATAAAATAATAATAAATATATAAAATAAAAATAGTCTAAAGTCTATTTACAGCAAATAGCCCAAATTTACAATGACCCAATATGGCCCAAATCAGAAAATCTTAGTAGCCTAAAATATCTTTAAAAAAAAAAGAAACCCTAGCCTGCCATCGCCGCTCCTCCACATCAGCACCACACCAACTTCTCTGCCACCGTCTACCATCCTACAAAGAAGAAGCAACACGCAACAAGTATGAAACAGTAAAAAAATAAAAATAATATGTAAAATTGGCTATAAAAGCCTAAGAAGAACAAATTGTAAGGGTTTTTAAAAAAAAAAAAAAGAATTCGAAGAAAAAACAGAGACAGAAAGCAATCAAAAAAGAAAAAGAAAAACATTCAAAGGTGATTTTTTTTTTCAAAATCTATTATTTTTTAAAAGAATAAAATATAAAACATAAAAAAAGGGGTAAAAGACCCATAGTGCCATTCTTCTGATGCAAGGCCTCCGAATCGCCCTTGGTTCGTCAGAGGTCTCGTCGGGAAGGCGTCGAACACCCTTCAAAATGCGGAAAACCAAAGGGTTTCATCATTATTTTGAACTTCGGAGTGCTTTTTCAGGATTTTTGTCCCTAGATCCATGTTCTACATAAAAAAAGGGATTTACAAGGTATTTTTGGGCTATTTTCAGGCCACAAGAGACGGCGACCACCGTCGCCAGTGATCGGCGATCATGATGGCCAGATGGTTGGATTCTGGGCACTGCCCAGAGAGAAAATGGAGAGAAGGAAAATTTTTTTTTCTAAAAAAGAAGCAAATGATTTTTTTCTTAATTTTTTTTTTTTTTGCTTTTATAGCATTCCAAAACGACATCACTTTAGGTTTCATTTCTAGACGCCAAAACCACATCGTTTTAGGCTCTGACCCTACCCAACAGGATCCGCATGTTGTTTTAAGGGGGTCTAATTGTTGTTTTGGCCTTTCCTCTTTTTTTTTTTTACTTTTCAATTTAGTCATATTCATTTTTATTTGTTTTAATTTTTGCCCCATAATTTAAATCCCTGTGCAATTTAGTCCCTAACCTACTATGAAACCCTTAGGGAATGACATGTGTCAATATAAGGGGAGTAATTGCCATTTGACCCCCTAAGTTTTTTTCTTATTTTAACTTAATCCTTTAGGTTCTTTTTCTTTATAATTTAGACAGTTAGTTTGTTATATGTTAAATTTAGTCCTTTATTCCCTTTTCTTTGTTTATTTTGTGATTTATGCTTCAAGTTTTTCTTAAATTTCAATTTGATCACTTATTCGGTTAATTTTGCCTCTTTATTTACTATGTTATTTATTTTAGTATTTAAAATTTAGGTTATTTATATTTTCTTTTATTTATACATTTAATTTTTTATATTATCCTTGTTATTATTATTCCATTATTTATTTATTACTTTTTATACTTTCAAAAAAATTAGATTGTTTACTTTTTTACTTGCACATTTTGTTATTATCATTATTATTATCTTATTATGCATATTAGAATTATGATTTATTATTACTATTATACATTTATATTTTATTATGCCTATTATGCCATTATTACTATAAATTGATGTCGCATTATTATTATTCGCTAAGTATGTCATTTTTATCTTACTTTTTAGCCTTTTTTTAGTATTCATTTATTTATTATTCTGACATCATTTCATTTTACTCATCACCGCTTTGTTTTATTTTATTAATTACTATGCCGTTATATATTCATTCATTTTTACCTTATGCCTAAACAAGTTAAATGCACATTACTTTAAGTATTACATTCGTCTTTGCACAAGGCACAAACAAGGAAAATTTTTAAACCAAGGTAAATGTTCATTATTTTGGAATTAAAAAAGTCATGTTCCTAACTTACGGAATATGGCTTCCTTCTAAAACTGAGATAGTCGAATATCTACTTTAAAAAAAATAAGATTTTAGTGTTTGTTCTCATTTTAGAGGATTTAAGGCATTGTGTCCTAACTTACAGAACATGATCCTTTTTTCTCTCTTAATTTGAAATAAGCCCATTTTCGTGCTAATTAATTTAGTTAAGTAATGTCTTAATAAAGGATCATATTTTAAATTCTCTTCAAAATTTCAATTTTTCGATACTAAAGACGTCAAGTAATTAATTAGGTACCAATTTTGAGCGTAACGAGGGTGCTAATCCTTCCTCGTGCATAATCGACTCCCGAACCCATTTTCTGGATTTTGTAGACTGAAAAATATTTTTTTAGCAAATTAAATCTCTTATTAAAACAATTAAATTTCGAGGTAAGCATATCACACCTCTTGAAAGTGATCCATTTTCGTTTTTTAAAATATAAAGTCAATTTCAAAATGGTTTTGACAGCTTGGCGACTCCGCTGGGGATACCATAAGAGAGTCAAGTCGCGAGTTGATTACTTTTTAGTCTTTTTGTCGAAAATTGATAATTTGGTTTAAACTTACGATCCTTTTATTGCATTTCATTATTCATGTTTTGATATCCCGGGTTGTATAATGATCTAATATATCTTGTTTTATTAGTTCGAAAGTTTCCTTTTGTGTGTTTTCTGTATATTACATTGCATAATTGTTCGATTTTGCCCTTCTTAAGTGGGAGTGAGAAACTATTCCTTCGTGAGGTCTTTACCTCCGTATAGGATAGTGGATCACTTTTGAGATACATCCGTACCTATGTCTTCGTGAGATCTTCATCTTAGTATAGCCATAGGGAAATGTATTCCCCTAAATTGAACTCCGTCCGTATGAGCCTATAGTGTGTGAAGATCGAGGAATCTACCGGTTCAGGTAACCTTACTTTAGAACCGAACCCCATATAATAAGCCCTAAGAGCCTACCCTAGGTAGAACCACACCAAACTCCTAGTGGTCACCCGAATATATGTTCTATTTATTATTTCTTGCTTGCTTTAAATTCTAGCTTTGTATGAAATGTACTAACTTGTTTTGTTTTGTTTTGACTGTGATTGCATTGCATTTTCATCACAGAAATGGTGTTGATTCACATTCAGTTGTTAAATAGAGAGCTTGTCGTGGAAAAGAGATTTTTTGATAAAGTGGAAGACAATGCAGTCGTTTATATATGGTCCGAGAAGACACAACAAGAGAAGGGTGACAGCCTGACAGAGAGATACATGTTAGAATTATGGGATTTCACTCACATCAATGTGACTTAGAATAATCTCCAAGAGTTGAAAGAGGTATGAGACCAATGGAATGACAAAACCAAACAACTATTTTACTATAACTATGGTGATATGCCTTATTTACTCAATGTCAAAGTGGATAAGCATTTATTTCGAGCTCTGGCCCAATATTGGAATCCCGCATATAGCTGCTTCACTTTTGGGAAGGTAGATTTGGTGCCCACCATAGAAGAGTACACAACTCTGCTCCGTTGCTCGAGAATCCAAGTCGACAAAGCTTATTCTAGAACCGCCAATATCCCAAATTTCTTAAAAAAGCTAATGAGCATTACCGGGATGAGTGAGAAATGGTTCGTGGCCCGAATTAAACAAAAGGGAGATAGTAAATGCATCCCTCAGAAAAGTTTACAGAATTTGATCTTAGCATATCCTAATACGAAGAAAAAGGTCGATGTTTTCACCTTGAGATTTACAGGTTAGTTATCTTCCCCAAAGCGCTAGGGCACATAGATGATTTGCAGTTTTAGATCTATTCAATCAGCTTGATAAAAGGATCATACCTGTCCCAACAATTTTGGCTGAAATTTTGATATCTTTGAGTGCACACCAGAGAGTGGGTGAAGGAAGGTCTATCGGGTGTGCACAACTCTTGCTAGCCTAGTTTCACAGCCACTTTTGAAAGGTAAAAAATGTCTCTTATCAAGTATTCTCCGAGAACTACTCTCAGTTGAAAAAATTCGTGGTTACGCCAAGACGAGACGACATTTTAGAGGAGAAATGGATGACAATTCTCCAGAGTCTCCAAGAAAAAAAGATTGAATAAAGGGCCCATTGGATGATCCCTGATGAGATTTTATACCGATATGGAGACTTCGATTGGGTTCCTCTACTCGGGATATGGGAAGCTATTGGATACGCCTCTCTACTTGTACTAAGGCAATATAGGTTAAGGTAGTTTATACCGGCAATGCAAGGGTTGACTCAGTGCGAGTTTGCGTACAAAGGTGATAATTACAAGAAGAAGGTTCGTGAAATATTGAATGCTTGGAACCAAATCCACAGAATGAAAAAATTTACTGTAAATCCTACGACGACCCCCGAATATGATTAGTGGTAGGGTAAAGGAGTCAATGACAATATCCCTATGTCAAGTCAAGAAAACGCTCGACCAATAGAAAAACACTTACAAGTAACCCCATCTGAGTTGGAAATCGTAAAGCAAGGCTTTGAAAAGAGGAGTTTAGAGTTAGAGAAAAAGATAGAATAGTTGGAAGAGGAAAATATGCAGCTAGGATTAGACGTTGACGTCTAGAAGTTAGAATCCAAAAGAATGAAAAAAGGAAAGAACAAGGCTGAGAAAGACTTAGATAGTCTAAAAACATATTATAAGAAGCTACCCTTGTCGATAAAGATTGCTGGGTTGGTTAAAACATCGGAACAATGGCGACAAGAGATAAAAGAAAAAAAGATTTGAGCTGATCAGTGGGAAAAGAAATTCCAAGATGTTCGAGTTTGATAAGATCCTCTAGAAAGGGATTTGTTAGAAACCAAAATGAAAAGGTTGGACTAAGAGCCCGGGTAGCAGAATTAGAAATGTCACTACATCAATATTATAGTTGCAACTCCGTAATTGAGTTAAAAGAAAGCCTAAATAAGATTGAAGAGTTGGAGAGAAAGATAGAATAGCTTGAGACCGTACTGAAAAATTGTAAACTTCGAGTTGAACTTCTAGAAATGAACAATGAACACTGGAAAGAGCCATTCTAATGCTCTCAAGGTCAGATTAGGGATAGAGATCACATCATAGGTGAAGTTGTGACTCAAATACAGAAAGTAGCCGACCATTTGTAAACCCTAGCAGTTCAAGCCGACATGCTCATCTTTAAATACGAATCAGAATCAAATCGGGGCTGAGAATTAGCTTGGCCTTTTAGGAAAGTCAAGGCTTTAAGTATTAGGGTAATGTCGTATATGTAATATGTATCTGTTTTATGTAAAGAGATTCACTTTCTAGTAAAGTTATTCTAATAGAATTGAATCAGAATCAACACCTCTTTTTGCATTCATTTTTTCATTTATCAGTATTACATTTCATCATATGCATTAAGTTTCATAAAAAGACCCTAATTAATCAAAACTATGACAGTTGCCTTGGAAACCAACTGGAATTTGCCAATTGAATATCGTTATGGTGCCCGAGGTAAAACCAAAGCCATGGATCAAATGTTGGAGAGATTGAAACAAATTCAGAAAGATATGCAAGACCAGTTGCAGGAACAATTAGCTAAGGTACAACAAGACATGAGAGATCATATATAAGAGTCCCAACAAAGCATGATAAGCCAGTTGACCCAATTGCTGGGCGGAGAGACTGAAAAAGGGAAAAGTACTGTGAATAACCCTTGAGATGATGATGAAGACTTTATGTACCCCCAGGCTTTACCCCAATAATGTCCAAGGCCAACCAAAAATATATCCACAAAGGGTACTCGTTACCATAAGACGTCAACAATGTCAAACTGACACATCGGCGTCGTTGTTCCAGATTTGGACGACATGACGAAAATGGATAGAGCAAGAGTAGAATTGCCAAAATAGCGAGAAGACCAGTGCAAATGGTTGGAAGAGAAATTTAAGGATATGAAGAATGCCGACTACCTCTGTGGGGTTGATGCTAAAGATTTGAGCTTAGTCCTAGATCTAGTACTCCCACCAAAATTCATAACTCCAGAATTCAAAAAATACAACGGGACTAGTTGTCCTGAAGCCCATGTCACAATGTCCTACAAAAAAATGACGAGATTCGTCATTAACGACCAATTGTGAATCCATTGCTTCCAGGATAATCTGATCAGGTAGGCTGCTAAGTGGTACAACTAGCTAAGCCGTGTCAAAATCAACTCATAGAAAGACTTGGCACAAGCTTTCATGAAACAATACAACTATGTGACTGACATGACACCTGACAAAATTATGCTGCAAAACATGCAAAAGAAACAAAGTGAAAGCTTTAGCTAGTATGCTCAGAGATGGAGACAGGTGGCAACGCAAGTCCACTCACCTCTTCTAGAGAATGAGACAACAATACTTTTCATAAACACACTGAAAGCCCTGTTCATTAAACATATGTTGGAAAGTGCTAGTAAGAGCTTCTAAGATATAGTAATGTCTAGAGAGATGATAAAAAATGCAGTAAGGAGTGGGAAAATAAATGTGGGGGAAAATGTTAAAAGATCAGACTCGAGAAAGAAGGAAAATAAAGTGAATACCGCAAGTGTGTACAATAAGAGCTATTAAAAACCGGTCACTGTGGGCCAACCAATGACCATAACAACAAGCCATCAAGGCCCTTCAATGCAGGAATCTAACTTAAGGCCAAACACAAAAAAACTCTAGTTCACACCCATCCCGATGACATATAGGAAGTTATATTAGAATTTGTTCAATGTACATGTAGTATCCCCATTTTACGTGAAACCCATGCAACCTCCGTTCCTAAAATGGTATGATGCGAATGCTCAATGCGAGTACCACACGGGAATAACGGGACACTCAATTGAGAACTACACTACATTTAAAAAGTTGATTGAAAGATTTATGAAGATAGAGATTGTAAGATTTGATGATCCATTTGGACCAAATGTGGCAGGAAATTAGTTACCCAATCATTTACACAGAGGGGTAAATGTGATAATTGAGAATAGAAGAAAAAAGATCGAAACTGATGTTGAGGAAGTAAGATCTCCGTTAAAATGGGTATTGCAAAAAATGATAAGCATGGGATTAATTATTCAAGATTCAAAGGAGGTACCCAAAGGAGTGAGGAGCTACTGTGAGTTCCACACTGAAGAGGGTCATTAAATCCATGAATACGTTGAATTTAGAGCTTTGGTACAAAGTCTGATGGATAATAAAGAATTGAAATTCTTTGAAGATGTTAAGGACTCAGAATGAGGAGATATTTGTCAGAGGAAGGATCAACGGAGAAAGCTCACAAGGTCAATCACCCAATGGCGATTATTTCACAACCAAGAAATAATGATGTGGGAGCACAAGTTACGTCGAGAACCATAATTCAAAAACCTGTGGTTTTTCCCTATAAAGATAGCAAAAGGGTTTTATGAAATTACGATTGCAACGTGATGATCCCAAGAGAGGAGAACTCGATTAGCACTTCAGAAGAGGGCCAGGATATTGGTTTCTATACGTATAGTGGGAGGCACTATGACTCTACAAGTGCAAGAACTGAACCCACTAAAGGAAAAACCGTGGTAGTTGAGCAAAAGAAAGAAAAGAAAGCTAGGCTTGAATGACCTGTTAACGAGCCAGTAACTGAGAATGAAGCTAAGGAGTTCTTGAAATTCTTGAAGCATAATGAGTATAGTGTTGTAGAATAACTACACAAACAACCAGCCAGTATATCAGCGCTAGCCTTGCTCTTGAGCTTAGAGACACATCATAGCGCGTTGATGAAAGTGATGGATGAAACTTATGTCGCTAATGATATCTCTGTAAACAAGCTAGACCGCTTGGTTAACAATATAAGTGCCGACAATTTCATCATTTTCAATGATGATGAAATACCTCCAGAGGGCATGGAATCCACGAAGGCCCTACATATCACTACCCGCTGCAAAGGATATACATTGCTAAGGGTGTTAATCGACAATAGATCAGCACTAAACGTCTTGCATCTATCCATACTAAACAGATTACCAGTGGATAGCTTTCACACGAAGACATGTCAAAATATAGTGAGAGCATTCGATGGTACAAAAAGAAGGGTGATGGGAAGAATTGAAATACCTCTTTTAATTGGTCCAAACACATATGAGGTAGACTTTTTGGGGATAGTTATCAAGCCTTCTTATAATTGCTTGTTGGAGAGGCCTTAGATTCACTCAGCTGGGGTAATGTCATCGTCACTACACCAAAAACTAAAGTTGGTAACGGAGGGTCGACTGGTGACAATAAACGCTGAGGAGGATATCATTGCATCCGTAACTAGTGACGCACCATACACTAGAGTGGGTGAAGAGGCAAAGAATGTTCCTTTCAATCACTATGCAACCTTCATTGTTAAAGGAAACAAAATCCCAGTGCCCAAAATATCCAAAACTATAAGGATGGACCTGCAGTTGAAGGTTGGAAAAAGAGTTTTACCTAAAAAAAAGATTCAGAAAGTATCTACAAGGGAGAGTCGAGGCACCAATGTTGATAGACAAATAAGATCGCTTTGGCTTAGGATACAAGCCAGATGTGAGACAAAAGAAGAAGGAAATAGAGAAGAGACCAGAAAAAAGAAGAGCGCGACTTGGGGGAGAGATCAAGTGGGAACCGATGACCTTTCCTCTTTTATCCAAAACGTTCGTGTTAGGAGAAATCATTTATCTTGAACGAAGAATGGCAGAAAAAGAGAACCTGAAAGGAATGCTGGGAAACTTGAGCATTAATGTTATATCTGAAGAAGGAATTGGGGAAAACCTGTCAGGTATTCATCCTTATATCCCCGAAAGTGTTCTAAACAATTGGACTACAAAAGAGATCCCTGTAATTTTTAGAACTAATTTAGAGTAACGTTCAAAACACATTTATTGCTCTAAGCCTGAGAGCAATAAGAATCCTTTTATGAAAAATGCATATGTCCATTATTTTTATTTCAATAAAATGTATCTTTGTGTCTCATTTTGGCAAAATTCTTTTATTTTTTCCATTTCATTCATACTCATACCACACAGATAATTATTCTTAGATTCATTTGTTCTTTGGGGCTTCATTCATTCCTATAACATATCTCTAAATATCAATAATATGAGCGACGCTGCTACTGACTTAAAATCTCCTTTTGAGCAAGATATGTGTCTAGAGGAATCTCATGACTTTGAAGATGATTGAGATTGTAACCTATCTTCTAATTTGTTAAGGATGGTAGAACAAGAGGAAAAACATTTTCTACTTCACAAAGAGTCAGTAGAAATTTGGAGCTTAGGAGACGAATAAGGGAAGAAGGAGATGAAGATCGTAGCTTGTATCACCACAGAGATAAGGCAAAACCTCATTGAGTTACTCTAGGAATTCAAAGACGTCTTTGCTTGGTCGTATCAAGACATGCCTGGTCTAAATATTGATATTGTAGTACACCGGCTTTCCATAAAGGAAGAATACAAGCCAATTTGATAAAAACTTCGAAGGATAAGGCCTGACGTCTTGTTAAAAATAAAAGAAGAGGTCAAGAAGCAATTTAATGCTTGTTTCCTACAAGTGGTTAAGTACTCGAAGTGGGTAGCTAATATAGTCCCCGTCTCAAAGAAAGATGAGAAAGTGCAAATGTGTGTAGACTACAAGGATTTAAATAAAGCCAGCCCAAAGGACAATTTCCTAGTGCCTCACATTGACACCTTAGTGGACAACACGGTTGGCTATTCACTGTTCTCCTTCATAGATGTCTTCTCTGGATACAACCAGATTAATATGCATCCTAAAGATATAGAAAAGTCTACATTCGTAACCGTGTAGGGAACATTTTGCTATAAAGTGATGCCATTTGGACTGAAAAATGTGGGAGCAACGTATCAAAAAGCCATGGTAACCCTGTTTTATGATATGATGCACAAAGAAATCGAGGTTTATGTCGATGATATGATCGTAAAATCTCGAGCAAAAAAAGAGCATATACATGTCCTGAAGAAATTTTTCTTAAGGTTGAGGAAATTCTAGCTAAAGCTCAATCCAGCAAAATGTAATTTCGGGGCTAGGTCGGGGAAATTGTTGGGATTCGTTGTCAGCAAAAAGGGGATCAAGACTGGCCTGGACAAAGTTAAGGCTGTACAAGAGTTGCCTTCATCGCGCACTTAAAAGGAGGTCCTAGGTTTCTTAGGAAGTCTAAATTACATTGTCCGATTCATTTCACAGTTAACCGAGAAATATGACACCATATTCTGTCTCCTTAAGAAACACAATTTAGGTGTACGGGATGAGGATTGCCAGAAAAATTTTGACAAGGTTAAACATTACTTGTCCTATACTCCAGTACTGATGCCACCTAGTCTAGATAAACAACTGATATTGTATTTGGTAGTATTTGAGAGTTTTATAGGATGCGTGCTTAGCCAACACGATGAGTCAAGAAGGAAAGAAAGAGCAATATACTATCTTAGTAAGAAGTTTACTGAGTGTGAGACAAGCTAGTCGCCAATTGAGAAGTTGTGTTGTGCCTTAATCTGGATAAGCCGAAGACTGAGACAGTACATGCTATACCACACAACTTGGTTAATCTAAAAAATAGACCCACTAAAGTACATGATAGAATCAACTGCTCTGAATGGAAGAGTGGCCTGATGGCAAATTCTGCTTTCTAAATTTGATATAATCTATGTGAGCCAGAAAGCAGTAAAAGGGAGTGCAATAACAAACTTTCTAGCTAGTAGAGCTCTAGAAGATTACAAGCTTCTAAACTTCGATTTCCCAAACGAAGATTTGATGTATGTCGTGACTACTGAATAAGGTGCTAAAAAAGAACATCCTTGGAAACTAAATTTTGATGGGGCTTCAAACACTGTGGGTAACGGAATCGAAGCAGTCCTGATATCCCCAAATAGAGATCGTTATACCTTTACTAGTAAATTGGATTTTGATTGCATGAACAATATTGTAACGACCCAAATTTCGCAGGCACCGGAAAAAGTGAATTTAGGTCCTCTGTCTTAGGAAAATGAATCTGTAAATATTTATTAAAAATATTTACGAAGTTAGTTGTGAGTTGAATTAGATTTTGATTAGGTGAATTTATTTTAATTAGAGGAAATTAGTAAAAAAAGGACTAAATTGAATTGAGTATAAAAGCTTAATTATAGAATAGAGAAAGGTTAAGGAACTAAATTAGTAATTAAACTATAAATGTGACATGTGTAAGGTAATAAAAATTTACATGTGTAATTAAATAAATATGTACAAGTGTATACGTATAATTGAGTTACTTAAAATTTAAGTAAAAAGAGATTATTATTATTATTATGTAATATTATATTATTTTATTAAATAAATATGATATTGCCAAATTTATGTTGACAAAATAATACATGTGTACATATATGTATTAATACACATGTAGTATAGTTATTTGTTATTAATTAGATATTTGGAACTGAGACTGGTATAACACCATTGCAATTTTTCTGAACATGATTTTGTGTTTGGGCCAGCATCAATAAAACAAAATGAAAGAAAGAAAAAGATAAAAAGTTACAGAGAACTCACGAAAATTGGGAAAGAAAAGAAAGAAAGAAAGAAGAAAGGAAAAATTAGGGTTTAGAAGCTTGAGGTTAATTGGTAAGTTTAATTAAGTGGGAAAATTAGGGTTTAAAAGCTTGAGGTTAATTGGTAAGTTTACTTAAGTCCTTCTCATGTTATTTTGATGTTTTTGAAGTCCTAGAGTTGAATATTTTTGAATTTTTGTGAAAATATTGAAAGTTGATAGATTTTTTAATAGGGTTTATGTTGAACTAAAGATAAAATTGGGGGTTTAATTGATAGAATTTTGATTAGAATTGATTATAGAATTAAATTGTAAACTAGGTCATAAGTTTTACATTTTAGGGGTTAAATTGAAAGAAATTCAAAATTTTGGTAAAATGATGAAAATTTGATAGTTGAATTAAAGTTTTGATGTGAATTGTAATGAGGAATAAGATGAATATAGTTAGGACAAATTTGGGATGTAGATAAAAGTTGATTGGAATTTAATATTTAATGTAAAATATGTGTATTATTAATTATTTGTAATTATGTTAATTTTCGTAGCAAACAAGGAAAACGAGACATCGGATCCGAAGGGGAAGGAAAAACTCACCGAGGATTAGCTCGCGAAAGTATCGATTTGTATTATCATAATTCAAGTTATTTATATTTAAATGTTTAATTTCAACATATGTGCATAGAAAATGGAAATGAGGTAAGTAGTGATATCTAAATTAAATCTGAATTTGGATTTGATTGATAAACGTATATAAATATGTATATATGTGAAATGGATATAAGAATTGTATGGGAATCAAAGTGAAAATGTGTGATTATGTGAATTGGAAACAAATTGTGATTAACATGGGAAATATGTGAGAAAATGTGATTAAAGTGTATATTGATGTGAATTTGATTGAAAAAGAGAAAGTATTCTAATACCCTATTAACTAGTCGGGCTAGTCGGATATAGTTGGCATGCCATAAGATTGGAAGAGTTCAGGATTCTTTGACCTCGAGCCGATAAGACACTAGGTGTTTCATTATATTGCTTCGGATAGATTCGATGAGGTATTGGTTACCACTTTACTTTGGCTCAGCCGATGAGACATTGGTCGTCACTTATTGCTTCGAACTATCCGATGAGGTGTTGGTCGCCATCTTGGTATGTTTGGTTGGATCCATGTATCCGCCAAGTCCGAGTTATGTTAATAGGGGTAAATAAATGGTTGACTAATTTGAATAGAGATGAATAAGTTTTATGTATATGATAATATGAGAAATGATATAGAGAGTTGTGATTGAGATATGAATTATATATTTATGCTTAATTAAGTGTGAATTGCTAATTATCTATGCATATTTATGATATTACCACTAATATTTCCAATATTCAGCGTACGGTTGTTTTTCCGCGCGCAGGTTAGGTAAGTTGAAGTCCGGTCCAGCATCCGAGTCAATCCCGACCTCAGCTCCATTTTGGTGATGAGTCTATCTTATGGTAAAGGTGGCATGTACTAGGTTTTGTTTTAGTCACTTTTATATGTGTTTTGTAATCTTGAATGTAATTTTAGTATAAAATGCTAAGTTGAAGTTGAATGAATATTATGAGTTATCAATGAAATGTAGTTGAGTTGATAAATGTTGAATTTGAAATGAATGAAATTAGATCAATTTAAAAGTTAATGTTTTGGGCATGATTTAGGTGTATTAAGTATGTAACAATGTCATGGTTGATAAACTAGTTGAATGTGATTCTAGTTTTGAAATTGCAATGAGGTTAGTTTAGTGACTTATGGCTCATATAGAGTCCATACGGCTTGGCACACGGGTGTGTGACCGAACTGTGTGAGACACACGGCTAGCACATGGGCGTGTGTACTGGTCGTGTGTCCCCTGCATCTTAAAAATATGAAATTAGGATATCACATGGGCTAGACACGGCCGTGTGTCTTGGCCGTGTGAGGGCAAGGGTTTCAAGCATGGTCGTGTGTTAAAACCGTGTAAAAATTGCTTTAAAATGGTGTAAAGTCAGGTTACAACATGGCCTAGCCACTTGGGCATGTGCCCATGCCATATGACCCTTTGCATTTTAAGAAATTGCAAATCAGAATACCACACGGGTTGGCTACACGGCCATGGGAGCCCTACGGGCTGACCACACGGCCATGCCCCAAGCCACACGGGCGTGTGCCCCTAACTTTAAGGAAAATTTTTCAGAATTTTCTAAAGCTTCCGGTTTGGTCCCAACCCACTTTCTAAGCATGTTTTGGGCCTTGTTGGCCCATATTAAGGTCTTTAAGATGAAATCCAAAAATGTTGATTTGAAATGCAAAATTTATGACTCAATTTTGTTCGTTTTTTAGTGTTTAAATTCGGTAATGCTCGTAACCCTATTCCTGCCACGGTTTAGGGTTAGGGGGTGTTACAAATATAGCCGAATACGAAGCATGTATCATAGGTATTCGTGCATCCATTGAACACAAGATCAAAGTACTAGAGGTATATGGGGATTTTGCACTAGTATTCTATCAACTCAAAGGTGAATGGGAAACAAGAGATCCCAAGTTAATTGAGTATAGAAGGCTAGTCCTGGAGTTAATTAAAGAGTTTGATGACATGACCTTCTGCTACCTTCTGTGAGATGAAAATAAGATGGTTGATGCCCTAGCTACTTTAGCTTTTATGATCAAAATGAACAAACAAGAGGATGTAAAACCTATCCAGATAAGTATTTATGAGGCTCTAGCTCATTGTTACAACATTAAGGAAGAAGAAAAAGATGATCACCCTTGGTACCACGATATATTGCGATATGTAAAAAATCGTGAATACCCTGATCAGGCGACCGAGAATGATAAAAGGACGCTAAGGAGATTGGCTAATGACTATGTCTTAGATGGAGAGATCTTGTATAAAAGACAAAAGGATCAGCTATTAAGATGCGTGGACACTGTTGAGGCCAAGAAAATTTTGGAAGAAATCCACGAGGGCGTTTGCGAAACACATGCTAATGTTTTTACAATGACTAGACAAATCATGATATTCGAGTATTATTGGTCCACCATAAAAGGGGATTGTATCAATTATGCCAAGAGATGTCATAAGTGCCAAATTTATGGAGACAAAATTCATGTGCCTTCTTCACCTCTTCATTTTATGACTTCTCCATGACCTTTCTCTATGTAAGGCATGGATGTCATTAGGCCGATCTCACTAAAAGCTTCTAATAGGCACCGATTCATCTTCATAGTCATTGATTACTTTACCAAAAATTAGAGGCCACTTCTTACGCCAATGTTACGAAGTCGGCAGTTAGCAAATTCTTGAAGAAAGAGATCATATGTCAATATGGGTTGCCAGAAATGATTATATCTGCAATCAATTCAAGATCAAACACCACAACTTGTCACCAAACTGCCCAAAAATGAATGGTGCTGTAGAGGCAGCCAATAAGAACATTAAGAAAACCGTGAGGAAAATGATAGATACTCATAAAGATTGGTATGAGAAGTTACAATTTTCTCTCTATGCTTATCGAACGTCTGTTAGGACCTCCACCGTGGCAACGCCTTTCTCATTGGTTTATGGAATGGAGGTGGTTTTGTCCATTGAAGTCGAGATTCCTTCTCTTCGAATATTGTCAGAGTTGAAGTTAGATGAAGCAGAATAGGTTCAATCCAATATGATCAGCTAAACTTGATTGAAGAGAAGAGGTTGAAAGCTATCCATCATGGTCAAATGTATCAAAAACAAATAAAACGAGCTTATGACAAAAAGGTTCACCCTAGAATTCCATAATGGGGACCTAGTATTGAAAAAGATTCTTCCCATACAAAAGGACTTTAGAAGAAAATGTATGCCAAACTGAGAAGGACCTAATATGATAAAGAAGGGTTTTTCTAGAGGAGCACTGATTTTGGCCAAGATGGATGGAAAAAACTAGCCTAATGCTTTGAATTTGGATTCAGTCAAGAAATACTGCACCTAAAAAAAAGGAAGGCCAAGGAGAAAAACCCGCAAAGGGCACCTTAAAACCAAAGGGGTTTGAGTTGAAAACCCAAGAAAGGGTAGCTCAAATTTTGATTGAAGATTGAACGTGTGATGGTTAGGTCTTCTCAGAAGGAGAAATGTTACATTTTGGGGTATCAACAAAATGCTTTAGATCTTCTAAACACATATCAAGCCCAAAATGGTCTTCGAGAAGTTTGAACAGAGAAGCTCATGCTGCAATATTTGGGGCACCTTTTTTCATCTTACTCACTTTGTATTTTAATAGCATTTTCATTTTGATTAATCTATTCCTTTCGAGCTTTGCTCCCAATAAATTTCAATCTTGTCCATTATTATAATCTTTTTCAAGAAATATTCATTGAAATAACGATTAATAGACTAATAATATTCAAGTAAAAGGATATGTATATTGCTCTAAAATGTTTCTAAAAAGTACAAGGACCTGAAACAGAACCACTGTTCAGAACTAACCAAATCTAAAGAGTTGGAGATGTTTGGGAACAAAAAGTTTAAATTGTGATTATTCCTTCAGGTTTTCTGTCAAAGATACTAGCTGAATAAGAAGGCAAGGTAATGCGTCAGTGATAGAACCTTGATGAACAACGAGCAATGTCAACCTAAGCATTAAAAGGGGATCATTCTCGAAAATTGACATTCTGCATTCATGCAAATATCATTCATACACATTTAGTTAGGAGCATTTGATTCATCTTGATCATAACACCCTAATCGCTCGGTATAAATATAGGCCTATGAAATGGATTCTATAGGTCATGTTCCCCAGAGAACGATGTAATAGATCAGTGAAACCATAAATCTTATACCCCTGAAGTTGCAGTGGGACAGATTGAAGTCATTGTGGCGAATCTTATCCCCATGAAGTTGTAGTGGGGTAGATTAAAGCCACAAATCTTATCTCCCTGAAGTTGCAGTGGAGTAGATTAAAGCCATAAATTTATCTCCCTGAAGTTGCAGTGGAGCAAATTAAGACTACAAATCTTATTTCCCTGAAGTTGCAGTGGAGTAGATTGAAGCTACAAATCTTATCTTTTTGAAGTTGTAGTGGAGCAAATTAAAGATAGCAAATCTTATCTCGCTAAAGTTGCAGTGAAACAGATTAAATCTAAAAATCTTATCTCCCTGAAGTTGCAGTGGAGTAGATTGAAATTACAATTCCTATACTCCTAAAGTTGCAATGGGTTAGAATGAGGCTACTTGAAGAAGAGAAGCACTAAAGAAGTTGAGATTCGGCAAGACCAGACAAAATTGGCCCGTCTTAAAGTCTTTGCTCCATCCCCGTTACACATTAATGAGCAAAGAGGGGAAGCTGTAATGGGCCAATTTTCCAGCCCAAAATAAAATAATAATAATAAATATACAAAATAAAAATAGTCTAGAGACCATTTACAGCAAATAGGCCAAATTTACAATGGCCCAATATGGCCAAAATCAGAAAACCCTAGTAGCCTAAAACATCTATTCAGAAAAAAAGAAACCCTAGCCTGCCGCCGACGCTCCTCCCACATTAGCGCCGCACCAACTCCTCTACCACCGTCAACCACCTTGCAAAGAAAAAGCAACACATAACAGCAAGTACGAATAGTAGAAAAAATAAAAATAATATGTAAAATCGGCTATAAAAGCTTAAGAAGAACAGATTGTAAGGGTTTTTTTTTCTAAAAAAAGAGAAACCAAAGAAAAATAGAGACAGAAAGCAATCAAAAAAGAAAAAGAAAAGCATTCAAAGGTGATTTTTTTTATTTTTCGAAATTTGTTATTTAAAAAAATAAAATATAAAACATAAAAAAGGGTAAAAGACTTACTGTGCCGTTCTTCTGATGCAAGGCCTCCAAATCACCCTTGGTTCGTCTGAGGTCTCGTCGGGAAAGGCGTTGGATACCTTTCAAAACACAGAAAACCGAAGGGTTTCATCATTGTTTTGGACTTCGGAGTGATTTTTGGGGATTTTTGTCCCTGGATCCATGTTCTACACAAAAAAAAGGGAGTTTAAAAGGTACTTTTGGGCAATTTTCTGGCTACCGAAGATGGTGGCCACCGTCGTCAGCGACCGGCAGTCACGGTGGCCCGATGGCTAGATTCTGGGCACTGCCGAGAGAGAAAACAGAGAGAAGGAAATTTTTTTCTAAAAAAGAAGCAAATGATTTTTTTTCTTAAATTTTTTGCTTTTATAGCATTCCAAAACGGCCTCATTTTAGGTTTCATTTTCAGACGCCAAAACGACGTCGTTTTAGGCTCTGACTCGACCCAGTAGGATCCGCCTATTTTTTAAGAGGGTCTAATCGTTGTTTTGGCCTTTCCTCTTTTTTGCTACTTTTCAATTTAGTCCTATTCATTTTTATTTGTTTTAATTTTTACCCCATATTTTAAATCCCTGTGCAATTTAGTCCTTGACCCACTATGAACCCCTTAGGGAATGACAGGTGTCAATATAAGGTAGAGCTGTACATAGGCCGGGCGGCCCGGCCCGGCCCGTAAGCCCGCCCGAAATGTGGGAGGGTTTGGGCAAAAATATAAGCCCGAAAAATAGGCTCGGACAAAAAATTAAGGCCCGTTTAAAAAATGGGCCGGGCTCGGGTAAGAAATTTTTGGCCCGAGCCCCGCCCGGCCCGGCCTGGCCCGAATTCACTAAAGGAAAAAAAAATTTATTTTTTAAATTTTTTTTCTTATTGTTTTTCTCCCTATTTTGCTACCATTTTACTATTATGTTGCTATTATTTTGTTGTTATTGTTTAGATATTGTATAAAACTTATTTTATTGTTAATTTTGTTATTATTTTAAAGACATTTGTTAATTTTGTTATTATTTTAGAGGCATTTGCTTGTTAAGTTACATCTATTTTAGTGTTATTTAAGTCTACATATTTTTTAAAATTTATTTTCAATTTGTTGAAAAATATTTATTTTAATTTTTTAGTATTTTTGATGTATTATATATATTTAAAATTTATATAAAATAATATAAAAAATTAATACGGGCGGGCCGGGCTGGGCCCAGGTTTTAGCATTTTTATATGGGCCGGGCTTGGATAAAATTTTAGGCCTATTTTTTGGGCCCGGCCCGGCCCGAGCCCAATGAACGGGCCTAAATTTTTACTTGGACCCGGCCCGAACCCGACCCGGCCCGGCCCATGTACACCTCTAATATAAGGGGAGTAATTGCCATTTGACCTCCTAAGTTTTTTATCTTATTTTAATTTAATCCTTTAGGTTTTTTTTCTTTATAATTTAGACTGTTAGTTTTGTTATATGTTAAATTTAGTCCTTTATTCCCTTTTCTTTGTTTATTTTGTGATTTATGCTTCAAGTTTTTCTTAAATTTCAATTTGATCCCTTATTCAGTTAATTTTGCCTTTTTATTTACTATGTTATTTATTTTAGTATTTAAAATTTAAGTTATTTATATTTTCTTTTATTATACATTTAATTTTTTATATTATCCTTGTTATTATTATTCCATTATTTATTTATTTATTACTTTTTATACTTTCCAAAAAATTAGATTGTTTATTTTTTTCTCGCACATTTTGTTATCAGTATTATTATCTCACTATTTATATTAGAATCATGATTTATTATTACTATTATACTTTTATATTTTATTATGCATATTATGTCATTATTACTGCAAATTGATGTCGCATTATCATTATTCGCTAAGTATGGCATTTTTATCTTTTTTTTTAGCATTTTCTATTTATTTATTTATTATTCTGACATCATTTCATTTTACTCATCACTACTTTGTTTTATTTTATTAATTACTATGCCATTATATATTCATTCATTTTTAGGGTTTAGGGTTTAGGGTTTAGAGTTTAGAGTTAAATGCACATTACTTTAAGTATTACATTCGTCTTTGCATGAGGCACAAAAAAGGAAAATTTTTAAGCCGAGGTAAATGTTCATTATTTTGGAATTAGAAAAGTCGTGTTCCTAACTTACGGAATATGGCTTCCTTCTAAACCGAGATAGTCGAATATCTACTTCCAAATAAACCAAAAAAAAAAAAGATTTTAGTGTTTGTTCTTGTTTTCGAGGATTTAAGGCATTGTTTCCTAACTTACGAGACATGATCCTTTAGTCTCAATTAACTTGAAATAATCCCGTTTTCGTACTAATTAATTTAGTTAATTAATGTCTTAATAAATGATCGTATTTTAAATTTTCTTCAAATTTTCAATTTTTCAACACTAAGGACATCAAGTAATTAATTAGGTACCAATTTTGGGCGTAACGAGGCTACTAATCCTTCCTAGTGTGTAACAGACTCTCGAATCCATTTTCTGGATTTTGTAGACCGAAAAACATTGTTTTAGCAAATTAAATCTCTTATTAAAACAATCAAATTTCGAGGTAACCTAATCACACCTCCTAAAAGTGATTGGTGACAACTCCATTTTCATTTTTTAAAATATAAAGTGGATTTCAAAAATGAGTTTGATATGTATTACCAATCAGTATTTTATCTCTATTTTTCATGAAGTTAAATGTAATTTTTACTCAACTTTTTTTTTTGGGCCTTTTATTTCCATTCATGCTAAAGCAACCATTTTAATTACTAGGACAGTTTTGTTTGTCTTTAAAACTATGTGAAAGCCCAACCAATCAACACTAATACAGAGGTTTTCTGTCTTTGCTCCAGGATTAGGTAAGGGAAAGCTAAGTTATGGTACAAATAATTGTCTGATCTTGTGACTGTAGAGGAACATATATGTATGTATACATAGGGTTTGCTTTACTCTAAGTAAGAAAGGCACTATGGGTCACGAGCGACTGTTGAGGAACATCATCTATCAAAAGTGATGGCTAGCTTTTGTAATTTTGTGCAACAGGCATCTTCCTTAGAACCAAGCATCACATGCCTCGTTTGTTATTTTCCGGAAATTGCCAAAAAATATTATGTTACTTAAATCAGAGAAAAGGGAATTTCTCCATGACCAAGACCTTTCATGATTAACCTACACTAGCTAATAGACATATAGTTCGATCGATTTGAGATTACTTAATTTGTAGGAATGTGATGTATTGTTCCTTTGCTTTTCTTCGGTTTAACTCTTCCGCGGTACTTTTGTTTTCTGTTACATCTTTTATCAGTGTTAAAGTCGGAGAAAGGTATTTTAAAGGGTGTCGAATCTTCTTAAAATAATAAATAAATAGAAATATAGGGAGTAGGGTAATCTCATAGAGACTTGAATATTTAAAATTGTCGTACTGACTTAAATAGGTTGCATGCCAGGCAACTATCATTAGATCTTTACATGGGTCAAGCTACCAGTCTAGGTCTGAAGGCCGGGTTAAGGCAAAACTATTACGCTCGAAAAATAGGTTTGGGTATAAAACTTAGGTCTGTCTAAAATATGAGTTGGGCTTGTGCGTGAATATTCAAGGCCCGAGTCTGACCCGTTTTAAGTTTATAATACTTTATATTATGTTATTTTTATATATTATTTAATCTAGAACACATTAGAGAAATAAACCCATACTAAATATATAATACTACTCTAATGTAAACATTAAAATAATGTATGACTATATAAAAAAAATTCAATAACAAAAAATGTATAAAATAATTAAATATTAAAATAAAATAAAAATATATATATATATTTTAAAATTTTTAAAAATAATATGGTTGGGCCTAAAATGGGCTTGGGTTAGTCTTTTGCAAATATGGACAGGTTTGGACAAAATTCTAGGTCTAGATTTCGGGTCGGCCCGGGCTTGGGCAAGCACAAAGAATGTTAATATCATACTTAGACCCGACCCAACCTAACCCATGAGCACCTCTAGCTTTCGTGCCCACGACTAGAGGCGAAGCTAGCTAGGGGCTGGCAGGGGCCCCGGCCCCCCTAAAATATAAAATTGCTATTTAGGCCCTTGAAATTTTTTAAAAATTTTAAATTAGTAAAGGTAAAATTGCACATTGGACCCTCCTAAAAATTATAAAAATTCGATTTAATCCTTTACAAATTATAAAGATATAGACTATAAAAAATTAAAATTTCATCCGCCCCCTAAAAATTGTTTTGGCTTTGCCCCTGCCCACGATGTATGATGATCTATGTAAAACTAAAAAGGGAAATTTAAATATGATAAAAGTAAAATTAATAGAGATAATTGAAATTAAAATAATAGTAAAAATAAATAGTAAAAAATAAATTGAATAAATTGGTATGATGAAGTTCTAGCTTCAAGCTAGATTTTTGTTATGGTTTCAAACCGATCCTTGATAATAAATTTTCTCATTCAATTGATAAGCCAACTATAGTGATTGAGGACACCTCAGACCACCAACCCTTTCGTGTATAAATTAATTGGGGGAACACCCAACAATTAACCCTTATCGAGCAAACAATCATGAAATACACATCCATGATTTAGCTCTTTGGTAGCCTTGCGAACTAGAATGATCCAAGTTGAACCAACAGCCTCAATCGCGCAGGCTATTTAGATCCAATTGCTATTTTCCTTGATGGATCCAACTAATTATTTAATTGGACATGCTATTATGCTCTTCGGTATACTGAATATGACAAACGATCGATTTGATAGTTCCAACTATATGCCTATCAATACAAAATTAACGATCTTTTTTTTTTTACTTGATGTTAATACAATTTTGTGAGACGATAATGTCTATCTCCTAAACAAAAATAACAACAAATACAATAATGAAAACTTTTAAATGCAATTTCAAATTTCACAGCTTTCTCTCGAATTGTCTATTGGCCTAAATGTAGATGAGAAGTTTAACTACTCACCAAAAGAAAGAAAAATAGAACAGAGAAATTGGTAACTTCAAATTGAATTCCATTCTCAGCCACAAGGGCGCCGCCACTTTTCTATGCGCATATATAATTAAAATATAAAAATTTTAATATTTCGTTTTACGAATTTAATCATTACTAGTAATTTTAAAATTCATAATTAACATTTACGTTCTTAATAGATTGACAAAACATAGAGAATTATTCATTGAACTCAAACATAGAGAATTATTCATTGAACTCATTCAAATGAGTATCTTGACAAATTAAAAAAAAAATCAATCTAATATTAAAGAGTTATCTAAAAATAAAATAAAAGATAAAATATTAGAAAAAAAACAATATTATTCTAAAGATAGGATAATTTAAAATTAAAATATTATCCTAATGAAAAGATAAAAATATTATTTTTACAAATAAATCTAAAATAAAAATTCTCAAAATAGATTTTTACTCATAATTTTGATGTTTTACCCAAAAAATTTACAGCAGCTCACATCTTCGACTTTGGCCCAAAATAAAACTACATTAATTAATTATAGAACACGTTTAAAACTTGAATTGTTTTTTCTTATTATTATTTTGAGTAATGACACAAAATCCTTAAGTAATAAGCCCAAAATTAAAATTGAGTTCGTTTGGAAAGTTATACAAATTATAAAATGAAATCAGATTATAAAATATTAAAATAAATTGTATAGAATATTTTAAAATTTATAAAACTTGTAATAAAAATAAAATGCACAGCAGCATACAATTTTTTTAAAAAAAAAATTTGAATCACTACAACAATCTATATAAAATAAAACACAATTTAAAAAAAAAATGCGGAATCTATATAAAAGAGTTATTAAGGAATGAAAAGTTATATATACAATTATAATGCTACTAGAATACAAAAAGTGAGAAAAGCACAAGCATAATATATAAAATAACATAAAACAAATTATACACATTTACAACATTTCTAACACAAATGATTTTAAACATACAATATAAATATATAATTGATAAGAAAAAAACATTGACTTGTCATCTGAGAAAGGATTGATGACAACAATTCTTTGTAATTCTGAATTACAATTACAACAAAGGCAAGTGCACTTATCGAACAATAGTATAGCTACGGTGAGTAGGGAATATCGTATCCACGAGGACTAAATGTACTAGTAATTATCATTTTTCTATTATTTAGCCGACATATTGAAATGTTTGTTTTAAATATAAATTTACTAATCTAATCTAACTACGAATCCAACAGAGAATGAAATAGGAAAATATTCAAGGATAATCCATTGAGATAGACAATACCCAGAAAAAACCCACCTAGACTTCATCTATTATTATGAATCTGAATTAAACAATTTATTCACTTTTGCCTTGATCCGTAGAAATCCCTAAATTATGTTAGTATCTCTTTCGAGAGTAAAAACAACTGACTCTAGGTTGATTAATTGAAATCTCTTTCTTAAAACCCCTATTATCACATTAACTCGATCTATGGATTCCCCTATTAGATTTGACTCTAATCTGATAGATTTATGTCGTCCTATTTCTAGGATTGCATGCAACTCCACTCAATTATGCTAGATCTACTCTTAAATGGAGATCTTCAATCTTAAAGGAGATCCACTTCCGAGTTGATTCCGATGGCGTTCTTCGAGTGATTTCTTCAATCTTCTCTGCTTGCCCCTTTAGATCTTCTTCTAATTGTTATTTATAGACTTTAGAATGCTCTGAAAGCCTAAAAATTGGGTTTTTTCTGCGTGTTTGGGAAAAAGGGTGCAATATCAACACGAGTTGGCACATGGGCATGTGACCAGCCCGTGTGGAGATGCCCAGGCCATGTGGATCCTGAAAACAGCTCTATTCGTCCGATCTTGTCTCGTTTTTCGTTCCTTTCACTCTCAAATTCTCTCCTAAGTATAGAAACATGAATTTAAAGGATTAGGAGTATCAAATTCACTAATTTACATCATTAATCAGCCAAAAACGCTTTAAGAATGGAATTAAAATATGTTACTTTTATGACTTATTAAATATCCCCACACTTAAGTGTTTGCTTGTCCTCAAGCAAAATCCTTAACTCACAATTAAAATTAATCTTTCTCAACTCATAATTCTCATTAATGATGTTTCATCATAATTCACAAATAATCATGCATTGATAATTCAACTAAAAGAGCATTAAAGATTCAAACAATCCAAGTTGAACATTTTTAAAGCATGAAAACATAAGTATTTGATAAGTGATAAATTATACATATTTTTACCCCATGTTTAGCCCAATTTCTGGATGAATTACCCCTTCATTTGTGTAAATTGATGATCTTAAACCTTTAATTTCATGTTTTATACTCAGGTGAGCTTAGAGAAGTGAAAAGAACGAGAAACGGGCCAAAAACAGAGAAAATAGGCCAAAGAATGAAAACAACACGACCTGGAGATTCGCTACACGGCCGTACCACCTTGAGCTCGAACATGGCCCAACCCTGACTCGCAAGGCCAAACCACACAGCCGTGCCACCTTAACAGGCCTGAGCATGGCCTGGGCCTTGATCCACATGGGCGTGGCACACGGGCGTGTCGCTGTCGTGAGGAAGTTCAATTTCACTCGGAAAATGCTACTTAGGGGCTAAGAAAGGCATTCCAAAACTCTATATAAAGACCCTAGGAGGCAACTACAAGGGTGTGCTTGATTCCCCTCTAAGGGTGCTATTTTCTCGCCAACACACAGAGAGTAGAAACAAGGAATTACTCCAAGGAAAGTTGATTGATCCATCTCAGAAGCTGAATTCTCCTTCAAAGACTGAAGATCTCCCTTCAAATTCCTACTGGGGTTTTAGGGTTCTTTATGTTTTGTTATCATTATTCTTCTGAGATGTTCTTTTTTATAATTATGAACTAAATTCCCCAAAATACTTGAGGGGGATGAAACCTAAGACGAATCTTGTTATTATTTTCTCTTGAATTATAAAATAAATACTTGATTTGTTCTTAATTATGTGCTCTTAATTCTTGATTTAATATTTCAAGATATTGATTCAAGTATTGATGTGCTTATTCAATGGAGCAAAAGTCCCTATTTAAGAGTAGATTTAGCATAATTAAGCGGAGTTGATTGCAACCCTAGACATAGAGCGACATAAATCTGTCGGATTAGGGTCAAACCTAATAAGGGAATCTATAGATCGAGTTAATGCAACACTAGGGGTTTTAATTAGAAAGAGATTTCAATTAATCAGCCTAGGGTTAGTTGTTCTTAGTCTCGAGAGAGATATTAACATAAGTTAGGGATTTCTACGGATCAAGTTAAGTAAATAAATCGTTTAGTTCAGAGTTGATAACAAGTGAAGTCTAGGTGGATTCTCCCTTGAGTATTGTCCAAGTCAATCAGTTTTCCTAAGAAATTTTCCCCAACTCACTTTTTGTGCATTCCTAGCTTAGTCTAATAATAGTTTGGTTTAATAAAATCCCTTTTTATTCTTAGGTTAAAGAATAGAAAGAAAGTTAGTACTAGTACTTTTAGTTCCTTTGGGTTTGACATTTCGATCTTGCCACTAAGCTATACTACTGTTCGATAGGTGCGCTTGCCTTAAATCGTGATAATAGTTAGTTTTGGGTACGATCATATTTTATAAATTTTATTACTTCATATCGCGAATATCAAGTTTTTGGCGCCGTTGCCGGGATCTAAAATATTAGGAAGACTCTATTTTTATTACTTTAGCCATTATTTTATTGCAAATTTATTTTTATTTTTATTTTATTTTCTAACCTCTCTGTCATTTGCCTTTGGCAGGTATTTCTAGTTTATGACCAGAAGGAACCCGTCAGGCCCTTTGTTATTTGACAGTGAGATCGAAGCATCAGCCCACAGAAACCGAAGAGAAATTAGGAGAAGCCTACAGTACATATAGGAAGAACAAGAGGACGATACGAACCAAATCGAAGAGATGGCTAACAACCTTAATAATCTATTACCCCCTGTGGTTGTGGAAAATCAAAATCTTGTTCCTCGTACTATGTATGATTATGCTAAGCCTAATTTAACTAGTACTGAATCGAGTATTGTTAGGCCTGCTGTGGCTGCAAATAATTTCGAACTGAAACCTAACATAATTCAGATGATACAGTAATTTGTTTAGTTTGATGGTTTGCAGGACGAGGATCCTATCAATCATCTAACCAACTTTTTGGAATTATGCGACACCTTTAAAATTAATGGTGTTTCTGATGATGCCATTCGCCTTCGGTTATTTCCCTTTTCTTTGAGAAATAAAGCTAAACAGTGGTTGAACTCCCAACCACGAGGGTCTATCACTACATAGGATCAGATGACCGAGAAATTTTTATTGAAATATTTTCCACCTGCTAAAACGGCAAAATTATGGAATGATATCTCTTCTTTTGTGCAGATGGAATTGGAAACACTATACGATGCGTGGAAGAGATATAAGGATCTACTAAGAAGATGCCCTCAGCATGGGTTGGCCTTATGGCTACAAGTCCAAAATTTTCACAATGGCTTAAACCCATCAACAAGGCAAATGATCGATGCAGCTGCCGGTGGAACGTTAAATAATAAAACACCTGAGGAGGCTTATGCGTTTATAGAAAAGATGACACTGAATAACTATCAGTGGCAAGTCATAAGGACAAAGCCGACAAAAGCAGCAGGAGTTTTTAATATTGATGCAGTCACAATGCTTTCCACTCAGGTAGAACTTTTAAATAAAAAGATTGATGGTTTTATTGGTTCTACACAGGTACACCCAGTCATGCAGTGTGACTCAAACCTAGGAGGAGTAAGCAACCCAAAGCACCATCCTTATGGACATAGCACAGAAAACGAACAAATGAATTATATGGGTAATAATTCTCGACCTCAAAATAATCCTTACAGCAATACTTACAATGCAGGTTGGAGGAATCACACTAATTTCTCATGGGGCGGTCAAGGAAATCAAAGACCACCACCACCCCCTCTGGGATTTCAACAACCACCGTACCGGCAAGAAAAGAAACTAAACCTTGAGGAGATGTTAGAAAAGTTCATATCGGTTTTTGAAACTCATTTTCAGAACACCGAAACAGCACTTAAGAACCAACAAGCTTCTATTCAAGGGCTCAAAAATCAGATTGGCCAACTCGCAAAGATGATATCTGATAGACCACAAGGTAGTTTGCCGAGTAATACTGAACCTAATCCTAGGGAACATGTGAAAGCAATTACCTTAAGGGATGGAAAAGTACTAGCTGAACCTGAAAAGAAGCCTATTCAAGAATCTGAAAAGAAAAGGGTAGAGGAAGCAGAACCTAAAGAAAGTGCTCCACCAGCACTTATAGAGTATAAACCACCCATACTATATCCAGCAAAATTAAAGAGAGACCGTATGGATGCTCAATTTGGTAAATTTCTCGAACTTTTTAAACAGTTACATATTAACTTACCTTTTGTTAAAGCAAATTCACAGATGCCGAAGTATGCAAAATTTTTAAAGGAACTTCTCACAAACAAAAGAAAGTTGGAAGAACTATCCATAGTGGAACTCAATGAAGAATGTTCAACTATCCTCCAAAATAAACTGCCTACCAAACTGAAAGATCCAGGAAGTTTTACTATTCATTGCTTAATTGGCAGTTTAAACATTGAAAAAGCCTTAGCTGATTTAGGCGCCAACATTAACCTAATGCTTTATAAAATTTTCAAGCAACTAGGTCTAGGGGAACCAAAACCCACTAGGATGAGTATATAATTAGTTGATAGATCTGTTAAATATCCTAGGGGAATCATTGAAGTTGTATTAGTAAAAGTTGATAAATTTATATTCCCTGTTAATTTTGTTGTGCTTGACATGGATGAGGATGTTGAGGTACCTTTAATTTTAGGACGCCCATTCTTAGCGACTGCTAGAGCTGTTATTGACGTAGGGGATGGTAAACTAGTACTTAGGGTTGGTGATGAAGAAATTGTTTTTAAAGTTTATGATGCTATGCAATTCTCTAGAGAACAAGATGATTCTTATTATTTTATTGATTCTATTGATTATTCTTTTCAAGACTCCTTTCAGGAAATCACTCTTGAAGACACGTTGGAACTGTGTCTTGTCTAAGGTGGGGAGGAAGATGAAGCCACCACTGAAGTAAAGAAAGTGATAAAAGATTTAGACTCTAACAAACCTGCTCTAAGACATATAAGTTATGAGGGTATTAAGATAAATGACGAACTGAGACAAAAACCCTCGATTAATGAACCTTCTAAAATGGAACTAAAATAATTACCTGAGCACTTGGAATATGCATTTTTTGGAGATGATTCTACATTACCAGTAATTATTACATTAGATTTGAGAGCTAAAGAGAAAGAAGAATTACTCCAAGTATTAAGGGAACACAAAAAAGCTATAGCTTGGAAGATTTCTGACATTAAAGGAATTAGCCATTCTTTTTAAACCCACAAAATTTTAATGGAAGATGAATATAAGCCATGTGTGCAAGCTCAGAGACGACTGAACCTTAACATGAAGGAAGTCTTAAAAGTAGAGGTAATTAAACTTCTAGATGCTAGAGTTATTTATCCTATTTCTGACAGTCCTTGGGTAAGTCCTATGCAGGTTGTTCCCAAAAAGGGAGGCATGACTGTGGTGTTTAATGAGAAAAAGGAATTAATTCCTACAAGAACAGTCACAGGATGGAGAGTTTGTATTGATTATAGAAAGTTGAATGATGCAACCAGAAAAGACCATTTTCCTTTACCTTTTATTGATAAAATGTTGCAAAGACTATCATGACATATGTATTACTGCTTCTTGGATGGCCTCTCTGGATACTTCCAAATCCCGATAGCTCTAGAAGATCAAGAAAAGACAACTTTCATATACCCATACGGTACGTTTGCTTATCGTAGAATGTCTTTTGGATTATGTAATGTCCCTGCTACTTTTCAGCGATGCATGTTAGCTATTTTTGACGAACTCGTGAAGGACATCATGGAGGTATTTATGGATGACTTTTCAGTTTTTAGTAACTCCTTCCAACTTTGCCTTAATAATTTAAAACGTGTTCTAATAAGATGTGAGGAAACGAATCTTGTGCTTAATTGGGAAAAATGTCACTTTATGGTTCAAGAAGGTATTGTATTAGAAATAAAGTTTCTAGTAAAGGGATAGAGGTTGATAAAGCAAAAATTGAAACTATTGAAAAATTACCTCCCCCTAATTTGGTTAAGGCTATAAGAAGCTTTTTAGGACATGCTGGCTTTTATCGAAGATTTATTAAAGACTTTTCTAAAATAGCCACGCCTTTAACAAAACTACTAGAAAAAGATGTGCTTTTCAATTTTGATCAAGAATGTTTATAGGCTTTTAACACTCTCAAAGAAAAATTAGTTAATGCCCCAATTATAATTGCACCTGATTGGAATTTACCTTTTGAACTAATATGTGATACGAGTGATTTTGCAGTAGGTGCAATTCTAGGACAACGAAGAGACAAGCACTTTCAACTGATTTATTATGCTAGCAAAACTTTGACGACCGCGCAAGAGAACTATACCACCACGGAAAAAGAATTGCTACCTGTGATTTTTGTGTTTGACAAATTTAGATCATATCTGATATTGTCTAAAGTCATCGTTTATACTGACCATTCCGCTCTTCGTTACCTTTTAACTAAAACTGATACAAACCCTCGATTAATAAGATGGATTCTATTGTTACAGGAATTCGACTTAGAGATACAAGATAAGAGAGGAGCCAAAAATTTGGCAGCAGATCACCTTTCAAGATTGGAAAAACCACACCTCAAGGACTTTGACAAAGTCGAAATAAATGACTCGTTTCCTAAAAAACAACTCCTAGTCGTAACAGAAACTGAAGATCCTTGGTTTGCCAACTTCGCAAATTATTTAGCAGCTAACATAACCCCAAAAGGGTTGACCCATCAGCAAAAGAAGCGATTCTTCGCTGATATGAAAAATTACTTTTGGGAGGATCCTTTCCTTTTTTGTATTTGCACAGACCAAGTCATTCGAAGATGCGTTACTAAGACGGAAGCATATAAAATTCTGGATCACTGCCATTCTGGACCAACAGGATGACACTACAGTGGAAATAGAACCGCTCACAAAGTACTCGAATCAGGTTTTTATTGGCCTACCCTTTTCAAAGATGCCAACAGGTATGTGACCTCTTGTGATAAATGCCAGAGGACAGGTGAGAAACGTCTAATGCAATTAAATAAGCTGGATGAATGGCGCTACAATGTATACGAAAATTCAAGATTATACAAGGAAGCCACAAAGCGACACCATGACAATCGTTTAAGACAACCCAAGCAGTTTAAAACTGGCAATCTTGTCTTGCTATACAACTCAAGGCTTAAACTATTCCCTGGAAAACTTAAATCAAGATGGTCAGGCCCATTCACTGTTTAAACTATCGTCCCATATGGCACAGTTGAGGTAACTCATCCAAACCACGGCATTTTTAAGGTAAATGATCATCGACTTAAACATTATAAAAGTGAGGAGTTTAAGATTAATAGAGAGGAGCTTCAGCTCCACGAGCCGTCGTCATGATACATATAAGCAGAGTCAAGCTTAGACTCTAAATAAGCGCTTCTCGGGAGGCAACTCGAGTACTAACAAATTTTGATTTCTTTTCTATTTTAATTTTGATTACTTAATGACTAACTAATTCATTTTTAATGCAGGCTTTTCAAAACCACACGGCCAGACACACGGCCGTGCCTAAGGCCGTGGGAAAAATACGGGATAAAACACGACCGTGCGTAACAGCGTGTGAAAATAGGGTCAAAAAATTTCCCAAACACGGGATGCGTTAACTTCCCATGGGAGTGCGAGGTGCCTGTGGGCAAACCTGCCTAGCACTACACGGGCGTGGCACCAAATATACACGGGTATGTGAGATCGAACATGGCTGTGCCTTTACCCCGTGGCCAAACCTTTTAATTCAACACGGGTGTGTGACACGCTCGTGCCTCAAGGCCGTGGTCGAACCAGCCATTTCAGACACGGGCATGTGACCTCCGACATGACTGTGGGAGAAGCAAACATCGAAGGACACGGCCGTCCGACATGGCTATGTGCCCCAACATGCCCCAGGAATAGGGGCTGTGTTTCGAACCAGGCGCGCCAAAATCCCCAAATTTTGAACTACACGGGCAAAACTCGACTCACACAGGCATTCACTATTCATCTTCTTCTTCATCAAAAACCCTAAAAATCTTCTACCCAAAACCCATACCAGCCCTCCCGAACACAGCCGCCGACTTTAACAGCAATACCACGCCCGTGTAACCGGCGTCACGACCGTACTCCGCTCCTATAACCACCCATTCGGTTCCCCTTTCTCACTTTTTCTTTTAATTTTTAATGCCTTTTATCTATTTATTTATTTATTTGTTAATAATTTCATTTATTTAGTTATTTGCATTGTTATTTGCATAAGTTGCATCCATTTAGCATGATTAATCTAGAATTTTCAACATGCCACTTAGAATCATCATTGTGCTGCCATCTTTAGTTACCTTAGGCCATTAGTTTTAAATCTCAAATTGCTATTTGAATACCCACATTTTGTTCCACTCCATACTTAGATAAATTAAATAACAAATTGCTTTCCACATATCATCTTATGCATTGAAATAGGTATTAACTCTTAATAAAATAATTGAATAATTGAATCTCGATTATCGTTAATTCTCATGACAACACATTTCCATTTTTATTCGTTTCTATTTTTTTTCAATTTTTAGGAATTATGTCATCTTCAAGAGGAAAGAAAGTAGCCGTACCCGCTTCCAAACACTGAAAGGGGCCCGGTGGTTCCTCTTTTAGACCCACCGCTGAAGTTTGCCATCCTTTCCTCCAATTCCCGCAGAACTCACAAGAAGAACTATTTCAGATATTACAGGCGAGACCTCTCAAAGTCGGAAGGTGCATCGATTGGGCCGCTTTAGAGTAGGTCCACCTAGCAGATGAGGTCCGGGCCTTATTAACGACGAACCCTTGGGACCAGTTTTTCAGAATTGTGAAACCCACCTATCTCGAACTCACCCTCGAGTTTTGCTCCACATTTCACCTCCAGATAGTGATGAAACGACACGACCATCCAAGAACGATACAATTTCGGGTAGCAGGCCTCGTTTGTTAACTCAGTGTACCGGAGTTCAGTACAGTACTAAGCCTCTACACTGAGCAATTTGTGGAGGAAGAAGACCTCTCCGAGCTCCACCGCCACATCCATCTATCACCATCTAAGTGTTGGGAGGCCCTAGTCCCTACATCAGCCACATACGACCCCAGTCACTCCAAGGCCGTACATGTGATTAATCTTGCATACTTCATCACCCATGCTATTCAACACTAAATGGAGCAACACTGTAGGGGCATAATCTCTATGGGCTCATACATCACGCGATTGGCCCGTCACTTCAGCCTATTTAACACCGCGCCCAGACATCCTCTTACACCCTCGTTGGCCAGATTCCCCACAGGACATCCAAACTATGCTATATATGAGGATGATCCAGCGTCGACGCGGGACCGGTCCTCCACAATATCGTCTACTCCGAGATGCCAAGTAGGAGGACTCCGAGGATATTACTGATAATCTCCCACCACCGGAGGAGGCACCGACCGAGCCACCACCTCCTCGCCGCCCAGTTCATACGGCAGCTTCATATGCTGACATATCCGAACGCCTCACACGATTTGAGTAGCAGTGGTTTCAACACTTCGATCACATCAAAGCTACTCTTCAGCAGATATGCCAGCATCTTCACATCTCATCACCGTCCCTACCTTGCGGACCATTTGAGGATTAAAACTTTCTATTCCTCTTATCTTCTTTTTTATTTGCTTCATTGATCTTTATTTTTACCTTCTCTTGAACTTTATGCTTCTTTAGAATCTTTATATTTTTCTTTATCTTTATTTCAATCTTTATGTTTATTGAATATTTTATTTAGTTTTCAATTTTATCATTTTATCGGCTATTTCCTAACGAGTAATTGTTCTAATCTTCAAATATCTAAAATTCTTTAAGTGTTATCGCAGTTTCAAAGGAGCTTTACCGCTCAAATCCAAATCCTACCCCTCCAGCAGAGCAGCTGTGGACAACAACCACTACCACCACTGGAGTATCTACCTCCTCACCTTCCTTTGTCCCAGACACTCTATATCCACCACCACCTCAAGGAATCCATCCAATCCAGGGAGTTTTCACTTCCTCCTATCCTATGATATTATGCTTCTATTGCTACTAATGTTATCTTTGTACATTGAGGGCAATGTACATCTTAAGTGTAAGGGGAAATCACTTTCAGTCATTGTATTCTTTTCGAACCCCTGAAAAATTTTTACAACTAACATTTTGCATTGTTCTCAAAATTTAGAGTTTTCACTGTCATTCTCTGCATTATCTTCAATCTTCTATTAGGAATTAATTCTGACTGATTTATGATTTTTATTGATATGTTGAAAATTAAGACATAGGTACTTATGCTTTGATTATTCAAACTTTAAGACATTAGGGAATCAAGCATAATAAGTTGAAATTTTTGAGAATTTAAATTTTTTCTAGGTTATTTTCCCTAATTTTAAGTGTTATCTTGAGATTTGAAATTCGCAGGATTGACATCAAAAGCCATAATTCTGGTGAGATGTTTGAGCCTTTTGAGCATACATCCTTTCATGCTCACTTTTATTGTTGCTTTGAGTGAGTCAATATTGATTTGTTATTCTAAAACTCGCTTCGATTTTACATGTCGAGACCACATCATTGATTTGATATACTGAGATGATAAAGGCACCTAGGTGTACATCCTTTCGTGCTCACTTTTATTGTTGCTTTGAGTGAGTCAATATTGATTTGTTATTCTAGAACTTGCTTCAATTATACATGTCGAGACCACATCATTGATTTGATATACTGAGATGATAAAGGCACCTAGGTGTAACCCACTTACTCCATAAAAGCCTACCCCCGTAAATTAACCCCTAGTGAACCCCCTTGAGCCTAACAACCCATTCCTTTGACTTACCTTTAATATATTAACCTATAACACAATTTTTATTAAATTCTATTCAATTATTTTGACCCTTATTTTTTGTCGAGATTTGAGTTGAAATTATTATCTAGCTTTTTTCTCTTGTTCAGTTTATAAAGTTTGTAAACATTCAAAGTATTATATTTGATTTGTTCTTAAAAAAATGGTATATACAATTAATTCAGTTGTAATTCATATTTTAGTTATAGTTTAATATTTGTTTTACATATTTCTACTATAAGCTATCGAATCCAGAATGATATCATCATAAGGCTTAGCTTGAGGAATATGTTCTAGTGATAGATATTTTTCTAGCTAGATGATTTTCCAATTCAATCTCGATTCTAACCCTCTTTTTCAGCTTGTGACAACACCCCTAACCAAAGCCCCATTACAACCATTGAAAGACCTTTTGATCGATATGTCATATCAATCTATAGTGGTAGAGATTTGATTTTCTTGCAAGCCTATGGTAATAACTTTTCAGATTGACTAAAGAGTGTTTAATTTTTGAACCCTAAACACTTTGAGTGGATAGAGTGAATCTTTAGTGAGGATGTCAACTCTTGTTGATTTCGATTGAAAGGTAATTACTTAGGAGAAAGGAGAAAACCTATGTTTCTATGATAAAATTCTCAATTTAGAGTGTTTGAAACTTTAATATTCTTCTAGTTGAATTCCCATTGTATGATTACTTGTGGATTAGTTTGAAATATTATTGATAAGGATTAAAAGTTGAGAAGAATGATTCTTAATTGTGAGTTGAGATTTTGCTTGAGGACAAGCAAAGGCTTAAGTGCGGGGGTATTTGATAAGCGATAAATTATACAAATTTTTACCCCATGTTTAGCCCAATTTCTGGATGAATTACCCCTTAATTTGTGTAAATTGATGCTCTTAAACCTTTAATTTCATGTTTTATACTCAAGTGAGCTTAGAAAAGTGAATAGAACGAGAAACGGGCCAAAAACAGAGAAAATGGGCCAAAGAATGAAAACAACATGGCCTGGAGATTCGCCACACGGTCGTGTCATACGGCTGTACCACCTTAAGCTCGAACATGGCCCAACCCTGACTCGCACGGCCAAACCACATGGCCGTGCCACCTTAACAGGCTCGAGCACGGGCTAGGCATTGATCCACACGGGCGTGGCATACAGGCGTGTCCCTGTCTTGAAAAAGTTTAATTTCACTCGGAAAAGGCTACTTAGGGGCTAAGAAATGCATTCCAAAACTCTATATAAAGACCCTAGGAGGCAACTACAAGGGTGTGCTTGATTCCCCTCTAAGGGTGCTATTTTCCCGCCAACACACAGAGAGTAGAAACAAGGAATTACTCCAAGGAAAGCCAATTGATCTATCTCAGAAGTCGAATTCTCCTTCAAAGACTGAAGATCTCCCTTCAAATTCCTACAGGGGTTTTAGGGTTCTTTATGTTTTGTTATCATTACTCTTCTGAGATGTTTTCTTTTATAATTATGAACTAAATTCCCCAAAATACTTGAGGGGGATGAAACCTAAGACGAATCTTGTTATTATTTTCCCTTGAATTATATGATAAATACTTAATTTGTTCTTAATTATGTGCTCTTAATTCTTGATTTAATATTTCAGGATATTGATTCAAGTATTGATGTGCTTATTCAATGGAGCAAAAGTCCCTATTTAAGAGTAGATTTAGCATAATTAAGCGGAGTTGATTGCACCCCTAGACATAGGGCGACATAAATCTACCGGATTAGGGTCAAACCTAATAAGGGAATCCATAGATCAAGTTAATGCAACACTAGGGGTTTTAATTAGAAAGAGATTTCAATTAATCAGCCTAGGGTTAGTTGTTCTTAGTCTCGAGAGAGATATTAACATAAGTTAGGGATTCCTACGGATCAAGTCAAGTAAATAAATCGTTTAGTTTAGAGTTGATAATAAGTGAAGTCTAGGTGGATTCTCCCTTGAGTATTGTCCAAGTCAATCAATTTTCCTAAGGATTTTTCCCCAACTCACTTTTTGTGCATTCCTAGCTTAGTCTAAAAATAGTTTAGTTTAATAAAATCCCCTTTTATTCTTAGGTTAAATAATAGAAAGAAAGTTAGTACTAGTACTTTTAGTTCCTTTGGGTTTGACATTCCGGTCTTGCCACTAAGCTATACTACTGTTCGATATGTGCGCTTGCTTTAAATCGTGATAATAGTTAGTTTTGGGTACGATCATATTTTATAAATTTTATTACTTCATATCATGAATATCAGTATTTCCATTTATCTAAGTAATTACCTTTAATTCAAAACTGACAAGAATCGACATTGTCACAAAAAGATTAACTCAAAGCACTTAAAGTGTTTAAGGTTCAAGAATAAACACTCAATAGTTAAACATGAAAAGTCATTACCACAGGCTTGCATGAAAATCAAATCTCCACCACTATAAAATGAGATGATACACAAATCAAAAGGTCTTTAAAAAGTTGTAATAGGGCTTAGGTTAAGGGTGTGGAGAAAGGCTGAAAAAGTTGGTTAAAATCGAGATTGAATTAATAAATTATCTAACTAGAAAAATAAACAAATGCTAAATTAAAAATGATTACATCAATCAAAAACTATTCAAGAATAACACGAGCTTCTTCTCAGAATATGAAACGGTGTGTTAGGCTCAATGGGGTTCACTAAGGGTTAATTAAAAATGTAAGTTTTTATGGGATAATTAGGTTAAAACCTAAGTGCATTTATCATCTCAGTATATCAAATTTAAGGTGTGGTCTCGACATGTATAATCGACGCAAGTTCTAGAATAACAAATCAAATTGACACTCTCAAAATCAATAATAAAATGAGCAAGAAAAATGCATGCTCTAAAGGCTCAAAATCTCACAAAAATCATGGTTTTGATGTTAGTCTTGTAAATTTCAAACTTTAAGATAATGTCTCAATTCAGGGAAACAACCTAAAATTTCTAATTCTGAAAAATAACTTATCATGCTTGATTCTCGCATGTCTTAAAGTTTAAATCAACCAATACATAATTATCGGCAAATTAATCTAAATCAAATTAAAAACAATCACAAATCGATAAAAAATCATTTAATAGAAGTATGAGAAAATTGCTTAAACACAAGACAAAATTCAAGGATTTTCCAATAATTATATAAATAACCTCTCCGCACTTAAGATGTATATTGTCCTCAATGTACAAATATGGATAATCACACTATAAATAAAATATCATAAGAAAGGGAGAAAACTGAAACTGCCCTGAATATTGGATGAAATCCCCAAAATAGTGAAAAGCAGAATTGTAGACAAATCTAGATGTAGTGCATGATTCCGAGCAAACTAATAAAAAAAAGACAAATAGTGAAGAATATTAAGGGCTTATAACTCGATTAGAAGCAACCATAAAAATAATATATATATATATCTATAGTTCAAAAGATAAGAACAAAATAAGTCTAAGAAAACAACAATAAACATAAAAATAAAAATAAAATAAAACAAATAGACTTAATGGTCCTCATCATCAGAAGCATCGATGTCGTCAGTCATTGGTACTGAGGAGGAGATATGGAGATGTTGACAGATCTTTTGTAATGTCGCGTCAATACTGTCGAACCTCTGAAAGCAATGCTACTCGAAGCGAGTGAAACACTCGGAGAGGTCCGCTAAAGTAGTAGTGGAAGAAACAGAACGAAGACTCAACGATAGAGGATGAGGTGGATCCTCATGATGGAAAGAAACATCATCAGTGAAGTCCTCGGGTTCATTCTGAGAGTCAGAATGAACTAAACGGTACTGAGGAAGATCAACTTTACAAATCTGCTCGATCATCCTCATATGGATCATGCTAGATACTCCCTGTGGGGACATCTGGTCGGCTAGTATAAGCGTAGAAGACTATTCTGGTGTGTTGAGGAGACTGAAGTGTCGAGTGAGTCGAGTCACATAAGGACCTAAACAGATAGGGCCCTTTCTGTGGCGATCTGTCTAATGGCGGAAGGTTAGGGCGATGAAGTATGCTAAATCAAAAATATGTCCGGTAGCCATGCTCCATAGAAAATAGGCATCAGTAGTACTGACGACTCCAGTGCTCTCTCTCCTACCAATCAAAGATGAGCTAAACAGGTATGAATATATCGTAAAGCTGGAGGGAGAGAAGTCGCCTTCGAGCGACTCACGTCAAAGGTGTCGTACTCACCATAAGATCTGTCCAACAACTAGATGGTGAGTGGTGGATGTGACGATAGAGGCAGAAGAAGTTCTCGGCACTCATACACTCCTCAGTGTATAGTCCCAAAGTAGCGCCGACCTTAGGGACACTCATATGGCATACTAGGCCACCGAGTTTGAAAGTGATGGTGCCTAACTCATCATGAGACATCATCGCATGTTGGAGAATAAATGTCGCACACAACTCCAAATTCAGCCCCATGTATGTAGGCTCGATGATAGAGAAGAATCGGTCCCACGTGGCTATAGCAAATAATGCTCGAACAAGATTAGTGAGGTGGACCTGCTCCAAAGCGGCCCAATCAATACATTGGCCTAAGCCGAGTGGTCGTAAGCAAAGTAGCTGAAATAAATCCTCTTGGGGACCCATGGAGAATCGGAGATAAGGGTGCAGGCCTCAGTAGAGGTGCTAGAGGAAGAGATGCCAGGGGTCTTTCGCTTTTTCGAAGCAGGGACGACGACCTTGGACTTGCTACGAGTGTTTGTCATGGTGTACCTGCAAGAAAATAATTCACTATCAGAACATAAAAATACGCATCACCAAGTAAACAAACAAAAAGGCTGAGAAATAGTCGTGTAAATTAAAATACGACACTAAGAATCATCCTACGACACACATCGAAATTTAAACCGCCCAACTAGATAATCGACTCTGAAAACACTATTTACTAATATCATACAGGCAATAATCATGAAATAGTAGTAATATGGGAAATGAGAACACATAATAATAATAATAATAATAATAATAATAATAATAATAATAATAATAATAAAAGACATAAACAACTAAAGAATGCAAATACTAAGAACAAAGTAAATAGTAATGGAAACAGTGAGCAAAGAACTCAAAATAATAAACTAAGGATGAATTATAGTAATAATTTAAAAAAGAAACTAAAACAGCAGCATGAAGAATAAAAATTGGATGATAAGAAAATAAAATAAAAATAATAATAGCAGTAACAAGCAAAAGAATATAACTAATAATAAAAAAATAGAAAATAAATAATAAATAAATAAAGTAAAATAACTAATAATATTAGATAAGAAATAAACAAATAAACAAATAAATAAATAAATAAGGCAAATGGTGGTGGGTGGTAACCAGAGTAAACGGCGGTGGTGGTGACAGGAAAACGACGAGTAACCGATGGTGGTGGTCAGTGTAAGGATAAAAACAAGAGAGAAGGGCTGGTGAGGGGAAACAGGGAAAGGGGGAGGGAAACGAAAGGGTTTGGGAAGGTGATGGGTGTGGTTTAGGGGGAATGGTAGTTTGATGGGAGGCTAGTGGCGCAGAGGTGGTGAGGAGGGTTGTTGGTCATGTAAGAGAGGTGAGGGAGGAGCGATTGGGGTGAGGGAGAGGTGAGGGAGGAGAGAAAGAAGGGGGAAAGAGAAGGGGAAAGGGAGGGTGCGAAACGACGCGATGGTGGTGGCTAGAAAGTGGAGGGTAAGAGAGCGGCAGCGTCTAGGGTTGGGAGTTGGGGAAGAAGACAAAGTAAAAAAATAAAAAAATTAGGGATTTAAATGGGTGACACAGTCTTTTAAGGTCTATGTTGGGCCATACGGCTGTGTCACATGCCCGTGCAGTTGCTTTCTAGCCCGTATGCATTTTTAAAAAAAATATAGGCCTAGCCTTCACACAGCCTAAGACACGCCTGAGTGTCCAGACTGTGTGGCATACACAGTCATGTCGTATAGCCATGTATAACTTTCTTCACTTCTACGCCCGTGTGACTCCTACACGCCCGTTTGGTTCGACCGTGTCTCACACATGGCCGTGTGTCTTACCCATGTAACTCTCTAACTTGTTTAAAAAATGAAAAAATTAGCTCCAAATTTCACATGGCCTAGGACACACCCATATGTCCAGGTTATCAGTGCTACATGGTCGTGTCATACGGCCGTGTGGACTATCATAGGCCGTGTCTCTGTTGATTTTTGGAAAAATTAAGTCTCAAGATTCACACAGCCAAGGACACGCCTGCGTATCCAGGCCGTGTGGGTTAGACGGCCGTGTCGCCAGGCCGTGTAACTCACTGTTGATTTTCTTAAAATTTTAAAACTAAGTCTTTGGATCCACACAGCCAAGGACACGCCCGTGTGTCCAGGCCATGTGGGTCAAAAACACTTATTTAACATGAAAAAATAAAAATAAAATAAAAAATTAGTAGTGTTAATACTCGGGTTGCCTCTCGGGAAGTGCTTATTTAAAGTTTAAGCTTGACTTACCTTGTGCACACAATTACGAAGGTTTGAGGAGCCGAAGCTCCTTTCTATCATTTCTAAATTCGTTACCGCTATAAAATTTGAGTCGATGACTATTTACCTTGAATGTGCCATTTGCTAGATGGGTTACCTTTATCGTACCGTATAGGAAAATAGTTTGTATTACAAATGGGCCCGACCATCTTGATTTTAGCTTTTCAGAAAACAACTTGAGCTTCGAATTGTATAAAAGAATAAGATCTCCAACTATTAATTGTTTAGGCAGCTTCAAACTAGAATTGTAGCGTCGTTTTGTCGCTTCTTTATATAGTCGCGAGTTCTCTCACAACAAATCTAACTCATTCAGCTGCATTAATCTTTTCTCACCTAATTCAAGTATTTTATGTGCTATCCTAGCCCACTATAATGTTCTCCTGCTGGTCTTGAGTGGTAATGTTCTAAGATTTTACCCGCTTCTAATTTTGTAACACACCTCCGAATTACTTGATCTACACATACAAAAAAGAGAAAAGGATCCTCCCAAAAATAATTTTTTACATTGACAAATAATCGTTTCTTTTGATGATGTGTCAACCCTTTTGGTAGGATGTTAGTAGCTAAGTAATTTGCGATATCCGCAAACCAAAGGACTTCAAAATTAGTTATAACCAAGAGTTGTTCCTCAGGAAACGAGTCATTTATCTCATTCTCAATAAGCTCATTGATATGCGAATTTTCTAGTCTGGAAATGTGATCGGTTGTAAGATTTTCAGCTCCCTTCTTATCCTGGATTTCCAAATCGAACTTCTGTAATAATAAAATCCATCTTATAAGTTGAGGTTTTGCATCCAATTTAGTTAGGAGATAGCAAAGAGCTTAATGGCCAGTGTAAACAACAACTTTAGATAATATCAAATTTGGTCTAAATTCATCAAATGCAGAAACCACAGCTAGCAATTCTTTTTTAGCGATAGTATAATTTTCTTGTGCATTTGTCAACGTCTTGCTGGCATAATAAATTGGCTGAAAATGCTTCTTTCTTCGCTGTCTAAGAACTGCACCCACTGCAAAATCACTCGCATCACACATTAGTTAAAAGGGTAAATTCCAATCAGTTGCAACCATAATCGAGGCATTAATTAATTTTTCTTTGAGAGTATTAAATGTTTCTAAGCATTCCTGACTAAAATCGAAAGATGCATCTTTTTCTAGCAAATTCGTTAAAAGCTTATATATTTTATAAAAATCTTTAATAGATCTTTTATAGAATCCAGCATGTCCTAAAAAGCTTCGAATAGCCTTTACTGAACTAGGGGGAGGTAATTTTTCAATTGGTTTCAATTTTTGCTTTATAAACCTTAATCCCTTTACTAGAAATTTTATGGCCCAACATAATCCCTTCTCAAACCATAAAGTGACATTTTTCCTAATTAAGTACAAGGTTCATTTCCTCACATCTCATTAAAAATCGTTTTAAATTTTTATGACAAAGATGAAAAAAATTATCGAATATCAAGAAGTCATTCATAGATACCTCTATAATATCTTCTACAAGTTCATCAAAAAATGGCCAACATGCAACACTGAAAAGTAGCAGGAGCATTACATAATCCAAAAGGCATTCTTTGATAAGAAAACGTACCATATGGACATGTAAATTTCATTTTTTCTTTGTCCTCGGGAGTTATCGGGATTTGATAGTAGCCAGAGAGTCCATTTAGGAAGCAATAATACATGTGCCTAGATAATCTTTCCAACATTTTATCTATGAATGGCAAAGGAAAATGATCTTTCCTCGTGGCATCGTTCAACTTCTTATAGTCGACGCAAACTCTTCATCTAGTGACTGTTCTCGTTGGAATCTACTCGTTCTTCTTGTTAGCTACAATAGTCATGCCTCCCTTTTTAGGAAAAACCTGCATAGGACTCACCCAAGTATTATAAAAAATAGGATAAATTACTTCAGCATCTAGAAGTTTAATTACCTCAGCCTTAACAACTTCTTTCATGTTAGGATTTAGCCGTCTTTAAGCTTGCACACATGGTTCATATTCATCCTCCATTAAAATTTTATGGGTACAAAAAGAAGGACTGATTCCTCTAATGTCAGAAATCTTCCAGGCTATGGCTCTTTTATGTTCCTTCAACACTTTCAATAACTCATCTTTCTCGTTTGGCTTTAAATCTAAAGCAACAATCACTGGTAATGTAGAATTGTCTCCAAGAAATGCATACTCTAAGTGATTTGGTAATTGCTTCAGTTCCAACTTGGGAGGTTCTTTAATAGAGGGTTTTAATTTCAACTCCTTGCTTACTTTAATGTCATCATACTTTGTCTGTCTCAGTGAAGACTCATTAAAGTCTAAATCGATTTTTGTCTTACCTATTAAAACATCATCTCCATTTACCTCCTCTCCTTGAACTAGACACAGTTCCAACGTGTCCCCATGAATGATTTCCTATAATGAATCTTGAATAACATGATCAATAGAGTCAATAAAATAACAAGAATCATCCTGTTCTTTAGAAAATCACATAGCATCATAGATTTTAAAGATAATCTCTTCATCACCTACCCTAAGTACAAGTTTGCCATCATCCACATTAATGATAGCCCTAGCAGTGGCTAAAAAAGGGCGACCTAAAATTAAAGGCACCTCAACATCCTCATACATGTTAAGCACAACAAAATCAACAATGAATAATAAATTATCTATTTTGACAAGGACATCTTCAATAATACCCCTAGGATATTTAACAGATCTATCAGCTAATTGAATACTCATCCTAGTGGGTTTCGGTTCCCCAAGACCAAGTTGCTTAAACATTTCATAAGGCATCAAATTAATGCTAGCACTCAAATTAACTAATGCTTTCTTAATGTTCAAACTACCAATAAAACAAGGAATAGTAAAACTTCATGGGTCTTTCAACTTAGTTGGCAGTTTATTTTGGAGAATAGCTGAACATTCTTCGTTGAGTTCCACAGTGGATAGCTCTTCCAACTTCCTTTTATTTGTTAATAGCTCATTCAAAAATTTTGCATATGTAGGCATCTACGAAATAGCTTCAACAAAAGGTAAGTTAATATGTAGTTGTTTAAAAAGTTCAAGAAATTTACCAAATTGTGCATCCATCCGGTCATTCTTCAACTTTACCGGATATGGGATCGGTGATTTATATTCTTTAAGCACCAATATTTAAATCATTTTAGGATTCACCCCCTAGCCATTTTCCTTATCAAATTCCTGTTGCAGCTTCTTTTTAGGTTCAGCCAACATTTTCCCATTTTTTAGTGTAACTGCTTTTACATGCTCTTTTAGATTGGGTTCGGGGTTACTAGGTAAACGACCTTACTATCTTTCTAAAACTAATTTAGCAAGCTGTCCAATTTGATTTTCGAGTCCCTGAATTGATGCTTGCTGATTTTTCAAAGTTGTCTCGATGTTTTGAAAATGAGCCTCTGACACCGAAATAAATTTTACCAACATCTCTTCAAGGTTTGGTTTCTTCTCTTGCTAAAAGGGTTGTTGAAAGCCTAGAGGGAGTTGTGCTATTTGATTTCCTTAACCACCCCAAGAGAAATTAGGATGGTTCCTCCAACCTGCATTATAGGTGTTACTGTAAAGATTATTTTGAGGCCTAGAATTATTACCCATATAATTGATTTTTTCGTTCTCTGTGCTAGGACCGTAGGGTAAATATCCTGGATTGTTCATTCCTCCTCCATTCATATTGCATTGCATCACCAGATGTACCTGCATAGAAACACATAAGCCATCAATTTTTTATTTAAAAGTTCTACCTGATTTGATAACATGATGATCGCATCTAAGTTGAAAACACCGGCTGCTTTCGTCAATTTTGTCCTTATGACTTGCCACTGATAATTATTCAGTGCCATCTCCTCTATAAACTCATTAGCCACTTCAGGTGTTTTATTGTTCAAAGTGCCACCGGCTGCTGCGTCAATCAACTATCTAGTTGAGGGATTCAAACCGTTATAAAATTTTTGAACCTATAGCCATAAAGGTAACCTATGGTAAGGACACATTCTCAATAAGTCCTTATACCTCTCCCATGCATCATATAGGGTCTCTAAGTCGATCTGAACGAAGGAAGAGATATCATTTCTCAACTTGGCTGTCTTAGCCGGTGGAAAATATTTCAGTAGAAAATTTTCAGTCATTTGCTCCCATGTAGTGATAGAACCTTGTGGTAAAGAATTCAACCACTTGTTAGCTTTATTCCTCAACGAGAAGGGAAACAACGTGGGAGAATAGTGTTGTCAAAAACGCCATTTATCTTGAAAGTATCACAGACTTTTAGAAAATTAGCCAAATGAGTATTTGGATCTTCGTCTTGCAAACCATCGAACTGAACAAATTCTTGTACCATCTAAATAGTGTTCGGCTTTAGTTTGAAATTATTCGCAGCAATGGTGGGTCTCACAATACTCGATTCAGCCCCAGTTAGAGTGGGCTTGGCATAATCATACATAGTAAGAGAATCAGAATTTGAATTTGCAGGATTTGCAACAACTGCAAGAGGTAGCTGATTATTCTAATTATCACCCATCTCCTCAGTAATAATAATAACATCCTCTTGCTCGTCTATTATACTTTGTCGACTCTGCCTTGCTTCTCTACGATTTCTGCAAGCTGTACTTTCAAATAATAATGTCCCGATGGGTTTCTTCTAGTTATAAACTAAAGGAACCTGCTAGAAGCAAATAAAGAAAGATTAGAAAACGAAAATTAAACTAAAAATAAATAAAATGCAATAAAAATAAATGGCTAAATTAATAAAAATCAAGTGTTCCTAATATTTTAGTCCCCGACAACGGCGCCAAAAACTTGATGGCCACTAAACTAACTATAATTACGACAAAGGCAAGCGCACATATCGAACAATAGTATAGCTATGGTGAGTAGGGAATATCGTATCCACGAGGACTAAGAGTAATAGTAATTACCGTTTTTCTATTATTCAGTCGATAAATTGAAATGTTTGTTTTAATTCTAAATTTACTAATCTAATCTAACTACGACTACAATAGAGAATAAAATAGGAAAATATTCGAAGATAATCTAATGGGATAGACAATACCTAGGAAAGAATCCACATAGACTTCACTTATTATTATGAATCTTTATTAAACGATTTATTCACTTGTGCCTTGATCCGTAGAAATTCCTAAATTATGTTAATATCTCTTTCGAGAGTAAAAACAACTGACTCTAGGTTGATTAATTGAAATATCTTTCTAATTAAAATCTCTATTATCGCATTCAATCGATCTATGGATTCCCCTATTAGATTTGACTCTAATCCTGTAGATTTATGTCGTCCTATTTTTAGGATTGCATGCAACTCCACTCAATTATGCTAGATATAATCTTAAATAGAAACTTTTGCTCCACTGAAATAAGCACATTAAACATGAATTAATATCCTAAAAATATTAAAACACAAAATAAGCATACATAATTGAAAACAAGAATCAAGTATTTATCATGTAAATCAAAAATCAAATAATAAGATTCATTATAGGTTTCATCTTCCCTACGTATCTAGGGAATTTAGTTCATAATCCTGAATAGAAACATCTCAAAATTAGGATAACAACAAGACATAAAGAAACTTAATAAAACTTCAAAGGTAATTAAATGGAGATCTTGAATCTTGAAGGAGATCCACTTCTGGGTTGATTCTGATGGCATTCTTCGAGTGATTTCTTCAATCTTCTCTGCTTGCCTATTAGATCTTTTTTTAATTATTATTTATAGACTTTAGAATACTCTGAAAGCCTAAAAATTGAGTTTTTTCACATGCTCAGGAAAAAAGGGTGCGATATCAACACGGGTTAGCACATGGGTGTGTGGCCAGCCCATGTAGCTCACACAGGCGTGTGGCCAGCCCATGTGGGGATGCCAGGCCGTGTGGATCCTGAAAACAACTCTATTCGTTAGATTTTGGCTCTTTTTTGCTCCTTTCGCTCCTAAATGCTCTCATAAGTATAGAAACATAAATTTAAAGGACTAGGAGTATCAAATTCACTAATTTACATCATTAGTCATCCAAAAACGCATTAAAAATGAATTAAAATATGTTACTTTTATGACTTATCACTTTTATATATTTTGCTTCCTAAAGTTGGATTAACTTTTAAATAACTTTTATAATGCCATTCTTAAATAAAAATATTAAATTTGAAATAACACAAAAGAATTCAAATAATTAAAACTATCATATCACCAAAAATAATAATCATAAATCAAAGAGTAATTATTTTGTTCATTGTCTCCACAAGTAGGTTTAAGATGATGTCAACTGTCTTTTTTAATTATTTTATTATGAAAATTATTTGGTACGTTATCATTAAAGTTTTTAGACTTCACAAGTAAGGTGAGAGGTTAACAAGTGTCTTACACGCCCAGAATCTTACACGGCTTGGCCCAGAATCTTACACGCCCATGTGGGCCCATACGCCCGTGTGGCCTACACGGCCCAATTGGTCGAGCCTGTGTCTTGTACACGGCCTCGCCAGTCATCACCCAGTCGTGTCATTCACCCGTGTCTTGTGCGCTGATTTGTTGATCACACAGTCGTGTCCAGCCACACGGCCTACCACATGGGCAACTACATGCCTGTATGGCGTCGATAGTCCACTTTTTCAGCTTTTCACCGAGATGCGTTTTCAGTGTTTCGGGTACACACCTGATATCAAATCGATGCTAACGTAATCTCGAGCACTCTAAAACCTTTCATAGAACAACAATGGTTCCTCAAAAATCCAAATCTCCAACAATCAATTCTGAGCCCCCGCAACCTCTCCAAACGATCGCAGTCAAAGGAGAAACGACAGAAACCGAGTGGGAAAGAAATTAGAAAGAAGAGAGGCAAAGAGAAACATAATTTCAGTAGCAAAAGAAAGATGAAAACGACAGTAAGGAGGAACAAAAGGAGAAATTCGGCAGAGACCTTTTTGGGGAAAAAGAAACAGAATTTCGGTTATAGGGAAAAATAAAATCAAATCCTGATAACTACCCAATCCCCCAAGTTACTCCCCCACTTGTCCACTCAACTCCACCACTTAGAAACCTGATTAATTCAAACTTTCACATGGCACAAGCAACAAAAATAAATCTCTTGCTCGCTCAAAGGTTCGAACTCCAAACCTTCACTCCTTTAACACTCCACTTAACCACTAGACCAACAGGACCATTTTGATATAAACCATCTAACATTTAAACTTAAGCCTACTGAACAAGAATAAGGCTTTATTTATAAAAATACCAAAATCTACCCAAGTCATGGCTTGAACCCAAGACTTCTCAAACACTCTCAATACATATAACCACTGAAGCAGACAGACAGTTGTGTTACGAAATTACAATACCAGAATTAAGAAAATTGGGGCGTTACATTCTCGTTGGGATGTCGTGGTCTTCTCATCATGACATCAACTCTTCCTCATCGAGACATCAACTCATAAATTCGAGGCACACTCCACAAGTTAGTACCTTGTTTTTCAAGCTTAGCAAGATTCGATTAATTCCTAGCATTCAACCAAAATGATCTTATTTGCTATTTTCGAACCCTTGGTTGCTTAGAAAGTGGGTTTAAGATCTTGAGTTGAATGTAGAATAAAAAAACTTTAACTTTCTAGTGGGAAAAATTAATTCTCTTTATGGGTAAAGAAACCAAAGTCAAAACTTATGTTCTTGCAAAAAAATATAATTTATTTTTGGGAATAAATCTCACTAATTTTCGACAGAGTAATTACGCCCCGTGATGTTGTATATTGGACTTAACCCATAGTCCTTATATATAGGCAAATATCACAAGAGTGTTACTAGAACAATAAGAATAAAAAATAACATTTTAATAGAAACCATAGAATCCCTTAGGATTCTACCAAGTGGGTGGCACATATTGGGTTACAAGGCTTAGAATGTCGCCTGCCCCTTATGTTGTGGGCATATTTGACCTATCTCATGTGTTGAGTATAATTATATGTATTATCTAATCTTTATTTAATTTAAAACAAGATCACAAATTCTCCAACCCAATAATCAATTTTCTATTCCTAAAATATGATTTATTTTATTAATTTAAATAAATTTAAATAAATCTTTAAATTAAAATATCTCTTCAACCCAATTCTAATTCAATTAAAATTATGATGACTTTATCGTACTAGAATTTATGAGTAAATAAATTTAATTGTCTCTTTCAATAAAATTGCAATGACTAATTAACCTAATTCTCATTTTGGACTCAATTATTTAATTACAATCAATTAAATATTAATTCAAAAATAATAATTCAAAGAAATTAAATTAATTTCCAAGTCATCTTTTGTTTCTCGTGAGAAAATGCATTTACTATAGATAGAAATACATGCAATCTATTTCTCTTTTCATTGTTTCCATTCACTCAACATATCAGTTCTAATTGCAATTCAAACAAGGTTGTGTTAACTAGTGGAGGGGCCAATTAGACATATGTAATTAGGGATAAAATAATTTCTAATTAAGTTCTGACTCTTCATCTATTAATTACAATATTATTTAGAGATGAAGTCAATCTATTAAAAGTACCAGAACTAAACTTGTAACACCCTAAACCTAGCCTGGACGTTATGGCCGGATCAGGCAATGTCACATGGTAGTGTGCTTGAAAACCGTAACTTTGCTTAAAATAGTTTCCATCTAGAAACTTTTTATTATTACTTATTAATTCTAAAATCATGTTATTTAATCAGTTGAAAGTTTTCAAAGTGTTAATTTAATGCGGAAGCTTTTAAAACAATTGCGTATTCATGAGTATTTTGTTAAAACGTATGTTTCTTTTGAAAACCCGAGATATCCTATAAAAATCCATAGAGGCCATATTTACAATAAAATACCCAAATAAAATTTATAAATCATAAATAAGTACGAAACTGTGTCAAAGAGGTCTGTGGCCACCGCTGAGTTCTCTGCCGCACCGATCCACCTAAGTCTAGGGGTTACCTATACAGATTAGACAGAAGGGGTGAGTTTACGTAAACTCAGTGTGTAATCCCCATAAGATAAACATACAATATGCTTTTAATCACAGTCTGAGTTTAAGCCCTTTTTCAATAATAGTACCAGTTTGGCCTTAGCCCATTTTAGTACAAAAGCAGTCAGGTAAAAAAGCATTAGCCCATCACAATAACGAAATAGGAACAGATATACAGTCACAGATTTCTACCAAGCCAGCCTCTACACACCATCTTTGTCCAACCCTACACTCCATGTGGGGATATAATTAACCCACCTATCCCTACACTCCAAATAATACCGTAAGCAACACTAAACAGTAGTTTACAGCTGAGCTGCAAATAAATTAGGCTTGAAGCCTTTTTGTACACTTCCTCCGATTAACATCAATCCCCAACCCAATGGAACGCAATATACAGTTATGTCATGCTATCTCATGGTAACAGTACATACAATATCAGATCAGTAGAATCTCATCATGCTCAACAACATGTATATATATATATATATCAGTCATACAATTATTTCAGTTAATTAGGGGTCTAGGTAAGCTTACCGACCCTACAGTAGGTTCACAGTCGACTCAAGTGACCCCTGTATCCTTAGCAACAAAGTAATGAGAATGGGCTCACACGCCCATGCTATCTATCTGTGTAGGCCCACACGTATATGTGGCCCACACGGCCCAAAATGGCCTTGGCCGTGTGGATCACACGGCCTGGCCTAAAAATCCCACGCGCCCGTACGGTTCACTCATGTGGACCATATGGCCCAATTTGGTTTGGCTCGTATGTCGCACACAGCCCACCTCATTGATCACATGCCCATCTTCCGTCACACAGCCTATCACACGGGCGACTATGCACCCGTGTGGCTTCGACAACCCTATTTTTCTGCTTTTCGTTGATTTCTATTTTTAGTGTTATGGTTATAAACACCTGGTTTCGTTTCACAACCAACGCAATTGTGAGAACACCAGCACCTAATTTTTTGATTAATACACTAAATTAGACCTAAAAACCAGTAATCATACTACTTTCTCTAATTCCAAAGTTCTTACCTTAGACGATTCTATGCACCCCAACACTTATCACGTCGAAAGACTGGGTGCTTAAAGAGATTCACCTCTACCAATAAAAGAACTAACAGTCGATCCCATAATTGAGTGACTACTAACGAATTGAATTAGCCGGAGTAGATAACATAAATAACAAAATCAAACTACATAGTACTTATGAAATCCACGATAGCATATTAATTAAAAAGAACGATCCATAAAGAACTCACATTAAGATTTAACCTAAAAGTGACTAAACCCTCACCTTTAATCAATGAACAGAATTTTCCAAACGATAAAGAACCATGATTGGTGACCACAGATGCTTGAAAACCTCCCCCTACAATATATATGAAACACATCAAAAGGGAAATTCTCAAAAAGAAACAAATTACCTACTCAGACCTACTGAAACCTTGACAATCGGAATTAGGAGACTTGATTTTGACAGAACTTAATGCAACGAATGAAGAAGAAAAAGGAACAACGACAGAAAGGGAGAAATTCTTAACGCAACTATGGCAAACGAAAAGAGAAAAGGTAAACCAATGGCCAAAATCGACAAGAACGAAGAAGAAAAAAAACTTTGGCAGAGGTTCGGCAAAGCTTGGGTAGAAGAAACGGCAGAAGAATGGAGGGACTTTGGGAATTTGAAAATAACAAAATAAAAAAAATAAAAATTTCAGCACTATTATCTCCAAATCCCTCAAATTTCTCCTAAAATCGCCAATCCCATTATCCAAATCCCTAAATTTTCTCTCCATACTTCCCACTACACCTCTACCACTTCGGCATTTTAGTTCAGTTCAAACACTTTACAGCACCACTAGTAAAAAATAGGCTCAAGCAATAGCTCGAAACTAAGACCTCTAGTGTAATAACACTCCACTTATCCACCAGATTAGCAGACCCATTCTGACATGTTTTTACAAACAATTAATTAAAAGCCTATTGTCCAAAGATAGGGATTTATTTTTATAAAAACATAAATTATGCCCAGGTCAAAGCTTGAATCCAGGACTTCTCAGACACTCTTAGAACACATAACCACTGAAGCAGACAAATAATTGTGTCATTTAATAATAGAAACATATACAGATAATTTTGGGTTGTTACAATTCTACCCCCTAAAAGAAAATTTCGGCCTCGAAATTTTACTTGATCAGAACATATGAGGATACTATTGACGCATTGCATCCTCATGCTCCCACATAGCCTCCTCCGTGCTATGATTACGCCACAGAACTTTAACTAGTGGGATTGATTTCCTTAAAACATTTATGTCTCAATCCAATATATGAATCAGTTCTTCCTCGAAAGTCAGATTAGGCCTAACTTCAATCTCCTCCACTAGAACAATATGCGTGAGATCAGAGCGGTAGCACCTCAATATTGAGACATGAAAAACATCATGAATCTGGCCCAACTCTGGAGGTAGCTCCAACTAGTAGGCAACTAGTCCCACTCGTTTCAGTATGTGCTAAGGTCCAACAAATCTAGGGCTCAACTTGCCCTTACGACCAAACCTCAGTACCTTGTTCTATGGGGAGACCTTAAGAAAAATAAAGTCTCCCACAGAATACTCGATCTCGCGTCACTTCAAGTTTGCATAAGACTTTTGTCTATCGGATGTCGTATTCAGTTGGTTTTGAATTAGTCTAACTTTATCCTCAAAATTAGAACCTAGTTCAGGGCCCAAAACACGCCGCTCACCAACTCAGTCCAACATAAGAGAGTGTGACACTTATGACCATATAGGGCCTCGTAAGGGTGCCATCTGAATGCTAGACTGAAAATTGTTGTTATACGCTAACTCTACTAGCAGTAGGTAGTCCTCCCAACTGCCTCGGAAGTTAATGACACAGCTCCTCAACATATCTTTCAGTATCTGAATCACTCTCTCTAACTGACCATCAATCTAAGGATGAAATGTTGTATTGAAGTTCAACCTTGTACCAAAAGCTTCATGTAACTTCCTTTAAAATCGAGACGTAAAGCAAGGATCCTTGTCATATATTATCAAAACTGGTACCTATACAATCTCACTATCTCAGACACATACAGTTTAGTCAGCTTCTAAAGAGAGTAGTTAGTACGAACTGGTATGAAGTGGGCAGACTTGGTCAGTCGATCCACGATGACCCATACATAATCCTTCTTAATGGTGTTAAGAGTAACCCACTAACAAAGTCCATAGTCACACGCTCCCACTTCCACAGAGGAATTTTAACCGGCTACAGCAAACCCGAAGGTAAGTAATGTTCAGTCTTAACCTACTGGCTTGTCAAACATTTACCCATGAAATTGGTAACCTCACGCTTAAGACCTGGCCACCAATACAACTCACGAAGTACATCTTATTTTCGCTAGGCTGCATAGCATAAGGGCTACTATGCGCCTCTCTTAGTATCGACTGCCTCAATTTAGTGTCTTCCGGTATACAGATTCTCTTATAGAAATAGAGTACCCCTTTGCTATTCAGTCCAAAATCCTCAATATGCCCACTCTCAACCTATCAGAAACGAAGACCCAAAGATTCATCCTCCAACTGCTTATCCTTAATCTGTTCAATCCACGTAGGCTTAACCTGAAGCTCAGCTAGCAGACTTCCATCATCAAATAAACTGATGTGAGTAAATATCGCCCTCAAATCAGTCACAGCCCTACTGCTTAGTGCGTCAACCACCTCATTAGTCTTGTTAAGGTGGTACTCAATCGTATAGTCGTAATCCTTAAGCAGCTCAATCCATCTACGCTGCCTAAGATTCGGTTCTTTCTAAGTGATGAGATACTTGAGGCTCTTGTGATCAGTATAGATGATACACTTCTCACCATATAGATAATGCCTTTAGATTTTCAATACAAATACCACCACAGCCAACTCCAAGTCATGCGTCGAATAATTTGCCTTATGAGTCTTAAGCTAACGAGACGTATACTCTACCAACTTACCCTTCTGCATCAATACACATCCCAAATCAACATTTGATGCATCGCTATAAACAGTAAACTTTTTCTCAGACTTTGGCTGTATCAAAATAGGGGCTTCAGTCAGTACAGTCTTGAGCTTCTCAAAGCTCTCCTAATACACATTAGTCCAGTTAAACAGCACACCCTTACGTAGTAGCTTAGTCAAAGGTGTTGCAATCTGTGAAAAACCCTCTACAAATTTTCAATAATACCCTGCCAGTCCTAGAAAACTATGAATTTTAGATACAGTCTTAGGCTGCTTCCAATCCAACACAGCCTCAATCTTTTGAGGATTGACTCTAATCCCCTCAGCAGAAACCACATGCTCCAGAAATGTTACTTCTCGTAACCAGAACTCACATTTACTGAACTTGGCGTACTGTTGTTTTTCTCACAAAATCTGTAGAACCACTCTGAAGTGTTCGTCATGTTCATCATTTGTGCTCGAGTACACCAGAATGTCATTAATAAATACTATTATGAACTGATCCAGATAGGGCTGGAACACTCGATTCATCAGATCTATGAAAGTTGTCGGTGCAGTAGTCAGTCCAAATGGCATTACTAAGAACTCGTAGTGACCATAGCGAGTCCTAAATGCTGTCTTATGCACGTTGGCCTCCTTAATCCTAAACTAGTGGTACCCTGATCTGAAGTCAATCTTAGAGAAAACCGAAGCTCCTCAGAACTTGTCAAATAGATCATCTATCCTCGGTAGGGGGTACTCATTCTTAACGGTCAATTTGTTAAATTTCCAGTAGTTGATACACATACGCATGTATCCATCCTTTTTTTTTCACGAACAGAACTGGTGCTCCCCATTGAGACACACTAGGACGAATGAACCTATGATCCAAAAGTTCTTGAATCTGAGCCTTAAGCTCTACAAGCTCTTTCGAAGCCATTCTATAGTGAGCGATGGACATTGGAGCTGTACCAAGAAGGAGCTCAATTCTAAACTCTACTTCACAATTCGGAGGTAACCCAGGTAACTCCTCAGAAAAAAGTCTGAAAAATCTTTTACTATCTTAATATCCTCAACAGAAGAGTCCACAGATTCTAAAACACTGATATAGGCTAGGAACGCCTCACATCCCTTACAAACCAACTTTTTCACCCTCAATGTAGAAATCACATTAGTCAAGTAGTTTCGACGTTCCCTAATTAAGACTACCTCACTGTCCTCTTCAGTTCTTAACATGACTCTTTTCGTGGCCTAATCCAAGCTCACTCAGTGTTTAACCAACCAGTCTATTCCAAGTATTAAATTAAACTCCCCAAATGGAAGCTCCATCAAGTCAACAAGAAAGATAGTCGCTTGAACCTCTAAAGGGATGTCTCTAAACAACTTATTTACCCTTACCGATTGCCCCAACGGACTCAATACGGTAACCTCACTCATAGTACTCTCAACCAAGATTCCCAAGTTCTTAGACACGGTACAAGCGATATAGGAGCGAGTGGATCCTATATCTATTAGTGCAGTATAAGGCATATTATAAATAAAAAAAATACCTATGATCACGTTTAGAGCATCTCCATCCTTTCAGCGACGTGCAGCATAAACTAGAGCCGGATGCCTCGCCTCAGTATAACCAATACCTCTGCCCGGTGCTCTCTGATCACAGCCAAACCCATTACCACCTTTAGCCTGACCACAGCCTCTTGGTGGCTGCTGAACTGCTCTCGATGGTGGTGTTGTACCAGTACCTGGAGCTTGCAACTGACTGGACCTCCACAGACACTCTCTAATACAGGGCCCTAATGAACTGCACCTCAAGCAAGCCCTAATTTTTTTCAACACTCGCCCTGATGGTGTCTACCACAATCAGTACATGACGGCTGTCCAGTAGCAGCAATAGGAGCCCCAACCCTAATCAGCCCCATCAACTTTGGCCTTTTTCTTAAGCCTTTGAACGAAACTCTAGGGCTCTGAATCCCTCTTGCTCTTACCTCTCTCTTGGTTCTAACGCTCAGCGCACTTCACTTCCTAGGTGATCTTCTCCTTATCAACCAGTGCAGCAAAGTCTCACTCCCTCTGTGGAGCTATCAGAACCCTTAGATTGTCATTGAAGCTATCCTCGAAGCGAACACATTGCTCATACTTAGTCGCCGTCATACCTCGTACATAGCGGCTCAGTGGTGAAAGTTCGACCTCACACTTGGCCACCGATCTATAACACTGGGTCAAATTTAAGAACTCCCTCCTACGGGCATCTACATAACTAACCCCCATATATTTTCCCTGGAAGGCAAACTTGAAGAACTCTCAGGTCAATCATTCGGGCTGAGTGCCCTCCTTAACAGGAAGCCACCACTGGTAAGCCTCATCACGCAGTAGTGACACTACACTCTTTATTTTTTGCTCAGGAGTGCAATTCAGATCCTCTATTATCCTCTCTGTGGCCTCCATCTAGTACTTAGCCACATTAGGGACGACCCCAGTGACACCCCTGAATATCACAACTCCATTAGATTGAAGTCATTCCGTAATTGACCCTCAGCCTCCAACTCCAGTATTGGGCCCAGCGACCTTCTCAAAATCTGTAACATGGCTTAGGATAGTGCGTCGTCCCAAGTCACACGATCAGGAGATCCAGACCTAGACCCAGTCTCAATAACAGGCGATACCGACGTATCGCTAGTGTCTAAATTCAACATACCGCCCAGTGAAGAAGACTTAGGTCGAGCTCCTCTATGGCCTCCATCATGGCCTCTTGTACCCCATCCGTAAGTACCTCTTATGCTCATTTTCTAATCACGCTTTATATGCATTAACAGTTTTATGCATCAGTTTGCAGTTTCAATTATTTATTAGCAAAGTTTTATGTAAACCAGTATCAATAATTCAGTGTTTGTTTTCGTAAATTGCAGTCTCACTACAGTTTTCAGTGTACACTAATTATAGTGTTTTTAGTACAGTATACTACCTATAATAGTCTTAGTATATACTATTTATAGTATTTTTAGTTTAACACAAATAAGAGTTTCAATGAATTTACAAGATATGCGCTGGGAACTTGGTGTACCACACATTTAATAGAAACTTTTCAAATCACTTGAAAATTAATTTTTGGAAATCAAGTCTTAAAACCTAAATCCATAGCCGAATTTTGTAATCTGACTCTGATACCACTAAATGTAACACCCCAAACCCAGCCTGGACATTATGGCCGGATCAGGCGATGTCACATATTAGTGTGTTTGAAAACCGTAACTTTGCTTAAAATAATTTTTGTCTAGAAACTTTTTATTCTTACTTATTAATTTTAAAATTGTGTTACTTAATCAGTTGAAAGTTTTCAAAATGTTTATTCAATCAGAAGCTTTTAAAACAGTTGCGTATTCATAAGTATTTTTGTTAAAACATTTGTTTCTTTGAAAGCCCGATATATCCTAATACTAGTAGTTATAAACTGTAACCAATAAAAAATTTCAAATTAAAATAAAAATCCATGGAGGCCATATTTACAATAAAATACCCAAATAAAATTTATAAATCATAGACAAGTACGAAACAGTGTCAAAGAGGTTGTGTGGCCACTGCTGAGTCCTCCGTCGCACCGATCCGCCTAAGTCTGAGGGTGACCTATACAGATAGACAGAAGGGGTGAGTTTACGTAAACTCAGTGTGTAATCCCCATAAAGATAAACAGACAGTATGTGTTATAGGCCAATTTTGGCCTGGTTACAAAAACCAAACCCATTTACATTAAAAACCCGAAGCCCATATACCAGACCCATTTCAAAACCAATTTAATTACCCAATCACTAAGCTAAACCCATTTACACCCTATCAGCCCAACTAATAACTAAACAAAACCCCAAAACCTGTTACAACCCATTTGACCCAAATCTAACCTACCCAATACCCAAACCTGTTACAGAAACAGACTCCAACTAAACCCTAATCGACCTAACCCGAAACACCCACTTGCATTGGCCTCTGCCCCTGACAACGGTCACATCCACCGCCCATGCCACCGCCTCTGTACCTGCAAGAAATTAAAAGGAAGAGACAGCAAAGCATGATAACAAAAACACGTTGTAAATGAGGCTATAAAAGCCAACCCGAACAGATTGTAAAGGATTCAGATTTCTTTTCAAAAAATACAGGCAATATACTAAAACTTTCACTTCAAAACTTAAAATCTCAAACAGCAAACAACAATTTGAGTAATATTACAACGAAGGGATACCCCCGAATCAAAAGATCAGAAAACAGGATCGTGTCCTAAGGTGATTTTGATTTGTTTTATAAATTTTTATTTTTCATGCAAGTATTTTTAATAATAATAATAAATAAAACTAAAAAATAAAAAAATAAAAAATTTTAAATTTTACCTTTTCCGGCCACCGTAGCCGACGCCGGCGGCGGCCCACTGGACCGGCCCTTGGCCGGAAATCGCCCTTCCCCTCCCCCTCTCTCCTTTTTTTTCTTTCCCTCAGCAGAAATGATTTTTTTGAAGGATTGGGGCCTTTTATAGCCCTCCAAAACGACGTCGTTTTGGGGGCTGCGTTTTAACCCCAAAACGACGTCGTTTTGGAGATCCGACCCGAGATCTGACCCAAACCCGCCTAGGATCCGCGTGTTTTTAATTCAATGGGTTATTTGCACATTCGGCCCTTCCGCATTTTTACCATTTTACAATCAAGTTTTATTTATTTTAATTTGGCCCCAAAATTTATCGTGTTTTCAATTTCGTCCCTACTGATGCGCTGCGTTTTTAAAAGGCTTGGGAAATTGCTCTTTCAATCCCTCCTATGTTTTAGCGCGTTCAGATCGGTCCCCTTTCCCTTTTTTATTCTTACATCCGCCCCAGAACTTCGGTTTTTCGTTTAAATTAGTCCTTTTTGCATGTATTTTGATTTTTACACCTTTATATTATTATTGTTATACTTTTCATTATTATCACCTACATAACAATATTATTAATATTATCATTATTATTACTGTTATTATTTCTTTATTTTCCTTTATGATACGTATTATTATTATTATTATTATTATTATTATTATTATTATCGTCTTTATTTTTATTTATTTTTGTTACTACTCTTTTTATTTACTGTTTATACTAATATATTATCATTATCGTCGCTAATATGCTATGCTATAGTTAATATATATATTTTATCACTTACATGTTTTATATGTATGTCTATATTTACGTGTTCATTGTTAATAGTTTGTTTTAACATACTATAGTTATTATATCTTTTACATTACTTGCACATTTTATATACATATATATTTATGTGTTTATTATCAATAACCGTTTAACATTTATGCATTATATTTTGATACTATTACGTATATATGTTTTTTCGATATTACACCTTTATATACTATGCATATATTATATTTTGTATGTTCTGCACGTATTTTTTATTATTATTTTATTTTTTATTTTAATACATACATACTTTATATTATATCAATTTTCTAAATATTACATTATGTGCACATTTTTGTACACTGCGCATGCATATCTTTAATATCGTATTATTCATGTTAGTATCTCGTGTATATATTTTGTTCTAATTATATTAGATGTTTTTTTCTTCTCTCTTCTCTTTTTACATTCTATTACGTATATTTTTTCAAATACACTCCCTTTTTTATATATATTTTTACTGCAGATATCATCACTATTATCATTTTAATATGCTAACATTATGTTTTAATACCTTTTCAATTGCATCACCATTTTTTTTTAAAAAAATTTATATTTCACATAGTCAAAAATGTTTTAAAAAGAAAACGAGGCAATATTTTTTGTGTTTAGAGATTCGGGAAATAGTGCCCGAACGTGCTAGGTTGCGATTTCTCGTTCGTCTAAATACCTAAAATACCCTCCTAAATTTTGCAACTCGCGAGATAACTTTAGTTTCGAGGAATTTAAGAACTTCATGTCCAATCGTGCTGGATGTGATGTTCGTATTCTTCCGAAGCGAAGGAATCTCGATTTTTCAACCCAAATTATCCCAATTTTATTCAAAATGTTCCAAAAACGAGGCAATATTTTTTGTGTTTAGAGATACGGGAAATAGTGCCCTAACGTGCTGGGTTGCGATTTCTCGCTCATCTAAATACCTAAAATACCCTTTTAAGCAATATTTTGTAACTCACGAGACGACTTTAGTTTCGAAGGATTCAAAGAACCTCGTGTCCAATCGTGCTGGATGTGATGTTCGTATTCTACCGAAGCAAAGGAATCTCGATTTTTTAACTCAAACCATTCCAGCTTCAAAAAAGGAATCTTAATTTAAATCTTTCCAAATTTCGACTTAAGACAGAAAATTGCTCAATTTGGTACCAATTTTGGGCGTCGCGGGGGTGCTAATCCTTCCCCGCACGTAACCGACTCCCGAATCCATTTTCTCTAATTCTTCGTAGACCAAAGCGTTTTATAAGGTGACCCAATCACACCTAAAAAGATTGGTAGCGACTCCCCATTTTCATTTTTTAAGTCGACATTCGTTTTTTTCAAAAAAATGGTTTCGACAGCTTGGCGACTCCACTGGGGACACTAAGTGAGTCAAGCCGAAAATTGATCATTTTCTGTCTTAATGTTAGAAATTTGGAAAATTTTTAATATGATCTTTTACATGCGTTTATTGAATATGTTTGTTATCTTTCCTAGCACACATTGCATTTGCATGACCGTTGTGGTCACACCCTTAAGTGGGAGTGAGAAGCTACGCTTTCGTGAGGTTTTCACCTCCGCATGGGCTAGTGGATTGCTTCCGGGATGCATCCGTACCTATGTGCTTCGTGAGATTTTCATCTCCGCATGGCAGTAGGGAAATGTGTCCCCCTGAACTGAACTTGGTCCATATGAGTCTATAATGGGTGAGGATCGAGGAATCTGCTGGTTCAGGTACCCTTTTCTCTAGAACCGAAACGCATATAGTTAGCCTTAGGTGCTTGGCCTAGGTAGTACCGAGGTGACCTTTAGTGACTACCCATGTAGGTGCTTGTTTATTTTCTTTGGATTATATCTATTATATGTGACACTAACCCATTTTATTTTGTCATCATCGCATGTCATTTAGCATTTAAAGGTATCGATTCACGGTTCGATTTCTAAGTTAGAAAGTTTTGTAATGAGGAATGAATATCTTGATAAAGTGGAAGACAATGCTAACATCCGTGCATGGTCAGAGAAAGCTCAGTTAGAAAAAGGAGATAGTGTCGCTGAGGGGTATACGTCGGAACTGTGGGACTTTACTCGTATCAGTTTGGCACAGAATGAGTTGCAGGAATTGAGAGACATTTGCTAGATATCAAGGTGGACAAGCATCTGTTTCGGGCTATGGTGTAGTTCTGGAACCCCGCTTATAACTGTTTTACATTCAGCGAGGTAGACTTAGTACCCACCTTGGAAGAGTATACTATCCTACTCCGTTGTCTAAGAATTCAAGATAACAAAGGTTATGTTAGGGCTGTCAATCTCCTAACTTTCGTGAAAAAATTAATGATTTTCACAGGAATGAGTGAGCAGTGGGCCGCAGCTCGAATCCAGCAAAAAGGTGATAGCAAATGCATTCCGTGGGCAAGTCTAAGGGACCTGATATTGACACACCCAGATGCAAAAAGGAAGGTGGATGTCTTGGCCTTAAGTATTTATGGGTTAGTGGTTTTCCCGAAGGCTATGGGCCACATAAACGAGGCAGTCACGGATTTATTCAATCGACTCGACAAACAGGTCACACCCGTGCCTGCAATCCTAGTTGAAACATTTCGATCCTTGAGTACATGTCGGAGAGCTGGTGAAGGTAGATTCATCGGTTGCGAACAGTTGTTCTTAATTTGGTTCCACAGTCACTTTTGGAGGGTCGATAGGGGTCCTTGCCGAGTATTCTTTTAGGACTATTCTCCCTTAAAAGAAGCAGCAACTACGCCAAGAAGGGACAACATTACAGAGGAAAGATGGATAGAGATACTTCAGAATCTCCGGGAAGAAGATGTTGTATGGAAAGCTCCTTGGATGGCTCCTAAAGAAATCCTTTATCGTTGCGGGACTTTTGATTGGGTACCTCTTCCTGGAATTTGGGGAGTTATCGGTTATGTGCCATTACTCGTTCTGAGGCAGTACAAAACGGAACAGTTTATACCGGTAACACGAGGTTTGGCCCAAAGTGTTTTCTCATACAAAGGCGATCATTATAAAAAGAGGATACGAGAGATTTTCGATGCCTGGAAAAAGATTTGCTGTGTGAAGGTTTTGACTGATGGCCCGACAACGACCCCTGAGTATAAAGAATGGTTTAGCAAGAGGACCAATGACAACATCCCCAGGCCGAGTTTGGAGACTGCTTAATCAATGGAGGAAAGCTTACGGGTGGTTCCGTCAGAAGTAGAACTCGTAAAGTTAGAGTTTGAGAGGAAGAGTCTAGAGCTCGCGAAAAGGATAGAGAAGTTAGAAGAAGAGAAGATGTACCTGAGCTTAGACGTTGATGTTCAGAAAACTGAGGTCGAAAAGGTAAAGAAAGAAAAAAGGAAAATAGAGGAGGATCAAGACGACTTGAAGGAACGATATAAGAAAATGCAACTGTCAAGGAAAAGAGCTGGATTAGGAAAGACTTCCGAACAGTGGCAACTAGAGGTTAGGAAAGAAAGAGCCAAAGCCGACCATTGGGAGAAGAAGTTTCAAGAAATGCAGGCACAGAATCAAGCCCTGGAAAGGAACTTGGTAGAGAATCAAAAAGAGAATCAAGGATTAAAGGCTAAGGTGACTGAACTCAGACGGTTCCTTCATCTTCACCGAAGTCGTAACTCTGCGGTCGAGTTAAAGGTAAGTCAAGACAAGATTGAGGAAATGAAACATCAGATTGAGGGGCTAGAAGCAGTATTACAAGACTGTGGACTCCAGATTGAGCAGCTCGAGGCGCGAGAGGAACACTGGAAGGGAGAGCTTCACCATTCCCAAAATCAAGTCAGAGATAGGGATTACCTTATGGGGGAGGCCATTGTCCAGATTCGAGAAGTCGCCGATCATTTGCAGGACTTAGCAGTACAGGCCGATGTGTTAAGTATTAAGTACGAGCTAGAATCAGACCGAGGTCGAAAATTGGCCGTGTTGCTTAGGAAAATTAAGACTCTAGGCCTAAAGGCAAAGGCATATCTGTAATCAGCTTGTTGTAAAAACTGTTGTTCCTGTTATTTAGGAAGGGTAAAACTCTAGACCTAACGATGAAAGTGTCTGTAATCCATTTTGTGTAGGGATTTCTGTTCCTTAAACAATGTTTTCTAAATTGAAACTGAATCAGAATCGATATCTTTTGCATTCATGCATTCGCATTGCATCGCATCACATACATTTAAACCCGAAGGAAAACCCTAATTAGTGGAAGTTATTACAGAAGAAAAGAATCTGGAAACTCCACATCCCTACGGTACACGCGCTAAAACCAAGAATATGGATCAGAGATTCGAACAACTCCAAAAGGAGATGCAAGAGTAATTGTAAGAACAATTGGTAAAAATACAACAGGATATGCGTGAGCAAATGATGGAAGCCCAGAGAAGTATGGTGGCTGAAATGGCCCAACTGCTGAAAGGGGCAATGGATAAAGGAAAGGCCCCTATGGCTACCACCGGAGAAGACAATAATGATTATCCTCCGGGTTTCACCCTACCCCGTATACAAGCACAAACTGAGCCACCCCTGCGAAGGCCGTCTGTTACCGTTAGGCCTTAACAGGGGCAAATTGATATTGGAATGCCTGTGAACTTACAAGACGGTTCGGGGTCCAACCCGTTAGATAATCCTATCAATTCACTCTCCCCTGATTTGGACTTGGCCGAAAAGGAGAAGGAAAGAACCGAGTCCTTAAGACAATTAGAAGAGCGTTGCAGGTGGTTGGAGGAAAAGTTCAAAGCTTTAGAAGGTGCTGATGGTCGACGGGGAATAGACGCCAAAGAATTTAGCTTGGTCCCAGACTTAGTCCTCCCCCATAAATTTAAAATGCCAGAATTTGAAAAATACAATGGGACTAGCTGTCCTGAAGCCCACCTCACTATGTTCTGTAGGCGAATGACAGGGTATGTAAACAATGATCAACTTTTGATTCATTGTTTCTAGGATAGTTTGATTGGAGCCGCGGCTAAGTGGTACAATCAATTAAGCAGCAATAGGATCGATTCCTGGAGAGACTTAGCACATGCTTTCATGCAGTAGTATAGCCATGTGGCTGACTTGACGCCCGATCGAATCACTCTGCAGAACATGGAAAAGAAGCATAATGAAAGCTTCAGACAATACGCACAGAGATGGAGAGAGGTCGCCATGCAAGTTCAACCACCACTATTAGAGAAGGAAACTACCATGCTATTCATTAATACCTTTAAAGCCCCATTCCTTACTCACATGATTAGAAGCACTACTAAAAGCTTTACTGACATAGTTATGGTGGGGGAAATAATTGAAAACGCCATAAGAGGTGGTAAGATAGAAGAAGAAACCGCTAAAAGGCCAGCCCCAAGAAGAAAAGATAATGAAGTAAACAACGCAAGTTGTTACAACTCGAGGGCAATTATGGTTAGCCAGTCGAGAGCGGCTACAGGTGGGCAACAAGGTTCCCAAAGACAGGAATCTAGTTCAAGACAGAACCTTGAAAAAATCCAGTTCACACCCATCCCGGTGACGTATAGAGAGCTCTATCAGAGTTTATTTAATGCACACATGATAGCTCCCTATCACCTGAAACCCTTGCAACCCCCATATCCCAAGTGGTATGATGCTAACGCCAAGTGTGAATACCATGCCGGAATACAGGGGCATTCAATTGAAAATTACGTCAGCTTCAAAAAGGCCGTGGAAAGGCTTATTAAAATGGGGATCGTAAAATTTGACGATACCCCTAGTACGAAAAACCCGCTACCAAACCATGGCGATCAAGGGGTGAGTGCAATCGGGGAAACTGATATGAGAAGGGTCAAAGAAGATATTGCTGAAGTAAGGACACCGTTAAAGGTAATTTGGAAAGAAATGATGAAGAGGGGAATGTTGATTTCCAAAGAAAGAGATGAAAAAGTAAGGGACTACTGTGAGTTCCATCAAGAAGAGGGGCACGAGATTCAGGAATGTGTTAAGTTTAAGGCTTTGGTGCAGAGCCTCATGGATAATAAAGAGCTGGAATTTTACGAAGGTGGCTCAGATGAGGGACATGTATGCGTGTTGGAAGGAACTTCGACGAGTCAAGGAACCAACCGGCTAAGGATCATTATTTCTCTACCAAAGAATAATGAGGTTGAGACGCCAATAACACCGAGAGTCATTATTCGTAAGCCTGTTTCTTTTCCTTACACGGATAGCAAAAGAGTACCCTGGAAGTATGACTACAATGTAACGATGCTGAAAAAAGAGGAAATAGCTAATGGTTCCAAGGACATCCAAGCTGAAGAGTCCTACACGCGTAGTGGGAAGCGTTATGACGCGGGAGGCATCAGGATTGCGCCCATAAAAGTAAAAGCCTTAGACTCCGAGAAAGAGAAAGAGGCCAAAGCACTTATTAATGAACCAGTGAAGGAGGAAGAGGCTAAAGAGTTTTTGAAATTTCTGAAACACAGTGAGTATAGCGTGGTTGAACAGTTACGCAAGCAACCAGCCCGCATATCAGTGTTAGCACTACTCCTTAGTTCAGAGGTACATCGTGAGGCATTGATGAAAGTGCTTAATGAGACCTATGTTACTAAGGACATATCCGTCAATAAGTTGGATCGTCTTGTTAGTAACATAAGTGCTGACAATTTCATTTATTTCAATGATGATGAAATCCCACCTGGTGGCATGGGATCGACAAAGGCTCTACACATCACCACTCGTTGCAATGGATATACACTGCCAAGCGTGCTTATCGACAACGGGTCAGCCTTGAACGTCCTACCATTGTCCATATTAAACAGGTTGCCAATAGATAGTTCTCACATAAAAGAATGCCATAACATAGTGAGAGCATTTGATGGTACGGAGAGAAAGGTAATGGGAAGAATTGACGTTCCTTTGATGATTGGACCAAACACATATGAGGTGGACTTTTTAGTGATGGATATCAAGGCCTTTTATAATTGCTTGTTGGGGAGGCCCTGGATACATTCAGTAGGAGCGGTGCCCTCATTTTTACACCAAAAATTAAAATTGGTGACAGACAGATGACTGGTGACCATAAATACGGAAGAAGACATCGTAGCAACAGTTACTAGCAACGCACCCTATGTGGAGGTAGATGAAGAATCTATTGAATGCTCTTTTCGCTCCTTGGAATTTGTCAATGCAACTTTTATTTCGGAAGGAAATAAGGTGCCATTACCCAAGATGTCCAAAACTACCAGAATGGGCCTGCGAATGACAGTGGGAAAAGGAGCTTTGCCTGGAAAAGGGTTAGGCAGATACCTCCAAGGCGGGATTCGAGTTCCCGAATTAAGTGAGAAAAGAGACTGTTTTGGCCTAGGTTTCAGGCCAGACCACAAACCGAGAAAGAAGGAGATAGAAAAGCAACAGGAAAGAAGAAATGCGCGTTTGAGCGGAAGAGAATTTGAGTGGGAACCGATAACATTCCCTCACATATCCCAGACTTTTGTATCAGGAGGGATAATTCACCCTGAGGTGGGGTTGCTCGAGAAGGGAAGCTATCACATCAACACCATACATGATGGAGAAACTGAATAGAGGGGTTTGGAGGGCATCCGTCCTTACGAGCCGAGAAGCTCTTTAAACAATTAGACTGTTGAAGAACTTCCTGTAACCTTTAGGGACTTTACAGAGTAATTTTCCAGAACACTCTTGTTGCTCTAAAGCCTAGGAGTAATGAGATTTCGTTTGTGAAATAGGCTTATGTTCGGATATTTTGTTTCAATAAAGAACACTTTTGTCAAACCAAGCAAACGCTCTCTCTATCGATAAATATTCTTTGGACCTTCTAATATCATTCTAATTTTTCAATTCACTCATAACATGAAAACAATCATTATTAAATTCATTCATTCTTTGCACATTCTTTCATACTCCGCAGGTCCCTAGATATCAATGATATGAGCAATGATACTGAAAGTCCTGAATTCTCCTTTAAGTAAGACATGTGTTCAGAGGAACCTCAGGATTTTGAAGATGACAGGGATTGTGATGTATCTCCAGATCTATTGAGAATAGTGAAGCAAGAAGAAAAGCAAATTCTGCCCCACAAGAAAGAGGCAACAGAGAACATAACGTTGGAAGAAGGGAAGGAGGTGAAAATAGGGACGCACATGACCAAAGAAACAAGGCAAGATCTTGTCGAGCTACTGGGTGAATTCAAAGACGTCTTTGCATGGTCATATCAAGACATACCGGGGCTGAATACTGATATCGTAGTGCATCGTCTTCCTATAAAACAAGATTGCAAGCCGGTCCAACAGAAATTGCGAAGGATGAGGCCAGACATCGTGCTGAAGATAAAAGAGGAAGTCAAAAAGCAGTTTGATGCTGGATTCCTGCAAGAGGTCAAGTACTCGGAATGGGTAGCTAACATCATGCCTGTCCCTAAGAAAGATGGGAAGGTACGGATGTGCATCGATTACAGAGATTTGAATAAAGCTAGCCCAAAAGACAACTTTCCCTTACCACACATTGACACCCTAGTAGATAATACGGCAGGTTATTCATTGTTTTCCTTTATGGATGGCTTCTCGGGGTACAATCAAATAAAGATGCATCCTGAAGACATGGATAAGACTACCTTCATAACATTGTGGGGCATCTTTTGCTACAAGGTAATACCATTCGGGCTAAAGAATGCAGGCACAACATACCAAAGGGCCATGGTGACCTTATTCTATGATATGATGCACAAAGAGATTGAGGTGTACGTGGACGACATGATTGCCAAATCCCGAACTGAAAAGGAACATATTGAAGCTTTGAGGAAATTGTTCTTGAGATTGAAGAAGTTTCAGTTGAAACTCAATCCGGCAAAGTGCACTTTTGGAGTCAGGTCGGGGAAATTATTAGGCTTTATAGTCAGTGAAAAAGGGATAGAAGCTGACTCAGACAAAGTCAGAGCCATACAGGAGCTACCTCCACCACATACTCAGAAAGAAGTTCGAGGTTTTCTGGGAAGGTTGAATTATATTGCTCGGTTTATTTCACAATTAACAGAGAAATGTGATCCCATATTTCGCCTTCTTAGGAAACACAACCAAGGTACCTGGGATGAGGAATGTCAAAATGCCTTTGATAAAGTCAAGCAATACTTATCAAACGCTCCAGTACTATCTCCGCCTAGTCCAGATAGACCACAGATATTGTACTTGTCGGTGTTCAGTAACTCTATGGGATGTGTGCTAGGTCAACACGATGAGTCAGGAAGGAAAGAGAAGGCGATATATTACCTCAGTAAGAAATTTACTGATTGTGAAATGAGATATTCACCGATTGAGAAATTGTGTTGTGCCTTGATTTGGACAACCCGAAGGTTGAGGCAATATATGCTGTATCATATGATGGAATCAGCAGCCCTGAATGGAAGAATGGCAAGATGGCAGATACTGCTTTCCGAATTTGATATAGTATATGTGAGTCAAAAGGCCGTAAAAGGAAGCGCAATAGTAGAATTTCTGGCTAGCAGGGCTCTAGAAGAGTATGAACCATTGAGCTTTGATTTTCCTAACGAGGAGTTAATGTACGTGGCAATTGTCGAAAGGTGTTCATAGAAATTAAACTTTGACGGAGCATCCAATGCAGTACGAAATGGAATCGGGGCAGTCTTAATATCACTAGATGGAGATCATTATCCATTCACATGCAAATTGGATTTTGACTATACAACAATATGGAGGAGTATGAGGCATGCATCATAGGGATTCGAGCGGCCATAGAGCGAAAGGTTAGAACACTGGAAGTATATGGAAACTCTGCGTTGGTAATTTACCAGCTTAAGGGAGAATGGGAGACAAGAGACCCCAAATTGATCAATTATCGGAGAGTGGTTTTAGGACTACTTGAGGAGTTTGACGACATCACTTTCAATTATCTCCCACGAGATGAAAACCAGATGGCAGACGCTTTGGTAACCCTGGCATCCATGATTAAAGTAAACAGAGAAGAGGATATGAAGCCTATTCAAATGAGCATTTTTGAAGCTCCGACTCATTGTTGTAACATCGAAGGAGAAGAAAAGGATGACCACCTTTGGTATCGAGATATATTACGATATGTGAAGGATCGTGAATACCCTGAGCAGGAAACGGAAAATGAGAAAAGAACCTTGAGAAGGTTAGCTTGCGACTATGTATTGGATGGGGATATCCTTTATAAAAGAGGGAAAGATCAGGTGCTTTTGAGATGCGTCGACGCTGTGGAAGCTAGGAAAATCTTAGAAGAAGTGCATGAAGGTGTTTGCGGGACACATGCTAATGGCTTCACGATGGCAAGACAGATCATGAGATTTGGATACTATTGGTCTACTATGGAAGCATATTATATCAGCTATGCCAAAAAGTGTCATAAATGCCAAATCTATGGTGACAAGATCCACGTACCGCCTTCACCTCTGCATGTCATGACCTTTCCATGGCCCTTTTCCATGTGGGGCATGGACGTAATTGGACCAATTTCACCAAAAGCTTCGAACGGGCATCGTTTCATCTTTGTGGTTATCGACTACTTCACGAAATGGGTAGAGGCTACTTCGTATGCTAACGTCACCAAGTCGGCAGTGAGTCAATTTTTGAAGAAAGAAATCATCTATCAATATGGAATGCCTGAGAGAATCATATCAGACAATGCACTGAACTTGAATAACAGCATGATAGTAGAAGTCTGCAGTCAGTTCAAGATTAAACATCATAATTCATCTCCTTTCCGCTCAAAAATGAACGGGGAAGTGGAAGCGGCCAACAAAAACATTAAAAAGATAGTTGGGAAGATGACTGAGACTTACAGAGATTGGCACGAGAAACTGTCGTTTGCACTATTTGCCTATCGAACGTCTGTTAGAACCTCTACCGGGGCAACTCCATTCTCGCTGGTTTATGGGATGGAGGCAGTGTTACCCATTGAAGTGGAAATACCTTCCCTTCAAATCTTGTCAGAAATAAAGTTGGATGAGGCAGAATGGATTCAATCGCAATACGATCAACTGAACTTGATTGAAGAGAAAAGGCTAAAGGCCATTCGTCATGGTCAGATGTATCAAAAGTGAATGATGCGAGCTTACGATAAAAAGGTCCAACCAAGAGAATTTTACGAGGGGGACCTTGTATTGAAAAAGATCCTTCCCATACAAAAGGACTTCAGAGGAAAGTGGATGCCAAATTGGGAAGGGCCGTATGTTGTGAAAAAGGCTTTCTCTGGTGGTGCATTGATTTTGACAGAAATGGATGGGAAAAGTTTACCCAATCCAGTGAATTCGAACTCAGTCAAGAAGTACTTTGTCTAAAAGAAGGGGAGCCAAGGTGAAAACCCGCAAAGGGCGCTTTGAGACTTCTATCCAGAATTTCAAAAAAAAAAAAGAAAGAAAGAAAGAAAAAATGGGGAAGCCAAGGTGAAAACCCGCAAAGGGCGCCTTGAGACTAAAAGGGGTTTTTGAGTTGAAAACCCAAAAGGGCGGCTCAAATTTCAAAAGGTACACATCTCACTATGCTTGATTTGACGAGAAGTGGAGTATATTACATACCGGGGCATCAACAAAGCACTTTGGATCTTCTGAACAAATGTCAAACCCAAAGTAGTCTTCATAGAGTTCGTATATAGAAGCTCAAGCTGCGATATCTAAGGCATCTGACTTTTTGTCCTGTTCACTATCTTTTGATTCTTCTCAAAGATATGTTATCAGATTAATTTCCTTTGTATCTTTGATGACTTTGTTCAAATCTGACAATCCTCAAGGTTTTGCCTTCCACTATGCACAAAATGTGTTACATTGAAACAATGATTGATGAACTAAAATATCTTTACAAACGAAGTTCTCCATATTACTCTGTAAAATCTCCTGATAATGCAAGAAACTAAAACAAAACGATTGTTTAAAGAACCCCCATATGTAAAGGTTGGGGATACTCAAAGAAAACTTCCTTTTCAGTTCAAAGTGATAATTAGAAAATTCAAACAATTCGATCCTAGGAAAGGATCATTTTCGGCAGGTCATTATAGAACCAACTTGATTCGGGGCATACAAGCAGAGTGTGAATGACACCTCGAGTGAAACTTGGATGAATGAGTAATGATAGCCGAAGTAGGGACCATTCTCATAACATTTTTGCATTATAATATGTGCAATTAGGAAGCATTTGATTCATTTTGATCATGGCATCCTAATTATTTGCATAAGCATAAACCTCAGGAAATCAATTCTACAGATAGATTCCCCAGTGGACAATGTAGCAAGATTGATGAAAACAGCAAATTCCAATAGATCTTAACTCCCTAAGCAGTAGGGTAACAGATCGAATTTCAGCGAATCTTATCTCCATACAGCAGTGTTGGAGCAGATTTCAGCCACTTGCCTTAACCCCCTAAGTAGTAGGGTAACAGGCAAAACAGAGCAGATCTTATCTTCGCTGGGCAGGAGCAGAGCAGACCACATTCCGTCAGATCTTAACTCCCTAAGCAGTAGGGTAACAGATCGAATTTTGGCAAATCTTACCTCCACACATCAGCAATAGAGCAGATTCTAGCCACTCGCCTTAACCCCCTAAGCAGTAGGGTAATAGACAAAACAAAGTAGATCTTATTTTCACTGAGCAGAAGCGGAGCAGAAGCGGAGCAGATCACATTCCCATAGATCTTAACTCCCTAAGCAGTAGGGTAATAGATCGAATTTCAGTGAATCTTATCTCCATGTCTCGACACTGGAGCAGATTTCAGCCACTCGCCTTAACTCCCTAAGCAGTAGGGTAACAGGCAAAACAAAGCAGATCTTATCTTCGCTGAGCAGAAGCGGAGCAGATCACATTCCCATAGATCTTAACTCTCTAAGCAGTAGGGTAACAGATCGAATTTTGGCGGATCTTATCTCCATACAGCAGTGTTAGAGCGGATTTCAACCACTCGCCTTAACCCCCTAAGCAGTAGGGTAACAGGCAGAATAGAACAGATCTTATCTCTCTGTACTGGCAGAGAGCAGATCGCAAAAGCAGATTTGACAATCGTTGTATTGTTTTAGCAGAGAGGATCGAAGTTACGAATCTCTTCTCTCTGAATTATCATATCTCTAAAGATGCGAGCGGATTGAAGCTACAAGACCTACCTTTGAAGTTGCAGTGGATTGAACCAAAGCCACAAGAGGCGGTGGGCTAGGAAGAGACCACATGAACAAAAGAGCACCAAAGAAGTCAAGACTCAGCAGGCCCAGGCAAAATTGGCCCTTTTGAAGTCTTTGCTCCATTCTCGTTACACGACAATAAGTAAAGAGGGGCAGCTGTTATAGGCCCATTTTGGCCTGGTTACAAAAACCAAACCCATTTACATTAAAAACCCGAAGCCCATATACCAGACCCATTTCAAAACCAATTTAATTACCCAATCACTAAGCTAAACCCATTTACACCCTATCAGCCCAACTAATAACTAAACAAAACCCCAAAACCCGTTACAACCCATTTGACCCAAATCTAACCTACCCAATACCCAAACATGTTACAGAAACAGACTCCAACTAAACCCTAATCGACCTAACCTGAAACACCCACTTGCATTGGCCTCTGCCCCTGACAGCGGTCACATCCACCGCCCATGCCACCGCCTCTGTACCTGCAAGAAATTAAAAGGAAGAGACAGCAAAGCATGATAACAAAAACAAGTTGTAAATGAGGCTATAAAAGCCAACCCGAACAGATTGTAAAGGATTCGGACTTCTTTTCAAAAAATACAGGCAATATACTAAAACTTTCACTTCAAAACTTCAAATCCCAAACAGCAAACAGCAATTTGAGTAATATTACAACGAAGGGATACCCCCGAATCAAAAGATCAGAAAACATGATTGTGTCCTAAGGTGATTTTGATTTGTTTTATAAATTTTTATTTTTCATGCAAGTATTTTTAATAATAATAATAAATAAAACTAAAAAATAAAAAAAATTTTAAATTTTAAATTTTACCTTTTCCGGCCACCGTAGTCGACGCCGGCGGCGACCCGGTGGCCGGTCTGGTGACCGGCCCTTAGCCGAAAATCGCCCTTCCCCTCCCCCTCTCTCCTTTTTTTTCTTTCCCTCAGCAGAAATGATTTTTTTGAAGGATTGGGGCCTTTTATAGCCCTCCAAAACGACGTCGTTTTGGGGGCTGCGTTTTAACCCCAAAACGACGTCATTTTGGAGATCCGACCCGAGATCTGACCCAAACCCGCCTAGGATCCGCGTGTTTTTAATTCAATGGGTTATTTGCACATTCGGCCCTTCCGCATTTTTACCATTTTACAATCAAGTTTTATTTATTTTAATTTGGCCCCAAAATTTATCGTGTTTTCAATTTCGTCCCTACTGATGTGCTGCGTTTTTAAAAGGCTTGGGAAATTGCTCTTTCAATCCCTCCTATGTTTTAGCGCGTTCAGATCGGTCCCCTTTCCCTTTTTTATTCTTACATCCACCCCAGAACTTCGGTTTTTCGTTTAAATTAGTCCTTTTTGCATGTATTTTGATTTTTACACCTTTATATTATTATTGTTATACTTTTCATTATTATCACCTACATAACAATATTATTAATATTATCATTATTATTACTGTTATTATTTCTTTATTTTCCTTTATGATACGTATTATTATTATTATTATTATTATTATTATTATTATTATATTATATTACTAATATTTTCGTCTTTATTTTTATTTATTTTTGTTACTACTCTTTTTATTTACTGTTTATACTAATATATTATCATTATCGACGCTAATATGCTATGCTATAGTTAATATATATATTTTATCACTTACATGTTTTATATGTATGTCTATATTTACGTGTTCATTGTTAATAGTTTGTTTTAACATACTATAGTTATTATATCTTTTACATTACTTGCACATTTTATATACATATATATTTATGTGTTTATTATCAATAACCGTTTTAACATTTATGCATTATATTTTGATACTATTACGTATATATGTTTTTTCGATACTACACCTTTATATACTATGCATATATTATATTTTGTATGTTCTGCACGTATTTTTTATTATTATTTTATTTTTTATTTTAATACATACATACTTTATATTATATCAATTTTCTAAATATTACATTATGTGCACATTTTTGTACACTGCGCATGCATATCTTTAATATCGTATTATTCATGTTAGTATCTCGTGTATATATTTTGTTCCAATTATATTAGATGTTTTTTTCTTCTCTCTTCTCTTTTTACATTATATTACGTATATTTTTTCAAATACACTCCTTTTTATATATATATTTTTACTGCAGATATCATCACTATTATCATTTTACTATGCTAACATTATGTTTTAATACCTTTTCAATTGCATCACCATTTTTTTTAAAAAAAATTTATATTTCACATAGTCAAAAATGTTTTAAAAAGAAAACGAGGCAATATTTTTTGTGTTTAGAGATTCGGGAAATAGTGTCCGAACGTGCTGGGTTGCGATTTCTAGTTCGTCTAAATACCTAAAATACCCTCCTAAATTTTGCAACTCGCGAGATAACTTTAGTTTCGAGGAATTTAAGAACTTCGTGTCCAATCGTGCTGGATGTGATGTTCGTATTCTTTCGAAGCGAAGGAATCTCGATTTTTCAACCCAAATCATCCCAATTTTATTCAAAATGTTCCAAAAACAAGGCAATATTTTTTGTGTTTAGAGATACGGGAAATAGTGCCCTAACGTGCTGGGTTGCGATTTCTCGCTCATCTAAATACCTAAAATACCCTTTTAAGCAATATTTTGTAACTCACGAGACGACTTTAGTTTCGAAGGATTTCAAGAACCTCATGTCCAATCGTGCTGAATGTGATGTTCATATTCTACCGAAGCAAAGGAATCTCGATTTTTTAACTCAAACCATTCCAGCTTCAAAAAAGGAATCTTATTTTAAATCTTTCCAAATTTCGACTTAAGACAGAAAATTGCTCAATTTGGTACCAATTTTGGGCGTCGCAGGGGTGCTAATCCTTCCCCGCACGTAACCGACTCCCGAATCCATTTTCTCTAATTCTTCGTAGACCAAAGCATTTTATAAGGTGACCCAATCATACCTAAAAAGGTTGGTGGCGACTCCCCATTTTCATTTTTTAAGTCGACATCCGTTTTTTTCAAAAAAAAGGTTTCGACAGTATGTATTTAATCACAGTCTGGGTCTAAGCCCTTTTTCAGTAACAGTACCAGTTTGGGCCTTAGCCCATTTTAGTACAAAAGCAGTCAGGTAGTAAGGCATTAGCCCATCACAATAACAAAACAGTAACAGATATGCAGTCACAGAATCCTACCCAGCCAGCCTCTAGACACCATCTCTGTCCAACCCTACACTCCATGTGGGGATATAATTAACCCACCCATCTCTACACTCTAAATAATACTGTAAGCGGCACAAGACCGTAGTTTGCAGCTGAGCTGCCAGTAAGTTAGGCTTGAAGCCTTTTAGTACACTTCCTCCAATTAACATCAATCCCCAACCCAATGCAATGCAATATATAGTTATATCATGCTATCTCATGGTAACAGTATATACAATATCATATCAGTAGAATCTCACCATGTTCAACAACATGCATATCTATATATACATATATACATTAGTCATATAGTTATTTCAGTTAATTAGAGGTCTAGGTAAGCTTACTGACCCTACAGTAGGTTCACAGTCGACTCGGGCGACCAGTGCAACCTTAGCAACAAAGTAGTGAAAATGGGCTCACACGCCCATGCTGTCTGCCCGTGTGGGCCCACACGCTTGTGTGGCCCACACGGCCTAAAATGGCCTTGGCCGTGTGGATCACACGACCTGGCCTAAAAATCTCACACGCCCGTGTTCCGTCACACAACCTACCATACGAGCAGCTGCGCACTCGTGTGGCATCGACAGCCCCATTTTTTGGCTTTTCGCCAATTTCTATTTTCAGTGTTGTGGTCATACACACTTGGTTTCGTTTCACAGCCAACGCAATCATGAGGACACCAGTACCTGATTTTCTGATTAACACACTAAATTAGACCTAAAAACTAGTAATCATACTACTTTCTCCAATTCCAAAGTTCTTACCTTAGACATTTCGATGCACCCCAACACTTATCACGTCGAAAGACTAGGTGCTTAAAGAGATTCACCTATACCAATAAAAGAACTAACAATCAATCCCACAATTGAGTGATTACTAACGAATTTAATCAGCCGGAGTAGATAACACGAATAACAAAATCAAACTACATAGTACTTATGAAATCCACGATAGCATATTAATTAAAAAGAATGATCCATAACGAACTCACATCAAGGTTTAACCCAAAAGCAACTAACCCCTCACATTCAATCAATGAATAGAATTTTCCACACGATAAAGAACCTCGATTAGTGACCACAAATGCTTGAAAACCTCACCCTAGAACATATACAAAACACATCAAAAGGAAAGTTATCAAAAAGAAACAAATTAACTACTAAGACCTACCGAAACCTTGACAATCGGAATTGAGAGACTTGATTTCGGCAGAACTTAATGCGATGAATGAAGAAAAAAAAGGAACTACAACAGAAAGGGAGAAATTCTTAATGCAACTCTGGCAAATGAAAAGAGTGTAAACCAATGGCTAAAATTGGCAAGAATGAAGAAGAAAAAGAAACTCTGGCAGAGGTTCAACAGAGCTGGGGGAAGAAGAAACAACAAAAGAATGGAGGGATTTTGGGAATTTGAAAATAACAAAATAAGAAAATAAAAATTTTAGCACCACTATCCCCAAATCCCTCAAATTTCTCCTAAAACCGTCCAACCACTCCTACTATCCAAATCTCTAAATTTTCTCTCCACACATCCTACTACACCTTTACCACTTCAGCATTTCAGTTCAGTTCAAACACTTCACGACACCACTAGAAAAAATATACTTAAGTAACAGCTCAAACCCAAGACCTTTAGCATAATGACACTCCACTTATCCACCAGACCAGCAGGCCCATTCTGTCATATTTTTACAAACAATTAATTAAAAGCCTACTGTCTAGAGATAAGGCTTTATTTATATAAAAACAAAAATTTTGCTCAGGTCAAAGCTTGAACCCAAGACTTCTCAAACACTCTTAGAACACATAACCACTGAAGCAAACAAATAATTGAGTCATTTAGTAACAGAAATATATACAGATAATTTTGGGACGTTACAAAACTCTCTCTTATTATATATAATTATGAAAGCAACTTATAATTTTGTTTGTCCAATGACCTTGTCATTAGTGTGCTGCATTCATAGAATATCTTTAATCTCTTTAAATTAAAATTCATTTACCCAATATGATGATCCTAGTTTATTTCATGGTTGCAATTCTACCATGAAAAATATCATTACTAACAAATAGTAATGAAAATCATTTGTCTTAAACAAATGACTCATAGTCACGATTCGTTTCCATAAACCACACAATGCTATTGAGAGAATCTTATTTACCCTTTATCGAGCTAGGAATTTCACTGTTGTAAATGAAGTCATGCCATACATAAGTGAATAAATTTAGGTAAGCCAAAACGTGAACATCACAAGTGAATAAATTCATAAATAGATCCAAGATAAATTCAGCTTGGGTCTTTTTAGATGTATTGTCAGTCTAGAAAATTACACCTATGTCTCTAACTTTATGGAATTCATCCATTCTAATATCCAAGACAATGTATCTTCCCACTTGAACTCGGACATGATAGATGACATAGTAGTCTCTTGAATCATGTTGCTCAATTTTGATTCTTCAGACTAGCGGACCATTTAGATTACCTACTAATATAATGCGTCTTTTGCATCATAATCTGACCACATGATGCTACTTAATATTAATTAAACCTTAAGTAATTGGTGAACCGTTATTTTCTTATCATTTTTCTTTTCACACAAAAACCATTAATACACATATACAAAAAAAATTCAATCCGTTAGAACTATTACAAATATTACTGACGAAATCACTACATTAAGAATACAAAATCCCAACAGATTTTTCATGAAGCAATTCGTGAATGCATGCGATTAAAGACTTTGATTCAACACAGGAGAAAAACATGTGGATTGTCTATGAAAAATGGCAAACCTACAATATTGCATGAAGATAAAGCAATATGCATTTCACAAATTGAATGTGGCTATAAAAACGATGATAAGACTAAACATATTTTTCCAAAGGTTTACTACACATGAATTTTTGAAGAAATGTGATAAATATTTGCAAAATTCGCTATTGTATTCCAACAGATTTATTCACAAAAAAAAAAAAATGCCAAGTTTAATTTTTAAGAAGCATATGGATAACATTGGAATGTGTGGTATCAAATACATTGTATAATTGGATACATTTTAGGGGAAGCTTCCCAAAAATATTGTATTCTTTTTTTCTATTTTGAGTTCTTAACTAGTAATTGTTTTAGTAAAATTTTAATAAAATATATTCATATAGAATAATCATCCAATCAGAAATATCATATAGATGCACCATACTTAGAAGGTTAGTATGATATAAATGATTCATCTCAAATTCATATATATGATGGTACATTATATTGTGAAATATATTGTCCTTTATGTATTTATGATATGATATGAATGACTTAAAATACTTACATATGAGATTTATATATTCATACGGTACATGATATTATGATATGAATCACTAATCTTCCTATTTATGAAATAAAGAAAAGTAATAAGAAATATTATAGTTTGTAAAGGATTAGAATTACCAAAAATACTATCTTTATTTTTCTCTTTTATTTACAATAAATTTCATTTTATTAGTAATACTATGGGTTAGGAGTTAGATTCGCTTTCAGAAAAGTTATTAATGTTTTCAACTACTAGTTTTTTAGGGTAGGTTTTACAAAGAAATAGACCTGAATTGATTTGCAACCTTAAAATGAATAGGACCCAGAACACTAGGCACCAAGAAAATAAAATCCAGGACTAGTCAATGTAAAAAGAAAACGGGAAAAAAAAAAAAAAGTAGACAAGTTGGTGGTTAAAGCATACTAATTTTGACTATGTAAACCGAAAACATGAATTTTGAGACAAATTAATGACTGAACAACCGCGAAGATCAACCTTGTGATCTGCTTAATTGATAACTTTTCATAATGGGGCGGGCAGGCATGCCAAAGAAAGAAGTAATTCATCGAGAACAGCTAGATTTCATTCTGTAGTTCTGAATCAATAAACCAAATAATATGAAACCAAAGGCGTTCGTATGGAGAAAAACTAAAACACGTATAAGTCTAGAGAGATTTATGATGGATGCTGAATTTGTGAAGCAAATTTTCAAACCTACGAAAACGATAACCTTGTAGAAGCTTCAAATTTAAGTGAAATTGGGTGATACGTCAGTAGCAAACTTTTTTAGAGGGCCCCCTTGTCCCCAAAGCTGGCAGCAAATATGAGAAAACCGGTGCAACTCAAGTAAACGTATGGATGATCTTAAAACTTTGAAGTTAATAACTTTCTTCTTGCAATCCAAACAAAAGTCTTGGCTCTACTCGATCACTAGTTGAGCTATTGAGATCATTTTCATTTCCCTTTTTACTGAACCTAGTGGTTTTTGGCTTGGTTTTATGGGGCAAAAAACAGTACCCTTGATGTCAAAATAATTGAGATTCACTATTGAACTTTGCTTTCCAACTCCTTCACATATATCTCTAGGAAAGCATCAGGATATAAAATTGTAGGCAAAGATGTAAAGCTGGTTTTGAAGAAGGGAGGGGCCAAGGCCAATGCCATGAAATGTCATTATAGCAATACGCCATGTTCCAATTATGTGGTTAAGAAGAAGCATAAAAATAAAAAAGCCTGGTTATGGAGTTTTGCATGCATGGGAGATAAGCAAGATTCAAGGACCCACTTGCTAAACTCGAGCAAGGTGGGTTTGGGGTTTGGACCCCATTCATCCTCCGATAGTGAATTGGTAACTGACCGCTGCCACTGCTTCATTTTTCGAGACAAAGCATAATCCTCTCTCTTACGGCGTTTCAGAGAGACAAGAGGATTATCAATTTTAGGCACAAAGGACGCGTGATTGCCATAAATTTCTAATGATAGGATTACAAATCACAAGGACTTACTGTAGTTTCCATGATTGGTTGAACATCGCCACGTACATTGTGGGGACTCCATCCCTATTCCTCTCATGGTGGGCAATGCCAGCCACACCCGTTTCCTCCTTCCACTTTTTTTACGGTTCTTGGTACATTTTATTGAACTTAGAATTTAACTTAAGATATTTCTTTTTTACCATCTCTATTGATTTCATTTTCTTTATTTATTATTTAAAATCAAAATTTAATTTCACTTTCATTTTGTAAAATTTGTAATTTAATAACAATAATATTAACAAGGATAGATACGAATCAAAATAATATAATATTTCCATAATTTCCTTTTCCCTTAAGATAGATACAAAGGAATATCAATAAGGTCTCTATATTTAGTAATTAAATTTATTTTGATTTTTTCTTTTATTTTTTTATCAATTTTGTATGTAAAATTAATAATTAAATCCATTTTTTTAAATATAAAATTTTAAAATTATGTCACGTCATCAAACTTTTATAATTATCAAATTCTATCTACGTTTAATTACTAAATTCAAATACTATAAGCTATATTATCCCACTATACCGACTACAAGCATACTAAAGGATATATACATTGCACACACAAAACTCGTTTTCTATTTGAATATAGGGAAATAACCTGTGAGGGATTTATTGTCCTACAGTACCTAGAGATACGCAACTAGTGGAGCAGGTGTCTTTTTCTTATCCTCAAAATCTTAAAATTATATATTAATTTTAGTTTAACTTATAATTTTATATATAAATTTTAATTTTGTATAATTTTATATATAAAATTTTTATTTAATTTAATTTTCATAAATTAGTAATATAATTATTGATATAATATCATTTTATGTTGATATATTACACACACAACTGATTATATTTGTCTAATATAAAATAAACTGATATTTTTATTTTTTTTAAACGTATATGATTGAATCAAAATTAAAATTTCATGTGTAAAATTGAAATAAATCAAAGTTTATATATAATTTTAAAATTTTGTCTATTTGATTTACTCTTAACTTAATTCAATCAAATATTAATTTATTCATTTCAAATCCAGTTCTAAAAATTAAAGATATATTTGATTGAGATTCAATCTACTTTTTTATACTTTATCAAAGTAAAACAAAAAAATTTAAATTATATTTTTAATGAGACGAGGGATAATAAAATATCAATATACATTTTGAATTAGATTATGAAACACCTGTGAGTGAAAATTTTAGATAACAAATTAAAAATTAAGTAAGAATGATAGAATTCAGTTAATTAAAATCATAAGAATTTGAAAATATATGTTATTTTGTAAAAATAATAGACCTCGGAATCCGATTAAATGGTAATTATCAAAATCCAATTGAAGAACTCCACCCCGCCTTTTGGGTGGTTAATTTAATTATAGAAGAAAAAACTGAATTGAGTGGAATTGCTCTAATACTTATTCCTATTCCTTTGGTTGGTTAATTCCTAATGTGCGTGTCCAGCAGTAAACCATTCTTTTTTAATGTAATTATGAGTTTATGAGTTTTTAAGTTTTGCTTTTCGCCATCCCACCTGAATTAGGTAAAATCTTATATTTTCTTTATTCCATAATATAGTGGGAGGGAAAACCAAGGCTGTGAGAGAGTAACAATACCTATCCTATTCTATACATACATTTTCATAATTATATCATGTCCTCTTTTTCTTTCTTTTTTTCCTTAGTGAGTAAGAGAAAAAAGTTGACATAAAATCATTGAGTGGTAACTTTAAATTGAAATTTTGTGGTTCCAACATATGGACAATAAAGCAAAGGGAAGCATTGAAATTTCAAAGGGGAAGTAAGAAAAAGTCCAAATGAGTTAACCTTCGCCAATCAAGGAGGCCCCATAATTGAGTTTACATGGAGCCTAATGGCAAGGGCAAGGGCAAAGGCAAGGGCTCAAATCATCATCCACAAGAGGTGCCCACCTGCTTGACTCCTCAGAAAGCAGAGAACAATAAACCTGCAGAAATAAAAAACTTGCAAATCATGATTGTGAGCAAAGATGATAACAAGAAGCAACTAGCTCCCAAGAGAAGCTCAAACAAAGACAGGCACAAGAAAGTAGATGGCAGAGGTAGAAGAATAAGGATGCCTGCTCTGTGCGCCGCCAGGATTTTCCAATTGACCCGAGAATTGGGTCACAAATCCGATGGCGAGACAATTCAGTGGTTGTTGCAGCAATCGGAACCATCTATCATTGCTGCAACTGGAACTGGGACGATTCCCGCTTCAGCTCTGGCGGCTGCTGGAGCCTCTGTTTGTGCGCAGGGGAATTCTGTCTCTGCTGGTTTGCATACCAAAATGGGACTGGGGGCATGTACCGGGTCCAAAGATAGGAATAATTGGGCAATGTTGGGTGGTAATTTAGGAAGATCCCAAATCCCAAGTGGGGCATGGTCTTCTAGTAATGGAATTGGATCAGGGCTTGTTCAAGTTTCAGAGCAATCCACATCAGCTTCAAATTTTGGGAATGAAAACTCCAATCATATCCACCACAACTATGGGTTCCAGGGGCTTGAATTTCCAAATATGAATATGGGTTTTGTGAGTTTTTCGTCGCTGCTCAACGGTAGTAACCCCCAAGTTCCAGGTTTGGAGCTTGGGCTTTCACAGGATCCGCATTTTGGAGTGTCTAATTCCCAAGCTTTTAGCCACTTTTACCAGCAGATTGGGCAGCAGCGGGGTGGTGTACGTCCCTTGAATCAGCAGCAGATTGTTGCTGATAAGGATAATTCCCAGGGATCCAAGCAGTAGCTAGTCTTTCTAAACAACAACAAGATGACGATGACGACTGGTCAACCTGATTATATATTGCGTTCCTTGACCAGAAACTAAAGGTAAAATGATTTCTGAACAATTCAATTTGCAGGGATAGGTTTTCATTCTACTGAGTCAATTTCGTATTTGGCATGGCAAATTCTTCTTCACCTTCATCTTCTAAAACATCAACATAATTCCATCTGCGTGCCTTGTCATTTTGCAGATGAGTTGTGAAGAGAATAACAATGGCCAGGAAATTGGATTTACTTCTGCTGCTTGTTGAACATTGATGGATTTAGTTTGGTGTTTGTTAAACTGAACTTTGAGGTGTGTTTATTATTGTTTAGTACAATTTTGTCGGGCGAATATCACTTGTTTGCTTTATATTTCATGTCTAAGCGAAGTAGATTGGTATCTTAAAGCAATAGAGATGAGGGGGATTTCCACTGTTTCGACTTTAAAGTAGCGATTTGGAAATATTGCAGAAACTATGAATCTTTCGTATGTGTGTGATACTCAATTTTTGTTCCTGAGGCATCCGATGAAGTTTACCGGAGCTAGGGTTTATTATTATCATTATTGTTTTCAATGGATTAATAAATTATCATAAAAAAAATGTTTCTGAAAAATAATTTTAAATTTTAGTACAAATTTTTTTTTCACTCAAACTGGATATCAAAAGGATGTTAATTACGACGTCTTATGTTGATGGCATTATTTGATATTCGGTATTCACATTGAGCTTCAATTAAATTCAAAATCGAGTAAAATTGAATTTGTAAACAGGGAATAAGCTCTCACAATTTTGTTTTCTTTATTGAAAAGATATAGACCTAAAATTTTATTAAAAAGTATCAAATCTTTTTATCACTCAATTAAGTAAACATTAATTACTATTAAGATTATTAGTTTCTTTGATATTAAATTTCTTTATTGGCTAAAATAAAAGGAAAATAAAATTTTTAAAGTTAAAATCATAAAAAATCTAAGTAAATTACAAAATATTTATTCTTTCTTTCTTTATCAATTTATAATTTTTAATAGTTTAAGTAAAATTTGTTTGTGTTTTTTTTTTGTTTATTTAATTTCTAGTATTTAAAGTATTATAAATTCATATAATTTCTTATTGCATCAAATTTTGTATAGCCTATCATAGTGACTCAATTTATTTGTTTTGTTGTGTATTTATGTCGTCTTAACTTGCATAAATTTTCATAGTAGTTTAATTTGGAGAAAAATTGTTGATATAATATATGTGTTGAAAGTACTATAAAATTTAACACGTTAATAATTTAGACATTTGCCATGTACATGCCATTTTTCTTGACTTCATATGCTTTAATGAATTAATTCATATCATAGCACTCAAACCTTCAACAATGAATCAAATTTACTTTTAGAGTTGTCTATAAATATAGGATAAATTACACCAACAGTCACCTAATTTTGGTGAAACTGACAAAACAGTCACCTAGGTTTCATTTCAGTCACTTAACTTTCAAAAAGTAACAAAACGGTCCTTTTTGCCGTTTTCCGTCACAGACGTCATGGTAAAGTGACGTGGCAGGTAACGGCAGCCTTGTTGTCAACCTTAAGTCTAGTTGGCCGGTTACTAACACTTTAACACCATTTTAGGGTTTGAGAAAAAGGAAAAAAAGAAGAAACAGGGGATGAAGCTGATGAAGAAGAAGAAGAAGAAGAAGACTGTAAAAAAGAAGTCACTGCATATTTTGTTCTAAAAAGTTTGCTAATAATATAATTTGAATCAACCGGATTGGGTTTTTGCAACTAAGGATAATTTAAAATCGGAAAAAGTTGATTAGCACAGAAGATGATAGAATAACTGCAGGAAAGTAGTTCTAAGAAGAAGAAGACTGTAAAAAAAAAAGTTACTGCATATTTTGTTATGATTTACGGGCTTAACTCTGCTTTTGTTGAAGGCATAAGTGCTACTATTGAATTCTTTTATTTTATGGCCTGACTGTTTTCTGAACGAATCATGTTCTCTTATCCCCTGCTGTCTTTGAAAGATCAGATGTGAACTCTTCTCGACTCTGAACGAATGGTTTCAGCTATTGTTCAAAGGAGAATGGCTCAAGTGGAAGCAGTTGAGTTTGCTGGTACCATAAATCTTAAACAAGTTGATCCCACATGCTATCCAAAAGGATTTTTTTAGTTAGGAGTTTATCCCCGATAGCAAAGGAAGTGGCAGCAGTGTCCGATTTCTAACATCCCCCTACCATCACTACAATGAATGTTATTTTTACTATTTGGCTTTGTGAGGAACTCCCACTAGATCATCATGACCCCTACATTCCAGCTTCCAAAGGCGATCCTAAGGGAAGAATCATTTTGAAAAAGGATAAGGTTGCAAAAAGAACAACGAGAGGAAGCTCAACCAAGTCCTAAGATTATGCTGTAATGCATCGATTTCCTCTTTTTTGGCCGGTTGCTGACACTTCTGGGATGCTTCTTCTGCAAAGGTATCAGGTTCTTTGACAGATTCGATAGAAGAAAGAAAAACACGATGACTTCTAAAAAAAAGAATCATAAGAAACTAACCTCTGCATTGGAAATTTAAGACGAGCAAGAGTGCGCGTGGGGATGGGAATGAGGTTGTCACTGTTAGCTTGAGAGATGAAGCTGATAGAGGAAGCACTGTTGACATTTTTAGGGTTTTTCTTCTTCTTCTTCTTCTTCTTCTTCCTTCTTTGTTAAAGGGGTTTTTAGGGTTTTTTTTTTAATTTCCGACATGGACATCCAACGGGGCAAGTTAATTGGCCACATCAGCTAATTAACTTGCCACATCAGCAGTCCTGTTAAAAGAGTAACGGAAACTGTTAATCAGTGAGTATTTTGTCACTTTTTTATAACGTTAGTGACTATTTTGTTACTTTTTGAAAGTTAAGTGACTGAAATGAAACCTAGGTGACTGTTTTGTCAGTTTCACCAAAGTTAGGTGACTGTTGGTGTAATTTACCCATAAATATATACTAGGTGGCTGCCTACATTTTGCTACCAACATTAAAAGATTTGTCAGTTTCTCTTTAAGCTTTGTGCTTTCTAGCAAGTCTCTGCTAATATTTTTGGTGATCATTAAATTTTTACCTTACTTTTTTCTCATGAGATTTGATCGTTAATTGAATTTGGATTTTTTTCATTTAACATAAAACTTTTTTGTCCAATAAAATTTGCTTTCATTTCTATTTTCTTCTTCTTATGGTTTAGCTGAAGTTGTTGCGTGCTTTACATCTGAAATCCCAAGCAAATTCCTAATAAATGTTTCTTCTGATATGTTTAATTCCTATTTTGATTGGAAATTTGTTATTATGTCCGGGGAAGCTAGTTCTTCTGCATCCAAGTACTGATACCTTATCAATCCATTGCTACAACAAATCTGCAAGGTATTGATACTTCTACTATATTTTGGATCAAAGTGTTACAAATTAACAAGAAAGCGCTTGATTTTTGTTATTTGATGGCTTTGTGATAAAAATAGCTATGGCATAAATTTTAAATGTGATAATTGATTGATTAAACATGTGATTGAACGATTCTAGATCGGATCATGTCTCTAAATATATAAATGTGATATTAGTTATTCAAAATTGTCGTCAATCTTAATGAAAAGTGTTACACTTTCAATTTTAACAAAAGAATTTTGTAAGTCAATAAAATTTTATCTACGAAAGTTTTTCATTTAACATTATCTTTCTCCTTTGTCTAATTTATCTCCTTATAATCATATCAACTTGAGGCTAATTATGGTTTTTTATTTGAACCGTACTACTTGTTGTGCCTTAAGAGTTCAAATTTATTTTAGGACTACATTGTTTTGATTTGACATTCCCAACATAGTTTATTGATGTACAATCTCACATTTTGTCAAATATTTTGCAAAAGTGTCTAGATGTTGTTCACTTGATTCGCCGTGTAACACCCCTAGCCCGTATTCGTCACCGGAATAGGGTTACGAGGTATTACTGATCAAATAACATCTTTTAACAAACAAATCTCATTCACTAAGCATTCATAAACAATTATCATTCAAACATAAATGTCCCTTATACAGCCATACGAGGCCTTAAACATGCTTTAGAAAAGGTTCGGGACTAAACCGATAACATATAAGAATTTTGGGAAACTCAAAAAAAATTCAAATATACAGGGGTCACATGCTCGTGTGAGCAGGTCGTGTGCCTCACACGGCTACGGCCACGCCCGTGTCACAGGCTGTGTGAAAACAGGGCATACATACTGACTTGCTCTACGTGGCCGACTGCACGCCCGTGTGCCTGGCCGTGTGAAAACTGGAAGGCATACTGACTTAGGTCACACGGCGCGCCAACCACATGCCCGTGTGTCTAGGCCGTGTAACTCACTACCTTGATTTTTAAATGAGCTTTAAGAGACACACGGCCGTGTACTAAGGCCATGTGTCACACACGGTCAAGCCACACGCCCGTGTGCTCAGCCGTATGGGCGAAAATAAGCTAGTTACAAGCCACATTTCTCACCCACAATACACATACCTACAATATCATAAATGGTACCATTTTCATACACAAATAGGCAACCAAACATTTACAAAACATGTATAAAATATACCATTTCAATACCAACAACTAACATGCTTATTAACTGTAACACCCTAGCCCGTATCTGTCGATGGAGTGGGGTTACGAGGTATTATCTGACGAGACATAGCTTCCGAGCATTCGTAAATGGACATATGTTATAATAACATTTTTATTTTATAAAAACAATCTATTGAAAACATTATTCAAATAATTTAAATCAATTTTTAATTAATAATGAAAACTAGTAGTCATGTAAAATATATCTTTCAAACACACATACAAATATTCATGAATCATTTCATTACATAAATTATGCATGAATAACTTAAACCCAAGCACTTATTAAAATGACATTTATAAGCATTTATAAATGTACTTAAAACATATAATTAAATCAATCAAATGAGTATATTAATTTATTTATAAGCATTCAGCTTTATCATAAACATATATATAAACTTTATAACATATTTTTAAATCCAAATCTTTCAATTATACACAATTATTTGTTATCTTATTTAACCAAACTATCATCCAAATAATATCACCAATATTGGCCTCATCTTAACTTAAGCAAATAAACTAAATGAATTAATTATAAATCCAAATACATGCTCAAGCAAGATTCCATGTAATAGATTAACCATTCAAATGGTCATATTTCAAATTTAATAGCCGCATTTAAACATGTAATATACATTTGCTTTAATAATTAACGATTCCATATATTCTATCACATCATTAATCATAGTCCAAGAAGACTTATACATCATTTATATCTAATGGCTTTAACAAAGCAAACATAAAATCATTAACCGCTTGCATCTTTGACATTATTGAACATACTTTTGCCGAATTTTCACATTCATATAACATTTATTATTACCAATCCAAAACACATATATGCACATTATCCCAACTAATGTATCAAACTAATCTATTAATATAAAAATACACATAATTTCCAAATCATAAGCAACTCACGAACTTTGTCCATTTCTACTGTATTACATTGTCGAATTATCAAACCATAAACTTATAAAGCATTATAACTAAGTACATATGAATACTTTAGTTGAGCATATCACCCGAAATCTCAGACTTACCTTACCTTAGTAAGGATTATTTCTAAGACAATCAAGCATGCCTAAGAACATATATATATATATATATATATATATATATATCATGGCTAGTACATTGTACCTCATCTAAGTCATTAATCAACTTCAATGTACAACAAAGCTCATACCATAATTTTATCATTCATCCCTAGCATAAAATATCATAGCCAAGATAAACATGAACCATAAGCAAACGTAATCAAAATCAAACATGGAAATTAAGCCATTTTCGTATGGCTCAAGTTATACAGAACTGAAATCCAACACTACAAAAGATAATCCAGCCTATACATGACATAGATTTGATAGTTCATTATAAAGATATCGAAAACAGTGGATAGTGTGATAGACTTTGCTGACGATCCCCGAGCTCATAACTTGAATCCAAAATCTATAAAACAGAGAACATGAATACACGGAGTAAGCTTTTATAGCTTAGTAAGTTATAAGCAAATAAATAGCCCAATAATATAAAAACAACTCCAATAAACTGATCAAATTATATTATCATTATCGCATTCAATTTCAAACTTACAAACTTCATAAATAATATATATATTTTAACACAAAATTACTACCTTGGCCGAATACTCACATGATTAAGTTAATAAATTAATATTCAATTTTTCAAAAGCTGAAATGTCAATATAAAACCTAACACCCATACTTACATATACATAAGCTCATGAATGAAGATATAATTCACATATACTTTTACTAACTATGTGACCGAATATATAAGATCATATATACACATATTAAAGAAATCATTTCAACAAGAATCATGTTTCTTATTCACAAGGCCGCATATACTTGCCATATACATATATATTCTTCATTTATATCACACATGTTTTATAACAAATATCAAGATAGTCACATACCTTATTTCAAATAGGTAACAAGTTTGTACTTACCTGGTCATTTAACTAGTTATAAATATTTGTTCACCACTTATCAATGCCCGATGAACCATTCAGAATTGGATAGGACACTCAAATAATCACTCATATATCGTACAATGCTGACGTCCTAGACATGGTCTTATATGTAATCACAAATCGATGCCACTGCCCCAGATAGGGTCTTACTCGCATACATATATCGGAGTCACATATTGATGCCATGGTTTTACTCGCACACACATATCAGAATTCCTATGTCATGACATATGTATCCTAACTATTCCTACGGTTCATACAGGACTTGTAGACGTCGTAACTCGATCGAAACAAATTCGGAAACATTGTAATCAAACTCTTTCACATTCGGCTATAGTGTATATAAAATCATACATTTCATTCCAGCACCTATACTTTGCATTTAAATAAAATTAAATACACCTATTTGCCTATGAACTTACCTCAGACGATGAAAAACGGAACGGGACGGTTAGTCGACAACTTTAGTTTTACCCCGATCCAAATCTGATTTCTTTGGTTCTTGATCTAAACATATTCCAATTTAGCTCATTCAAACATATTTTCATTCAATTTAGTCCAAAAACACATAAATGAGAAAATTACTATTTTACCCCTAACATTTACACTTTTTATAATTTAGTCCCTATTGCACCAAACACAAAATATGCAAAATTTGACTATAGCCATATTAGGCCGAATGTTCCTAAAGTCCATACAAGTCCATATATTTCATTTATCTCACATTTTAGTCCCTCAAATCATTTTATTGCAATTAAGTCCTAATTACTCAAAATCATCAAAAATTCCCATACAAAATATGTTAAACCCAAAACATATCTTTCATAATTCATCATCAAACAACAAAAATCACAAGCTCTCATCAATGGCATAACTCAAAATATTCATCAAAATAAAAAATTCAAGCATGGGTTTAGTAGTACTCAAAGCAACGATCTAAAAAACGTAAAAATTATCAAAAAACCAAGTTAATTACATACCTTGATTAAGCTTGAACCTAGGTTTTCTTTTTCTTTTCTTCTTATTTAGCTATTTGGTCATGGAAGAAAACATATGAACTATGGTTTATTAATTCATGTTTTATTTCATGTTTTATTATATACATATTATTATATATTTTACTATTATCACCTTAATAAATTTAATTGGAAAACATATATAACATGCCTATTACCGTCCACTAACATGCAAATAGGCTATTTACAACATAAATACTTCCATTTAGAAAGCCACTAACAATTCGACCTTTATACCTTATACTTTAAACTATCAAATTTTTATTTTTTTGCGATTAAGTCCTTTATTCAATTAGACGCTCAAACCATAAAATTAAAGTACATAAATTTCACAGATATAAATTCACACAAAATAAACATAGAAAATAATTTTTTAAATATTTTTCTGACTTGAATTCGTGGTCTCGAAACCACTGTTCCGATTAGGGTCTAAATCAGGCTGTTACATTAACTCATGTTTGATTCATTCAAATCATACCAACTTCACATATTCAAATAAACTATTTAAACCTTACCTAACATGCATCATCATGCATCAGTTTACAAGTACATAGCTTCTCTATTATCACCCATTTGACATCTACATTGCATTTTATCCCTGAGCATCATGAATCTAACTATCATTACATAACCAAAGCCAAACAATTCACACATCAAATATCATGATACATTAGCCATCACAACAACCATACCAAACATGCCATAACACAACACATTATACACATCAAACCATAGTCATTATAAAGCCTTTTATAAAAGCCAAATATACACAACATTTACATCATTTTCTAAGTCAAATCTCATGGCTCATTTTCATTACTCATGTATTAGCCCATTTTTGCCTGGGCTTTACAAATAAAAAATAAAAACCAAAAATAATAAAGTTTTTTTTTTTTTACAGTCCATTACAACCCAAAACTGAGCCCAAATTACAAATTAATTTCTACCCAAACCTTAAGACCTGGGGCCTAATACCAAAACTAACCCAAATCTTAAGCAAACCCAAAGCCCAATTACACCCTTAGCCCAAACAAATTGAACCCTGTTAAACTACCAAAACCCAACCTAAAAGACCCAGTTACAATCAGGCCCGAAAGACCCAAACCGTTAGCAGAATCAGAAACCCTAGGGTATCAGAAACCCTAGGGCATCGCAAGCACCAACACTGGCCTCCAGTCGCGCCGTAATCAGCGCGAGGATCGCGCCTCTCTGCCACCAGAATCCTCACCGGATTTGCCCCTTCGCCTGCAAAAGGAAAGAAAACCAGCAGCAAGAACAACAAAAAGAATCCATGCATTTGTTTATTTTTTTTTTGTAATTGGTTATAAAAACCAAATGAAATAGTGTAAAAACTTACAAATACATATATACAAACGTAAAATTTTAAGCAAAGAAAATGTATTTTTCCTTTTTTTTTTTTCGACTATCAACAGTGAATATGCATACATATATAAAAAACCATCATTTTCTTACCCTTTTTCGGTAAAAACAGAGGAAACTGAAAGATCTCTCATCCCATTTCACGTTTTGGGTAGCCTAAAGACCCCTTTTGACTTCGGATTCGATTTTAGGAGGCTTTAGGGAGCAAAATACTCGCTTTTGGGAACTTCGACCGCCGTGAATGGTGGCGAAGAAGGTTGAGCGCGGCGGAGCTCAATGACGGAGCTAGGACGGCTACTAGCCGGAGTTCCGAGAGCTTTTAGAGTTTTTTTTGAAGATTTTTTAAAAAAACAAAGGGATAGAATGAAATTTTTACCTAAAATTTGATTTATATAGCAACTTAAAACGGCGTCGTTTTGCTTAAATCAATAAGCATCAAAATGACGTCGTTTAAAGGCTGACTCGAGCATTGACCTGATTATCCGAGGAGGATCCACACGTTTTTATTAAATGGTTTTTATTAAATGGCCTAATTGCTTTGTAGGCCCTTTCGCTTTATTTTTTCCAAAAAATTTGCATCCAATTTATATTTTCTTCTATTTTTAAATTTGGCTCTGGAATGTGGCTTTCTTTTCAATTCGGTCCTTCGGCTATTAAAAGGCAAATAATAGAACGGCGCCGTTTAAGAGATAGGGCAAAATTGCCCGATAGGTCCTTATAGTGGGGCGCACATTCCAATTTTATCCTTTTTACATTTTACATTAAAATTTGTTTTTATTTTAATTTAGTCCTGTTATCTTAACTGTTTGAAATCCTTTTTTATTATTTTTAATTATTTCAATATTATAAGTTAAATCATTTTACTTGTATATTATTTATTTTAAAACCCTTTTATATAAACTTGTTTCAACACATACTATTTTTTATATACGAATTGTGTATTATTTTAAAATTTGTATATTATATTTTAAATCAATTTATTAATGTAAAAGTTTTTCTTATAATTGTGTATTTATTTTCTTTTCTAAAAAACATGTATATCATTTTATGTATATATGTATGTATACATTAAACTATTTTATTATGCATTTGTTATAAGTTATCTTTTATATTTTGTACATATTTAAAGTTTTCATTATTATACTTAAAATACATTAATTAATTTATACGAATGTATATATATTAACTATTTTAAAAAAATTTGACATTTATCCCTTTTCTTTTACTTTTTAATCTAATTTTTGATTTAAATACCTCTTTTATTTTGATTCTTTATCTTTACATTTAATTCTTTATCTTTACATTTAATCTTATACATCAAAAATTGGTATCCATTTCTTCGCTTTATGTTTTGCATATTTTTTTGAAATTGTTATGTTTACCTTATATCTCGTTTGTCCATTCATGTTATGTATTTATTTATTATTGCTTTAGCATAGATATTTTATTACATTATAATCTATTATTTTATGTTGTTGTTGTTTTTTTAATTGTTTATATTTATATGACATGTTAGTATATTATGTAATTTATATTGTTTTAGTATAGATATCTTGTAATATATTAATGTAGTATTTTACTCACATCCTGTTTTAAAAGAAAAATATATTTCATTTAATTAAAAAGTTTTTCTTAAATACGGCACTGTTTTGTGTTTAGAAATTTGGAAAATAGTGCCCTAACGTGCTGGGTTGTGATTTTTCATTGGACTAAACAACTAAATATCCTTTTAATAAATTTTCAAAATCATGAGACGATTTTAGTTATGAGGATTTAAAACATCGTGTCCTAACGTGCTGGATGTGATGTTTGTATTCCTTCGGAATAAAAGAATATCAAGTTCCAACTTAAAGCTCAAGTTTAAAAAAGAAATCATGTTTTAAAAATCTTTTTGAATTTTCGACAATTAGGACAATAAATAATCAATTCGGTACCAATTTTAGGCGTTACGAGGGTGCTAACCCTTCCTCGTACGTAACCGACTCCCAAACCTGTTTTCTTGAGTTTTCGTAGGCCAAAATCAATGTTTTGAAATAAAACGTTTTATAAGGTGATCCATTCACACCTAAAAAGATTGGTGGCGACTCCATATTCGTTTTTAAAAGTCGATCCCCGCTTTTTTTAAAAAATTTAAAAATGGTTTCGACAGCTTGGCGACTCCACTGGGGACAATAAGAGAGTCAAGCCGTAAAATTGATTATTTTCTGTCCTTTTGTCGAAATTTGGAAATTTCATTTAAAAATTACGATCCTTGTATTGCATGTGTTTGCATCTTTGCATATGTTTGTTATTTTCCCGTACACATTGCATTGCATGACCGTTGTGGTCATACCCTTAAGTGGGAGTGAGAAACTACTCCTTCGTGAGGTTTTCACCTCCGTGCAGGATAGTGGATCGCTTCTGGGATACATCCGTACTTATGTCTTCGTGAGATTTTCATCTCCGTGCAGCCATAGGGAAATGTATCCTCTGAACTGAACTCGGTCTGTATGAGCCTATAATAGGTGAGGACCAAGGAATCTGCTGGTTCAGGTACCCCGACTTTAGGGCTAAACCACACGTAGAAGACATAAGTGCCCACCCTAGGTAGAGCTATGTTAAATTTAGCAGTCACCCAGATATGTGTTTATTTTATTTACTTTATGTTCTATTTCATGTTACTAACTTGTTGTGCTTTATTTTTTTTGGTGCATGTCATCTCAAATTTTAAAAAGGTATCGATTCACGGTCAGTTACTAAGTTAGAAAGCTGTTTATAGAGAACGAATTTCTTGATAAAGTGGGAAACAATACGGCTGTCTATAAATGGTTAGAGGAAACACAACTAGCAAAAAGAGATAGCCTAGCCGAAGGATACACGTCAAAACTATGGGACTATACTCGTATCAGCGTGACGCAGAATAATCTCTAGGAGATAAAGGAAATATGGGATCGATGGAGTAACGAGACCAAGCAGTTTTTCTACAACAACTATGGGGATTTGTCGTACCTGCTTGACATGAAGATATATGAACTATTATTTCGGGCTATCACCTAATATTGGAACCCGGCATATAGTTGCTTTACGTTTGGAAAGGCCGATATGGTACCCACAATCGAGGAATATTCAGCTTTGTTGCGTTCCCCCAGGATTCAAGTTGATAAAGTTTACTCAAGGGCTGCTTGTGCTCTAACTTTTGTGAGGAAATTGATGAACATCATGGGGATGAGCGAACAGTGGGTTTCAACTAGAATCAAGCAAAAAGGTGAGTGTAAGTGCATCCTATGAAAGGTTCTGAAGGATTTAATTCTAACTCATCCTGATGAGAAAATGAAGATTGATGTTTTGGCCTTAAGTATATATGGATTGGTGGCTTTCCCAAAGGCATTGAGATATGTGGATGAAGCTGTTTCAGATCTTTTTAGTCGACTTGACAAGCAGGTTACACCTGTTCCTACAATCTTGGCTAAGACATTTCGATCATTGAATGCATGTAGAAGAGCTAGTGAAGGCAGGTTCATAGGATGTGCATAGTTACTATTGGTTTGGTTCCACAGTCATTTTTGGAAGGTGGATTAAGTTTCTTATCAGGTTTTTCTCAAGAATTACTTTCCTTTAAAAGAGATTGTGGCAGCACCATGGAGAGATGACATATTAGAAGAAAATTGGATAGCGTTTCTCTGAAATCTCCAAGAAGGTGACGTTGAATGGCGAGCTCCTTGGTTAGTTCCTGATGAGATTTTGTACCGATGCGGGAGTTTTGATTGGGTCCCGCTACTTGAAATTTGGGGAGCTATTGGATATGCACCTTTACTCGTGCTGAGGCAGTATAGATCAAGGCAGTTCATACCGGCAACACATGGATTGGCTCAAAGTGAATTTGCATACAAAGGAGATCGTTATAAGAAACTGGTTAAGGAGATTTCTAGTGCTTGGAAACAGACTTGCCATATGAAAATAGTGGATGTGTGCCCAATGACAACTCCAGAATACACGGGATGGTGGAGTAGGAGAGTGAATGACAATATCCCTGTGCCAAGCTTGAAAGGCGCTCGATCGATCGAAGAATATTTACAAGTGGTCCCATCGGAGTTAGAGATCATGAGGCAAGATTTCGAAAGGAAGAGCTCAGAGTTCGAAAAGTGGATAGAAAAGTTGGAAGAAGAAAAAATGCATCTGAGATTAGACGTGGATATTTAGAAACTGGAGGCCGAAAAATTAAGGAAAGAGAAGAGGAAGATTGAGGAAGATCGAGATGATTTAAAGACAGAATATAAGAAGATCCAACTGTCGATAAAAAGAGCCGGATTGAGGAAGACTTCGAAACAGTGGCAACAAGAGATTCGAGAGGAAAATGCCAAAGCTGATCGTTGGGAGAGGAAATTCCAAGAAATCCAGGCACAAAACCAGGCCCTAGAAAGGAGTTTGGCGGAGAGTCATAAGGAGAAATGTGGATTAAAAGCTAAAATAGCGGAGCTGGGGCGGTCTTTACATCTCCATCAAAGTCGTAACTCTGCAATCGAGTTAAAGTCAAGTCTGAACAAAATTGGGGAAATGAAGGGTAAGATTGAAGGGTTGGAGTCGGCATTGCAAAATTGTGAACTCCAGATCAAGCATCTTGAAGTAAGTGAAGGGCATTGGAAGGAGGAGCTTCATCATTTTCAAGATCAAGTCAGAAGTAGGGATTACCTCATGGGTGAAGCCATAGCTTAAATTCAAGAGGTAGCTGATTATCTGCAGACCTTGGCGGTACAGGCTGATACATTGAGCACGAAGTATGAGTTACAGTCTGATCGTGGTCAAGAGTTAGCATTGTTGTTTAGTAAAGTCAAGACTTTGGGCATTAGGGCGAAAGTATATTTGTAGCCCGTTTTATGTAAAGAATTTTGTTTTTTAATAAAGTTTTCTAAAATAAATTGAATCAGGATTGATGCATTTTTGCATTTATGCATTTGCATTACATTACATCATATGCATTTAAATCTATAGAAGGACCCTAATTAGTGGAGGTTGTTACAGAAGAGAGAGGAAAAAATCTAAAAACTACACATCGTTACGGTACACGCGCTAAGACAAAGAACATGGATCAAAGATTTGAACAGCTCCAAAAGGACATGCAGGACTAGTTGCAAGAGCAGTTGACAAAGATGCAATAGGATATGAGAGAACAAATGATGGAGGCACACAAGAATATGATGTCTCAGATGGCCCAACTACTGACTAGGGCAATGGATAAAGGGAAGGGCCCCATGGCTATCACTAGTGAGGACAATGACGATTATCCTTCGGGTTTTACCCTACCTCATGCGCAAGTACAACCTGAGGTACATCCCCGAAGGCCATCTGTCACAATAAGACCTCAATGAGTGCAAGTTGATAATGAAATGCCCATGAATTTCCAAGTTGGATCGGGATCTAACCTAGGAGAAAACCCAGCTAATCCCATTCTCCCTGATTTGGACATGGCCGAGAGGGAAAGAATGAGAATGGAATCCTCAAGGCAGCTAGAGGACCGCTGATATGCGTGATATGAATTAATAAAATTTATAATAATGATCGCACCAAAAACTAACTATTATCACAACTTTAGGGCAAGTGCACCTATCGAACAGTAGTATAGCTTAGTGGCAAGACTGAGATATCGTACCCAAGGGAACCAAAAGTACTAGTACTAACTTTTTTTCTATTATTTAACCTAGAAATAAAAGCGGTTTTTATGAAACTAAACTAATTTTAAAACTAAACTATGAATGCACAAAAAGTAAATTGGGCAATACTCAAGAGAGAATCCACTTAGACTTCACTTGTTATCAATTCTTGAGTTAGACGATTTGTTCACTTGACTTGATCCGTAGAGATCCCTAACTTATGTTAATACCTCCGTCGAGGATAAGAACAACTAATCCTAGGTTGATTAACTGAAATCTCTTTCTAGTCTTGCATTAACTTGATCTATGGATCCCCAGGGACTTTTGCTCCTCTGGATAAGTACATCAATACTTGAATTAATACATGAGATTATTAAAACAAGAATTAAGAACACATAATTAAGAACAATTCAAGTATTTATCATATAACTCAAGATAAAATAATAACATGATCTGTCTTAGTTTCATCCCCTTCAAGTATTTGGGGGATTTATTTCATATTTAATAAAGAAAATATCTCAGAAGAATAAAAATAACAAAACATAAAGAACCCAAAAATCCCTGAAGGATTGAAGGGAGATCCTTTGTCTTGTTGTAGAATTCGGCTTCTAGGATGAATCAATCGACTTCCCTTGGAGTAATTTATTGCTTTCACTCTCTGTGTTGGAAGAAATACGGCACTCTCTTGTGGGAGAAAAGGCACACCTTTGGAGTTGCCTCCTAGGGTCTTTATATAGAGCTTTGGAATGCCTTTCTTAGCCTCTAAGTATCTTTTCTGAGTGAAATTGCACTTCCTGACGATAGGGACACGCCCGTGTGCCACGCCCATGTGCCACGACAAGAGGCTGTGTGTGAAACTATTGATGGTGGCACGGCCGTATGATTCGGCCGTGCTTGTCGGGGCTAGACCGTGTTGGACCTTATGTGGTACGGCCGTGTGCCACGACCGTGTGATGAACTTGGGCCGTGTTATTTTTACACTTTGGCTCATTTTCTCTGTTTTTAGCTCGTTTTTCATTCTTTTCTCTTCCCTGTGCTCTCTTGAGTATAAAACATGAAATAGAAGGATTAAGAGCACCAATTTCCACAAATTCAATGATAATTCATCCAGAAATTAAGCTAAGCATGGGTAAAAATATGTATAATTTATCGTTTATCAAATACCCCCACACTTAAGCCTTTGCTTGTCTTCAAGAAAAATCTCAACCCATAATCAAGAATCATTCTTCTCAACTCACAATCTTTATCAATAATGTTTCAAACTAATTCACAAGTATTCATACAATGAAAATTTAATCAGAAGAACATTAAAGATTCAATTACTCTAAGTTGAGAATTTTATCATTGAAACATAGGTTTTCTCCCTTCTCCTAAGTAATTATCTCTCAATCAAAATTAACAAAAATTGACATCCTCACTAAGGATTCACTCTATCCACACAAAGTGTTTAGGGTTCAAGAATTAAGTACTCTCTAGTCAACCTGAAGAGTTATTACCATAGGCTTGCAAGAAAATCAAATCTCCACCACTATAGATTGATATGATACATCGATCAAAAGGTCTTTCAATGGTTGTAATGGGGCTTTGGTTAGGGTGTTGTCACAAGCTGAAAAAGAAGGTTAGAATCGAGATTGAACTGAAAAATTATCTAGCTAGAAAAATCTCTATCACTGGAACATATTCCTCGAGCTAAGCCTTATGATGACATCATTCTAGCCTTGGTAGCCTTAAAATAGAAATATACAAAAATGTTAATTATGAATTACAACTGAATTAACTGTATATATACTTTTTTTTTTAAGAACAATTCAAATATAATACCTTGAATATTTACAAACTTTACAAACTGGGAAAGAGAGAATAAAGCTAGATAATAATTTCAACTCAGATCCCAATAAAAATAGGGATCAATATAATTGAATGGGATTCAACAAAAACGGGTTATAGGTTAATATTAGAGGTAAGTCAAAGAATGGGTTGTTAGACTCAATGGGGTTCACTAGGGGTCAATTTATGAAGGTAGGCTTTTATGGAGTAAGTGGGTTAAATCCTATGTGCCTTTATCATCTCAGTGTATCAAATGAATGATGTGGTCTCGACATGTATAATCGAAGCAAGTTCTAGAATAACAAATCATTATTGACTCACTCAAAGCAACAATAAAGGTGAGCACGAAAGAATGTATGCTCAAAAGGCTCAAAAATCTCACCAGAATTATGGCTTTTGATGTCAATCCTACGAATTTCAAATCTCAAGATAATAATTAAAATTAGGGAAAATAACCTAGAAAAAATTCAAATTCTCAAAAATTTCAACATATCATGCTTGATTCCCTAGTGTTTTAAAGTTTGAATAATCAAAGTATAAGCGCCTATGTCTTAATTCTCAACATATCAATAAAAATCATAAATCAATTAGAATTAATTCCTAACAGGAGATTGAAGATAATGCAAAGAGTGAAAGTGAGAATTCGAAATTTTAAGAACAATGTAAAATGTTAGTTTAAAAATTTTCAGGGATTTCAAGGAGAATGAAATGACTGAAAGTAAGTTCCCACCCACACTTAAGATGTATATTGCCCTCAATGTACAAAGATAACATTAGTAGCAATAGAAGCACAAGATCATAAGATAGGGGAATACATGAAAGTCCCTAAATTTTGGATGAATTTGTGAGATGGTAATTGGAATTGGAAGAGCCGGCAGTTGTGGCAAGGTTGTCCCATTTACATATGGATATGAGCTGTAGAGCTCCTTTGAAACTATGAAAGTATTTATCAGTCGTGGGGAATTTGGAATAATAGAATATGTTTCTTAAGGGCTGGCCGATATGAAATAATTAAAAATAAAGAAAGAAAATAAATTAAATTCTAAAAATACTAAAATTCAAATAATGAAAAAGATAAAGTGAACTAAAAATGAAAGTATAAGGAAAAAAGAAAATAAAGAAGAAGAAAAGAAAAGGTAAAAATAGAGATCAGTGAAAAAATATAAATTAAGATAAAAATAAAGTTAAGAGAAATAGAGGTTTCTAATCCTCAGATGGGTCACGCGGTGGCGATGGTGAAGTGATGTGGAGGTGCTGGCATATCTGCTGAAGTGTGGCATCGATATGATCGAAGCGCTGGAAGTATTGCTACTCAAATCATAAGAGGCGCTCATATATGTCAGCGTATGAAGCTGCCGCATGAACTGGGCGACGAGGTAGTGGTGGTTCGGTGGGTGCATCCTCCTCTAGTGGTGGGACATCATCAGGAATGTCTTCGGGATCTTCCTACTCGACATCTCTAAGTAGCTGGTACTGTGGAGGATCTGTCCTACGTCAGCGCTGGATCATCCTCATGTGAAGCATGCTCTGGATGCCCTATGGGGACATCTGGCCAACTAAAGTGTATGAGGATGTCTGGGCTGCAGTGTTGAATAGGCTGAAGTAGCGGGCTAGGCGAGTCATGTACGGGCCTATGTTGATCACCCCCTTTCTATGCCTTTCCGTCTGCTGTTGGATGGCGAGAGCGATGAAGTAAGTCAGGTCGAAGACATGGCCGTGTGCCATGCTCCATAAAAAGTAGGCATCGTGGGTGTTGATGACGCCAGTGCTCTTGCACCGTCCGGTGAGTGTATGCATGAGGAGGGCATGAAGGTACCTCAATGATGGAGATAGGGCAGTCGCCTTGGAGCGACTGGGGTTGTATGTTGATGCTGCCGGGACTAGGGCCTCCCAATACTTAGAGGGTGAATAGTAGATGTGGCAGTGAAGCTCAGAGAGGTCTTCTTCTTCCAAAAATTGCTCCTATATAGCCCCAGTGTGGTACCGAACTCAGGGACGCTAAGTTGTCGAATAAGGCTCCGAGACGGAACTGAACTGTCCCTGGATCATCATATTGGGACATCACGGTTTGTAGGTGGAAAGTGGAGCAGAACTCGAAGGTGATTTCGAGGTATGTAGGCTCCACAATTTGGTAGAATTGCTCCCATGGGTCCATCATCAGTAGGGCCTGAACCGCGTCTGCTAGGTGGACTTGCTCTAAGGCGGACCAGTCAATACATCTCCCTACTCCGAGGGGTCTCGCCCTTAGAATTTGAAATAACTCCTCTTGGTATTCTTGTAAAAACTGAAGGTACAGGTGTCGGACTTCTATCGTGGGTCTAGAGGATAAGCCACCGGGCCCTTTACGTTTCATTAAAACAGGTACGGTAGTTTTCTTACCTCGGGATGATGACATGGTATCTAAAAGAAAATGGGCATGAGTTAGTTGTAGCGAAATGATAATTAAAAAAAAATAAACACTAAATTAATTGATTAAGACTAGTACCTATGTTAGTGCACAAATAACATGCTATTTTACCTAAGAGTGGAGATGAACATAATATGGGTATCTGAACAAAATGCCTAAAATCTATAGCCTTAAGATAACTTAAAATGGCAGTAAAAGATTGTTCTAAATGTATGAGAGATGTTTCTAGAGTAATTATGCTAAATGGGTAAAAATCATGCAAATAACTAACTAATGAAATCATTAATCAAATAATTTAACGAAAAACATAAAAAATTAAAGGAAAAATGAGAAATAACAAAAATCGAAACCGAATGAATGTTTTTAGAGGCTGGGCACGGGCGTTGAACGGTCATGGTATGCTTTCCATGGGCGTGGGGGCAGTCTTGTGCAGGCGTGGCGTCGATTTGAAGGCCGGCAGCGGGGCTAAAGGTGTCTGGTATGAGTTTTGGGTGGAGGATTTTAGGGTTTCAATAGAGAAAAAAGTGAATAGAGCCCTGTTTATATAGGATTTTGGGTTACACAGGCATGGCACACGCTCGTGTGGCTCAGGTTTTGCCCGTGTTGTTCAAACTTTAGGGGTTTTGGCACCCCTGGTTCGAGGCACACGCTCATGTACCTAGGGCGTGTTGAGGCACACAGTCGTGTCGCACAGCCGTGTCCTTCGATGTTCGCTTCCCCTACGACCTTGTAATATATCACACGCCCGTGTCTGAATTGATAGTGTCGACTACGGTCTTGGGGCACAGGCGTGTCACACACCCGTGTGTGGGTCATACGGTTGTACCGCACAGTCGTGTCATATGGTTTAAGCCCGTGTTTCAATTAACAGTGTTGGCCACGGCCACGTCGCACGGCCATGGCACTTGTCGTAGCCCGTGTCTCTGGAAAATTTTTACCCTATTTATACATAGCCAAATTGCATAACCGTGTCTCAGCTTAGAGTGTCCATACAGCCTTAGACACGCCCGTGGGCATGGCCGTGTGATCCAAAAGTCCTGCATCCCAAAGGGTTAGTTGATGTATTAGAAGACTAAAATAAAAAGTTATTAAGTTAGTGCTCGGGCTGCCTCCCAAGAAGTGCTTATTTAGAGTCTAAGCTCGACTCTGCCTGGATGTATCACGAAGGGAGTTCGTGGAGCTGAAGCTCCTCCTTATTATCCTTGAAATTCTCACCTCTATAATGTTTTAGCCGATGGCCGTTTACCTTGAAAGTACCGTGGGTGGAGTGAGTTACCTCAACTACGCCATATGGAAAGACAGTTTGAACAGTGAATGGACCTGACCACCTTGATTTAAGTTTTCCAGGGAATAGTTTAAGCCTTGAGTTGTAGAGTAAGACGAAATCACCAGTTTTAAACTGCTTAGGTTGTCTCAGCCGATTGTCATGGCGTCGCTTCGTAGCTTCCTTATATAGATGTGAGTTTTCGTAAGCATTGCAACACCATTCATCTAGCTTATTCAATTGCATTAGTCATTTCTCTCCTGTAAGCTTAAGATCAAGATTTAAAAATTTAATAGCCCAGAATGCTTTATGTTCAAGTTCAAATGGTAGATGACAGCTTTTTCTGTAAACAAGTTTATAAGGAGATGTACCTATGGGTGTTTTAAAAGCAGTTCTATAGGCCCATAGAGCATCATCTACTTTTCTTGACCAATCTTTCCTATTTGTTTCTACTATTTTTTCTAGGATGCGTTTTAGTTCTCTATTTGTTACTTCGACTTGGCCACTGGTTTGTAGATGATAAGGGGTAGCTATTTTGTGGTGTACTCCATATCTCTTTAAAACTTTTTCAAATTGGGCATTACAAAAATGAGTACCCCTATCACTAATAATTATCCTAGGTGTTCCAAATCGAGAGAAAAGTTTTTTTAGAAAGCGTACTACCATTCTAGCATCATTAGGAGGTAAAGCTTGGGCTTCCACCTATTTTGACATGTAATCTACTGCTACTAGGATGTACTTATTTCCAAATGAAGTAGGGAACAGACCCATGAAATCAATACCCCATACATCGAATATCTCATATGCAAGTATATAGTTTTGAGGCATTTCATTATGTTGAGAGATATTACCTGTTCTCTAGCATTTATCACAAGAGGTCACATACTGTTGGCATCTCTGAAAAGGGTAGGCCAGTAAAAACCTGATTCGAGTGCCTTGTGAGTAGTTCTAGCTCCACTACGGTGTCCTCCTGTAGGTCCCGAATGGCAGTGGTCTAAAATTTGGTATGCTTCTGTTTCAATAACGCATCTTCCGATAACCTAATCTGTACAAATACGAAAAAGAAAAGGATCTCCCCAAAAGTAGTTTTTCACATCAGCGAAGAATCATTTCTTTTGCTGATGGGTCAACCCTTTTGGGATTATGTTAGCTGCTAAATAATTTGCAAAATCAACAAACCAAGGAACTGCTATGTCTGCTAAGGCTAGGAGTTGTTCTTCAGGAAACAAGTCGTTTATTTTATCGAAGTCCTTGGGGTATAGATCTTCCAATCTTGACAGGTGATCTGCTGCCAAATTTTCAATTCCTTTCTTGTCTTTTATTTCTAAGTCAAATTCCTGTAACAATAGAATCCATCTTATCAATCACAATTTTGCATCAGTTTTAGTTAGAAGATAACGAAGAGCAGAATGATCAGTATAAACAATGACTTTTGACAATATTAAATAAGATCTGAATTTATCAAATGCAAAAATAACAGCTAGCAATTCTTTTTCCGTGGTTGTATAATTTGCTTGTGCGGCTGTCAGAGTTCTGCTAGCATAATAGATCGGTTGAAAGTGCTTCTCTTTGCTGTCCTAAAACTACACCTACTGCAAAATCATTCGCATCGCACATTAGTTCAAAAGGCAGATTCTAATCAGGTGAAATCAAAATCGGGGCATTCACTAACTTTTCTTTAAGAGTATTAAAAGACTCTAAAATTCTTGGTCAAAGTTGAAAAGCACATCTTTTTCTAGTAATTTCGTTAAAGGCTTAGCTATTTTCGAAAAGTCTTTAATAAATCTGCGATAAAAACCAGCATGTCCTAAAAAACTTCTTATAGCCTTAACCGAATTAGGGGGAGGTAATTTTTCAATAGTTTCAATTTTTGCTTTATCTACCTCTATCCCTTTACTAGAAATTTTATGTCCTAGGACAATACCTTCTTGAACCATAAAGTGGCATTTTTCCCAATTAAGCACTAGATTTGTCTCTTCACATCTTATCAAAACACGTTTTAAATTATTAAGACAAAGTTGTAAAGAGTTACTGAAAACTGAAAAATCATCCATAAATACCTCTATTATGTCTTCCACGAGTTCGTCAAAGATGGCTAGCATGCATCGCTGAAAAGTAGCAGGAGCATTACATAATCCAAAAGGCATTCTACGATAAGCAAACGTACCATATGGACATGTGAATGTTGTTTTCTCCTGATCTTCTGGAGCTATCAAGATTTGGAAGTAGCGAGAGAAGCCATCTAGGAAACAGTAATACATATGACCTGATAATCTTTCCAACATCTGATCGATAAAAGGTAAGGGAAAACGATATTTTCGAGTTGCATCATTCAGCTTTCTATAATCAATGTAGACTCTCCATCCAGTGACTATTCTTGTAGGTATTGACTCCTTTTTATCATTGGATACCACGGTCATGCCTCCCTTTTTAGGAACAACCTACACAGGACTTACCCAAGAACTATCAGAAATATGATAAATAATGCCTGCGTCTAGAAGTTTAATTACCTCGGCTTTTACAACTTCCTTCATGTTGGGATTCAATCATCTCTGAGCTTGCACTGATGATTTATATTCATCTTCCATTAGAATTTTGTAGGTGCAAAAAGGACTAATTCTTTTAATGTCAGAAATCTTCCAAGCTATAGCTTTCTTGTGTTCTTTTAATACTTGAAGTAATTCCTTTTTCTTTTTAGTGCTTAAGTCTGATGCAATAATTACTGGTAATGTCGAATCATTTCCTAAAAATGTATACTCTAAGTGGTCAGGCAACTGTTTTAATTCCAATTTAGGAGGTTTATCAATCGAAGGTTTTTGTCTCAGTTCGTCATTCATCTTAATACTTTCATAACTTATGTACCTTGTGACAAGTTCATTAGAGTTTAACTCCTTCATTACTTCTTTAACTTCAGTGGTCGCTTCATCTTCCCCCAACCTTGAATAAGACACAGTTCCAACGTGTCTGCGAGTGAAATTTCCTGAAATTTATCTTGAACAAAATAATCAATAGCATCAATAAAATAACAGGAATCATCTTGTTCTCTAAAAAATCTCATAGCATCATAGATTTTAAAAATGACTTCTTCTTCACCAACTCTAAGCACTAATTTACCATCCCCTACATCGATAACAGCTCTAGCAGTAGCTAAAAATAGGCGTCCCAAAATTAAAGGCACTTCAATATCCTCATCCATATCAAGCATAACAAAATCAACCGGGAATATAAATTTATCTACCTTTACCAGCACATCTTCAATGATCCCCCTAGGGTATTTAACAGATCTATTAGTTAATTGAATACTCATCCTAGTGGGTTTTGGTTCCCCTAGACCTAGTTGCTTGAACATTTTGCAGGGCATTAGGTTAATACTAGCACCTAGATCAGTTAAGGATTTTTCAATAATTAAACTACCAAATAAGCAAGGAATAGTAAAACTCCCTGGATCTTTTAGTTTGGTCGGTAGTTTATTTTGGAGAATAGCTGAGCATTCCTCATTGAGTTCCACTGTGGCTAATTCTTCCAACTTCCTTTTATTTGTGAGGAGTTCTTTAAGAAACTTTGCATACTTCGACATCTGCGAAATTGCTTCAACAAAAGGTAAATTAATATGTAACTGTTTAAAAAGGTTCAAAAAATTTACCAAATTGAGCATCTGTGCGGTCTTTTTTCAACTTTGCCGGATATGGTATGAGTGGTTTATATTCCTTAAGTGTTGGTGGAGTGTTTTCCTTGGGTTCTTCTTCCTCTACCTTGTCTTTTGTGGATTCTTAAACAGTCTTCTTTTCTGATTCAGCCATTACTTTCCCATCTCTTAAAGTAATTGCTTTGACATGTTCTCTAGGATTTGGCTTAGTATTACTTGGTAGTCCACCTTGTGGACTTTCTGATATTAATTTAGCAAGTTGACCAATCTAATTTTGAAGCCCTTGAATTGATGCTTGCTGGTTCTTTAGTGCCGTTTCAATGTTTTGAAAACGGGTTTTTGATGCAGCCATTAATTTGGTGAACATCTCTTCAAGGTTTGGCTTTTTCTCTTGTTGGAATGGTGGCTGCTGAAATCCCGAAAAGGGTGGTTGTCTTTGATTTCTTTGTCCTCCCCATGAAAAATTGGGATGGTTCCGCCAACCTGCATTGTAAGTATTACTATAAGGATTATTTTGGGGTCTAGAATTATTACCCATATAGTTGGCTTGCTCGGTTTCCATACCATGTCCATAAGAGGAATAGTCTGGATTGAATATATTTCCTTGAGTTGTGTCACACTGCATCACTGGTTGTGCCTACGTAGAACCAACAAAATTATCAAACTTTTTTTAAAAGTTCTACCTGATTAGTAAGCATGGTGACAGCGTCGATGTTATAAACTTCTGTAGCTTTTGTCAGCTTTGTCCTCATAACTTGCCACTGACAGTTATCCAGTGACATCTCTTCTATAAACTCATAGGTTGCTCCGGGTGTTTTATTGTTGATTGTTCCTCCGGCGACTGCATCGATCATTTGCCTCGTTGATGGATTCAAATCGTTGTGAAAGGTTTGAACTTGTAACCACAAAGGCAACCCATGGTGAGGGCACCTTTTCAACAGATCTTTGTATCTCTCCCAAGCATAATAAAGGGTCTCTAAATCCATCTGCACAAAAGAAGAGATATCGTTTCGCAATTTAGCTGTTTTAGCTGGAGGAAAATATTTAAGTAGGAACTTTTCGGTCATCTGTTCCCATCTAGTGATTGAGCCTCGTGGTAAGGAATTTAACCATTGTTTGGCTTTATTCCTTAGGGAAAAAGGAAATAATCGGAGGCGAATGGCATCATCAGAAACGCCATTGATTTTAAAAGTATCACACAATTCCAAAAAATTGGCTAAATGTGAGTTAGGATCCTCATCTTGTAAACCATCAAACTGCACAAATTGCTGTATCATCTAAATAGTGTTAGGTTTTAACTCAAAATTATTAGCAGCAATAGCAGGTCTAACAATACTAGATTGAGCACTAGCCAAATTCGGTTTAGTATAATCATACATAGTACGAGGAGCATCATCTTGGTTCACTGGTTGCACGGCTATCGCAGGAGGTGGTAGATTGTCCTGATTTGCTTCCATCTCTTTCGTAGGTTCTGGTTCTTGTTCTTGTCCTTGTTCTGGATAATGTAGGTTTCTTCTGATCTCCCTACGATTTCTGCGAACTGTAGCCTCTAAATCTTCGTCAAAAAGCAATGGTCCTACTGGGTTCCTTCTAGTTATAAACTAGAGATACCTAGAGGAAAAGAAAATTTTAGTAAAATAAAACTAAAAATAAAAATAAAAATAAAAATAAATAAAAATAAATATGGCTAAAGTAATAGAAATCGAGAGTTCTTAATATTTCAGTTCCCCGGCAACGGCGCCAAAAACTTTATATGCATGATATGAAGTAATAAAATTTATAATAATGATCGCACCAAAAACTAACTATTATCACAACATTAAGGCAAGCGCACCAATCGAACAGTAGTATAGTTTAGTGGCAAGACTGAGATATTGTACCTAAGGGAACCAAAAGTACTAGTACTAACTTTCTTTCTATTATTTAACCTAGAAATAAAAAGGGTTTTTATGAAACTAAACTAATTCTAAAACTAAACTATGAATGCACAAAAAGTAAATTGGGGAAAAACTCTTTAGGAAAAACTGATTGAATTGGGCAATACTCAAGGGAGAATCCACCTAGACTTCACTTGTTATCAATTCTTGAGTTAGACGATTTATTCATTTGACTTGATCCGTAGAGATCCCTAACTTATGTTAATACCTCCGTCGAGGATAAGAACAACTAATCCTAGGTTGATTAACTGAAATCTCTTTCTAGTTAAAACTCCTAGTCTTGCATTAACTCGATCTATGGATCCCCTTATTAGGTTTGACCTTAATCCAGCAGATTTATGTCGCCCTATGTCTAGGGTTGCATGCAACTCCGCTTAATTATGCTAGATCTACTCTTAAATAGGGACTTTGCTCCTCTGAATAAGCACATCAATACCTGAATTAATACCTAGGATTATTAAAACAAGAATTAAGAACACATAATTAAGAACAATTCAAGTATTTATCATATAACTCAAGATAAAATAATAACAAGATCTGTCTTAGGTTTCATCCCCCTCAAGAATTTGGGGGATTTAGTTCATATTTAATAAAGAAAATATCTCAGAAGAATAAAAATAACAAAACATAAAGAACCCAAAAACCTCTGAAGGATTGAAGGGAGATCTTTTGTCTTAATGTAGAATTTGGCTTTTGGAATGAATCAATCGACTTCCCTTGGAGTAATTTCTTGCTTTTACTCTCTGTGTTGGAAGAAATACGGCACTCTCTTATGGGAGAAAAGGCACACCTTTGGAGTTGCCTCCTAAGGTCTTTATATAGAGCTTTGGAATGTCTTTCTTAGCCTCTAAGTATCCATTTTCGAGTGAAATTGTACTTCCTCACGATAGGGACATGCCCGTGTGCCACGCCCGTGTGCCACGACAAGAGGCCGTGTGCGAGACTATTGATGGTGGCATGGTGTGTGATCCGGCCGTGCTTGTCAGGGCTAGGCCGTGTTAGACCTTATGTGGCACGACAATGTGCCACGGCCGTGTGATGAATCCTTGGGCCGTGTTGTTTTTACACTTTGGCCCATTTTCTCTGTTTTCGGCCCGTTTTTCATTCTTTTCTCTTCCCTGTGCTCTCCTGAGTATAAAACATGAAATAGAAGGATTAATAGCACCAATTTACACAAATTCAATGATAATTCATCCAGAAATTAAGCTAAGCATAGGGTAAAAATATGTATAATTTGTCATTTATCAACCGCTGCAGATGGTTAGAAGAAGAGTTCAAGGCTTTAGAGAATGTTGATAGTCATCATGGAATTGACGCTAAAGACTTGAGCTTGGTCCCAAATTTGGTGCTTCCTCATAAGTTCAAGATGCCAGAATTTGAGAAGTACAATGGGATTAGTTGTCCTGAAGCCCATATCACCATGTTTTGTAGACGGATGACTGGTTATGTTAACAATGATCAGCTGTTGATCCATTGCTTTCAAGACAGTTTGGTTGGGGCAGCATCTAGGTGGTACAATCAGCTAAGCCATGCTAGGATTAGCTCTTGGAGAGATCTTGCGCAAGCTTTCATGAAGCAATACAGTCATGTGACAGATATGACACCTGACAGAATCACTTTGCAAAACATGGAAAAGAAGCCAAATGAAAGCTTCAGGCAGTATGCGCAAAGGTGGAGGGAAGTTGCCATGCAAGTTTAGCCACCGCTTTTAGAAAAAGAGACTACCATGCTCTTTATTAATACTTTGAGGGCTCCATTCATTACCCATATGATAAGGAGTACTACTAAGAGCTTTGCTGATATGGTAATGGTAGGTGAAATGATCGAAAATGCCATAAGAGGAGGCAAGATTGAAGGGGAAACTGCTAAGAGATTAGCCCCAAGGAGGAAGGAGAATGAGGTGAACAATACCAATACCTACAGCAAAGGGTACTCAAAGTCAATAACTGTCAGTCAACCAAACGTAGCTGGGTAACAGGGTTCGCAAAGGCATGAATCTGGTACAAGACAACGCTCTAAAAAGATCCAATTTACACCCATTCCAATGACGTATAGGGAACTTTATCAGAGTTTATTTGATGCATACGTGGTATCCCTTTTTTACTTGAAAACACTGCAACCTCCGTATCCCAAATGGTATGATGCAAACGCTCAATGTGACTACCATGCAAAGATAACGGGACATTCAATAGAAAACTGTACTGCCTTCAAGAAATTGGTTGAAAGATTTATTAAAATGGGCATTGTAAAGTTTGATGATAAGCCTAGTGCGGAGAACCCGCTACCCAATCATACTGATAGTGGGGTAAACGCGGTGGGTGAAGACATGAGGAGAGTTAAAACAGACCTGGCGGAAGTAAGAACTCCTTTGAAATGGGTGTGGAAGGAGATGGTAAAGAGGGGGATAATTATCTCAAAATTAGAAGGAAATTGTGAAAAGATGGGGAACTACTGTGAGTTTCACAGTATAGAGGGGCATGATATTTAGGAGTGCACCAAGTTTAAAGTCTTAGTGTAGAAGCTTATGGATAATAAGGAAATGGAGTTTTGTGAGGAGGGCCTAGCAGAAGAAAACATATGTACGTCGGAAGGGGAGTTGACAGTGAATAGCCAAAAAGTTAACTACCCAGTGGTCATTATTTCTCGACCAAGAGTCAGTGAGGTCGGAGCACAAGTAGCACCAAAAGTCGTAATCTAGAAACCCGTCTCTTTTCCTTACAAGGATAGTGTAACACCCCCACGCCCGAGACCGTCGCCAGAGTCGAGCTTGAGGTGTTACCGAACATAATTTATCATTTAAACAACTTTACATCATTTATTTTGACTTTCGGAATAAGTAGTTTTTCTGCATCATGGTCGCTAAAAAAATCATATCTCGAGTTACGAAACTCAAAATCAAGATCCGTAAATTTTCCCTAAATCTAGACTCACATATCTATCTACTAACTTTTTTTCTAAAATTTTTGGTTGGGCCAATTAGTACAGTTTATTAGTTAAATTTACCCCTATTTTAGGACTTGACTGCACTGACCTCTACTTACTACGAACAACTTTTCTCCATGTAAAAAATTCATATAACTATACTGTTTATTTCTATTAAAATTAGATTCAATAAGGATTCTGGCCATATAAATTACACCTCATAATTACTTTTTTACAATTTATAATGAATTTTCAAAGTTGGAACAGGGGATCCAGAAATCGCTCTGGCCCTATTTAACTAAAACTCAAATATCTTATAACATATAACTCCTTTACCTATTTATATTTTTCCATTTGAAAGTAGACACAATAAGCTTCAATTTAATAGTTAATTCTTCACCTAATTCGTTTTCTACTATTTTTGGTGATTTTTCAAACTCACGTCGTTGTTGCTATAGTGTTCTGTTTTATGGCAAGTTTCATCTTTTTATGAATTCTCATGAACTATATAACATATTAAACTCACAAGGCATCCAACATTATCTAGGCTAGCCATACCAATTACTAAGCATTATCAAGCATTTTCTCAACCAAACCACAACCATATCACAAGAATATTTACACAAAACAAGTATATTGCTATACATGCCATACATCAAAACATACAAACCAATATACCAATTCTTCCTCGGATAGTGTGAGCGTTTCTTCGACCTTCCCGATATCCAAGTTGGCTCGCTAAAAACTACAATGAATGAAAAGGAGGGAGTAAGCATAAATGCTTAGTAAGTTCGCATGCAAATAACAAGTAACATAACAAAGCAATTATATCAACAACAATAGCATGATATCACCAAGATACAAACCACATTTCTAGCTATCGTGTATTATCTTACCACCTTATTTCTGTTATATCAAGTTTCAACCCGAGGGTTAAGTACATACCTGTCCAAATTGTCCATTTCACAACACTTACCAAAATATCATTTTCATCTTGAGTATTCTTCCATTCCGCTAGAATTTTACCCGTTGAACACATCGGAATATAACTCGGATACACGGATCATTTGCACATAAGTGCCACATATGTAATCAATCAATCATGTAACCCGCCCATAAGCGAACTCGGACTCAACTCAACGAGCTCAGGCGTTCGCATCCATAAGTGAACTCGGACTCAACTCAACGAGCTCGGATGCCTAGTTACATCTCACGAACTCGGACTCAACTCAACAAGTTCAGACATTTGCATCCATAAGTGAACTCGGACTCAACTTAATGAGCTCGGATGCCCAACCATCCTAGTGACATGTCACTTGTATCCTAATCTATTCCCAAGGTTCAAATGGGATTTTCCTTAATCACATATTTCCCAGTCGTTCTCCTTGGAATATCGGAACCAATACGTTGCTTGCATCTCATACTTATCAATTTAATCACACACTTTTCATACGAATACATAATATTTCACAAAGCATAATATTCATAATAACAAGTATCATATCATATAAAGAGCATTAAATCACTTAAAATAGCAATTATGTTACATTATTTACACATGAACTTACCTAGGTACAAAATATAGTAATTTTGCAATTTAGTCCAAAATCTTTTCTTTTCCTCGATCAAGGTTGATTCCACGTCTTTCTTGATCTAAAATAACACATTTAGCTTATTTAATACTCTCATTATCAAAATAGTCCTAAATTCAAATTTTGAAAAAATTACAATTTTGCCCCTAAACTTTTGCATATTTACACTTTTGCCCCAAAGTTCGGAAATTAAATTTTATCACAAATTCTTATGTTTTAGGACATGCTGATCATTTATTTACCATTAGCAAGCTCAAATTCCCACTAAAACACATACTTATGAACAATATGTACTTTTACCGATTAAGCTGTTTTACTCGTTTTTACTTAAAACCGAGTAGCACAAGTTGTTTAACATAATTTAAAACCTCATATTCTATCATAAAACATCAAAATACACAAATTTCACCTATGGGTATTTTTCCAAATATGAACCCTAACTTAAATTATTGCTAACATAAGCTTTATCGAGTTACCGGGATTACGAAAACATAAAGAACATTAAAAACGGGGCTTGGAATCACTTACTATGAAGCTTGGAAGCTTGAAACAAACCCTAGCTATGGAGAACCCTTGAAATTTCGTGGTAATGAAGAAGATGACCAATTTTGTGTTATTTTTCCCTTTTTATTTCATGTTAATATCCAAAAGACCAAAATGCCCCTCCTTACTAAACTTTCAAAAATTCCATCCATGTCCAAATTTTGTCCATGAACTTAAAATTGGTCAAATTGCTATTTAAGACCTCCTAATTAATATTCCAAAGCAATTTCATACTACAAACTTCTAGAATGCAAGTTTTGCAACTTATTCGATTTTGTCCCTAATTTCAAATTAAGCACTTTACGCTTAGAATTTCTTCACGAAATTTTCACACCATCATAAAATCATATCATAAACATCAAAATAATTATAAAATAATTATTTCTACCTCGGATTTGTGGTCACGAGACCACTATTCCGATTAGGCCCTAATTCGGGATATTACAACTCTCCCCCCTTTTAAGGATTTTCGTCCTCGAAAATCTTACCGGTAAACAGGTGTGGGTATTGTTTCCTTATAGTTTCCTCGGGTTCCCATGTAGCCTCTTCTATTCCATGCTTTTGCCACAACACTTTCACAAGAGCAATACTTTTGTTTCTTAGTTGTTTGACCTCTCGAGCTAAAACTTTAATCGGTTCTTCTTCGTAGGTCATATCTTGTTGTAATTCAATTTCTATCGGTGAAACCACATGTGAAGGATCCGAACGATACCGATGTAGCATAGATACATGAAACACATCATGAATTTTCTCCAACTCAGATGGTAATGCTAACCGATAAGCTACCGGTCCAACTCTTTCAATTATTTCATACGGCCCGATAAAACGCGGACTTAATTTACCTTTACGTCCAAATCTGAGGACTTTTTTCCACGGAGACACCTTTAAAAATACCTTATCACCAACTTGAAAATTTCTTTTCGTTTCAAATCTGCATAAGATTTCTGTCTATCTGAAGTAGCTTTCAAACAATCTCGAATTACCTTCACTTTTTCTTTGATTTCTTTTATTAGATCAACTCCATAGATCTGATTTTCCTTGAGTTCGGTCCAATACAAAGGCGTCTGACACTTACGACCATACAATGCTTCATAAGGTGCCATTTTCAAACTCGTCTGATAACTGTTATTGTAAGCAAATTCCACCAACGGTAAATATCTTTCCCAACTTCCTTGAAATTCTAATACACAACATCAAAGCATGTCTTCAAGAATCTGAATTACCCTTTCTGATTGCCCATCAGTTTGTGGATGAAAAGCAGTACTGAAATTTAACCTTGTACCTAACGCTTCTTGTAACTTTTGCCAAAACCGCGAAGTAAATCTCGGATCTCTGTCTGAAATGATTGACAATGGTATTCCATGTAGTCTAACAATTTTTCTAACATACAATTCAGCTAACTTGTTAAGAGAATAATCCGTATGTACTGGAATGAAATGAGCTGATTTAGTCAATCTGTCAACTATTACCCAGATGGCATATTTCTTTCCTGGAGTCAACGGCAGCCCTGAAACAAAATCCATAGTAATCCGATCCCATTTCCATTCTGAAACCATAATAGGCTGAAGTAATCCTGAAGACACTTGGTGTTCAGCTTTCACCTGTGGACAAATTAAGCATTTCGATACAAATTCCGATATATCCCTTTTCATTCCATTCCACTAGTACATTTTCTTCAAATCATTATACATTTTCGTACTGCCTGGATGAATCGACAAATAACCACCATGTGCTTCCTGCAAAATCTTTTGAATTAACTCCTCATTCTTCGGTACACAAATTTGATCTTTAAACATCAAGCAACCATCAGGACCGATTCTGAAATCTGACTCTGTATCAACCTCACATTGCTTTCTTTTGGCTTGCAAGTCTTCATCGCTTTTCTGAGCTTCACAAATCTCTTGTAAAAACATCGGTCTTACTTTTAGCTCGGCCAAAATGGAACCATCATCTGACATTTCCAACTGAGTGTTCATAACTCTCAAAGCAAACAACAGTTTTCTACTCAAAGCATCAGCAACTACATTTGCTTTTCCTGGATGATAGTCAATCACAAGCTCGTAATCTTTTAATAACTCCAACCATCTTCGCTGTCTCAAATTCAAGTCCTTTTGTGACATCAAGTATTTAAGACTCTTGTGGTCGGTATATACTCGACATTTTTCACCATATAGATAATGTTGCCAAATCTTTAAAGCAAACACCACTGCAGCCAATTCTAAATCATGAGTCGGATAATTTCTCTCGTGAGGTTTTAACTGCCTCGAAGCATAAGCCACAACCTTTCCTTCTTGCATCAGTACAGATCCCAAACCATTTAGAGAAGCATCGCTATATACCACAAATTCTTTACCTGACTCTGGCTGTACTAACACTGATGCCTCTGTTAATAACTTTTTCAATTCTTCAAAACTTTGTTGACATTCTTCCCTCCACTCAAATTTAACATCCTTGTGAAGTAATCTAGTCATAGGAGCAGCAATTATAGAAAATCCATTTACAAACCGTCGATAATATCCAGCTAGTCCCAAGAAACTCCTAACCTCGATTACATTCTTCGGTGGCTTCCAATCAACAATAGCTGAAATTTTACTGGGATCAACCCATATACCATCACCCGAAACAATATGACCCAAAAATCCAACTTCCCGAAGCCAAAATTCACTTTTACTAAACTTGGCATATAACTGCTTGTCTCGCAAAGTTTGCAAAACTATCCTCAAGTGCTCAGCATGCTCTGTGTCATCTTTCGAATAAATCAAGATATCATCTATAAATACCACAACAAACTTGTTCAAGTATGGTCGAAATATTCGATTCATCAAATCCATAAACACGGCAGGAGCATTTGTTAATCCAAACGGCATAACTAAAAATTCATAATGACCGTACCTTGTCCTAAAAGCAGTTTTAGGCACATCTGACTCTTTTACCCGCAGCTGATAGTACCCAGATCTCAAATCAATCTTTGAAAACCATGTTGCTCCTTTCAGCTGATCAAACAAATCATCAATTCTCGGCAACGGATACTTGTTCTTAATTGTCACTTTGTTTAATTGCCGATAGTCTACACACAATCTCATCGAACCATCCTTCTTTTTCACAAACAATACCGGAGCACCCCAAGGCGAAAAACTCGGTCTCACAAAGCCTTTGTCGGTCAACTCTTGCAACTGCGACTTTAATTCTTTCAACTCTGTTGGTGCCATTCTGTACGAAGCAATCGAGATCGGAGCTGTTCCCGGCATCTAATCAATACCAAACTCTACTTCTCTAACTAGAGGCAAACCCGTCAATTCTTCTGGAAATACATCCGTAAACTCACATACAATCGGCACTGATTCCACTTTCTTTTCAATTTCCTTTGTATTCAACACATACGCTAAATAATCTTCATAACCCTTTCTCAAATATCTCTGAGCCGACATTGAAGAAATCACACTAGATAATGCCTCTGATTTATCTGATTCGACCCGCAGAGTTTCACCATTTTCACACTTTAATTCAATAACTTTCTGTTTACAATTTACTATAGCATCATGCAATGTCAACCAATCCATACCCAAAATAACATCAAACTCATCAAACGGCAACAACATCAAGTCGGCCGGAAAGTAATAACCTCGAATCATTAAAGGACAGTTCTTGTATACTTTATCAATTATAACACATTGGCCTAACGGGTTTGACACATTAATCATAAATTCTGTATTTTCAACAGGTATATTCATGCTAGATACTAATTTCATGCACACATATGAATGAGTAGAACCGGGGTCAATCAAAGCAGTAACATTAACATCATAGAGAGAAAATATACCAGTAATCACATCGGGTGAGGAAGCATCTTCACGAGCTTTAATAGCATAAGTTCTAGCCGGAGCCCTTCCTTCAGGTCTAACTGCTGCATCTCTGGCTACATTCTTGCTGCTTGCTTCACTCCCAACTTTTCTTGGATACCTTCCTCTCCAATCTGCACCACCTGCTTTTGTACTCTGAAATTTTTCTTTTTCAATCCTCTCTGGGCAGTCTCTAATAAAATGATCCTGAGAACCACATCGGAAACATTCATTTGCTCTTCACGGACCAAAATGATTTCTACCACACCGCTGGCACTCGGGTTTAACAAATCTCGAATTCCCTACACTAGCTGTCGAAGTAGTCTAGGACTTAAGACCCATATTTTGCTTCTTAAAATTCACATATGACTGTCCAGCTGAAACTTGGGAACGAGGATTCATATTTCTTAATTTTTCGGGTTGCGGTGAGGGTGCATTACTCATTGGTCTTTTCTTCCAATTTCGTGTCTCATATTCTACCTTTTTCTTCTCTTTAAGTAGTTCTTCAGCCTTGCAAGCTTGATCTACAAGTACCACCATTTCTTTTAATTCAAGAATCCCAACAAATACCTTAATTTCTTCATTGAGCCCATCTTCAAATCGTCGGCACATCTTGGCCTCTGTAGGAACATATTCTCTGGCATACTTACTCAATCAAACAAACTCTCTTTCGTATTCAGTGACTGTCATATTACCTTGCTTTAGCTCAAGAAATTCCTTGCACTTCTGATCAATAAATCTTTCACTGATGTATTATTTCCGAAACTCTTCTTGAAAGAATTCCCAAGTTACCCTCTCTTTCGGTACCACCGAAATCAGTGTCTTCCACCAATTATAAGCTAAATCTCTCAACAAAGATATAGCACATTTCAAGCATTCCTCAGGTGTACAAGACAGTTCATCAAATACCCGGATAGAATTCTCAAGCCAGAACTCTGCTTTCTCGGCATCATCATCTACATTAGCTCTGAATTCTTCGGCCCCTAGCTTACGGATTTTATCAACTGGAGTTCTTTGGAATTTCATCATACCCACATCTTGAGGCATCGGAGGTACAGGTTGAGGAATTGGGGGAGGTGGGGGAGGTTGTACATTCGGGTTCGTACGAACGAACTCAGTATACCAAGCACTCATCATCTGGAGAAAGGCTTCTCGACCTCTTTCTCCTCCTCCTTGACTAATAGTGGGAGGTGGATTTTCAGTCGGCACCACCCCTTCAGCCGGAGCTAGTGCATTACTTTCTACATCATCGGCCACAGTTGGATCGGGATCCATTTACTATAAAAAAAATCATTTAAAAGGTCAGAAGTTGTCACACTATCATAATATACACATATGGCATGTATAGAAAAATCCGTACATAAAACACGTTAGTCCGAGAACTGACTAAACCTACTCTGATACCACCAAATGTAACACCCCCACGCCCGAGACCGTCGCCGGAGTCGAGCTTGAGGTGTTACCGAACATAATTTATCATTTAAACAACTTTACATCATTTATTTTGACTTTCGGAATAAGCAGTTTTTCTGCATCATGGTCGCTAAAAAAATCATATCTCGAGTTACGAAACTCAAAATCAAAATCCGTAAATTTTCCCTAAATCTAGACTCACATATCTATCTACTAACTTTTTTTCTAAAATTTTTGGTTGGGCCAATTAGTACAGTTTATTAGTTAAAGTTACCCCTGTTTTAGGACTTGACTGCACTGACCTCTACTTACTACGAACCACTTTTCTCCATGTAAAAAATTCATATAACTATACTGTTTATTTCTATTAAAATTACATTCAATAAGGATTCTGGGCATATAAATTACACCTCCTAATTATTTTTTTACAATTTATAGTGAATTTTCAAATTTGGAACAGGGGATCCAGAAATCGCTCTGGCCCTGTTTCACTAAAACTCAAATATCTTATAACATATAACTCCTTTACCTATTTATCTTTTTCCATTTGAAAGTAGACACAATAAGCTTCAATTTAATAGTTAATTCTTCACCTAATTCATTTTCTACTATTTTTGGTGATTTTTCAAACTCACGTCGTTGTTGCTGTAGTGTTCTATTTTATGGCAAGTTTCATCTTTTTATGAATTCTCATGAACTATATAACATATTAAACTCACAAGGCATCCAACATTATCTAGGCTAGCCATACCAATTACTAAGCATTATCAAGCATTTTCTCAACCAAACCACAACCATATCACAAGAATATTTACACAAAACAAGTATATTGCTATACATGCCATACATCAAAACATACAAACCAATATACCAATTCTTCCTCGGATAGTGTGAGCGTTTCTTCGACCTTCCCGATATCCAAGTTGGCTCGCTAAAAACTACAATGAATGAAAAGGAGGGAGTAAGCATAAATGCTGAGTAAGTTCACATGCAAATAACAAGTAACATAACAAAGCAATTATATCAACAACAATAGCATGATACCACCAAGATACAAACCACATTTCTAGCTATTGTGTATTATCTTACCACCTTATTTCTGTTATATCAAGTTTCAACCCGAGGGTTAAGTACATACCTGTCCAAATTGTCCATTTCACAAAACTTACCAAAATATCATTTTCATCTTGAGTATTCTTCCATTCCGCTAGAATTTTACCCGTTGAACACATCGGAATATAACTCGGATACGCGGATCATTTGCACATAAGTGCCACATATGTAATCAATCAATCATGTAACCCGCCCATAAGCAAACTCGGACTCAACTCAACGAGCTCGGGCGTTCGCATCCATAAATGAACTCGAACTCAACTCAACGAGCTCGGATGCCTAGTTACATCTCACGAACTCAGACTCAACTCAACGAGTTCGGACATTTGCATCCATAAGTGAACTCGGACTCAACTCAACGAGCTCGGATGCCCAACCATCCTAGTGACATGTCACTTGTATCCTAATCTATTCCCAAGGTTCAAATGGGAGTTTCCTTAATCACATATTTCCCAGTCGTTCTCCTCGGAATATCGGAACCAATACGTTGCTTGCATCTCATACTTATCAATTTAATCACATACTTTTCATACCAATACATAATATTTCACAAAGCATAATATTCATAATAACAAGTATCATATCATATAGATAGCATTAAATCACTTAAAATAGCAATTATGTTACATTATTTACACATGAACTTACCTCGGTACAAAATATAGCAATTTTGCAATTTAGTCCAAAATATTTTCTTTTCCTCGATCAAGGTTGATTCCACGTCTTTCTTGATCTAAAATAACACATTTAGCTTATTTAATACTCTCATTATCAAAATAGCCCTAAATTCAAATTTTGACAAAATTACAATTTTGCCCCTAAACTTTTGCATATTTACACTTTTGCCCCAAAGTTCGGAAATTAAATTTTATCACAAATTCTTATGTTTTAGGACATGCTGATCATTTATTTACCATTAGCAAGCTCAAATTCCCACTAAAACACATACTTATGAACAATATGTACTTTTATCGATTAAGCCGTTTTACTCGTTTTTACTTAAAACCGAGTAGCACAAGTTGTTTAACATAATTTAAAACCTCATATTCTATCATAAAAAATCAAAATACACAAATTTCACATATGGGTATTTTTCCAAATATGAACCCTAACTTAAATTATTGCTAACATAAGCTTTATCGAGTTACCGGGACTACGAAAACGTAAAGAACATTAAAAACGGGGCTTGGAATCACTTACTATGAAGCTTGGAAGCTTGAAACAAACCCTAGCTATGGAGAACCCTTGAAATTTCGTGGCAATGAAGAAGATGACCAATTTTGTGTTATTTTTCCCTTTTTATTTCATGTTAATATCCAAAAGACCAAAATGCCCCTCCTTACTAAACTTTCAAAAATTCCATCCATGTCCAAATTTTGTCCATGAACTTAAAATTGATCAAATTCTATTTAAGACCTCCTAATTAATATTCCAAAGCAATTTCATACTAGAAACTTCTAGAATGGAAGTTTTGCAACTTATTCGATTTAGTCCCTAATTTCAAATTAAGCACTTTACGCTTTGAATTTCTTCCCGAAATTTTCACACCATCATAAAATCATATCATAAACATCAAAATAATTATAAAATAATTATTTCTACCTCGTATTTGTGGTCACAAGACCACTATTCTGATTAGGCCCTAAGTCAGGATATTACAGATAGTAAAAGGGTTCCCTGGAATTATGACTGCAATATGACAGTCCCAGGAGGGAAAAAATCGGCTGCCACATTAGGAGGAAATCATGAAGTGGGATTCTATACACGTAGCAATAGGTGCTATGATTCAGTAAACACAAGGATGGAACCAGCAAAGTAAAAGCTTTGGCAGTTGAGCAAATAAAAGAAAAAACCAACCAGACATGAACTGCCCGTCAATGAGCCAGTAAGGGAATAGGAGGCTAAAGAATTTTTGAAGTTCTTAAAGCATAGCGAATATACTGTTGTAGAGCAATTGCACAAACAACCAGCTCACATATCTGTATTTGCCTTGCTTTTAAGTTCAAAAGTACATCGTGAGGCACTAATGAAAGTATTGAATGAAACTTATATTACGAACGATATCTTTGTCAATAAGTTGGATCGTTTGGTTAGTAATATAAGCATTGACAATTTTATCTACTTTAATGATGATGAAATTCCACCTGGAGGTATGGGATCCACCAAAGCGTTGTACATCACTACCAGATGCAAAGGGTACACATTGCCAGGAGTTCTGATAGACAATAGGTTAGCACTGAATGTCTTGCCATTACAAACATTAAATAGATTGCCGATAGATAGCTCTCACATGAAAACATGCCAGAATATAGTAAGGGCATTTGATGGCACAGAAAGGAGAGTGATGGGAAGAACTGAAATACCTTTGATAATAGGCCCAACAATATACGAGGTAGATTTCCTATTGATGGATATCAAACCTTCATACAATTGCTTATAGGGGAGACCTTGGATACATTCGGCAGGGGCAGTGCCTTCGTTATTGCATCAAAAGTTGAAGCTGGTAACAGCAGGTTGGCTGGTAACGATAAACGCTAAGGAAGATATTATTGCAACCGTATCCGATGAGGCACCGTATGTAGAGACAAACGATGAAGCAATTGAATGTTCTTTTCGATATTTAGAGTTTATGAATGCAACATTCATCACTTAAGGGAACATAATCCCGGTGCCAAAAATTTCCAAGACTATCAGAATGGGTTTGTAATTGATGATGGGAAAAGGAGCTTTACCTGGCAAAGGGCTTGGGAGATATCTCCAAGGAAGAGTTGAAGCTCCAGTATTGAAAGACAAGCATGACCACTTTAGCTTAGGATTCAAGCTAGATGCAAGACAGAGAAAAAGAGAGCTAGAAAAGAAGCGAGAAAGAAGAAGGGCACGGTTAAGTGGAAAAGAAGTCAATGGGGAATCGATGACGTTCCCTCATATATCCCAGACTTTTGTGACTTTTGTATCAGGAGGGATAATTCACGCTGAGAGAGGGTTGCTTGAAAATGAGAGTCATCACATCAATGCCATACACGAGGAAGAGACTGAACAAAGAAATCTGGAGGACATTCGTCCTTACAAACTGGGAAGCTCCTTAAACAACTGGACTACAGAAGAACTTCCTGTAGTCTTTAGAAATTATACAGAGTAATATTCAGAATAATCTTGTTGTTCTAAAGCCTAAGAGTAATAAGATTTCATTTGTGAAATAGACTCATGTTCAAATGTTTTTGTTTCAATCAAATACACCTTTGTTATCAATTCGAGAAAATATTCTTTCATGCTTTCATACCGATAAATATGATTTTGACCTTTTAATTTTTTTCTAAATTTTTCATTTCATTCATAAACATGTAAATGGCCATTCTTAAATTCACTCATTCTTTGTACATTCTTTTGTACCCACTACAGGTCCCTAGATATTAATGACATGAGCGATGATACTACAAATCCAGATTTCTCTTTTGAGCAAGACATGTGTTTAGAGGAACCTCGAGATTTTGAAGGTGGCAGGGATTATGACGTGTCTCTAGATTTGTTAAGAATGGTAAAGTAAGAAGAGAAGCAAATTTTGCCCCATGAGGAAGTGGTGGAAAATGTAACCTTGGAGGAAGGGAAGGTAGTCAAAATTAGAACGTGCATAGCTCAAGAGACAAGGCGAGATCTTGTTGAGTTACTGCGGGAATTCAGAGATGTCTTTGCATGGTCATACCAAGAAATGCCTGGGCTGAATACTGATATTGTAGTGCATCGCCTCCCTATAAGAGAAGAATGCGAGCCAGTTCAGCAGAAGCTACGAAGAATGAGGCCTGATGTAGTTCTGAAAATAAAAGAAGAAGTCAAGAAACAATTTGATGCTGGTCTTCTACAAGTAGTCAAATATTCAGAATGGGTTGCCAATATTGTTCCTATCCCAAAGAAAGATGGAAAGGTTTGGATGTGTGTGGACTATAGGGATTTAAATAAGGCCAACCCTAAAGACAGCTTCCCTTTGCCTCATATTGACACATTGGTGGATAACATGGCGGGGTATTCATTGTTCTCTTTCATGGATGGTTTTTCGGGATACAATCAGATAAAGATGCATCTTGAGGATATGGAGAAAACCACATTCATAACATTGTGGGGCACCTTTTGTTATAAGGTAATGCCATTCGGGCTAAAGAATGCAGGGGAAACATACCAAAGGGCTATGGTAACCTTATCCCATGACACGATGCACAAAGAAATTGAGGTGTACGTTGACAACATGATTGCTAAATCTCGAACAGAGAAGGAGCACATTGAAGTCTTGAAAAAGTTGTTCTTGAGATTGAGAAAATTTCAGCTAAAGCACAATCTAGCAAAATGTACCTTTGGAGCTAGGTTCGGGAAACTATTGGGCTTTATAGTCAGTGAAAGGGGAATAGAGGTTGACTCAGAAAAGGTTAGAGCCATATAAGAATTGCCTCCACCGTGCACTCAGAAAGAAGTTTGAGGTTTTTTTAAAAGATTGAATTACATTGCTCGTTTTATTCACAATTAACTGAGAAATGCGATCCCATATTTCACCTTCTTAAGAAGCACAACCAAGTTACTTGGGATGCTGAATGCCAGAAGGCTTTTGATAAAGTCAAGAAATATTTGTCAAATGCTCCAATACTATCTCCGCCTAGTCCAGATAGACCGTTAATACTGTACTTGTCAGTGTTCAGTAACTCTATGAGATGTGTGCTTGGTCAGCATGATGAGTCAGGAAGAAAAGAGAAGGCGATATATTACCTCAGTAAGAAATTCACTGAGTGTGAGTTGAGATATTCGCCGATTGAGAAGTTATGTTGTGCCTTGATTTGGACAACTCGAAGATTGAGGCAATATATGCTATATCATACAACTTGGCTAATTTCGAAGCTTGACCCATTAAAGTATATGATGGAGTCAACCGCCCTAAATGGAAGAATGGCAAGGTGGCAGATATTACTTTCTGAGTTTGATATAGTCTATGTGAATCAAAAGGCTATAAAAGGGAGCACAATAGCAGAATTTCTGGCTAGTAGAGCTTTAGAAGATTATGAACCTCTGAGCTTTGATTTCCCCAATGAAGAGTTGATGTATGTGGAAACTACTGAAGAGTATTCGTGGAAGATGAACTTTGATAGAGCATCAAACACTGTAGGAAATAGAATTGGGGCAGTCTTGGTATCCCCAAATGGAGATCATTATCCATTCACGTGCAAATTGGATTTTGATTGCACAAATAATATGGCCTAGTATGAAGCGTGCATCATGGGAATTCGGGTAGCCATAGAGCACAAAATTAGAACACTGGAAGTATATGGAGACTCTGCATTAGTGATCTACCAGCTCAAGGGAGAATGGGAGACAAGAGACCCCAAATTGATTAATTATCGAAGGGTAGTTTTGGGGCTAATTGAGGAGTTTGATGACATCACTTTCAATTATCTCTCACGAGATGAAAACTAGATGGCAGATGCTTTGGCAACTTTGGCTTCCATGATTAAAGTGAACAAAGAAGAGGATATGAGACCTATTCAGATAAGTATTTTTGAGGTCTTAGCTCATTGTTGTAACGTGGAAGAAGAGGAAAAGAATGACCACCCTTGGTATCAGGATATATTGCAATACGTAAAAAATCGTGAATACCCTGAGCAGGCAATGGAGAATGACAAAAGAACATTAAGGAGATTAGCCTGCGATTATGTTTTAGATGGGGATATCCTATACAAAAGAAGGAAAAATCAAGTGCTCTTGAGATGTGTTGACACTGTGAAAGCTAGAAAAATCTTGGGGGAAGTGCATGAAGGTGTTTGTGGGACACATGCTAACGGTTTCACGATGGCTAGACAAATCATGAGGTTTGGATACTATTGGTCTACTATGGAAGGAGATTGTATCAACTATGCCAAGAGATGTCATAAATGCCAGATTTATGGGGATAAGATTCATGTATCACCTTCACCTTTGCATGTTATGACTTCTCCATGGCCTTTTTCCATGTGGGGCATGGATGTCATTGGGCCAATCTCACCGAAAGCTTCGAATGGGCATCGTTTCATCTTTGTGGTTATTGACTACTTCACGAAATGGGTGGAGGCTACTTCATACGCAAGCGTTGCTAAGGCAGCAGTTAGTCGGTTCTTGAAGAAAGAGATCATTTGTTAGTGTGGAATGCCTGAGAGGATCATATCAGACAACGGACTGAACTTGAAAAATAGCACGATAGCGGAAGTCTACAGTCAGTTCAAGATCAAACATCATAACTCATCTCCGTATCGCCCAAAAATGAATGGGGCAGTGGAAGCAGCTAATAAAAGCATCCAAAAGATAGTAGGGAAAATGACTGAGACATATAGAGATTGGCAGGAGAAATTACCATTTGTGCTCTTTGCTTATCGAATGTCTTTCAGAACCTCTATAGGGGCAACTTCTTTCTCATTGGTTTATGGGATGGAGGCAGTTCTACCTATTAAAGTAGAAATACCTTCTTTTCAAATTTTGTCAGAAGTAAAACTGGATGAAGCAGAATGGATTCAATCGCGATATGATCAATTGAACCTGATTGAAGAAAAGAGGCTAAAGGCTATTTGTCATGGTCAGATGTATCAGAAGCGAATGATGCGAGCTTACGATAAAAAAGTTCATCCAAGAGAATTTCATGAGGGAGACCTTGTATTGAAAAAGATCTTTCCCATACAAAAAGATTTCAGAGGAAAATGGATGCCGAATTGGGAAGGGCCATATGTGGTAAAGAAAGCATTCTCTGGTGGTGCATTGATTTTGGCCAAAATGGATGGGAAAAGTCTACCCAATCCCGTAAATTCAGATTCAATCAAAAAAATTTTTGCCTAAAAGGGAGGAGAAGCCAAGGTGAAAACCCGTAAAGGGCGCTTTGAGACTTCTAAAAAAAAGGAGAGGCCAAGGCGAAAACCCGCAAAGAGCGCCTTGAGACCAAAAGGGTTTTGAGTTGAAAACCCGAAAAGGGCTGCTTAAAATTGGAAGGGCATGCAGTGATCTTGCTTTACCTGAATCAACAAGAAGTGAAGCATGTTACATATTGGGGCAGCAACAAAGTACTTTGGGTCTTCTAAACACATGTTAAGCTTAAAGCAGTTTTCATGAAGCTTGTATATAGAAGCCCAAACTGCAATATCTAGGGCACCTGGTTTTTGTCTTATTTATTATCTTTGGATTCTTTTTCTTCTCAAAGATATGTTCCCAGATTGATTTCCTTTGTATTTTTGATAATTTATTCAAACTCTAACTATCCTCAAAGATCAATTTATTTGTTACCCATTATTCACAAAGCATGTTGCATTGAAATAATGATTAATGAACTAATAATATTTTTACAAAAGAAGTTTTGCATATTACTCTGGAAATTGCTAGATGATACAAGAAACTGAAGTGGAACCATTGTTTAAGAATTTCCATGTGTAAGGGTCAGAGGTACTTGAGAAAATTGAGACTATCTCCTTTGTCCAAGTTAATGAGTGGAGCAATATTGATCCTAAGAGAGGATCATTTCATCTCCAGTGGGTCATAACATTCGGGGAATGGTATGACGAACCAAGTTGAGGGAAAAGGTTCAAAGCGCGCTTCGAGAAGAACAAAGATGAAACTCTTGATGAACAATGAGTGATGACACCTTGAAAAGGAATCATTCTCATGGCATTTTTTGCATTCATAACATTCATAACACATTTGGGTAGGAGCATTTGATTCATTCTGATCATAGCATCCTAATCATAAACATAAGCATATAAAACCGCTTCTACAGGACATTAGTGATTTCAGATCTTGTCTCCTCAAGATAGTAGCGAGGCAGATTGATGTTGGCAAATCTTATCTTTTCGAAGTAGCAGGGGAGCAGATTTTAGCCATTAGCCTTATCTTTCTGAGGTAGCAAGGGAGCAGGCTGAAGATTGTAGTATCATCTTCCTGATGTAGCAAGGGAGTAGACTGAAAAATGAAGATTTTATCTCCGCGAATTAGCAGTGAGGCAGATTGATGTTGGCAAATCTTATCTTTCCGAAGTAGCAGGGGATCAGATTTTAGCCATTAGCCTTATCTTCCTGAGGTAGCAAGGGAGCAGGCTGAAGATTGTAGTCTTGTCTTCCTGATGTAGCAAGGAAGTAGATTGAAAAATGAAGATTTTGCCTCCTTGAGATAGTAGCGAGGCAGATTGATGTTGGCGAATCTTATCTTCCCGAGGTAGCAGGGGAGTAGATTTTAGCCATTAGCCTTATCTCCCTGAAGTAGCAAGAGAGTAGGCTAAAGATTGTAGTCTTATCTCCCTGAGGTTGCAGGGAGTAAACTGAAGATAGCAAATCTGGCTTTCCTGAAGTTACAGGAGTAGATTGAAGTTACCCGTCTAGCATCTCTGAGTTTACAGTGGAGTAGACTAAAGATAGCAGATTTTGTCTTCTTGAATTTGCAGTGAAGCATATCAAAGATATCAGCATGGCGTCCCTGAGTTTGTAGTGGAGCAGGCTGAAGATAGCAGATATTGCCTTCCTGAAGTTGCAGTGAAGCAGATTGAAGCTGTCAGGCTCATAGTCCAATACCTTTGAAATTGCAGATGGGTTGGAAGAAGACGAGTCCAAGAAGTCAGGACTCGATAGGACCGGGCAAAATTGATCCTTTTACGGTCTTTGCTCTATTCTTGTTACATAGCAATGAGAAAAGAGGGGCAGCTGTATTAGCCCATTTTTGCCCGGGCTTTACAAAAATAAATAAAAACCAAAAATAATAAAGTTTTTTTTTTTTTACAGTCCATTACAACCCAAAACTGAACCCAAATTATAAATTAATTTCTACCCAAACCTTAATACTCGTGGCCTAATACCAAACTTAACCCAAATCTTAAGCAAACCCAAAGCCTAATTACACCTTTAGCCCAATCAAATTGAACCCTGTTAAACTACCCAAAACCCAACCTAAAAGACCCAGTTACAACCAGGCCCCGAAAGGCCCAAACCGTTAACAGAATCAGACACCCTAGGGTGCCGCAAGCGCCAACACTGACCTCTAGTCGCGCCGTAATCAGCGCGAGGATCACGCCTTTCTGCCACCAAAATCCTCGCCGGATTTGCGCCTTCACCTGCAAAAAGGAAAGAAAACCAGTAGCAAGGACAACAAAAAAAATCCATGCATTTGTTTCTTTTTTTTTTTTGTAATCGGTTATAAAAACCAAACGAAACAGTGTAAAAACTTACGGATACATATATACAAACGCAAAATTTAACCAAAGAAAAGGTATTTTTCTTTTTTTTCCGACTATCAACAACGAATACGCATACATATATAAAAAACCATCATTTCCTTACTCTTTTTTGGTAAAAACAGAGGAAACCGAAAGATCTCTCCTCCCATTTCGAGTTTTGGGTAGCCTAAAGACCCCTTTTGACTTCGGATTCAGTTTTAGGAGGCTTTAGGGAGCGAAATACTCCCTTTTGGGAACTCTGACCGTCGTGAATGGCGGCGGAGAAGGTTGAGCGCGGCAGAGCTCAATGACGGAGCTAGGACGGCTACTAGCCAGAGTTCCGAGAGCTTTCAGAGGTTTTTTGAAGATTTTTTTAAAAAAACAAAGGGATAGAATGAAATTTTTGCCTAAAATTTGATTTATATATCAACTTAAAACGATGTCATTTTGCTTAAATCAATAAGCACCAAAACGACGTCATTTAAAGGCCGACCCGTGCGTTGACCCGATTACTCAGGGAGGATTCGTGTGTTTTTATTAAATGGCCTAATTGCTTTGTAGGCCCTTCCGCTTTATTTTTTCTAAAAAATTTGCATCCAATTTATATTTTCTTCTATTTTTAAATCTGGCCCTGGAATGTGGCTTTCTTTTCAATTCGGTCCTTCAGCTATTAAAAGGCAAACAACAGAACGGTGCCGTTTAAGAGATACGGCAAAATTGCCTGATAGGTCCTTATAGTGGTGCGCACGTTTCAGTTTGATCCTTTTTACATTTTCCATTAAATTTTGTTTTTATTTTAATTTAGTCTTGTTATCTAACTGTTTGAAATCCTTTTTTATTATTTTTAATTATTTCAATATTATAAGTTAAATCATTTTACTTGTATATTATTTATATATTATTTATTTTAAAACCCTTTTATATAAACTTGTTTCAACACATACTATTTTTTATATACAAATTATGTATTATTTTAAAATTTATATATTATATTTTAAATCAATTTATTAATGTAAAAGTTTTTCTTATAATTGTGTATTTGTTTTCTTTTCTAAAAAACATGTATATCATTTTATGTATGCATGTATACATTAAACTGTTTTATTATGCATTTGTTATAAGTTATCTTTTATATTTTGTACATATTTAAAGCTTTCATTATTTTACTTAAAATACATTAATTAATTTATACGAATGTATATATATTAACTCTTTTAAAAAAGTTTGTCATTTATCCCTTTTCTTTTACTTTTTTATCTAATTTTTGATTTAAATACCTCTCTTATTTTGATTCTTTATCTTTACGTTTAATCTTATACATCAAAAATTGGTATCCATTTCTTCGCTTTATGTTTTGCATTTTTTTTTGAAATTGTTATGTTTACCTTATATCTCGTTTTTCCATTGATGTTATGTATTTATTTATTATTGCTTTAGCATAGATATTTTATTACATTATAATCCATTATTTTATGTTGTTGTTGTTTTTTCAATTGTTTATATTTAATTGTTTCATCTTTTGTTTTTTAAATTATCATTTATTTAGCTAATTACCATAATAACCTTATTTAATTTCATTTAAAAACATATAATGGATGGCCATAATTGTCCACTTACACTAATCATGGACTACTAACATTATAAGGACCTTTGATTTATTAATTCATAGCAATTAAACACCTTTAACATGTAGAATGCAACTTTTGCATTTTACGCGATTTAGTCATTTTATCAAATTAACCATCCAATCAATAAAATTAAATCACGAAATTTTCACATATACATGCTATCATGCTATAAACACATAAAATAATATTAAAATAATTTTCTAACATCGAATTTGTGGTTCTAAAACCACTGTTCTAAATTAGCTAAAATCGGGCTGTTACACGCCGTATAAGCCATAATATTCACATCCACGATCAAATTTGACAACTTTAATATTTTTGCCTACTTCATTTTCAACTTCATTCATAAAGTTCATAAAAGGAATTCTTATTGGTAGCAATTTTCTCTTTATTTGTTTGTGCTGGAAAATAAGCTATTGCAAGACACAATCTATTAGCACTAATTAAAAAGTACTAATGAATTAAGAAATCAGAAATTTATTGTGCAGTGATAAACCGTTGTCTTAGAAACGAATTTCTCCTGATCGGTGTAATCGTGTAGTGGATGTCATCCCTCAAGGTTATCCCACTTAAAACCCAAAACTCCTAAACATAATTGTCTCTAAAGTGATTTAGGGAAAATCATAAAGGAAGAGGAGAAAAGAGTTTTCCAGAGAATGTTTTGTTTTTTATTTTCTATGTGTAAAAATGAGGGAATCAAGACGGTAAATAGGCAATGACAAAAGACTAAAAAATGTAGGAATGGAAAAAAAAATAAACTGGCAATACATGTGTTAACATGAGCCAAGCAAGTAACAACACATGTGTGTGATAAGCCTATTGATAACATGATTATTTTGCATAATTTCTTGTGTTTAATTCGGTTTATTTCTAAATTAGTCCCTGCTAAATTAGTATTTTTATGATTTAATTCTTGTCAGAGGTGCAATTGATCAAAAGCAAGCTGAAAAGGGCCAAATTGGAAGTAAATCATGGAAATGGGGCCAAGTCAAAAAATGGAGGAAGCCAAGGACACATAAATAACTTGACTTTGTAAAAAGCCAAAAATAGAAAATCCTATTTTAAGTTTAATTTAATTTTTTTATTATTTTAGATTTTATATTAATTAATTTAGTCTATTTTTAGTAAACCCCATGTATATAAATAGGGGCCTTTTGTTATTTGAAAAGCATCAATCAAATATTTCTTTTCATATTTCTATTTGGAGTTGAATTGTTTTCTTTGTCTTTCTTCAGTTCAATTTGGAGTAGGATTTCTCCTTTTCTTTTCAAGTTGGCGTCAACATTCTACCATTTTCAAATCCAATTGTTTGCTATTCCAAAATTGGTTCAATTGCCTTCCAAGTCCCTTTTCCTTTCCAAAATTCCATCATCCTTCACACCAAGCCAAAACACAATCCACAACCTTCAAGCATGATTAAATTCATGCCATACTAAACCCCTTTCAACTTTAAGCCGGTGTTAACCCCGTTAAAAACCCGTGAGTTACGAACCTGAGCTGTTTAACTCCCAATTTTCAATATTTATTATTTCTCCAGATTAAGAGTATGAATTCGTCAACTCGCAGAGTCAAGTCAATACTAAGTAAAAAAAGACGTCGTTTGAGTTAGTGTGGCTAGACGTATAGTTGGAATTCCGACAGGATCGATTGTCTAATTGGTTTTCTGTGAACACATTGGCGTACCAAGTGGGGATTGCTATTTGGTTTCGTCAAGGGAAGTAGTAACCAAATTTAAATGTCCCGAACGTTTGAGGGCATTGGTTCGAGCTAGGCTCTTCTAGAACCCAAAGCTACCGGAGTTCTAAATCACGAACGTTTTGTAGGTTGTTCGATCGGTAAGGGTTAGTTATAGGATGTTCCATAACTAATTTACGCAAGGAAGAGTTGGTGTCCGAGGCGTCCGTGGTAGCTATAACTAGCTTATTGGAAAGGAGGAGTTCACCTAATTTCGAGGATGGGTCAAAGACGGAAAAGCCCGTGCTTAAGGCTGAGCTAAGTTTAATTGATTTTTCTTCATATTACTTCGTTGTTTTTTTATTTTATTTTTACTTTTTACGTTTTTTTGTTTATTTCAGGTTTCACATTTTATTGCCCCCCAAACATCGCGGGCACGACAACTGCCCAGACATAAATCTGGTCGAGAGATAAATAATTTTCAGTAAACCCAGTCTCTGTGGGATCAACCCTACTCCCTATACTACTTTAATTTGCAAATTAGGCGTCGGTTTACATTGGTGGAATTGATAGCCATCAGTTTTGGTGCCGTTGCCTGGGACTGGCAACACTTACAATTGTTTAAATCATCTTCATGACCAGATCTTCATCTGGAGATCTTGAATACGACCTAGAGATCGAGAAATCGGTGCGAGCACGACGAAAAGAGACAGAAGCTCTTAAACGTGCAAGTAAAGCAGGAGTTGAGCTAGGACAAGGGATCCTAGAATCTGACATTGAAAAGTTAAGCGAAGTAATTCATGCAGAGGCAATTCAACGTGGGAAACAAGTCGAAGTGGTTGAACCTGAGACTGAGCCACTCTTTGAAACAAAAGGCAACCTCGGTGAACCAGAAAGGATGGCAAACCGAACTATTCGTCAACTAGCCACTGCTTCCAACGAGCAAACATCGTTATGCATCAACTATCCAACCAGAGGAACTCCTTTCAAATTGAAGTCGGACTTGATTCACCTTTTGCCCACTTTTCGAGGCTTGAAGAACGAAAATCCATACACTCACTTGAGAGAATTCTACATGGTTTGCTCAACAATGAAACCCTAGGGAGTACCTAAAGATGAAATCAAACTTCGGGCCTTTCCTTTTTCTTTAGTTGATACAACAAAAGAATGGTTATTTTACTTATCCTCCGGTTCTATCACAACGTAGGATGACTTATCCCTTGTATTTCTTGATAGATTCTTCCTAGCGTCACGAGCAGTTGAGCTTAGGAGGGACATAGGTGGAATTCGTCAAATGGAGAGTGAATCGCTCTACGACTATTGGGAGCGGTACAAAAAATTGTATGCAAGTTGTCCTCAACATAGGTTGATCGAACAATCACTTCTTCAATATTTCTACGAGGGTTTGCTCCCTATGGAAATGAAGATGATTGACGCTACTAGTGGAGGGGCGCTTGTCAATATGACCCCTCAAAGGGCAACAGAACTAATATCCACCATGGCGGCAATTTCTCAACAGTATCAGCCAAATTCAGAATCGACAAGACGGGTTAATGGGGTAAACATTTCATCTTTAGAAGATAAATTGGATAAGCTTACGAATGTTGTTCAATCTTTGCTTACAGAAAAGAAAAGTCTAACCCAACTATGTGGAATTTGTACTACGTTTGAACACCCGACGGGTTTGTACCCAATCCTGAACGACAATTCAATGGCACACGTTGGTGCTATCGGAGGTTTTCCAGGACCTCCGTAAAAACGCTATGATCCTGTCTCCAACACCTACAATCCCGGGTGGAAGGATCATCCTAACCTAAATTACGGAGCTAATCCCTGATATAATTCAACGTACCAACCGAGACCTCTGCAACCACCACAACAACAACACAAGCCGAGCACATCTCTAGAAGCTGTTGTGGAAAGACTTGCCACCGATGCTGCAAAATGTCAACAGAGGACAGATGCATCAATACAAGAGTTAACTAATCAAGTTATAAACTCTCGATGGTAGTTAATCGCTTGGAGTCTCAAGGTAAATTACCTTCCCAGACAGAGTCAAACCCTCGGCAGAATGCCAGTGTAATAACTCTTCGTAGCGGAAAGGTTCTGGAAACAGTTCCAGCCAAAAGTCATGGGCAAGACAAGGAACTGGAAAAGCAGATCTCTGATCCAACAGCCAGGCAGAATCAGAAATTTAGAGACCAGTTGTGATGCCACCTCCTTTTCCAAGGAGGCTTGCAAGGGATAAGAAAGAGAAGGAGGAAAAAGAAATCCTCTAGACATTCAGGAAGGTGGAGGTAAATATCCCTTTACTCGATGCTATCAAACAAATCCCTTGTTATGCAAAGCTCCTCAAGGAGTTGTGTACTAGTAAGAGGAGGTTAATAGGTAACGAAAGAGTAAATGTAGGAGAAAATGTCTCCGCAGTACTGCAAAAGAAAGCTCCGCCCAAATACAAGGACCAAGGTATGTTTGCTATTTCTTGTGAGATAGGTAATGTTGGCATTAAGAAAGCCATGTGTGATTTAGGGGCTTCTATTAATGTTATGCCTTATTCTATTTATAAGCTGATTAACACGGGTCTTTTAAAAGAGATAGGAGTAATAATCTAGTTGGCGGACAGGTCAGTCGTCTATCCCAAAGGGTTGCTTGAAGACGTCCTTGTTAAAGTTAACGAATTAGTTTTCCCTGCAGATTTCTACATTATTAATATGGAAGATGATAATTCAACTAATTCGTCTGACATTTTGCTTGGAAGGCCGTTCCTAAGTACCGCAAGTGCAAAAATAGATGTTTGAAGCAGGACACTGACTATGGAATTTGATGGCGAAATCATAAAATTCAATGTCTACGAGGCCATTGGTCATCTTAACTCACTATTAAATATTTCTAGCATCAATATTTTAGATTGTTTAACTCAATCTTATTCTGAATATCATGACTTTGATGAGTTGGAAACTGTCATTTACAGAAGCATTGACATGGATGTTTTACATCATCTCGAGGAATTCACAGTCATTGAAGATCCGTTGCAAGAAATTGTCAATCACTTGGAAACACAACCTTCATTGACAAACCGAGGTAACCAATTTGAACTATTACCTTCACAAACTAAAATGTTGCCTTCAGTTTTGCAGCCACTGACCTTAGAGCTTAAAGCATTACCGGACCACCTTAAGTACGTCTTTTTGGGAGAGAAAGACACCTTACCGGTGATAGTATCAAACAAGTTAACCAAAGACAAGGAGGAAAGTCTAGTTCAAGTTCTGAGAGATTATAAGGAAGCTATTGGTTGGACAATAGCCGACATAAAAGCGCTAAGTCCATCCACTTGTATACACAAAATTTCCATCGAAGACAACACGAAACCAAAGAGAGATGCTCAAAGGTGCCTTAATCCACCCATGATGGAGGTAGTAAAGAAGGAGATTCAGAAACTGTTAGATGCTGGATTGATATACCCAATTTCTGACAGTGATTGGGTTAGCCCGATTCATGTTGTGCCTAAGAAAACTGGCATGACAGTGGTGAAAAACCTGTTAGGAGAGCTGGTCCCTACACGAGTCCAGAATGGATGGAGGATTTGCATTGATTACAGAAAGTTGAATGCAGTTACCCGGAAAGACCATTTTCCACTCCCATTCATCAATCAAATGCTCGAACGGTTAGTCGGTAAGACCTATTATTACTGTCTCGATGGGTATTCAGGATTTTTCCATATTCCAGTGGCTCCAGAGGATCAAGACAAAATAACTTTCACGTGTCCCTTCGGAACGTTTGCGTATAGACGAATGCCGTTTGGACTCTGTAATGCTCCAACCACCTTCCAAAGATGCATGGTGAGCATATTCTCCGATTACATCGAGAAAATCATCAAAGTCTTTACGGATGACTTCATGGTATACGGTAACTCTTTTAACGAATGTCTCAATAATCTTGCTAAGATATTACAAAGATGCCTAGAATTTAATCTTGTTTTAAATTATGAGAAATGCTATTTCATGGTTGACAAAGGATTAATTTTGGGTCATATAGTTTCTTTGAAAGGAATCGAGGTTGATAAGGCAAAAATGGATATTATTAACTCGTTACCTTACCCCTTATCAGTGAGGGAAGTTCGTTCGTTTCTTGGCCATGCATGATTTTATAGACGATTCATGAAAGATTTCTCGAAAACCGCGCGACCGCTTTGCATTCTGTTACAAAAGGATAAAGAATTTGAATTTGACCAAACTTGTAAAGACGCATTTGATGTGCTGAAGCAGAAATTGGTCTCTGCTCCCATAGTGCAGCCACCAAATTGGAACTTCCCGTTCGAAATCATATGTGATGTGAGTGACCAAAGTGTGGGAGCTGTTCTTGGCCAAAGAATAAGGGAAGAGCCTCATGTTATCTACTATGCCTCGAAGACTTTGGATGCTGCCCAGAGCAATTACACAACCACCGAGAAGGAATTATTAGTTGTTGTGTTTGCTTTAGATAAACTTAGATCTTACCTATTGGGAACTAAGGTAATTATCTTTTCTGATCATGCAGCTTTGAAATATTTAATAGGGAAGAAGGAGGCAAAACCCCGACTGATCATGTGAATTCTACTCTTACAAGAGTTCGATTTTGAAATCTGGGATAAAAAGGGATGCAAAAACCTAGTAGCTAACCATCTGAGTCGATTACCGATTCCAGTAGACGACACACCATTGAAGGATAACTTCCCAGATGAAAACCTGTTTTCAGCAAATGCAGTTCATCCTTGGTATGCAGACATAGTAAATTACCTCGTCACAGGTACTGTTCCTTCAGAATTACCAAGGTCTAAAAAAGATAAGATAAAAAAGGATGCGCGATATTACATTTAGGACGATCCTTACCTTTGGAAGGATTGCTCGGATCAGGTAATATGACGGTGTGTAGCAGAAACAGAGGTACAGTCTATCTTAACTTTTTGTCATTCTTATGCATGTGGAGGGCACTTTGGACCTAAACACACCGCACACAAAATTCTCGAATGTGGATTATTTTGGTCAAACATATTTCGTGACGCCTTTTATTCTGCAAAACTTGTAAAAAATGCCAAAGAGTTGGCAACCTTAGTCGTCGAAATAAAATGCCTCTTACTCCTATTCATATTTGTGAAATTTTCGATGTGTGGGGCATCAACTTTATGGGTCCCTTCGTTTCTTCTTTCGATAATTTGTATATACTCTTAGCTGTTGATTATGTCTTTAAGTGGATAGAGGCGAAGGCCACTCCCAATGATAATGCTAAGAAAAAAGTTCTATTTTTTCCAGGCATGGCACTCCACAAGCATTAATCAGTGATAGAGGAACTCATTTTTGCAATAAGCTCGTAAGTGCACTTATGGAGAAATATGGAGTGACTCAACGAATTGCCACTGCTTACCATCCACAAACAAACAGGCAAGCCGAAGTGTCAAATCGAGAGATCAAGTCTATTCTGGAAAAGACGATTAAACCTAACAGGAAGGATTGGAGTTTGAGACTGAATGACGCACTTTGGGCTTATAGGACAGCTTACAAGGGACCAATAGGCATGTCACCTTACCGACTCGTTTTCAGTAAACCGTGCCATCTTCTGGTAGAGTTAGAGCACAAGGCTTTTTGGGCAGTTAAGTAGTGTAATATGGAAATTGAGTCTGCAAGAAAATCTCAAAAATTAGACATCCAAGAGCTCGAGAAAATAAAAAACGATGCATATGTAAATGCTCGAGTTTATAAAGAAAAGACGAAGGCATTTCATGACAAGTTCATCACTAGGAAGCAGTTTTCAATAGGACAAAAAGTTCTCATATACGACTCCACCTTAAAAATCTTCGCTGGTAAGCTTTGATCCAAATGGATAGGATTGTTTATTATTACTAATTTATTTTCGAATGGTGCAGTGGAAATTCAAAGTGAAGAGACACGAAAGTGCTTTAAGGTGAATGGTCAACGACTAAAACCCTTTTTCGAGAATTTTCAAACCCACACAGTTGAGGAGATTGTTCTCAATAAGCCCAAAGTTTGAATAACAAGTCGTCGAGCTAACAACGTTAAACAAAAGTGCTTTTGGGAGGCATCCCAAATTTATTTCCGTCTATTTTTATCTATTTAAATTTTTAGTAAAGTTTAGGTTGTAAATAAATAAATTAATTCCTATTTTAACTCAGTTAATTTATGTTTTTAGGGACACTATAAGGTCATAAATTTTCGTGAGTACGGGTAGTGATGGTGGCATGGGCACGACATGCTTCAAATAAAAATCCCAAAACTTTCTACCTTCATAGAATTTCTATACCCAAATCCAACACCCATATCCCATAATATCCCTTAAACCCAAATCCATTCAAACCCATTTAACCATAAAAACCTAATACCCAAAAGAAAAGGAAAAAAAATCCAACTTATCCCCAACACCCAAATAACACCCATTTACCCAAATACCCAATTACTCCATAAACTCAAATACCCAAATCCAATAACCATTCATAAACCATATACCCATGATTGGCCCAATAACCCAACCCAATAAACTAACCCAACCAAAAATAAACCAAATAAAAAAATTAATTAAACACTCAAAATTCCCAATTTCCCAATCTCTTCCCCATCTTCTCCACCTTCTTCAACCCCCAAACAAACCCCACGACGTCGACAAACCCCACGCTGCCGTCACTCCTCAACAGGCGTTGCACACCATCACTGACCTCGAAGCTATCGTGCCACCACCGTCAACTCACCACGAACCCCCATCCTCTATTTTCTCATTCTTCTTCCTTTCCTCCACGCCGGCCAACATTCCCCTACCGTCGGGCCATTGCCGAACGGAAGCCTCGCCACCACATCGCGCCGTCGTCGCTAAACAGAGCCGCACCCGTGTGCTGCCGCTCATCTCCTCCCAAAAACCCTATTTTCTTTTCATCTTCTTCCTCAAACAAAACGTAAAACCACCCTTTTACCCCCACCTTCACCGACCACGAAACCAAAAACACCACCACCACCCCTTGAAAAGCCAAAAAATCAGCCTAAAACTGTACCACCACTGCTCATCATCAACGACCGCCGCACCTGCCGCCGTGCGCCGCCGTAACTCGCCACCGTTGAACACATCCAGAACCGCTCCTTTGTGATGCCAAAACGGAGATATGGTTCGCACTCGAAACCAAAAAGCTGAAAATGTTCCTGTTTTGCTCAACCGAAATCGACACCATTTTTTAGCGCCTCCCGTCGTTGATTTAGCCGACGACGACTCTCCTTCACCTCCTCCACGACAAACCGCCAGCCCATCGAGAACCCTTCGTCAATGACGTCTGACCCCGGCTAACACAAACACTTCGGGTAGCCCAGAAGAAGTTGAAACTTCTAACGACCATGTCGAGCCAACAACCACCGTCGATGAACGAGTCTCTCAACGCCAAACCCGAAGTCGTTGATAGTCGACACGTGAGCCATCGACACCCCCGCACAGTAGTACTAACGCTACTGAAAGAAATCACCCACCCGACTTGCCTAACGAGTGCTTTCGACCACCCCGAGAAAATCGATGCAACAGACGTAGTCAAGCAAATGCTATTCCTACTGATAGTCGTTCGCGAGGATTTCTAGAATTTTCGACATCGGAACATCAAACACGATACGTGTAACACCCCTATCCCATAACCGTCACCGGAATAGGATGAGGCATTACCAGAAATCAGAAAATAGATCAGAACAGTAAAATTTTGAACATTCTCTTGAAATAAAGATCATTTATTTATATAAATGTTAGACACAAACAAAGATCGAATTTAAAACTTATAAAAGTAAACATCCAAAAGATGCCATATTCGCATGGCTTATATACAATAGTCAAAATATCATTCTACTAATGTCTATTCTATACATGCTATAAGCTAAGTCCCAAAACATAATGTTACCAAAATAGTAGATAGTGTGACGAGATGCTGATGATCCCCGAGCTAGTAACAAGAGTCAACGATCTACAAAACAGAGAAACATAACATTCAAAGTAAGCTTTCATAAGCTTAGTAAGTCTTACGAAAGCTTAAATAATTGAACTTAGAACAACACAACCCAAATAATCGTAATCACATAACATTTTCTAAATATAGTACCATTTGGCCGATTATGCACAATCACATATATCATTTTACTCCGATTATATTCAAACTCATATCAATAAGCATTTACAGGCTTCAAGATTTACTTTAATTCTTTCAAATTCAACTAGTGTGCCATTTCTTACCTACACTTACTTTCAACATTCATAATTAAATGCCATATCAAATACTTTCATGTAACTTTACATAATAACTAAATACACACACATACAGATATACATATGAACTTACAACACCTTTTCGTATGATTCTCATTACACATTCTCAATTCCCGACAGATCAATCTCATATTTATAATGTATATATATACATCACATACCTGGTCAACTTAATGTCTCGAACTTATTTCATTACCAATTTAGCACAATGTTGTATAATCTCTGACTCTAATTAGTTCACCAGTGTTTAGTCCGTTTAACGAATTTTCTCTTTAAGTCTTACTCGCTATCACAAATCAATGCCTTCGTCCCAAACGAGGTCTTACATGAAACACAAGTGATGCCAGTGTCCTAGACACGGTCTTACTCACTATCACAAATCAATGCCATCGTCTCAAACGAGGTCTTACATGAAACACAAGTGATGCCAGTGTCCCAGACACGATCTTACACACTATCACAAATCAATGCCTTTGTCCCAGACGAGGTCTTACATGAAACACAAGTGATGCCAGTGTCCCAGACACGGTCTTACTCACTATCACAAATCAATGCCATCGTCTCAAACGAGGTTTTACATGAAACACAAGTAATGCCAGTATCCCAGACACGGTCTTACACACTATCACAAATCAATGCCTTCGTCCCAGACGAGGTCTTACATGAAACACAAGTGATGCCAGTGTCCCAGACACGGTCTTACTCACTATCACAAATCAATGCCTTCGTCCCAGACAAGGTCTTATATGAAACACAAGTGATGCCAGTGTCCCAGACACGGTCTTACACACTATCACAAATCAATGCCTTCGTCCCAGACGAGGTCTTACATGATTTCATTTCACACACTTAGTGCCCAATGACTGATCTCGCACACATAGTGCTCAGTTAAAGAACTCACACACACAGTGCCCAATGACCGATCTCGCACACATAGTGCTCGGTTAAAGAACTCGCACACACAGTGCCCAATGACTGATCTCGCACACATAGTGCTCGGTTAAAGAACTCGCACACACAGTGCCCAATGACTGATCTCAAACACATAGTGCTCGGTTAAAGAACTCGCACACACAGTGCCCAATGACTGATCTCGCACACATAGTGCTCATGTTCATTTGATTTTACACATTGAAATGACTTAACCAAGTCTATAAAGCATCAAACATATTTAAAGTTATCAAAGCATATACTGCACATCAAATCTATCTCCAATAGATGACATATATATATTTCGCCCATACACATAAAATCCAGAATCAAAATATAAATTCTCATGCATCCACATCACAATTATCCAAATATACTTCATATACCACATATACTTTCATGTATACACTTTGTCTTGGCTGAATATACATCTATCATTTTCCAATGAATAATTCAATTTCAAGCCATACTATCATTTCATATTCAAATACTTATAAACATATAATTTCACAATTTTAACATCAAAGATCCATCTAACACTCATATATCATTTCCTAATGTCACAATTTAAAATTCACGTATGGGTTTAATCAATAGCTTATAAGCAACTCAAACAAGTTTTATCAATGTTTACAACATAATCACAAATTCACTACAAGCTGTCTTCCTGAGCAATAGTCATTTAATTATTTGTAACTGGAGCTACAAAACTCCAAATGAAGTGCCGTTAATTTTCGCTGAAAATAGACTCATATATCTTCTATCCATAAAATTTTCAGAATTTTTTGTTTGGCCAATCAATACCAGATTTTTCCTAAATTTTCCCCTGTTTCACTATTTGACTATACTGACCACTCTTCACTACAAATCTAATTTCTCATTGTACAGAATTCAAAATATATTCTTGTTTATTTCATTTGAAACTAGAATCATTAAGGAGTCTAAGCATATAAATTTTATCTTATAAAAATTTTTGTACAATTTATAATGATTTTCTAAAAACAGAACAGGGGATTTCGGAGTCATTCTAACACTATCTCACACAACTTTAAATATCTCTTTATATAAAATTCCTTTGCTTACAAGGTTTCTTTTATAAGAAACTAGACTCAATAAGCTCCATTTTCATATTTTATTTGGCTTCTAACTCGCCTTCTACAATTTTTAGTGTATTTTCAAAGTTACATTACTGCAGTAACTCAAATCTGTCAAGACTAATTCGGCACTCTCACTATATGAAATCAAATAACTTATTCAACATCAAATTCAGATAACGTATAAAGAACATATCAATTAGTATTTATTCATACCATCCGAAATCAATTTCTCCATATAGCACAAACCAAACCATTTATCAAATTAACACACATTCAACATTATAATAATTAAATAATAGCTTAAAGACTTACCTCGACAATTTCGTACGATTGATTTCGATGACTCGACCAACTTTGCTTTACCTCGATCCGATTCTGTTTCCTTTTGCTCTTGAGCTTTCAGTTAAACAAATTTTAACTTATTGTTAATCAACTAGTCAAGCATTGTATCATAGTATAGTCAGCTTTCTCACTACTTAATCACAAAATAATTACACTTATCAAATACACATATTTCCTCAATTGACTTCTTACATCCACATTTGGCATCTATACTACAAAAACATAATAGCCAATTTCTATTTGTTTCCTAATTCAAACATTCAAAAGTCTCAAAATATGAACAATTATCTTATTCATTAACCATTAGGTCATTCGGCAATTACACTAGTATAAAGTAACACTTAGACATTTACTTCAAATATTTAGCTAAAGGCTTTATGTTAAGCCTCTTTAGCCGAATGTTAACTTAAGCATTTAGGCCACCACCAATACCATTTTACAAGTTAAACCTACAACTTTAATATACAAACATCAAAACACAAATCAAGAAACATTTTCATCAATATCCGAATGTACCTTTCTCTATCAAAAACCAAGGTTTGACAAGCTTGACCTCATTTGACTACTATGTGTTCATCAAAATTATTAGACATAGCATCCATGAAATACAATTATTAATAACCAAATATTATATCACTTAGTTCATGTAACTTGATTTTTTTAACCCTCATAGCCGAATACCAAGTAACTAAACACTTGAACATTTTTCTTTAAACATTTTCCACATTCGGCCATGACTCAAACATATATTAATATTTTAACACTCAACTTAATACATAAAACTCATAAAGCTGATTTTTCAAACTTATGAACATTGATAAATTCATCAACTCATGTTCCAAAATAAAATGCTACATAGCCGAACACATATATTTTCTTTAATGCACATATAATTTATATACACACCTTGACCGAACATCAATTAATTAAACACTTGAAATTAAAAATTTATTTTAATCAACTTCATATTCAGCAACTTCCTTCCCTCCCACTTTATAACAATATAACTCCAAAACCTCAAGCTTTTAATCATCGCCGAATGTACCTTCTTCAACCCAATTCAAAATCCGGCTAACTCAAAGTTCATTTAACAACTAACTCTTCTATATTCCCATTCGGTAATTGTGCATTATAAACACATAATTTAGCTTTTTTTTTAAAAAATTCAACATTTAACAAGCTCAAACATGCCCTTATGACTAAAGCCGAATGGAACACTTTCATTACTTGGTTACAAAATCAAAATACCATTTCCAAATACACAAACACCTCATGACCGAATGCTCATCTTTCTACCAAATTGAAAATTTAAACATGGGTTATGTAGAAGACTAAGCAACTAACCCAAAATACACAAGAAATTCAAGAACAAACATCAAACATACCTTAAGCAAGCCTAACAATGGTGACCGAATGCTTAGTTTTCTTTCCTTCAAATTCGGCTAAGATGAACCAAAAGATGAAAACTTTGTTTTCATCACCAATTACTTATTTTATTCATCTATTTTTTTTTCATTTAATAAACCATTATGATATTATTATTATTATAAAATACATATATTTGCATCAAGTGTTAATCATGGTCGGCCACTACAAAAAAAAAAGGGAAATTTGACATGCAAATCCCTTAATTCTAAACCATGCATTAATTTGGCCCCTATTTAATTAACCTCACAGATTTTCAATGTTTCACACATAAGCCCTTTTAATAAAATTCACATATAAATGACAAAATCAATACATCAAAATTCACACATGCAATTTCACATATATAGACATGAAATTTAACATTTAATTATTTTTGTGACTCGGTTTTGTGGTCCCGAAACCACTTTCCGACTAGGGTCAAATTAGGGCTATCACAATACGACGCCATCTGACAATGCTCGCTTCCGGTCTGTAAGCAAATCGATTTCCCCACTCTTGAACTTTTAGATATTCATGATGTTGTGCTTCATTATTTTGATGCTATTGGTTGGAATTTCTTTGCTAATATTACTTGTGATGCATATTATGAATTAGTATATGAGTTCTATACCGCATTTAGCTTTGATATAAATGCATTGCGAACTGTTGAAACACGAAATATTGTATGCTTTCGTTTGCTTGGGAAGGACTTTCGGATGTCCATTTCAGAATTTAACATTGCCATGGGTTTCATCGACCCTGATGATATTCAATCCGATTCCTATCATTCTGCTCTATTAGATGTTCCCAGCAACTTCAATGCTTAGCGTGTTTATCGTGTTTTAACTAATTCTGACCATCTTTATAATCCGAAAACCACAAAAGACTTATTGGTGCATGAACATGCTTTAAGATACATACACCGATTTTTGGCATTTTGTTTTTCAGGTAGAAATGACTCATCATCTGCTTTGACTAAAACTGAATAGTTCTTTTTATGGTGCATGCATTTGAGTTTAAAGTTAATTTAGGATATTGGTTTGCACGAAATTTTCATGCCGTTTTGTGTTACAACTGTCCACTTATACTTGGATCCTTTATTTCAAATTTAGCCTCTCGACTTTTTCAATTTGAAATTGATTTCTCAACCTTCACAGGTGCATATCGTATGGACCACCTAGATAAACATTGTTTGGATTCTATGGGATTGCTTGCCGGTACCCCTACTTCGTGTTATTTTGTTCCTCCAAGTGCACGGGCTACTCGCGAAAATAGGGTTTTTCGCAAACATACACACATCAATACGAGAGAACAAGATGAGCAACCTGTATCTGTAGAGGCACGTTTAAACCGAATCGAGGCGAGACTTGGAACAATGGAAAATCAAGTCTCCACAATCCTTGATATCCTGCAAAGCATTTACCCTCAACATCGACAAAATCATTGAAGACACACATGGGGGGAACTCTAAACTTTTCATTTTATTTATTTGAGTTGCTATGATATGACACATGCTTGAGGACAAGCTTAGGGGGATGAATATAGTAAGTATACATGGTTGGTTGATTGGTTTTTGCTGCATGTCTTTCTCTTTTGCATGTGTTCAACCTTACGATGAATTCTTTCGACAATCTATTTAAACATTGAGCCTTAAAACCTCATAATTAGCCGATTTAAGTAATTGGGCAAATTTTGAATTAAATGATCAAGTATATAGATTGGTCGACATTTAGGTTTTAAAATTGGTATATGTAGCTAGAATTTTTTTCGTATGAATTGATTGATTGAATAAAATATATTTGCTTGTGCATAAGTAAATTAAATAAATAAAGGTTTAAGTTATGAGTGAAGTTTCGAAAACGTGATCGAGTTGAGTAACCGGGATAAGGTGCTTGGATTGTTATCTTATCTCGCGCAAAAAGGTTCGAGTGACAAGTCAATAACTTACAAACATTCCGCTAACTGAGCCTCTAAAATTTAAAAAATAGTAATAATAATAAATAAATAAATAAATAAAGACTATTTGAACTGAGTAACCGGGATAGGGTACTTGGGTTGTCATCCTAGTTCGCGTAAAAAGGTTTGATCTTGTCTATTAATTTTCTGATGCGTAGTTAATTAATAATGCCATGTAAATTATTGGATTCAAACTCAATTTAGCGAAATTGTTTAGTTGACATATTTCAATTTTATGACACTTGTTGATTAAAATATATATTTTGAACATTTATTTATTTTTGCCTATGTTGTTTGCATTGATTGAGGATTTGGAAAAGGGGCTCAATTTTTAGTAAATTGAAAAATTAATTCTAATGTTTGAAAGAACAACATGCTTGAGGGCAAGCATGAGCTAAGTAGGGGGGATTTGATAACATGATTATTTTGCATAATTTCTTGTGTTTAATTCAGTTTATTTCTGAATTAGTCCCTGCTAAATTAGTATTTTTATGATTTAATTCTTGTCAGAGGTGCAATTGATCAAAAGCAAGCTGAAAAGGGCCAAATTGGAAGTAAATCATGGAAATGGGGCCAAGTCAAAAAATGGAGGAAGCCAAGGACACATAAATAACTTGACTTTGTAAAAAGCCAAAAATAGAAAATCCTATTTTAAGTTTAATTTAATTTTATTATTTTAGATTTTATATTAATTAATTTAGTCTATTTTTAGTAAACCCCATGTATATAAATAGGGGCCTTTTGTTATTTGAAAAGCATCAATCAAATATTTCTTTTCCTATTTCTATTTGGAGTTGAATTGTTTTCTTTGTCTTTCTCCAGTTCAATTTGGAGTAGGATTTCTCTTTTTCTTTTCAAGTTGGCGTCAACATTCTGCCATTTTCAAATCCAATTGTTTGCTTTTCCAAAATTGGTTCAATTGCCTTCCAAGTCCCCTTTCCTTTCCAAAATTCCATCATCATTCACACCAAGCCAAAACACAATCCACAACCTTCAAGCATGAGTAAATTCATGCCACACTAAACCCCTTTCAGCTTTAAGCCGGTGTTAACCCCGTCAAAAACCCGTGAGTTATGAACCCGAGCTATTTAACTCCCAATTTTCAATATTTATTATTTCTCTGGATTAAGAGTATGACTTCGTCAACTCGCAGAGTCAAGTCAATAATAAGTCAAAAAAGACGTCGTTTGAGTTAGTGTGGCTAGACGTATAGTTGGAATTTCGAAAGGATCGATTGTCTAATTGGTTTTCCGTGAACACATTGGCGTACCAAGTAGGGATTGCTATTTGGTTCCGTCAAGGGAAGTAGTAACCGGATTTAAATGTCCTGAACGTTTTAGGGCATTGGTTCGAGCTAGGCTCTTCTAGAATGCAAAGCTATCGGAGTTCTAAATCACGAACGTTTCGTAGGTTGTTCGATCGATAAGGGTTAGTTATAGGACGTTCCATAACTAATTTACACAAGGAAGAGTTGGTGTCCGAGGCATCCTTGGTAGCTATAACTAGCTTATTGGAAAGGAGGAGTTCACCTAATTTCGAGGATCGGGTCAAAGACGGAAAAGCCTGTGTTTAAGGCTGAGCTAAGTTTAATTGATTTTTCTTCAGATAACTTCGTTGTTTTTTTATTTTTTTTTACTTTTTACATTTTTTTGTTTATTTCAGGTTTCACATTTTATTCCCTCCCAAACATCGCGGGCACGACAACTGCCCAGACATAAATCTAGTCGAGAGATAAATAATTTTCAGTAAACCCAGTCTCTGTGGGATCGACCCTACTCCCTATACTGCTTTAATTTGCAAATTAGGCTTAGGTTTATATTGGTGGAATCGACAGCCATCACCTATGGCCTAATTACTTGATAAGAATAAGAAGTAAAGCTATATACAAACTCTCTTGATAGTTTGTACTTAACCAATGTGAGATGTACCCACTAACAACCTTTTACACTATCAACTATTTGTATGCATGCAATACATATTTTAATGTATGATAAATCAAGGGAATTAAAAATCCCTTTTAACTCAAGCTTTTATATTCTTTTTTAGAAATATGACCCAATAGCTTATGCCATAACATTGATAAATTTGTTTTTTGTTAATCTTGTTTTTTTTTATAAAAATTAACTTGAATGCATATTTTTTTTATGGTTTGAAGCTTATTAATCAGTGTACCAATTTCAACAAGATTTAAATTTCATTTTTAAAAGAACAAGTTTATCTAAATTACGCATGTACAAAAAATAAATAGAAGTTAAGTTCCATCTAAATGATGGTACAACAAAAGTATCATATCTAAATCCAAATGAAAACCAATATATAATTAAATTCTAAAGACACCAATGGCTTCAACTACTTCCTTATTTATATTTTCCACATAGATGTATCTTTTTCAACATCAATTGACCTTCAGCTCCTTAAACAGTTTTGCATAATGTCACTTATGTGAGTAATTGCTCTATTATCTAACCACGTACCAAATCTAAATTGAATTTAGAATTTTATGTTATTTTTGAAAACTTTACCTTTCTTTTCATGTCATGCAACATACTTGAAACATTCTTTTCTTTATGTGACAAGTCTTATTGCAAAAGTAACAGGCAGCTACCTTATTTCTCTTGTACTTTTCGTTACGATGTTCCTTGGATTGCAGTTTCTTTATCATTATTCCTTTTTGTTTATTTGAAGCTAGTTTAGTCCCAAAAGACAATACCAAATGAGCACTTTCAATATTCTCTTGTTTTAGTCTCTCTTCTTCTTTCACAGATTGTGATATAAGCTCATTTAGAGTCCAATTTTCATTCTAAGCATTATAGTGAATCTTGAATGGTCTAAATTGTGTATGAAGAGAGATCAAAACTAGATGCACAAATATGTGTCCAAATAATTCAAGCTTAACCCTTTAGTTTGGTCACTAGCTTAAACATTTCCTTAAATACAACCTTATGACTCCTTTACCCTTATATTGCATTGAAATGATCTTAGAAAGAATATTATTTTTTTCAGCCTTTTTGTTGATAGTGAATTGGTCAAGGATTTGTTTTAGGAAACCATTGGCATCTTTTATCATCATTTCAACAACCGTTATGGATTTTGAAATTGAATGTCGCATTACCATTAAACTCATGCGATTTGAATGCTTACACTTTTTTAATGCAACTTGTTTGTTTTGTAGCACTACTATTGATCAGATTTGTTGGCGATCGAACTTTAACACATGGCCAGACCCATGCAACCAAACAAAAGCATAATGTTCTCTTTCTATTTCTTGAAGTTTGTGCCATTAAACACATGAATATGACTCATATTAACATATGTAGAAGACACTATATAAAAGAATGCTCATAATCAATCAACTATACAAAACATGTATATGTGAAGATAAATCAATATATATCAAACATATATACATACAAGTGAGCCCATCTCAAGATACCTAGCACAAAATTGTAACACCCCAAATTCAGCCTAGACATTATGGTTGAATCTGGCGATGTCAAATGGAATGGGGTTTGAAATCGAGATTGACAAGTTAAAATCGTTCCAGTTAATTAGGTTTTATTTAATTCGAAAAAATGTGAACTAGCTGATTTGCCTTAAAACATGTCTTTTAAGCAGAAGCTTTTGAAGCTAATTATTTTACGAAACCGAAAATCTTAGTTTTTAATAAACTCGTGTTTTGTTGAGTTGCAGTTTAAAAATCTATAAAAACAATATAAAATCCCAAATTTAAACCAAACAGTCCAAAGTCTCAACATTACAATAATAAATACCCAAGAATAATATAAAATCAAAAGTTGTAATAAAGTAGTTCAGTAGTGGTAGTCACCATTGAGCCCTCCGCTGCACTGATCCGCCTAAGTCCAGGGATTACCTGTACAAATTAAACAGAAAAAGAGGTGAATTTTCGCAAACTCAGTGCGTAATCCCCACAGAAAATATACATATAGATACACATCATGAAATAATCAATTGCAGTCTGGGGCCTGAGCCCATTACAAATTCATTTGGGCCTTGGCCCAAATAGATACAGTCTCAAATAAAATTTAGGGCATTGGCGCATCTTAGATACAATATGCAATAGCAGAAAATCTGAATCCTACCCACTAGCCTTTACAAAGCATCTTCGTCCATCCCTACACATCATGTGGGGATTAAATCAACCCACTCATCCCTACAAACCATGCTGTACCGAAATGCGGCACATAATCAGAAATTTACAGCAGAGTTGTCAGATAACAGGCTTAATAGCCTTTCAGACACTTCCTCCAAATAACAATAACCCACCACGATGCAATGCAACATACAAAAGATGTCATGCTATTATGCAATTACAGCACATACATTCAGATACCATAATTCATGCTCGGTACAGAAATCAGACAGATAGGTCACTCATATAGGGGTCTAAGTAGGGCTTACCGACCCTTCAATAGGTCCATAGTCAAGTTGGGCGACCCGTGCAACCTTAGACAATTTTTCAGAGAAATGGGCTCACACGCCCATGTGGCTTGCCTATGTGGGCCCACATGCCCGTGTGGCCCACTTGGCCAAATTAGTCTTGGCCGTGTGATCCATTTACACTATGCTAGCTAAATATTCATATATGTTTTCACTATTTACTTATATGTTTATTCAAAGCTGCCTACTTGAGTCATTGTCACTAAATTATTTATATCTTGAGCTACAGAATTCCAAATTAAGATCCGCTTGATGTTTTTGAAACTAGACTCAAGTACCTTTCTACTATTAAATTTTTAGAATTTATAGTTTATCAAATAAGTACAGTAAAATCTTCAAATTTATCCTTATTTTGCTATTTGATAACTTTAACTTTCCTTACTAAAAATTATTTATCTCTTAGTACGAAATTTGGATGATGTTTCCGTTTGTTTCTCTTGAAAATAGACTCATTAAAGATTTAGAAATATAAATTTAAACCCATAATTATTTTTTTTACATTTTTTATGATTTTCCAAAGTTAGAATAGGAGAACCCGAAATCACTCTGACCTTGTCTCACAAAAATTATTATATCTCAAAATTTAAAATTTCATTGTTTACACTATTTCTTTCATGAAAAAATAGACTCAATAAAATTTAATGTCATATTTTTTTCAACCTCTAACTCAATTTCCACTATTTTTGATGATTTTTTAAATTTGGACTACTGCTGCTGTCTAAAACTATTTTAGTGCAAAATGTCGATTTCCAAGTTTATAACACCCTTATTTCTTTTCTTTACAATTTTTCTCATCATTTTCTCTTATTTCTCGACAGCAAGCAATTTCAGCTTATCGTTGAAATCCCAGTTTCTGTGTTTCAGGTACACACCTGTATCGTTTTCGCTGCTTACGTAATCCCGAGATCACCAAAAACCTTCTAACTTTGCACAATTCTACCACTACTCAACACGAGGGAGATAGCAACCAAAACGATCCGCTTCTGTAAAAATAACCATTCCTCATTAACAAAGAGTTCAACAAATTTAAGAACGAATTCAAAGCCAAAACTACTTGCCCAAACAACATAAGAAAACGCATACCTTATACGCTTACCAAACGATCACCACTTCGAGTCAAATCGACGAACGTTAATTCTAGCCTCACGATCGACTCCTAAACAGTCAACAAAACACCCCTTAATCCCTTATCGAAAGTAACAGTCGAGTTTAATAAAATGGAAACTTACCGTACAACACAATTGCACGCTTGCACAAATGGGAAAAGATGAAGAAAGACAACGAAAACGAAAGGGAATTCAAAGGAAATTCAGCAGCAAGGATTTTATTTAGAAAAAAGAGGAAAATTGAAAATTAAGAGTGGGTGAGAAGAGAAAAAACATCAGAAAGCAGAGGAGGGAAAAGGGGGATTTTGGCAGAAGGGGAAGAATAACGTCAGAAAGGTGGAAAAGAGTCTGAAATTTGAAAAAAACTAAACAAAAAGATAATGCCTAAAAATCTGGTAACTCATCTCCTTAATTCTCTCCCTAACCTCCCACAACAACTCTACTACTCGAAATTTCAATTTGACTAGGACTCCACCACACCACACGGCCAAGCAACTAAAATAATTCCCTTCCTCGCACAGAGACTTGAACTCCAAACCTCCCATATGCCAACACACACCTTAGCCATCAGATCAACAAGCCCATTCTGATATTTTTTTACCAACTTTTAACTATAAGCCTACTGACTAGAGATAGAGCTTTATTCATAAAAATACCAAAATTTGCCCAAGTCAAGACTTGAACTTGGGACCTCATACACGTACCCAAAACACTTAACCACTGAAGCAAACAAATATTTTATGTCATATTTTACAAAAAAACAAAAATATACATTTTTGGAGCGTTACAAAAATTATTATTTAATCTTCGGAAAAAGATAGCACTTTGTTAGTAGTATTCTTATACATAGTTCAAGAATATTTATAACTAACAAACAAAGCCTTAATTTCTTTGGCAACAATGTATCACATATTCATGACTATCTATCATCTAGCAAAAAATATGCTTACTTGTAGAAGATAAATAAGTTTTACCCAACAAAGATTACTTTGGCATAAGTTTAATCCATTTAAATTGAAACAAGAAACATAATAAACAAATTACTTATTTGTGTTGTGACTTCAATAACTCGTGTTGCTGTTCATTGTGTATAACTTAAATTTCTTTTTAGCATTTGTCTGTACAGCACAATTTAATTGAACGAAAATGTAATAACACTCTTTTATAATTTCAAAGAATTGTATTTTTTTAGATGTGTTTGATTGATAGAGTGTAATTACATCATAATGCCTTATGTCATGTTTGGTTGTACAAATTGTAATTACACATTTACATAATTTATATTTTTAAAAAATATTAATTACTATTAAAAATTATTAATTAGTGTGATAAAAATAATTTCTAAACAAATTAAAACCAAATAATTTGTTATGTTAGTCTAAAAAGAAGTAGAGATAATACAATTACTAATAAAAATAGTAAGAAAAATAAACATTATATGTAATTTTATCTAATTGTTCTAGTACATATTTGTTGGGTTATTCCGTCTTTAATATTTAACATATTCTTCTTATCATCATATGTTAGCCCTTGATTGAGTTCATCATCATCTGAATTTGAGTCTACATCACTAAGATGATCAATATCTCATTCTTTCATGTACTTTTCGAAGTATATGGATAATCTCAATTCCACCTAAAGGGTGAGCAAAACTCAATTCGATTCAAAAAATTAAAAAAAAATTGAATTTCTCGTTAATCGAATTGAGTTGTTCGATTTGTTTGAGTCAACTCAAATAAGTCATTCAAATTTCAAGTTCGAGTCGAGTTGAATTTTACAATTCGAATAATTCAAATAACAGATTAGTGTAAATACCCTATGGTCCTTGTCAATTTTGAAAATGAGTAAATTAGTCTCTCTGAACAAAAATTACAAAATAATTCAAAATAATTTTTAAAATTCAAAATATTTATAAAAATTCTAAAATTTATATTTTTAAAAAAATTATATAGAAAGAACGTTAAAATTTTTCTAAAATAATAAATTTGGGAACCTAAATAAGTTAATTAATTATTCAAGTTTATCATACTAAAGTATCTTTATTATTATTATTATTATTTTACATTGAAAAAGTTTTTATATATATATGGTTTCAAATTTATGTGTTATAACATAGAATTAGTTATACTGTAACAAGATTTTAGTTTAACATGTTTAATTTTTTAATTTAACTTGAACAATTTCACTCGATTCAACTCAACTCAATTTGGAAAATTTTCAAATCGAGTTAGGATGACAAAATAGGACCTGACAACTTGATTAACTCAAATTTTGTTCACTCGATTCGAGCGAACGCTCACCCCTAATTCCACCTAGGATTGTAGTTATAAAATATGCAACATACTTATGCTATACTAATGTGATGTTGTTAATATGAGAAATATTTTTCTAGAATAATAAATGTCTTCTCCACCATATTTCAAAACATTGAATTTGTCAAATTAAAAAGTTCGCTACTTGTCTATGATGCTTGTGTCTGACACCATTGTATGCAAACTTTTTCTATTTGCATAATTAGCATCAATCTTACAATATTTAGGTTTACAGTTCAAATAATTTGTAGTTTTAATTATAAAAGTTTAATTTGGAGAAAGACTTATACTAGGTTATATCGCTTTTTAGAATAAGTAAATTAAGTTAAAAATATAATATTTATAATATTCAACCTTCATAAAATAAAGTGTTTTACAAGAAAAGGCCAGTTTTCAACATTATTTACAAAAATGAGCCACTTAAAAAATTATTTATTAGAATGGTCAAAAAATTGCAAAACGCTCTTATGTGGAAGCATTTTCAGGGGAAAACGTAAAAAATGTCAATTTTTTAAAATATTACAAAAATAGATCAATTTTTTGAATGTTTACGAAAATAAGCCTTTATAAAGACCCAAAGTGGCAACATCATTTTTTTAAGGTGTCACACCAATTAATATGGAGATAAAACTTACAAAACAAATCTTTATATAGACCCAAAATCTCATTTCTCTTATTTTCTTAAGCAGTATGGTATGTGAGATATGTGTATATATAAAGTCATGAATAAGTTTGCAACTTGTTCCTAGACAATATGGGATTTCTTTCTCTTTTAACTAACAATATACTATTAAAAGCTACACTATATTTTATAATTTTTTTACAAAACAATTTCTATTTTTTTAATATTTTGTTAACATTTTCTCATATTATAAAATTATCTTTTGAGATTTTTAGTTTTATTGAATTTTAGAATTTTTAGCATATACAAAAGGACTATTTAAAAAAAAGAATAAATTGCACATATGAAACTTGTACATACAGTAATGTTCTATTCAATTTTAAATGTTTGAAGTTAATATCTACGCAATTCTAATTTTTAAAATAATTTTTCATTATTTCAATTTAGAAGTTATACTTTTAATTTTTTTATTATTTATTTTATTTTATGTTTTGAATGTTTGATTAATAAATAAATTATGAGTATTTGGTACTCAAATAGTATTTTTTTGTAATTTTAAAAAATTGATATCTCTTTTTTTAAAATATTTATTTTTTTAATATTTTACTATACTCATTAATTTTTAATCCTAATTTTAATTTAATTTTCATCACCTAATGAATGCTGATAAATTTATTTCAGATGTATTTTGACCAGATAGATAATCTATTTAAACATAGTATATAATTATGTTAAATAAGTTTTTTTATAGAAATATATAATATAGATAAAATATAATAATTATTTTTCATATTTTTATATCTTGATTAAATTACATTAGTAGTCACTTCACTATGATTTTTTGGCTATCGAAATATAAAAACTTACAAAATGATCACTCAACTATTAGCAATTTTTTAAATATTTTACTATACTCATTTTATATTTTTTTTACTTATAGAGTTTAATTTTTTTTATAATGTAACAAATGTTAAATTTTTGTAAAAAATTTAAACTCTATAAGTAATATATATATATATATATATATATATATATAAAATATAGTGTAGCATTTAATATTATGTTGTTAGTTAAAAGAGGAATGAATCTCATATTGTTTAGGAACAAGCTGCAAGCCACAAGTAAAATAAGACTTTGGATCTATATAAAGATCTGTTTTGAAAGTTAATTTTATTTTCACATTAATTGGTGGTACAAAAAAGGAAAAAAAATAGTGTTGCCACTTTGGGTCTTTATAAAGACTTATTCTCATGAATTTTCAAAAAAATTGATCAATTTTTGTAATATTTTTAAAAAAATGACCTTTTTTGAAATTTAATTTTAGCACGGGTAAAATCGCACCCACATTAGCGTGCTTTTGCTGATAAGGGGTAAAGCGTGTCCTCGTTAGCGCTATGTTTGTGTTTTTCCTTAAACGTTTTCACGTAGGAGAGTTTTACAATTTTTGGACCATTCTAGTAAATAATTTTTTAAGTGGCACATTTTCATAAATAATGTTGGAAATGGGCATTTTCTTGTAAAATACCCCATAAAATAGTTTTATTAATTGTCTCAAACTTTTATAACACTTATTATAAATAATATTTTTTCCATTTCTTTTAACAGTTATTTTTATAAATAAGATCTGATAAAAAAAACTATAACATTTTTTTATGAATAAGTATATTATTTTTTTAATAAATAACATGTAAATAAACAAGTTATGCCCATACTTGATCATAAATTTTTATAAATAAATATATGATAAAACTTTTATAACATGTAAATTATTTTTAGAATAATTTTTTTGGCCATAAATGAAAAAAATTAGTATTTAAATAATATATAATTTGTTATAACTTTATAAAATACACGTATTGTTTTTATAATTATAATTTCTTAGGATTTATAATATAAGAAGTTTTTTGCCATAACCAATTGAACACATACATGTGGTGCTTATAATATAATTTTATAATTTATATAAAAATAATTTTTAAAATTAGATTTAGGTGTAATTACCTATATAATTACTCTAATTTTCATCCTCTCCTAAATATTTAAAAAATGTAATTGTGATACTCATTAGATGACTTTTCAAACACTACCTTAGACAATAATTAACAACTCAAAGGAATAATGTGCCTAATTCATTGCAGCTTCCTTTAAACTGCAGAAAATGTAAAAACCCAAAAATTGGTAAAATCATGAAGTTTTTGAGATCCTAAGTTGTAAAAAAAAACAAAACAAAAGTGAAAGTATTTTAAGCACAAATTCATAATACCATACCTTTAACCCTTCAAACAATTGAAAAGATTCATGAAACACATTTATATTATCTCCAATACCTAAATTTCAAAATTAATAATCCAAAACAAAGCATAAGTTAGAGATGCATATGAATATAAAAAAATAAAAAAAATTCAAATCGCATCTAGAGAAACCTTTACTCATAATACCACTTTAACGAAAAAAAAATTAATGGTAGACTTCTAACAATAAGAATCTAAAAAATTATAAATACAAGATCTTTAATAAAATGATAAGGAAAAAAAATTGGAAACTAAAGTATTATTGGGTTTCTGCACATTAGAAAAAATAATCATCTCATCAAACTGGGGGAAACATGGTCAGCAAGCCTCAATTATCTCCTTCTAAAAAAATTCGAAATACTTTTGAATTAGTCATCTTATGTTATTTAGTTGAGATTAAATAAATAAACCAAGTTGAATTATTCAAGCTATTTCCTATACATGGTAAAGATGTTAGTGCGTGGAAGGTGTTAGATTCTTTTGGCATAGTTGAGAAAAGAGAGTGGGTACTACGCCTCTATAAGAAAAAGACGCATGTGTCATTTTGTATCTTAAAAGGGTAATCATATTTGTCCAAATTCCAGTGTTTGATTTTGTTGTTTTATCTGATGATCAGGAGAACGTAGTGTAGGAAGAAAGTTTTAGTATAGCAGCAGCAGTCCTAGCTTGGAACCACGGTTTTGTATGTCTACTACTTTTTAACATGATGAAACTTGTTATTACTTCTGAAACACTCATAGTGCAGTACTCGAAACGGAAGATTGACCCAAAATTAATAAAGACATACATACACAGACAGACACATAGAGAGACAGAGACAGTAATTAGATCTGATTTGTCGCCATCATCCAAGCTGGGGTGAGGAGGCGATAGGAACCATAACCATTGGCGAAACCGCATCCTTGGCGGATGGTATTGTCGCTATCGTCCATGGCCAGTAACACCTTGCAAAAGAGATCAACGTTGCAGGGGAGCATAAGGGGTCCTTCGCTGGTGAATCCGTATTCAGACTCGGCTTCCTCGAGTAGAATCTTGAAAAGCGGATGATTTGCGTATTCGGTTTTGATCACGAACCTTTGTTTCTGGGGTCCAACATACACCGTGAAGCAACCTTCCGGAGCCACTCGATTCTTCCTTGTGCGTTTCTCTTCTTCCAGAGAAACATCAATTGATGGCCATGATTTGCTCTTCTTATAAATAGCTGGGGCGTGTCTTGAGCGGCCACGGCCAATGGATTTGCATCGCTCCCAAGTCTTGATTATCAGGTTGCCCTTTTTGCCTTTCCCCATGTACGGAGGAAGCGCTTTTCTCGCTCGTATATGAAATATTGCTCAATATATTATATCTATCTTAAACACAAACACACAAAGAAGATAACAAAAGAGATGTTGGGTTCAAAAGCCACACGCAACACCTACCTTGAATCAAGAATTTATGAACACGAAAAGACCGACAGATGAAAAAGAATGCTTGAAAAAGCTAACCTCGATCATAAACCAAGTAAAACATGACCTTAACCCTTAGCCTCAATGTGTTACTCATGTTGAAAAAATCCAACAAGTTAAAACTGAAATCATGCATAAAAGACAAGATCGAAGCACAGAAAACAAGAAGAAGAAATACTGATTCAACTCAGATCAAACTTCAAGTTAAAGCGGGCATGGGAAGAATTGAGTCAATAACCCCGAGTGAGGAGAGGGAAAACAGAGGAGAAAGGAAATGCTGCCGCTTGAGTAATGAATAGAGCAAATCTTAAGCAATGATACATATGCAGCTTTGAGCTTTCCTTTATATAAAATCCCAATTTGACTTTAAATATTCTACATATAACCTACTTGTCAACGCTAGACTTTAAATGATATTTTTTAATTTTAGTTTTAAAGAATTTGTCATAGTTTTTGCTCTTAAATTCCGTGAGTTAATAATGGCTGCAGTAATTGAACAGGGAAGGCCCGGTGAAGGGAATTCCTCATAAACAAAATATTATGTAAAAAATTATATTTATAGGAAAAATTTATGCATTTTGAAAAGCTTTTTCCTAAGTTTAAATTTTGTTATGTGTAGTTTTTATTGAGGTTAAATTGTTTTTTTATATTACTACACATTTATCATTATGTGAGTAACAAGATTTATGTAACAAATTTATAAAAAAAAAAGTTATATAAAATAAAATATATGAAATGGTAAAATTCAAATAATAAAAGTTATAATATTAAGTTTAAATCTTACCATGTATAATGCATGTATTACTTTCACCCACATCGTGAGTTTATTATAAATCTAATATGATATTATATTATATATTTTATTAAATGATAATTAACTGATGTTAGATACTGTATATAAGCTAAGTAGCCGCCTAAATTTGAACTAATTAGAAGGTGGTTGGATTGGAACTTGCTTCTTGCTTTTTAAATTTTTTTTATTTTTTATTTTATTTTCCCTGCTTAAAGAAACAAACAAAACTTGAGGGGGACACAGAAGATGGAAGGAAAGATGGTGCATTTGAGCCGTCACCGCCAGTTAGCTCATGACCAGTAACAGCCATTTGCATATGTTGGGTGGAAGAAATAGTCATTGTATGATTATCATCAACAAAAGGCAAAGTTGAAATTGATGTGTGATTGATTAAGATATGGATTAAGATTATGAATAGATATTATATATTTATGTTATAAAGTAAGGCACGTGCTAATTTTCAATTTCAAACGAATTTTCTACTTGAAAAATGTCACCTTACAATAATTTCATAGATGAGATACGATGACGGATCTGCAAGTTCTCGGCGGAATGAAAAAGCTTAATAACAACAATTATAATACATGGTCAATTTGCATAATGTCTTATATGTAAGGACAAGACCTTTGGGAGGTTGCCAATAGTAATAAAATGACACAATCGAAAGCTGAGGATGTCGAGGCATTGTTTTTTGTGAAAGAGGAGATGGCTTTTACAGTTGTAACGTCCAATCAAATTGATTATGAGAACATTGGATTGTTGATTCGGGCTACTCAAATCACATGACAGGTGATAAGAAGAAGTTGAAGAATGTGTTGGAGTGCAAAGGAAGCTGTGTGGTGATGAATGCAAACAACTCGAAGTTACTGATAGCTTATGTCGGTAATATTGTAGTCTCTCCTTAACATAGTGCTACTAAGGTGTTGTTGCAAAATGTTTACCATGTGCTAGGGATGAAGAAAAAGTTTTTTTTGGTAGCACAGTTAACATCTTCAGGATATTATATTATGTTCGGTCCTACAAATGTGAAGGTTTGTCGCAACAGGAAATTGTTGAGGAGTTGGGGATATAAGGGCGAAGACTGTAATTGGTCTACGTGATGTCTACCAAAGTTGCATATCGCTGGTTTATGGCACATAAGGCTGAGCCATGTTAGCTATTCCAAGCTAAGCGTAATGATGATGAAGTCGATATTGAAGAGTCTTTTGCAACTTGAAGTGAGAACAAATGCGGTTTCTACAGGCTGCTATTATTGGAATGTAATGCCCTAATTTTCTTATAGCGCCTTTTGTAATTTTGTGACACAAATATCTGTTCATTTTAGTGGTTATGTGTTTTGGGAGTGTCTGAAAGGTCAAGTTCAAGCCTTGACTTGGGAAATTTTTGATATTTTTATAAATAAGGCATTAACTGGGTTCAATAGGCTTCTAATTATAAGTTGGTAAAAATATATCAGAATGGGCCTGTTGGTCTGGTGGTTAAGTGGAGTGTTGGTGTGTTGGAGGTCTTGTGTTTGAATCTTAGCGTGGGCATTATTTTTATGCTTGTCCACTCAAGTGAGTTTGAGTTGGATTAGAAGTCTGACTAGTGGGGAGTTGGTGGAGAGAATTAAGGGGAAAAGATAAGGGGTTATCAGTTTCTGCTCAGTACTGCTTCCTCTTTCTGCAAAATTTGGCCATCCCTTTTCCTTTTCCTCTCTGTTTGCTGTCGATTTTCCCTTCCATTATCCCTTTTGCTACCAAAATTCCACTGTTTTCCTCTCTTTCCGCTTCTTTCTTTCTTTCATTCTTTCAATCGTTCTGTTATTCATTTTTGGGATGCGCATTCAATAAGTTTTATTGATATAACTATCATTTGGTTGACCGTTCATTGCCTAATGGTGTTCCAATTTTGGTTAGGAGGCTATTAACGGCTGTAGGATTCCAATCGTTTTTGTGGGATTGCAAATTCACTAGTATTCGATCGAAGGTAAACGTGGTCACTTTTTGGATAAAAACCTCAATTTAGGTTTGATTTAAGTGCGCGTTAAAAATGATTATTTATGATTTTATTGATCAATTATAGTTTTTGGAGTGCTCGGTGATTGTTTAGGCTTCTATGGGAACCAAGTGTGTACTCGATTGCACAGAAAATGAGGTTTTGGTAAAAAGCAGAAAACCTTACTGTCGATGCCACACGGGCATGTGGCTGCCTGTGTCGTAGGCCGTGTGATGGAACACGGGCATATAATCAATGAGCCAGGCCGTGCTTAAAGGACACGGTCGTGTGATGGCCAGGCGAAGCCATGTGCGACACAAAGGCTCGAGCAGTTGGGCCATGTGGGCCACACAGGTAGCAGACATGGGCGTGTAGAAATCTGGGCCAGGACGTGTGATCCACGCGGCTAAGGAGAAATTGGACCGTGTGGGCCACATGGACATGTGGGCCTACACGGGCAGACCACATGGATGTCTAGGCCCATTTCCACTGATTTGTTTGCTAAGGTTGCACAGGTCGCTCGAGTTGACTGTGAACCTACTGTAGGGTCGGTAAGCTTTTACTTAGATCTTAAATTAAATGAAATGACTGAATGACTGATATGTATATACATGTTTATTGAGCATGATGATATTTCACTGTACTGAAGTTGTATGCACTGTTACCATGAGATGGCATGTAATAACTGTATGTTGCATTGCATGGGGTTGGGGTGATATGTTTGGAGGAAGTGTAATTAAAGGCTTTAAGCCTAATATTCTGGCAGCACTGCTGCAAACTTCTGATGGCTTTAAGCCTAATACTGGCAGCTCAGCTGCTAATTACTGTTTAGTGCCGCAACCGGTGCTATTTGTAAGTGTAGGGATGGGTGGGTGATTTAATCCCCACAGGAGTGTAGGGTTGGACAAGAGATGGTGTATAGCTGTTGGTTAGATAGGATTTGCATACTATACACCACATGACTGTGTACTATTACTGTGATTGGCTAATGCCCTAATGCTTACTGATACTGTGATGGGCTAAAGCCCTACCGAATGACTGCTTCTGTACTAAGATGGGCTAAGGCCCAAACTAAAATCCGATACTGTCACCGAAAAAGGCTTAGGCCGTAACTATGATTATTTGCATACTGCTTGTTGTTTTGTAAGGGGATTACACACGGAGTTTACATAAACTCACCCATTCTATTTATTCTGTACAATGGAGGACTCAGCGTGCCACACGACCTCTTTTATACTATTTATGATTTTAAATTTTATTTGGAAGTATTTTGCTGTAATTATGGCCTTTACGGATTTTACTTAATTTGGGATTTATATTGCTTATTGGATTATAACTGCTAGAAGTAGGGAAACTCGAGTTTCCAAAATGAACAAATGTTTTATCAAAACACTCACGACTACGCAACTGTTTTGAAAGCTTCCGCATAGAACAACGTTTTGAAAGCTAATAACATTTTGGAAATGAATAACATTTTGGAAACGGTCGACATGATTTAAGAATAACATTAGATAATAAAAAGTGGTTAAAGGGGAAAATGGTGTGACGATGAAATGGTTTTCGAAAACACTATCATGTGACACCGCCAGATTCGACCATAACGTCTAGGCTAGGTTTGGGGTGTTACGTTGAGTGGTGTTAGAGCTAGGTTGCAAAACTCGGCTGTGGATTTAGGTTTTTATAGAACTGATTTTTGATTGAAATTGAAAATATTTTACTGAACGTGTGGTACATTGAGTCTCTGGCGCCGATCCTGTAAGTTCTCTAAAATTGTTACATGTTTTTGACTGCAACTGCTATAGGTAGTATATACTGAGACTACTATAGATAGATTGTACTGGAAACATTCAAAATAGTACATACTGAGACTATAGTAAAACTAATAAACACTGCGTTGTACGAAAACAAACTCTGAATTACTGATACTGTTCTGCATAAAACTTTTGTTAATAAAATACTGAAACTGTAAACTGATGCATAAAATTGTTAATACTAGATAAACGCGATTCGGCAATGAGAACACAAGGTACTCGTAGACAGGGTACAAGAGGCCGTGGTAAAGGCCGTAGAGGGGCTCGATTTGAGTCATCTTCATTGGGCAATGTGTTGAATCTGGACACTAGTGAGACACCGGTGTCGCCTGTTACGGAGACTGGGTCTGGGTCTCATGATTGTGCGGCTGGGGATGATGCACTATACCAAGCCATGCTTAGGATTCTAGAGAGGGTCGCTGGGCCTAATACTGGAGTTAAAGGCCGAGGGTCGGTTATGGAACGACTCCGGTCTAATGGAGCAGAGATATTTAGGGGTGTCGCTACGATCGCCCCTAATGTGGTTGAGTATTGGATTGAGGCTATAGAGAGGATCATGGACGATCTGGACTGCACTTCTGAGCAAAAACTAAGGGGTGTAGTGTCGCTACTACGTGATAAGGCTGATCAGTGGTGGCTCACTGTTAATGAGGGCACCCAGCCTGAACAATTGACCTGGGAGTTCTTCAAGTCCACCTTCCAAAGGAAATATGTAGGGGCCAGTTATGTGGATGCCCGTAAGAGAGAGTTCTTGAATCTGACTTAGGGGGATAGATCAGAGGCCGAGTGTGAGGGTAAATTTCTATAATTGAGCCGCTATGCGTAAGGTATGATGGCGACTGAGTATGAGCGATGTGTTCGCTTCGAGGATGGCCTTAGGGACAGCTTGAGGGTTCTGATAGCTCCACAGAGGGAGCGAGATTTTTTTTGCACAGGTAGAAAAGGCGAAGATCGCCGAGGAGGTTAAGCGCGCTGAGCACCAAAACCGCGAGAGAGAGAGAGAGAAGAAGGAACAACAGGGATTTTGAGCCCTTAAGTTCCGTACAGAGGCTTAAAAAAAAGGTTAGAGCTGATGGGTCAGTTAGAGTTAGGGCCCCTATTGTTGCGACTAGACAATAGCCACGTACTGATTGTGGTAGACACCGGCAGGGCGAATGCTGGAAAAGGACTTGGGCAAATATCTATCTACTTTAGTGGTTATATGTGCTAAGAGTGTTTGAGAGGTCCCAAGTTCAAGCCTTGACTGGGGCAAATTTTGGTATTTTATGAATAAGGCATTAACTGTGTTCAATAGGCTTCTAATTATAAGTTGGTAAAAATATATCAGAATGGGCCTGCTGGTCTAGTGGTTAAGTGGAGTGTTGGTGTGTTGGAGGTCCTGTGTTCGACTTCTAGTGTGGGCATTATTTTATGCTTGTCCACTCAAGCGAGTTTGAGTTGGATTAGAAATTTGGCTAGTAGGGAGTTGGTGGAGAGAATTAAGGGGAAAAGATAGAGGGTTATCAGTTTTTGTTTAGTATTGCTTTCTCTTTCTGCAAAATTCAATCATCCCTTTTCCTTTTCCTCTCCATTTGCTACCGATTTTCCCTTCCATTATCCTTTTTGCTGTCAAAATTCCATTGTTTTCCTCTTTTTTTGCTTCTTTCTTTCTTTTGTTCTTTCAATCATTTTGTTATTCATCTTTGGGATGCGCATTCGGTAAGTTTTATTGATATAACTATCATTTGGTTGATTGATTGTGATTTTGATGAAGTAATAATAATGATCATACCTAGAAACTAACTATTATCATGATGAAAGGCAAGCGCACCTATCGGATAGTAGTATAGTTAGTGGCAAGAGCGGAATGTCGAATCCAATGAACTAAAAGTACTAGTAATAACTTTCTGCCTATTATCTAGCCTAGAAATATAGAGGGGGTTTGTTTAAACTAATTAATTCTAAACTAAACTAAGGACGCGGCAAATAGTAAATTGAGGAATTACTTTGGGAAAAAACTGAATGATAAAGCAATACCCAAGAAAGAATCCACTTAGACTTCACTTGTTATTTAACTCTGAATTAGACTATTTCTTCATTCGACTTGATCCGTAGAGATCCCTAAATTATGTTAATATCTCCGTCGAGAATAAGAACAACTAACCCTAGGTTAATTAATTGAAATCTCTTTCTAATTAAAACCCCTTGTTTTGCATTAACTCGATCTATGGATCCCCTTATTAGATTTGACTCTAATCCGGTAGATTTTCGTCGTCATATGTCTAGGATTGCGATCAACTCCAGTTGGATCTACTCTTAAACAGAGACATTTGCTCATCTGAATAAGCACATTCGACTTGAATTAATATCCTGAAATATCAACTCAAGAATTAAAAACACAATTAAGAATAAATTGAATATTTATCATATAATTTAGATAACAATAACAAGATCCGTCTTAGGTTTCATCCCCCTTAGGTATTTAGGGGTTTAGTTCATAATAAAAAAGAGAAAACATCTCAAAATAAAGAAAATAACAAAACATAAAGAAAACCCAAAACTCTTGAAAAGATTGAAGGGAGATCTTCAGTCTTGATGTAGATCCTTGCTTCTGAGATGGATCAATCAGCTTTTCTTGAGTAATTCCTTGCCTTCTACTCTGTGTGTCGGGCCTCTCCCTTAAGTCCTCTCTTAGGGTGTTTATATAGAATTTGGAATACCCTTATTAGCCTCTAAGTAGCTTTTTCCGCGTGAAATTGAAACTCGTCACGACAGGGACACACCCCTGTGGCACTCCCGTGTGAGTCGAGCCTAGGCCGGGTTCAAGTCTTCTAATGTGGCACGGGCTTGTGGTGTACCCGTGTGAGGAACTCCAGGCCGTTTTGATTTCTCACTTTGTCCCATTTTTTCCGTTCTTTTCACTCTCCTATGCTCACCTAAGTATAAAACATGAAATTAAAGGATTAGGAGCATCAAATTCCACAATTCAAGGTGTCGAAACCACTTTTTAATTTTTGAAAAAAATGGGTCCGACTTTAAAAATATAGAGTCGCCACCAATCTATTTTTGTTTAGGCGTGATTGGATCACCTTATAAAACATTTTGGTCACCAAATTCAAGAAAATGGGTTTGGGAGTCGGTTACGTACGAGGACGGGTTAGCACCCTTGTAACGCCCTGAATTGGTACCAAATTGATTAATTAGTGTCCTAATGATGAAATTTGAAATAGTTTAAGATGCGATCCCTTTTAAAGAATATTTGAATACTTCAAATTAGATTTTAAGATTCACTCGTTCTGAAAGAATAAAATATCACATCTAGCACGTTAGAATATAACATTTTAAACTCTCAAAACTGAGATCGTCTTATAATTTCCAAAACATGCGATTAAAAGGATATTTAATTATTTGGTCAAACAAGAAATCGCAACCCAGCGCATTAGGGCACAATTTCCCGAGTTCCCAAACAATAAATATTGCCTTTTTTCAAAAGGATTTTGAAAATAATTCTAAAATCAATAATATTTCACAAATGAACAAAAAAGTGATATCAAAAATCAAAGGAATTAAGTTAAGATTCATATAATGGCAACGTATCGTACACTATTCAAATATCAATATTAACAATCAAAACCAAAGAATTTAAAGACAATTTTAAAAGATATACCATGCAAATCAATGCAAACTGAATATAACAAGTTTTAAACAATAAAATGATTGAAAAGCATGAAAGAAAGACAATTTGAAAATTTCAATATAAGAATAATAAGTTGTATGTACAAAAGTTTTAAAATTAGCAGTATACATAAAAGTTTGAAACAAAAATGAAAATGAAGCTAAAGACGACTAATTGATGAAATAACTAATTTTAATTTATAAAAATTTAATAACTAATTTTATATTTGAAGAAAATCAAGGTACATCATATACAAAATAACATATATCGATGTACATAAATAATATCCATAAAATAAGATTTAATATAAACAGTTTATATATGAAAATAAAAATGTACGAAAGTACTTGAAATGACCAAAAAGGGAAAAAAATATACAACGAAATAAGAAATAAGCCATACATAGAAATGGATTCGAAATAAAATTTATATATTCATAAATAAATTCGAAAGAAAATATATATAAATAATAATAATGATACAAGCATAAAAAACAATTTTAATGTATATTATGTACATTACAAAATAAATTATGTATAAGTGTATCTAAATTAAATATCATACAAAATTTTTAAACATAAATATAAAAAAGAGACATTTGAAATAAACAAATCATAAAATAAAACAATTTTCTTCTAAAAGAATGAAGGTATGTGAAAACAAATTGAAATAGCATGATGTTATTAAAACCATACTGAACAATCTATTAAAACAATTTTAAAACTTAGGAACAAATAAATTGAAAGGAATTTAAGAATTACATAAGATAAAGACTCAATTGAATTAAAGATAAAATTGAAAGATTAATTTATAAATAAATAAAGCCATTAAACAGCAATAAGGATTAAAGTAAAATGCATGCAAGTGATCAGGGATTAAGAGCATAAATATTCCTAATTATCAAAATGCAGAGTTGAATTGTGAATTAAACTGAAATCAACACAAAATTCTGTGGCAAAATTCAAAGAAAATAAAAGTAAGAGTAAGATCTAATGAAACAGAAGTGCGAAATCAAGGGATCAATTGCGCAAATGCACCCTCGGAGACCAAAGCACGCGGATCTGGCCGCATGTAAGTCGGGTCATTGGGTGGATCCATCGGATTGCCTTATACGGTGCCGTTTCAAAGCCAACGAATTAGGCTTTAACGATGTCGTTTGATACGTTTGAAAGATCCTTATGAAAACCTACTCATGCATACCTAACTCTTTTACATCAAATAGATTTAAAACACGAGACCTAAGGCTTCTTTCTTTGCTCGACCGACAACCATGCGCTATTGGAATCAGCGATGAGTCACGCACAAAACCTTCCTCCAATTTACGTGATAGAGATTCAGCCTAAAATTCCTTTTGAACATTGATTGTTCAAAGGAATTTCGTCACTTTAAGCCAAGGAAAATCCTCATCTAACTCCGATTGCAACGGAGAAGACTAGAATTCTGAGGACGCAAGGTAACCCCGATTTCCTTTTTTGCTATCGCATGCAAGAATCTGGAATTAAAGAATATAAAGAACATAAAAAGAAATGAAAAAGGGAGAAAAATTTCAAATCACCTTAAATTTTGGCTTTCTTAATTTGATTTCTATTTTCTCAGTCTGCGTAAAGAATTTACATGGATTAGTCGGCTTTATATAGCCAAATGAAAATCCAAAATACACAATAAAAATTTATGTTTTGTTATTCACCGCTAATCGTTAATTAGCTGTCAATCCATTGCCCATTTCTTCTGTTGCCCATTTCTTTGCTGTTTCTGTTTGTTTTTGCAGGTGTGCGTATTGTGGCTGTTTGTGAGCAGTGACGAGGCCGAACAGAGGACGAATGAAGGCCTGAATGACGATTACAGCCCCTAAAAAAATCTAGAATTTACTAAGATTCTTGAGACCCTAGTCAACTTGGGTCAGACCCAATTTATATTCACTTAGTTGGGTCAGTTAAAGTCAAATTCGTGGGCCAATCGGGTCTTGGGTTTAAAACTAGTGGGGATAAAATTTTAGGTTAGGCTTCAAACTTGGGCTATTGCTTTATTGAATTTTGGACTGTGTAATTTGGATTGTTATTTTTTATTTATTAACGAACTATCTAATTTAATTTTGGGTTTTTCATTTTTTTGTGATAAATAAATTTAATGGGCCCGGGCAAATTGGGCCTTCTACACAAGGGATAATTCATCCAAAATTATGCTAAGCATGGGGTAAAAACATGTATAAATTACGATTTATCATTGATTGTTCATTGCCTAATGGGGTTCCAATTTTGGTTTGGAGGCCATTAAACGGCTATAAGATTCCTATCGTTGCTGTGGGATTGCAAATTCGCTGGTATTCGATCGGAGGTAAACGTGGTCACTTTTCAGATAAAAACCTTGATTTAGGTTCAATTTAAGTGCACGTTAAAAATGATTATTTATGGGTTTTATTGTTCAATTATAGGCTTTGGAGAGCTCGGTGATAGTTTAGTCTTCAATCGAAACTAGGTGTGTACTCGATTCATAGAAAACGAGGTTTCAGTGAAAAGCCAAAAACCTTACTGTCGACGCCACACGGGCGTGTGGTTGCCCATATGGTAGGCCTTGTGGCTGAACACCGGCGTATGATCGACAAGCCAGGCCATGCTCAAAGGACACGGCTATGTGATGGCTAGTCGAGGCCGTGTGGGACACACGGGCTCGACCAGTTGGGCCGTGTGGGCCACACGAATGTGTGGGCCCACACGGGTAGTCAACACGGGCGTGTAAGAATCTGGATCAGGCCGTGTGATCCATACAACCAAGGCCAAATTGGGACGTGTAGGCCACAAGGGCGTGTGGGCCCACACGGGCAGACTACATAGGTGTGTGAGCCCATTTCCACTGATTTGTTTGCTAAGGTTGCATGGGTCGCCCGAGTCGATAGTGAACCTATTGTAGGGTTGGTAAGCTTTTACTTAGATCCTAAATTAAATAAAATGACTGAATGACTGATATGTATGTACATGTTTATTGAGTATGATGATATTTCACTGTACTGAGGTTGTATGCACTGTTACCATGAGATGGCATGTCATAACTATATGTTGCATTGCATGGGGTTGGGGTGATATGTTTGGAGGAAGTGCACTGAAAGGCTTGAAGCCTAATATTCTGGCAGCACTGTTGCAAACTTTTGATGGTTTTAAGCCTAATACTAGTAGCTCAGCTGCAAATTACTGTTTAGTGTCGCAACTGGTGCTATTTGTAAATGTAGGGATGGATGGGTGATTTAATCCCCACAGTAGTGTAGGATTGGATAGGAGATGGTGTATAGTAGTTGGTTGGGTAGAACTTGCATACTGTACACCACATGACTGTTTACTGTTACTGTGATAGGCTAAGGCCCAAACTGAATTTGATACTGTCACCGAAAAGGGCTCAACCTTGACAGTGATTATTTACATACTGTTAGTTGTTTTGTATAGAGATTACACACTGAGTTTACGTAAACTCATCCTTTCTGTTTATTCTATATAGGTAATCCCCAGACTTAAGCAGATCGGTGCGACGGAGGACTCAGCGGTGCCACACGAACTCTTTTATACTGTTTATGATTTTAAATTTTATTTGGAAGTATTTTGCTATAATTATGGCCTCTATGGATTTTACTTAATTTGGGATTTATATTGCTTATTGGATTATAACTGCTAGAAGTAGGGAAACTCAGGTTTCCAAAACGAACAAATGTTTTATCAAAACACTCATGACTACGCAACTGTTTTGAAAGCTTCTACATGGAATAATGTTTTGACAATTGATAACGTTTTGGAAATGAATAACGTTTTGGAAACAGTCGACATGATTTTGGAAGAACATTAGATAATAAAAAGTGGTTAAAGGGGAAAAATGGTGTGACGATGAAATGGTTTTCGAAAATACTATCATGTGACACCGCTAGATTCGACCATAACGTCTAGGCTAGGTTTGGGGTGTTACATGGATAGCATACCAGCTCTCTTACGAGGAGTCTAAATTTAAAGCAAAGGAACCATTAGAGTTAATCCACTCTGATGTGTTTGGACCGGTCAAGCAAGCTTCTATTGGTGGGATGAAATAGATGGTCACAGTTATTGATAATTTTTCTAGATTTGTGTGGATTTATTTTATGAAGGAAAAATTAGTTATATCATCCCTTTTATGGGCCCTCAAGGCCTTAAATATGTATTAGAAACAAATTGACACTAATTCGAGTTCTCTAAGAATTTTTCACGAAATTTCAAATTTTTTTAGGTGCATGACACACATCCCCGTGTGGCTAAGGGACACGTTCGTGTGACCCTGTGACATGCTCGTGCTTCAGGCCGTGTCCTACCTAGTGTAACTTTCTGACTAACCACATACAACTAAGTCACATGCCCGTGTGCTAGGCCGTGTGCCTCATACGGCTGAGACATATGGCCATATCTTTGCCCGTGTGAAATTACCTGGGCATTCTATTTGAAATTTTAAATTGTCAAGGGACACACAACCAATTAACATGCCCATGTATTGGCCATGTGTCCACACGGTCTGGTCACATGCACGTGTGCCAGGCTGTGTGGACTTAAAATGAGCCTTATACATCAAGTTTACCAACCCTATAATCTTAAACCTCAAGCAATTCAAAAACCAATCGTTCAACCAATCCAATAAATATTCAAACACACCTAAAACATATTAAAACTATCATTCTATTGACCTATCTAATGTATATTCATTAGTATTTCACATATATTATCTAAATAATCCCTTAAAGCATCATTCAAGCTAATTCAAATTTTCATACCATTTCATCCCTAATTTCTGCCTATATTCATGTCCACTTAGGTATCAACTTAAACATATCACATGTTTAACTCAACATAACATTTATATTTGTATATAACCAACCCATATCATCTTATAATTTCATTTACAAGCATTTTCCAAAATGACCAGCATAAACATCCTAGGTACATGCCATAACAAAAAAGAAACATACATTACTATGTTTTAAGTTCGGGATTGGCTTTGGATGCTGATTTGGCAATTCTAATTTAACCTAACCTCCGCACGGAAAACAAACCGTACGTTGAGTATAAGCTCAGTGGTATTTCTATAATCCAAATTCTTAAAGCAAAATAATAAAACATGCACATTTAACCTTACACGCATTAGTCTTTCAATAAATCAACTCATGAACTAAACTTTCATTTCTCAACAATAGCTGTTTCAAATAGCTTTTCTCCAATTTGTTTCATACATCATTTCACTATATCAATAACCATTTCATGAACCCATGGTTCATCCATTTCATTTTCATTTCTCAATTCAATGTCTCATTTCGATTAATATTCAAAATCATTCAAAATCATTCATATTGCCATTTCATTTATTTACCCCCTATTAACATGACTCAGACTCGGACGGATACACAAATACAACCAAAACACACCAGTTTGGCACCTAGTGCTTCATTGGATAATTCGAAGTAATAGATTGACACCCAGTATCTTATCGGCTGTGCCAAAGTAAATTGGTACCCAGTACCTCATCAAATTTATCTAAAGTAAAAATTTGACCCCCAGTGTCTCATCGACTCAAAGTCAAAGTATCCTTGAACTCTTCCAATCCTATGGCATGCCATCTATATCCAACTCAGCCCAATACAGTTAATTGGGTTTCAATTCACTTTTCAAGTATAACAATATCCAATGTTCAATTTCCACAATAATCACATATTTATATCAATTTCATCACACACCAAATCAATCCATCTCAATTGAAAACACAATAATTCTCACCTTCCATACTTACCATATCCTAGAAATCAAAATTTAATGATTTTAATAATTAAATTCGGATTATAGAAATACAAACCGTAATTTTCAAATCACTCCTCGTCGACTTTCTCTTTTCCTTTCTTAGCCAAGGTCTCTGGCACTATGTTAGCTACGGAATTGAAACAATTAGAAATCATCAATACAACACCGTTTCACATTGAATATTTTAAATTTGCATTTAGCCTTTGTCTAACTTTCAACTTAGTTCTTAATCAAATTTAACTCGATTTTCTTCACAATTTATGCTTTATGTTCATTCAATTTCCATTTAAAACTAAACTTAACTCTCCAATTTCACCATAAAACCCTAAACTTTGAAATTCTCTCAATTTTGTCCTTATTATTCAAAACTTATAATTTATTTTACAATTCAATCATTTTCTCTTTTTTAACTTGAAATTCTATCAATTTAACCTCTAATACTTCAATTTATTCAATGTGAACAACTTCTAAAAATTCACTAACTTCTAAAATTTCAACATAAATCAAGTAGTATTTTGTTTTAGGATTCTAAAAACATCGAAATTACAAGAAAAGTGATTAAATTGACTTACCAATTAAACTTCAAATCTTAAAACCCTAATTTTCCTTTCTTTGTTTATTTCCTTTCTTTTTCTCCTTATTCTTCTCTGTTTCGTTTCAATGGTTCTTTCTATTTCCTTTTTCTATTCTTTTATTTCTTTATTTTAATTATATTAATATAATATAATAATATTTAATAATAATATAATAACATTTACTTATATAATAAGTAAATAGGTAATTATTATAAAATATATGTATTTTATTTTACCAAATGTCACTAACATCGCCAAACACTTGTCAATTTAAGGCTAAATTGCTTATTTAGTCCATTTGTTTCTCTTTAATTTATAATTCAACTTTTTCCCTATATTTAATTTAATCCTTTCACCTAATTACTCTTAATTCAAGCTAATTCACCTAACTAAAACCTAATTAACCACACAACTAACTTCGTAAATATTTTTAATAAATATTTATGAATCTGTTTTACGAAAACGGAGACCCAAGAATACACTTTTCGATTCCCATAAATTTTGGGTCGTTATAACGATGAAGACAGCCGCTTTTGTAATTAATAGGCTCTCTCAACATATGTTATCTTTTGTTTCTCCTTCTAAGAAATTGTGGAGCATGACACCTACAATTAGTTATTTTTGAGTGTTTGGATGTCTATGTTATGTATTTGTTTTCAACTATTTACATAGCAAGATGGATAAGAAAGTTGTTAGGTTTATTTTTGTAAGATATGACAGCCAAAGAAAAGGGTGGAGATTGTTGTGATCCTATAACCGGGAAGTTCTATACATATCAAAATGTGGTGTTTGATGAGTCATCTTTATGGTGGCCATCAAAGAAGAAGGTATCCCCACAAAGAGATGCTTGTAGGCATGAGTAGCAAGATTCCAAATGAGAGATATTGGGTCTTGTCAAAGTTAAGTAGATTAAACTACCAAACAATTGTCAATACATTGTTGCGTCCTCCAAATCCTTTCCTTCATGAGCACACATCTTGGCATTTGGTTTGATGGGTGATTAAATTGGCTTATAGTTCAACATTCCGAACTTCTTCAACAAGTATTTAGAATACTTTTGCTAATGAAGGAGGATCTCATCTTTACTATGATCAACCTCTATACCAAGAAATGCTTGAGCTGTCCAAGTTCTTTCAAATGAAAATGCATAGATATTTCTTCATCCCAATCTCCTATCACAGTTAAATCAACTATATACACCAGAACCGCAACTATCATTCCTCTATTGACTTTAACAAACAAGCTTGAATCTGCAAATGCCATTGAATATTTGCTATGAGTCAAGAGTTCAATGATCTTGTCATACCAAGCCCTCGATGCTTACTTTAACCCATAGAGTGCCTTTGATGCTTGCAACATGCTTTAGATAATCTCGACTCTAAAAGCCCATCAATTGATTCATTTAAATCTCTCTGTCTAGCTTCTTACGAAGAAACGCATTCTTCACATCTATTTGCTATAAGTTCTAGCATTTACTGGCTGCAAATGCAAGTAAAACTCGCATCGTTGTAAGCTTTGCCACCTAAATAAACGTTTCATCATAATCTAGTCTATATTGTTAGAAAACTCCTTCAGCCACCAAGGAGCCTTATGCCTCTCAATTGATCCATCTATGCCACTCTTTATCTTATAAATTCACTTGCAAGAGATAGGTTTCACATCTCATAACTTTGACATAAGCTCCCATGTCTCATTTTATTCTAGTGCCACAATTACTTCGTCCATGGCTTTAACCCACTTCAAATTTTTAAATGCTTCCTTAAATGTCTCCGGCTCCTTCTCATCTTTTTTGAATATGACAGCATTGGCCTTGGCATACTTGGGCTTTGGCTTTTTTACTTTTCCCAATCTCCTAAGTGGAATTGGTGCTTCTATTTCATTCAACTAATTTTCTTCATTCGATGGTTGACGCACATCAAATTTGGTTGGATGTTGAAACCAATTGGTTTCAACTAGATGCTTATGCATATCGGTTCGTCGAAAATTTTGAGGTGTGTGAAGAGTACTCTTGGTTTTGGTGTTCTGTACAAAAAAGGAGGAGACTGCAAACTAGTCCATTTTTTAATGTTGATTATGCAAGTGATCATGATACCCAATGCTCAACAATTGGGTATGTGTTTTTTCTTGGGTCGGGAGTGGTTTCTTGGTGCAGTAAAAGGCAACCAGCTATGTTTTTGTCGTTGAAGCTAAATAGCGAGCTACAGTGATGGCAACTCAAGAAAGTACTTGGCTCATGCAAGTGTTGCAAGATCTGTATCAGCCAACAGAGTATGCTACTATTATATTCTGTGACAACATGTTAGCAATTTGTTTGGCAAAGAGCCTAATTTCCATAAAAGAACTAAACATGTGAGGTTCATTATCACTTCATCAAGGAAAATGTGTTACAAGAAGAGATTGAGTTACAATATGTTAAGAAGAGCAAGTTGTAGACTTATTCACGAAAGGCTTAAGTGGGAACAAGACTGAATGTTTCTTTCATCAGTTTGGTATGTTAAAAAGGAAATAAGTTGGTGTCGATGAGGAGTTTAAATATTTTGTTTGGAGTGGAATAAATCCCACATCACTTAGGAAGAAAAGGAAAAAGTTTATAAGTTTATATAAAAACCCAATATCCCACATAGTTTAAAACATAAGAGTGTTAGACTTTGGGTTTATATAAAGATCTATATCGTAAATATTATTTGCACCAAACCAAATATTGAATCTTTTATTTGGTTATTTAAATTCTTCCTTTATTTTCTTATTTTGGATTTTAAGGAGGTATAGTTAAATTTTAGTTTAATGATATTGTAGACCTAAGTGTTCTACAACTCCTACATAATAATTATCAACTTTACTAACTATTATTTTAAATAAATTCACCAAATATAATAAAATGATATTCAATATTACAATAAATAGATATCTTACATTTAAAGGGTTTCACAAGTTGCTATAAAAGTAAATTAATAATTGAACAAAGATGCTAAAGGATAATAATATTATAACAAAACATTTTGGCTTAAATTTGATTTCTTAAAAAAAGGGTTCTTTTCGTAGAAACATATATCGAGAAATCATGGGTGATGTTGTGAGCCTTTCATCGGAGGATCAAAATACCAAGAAAGTCTGATTTAAGGATAGTGGGGGTGATGAGGCCTTGGATATGACGATGGATCAGGTTCCTAATTTGAATGTGTCATGGAGGGACATGGTTCTAGGGAAAACGTTTTGGGTTTTCAAGAGAAGAGGCTGGCTTGGTGGTTTCAGAAGGCAAAGAAGAACTGGAGTATTTAGAGGGGACATTATGAAATCTATTATTGATGGGATACTTTGATCAATTTTTTAAATAGTATAAAACAAATTATAGTTAAAGAAATGGAGTTGACCTTGGTAATTAAATTGCTGGGATGAAATATAGGGTATGCTACTTTACACAACAGGATTAATATCTTGTGGAAACCATCTAAACTATTTCATCTTATGGACATTGAGAATGTCTACTTCTTGGTAAAATTCTAGTACGATGAAGAGTTTGATAGAGTTTTAAATTAGGGGCCATGGATCATATTCAGTTAATATTTGACCTTTTAACCATGGAAGGTGGAATTTAATTCGACCTAAGCCTTCCCGAGTGTAGTATTATCTTGGATTAGATTCCCTGAGCTCCCGAAACACTTGTTAGGAGAAAAATCCTAAGTGAAATTTGTGAATTGGTTGGAAGAGTTGCAAAACTTGACTTTAACATAGTCAATAGAACAAGAGGAAGGTTTGCTAGGATGGTCATTTATGTCAGCTTGGATAAATCGATCATGTCTCATATTCAGATTAATGGGGAAATGCAAAAGATGATCTATGAATCCTTACTCATAATTTTTTTCACATGTGGGCAATATTGTAACACCCCTAACCCATATTCATTGCCAAAACAGTGTTACAAGGCATTATCGAAGTTTACATAACATTTTCAGATAATTTAGGTCAATTACAATACATTTGTACATGAGCAATCATAACGTCCCTTAAATGGAGCCTCGAGGCTCAAATTAAACATTAGAATTGAACTGGGACTAAGTCGGGATCTCAGGAAATTTTTCACAAAATTTCAAAATTTTTCTTATGTAAAGGAGTCACACGCCTGTGTGGTAAGGGACATGCTCGTGTGGTTAGGCCGTGTAGTTTCACACGCTCGTGTCCCTAGCCCATGTAGCTCTCTGACTTGTAACCCATGAAGAAATTGAAGTCACACGGCTAAGACACGCGCCCGTCTGCTAGGCCATGTGGTTAATTTAAATTTCAAAAATTAAGTGCAGGTTTCACAAGACCAAGATACATGCCCGTGTTCTAGGTCGTGTATCTCACACGGCTGAGACACATGCCTGTGTCTCCACCTATGTGCTCAATTCTGAGCATTTTGTTTCTTAATTTTAAGATGTAGGGGACACACGGCCAGACTTCACATCCATGTATCAGGCCATGTGTCACACACGGTCAAGACACATGCCCATGTGTCTACTCGTGTGGACAAAATAAGGCTATTTCCAAGGCTTAGTTCTCACCATTTTCATCCATTACCTGTACTAAGTCTCACAAATAACAACCAACCAATTCAAGTATGATTTTCAAGCCAATTTAAGCATCTAACATAATGCATTTTCTTACATTCTTGCTTCAAATTATACCTTTCCAAAACATACATGTTTAATCCAACTATGTTAACCCATATCAATAAATGTCTAAATATTGTATCTTAACATTATAGCATAATAAGAACAAGTCATCCCTAGCCATTCCAATGGCTAGTTTTCATTCATCCAATTTAACATTAACATCGGTCTTAATAGCTTATACATGACATTATACCAAAGTAATATCTCTATTTATACCAAAATGTGCCGGTGGATAGTGTGATGATACTTCGACCGATCTCCAACCTTCTTGAGCTTCCGAGCACTATAAAACAGAGAAATAAAAACCTAGTAAGCATTTTAATGCTCAGTAAAAGAAATCTAACTTACAATATGTTTTTATTAAATTTAATCATACATTTATGCATCCAAGCAAATGGACTATTAGCCTATCACACAACTTCAACAATTTGAGTTAGTCTAGTGAATTCACATAATTACATTAACATAGATGAGCTCATCATGTAATGATTTCCATATACAATTTTTATATTACATGCACATTTCCATGATCAATCATTTCAAGTTTAGTTTCTCATATCAAGATTATGCCCGTTGAATTTATTAGAAATATCGATTGATACTCTCATGTAGGACACTTAAAGTGTACAAAACTCTCGAGCCACTTATCAAGTTATCCGGGTAAATCGTGTAACATGAATCATGAAGCTTATCTGAGCTAATCAAGTTTGCTCTTAAAAGCCATGTCTCATGTATTAGTTCATAAAGAACCTTTAGTTCACAAAGAACTTCAAACTAGGAAAGTCGTGTAATTAAAAGCACCGTATAGCTGTATCTCATAAAGTTCATGCGAGTCATGTCTAGGCGCTCACACAAAACCGCGTTTGTGTCTGCAACGTATGCAAGATCACAACTGATCGATTATCATTATCCTCATAAATAGCCATGTTTGTGTCCACAACGTATGTAGGATCACAATCGAGCAAATCGTGTATCAGGATGCTCATACAGAGTTACGATAGTTTATAACATATGCGAAATTACTACCAATCAATATACTCCTAGAACTATATATCATGATGCTCGAGAAACTTGTCAAGATTACTCGTCTGAGCTAAATCCTGTCTGCAACACATGCAGAATCATATTTAACACTAATCCATCAAATTCCTTTATTCAATCGGGACTCACCCTTTTCTCAAGCATTTTCAAGCCATTAATTAATTTTGTACATTTAAGAATCATGCAATTAAACATGTAATTCAAGCATATCATTAATCATAATTAGGTTACACGCACTTACCTCGATACTTGTTTGTAAGAAAATCTAGTAATCTGAAATATTTTCCTTTCCTCGATCTAGCTTCATATTTGAATTTTTCAAATCTATATAAATAAATTTAATTATCAATTTCATTCAATTCGTATTTAATTAAACTTAATGTACTCCTTAGGCAAAATTACTAATTTGTCCTTAGACTTTTTATTAATGACAATTATGTCTCTAGTTCGGAAAATGAAATTCATGCAATCTAATCCTTATCCCAAGCTTAACTGAAATTTTCATGTTTCATTTACAGCACTTAGGTTTCACAAAATTCAAAATTTTTCCATAAATTTCACAACTTTACAATTTAGTCATAAATCTCAATTTCATGAAAATTCACTTTGTAAAAGTTGTTTATCTACCAACAACCTTTCATTTTCTACCATGAATTTAACATTTCCAGCATTTACATCCATGGCACAAACTCTATACTTTGATAACTTTTCAAATTAATCCCCAAATTAGATAGATTTCAGTATCCTGATCTTAAAAATATAAAATTACTAAAAACGAGACTTGATTACTTACCTAATTAAGCAAAGAAAGCTTGTTTCCTTTCTTCTAGGGTTTTCATAGAAAATTTGGGGAAGATGATGATACTAAGATGATATTTTCTATTTAACGATAATATCATTTTTTAATTTCTTTAAATTCTAATTTATTCCTTTTCTTTTTTTCAATTTCCATGGATGATTCATCCATAAATATCTACTAACTTTTCTTAATGGTCTAATTGCCATATAAGGACCTCTAGTTTTGAATTTTATAGCTATTTAATCCTTCTAGCTTCTAGAATTCAACTTTTACATTTTATGCAATTTGGTCCTTCCTCTAATTATTCACATAATTAGTAAAATTTTCCTATTGAAATTTTCATACGACTTCTCTACCATATTTTAAACCATGTAATGATGTTAAAATAAATTTTCTTTCTAACTTAGATTTATGATCCCGAAACCACTGTTCTAATTTGATCGTGATTTTGATGAAGTAATAATAATGATCGTACCAAGAAGCTAACTATTCTCACAATGAAAGGCAAGCGCACTTATTGAATAGTAGTATAGTTAGTGGCAAGACCGGAATGTCGAATCCAAGGAACTAAAAGTAATAGTAATAACTTTCTTCCTATTATCTAGCCTAGAAATAAGGAGGGATTTTGTTTAAACTAATTAACTCTAAACTAAGAACGCGACAAAGAGTAAATTGGAAAATTACTTTGGGAAAACTGAATGATAAAGGCAATACCCAAGGAAGAATCCACCTAGACTTTACTTGTTATTTAACTCTGAATTAGACAATTTCTTCGTTCGACTTGATCCGTAGAGATCCCTAAATTATGTTAATATCTCTGTCGAGAATAAGAACAACTAACCCTAGGTTGATTAATTGAAATCTCTTTCTAATTAAAACCCTTAGTTTTGAATTAACTCGATCTATGGATCCTCCTATTAGATTTGACTCTATTCCGGTAGATTTTCGTCGTCCTATGTATAGGATTGCGATATGTATAAATTACGGTTTATCAAATACCCCCACATTTAAACCTTTGCTTGTCCTTAAGCAAAATCCTCAACTCACAGTTAAAAATCATTCTTCTCAACTTATAAATTTTATCAATAATGTTTCGAATCAATCCATGAGTAATCATACATTGAGAATTCAACTAAAAGAACATCAAAGTTTCAAACAATCTAAGTTGAGAATCTTATCATGGAAACATAGGCATTCTCCCCTCTTCTAAGTAATTACCTTGAATTCAGAATCAACAAGAGTTAACATCCTCACTAAAGATTCACTCTATCCACTCGAAGTGTTTAGGGTTCAGAAATTAAGCACTAAATAGTTAATATGAAAAGTTATTACCATTGGCTTGCATGAAAATCAAATCTCTACCACTATAAATTGAGATGACACATTGATCAAAAGGTCTTTAGAAGGTTGTAATGGGGCTTTGGTTAGGGGTGTGGTCACAAGCTGAAAAAGAGGGTTAGAATCGAGATTGAACTGAAAAATCATCTATCTAGAAAAATCTCCATCACTGAAACATATTCCTAGAATAAAGCCTGTTGAATAACATCATTTAAAATCAGAAACTCCTAATAGAAATATGTGAAACATTGAATTACAACTGATATATATATACATTTTTTTAAGAACAAATCGAATATTTTATAAACTTACAAACTGAAAAGGAGAACATAACTAGATAATTAGTCAATTCAAATCTCGACAAAAATAAGGATCAAAATAGAGTGAGGGAAATTCTCAAAGAATCAAAAATAGGTTTATGGGTTAATATTAAAGGTAAATCAATAAATGGTTTGTTAAGCTCAAGGGGGTTCACTAATGGTTAAGTGAGTAGGTTAAACCTAAGTGCCTTTATCATCTCGATATACCAAATCAATGGTGTGGTCTTGACATGCATAATCGAAGCAAGTTCTAGAATAACAAATTAGTATTGACTCATTCAAAGCAACAATAAAAGTGAGCATGAAAGGATGTATGCTCAAAAGGCTTAAAAATCTCACCAGAATTATGACTTTTGATGTCGATCTTGTGAATTTCAAATTTCAAGATAATACCTAAATTTGGGGAAACAACCTAGAAAAATTTTAAATTCTCAAAAATTTCAACTTATCATGCTTGATTCTCTAATGTCTTAAAGTTTGAATAATCAAAGCACAAATACCTATGTCTTAATCCTAAACATATCAATAAAAATCATAAATCAATCAGAATTCATTCTAATAGTGATATGAGAAAGTGACTTGGGAGACAAGACAAAATTTCAGGGATTTGAGAATAATGCAAAAAGTGAAAGTGAGTCCCCCCCACACTTAAGATGTACATTGCCCTCAATGTACAATGATAGATATATTTAAAGTATAAGCATAAAATCATAAGATAGGGAGCGAAGTGATACTTCCTAAAAATTAGATGATATCATTAAATTGGAAGTGTGGAAACTTGATTCTACGGCTAGGGCAACAGTGAGGTTGGAAGAGGGTATTTCGATTTTGTAGACATTACTTATCCACGATTGCTGTGTCAAAAACTTTGTGGCTATAGCCGTGGTTGAGCAGGACATAGCAGTCGTGGAGTAGTTTTCCCATTAGAATTGGATTTGGCAGAGTATTATTGAGCTTTTTAGGTTCTGTGGAACTGCGATATCATTATGAAGACTTTAGGGAATAAAAATTAGCATGGTTACTCGTTAAGAAATAGTTGATATAAAATATTCAAAATAAATTATGCTAAGTTTTTAGAATATTGAAATTCAAATAATGAAAAAGATAAAGCTAAAGAAATCTAAAACGGAAAATAAAAATAAAACTAATGATAAACACAGAAATAAAAAGGAAAATAAAGAAAAAGATAAGAGGACTCGAAAGTCTTAATTCTTAGATGGTTCGTGAGGTGGGGTTGGTGGTGAGATATGGAGATGTTGACAAATCTGATAGAGAGTAGCATCAATGTGATCAAGGCACTAAAAAAACTGTTGTTTGAATCGTGTAAGGTGCTCAGATATGTCAGAGTGTGAAGCAGCCGCATGAACTGGATGGTGAATGGGCAGTGGCTGAGATGGTGGCTCCTCGTGAGATGAAGGGACATCATCAGTAATGTCTTCTGGGTCCTCCTACTCGGTAGATCGAGCTAGATGGTACTGAGGAGGATGGGTCCCATGTCGGTGCTCGATCATCCTCATGTGTAGCATGCTTTGGATGCCCTGTGGGGACATTTGGCCAATAAGAGTGAGAGAGGATGATTGTGCTGCGGTGTTGAGGAAACTGAAGTGGCGAGCTAGTCGAGTCACATATGGCCCCACGGAAATTACCCCCTTACGATGCTGCTCTGTCTAATGTTGGATGGCGAGGGCAATGAAATAGGCAAGGTCAAATACGTGCCCATACGCCATACTCCATAAAAAATAGGCATCGTGGGTGTTGAAGATGCCGGTGCTCTCTCGTCTCCTTATCAATGTATGTGCGAGGATAGCGTATAGGTACCTCAGTGATGGGGAGAGAGCCGTCGCCTTAGAGCGACTAGGATCGTAGGTGGCTGAAGCAGGGACTAAGGCCTGCCAACACTTGGAAGAGGAGTAGTGGATATGGCGGTGAAGCTCAGAGAGGTCTTCCTCTTCCATGAATCTGTCGGTATATAGGCCTAAAGCGACACCGAACTCAGGTACGCTTAGTTGGCGTATCAAACTGCCGAGATGAAACTAGACCGTTTCGGGATTGTCATACTAGGACATGACCGTCTGTAGGTGGAAGGTGGAGCAGAGCTCTAAAGTGAGCTTGAGGTATGTAGGCTCGATAATCTCAAAGAAATGGTCTCATAGATCCGTAGATAATAAGGCTCGAATCACGTTTGCTAGCTGGACCTGCTCTAGTGCGGCCCAGTCAATACATCGCTCCACTTCAAGAGGTCGCGCTTTAAGAATCTGGAATAGTTCCTCTTGGGAGCCTTACGGGAATTAGAGGAATGGGTGTCGAATCTTAGTGGTGGTGCTGGATGAGGTAGTGTCGGGTCACTTACGCTTCTTTGAAGCAGGGATGGCAATTTCTTACCACGTGAGGATGACATTATGTACCTGAAAAAAGACAGAATTAACGAATGCATAAAAAAACAAAGACTATTAATATTCATAAGTTAATTAAAAAAAACTCAATTTCCTATTTTAGCAGCATGTTCAATTGAGAACTAATGAATATCTTATGCAAAAGTTAATTTCAAGAAGTAGATTAAATGTTCTAAGTATCCTAGGCATAAAACTAATGAAGCAATGTGCATAAGAGTATTGTTGTTAAGAGTGATTTCTTATGAGATAGTTAAAAATGGTAGTAAATGAAGAGTGTAAAATGGTATGAAATTAATCTAAGTTAATAGATCATAAGAAACATATGAAAAATAAGATAATGACTAGATAAATAAATAACTTAAGAGTAAAAATAACAATTAAAAGGAAGGGGAGAAATTAGAACCAAAAGAGTAAGTGATGGTGGCCAGAAGTGGTGTGAGGGCGGTGCACGAGCGTGGTGGTGGCGCCCGGCCGTGGACTATGTAGGCTAGTGGTTGGGTGATGGTGGGGTACCGGCGGTGATGGTGTTTGTGTTTTGGGAAGGGGAAGAAAGAGAGAATAGGAAGAGAGGGGGTTTGGTGTTTTAAGTGAAAGGAGAGGAAATTGAGGAATAGGAGGTAAAAGGTGAGGGTTTACGAGGGTGGTGGCCAGAGCTAAAGACGGCGGAGGCTGAGCGGCGGTTAGGGGAGTTAGGGTTTGAGTGGGGAAGATGATGAATAGTGAAGGGTTTATATAGAAATTGGGGCACACGGGCGTGTCACATGCCTGTATGTCTCGTGTTTAGCTCGTGTGGTTCGTGTGGTTTGTGTATTTCAAATTTCATTGTGCCTGATACATTGCCCACGCCCGTGCTCGCTAGGTATGTTGGTGCACACGGCCATGTCGCACGGTCATGTACTGCTTTGTTCGCTTCTCCCACGCCTTTATATGAGGTCACACGCCCGTGTATGAATTAACAGGTTCGACCACGGGTTTCAGGCACGGGCATGTCGAACATTCGTGCTAGTTTCTCATCTTTAACCATAGCCTAAGGATATGGGCGTGTCACACGCCCGTGTTGGTTTAGTAGGTTTGGCCACGACCTCATCACACGGCCGTGGCTATTTGTCGAAAGGCATGTCTGGGGAAAATTTTTGCTCTATTTTCACACGGCCATGTCACATGGCCATGTCTCCACCCGTGGTGTGTCCACGGCCTTAGACATACCCGTGTGCCTCTTAAAAACCTGTATCCAAGAAATCAGTTTATGATTTAGATGTTAAAAGCTTAAGTTAAAGAAAATAATTATGTTAGCGCTCGGGTTGCCTCTCGAGAAGCGCTTGTTTAGAGTCTAAACTCGACTTGTCTTAAGCTTGCACAGTCATGGTGGTTTGAGGAGTTGAAACTCCTCTCTCCTGCTATCAGTTTTAGAATCAAAGTAAGGTTTAAGTCGAGTATGATTTAACTTGAAAGTGCCAAGTTCTTTCTTTGTTATCTTGACTGTACCATAGGGAAAGGTTTTCATTATCGTAAAGGGAGGTGTATTACCTGTATGAAATTTTGACTTCGAGATTTGAGGATCCTCCTCCTTTAATAATACCTTATCCCCTACCTTAAATTGATTCTACTTTACCTTAGGGTCATAATGGTGATGCTTTGGTTTGGCGTGGCATTTTTTCGTTTTTTGCTTGCTATAGTTTCGCCACTCGTCTAGTTCGTCAATTTGTAACATTCGCTCTTCCTGGACTACTCCACTATTCTAGCATGAACTCGAATGTGGCTCAATTGTACTTTCCTTAAAAGTAACCTGCAAAGGAGGTTGAACAGTGGGATTATCCTTGTTAGAAGAACTCGTAATAACATCTTTATTATTAAAAGTTCTATTAGAATTATGAGCTTGCAGAGTAATTGTGTCATCGCCTACACGAAGTGTGAGTTCTCTTGTGCCTACATCAATGATAGTCTTAGCAGTTGCTAAAAAGGGTCGCCCTAAAATTAATGGCACTTCGCTATCCTCATTGATGTCTAAAACAACGAAATCAACTAGGAATATAAATTTGTCAATTTTAACAAGTACATCTTCAATTATACTCCTAGGAAATCTAATTGTTTTATCAGCCAATTCTATGCTCATCCTAGTTTGTTTAGGTTTCCCAAGTCCTAGTTGTTTAAATAGTTTATAAGGTATTACATTAATACTAGCCCCTAAATCAGCCAAAGCCTTTTTAACGTCTAATCTACCGATTAAACAAGGAATCGTAAAACTCCCTTGATCTTTTAGTTTGTTAGGTAGCTTGTTCTGTAAAATGGTTGAGCAAACTGCATTCAGCTCCACATGAGACGACTCATCCAGCTTCTGTTTGTTTACTAAGAGCTCTTTTAAGAACTTAACAGCATTTGGCATCTACGAAAGAGCTTCAATAAATGGTAAGTTAATATGTAATTTCTTTAGGAGTTTAAGGAATTTACCAAATGTTCATCTGTGCGGTCTCTCCTCGTCGCATTGGGGTATGGGACACGAGGCTTATACTCCTTACTTACCAGTTTTTGTGTACCATGACTTACCTCAATCTTATCACTTACCAAATTTTCTTGCCTCTCTTTAAATTTATGTTCAGTTAACCCCTCTTTGTCGTGAACAATTATGGCATGGAGTTGCTCCCTTGGGTTACTTTCTGTGTTGCTCGGCAAACCATCTTGTGGTCTTTCAGAGATCAGCTTAGCAAGCTGACCTATTTAAGTTTCAAGTCCTTGAATGGATGCTTGCTAATTTTTAAATGCCGTCTCGATATTCTAAAAATGGGTTTCTGATACGGAGATAAATTTCGTGAGCATCTCCTCAAGGTTTAGCTTTTTCTCTTACTGGTAAGGTGGTTGTTGGAAGCCTGGAGGGGGTGGTCTCCGATTTCCTTGACCACCCTACGAGAAATTGGGGTGGTTTCTCCAACCTGCATTATAAGTGTTACTATAAAGGTTATTTGGAGATCTAGAATTATTACCCATATAGTTGGCTTGTTCATTTTCTGTGCTAGGATCATGAGATGAATAAACTGTGTTATACATTCCTCCTCCATTTGAATTGCACCTCATTATTGGCTGTACCTGCGTAGAACCAACTAAATCGTCAATTTTTTTATTTAAGAGGTCTACCTGATTTGACAGCATTGTGACTGCATCAACATTAAAACCCTGGCAGTTTTTTGTGGCTTTGTCCTCATGGCTTGCCACTGATAATTATTTAGTGACATCTCTTCTATAAACTCATAAGTCTCCTCAGGTGTTTTGTTATTTATGGTTCCACTAGTAGCTGCATCAAGCATTTGTCTTGTTGAAGGATTTAAACCGTTGTGGAAAGTTTGCACTTGTAGCTACAATGGTAACCCATGGTGAGGGCACCTTCTCAACAAATCCTTGTATCTCTCCCAAGCGTCGTAGAGTGTCTCTAAATCCATCTGCACAAAAGAAAAGATATCATTCCTCAACTTTGCCATTTTAGCCGGGAAAAAATATTTAAGTAAAAACTTTTCGGTCATTTGTTCCCAAGTAGTGATAGACCCTCGTGGTAGAGAGTTTAACCACTATTTAGCTTTATTTATCAAAGAGAAGGTAAATAACCGAAGGCAAATGGCATCATCAGAAATGCCATTGATTTTAAATGTATCGCAGAATTCCAAAAAGTTAGCTAAATGTGCGTTAGGATCCTCATCCTGCAAACCATTAAACTGAAAAAACTGTTAAATTATCTGCATAGTGTTAGGTTTCAGTTAGAAATTATTTGCAACAAGAGCAGGCCTAACAATACTAGATTCAGTATCAGCTAAATTAGGCTTAGCATAATCATACATAGTGTGAGGAACAGGATTTTGATTCACAGGATCTGCGGCTACTACAGGAGGTAGCTGATTATTTTGATTTGCTTTCATCTCTTTAGTAGATTCGGGTTCATTCTCTTGTCCTTGTTCTGGGTACTGTAAACTTCACCTTATTTCTCTGTAGTTTTTGTGAACTGTGGCTTTTAAATCGTTATCAAACAATAGTGGTCCTGACGGGTTTCTTTTAGTCATAAACTAGAGATACCTATCAAAGAAGAGCAAAAAGAAAATTTTAGTAAAATCTAAAAATAAAAATAGAAAAAAAAATTGCAAGAAAAGTAAAAAAATGGCTAAAGTAATAGAAATAGAGTGTTCCTAATATCATAGTTCCCTGGCAACGACGTCAAAAACTTGATCGTGATTTTGATGAAGTAATAATAATGATCGTACCAATAAACTAACTATTATCACGATAAAAGGCAAGCGCACCTATTGAATAGTAGTATAGTTAGTGGCAAGACTGGAATGTCGAATCCAAGGAACTAAAAGTACTAGTAATAACTTTCTTCCTATTATCTAGCCTAGAAATAAGGAGGGATTTTGTTTAAACTAATTAACTCTAAACTAAGGACGCGACAAAGAGTAAATTGGAGAATTACTTTGGGAAAACTGAATGATAAAGGCAATACCCAAGGAAGAATCCACCTAGACTTTACTTGTTATTTAACTCTGAATTAGGCGATTTCTTTATTCGACTTGATCCGTAGAGATCCTTAAATTATGTTAATATCTCCGTCCAGAAGAAGAACAACTAACCCTAGGTTGATTAATTGAAATCTCTTTCTAATTAAAACCCCTAGTTTTGCATTAACTCGATCTATGGATCCCCCTATTAGATTTGACTCTAATCCTGCAGATTTTCGTCGTCCTATGTCTAGGATTGCGATCAACTCTACTTAATTGTGTTGGATCTACTCTTAAACAGGGACTTTTGCTCCTCTGAATAAGCACATTTGACTTGAATTAATATCCTAAAATATCAACTCAAGAATTAAAAACACAATTAAGAACAAATCGAGTATTTATCATATAATTCAGATAACAATAACAAGATTTGTCTTAGGTTTCACCCCCCTCAGGTATTTGGAGATTTAGTTCATGTTTATAAAAGAATACATCTTAAAGTAAAGAAAACAACAAAACATAAAGAAAACCCAAAACTCCTAGAAGGATTGAAGGGAGATCTTCAGTCTTGATGTAGATCCTGACTTCTGAGATGGATCACTCGGTTTTCTTCAAGTAATTCCTTGCCTTCTACTCTTTGTGTCAGGCTCCCCCTTTAAGTCTGCTCTTAGGGTGTTTATATAGACTTCAGAATACCTTTCTTAGCCCCTAAGTAGCCTTTTCCACGTGAAATTAAAAGTCATCACGACAGGGACACGCCTGTGTGGCACGCCCGTGTGAATCGAGCTCAGGCTGTGTTCAAGCCTACTAATGTGGCACGGGCGTGTGGCGTACCCGTTTGAAGAATCCAGGCCATGTTGATTTCTCACTCTAGCCCTTTTTTTCCTTTTTTGTCCCGTTTCTAGTTCTTTTCACTCTCCTATGCTCACCTAAATATAAAACATGAATTTAAAGGATTAGGAGCATCAAATTCCACAATTCAAGGGATAATTCATCCAAAATCATGTTAAGCATAGGGTAAAAATATGTGTAAATTACAGTTTATCACGGTTTCACCGAAAATGGGATGTTACTGAAAATGTTGAGAGCCGACATCATGTGGAAGAGAAGGAGACAACAGAGACTTCTTCAGTCATCGAAATAGTCACGATGGATGATTTTGAGGGTGAAGCATTCGGTCCTTGGATGCAAGTGGAAAGAAAAAGTCAGTGTAATAACAAGTATAGTCAAAATCTTAAGCCAAAATTTTAAGGAAAAATCTCGAAGTCGGGATTTTCGGTGCTAAATCGGTTAATTGATGGAGAGGATAAAAATAAAGATCTTGGTTCTAATATTTTGACCAAAAAAGGAATGAATTTAGGTTTGGTTAATAAGCAAAATCTAGGAAATTTTGGGAATAAAGAAGGAGATTTGGTGTTAAAAGGTGAAAAGGTTAAGAAGAATTTGGAAGCTAGGTCTAAAAGCCCAATAAGGGACCCACTTGCAGCTACAAGTGGACTGAATGTGCTGGAGCTTGGAAAATTGAATAAAAGGTTAGGGGAAAAAACAGTAAAAGTGGTTGGGCTGATAGAAAATGATTCAACCAATACGAGTGAATTTATGGACCAGCAGAAAGATTTATGTGTAAGAGAAATTGGTTTAGGGTTCTAAACCTAATATTCATTTTAATTCACATTTTAATTTTGGTCAAATGAGAGCTTCTATTCCTGAATGTACAAGTTCACACTTTAATCTTATTTTCGTTAAAACATCAAAAAGGGTTGTGCCCTTAGTCCAGGAGTTTTAGAATCTAGGAAACATTCAACTATCACTTTTAAGGAAAATGATGGTATTCAAAATATAGAGAATAAATTAGTGGGTACTTTTGCAAGCAGGGTTAAGCTTAAACAGAGAACTAAAGGGTAAAATTCTGGTGGAAAATTTGAGTTTGGCCAAAATGAAATGAAGTGAAATAGGACTATCAAAGATAGAGGTGAGCATTTCAAGTTAGCTGGATCAGTACGAGTTTCACTTTTTGATTCAATGAAATCTATGGTAGAATTAATTAATTCTCAAATAAAGAAAGACTTCTGTGTTGATATTCCAAGTACGAAAAAGGCACAAGTTGAAGAGATGGGCATTTCCAAATAGTAAATGGTTAGTTCTCTTAATTTACCGCTTATGATTATGAATCTGTTAATTTTCTCTTGGAATTGTCAGATTGTGTCGATGTCAATTATCCAAAAAACTTTTTAAGAGCAAAGATTCAAGCCTAATATGTGAGTTTGTTGGAAACAAGAGTTAGTGGTGTTAAAGTTGACAAAATCATCTCTAACTTGGGATTTCAGTATTCTCACTGGGTCAAGGCTAATGGGTTTTCTAGAGGTATCTGGGTCGGTTGGAAAGAGTCGATCCACGTAGAGGTGATTTGTAATCACCCTAAGTTTATCCTTATCTATGTTTTTGATAATCATATGTTCTTCCTATTTATGTTGTTTTCGTTTATGGTAGCCCTGATAGACAAAAATGGAAGAATCTTTGGGAAAGATTAAAGTCGACTACACCAACTAGAGCTATCCTTTGGCTTGCTATTGGGATTTCAATGCCTTGCTTTTTTCTAGTGAAAAAAAGGATGTCAGATGATTGGTAAATGTTGAGATCTTTTTTGGAATTTAATGGAGGATGGTGATATTTAAGATTTAGGGTTTAAAGGTCATTCTTTTACTTGGCACAGATGAGAGGTCTTTGAGTGCCTTAATAGGGTTATTGGTAATAATGTATGGGTAAAGTCTCTTTCCTAATTGTATAATGACTCATCTTCTGAGGCTGAAATCGGACCATAAACTGTTGCTTTTGAATATTGATCAGAAAGTTATTTTTGCTAGAGGGCCCTCCTTTAAGTTATAACAAGTTGGGTTGAATATCCAAGTTTCGCTGAGTTTGTGAAAGATAGTTGGAAAATTAATGGAAGTATGGTTGAGTCATTTTATCACTTCACTACTAATATGAAAACTTGGATCAAGTCCTTTTAAGGCAATATTAGTGTATGAAAAAAGTACTTAATATGAAAATTATCTAGGATCCAAAGGGCTTTAGAGAATTTGGGTGCTGATAATTTGGTTCAAAAGGAAATGAAGGTAAAGGAAGAGTAAAAAGAAGTTCTCCAGCATGAAGAATTACTGTGGAAACATAAATCCAAATATGATTGGTTATCATTTGGAGATCGTAATACTAGCTTCTTTCATAGACGAACGATGCAAAAAAGGAAATCTAATCGTATTTGTAATTTTAAAAATGGGGAGGGGGAATGAATTTTTGAATATGCTATGCTTCAGCAGGAGTTGATTAGATTCTTTTAGAGATTGTATAGAGAGCAAACTGATAAAATAAAGGAATTATGGGCAAGTATGTTTCCAAAACTTGATCATAGGGATGTCTTTTTCCTAAATAAGGTCACAGTGGACGAGATTATGTCAGCTCTTTTTTTATATGGCTTCGCTAAAGGCACTAGATATTGATAGGTTTCATGCCTTTTCCTTTCAAATTTAGTGGGATTTGGTTGGTAAGTCAATATGTGAGTGTGTTCAGAAGGTTTTTGTTGGTCAAAGTATTGATTCGGAGCTAAATAACACTTTGTTGGTTCTTATTTTGAAGATCAATAATCCGAAGAGTTTTGCTTATTTTTGTCAAACTAGCCTGTGCACCGTCTTCTATAGATTGGTAATGAAGATAATAACCAATCAATTTAGAGTTATCTTTCCAAAAATTGTAGCAACATAGTAGACATGATTCATTGCCAAAGGGAAAATTAAAAATAATGTTATTAGTGCCTAAGAAGTGATCCATTCTATGAGGAGCAAACAAAAGAGTTGGAAATGGATGGCTATCAAAATTGACCTCGAGAAGGCTTATGACAGAGTTAGTTGAGAGTTTATTGATGTCTCATTGAAAGCAGTAAGTATCCCCGAATTTTATGCGAGGTTATTATGTCTGCTATTACAGGTTCATCTATGTAGGTTCTGTGGAATGGGATCCTATCACAAAAATTTAAATCGATATGAGAAATTTGTTAGGGATGTCCCTTATCACAATATTTGTTCATTCTTAGTATGGAACGGCTCGGTCATAGTATTTAATCAGTAGTTAATTCTGGGATTTGGCATCCCATCCGACTATCCAGGTCAAGTCCGATCTTATCTCATTTATTTTTTTTAGATGACTTGGTTGTTTTCGGACAAATAGATATTGAACAGGCTAGGAGAACTAAAATTATATTGGAACAGTTTTGTACTTTATTTGGTCATAGAATTAATGCGAGGAAGACAAATGTTTTCTTTTCGAGTGGGGTAGAGAAAGAGTTAAATAAGTCTATTGGTGAAGTCCGTGGATTTCAGAGAGTGACAAACCTTGAAACTTACTTGGTGTGCCACTATTTCATGAGAGGGTAATAAACAGTTCTTTGAGATTTGTGGTAGATAAGGTTTGAACCAAGTTGCAATGTTGGGACATTAAACATTTATCGATGGCAGGAAGAGTTACACTTGCTCAATCGGTTTTGCTCTCGATCCCTTGCTACTTTATGCAATCAATGATGATTTTGCAAGCGATTTGTGATAAGATTGAATGCTTGGTGAGGAAGTTTATTTGGGTAAACTCGACTGAGGGGAATAAGTTTGCTTTGGTAAGCTTGAAATCGATTTGTCAACCTCAGGCTTGTGGTAGGCTTGGCTTAAGGCAAATGAGGGCTCATAATATCTCATTTATGCTTAAATTGGCTTCTAGTTTGGTAGCTAATTCTTCTGCTTTATGGGTTTGTGTTATAAGGTCTAAATATGGGATAAAAGAGGATGTACTGGATTCTATCGATTGAGGTAGATGTTCTTTCCTGTGGAAAGCTTTTTTAAAGATTTAGCCTCTACTATGTGAAAATATCTTTTGGCCTATGGGGGATGGGAACAAGATAAGATGTGGGAGTGATAATTGGACCTTGGGTATACGACCTTTGATTGATCAGATTCCATCACGTGGTAATCTTGATTTGGAGTGGACTCTTAAGAATTTGGTGGACATAGATGGCTCTTGAAAATTTGACATATTTCGAATCTGGGTTGTAGAGAAGACTATAAATCACATTATTAGTATACCTCTTCAGCAACCTTTGGCAAGACTTGATAAAATTGCCTGTATGGGTACTTCAACAACATTTTTTTCTATTAAGAGTGCATACTGAAAAATAAATGAGTGGTTGTGGGATTCAAATGATGCTTCTTAGAATATCCCGTGGAAATTTAAAGGGCCCCAAAGAGTTAGGTTCTTCTTTTGGCTTGCTTTAAAGTAAATGCTTCTCACAAACATGGAACAAGTGAGGCATGGGATCGGGACCAATAGTTCATGTGAAGTTTTAAGGGCATGATTTAGAAGACATTCTTCATGCCATTAGATATTGTCCTATGGCAAAGGAAGTATGGAGTTAGGTAATTTTGATGAATAGGAGGAGTTTATTTTTTCTGGTAGTTTGAATGAATGGCTTGAAGCCAATCTACAAAACCATCATAGAATAGTATTAAGTGAAGTGGAGTGGAACAGTCTCTTTGGCATGATTGCATGACGTATCTGGAAACACTAGAATCTTGTTATTTTTCAAGATATAAAATGGAATACTAGTGAGGTTATCAAAATATTGTACAATTGGGCTAAGCAATATATTTCTTATCAGAAAGAAGGTTTGGCAAAATGGCAATAGGTTAAAGGGCAATCCCTTGGATGAATAATTGGGTCCAGTTAAATTCTAACAGTGCTGTTAAGGTATGTTAGAGTATAGATATTGTTAGTCTGTTACTTATTCTGTTATTAAGTCTGGTATATGGTTAGTTAGCAGTAGTTACTCACATACATGTATATAAATAATAGCAGTGAATTGATTAAAACAAAAGAAGAATACTAAGTAGTTTTCTCAGTAGTTTCATTTTTCTTTCTCAATCTGTTCTTTGTAGTTTATGCAAAATAGAGTACCTAACATGGTATCAGTCACCTGATTCCCTGGGGCCTGATTCCTTTTTCGTGTTCATGGCAAATTCCATGGATTCTACCTCTGCTGCTTCTCTTTCTAGTTCTCGTTTGATTCAGTCGTTTCCGTGTCATGACACAGTAAAGATAAATGATGGCAACTTTGTGCAATGGCGGCAGCATGTACGACTTATCATTGAAAGTTATGATCTACAAAAGTTTTTAGAGGGTACGTTACTTATTTTGCCTCGTTTTGTGGCATCTCCAAATAGAATGTTGACTCTGAATCCTGATACGTCTCTCTTTATTCAACAAGAAAAGTTTCTCACTTCTTGGTTAGTTTCTACAATTAGTGTCTCGTTATTATCTTGTTTTACAACTGCCAAAACATCTTGTGAAGTGTGGAGTACAACAAATAGTCTCTTCGCAGTCGCTGGTGCTAAACTGTCCCGAGTAAAGCATGATCTACACTCTATCAAAAAAGGAGCATTAACTATCAAAGAATATATTGCCAAGATATAGAACACCTGTGCGTTGTTTGATGTCTCTAGATCTGTTGTTTCAGAGGACGAAAAAGTGGAAATTATTCTTGCTGGTCTTTCGTCAGCTATGGTGCAGTGATAACTTTGGCATCATTTTCATCAGAGCCCCTGTTGTTCCAAAAATTGGTTGATATTCTTTTGGAGTTTGAAAATCAGCAAACACGTAGCACAAGATGAGCCGTTGCATGTGAATATGGTAGAGGTTCCTTCGACCACAACGGTGGCTGGCTCTGATCGTGGTGGTCAATTTGTATCAAGTTCGCATGGGCGTGGTTTTAAACCTCGGACATAATTCCAGATTTTCAGTTGTTATGGCCATTTGGCACAGTTGTGTTTCTAATGGTTTAATTGTGATTGTGGTGGTCCGCCTGCTCCAGCCATGGTCTGATTCTCTTATACTCATGATGGACAAGGGACACATGATAAACCGTAATTCATACATATTTTTACCCCATGCTTAGCCTATTTTTGGATGAATTATTCCTTAATTTGTGGGATTTGATGCTCCTAAACCTTTAATTTCATGTTTTATTCTCAGGAGAGCATAGAAGAGTGAAAAGAACAAGAAACGGGCCGAAAACAAAGAAAATAGGCCAAACTAAGGAAACAACATGACCTGGAGTTCGTCATACGGGTAACCCACACGACCGTGCCATATTAATAGGCTCGAGCACGGCCTAGGCTCGATTTACACAGGCGTGTCACACGGGCGTGTCCTTGTCGTAACAAGTTTCAATTTCACGTAGAAAAAGCTACTTAAGGGCTAAGAAAGATATTTCGAACTCTATATAAAGACCCTAGGAGGTAACTACAAGGGTGTACAGTGTCCCCGCCAAGACTGAAAGTAGAAGATGGGGAATTACTCGAAAGAAGCCGATTGATCCATCTCAGAAGCCAGGATCTACATCAAGACTAAAGATCTCCCTTCAATCCTTTCAAGAGTTTTGGTTTTCTTTATGTTTTGTTATTTTCTTTATTCTAAGATGTTTTCTTTTATGAACATAAACCAAACCCCCAAATACATAAGGGGGATGAAACCTAAGACGAATCTTGTTATTGTTATCTGAATTATATGATAAATATTTGATTTGTTCTTAATTGTGTTTTTAATTCTTGAATTGATATTTCCGGGATATTAATTTAAGTCGAATGTGCTTATGCAAAGGAGCAAAAGTCCCTGTGTAAGAGTAGATCCAACACAATTAAGCGGAGTTGATCATAATCCTAGACATAGGACGATGAGAATTTGCCAGATTAGAGTCAAATCTAATATGGGGATCCATAGATCGAGTTAATGCAAGACTAGGGGTTTTAATTAGAAAGAGATTTCAATTAATCAACCTAGGATTAGTTGTTCTTATTCTCGACGGAGATATTAACATAATTTAGGGATCTCTACGGATAAAGTCGAATGAAGAAATCATCTAGTTCAGAGTTAGATAACAAGTGAAGTCTAGGTGGATTCTTCCTTGGGTATTGTCTTTATCATTTAGTTCTCCCAAAGTAATTTCCCAATTTACTCTTTGTCGTGTTTTTAGTTCAATTTAGATTAGTTAGTTTACAACCAAATCCTCCTTTATTTTTCGGCTAGATAATAGGAAGAAAGTCATTACTAGTACTTTTGGTTCCTTGGATTCGATATTCCGGTCTTGCCACTAACTATACTACTATTTGATAGGTGCGCTTGCCTTTTATCGTGATAATAGTTAGTTTCCAGGTATGATCATTATTATTACTTCATCGAAATTACGATCAACACACGATGGCATGCTTCGGCGCGTTACTGGTTTTGGCGTATCTGAGCAGCATGATGGCTTGACGGGGGCAGCACCAACGCAATTTCCCAATGGTGCCCCATGGAGAGGATGGCTTTCAGTGCAGAATTTTGGCCAAAACCCTCTGTCGCAAACTAGGGCTCCAAATCCCTTCGTTTTCAATTATGCTTATGAGGATGGTAATTCCATTGGGTTTGCTGGTGGCTCAATCGGTGATAAAATTGGGCCTGCTGATAGACCAGGCCCATTTTATAGCCCGTATAGCAAACCATTCGTGCAGTGCAATGTAGGCTAGTGCCCTCTTGGGCCCTCTATTGGTGTTCACGGGCTATTTGGTGCAAATCAAAATAGTGGGTCGAATAATTCCGGTGTGCAGGCCACTGCTGTTCTTAATATTGGACAACAATCACTTGGGCCTTCTTCTAATTTTATTGACTTTGAGGGTGGTTTTGGATCTAATCAAGGGTTTGGTCACACCACTACTATGCCAAATAATGGATCTGGGGTTCCGTGGCGAACTAAACTACGTGCACGTGTTATTGATTTTAATTCCTCGCAGTGTATTAGGTTGCCCTGTATTCCTGATTTTCATGCGTCTAATTTTTTGACTACTTCTGGGTCAAATGCTAATACCACGTAGTATAGGTCCAACTCTAATAATAATGATTCTTATGTCCTTGTGCCTTTCGAGACATCATCCTGGTATCTAGATTCAAGGGCTACTTATCATGTTTGTCAAAATACTTCTGGCTTAAATGAGTTTACCCCATACTCAGGTATGTCATCTCTTTTAATGGCTAATGGGGCCCTCGCTAAAATTTCGTTTATTGGGAGTTCTATTTTACCTACAAAGAAGAAGCTATTGCATCTGTAATGTCCTGTGCGTACCAAGTATCCAAAAGAATCTTATGTCTATCTCTCAATTTGCTAATGACAATGATGTATTTTTTGAATTTCATCCATCTTATTGTGTTATTAAAGAAATCTAGACACAGGAAATTTTTTTACGGGGACAAGTTCGTGATGGTCTTTATCAATTTTTGATTGGTTCGTCTGCTTCGACTTATATAGCTTATTCTGTTCACAACACTAGGATCCGTATGCCTCAGTTGTTAAACTTGTTCTTGATAGATGTAAAATTGTTTCAAATAAAAAAAATGTCTTGATAATATTTGTATTGCATGCCAGAAAGGAAAGTCACATAAATTGCCTTTTTCACACTCCACTACTGAGTATATCAAATTTTTTTACTTGGTTGCCTCTGATTTATGGGGACTGGATTCTGTTGCCTGTGGGAGTCATTTGTATTATGTTTTGTTCATTGACATGCGTAGTCGGTTTACTTGGATTTATTTGATTCGACGTAAGTTTCAAGCAATTGAGTGTTTTCTTCAGTTCCAGAATCTAGTCAAAACTCAGTTTGGGAAGGATATTAAGAAGTTTCAAAGTGATTGGGGCGGTGAGTTTCGTGCCTTTGCTTTGGTTCTGGCTAGTTATTGGATTATTCATCGACTTTCCTGCCATATACATCCAAACAGAACGGTATTGTTGAGCGTAAACACAGACACATTATGGAGACTGGTATTACACTCGTAGCTTAGGCTAATCTTCCGATGGATTACTAGGGCTCTGTGTTCTGTAGTGTTGTTCATCTTATCAATCATCTGCCTACTCCGGTCTTGAAAGGACAATCTCCATATCAAGTTCTTTATGGCCATGAACCTACATATGATCACTAGGGGGTGTTTGGTTGTTGCTGTATTCTGTATTTGCATCCATTTGTGCATCATAAATTGGATTTTTTGTTCCCAGCTGTGTACATTTTTAGGGTATAGCTCTCAATATAAGGGCTCTTATTATCTCACACTAGATGGAAATATGATTATTTCTTGGTATGTTGTGTTTGATGAAAGTCGTTTCTTATTTTCATCACCTGCTATGGCCACTAATCAGTCTTCCTCCTATGTCACCACGTATGTACCAATTGTTCAGTCATCTGCCTGTCTCTAGTAGAACCCAGTGGACCTGTCTTACCTTTTCCCCTTGAGCATCTGTCTCCTACTTCAAGTAGTACTCCTGTGCAGTCTATATCAGTTGAGTTCCCAGCTACATGTAGTCCACTACAAACTGTCTCCATTGATCAGTCGGCTAAATTGGTTTCTAATCATAGATAGCATTTTCTTGCAAATCCGTCAACTGTCGCTCGTCCATGTGATCCAACTACTGTGTCTCTAAATATTACTTTGGTTCCTCCAAGAAACACTCACGTTATGGTTACTCGATTTAAGGTAGGAATTTTTAAACCCAAGGTTTTGCTAGTAGCAGCTGTAGATTTTGAGCCAAGCACTATTGAGGAAGCTTTTGCTCATAAGGAGTGGAAATCAACAATTCAAGTTGAATTTGACGCTTTAATAGCTAACTCTACCTGGGTACTTATTCCTCTACCTCCTGGTAGGAAAGCGATTGGGTGCAAATGGCTTTGCAAGGTAAAAAAAAAAAATCCTAATGGGTCAATTGTTCGATAAAATGCAAGTTTAGTAGCAAAAGGTTGTTCACAAGTACCTGAATGTAACTTCAAGTAAACATTTAGTCCAGTGGTCAAACCTGCTACTATCCATATCATATTATCTATTGATGTATTCAATGGCTGGCAACTCTGTTAGGTTGATGTAAACAATGCTTTTTTAAATGGAGATCTCACTGACGAAGTGTTCATGCAACAACCTCTAGGTTGTGTTCAGTATGGCACAAATGGTGAGCCGTTGGTGTGTCGTCTAACAAAGGAATTGTACGGATTACGGCAAGCTCCCTGTGCCTGGTTTGAAAAATTGAAATAATTTCTTGTCTCTACTAGGTTTGTCTTATCTACGTCTGATGCATCCTTGTTTGTTCGAATCATGACCACGCCCATCATTTATATTTTGGTTTCTGTGGATGATATTATTATTACTAGGAGTTCGACTGACGAAATAAACTATTTTGTTCAGGAGTTACATAACAAATTTTCTCTAAAAGATATGGGTGACCTCCATTATTTTTTAGGGATTAAAGTCAATTGGTCAGCTACTGCAAGTCTACACTTATGCTAGCGCAAGTACATTTGGGACCTACTTGACAGAAGTTCTCTAACTAATGCAAAGAGTGTTCACACACCGATGGTCAGCTCTGTTGTATCTAAAGATGTGGGTGATAGACTTGTTGGTCCTACTAAATACAAAAGTCTTGCCAGTGCTCTTTAATATATGGTCTTAACTCGACTAGATATTGCTTATACAGTAAATTGTGTGTGCCAATTCAAGCATGCTCCCACTACAATACATCTGATAGCATTAAAACATATCTTGAGGTATTTACATGGCACTATTAATCATGGGTTGATTTTTCGCCAATCTGATAGACTATCTTTAGTTGGTTATGCTGATGCCAACTGGGGCCTAGATTTTGATGACCGCTGTTTCACGACAAGCTATTGTGTCTACTTTGGCCATACCCCTATCTCATAGTGTTCTAAGAAATAACAAATTGTTTCTCAATCTACGGTCGAGGCTGAGTATCGAAGTTTAGCTCAGCCACCAATGATATTACTTGGTTAGTTTCTTTGCTAACAGAATTACAAATAAGGTCTTCTAATCCTACAGTTGTTTGGTGTGATAATTCCAGAGCAGTAGCTGTTGCAGATAATTAGGTGTTACATTCTAAATTCAAAAATATTGAGCTTGACTTATTCTTTGTTCGTGAAAAGGTGGCTAGTGGTTCACTAGTTGTCAAGAAGTGCCAGCTTGTGGCCAAGTTGCCGATATTCTCACAAAACCATTATCTATCTCTACTTTTGCTCGATTTTGAAGTTTACTTCGGGTCTTACCTATAAAGAAGCTGGGTGAATGTTTGAGTATAGATATTGTTAGTCTGTTACTCATTCTGTTACTAAGTCTGGTATATGGTTAGTTAGCAACAGTTACTCATATACATGTATATAAACAATAGCAGTGAATTGATTAAAATAGAAGAAGAATACTAAGTAGTTTTCTCAGTAGTTTCATTTTTCTTTCTCAATCTGTTCTTTGTAGTTTATGCTAAATAGAGTGCCTAACAAGGTAGATTATCGTAAAGCTGCCTCAAGGGGAGTTTTGTGAGATCGAGAAGGTAAGTTGATCCTTGGTTATAATTGATGTCTACGTAAGTGCTTAGTTTTTTAGGTTGAAGTTTGGAGAATTTTAGATGGTTTAAATATTATGTTGAGTAGAATTTTTGAGAATATTTTGATTTAGACTGATAGTATGGAAGCAACAAAGGTTGTTCAGGACTTATTTAGGTCACCCTCGAACTCTGCATTGATCAAGTGAATACATCAAATGTTGTAAAAGGTTGGTAATTGATTTTTATAGTATGTTCCTAGACAAATAATAAAGTGATTGTGTAGCTAAAATGAATTTAGATAGAGAAGAAAGGTATCTAGGGGATATATAATGTATTGAACTAATGTAACTGCTATTCTTTTTTTACACAAAACAAATTAAAAATTGAACAAAAAAATTAATTAAGAAAAAATAAAAAAAAGACAACAATTAGCCCCCAAAATTACGTTTATATGAAAATAATAAAAGGAAAAAAATATTTAGATATAGTGTTAAATGGGTTTGACAATTTGATATAAAATTAAATTATGGAAGATATTAAATATGTACAATAATTAACACCAAATATTTTGTTTATATATGGAAAGAATAAAAGAATGATATTTAAATTAAGAAAGGTAATTAGTACTTAATATTTTCATGTTATTATATCAAGTTAATAATTGTATATATTGTTATGTAGTAGTAGTTAAAGTTTTTATTAAATATCCATTTGACATGAATTAAAATTATGTTATTTTATCTCCACTTATATTTTTTTACAGAAAAAATAAATATACATGTCTAAAATATTGTAGGCTATTTCTATCTTTCTTTTCACTAATTTGTTATCTTTTATTGTTATATTTTTGTTATTGTATATCTTAATTAATTGTTGATATTAAAAAAACAATAATTAGCTTTAAAATTTATATATATATATATATATATATAATGGAATAATAGATTAATATTTAAATATGACATTGAAATGGAACAATAAATTTAAGCACGTTGAAGTACACTTTCTCTTATTTAAAAATTTGGATGAATTATGTATAATTTTAAATATTATATACAACAAATCCCTTGTTAAGATTTTAATAACTACGATAACTACACCTCTCAAATTATAACTTGAATTTATACCAAAATGAATGACATTGATAATATTGTCCAATTTATATAAAATTAAATTAGGAAATTTATTTAAAAGTTGATAACAATTAACCTCAAAATTACGTACATATATTTAACAAAAAAAAAATCAACTATATTTAAATTTAAAAACATCATCGCATGTATACAAACTTACATATATTTTCAAATTTAGCTTTGCTGATTGATAACTTTAAAGATATATAATTGCATGATTAATTATTTCCAGATTTTATGGGGACACTTAAAATTAAATAAATTGCAATACTCTGTGTTAATTACTTTAAGGAAAAAAATTCTCTCATTTTTCATTTTCTTTCTCTTTTCATTTTTTCCTACCAACCACAGTATAAATGATTTTTTTGGCCTGGATAGTGGACTTAGTCAACCCACTGACACAAATAATTTTCTGTTTTCATTGCTTGCTGAGAGAGGGACCCCCGAAGGTTGTGCCAAGCTTTTGACTAAAGAAAAGATAAATAAATAATAAATAACCAAAACTATATCATGGAAGCAGTTTTAGTGTTAATTTCCATCATTTTGCAACCCACTACGAAGTTAGCTAAAGCGTCAAAACATCAAGAAACGTTTTATGATGCAAACCGACCTTTAAAGAATTCTTTGGAATCCCCCGTTCATATGTGTGTATATATACACATATATTTTTTTTTATGTTTGTTTTGTAGTTTAAGTAGTTTAATCTTTTTAAAGGTTATGGCTATTTTTCTCAACAATATTGTTTCTGGTTTTTGAACTATAATTCTCTTCCTATGAGTGTAATGTGCCTTATCATTACACTCAACATGTTAGTTATATAATTCTTTTTGGTAGAATACAGAGTAATTATTCAATCAAGCAAATTGCAAGAAACAAGCTCTCTCCTCATGGACTCCTACATATCTCGAAGGAGCATATTATCATTGTCTACCAATGGGTCATATAGACGAGTCAAATCTATGCTTCCTTACAGTCCAGTTTTGGCTATGGAATCTATAGCATTATTTGCCTCTCAAAAGACATGCCAAAATACAATGTTCCATTGCTTTTGGTTGAGTTATCCATGGCATGAGAGTATTTAATCATGTTGATCACCTCATTGTTATTACTCTCTACAATCATAGAGTGAGTATTGAGTAAAGGTAGTGATCTAGGTTGGGATGGACTAGGAACAAGATTGACAGCCTGGGAAAACAAATATGACGAAGTTGTTGATGCTGACATGGGTGAAGCATTCATAGAGATTGTAAGTGTGGAGTTAGAATGTGCAAGCAAATAAGCTGAGACTGGAGATAAAGAAAATGGAAAAAAAGGGGCCACAGATGAAATCAAAGGTGGAAACATAAGTAAAGTAGAGATAGAGTGAATACATGAGGGAGAATTGGTAGTAACAAGTGTAGACTTGAGAGTGGTTTGGAAAGGAAACACATGCTCATGAAAGGTAACATGACAAGATATATATACTTCACTAGTATTATCATGAAAACAATAACCTTTGTACAATGGAGAAAACCAAGAAAGGTACAGAGAGTGGATCTAAATTGCAATTTATTGGAATTATAAGGTCCTAGATTAGGGAAGCAAAGACAATCGAGAACTCTAAGAAAAAAATAGTTAGGTTTCTGACCTACCGCTAATTGTAGCGGTATTTTAGATATGTTTCAACACTTAAAGAGCTTATTTTCTATCCATTTTAATATTAATTATTCCATTTCCAGAAGTTAGTAGCTAAGTTGTAAAAGTTAAGTAGTAGGTTTAATTTGTGTATTTAAGTGTGCATGATGCTTAATTCTAGGCCTAATTGACGTAGGAACTTGGGACGAGTGTAGCACAAATTTCTCTAGCCTCGAAAGTAGAATAGGAACTTACAAGCCCAAAAAATGACTATTATGGTGTGACATGCAATGCCCATGGCGTGACACTTCCCCTGTGTTCCAACATACCAACCTTGTATTGAGACGTAGCTTGAACGTGGGTCACAAGTAATGATGATGTCAGTGACTGTGTTTGACAAGATTTTAAGATACCGTTTGATGATCTCACATTTATTAGTATCGGAGGCATATCATGCATAAAGTACACATATTTTAGCCTATAAATAAGAGGCTCATGTACACAAATTAGGGTATCATGTATAGTTTTAGACGGAGATGCTTTTATTCAGTTTTTATTTTCATTTCTTTTATGTTTCCTTAGTCAGAATTATTCCTATTCCGATGTAAAGACAATTGCGAGCGGAGATTGCTCCAGAATTGCGCCTTAATATATTATCAATGAGCATTCTTTCTATTATTCTATTTTATTCTTTTATTTATATTTCGTTAACTTGATCAATTAACGTTTATATGAATATTGGAATAACTTCTTGCGCTTTATTTATATATTACATGATTGAGTTAATAAACTGATTTACCTGTTAAGTAATTATTTATTTGAAATTGGTTGTTTATTCAAGAGTACTTAGTATATTATGGAGTGACGCCCCTAGTAGAATATCGAGATAAGTGAGACCGGAAGAGTATCCTATCGTGTATAACTTGTGCTAAGCGGTGAGATCAGGAGGATAGTTGTATGCCTAGAAAGAGACCGAAAGGGTGACTTAGGTGGTAATCCTTAGTGAAGATGAGACTGGAAGGGTATTCTTAGCTAAGAGTGATAAACAACTCAATCGAGGATAATTAATTATTTAATTAGATAATTAAGGATTTAATTTATTGTAACACCCCACCTAATTAATTTTTGTTTCTGTAAAATCTGACACAACTGCGTATATGCTTCAGTGGTTAGGTGTTCTAGGGGTGTGTGAAAGGTTTTGGGTTCAAGCCCTACTTGTAGCAAATTTTGTTAATTTTTGACCTAAGCCTTACCTTTGTACTGTGGGCTTATATTTAATTGTCTGTAAGTTTATATCAGACTGAGCCTGCTAGTTCAAGTGGTAAGGGGGTGTATTGTGTGGAGGTTTTGTGTTTGAATCCTTGTGTGAGCATGGATGTTACATTTTTGCTCAGTAATGTGTTAGAGTTTCGGTGTAGCAAAACTTCTGAGGTAATTGTGTGTAGTAGGTTAGTGGGAGAGATTCGAGGGATTTGGGCAATCTTTTTTATTTTATTTTCTTTTTGCCAAAATTTTTCTCTTTCACCAAAAGAACTTGATGTTAGTGCTCTACCCTTCTGCTATTTTTCTTTTTCCTCTTCCTTCCTACGTCTCTGCCTCATTTCTGTCTATTATTGTATTGCTATTTTTCAGTATTCGGGCATGTTGTGCATTTCTAGTAAGTAGGGTAAGTGTGATTTTTATTTTGTGTTGTTGAATCGTTGTTTACAGGGATTCATTTGGTGTTTAGGAGATAATCAAGGGGCTGAAGGTCTTTAATTGACGTTTTAAGTGTGCGAAATCTCCGTTACTCATTCGAAGGTAAGAACTTTGTTGGATTAAAAGGTTGTTATTCCAAAGTAGTTCTGGTTAGTGTCAATATAAGTGAGTAATTTGGTGGTTTATTGGTCCATTTTAGGTGCTGTGTGACTCGGGAGTGTTTCCGCAACGATACAGTACTAGGTGTGTACCCGAAATGAAGAAAACAAGGCTTCAGCAAAAGCCATTCTGTCGACGCCACATAAGCATGTAATCTCCCATGTGGATGGCCGTGTGATTGACGAGGGTATGGCTGTGCATAAGACACGGTCGTATGGTGGCCATGTGAGCCACATGGGCTAGACCAAGTTGGACGTGTGGGCCACACAGGAGTGTGGGCCTACACAGGCATACCATACGGGTGTATGGGATATTGGGCTAGGCCGTGTGGACCATACGAACAAGACCAATCTGGGCGTGTGGGCCACATGAGCGTATGGGCCCACACAAGCATGTGGGCTAAAATTTTTAAAACTTTCCCTAGGGTTGTACGGGTCATCCCAAATGACTGTGGGCCTACCGTAGGGCCGGTAAGGGCTAAGTATGTTTGATTATTCTGATATATGTACATGGGCATGTATAATCTGTTAATTTTGTATATGTTATCTGTATCTATTATTGGGGTGGGATGATATATATGGAGGAAGTGTTCTGAGAGGCAACCTTTGCCTTTATTCTAGCAGCATGGATGCACTTTATCTGTTATGTGTCGTAACGGTACAATATGGTGTGTAGGGTTGGGTGGGTATTTTGAACCCTACATGGTGTGATAGGATGGTTGGAGTTGGTGTGTAGAGGATGGAGGTAGGATTTTGATTATCTAATCTGTAATCTGATTTCTGTATACTATATCTGAAATGGGCTTGGACTCGAATCTATATCTGTATGTTATGCAAAAATCTATATGTGTGCATGCTTAGTTCTGCTAGATTACACATTGAGTTCACGTAAACTCACCCCTTTTTGTTTGTTCTGTATAGATAATCTACAGACTTAGGCGGATTGGTGCAGCGAGGGACTCAATGGTGACTAGTCGACCGTAAACTATTTTATTTTAGCAATTCATGGTTTTGATTAAGGTTTTGGAATTTCTTTTTGAGAGGTTTGTAATAATTAGGACTCTTTGGACTTTCTAGTTTTTAAACTGTTAATACTTGTTTTGCTGAGTTTCTACATGCCTAACAAAATGGTATTATGATATTGACGTTTTTACGCATAAAGAGGTTTTCTTAAAAATATGAACCGATTTTTCTAAAATGTATTGGTTTTGGTTAGACTTTTGCTATAAAATAAGTTTTGCAAATAAACTAGTTAATCAACGTTTTAAGAAATGGTTGTAAAGCTCAGGAGATCAATAACTGAAATGATTTTTACTTAAGTAAACCCATTCTCTATGACACCTCTGGATTCGACCATTACATCTAGGTTGGGTTTGGGGTGTTACATTGATCATGGGCTAGAGGCTTGCATTGTCAACACTAGGAATAGAAATTCCATTAGATTAATTTAGGTTAATTAATTTAATTAGTTTAATAAATACTTTAATGTGGATTTGCTTAGATTATTTTTTTATGCAATTAATTTAATAATAATTTTTCCAATCTACAATTCCTTGGTTACGATCTTCGGAATACTTATTGGTGCTTCGTTGTAACACAAATCTATATTATAATTTGACTTGTGCGTTTGCAAATATCGCACTTTAAATATTTATATTTTTATTTGCATGATTTTTACTTTAAAATGTTTTTACGTTTAGAGGCAGCCAATTTCACAGTGAACAACTTTTCATAAGGTGAGACATTTTCTAGAGTGAGAGAAGGCAACATGTTTATCAAATAGACTGCACTGCCAAAAGCATCATTTTAAGAAGTCAAAGGCATGGAAGCATGTGCAAGTATATAAAGTTCAAAGTCAACAATTTTCTCATGCTTTCGTTTAACCAGTCCCTTTTGTTTAGAGGTGCAGGGACATGTACGTCAATGCAAAATAGCATGTTTTGCCAAGTAAAACTTTAAAGCTTGAAACTCGCCTCCTCTATCTATTTGGAAAGACTTAAGTTTATAACCTGGGAACATTTTAGCTTGTCTATGAAATTGAGCAAACATAGACAACACTTCAAATTTTTTCTTTAGAAAGTACACTCAAGTGTATTGAGTACATGCATCAATAAAGGCAACATAATAAGAGACCCCATTGGAGGAAACTGGAGCTGGACCCCTAACATCAGTAGCTACCAACTGAAGAGGAGCAGTATACTCAGACATAGACTTTAAAAAAGGCATTTTATGTTCTTTTCCCAAGTGATAGGAAACACATACAACAATATCTTTATTTGATTGAAAAGAAAACATACAATGACATAAAGCCTTCAAAAGTGTTGAACTACAAGGATGGCCTAATCTAGAATGCCACACACCCAAAGGAACAACTTTATTAACTACACAACATTCAATTAAAATTGAAGAAACATTCGTCAGAGTAGAAACATTCAAACGTTGTCTATAAATCCCATTATTAACTGATCCATGAAGAAGCACTTCTCTAGTCCTCAAATCATGAACCCTGTAACACCCTTCGTGTAACACTCCAAACTCGGCCTAGAAGTCTAGACTGAATTCAAAATGATACATTGATCACTGAAGTGATCGTGATAAATTTTTTACAAATCAAGTCATTCAAACTCTATTTCCGAGAATATTTTCCCTCAATAGTCAAAACATTTAAAAATCCATTCATTAAAGCTATACCTAAATTCAAAAAATAATCAAAGTAGAAAGCATGAATGTAAACTTAAATTAGAATTCATACCACAGTATTGTAAATCTTTACAGTTTAAAACTAATTATAAAAACCCGTAAACATAAACTGGTACTCCAATTTGTCAAAGTTGTCTGAGACCTCTGCGTACTGAATCTAGCATCCGGAATCCAGAACTATATCTGAAAAGGGAACAGAAAAGGGGGTGAGCTACTCGAGCTCAGTGTGAGATCAAATACCATCTAACTACAAATTTAGGGTAGAACACCAGAAATAACTTCTAAAGCGGAACATAATTATAGAAACGGGTAGTAACCTTGAGACAGAAGTCTCAATCAGATTATACGAATCAAAATCAGACACTAGTTCTAATCAATCAATCAGAGTTCAATGATGGCACAAAGGCACAAGTGCTTTGCAGTCATAAGAGACAATCAATCACATAATCAGTAATGCTTATTCAATCATAAGTATCAATTCAGTCAGTCAGATACAGTCAGAATTTACAGAATTTGCATAGGCATAAGTGCCTCTCAGTCGAACAGTATAATCACATTCGGTCACAGAATCAACCAGACGCATGTGAGTGCAAATGAGTTATAAAATAAGAACCCACCCATCTAGCCAACACACCTCTCCGTCCAACCCTACACTTACTGTGGAGATTTAATTAACCCACCCATCCCTACACTTATAAGTGGTACTGAATGCAGCACAAACAAAAATTTGCAGCTGAGCTACCAGATCAGATAGCCATACGTAGCATAGCTAATGTACTTGCGGTACTGTGTAAGTGGTAATCCGCTATACTGATATCAGTGAAGTCCACGACCCTCTGGGTATTGGGACTGCCCACGACCCTCTGGTTATTAGGGGCTACAGTATGCAGATAAACTGCCCGTCTTGAATATTACGCAGCGAGGCTAGCATATAAGCTATACTGTGCAATGCGCTAAACCACAGTACAGATATGTAGTATGAACTGCCAGATCAGATAGTAGTACGTAGCATAGCTAACGTACATGCGGTACAGTGCAATGCTGTGAACCGCTATACCGTCCATAGGATGTCATCCCGGGTTGCCCAGCAACGATGATCGTCAGTTGACAAACGATAAATTATACATGTTTTTACCTCATGCTTAGCCTAATTTATGGATGAATTATCATTGAATTTGTGGAAATTGGTGCTCTTAATCCTTCTATTTCATGTTCTATGCCCAGGTGAGCTTAAGGAGGAGAAAAGAGCAAGAAACAGGCCAAAAACGGGCAAATTAGGCCCAATTCAATAATCAACACCGCCTGGAGATTCACCACACGGCCGTGCCACACGGTCGTGCCACCTTGAGCCCGTACACGGCCCAACCACAGATCACACGGCCGTGCCACCATCAGCAAGCCTGACCACGACCTGCGCCTTGAAGCACATGGACGTGCCACACGAGCGTGTCCCTATCGTGAGGAAGTTAAATTTCACTCAAAAAAGGCTACTTAGGGGCTAAGAAAGACACTCCAAAGCTCTATATAAAGACCCTAAGGGGCAACTCCAAAGAGATATTTTTCTCCCCTCAAAAGAGGTACTTTTTCTCCCACAAAAGAGTGCCATATTTCTGCCAACACAGAGAGTAGAAGCAAGGAACTACTCCAAGGGAAGTTGATTGATTCATCCCAGAAGCCAAATTCTTCCTCAAGACTGAATATCTCCCTTCAAATTCTTACAGGGGTTTTTTAGGTTCTTTATGTTTTGTTATTTTATTTCTTCTGAGATGCTTTCTTTTATAATCATGAATTAATTTGATATGCTCGCGATATTAAATAATAAAATTTATAAAAACTGATCACACCAAAAACTAACTAATATCACGATCTTAAAGGCAAGCACACCTATCGAACAGTAGTATAGTTTAGCGGCAAGACCGAGTTGTCGTACCTAAGGGAACCAAAAGTACTAATACTTACTTCCTTTCTATTATCTAGCCTAAAAATAAAAGAGGATTGATTGGAACTAATTCTAAAACTAACTAAAGTGCATAAAAAGTAAATTGGGGAAAACTTTAGGGAAAAGCTGATTGATATGAGCAATACTTAAGGGAGAATCCACCTAGACTTCACTTGTTATTGGTTCTTGAGCTAGACGATTTATTCACTTGACTTGATTCGTAGAGATCCCTAATTTATTCTAAACCCTCCGTCGAGGCGAAGAGCAACTAGGCCTAGGTTGTTAACTAAAGTTCCTTTATTAATTAACACCCTAGGTTGCATTAATTCGATCTATGGTTCCCCATATTAGGTTTGACCCTAATCCGGCAGATTTATGTCACCCTATGTCTAGGGTTGCATGCAACTCCGCTTAATTATGGTAGATCTACTCTTATCACAGGGACTTTTGCTCCTCTACTTTAAGCACATCTGTTTCTTGAGTTAATACCTAAGCTTATTAACACAAGAATTAAACACACATAATTAAGAATAACTCAAGTATTTATCATATAACTCAAGAATAAATAATAACAAGATTCGTCTTAGGTTTCATCCCTCTCAAGTATTTGAGAGGTTTAGTTCATAATAAAGAAAGAAAACATCCCAGAAGAATTAAGATAACAAAACATAAAGAACCAGAAAACCCCTAAAGGAATTTAGGGAGATCCTCTATCTTGATGTAGAATTATGGCTTCTGGGATGAATCAATCGGCTTCCCTTGGAGTAATTCCTTGCTTTCGCTCCTTGTGTTGGCAGAATTATGGCACTCTTTCTTGAGAGAAGAGAGTATCTATTTAGAATTGCCTCCTGGGGTCTTTATATAGAGTTTAGAATGGCTTTCTTAGCCCCTAAGCATCCAAATTCGAATGAAATTCCTCTTCCTCATGACAAGAACACGCCCGTGTGCCACACCCGTGTACTTCGATAAGAGGCTGTGTGAGACCCTGTCGATTGGGGCACGGCCTTGTGGCCTGGCCGTGCTTGTCGGGGCTAGACCGTATGGTCTTCGTGTGGAATGGCGTGTGGTGACTTCTTGGGCCGTGCGTTTTCACATTTTGGCTCATTTTCTCCAATTTTTTGTCCATTTTCCGCTCTTTTCTCTTCCCTACGCTCTCCTGAGTATAAGATATGAAAAAGAAAGATTAAGAGCACTAATTCTCACAAAATTAATAATAATCCATCCAAAATATAGTCTAAACATGAGGTAAAAATATGTATAATTTATCGTTTATCATAATTCCCCCAAATACTTGAGGGGGATGAAACCTAAGACAGATCTTGTTATTATTTTCTCTTGAATTATATGATAAATACTTGAATTGTTCTTAATTGTGTTTTTAATTCTTAAATTGATATTTCCAGGATATCGATTTAAGTCGAATATACTTATGTAGAGGAGCAAAAGTCCCTGCATAGGAGTAGATCCAACACAATTAACCAGAGTTGATAGCAATCTTAGAGATAGGACGACGAAAATCTATCGGATTAGGGTCAAACCTAATAAGGGAATCCATAGACCAAGTTAATGCAACACTAGGGGTTTTAATTAGAACGAGATTTCAATTAATCAACCTAGGGTTAGTTGTTTTTAGTCTCGAGAGAGATATTAATATAAGTTAGGGATTTCTACCGATCAAGTTAAGTGAATAAATTGTCTAGTTCAAGAGTTGATAACAAGTGAAGTCTAGGTGGATTCTCCCTTGAGTATTGTCCAAATCATTTAGTTTTCCTAAGAGTTTTTCCCAATTTACTTTTTGTGCATTCATAAGTTTAAGTTTTAGAATTAGTTTAGTTTCATAAAAACCCCTTTTATTTTTAGGTTAAATAATAGAAAGGAAGTTAGTACTAGTACTTTTGGTTCCTTTGGGTACGATATCTTGGTCTCGCCACTAAGCTATACTATTGTTCGATAGGTGCGCTTGCCTTAAAATCATGATAATAGTTAGTTTCTAGTTTGATCATCATTATAAATATTATTACTTCATATCACGTATATCAAGTTTTTGGCGCCGTTGTCGGGGAACTAAAATATCAAGAACACTTGATTTTTATTACTTTAGCCATTACTATTTATATTTATATAAATTTTCAAATTTTATTTTTATTTATTTATTTTTTTACTTGCTTTTTCCCTTTCTAGGTATCTTTAGTTTATGACTAGAAGAAACCCAGGAGGACCACTACTTTTTGATGAGGATTTAGAAGCCACAGTTCGCAAAAATCATAGAGAGATCAGACGAAGCCTACATTATCCAAAACAAGAACAGGAACAACAACTGGAACGTATTGAAGAGATGGAAGCAAATCAAGACAATCTACCACCTCCCGCGATAGCTGCAGAACCGGTAAACCAAGATAATGCTCCTCGTACTATGTATGATTATGCTAAACCGAATTTGGCTGGTACTCAATCTAGTATTATTAGACCTGCTATTGCTGCAAATAATTTTGAATTGAAACCTAACATTATTCAGATGATTCAACAATTTGTGCAGTTTGATGGTTTACAAGACGAGGATCCCAATTCACATTTAGCCAATTTTTTGGAATTCTGTGACACTTTTAAAATCAATGGTGTCTCTGATGATGCCATTCGCCTCTAATTTTTTCCTTTTTCCCTAAGGAATAAAGCTAAGAAATGGTTAAATTCTCTGCCACAAGGCTCAATCACTACATGGGAACAGATGACTGAAAAATTTTTACTTAAGTATTTTCCTCCAGCTAAAACAGCTAAATTGCGGAATGATATCTCTTCTTTTGTGCAGATGGATTTAGAGACACTTCACGATGCCTGGGAGAAATACAAAGATCTTTTGAGAAGGTGCCCTCACCATGGGTTGCCTTTGTGGTTACAAGTTCAAACCTTTCAGAACGGTTTGAATCCTTCAACAAGGCAAATGATTGATGCAGCCGCCAGAGGAACAATCAACAATAAAACACCCGAAGTAGCCTATGAGTTTATAGAAGAGATGTCACTGAATAACTATCAGTGGCAAGTCATGAGGACAAAGTCGACAAAAGCTGTAGGAGTTTTTAACAGATGCCGTCACTATGCTTTCTAATCAGGTAGAACTTTTAAATAAAAAGTTTGATAATTTTGTTGGTTCTACGTAGGCACACCCAGTGATGTAGTGTGACGCAATTCAAGGAAACATGTACAATCTAGATTACTCCTCCTATGGAAACAACATTGAAACTGAGCAAGCCAACTATATGGGTAACAATTCTAGACCTCAAAATAACCCTTATAGTAACACTTACAATGCAGGTCGGCGGAACCACCCCAATTTTTCATGGGGAGAACAAGGAAATCAAAGACAACCACCTCCTCCGGGATTTCAACAGCCACCTCCACAACAGGAGAAAAAGCCAAACCTTGAAGAGATACTCACCAAATTTATGGCTGTATCAGAAACCCGTTTCCAAAACACCGAAATAGCATTAAAGAACCAGCAAGCATCCATTCAAGGGCTCAAAAATCAAATTAGTCAACTTACAAAGATGATATCTGACAGACCACAAGGTATTTTGCCAAGTAACACTGAGCCAAATCTTAGAGAACATGTAAAAGCAATTACTCTGAGGGATGGGAAAGTACTAGTTGAACCTGAAAAGAAGTCTGTTCAAGAATCTAAAAAGGACAAGGTAGAAGAGGTAGAACCTAAAGAAAGTACCCTGCCAGCGATTAAAGAGTATCAACCACCCATACCATATCCAGCAAAGTTAAAGGAAGATCATACAGACTCTCAATTCGATAAATTTCTTAAACTTTTTAAATAGCTACATATTAACTTACCTTTTGTTGAAGCAATTTCGCAGATGCCGAAGTATGCAAAGTTTCTAAAGGAACTTCTCACAAATAAAAGGAAGTTGGAAGAATTAGCCACAGTGGAACTCAACGAGGAATGCTCAGCTATTCTCCAAAATAAACTGTCAGCCAAAATGAAAGACCCAGGGAGTTTTACTATTCCTTGCTTAATTGGTAGTTTAATCATTGAAAAAGCTTAGCTGATCTAGGTGCTAGTATTAACCTAATGCCCTACAAAATGTTCAAGCAACTAGGTCTAGGGGAACCAAAACCCACTAGGATGAGTATACAATTAGCTGATAGATCTGTTAAATATCCTAGAAGGTCATTGAAGATGTGCTACTAAAAGTAGATAAATTTATATTCCCTGTTGATTTTGTTGTGCTTAACATGGATGAAGATATTTAGGTACCTTTAATTTTAGGACGCCTATTTTTTAGCTACTGCTAGAGCTGTTATTGATGTAGGGGATGGTAAATTAGTGCTTAGGGTTGGTGAAGAAGAAGTTGTCTTTAAAATCTATGATGCTATGTGATTTTCTAAAGAACAAGATGATTCCTATTACTTCATTGATGTTATTGATTATGTTATTCAAGATAATTTCCAGGAAATCACTCTTGAAGACACATTGGAACTGTGTCTTGTTTAAGTAGGAAGGAAGATGAAGCCACTACTGAAGTATAAAAAGTAATGAAGGAGTTGAACTCTCATGAGATTGTCACAAGGCACATAAGTTATGAAGGTCTTAAGTTAAATGACTAACTAAGACAAAAACCCTCGATTGATGAACCTCTTAAATTAGAGCTAAAGTAATTGCCTGAACACTTAGAATATGCATTTTTAGGAGATGATTTTACATTACCAGTAATCATTGCATCAGACTTGAGTGCTGAAAAGAAAGAAAACTTACTTCAAGTATTAAGGGAACACAAAAAGGCTATAGCTTGGAAGATTTCTAATTTTAAAGGAATTAGCCCTTCTTTTTACACCCACAAGATTTTAATGAAAGATGAATACAAGTCGTCGGTACAAGCTCAGAGACGATTGAATCCCAACATGAAGGAAGTCATAAAAGCTGAGGTAATTAAACTTCTAGATGCATGCATTATTTATCCTATTTCTGACAGTTCTTGGGTAAGTCCTGTGCAGGTTGTCCCTAAAAAGGGAGGCATGACAGTAGTGTCTAATGACAAAAAGGAGTCAATACCTACAAGAACAGTCACTGGATGGAGAGTTTGTATTGATTATAGAAAGTGAATAATGTAACTCGAAAAGACCATTTTCCCTTACCCTTTATTGATCTATATTTGGAAAGATTGTCAGGACACATGTATTACTGTTTCTTGGATGGCCTTTCTGGTTACTTTCAAATCTCGATAGCTCCAGAAGATCAGGAAAAGACAACATTCACATGTCCATACAGTACGTTTGCTTATCGTAGAATGCCTTTTGAATTATATAATACCCCTACTACTTTTCAATGATGCATGTTAGCTATCTTTGACGAACTCGTGGAAGGCATCATAGAGGTATTTATGGATGATTTTTCAGTTTTTGGTAATTCTTTTCAACTCTGTCTTAATAACTTAAAACGTGCTCTGATAAGATGTGAAGAGACCAATCTAGTGGTAAATTGGGAAAAATGTCACTTTATGGTTCAAGAAGGTATTGTATTAGGACATAAAATTTCTAGTAAAGGGATAAAGGTAGATAAAGAAAAAATTGAAACCATTGAAAAATTACCTCCTCCTAATTCAGTTTGGGCCATAAGAAGCTTTTTAGGACATGTTGGTTTTTATCGCAGATTTATTAAAGATTTTTCTAAAATAGCTAAGCCTTTAACAAAATTATTAGAAAAAGATGTGCTTTTCAATTTTGACCAAGAATGTTTAGAGCCTTTAACACTCTCAAGGAAAAGTTAGTTAATGCTCCGATTATGATTTCACCTAATTGGAATCTACCTTTTGAACTAATGTGTGATGCAAGTGATTTTGCAGTAGGTGCAATTTTGAGACAACGAAGAGACAATCACTTTCGACCGATTTATTATGCTAGCAAAACTTTGACAACCGTACAAGCAAACTATATTACCATAGAAAAAGAATTGCTAGCCGTTATTTTTGCATTTGATAAATTCATATCATATTTAATATTGTCGAAAGTCATCGTTTATACTGATCATTCTGCTCTTTGTTATCTTTTAACTAAAACTGATGCAAAACCTCGATTAATAAGATGGATTCTATTGTCATAGGAATTTGACTTAGAAAAAAAAGACAAGAAAGGAGCTAAAAATTTGGCAGCAGATCACCTTTCAAGATTAGAAAATCCACACCCCAAGGACCTCGATAAAATAAACGACTTGTTTCCTGAAGAACAACTACTAGCCATAGCAGATGTTGCAGTTCCTTAGTTTGCTGATTTTGCAAATTATTTAGCAGCTAACATAATCCTAAAAGAGTTGACCCATCAGCAAAAGAAGCGATTCTTCACTGATGTGAAAAATTACTTTTGGGAAGATCCTTTCCTTTTTCGTATTTGTGTAGATCAAGTCATTCAAAGATGCATTATAGAGATAGAAGCATATAAAATTTTAGAGCACTGCCATTCGGGACCAACAGAAGGACACCACAGTGGAGCTAGAACTACTCACAAAGTACTTGAATCAGGTTTTTACTGGCCCACCCTTTTCAAGGATGCCAATAGGTATGTGACCTCTTGTGATAAATGCCAGAGAACAGGTAATATCTCTCAGCATAATGAAATGCCTCAAAACTATATACTCTCATGTGAAATATTTGATGTATGAGGTATTGATTTCATGGGTCCTTTCCCCACTTTTTTTGGGAATAAGTACATATTAGTAGCAGTAGATTACATGTCAAAATGGGTAGAAGCTCAAGCCTTACCTACTAATGATGCAAGAATGGTAGTACGTTTCCTTAAAAAGCTTTTCTCTCGATTCGGAACACCTAGGATAATTATCAGTGATAGGGGTACTCATTTTTACAATGCCCAATTTGATAAAGTTTTAAAAAGATATGGAGTGCATCATAGAATAGCTATCCCCTATCATCCACAAACTAGTGGTCAAGTTGAAGTGACAAATAGAGAACTAAAGCACATTCTAGAGAAAATAGTAGAAGCAAATAGGAGAGATTGGTCAAGGAAAGTAGATGATGCTTTATAGGCTTATAGAACTGCATTCAAAACACCCATAGGAACATCTCCTTATAGACTTGCCTACGGGAAAAGTTGTCATCTGCCATTTGAACTTGAACATAAAGCATTTTGGGCTATTAAAATTTTAAATCTTGATTTTAAGCTTGTAGGTGAGAAATGTCTAATGCAACTAAATGAGCTGGATAAATGGCACTGCAATGCCTACGAAAACTCACAATTATATAAGGAAGCCACAATGCGATGCCACGACAATCGGTTGAGGCAACCAAAGCAGTTCAAAACTGGTGATCTTGTCTTACTTTACAACTCAAGGCTTAAACTATTCCCTGGAAAACTTAAATCGAGATGGTCAGGTCCATTCACTGTTTGAACTGTCTTTCCATACGGCACAGTCGAGGTAACTCATCCAAACCACGACACTTTCAAGGTAAACAGCCATCAGCTTAAACATTATAGAGGTAAGAATTTCCAAGATAATAGGGAGGAGCGTCAACTCTACGAACTCTCGTCATGATACATGCAGGCAGAGATGAGCTTAGACTCTAAATAAGCACTTCTCGAGAGGCAACCCGAGCACTAACTTAGTAAATTTTTTTCAGTCTTTGAATACATCGACTAACCTTTTCGAATACAAGATTTTCGAACCACACGGCCATGCCCACCGTCGTGCCTAAGGCTGTGTGGACAATATGAGTAGAGACACGATCGTGTAATTTGGCCGTGTAAAAGCAAGGTAAAACTTTTCCAAAGACACGACCTGTAACAAATTGCCACGACCATGCAATGTGGCAATGGCCAACACTGTCAAATCGAACATGGGGTTAGACCAGATGACACGACCGTGCGATAAGGCCATGTCGATTCAAACACGGGCGTACGACACGCTCGTGCCTCAAGACCATGGTCAACACTGTCAATTCAGATATAGGTGTGTGACCTACTACACGGCCATGGGAGAAGCGAACATCAAAGGACACAGCCGTGTGACATGGCCGTGTGCCTCAACACGCCCTAGGTACACTGGCAAAACCTGATTTTCAAACCACACGGGCAAAACCTGAGCCACACGGGCGTGTGACATGCTCGTGTGACCCAAAAACCTATATAAACAAGCCACCATTCATCTTCTCCTTCAAATAAAACCCTAAATCCTCCCACTTAAAACCCACTCTAAGCATCCCTAGCACCACCGCCGGCCTCCAAAGCTCATTCACGATCGTGTCGCCCGTACCACAACCGTGTTCCACCCCATTAGTCACTTATTCGGTTTTTTTTCCTTATTCTTCTCTTTAATTCCTAACATTTTTATCTAGATTCATTTTAATAACATGTTTTATTTAGTTTTTGCATTATTTTTTAGCATGAAATTCATTGATTTAGCATGAACAGTCTAGAATACTATAGATAAATCCATGATGCCACTTAAACTATCATTTGCTTGCCACATTTTATTATCTAGATTAGTATCCACTTAGTATAAATAAATACCCATGCCTTCATAATTTGTTAATATGCTTAGGATAAAAAGAATGTATTATTTAGGTTAGTGAATCAACATTCTTAATATGTTTTGTTTCGGTTAAGTATAAGAACTTATTGCTATTCATATTGTCTTTTTAATTTAGTTCCAATTTTTAGGACTAATGCATGACATATTCCGTTTTGTTTTTAGGAATTATGTCTTTGTCACAAGGTAAAAGAGCTGTCACCCCTATTTTAAAGAAACAGAAGGGGTCCGGTGGTTTATCATCGAGACCTACTGCTGAAACCCGACATCCATTCATCACATTCCTATAGAACTCCCAGGAGGAGTTATTTTAAATTCTACGAGCCCGCCCTCTAGGAGCCGGACGTTGCATTGACTGGGCCGCCCTAGAGCAAGTCCACCTAGCAGATGAGGTCCGGGCCCTACTGATGATAGATCCATGAGAGCAGTTCTTCCAGATAGTGGAGCCCACATATTTAGAACTCACTTTATAGTTTTGCTCCACGTTCCATCTTTAGACCGTCATGAACCGATACGATGATCCAGGGACGGTCCAGTTCCGTTTGGGAGGCCTCGTACGTCATCTTAGTGTACCAGAGTTCGGTACAGCTCTCGGCCTCTACACCAGCAGTTCATGGAGGAGGAGGACCTTTCTATACTCTATGTGACAGCCCTATTTCGACCCTAGTCGGGAAGTGGTTTCGGGACCACTAAACCGAATCATAAAAATAATTAATTACGATATCTTATGTCTAAATTGTGTAATAATTGTATGTGTGAAATTGAAATGTTTGAACTTGACATAGTGTATGTGATTGCCAAACTAGAGGACTAAAGTGATAAGTACTATGATGTTTGTGGCTAAATTTTATGAGAGAAATTGTATAAGGTTGCAAGTTAGGGACTTGCATGTCAAATTAGCCATTTGACACTTAGTGGCCGGCCAACCTTTATCATGATGCTATTTGATTAGTTATTTTTATTTATTCATTTTACTTTTGTGAATTTATGTATATTATATAAATAAAATGAATTTAATAATATTATTAAGTGATAATGGGAGGAAAAACCAAGGTTGGAAACATTTTCTTCTCCCTTTTACCGTGAGTTGAGAAAGCATAAAAGCTTTTGAAGCTTAAGGAAATTCGGTCACCTTAATTTCTCAATAAGGTATGGGAAATTCATATTAGTTTCATATATTTTTGAGAAATTTGAATGGCTAGAGTATATCTTAATTAGCCCATGTTTTGATCTTGCAATTTTTAAGCTCTTGAGCATTCGGTCATGTTGAAGATTTATAGAAATGGTTGTGGCTTCAATTTGGATTTATGGAGTGATGGATAGGGAAATTGAGCTTGTAAAATGTGCATAGGAATGGATGTCTTGTTAAATGAAAATCGATCATTATGCTTTGGTATTTGAAGTTGCCGTATGTTGGTATATTAGATAGCTAATATGGTATTTTGGGATTAAATAAATGCTTTAGAAAATTTTGTTAGATGATTTCATGTTAGGAAGTTTATGAGTTAAGGTTATAATTTGTGCTTTGTGGCCTTAATTGGTTAAGGGCCATTCAGTTCTAGCCTCTCTTTTTAAGAAGAAGAATAAATTTTATATGTGTATCTAGTCATGGCCGAATGTACCAAGAATGAGACAAATAATGATTATTTTGGGTTTAAAATGCTTTAATGAATTTGATTAAAGATTATTAATTTGCGATTGTGTATAAATTTTGGGTGAATATATATAGAAGTGGAATTTTAGAAGTGAAACATATTTGGCCATTGAGATGAAGACACAAATTGTGTTTGAATTTATAGATTTACATATATGTGTGTTCGAGTTTAATAGTCTTGGATTTTTATGGCATAAGTGAGCATTTCTATTTAGTTAATGTGGTTTGTTATAATGCCTAAATGTTAACTTATGTTATATGATGTGCCGTATGACCACCTTAGATAAGGAAATGTGAAGTCGACTTGTGAATTGAGATGTTGGTGAATGAGTTGTATATATATATTTAGGTAATCGGTTGTAGCTAGATTTAATTCATTTATTATTTATGTGATTTTAATAATAAAATTTGAATGGTAAACTTATTTATTTTAGCTCAAGAGCTAAGAGAGCCACAACGGGACAAAGGAAAAGCGAAAGTGGTGGATTAGTCGGTTCGTAGATAATTATCAACCATCGAGGTAAGTTTTAAGAACGAAAACTCTATCTTGTGAGTTTACTTAACATGATGTATACGTTTAGTACTCATGAGGATGATTCGTTCGAATAAATGGCCTATCATTTGTGGAATGAAGTGGAGAAGGGTAATATATCCGAAAGTCCTTTAGACTTATGAGGTCTCTAGAAAACATATGGATAGATATGATTTATTCAAAGGCCTAATGACCGAATATGAAATGAAAGTACCATGTTATGTATTAATGTGTGAATGGAACAATGAATGATAAATTGTGTCTAACTTTGTGATATGTTCATTGGGATGAATTGAAATGTATATTTGTCTGTGCTATGATCCGGGTGGAATCCCAAAGCGCATATGTGCCATAGTTTCATCCAGGTTGAGTCCTGAAGGGCTTCCGAGCCAGTGATACGATCCGAGCTTAGACTCGAAGGGCTTCCGAGCCAGTGATACGATTCGAGCTTAAACTCGAAGGGGCCTTCAAACCCGTGATATATCCGGACTCAGTTCTGAAAGGCGTTGAGCCAGTGTAGAAACGGGCTTGGTCCCGAAGGGCATCCGTGCCGATGTTATAAAATAAATGTCGAGACAGTCCTAGTAAATATGTTACCTACCATAAGATAGCCAGGTATGCATCTTACCCTTGTTCGAGAATTTTGTTACTATGAATTGTGAGTGAATAATTCGTTAGGAATACTATGACTATTCTTAAAAGCTACTCGAACAACTATGACTTGATTTTGGTGTACTTGTTCTGAATTAGAAGAGTTTAAATATTCAGATATGGAATGTATGTTTTGTGCATGAGTTTACTTTGTTTTTTTTTTTTAATGAACGTGTTCGGTGATAAGTTGAATCTAGTCGGAGACTATGAAGTTTCCTTTGGGAGATAAACGATAAAGGTGTTATCATAGTATTATCTTATTAGGCCGAAAGGTTCCTTAAACAAGCTTAGATATTACTATGTCACTCATTCGAATGATTTATGTTACTTAAAACTTACTAAGCACAAAATTGCTTATTCCTTGCTTTTGATTTTTCTATTTTATAGATCTCATTCGTTAGCTGCGGTTTTCAGGAATCTTGCTTTCGAAGTCATCTCTACTATCAAAGCCCTGTTCGGTACTTAATTAGCTAAACTTTTGTGAATGGCATGTATAGGAAGCATTTTGTGGTCGTTAAATTAAGAAACTTTTATTTTGAATATGTATATATATTTAAGCCATGTGAAAATGGCTTGCTCTCTCACTAATTATGAATGTATTGTTGAATGATTAAATATGCTTTAGTTTGAATGAGTCATATCATTAAGTTAGTATAATCGGCTATAAGTAATAGTAATTAGGTTACTATTTGATATTAGTTCCACGTACAAATAAAAAGGATGAGAATTTCGTAGATGTCTTTATAAGTTGAGAAGTAAGGGTATTCAGTAGCTAGATGTGAAATTGTAACATGAACCTAGAGACATGTATAGATTCGGTTTGAGTTTTTGAATTGCATGAATAGTCTTTTCCATAAACGTTTGAACATGTTATACGAGTGGTTGTTTGTTTGTTTGTTTGTGGGAATGTCAGGTAATGCCTCTCGACCCTCCGGTGTCGTACACGGGTCTTGGGGTGTTACATTTTTATTGGTATCAGAGCCACGGTTTAGTCGATTCTCGGACTACCGTAGTAAGTATGAGTCTAGCTATACATGCCATTTAGTGTCATATTGATAGTGAGATGACTTCTGACATCTAAAATGTGATTTTTGGTATCGAATGGATCCTGAACCCAATCGAACCGTAACAGACGATGTAGAGAGTGTAGCGCCTGCTCCCGCGCAAGGGACAGCACCGCCTGACTCTTAGCCGAATATTAGTTATCGAGATGATGACACTAGACAAGCCTTTTATGCGATGATGAGTGATTGGTTCGCTCAATTCATTAGATCAAATCCAGCTGTTCCGCAACCTCCGCCCCCGAATACTTTGTTTTCGACTTATATGACCCCTCCTGTGACCGATCCAGTGAGATCGAGTAGGCCTCCTGTTGACAAAATTAGAAAATATGGGGCTGAAGAGTTCCGGGCTACCCCTAGAGACGATGCTGAGCGGGCCAAGTTTTGGCTCGACAATACCATTCGAGTGTTTGATGAACTGTCCTGCACACCCGCGGAGTGTCTGAAATGTACGGTGTCTCTGTTACATGACGCTGCCTACTACTGGTGGAATACTCTGGTTTCTGTTGTTCCGAAAGAATGGGTCACCTGGGAGTTTTTCCAAACTGAGTTCCGTAAGAAATATATCAGTCAGAGATTCATCGATCAAAAATAGAAGGAATTTCTTGAACTCAAACAAGGTCAGATGTCAGTAGCTGAATACGAGAGAGAATTCGTGCGTCTCAGCCGATATGCTCGTGAATGTGTATCCTCTGAGGCTATTATGTGTAAGTGTTTCGAGGACGGGTTAAACGAAGAAATTAGACTACTAGTGGGAATTCTGGAAATTAAAGAATTTGTCGTTCTAGTCGAGCGAGCGTGTAAAGCTGAAGAGCTCGGAAATGAGAAAAGAAAAGCCAAGGAGGGAGCTAGAGAGTTCCGCTAAAGATCTACGGGAAAATCTATTCAGCAATCGTCCAAAAAGACTAGAGATGACTCGGGCCGGTCTAAAAATATATCAGGTTTTTCTAAACATGAACATCATCGACCTCCAGTGAGTTCGCGAGCTACTTCCATCGCCAGTGTTGGAAATGAACGTCGGGATAGATCTGATTGCAAATATTGTGGTAAATGGCACCGGGGGAATTGTAGGCATCGTGATCGCTCTTGCTTCAGATGTGGATCTGCCGATCATTTCATTAAAGATTGTCCGAGAAATGATGAACGCACTTCCGATTCGAGTCAGAGACCTAGTGGCACGGCTGCACGAGGTAGACCACCTCGGCTAGGGGTTAATGCTAGTGGTAGTCAGAGAGGGACTAGAGACACTGCAGTTAGATCCGAGGGTCGAGCACCTGCCAGAGCATATGCTATTCGTGCTCGTGAGGAAGCTTCTTCTCCAGATGTTATTACTAGTACTTTCACACTTTTTAATACTGATGTTATTGCCCTGATTGATCCTGGTTCGACCCATTCATATGTGTGTGAGACTTTAGCCTCCAGTAAGACTCTTCCTGTTGAGTCTACTGAGTTCGTAATTCGAATGTCGAACCCTTTGGGTCGTTGTGTTCTGGTTGATAAAGTATGCAAGAAATGTCCCCTAATGGTTCTAGATTTCTATTTTCTGGCTGACTTGATGCTTCTACCATTCGATGAATTTGACATTATTCTTGGAATGGATTGGTTGACGGTTCATGACGCGATAATGAATTGCAAGCGAAAAACTATTGATTTGCGATGTTCGAATAATGAGATAATCTGAATTGAGTCCATTAATCTAAATGGGCTACCCTCCGTAATCACTTCCATGTTAGCTCAGAAGTACGTGAAAAAGGGTTATGAAGCTTATCTAGCCTATGTGTTAGATAACAAAGTTTTTGAACGAGAACTTGAGACGGTGCCTGTAGTTTGCAAATTTTCAGATGTGTTTCCCAAAGAATTGCCAGGATTGCCGCCAGTAAGAGAGGTTGAGTTCGGTATAGAATTGATTCCAAGTACGACACTGATTTCGATTGCCCCGTATCGTATGGCACCTACCGAGTTAAAAGAACTGAAATCTCAGCTACAAGAGTTGACAGACAGAGGCTTCGCGCGACCTAGTTTTTCACCTTGGGGTACACCAGTTTTGTTTGTGAAAAAGAAAGACAGGACTATGAGAATGTGCATCGACTATCGACAGCTGAATAAAGCCACTGTAAAGAATAAGTATCCGTTGCCCCGAATTGACGACTTGTTCGATCAGTTGAAAGGAGCTTCAGTGTTTTTGAAGATTGACTTGCAATCCAGCTATTATCAGTTGAGAGTTAGAGATTCCGACGTGCCGAAGACAGCATTCAGAATGAGATACGGACACTACGAGTTCTTAGTGATACCGTTTGGGCTCACTAATGCCCTTGCGGTCTTCATGGATTTGATGAATCATGTGTTTAGGCCGTTTTTGGACCGTTTTGTAGTAGTGTTCATCGATGATATTTTGATTTACTCTCGTGATGAGATTGAGCATACCGAGCATTTGAGACTTGTACTTCAGACTTTGCGGGATAACCAATTGTATGCGAAATTCAGTAAGTGCGAATTCTGGTTGCGTGAGGTCAGTTTCTTAGGACATATAGTGTCTGCTTCGGGTGTTAGAGTCGATCCGAACAAAATTTCAGCTATTCTCGACTAGAAACCTCCTAGAAATATTTCCGAAGTTAGAAGCTTCCTAGGACTTACCGGTTACTATCGAAGGTTTGTCAAAGGTTTCTCGATGATTGTGGTGCCTTTGACAAGACTGTTACAAAAAGATGTCAAGTTCAAGTGGTCTGATAAATGTCAGCAAAGTTTCGACCAGCTGAAAACCCTTTTAACGGAAGCTCCAGTATTAGTTCAGCCAGAATCTGGCAAAGAATTTGTAGTTTATAGTGATGCGTCTTTGAACGGTTTAGGATGCGTTTTAATGCAAGAAGGTCGGGTTGTCGCTTACACTTCGAGGCAATTGAAGCCCCACGAGCGAAATTATCCGACCCATGATCTTGAATTGGCCGCTATTATTTTCGCTCTGAAAATCTGGCAACACTATCTGTTTGGTGAGAAATGCCACATATTCTCTGATCACAAAAGTCTCAAGTATCTGATGACGCAAAGGGATTTAAATTTGAGACAAAGGCGGTGGCTAGAATTGCTTAAAGACTATGAACTTGTTATTGATTATCACCCTGGAAAAGCTAATGTAATTGCAGATGCTCTTAGCCGGAAATCCCTATTTTCTTTGCGAGCTTTGAACGTGAAACTAACAATGTCGGCAAATGAGGTGTTGATTGCTGAATTGGAAGCAAGACCCATATTACTTCGACAGATTTATGAAGCTCAGAAAGTCGACGACGATTTAGTTGCCAAACGAGTTCAGTGTGATTCGGATGTGAATTCAGAGTTTTGGGTCGACGAAAATGATTGTTTGAGATTTAAGGACCGATTGTGTGTTCCGAAGAAGTCCGAGCTAGTTTCGATGATTTTGAATGAAGCCTATAATAGCCAAATGTCAGTTCATCCGGGTAGTACGAGAATGTATAATGATTTAAAGCGACAATATTGGTGGCACGGGATGAAACGAGACATCTCTAATTTTGTATCCAAGTGCCTAGTATGTCAGCAAGTGAAAGCGGAGCATCAGGTGCCGTCGGGGTTACTTCAGCCGATTTTGGTACCCGAGTGGAAGTGGGATCGCGTTACAATGGACTTTGTGTCGGGCTTACCGTTGACGCCGAGCAAGAAAGACTCCATTTGGGTTATTGTTGATAGATTAACAAAATCAGCCCATTTCATCCCAGTTCGTGCCGACTTTTCACTTGATAAGTTAGCGAAATTATACGTTTCTCAGATTGTACGATTGCACGGAGTGCCGACTTCTATTGTTTCTGATCGAGACCTCCAATTTACTTCGAGATTTTGGAAGAAGCTACACGAAGCATTGGGTACTAAACTCCATTTTAGCACCGCTTTTCATCCCCAGACTGACGGTCAATCTAAACGGGTTATTCAAATACTTGAGGACATGTTGAGATGTTGCATTCTAGAGCTCAGCGGATCGTGGGAGACATACTTACCTCTGATTGAATTCACGTATAATAATAGCTTCCAATCGAGTATTCAGATGGCACCCTATGAAGCTCTTTACGGTCGAAAATACCGTACACCTCTGTTTTGGACCGAACTTAGTGAAGGTAAGATTCTCGGAGTTGATTTAGTCAGAGAAGCAGAGCAGAAAGTGGAGATAATTCATGACAGTTTGAGAATGGCGTCCGATCGTCAGAAATTGTACGCGGACCTAAAGCGTAAAGACATCAAGTATCAAGTAGGTGATAAGGTGTTTCTGAAAGTTTTACCGTGGAAAAAGATACTCCGTTTTGGCCGTAAAGGCAAGCTGAGCCCGAGATTCATTGGACCGTATGAGATATCAGAACGGATTGGGCTGGTTGCTTATAGATTGATTTTGCCTCCTGAGCTTGGAAAGATCCACGATGTTTTCCATATATCGATGCTCCGTCGGTATAGATCCGATCCTTCGCATACGTTAAGTCCGTCAGAAGTTGAAATTCAACCTAATATGAGTTACGAAGAAGAACCTATGCGTATTTTAGCTCGCGAGGTGAAAGAATTGAGAAATAAAAAGGTTCCGTTAGTAAAAGTATTGTGGCTTAGCCATGGAATCGAAGAAGCAACTTGGGAGCCCGAGAATGCTATGAAAGATAGATATCCAAACTTATTTTCTGTTAAGATTTCCAGGGACAGAAATCCCTTTAAAAGGGGGGAGTTGTGACAGCCCTATTTCGACCCTAGTCGGGAAGTGGTTTCGGGACCACTAAATCGAATCATAAAAATAATTAATTACGATATCTTATGTCTAAATTGTGTAATAATTGTATGTGTGAAATTGAAATGTTTGAACTTGACATAGTGTATGTGATTGCCGAACTAGAGGACTAAAGTGATAAGTACTATGATGTTTGTGGCTAAATTTTATGAGAGAAATTGTATAAGGTTGCAAGTTAGGGACTTGCATGTCAAATTAGCCATTTGACACTTAGTGGCCGGCCAACCTTTATCATGATGCTATTTGATTGTTTTTTTTTATTTATTCATTTTACTTTTGTGAATTTATGTATATTATATAAATAAAATGAATTTAATAATATTATTAAGTGATAATAGGAGGAAAAACCAAGGTTGGAAACATTTTCTTCTCCCTTTTGCCGTGAGTTGAGAAAGCATAGAAGCTTTTGAAGCTTAAGGAAATTCGGTCACCTTAATTTCTCAATAAGGTATGGGAAATTCATATTAGTTTCATATATTTTTGAGAAATTTGAATGGCTAGAGTATATCTTAATTAGCCCATGTTTTGATCTTGCAATTTTTGAGCTCTTGAGCATTCAGTCATGTTGAAGATTTATAGAAATGGTTGTGGCTTCAATTTGGATTTATGGAGTAATGGATAGGGAAATTGAGCTTGTAAAATGTGCATAGGAATGGATGTCTTGTTAAATGAAAATCGGTCATTATGCTTTGGTATTTGAAGTTGCTGTATGTTGGTTTATTAGATAGCTAATATGGTATTTTGGGATTGAATAAATGCTTTAGAAAATTTTTTTAGATGATTTCATGTTAGGAAGCTTATGAGTTAAGGTTATAATTTGTGCTTTGTGGCCTTAATTGGTTAAGGGCCATTCGGTTCTAGCCTCTCTTTTTAAGAAGAAGAATAAATTTTATATGTGTATCTAGTCATGGCCGAATGTACCAAGAATGAGACAAATAATGATTATTTTGGGTTTAAAATGCTTTAATGAATTTGATTAAAGATTATTAATTTGCGATTGTGTATAAATTTTGGGTGAATATATATAGAAGTGGAATTTTAGAAGTGAAACATATTTGGCCATTGAGATGAAGACACAAATTGTGTTTGAATTTATAGATTTACATATATGTGTGTTCGAGTTTAATAGTCTTGGATTTTTATGGCATAAGTGAGCATTTCTATTTGGTTAATGTGGTTTGTTATAATGCCTAAATGTTAACTTATGTTATATGATGTGCCGTATGACCACCTTAGATAAGGAAATGTGAAGTCGACTTGTGAATTGAGATGTTGGTGAATGAGTTGTATATATATATTTAGGTAATCGGTTGTAGCTAGATTTAATTCATTTATTATTTATGTGATTTTAATAATAAAATTTGAACGGTAAACTTATTTATTTTAGCTCAAGAGCTAAGAGAGCCACAACGGGACAAAGGAAAAGCGAAAGTGGTGGATTAGTCGGTTCGTAGATAATTATCAACCATCGAGGTAAGTTTTAAGAACGAAAACTCTATCTTGTGAGTTTACTTAACATGATGTATACGTTTAGTACTCATGAGGATGATTCGTTCGAATAAATGGCCTATCATTTGTGGAATGAAGTGGAGAAGGGTAATATATCCGAAAGTCCTTTAGACTTATGAGGTCTCTAGAAAACATATGGATAGATATGATTTATTCAAAGGCCTAATGACCGAATATGAAATGAAAGTACCATGTTATGTATTAATGTGTGAATGGAACAATGAATGATAAATTGTGTCTAACTTTGTGATATGTTCATTGGGATGAATTGAAATGTATATGTGTCTGTGCTATGATCCGGGTGGAATCCCGAAGGGCATATGTGCCATAGTTTCATCCAGGTTGAGTCCTGAAGGGCTTCCGAGCCAGTGATACGATCTGAGCTTAGACTCGAAGGGCTTCCGAGCCAGTGATACGATCCGAGCTTAAACTCGAAGGGGCCTTCAAACCCATGATATATCCGGACTCAGTTCCAAAGGGCGTTGAGCTAGTGTAGAAACGGGCTTGGTCCCGAAGGGCATCCGTGCCGATGTTATAAAATAAATGTAGTGACAGTCCTAGTAAATATGTTACCTACCATAAGATAGCCAGGTATGCATCTTACCCTTGTTTGAGAATTTTGTTACTATGAATTGTGAGTGAATAATTCGTTAGGAATACTATGACTATTCTTAAAGGCTACTCGAACAACTATGACTTGATTTTGGTGTACTTGTTCTGAATTAGAAGAGTTTAAATATTCGGATATGGAATGTGTGTTTTGTGCATGAGTTTACTTTGTTTCTTTTCTTTAATGAACGTGTTCGGTGATATGTTGAATCTAGTCGGAGACCATGAAGTTTCCTTTGGGAGATAAACGATAAAGGTGTTATCATAGTATTATCTTATTAGGCCGAAAGGTTCCTTAAACAAGCTTAGATATTACTATGTCACTCATTCGAATGATTTATGTTACTTAAAACTTACTAAGCACAAAATTGCTTATTCCTTGCTTTTGATTTTTCTGTTTTATAGATCTCGTTCGTTAGCTGCGGCTTTCGGGAATCTTGCTTTCGAAGTCATCTCTACTATCAAAGCCCTGTTCGGTACTTAATTAGCTAAAATTTTGTGAATGGCATGTATAAGAAGCATTTTGTGGTCGTTAAATTAAGAAACTTTTATTTTGAATATGTATATATATTTAAGCCATGCGAAAATGGCTTGCTCTCTCACTAATTATGAATGTATTGTTGAATGATTAAATATGCTTTAGTTTGAATGAGTCATATCATTAAGTTAGTATAATCGGCTATAACTAATAGTAATTAGGTTACTATTTGATATTAGTTCCACGTACAAATAAAAAGGATGTGAATTTCGTAGATGTCTTTATAAGTTGAGAAGTAAGGGTATTCAGTAGCTAGATGTGAAATTGTAACATGAACCTAGAGACATGTATAGATTTGGTTTGAGTTTTTGAATTGCATGAATAGTGTTTTCCATAAATGTTTGAACATGTTATACGAGTGGTTGTTTGTTTGTGGGAATGTCAGGTAATGCCTCTCGACCCTCTGGTGTCGTATACGGGTCCTGGGGTGTTACACTCCACCGTCACATCCACGTCACTCCAGTAAACTGCTGGCGCACCCTAGTCCCTGCATCGCCCACATACGACCCTAGTCGCTCCAAGGTGACCGCCCTCACCACATCTTTAAGGTACCTTCACGCCCTCCTCGCACACACCTTAACGGATAGACGTAAGAGCACCAGTGTCATCAGCACACACGATGCCTACTTCTTATGGAGCATGGCGAATGCGCATACCATCGACCTCGCCTATTTCATCGCTCATGCCATCCAGCATCAGACCGAGAGGCATCGCAGGGGCGTGATATCCATGGGCCCGTACATCACACGGTTGGCCTACCACTTCAGGCTGCTCAACACCACGCCTCAGACATCCTCATATACACTGATCGGCCAGATGTCCCTTCAGGACATCTAGACCATGCTCCACATGAGGATAATCCAGCGTTGACCTGGGACCGACCCCCCACAGTACCATCTACTCCGAGAGGCCGAGGATCCAGAGGACATTACTGATGATGTCTCACCACCACCAGAGGAGGCCCCAGCTGAGCCACCACCACCTCGCCTCCTAGTTCATGCGGTAGCTTCAAACGCTGACATATCTGAGCGCCTCACACGATTCGAGCAGCAGTGCTTCCAACGCTTAGATCATATCGATGCTACTCTTCAGTAGATATGCCAGCATCCCCACATCTCCGTACCACGACCACTGTGCGACCCATCTGAGGATTAGAACTTACTAATCCTCTTTTCTTCTCTTTTATTTTCCTTTTTATTTGATCTTTTATTTTATTTCATCTTATCTTTTTCATTATCTGAATTTTAATATTTTTAGAACCTACTTTATTTTATTCTTTTATTTTTATTATTTCATATCGGCTATCCCCTAACAAACATATTCTATTAATCCAAATTCCCTTAAACTGATAAGTGCTTTCGTTGTTTCAAAGGAGCTCTACAGCTCAAATCAAAAATCTAATGGGAACCTTGCTTCAACCCCACCCAGTTGACACCGCCAAAGCCTACACTCACAACATGAAAGCTGTGGACAAACAAACCCTACTACCACCGGAGTATCCACCTCTGCACCTTCCTTTGTCCCAGACACTCTATAGGCACCACCACCTTACAAATTCATCCAATCCAGGGAGTTTCATGCCTTTCCCTATCTTATGATCTTATGCTTCTATTACTACTAATATATCTTTGTACATTGAGGGCAATGTACATCTTATGTGTGGGGGGGAACTTACTTTCAGTCATTGCATTTTCTTTGAAACCCCTAAAAATTTTAAAAACTAACTTTTTACATTGTTCTCAAAATTTCGAATTCTCACTTTCACTCTTTGCATTATCTTTAATCTCCTATTAGGAATTAATTCTGATTGATTTATGATTTTTATCAGTATGCTGAGAACTTAGACATAAGTGCTTGTACCTTGATTATTCAAACTTTAAAACACTAGGGAATCAAGCATGATAAGTTGAAATTTTTGATAATTTAAATTTTTCTAAGTTGTTTTCCCTAATTTTAAGTGTTATCTTGAGATTTGAAATTCGCAGGATTGACATCAAAAAGCCATAATTCTGGTGAGATTTTTGAACCTTTTGAGCATACATTCTTTCGTGCTCACTTTTATTATTACTTTGAATGAGTCAATACTGATTTGTTATTCTAGAACTTGCTTCGATTATACATGTCAATACCACATCATTGATTTGATACACTGAGATGATAAAGGCACCTAGGATTTAACCCACTTACTCTATAAAAGCCTACCTCCATAAATTGACCTCTAGTAAACCCCATTGAGCCTAACAACCCATTCTTTGACTTACGTCTAATATTAACCTATAACTCGTTTTTGTTGAATTCCATTAAACTATTTTGATCCCTATTTTTGTCGAGATCTGAGTTGAAATTATTGTCTAGCTTTATCCTCTTTTCCAGTTTGTAAAGTTTGTAAATATTCAAATTATTGTAATATTTGATTTGTTCCTAAAAAATGTGTATATACAATTAATTCAGTTGTAATTCATATAGTTTAATGTTTTTTGCATATTTCTATTACAAGCTATCAAACTCAGAACGATGTTATCATAAGGCTTAGCTGGAGGAATATGTTCCAGTGATAGAGATTTTTCTAGCTAGATGATTTTTCAATTCAATCTCGATTCTAACCCTCTTTCTCAACTTGTGACAACACCCCTAACCAAATCCCCATTACAACCATTGAAAGACCTTTTGATCGATGTGTCATATTAATCTATAGTGGTGGAGATTTGATTTTCTTGCAAGCCTACGATAATAACTTTTCAAGTTGACTAGAGAGTGCTTAATTCTTGAACCCTAAACACTTTGAGTGGATAGAGTGAATCCTTAGTGAGGATGCCAAATCTTGTTAATTTTGATTGAGAGGTAATTACTTAGGAGAAGGAAGAAAACCTATGTTTCTATGATAAAATTCTCAACTTAGAGTGTTTGAATCTGTAATGTTCTTCTGGTTGAATTCTCATTGTATGATTACTTGTGGATTAGTTTGAAACATTATTGATAAGGGTCATACATTGAGAAGAATGATTCTTAATTGTGAGTTGAGATTTTGCTTGAGGACAAGCAAAGGCTTAAGTGTAGGGGTATTTGATAAATGATAAATTATACATGTTTTTACCTCATGCTTAGCCTAATTTATGGATGAATTATCATTGAATTTGTGGAAATTGGTGCTCTTAATCCTTCTATTTCATGTTCTATGCCCAGGTGAGCTTAAGGAAGAAAAAAGAGCAAGAAACGAACCAAAAAGGGCAAATTAGGCCCAATTCAATAATCAACATAGCCCGAAGATTCATTACACGACCGTGCCATACAGCCGTGCCACCTTGAGCCCACACACGGCCCAACCCAGACCACACGGTCGTGCCACCATCAACAGGCCCAACCACGGCCTGGGCCTTGATCCACACGGGCGTGGCACACATGCCTCGATAGGTGTGCTTGCCTTAAAATCGTGATAATAGTTAGTTTCTGGTTTGATCATCATTATAAATTTTATTACTTCATATTATGTATATCATCAGCATTGTCCAGATCAGATCAATCTTCCTTATCTTAAAAATTTCCACCTAAAAACACTTTATGCATATGTATGTATGTATGTATGTATGTATGCAGCCAAATGCACAACTCAGAAAACAGTCTCAGACAGTTATTTAGAAGTAGCCAATCACATCTAGTCAGTAAGAAATAGAAAGATGTACACTCATTTACTCCATATAAGTAACAAATTATCCACACAAACAATCACGAGTATCACACAAATCTAACCCAGATCATAGTCATAATTACGCTTAGTCAAGCTTAGTCAAGGGTTGGAACACATTGATTTGCAATTATAATTAAATTGACTTAAATTCAGAATTTGGCGAGTTAGGACCACATACCCATGTGCTCTGGCGATGTGGAGCATTCCAAGATATGTGAAGGTTCAAACACCCGTGTGGAGGACAGCACATGCCCGTGTGGTGCAGAGACATTATCGTGTGGACAGGCCGTGTAACTCACTGTCCAATTTCACTAAAATAGGGTACAGAGTAGACACGACCGTGTGAAGGTGTCACACGCCCGTGTGGCCATCAAACACGGCCGTGTGTCCCAATACACATGCCCTATTGAAATCTCTAGGCCCCATCAGTTACACGACCGTATGTCCCAAAACACACGCCCCTGTAAAAGCCCTCATTTCCCCAACTCAGTCACACAGTCGTGTGCCTAGGCCGTGTGACCCTAAAACTCAGAATCCCTAATTCCCAAATCTACATGCCCATGTGCCCAAAGGACATGGTCGTGTGAAAGTAGATAAAATCCCCAAAAATTAGCCATAAGGCCATGTGGCCAGGTCGTGTGACACTAAAAATTGGCCAAAAACCCTAGTTCCCAAATCCGTACGGCTGTGTGCCTCGGCACACATCCATGTAGCCGTCGGGGAGGCTATGAAACCACCCCAATTCAGCTCTGAAACTGTCATTTTTGCCACCAAACTTGTCTCCAACCTTACCTACATCAAGTATAGATCAGATACTAGCATTTTCCCTTCTCTTATAGTGTCTAAAACCCACAATCAATGGGTTAGAATATAATTTCAAGAAGCTGAATCAACAATTCAATACAAACGAAAGAAAAAAGTAGTTAAGGTCAGAATCCCACACCTGATTCAACAATAAAGAAGACGACAGAGGAGCGAGAATCCCAAAACCGCAGACAACATGTTTCAAAAACAAAGGGAAAGCCCCAAAAAGAAGGAAAAAGGAAAGGAACTTATATCCCCCCAACAATAAAAGAGAAGTTAATAATAATAGTAAAGAAATAAAAATAAAAATAATCATAATAAATAAAATAAAATCCACACATAAAAAATAAAATTAATGAAAACTAAAAATAATTCCCATAGCAGAATAAAACTTTTAAAAAGTATTCCTCCAAAATTTCCAACACAAGGATTTAAACCCAAGACCCTCAGCAAACTAACACTCCAACTTAACCACCAAACCAGCAGGCCTATTTTGTCACTTAAACGCACAACTTAACTTATGTGTGCAACCTCCTTGCTGTTACTACACTCCAAATCTCAAAACTTCTAGGCCCAAAATTCGAAGCGTTATAATTCACCCCTCATTAAAAAAATTTCATCCTTGAAATTTCCAACTATCAGAACAGTCGCACAACCAAACTACACCACTACGCTCCTGCTGCGCACTCTGATTCCAAACTATTACCACAGTAAACTTAAACTTGAAACCTCTCACTCACACCAAGAACACACAACCACTGAAGCAGACAGACAGTTGTTCACGCAAAATTTCTATACTTGAATCACATATCATCACTGTACTCAATTTAACACATCCAAACATACTCACTCATACCTGAGTCAGAATCGCCAAGGACAATCTTAAACCCGATGCTCTTTTGACCCGCATCTCAGACATGCTCTTGACTTCCTCCAGCAATCACCCGCATGGCACCTCTTACAGTGCTCACAAGATGGTATGCTAGGGCCACCACTAGCACCACCTATACTATCAGTCGGATGCATCCTAACACGCTTCGTAGATCGTGGCTCCAACCTCAAAGAACTGCGATCTCTCTTTTTCCCACAATCCGCACACCTAGCCTGGAGCATTTCACTAATTCTTTATATTCTGGCATCAAACACTTCTGGGTTATCACTACTCAAGGTTGGTAAACTAGCATTGACCTCCAACTCTTGAACAGTCATCCGTTCTGAAGAAGTAGGCAGCTCCTCACGATCCTAGTTTTCTTCAGAATCCATATCACTATTGTCGCTAACTTAGAAAATCTACATTTTCAGAGAGCACATAGAATGAATACAAAATCTAAATTCATAGAATAAATACAAAATCTAAATTCAAGTATCCCAGTTTCAAATTTCTGCCTGGACCGGCCTCGGAGTCTTAGACAGTTCATTTCCATAAATCATTTCCATATTCAAACCATTTCAATTTTCTGTGGTACAAACCCAATTATTTGTGCACACTTCTACGTACAAAACACAGGCCAGATTTTCACAAACTTGGCTCTGATACCACTAAATGTAACACCCCAAACCCGGCCTAAAATTTTAGACTGAATTCGGAATGCTACACTGCACCAAAATGATCGTGAGAAAAGTTTTACAAATCAAGTCGTTCAAACTCTATTTCCGAGAATATTTTCCCTCAACAGTCAAAACGTTTAAAAATCCATTCATTAAAGTTCTATCCAAATTTAACAAATAATCGGAGTAGAAAGCATGAATGTAAATGTAACACCCCAAACCCAGCCTAGACATTATGGTTGAATCTAACGTGTCACATCAAAGTGTCATAAAAAGAAACAGAATTGTCAGTAAAAGTTCATTTAATGTTCAAATCTTTTTGTGTTTGTGTTTATCAATCCATCCCGTCAAAACTTTCTAAAATTTAGACTTGTTGGCAAAAAATTGAATTTAATTGAAAACCTATCTAGTTTTTATTGCTTGGGAAAAAATTCAGCAAATTATGTTATTAGGAGTTGAAAATGTCTTAGAAAAACGATTGCCATTTTTATTATTGTTGATTACTTAGACTGATCAAAAACCGCGAGAGATTTTCTAATTGAAAACCATGAAGTTTAAAATGCGTGTCTTTTTTTGAAAACAATTATTATTTTAAAAACTCGTTTATCATATTCTAGCAGTTTAAAGCAAGAATTCAAAGCCCAATTAAAAGTTAAATCCTCAAATGGCCTTATTACATAATCAAAAACCTAATAAGTAATTTAAGTGAACAAAATCAAAAGTAGAATAGCAACGATAGTGTGGCAACTCCGACTCCCTCGCAGCTTTAAATCGGCTAAGACTAGGGATTACCTGTATAGTTAAAAGAAAGGGTGAGTTTGCGAAAACCCAGTGTGTAATCCCCTATCAGTCAAACAGAATAGTGCATTCAGATACAGTCTAGGCTTTAGCCTTTTACAGTAACAGTGTGGGCCTAAGCCCAATACAGAGTCAATACAGAACAATAATGCAACCCATCCCAATCCAACCAACACACCACCCGTACCAACCAACACACCACTCGTACCAACCAACACACCATGTGGGGATAAAATCGACCCACCCAGCCAACACACCAATATCACAGCGAAGCTACTAGCAGTAATAACGCAATAAAGCTGCTAGTGACAGTAAACGTGGCCAGGCCACTAGAATCAGAATATGTGGCATATCCACCAGTAACAGTAAATACGTAGCATAGCCACTAAACAATACTTCTTCCAAATCAAAATCCCCACCCCATGCAGTATGTCGTGACATAAATATTACATGTATGCAGTATGTCATGCTCAGAATCAGTCATATATATATCATACACATCAATCAACCTACCACTAGGGGTAAAACGACCTTTTCATCAGTTAGGGGTAAAATGGTAATTTTACCCCTTAGGGGTATTTTAGTCATTTTACTAATTGTGGTGTCTCGATATAGATAATGACCCTTTAGAAGTTCTATAGTTGCCTCAAATGACTCAGATGACCTAAGTGGTCATAATGGTGTAAATGGGCCCAAGGCCCTTTACTCGGCCCAAGTGGGCCCACATGCTCGTGTGGCCCATTTAGCCCAAATTCAGTCACGACTATGCGAACTTCATAGCCCAATCAATTAATTCTCACTTACCATGGATTTTATTTGTGTGGGGCTCATAAGCTCATTGGGCCCACACAGTCTATTTCAGCCCAACAAGGCCCATAATGGCCTAAGCCCAAGAAAACACTCGTGGAGGCCTCTACAATCAGTCGCCCATGATCTGTGGGCTCGGTTTACCTCACGAGTGATTGCACACTCATGAGATCTCAAATGCCGAAGTTTAGCTTTTTGACTTATGCCGATTTACAGTTACAGTGGGGTGCTTACACACCTATTTTTGAAACGACTGATCAAATCGCGACACCGAACCTACAATTAATCAAGATATGTTGTTAGATAGTCGACAACAGAACACGAACCTCCTAAAACCTAATTCAAAATAGACTAACATCTTTACCTTGATTGCACGAGCAAGACCTTAATCTTTTAATATCACTGACCAAAGCTACTTCCAAGCTCCTGACGATTATCCGTGTTACCAGCGAATCCTATTAGACAAAGTGGTTTTAGAGAGTATGGCTCAAAATCCCCATACAAGGTTCATTAAGTATTCGGCTGCACACTGCTTACCCCCAAAGCCAACTAATTGCCGACAGACTAGATGTCCAACTCACTTGAAACCACAGAGATAGGAGAATAGTTTGAACTCCTTGTGAAATCAAAGTCCCAATAACAGCAGTTCTAAGATCGAAGATGGCAAAAAAAGAATCGGCATAAGTGATCATAAAAGAAAAGCATTTGATTCCAGCCCACTTAACGTATAGAAGGAATAAAAAGAACTAAAAGTAATAATCACTTACCGATCGTTAAAATCACTTCCAAACTGAACCCGATCGAAGAAGAAGAAGAAAGATGTAGTCGGTAACAAAATCAAGACTAGAAGTCGAAGAAACACTAGAAGGAGAGGGTGAGGAGAATCGACTACAAAAGAAACTGGAAAGAAAAGGAAAGTGGGATATGTGAGAGGCAATATTCGGCTAAAGGATCAAAAAAGGGAGAGAAGAATCGATTAGCTTCAAGTGCTTCACTCAGCTTCATAGAATAAAAGTTGAAAATAGAAGAGAGAAAAGACAACACCTAGTCGACCCTAAAGGTAAACAACGAACCCGAATGGTCAAATAATGATTCGGTTACCCAAAACGCAAAACACCAAAATGAGAGAAACAAAAGACTAAAAAGAAAAGCTACTGAAAACACAATGACCATACCAAACCAGCACTAAGCCAATGACCGAATAGGCACCCCAAAGAGTTCTAAATTTGGCCAACACCTCCCCTCACAAACTCCACAATTTTCTTCTTGATTCACTCCCCTTTTTCCTCCAAGATTTTCTCCTTAACTTACTCTCACATCTCATTCAAATTCCTCAAGACTCATTCAAACCAAAGTCCCCATCCAGCTTAAATACCAATGGCCCAATGCAGCAAAATAAATACTCCAAAGTGAAACCTAGGACTCGAACTCCAGTCCCCTAGCAGAAACAGCATGCCACATTGCCACTAGACCACACACTCTCTTTGTGACATAAAACAAACACAATTAAATATAATGCCTTTAAGCTAACATCCTGGTTTACTTAAAAGAAAAAATCAAATTTTTGCAAAGGACCAGACTTGAACCAAGGCTTCTCTAACACCCCTAAATTTGCCCAAATAATTTAGCCATTAAAACAAATATGCAATTTGTGTCAAAACATGCAAAATTAAAGACCCTATATTTTTTGGGCATTATAGTAATCTTAAATCAGAATTCGTACCACAGTATTGTAAATCTTTACAGTTGAAAACTAATTATAAAAACCCAAAAACACAAATTGGTACTCCAATTTATCAAAGTTGTCTGAGACCTTCGCATACTGAGTCCAGCATCTAGAATCTAGAACTGTAGCTGAAAGGGGAATAGAAGAGAGAGTGAGGTACTCAAGCTCAGTGTGAGATCAAATACCATCTAACAAAAATTTTTGGGTAGAACACTAGAAATAAGTTCCGAAGCGGAACATGCTTACAGAAACTAATAGTAACCTTGAGACAGAAGTCTCAATCGGATGATATGAATCAAAATTAGACACTAGTTCTAATCAATCAATTAGAGTTCCATGATGGCACAAAGCCACAGGTGCTTTGTAGTCATAAGAGACAATTAATCATAGAATCAACAATTCTTATTCAATCATAAGTATCAGTTCAACCAATCAGATACAGTCAGAATTTATAGAATTGGTATAGGCACAAGTGCCTCTCAGTCAAATAGTACAATCACATTCAGTCACAGAATCAACCAGACGCATATGAGTGCAAATGAGTTATAAAATAAGAACCCACCCATCCAGCCAACACACCTCTCCGTCCAATCCTGCACTTACTGCGGGGATTTAATAAACCCACCTATCCCTACATTTACAAGTCATATCGAATGCGTTACAGACAGAAATTTGTAGCTGAGCTGCCAGATCAGATAGTCATATGTAGCATAGCTAACGTACCTGCGGTATTGTGCAATGCGGTAATCCGCTATACTTATATCAGTAAAGCCCACGACTCTTTAGGTATTGGGACTGCCCACGACCCTCTGGTTATTAGGGGCTACAGTATGCAGATAAACTATCCGTCTCAAATATTATGCAGCAAGGCTAGCGTATAAGCTGTACTATGCAATGCGGTAAACCGTAGTATAGATATGCAGTATGAATTGCCAGATCAAATAGTAGTACGTAGCGTAGCTAACGTACATGTGGTACAGTGCAATGCTATGAACCACTATACCATCCATTGGACGCCATCCCGGGTTGCCCAGCAACGATGATCATCAGTATTATTCAGATCAATTAAGCTTCATTCTCTTCAAAATTTCCACCCAAAAACACTTTATGCATATGTATGTATGTATATATGTATGTATGTATGCAGTCAAATGCACAAATCAGAGTACAATCTCAGATAGTCGTTTAGAGGTAACCAATCACATCCAGTCAGTCAGAAACAGAAAGATGTACACTCATTCACTCCATATCAGTAACATACTATTCATGCAAACAATCACGAGCATCACACAAATCCAACCCAGATCATAGTCATAATTACCCTCAGTCAAGCTTAGTCTTGGGTTGGAACACATTGATTTGCAATTACAATCAAATTAACTTAAATTTTGAATATGGCGAGTTAGGGCAACACGCCCGTGTGCTCCGGCCGTGTGGAGTATTCTAGGCTGTGTGGAGGTCCAAACGCCCGTGTTGAGGGTGACATACGGCCGTGTGATAGAGGCACACGCTCGTGTGACAGAGGCACATACCCGTGTGGTGCAGAGACACGGTCGTGTGGACAGGCCATGTAACTCACTGTCCAATATCACTAAAATAGGGTGCAGAGAAGACATGGCCGTGTGAAGGTGTCAGACGCCCATGTGGCCATCAGACACGACTGTATGTCCCAATACACATGCCCGTATGGAATCTCCAGGCCTCAAATCAGTCACACGGCCGTGTATTCTGAAACATATTCTCGTGTAGAAGCCTTAATTTCCCCAACTCAGTCACACGGCCGTGTGACCAGGCCGTGTGACCCCAAAACTCAAAATCCCTAATTCCCAAATACACACACCTATGTACCCAAAGGACATAATCGTGTCAAAGTCGACAAAATACCTAAAATCAGCCACAAGGCAATGTGGCACCCAAAATTGGCTGAAAATCCTAGTTCCTAAATCCACACGACTGTGTACCTTAGCGTACACATGTGTGGCCATCGGGGAGGCTACGAAACCACCCCAATTCAGCCCCGAAACTACCATTTTGGCCACCAAACTCGTCTCTAACCTTACCCACATCAAGTGTACATTAGATACTAGCATTTTCCCTTCTCTTACAGCGTCTAAAACCCACAATCAATGGGTTAGCATATAATTTCAAGAAGCCGAATCAATAATTCAATACAGATGAAAGAAAAGAGTAGTTAAGGTCAGAATCCCACACCTGATTCAACGATGAAGAAGATGGCAGAGGAGTGAGAATCCTGAAACCGCAGACGACACGTTTCAAAAACAAAAGGAAAGCCCCAAAAAGAAAGAAAAATGAAAAGAACATATATCCCCCCAAAAATAAAAGAGAAGGTAGTAATAATAGTAAAGAAATAAAAATAAAATAAAATACAATCCACACATAAAAAATAAAATTAATGAAAACTAAAACAGTTCCTATAGAATAATAAAACTGTTAAAAAATATTCCTTTAATATTGCCAACACAGGGATTTGAACACAAGACCCTTAACAAACTAACATTTTAACTTAACCACCAGACCAGTAGGTCTATTCTATCACTTAAACGCACAACTTAACTTATGTGTGCAACCTCCTCGTTGTCACTACACTCTAAATCTCAAAACTTCTAGGCCCAAAATTCATGGTGTTACACTTTGCCTGATCTGATCATCGGGTTCAAGCTACAAAATGCTATAATCATTTTTGGAGCAACTATGGACAATTAACAATCACATTAAAACATAATTCATCCAAACACAACCATTACAGATTATAAATTCATTATGTGATCTTTGTCGGGTCTTACACGAGCCTACATATGCTTTAGAATTAACCCAAAATCGCACTAGGACCAAATTACAACATTTAAAAAATTTCAAAATGATGTCATGACATTAGGAGTTCTTCGTCACAATGTGACCAACTATTTTGCCTCGTTGTGACAACAGGGTTCCTTGTTATGTCGTGGCCCAAACCCAGATCTAGTCACGATGTGACATGGCTCTATTTTTGGCACAAGCTAGGCCTTTTGGCACCTAATCTAAGACAACTATACCATTAATTCATTTGGTGCATAGTTGCACCTTTGTTCTTGTACAAAAGTAACCAAATTGCATACCATATCATCATTTAACCTTTACCAAAATCAATCAACTCCACATCCCTTAATTTGGCACTAAAACACATCAAACAACTTATTAAAACACACATTAATCTTCCATGCTTTCAAGCCATTCAAAACAACATTTAACTATGCCATTTTCATGTTCAAAGTCATACTCTTTCATATTCAAATGAGCCATTTAAACACTATCCTTATGGTCTCAACACATGAACAAATCATGTCATAATACATGCATAAGCATTATCGTCCCATAATTCATATACTATTGAAACTCAAACATAGCTCATAATTCAAAGTTAACACACTTTTAACACCTATGTACATGTCTCAAAACCAAACTTTTTAAATATTTAAAAGACTACTGAATCAACAATAGGATAGCGTGAGCTCCTCGTAGATCCGATCGACACATTCTACAAGTTACCGATCTACAGGAAAGGAAAATTAACAAGGTAAGCATTTGAAATGTTTAGTAAGTTCATAGGTATTTAAACAAAATCTTACATTAACTTTCAATTCAAACACAATAAGCTACTAGCTTGACATAGATTATTTGAGCATGACAAATCACAACAACAACAATAAGGTGAGCTTATAAAGAATTCAAATCATATAACAATATCAATCATATATCAACCAAATTCATGTCATTTTGAATATCACATTTTTAATCTCGATCAATGATTGTAGTAGAAAGAACATATGTTTTCTCCCTACTTATTGTTTAAATTGTACCCATTTAATTACTCATAGCATACATTTTAGCATGTTCAGTTTAGTAAATTGCATTTTATAACTCAATGAATCCTATCCTATTTTATCTTTAAATTTGCTATCTTTCTACACTATGTCGCTACATGAGTTAAATTTAGATTGCATCCAGAATTGTTGCCGCAGTTGACAGATATCCGTAATGTCGCTGTACGAGTTAATTCTAGATGGCGTTCAGAGTTGTTACTGCAGTTGACAGCTGTCTGATAAGAGCCAACCATGAGTGAACTATCCAGTTCGGTGTAACTACCCTGTACGAACAAGGATAGAAGAATCATGAGAAAAGGACACCTGTACTGTTGAGGAAAACATAAAAGGATAACGTGAGAAGGATGGAAGGAGGAGGAATTTTTGGTGAACCATGATTCTATTACCCTATTTTGAAGCTTGCAGCTATGGCAGCTTGAGCTTCCCTTGGGTGAGCCAACGTGAAGACCGATACAAATCCACTCTTGATGAGGAGACTTAAGTGCAGAACAAGGGGAAATGAGTATATTCAATCGAGTAGCTTAGGAATAGTATTCTCTATTTGATTCTTTCTCATTTCTTGAAAACATTGGTGATTACTCTATGTTTTCTACTGTATGGAAGTATAATGAATGCTTTGTTGAATGTTATCTTATTAAATCTTATTTTTGTTGTTTAATCTTAGGGGTTTGAATGTTCTAAACACAGAAGTGTTATTACAGTTACTAACACTGGAAGGTACAGTGACAGTTTGATCTAATAAGCTTTTTAGCTAAAGTTGAGTAAGGACTAAAGGAATTTAGTCTGCTTGTTCTTAATAGTGCCTTATTGCCATCATCGGAAGGTGAGGTTTGTAACGTCCTAATTTTTGGGATTTTTTGGATTTTTTGTAAACTTAATTTTTGCTTGTCTGGATGTGTTAATTTATGTTTTGAGTGTGTTAGTGGGCCTTTAGAAGGCCCAAGTTTAAGTTAAAAACCTGGTAAAATTTTAGAATTTTAGACCTAAGGGAGAAGGGGCTCTGACTAAGTGGGCTTTTAAGAAAATGTTGGCAAATTAAGACACAAGTAAGCTTGTGTTAAAGTGGCAAGGTGGCACCACCTAAGACACAAGGGAGTGGTGTGTGGAAGCTATGCAAGAGCTAAGGTTCAAGTCTCATGGTAAGCAATGTGGTGTTTTATTTTTAATGCATGTGCAAGGTAAGTGGTGGACTTGAAGTCAAATTCTAAAGGTGAGAGTTTGATGTGCTCATGGAATATGATTGAGGAGTGATAAGGGGAGTGATAAGGGGAGAAAATTTAGGATTTTTGAAAGAAAGGAAGTGTTGGTCGATTGTAGGAGTGTAGGGGGATGCATAATTGGCTAGGGGAGCTTAAAGTAACATTTTTGGCATTTTTGGTCTTGAGGGTGTGCTGAATTCTTGTTGCCTACCTTGCAGGATTGTTTAGGGTCATTCTTCTAGGTTTGCCGAATAGGTATAAGGTCTTAAGAGCTCCTTCATTCCATCTTTTTCTTCTCTTTTCTCTATTCAGAAAAGTCGAAATCGTGTGCATACCTTAATCTCTACCGATTTCTTTCTTCTTAACCGAACCCTCTCATACCTTTTTCTTCTTAAGTTGAATCCATCATCTTCTTGCCTCTTTCTTTTCTGGTTTATTGCTAAAATTGATTCACATAAAACCTTTCCTGACCGATTGTTTCAAAAGCCAAAATCCCGAAACTTGAGCCTTCTCCTTTGTTGACATACTCATAAAGCCGAAACTCAGAGAATCGTTCTTCCTCTTCTTTTCTCTTTTCTCTTGTCTCTTCAAAAGCCAAACCTCACAACACTCTTAAACTTTGTTGACATCTTCTCCTCTCCATTACATAAACTTCTAATCTTCTTCTTCTTCTTCTTCATACAAAAGCTGAAACCTCCATATCCATAGTGATTCGAGAACTGAGCCTTTAGATCTCTTGGATCCATTCTCTTTTCAAGTTTCGATTAGATCTATAATAGATCTAGATTAGGTTGGATTGAGAACGCTTCTCTGGCAAATAGATCATTGGTAAGTATTTGAAACCCTTTTCATTCTTTATCTTGTGATTCAAGAAAAGTCGAAAACCCCTAACTCCTTAGGGTGGCTGTCGTTTTTGGTCTAAGGGTTTTATTAGCCTCTTTCTTTCGATTCTTTTGTGTTTTAGTGTAGACAGAAGCTGATTTAACTAGGAGCATTGGAGGCTAGGACCGTGGTGCAATCTAGATCTAGATCTAGTTATTGATTTCGGCAAAGGTAAGGGATTAAGGGCCTTAGATAGTGTTGGCCAAATAGGGTAGATGTTGATTTCATTATTTCTAATTGAGTTTTAATTAACAGTATGTTAATAATCAATTGTAGGATAATTCGGTGTAGATCTCGTCATAGTTTATCGCAAAAATAGGTGTGTAATCGACACCCACTAGTAGACTAGATCGGCAAAAGTCGAAATGCCAAAATTCTGACATTTCGAGGGCTTGTGAGCGTCCGAGCGCTCAGGGGTCAGTTTGAATAGATAAAATCGATAATCACAAACGGTAAGAATGATGTGTGCATATTTCTGTGCATATTGGCATTTTCAGCCTCAAAGGGCCGAAACTGGACCCAATGGGCTTATGGGCCCATATCGGTGGAAATGAGTGGTAAGTGTGTTCTGGTAATCTCAGCAGTAATTCTGCTAAAATGGGCATGAAATTTGGGCTTAGTGGGCTGTAATAGCTAGTGGACACTGTAGGGCCAATTAGGGGTTTTAGGGCTTGATGACTCAGTAATTATGGAAAGGGCTAAATAAGTTATTTGAACGACGTAGGACTATTAACAAATTGTAATGAGCATGAAACCCTAAAAGCTGGCATATTTACTAAAATACCCCTTAAGGGTGGAAATTACTGTTTTACCCCTAGGTGCTAAAAGACCATTTTACCCCTAGGGTTAAGTTCACTGTTTTGCATGCTAAAATGTATCTGTTCTATGTATGCCAAATCATATTATATACTATTGCATGGAATTGGGTTTTGATGGAGGAAGTGCTAAATGGTAATGCCACGTTTACTGTTAGAGGCCTTGCCTCATTTTACTGTTTAGTGGCTTGGCCAAATTATCTGATTAAGCAGCTAAGCTGCGACTGTGGTGTGTAGGGCTGGTACGGATGGTGTGTAGGGCTGGATTGGGCTGGGCTTTGCATACATGCATAAATATTATTCTGTTACTATAATGGGCCTAAGGGCCACACTAATTTTTGAATAGGGTTAAGGCCCAGTAATTACTGTCTACTGAATAGGGCTAAGGCCCAATTAATACCGTTTACTGAATAGGGCTAAGGCCTAGTTAATACTGTATCTGGATAGGACTTAGGCCCAGATTGGCTTGTACTGGTCTAGACTCTAGTTGGGTTTAGCTTGCACACTGAGTTCCCAAACTCACCCCCTTTCTTTTCATCCATGCAGGTGAGCCCCAACCTTAGAGGACTTGGAGCTGGAGGGATTCAGAGTGGCCACGTAAACTGCCTTCGGTTATATTTTTCTTAAATTTATTTATTTCAGTATTACTTAGTTATTTGGGTTTAAAACTGTAATAAGGTTGCTTATTAGTTATTTTTATTTTTATGTTGGTTTTTAATTATTAAATTATTACTTATTTAAAATTGATAGAATTAGGTTGCGCGGGTTTTTATTCCAAAATTAATCAACGATTTCAAAACATATCATACGTAACAAATGGATCACCTAATGACATGATAAGATCTTTTAAAGAAATAAACTCCAACTGGTAGTGGATAGGACTTCCATAAACTAAATAACCTGTTTTTTTCCACAACTCTTAAAAATGATTTTGCAAGGTCACCCTAAACATATTAATTAAAGAATGAGGTTTAATTCAGCATCCGTATGACACACTAGATTTGGCCATAACGTTTGGGCTGGGTTTGGGGTGTTACAAGGTTAATGTGCATGGTTAAGTCTCAGATTAAACCAAGGAGTGGCATTTGGTAAGATATACATTAATTTTATTGCGTCGACAATAGCAAATCTTTTATACCTTGTGAACACTTAGTATTATGTTGAAGATTCATGTTAGGGATCCCAGTTTATCATCATCATATTTTATTTCATTGTTTTCAAGATATTGCTTTGACAACTATCCTCACAATTTATCTCATTTCTATCTAGCTATTGCACCGACATTAAAAGACATAAGACAACCATCCTTGTGGGATCGATATCCAATAGACTCACATTTTTCTACTATACTTGCATCGACAGTGTACGCTTGCACATTATTGCTGTGATGTTATTAGCCGATCAAGTTTTTGGCGTTGTTTCCAAGGATGGCGTTTATTTGATGTTTATTTGCTGAAAATAAGAAAGAAAAAGCAGAAGAAAATTTTGTTGAGAAGGTTGTCACTGCAGCCAGATCTGTGGGTGTAAATATTTATAATTTGGAGCAACTAGAGCGAAATTGGCAAAAGTTACTGAGGCCACCAGTGAGGGGCAATGCAATCTATTGGCAATAGTGGTCTACACAGGACCACTCTAAGTGGCTTCTCCTACACAAACAATAGCTGATGATGCACGAGCTGAGCCAAGAACTAAAGAGAAATTAGAAGGCCACACAAAGTCCAATGAAAAGAAAATGAAGCACTCCAAGGATAAAAGTAAAAAATAGAAGAGAAGAAAAAGAGCAGAAAGAAGCATCATATAGCCACATCGATAGCTAGGGATAACTGAGTTAGTTTGTTTTAAGCTTTAGTTATAGTATTCATGCATTGCATGTAGTTGTAGGTTTTATTTTGATAAGTATACATTGTCATTGCATTTTCATTGTCATTATATATTCCTGTCAGTGCATTAGGGACACTGCAATCTTTAAGTTTGGGGGAATGTATATGGAATTAGAAATACACCCACATTTCAATTTCTTTTTGAAGTATGCAAGGTTTATGCACAATTGTTCAAAAATTTTTGTTAGATTCGATGCTTAATTCTTGGATCATGTGAATTGTCAATGAATGAGTTGGATAAATTTGACTGAATGTTGTATCTTCAATACTTTGATGAATGATTTAGATTGCATTAGTAATAAATAACTTGTAGCTTTCCTTGAATCTTGAATGAAATTACCTTCCACAGCTGCTTATATATATAGAAAGTTATAAATAAGTGACACTATAAGGTGAGTGTATTGTGGAATGTCAAAAAGGGAACACTCCAATACAAGCGTTAAAAAATGAATCTTGCAAAAGGTCGTTGTTGCATGAGTGTGTGTCAGTACAATTGCATACTCTCTAGGGGTTTGTTGCACCCCATCTTTACTTCTCAGGAACAAGGGTACAGTAATGCAACGACATCCCTTATTCCATAAAAAAGATCATGTAATAGCCTGATTTAGGGCCTAGTCGAAATAGTGGTTGCTAGACCACAAATTCAAAGTAGAAATACATGTTTCTTGCTTATTTTAAGGTCTATGAGGTGATTGCATGATTGTGTGAAAATTTTATGAAGGAATTTTATGAAGAAGTGATTAATTTGTCCCTTAGGCAAAATTGCAAAAATTGCAAAATATGAGTTTCTAAAAATTTTAAGAATGAAATAACATTAGAAAATTTATTAGAGGTCCTTATTTAGTTGACATGGTGAACAAAAATGCCCAAAGAAGGGTAAAATTTTAAAGAAATGCCATAAGGGCATTTTGATCATTTGGTTAATTAATGAAATAAAAAGGGAAAAAGAACCAAAATTTTGTCCATCTTCTTCCTAAGAGTGCCGAAATTCTCAAACTCCATAGCTAGGGTTTTGTTTCATCTTTTCAAGCTCAAAGTAAGTGACTCCTAGCCCCTTTTTTAATGTTCTTCGTATTTTTGAAATCCTCATAGCTTGATTTAGCTATTTCTACCATTAATTTGAACTAGGTTTTATGTTTAAAAATTTACCCATACATGACATGCATGTATTTTGATGTCTAGTGGTAGAATATGAAAGTCTAAAATGTAGTGAACATCTTTTTCTAAATGATTTTCCATGAAAACCCCTAATAGGGACCCAATTATAAATTGATGAGAAATGTGGTCTGTTATGAGTGCATAAATGGTTCAGCTAGGCTTGGGTAATCAACAAATTTAGTACATTTCATTATACGAGCCTAGGGACCATTTTGTAAATATATAAAAGTTTAGGGGAAAAATTATAATTTTAAAAAAGTATGAATTATGGACTTATTTAGTCAATGTGGTAACTAAATAAGTGAAATTTTTTGTTTTAGATCAAGAAATATGAAGCCCAAACTGAAACCAGTGAAAGAACAAGGTGGTGGATCAAATTGAATATTCACCCGTATTTTGGATCCGGGGTAAGTTTGTGTGTAATAAATCAACATTAAGATATTTTGTTTTTCATGCTTTGTTGTTTCCATGAAAGTTGTTAATGAGATTTCAATAAAGTAATGATGAAGTTATTATGTAGAAGTCCTGGTTACACCTTAAGAATATGAAAGATACCATTGTCATGACATGAGACAGAGAAGGTCCCGTATAAGACCATGTTTGGGACATGGCATCAGCATTGATTTGATATCCCATGTAATCCATGTCTGGGACATGGCATTGGCATCAAAATGTGATCCCGTATAAGACCATGTCTAGGACATGGCATCGGCATCAATATACGATCTCGTGTAAGACCATGTCTGGGACATGGCATCGACATCAACATCGGCATACAATCTCGTGTAAGACCATATCTGGGATATGGCTTCGGCATCTACATGTGATCCCATGTAAGACCATATCCGGGATATGGCATTGGCATCCTATCATGAGAATGATATTTTGAGTATCCTTCACTATTCTAAGTTGTTAACGGGAAAAAAATGTAAGTTAATGTTAAGAATGAAGAATACTAAAGTTATTTGATGAGTGATACAAGTACTTACGAGAAACTATCGACAAATGAGCTAAGCATGATATAAGTATGTTGGTAAGGAAGAGTATGAGTAAGCCATGTTGAAAATCAATGCTAAGTATGAGATGAATTGTGATGTACTATAGATGATATTCTATGATCTATGTTGTTATTTATTGCATGCAACTTACTAAACAATTATGCTTACTCCCTCTCTTTTCCCTTTCCTTGTAGTATCACCAAGTTAGCTCAGGGATTGTCGAATGTTGGAGCTTGTTTCACACTATCAAGCATTTCCTTTTGGTATAGTAAATTTTGATCATTTTGAGTATGGCATGTATAGGAACATGGTTTTTTGTTATATGTCATATTGGGTAGCCAAATATGTTGGCTATCAATGGTACTTGATTTGTTTTGTAATTGGCCATTGGAATTGGCTAATATTGACCAAGTTAAAATTATGCAATGTTGATGTAGTTCATGAAAGTGCAAACTTGCATGTCTAAAATGAGAAATGAATGATGAGAATGCATGATGAATGTAGTGTGTTGGAAAGTGAATGCCTTAAATTGTGGGTACTTAGACGTTTATTAATGCCATGATATTTGACGTTGAAATTGGTATAAGTTTGGTTATGTTTTAGGGAGGCAAAGGGGCTTGGAAAATAGCCTATATTTGTCTACACGGGTAGGCACACAGGCGTGTGTCTAGGTCGTGTGTGACACACGGTCAGCCCCATGGGTGTATTGACAGCCTGTGTGTCCCTTGCACCTAAAATTATGCAAAACAAAATGCCCAGTAGTAAACACATAGGCAGAGACACGGCCATGTGTCTCAACCGTATGAAGGACACGGCCTAGCACACGGGCGTGTGACTTAGTCGTGTGTTCGTAAATATTTGCTGACGTCATAAACAAAATGTCAAGGTTTTCACACACGGGCTAAGACACGAGCGTGTTCCAGGCCGTGTGAAAACCCCTATAGGTTCAAAATGAAAAATAAATTCGACACGGAATAGGGACACGGGTGTGTGTGACCACACGGCCTACCTGTACGGACGTGTCCCATCCCACACGGGCTTATGGCCCTGTTTTGAGCAAAATTTTTCTTAGTGTTTAAAAGTTTTTGGATTAGTCTCGAACCATTCTTAAAGTATGTTTTGGGCCTCGTAGAACAAAATGAGTTTAAAAGAAAAGTTTTAAATTTGGACTGAAATTCATGGTTCGGTTTTGTATGAAAGGTATCGTTTAAATCCGGTAATGCCTCGGACCCTGTCCCATCGTCGGATACGGTTAAGAGGTGTTACAGATCATTCATATTTATAAATACTTAGTATTGTATAGTAAATATTGTATTGGTAGATAGAATTTAGGATTTAAAGCATGATGCTGGCTTTGATGAAAGTGCAATCTTACTCATTCATACTTATGTATTGTCGATGCAATATTCTTTCATCTGAATGTAACTCATTCATTGGGATTTTAGGTGATTCAAGTCACTAGAATGTTAATTTGCCTTACCTGCTAATGTTTTGTTGCCTTACTGGCTTCTATTTTACTTAAGGACAAGTAAAAATTCAAGTTTGGGGGTGTGATTTTAGTAGAAAAAACATATGTTTTCTCTCTACTTATTGTTTAAATTGTTCCCATTTAGTTACACGTAGCATATGTTTTAGCATGTTCAGTTTAGTAAATTGCATCTTATAACTTAGTGAATCCTAGCCTATTTTATCTTTAATTTTGCTATCCTTCTGTACTAATGTCGCTACATGAGTTAAATCCATATTGCATCCAGAATTGTCGCCACAATTGACAAATATCTGCAATGTCGTTACATCAGTTAATTCTAGATGGCGTTCAGAATTGTCGCCGCAGTTGACAGCTGTCTAATAAGAGCCAACCATGAGTAAGCTATCCAGTCCGGTGTAACTACCCTGTACGAACAAGGATAGAAGAATCCTGAGAAAAGGACACCTATACTGTTGAGGAAAACAAAAAATGATAACGTGAGAAGAATGGAAGGAGGAGGAATTTTTGGTGGACCACGATTCTCTTACCCTATTTTGAAGCTTGCGGTTATGGCAGCTTGAGCTTCCCTTGGGTGAGCCAATGTGAAAACTAATGTAGATCCATTCCTGACGAGGAGATCTAAATGCAAAGCAAGGAGAAATAGGTAGATTCAATCGAGTAGCCTAGGAATAGTATTCTCCATTTGATTCTTTCTTATTTCTTGAAAATGCTAGCAATTACTCTATGTTTTCTACTGTATGGAAGTACAATGAATGCTTTGTTGAATGTTATCTTATTAAATCTTATTTTTGTTATTTAATCTTGGGGTTTTGAATGTTCTAAACACAAAAATGTTATTGCAATCACTAACACTAGAAGGTGTAGTGACAATTTGAGCTAATAAGCTTTTCAGCGAAAGTTGAGTAAGGACTAAAGGAATTTAGTCCACTTGTTTTTAATAGTGCCTCATTTCCATCATCGGAAGGTGAGGTTAATGTGCATGATTAAGTCTCAAATTAAACCAAAGAGTGGTATTTGGTAAGATATACATTAATTTTATTGCGTCAACAATCGCAAAACTTTTATACCTTGTGAACACTTAGTTTTCTTTTGAAGATTCATGTTAGGGATCCCAGCTTATCATCATCACATTTTATTTCATTGTTTTCAAGATATTGCTCTGACAACTATCCTCACAATTTATCTCATTTATATCTAGCTATTGCACCGACATTAATAGACATAAGATAGCCATCCCTTTGGATCGATATCCGATAGACTCACATTTGTCCACTATACTTGCATCGACAGTATACACTTGTAGGTGATTAATATCGACCCCACAGGGATGGCTGTCTTATGTCTATTAATGTTGGTGTAATAGCTAGATAGAAATGAGATAAATTGTGAGGATAGTTGTCCGAGCAATATCTTGAAAACAATAAAATAAAATATGATGATGATAAACTGGGATCCCTAACATGAATCTTTAACAGAATACTAAGTGTTCTCAAAGTATAAAAGATAGGCAATTATCGATGCAAAAAATTAATGTATATCTTACCAAATGCCACTCTTTGGTTTAATCTGAGACTTAACCATGCACATTAACCTCACCTTTCGATGATGGCAGTATGGCACTATTAAGAACAAGTGGACTAAATTCCTTTAGTCCTTACTTAACTTCTGCTAAAAAGCTTATTAGCTTAAACTGTCACTGCACCTTCAAGTGTTAGTGACTGCAATAACACTTCCGTGTTTAGAACATTCAAATCCCCAAGATTAAACAACAAAAATAAGATTTAATAAGATAAAATTCAACAAAGCATTCATTGTACTTCCATACAGTGGAAAACATTGAGTAATCACCAACGTTTTCGAGAAATGAGAAAGAATCGAATGTAGAGTACTATTCCTAGGCTACTTGATTGAATCTACCCATTTCCCCTTGTTTTGACTTAGATCTCCTCGTTAGGAGTGGATCTGCATCAGTTTTCACATTGGCTCACCTAAAGGAAGCTCAAGCTGCCATAGCTACAAGCTTTAAAATAGGGTCAGAGAATCTTGGTCCACCAAAAATACCTCCTCCTTCTATTCTTCTCACATTATCCTTTTATGTTTTCCTCAACAGTACAGGTGTCCTACTCTCAAGATTCTTCTGTCCTTGTTTGTACAGGGTAGTTACAGCAGACTAGACAACTCACTCATGGTTGGCTCTTATCAGACATCTGTCAACTACGGTGATAATTCTGAACGCCATCTGGAATTAACTCATGTAGTGACATTGCAGATATTTGTCAACTATGGCAACAATTCTGGACGTAATCTTGATTTAACTCATGTAGCGACATTAGTGTAGAAAGATAGCAAAATTAAAGATAAAATAGGCTAGGATTCATTGAGTTATAAAATGCAATTTACTAAACTGAACATGCTAAAATGTATGCTAAGGGTATCTAAATGGGAAAATTTTAAACAATAAGTAGGGAGAAAACATATGTTCTTTCTACTACAATCAATCAATTAAGGGATATTAAAATAATAGACATTCATGCCATTAATCCAAATCAACATTCAATTTTAATTCAACACTTAATCATTTATATATCAAACTCATATCGTTCAATGTTATCTTAATATCCCAATTGCTCATCCGAGTTCAAAATACATACACATGTCAGGTTAGCCATCCGGGCTAAACCTTTAAATTGACATAAGTTACTCGTTCGAGCTAAACCTATGTCACAAATATCTTCGGTATACCAAATGCTAATCTAAGCTGAACATATATTTGTGTCGCGTTACCTGTCCAGGCTAAAACTTTATTGACACATTTGGTTGCTTGGCTAAACTAAAAATATACATGTAAGGTTATCTATCTAAGCTAAACCTTTAAAATGACATCAAGTCACTCGTTCGAGCTAAACCTACGTCACTTATATCATGGAGTCTGCAACAAATGATGGATCTTGGTAATCATTGGTAGTCAATCCATATGCATGTGTACAATAAATTTACTAAGTTCATTAGGGAAATTCCAACATATATGTTCACATTCATTTATTTGCAATTTAGTCCAATATCATATTTTGTACCGAATCGTAAAAAATTCAAACTCAACTAAATATATGTATATTCAAACAATTTTAAATACATAACAATTTAAAAATAGTACACCATATGAACTTACTTGATTAAATTGGTAGACAAGAAATCAGTAATTTTTCGTTTCTTGATTATCTTCAATTTAATTTAAATCTCAATCTAAACAATAATTCAATTTAATTTATCAATTCCAAACATCTTATATCATCCTATTATAAGCATATATTAGTTTAATTTCATTATTCAAATGCTCCTAAGGTTTTACCTTTTATTCAATTTAGTCCTTAAAACTAAAATTGTCATATGTTTCAAATTTGAGCTTCAATTTCGAAACCAATTTCAATTACATCCTTTTAAGGCCCTCTACTATAAATAATTACAAAAATTTCATACCAATTTCAAAATATTTACACTTTAGTCCCTATGTTCAAACTAACAATTTTCACTTTACAAATTAGTCATTTTTCATATCTAAGCTTAAAATCTAACCATGTAACACCAATTTCATCAAGAACTCATCAATAAAAACTTTTAGAAACTTTAACAGTTTTGCAAATTGGTACACGAGCTAGCTAAATCAAGCTCTCACGACCTTGAAAACATATAATTACAAGAAAAAGACTAAATTGAACTTACCAAATTGAAGCTGAAAGTTTAAAAGCTTTGAACCCTAAATTTGTCTTTTTTGTTTTGTGAAAAGAAAAAGATGACAAGAAAATGTTTGGCTTTCCTTTTATTTCAGCTTATATACTTTAGTTAGTAATTAATTAATCTTAATTAATTAAAACTAAACATAATTAACAACATTGGTGGACTAAAATTATCATCCACCACCGTTTTTATTAATAGAAAGGGTCCAATTGCTTATTTTGTCCTTTAATTAATTAAAATTTCATAGTGATTAACTTTTACTACTTTTTCAATTTAGTTCTTATACCTTAGTTAACTATCTATTGATCAAAATTAAAGGATTAAACTTCAATTAAACTTTATACTAGCTTTGTAAATATTAAATAATAATATTTATGGACTCAATTATCATAAATAGGGTTTCGAACCTGCTTTTTTGATACCACTGAAAAACAGGCTATTACAAACCCAACATTCAGTAGGAAGAAACTCAAATAGCACATGATTGTCCTTTGCGAACTTGAGCACAGATAACAAATTCTTGGTTATGTCATGCCCAAAAAACAAAGATTGCATGTATAGTGGTCTAGAACGAGTAAGCAAAAATGACTATCTAGTATGAATACTAGGTTAAACATTGACTTACCAACATAAACCTTACTTGAACCATTTTAGGGTGCGCTTTCTCCCATCAAAGCAACTGAATGTCTGAGATGATAGGTTGTTTTAGAATCAGGGTACCAAGCATTGCTCCAACAACTTCCAATGTAGCAATATAAGCTTGAGGGCTAGAAACTGAATCGATAGAGGCTGAAGCAGGAGCACTCATAGGTGATGGTGCCGAAGAATAAGTGTTGGCACTAAATCGATTGGATCAAGATGGAGATGGACCAGGTGAAGACATTTAACTACCTTGTGAACTTGCAATAGGGAAAGAATTAAAAATAGATATAGATGGGTTGAATAAAGGCATCCAAGATTGCATTTAAGGCCTAACACCAAAATTACACATGTTTGTTTGAGATGGAAGCCTGTATGCAACACTCTTATAAGAAGCATCAAAATAATAATAACAATGGTCAACAAGATAACCTATCTTACCACACAAATGGCACTAGATTTAAGAATCAAAAGAACGACCACGCCTACATCCTCAAAATGAACCAGAATTAAAGAATGGCTTATAAGGCGGAGGAGAAACATTTGTGACCTATTGATGAGTTACCATGTTAGTCGACCCAGGAATATCTATCATTGTAGCCCGCTAATGTGCCTCGACATCAAAAAGCATAATGGTAACACTCTGAACACCATAGAGCACCTGACTAGCTAAAATGATTATAATAATATACTCAAACTTAGATAGAAAGCCATTAAGAATTGTTGTGACATGTTCATGTTCGCTAATAAGTTCACCACAACTAACAAGGTTGTCATAATAGGATTTGATTTTCAAGAAAAGAACTCTTTCATTAAGAGATCACCTTTGTTTAAGAATGTAAAGCTCATTTGTAAAACATTAGTCTAGAAGCCATCTTACTACCATAGATGTTAGCAGAGTACTCTAGATTTAAGCAGTAGAGCCCATACCAATAAGATAAAGGATCACACATTGGCTAATGGAAGACAAGATCCAAGATGCGAAGGCGCTGTCTTGTTGTTCAAATCGCACAAAATCAAGATTCTCCTTAGTCATGTCAGCTGCATCTTTAGTGAACTCTGGAGGACGAACAATAGAAACATCAAGAAAACTCTTAATCTTGTAAGTTTTGAGAGCAAGAAGAATAAGTTGACGCCACAACAAGTAATTAGAATCATGAAGAATGATGTTAATCTTCTTAGTTGAAAAGAGTCGACTATAATAAACACCATTGTTGAAAACAAAAAGCACCATAGGGTAGCAATAAAAATGGGTAATGGGCTAGTGAGAAGAGCCATGAAACCCACATTCAATCAGAAAATCAAATTTGTGAGAAAACAAAAGCTCTGATACCATGTAAAACTATAGTTATGAGCTATCAGAGTTGTTTGGCAACTAAGAAACTAACAAGAAAGCGCAAAAGAATAAATTGAAAAAAATAATGTGAAAGACTTATCATTGATAAAAAAATTGCACAGCTTATATACATATTAGTAGTGGTTGATAACAATATAACTGAAGTTAACAACCCTAACAAACTTAGACAACCCCAACAAACTTAATTGGCCTGCTTAATACTCTAATAGTGATTGGGGGTTCAATCCCAACTCATATGAATGAAGCACATTTCATAGAAAGTTGTTTACCTCTTCGGAAAGCACCCACGGCGAGGGGATTATTCACTGCTGTCGGCGGTGAATACCCTAATCCAGAAAAAAAAGAAAATTAACTTTAATTCAGATGTTATTTGAACAAGCCAAAAGTCAACGATTTAATAGGCATCGACACAATTAAAGCTGTCCAACCCATATCAAGAAAATGTGAGTAATTATTGAGAGAGATATTTTTTTATTTTCTTACGTATAATTAATTTTTATATTAATTTTATTTTTTTATAAATTTTTTTCGATATTCATAGTTGCCTTTCTCAAAACCGTAATTTTTATTATTAAAATCCACATTCTCTTTTTAAAAGTGTAATATCTTTTTTACCATTACATATAATGCTTGTTGGTATACTTTTACATTCAAAATTCATCCTAATAATCTTTTTAAAGATTAAAATGTGAGTTTTTTAAGTCAGAGTGGATAATATCTCATCCAGCCAATAGTAAATCTTATTTTAATTATCATTTGTAAAGATGCCCATTCAACCTTAAATTACTGTCGATTTAATTAAAAAAAATAAACCTTATCTCAACAAATTAGTTTTTAATATGAAATATGGAACTTAACTTCATCTATAAAGAAAAAAATAGGTGTTGACAAAAGTAACCACCTCGGCCACAAGTCTCAACCACCTAAATCATATTTATCTCCCTTAGTTCATCATACACGGCCACGTCTCAGAACGGCAGACATGAAACTTGATTTCCCTCACATTTAAATTTGTTTAAAACTCCTTTTATTAATGTGTTAACATCATTACCTATGGTTTAAGTATCTATAAATTTTCCTTTTGCTAATATAGTTGTGAAATATATTCATGAAGATGAGCTTTCCTAACACTTAAATTATTAGTATTTGATTATGCAAATAAGGACAAATTTTAGGGCAATAATAGCAAATAATATTGCTGCATACATCATCTGGCCGGCTGCTTCTGTGTTATCTGAAACCGATATTTGCATATTTTATGTCCCTTTGGTACAGTTCACATCCAAATCATGGCTTTTAAAATAATCATAATCCAATGTCAAAGCTAAGATAAAGTATATTCATTTAGTTTATCAAAGTTATGTAATAAAAAGAATTTATTATTTTTTCCTTTGAAGGATTCAAAGTTGTTTTCATTGGGGTATAGGTGAGGAGTCTATGTATGTGTCTATATATTTAACTTGTTTTTGAATATTAATTTTATCATAAGTTTTATCATATATTTTTATACAATACTTAGAATTATCTAGAACTTTTCTTCAACTTTTAGATAGGAGGATAATGTGTTTCAGTGCACTTAAATCATGTTCTCCTACATTAGCAATAATATCAATACCAATCAAGCTAAAACTCAATTGACATATTTAACTTATTAACCGAGTTAAGTCAAGAATATGATACAAAAATATTGAAGAGAAGGATATTGATGCAAAGATTCATTGAAAATATATTTAAATATAGACATTTTCAATTAATACATAATGCATTAATACTATTTATAATATTTTTTATTTTTTTATAAAAATTCATTTATAAAATTTTTAACCATTATTAATTTAAATAATTATAAAAATATATCAGTTTATTATTTAGATCCAAAATTAAAAATATTTTAGACCTTCAAATCCAAGAACAATAGAGGTTGGAGTGATGCTTTTTCTTTTCTTTTCTTTTCTTTTAATATTTTACTTTTTCTTTTTCTTTATTTTACTTTTTTTATACTTTTTATTTTACTTTTTCTTTTTCTTTACTTTACTTTTTTATACTTTTTATTTTTCTTTTATAAGAGGTAACCTTAATTTAGTAATTTCTTTCAATTTGGTTCTTGATTTTTTTATTTAGATTAATCCCTAAATTTAGATTTTATCAAATAATTTTGTCTCTTTTTCTTTGTAATCCTATTAAAAAGGATGATATATCACTCTGAGATTGTACCACATCATCACCTTTTTTTAAAAGAATTATATAAAAATTATAAAAGTATAAAAATTATTGTCATACCACCTCAGCGTGTCACCCATGAGCCCACCTCCACAACGCCTTTGTATTGTCTATGACACCGTTGGGTATAGGCTACCTTTACTAGAGATGCCTAAGGCTCTTCAATTGTGATGGGATGGCCATTGATTGCCAAGCCACCTTACATTGGTATGTCACCAATCTATATGGTAACAATACCATCTTTATAAGGGAATAAGATGCAACCCTACCAACAACAAGATGCTTAAACGTGGCATCTCTTATGTCTCATATATAAACTCTCTTACTTGAAGGAGAGAGGGATTCATATTTTCTTTCTCTCTTCCATTCAATTAAATTCTATCTCCTCATTTCCATCTCTCATTCCTCCTGCTCTCATTCACCACCTGATCACAATGGCATTCTACCAATCTCAGTTAGCTCTTCTCCTTATTGATTCTCGATATAAAAAATTATTATGGTGAGCATGGATGCTCATGGCTAACCCAAATCAGTATCCCACCGTCAGATGAGAGAATCCACATCCCAGAATAGTAACAACATTTTGATCGCTTCCCATATACTAATGTCGATAGTATGAATACTACTAATAAAATATGGAATTGAGGCAGTGTTCACAAGTATACGAGTTAGGTTGTAATATAGTTTTACAACGAAGTCGATAAGTACTCTAAGGATCATACACAAAGGAGGTGAGTACTAAACTAATATTAACCTAAACATAATAGATCTAATTAGTAATCTAAATAAATAGTATGATGAACATAAAGTGAAAAATATTTGTTTTTATAAGACCAGAAATAAACTTGAATAAAATAATAAAATAGGAGAACTGAGATACTAACTCAATCAAATCTAAGTATGGGTGATTTCTTACACCCCTAACCTGTATCTGTCGTCGGATTAGGGTTACGAGGCATTACCGAACAAAACACAACTTCAAAACGTTCACATATTCACATAGGTCATATTAGCGTAAATAAAACATATGACTCATTAAACGTTAAAAATTTAGTTTCATAATTGTATACATGCACTATTTAAACCAAACATATCATTTATCAAAGCTTTATGTCCAATGTCATATGTGGCATTATCAATTTTAACAACATAACCGAACATGCTATACACATTTATTTAAGTCACAAGAACTTGCACCAATTCATATGTCAAAATTTACCAAATTTAAACTAAGCTTGTAACACCCCAAACCTAGCCTAGACGTTATGGCCGAATCTGGCGGTGTCACATTGGAGTGTTTTCGAAAACTTGTTCATGCTGATAAAATCATGTTTGAAGGTTAAAGTCTCTTTGTTAATTCTTAAATCATCTTAGTCATTTTTTAACCATCTTAAAACGTCATTACTTTTAAAATATCGTTTGATGTATAAGCTTAAAAAAATTTGTGTTGTGGAAACGTGATGTTTTGAAAATAGTTATCGTTTTGGAAAATCGCGTTCTACCTCTAGCAGATATAAATTATGATAAATAAAATCCCAAATTAAAAGCTAGAAAATTTGAGAGGCCTTATTACAAAAATACCTAAACCAAAGCTATTAAATTTAAAAAGTCAAAAGTAAAGCAGATGCAGTTGTGTGGCCACCCTCGAGTCCCTCGCAGCACCAGTGATAAACGATAAATTATACATATTTTTACCTCATGTTTAGCCTAATTTTCGGATGGATTATAATTAATTTTGTGAGAATTGTTACTCTTAATCCTTCTTTTTCATGTCTTATACTCAGGAGAGCATATGGAAGATAAAAGAATGAACAACGGACCAAAAATGAAGAAAATGGGCCAAAGTTTAAAAAAGACGCATCGTCACACGGCCGTGGCACACATCCGTGCCACATGAAGTCCACACGGCCCAGCCTCGACAAGCACGGCCAGGCCACACAGCCGTGCCACCTCAACAGGCCCGAACACGGCCCTTATCGAAACCACACGGGCGTGGCACACGGGCATGTCCCTATCGTGAGGAAGTGCAATTTCACTTGGATTTGGATACTTAAGGGCTAAAAAAGCCATTCTCCCAAAAAGGAGCGCCATATTTCTGCGAACACAAGGAGTGAAAGCGAGGAATTACTCCAAGGGAAGCCGATTGATTCATCCCAGAAGCCAGAATTCTACATCAAGACAGAGGATCTCCCTAAATTCCTTCAGGGGTTTTTGGGTTCTTTATGTTTTGTTATCTTATTTCTTCTGAGATGTTTTCTTTATTAATTATGAACTAAACCTCTCAAATACTTGAGGGGGATGAAACCTAAGACAGATCTTGTTATGATTTATTCTTGAATTATATGATAAATACTTGAATTGTTCTTAATTATGTGTTCTTTATTCTTGATTTAATAATCCTAGGTATTACTTCGAGAAATTGATGTGCTTAGGCAGAGGAGCAAAAGTCCCTGTTTTAAGAGTAGATCTACCATAATTAAGCGGAGTTGCATGCAACCCTAGACATCGGGTGACATAAATCTGCCAGATTAGGGTCAAACCTAATAAGGGGATCCATAGATCAAATTAATGCAACCTAGGGATGTTAATTGATAAAGAAACTTTAATTAACCACCTAGGATTAGTTGTTCTTATCCTAGACGGAGGTATTAACATAGGTTAGGGATCTCTATGGATCAAGTCAAGTGAAGAAATCATCTAGTTCAAGAATTTAATAATAAGTGAAGTCTAGGTGGATTCTCCCTCAAGTATTGCTCATATCAATCAGCTTTTCCCTAAAGTTTTCCCCAATTTACTTTTTGTGCATTTTTAGTTAGTTTTAGAATTAGTTTCAACCAATCCTCTTTTATTTTCTGGCTAGATAATAGAAAGGAAGTAAGTATTACTACTTTTGGTTCCCTTGGGTACGATAACTCGGTCTTGCCACTAAACTATACTACTGTTCAATAGGTGCGCTTGCCTTTAAAATCGTGATATTAGTTAGTTTCTGGTGTGATCAGTTTTTATAAATTTTATTACTTAATATCGCGAGTATCAAGTTTTTGTCGCCGTTGCCGGGGAACTAAAATATTAAGAAAACTTGATTCTATTACTTTAGCCATTACTATATTTATTTATTTTCAGTTTTTATTTTTTATTTTATTATTTTATTTTTATTTATTTTTATTTTATTCTATTTTTCTTTACTTTTTCCTTCTAGGTATTTCTAGTTTATGACTAGAAACAACCCAGCAAGACCATTGCTTTTTGACGAAGATTTAGAAGCGACAGTTCATAGAACTCGTAGAGAGATCAGACGAAGCCTACATTATCCAGAACAAGGACAAGAACAAAGGCCAAAACCTACAGAAGAGATGGAAGCAAACCAAAACATTCCACCACCTCCCGCAATAGTCACGCCACCAGCAAATCAAGAAAAAGCTCCTCGCACTATGTATGATTATGCTAAACCTAGTTTGGCTGGTACCCAAACTAGCATTATTAGACCTACTATTGCTGCTAATAATTTTGAATTAAAACCTAACACTATTCAGATGATACATCAATTGGTGCAGTTTGATGATTTACAGGATGAAGATCTAAATTCACACATAGCCAATTTTTTGGAACTTTGTGATACCTTTAAAATTAATGGCGTTTCTGATGATGCCATTCGTCTAAGGCTATTTCCATTCTCTTTGAGAAATAAAGCCAAACAGTGGTTAAACTCTTTACCATGAGGCTCAATCACTACATGGGAACAGATGACCGAAAATTTTTTACTTAAATACTTTCCTCCAGCTAAAACAGCTAAATTACGAAACGATATCTCTTCTTTTGTGCAGATGGATTTAGAAACACTTTACGATGCCTGGGAGAGATACAAGGATCTTTTGAGAAGATGCCCTCATCATGGCCTACCTTTATGGCTACAAGTTCAAACATTTCACAACGGTTTGAACCCATCGACGAGACAGATGATTGATGCAGCCGCAGGAGGAACAATCAATAATAAAACACCTGAAGCAGCTTATGAATTTATTGAAGAGATGTCACTGAATAATTATCAGTGGCAAGTCATGAGGACAAAACTGACAAAAGCTGCAGGAGTTTATAATATTGATGCTGTCACTATGCTTACTAACCACGTAGAACTTTTAAATAAAAAGTTTGATCATTTTGTTGGTTCTACGCAGGCACACCCAGTGATGCAGTGCGACGCAACCCCAGGAAATATGTTCAATTCGGACTATTCATCTTATGGACATAGCATGGAAACTAAGCAAGTCAACTATATGGGTAACAATTCTAGACCTCAAAATAACCCTTATAGTAAAACTTACAATGCAGGTTGGAGAAATCACCCCAATTTTTCATAGGGAGGACAAAGAAATCAAAGACAACAGCCTCCTCCGGGATTTCAGCAGCCACCACCACAATAAGAGAAAAAGCCGAATCTTGAAGAAATGTTCACCAAATTTATGGCCGCATCCAAAACCCGTTTCCAAAACACTGAAACGACACTAAAAAACCAGCAAGTATCAATTCAAGGGCTTGAGAATCAAATCGATCAACTTGCAAAATTAATTTCTGAGAGACCACAAGGTGGACTACTAAGTAATACTGAGTCAAATCCCAGAGAACATGTCAAAGCAATTACTCTAAGAGATGGGAAAGTACTAGCTGAACCAGAAAAGAAATCTATTCCAGAATCTTCAGGAGACAAGGCAGAGGAACCTAAAGAAAACTCTCCACCAACACTCAAGGAATACAAACCGCCCATTCCATATCCGGCAAAGTTGAAGAAAGACCGTACAGACGCTCAATTCGGTAAATTTCTTGAACTTTTTAAACAATTACACATTAACTTACCTTTTGTTGAAGCAATTTCGCAGATGCCGAAGTATGCAAAGTTCCTTAAAGAACTTCTGAAAAATAAAAGGAATTTGGAAGAATTAGCCACAGTGGAACTCAACGAAGAATGCTCAGCTATTCTCTAAAATAAATTGCCGGCAAAACTGAAAGATCCAGGAAGTTTTACTATTCCTTGTTTAATTGGTAGTTTACTTATTGATAAAGCCTTAGCTGATTTAGGTGCTAGCATTAATCTCATGCCTTACAAAATGTTCAAGCAACTAGGTCTAGGGGAACCCAAGCCCACTAGGATGAGTATTCAACTAGCTGATAGATCTGTTAAATATCCTAGGGGAATCATCGAAGATGTGCTAGTAAAGGTAGATAAATTTATATTCCCTGTTGATTTTATTGTGCTTGATATGGATGAGGATATTGAGGTACCTTTAATTTTGGGACATCCATTCTTAGCCACTGCTAGAGCTGTTATTGATGTAGGGGATGGTAAATTAGTACTTAGAGTTGGTGAGGAAGAAGTCGTTTTTGAAATCTATGATGTTATAAAATTTTTTAAAGAACAAGATGATTCCTGTTATTTTGTTGATATTATTGATTACTTTGTTCAAGATAATTTTCAGGAACTTTCTATCGCAGACACGTTGGAACTGTGTCTTGTTCAAGGTAGGGGGAAAGATGAAGCCACCACTAAAATTGAGGAAGTAAGAAAGGAGTTAGATTCTAACGAAATCATCACAAGACACATAAGTTATGAAAGTATAAAGATGAATGATGAATTGAGACAAAAACTTTCCATTGATGAACCCCCTAAATTAGAGTTAAAGCAATTGCCAGATCATCTAGAATATGCCTTTTTAGGGGAAGATTCAACTTTACCAGTTATTATCGCATCAGATTTAAGCATTACAGAAAAAAGAGGAACTACTCCATGTGTTAAGAGAACACAAGCATGCTATAGCTTGGAAAATTTCAGATATTAAGGGAATTAATCCTTCCTTCTACACCCACAAAATTTTAATGGAAGATGAATTTAGACCATCGGTGCAAGCTCAGAGACAATTGAATCCCAACATGAAGGAAGTTGTAAAAGCCGAGGTAATTAAACTTCTAGATGCAGGCATTATTTATCCTATTTCTGACAGTTCTTGGGTAAGTCCTGTGCAGGTTGTTCCTAAAAAGGGAGGCTTGACCGTGGTATCTAATGACAAAAAAGAGTCAATACCTACAAGAACAGTCACTGGATAGAGAGTTTGCATTGATTATAGAAAGTTGAATGATGCCACTCGAAAAGATCATTTTCGTTTACCTTTTATTGATCAGATGTTGGAAAGATTATCAGGTCACATGTATTATTGTTTCCTAAATGGCCTCTCTGGTTACTTCCAAATCCCGATAGCTCTAGAAGATCAGGAGAAAACAGCATGCACATGTCCATACAGTACATTTACTTATCCTAGAATGCCTTTTGGTTTATGTAACGCTCTTGCTACTTTTCAGCGATGCATGCTAGCTATCTTCAATGAATTTGTGGAAGACATCATGGAGGTATTTATGGATGATTTTTCAATTTTCGGTAATTCTTTCCATCTTTGTCTTAATAATCTAAAACGTGTTTTGATGAGATGTGAAGAGACAAATTTAGTGCTAAACTGGGAAAAATGCCACTTTATGGTTCAAGAGGGTATTGTATTAGGACATAAAATTTCTAGTAAAGGGATAGAGGTAGATAAAGCAAAAATTGAAACCATTGAAAAATTATCTCCCCCTAATTCAGTTAAGGCTATAAGAAGCTTTTTAGGACATGCCAATTTTTATCGCAGGTTTATTAAAGATTTTTCTAAAATAGCTAAGCCTTTAACAAAGCTGCTAGAAAAAGACGTGGTTTTTAACTTTGACCAAGAATGTTTAGAATCTTTTAACACTTTTAAGGAAAAGTTAGTCAATGCCCCGATTATGATTTCACCTGATTAGAATCTACCTTTTGAACTAATGTGCGATGCAAGTGATTTTACAGTAGGTACAGTTTTGGGACAACGAAGAGACAAGCACTTTCAACCGATCTATTATGCTAGCAGAACTCTGACAGCTGCTCAAGCAATTTATACCACCACAGAAAAAGAATTGCTAACTGTTATTTTTGCATTTGACAAATTCAGATCTTATTTGATTTTGTCAAAAGTCATTGTTTATACCGACCATTATGCTCTTCACTACCTTTTAACTAAAACTGATACAAAACCTCGACTAATAAGATGGATTCTATTGTTACAGGAATTCGATTTAGAAATAAAGGATAAGAAGGGAGCTGAAAACTTGGCAGCAGATCACCTTTCAAGATTAGAAAACACGCAACCCAAGTACCTCGATAAAATAAACGACTTGTTTCCTGAAGAACAACTCCTAGCCTTAGCAGATGCAACAGTTCCTTAGTTTGCTGATTTTGCAAATTATTTAACAGCTAACATCACCCCAAGAGGGTTAATCCATCAGCAAAAGAAGTGATTCTTCACTGATGTGAAAAACTACTTTTGGGAGGATCCTTTTCTTTTTCGAATTTGTGCAGATCAGGTTATTCGAAGATGCGTTACTGAAACAGAAGCATACCAGATTTTAAATCACTGCCATTCAGGACCCACAGGAGGACATCACAGTGGAGCTAGAACTGCTCATAAGGTACTCGAATCAGGCTTTTACTGGCCTACACTTTTCAGGGATGCCAACAGGTATGTGACCTCTTGCGATAAATGTCAGCGAACAGGTAATATTTCTCAACATAAGGAAATGCCTCAGAGCTATATACTTTCATGCGAAATATTTGATGTATGGGGTATTGATTTCATGGGTCCATTCCCTACTTCATTTGGAAATAAGTACATCCTAGTAGCGGTAGATTATATGTCAAAATAGGTGGAAGCCTAAGCCTTACCTACTAATGATGCTAGAATGGTAGTACGATTTTTGAAGAAACTTTTCTCTCGATTTGGAACACCCAGGATAATTATCAGTGATAGGGGTACCCATTTTTGCAATGCCCAATTTGAAAAAAATTTAAAAAGGTATGGAGTACACCATAGAACAGCTACCCTTTATCATCCACAAACCAGTGGCCAAGTCGAAGTAACAAATAGGGAACTAAAACGCATTCTAGAGAAAACAATAGAAACAAATAGAAAAGATTAGTCAAGAAAAATAGACGATGCTTTATGGGCTTATAGAACTACTTTTAAAACACCCATAGATACATCTCCTTATAAGCTTGTCTACGGAAAAAGTTGTCATCTGCCATTTGAACTTGAACATAAAGCATTTTGGGCTATCAAATTTTTAAACCTTGATTTCAAGCTTGCAGGTAAGAAAAGATTAATGCAGTTAACTAAACTAGATAAATGGCGTTGCAATGCCTACGAGAGCTCACGACTATATAAGGAAGCCATGAAGCAACGTCATGACAAATGACTGAAACAACCTAAGCAGTTCAAAACAGGTGATCTTGTCTTACTCTACAACTCAAGGCTGAGACTATTTCCTGGAAAACTCAAGTCAAGGTGGTCAGGTCCATTCACTGTTCAAACTATCTTTCCATACGGCACAATTGAGGTAACTCACCCCAACCACGGTACGTTCAAGGTAAATGGCAATAGGCTTAAACATTATAGAGATGAGAATTTTAAAGATAACAGGGAGGAGCTCCAGCTCCATGAAATCTCTTCGTGATACATCCAGGTAGAGTCGAGCTTAGACTCTAAATAAGCACTTCTCGGGTGGCAACCCGAGCACTAACTTAGTAACTTTTCTTTCTTTAAAATTTTAGTATTTTTCATGCATCAACTAACCCTTTTTAAATGCAGAAATTTAGGACCACACGGCCTTGCACACGGGTGTGCCTCCGGCCGTGTAAACATTTAAAGTAGAGACACGGTCGTACACTTAAGCCGCGTACAAACAGAGTGAAAATTTTTCCCAAAACACGAGTTGTCGATAAATCCCCACGGCCGTGCGACATGGCCGTGGCAACCCTTCAACTTAAACACGGGCTTGCACAAATCCCCACGCCTGTGTCCCCAGACTGTGGCCAACACTACCAATTTGGACACGACCGTATGCCCTTCTACATGGCAGTGTGAAGAACGAAACCTATATCGCAAACGGCCGTGTGACCTACCCCACGCCCGTGGGAAAAGCTACCACAATTGCACATGGCCGTGTGAGATGGCCAACACGGGCGTGCTTTTCAACCAGGCACGCCAATTTCGAAACACACGGGCAAAACTCGAGTCACACGGGGGTGTGACATACCCGTGTGACCCAAAAACTATAAATAGGAAGCCACTATTCATTCTCTTTTTCACTCAAACCCTAAAATCTCCTCTCCACAACCACCATAAACGCCGCTGCTGACCTTAAAACCACCACCACGCTCACACACAGCCGACACATGCCCGTGTAACCTCACCCCACGACCGTTTGACCTCAACCCACGACTGTGCAACCCTATATTTGCTTCTATTTTCTCATTTTTCTCATTTTATTTATTTATTTTTCATTTTTATTATCTATTTAGTTAAATTTTACTTTATTCTAGATATTAATTCAAGCATAGAATTAGTTACACTAGGATGAATAATCTAGAAAGTTAGAGAACGTATTAGGATTGCATGCCATTTAAGTGCACAATTGATTGCCATTTATCTATTGAATTTAGTTTAAATACATACCCATATTGTTTGTTTTTGCTACCACTTAGAATGGATTATATATACTATTTTGGTTAGTCCCTATTTTATTTTTTTAGGCACATTGTCATTTTAATCTACACATTTGATTTTATTATAGTTTACAATTTAACTTCGATTTTTAGAACTAATAATTCTAACTTTATTTTAGGTAACATGTCATCGCACGGTAAGAAAGCTGTCGTCCCCGTCTCGAAGAAACGAAAGAGACCAGGTGGTTCTTCCTCGAGACCCACCTCCAAAGTTCGCCACCCGTCCATCACATTCTCTCAAACCTCGCAAGAGGAATTATTTCAAATACTACAGGAACGCCCATTGAGCACTGGCCGATGCATAGATTGGGCAGCAGTAGAACGAGTAAACCTCGCTGATTCAGTCCGAGCCCTACTCATGACGGACCCTTGAGAGCAGTTTTTCCAGATCATCGAGCCTACATACATGGAGCTCACCCTCGAGTTATGTTCCACATTCCACCTCCAGACCGTCATGAACCGATTTGATGATCCCGAAACGGTCCAGTTCGGCTTAGGAGGTCGCGTACGACACCTGAGTGTACCAGAGTTTGGCTCGGCACTCGGGCTCTACACGGAGCAATTCATGGAAGAAGAAGACTTCCCCAACCTCTCCCGTCGCATCCATCTCAGGCCAATCGACTGTTGGCAAGCCCTAGCACTGGGAGGAGTTACATACAACCCCAGTCGCGCCAAGGCAATCGTCCTTGTCCCCTCTTTGAGGTACATCCACGCCCTCCTTGCACATACTCTGACGGGCAGACGCGAAAGCACAGGCGTCATCAACACTCACGACGCCTATTTCCTATAGTGCATGGTGAACGCGCACCGTATCGACCTCGCCTACTTCATCACGCACGCCATGCAGCACCAGACTGAGCGTCATCACCGGGGCGTTATATCCATGGGCCCGTACATCACACGCTTAGCCCGTCACTTTGGGCTCCTCAACACTGCGGCTCAGACATCCTCATACACATTGATAGGTTGGATGTCCCCTCAGGGCATCCAGACCATGCTACACATGAGGATGATCCAGCGCAGACCTGGAGGCGACCCCCTTCAATACTGCCTCGTTCAGGAGGGCGAGAAGCCAGAGGACATTCTTGATGATGTCCCACCACCGGAAGAGGATGCACCAGCCGAGCCACCACCCCCTCGCCGCCTATCTCATGCAGCAGCCACCGATGCTGACATATCTGAGCACTTATCTAGATTCAAGCAGCAATGCCTCCAGCGCCTCGATTACATCGACGCCACACTACAGCAGATATGCCAGCACCTTCACATCACTTCCCCACCGCCACCGCGTGATCCACCTGAGGATTAGAGATTTCTATTCCTCCTAACTTTATTTTTATCTTAACTTTTATTTTAACGCTGATCCCTATTTTTACCTTTTCCTTTCTTCTAACTTTATTTTCCTTTTTCTTTTTATTTTTAATTCATTTTATCTTTTTCATTATTTGAATATTGATATTCTTAGAACTTAGTTTATTATTTTTCATTTATTTGTTTTTCTATCTTTTATATCAGCCAACCCCTAACGAGAAATCTCTCTTAATCCAAATTTCCCACGACTAATAAATAATTTTGCAATTTCAAAGGAGCTTTACAGCTCAAATCTCTACGAAAATGGGAACACCCTGCCATAACTGCCAACTCTTCCGATCTCCGTCTCACTAATCCATCCAAAGCAGGGAGTTTCATACCTGTCCCTATCTTATGATCTTGTGCTTTTATTGCTACTAATGTTATCTTTGTACATTGAGGGCAATGTACATCTTAAGTGTGGGGGGGAATCTATTTTCAGTCTTTACACTCTCTTTGAAATCCCTGAACTTTTTCAAACTAACATTTTGCATTGTTCTCAAATTCTCACTTTCACTCTTTACATTATCTTCAACCTCCTATTAGGAATATATTCTGATTGATTTATTATTTTTATTGATATGTGAGAATTAAGACATAGGTACTTGTACTTTGATTATTCAAACTTTAAAACATTAGGGAATCAAGCATGATAAGTTGAAATTTTTAAGAACCCCAATTTTTTTCATAAGTTATTTTCCTTAATTCTAAGAACTATCTTGAGATTTGAAATTCGCAGGATTGACATCAAAAGCCGTAATTCTGGTGAGATTTTTGAGCCTTTTGAGCATACGTTTTTTCGTGCTCACTTTTATTATTGCTTTAAGTGAGTCAATACTGATTTGTTATTCTAGAACTTGCTTTGATTATACATGTCAAAACCACATCATTGATCTGATATACCAAGATGATAAAGGCACTTAGGATTTAACCCACTTACTCCATAAAAGCCTACCTCCATAAATTAACCCCTGGTGAACCCCATTGAGCCTAACAACCTATTCTTTGACTCATCCCTGACATTAACCTATAACCCATTTTTGTTGAATTCCATTCCATTACTTTGATCCCTATTTTTGTCAAGATTTGAGTTGAACTTATTATCTAGCTTTATTCTCTTTTTCATATTGTAAATTTTCAATTTAATGTCTTATACTTGAATTGTTCTTAAAAAAAACGTATGTATTAATTCAGTTGTAATCTGTAATAGTTCAAATGGTTTTCGCATATTTCTATTTTAAGGCTACCAAGGCAGAAATGATGTTATCATAAGAATTAGCTCAAGAAATATGTTCCAGTGATAGAGATTTTTCTAGCTAGATAATTTTTCAGTTCAATCTCGATTCTAACCCTCTGTTGCATCCTGTGACAACGCCCCTAACCAAGCCCCGTTACAACCATTAAAAAACCTTTTGACCGATGTATCATTTCAATCTACAGTGGTGGAGATCTGATTTTCTAGCAAGCCTATGGTAATAACTTTTTAGGTTGACTAGAGAGTATTAAATTCTTGAACCCTAAGCACATTGAGTGGATAGAGTGAATCTTTAGTGAGGATGTCAACTCCTGTTAATTAAGATGGAGAGAGAATTACTTAGGAGAAGGGAGAAAACTTATGTTTCAATGATAAAATTCTCAACTTAGAGTGATTGAGTCTTTAATGTTCTTTTGATTGAATTATCATTGTATAATTACCTATTGATTAGTTTGAAACATTATTGATAAAGATTGTAAGTTGAGAAGAATTGTTCTTAATTAGGGATTGAGATTTTGATTGAGGACAAGCAAAGGCTTAAGTGTGGGAGTATTTGATAAACAATAAATTATACATATTTTTACCTCATGTTTAGCCTAATTTCCAGATGGATTATCATTAATTTTGTGAGAATTGGTACTCTTAATCCTTCTTTTTCATGTTTTATACTCAGGAGAGCATAGGGAAGAGAAAAGAATGAAAAACGGACCGAAAACGAAGAAAATGGGCCAAAGTGTGAAAACGACACAGCCCAAGGAATCGCCACACGACCGTGTACTACGGCCGTGCCACATGAAGTCCACACGGCCTAGCCCTGACAAGCACGGCCAGGCCACATGGCTGTGCCACCTCAACAGGCTCGAGCACGGCCCTTATCGAAACCACACGGGCGTGGCATACGGGCGTGTCCCTGTTGTGAGGAAGTGCAATTTCACTCAGATTTGGATACTTAAGGGCTAAGAAACCCATTCTAAACTCTATATAAAGACCTTAGGAGGCAACTCTAAAGGAGAACTCTTTCTCCCAAAAAGGAGCGCCATATTTTTCCCAACACAAGGAGTGAAAGTGAGGAATTACTCCAAGGAAAGCCGATTGATTCATCCCAGAAGCCAAAATTCTACATCAAGGCAAAGGATCTCTCTAAATTCCTTCAGGGGTTTTTGGGTTCTTTATGCTTTGTTATCTTATTTCTTCTGAAATGTTTTCTTTATTAATTATGAACTAAACCTCTCAAATACTTGAGGGGGATGAAACCTAAGACCGATCTTGTTATTATTTATTCTTGAATTATATGATAAATACTTGAATTGTTCTTAATTATCTGTTCTTCATTCTGGATTTAATAATCCTAGGTATTACTTCGAGAAACGATGTGCTTAGGCAGAGGAGCAAAAGTCCTTGTTTTAAGAGTAGATCTACCATAATTAAGCGGAGTTGCATGCAACCCTAGACATAGGGCGACATAAATCTGCCGGATTAGGGTCAAACCTAATAAAGGGATCCATAGATCAAATTAATGCAACCTAGGGTGTTAATTGATAAAGAAACTTTAATGAACCACCTAGGATTAGTTGCTCTTATCCTCGATAGAGGTATTAACATAGGTTAGGGATCTCTACGGATCAAGTCAAGTGAAGAAATTATCTAGTTCAAGAATTTAATAACAAGTGAAGTTTAGGTGGATTCTCCCTTAAGTATTGCTCATATCAATCAGCTTTTCCCTAAAGTTTTCCCCAATTTACTTTTTGTGCACTTTTAGTTAGTTTTAGAATTAGTTTCAACCAATCCTCTTTTATTTTCAGGCTAGATAATAGAAAGGAAGTAAGTATTAGTACTTTTGGTTCCCTTGGGTATGATAACTCGGTCTTGCCACTAAACTATACTACTGTTCGATAGGTGCGCTTGCCTTTAAAATCGTGATATTAGTTAGTTTCTGATGTGATCAGTTTTTATAAATTTTATTACTTAATATCGCGAGTATCAACTGGTCCGCCTAACGCTGGGGATTACCTTACAGTTAAAAGCGAGGTGAGTTTACGAACACCCAGTGTGTAATCCCCTAATATGAAAACAGCCAGTCAAATATACAGAATACAGAAGCAGTCTGGGCCTGAGCCCATTACAGTACTAGTTGGGCTTAGCCCAAATCAATATCAGTATGAAAAATGCATGATGCATGCTATCCCAACCAACCCTGCACTCCATCTCCTATCCAACCTTGCACTTACTGTGGGGAATAAATCACCCACCTATCCCTACACTTATAGAGTTAGCATCGGTTGCGGCACTAACTAGAATTGCAGCAAAGTTGCTAGTAAACAAAATGGCTAAAAGCCATAAATAGAATGGTTATAAACCATAAATAGGATGGCACAGAGCCATAAATAGGATATGAACTGCACAAAGCCCATCAGTAATATGCACAGCACAAAGCCATCGGTAATATGAATGGCACAAAGCCTTCGGTAATATGCATGGCACAAAGCCATCGATAATATGCATGGCCCGAAGCCATCGGTAATATGAACGGCACTAGGCAATCGATATGTGCATGGCACAAAGCCCTCGGTAATATGAGCGGTACTAAGCCATCGATAGTATGCATGGCACGAAGCCATCGATAATATGAGCAGCACAAAGCTTTCGGTAGTATGCATGGCATGAAGCCAGTGGTAATATGAGCGGCACAAAGCCTTTGGTATGTCCACAGTCGTCTAGTGCGACTCGTGCTACCTTAACAGATCAGTACAGTACACTTCCTCCATAACAATATCCCAACCCCATGTATTATGTCATGTCATAAAACAATACGTGTATACAACATGTTATGCTCAGAAAGAACAGTCAACTCATAGCACAAATCAGTCATTTACCCCTCCTCTCGAGGGTTAAAATAGTCATTTTACCCTTTAGGGGTATTTTGGTCATTTTACCTATTCTGAGATCTAGGTACACATACCGACCTAACAGGAGGTCTACAGTCGCCTTGAGTGACTTACGTACTCTATACGGTGCATATGGGCCCAAAGCCCACTATCCAGCCCAAGTGGGCCCACACGCTGGTGTGGCGCATTTAGCCCAGATTTAGCCATGGCTATGCGAACTACATAACCAAGTCCAATCTTTACCACATATCGTGGACATTATCTATTTGGGGCCCATGAGCCCATTGGGCCCACACGGCCCATAATGGCCTATGCCCACTAGAACACTTATGGTGGCCTCTATAGTCTTATGCCCATGTTCGTGGGCTCAGTTTTACCACACGAGCATTCGCACGCCCATGTGACCTCAAAGGCCAACCTTCTGGCTTTTGGCTTTTTGGCTTTTCGACTTTTGTTGATCTACGGACAAATTAGTGTGAAATACACACCTGTTTACGAGAAGAACGCAAATCTCTACATACAGCAGCCTACAATCCATCCCAACATACAATCAGTCCTCCATAAATTATTGTTCAAAACACTTAACCCCCCACCCCAAAACAATAATCACTACCAACCTTGATCGAGTACTAAGCGATTTACTCCTTTTAGATCACTAACCAAGAACGATCGTATGTCTCTTGCTAATTTACTACATAGACCAAAGATCTTATTAACCAAAAATGATCGAATACGTGGCCTTTAATCCACAACGTCAACTTACAATCCACAAGGGTATTCGGCCTAACCTAAAAGTAAGGTAGCATCCTTACCTTAATCAATCAATGAGAGAAAGGGTTAAATTGCTTCAAGGCCACTTGCATTCCTCCACTCCTCGAGGAACCTAATAACCCAACGAATATCATAACATGGGGAAAGGATCAACAATCAAGGCATAAGGAGGAGGGCATTCGGCTTAAGATAAAGAATAGGAGAGAACATATTTGAACGAAAAAGAGTAACATGAACACCTACCTTTATCAGAACCCTTGCAGAAATTGAAATATCCACACTACAACATAGAATAATCAGTCAAGAATAGGGAGAGAATTTAAAATCATGAATAATCAGTCAACCAAATAGAAAGAAGGGAAGAGGGAAGAAAAGAATAGGGAAGGAACAATCGACTAGGGGAAAAACTGAGAAAAACCAATATTGTGAGAGAAAAGATGATAAAAGGAGTGATCATAAAAGAGGTTGATGTAGGAGTATTCAGCTACTTCTCAAGAAAAGAGAAAAGAGACGAAGGCAAAGACAATACTGAGAAAGTATATTCGGTTAAAAGAATAAAAGGTAGAAAAGGTGCAAAACGAAAAGCAATTCACCAAAACTCCAATAACCAAAATGGTAACCAAAAGAGAACTACTCCGGTAATCAAGAGTGCAGCACAAAACGGCAAGGAAAGAAGGATTCCCCAAAACCAAAAATGACCAAAATTGAACACAAAATGAGTGGAATACTATCTTAGCCGAATTCCCACACCCCTATTGCCCATTTCGGTACACTTCCCTCAACAATTCAAATTCCTATTTTTTCTCCCCAACCTAAACATCCTCCTTAATCTCCTCATTGATTCTCTCCCATTATCCTTCCTAAAATCTCTCTTCGAACCTCCAAGACTAATTCAAACTCCAACAACCTTCATAGTGTTTGATTCAAACTCCACCACTATCACAGCAAAGAAGTAAAATAAATAATCCTTTGTGCATAGAGTGACTCGAGCATCCAAACTCCTTTGAAGCTCAACACGCCACTACCACTGCACCACAGACTCCTTTTGTGATATAACCTAACCACAAATATTCTTAAAGCCTACATGCTAAACTCAAGGTTAAGTAAAAGCTTGAAACCCTGACTTCTCAGACACACCCTAAGGCACATAACCACTAAAGCAGGCATTTATCTGTGTCCTTTTCTTGCACATCCAAAAACTTACGTGCAGTCTCCTAGCTGTTCCCACGCTTCAAGGCCCATTCCTTCAAGGTCAAATATTCAGGGCATTACAAAGCTTATAAACATCAAATCATACTCACACATTTAATACTTTTAATATTCAATTCCCTAGGTATATCACATTAATGAAAATTTCATAATAAATCTTATTTAAGCATATATATACTCCCTTTTCATGTACAGAAAATATGTCAGCACATAATTTCATTAGCTAAGCATTAAACATTTCATTTCATGACTTCTATATAAGCTCATAATGAGACCAACTAAACACATAAATATACAACTTAATGTGCAAGCACATATACAACTTTAATAACATTATAAAATGGCCGTACATACCTTGAGGTCATAAAAAAAATACACATTTTACCGTAAATGCAACCATCCTTTTTACTATATATAATTATCAAAACAATATTAACCTATTCCACTACCATTTCATGCGCACTTAACCATAATGACAATAACCATATTTAAACTCAAATGTCAAATCTAATATATAAAATTTCTAAGGTTTTCTACATGCGCATATCAGCATAAATTAACTATGTCTTACGACTAAATAGGAAAAATTATATAAGTAAATACAAACATTTCCAAATGACCAAAATTCAATTGTAAATGAAACCAATTTATATCCTGGTCGCTTGTTTAACATTAACCATTTTCTAATACACTAACCGAATTTAAACATGCCAAGTACAAGCTATGTACCATGCTAAATTTCTAATACTCAACCAAATCATATATTCCAATATTCGATCATCAAAAATTTAGTTATCAGAAATTCATGCCATTTCCATCATAAACCATACCTAGAAACTCACTCATTTAAACATAACATATGTGCATGCTTTGCTATTACCAACCAAACTAAATAACCATTATACAATTATATACATATTTGTCATTTCATCTTATTATGAAGCCAAAACTATACCATCACCACCACTTTTCATATTTCTAAAATGAAGTAACTAATAAAATTGATTATGAACCATACTTACTAATTCTCAGAGCCAAACCATAACCAACACTTCAAACATGTATATATATAAATATCATAAGACATAATATCAAAATAAATCTAAGTCATAGCCATATACACACAAGCTTAAGCATTATAATCGAGTCATTTTCGCATGGCTATCAATATATACAACTTCAAAATTTAACCAAAACATAAGCTAGCCTATACATGCCATAGATTCAAAATTCAACTTATAAAAGTACCGAAATAGTCGATAGTGTTTTAGACTTCACTGACGATCCCTCGAGCTCGTAACTAGTCTCCAAAATCTATAAAACAAAAACATACATACACAGTAAGCTATCACAGCTTAGTAAGTTATAAGCAAATAAACAACTCTATGATATTAATAGTTCAATAAGACAAAACTGATTCATGCTATCATAACCACATTTAACTTTAAGCTTTCAAATTCATATACCAAATATACATCTATGAATCAACTTAACTAAGCCAACTTTTACATTATTCATGCTCAAAACTATTATTACTTCTAAAGTCCCAACATCATCAAATGGCCGAATATAAATACATTCATATATATGTACCCATAGTTTACACTTTAATATCACATACTTTTATCATTTGGCTGAATACAAATTTTGCATTTAATATTCATATAACCAACATTATAAAATGATTCATATCATCTCTTCAAATACCAAAACTTACCTTATTTTCATTATATTAGCTAACACATACCTAAGCCTTTTAATTCGATTTCTCAATCGGACTTTACTTAACATTACTCGTTGAACCATTCGGAATTGAATCGGATACTTGGATAGTTGTACATATCGTACAATGCCAACGTCCCAGACGTGGTCTTACATGTAATCACATACCGATGCCACTGTCCCAGACAGGGTCTTACACGTAATCACATATCGATGCCAACATCCCAGACGTGGTCTTACACATAATCACATATCGATGCCAACGTCATAGACGTGGTCTTACACGTAATTACATATCGATGCCAATGTCCCAGATATGGTCTTACATGTAATCACATACCAATGCCAACGTCCTAGACGTGGTCTTACACGTAATCACATATCGATGCCACTGTCCCAGATAGGGTCTTACTCGTAATCACATATTTCAAAATCACATATACATATTCAAGCTTGCAAAATTTATATATTAAACATATAACTATGCATAAACTATATCTTGACCGAGTACACATTTATTCATTAGCATGATTAACTTTCATTTTCAACATCATAAATACCTAATTTGGCTGATTATATACTTTCACTTATGCATACATATAATTCACATTTCATTATACATACATTCACATTTGAATACCACATAGCCGAATGCACATATAACCTTTAGTACAAATATAAAATATACACTTCAATATAATATACATACATCATTAGGCCGAATATGATCAATCATATATATATATATACACATAATGTTCCATTTGTTTCCTTCATAACTTATTTCATACCTCAATAACTAACTTACTAATAATCATTACAATTATTTATAAATCACATATATTGAAATTTAACAACATCTATGTAAAGGCCCAAAAATCTAAGTTTTCAATGTTTGTGTGTTGTGACATAAAATGCATGTTAGGACTGTTGGGTTAGTGATTTTGGAGTGTTTGCGGGTCTCTGTGAAGTCCTGGTTGCAAGCCTTTGCTTTTGGAAAATTTTTGTTTTTAGCACTTAAGGGAACCCTGACTCTAGTTGGTAAGCCTTTTATATTTTGATGGGTAAAACATGACACCAGAAGAGCATATGGCTCAGTGGTAGGTGGCGTGTTCTCTGTCTAAAGGAGACTAGGTTCGAGTCACTCTCTGCACGAAGGAGTATTTATTTTACTCCTTTGCTGGGTAAGTGGTGGAGTTTGAATCAGTCTTGGAAAAATTTGAGGAGTGGATGGTGGAGAAAATCGAGGAGAGGATTATAGAGGGATTTGTGGAGTTTAGGAGTTTGAAGTGTGTGGGAAGAGTATTGCTGAATTGGGGAATCTAGCTACTCAGAAATTCAGTTTTAGGCTAGAAGTGGGGGGCTACCAAAATCTCTTTTTGCCATTTCGGGATTTATTTTTCCTTTTTCCATTTTTGGTTCTCCTATTTTCTTTCTGTGCTGTGAATTCTTTTTGGGAAGCTGACCATTCCTGCCTTTTCTATTGGTTGAGTGCTGAATACCCCTCTCTACAGCTACCTACTGCTCTTTTCCTTTCATCTTTTCTGCTTTTTCTTTCTCTCCTTGATCGAATCTAGCACCTACTCTCCCTTACCATTTCTTCTTCAATCGGTTTCTCTCATAGCCGAATCTTCTCATCTTGCCTCTCCATTTTCTATTCTTCTTCTTGTTCGTATCATTTCTCTTTCACCATCTTACTTTCTTCACTTGATTTCTATTTGGTTTTCCCTATTATTTGGTTGGCTGATTGTCTCCTGCATTGCTATGGGTTTGATCTTGTAAGGGTGTAGACAAATCGAAAGGTACCCTCATACTTCTTCTCTTGTTCCCCGATTGTTTCAGTGTGTGTGTTCAATCAGTTCTTTGAGTTTTAGAAAAAGCCTAATGTTTTATTCTTATGACTTTTGATTGCGATTCTTCTCTTCTTCATGTTGTAATGTGCAATGGGTTTCGGCGAAGTGAAGAGACACCATCATTTGGGAAGCAATCATAACCCTTTCTTCCATACTCAGTAGGTAAATGTATTATCTTCATTTTTATTAAGTTTTGGCCGAATGTGCTTTTGTGCCTGTAAGCAAGATGTGAGTGGATTTAATCCACACTTATGAAAGTTTTAGTCTAATGGGATCTGTTATACTACAGATTTTTGATAAAGGGTGTGTAACCGATTGTGATCAGTAATCTTGAGAGGTTTAAGGCCATTCGTTCATTCAAGGTAAGGGAGGAGTGTTTTGGGCTACGTGTTAAAGTGATTAACTCTAGTGGACAACTAGTTAACGAGATATTCTGATTGAGTTGTAGGATCAATTCGAGGGGGTTAAGCGCACATCTTCGCAAACAGGTGTGCACTCACAATGCTCAATCGTCGCACGGCAAAAAGCCGAAAAGTCGAAAAGCCGGAGGTGTAACACCCTTTACCCGTATCCGTTGCCAAAATGGGGTATTAGGCATTACTGGAACATAACTCAACAACCATTCGCAATAAAATATGAAATTCTATATATATATATTTAAAACTTTTCCATACATAGTCATCATAAGCATGTAACTTGATTTGTACATATATATTTCTTAAACTGATCTTCTAAGCCCAAAGCCATTACTACATATAACAAAATATCTAAGCCTACTATACATGCCATAAATTCCAAAAATGTTGTTTCAAGATACCAAAAAGGAAGACTGATAGTGTGGGCGATCTCCTTCGTTCCCCAAAATTCCCGAGTTGAGTCAATGACACTACAAAATAAGAGGATATTAAGAGGAGTAAGCGTTTAGCTTAGTAAGTAAATATGTAAATAATAAACAATATATTGTCATGCTTTTAAACAAAAACACAAAATATTCCTATATCATCACAATCACACAAAAATATATATATTTTTACTATTTACTCAAACTCAAACCAAGCTATCTATTCGTGTTCCAGTCACTAAACTATTTTTATCCAGAGATGCAGAGTTCCAAATTAAGATCCATAAATTTTTCCAGAAACTAGACTCATATTTCTCCTTACCATAAAAATTTCAGAATTTTTGGTTAAGCCAATTAATACAGTTTATTCATTAAAGTTTCCCCTGTTTCACCACTTGACTGCTCAGACCACTCGTCACTACGAATCACTTTTCTCTTTGTACAAAATTCAAATAGTCATGCCATCTATTTCATTCAAAACTAGACACAATGAGGAATCTGGGATATAAACCACATTTCCTAATTGTTTTTATACAATTTTTAATGATTTTTTCCAAGTCAAAACAGGGGATCACGTAGTCACTCTGAACCAGTCATACAAAAACTTAAATATCTTAGAATATTGAACTCTTTTTCCTTCTCTATTTCTTTTAGATGAAAATAGACTCATTAAGCTTTGATTTCATATCCCATTCAACTTCTAATTCAATTTCTGTCATTTTTGGTGATTTTTCAAAGTCACGTAACTGCTATTGCCCAAACTGTTTTACTGCTACTTTTACTCTTATAATAAAATTTTCATCCTTTCCCGAGGAATACTTCGGAATGTGGCAATTTATTGGTGGTTTAACCCATAGCGCCACCATTCTAGATCACATATGCATTTGTGGAATATCCACTTAGCACCACATTTTAAAATCGACATGATGTCGTGGTATATCCACTTAGCGCCACGTAACATGTATAGCCGTGACATAACCACTTAGCGTCACGTAATATGTATAACCGTGACATATCCACTTAGCATCACATAAATATGTATAACCGTGACATATCCACTTAGCGTCACGTAAATAAATCATCACATGTTACTGTGGTATACCCACTTAGCACCACGTAACAAATATAATCGTGGCATACCCACTTAGCACCACGTTTTGCCGATCCGAAAACTCACCCAAGATTTCCTCATTAAATTTCATTTCGTCATTCATAAAATTTCAATTCTCATCAATTGACCATATAATATTTATTTTCATTCACATAACATAAATAAAACATCAAACATAATTAAGAATAATATTTTATTTACATATCACTTACCTCGGTGCAAAATATGGCACATTTGCAATCTAGTCCGTAACTTTGCCTTTACCCCGTTCGTGGTCGATTCCACTTTCTTCTCGATATATAACAACACATTTAGCTCATTTAATATTCACATTTATCAAAACAGCCCTTGACTCAAACTTTGGAAAATTTACATTTTTGCCCCTAAACTTTTACATATTTACACTTTTGCCCCAAGGCTCGGAAATTAAACTTTATCTGAAATTCTTATGTTTTAGGACATGTTGATCATTTATTTACCAACAACAACCTCAAATTCCCACTATAACATGTACTTATGAACAATACGAATTTTTACCGATTAAGCCGTTTTACTCGTTTTTACCAAAAACCGAGTAGCACAAGTTGTCTAGCATAATTTAAAACCTCATATTCTATCATAAAACATCAAAATAAACAAATTTCACCTATGGGTATTTTTCCAAATATGAACCCTAGCTTAAATTATTGATAACATAAGCTTTATCGAGCTCCCGGGATTCCAAAAACGTAAAAAAAATTAAAAACGGAGCTTGGAATCACTTACTATGAGCTTGAGAAGTTGAAGAAACCCTAGCTATGGTGTTTCCTTGATGTATTCGGCCCTTATGGAGAAGATGAGCATATTTTGCCATCTTTTTCCCTTTTAATTCCTTTTAATTACCAAATGACTAAAATGCCCTTCATTAAAACTTTGGTTATTTTTACCTATGTATGTCCATTTTTGTCCATGGAAACCTAATGGTATAATTACCATTTAAGGACCTCTACTTCAATTATGCTCTTCAAATAAATCCTTTAACATCTAGAACTCATATTTATCAACTTTTGCAATTAAGCCCTAATAGCCAAATTAAACATGGAATTCATAAAATTTTCTATCGATACTCTAACACATGCATCTCATCACTCGATAAATTATAATAATTTATCGAAATAAACTTTTCTATCTCGGATTCATGGTTTCGTAACCATTGTTCCGTTTAGGCCCTATTTCGGGATGTTACAGGCGGTACGACAACGGTTGCCACACGAGCGTGCGAATACATGTGTGGAAACTTTGATACGATGGTAGAGGCCACCATAAGCGACCTCATGGGCTTAAGCTAATTTTGGGCCGAAGTGGGCCATGTGGGCCCAATGGGCTTGTGGGCCCCACACAGGTAATTATCATGGACATGTAGAAATATAAGACCTGGCTGTGTCATTCACATGGCTAAGGTCCAATCTGGCTTAGTGAGCTATACGAGCGTGTGGGCTCCACTTAGGCCACGTAATGGGCTTTGAGCCCAATCGTACTATCTAATTGCTAAATGTTGCACGAGTCGTGCGAGACAACTGTGGACCTACTAATGGGTCAGTAAGTGTACCTAGACCCCAAAATGGGAAATGATCGTGATGCCCTTGTAGGGTAAAATGTCTATATTACCCTTAAGTGATGTGTGATTGATATTGTATGCCATTCGATATGTGGTTTTGCATTCATACGTGAAATTATGTTGTATGGGGATGGGGATCTTGTAATTGGAGGAAGTGATTGATTTGTTAGGGTCGCACGGGTCGTACGAGACAACTATGGATCCACCAACGGCTTAGAGCCGAATATGTAATTGGCAGCTTTGCTGCGATATTGGTTAGTACTGCAACCAGTGCTAACATTAGGAGTGTAGGGATGGGTGAGTCTATTTAATCCCCACAAGGGTTGGACAGGAGACGGAGTGCAGGGTTGGTTGGGTTTATATGCATTACATATTCTGATTCTGATATTGATATGAGCTAAGGCCTAACCGAGGCTGTTACGGGCTAAGGCCTAATTGCCACCGTTACTGTAATGAGCTTAGGCCCATATTGATGTGTTTCATGTTATTTGTTTGTTGAGGTAGTACATACTGAGTTTTCGTAAATTCACCCCTCTTTTTAGTTGTTCAAGTAATCTCTAGTGAGAGACGTTTTGACATATCGAAGGACTCGGAGGTGGCCATGCTATGGACAGTTGAATTTTAGTACTTTAAATTACTTTACTTTAAGTACGTTTTCTTTTATTTGGGGTTTTGCTGTAATAAGGCCTTTCTCTAGTTTCATTTTAATTTCTGGATTTTTTTATGTTTTGATTGCTTAACCTCTAGTTTTAAGTCTCAGGTTTCAAAAAGAAAACAACGTTTTACAAATCAAACGTAAGTCCATAAATGTTTTCAAAGAAAAGATTTTGCTGTATTTGAATCATGAAAGTTTAATAACAACTATAAAGACTGGGATTTTCGTTAACAACATAAAGTTTTGAATCAATCCTTAATATACTTAAAGAGGTTAAACTTAGTGTTAAGTTTTCACTAGCAATTGGTTTAAACTAAGAACTCATCAAACGATGCTTGATTTGAAAATAGAAACCCGTTTTGAAGATACTATTTAACCACAAAACGATCAAATGATTTTAGGTTTTCCAACAATATCAAATTTTACGATTCACCTTTTAATGTGACGCTGCCAGATTCAGCCATAATGTTTGGGCCAGGTTTGGGGTGTTACATTTTAGTGGTATCATAGTCAGGTTGCAAAACTTGACTGTGGAATGGGCTTTAGTTATTGGATTTTAAAGTTGTTTATGAATGAATCGAAGTATTTTAAAGGATTTTATTGTGTGGCACACTGAGTCTCTGATGCCAAACTAGCAAGTTTTCTTGGTATTGAAATCTATTTTAAACAGTTATATTGTAGGTAGCTACTAGGATTACTTTAGATAATAGGCTATACTGAGACACTTTAGTTAGAGTAAACTGAAAACCTTAGGAAACTAAAACTATAGTTAGCCTACGATAGCGGAAACAACTCTAAACTACTACTCTCAGAAAACATCTACTTAATTACTAAAACTATGAGCTAATCCGCATAAAATTTCTAATTCAAATAAGACGCAAAGTGAAAATGAGCACTAGAGGTACTCGTGGAAGGGGTACAAGAGGCCGCGGCAGAGGCCGTAGAAGTGCTAGGGCCGGATCTTCGGCATCAGGCCACATGCCCAATGCTGAGGCTAAGGAGGCACCGGTTTCACCAGTGACTGAGATAGGGTCGTACGATCGAGCAGCTGGGGACGATGCATTGTCTCAAGCAATGCTGAGGATTTTGGAAAGGGTCGTTGGGCTCAACACTGGTATTGGAAGCTGTGGGTTAATTTCAGAACAACTTCGGTTGAATGGGGTTGAGATCTTCAAGCGTGTCACTGGAGTAGCCCCTAATGTGGCTGAATATTGGTTGGAGGCCACAGAAAGAATAATGGATGACCTGGACTGCACCCCCCGAGCAAAAATTAAAAGGTGCAGTATTGTTGCTGCGAGAGGAAGCCTACTAGTGGTGGCTTACCGTTAAAGAGGGCACTCAGCCTGACTGGGTAACTTGAAAGTTTTTCAAATCTGCGTTTCAAGGGAAATATGTGGGCGCAAGTTATGTGGATGCTCGGAGGAGAGAATTCTTGAGCTTGACTCAGGGGGAAAAATATGTGGTGGAGTACGAGGCGGAGTTCTTACAACTTAGTTAGTATGCTAAAGGGAAGGTGGCGACGGACTATGAACGCTGTGTTCGATTAGGTATCCTCAGTGATAGTCTTCAGGTATTGATAGCTCCTCAGAGGGAGTGAGGTTTCGCAGCATTGGTGGAGAAAGTAAAAATCACCGAGGATGTGATGCGCACTGAGTGCCTAAACCAGGAAAGAGAAAGGGGCAAAAATAGGAGGGATTTAGAGCTTTTCGGTTCCGTTCTGAGGCCTAAAAAAGGGCCAGAGTGGATGGGCTAATTAGAGCTGGGCCCCCTGTTACTACAACTAGGTTGCCACCTTGTGCTATTTGTGGAAAAGGCCAAGAGGGTGAGTGCTGGAGGAGGACAGGAGCTTGTCTGAGTTACGGATCAATGGAGCACTGATCGTGATGAGATGAAGTAATAAAATCGATCGTACCTGGAACTAACTATTATCACGATAAAAAGGCAAGCGCACCTACCGAATAGTAGTATAGCTAGTGGCAAGACCAGAAGATCGAATCCAAGGAACTAAAAGTACTAGTAATAACTTCCTTCCTATTATCTAGCCTAAAAATAAAGAGGTGGTTTGTGTAGACTAATTAACTCTAAACTAAACTGAAGAAACGACAAAGAGTAAATTGGGAGATTACTTTTAGGAAAAACTGATTGATGAGGGCAATACCTAAGGAAGAATCCACCTAGACTTCACTTATTACCTAACTTTGAACTAGACGATTTCTTCATTTGACATGATCCGTAGAGATCCCTAAATTATGTTAATACCTCTGCCGAGGATAAGAACAACTAATCCTAGGTTGATTAATTGAAATCTTTTTCTAATTAAAACCCCTAATCTTGCATTAACTCGATCTATGGTTCCCCATATTAGATTTGACTCTAATCCAGTAGATTTTCGTCATCCTATGTCTAGGATTGCGATCAACTCCGCTTAATTGTGTTGGATCTGCTCTATAAAGGGACTTTTGCTCCTCTGTATAAGCACATTTGACTTAAGTCAATATCCCAGAAATATCAATTCAAGAGTTAAAAACACAATTAGGAACAATCAAATATTTATCATATAGTTTAGATAACAATAACAAGATTCATCTTAGGTTTCATCCCCCTTAGTTATTTGGCATTTAGTTCATGTTTATAAAAAGAAACATCTCAGAATAAAGAAAATAGCAAAACATAAGAAAACCCAAAACTCCTGAAAGGATAGAAGGGAGATCCTCTGTCTTGATGTAGATCCTGGTTTCTGAGATGGATCAATCAGCTTTCCTTCGAGTGATTCCCTGCCTTTAACTCCTCGTCTTGGTGGGAATAATGTGCTCAACACTCTCCTTTACTGTACCCCATTGTAGTTGCCTCCTAGGGTCTTTATATAGAGTTTAGAATGTCTTTCTTAGCCCTTATGTAGCCTTTCCCGAATGAAATTGAACTTCCTCACGACAGGGACACGTCCGTGTGCCACGCCCGTGTGAGTTGACTTTTGGCCATGCTCGAGCCTGTTAATGTGGCATGGCCGTGTGACACGCTCGTGTGGTGAACCTCCAGGCCGTGTTGTTTTCACACATTGGCCCATTTTCTCTGTTTTCGGCCCGTTTCTTGTTCTTTTTGCTCTCTTATGCTCTCCTAAGAATAAAACATGAAATTAAAGGATTAGGAGCATCAAATTCTACGAATTCAATGATAATTCATCCATAAATGTGCAAAATCTGAGATAGAAAATATGTATAATTTATAGTTTATCAAATATCCGCACACTTAAGCCTTTGCTTGTCCTCAAGCAAAATCTAAACTCACAATTAAAAATTATTCTTCTTAACTTATAATCCTTATCAATAATGTTTCAAACTAATCCATAAGTAATCATGCAATGAAAATTCAACGAGAAGAAAATTAAAGTCTCAAACACTCTAAGTTGAGAATTTTATCATAGAAGCATAGGTTTCTCCCTTCTCCTCAGTAGTTACCTTTTAATTCAAAATCAACAAGAGTTGACATCCTCACTAAAGATTCACTCCATCCACTCAAAATGTTTAGGGTTCAAAAATTTAAGCACTTATTAGTCAATCTAAAAAGCTATTACCATAAGCTTGCAGAAAAATCAAATCTCCACCACTATGTATTGATATGACACATCGATCAAAAGGTCTTTAAATGGTTGTAATGGGGCTTTAGTTAGGGGTGTGGTCACAAGTTGAAAAAGATGGCTAGAATCGAGATTGAATTGAAAAATCATCTAACTAGAAAAATCTTTATCACTGAAACATATTCATAGAAATAAAGCCTTTTTGATGACATCGTTCTAGATTCAGAAGCTTATAATAGAAATATGCAAAAATATTGAATTACAACTAAAATATGAATGATAAACACCAAATTATACATATTTTTACCTCACATTTAGCCTATATTTTGGATGGTTTCTTATCAATTTTGTGAGAACTGGTGCTCTTAACCCCTCTTTTTCTTATCTTATACTCAGGAGAGCATAGGGAAGAGAAAAGAACAGAAAACGGGCCAAAAATGGTGAAAAATGGATCAAAAAGCACGAACCACACGGGCCAAGAGGTGCCACACGACCGTGCCACATGGGCGTGCTTCATGAAGATCACACGGTCAAAGCCCCGACAAGCACGGCCACTACACACGGGCGTGCTAAATCACACGGCCTCTATCGAACCCACACGGGCGTGGCACACGGTCGTGTTCTAGTCGTGAGAAAGACGAATTTCACTCAAATTGGAATGCTTAAGGGCTAAGAAAGAGTCCCCAAAAGTTCTCTATATAAAGATCCCATAAGGCAACATTGAAGGGGGCCTTCTTCCACTTTTACACACGTTCTATATTCTTTTCCTCTCGTCTTTCTGCCACACCACAGGTAGAACAAGGGATTACTCAAAGGGAGAAGCCAATCAGTTCATTTTAGAAGCTGAAGTTCTGTATCAACATAGAGGATTTCCCTAAATTCCTTCAGGGGTTTTTGGTTTCTTTTATGTTTTGTTATTTTATATCTTCTGGGATGTTTTCTTTTATCATTATGAACTAAACCCCTCAAATACTTGAGGGGGATGAAACCTAAGACAGATCTTGTTATTTATTCTTGATTTATATGATAATTACTTGAATTGTTCGTAATTATGTGTTATTCATTCTTGTTTTTAATAGTCCTAGGTATTAATTCAAGAATTAGATGTGCTTTGAGCAGAGGAGTAAAAGTCCCTGTGATAAGAGTAGATCTACCATAATTAAGCGGAGTTGCATGCAACCCTAGACATAGGGCGACATAAATCTGCCGGATTAGGGTCAAACCTAATATGGGGAACCATAGATCGAATTAATGCAACCTAGGGAGTTAATTAATAAGGGAATTTTAATTAACAACTTAGGCCTAGTTGCTCTTCACCTCGACGGAGGGTTTAGCATAGATTAGGGATCTCTACGGATCAAGTCAAGCAAATAACTCATATAATTCAAGAAGATAATAACAAGTGAAGTCTAGGTGGATTCTCCCTTAAGTATTGATCATACCAATTAGCTTTCCCCTAAAAAGTCTTCCCAATTTACTTTTCCTATTTTTCTTAGTTTAGATTTTAGCAATTAGTTTTAAACAAAACCCTCATTTAATTTTTAGGTTAAATAATAGAAAGAAGGTGAGTAATAGTACTTTCGGTTCCCTTGGGTACGATACTCGATCTTATCACTAGACTATACTGCTGTCGACAGGTGCGCTTGCCTTAAAACGTCGTGATATTAGTTAGTTTGGGTTTGATCAAGTTCTTTATAAATTTTATTACTTCGTATCACGCGATATCAATGAATTACAACTAAATTAACTGCATATACATTTTTTTAAGAACAAATCAAATAACAAATAAATTGAATCTTTATGAACCTGAAAAGGAGAACAAAGATAGAAAATTAGTCAACTCAAATATCGACAAAAATAGGGACCAAAATAATTGAAGGGAATTCAACAAAAATGGGTTATAGGTTAGTATTGAGGGTAAATCAAAGAATGGGTTGTTAGGCTCAATAGGGTTCACTAGGGGTTAATTTATAAAGGTAGGCTTTTATGGAGTAAGTGCGTTAAACCTAGTTGTCTTTATCATTTCAGTATATCAAATCAATGATGTGGTCTTGACATGTATAATCGAAGCAAGTACTAAAATAACAAATAAGTATTGACTCACTCAAAGCAACAATAAAAGTGAGCATGAAAGGATGTATGCTCAAAAAGCTCAAAAGTCTCACCAGAATTATGGCTTTTGATGTCAATCCTACGAATTTCAAATTTTAAGATAATACTTAAAATTGGGGACAACAACCTAGAAAAATTGTAAATTCTCAAAAATTTGAACTTATCATGCAGGATTCCCTAATGTCTTAAAGTTTGAATAATCAAAGCATAAGTACCTATGTCTTAATTCTCAACATATCAATAAAAATCATAAATCAATCAGAATTCATCTTAATAGGGGATTGAGAATAATGCAGAGAGTGAAAGTGAGAATTTGAAATTTGAGAACAATGCAACAAGTGATTTCCCCCCCACACTTAAGATGTACATTGCCCTTAATGTACAAAGATACATTAGTAGCAATAGAGCATCAAATCATAAGATAGGGAGACAAGTGAAACTCCCTGAATATTGGATGAATTCCTTGAGCTGGGTGTGAAGATTTGTAGGGAAGGGTTATCCACAATTTCCATGCCAAAAGGATATGATTATCAGGGTCGTGGTGGCTATGGTTGTGGTCGTGTAGGAACCAGCAGTCGTGGCAGGGTTTTCCCATTAGATACAAATATGAGCTACAAAGCTCTTTTGAAACTGCGATAGCATTTATCAGTTTTAGGGAATTTGGATTAGCAAAATGTACTCGTTCGGAAATAGCCAATATGAAATAATTGAAATAAAATAAAATAAGTTCTAAAAATACTAAAATTTAAATAATGAAAAAGATAAGATAAAAGGAAAAGGAAAAATAAAAATAAAAATGAAGGAGAAGATAAGAGGACTCGTGAGTCCTAATCTTTAAATGGCTCGTGAAGTAGGGACAGTGGTGTGAGATGAAGATGCTAACAAATCTAAGCTAAAGTAGCATCAATGTGATCGAATCGCTGAAAACATTGTTGCTAGAATTGGGCGAACTGCTCAGAAGTGACGTAGCCTGAAGCTGCTGCATGAACTGGGCGAGCGAGTAGGTGGTGGCTCGGTCGGTGCCTCCTCCTGTGGTGGGAAATCATCAGGAATGTCTACGGGGTCCTCCTGTTCGGCATCTTGGAATAGGCGGTATTGCAGAGGATCAATCCTGTGTCGGCGCTGAATCATCCTCATGTGGAGCATGCTCTGGATGCCCTGTGGGGACATCTAGCCAATGAGAGTATAGGAGGATGTTTGGGCTGCGGTGTTGAGTAGGCCGAAGTAGCGGGCCAATCACGTAATGTATGGGCCTATCGAGATTACGCCCCTATGGTGTCGCTCTGTCTGGTGCTGGATGGCATGGGCAATGAAATAGGCGAGGTCGATCGCGTGTGCGTGCACCATGCTCCATAAAAACTAGGCGTCGTAGGTGTTGATGGTGCTGGTGCTCTTACGTCTTCCTATCAATGTATGCGCAAGTAAGGTGTGAATATACCTTAGTGAAGGGGCGAGAGCTGTCGCCTTAGAGCGACTGGGGTCGTATGTGGCCAAAGCTAGGACTAAGGCCTGCCAACATTTGACTGGAGAAAAATGAATGTCCCTCGATCTTCGTGTTGGGTCATGACTGTTTGGAGGTGGAACGTTCAACTCTAGGGTGAGTTCGAGGTAAGTAGGCTTAACGATTTGTAAGAACTGGTCCCATGCGTCTGTCGTCAACAAGGCCCGAACCTCGTCTGCTAGTTGGACCTACTCTAAAGCGACCCAATTGATGCATGTTCTCGCTTCGAGTGGTCTTGCCCGTACAATTTAGAATAGTTCCTCCTGGGAGTTTTGCAGGAATTGGAGGAAGGGGTGTCAAATTTCAGCAGTGGGTCTGGAAGAGGACCCACCGGGCCCTTTTCACTTTTTGGAAGTGGGAACGTCAACTTTCTTCCCTCGTGAAGGCGATATTTTACCTGAAATAAAACAAACGGAAAAGAATAAAAATGGGCATGTATTTTCATTATGTGTAACTAAGTGAGGGTTAATGGTAATCAAAATTATTCAATCAAAGACTTAATACCTAATTCAATGCAAAAGTTAATATTAAGAAAGCAATTTGATTTATCTAAGCATATGGCTTGGACGGAATGTGAGTGTTTAAATAGCAAATTGCACTAAAAACTAATTACCTAAGATAACTAGAGATGGCAACAAGAGAATGGTTCTAAATGGCATAATGAGTATTCTAGATTAATCATGCAAAATGTATGAGAATATTATCAAGAATAATGTAAACAACCTAAAAAAATGAAATCATGAATAGATAAATAATTAAAAGCATTAAAAATTATAAGAAAAGTGAGAAAGGGGAACCAAAAACGTGAGGTTAAGAGCGGAACACGGTTGTGGTGGTGCTTGAACGGGCGTGGTGGCGTGGCTGAGGTCGACGGCGGCACTAGAGAGGGTTGGTATGGGTTTTGGGTAGAGGAATTTTTAGGGTTTTAGTGGAGAAGAAGATGAATAGTGGGGGTTTTATATAGGATTCGGGGCACACGGGCGTGTCACAAGCCCATGTGACTCGGGGTTAGCCCGTGTGGTTCAAAATTTTAAGATTTTGGCGAGCCTGATTCGGGACACACGCCCGTGTTCCTAGGGCATGTTAGGGCACACGGCCGTGTCCTTCGATGTTCACTTCTCCCACGGCCATGTAAAGTGTCACACGGTCATGTCTGAAATGGCAGGTTCGACCACAGCTTTGAGACACGGGCATGTCACACGCCCATGTTAATTTGTCAAGATTGGCCACGGCCACCTCGCATGGTTGTGGCTAGTTGCCGTAGCCCGTGTTTTGGGAAATTGTTACCCTGCTCATACACAGTCATATCGCATGACCGTGTCTTTAGTCATGGTGTCCACACGACCTTAGGCACGCCTGTGGGCATGGCCGTGTGGTTTGAAAAACTTGCATTCAAAGGGTTAGTTGATGTATTAGAGAGCTTAAATAAAAGAATTTTACTATGTCAGTGTCGGGTTGCCTCCCGAGAAGTGCTCGTTTATAGTCTAAGCTTGACTTTTCTCACGCTTGTTTGGTCACGGTGGTTTGAAGAGTTGAAACTCTTCTATCCTGCTTTCAATTTTATTATCAACATAAGGTTTGAGTCTAGTATGATTTACCTTGAAAGTGCCGAATGTCTTGTGTGTTATCTCGACTGTACCATAAGAAAAGATTTTCATTACCGTGAAGGGAGGTATGTCACTTGTATGAAGTTTTGCATTTGAAATTCGAGGATCTTCCTCCTCTAAGAATACCTTATCCCTTACCTTAAATTGATTCATTTTTACCTTAGGGTCGTCTTGGTGATGCTCTGGGTTGGTGTGGCATATTTTGGGCTTTTCTTATTGATAGTTCAGCCACTCATTTAGTTTCTAAATCTAGAGTATTCGTTTTTCATGTATGTTTCCCTTGGATGGACTCGTCTGTGGTTGGGTCACCCTTATGTGAAGTATATCTTGCAAAGAAGGTTGGACGGTGAGATCATTCTTATTACAAGGACTTGTAACAATCTTTTTATCATCAACAATCTTATTTGAGTTTCTAGTTTGTAAAGTGACTTTGTCATCACCTACATGAAGTGTAAGCTCGCCTGTGCCTACATCAATTATGGTTCTAGCAGTTGCTAAAAAGGGACGCCCTAGAATTAAGGGTACATTACTATCCTCATCAATGTCTAAAACAACAAAGTCAACTGGGAATATAAATTTATCAAATTTGACAAGCACATCTTCAATTATGCCCTTTGGAAATCTAATGGTTTTATCAGCCAATTGGATGCTCATCTTAGTTTGTTTAGGTTTCCCAATACCTAGTTGTTTAAACAATTTATAAGGCATTACATTAATACTAGCTCCTAAATCAGCTAAAGCATTTTTGACGTCTGAACTACCAAGTAAACAAGGAATTGTAAAACTCCCTGGATCTTTTAGTTTGTTGGGCAGCTTATTCTGGAAAATAGCTGAGCACACTACATTCAGTTCCACATGAGATGTCTCATCTAGCTTTCGTTTATTCGTCAGTGGTTCTCTTACAAACTTAATGGTATTTTGCATCTGCGAAAGAGCTTCAACAAACAGTAAGTTAATATGTAATTTTTTTAAAAGTTTAAGGAATTTACCGAATTGTTCATCTGTGTGGTCTTTCCTTAGCGTATTTGGGTATGGGATACGAGGCTTATACTCTTTGATAATTGCTTCTTTAGAACTTACCTCATCTTTACCTTTACTTACCACAGTCTCCTTACATAGCTCTGGGTTGGTTTTGGTTAACCCTTCCTCATCTATTGTATCCATGGCATTAAGTTCTCATTAGGGTTAGTCTTGGTGTTGCTTGGTAACCCACCTTGTGGTCTTTCAGAAATTAGCTTAGCGAGCTGGCTTATTTGAGTTTCGAGTCCTTGAATGGATGCTTGCTGGTTCTTCAATGCTGTTTCGGTGTTTTGGAAATAGGTTTCTGACGTGACGATAAATTTTGTGAGCATCTCTTTAAGGTTCGGCTTTTTCTCTTACGGATAAGGCGGTTGTTGAAATCCCGGAAGGGGTAGTTGCCTTTGATTTCCTCATTCTCCCCATGAGAAATTTGGGTGGTTCCTTCAACCTACATTATAAGTGTTACTATAAGGGTTATTTTGGGATCTAGAATTGTTACCCATATAGTTGGCTTGCTCAGTTTCCATGCCATGTCCATAGGAGGAGTAATCAGAATTGCTCATGTTTTCTTGGATTGAGTCACATTGCATCACTGGGTGTATCTGCGTAGAACCAACAAAATTATCAATCTTTTTATTAAGTAGTTCTACCTAATTAGAAAGCATGGTGACTGCATCAATATTGAAAACTCTAGCAGCTTTCTATAGCTTTGTTCTCATGACTTGCCACTGATAGTTATTCTGTGACATCTCTTCTATAAACTCGTAAGCTACTTCTAGTGTTTTATTGTTGATTGTTCCACTGGCGGCTGCAACAATCATTTGTCTCATCAAAGCATTCAAACTGTTGTGAAAGGTTTGAACTTGCAACCATAGAGGTAACCTATGGTGAGGGCACCTTCTCAATAAGTCCTTGTATCTCTCCCAAGCATCGTAAAGTGTTTCTAAATCCATCTGCACAAAAGAAGAGATATCATTCCTTAATTTAGTCATTTTAGCCGGCAGAAAATATTTCAGCAAAAGTTTTTCTGTCATTTGTTCCCATGTAGTGATAGACCCTCGTGGTAAAGAATTTAACCACTGTTTAGCTTTATTTCTCAAGGAGAATGGGAATAACCGAAGACGAATGGCATCATCACAAACACCATTTATTTTAAATGTGTTGCAAAATTTCAAGAAATTGGCTAAATGAGCGTTAGGATCTTCATCCTACAAACTATAAAACTAAACAAACTATTGTATCATCTGAATAGTGTTAGGTTTCAGTCCAAAATTATTTGCAGCAATAGTAGCCGTAACAATACTAGTTTCAGTACCAGCCAAATTAGGTTTAGCCTAATCATACATAGTACGCAGAACAGGATTTTGCTTAACAGGATTTGTGGCTATTACAGGAGGTAGCTGATTATCGTGATTTGCCTCCATCTCTTCAGCAGGTTTAGGTTCTTCTTCTTGACTTTGTTCTGGATATTGCAAGCTTCTTCTTATCTCTCTACGAGTTCGACGGACTGTAGCTTCTAAATCGTCGTCAAACAATAATGGTCCTCCTAGGTGTTTTCTAGTCATAAACTAGAGGCACCTAGAAAGAAAAAAGAAAAAGAAAAAGAAAATTTTTGTAAATAAAACCTAAAATAAAAATAGGAAATAAATTGCATTAAAAATAAAAAATGGCTAAAGTAATAGGAATAGAGTGTTCCTAATATTTAAGTCCCGGCAACGGCACCACAAACTTGATCGTGATGAGATGAAGTAAGAAAATCGATCATACCTGGAAACTAACTATTATCATGATAAAAAGGCAAGCGCACCTATCGAATAGTAGTATAGCTAGTGGCAAGACTGGAATATCGAATCTAAGGAACTAAAAGTACTAGTAATAACTTCCTTCCTATTATCTAGCCTAAAAATAAAGAGGTGGTTTGTGTAAACTAATTAACTCTAAACTAAACTGAAGAAACGACAAATAGTAAATTGGGAGATTGCTTTTGGGAAAAATTGATTGATGAGGGCAATACCTAAGGAAGAATCCACCTAGACTTCACTTGTTACCTAACTCTGTACTAGACGATTTTTTCATTTGACTTGATCCGTAGAGATCCCTAAATTATGTTAATACCTCCGTTGAGGATAAGAACAACTAATCCTAGGTTGATTAATTAAAATCTCTTTCTAATTAAAACCCCTAGTCTTGTATTAACTCGATCTATGGTTCCTCATATTAGATTTGACTCTAATCCGGTAGATTTTCGTCATCCTATGTCTAGGATTGCGATCAACTCTACTTAATTGTGTTGGATCTACTCCTATACAGGGACTTTCGCTCCTCTGTATAAGCACATTCGACTTAAATCAATATCCCAAAAATATCAATTTAAGAGTTAAAAACACAATTAAGAACAAATCAAATATTTATCATGTAGTTTAGATAACAATAACAAGATTCATCTTAGGTTTCATCCCCCTTAGATATTTGGGGTTTATTTCATGTTTATAAAAAGAAACATCTTAGAATAAAGAAAATAGCAAAACATAAGAAAACCCAAAACTCCTGAAAGGATAGAAGGGAGATCCTCTGTCTTGATGTAGATCTTGGTTTCTGAGATGGATCAATCATCTTTCCTTCGAGTGATTCCCTACCTTTAACTTCCTGTCTTGGTGGGAATAATGTGCTCAGCACTCTCTTCTATTGTACCCCCTTGTAGTTACCTCCTAGGGTCTTTATATAAAGTTTAGAATGTCTTTCTTAGCCCCTAAGTAGCCTTTCCTCAGTGAAATTAAACTTTCTCACGACAGGGACACGCTCGCGTGCCACGGCCATGTGAGTCGACTTTGGGTCATGCTCGAGCCTATTAATGTGACACGGCCGTGTGACACGCTCGTGTGGTGAACCTCCAGGCCGTGTTGTTTTTACACCTTGGCCCATTTTCTCCGTTTGCAGCCCGTTTCTTGTTCTTTTCACTCTCCTATGCTCTCTTAAGTATAAAACATGAAATTAAAGGATTAGAAGCATCAAATTACACAAATTCAATGATAATTCATCCATAAATGTGCTAAATGTGGGATAGAAAATATGTATAATTTATAGTTTATCAAGCATCATATCAGGAAATGTCCCAAAAGGCTGGATCAAATGCAAGCTATTGGTAGGGTAATGTACAGCCGTCGAGGTGCGATCAGTAGTCGCCGAGAGGCCGTGGATAGGCCAGGGGTGGAAACATTTTGAGATGTGGTTGTGGAGCACCGGGCAGAGGTCCAGGACATACTGAGGCAAGACAGCCAGCTCTGGTCTATCCTGCTCATTGCCAAGAGGACAGAGACACCCCAGATATGATAACTGGTACGTTCTTTATTCATGAAGTACCTTATACTGCACTGATTGACATTGGGTCTACACATTTGTATATTGCATGCGCTATGGCTGAGACTTTGGGTGACATGTTTGAAATTACTGTAAGTGAGGTTACTGTGTTGAGTCCGTTAGGGCAATTTGTGAAAGTGAACAAGCTATTTAAGGATGTACCTTTAGTGGTTCAAGGGATTACCTTTGAGGCAAATTTGATATAACTATCTTTTGGCAAATTCGACCTAATCTTGGGAATGGATTGGCTTGTGAAACACTGGGTAAGTTTGGATTGTGCTGCAAAATGCATGGTAATAAAAACTGCAGAGAATGAGGAAGTAATAGTGATTGGGGAGCGTCAATATTATTTTTCGAATGTAATTTTTGTATTAAGGGCTGAGAAATTGGTTCACAAAGGCTGTGAGCCATGTTTAGCCTACATTAGTAATTCGGATATTAAAGGTCCTTCTGTCATGGAATTGAGAACAGTTAAAGATTTTCCTGATGTCTTTCCCGATGAGCTACTTGGGTTACCTCCTAACGGAGAAGTTGAATTTGGAATCGAGCTTCTACCTAGTACAGCTCCAGTGTCCATCGCCCCTTATAGAATGGCACCGAATGAGCTGGTGAAACTTAAAGTGCAAATTCAAGAGTTATTGGATCGAGGATTCATTCGACCTAGTGTGTCTCCGTGGGAAGCACCTCTGCCAAGGATAGACAATCTTTTTGATCAGTTAGAGGAGCTTCGGTTTTCTCCAAAATTGATCTCTATTCAGGGTATCATCAACTGAGGGTTAAAGAGGCAGATGTCTACAAGACAGCATTTAGGACTCGTTATGGTCACTACGAGTTTCTTGTGATACCGTTTGGGCTAACGAATGCACCAGCCGGTTTCATGGACCTCATGAACCAAATGTTTCAATCCTATCTGGACCAGTTTGTGGTAATGTTTATAGATGATATCCTGGTGTATTCGAGAACCAAAGATGAACATGATGCACACCTTCGAGTTGTTTTACAGATTTTGAGGAAGAAGCAGCTATATGCCAAATTCAGTAAGTGCGAGTTCTGGTTGAGGAAAGTTATTTTTCTGGGTCATGTGGTTTCAGTTGAGGGAATTAGGGTTGATCCTCTAAAAATTGAAGCTATACTGGACTAGAAATCACCTAGGACAGTGTCCGAGATTTGAATTTTTTTGGGTCTAACAGGGTATTATAGACTATTCGTTGAGGGTTTTTCGTTAATTGCTGCTCCTCTAACTAAGTTACTGCGTAAAGGGTTACCGTTTAATTGGACTGAAAAGCAGTAGGAGAGTTTTGAAAAACTTAAGAGAGTTCTGACTGAGGCCCCTGTCTTGATTCAGCTAGAACCTGGGAAGGAGTTTACGGTCTACAGTGATGCATCGCACATTGGGTTAGGTTGTGTATTGATGTAGGAGGGTAAGGTAGTAGCTTATGCGTCCCACAAACTTAAGACTCACGAGGCAAATTACCCAACCCATGACTTGGAATTGTCTAGGGTGGTGTTTGCACTAAAAATTTGGAGACATTACCTATATGGTGAGAAGTGCATAATTTATACAGATCAAAAAAGTCTTAAATACCTCCTTACTTAGAAAGAGTTGAACCTTAGGCAGCGCAGGTGGATTGAGTTGCTTAAGGATTATGACTGCAAGATTGAATACCACCCTGGTAAAGCGAATGTGGTAGTAGACGCACTGAGCCGTAAGGCTATATCTGATTTTGAGGGCGATGTTTGCTCGCCTAAGTTTGTTTGACGATGGTAGTCTACTGGCTAAGTTACAAGTTAAACCGTTGTGGATTGAGCAGATTAAAGGTAAACAGTTGGTTGATAAGTCACTGGGTCCTTGATTCTAACAGATTGAAAGTGGGGAAACTTCAGATTTTGGGTTGAATAATGAAGGGGTACTGTGTTTCTGTGGGAGAGTTTGTGTACCAAGGGATACTAATTTGAGGCAGTATATACTGTGAGAGACGTATAGTAGTCCTTATGCTATGTATCCTGGTAGGAACAAGATATACCGAGACCTCCGCGAGTTATACTGGTGGCCAAGGCTTAAAAAGTGAGGTTACTAAGTTTGTGAGTAGGTGTTTGACATACTAGCAAGTCAAGGCGAAACATCAATTACCTTCAGGGTTACTTCAGCCGGTTAAGATTCCACTATAGTAATGGGAAAGGGTAACGATGGATTTTGTTAGTGGGCTACCCTTGATGCCTACTAAGAAGGATTTGATATGGGTCATCATGGACCAATTAACCAAGTCTGCCCATTTCATATCGGTCCGTACTGACTACTCATTACAGAAGTTGGCTAAGTTATATGTGGCCGAGATTGTAAGACTATATGGGGTACCGGTCTCTATAATATCTGACAGAGATTCTCTTTTTACGTCTTGGTTTTGGAAGAAATTACACGAGGCACTGGGTACAAGGTTGGACTTCAGTACCGCGTTCTACCCTCAAATGGATGGTCAATCAGAGAGGGTGATTCAGGTATTGGAAAACATGTTAAGGGGTTGTGTAATTGAGTTTTGAGGTAGTTGGAAAGACTATTTACCGTTGGCCGAGTTTGCATATAGCTACCAGTCGAGTATTCAGATGGCACCATATGATGCATTATATGGCCGAAGGTGTCGTACTCCTTTATGATAGACTAAACTAGGTGAGCAGCGTGATCTGAGGCCAGAATTGGTATTTGATACTGAAGATAAGGTTAAGTTAGTACGGGATCGGTTAAAAGCGGCTTCAGACACACAGAAGTCGTGTGCGGATTTGAAACGCAAAGAAATTAAGTATTCTATGGGAGATTACGTTTTTCTTAAAGTCTCACCATGGAAAAAAATACGAGGTTTGGACGGAAAAGCAAGCTAAGCTCTAGATTCATTGGGCCTTATCGGGTATTGAAGCGTGTGGGATCGGTTGCCTATCAACTTGAGTTGCCTCCGGACTTAGACCGAATTCATGATGTATTCCTTGTTTCAATACTAAGGCATTATCGCTCTGATCCCACACATGCTGTCTCGACCGAGGAGATTGAGGTTAGGCCAGATCTTACCTTTGAGGAGGAACTAGTGCATATATTGGACAGTGAGGTAAAGGTGCTGAGAAAGAAATCTATTCCATTGGTTAAAGTGCTTTGGCGTAACTACAATTCTAAGGAGGGCACATGGGAGCCCGAAGAGACAATGCGACAACAATACCCTCATCTATTTTAACCAGGTAAATTTCGAGGCCGAAATTTCTTTTACGAGGTAGAGTTGTAACACCCTAAAAATCTAAGTTTTTAATGTTTGTGTGTTGTGACATAAAATGCATGTTAGCACTGCTGGGTTAGTGATTTTGGAGTGTTTACGGATCTCTGGCAAGTCCTGGGTGCAAGCCTTGGCTTTTGGAAAATTTTTATTTTTAGCACTTAAGGGAACCCTGACTCGACTTGGTAAGCGTTTTAAATTTTGATAGGTAAAACATGACACAAGAAGAGCTGTGGCTCAGTGATAAGTGCCGTGTTCTCTGTCTAAAGGGGACTGGGTTCGAGTCACTCTCTGCACAAAAGAGTATTTATTTTACTCCTTTCCTGGGTAAGTGGTGGAGTTTGAATTGAATACTGATGAGGAGAGTTTGAATCAGTCTTGGAGAAATTTGAGGAATGGATGGTGTAGAAAATCGAGGAGAGGATTATGCAGGGATTTGTAGAGGAAGTTTAGGAGTTTGAGGTTTGTGGGAAGAGTATTGGCGAATTGGGGAATCTAGCTACTCAAAAATTTAGTTTTCAGTTAATAGTGGGGGGTTGCCAAAATCTCTTTCTGCCATTTCGGGATTTGTTTTTCCTTTTTACATTTTTGGTTCTCCTCTTTTCTTTCTGTGCTGTGAATTCTTTTTGGGAAACTGACCATTCGTGCATTTTCTCTTGATTGATTACCGAATATCCTTCTCTACTGCTGTCTGCTGCTCTTTTCCTTTCATCTTTTCTGCTGTTTCTTTCTCTCCTTGATCGAATCTAGCACCTACTCTCCCTTACCATTTCTTCTTCAATTGATTTCTCTCATAGTCGAATCTTCTCATCTTGCATCTCAATTTTCTATTCTTATTCTTGCTCATATCATTTCTCTTTCACCATCTTATTTTCTTCACTTGGTTTCCATTTGGTTTTCCCTATTATTTGGTTGGCTGATTGTCTCTTGCCTTGCTATTGCGGCCATGGGTTTGATCTTGTAAGGGTGTAGACAAATCAAAAGGTATCCTCATACTTCTTCTCTTGTTCCCCGATTGTTTCAGTGTGTGTGTTCAATCGGTTCTTTGAGTTTTAGAAAAAGCCAAATGTTTTATTCTTATGACTTCTAACTAGATTCTTCTCTTCTTCACGTTGTAATGTGCGATGGGTTCTAAGGACTTTTAGTGAAGTGAAGAGACACTATCATTTGGGAAGTAATCACAACCCTTTCTTTCGTACTCAGTAGGTAAATGTATTATCTTCATTCTTATTGGGTTTTGGACGAATGTGCTTTTGTGCCTATAAGCAAGATATGAGTGGATTTAAGCTACACTTATGAATGTTTTGGTCTAAGGGTGTGTAACTGATTGTGATTAGTAATCTTGGGAGGTTTAAGGCCGTTCATTCAGACAAGGTAAGGGAGGAGTGTTTTGGGCTATGCGTTAAAGTGATTAACTCTAGTGGACAACTGGCTAACGAGATATTCTGATTGGGTTGTAGGATCGATACGAGGGGGTTAAGCGCGCGTCTCACAAACAGGTGTGTACTCACACTGCTAAAATCGTAGAGCGGCGAAAAGCTGAAAAATTAGAGGTACGGCAACAGTTGCCACACGAGTGTGCAAACACACATGTGGAAAAATTGATTCAATGGTAGAGGCCACCATGAGCGACCTTATGGGCTTAAGTCGACTTTGGGCCGAAGTGGGTTGTGTGGGCCCAATGGGCTCGTGGGCCCCATACGGGCAATTATCATGGATATGTGGAAATATAGGACCTGGCTGTGTCATTCACATGGCTAAGGTCAAATCTGGCTTAGCGGGCCATACGAGCGTGTGGGCCTCACTTAGGCCACGTAATGGGCTTTGGGCCCAATCGTAATCTCTTATTGCTAACGGTTGCACGAGTCGCACGAGACGACTGTGGACCTACTATTGGTCGGTAAATGTACCTAGACCCCGAAATGGGAAATGACCGTTATGCCCTTGTAGGTTAAAATGTCTATATTACCCCTAAGTGATGTGTGATTGATATTGTATGTCATTCTATATGTATGTTTTGCATTCATACGTGAAATTATGCTGCATTGGGATGGGGATCTTGTAATTGGAGGAAGTGATTGATTTGTTAGGGTCGCATAGGTCGCATGAGACGATTGTGGATCCACTTATGGCTTAGAGCTGAATATGTGATTGGTAGCTTTGCTGCGATATTAGTTAGTGTCGCAACCGATGCTAACATTGGGAATGTAGGGACGGGTGGGTCAATTTAATCCCCACAGGAGTGTAACATTGGACAGGAGATGGAGTACAGGGTTGGTTGGGTTTATATGCATTACATATTCTGATTTTGATATTGATATGGGCAAAGGCCTAACCGAGGCTATTACGTTCTAAGGCCCAATTGCGACTGTTACTGTATTGGGCTTAGGCCTATATTGGTGTGTTTCATGTTATTTGTTTGTTGGGGTAGTACATATTCGTAAACTCACCCCTCTTTTTAATTGTTCAGGTAATCCTTAGTGAGAGACATTTCGACGTATCGAAGGACTCGGAGGTGGCCATACTGTGGACAGTTGAATTTTAGTACTTTAAATTACTTTACTTTAATTACGTTTTCTTTTATTTGGGGTTTTGCTGTAATAAGGCCTTTCTCTGATTTCATTTTAATTTTGGGATTTTTTTATGTTTTGATTGCTTAACCTCTAGTTTTAGGTCTCAGGTTTCAAAAAGAAAACAACATTTTACAAATCAAACGTAAGTCCATAAATGTTTTCAAAGAAAAGATTTTGCTGTATTTGAATCATAAAAGTTTAATAACAACTATAAAGACTGGGATTTTCGTTAACAACATAAAGTTTTGAATCAATCCTTAATATACTTAAAGAGGTCGAACTTAGTGTTAAGTTTTCACTAGCAATTGTTTTAAACTAAGAACTCATCAAACGATGCTTGATTTGAAAATAGAAACCCATTTTGAAGATACTGTTTAACCACAGAACGATCAAATGATTTCGAGGTTTTCCAACAATATTGAATTTTACGATTCACCTTTCAATGTGACGCCGCAAGATTTGACCATAACGTCTGGGCCGGGTTTGGGGTGTTACAATCTATTTGCTTATAAACTTACCTCGAACAACGATAATTGAAACGGAACAATTATTCGATAACTTTGGTCTTTCCCCGATCCAAATTTGATTTCTTTGGTTCTTGATCTAAACATATTCAAATTAAATTCATTCAAACATGTTTCATCCAATTTACTCCAAAAACACATAAATGGGCAAATTATTATTTTGCCCCTAATATTTCACACTTTTTACAATTTAGTCCAAATTGCACAAAACACAAAACATGCAAAATTTGCACAGATCATGCTTAGGCCGAATGTTACCCATGCTCATACAAGTCGATACATTTCATTTATTTTACATTTTAGTTCCTCAATTTATCATTTTTGCAATTTAGCCCTAATTACTCAAATTCATCAAAAATTCCAACACAAAACATATTAATCCAAAATATATCTTTCATAATTCATCAACTAACATCACAAAGCTAAATTATTCATCAATGACATAACTAAAAATATCCATCAAAATCAAAAATTAAAGTATGGGCTTTGTACATTACACTGCAACGATCTCAAAAACGTAAAACTTATCAAAAACCGAGCTAATTACATACCTTAATCAAGCTTTCAAATGGCCGAATATGGCTTTCTTTTTCATTTCTTTTCTTTTCTTTTTTTTTTTTTTGATTTCAGCCTTAAGAAAGATGAATTCATGCATGTTTCATTATTTTATGTTTTATTAATTTAACATAATTAACATTTTAAAAGTTTAACCTTTATTAAATAATGTAAAACCATTATAACATAAAGTCACAACCATCCATCACCTTTAATTATGGCCTATTTACACTATAAGCACTTCATATTATAAAGACACATTCAATTAAGCACTTATGCAATTAAGCCCTTTTTATTAGATCGGGCATTCAAATGAAAAAATTAAAACACGAAAATTTTGCAAATATAAATTCATGCATAATAAACACAGAAACTAATATTAAAATATTTTTCTTACTCGAATTCATGGTCTCGAAACTACCGTTCTGAATAAGGTCTAAATCGGACTATTACATGAATAGCTCGCTTCAATGGTCAAAACTAATTCCTATTTTAGGTTCTACACAATCAACTAGTTGCTAACCTCGTAGGATCTCTCAAACTTCCACTAAACTAATGACTCGACAAGAACTACTTATCTTTCAACCTCACAGTCCAGACAATTCTGGTAAGGGGTTCACAGCTAGGAAATACCAATTTTGGGATAATTCCCACCTGAATGACTTCTTAGGATTGTCAGGCATAGGGTTTAAGTTCTTCCTATCCCAAACAACTGATTCTCTAAGAAACCTTACATAAAAATTAATTAATTACACTTGCTCATCCCCCATAAGAGGATTAGTTCCTCATGGATTTTATAAACAAAATACACTCGATGATGAAAATAAACATAAAGAACGAATCGAGATTAAAAGTTTAAGAAGAATTTTGAATTTTATTTGTATAAAGTATAGAATTCCACAAAGAGTGGCTTTGAGTCCACAAGTCAGATTCTCCGAAGAACAATAATGAAAAATGTACTAAAAATAAATCCTAAGTACAAAAGAAAACTAAACTAAAAGGAAAATTCTAAGTTACAGAAGATATCCCCTTTCAAGTGTTTAATGAGCCTTTTTATAATATTAGGGTTGGTCGTTTTCCTTAGCCCTAGTTTGGTTAACGTTCTTAAGTTAAAATACATTATGCAGACCAAAATGCTCCTAGCTTGTTAATCGTTCACGTACAGGGTCGGTGTCACGACATCCACTACCTATGTCGCGACATTGAAGGCAATTTGCTTGGCTCATGTTCAGCTTCAAGGGTATGTCGCGGCATCTTCTAGGTATGTTGTGACACTAAAGGCAGTATGGCTATTTTGTCTTTCTTCTCACTATGTTGCACTGTTGAACTTCTGTGTTGCAACATTGCGACCAACCTCAAGTTCTCATGCCTCCGAATGGCATCCTTCACACTCACCAAATATGTTAGCCTTCCCTTAGTCTTACTTTGACCCCTAAGGTCATAAAATCGGCTCAAATCACACTTTTTATTCAATTAAAACTAAAATAGAAAAACTAAATAAATAATAATAAAATTGCTCATATTCAAGCTCCTTTAAGTATGAAACTAGTTTAATCTGCTACAACAAATTCTAACAGATCAGCTGTGAGAAACACAAACATGACTAGCCTCAAACAAGCACAAGGCAAACAACCCAAGACCCCTAATATTAATATTATGACCTATACACACAATATTACCAATTTCCCCCACCTTAGTATTATAGCCAATATCCTCAGAGCCAAGCCAACCCCGGGGGATCAAAGTTCCCAAAATCCTCAATCAAGCTCTCAACAATTTATAAAAACTAAAAACAAATGGGTATTGGAAAAATAGTTATTATCATAGTAGAGGTTTTACCAAGAGAAAAAAAGACTTTTCCAAGAACAACAAGAATGATAGTGTGAGATCGAACAAAAGAGTGAACGAAATGACAAGATTATTAAAGAACTAAGATCAACCAAGGTTGCTCAAAGGCAAAATGCCCAAGAGCATGAAGATGAATGATAACTCTTGAAAAGAGTTATTCATGCCTTTAGATTAGGTCAATTGTCTGTACTTAAGTGAACTTAGCTACATTTTAGGATATTATTTTAGCATTTTTAGAACATTGCATAAGAAGCTTGGACAATGCTTAATTGTTATTATTTGTTACTTTTAATTGCATGTGGAAATGTTCTGTTTAGTGGTTTAACAGGTGCAAGATGTGGAGAAAGAAATAAATAAATGAAGGTTTACCAAGGAAAAAGATTGGACAAACTGTCGACTTGTACGCTATGCCAATTCCAGAATGATGACCGAGTCAACAGTCAATGCATACCAGTCTCAGCCCAACTCTAGTTGTATCAAAAAAATAGCATAAAAAGAAGGAAAAAGATAATGAGATCATGGGCTAATAACCACCTACCCTAAAGGAATAGATTTTAAACAAAAAAGAAAATCTAAAAAAGAGAAGAAGATACCTTGGTTGTTGGATTTACCCTAGGGAAAAAGCTTATAAAAAGCCAAAGGAGGAAACCCAAAAAGACGAAAAAATGTGGAGATCCATAGGAGAACTAGAGGGTAGCAGTTGAGTAGAGAAGGAAAGAGGAAGATTAAGGCAGTCCCTCTCAGCCATTACAGGACACTGTGCTGCTAAAGTGTGAACTGGACATGCGAAAGTTGCCTTCCCGACATTCTTTTGTTATTTGTTAATCTGTTCCTCCATGAATTAATTTGATTGAAATAATTTTGAATGATATTTTGGTTTTGAATTTTATTTACTAACCCATGAGCTAAATCTCATAAGGTTGGAATTACTTTATGAAACCTTTATTTTTCTTTAATGGTTGAAACATATATCTGAATTAATTTATTGTTTCATTCAATTGTTTTTATTTCTAATTTGTATGCGTGCAATCCCTAGACATAGACAATTATACAACATGCCTATAAACTAGTTTAATTTTGAAAAGGTTGGATTAATTGGACCAAAATTGAATGATATGAGCAAGTACTCGAACAGATACTTGTAGTAGACTCTAGACATAGAGCGGCATTCCTACAAAGGGAAATAGTCCTGGGTACCGTATTAAAAGCTTATAGACACAGGCAAGGTAACTTGAGGTTTCTACTCTCGAAAGAAGTAGACCACTTTAGAACTCTTCTGAGTAGTAGATTGAGTATGACTTTGGTAAGGTATTATTGATAGAAAGGGTAGATTCTTAGTAATCCCTACCTTCCATATCGACATCATATATCCCTTATCCCTTGCCATAGTATCTTTACCATCACATCCGTAGTTGTTTACTTGTTCAGTTACATATTATTCATGTAATCATTTTCTTAATTGCCATTGCATTTTTACTCTTGCATTGCCATAGCATTTTCAATTGTTCATCAGTTACACATGTTGTTCACATTAATATTCCTTTTGTTTACCATTACATTCTTATCATTATTTTGCTATAACATTAACATAGATTTATCATAATAACTTGATCATTTTAATACCTAATCCGATCCTTGTGGAGACGATCTCACTTATCATTTTATTACTTGATCTGGTGTGTATACTTGCACAATTTGCATATCATTTCACACGCGGCTATGAAACAACCCAATCCAATCACAAACAACAATGTAGTCTCCAATGTAAATATGTTAATGAAGATATGTTTGAAGAAAGAATGCAAGAATTGAGAAAGGAAATGCAAGACTTTAAAAGAGTAGAGTTGGTGAGCCTACCTTGGAATTACTCTAATAAACCTCAAACATCGGAGATACTTTTGCACTAAGTTCCCTTAGGATTTAAATTTCCTAAAATTTTATATGACGGTCGCGGTGATGTGCAAGACCACCTGACATATTATAACAACCATATGAAAATTCTTGGGGCTTCTGATGAGATTAAGTGTCAGGCAATTTTTATGACTTTGAAAGATTCTGCTAGAGCTTTGTATTTGTTACTTATGAAGCACTCTATTTCTACCTCTAACCAATTAGTTGACCTATTCATTAGTAGGTTCTTGACTAATAATACCTTACGGTAATTGTCAGCGTATCTCATGTCTATCAAGCAACATGGAAATTAATCTTTTTAAAAGATTATTAAGACGTTTAATATTGCAATGATGATAACTAAAGATCTTCCAGTTGATTTTGTAATCTGGACATTTTTATGAATTACAAGCCATCAATTTTTAGAGTACAACTTGATTCGTAAGTCATTCTCTAGGTTATCTTCTCTTTATGATATGGCACATAGGTTCGCTAAAAATGATGAAATCCAAAATGTTAAAACCCATGTCTGCCGTGAACATTAACATGTACCAAGAAATTTCAGCAATTCTTGCCGTAAAATACCACCATTCAATGACAAACCTAAGAGACACTTTGAGCGTGAACCACACTCGAGGGGAAATATTCTTATAGTGCTGGATAACCTTTGTGATACAATAGGTCCACCAAAGATGACAGGCAGCATCAACAACATTGAAAGCAATAAGGTCGAGATCCATATAACAAGTTTAATTCCTACCATGATTTAGTTCCCTTATTGACTAAAATCCTTAGTTAGGTAGAACATCAAGGAATATTAGAATCTCCACCACCTATGAAGCCTAGCCATTATAAGGATAATTATGCACCTGGTCAACTTAAACAATTGGTAGCCCATCCTAGATAGTCCAAAAGTTATAGAGGTTCCCATAATAAGGAAATTGTAAAACTTGACCAGGTAGTCAGATCCAAATGCGTGATGCCACATTACGTTGTCAAAGCAACTCGAGCTAACTTATTACATAATCATAAAATTTAGATAATAATTATCATTCAAACCAATTTAATCACCAAGCATATTCACAACTATACAATCATAATGTCTTAAATTTTAAATTCATCATTTTACGAAGTTATAGAAGGTCAAATTTAGAGTTAGGATTCGAATTCAAGCTTAATTATCAAATTTTAATGTTGTCTCAAGATTAGGGACTTCCGGTCTCGAGACAAGCCTCATTTAATTTTATGTATTTTTGCTTCGATGTCAATATGTCTTGGGACATTAAATGTGATGTCTCAAGGCAAGGTCTTTTATGCCTTGAAACTGGGTCTCAAGACTAACGTCCCATATTTTCTTATTTTAGTGTTGATGTTTGGGTCTCAATACTTATTCATTTTGGCCCCTATTATCCAATGATAAACATTAGACTTGATGTAACACCCCCTAACCCCAAAACCATCGCCAGAACAGGGTTACGAGGCATTACCAGACTTAAACACTAGCAATCGTACAAAACTGAATCATATTTTTTGCATTTCAATTTAAAAATTTTTAAATTCCATCATAAAGTCCTTAATATGGGCCTACGAGGCCCAAAACATGCTTAGGAAATGATATGAGACTAAACCAGAAACTTTAGAAAACTCTAAAAAATTTCATGAAAATTAGAGGCACACGCCCGTCTGGCTTGGGACATGGCCGTGTGGCTAGCCCGTGTGGCTCACATGGCCATGTCTTCAGGGTGTGTGGTAGGTTGACTTGCAATTTAATAAGAAATAGAGGGCCAAACGGCCTGGGCACATGCCCATGTGGCTAGGTCATGTGGTAACCTAATTTTGCACCATTTTTAAGCAATTTTCACACGGTCGTATCACACAGCTATGCTAGAACCGTGTCCTTCACATGGCCAAGACACACGGCCGTGTCTAGCTTGTGTGATATCCTAATTTCACATTTTAAGATGCAGGGGACACACGGCCAGTACAAATGCCCATGTGTTAGCCGTGTGTCTCACACGGTCTGACCACACGCCTGTGTGCCAGGCAGTGTGGACTCTATATGAGCCCTAAACACTAAACTAACCTCCCTACAATTTCAAGCCAAAACCAAATTGCAACTAACATATCAATCAAGACATTTTCAGATTTAAACATACTTAATTATACCTAAACATTGACTCATTAATAATTTACTCAATGAATATTCATAATACCATTCAAAATTCAACTTGTATTCCATTCATTCATTTCAATTCAAAAATTAGCACATATTATACCATTTCATTAAGTCCCAACTTTAACTTTAAATATCATTCTTTACAACCAAAATTACAAAACATATACAAGTGACCAAGACCAAAACCTAGTACATGCCACATTTACCAAAAGATAGATTACATCACCAAAATGGAGCTGAGGTCAGGAGTGACTCGGATGCTGGACCGAACTTTAACTTTACCTAGCCTGCGCACGGAAAACAACCGTATGCTGAGTATTGGAAATACTCAGTGGTATTACCATAATTCAAATTATAATAACTATAATAAAATATAAATATCAAGTATATAACAATGAACTTTTCATGCATTAATTTCATTCTTAAACTATATTAGCATAAACGGTACACTTGTAACTATGTATCAATTCAACCATATGACATAACTTCAATTACAATTACTACATGAACATTTAGTTCATGATTTCCATTTCTAATTTCAATTTCGATTTATATTTTAATTTCCTCATTCGTTCATTTCAGTATTCAATAGTACAATCAATCAAATTCATTTAAATTTCTCATTTCAATTATACACCCTATTAACACTCTGGATTTTGACGGATACACTGATTCCAACCCAAACACACAATACGGCACATTGTGCCTAAACAGTACATAGTACCTGATCAGTATACGACACATAAAGTGTCTAAAACGACACACGAGGTGCCTGATACGACACATAAAGTGCCTAATCGGCAAAGCCGATAAATCCTGTACTCTTCTAAATCCTATAGCATGCCAATTATATCCGACTTAGCCCAACTAGTTAATAGGGTATTCAATTTATCTCTCCATTCAATCACACTTTGATAACAAATTAAATTCCAATACAATATACCATTCAATTCCATACATTTATCCATTCATCATTCAAAAATACAATTCCATACTAACACATAATTCTCATTCAATTCAATTTTTTTAAATTTAATTCAATAAAATCACTTACCTTAATAATTTACTTACCTTACTCCTAGAATTTAAAATTTAATATTTAATAACAATTAGCTTGAATTATAGTAATACAAACCCAGATTTATTTGACTACTCCTCAATGACTTTTTCCTTTCCTTTTGGTGCCGATGCTTCGGGTTCTTTGCCAGCTACGAAAATTAATAATAATTTACACTATTAATTTTAGCACTATTTTACAATAAATAATTGAATTTCTATTCAACTTTTGTCTTAGTTTCATATTTGTCCTAACTATATTCTTTCATTTTTCTATATCAATTAATATCTTATTTCTATCCAAATTCCATCTAAATTTAAATTTAACTATCAAATTTTCATCAAAATTCCATAATTTTGAATTTCTTTCAATTCAATCCCTAAAACACAAAACTTATAACCTACTTTACAATTTAATCCTTTAATTAATTCTAATTCATAATTCTATCAAATAAACCCCTTATTCAATCATGAGTTCAACATGAACTTTGTTAAAAAACCTAAAAACTTCCAAAACCTCAACTCAATTTCAATAAAACATTGTTTTAAACTTCTAAAACATCAAAATTAAGAGAAAAGGGCCTAATTGACTTACCTATTAAAACTTTAAGCTTCCAAAGCTTAGTTTCTCCTTCCCTATAACTTTCGAATGCTTCTCTACTTCCTTTCCTTCTTCTTTTGTTTTATTTCTATTTATTTTAACTAATAGTAGTAGTAATATATTATAATAAAAAAATCTTTTACTTATTATTTAAGCATATACTTATTTTTATTACAAGTGTACATATATTATTATTACTATTACACTTGTCTTTAATCTTTAACACACATTTGTCATCTATCTAGTTTATTTAATATAATATCAAATAATGATATTAAATAATAAATATCTAATATAAAACCATAATAATGAAATAATGACATAAATTATAATTTAATATAATTAAACAATAAAAATCTTAGATTTTTACTTAGTTTGCCGCCTCAACTATTACCAAATGGCGTATTTGCCGTTTTGGTCCTTTATATTTTCTTTTAATCTATAATTTAACTTTTGCCCCTTATTCAATTTAATTATTTTTCTTAATTTCTCTTAATTAAGCTAAATTCACTAAATAAAAAAACTAATTAGACACACTACTAAGCTCATTAATATTTCTAATAATTATCTACTAATTCGGTTTACTAATACGGAGGTCCTATGTAACACCCCTATCCCGTGACCGTCGCCGGAATAGGAAGGGGAGTTACCGGATATTCAGAACAGATCGGAATAGAATATTAAGAAATTATAACAAGATTCAAACATAAAGTCCCTTTCGGAAGTCTATTAGACCCCAAACATACACTGAGATAGGGTCAGGACTAAACCGAACACATTCATGAACTTCAGGACACATGCAAAATTTTCCAAATTTAGGAGGTCATACGCCCGTGTGACCAGGCCACTTGCCCCATATGAGACTCAGGCACGCCCATGCACCCAAACCGTGTCAAAACAGGGCAAGCATACTGACTTTTTACCACGGCCATAAGACACGCCCGTGTATCTTGGCCGTGTGAGTTTTTGAGTCCAACTGGAAAATTAGCACGGCCATAAGGCACGTCCGTGTGCCGCAATCATGTGGCACTAAGCTGACTTGGTTTAAGTCATACCTTCCACCCACTAAGGGTCATTCCCTAGAAGCCAATTCATGCCACAACAATACCACAATCTCAACTAAAATTCAATGCCTAATTATACCTCCACATGATCAATCTATTCATATATATACATTAATGTACAAATCTCACACCAAGCATGTCTGTACAAATCTCACACCAAGCATGTCTGTATCACAAACAATGTTCATGACTAAACCCTATCTCATTTATACCACATCCAAATCTTACCAATTCATCACATTGACAAGTTTCAAGATGACCAAAACAACTAGATCATATAACCATTATGAGCTTACATAATTTGGCATCATAAACCATATACCAAAACCAAACACCAACATACTATTTGTTAGCCAATTCTCATGGCATTACAAATAAACATATCCTAAGCTTAATACATAGACATTCTAGCCTATATATGCCATACTTAAACTTTATACATTCAAAAGGTACCAAAATCAAGCTCGATAGTGTGATAATGATCCTTGACTATCCCCGAGCCCTCAGTAGCTACGATATCTAAAAAACAGTTGAAAGAAGATACAGAGTAAGCTACAATGAGCTTAGTAAGCCAAAAACAATCATATACAATCCTTAAACACAATATGATGGCAATCTTATATAGATAATGCATGAACCAAATATACTCATTCATCACATTCTTATAGTTCGCAATAGCATACCTTACATGCTCATAATTTTAGTACAGAACAAACGTACCTGAATCAAATATATATAATATGCAATCATTCATTCCTCGGAAGTTCTCCTTATATTATTCAGAAACGTTATAGAGATCATATAGGCCTTATACAATGCCAACGTCCCCGACGTGGTCTTACATGTTATTCAATACCGATGCCACTGTCCCTAACAGGGTCTTACACAAAACATATACGATGCCAGTGTCCCAGACACGGTCTTACATGTAATTCTCTAATCAATGCCCACGTCCCGAATGAGGTCTTACATGATATCATTTTACCATTGCTCATTAGGAAATGACTCAGAATAATACTTTAGGCTCTCATGGTCATCCAAATACAGTTTAATAATCAAGAATTTATAACAGACATCAATATAACGCACATTTGTATTTGACTTACCTCGTACGGATTTAACGGATTTGAACTGACTATTCAACAATTTTGGACTTTCCTCAATCTAAATCCATTTTTATTTGTTCTTGATCTAAATCAATTCAAATTCAACCATTCAATTATTCATTTCATTCAATTAAATCCATAAATACATAACTAGGGCATTTTACATTTTAGCCCTCACATTTTCATACTTTAACAATTTAATCGCTAACTCCGGAAATAATCAAATTCACACAATTATACTAAATACAAGCTTGACCGAAAATTCATGGGTTTCATATAAGCCCATATAATGCATTTTTCTCACAATTTAGTCCTCCCAAAGTATTATTTTTACTATCTAACCCACATAGCTCAAATTCATCAAAATTCATGGCAAAACATGTTTATTTAACACCTATCCATCATAATTCATTCAATTTCATTACAAAGCTTCAAATATCAACAATGGCACAATTCATAAACTTCATCACAAGCAGAAACTAATACATGGGCATGAAAGGTTTCGAAGCAACGATCACAGAAACGTAGAAATTATCAAAAATGGATAAAAAATACATACCTAATTGATGCTCAAACACAGCCGAATATGAAGAACACAAACCTTTCTTTCTTTTCTTTTATTTTTGGCAAAAAAACAAAGTGGAAATGGCCATGTAAATAAAATTTGTTTTATTATAAAACATATAATATCAAATTTCCAATTTTAACCTCCATTAAATATTTATAAAAAACATATGTACTAAGGTCATTTATGACCACTCAAACCTTCAATGGTTTAATTACCACATAAGGTCATTAAATCAAAAGCCATTTCAATTAAACACATTGAACATATGGCATGTTAATTTTACTTATTTTACGATTAAATCCTTTTTTCATAATTAAACACGGAGACAGACAAATTAATTCACAGAAATTTCACAGATGCAGATTCATATAACACAGACACAGAAAATAATATTAAAATATTTTTCAGACTCAGATATGTGGTCTCGAAACCATTTTTCTGACTAGGGTCCAAACTGGGCTGTTACACCCTATGACTCGTTTTTCTGGTGCTTGTGAATTTTGGGTCATTACACTTGATACTCGAATCAATATATATATCGAGTAAGCCCACATCCTCTAGAAACAAAAACTATTTTATTTTGTCATCCTAGGTTGCTTAGAAATAATGACTTCCAGTATTCGTTTATTCTACCATATCGAGTTACCCGGCAACGATGGTTTGTTTATTCAACCATCCCGAATTTCTTGGCAATGGTGGCTAGAAAATCACTATATTGGTGACCTTATGGTTTGTCGACTATACTCAAACTACGTCTAACATCATTTAATGAGGCATTAACAACATAATCACCATTGTAACATATATCATTGTAATATCAATGTCCAAATATTCATATTCACATTCAAAACAATTTCAAACATTTATTACATAATTTAAATATCACCAATCAAATCTATTATTCAAAGCTTTTAGGGGAAAGATACCGATTATACTAAACATCGATAATGGCAGCAGGAATGATCGCAAAGCAATAAGAAACAAAAATAAGAACATGCATATTATACATGGAAAACCTTATTGGGAAAAACCACGAATAGAGGAAGACAAATTCACTAATGTTGAAAACAAGAATAGAATAGGTATAGTTCTATACGGATTTAACTTGTGCAGAAAGGTCTGTACTGCGAGCGCTTGGGCCTTTGGCCCTCGAACCTTCGCTTGTAACAGTGAATTAAAATATGAATAATGTGAAAATAATGTGTTTTAATTGAGTTAGGAGGTCTAATGTGAAAATAATGTGTTTTAATTGAATTAGGACCTAATTGGAAAAATTGTAAAAGTGAATTAAAATATTAATAATGAGTCTTGATCATGAGTATTAATTATGATTTGTAAAAATAAAATAGGAGAGTATTAAAAACAATAGGTTAAATAAGTTAATAAAATAATTGTTTAAAAGTATAAGCTAATAAGGATATGTAGGTTGAGCACGAAATAGACATATACAATTGACTAAAATTAGCATAAATTGAGTCCTAACATTAGTGGTTTAGAGCTTAAGAGATTTCCTAGCTTTTTTCCTCTTTATTTTTCAAGCAATTAAGGATGGAAACTAAGTTAGTATAACAACTAATTATGGTAGAAATAAAACATGAGATGGGTACAAGCTCAATGGTTAAGCTTTTTCCTTTCCCCTAGCACATGCAGGTTCAAGTCATGCCAACTTTTTCCCATTTTTGTTGATTTCGGTAGAATGGTTTAATTACCAAAATAACCCCCTAAAGTTTGCTTAACCTTACCATTTAGTTCTTATCCTAATCATAATAGGATTTTGATTATCTTTTTCAAACTTATCTAGAATTCATATATTATCCTTCTTCAAAATTCAAATAGAATTAAAGTTCTAACACTTTCATCTTCTTATCCTAATTTAAAATTATATCTTATTTTTTAAAATAAATTCAAATAGAAATAAAAATCCATATCTTTTTATATTCTTATCCTAACTAGAACTTAAATTACTCTTTTTCAAATCATAATAGAATTTATCCTATTTATTTTTATTTATTCTCCTTTTCTTATTCATCTTTTCCTTTGAAAATATTTTTTTACCATTGTTGATAATTATTTTTGTACCAAAATCAAGATCTTTTCTCAATTTCAACTCGTTTCTCTACCGGTTGATTTTTTGTCAATTACATCTCGTATATTCATCAAAATTTTGACCCACGTAGTAGATTGAATCGAGCTTGAATGAAGGGTAAACACTCGAGACCCCAGGAAAGTTAGGTGTGTGTTCTTTTATAAAAAATCGAGTCAAATCGTGTCCAAGTTTAAGGCCATATGATTGTGTACCACCATTTTACAGATTTTATAGTTTTGCCACTATTTTTTCAAAATTTACAATTTGCCACATGTTTTACAGATTTTATAGTTCTGCCACTATTTTTCAGATTTTACATTTTTGCCACAATTTTCCAAAATTTTACAGTTTTGCCATTGGTTTTCCTGTAACGCCTCAGATTTTAAGCCTAAAAGACATGGGCTTCGTGTGTCGGTGAAATTGGATTTTAGTTGTACGAGGAAAATTTCATAAATTGCATGTTTAGTTTAGTGGCTAAGTGATTTAGGAAGAGTTGGGAGTGTTGGAGAAGTCATGGGTTTAAACCGAGGCTCTAGCATAAATTTTAGTTTTTCCCTTTAGGGGACCTTGGCGTTAGTTGGAAGGCCTTATAAATATGTTGGTTGAAATATGACACAAGGAAGCAGGTGGTCTAGTGGCAAGGTGGCATTAGAAATGTGCATGTGGTCTGGGGTTCAAGTCTTGACGTTTTCCAAGGTATTATTTTTGCTCCTAAGTGAACCCTTGGTGATTAGAAGTAGACCTTATATTTAATTAAGGTTAAATTGTGACACAAAAGAGCTTGTGGCAAGGAGGCAAGTGGCGTGTTGAGCTATTGAAGGGGGCTTGGGTTCGAATCCCCTTGTAAGCAAAATGCAATTATTTTGCTACTTGGAAGGCTAGAGTTTCTGGTGGAATCAAACTCTGTAGGGAGGTTGTGGGCTTGGTAAAAGGTGGAGAGAAGCATGGATATGATATGGTTATTGGGTGGTTGAAGGAGTGATTTGTGGAGTAGTATGTGCAGATTTTTAGGGATTTCGAATTGTGAAGGGAGTGTAGGGATTTTGAGTTGGAAAATTCGGCTAGGGAGCTTTCATTGTGCATTTTTTGGCTTGTGAGGGTGTTTAGGTGCCGAATTGGTTTAGGGAATTGGGGTGACTTCTTTTGTTTTCGAAAACCTTCCTCTTGAGCCTTTGTTTTCTCATTTCTTTTTATTTTTGGTTTATTTTTGACAATTCGGGTCTTTTCTTTTCAACTTACTTTTCAATTGTTTGTTCACTTTTTTTGAAACAGATATACCAAGTGCCAAATTTTCCTAATGAAAGCTTTCTCTTTTTCTCCACATTGTCTCTCTGTCAAGTTAGCACTTTTCTTCTTCTTTTCTGCTGAACTGAATTTAGTTCTTCTTCTTCCCCTACCTAAACCAACTTCACTCTTCTTTCTAGTTAGATTTTCTTCATTCTCTTCTCCCTACTTTCTATTCTTTTTAATTTAAACTGAATCCAAACACTATTTCTTTTCTTTCTTTCATATTTTCTTTCTTTTGTTGTCAATCAACGGTTCGACCTACAGGCGTTCTGACGAATTGGTCCTGAGGAGAGAAGGGCACCGAACGTCCTCGAACTTTTAAAACTCGGCTTCTAATATTTGGCTGAGGTATTTCTGATTCCTTGTTAGTTTGGGTATAGGCCAATTACCCTTTGTTCTTAAGTATTATCTTTATGGATCTTGGGCTATTTAATGAGTTCCACCCACTAATCTGTTACATGTGCAGTCAAGTATCAAGATACTTGTGATTAGCGTTGACCGATCTAAGTGTATTTAGCCACACTCCTTTTGGCCAAGGTAAGCAGAAGTGTGTTTTTAGGGATTAAGTGAGTATAATCGTTTAGGTATGGGACTAACCGAATATTGGAATGAATGTAGGCTTTGGGCGTGAGCAGTTACTAGTCTTCACGAAAAGGTATGTAATATAACCCTGTTCTATAGATCGGCTTAAAACCGACATAGTGTGTTTTAGTGTCACATTTGATAATCGGCTGAAAAGCCAGAAGTGGGTTCTTCACACCCTTGTTTAATTGTAGATCAGCAAAATGTCGAAAGGCCGAAAATACGGCGTTTGGTGCCACACAAGCGTGCGATCGCTCGTGTGCTAAACCGAACCCACGGAACATGGGTGTATGACGAAAAGGGCCGCCATGAACAAACTCATGGGCTTAGGCCATAGTGGGCCAAATGGGTCGAATGGGCCCATGGGCCTGTTTGGGTAAATCTCATTGCTAAATGGGAAATAGTTGGACTGGTCATATTGTGCACATGATTTTTGTTGTACTGGGCCTCAATGGGCCGAAATGGGCCGTGTGGGCCCAATTGGCCTGTGGGCCCCACACGAAATAAATTTGTATAGTGTGGTAAATGTTAGATTGAGCCGTGTAGTTCATGTGGCTTAAGTTGTTTTGGAGTTAAATGGGTCGTGTGGGCCCAATGGGCTTGTGGGCCCACACGGATGAAATGTCTGTGATGTGACAGTGATTGATTTCAGTTGTGTTGTTCGCATAACCGTGGTTGTTTTGGGCTAAATGGGCCACATGAGTGTGTGGACCCACTCGGGCTGAGTAATGGGCCTTAGGCCCAATTACCTCGTTTTATCTGTTTAGGTTACGAAAGTCACTTGAGGCAATGATGGACCTTTGGTAGGGTCGTTTATACCCCCGATTTACAAAATTACATAAATACCCTCGATTTGCAAAACTACAAAAATACCCCTGGTTTACGAAACTACCAAAATATCACTGATTTACAAAATTACTAAAATACCCCTGATTTGTGAAATTATCGAAGTACTCCTAGTTTGCGAAATTACCGAAATACCTTTGATTTGTAAAATTACCGAAATACTCCTAATTTGTAAAATTACCAAAATACCTCTGATTTGCAAAATTACCAAAATACCCATGATTTGTAAAATTACCAAAATACCCCTAGTTCGCAAAATTACCAAAATACCCCTAATTCATAAAATTACCGAAATACCCTTGATTTGTGAAATTATCGAAATACCCCTGTAGGGTAGAATTATCAAAATACCCCTGTAGGGTAAAATGACCGTTTTGTCCCTAGGGTGTAAAATGACTATTTTGCCCTCGTGGGCAAGTGACTGACTTGGATGGCGTATTTGATTGAATTGACTGTGAACATATGACAGTGCTGTGACCATGGTTGCATGATTGATATTTTTTAATATATGTTTAAATGACTGTTATTGAGCATGGCCATTATGCATACACGCGTGATGATTAAGCATGACATACACGACATTCTGCATGGGGTTAGGCTTAATTAGAGGAAGTGCTATGCTAGTGGCTTTGCCACATAATCTGATTCTAGTGGCTCTGCCACGTTATCTATTATTAGTAGCATGGCTGAGTTTTGGTGTGCGGGCTGGGGGTCGAGTTATTCCCCACATGGTGTGTTGGGTTGGTATGGGTGGTGTGATGGTTGGACTGGGTTGGGACTGCATTCACATTCTGTTCTGATTCTGTAATGGGCTTGGCCCACACTATTCTGTATAGGGCTAAGGCCCAGACTGCTCTGCTCTGTATAGGACTTCGGCCCAATCTATTCTGCATATCTGTATTATACTGTTACTGATTCTATTTTGGGCTTAGGCCCACTTGATTCTGTTGTTGATTCTGTAATCGGCTAAAGCTCACCTGCTACTGTCTACTGTAATGGGCTTAGGCCTAGATTGTTACTTGTTCTGTTGTGGCCTGTGACCCAAAGGATATTGTAGTGGGCTTTGGCCCACGTATGCTTTGAATTGGATTGTACCATTACTGTTAAAGGGCTCTGGCCCTGATTATTTCTGTTTCTGTCTTTGTTTCTATATACTGACCGTTACTCTAGTAAGGGGATTACATGCTAAGTTTTCATAAACTCACCCCGTTTATTAACTGTGCAGGTAATCCCCAACGTTAGGAGGATTGGGGCTGCGAGTGACTCGGAGGTGGCTACACGACTGCTTTCTTATTACGCTTTGGACTTTATTTATGGTTTAGATTCCATTTTGGTTTTAAAATTTTGTAATGAGGCCTTTGGGATTTTAATTTGCTTTTATTTGGGTTTTTATTTATTTTGATTTATATCTGTTAGAAGTAAATCACGGTTTTCCAAAATGTTAATTTTTTTAAACATCACATATTTGTAAATCAATCTTTTCTAAAATTAGCTTCCGCAACTAACAAAAAAGATTTTACAAAGTAATTAATGTTTCAACGTACCACGTTTAAAACCTAAATAAGGTTTTCAAATTCAAAGAAACTATTTATCAACAAGTCCAATTTCAAACATACTTCTATGTGACACGCCAGATCTAGCCATAACATCTGGATCGGGTTTGGGGTGTTACATTTCCAGATTTTACAATTTACCATTGTTTTCTAGATTTTACAGTTTTACCACTATTTTTTCAGATTTTATAGTTTTGCCACTATTCTTCAAAAAAACTACAGTTTTACTATAACCTCAATTATTTTATGCAAATCAGTCCTTGAATAGATTTTTAATGACATCTAGAGAATTAGTTTATACATTTAGGTCCCATATTAGGAATAGAATGAGTGAATACATGAATTTATGATTTAATTGCTTATGATTGTTTGTTTAAATTTGTCAATGATTATATATATTTATTAATGCTAGACATGTCAAATAAGTGTCTCACATGTTTTAATGATTTATTTATGAATTGTCTATTCTTACAACGAGATAGAATGTTGATTATGATAATGACATTGATTGCATCGCATTGCATTGCATTTGCATTTGCATTTTCATGGGGGGACAATTTGAAAGGGGGAAGTATATGACAGTATAACTGCATTTAATTGTGCGCTATGTATTCATAACAAAAGCATATTCCAACTGCATCTGTTTTAACCGTGCATGCACAACCCTCTGATAGCTTTTATTTGCGAGTATGTTGTGCTTCAGCGACCATTGATAGGTTTTATCTGCATGCTATTTGTACGTTATGTACCCAAAGTTAAAACAGATACCAAATACATCTATTTGATGTGTGTCCATAACTAGTGGCAGTAGAAATTGCAAATTATTGGTGGTATTAAGTCCACAACCCAGTGTGATTGCTGAAAAGGAGTTCTAGAGGAACCCTTATTATGGTGTGTAGTGGTTAGGGTAGGACTATTGACTAATAAACAAATTGATCATCGCATGACATATTGTACCTACTCATGAAAGGTGCATAACGAATCGACTGAACTGTTATAGGAGCATATGTTAAATTTGAAAAGTATATCGATTTGATAATTGAATTTGTCTGACTGATTATGACTGATCGTTAATGGTTGCTTGCTTAGGTAGCAAACCTGTTTTACAGTATTGAATTGAGTAATATGTCAAATTGTTTGTCATTGTACTGAATTAATTGATATGTGAAATTGTTAGGTATTAATGTATAGATTTGAATATTGAATTGGTTTACTGTAAATGGACTCACACTGTGCTTCCATAGCTCACTCCCCTTATTTTCCTTATTTTCAATTAACCCAACGGACTAGGACAAGGACTGGACATGCGGAGGGTCTCGACTTGTTCTCACAAATGGATAGTTATTAGTTATTATTTTATTAATCTTATTTTAAACCGTGGTATGGGATAATATTTTAATTACATCATTTAGGATGTATTTCATTAATTATTATGAATAGGGAATTTATATAGATGCAATAGTTTATACTTAATATTTATTACTGACAGTGATTTTAGAGTGTTGTTTAATTATTAAGTGTTTTAAATGTGTTAATTTATTATACAAAAGATTATTGATATATTTTTTACCACCAAAATTAATGTTGGTTTTAAATTCATAAAATCAAGATAATCACTTGTATAAAATAGGTGTAGTACTGAAAATTTATTTGTAAAAAGACTGAGCCACCTCAGTGGTGAATGTGGTCTCTCTGGCTTAGGTCTTGTAAAAAGTCCTAACACAACTAACTAGTATGCCATTCAAAGGCACCACAAATGCATTCAACAACACTTACCTAAATATGTCAAATTTACCACAACTTATCCAATCATCAAATTCACCACATTCCAATCATCAAATTCTAGTTCAAAACTTATCAAATCATGCCACAACTTGACTACTATCATACCATTCCAAATATACCATAGGAGCCATTCAAAACATGCATTATAAGATAACCAAAATGAGACAAAGTAACATGGCATCAAATGGTACGAACCAAGTTAACTTCCACAACTTATACAAGCTAAACACCAACTAAACATCTAACAAAATGCCATTACAATTCAACCTATACATGCCATCATAACCTTGGCCAAAACATTAAAAAAACTACCGATATATTTTCTGGATGTGTGATAGATCTCCAACGAGCTTCCAACCAAATCGGGCTTTCGATAATCTATAAAACATAGGAAAGAAAATATATAAGCAATTAATGCTTAGTAAGCTTGTATAAACTTAAACACAACTTGCCATTTCATTTACATAATGTATATAGCATAAGTATAATACCAACTAAAACCATAAGCTTGGCATAATGCCTATACAACATCATCAAATTCAGAAGTTATTACTTTTATACATGGTTCAAATGAATTCATCCATAAACAAGTAATTTACACATGTATTCACATCATTTAGATCAAAATTCCTTTTCATAAGTTCATGAGACATTTTATTTGAACAGTTACCATTTTGTCTCCTTTTCATACTTATTGAACCATTTAGAATTTCATCAAATACTCAGGAAAGCTCACACAAAGTGTGCCTTTAAATAACTGTAACCTTTCTTTTACATCATTGCTCACACGAGCTGTGGGTCAGAATGTAAACTACATGATTTTGATCACATGAGCTATGGAGAATTTGCAACAAATACAGGACGTCATCCATCGGTAGGACATTCAAGACCAGCACCCAAAACATGAAATTCCTAATGACATGTCTTTTGTATCCTATAAATTCCTAAGGTTCAACCGGGACTCAATTACTGTCACAACATTGATTTGTTAATACATCATTCACTTCATATTATAAATAACATAATAACATACAATTTAAATAGGATTAATATGATAATCGTTCATACGAACCTGCATTGACAGCCAGGGGCGTAGAAGTTAAATCAAGTTAATCTAAAATTGTTGCTTTGCCTCGATCTAGGTCCATACGTGGTTTATCTTAATCTAAATAGACAAATTCAATCCATTTAATACTTGTAGTATTCAATTTAATCCATATTTCATTTTTATGGAAAATTACAATTATGCCCCTAACATTGTAACTTTTCACAATTTAGTCCTTAAACTCGTAATTTGAAATCTTAGCATTTTAATCCCTCTTCTAGGCTAACCAAATTCTCTAGGGACTTAAATCAACCCAAATAAATCATCATTTCATAAATTTAACATAAATTTTTACTATTTTTACAAACCAATCCCTAAATGCAAATTTCATAAAAAATCACTTTATAAAACTTGTTGATTTCTCAAAAAAGGTTCATAATCTATCATTTAACATAAAAAACCATTCAAAAACATTCATTTCATAACCCTCAAACTTTAACACTTTTACAAATTAACCCCCTAGATAGCTAGATTAAGCTAAAACGGACTCAAAAACATAAAAATCATTAAAAACAGAGCTTGAAAACTCACCATGCAACAACTCTAAGCTTGATCGAATGCTTATCTTCTCCAATGGCTATTTAGGGTTCAAAATAGCAAAAATATGAAGATGACAACATTTGGTTCATCTTTTGTTATTAAATTTTCTTTTAATTACCAAATTACTAAATTAACCTTTAAAAACTATCATAATTACATTGAAATATACCCATGTACATCCACTATCAACATATATGGAATAATTATCATTCAAGTCCATTAACTTTCATTTCCAAATTCATTTAACCCTTTTAGCTAATAGAACCCAACTTTTACACCTTTTATGATTTAGTCCTTTTTACTTAATTAACCATGCAAACATTAAAATTTATTAATGAAATTTTAATACGACTTTAATAAAATCCCTTAGACAATATATAAATAATAAAGTAATAATTTACTCGTCAAAATTGTAGTTCCAAAACTACTATTTCGATTTCATTAAAAACGAGCTGTTACAAGTTTACCATCTAATCCATGTTGGGGAGGTTACATCACTTCCACATATCCTCAATTTTACCTCTCTCTTTTATTTCTTTAACAAGTGAGTTGTTGCACCTCAAAATTTTTAGGCCAGATCAAAAGAGATTCGGGTCACACAACTTTAACAATACCATTATCTTTATGCCTAGTCATATTGATCATAACAACTAATTAATCTACAAAAGTAAACTGAAATTGAATTATAGAAGCAAAGACCGCAAAAGGTAAACAACTTTAGATTTTTATTTTCCTTTTTCCTTTGACATTCTAGTGTCGCCTTTAGCTAAATTTGCTAATACAATTACAAAACCTCCGTTAATCACATAATTCAACAAAATTCAATGAAATCAAACATGAATGCATTTAACTCAAATTAGTCCTTCAATATTATAATATTTGAAACATTTATATTACACATTTTATCCAATCGAATCTAGATTCAACTTAATATATATAGTATAGAGACTACTTAATTTTATTATTTATTAATAAACCCTAAGTTTTTCACATTTTATAAATTAATCCTTGGTAGAACCTAATTATCCTTTAGTCATTAACTTAATTTCTAACCAAGTTCCTTTTTATTTTCTAAATTAAAAATTCAATAGCGAGTACACTTTTGCAATTTAGTCCCATACTACAATTATCAATAGATTCATTTTAATTTTACTAAATAATTTAAGTTATTACTATCATAGGAAACGCGTAAATTTTCACTTCCAAAATTAACAATATCGTTTTGGCAATTCAATTCCAAAACCAAGGTTTTTTTGACACCATTGAAAATTGGATCGTACAAAAACAAGTTATTTGGATGATCAGAAGGAGGATAAGGGTAAAGGTAGATGGTCAAATGAGTTATTAATGTTATTGTTGGTTCTAATAAGGAATGGCCAAAATCAAATAGTAATAAGAAGGCCTATCTATGAAATATAATACATGTTCGAGCTCCATTGAGAAAACCTCATCCTTTGGTTTCATGGTGAGTTCGCTTCATCGAATGTGATGAAATTGAATTGATAGATATAAAGTGTAATGTTTCGTTAACGGTCTTGTCTCTGGTTGCAAGTTTCCACATAAGAAGGATATCGATTGACACGGATAGTGCAGTGGAAGTTTTAAGCTGACAAGCATTTCAGTAGATGGGTTTGAGGAGTTCAATATTGAAGCAAAGCTAATTAACTGCCTCTCTCTGTCCTTGCAAACAACGAGAGAAATCAACACTAACTGAAACAAATATAAATATCTCGGCTTATTACAAGTGTGACAAGTCAATTGTAATATTTGTAGTTTTACAAATGAACATTTGAGTATTCCAAGGATTGAACCCAAGAGAATCGGAGATTGAACAATTTCTAAATAACAAGCATGCGAAATAAGGAGTCTAACCAAATAACCATAGAAATTTATATTATGGAAAACCATAAAATCAAGAGGAACTAAACTAAACTACGATCTAGCTAACAATGACTAAATTGCAAAACATGCAAAATTACAAGATTAACAATTAATTAAAAATGGTGGTTGATTTATCTCGATGTGTTTTACTAATATTCAAAACATGGATCCACATCACTGAAACTCTCAAAATGGCTCCATTTTACGTCTCGGTCTCAATTTTACCAAGTTAAACAAATTAATCTGGATTATCTCTCGATCTCACTGGTTAACCTAGGACTAACGAATTGAAGCCCAACAAGATCTTTTCTTAGTCTCACTTGCCTAGATATTCCTTTAAGGTCATGAATCCTAAGTTTTTAAATTCATTCAAATTAGTCCAATTTATTATGATTTGGTCCCTCATACAAAAATCACCTCACCAAATCTCCATTAACCAACCTCTTTAAAGGTTTAGTTACTCATACTAAAAATAAAGCTAATGAACATGGCAATAAAAAGCATGGAAGCCATTAAAGACAAGCTTAAGAAAAAAGTAAAAGTTTGGATTTTTATCTAAGAAAACTTAAAGGACATGTAAAGAAAAGAATCCAACAAGGAAATCTAAAGCAAGGAACATAAAACGAGAAAAGTTTAACATATTTAAAGTAAATGAAACAAAAATACATTAAACTAAAGCTAAAAATGTCATTACAACAAAGGTACATGGACTAAAAGTGAAAATAAACCTAAGTTATAGTGTGATCTAACTTAACTAACTACAAGAACACTAAGAATGGGAAAAAAGTGCAATAAAATAAACTCTAAAACTAAGAAAGAAGATAATAAAATATAAAGTCTAGAAAAAGTACATGAAAACTAAGAGAAAATCTAGAGAAAACTAAAGCCAAACTAAGCTAATGTAGCCTCTGTTTGTTTCAGCCATATTTTGGCACATTTAAGCAGCTATTCTAACCCTATTTTTTTGCCAAAAATACCCTTGATGGGCCTTCAATTATTGGTGCTTTAGTTGGACAAAGGCTACCTTTTGTGTCAATTTTTGTGCCCTCATGATGTTGGTATTATAATACCCAAGAATACTATATCACAATACCATGGACAGTCTTGACCTTCGAATGCTTCTTGGCAGGTGGATATTGGGATACCCAAAATGGATATCGCAATACCACTAAAGGGTGCTTTACATCCATTAGTTTATTAGAGAGATCGCGATTCCAAGGGTTAGATATCACAATACCCTCTCCTTTGGTGTTGTTCTTGCTCTGTTTCAGGCATTATAAACAAAAAAATAACACAATTAAATTATTCTAAAATTACAAATCACAACCTATTAACCTCTATTCTGAAAACTTAACTAGTTTTGTTGAAATAGATGTTTAACCTCTCAAATCTCATTTCTAAACTTATATTTCAACTTCATACATCCTAAATATCACCTAAATACAAATCTAAACCATCAACTTTATCTAGTTAAACTGATCTAATTTTTTCGAAAAAAATCTTTTAAAAGGGAAAATGTTCAATTGGTTCAAATTACTAAAGGATTGTTAAATCAAGATTAAAAAACCTTTTAATTAGATAAAAATGAGTTAGAAACCATTTTAAAGTAGAAGCTTAGCTAAGATATATGAGATCTACCATTATCAAGATAAAAATCAACTTAAAATCAATTGATCTATTGAAATCTTGATTAAGTCATTTAAATCTAGAATTGAAATATTGGATTCCTTCGTTTAATCATAAAAAGTCATAATGTTACCTTAATTTGAAGAAAACTATGAGTTTAAGATCAAATTTGGCTGAAGTGTGTTGATAAACAATGGTGAAATTGAGGGAGAAAAGTTGAGTTTCTTTTAAAATTGAAGAAAAAAATTGTGTTTGGATGGCTAGAAATTCTAAAAAGATGAATCAATTCTGGAAGAAAAACCTTGATTTGGTGTTTGGGAAAATTTTGAATGAGATGGGAAAATTGGTTCATTGCCAATTTTGCCACCTCCAATTTTTCCCTATTTCAAATAGGTCATTATTTTCAATTAAAACTTATTTTTTAAATTTATTTTCAATTCTGACCTCGTTTTTAAAATTCGTTTTAACCAAATTAATTCTCAGACTCTTAATCTTAATTTTGTAACCTAAAATTTTGATTCTAATTATTTTACTATTTTATTTTATTAATTCCTAATTATTTAATTATCTAGCCTAATTACGATTCTCGGTTCACCAACCCCGATTTACTAACCCGATTCTACTAATTTTTTGGGATGTGAAATTTTTTATTAGCCAAATTTGGCTGATTTAAATAGCTATTTAAACCTATTTTGTTGCCCAAAATATCCTTGAACGGGCCTTCAATGATTGGTGCTTCGGTTGAACAAAGACTACCCTTTGTGTCAAATTGTGTCCCCTCTTGATGTTGGTATCGCAATACCCAGGAATAGGCATCATCATACCATGGATTGTATTGAACTTAGGATGCTTCTTGGCAGGTAGATATCGCGATACCTAAAATGGATATCACGATACCAGTAAAGGGTGGTCTCTATCATTGGGTCTATTGGTGAGATCACATTTCCAAGGGTTAAATATCGCAATACCCTCTCCTTTGGAGTCATTTTTGCTCGGTTTCAACCTTTAACTCATCCCTAAAATAGTCAACCATATGTTAGGGCCCCAATGGCACTATTGGCCAATTTGGGTCAAAAAAGAAAAGAAAAACAAGGCATTTATACTCATTAACTTAAAATGTAAAACTATTCAAAGCTATTAAAAAGACGCTAGTATGCTTGAGAACAAGCTCCTCAAGTGTACCAAGGAAGTCTAAATTGTCATATCAAATTATGATAGATCACTAATCTCATTCATAGGTTCAATAATCAACCAATCGAAGTTAGGGGTTCCATGGTACTTCTAGTTATGTGAGGCGATAGTCAGCACACTGTGATTGAAAAGGTAGTATTATTGGTTGCTAATGACCCCCATAACTTATAATTCCATTATTAGACGTCGTTTGATGAAAATGGAGAAGTTGGTGATAGCCACATTCTATTTAAAGCTTAAATTCCCAAGCCCAACTAGTAAGGGATATATGAAATTTGATTAGCATACAGCCAGACAATGTCACATAATTTTGTTGCAATTATCTCAGTAAGAGAAGGGTTACATTCACACTTCAGCTCTGGTAGGTTCCTCTAAGGTTGCACTTAGAGTCAATGTGATTAACAAAGCCAAGTTGAACTTAGAGAGTTTAGGTATCAGGTTCGAGGGGAGACTCAACAAAGCTAAAGTTATAAAATAGGCCAAACCTATAAAATTGTTCCATGATGACAATAAGAAAACTTGTAATACCCCAAACCCGGCCTAGACATTATGGCCGAATCCAGTGGTGTCACAAGGAATGGGTTTGAAAATGATAAAACCTTTTCTGAATTATCAATCTTTCAATAGCTCCTATTTATTTCAAAACGTTCATTCAATCAATCAATTTGTCTTAAACCATATCTTTTAGCGGAAGCTTGAAAATCGTTGTAGTTAAGAAAACAGTTCACATTTTTAGGAAAATCCTGTTTTAGGTAAAACCATCGCAAAATAATAAGCAAGTTTAACTAAAAGCCCAAAACCAAAGTCAAATCGTTATAAAAGTCCAGAGAGTCCCAGAAATTACAAACTCTCAAAATTAATACCAAAAAATTAAATGAAATCATAAAATAAAAAATTTAACAGTATCTAGAAGAGTGGTCACCGTCGCATCCCCCGCTGTACCGATCTGCCTAACCTGTGGATTACCTGTACAGAACAGACAAAAAAGGGGGGTGAGTTTACGTAAACTCAGGGTGTAACCCAACTGTATTAAGCAAGCAAACATACAAATTAATAATCATCAGATAGAAATAGATTCGAGCCTAAGCCCATTTCAGATGCAGATACAAATTTGGCCTAAGCCCATTTTAGATACAGATATAGATACAGATTAGAAATCATAAATCATACCCCTATCCTCTACACACCGTCTCCGACCATCCCAACACACCATGTGGGGTTTAAAACACTATAACACCCCAAACCCAGCCCAGACATTATGGCCAAAACTAGCGTGTCACATCAAAGTGTCGTAAAAGAAATAGACTTGTCGATAAAACTGTGATAGTTGGATTTAGATTTAATATTTATTCGGTGTGTATTCTGGAAATATAGAACTGGTATGCATGTGATATCTATCCGCTCCGTTGGGTAGATATTTTCGGTGTGTGTTAGTATTATTAGGATCAGAGTGACGCAATGGAAGCGTGGTGGGCCCATAACCCATAGGCTTTATGATCGAATTACCACTAAATGTAACACCCCAAACCTGGCCTAGACTTTATGATCGAATTACCCCTAGAGGGTAAAATGACCGAATTACCCCTATAAGCTAGAATGACCGTAATACCCCTGTAGGGTAAAATGACTGTAATACCTCTGTAAGGTAGAATGACCGTAATACCCCTGTAGGGTAAAATGACTAGTATACCTTATATGATGTTTGATTGATTTAGTATGTTACGTGATATTTCTGTGTTTTGCATACATGCACAACATGCTGCATAGGTTAGCTTACTGTTATGGAGGAAGTACTGATCTGTTAGGGTCAAACGAGTCACACGAGACGACTGTGGACCCACTGAAGGCTTAAAACTGTATATTCGTACTGATCTGTTAAGGTCATACGGGTCGCACGAGACGACGGTGGACCGACCGATGGCTTTGTGCCATACATACTACCAATGGCTTAGTGCTGTCTATTTCACCAATGGCTTTGTGCCACGCATATTATCGATGGCTTAGTGCTGTCCATTTCACCGAAGGTTTTGTGCCGCTACCAAAGGCTTTGTGCCGTTATTATAGGCTGTGTGCCGTTACTAAAAGGGATTATGCTGTATCCGAAGGCCTTGTGCCATTTTTGATGGCTTAAAGCCACTTATTTATCTGGTAGCTTTGCTGCGATTCTAGTTAGTGCCGCAACCGGTGCTAACTCTTGGTGTGTTGGTTGGGTGGGTCAATTTTATCCCCACAGTAAGTGCAGGGTTGGACGGAGGAAAGTGTAGGTTTGGATTAGGGTACATGCATCATACATTATACATACTGTATTCTGATTCTGTGATAGGCTCAGGCCCAGACTGCTTCTGTATTCTATATATTTGACTGACTGACTGTTTTTATATTAGGGGATTACACACTAAGTTTTCGTAAACTCACCCCATTTTTAATTGTGTAAGTGATCCCCAGCATTAGGTAGACCGGTGCTGCGAGGGACTCGAGGGTGGCCACACTATTGCTCCAGTTTTATTGGGCTTTTACTTAAACTTATATTTTGTTTTGGGTTTTTGATGTAATAAGGCCTCTCTTTAAATTTGTAGTTGTTAATTTGGATTTTTAATTATTATGGTTTATATCTACTAGAAGTAGGACGCGGTTTTCTAAAACGATAACTGCTTTTAAAACATTACGTTTCCACAACACGATTTTTAAGCTTCCACAATAAACATTGTTTTTTAAAGTGCAACAACGATTGAATATATTTAACAATTTTTTTATTACGTCAAAATAAGGTTTTTGATATAAAGCAGGTTTCCAAATGGAATCATGTTTTTGTAAAACACCTAAAATGGATTAACAAAGAGGCTTCAACCTTCAAACAGGTTTTTTTCAACAAGAACAAGTTTTTGAAAAACACTCTAATGTGACACTGCTAGATTCGGCCATAACGTCTAGGCCGGGTTTGGGGTGTTACAAACACTCACCCAACCCTACACACCATATAGTACCAATGCGGCACATAACAGATATAATACAACCTTGCTGCCAGAATATAGGCAATAAACGCCTTTCAAAACACTTCCTTTATATATAACATCCTAACCCTATTAACAGATATAGTAAATTCAAAATCAGACATACAGTTTAAACATGCTTACATGCTTAATAATAGATATAATATGCAACCACAGATACATGCATAAGATAAATCAGATGTGCATAGGGATATCATGCTCAGAACAGAATATTAGTCATTCATATTGACAGTTTTAGGGTTTGGTTAGCCCTTATCGACCCTACAGTAAGCCCACAGTAGTTTAGGATGACTCGTGCAACCTTAGGGAAAATATTAGATAAATGGCCCCACACGCCTGTGTGGCTCACATGCCCAGATTGGCCTTGCCCGTGTGGATCACATGACCTGGCCCAAAATCCCACACGTCCGTGTGGCCTACACACCCAATTTGGCCTAGCCCTTGTGGCTCACATGGCCACACTTCAACCATCACACGGCCGTGTCTTGCGCATGGCCTGGACTTCGTCAATCACACGGTCGTGTCGTCGCACATAGCCTACCACACAGGCGACCACACGCCCGTGTGGCATCGATAGAATGGCTTTTGGCTTTTTTTGAAACCTCTTTTTTTGAGTTTCTGGGTACACACCTGGTTCGTTCTGATGCCAAAGTAACCCCGAGCCTTTTGAAACCTAAAACTAGAGTACCAAATATCGGTTTAGCAATTGATTAATGAATTTTCACAATAACAAACTAATAGGAACTTGACTTACCACCAACAAAAAAGCCTCCGTTGACACTGCTAAAACAAAAAGAGTGAAATTCACACTTCAAAACCTTGTTCTACACCAGTAATTGTAGAAAAATCAAATTCATGTTCAATTGTTACACGATTACAAATAAAAGAAAGGAGAACTTACCGAACCCGTACGAGCACAATTCGCATAGTAAAAAGAATAAAAGGATTAGGGAAAACGAAAGGAAAAGGGAGTGGGGAACTTCAAGGAAATTTCAGTAGAATGATGGGGGAAACAGAACATCAGAAAGCGGGGATTTTTCGAAAAATAAGAAAAAAACAAAATAAGAACAAAAATATGTTGACAACCCCTAAATCCCATAAATTTCTCCCCACTAACCCACTAATACCCAACTTCTCAGAATTTAACTTTCACTACAACACTGACACAAAACCGAGCAAAAATATCATCTACGCTCACACAGGAATTCGAACACAAGACCTCTAACACACCAACACACAGACTCCCTTACCACTTGAACTAGCAAGATCATTCTGATATGGTTTAACAAATAATTAACTTAAACCTACTGAGCAAGGATAAGGCTTAAGTCAGCAAATTACCAAAACTTACCCAAGGTAAGGCTTGAACTTAGAACCTCTTACACACACCCAAAACACTTAAACACTGAAGCAAACAAATAGTTGTGTCAATTAATTACAGAAACATAGCCAATTATTTTTGGGCATTACAACTTTACCCTCTAAAAGAAATTTCGACCCTGAAATTTACCTGATCAGAATAGATGAGGATACTGTTGACGCATCAAGTCCTTAGGTTCCCACGTGGCCTTTTCAGTACTATGATTTTGCCACAGCACTAGTGGAATGGACTTTTTCCACAAAACCTTAACATCGGGATCCATAATTTGAACCGGCTCCTCCGTAAAGGTTAAATCTGGTCTAACCTCAATTTCCTCAACAGATACCACATGAGATGGATCCAACTGATATCGCATCAGCATCGAAACATGGAACATATCATGGATACGGTCCAACTCAGGAGGTAACTCTAACTGATAAGTAATTAGTTCTACACGTTTTAGAATCCGATACGGCCCAATGAACCTGGGGCTCAGCTTGCCCTTACGACCGAACCTTAGAATCTTCTTCCATGGAGAAAACTTAAGAAACACGAAGTTCCCCACAGAATACTCAATCTCACCCCTCTTCAGATCTGTATAAGACTTCTACCTATCAGAAGCCACTTTCAGACGATCCCAAATCAGTCTACCCTTATCCACGGTCTTAGAAACTAACTCAGGATCCAAAACTCGATGTTCGCCCAACTCTGTCTAACATAGTGGAGTGTGACACTTATGACCATACAGAGCCTCGTAAGGCGCCATCTGAATGCTAAAGTGGAAGCTGTTATTGTAAGCGAACTCGGCTAACAGCAGATAATCCTCCCAACTACCTTGAAAATCAATCGCACAACTCTGAAGCATATCCTCCAGTATCTGAATCACCCTCTCAGGTTGACCATCGGTCTGAGGATGGAATACAGTGCTGAAGTCTAACCTTGACCCCAAGCCTCATACAATTTCTTCCAAAACCAAGAAGTGAAGCAAGGATCTCTATAAAAAATAATCGAGACAAGAACCCCATGCAGTCTTACTGTATCAGAAATGTACAACTTTTCTAGCTTTTGGAGAGAATAATTCTTTCAAACCGAAAAGAAGTGGGCAGACTTGGACAATCGATCCATGATGACCCAAAGAGAATCTTTTTTAGTGGGCGTTAAAGGCAACCCACTCAGAAAATCCATCGTTACTCACTCCTATTTCCACAAGGGATCTTAACTGGCTATGACAAACCCAAAGGCAATTGGTGCTTAGCTTTAACCTACTGACACATCAGACAGTGAGCAACAAAATTTGTAACATCACACTTTAACCCTGGCCACTAGTATAACTCATGAAGGACATAATACATTTTTTTACCCCTGGATGCATAGCATAAAGGCTACTATGCACCTCCCTCAAAATCAACTATCTCAAGTCAATATCATTCGACACACAGATTCGACCACAAAAACATAATACCCTATCACTGTTTAGTCCAAAATTTGAACTGTTGCCACTCTCAACTTGACGGAACCGCACACCCAGAGACTCATCCCCTAGTTGCTTATCTTGAATATGTCCAATCCAAGTGAACTTAACTTGCAACTCAGCCAATAGACTCTCATCATCAAATAGACTAAGTCGAGCAAACATTACTCTCAGATCAGTCATCGCCCTATGACTTAGAGCATCAGCCACCACATTAGCCTTAGCAAGATGATACTCAATCGTATAGTCATAGTCTTTGAGCATCTTAATCTAACAACGCTGCCTAAGGTTCAACTCCTTCTGAGTAAGAAGGTACTTGACGCTCTTGTGATCATTGTAGATGATACACCTTTCACCATACAGATAATGCCTCTAGATTTTTAACGCAAAGACTACAACAGCCAGCTTGAGGTCACGCGTTCGATAGTTTCCCTCGTGAGTCTTACGCTGACGAGATGCATAAGCTACGACCTTACCATCCTACATCAGAACACAACCCAATCTTACGTACGGTACATCATTGCTTACCACAAATTCTTTACCAGATTCAGGTTGTACTAGAACAAGAGCCTGAGCTAGAATAGACTTAAGCTTCTCAAAGCTCGATTGTCGTGCATCAATCCAAACAAACAGAACACTTTTACGCAGAAGCCTAATTAGGGGCACTACAATCAAAGAGAATCCTTCCACAAAACACCGGTAATAACTCGCTATACCTAGAAAACTACGGATCTCATATATATTCTTAGGCTATTTCCAATCCAGTACAGCCTTAATCTTTCTAAAATTGACTCGGATCCCCTTGGCAGAAACTACATGCCCTAAAAAGGTTACCTCTTGAAGCCAAAACTCACACTTACTTAACTTAGTATAAAGCTACTTTTCCTGAAGCGTCTGAAGTACTACTCTAAGATGCTCATCATGTTCATCATCGGTCTTAGAGTAGACCAAAATGTCATCGATAAAGACTATGATGAACTGATCCAAATACAGTTAAAACACTCGATTTATCAGATCCATAAATGCTGCCAGAGCGTTTGTCAGTCCAAAAGGCATCACTAGGAACTCGTAATGTCCATAACGAGTCCTGAACGTAGTCTTATGCACATCCACCTCCTTAACCCTCAACTGATGATACACAAATTGAAGATCAATCTTGGAGAACATAGAAGCCCCTCGGAACTGATCAAATAAATTATCGATACTTGGAAATGGATACTTGTTCTTCACAGTCAGTTTGTTCAACTACTGATAATCAATGCACATCCTCATGGTCCCATCCTTCTTCTTGAAAAACAGGACTGGTGCTCCCCAAGGGAACACACTAGGACAGATAAAACCACGTAACTCTTACAGTCAAGCTTTAAGCTTCGTAAGCTGTACCTGGAAGAAGCTCAATCCCAAATTCAACTTCCCGATTCGGAGGTAATCCTGGTAACTCCTCAGGAAAGACGTTTGGAAAATACCTTACAGTTCTGATATCTCTCACAAAAGAGTCCTTAGAAACAGAAACACTCACATAGGCCAAACATGCCTCACAACCCTCTCGCACCAATTTCTCAGCCACAAGAGTGGAGATCACACTAGACAGATAATCCCGACACTCGACGATTATTACTACCTCCTCATCATCCTTAGTCCTAAAAACAACTGTAACACCCATCACCCGTACCCGTCACCGGAAGGTTAAGAGACATTACCAAACAGACTTAACTTGCGAAGGAACTAGAAATCCTCACTCTTATGGACCGAAATAGGAAGCGTAGACAAGCTCAGATCAATATGTAAAACATTCACACGAGAATATCTATGTACATGAGTAATCTCGAATTCATCTCTTCAATAACATTCATGAAACAAAACCTAGAAGCACACATATCTACTTGTTTTGAATTTCTCATGCTTGACCAAATTTTCAATACAAGTTTTATATAAGTAAACAGGAGTGTAGTCAAGTACGATACTTAATCAAAGGAACCGTCGTATGTACGCATTATAAGTGCTTTTCAATATACTACCATCGTATTAATATAGATCATTGACATAACACAAATGTTTAATATACCAAGATCCAAAGATCCAATGCACACGGTATATACATTCATTCACATCCAACATTTTCAAACATTTAGACTATACGAAATTGAGGTATCTAGATAAGCCATTTTTGCATGGCTATATTTAGTTACAAAGTCAAAACATTTCTTGCTTAAAACTAACAAAAAGAAGCCTATACATGCCATTCACAAGGTTAAGATAATAAATACTAAAGACTCTTTGATAGTGAGGATGACTTTGATTGAGAGACTTCCGAGACCGTAGCTTACGAACGGGATCTATAACACAGAAGGTCAAAAACAACAGAGTAAGCTTTTAGGCTTAGTAAGCTTAAGCAATAAAAAAATTCAATTAAAAGATTTGAGTAATTCCAAGGCTTATTTAATTCACTCTCTAGCCGATTGTGACCAAGGCTAAATTCACCTTTGTTGTACGAGCATGAACAATTTTCTTTTAACAAAATTTTGAATCATATAGATACTTCATTATCTCGAACCAGATCATTCATTCGGTCAGTAAACTCCAACTCTATTACAAGCTACATAGCTACCTAATGTACATTCACTTGCCCTTACATGCTTCAACTAAAACATAATTACTTGCTTAGTAACAACTTGACGTATTTTCACATAAACCGAATTTCACGTGCAATAATTAAGCCATAAGTTTTATTTATTCATCTCTAACCCATGGCCAGAAAAGATATTACCATTTGATAAATCATGATTCAACAGAAGCTAGTATACAATTAGTATACGGCACATACCTGGCTAGCTTATAGTAGTGAGCTCATTAGTTACAGATGTTAAGGCTGAAATTTTGCGTATTTCTAAGCATGAATGTCTTCGGGCTTAGCCCAGATTTTAACTCTAGCCCTAAGGCTCTTCGGGACTTGGCCCGGCTATAACATTGGCATGAAAGCCCTTCGGGACATATCCTGGATTTTACTCTAGCCCTAAGGCTCTTCGGGACTTGACCCGGCTGAAACATTGGCATGAAAACCCTTCGGGACATATCCCGGATTTTACTCTAGTATAGCTTATTACATTCAATCATATTTACTATTCACTTATCTTATTCACATAATAATACATAACATAGCATATTCTCTAAATGCTCAGACTATAGGCACATATAATTACACATATCAAGATGATTTGCATGCCTTTTATTTAGATGAGCTTTCGGCTACTTTGCCATTTCTACTACTTGCCTTATTACAACTATGCACACGTGAATATTTAGATATGCATAGTATGTAAGATCATCTCATATGCTAGATTTTCACTACTTAAACTTACCTCGAACTTTTCTGTATAATTACGGGTCGGCTATTCCGTCACCTTAGCTTTCCCTTTATCTAATGTTGTCCCTCTATGCTCTTGAGCTTGCTTGAAGCTAGGATTTGGCCGAAAGCCTTGACTCTTTTCTTCCCCTTTTTTTTTAATTGAATTCGGCAAAGAAAGAAAAAAAATGAAGAACACTTCTTTACCTTGTTATTTTCACCACCTTTTTCCTATTATTTTATTACCAATAAGACAACCTCCAATTACAAAATTTCTAAAATAATAAAAATGCCAAAATAATCACTAAAAAGGTGCATGGCCGGCCACTAATAGAGAAAAATGGATATTTGACATGCAAGTTCATTCAATTTACTACAATCCATAACCACTCTCTTAATTTAAGCATGCATTCATTCAAAACTTCCATTTAGGTCCTTTTTCTCTCGAAACTTATTCAATTGGAAATAAAATCAAAGCATTAAAAACTCACACATGTACAAACACAGATTTTGACACGAATTATTTTATTTAATTATCTCAGTGACTCGGTTTAGCGGTCCCAAAACCACTTCCCGACTAGGGTCAAAATTTGGGTTGTCACAACTCTCCCCCCTTTGGGATTTTCGTCCGCGGAAATCTTACCAGAAAATAGGTTTGGGTATCGTTCTTTCATAGCATTCTCAGGTTCCCAAGTCGCTTCTTCGATCCCGTGCTTGAGCCATAGCACTTTTATCAATGGAACCTTTTTGTTTCGCAATTCTTTAACCTCTCGAGCTATAATACGGATAGGTTCTTCTTCATAACTCAAATCAGGCTGAATTTCAACTTCTGACGGATTAATCACATAAGAAGGATCGGATCTATAACGACAGAGCATCGATACATGGAAAACGTTGTGGATCTTTTCAAGTTCAGGGGGCAAAATCAATCTATAAGCAACCGGCCCAATCCGTTCTGATATCTCGTACGGTCCGATGAATCTCGGACTCAACTTGCCTTTACAGCCAAATCTGAGCACCTTTTTCCACGGTGAAACTTTTAAAAACACTTTATCGCCAACATAATACTCGATGTCTTTGCGTTTTAGATCCGCGTACGATATCTGATGATCAGATGCCATTTTCAAACGGTCACGAATTATTTTCAGTTTTTGTTCTGCTTCTCGAACTAAATCAACTCCGAGAACTTTATTTTCACTAAGCTCGGTCCAAAACAGAGGTGTACGGCATCTTCGACCATAAAGAGCTTCGTATGGTGCCATTTGAATACTCGATTGAAAATTGTTATTATACGCGAATTCAATCAGAGGCAAATATTTTTCCCACGAACCGTTAAACTCGAGAATACAACATCTCAGCATATCCTCAAGTATTTGAATAATCCGTTTGGATTGGCCGTCAGTCTGCGGATGAAAATGGTGCTGAAATAAATTTAGAACCCAATGCCTCGTGTAATTTCTTCTAGAATCGAGAAGTAAAACGAGGATCTCGGTCTGAAACAATAGAAGTCGGCACTCCGTGCAATCGTACAATCTGGGAAACGTATAATTCCGCTAACTTATCAAGTGAAAAGTCGGTACGAACCGGGATGAAATGGGCTGATTTCATTAATCTATCAACAATAACCCAAATGGAGTCTTTCATGCTCGGTGTTAGCGACAATCCAGATACAAAGTCCATCGTAATTCGGTCCCACTTTCACTCAAGTATCAAAATCAGCTGAAGCAAACCCGAAGGCACCTGATGTTCCGCTTTTACTTGTTGGCACACCAAACACTTAGATACAAATTCGGAGATGTCCCGTTTCATACCGTGCCACCAATATTGTTGTTTCAAGTCGTTAAACATCTTCGTGCTACCCGGATGAATTGACATTTGACTATTATGAGCTTCATTCAAGATCATTGAAATTAGCTTAGAATTTCTCGGAACACACAATCGATTCCTAATTCTTAAACAATCTTTTTCATCAATTCAAAACTCAGTATCCTCACCCGACATATATTGAGTTCGCTTAGAAATCAAGTCGTCATCAACTTTCTGAGCCTCACAAATTTACCGTACAAACACTGGCTCTGCTCTTAATTCGGCTACCAACACATCATCTGCCGACATCGTTAATTTCACGTTCATAGCTCGCAAGGAAAATAGAGATTTTAGGCTAAGAGCATCTGCAACTACATTAGCTTTTCCCGGGTGATAATCAATAATAAGGTCATAGTCTTTAAGCAATTCTAGCCACCGCCTTTGTCTCAAATTCAAATCTCTTTGAGACATCAGATACTTGAGACTTTTGTGATCAGAGAAGATGTGATATTTCTCACCGTACAGATAGTGTCGCCAGATCTTCAAGGCGAAAATGATTGCGGCTAATTCAAGATCATGAGTTGGATAATTTCGCTCGTGAGGCTTCAACTGTCTCGAAGCACAAGCAACAACCCGGCCTTCTTGCATCAAAATGCAGCCCAAACCATTCAGAGATGCCTCACTATAAACTACAAACTCCTTACCAAATTCGGGCTGAACCAACAGTGGGGCTTCCGTCAAAAGGGTTTTTAGCTGGTCGAAACTTTGCTGACACTTATCCGACCACTCAAACTTGACCTCTTTGTGTAGCAGTTTTGTTAACGAGGTCGCAATCATCGAGAAACCTTTAACGAATCGTCGGTAATAACTGGTAAGTCCTAAGAAACTTCGAACCTCAGAAACATTTTTAGGGGGTTTCCAGTCAAGAATAGCTGAAATTTTGTTCAGGTCGACTCGAATACCCGAAGTAGACACTATATGTCCCAAAAAGCTGACCTCACACAACCAGAACTCGCACTTACTGAATTTCGCATACAATTGATTATCACGTAAAGTCTAAAGTACAAGTCTCAAATGCTCAGCATGCTCGATTTCATCGCGAGAGTAAATCAAAATCGATGAACACCACTACAAAACGGTCCAAATACGGCCTAAACACTCGGTTCATCAAGTCCATGAAAATCGCAGGGGCATTAGTGAGCCCAAATGGCATTACAAAGAATTCGTAGTGTCCGTATCTTGTTCTAAATGCGGCCTTCGGCATGTCAGAATCTCTAACTCTCAACTGGTAAAACCGGATCGTAAATCAATCTTCGAAAACACTGAAGCTCCTTTCAACTGATCAAACAAGTCATCAATTCGGGGCAACGGATACTTATTCTTTACAGTGGCTTTATTCAGCTGTCGATAGTCGATGCACATTCTCATAGTCCCGTCTTTCTTTTTCACAAACAAAACCACTCGAGGGTGAGAAACTCGGTCGCGCAAAACCCCTATCTGTTAACTCTTGCAGCTGAGTTTTCAATTCTTTTAGTTCGATAGGTGCCATACGGTATGGAGCAATCGAAATCAGAGTCGTACCTGGAACCAACTCTATACCAAACTCAACTTCTCTTACAGGCGGCAATCCCGGCAATTCTTCAGGAAACATATCCAAAAACTCACATACTACCGGCACAGTCTCAAGTTCTCGTTCGGATACCTTGTCATCTAATACATAGGCCAGATATGCTTCATAGCCCTTTCTCACACATTTCTGAGCTGACATGGTAGTGATTACGGCAGGTAGCCCGATCGGATTCAATTCAGATTATTTCATTATTCGAACATCGCAAATCAATAGTCTTTCACTTACAATTCACTATCGCGTCGTGTACGGTCAACCAATCCATTCCGAGAATAATGTCAAATTCATCGAAGGGTAAGAGCATCAAATCGGCTGGAAAACAGAAATCTCGAAACATTAGGGGACATTTCTTGCATACTTTATCAACCAGAACACAACGACTCAGAGGGTTTGACACTCGAATTACGAACTCAGTAGACTCAACAGGAAGAGTCTTACTAGAGGCTAAGGTTTCACACACATATGAATGAGTCGAACCGGGATCAATCAGAGCGATAACATCAGTGTTAAAGAGAGTAAAGGTACTGGTAATGACATCTGGAGAAGAAGCCTCCTTTCGGGCTCGAATAGCATACGCTCTGGTAGGTACTCGAGCCTCGGATCTAACTGCAGTGTCTCTCGTCCCTCTCTGACTACCACTAGTATTACCTCCTCGTCGCGGTGGTCTACCCCATGTAGCCGTGCCACTAGGTCTCTGACTCGGATCGGGTGTACGTTCATCCACTTTCAGACAGTCTTTGATAAAATGATTGGCGGATCCGCATCGAAAGCAGGAGCGGTTATGATGTCTACAACTCCCCGGGTGCCATTTACCACAGTGTTTACATTCAGATCTATCCCGACGTTCATTGCCAACACTAGCAACAGAAGTAGCTCGTGAGCTCATAGGGGGTCGATGATGATCACGTCTAGAAAAACCAGAAGTATACTTGGATCGGCCCAAGTCATCCCTAATCTTTTTGGACGATTGCTGAACAGATTTTCCCGCAAGTCTCTTACGGAACTCTCTAGCTCCTTCCTCGGCTTTTTTTTCTCATTACCGAGCTCTTCGGCTTTGCAAGCTCGCTCGACTAGCACAACAAATTCTTTAATTTCCAGAATTCCCACTAGTAGTCTGATTTCTTCGTTTAACCCATCCTCGAAACGCTTACACATAATAGCCTCGGAGGATACACATTCGCGAGCATATCGGCTAAGACGCACAAACTCTCTCTCGTATTCGGTTACTGACATCTGACCTTGTTTAAGCTCAAAAAATTCTTTCCGTTTCTGATCGATGAACCTCTGACTGATATATTTCTTACGGAACTCGGTTTGGAAAAACTCCCAGGTGACTCGTTCTTTCAGAATAACATAAACCAGAGTATTCCACTAGTAGTAGGCAGCGTCGCGTAACAAAGATACCGCACATTTCAGACACTCCTCGGGTGTGCAGGACAGTTCATCAAACACTCGAATGGTATTGTCGAGCCAAAACTTGGCCCGCTCAGCATCATCACTAGGAGTAGCCCGAAACTCCTCAATCCCATATTTTCTAATTTTTTCGACTAGGGGCCTACTCGATCTCATCGGATCGATCACAGGAGGGGCCACATAGGTTGGGAGCGGATTATTCAGGAGCAGGGTTGTGGAATAGCCAGATTCGATCTAAGAAATTGAGCGAACCAATCACTTATCATCGCATAAAAGGCTTATCTCGTCTCATCTTCTCGATTACTATTATTCGTTGAAAGTCATTCTGCGCTATCCCTTGCACGAGAGCAGGCGCTACGCTCTCGACATCGTCCGCTATGGCTCGATCAGGTTCGGGATCCATTCTATACCAAAAATCACATTTCAGATGTCAGAAGTCATCTAACTATCACAATGACACTAAATGACATGTATAGCTAGACGCATACTTACTAAGGTAGTCCGAGAATCGACTAAATCGTAGCCCTGATACCAATAAAATGTAACACCCCTAACTCGTACCCGTCGCCGGAGGGTTAGGAGACATTACCAAACAGACTTGACTTGCGAAGGAACTAGAAATCCTCACTCTTATGGACCGAAATAGGAAGCGTAGACAAGCTCAGATCAATATGTAAAACATTCACACGAGAATATCTATGTACATGAGTAATCTCGAATTCATCTCTTCAATAACATTCATGAAACAAAACCTAGAAGCACACATATCTACTTGTTTTGAATTTCTCATGCTTGACCAAATTTTCAATACAAGTTTTATATAAGTAAACCGGTGTGTAGTCAAGTAAGATACTTAATCAAAGGAACCGTCGTATGTACGCATTATAAGTGCTTTTCAATACACTACCATCGTATTAATATAGATCATTGACATAACACAAACGTTTAATAGATCAAGATCCAAAGATCCAATGCACACGGTATATACATTCATTCACATCCAACATTTTCAAACATTTAGACTATACGAAATTGAGGTATCTAGATAAGCCATTTTCGCATGGCTATATTTAGTTACAAAGTCAAAACATTTCTTGCTTAAAACTAACAAAAAGAAGCCTATACATGCCATTCACAAGGTTAAGATAATAAATACCAAAGACTCTTTGATAGTGAGGATGACTTTGATTGAGAGACTTCCGAGACCGTAGCTTACGAACGGGATCTATAACACAGAAGGTCAAAAACAACAGAGTAAGCTTTTAGGCTTAGTAAGTTTAAGCAATAAAAAAATTCAATTAAAAGATTTGAGTAATTCCAAGGCTTATTTAATTCACTCTCTAGCCGATTGTGACCAAGGCTAAATTCACCTTTGTTGTACGAGCATGAACAATTTTCTTTTAACAAAATTTTGAATCATATAGATACTTCATTATCTCGAACCAGATCATTCATTCGGTCAGTAAACTCCAACTCTATTACAAGCTACATAGCTACCTAATGTACATTCACTTGCCCTTACATGCTTCAACTAAAACATAATTACTTGCTTAGTAACAACTTGACGTATTTTCACATAAACCGAATTTCACGTGCAATAATTAAGCCATAAGTTTTATTTATTCATCTCTAACCCATAGCCAGAAAAGATATTACCATTTGATAAATCATGATTCAATAGAAGCTAGTATACAATTAGTATACGGCATATACCTGGCTAGCTTATAGTAGTGAGCTCATTAGTTACAGATGTTAAGGCTGAAATTTTGCGTATTTCTAAGCATGAATGTCTTTGGGCTTAGCCCAGATTTTAACTCTAGCCCTAAGGCTCTTCGGGACTTGGCCCGGCTGTAACATTGGCATGAAAACCCTTCGGGACATATCCCAGATTTTACTCTAGCCCTAAGGCTCTTCGGGACTTGACCCGGCTAAAACATTGGCATGAAAACCCTTCGGGACATATCCCGGATTTTACTCTAGTATAGCTTATTACATTCAATCATATTTACTATTCACTTGTCTTATTCACATAATAATACATAACATAGCATATTCTCTAAATGCTCAGACTATAGGCATATACACATATCAAGATGAGTTGCATGTCTTTTATTTAGATGAGCTTTCGGCTACTTTGCCATTTCTACTACTTGCCTTATTACAACCATGCACACGTGAATATTTAGATATGCACAGTATGTAAGATCATCTCATATGCTGGATTTTCACTACTTAAACTTACCTCGAACTTTTCTGTATAATTATGGGTCGGCTATTCCATCACCTTAGCTTTCCCTTTTATCCGATGTTGTCCCTCTATGCTCTTGAGCTTGCTTGAAGCTAGGATTTGGCCGAAAGCCATGACTCTTTTTTTCCCCTTTTTTTTCAATTGAATTCGGCAAAGAAAGAAAAAAAAAATGAAGAACACTTCTTTACCTTGTTATTTTCACCACCTTTTTCCTATTATTTTATTACCAATAAAATAACCACCAATTACAAAATTTCTAAAATAATAAAAATGCCAAAATAATCATTAAAAAGGTGCATGGCTGGCCACTAATAGAGAAAAATGGATATTTGACATGCAAGTCCATTCAATTTACTACAATACATAACCACTCTCTTAATTTAAGCATGCATTCATTCAAATCTTCCATTTAAGTCCTTTTTCTCTCGAAACTTATTCAATTGGAAATAAAATCAAAGCATTAAAAACTCACACATGCACAAACACAGATTTTGACACGAATTATTTTATTTAATTATTTCAGTGACTCGGTTTAGTAGTCCTGAAACCATTTCCTGACTAGGGTCAAAATTTAGGTTGTCACAACAACCCTCTTAGTCACAGAATCCAAACTAACTCGATGTTTTACCAACCAGTCCATTCCCAGAATCAAGTCGAACTTGCCAAATAGAAGTTCCATCAGATCTACTAGAAAAATCACCCCTTGCACCACTAGAGGAACATCCCTATATACTTTGCTAACCCAAACAGATTGTCCCAGCAAACTTATCACTGTAACCTCGCTAGAAGTACTCTCAACCGTTATCCCTAGATTTTTAGATATAGTGCTAGCTATGTAAGAATGAGTAGACCCTATGTCAATCAGAGCAATGTAAGGTACATATAACAACCCGTTTTTAGTCAAATCAGAATAGTGGTTTCAAGACCACAAATCTGACGTTGAAAAATTTATTTTATTATTATTTTAATATCTACAGTATGATATTATGATTGTGTAAAAATTTCATGAAGAAATTTTATCATTTGAATGTTCAATTTGATAAAAGAACTAAATCGCATAAAGTGTGCAAGTTGCGTTCTATAAGCTAAAGGTGTCAAATAGCTATATAACTTAAAAGTAAAGGTCCTTATATGGAAAATAGGCCATTTATAAGTTATTGGATGATAGTGGAGTGGCATTTGGAGTAATTATTAATGTTATTAAAGGTTAAATAAGTAAAAAGGTAATTAAAGTGATAATAATTAAAAACCAAATTAAAATGTCATTTGGTGTCATCTTCCTCAATCGATTGTTGAGCTAAAAGAAGCCATTTTCTCCATCCTTTACATTCGGCCATCTTTAAGCATTCAATTAGGTATGATTTTTGGTTTCGTTTTTAATAAATTTTTCGTTTTTGAGATCATTGCTTCGTAATCTAGCTAGCCCGTACCTCTGATTTCAAAACCATTAAATTATTTGAATGTTTCCATTGATGAATAAGCATGTATTGTGAAGTTCTTGATAGATTATGAATGCTTGTTGATAGATATACAAGTTTTGTAAAGTGAATTTTAGTAAAAATGTCAATTTTAGACTAAATTGTGAAATATGATAAATTATGGGGTAAATGTGTGAATAAATGAAAAATATAGGTTGATTTGTGAATAGGTAAAATTCGGCCAGCTTGTGTTTGTATTAAATTGAATGAATTTGTGATTTTAGGTAATAAGGACTAAATTGCAAAAATGTGAAATTTTAGGGGCTATGTAACACCCCAAACTCGGCCTAGACATTATGGCCGAATCTGGTGATACCGTATTGAAGTGCTTTTCACAAGGTGTGATGTCGATGAAAGCCCTCGTTTCTATTTAATCACTTTGTGTTACTAATTAATGGGTCTAAAAACGTGTCGTTCATTTCTAACACATGAATCATCGAAAAGTTAATCACTTTAAAATAAACATTATTAATTCTCAAAATGTCATTTACTGCGGAAACTTTTAAACCAATTGCATATTTGAGATAATTTTCATAAAACATTTATCTTTTGAAAACTTATATATTTCCTACTCCTAGCAGTTATAAACCAAAACAACAATTAAGTCCCAAATTAAAAATATAAATCCAAAGGCCATTATTACAATAAAATACCCCAAAAATTAAGTTGAAATCATAAAATACTAAATCAAATTAGCTGGGTCGTGTGGCCACCACTGAGTCCTCCGTTACACTGATTCGCCTATGTTTGGGGATTACCTATACAGTTAAAACAGATGGGTGAGTTTACGAAAACTCAGTGTGTAATCCCATACTAGCAAACAAATAGAAACAAACACAATCCAGGCCTAAGCTCTTTTCAGTATCAGTGACCATCTCAGTTTTGGCTTTAGCCAATCTTAGTACAGAACAGTCATGTGCTTGGGCCTTAGCCCATTACAGTAACATTAATCAATGCAGTAACAGATTAAACAGTATATAGATCCTACCCATCCAGCCTCTACACTCCATGTGGGGATAAAATCAACCCACCCATCCCTACACTCTAGAGAGTATCGAATGCGGCACTATACAGTAATATGCAGCTGGACTGCCACTTAGGCTCGAAGCCCTTTAGTACACTTCCTTCGATTAATATAAAACACACCCCTGTGCAATGCATCATGCAATAATGCCATGTCATATCAAGATATCATACATGTATTCAGTATAGTTAGAATAACATGCTAAAATATAGTCATACATGCACATACGTATATATATAACACAAAGGGGCATAACAGTCATTCAGTCAATTAGGGGTCTAGGTAAGCTTACTGACCCAACAATAGGTCCACAGTCGTCTCGAGCGACCCGTGCAACCTTAGCAGTCATACAATAAAAATGGGCCCACGATCCATATTATAGGCCCATGTGGGCCCACACACCTATGTGGCCCACGTGGCTCCAAATGGCCTTGGCCGTGTGAATCACACGGCCTATCCCAATAACTTCCACACGCCCGTGTGGTTTACTCGTGTAGGGCCCACATGCCCGTGGGCCCACACGGCCCAATTCAGCCCAATACGACCCAACCCATGAAATCGCACATGGCCGGTCTCATCGATTATACGCTCATGTTTAGTAACATAGACTAGCACACGGGTAGTTACACGCTCGTGTGGTGTCGACTATTCTCACTTTTTGGCTTTTTGCCGATTTTCGATTAAGAACAGTGTTTACACACCTGATTACAAAAACAGCGCACTCAGTCCTTGAGCCCCCCAAACCTAAATTTAATCGTAAAGAATCAATTAAATGTATGTCCAACAAATCTATACAACCCTACTCGAAGCACTTAATTATTACGTCGTCAACCACTTACCTTGTAATATCTCGAATTAGGGCCTAATCAGAATAGTGGTTTCATGACCACAAATCTGAGGTAAAAATAATCATTTTATAATTATTTTGAGGTTTATGATATGATTGCATGATTGTGTGAAAATTTCGTGAAGAAATTCTATGCATAAAGTGCTTAATTTGAAATTAGGGACTAAATCGAATAAGTTGCAAAACTTACATTCTAGAAGCTTTTAGTATGAAATTGCTTTGTAATATTACTTAGGAGGTCTTATTAGCAATTTGACCAATTTCTAAAATTTTGGACAAAAATGGGCTTGTACATGAAAAATTACAAAGAAAGGCATTAAGGGCATTTTTGTCAAATGGTAAAGGTGTTAAATTGAAATGTGTTTTATTTATATTTTTATGGTTTAAATTTTTATGAAGTTATTTTGTAAAAAAATTTCGTACGAAAATTTTGACGTTTGGGCACTCAATTTAGTCAAAAGGACTAAATTGTAAAAAGTGCAAAAGTTGAGTTCTATATGTTAGAGGTGTCCAATTGTTATGAAAATTTAAATTGGAGGTCCTGAAATGGTAATTAGACCATTGGTTAATTTATTGGACAAAAATGGACATGAAATGGGTGAGAAAAAAGAATATTTTTAAGTTAGGGGCATTTTGGTCATTTAGTGATTAAATGAATTAAAAATCAATTTAAAAGCCAATTTTTGTTCATCTTCTTCCTCAAGGCCGAAAATAGCATGGTGAAACCATGGTTAGGGTTTTTCAAGCTTCCAAGCTCGATTGTAAGTCCGTTCTAGCCCCGTTTTTAATGATTTTTACGTTTTTGAAATCCTGGTAACATAATTTCTCTATTTCTACCATTTATTTGAGCTAGGGTTTGATTTCAAAAATTGACTCATGTTGAATAATTGTGTATTTTGATGTTTTATGATAGAATATGAGGTTTCGGATTATGTTAAACAACTTGTGCTACTCGGTTTTAAGTAAAAACGAGTAAAACGGCTTAATCGGTAAAAATACCTATTGTTTATAAGTACATGTTATAGTGGGAATTTGATGTTGCTGTTAGTAAATAAATGATCAGCATGTCCTAAAACATAAGAATTATGGAAAAAGTTTAATTTTCGAGCTTTGGGGCAAAAGTGTAAATATGCAAAAGTTTAGGGGCAAAATCATAATTTTTCCAAAGTTAGAGTTAAGGACTATTTTGATAAATTTGAGTATTAAATAAGCTAAATGTGTTATTTTAGATCAAGAAAGACGTGGAATCGATCTTGATCGAGGAAAAGAAAAGATTGTGGACTAAATTGCAAAATTTTTATATTTTGTACCGAGGTAAGTTCATGTGTAAATAATGTAACATAATTGCTATTTTAAGTGATTTAATGCTATTTATATGATATGATACTTGTTCTTATGAATATTATGCTTTGTGAAATATTATGTATAGGTATGAAAAGTATGTGATTAAATTGATAAATGTGAGATGCAAGCAACGTATTGGTTCCGATATTCTAAGGAGAACGACTGGGAAATGTATGATTGAGGAAAATCCCGTTTGAACCTTAGGAATAGATTAGGATACAAGTGACATGTCACTAGGATGGTTGGGCATCCGAACTCGTTGAGTTGAGTCCGAGTTCACTTATGGATGCAAATGTCTGAACTCATTGAGTTGAGTCCGAGTTCGTGAGATGTAACTAGGCATCCGAGCTCGTTGAGTTGAGTTCGAGTTCACTTATGGATGCGAACGCCCGAACTCGTTCAGGTGAGTCCGAGTTTGATTATGGGCGGGTTACATAGTAGCTTGGCTACGGATATGACATTTATGTGTATACGATTCGAGTATCCAAGTTATATTCCTATGTGTTCAACGGGTAAATTGATAAATAAGCATTGAGAGCGTCTAAGCGACCGAGGTATGTTATGACGCATTGTGAAAGAGGAATTGAACAGGTATGATCCTAAACTATATGTGAGAACATGGTAAGATGATGGTGTGGTAAGATAACAAATGTTCTTATGCTATGTATGTTTGAGTGTTGTTATTGAATTTGATTCCCATGTTGAATTCCATGATTATATTACTTGTTATTTACATGTGAACTTACTAAGCATTTATGCTTACTCCCTCCTTTTCATTCATTGTAGTTTTGGACAAGCCGGCTCAGGAATCGGGATAGGTCGAAGGCTCGTTCACACTATCCGAAGAACTTTTTGGTAACATGGCTTGTATAACTTAAATATGGCATGTATAGCAATATACTCATTTTGTGTAATTAATCTTATGGTATGGCTTTTGCTTGATGAGGAAATTTTTGGTAGTGGTTAGACCTTGAAATAGCCTATTGTGATCATATTTGATGTTGAGTATGTTTAATGTGCTATCTAGTCTATGAAAAACCATAGAAAGTTGAATCTTGTTATAAAACAAAACATTGCAACAGAAATGACGTAAATTTGAAAAATCACTAAAAATAGTAGAAACCGAATTAGGTGATGAATTAAATATGAAATTGAAGCTTATTGTGTCTACTTTCATATGGAAGAAGCGAAATAGGTAAGGAAGTTATATGTTGTGAGATATTTAAGTTTTAGTGAAACAGGGCCAGAGCAATTTCTGGATCCCCTGTTCCAACTTTAGAAATTCACCAAAAATTTTACAAAAATAATTATGAGGTATAATGTATATGTACAGAATTCTAGTTTTAATAGAAACAAACATTATAGTCTTATAAATTTTTTACAGAGAGAAAAGTGGTTCGTAGTAAGCATAGGTTAGTGCAGTCGAGTTCTGAAACAGGGGTAATTTTAACTAATAAACTGTACTAATTGGCCCAACCAAAAATTCTAGAAAAACATTAGTAGATATATATATGAGTCTAGTTTCAGGGAAAATTTACGGATTCAAATTTAGAGTTTTGTAACTCGAGATATGATTTTTTTTAGTGACCATGACGTAGAAGGATAGCTTATTCCGAAAGTTAAAATAAATGGTCTAAAGTTGTTTAAATGATGAACTAAGTTTAGTAACACCCCGAACTCGACTCCGGTGACGGTCTTGGGTAAGAGGGCGTTACATACCTTAATTGAACAACCAAGGCTTGCCTACTTAAACTGTCAAAACTGAAAGGTCACTAGTTCCTGCAATCCAACCGAACCCTTATTAACTAATATTTGTATGAACAGTTGAACCAAACGAAAATAGGTAAGCTTAGAAGCAACACAAAAGTATTTTACTTATACTTATACCTACCAACCTCGATAGAAGAGAACAAGAGGATTCGCCCAAGGGAGAACGAAGTGGAATCCTTTGTTCACTACAATGCAAGAGTGAAGAAAGTAACAGAATGAAAAACAATGAAGGAGAGAAACACGTTATCGCGTGATATGGCCAAAACTGAAAAGAATTAGAGAGTAAAACCAAAACACAAAACTCACCAAAAATAATTCGGCAAAAAAGGAAGTAGAAGAGGAAAAATAGTCACTCGAACAACCGAAAGAACCCAACGCCCAAGTAAAACTTTTTGGGTAGAACAAGAACAGAAGAGTAGAAAACCAAGAAGAGAAATTCGGCACAATAGGAAACAAAAGCTGTTGATCAAATTTTGAAAAGAAAGCTCAAAGACGAAAAGAATAATAGAATAAAACAATTTGATAGAGGTGAAAACGACAGAATTTTGGCAGCAGTAGGGAGATTTTGTGGAAGCAAACGGCAACAACAAGAAAAAGAAAAACGAAGAAACAAAAGAGAGAAAACCCCAAAACTCTCTCAGCCACCGAAAAATTTGAAAAGAGTGAGAGAGAGCCGAATCTCAACCCCCTAAATCATGATAACCTCCAATATCCCCCAATTTTCTTCTAAAATTCGGCAACTACAGTCCCCCACACCTCTAACACTTAGTAGTTCGGTCAAACACAACTCTTCCACCGCCATGTTGCAAAAATAAATCCCCTTGCTAGTGCTGGGACTTGAACTCCAGACCCCTTGCACACTAACACTCCACGCAACCACTAGACCAGCAGGCCCATTCTGACATATTTCCCCAGTATTTATTTATAAGCCTACTAGCTAGAGATAGGGGTTTATTCAATAAAAAGCAAAGATTTCCCAAGCCAAAGCTTGAACTTGGGACCTCTCAAACACTTCCCAGAACACTTAACCACTGAAGCAGACATGCATTTGTGTCACAAACTTACGAAAATAATTATAAGGATTTTTGGGGCGTTACAGGCCAATTTGCAAATGTGCCTAAATGTGTAAATTTTGCTAAATTAAATGAATTGTTGATTTAATAAGTAAATTTTGATATTAGATAGATTGTGATAATCGAGATTTGGATATAGAACGGGGGAAACCAAAGTATCAGATTAGTCGACCTAATTCATTTTTACAACGAACGAGGTAAGTTCGTATGTTTAATAAGTATTAAATTATATATGTTTGAATATTATCTTTATAAAATGATAAATTGATATAATTGTGGTAAATGCTATATTTTGGAAATGAAATGTGAATGTTAATAAGTATGATGCTACGGAAATGGTCGACGAATAAGTATGATTCTATACAGTGAAAGTCCCAGTTGAACTTTAGGAATATATAGGATACAAATGTCATGACATTAGGGTTACTGTGATTATGTGTAAGATCATATCTGGGATATGGTATCAATATGAGATTTCGTGTAAGACCATATCTGGGATATGGCATCGAAATAAGACTTCGTGTAAGACCATAGCTGGGCTATTGGCATCGATACGAGTTACATATAAGAACATATCTAGAATGTGGCATTATTAAGGTACTGTGTGTATGAGGTTCCCGAGTATCCTTAGTATTCCAAATGGTTCAACGGGAAAAGTGGATGAAATGTGATTACAATTGATGGTACTACTCAGTCAAGGTACTCCTGATAGAAATCGACAAGTAAGTGATAAAAGTGAATTTTTAAATGATAAGTAAGTGGAAATTTATGAGATTGTATATAGTTCATTTGGCTGTAAAAATGTGATAGCTATTGAGTTGAATGTAGTATTATTCTATTCTATTATGTATATAAAATTGTGGATGAATTGATAAGACTTACTCAAATCATATGACCATGGAATTGAATGGATTAGTGAAATTTATGGCTAATTATGTAAATAAGTATGTGGTAGAGTAATGAAATTATAAGAATTATATTATGTTATGAGTAATTGCTTAAAATATGGTTATTTGTAATATGAGTGTATTATTCATGCGAGCTTACTAAGCTTTATAGCTTACTTTGTGTTATTTTTCTATGTTTTATAGTGTTTTAGACATTTGCGCAGTTTAAAAGTCGACAGAGATTGTATTACACTATCAGGATATTGATTTCTATATTTATACACTTTGTGACTTAGTTATATGGCATGTATAGGCTATGTGGTCTTATGATACGTTTTGTGTTGTGAGTTTATAGTCATGAGATATGGCTTGCATATGATGTATTAATTAATATGTGTAAGATCATTTATGTTGGCTCATTATATGAGTTTGTTATGTGATTTGTATTTTACTATGTGAAATAGTTTAGTTTGTTATGTTTGTTGATGGTTAAGATTGCTCAAATGGCTATTTGATATGTGATGTGCATATGCTTGTGGCATGTCCGATTTTGCTTGGTACAAGAGTGCCAATTTGGTTGGTAAAGTTTTATAAATTGGTAAATGTTATAATGGTTGGAATCGTACTTGGTCATTTGAGATTGACATAATAATGATGTAAGGTTTAATGTGTTTAAGCGATGTTCATGTTAGTTTAGTGAGTATATTGCCTTGTAAAATGGTATATTTTAGTATGTTTGATTATGGTTCAAATAGCTCTATAGTCATTTGTAAGTGATATGTATATGCTTGGTTAGTTTTGATACTTGAATGTCGATTTGATGGGTACATGACTTCATTATGATAGGTGTTATATGTGTGTTTTAAGGTTAGTAAAGATGTGGAGTTAGTTGAATTTATAAGTGAAATTATATAAGTAAATTATGGCTATTGAACCAAGTTGATTTGGTAAGTTTTTGATTAGTCAAATGGTTATGTATGAATAGATGAATTGATTGGAATGTAATGGCATGATTTGTGCATGAAATTGGTATGGATTGGCTAGCTATTTGTGTATGAAAATGGTATCATATGACTTGTTGTAGGTAAATGGATTTCGGTGAGAAAATATGGCTTGAAATGAGCCTATTTTCATCTACACGGGCTGAGCACATGGGCCTGTGGCTCGACCGTGTGTGACACATGGCCTTGGTACATGGCTATATGTCCCCTGGTGTTATTTTTGGAACCAAGTCAGTATGCTCCACACAGCTTCACATACGGGCGTGTGACTGGCCGTGTGGCCAAGTCATTACACCCTCCAGTTTCTACATGGCCTGGCATACGGGCATGTCCTCGGCCATGTAAGGTAAGTCCATATGTATGCCCTATCCTATTTTCATACAGCCTGTAACACAAGCGTGTCTATAGTCGTGTAAGGCACACGGCCTGTTCACACAGGCATGTGACCTCTGTATGTTAGAAAAATTTTCTAAGTTTCTGAAATTTTCATATGTGGTCGACTTAGTTCCGAACCACTCCAAAAAGCATGATTGAGGCCTCGTACGCCCTAATGAGGGACATTATGATTGTATTGAATGGTTTATGATAATGAATGCTCATTGAATGTGAAATGGTTGTCTAATGTTGTGTTTTGATCGATAATACCTCGTAACCCTATTACGGCTATAGATATGGGTTAAGGGTGTTACAGTACATCAAATATAAAGAACATATCAGTGATGATGTCAGGAGCAACTCCATCCTCGCAGCGTTGAGCAGCATAAACCAATACAGGCTGCCTCGCTTTAGTCTAACCAGCACCTCCGCCTGGTGCTCTCTGCCCTCGGTCGATACCATTACCACCCCTAGCCTGTCCACGGCCCTTAGGTGGCTGCTGAACTGCTCTCTGAGGCTGTACAAAACCTAATCCTGAAGCTTGCACCTGATTAGCCCTCAATGGACATTCTCACATACGGTGCTTCAAAGACCCACATCTTAGACATGCCCTAGTCCTCCTCCAACATTCACCCGGATGGCATCTACCATAGTCTCCACAAGGCATCAACCCAGTAGAAGTAGTAGGGGCTCCCACTCTAACTGGCCCATCAGAATTGGCCTTTTTCTTAGGCTTTTGCACAGAACTCAAAGGCTTCAAATCCCTTTGTTCTTACCTCTCTCTCAGTCTTTGTTCTGGTACTCTACACACTTAACATCTTCGATGATCTTCGCTTTCTCAATCAACACAGAGAACTTGCGCTCCTTCTACAGAGCAATCAGGACCCTTAAATTATCTCTTAACCCATCCTCAAAGCTGACACATCTCTCATACTCAGATGCCACTATGCCTCGAGCGTATCGGCTTAGCCTAAAAAATTTGGCCTCATACTTGGCCACAGATCAATCACATTGCATGAGGTTCATGAACTCATGCCTACAACTATCCACATAGCTCGTTCCAATGTACTTCCCCTAGAAGGCAGACTTGAAGAATTCTCAGTTTAGACGATCCGGCTAAGTACCTTCCTCAACCGTTAACCACCACTGATATACCTCGTCACGAAGCAATGAGACCGCACCCTTAAGTTTCTGCTCTGGTGTACATTCCATATCATTCATTATCCTTTTAGTGGCCTTCAGCCAGTACTCTGCCACATTAGGGGCGACTCCAGTGACACCCCTAAACAATTCAGCACTATTAAACTGAAGTCATTTAGTTACCAACCCATGGCCTCTAGCTCTAGATTGGGATCCAACGACCCTCTCCAATATCCTTAATATGGCCTGGGACAATGCATCATCCCCAGCAGATCGGTCTTGAGACCCAGTCTCAGTAACAAGTGAAACCGGTGTCTCACTCGTATCTAGATTTGGCATACTGCCCAGAGATGAGGAAGACTCAGCTTGAGCCCCCTTTTGTCCTCTACCACAGCCTCGAATACCATGTCCGTAGGTACCACGTGTGCTCATTGTGTAATTCGTATTATCTACATTAATTAGTTTATGCATCAGTTTCAGTGTTTATTAACGAATGTTTTATGCATAATTTATTAGAAGTTCAAATCATTTCCAAAAGTTTCAGTCTCTATCTATTTTACTACAGTTTCAAAGAGTACGAACTATAGTGTTGTCGAAAAACCTTTTCCAAATTATCAATCCTTCAATAGCTCCTATTTATTTCAAAACATTCATTCAATCAATCGATTTGTCTTAAACCATATCTTTTAGCAGAAGCTTAGAAAAAATTTTTGTAGTTAAGAAAACAGTTTGCATTTTTAGGAAAATCTTGTTTTAGGTAAAAATAGCACAAAATAATAAACAAGTTTAACCAAAAGCCCAAAACCAATGTCAAACTGTTATAAAAGTTCAGAGAGTCCCAGAAATTACAACTCTTAAAATTAATGCCAAAAACTTAAATGAAATCATAAAATTTAAAATTTAACAATATCTAGATGAGTGGTCAACATCGCGTCCCTCACTGTACCAATCCACCTAACTCTGTGAATTACCTATACAGAATAGACAAAAAAGGGGTGAGTTTATGTAAACTTAGTGTGTAACCCAACTAAATTAGCAAGCAAATATACAGATTAACAATCATTAGACAGAAACAGATTCGGGCCTAATCCCATTTCAGATGCAGATATAGATTCGGCCTAATCCCATTTCAGATACAAATACAGATATATAGATTAGAAATCATAAGTCATACCCCCATCCTCTACACACCATCTCCAACCATCCCAACACAACATGTGGGGTTTAAAACACCCACCCAGCCCTACACACCATATATGACTGATGCGGCACATAACAGATATAATATAGCCTTGCTGCTAGAATATAGGCGATAAACACTTTTCAGAACACTTCCTCCGTATATAACATCCCAACCCCATTAATAGATACTATAAATTCAGAATCAGACATACAGTTTCAACATGCTTACATGCTTAATAACAATATAATATGCAAACATAGATACATGCATCAGATAAATCAGATGTGCATAGGGATATCATGCTCAGAACAGAATATCAATGTTTTATATTGACAATTTTAGGGTTTGGTTAGCCTTTACTGACCTTACAGTAGACCTACAGTCGTTTAGAATGACCCGTGCAACCCTAGGAAAAATTTCAGATAAATGGGCCCCTACGCTCGTGTGGCCCACACGCCTGTATGGCCCACATGCCCAGATTGGCCTTGCCCGTATGGATCACATGGCCTGGCCCAGAATCCTACACGCTTGTGTGGCCCACACACCCAATTTGACCTAGCTCGTGTGGCTCACACGACCACACTCTGACCATCACACGGTCGTCTCTTACCCACGGCCTGGCCTTCATTGATCACACAACCGTGTTGTCGCACACAACCTACCACACGGGCGACCATACGCCCGTGTGGCTTCGATAGAATGGTTTTTGGCTTTTATCAAAACCTCATTTTCTATCCTTTTAGGTACACTCCTGGTTTGTTTCAATACCAAAGTAATCTCGAGCCTTCTGAAACCTAAAACTAGAGTACCCAATATCGGTTTAGCAATTGATTAACGAATTTTGACAATAAAGAACTAACAGGAACTCGACTTACCACCGACGAAAAAGCCTCCATTGACAGTGTTAAACCAAAAGGAGGGAAATTAATGGTTCAAAACCTTCTCCTACACCAACAATTATAGAATAATCAAATTCTTGTTCAATTATTACACGATTATGACGAAAAGAAAAGAGAACTTACCGAAATCGCACAGGCACAATTCACATAGCAAACAGAACGTCAAAAAGAGGGGTTTTTCGAAAAACAAGAAAAAATAAAATAAGATATACTAAGATATGTTGACAAGCCCTAAATCTCATAAATTTCTCCCCACTAACCCACTAATACCCAACTTCTCCAAATTTAACTTCCAGCATAACATTGACACAAAACCGAGCAAAAATATCACCTACGCTCGTGTAGGGATTCCAACACAGGACCTCCAACACACCAACACACAGACTCCCTTACCACTTGAACCAGCAAGATCATTCTAATATGGTTTAACAAATAATTAAATTAAGCCCACTGAGCAAGGATAATGCTTTAGTCAGAAAAATACCAAAACTTACCCAAGGTAAGGCTTGAACTTAGAACCTCTCACACACATCCAGAACACTTAAGCACTGAAGCAAACAAACAATTGTGTCAATTAATTAAAGAAACATAGCCAAATATTTTGGGGCGTTACAAAACCATTCAGATTTCTTCTACTTTACCAAAGGTTGAATAAAGAATGTTAATTAATTTGCTAAGAAATAATGCAGATGTATTTGCTTGATGGTCAACAAACTTGTTGAGTATTCATTCTTCGATCATTCAACATCTCTTAAATATAAATCCTAAGGCCAAATCGATGAAATAGAAGAAGAAGAGGTTTGCCTAAACTACAATTGAGCTTATCAGGTAGAAGATAGAAAGGTTTCTTACAACAGAGTTCATAAGAGAAGTATCTTATCCAGATTGGGTATCTAGTGATGGTAAAAAAGATAAAGAGAAAGTGGCGAACATGCGCCGAGTTTATAAATCTCAACAAGGCCTGTCCAAAGGATATGTTGACACATTTAAATGCAAGGAAAAACTATGTGGTTATTTCAATAGTTGAAACAATAGCCATAACTTGAGGCATTTTTTTATTGTCATACTTGTCCATTTTTAGATGTGGCAAAATTTTAGAAAAAAAAATTAGGATATCTGTTTAAAATATGTTTGGATGAGTTAAAGCCCAAATTATGAAAACCAATTGAGTTAAAATTGAAGACTTAAAGATTGGTTACTTGCAAATTAAGTAAAGTCAGTTTCTATATTTGAATACATTGAATTACACTGAGACTCTTATAGAATTATGTCAAGATTATCTCAGCTAATTTTGATCTTTACTTCATAGAAAAGTGATTAGATTATGACTCTTATGTAAGCGGAATTTATGTAGTATATAAACTTGAGTTTTGTCTAGGTTAAGGAAAAACTGAGAGATTGAGAGAGCACAAATTTGTTTAAGTTAGGAATATTTTATGTGTGCATTTTTTTATGAGCAATCAAGAGAGTCTTTTGTATTGCAAAACTAAGCTTTCAAGTAGGAAGCTTAATGGGAGAGTGATTTTTCTTTATACAACAGCGAGGTCACTAAATTGGTGAGAGTTAGCTCAATTTTAGGACTTAAATCATTGGTTGTAATGTGAGAAAGATAGTAGATCGTTGCACTGGGCAAGGCCTTGCAGATGTAGACTGATGTCAAACTACGTAAACAATCTTGATGTTCATCTTTATGTTTTTGCACTTTTAATTTCATGGTTGAAACTATGGTCACAATTCCAAACACTATTTTAGGCACAATTTTTATTTATGAATCAAGTACCCTTTGTTTCTACATGATAGATTTTATCTTTCTTCAATAGACACGTTAGTTAATTCCTCTACTAGCCAAAGGAAACTGGTGAATGTTCTCTTTACAAGATTTTTTCAGAAAGAAGGCTTTGGAACTGACACCTCCTCCATGTCCTAGTTTGAATTAGTATACCTATCCCCTTCCTAATTCTTAACTTTTTTTGGTTGCCCTTTCCAAGTCCGACAGCACTCACAATTCAGGATTCTAATTACTAATAGTCGAAAACATTTTAGGTAGTTCCAGAAAACTCTTTTACAAATATGGTATCCTATTTATTACAATTTTACATATTGCAATATTACTTACCTTATTTAAAATAACTTTACAGCTATACAACCTTCTACCAATAAAACTCATATTTCATTTTCTATATCTCATATTTGCTTTTCCTTTCAAATTTCTTATCTTCCTTTTCGCTAATTTCATCTTTTTTACACACCAGTCCTACATCCGTTATTCATCAATAACTTTCCAGGTTGTATTTTTATTCCTTTATTTCTTTATTCCATTCTTTTAATTGTGGACCTAGTACTCCTATTCTAACTTTTCTTTTAACTTTTATCACAAATCCAGTGTTCCCTACATTCAAGAACATTCTTTCCCAATTCAACTCTCTATTATCATTAAGGTGATGTTAAATACTTTTACTCTTTTTCTATCTTATGATTTAACCTACTAATTTATCACAATGATACTAATCTTGACAGCTAATTCAAACATTTACATTTGTAGATCTAAAATGCAGATGATCAAGGATTACACCTATAACTTGAAATAGAAAAGGGGATTGCTCTCTAATATTTATGTTTTGAAGGTACTTTCATGGTACTCCTTATGTTACATATATACTATTTATCTTTTTATTTTTTTTTTACTTGATTTGTTAGATTTTTCATCACATGTTAATTAAGGGTGAGTGTTCGATTGAATCGAACGAAAAAATTTTGAGTTTATCAAGTTGACGAATCTTATTTTATCATCTTAACTCAATTTGAAAATTTCTTGAAAGTAAGGTGGAATTCGAATCGAATATAATATATTTGTTCAAGTTAAATTTCAAAAAATGACTTTAGATCTTTGTAGCCACCGCCACCCACCATATCAAATTTTCCCACCGTAATCAAATTTGTTTTTAACATTCATCCCCTCGTAATTTATTTATTAATCTTTTATATACGAATTAGCTTCTTTTCTTACTTAGGTTCTTCAATTATCTTCTGATTCTTTGTCAAAATGTATTTTGAAATTAAAAGATTTATTAAATATAAAAATTGTGATTTTTTAATAAAAATTATTTTAAAGATAAAATGTGAAATTGATACTAACAAAAAATTTTAATTGAATACTTTATGTCATCATCAGTAATTCAATTTTAACAAAAATTGATAAAGATTTAGCACTGTTAAACAATTCAATAATATAAATAATAGACCTAAATTCGAAAAAAAAGTTTTTGGGGTTTAAGAGGAAGTAAAAATTTTGAGGGGTTTGGTGAAATTAAAAGTTTTAGGGGAAAAGAAAAAGGGAAATTTATTGGGGGTTTGGGGGGAAGTAAAAATTTTTTAGTGTGAAGTAAAAGTTTTTGGGGTTTGAGGAAGTAAATTTTTTGGCCGAAAGTATAAGGGTTTGACTTTTGAGAGGGGGTTTGAGCGGGAATGAAAGTAAAAGGGTTTGATATTTAGTTTATTAGAATTATTTGAGTTATTTGAATTTGAAAATTTAACTCGATTTGAACTCGAAATTTTAAAAAAAATTAAAGTTGATTCGATTAACTCAATTAATTTGATTCGAATACTTCGAAATTCAAACTTTTTTTTCGATTTTTTCGAGTCAAATCAAAATTTGCTCACCCTTAATATTAATTTACATTTTCTAACACCAAATGGCTAATTACTAGACCTGGCCTGGCTCGAAAATGAAAGGGTTTACGCCGAAATATATGCTCGAAAAATGTGCTTGGGCAAAAAGGAAAAAGACTTGTTTAGAAAACAAGTCGAGCCTTTGGTAATATTTTTTGGCCAAACTTGAATTTGCAAAAAAGAAAAAAATCTATTGTTTTGTTGTTGTTTAATCAATGTTTTGATGTCATTTTACTATTATATTGCTACTATTATATTGTTATTATTTAGATATTGCGTAACTCTTTTTTTTGTTAATTTTGCTACTATTTTAGAGACATTTGCTTATTAAATTGTACCTATGTTAGTGTTATTTAAGTATAAAGACTTTTGTTTAATTTATTTTCAAATTTGTTAGGAAAAATTTATTTTAATATTTTTAGCGTTTTCGATGTATTGTGTTTTTTAAAATTTTTTTATATAAAAAAATTTAATATAGGTGGGTCAAGCCCTGATTTTAGGATTTTCATCCGGGTCAAGTTTGGACAAAATTTTAGACTCATTTTTAGGGTCGAGCTGGACCCGAGCCTATCAAAGTGGCCTAAAATTTTATTAGGACTTGACCCAACCTAGTTCATGAACACCTCTACTAATAAAATATAACTGTAATACAATTTTTTTTCCTAAACTTAATACTATTTTGTATAAAAGTCAATCATAATTATCATTATAATCTTCACCTTAATTATCTTTAACCATTCCTAATTTTCAGTTTCAATTTTTTTCATCAATACTTTTTTTACCTTAAGCATTTGTTATTTCATATTTATAACAAGTCTTAGTACTTAAATTTAATATATTATTTAAAGTACCTTTTAAAATAGTAATAATTTAAAAAGTTAAAATTTTCATTATTATTTGAAAGTATTGAAAGTTTTTATTTGAAATATTTTAAAATAAAATTATTTTTAAAAATAAAAATTAATATAACATTATTTAAAAATTAAATATATGAGACTTAATATATATTACAAATATAAATATATATATATATATATATATATTCGAACAAATACAAAATAAAATTAAATCAATACAAAAACATAATAGATAAAAAAAATCAAAATATAAAGGAATCCTACATATTATAGATGACCTGATGAGACTCATATCAAAGCCTCAGTGTTTAAATAAAGATTTTTCTAGTCCCACATGACATGCTTGTATATTAAGTTATTATTACCTTTTTTTTTTCTTTTGACAGAATAAGTTATTTTTACCTGTTTTTATAGAGAAAGGTATAAATATCTAAGTTATAGCCCTAACTAAACTCTGCTCTGTGTTGATTTCAGAATCTTGAAAACTCTGCATTTTATCAGACTCTCCCAGCCCTCAAACAAACCAACAAACAAACAAAAAGATTTGCTCCAAAGTTGTGCAATGCCAATGGCTTCTCCTGTTAATGGCAATCAAATCAGAGTGAAAACCGAACCCGACGTGTTCAACGACAAAATCCAACACACTCCAGCTCAGCAACCCGCCATTGACATCAGCATTGATAGTAGCAGCTCTAGTATGAGCAGTGGCGATTCTTCTGGTTTCGGTGACTCCTTACTAAGATTTCAGCAATCCAGTGCGACTCCGGAAAAACGAAATTCTGATGACCCTCTCGATTCTTTCCCAACTAAGAAACGGAAAACAATGTTTCTAGCTCTGCTTCCGCCGGAGCCTTTGTCCGTACAAGTTCCGGATACGGTACCTTTATCTTTGAGGGAAACTGTTGGGGTTCCGAAGGGGTTTGCGGGTGCAGTTGTTGAAATCCGTCAACAAAGTAAGGTTTCGAGGGGTTGCAAACAGTTCTGGAAAGCAGGAGATTATGAAGGAGGCAATGCATGCGATTCTGCCATGTCTTCTACTGGTTAGTTTAAGCTCCTGCCTTTTTCTTTTAACATTTTTCTTTAAGTTTTACTACATTATTACTGTCAGTTGAATTTGTTTGACTTTGTATGAACAGACGGTTTAATTATAACATATATTGATATATTTATTTTACAGTTGGCATGGATCATGTTAGGGTCCATCCTAAGTTTCTACATTCAAATGCAACCAGCCATAAATGGGCTCTTGGAGGTACACACAATGAAAAACCTTACTTTCCTATTAGAACTTGGGTAATAATGATTAAAACAATTTGCTTCTTGGACAGCCTTTGCTGAGCTTTTGGACAATGCACTGGACGAGGTATTTGCAATTTTTTTAAAACCAGAATAGTAAAACCCCCTTTTGTTTTTTCTTGTATTCATATTCTGACTGGGCATTGTGGTCAGGCTTGCAATGGAGCTACATATGTTAGCATAGATATGTTGCAAAATAAAAAAGATGACAGCAAGATGTTGGTAGTTGAAGGTAATTGACAGTATATGCATTTATTAATGTCTTTAGCAGCATCAGTTCAGTAAATTTCCATAATGTGTATAAAAGAAAAAATTTGTGACTCTTTTGCAATTGAATTCTATTGGTAGTATTTTTTTTTTCCTATACTGCTCATTGTCTGTGACTGTAGATAATGGTGGAGGGATGAGTCCGGATAAAATGAGGCAATGCATGTCTCTTGGATATTCTTCAAAAAGTAAAATGGCAAATACCATTGGTCAATGTAAGTTGCTCTTCATTTGTTACATATAAGAATATAAAAGGAATCACTACAATAATTCAATATTTTTCGTAAAAATTCAAGTCTTCATACTTTACAAGCCATTTCCATAATTATTGCATGTTATTTATCTTTTACTGAAATTCAGACGGAAATGGTTTCAAGACAAGTACTATGAGGCTTGGCGCAGATGTTATTGTGTTTTCTCAAAGTCTTGGGACGGATGGAAAAAGGTTGGCTCCTTAATCATCAGTCTAACTTGATACTTTAGTGTTTTGTTTTGAGACTCTAAAAGCTAAATTTGTTCATTTATTTCCTTTTCTCTTTAGCCCAACGAGGAGTATTGGAGTACTTTCCTTCACATTTTTGACAGAAACCGGGAAGGTGGACATTGTAGTTCCAATAGTAAGAAGACCAATTTAATTTTTTTATGCTTATTGTACAGTTTCTTAACAATGTGCCTTGTTACTTTCTTTCTTTTGAATTGAAAAGATTGATTTTGAGCAAAAAGGACGGGATTGGACCAAGATGACTCGATGTTTTGAGGATGATTGGAACAGAAATTTGGAGACTATAATTCACTGGTCACCATACACGTCTGAACCTCATCTTCTGGACCAAGTAACTTTTCATCATTTAGATATCCTTTCTTATTTGATGTTGATGGGAGTTAAAGAGCCCTACTAATAGTTGTCTTGCTGTTATTTCTGTCAAATTTAGTTCAATTTTCTTAAAGATCATGGTACGCGGATAATAATTTACAATCTGTGGGAGGATGACGAAGGAAAGCTGGAGCTAGATTTTGACACCGATCTCCATGTATGCTTCCAACACCTTCTCTTATATCACTCTTCTTAGTTTCCACTGAATTTTAAGAACTGAAAGATGTTGGACGCGTCTTCCCATAAATTCCAAATTATATCTGACGTTTGGAATGGCAGGATATTCAAATTAGAGGAGTCAACCGTGATGAAAAGAACATAGAAATGGCAAAAACATTTCACAATTCCAGGCACTTTTTAACTTATCGACATTCTTTGAGGGTGAGACACTTATAACTTTGCATGTATCTAATCACCATCAGTATAGTAATTCATCAGGACTTCATTGTTAGAAGCTGATTAATCATATTTTCTCCCTTCATTCTTTGTAGAGTTATGCATCAATCCTCTACCTCAGGCTTCCAACCAATTTTACAATGATTTTGCGTGGTAAAGACATTGAACATCATAACATTGTCAATGACATGATGCTCACTACAAAGATAACATACAGGCCTCAGATTGTTTATGGAAAAGCACCCATAAGTTCTGATGTAATGGCTACAAGGCTTAATCTCTTATTTGGATTGTTCATTTATTATTTCTTTTACACTCTTTGTAACTGACCAATTTTTGTCGGGTTTCTATAATAGATGGTTGCAACTGTGACAATTGGGTTTGCCAAGGATGCACAACACCATATTGATATTCAAGGATTTAATGTGTACCACAAGAACCGACTTATCAAGGTTAGATTTTTAGTTTTCTTTCTCTCTTTTAATTAGTCAAAAGAATCCAAAATCATGGGGTGAGACACCATTGGGCTTTAACCTTTTATGTTTTGTTCATGCATGGAAAAAATAACTCCTTCATTAGCCATTTTGGAGGGTTTGGAATGCAGCTGGAAGTAGTGGCCGAGGAGTGCTTGGTACGAATAATTACTTGTATTCTTTCTTTTCTATACAGATTATTTGGCTGCTAACTCTTTTTTTTTTTTTTTTTTTCCTTTTGGCCTTCTGTAATAGGTGTGTTGGAGGCCAACTTTGTCGAACCAGCTCATGACAAACAGGGTTTTGAGCGAACTGTTGTGCTTTCAAGACTAGAGGCTAAACTTGTAGGAATTCAGAAGGACTATTGGTTCGTACTTCACATTACATGTGTAGAAATCACTTGCACAAGAGGCAAAACTAGTTGTAGTTTAGTTTTACATCCATTTATATATTTTTATGCATTTTATACTATGCTATTCATAGAGGTTATGCATAAGAAATTTCGAGTTAATTGAAATTATATATCTAACCATCAATCTGATGATAATGGAAATTTTATTGTTAATATACATCAAAAAAGATATTATTAGAGATACCAGATTGAGTAATGACTTTATACATGATTCTTCTTCATGTATGATATATGTGTGTAAGGAGGTTTTGTGGTTATTGGTCTCTGAACTTTCTCTTGCTTTTCTGAGGTAGGTTTAAAAACTGCCATGAAGTTGGTTATGCACCCAGGAGGCCTACAAAGAGCTCTATCTCAAAAGCTCCGAATTTCGTTCCATGTGTTGGAGAGAAGTCTTCTTTACATCCAACTCAGAAAGAGCAGGGCTCCATAAGCAAGGGTTGGAACATGAAATCTGGTATTAAAGAGAAATCTTGGGTTCCTAATCAAAATGGATGTGGTACCCCTAACACTATGGATAAGTCTTCTTCACACCCAAATATATATGAGCAAGTTTTTATTGGGGGAAGTTTTAGAACTCAAGTGGATAAAATGTTAGAACATAGACCACTAGTAGATGAAGCAAATCAAGATGGAAGCTCTAAAAAGGGCGAATCTCATCAGCATCCCACATCGAAAACCATGTCACAAATTTCTCATTTGAAGGTAAATAAATGTTGTTGGTAGCCATTTAGGAAACATCATTTCACTGACAATGGTAAGATTGTTTTAGAATTGGATTTGACAGTACTCTTTTTCTTTATTTCATTTTTGGGGTCTAATTCGACATTTAATTCTCTCGACATGTAGACAGCAGATAGCAACTGTGACTTGGAGAATTTGATTTTAATCAAGTTGGAAGCAGAGAATCAGGACTTGAGGGAAAGGTATTTGCTTAAATTTCCCCTTGACTTTATATTTTGTATATTTTTAAGATTGTCCTTTTTTTACTTAAACTATTTGAATCCCCCCTTTTAATTGCAGATTGAATGAAATGAACCGCGATTTACAGTCCGAAAAAGAGAGATGCGAAACACTTGAATTGCAAGTATGTTCATTGGCTGCTTACCAATTTGATTTTGTATTTACCATTTCAAACATGTTTAACCTGAAGAAGTCGATTCATATGTATGCTAAATGAATACAACAAAGAATATGATAATTTGGTTTTAGCATATTGTGAAGCAGATATTGTTTTTCCATTGGAACTTAAGATTAAGCAAGAACAACAACGGAGTGAAGGGTTGGAGAAGGAGCAGATCGCTCTGATTGAGAATTTTGCGGAAGAAAAGAGCAGGCTACACAAGGAGGAAAATAGATTAAGGAAAAGTTTTAAGGGTTGGCATATATAATTCCCCTTTTCCATCTATGATTTTCTCTACATTTTCAGCTCTTTTCCCTTAATTTCCTTATGGATTTTTGTTCCTTGTAGAATGCTTCTACTACCATAGAGGATCTGCTTAAGAAGGTTAAGCAGCTTGAAAAGGGCGGAGTGGCAACCATCAAAAGGGAAGATTGAAAGGAAAGTCTCTACATTTTCAGCTCTTTTCCCTTAATTTCCTTATGGATTTTTGTTCCTTGTAGAATGCTTCTACTACCATAGAGGATCTGCTTAAGAAGGTTAAGCAGCTTGAAAAGGGCGGAGTGGCAACCATCAAAAGGGAAGATTGAAAGGAAAGTTTGCGATTATTGAGAATTTCAATTTCAAAATAATACAAAGTTGTACAACAAAACAGATACAGATGGAACCTTCTTTAATTGTTTTTAAAATTTAATAATTTACCGGATCCTTATTTAAAAAAAGAATTTTATTGACATTCCTTAATTTGAAATTGATGTTGTTTTAATTTTATCTTTTTTTAACATTAATTATTATATCTACTCTTTTTTATACAATGTCTAGAAATATTAGTTTAAATTAAAAATTAAAGTAAAGAAATTAATGGATTCAAGTACGTTTAACATGACAAATTCTGTTTTATTAAGTTTTGTATAAGAGTTTTATTGTTCTAATAAGTGATATCAAAACTTCGTTATCTCGAATCATTCAGAATGAATTGATTTTCTATTATTTTTAGATTTATTCGTTTTTCAGATTTTATAGATTTAATATTTCAGTTATATTTATGTTGATATTTGGAATCTATATTAAAGCCTTTTAGATCTTGATTATTTTGAAACTTTAGGTTTTTGATCTTTAATTCTTAATTTTGATGGATTTTGAATGTTTATGCTTTAATTTTAATTGAGCAATCAAATAATAGTGATGTCAATTCTATTACTCCATTGATTATTTGAGAATTGTGAATTCAAAATTAACAAATTTTAGTTTTATTTGGTAATTGTAAATGCATTAGAATTTTAGCTTTACTAAAAGTATAATTAATGCATATTGTGGTGCATTTATATGTAAATTTATTAATTTTGTGCGTTAAAAAAAATGTTTTGGCGCATCTCAAGTTTATTGATAGAATTGCTTTGATGCATTATTGCATCATTTGTTTGATTCAAATTTTGATTGATTTATATGATTCATATTTAGGGTTTTCATGTGTATATTGTTTTATGAAATATATTATTATATCTTTAAATAGAATTTAACAAACTAGTTTAGTTTTATTTCCATTCAATGGATTCATGGTTAAACATATTTTATTAATAGTGATTCCTCGTGGTTTTTTATTTTCAGTTAGAAAACCTAAATCATATAGGTTTCTCATTGTTTTAAAATATTATTAAATAATCAACTAAATTAAAAGAAAGGGAATTTGGGTTTGTGAAATCATAGAAGGCGTTATTTTTAAATAAAAGTAATTTAATTTCAATTTTATTTTTGTTTAGTTTTATTGATTGCGGTATTTTATTCATGTTAGTGATATATATATTGATTTTTTTCTATTATATTTATGAAATTATTATAGTTTTTAAGGTAATTATGAAGTTATTATATTAAAATTACATTTTTAATGAATGATAATTACTTTTATCGTAATATCAATATATTTATCATTCTCTTGATTCTTCATGGCTTCAGACTTTGGCTTGAATCATGGCAGACTATATATATAAAAGGTCGTGTATATATTATGTATTCTTTGTTAAAAAGATAAAATCTATTCATGATTTGTTTCTTTATTATGCGTAAATTTGGGGATAATATTTGTTGTTAGTCCATTAGACAATTTTCATGAATTGATGTATATAAATGATTCTTGAATTTTCGCATACTCAGGAAAATTTACCAATTCATATTTTATTAGTTTTGTAAAGTGATGATTTTTAAATTGATTGCATGCTTCCGGCTTAGTTTTTGTCGGTTCTTAATTTTTTTAAAGAAATCTCATGCACATATATTTTGAATATATATATATATAGAGAGAGAGAATTTTGCTCTATAGAAAAATCTCAATTTATGTTTTGGTAATTTTATTATATGTTGTTATCTCTTTTTTTTATGAATATATATTCAATTTTTGGATGATTTGACAATTCGTGTTTAAAGAATTTGGTTCTAAGTTTGGTTTTATAAATTTTTGTTTTGAATTTTAATCATAAAAAATTTTGATGGCTACTTATTTTATTATTAAAAAAATCAAATATTAAGGTTTTTGAATTTTAAAATATAAAAGATTGTGTACATGTAACTTAAGTTAAGTTATTGATTGGCCTAAAGGAAGATTAATATTTAACAAAATTACATGTGCAACTGTGGTAATAAATATTAATAGAGTGTCCGATATTTTGAGATGGGGTTTACCTTTATTCAAATTATTTTGGTTTAAATTTAAAATATTATGACCTTGTTTTTTTTATTCAGCCTTGTTTTTTTATTCAGCTACTAGTATACCTACCAACATCATTGCATGCATTAAAACATTCAGAGGCATTATATCTAATAAGATTATCACAACAAAGAATTCATGGCTAACATTGAAAAGAGGTTTTTCAAGAATAAAAAGGTTTAAATTGATACGTTCATAACAAAGCTAACTTCAATGGAATATATAAAGAAAAATAAGAAATTGTGACAAGCAAATATTAGCTCATTTCACTCTTATGTCTTTTATATTTTGCATGCATAGCGAAATTATGATAAGCAAATATTAGCTCATTGATTGTCTAAAGGTAAAACTGAAGATAAATGGTATTGAAAAGAACGCTTACATTACGAGAAAGACAGACAACTTACTTCAATAGATAATCTAAATGAGTTTGTAATCTTGTAAAAGAATCAAAGTGGCCATTTGATTCAAACACTGAGTAGGGTTATTATGTCATCTACTATAACACCCCAAACCCAGCCTAGATGTTATAGTTGAATCTGGTGATATCACATGGAATGGGTTTTTACTACAACCAACACGACAAAACTAACTTAGATTTGCTAAATCTTATTGCGTAGAATTATTTTCAAAATGTTCATTCCATTTAACTAACTTGCCTTAAACACTCAAGCTGAAGCTTTCGGAAAACCGTGTTATTTAAGTAAAACTGTTCGTTTTTAGGAAAACCTTTGTTTATAGTAAAATCGTGTTTTTGCTCTATAAATCCATAAAAGCAATTAAAATTCAAAATTAAAGTAAAAACATTCCATAAGTCCAAATTACAAAAATAACCCAACATATTAAATTAACCAAAAAATCAAAAGAAAACAATCTAATATACGTGTGGTCACCGTCGAGTCCTCCACTGCACCAAACCGTCTAACTCTAAGGATTACCTATACAGATTAAAAAAAAGAGGTGAGTTTACATAAACTCAGCGTGTAATCCCTACAGAAATCATGCACACAATCACATTAACAGATATCAATCAAATACAGTCTTGGGCCCAAGCCTGTTACAGATTCAGAATATCAGAATCATACAGTTTTAGATTCGGGCCTAAGCCCAATACAGTAACAGATATAGAATTGGGCCTTTGCCCATCTCAGATATAGTAACAAATATACAGCCAGAATAGAAAACAGATCGTACCCCCAACCTCTACACACTATCTTTGACCATCCCTACACACCATGTGGGGTTTAAAACGCCCACCTAGCCCTACACACCATGTTGTACTGAAGGCAGCACATATCAGATATAATGTAGCTAAGCTGCTAGATATTAGGCGTAAACGCCTTTTAAAACACTTCCTCCAATATACATCATCCCAACCCCGAAATTAGAAAAAAAATATGCAAATGCAGATAATTAGAATATTATGCTCACATGTTTATGTATGGCATACATAAATATCAAATACAATTATATGAATCAGATCAGCTAGATATGCATGGTAATAACATGCTCAGAACACAGTATCAGTCATACAAATCATACAAATTAGGGTTTAATTACTCCTTACTAATCCTACCGTAGGCTCACAGTCATTTGGGACGACCCGTGCAACCTTAGGCAACATTTTAAATAAATGGGCCCACACGCCCATATGGCTTGACCGTGTGGGCCCACACACTCGTGTGGCCCATACGCCCAGATTGGCCTTGGCGCGTGTGGATCACAAGCTTGGCCTAAAAACCCACACGCCTGTGTAGAATACCCGTGTGGACTCACACACCCGTGTGGCCCACATAGGCCAATTTGGTTTAGCCCGTGTGTCGCACATGGCCACACTCGGCCATCACACGGTCATGTTTAGCGCACGGCCTGACCATCGTCAATCACACGGTCGTATCATTTGCGCACGACCTACCACACGGGCGACCACACGCCCATGTAGCGCCGATAGAAAGGTTTTTGGCTTTTACCGAAACCTCATTTTCTGTATTTTCGGGTACATACCTAGTTCGTTTCGAAGTTACTACGACCATAAAGCCTCCAGAACCTATAAATCGATGTATCAATACTCATATTTAGTAACACATTCAAGAATTCTAACAGAGAAATCCCACAAATGGAAATTTATAGTACCCAACAATGCATTCAAATGCTTACCGATAATGAATGAGAATCCCCAACTCTCAAAACACTGCAAGAGTTCCAACAGATCTTGTCCTTCACCTAATCAAAGGTATCAAAAACAAACTTACCCATTAAACACTCAATTGTGACAATATTAGAAATCAACAATTCGCAACTTACTATACGAGCGAAAACGAACGTTTGTACAAAAGAGGGCAGATTTAGGAACAAAATAATCGAAAAAGAAAGGGGGAGAGTGGAATAGAATTTGGCAAAAAGGGGAGAAGAGGGAACAGAAGCCTGAAGGTTTTTTTTTTTGGAAAAGAAAACCAAAAAAAAAATTCGAAAAAGAAAATAACCCAGATTTTGATAACCCCCTTATCCCTAAATTTACTCCCACAACCCCCACTACTCACAACCACTATAGACTTTTAGCTAAACCAAAACTCCTTTAGTCCACAGAACAAAAACTAACACCCTTGCTCATGCAGAGATTCGAACACAAGACTTCCAACAACCTAACACTCCGCTTAACCACCAGACCAACAGGCCTATTCTAATATAGTTTTACAATCAATTAAATAAAAGCCTACTAACCAAAAATAGGGCTTGATTCAAAAAAATACCAAATTTTGCCAAAGGCATGGCTTGAACTTGGGACCTCTAACACACACCCAGAACATTTAACCAGTGAAGCAGACAGATATTTGTGTCAAATTTACAAAAGTCAAAATTAAAATTTTGGGGGTGTTACATCTACAATTTAAATTGGAAAGATGGCTAGTATTGGCTATCGGAGCAATTGACTCCATGAGTAGAGACGTAGATGTATTCATTAGTAGAATGGTACATTGGACTGGACCCAAGATCAATTCGTTTGTGAATTAATTCACTTCTGACATTCATGGTGTGATTTACCTAAATCCTGAGTTAGTTACTAAATATGCATATGCAACTCACGTGCTTTGATATAAGTAGAGGCTTATGCTCTAAAGATGATCGAGTCCATAGCCGGTATGTTGAGTATATGACTTATGCCATGGCTTTATAACAACAGTGTAATTCATAGCTCAATTAAAAAGTTAATGATATCCTCTTATTGGCATTGTGTGGATTGATAAATATGGAATGTGGCCACGGGTTGCTTGCTCTCGAATGAGCAATTTATCATAGTCATTTGTTGATAGTGATCATGTTAAGAAGACACAATGTTGACAATGCGATAAAATAAGATTGTATTGAGTGAACAGATTTAACTCAAAGGAATCAAGGATATCATATGAGGGTAACACACACATAACGAGGTCATTGGACAAAGCAGTTTGATGAATTGCTTTCTTAAAGAATATACAACAATGAGTTTTCAATCATAGTACTTCTTATGGACTGACTCCATAATTAAGTAATTGCAAATTATCGAAACAATGCTTCTGTACATAATTGAAATCACTAGAGCCTAATTGTATATGTCTGATTGGTCGCTTCACTACGTTAACAAAATTTTGATCGGATTGTATTTGAATTAAAAGAAAATTCGACGACCTTGGGAATAATTTAATTGAGTCGATTTACTTGATGTGGAATTAAATTAGGTAGTCTTAAGAATTGTTCAACTAGAGAATTTGATTAAAGAATTTTCTTGAAAAATTAATTTGGAAAATCTAAGTGATTTTTGGAAAAATTAATTTTGATCAAGTAAATTTAAATTAATCAAATCAATTAAAATTAATATGATATTTTTGGAAGTTAATATTTAAGTTAGATAATTGGCTCAATGGGGTAATTGAATTTGAAAATTAGACCTAAGATCGTAAAATGGACTCGCGAGCCCAAAACTGAGATCAAGACCAAAAAACTGGTCGAACCGGGCTCGGTATGTGAAAACAGGCTGATGCTCCAACTGGTGGCTAGACCAGACTAGTTGGGCCATCACTAATCTAGATCGAATCGGCAATAGTCGAACCGGCTCGTACATCACCAAACACGACGGTGCCAGTGGCTGTGACTACTGCGTCCTTGTGACTGGTGACAGTTGGCCATTGGTGGTTGAGCAGTGGAAAAGTTACACTCCTACTAGGACTCTACCAGAGAATTTTATTTCAAATTAATTATTCTAAAAATAATATTATTTTAATAGTTTAATATTAAATTTAATTTAATACTTATCTTAATAGTATTTTATTAATTTCATATTGAAGTTATTATCTTAATATTAAATTTAATTTAATGTTTATCTAAACATTCTATTATTTTAATAAGATATAATATTAAATTAATATAATATTTAACAAGATAAATATTATATTAATTTAATATTAAAGTGATTAAGTTAAATCATAGTTGAACTCTTTAAGCTCTCTCTATATAAAGAGAGTCTTGGGTCATTACTTTAACACTTGAATTCAAGAAAAAGTTGTAGAGAGAAAATTCTCTGAAGAGATTATTCTAGAAAATTTCTAGAGATATTTTCTGATTTACAAATTGACCCAAAAATTTAGAAAAATTGCAAAATTACCTCACTGGTAATTTTTGTGAATTTTTTTATTCGAAGCGAGCCCACACTCGATAGACGTGAGCTTGAGGATAGCGGAGAAGACTACTCGATCAAAGCACTAATCCTAGACGAATCGAAAAGGTACAATTTTGATTAAGTGTTTATTACTTTAGATATCACAACCAAGATATTGTTTTGAAAAAAAGTTTTAAAACTCTGGTTTTTCCCTAAGTTTATTTTCCGTTGCATTTTCTAAATCCGTTTTTCCATCATAATGCACTAGCGCACTCGAACCCACATCCTCATACACTGATAACAATATCGATGTCAATCAAGTTAAGGCTCAATCAACAAATTTTACTTTTCAAATAGAATATATAATGTATTCAATTTTTTTCATGATTTATATAACAAATAGAACTCAAATCTAAATGTTTTTAAATAATAAATACTACAAAGGCAATTGATTAGTATTAAGAGGAGCTTATGTTTCCAACTATGCTTCTGTTTTACTTTCTAAGGTCTACATTACTGGGTAATTAAATTACCATGCAGATGGTACCTTTCTCACTAATCCTACATATATCAAACATGTTGACAGTCTAGTCTACCTCAAAATGATTAAGCCTTTCAAATTCTACCAATACATGTTTATTTGGTCCTTTCTAGATATTATGATGCTGATTGGATTGGAGATCTTGTAAATCGTCCTTCCCTTAATGCCTATTGTTTCATCTTATGAGATTCTCTAATCTTTTGGTGAAGCAATAAACAAACTATATTATTGTTTGATCTAGTATCCAATTTGAATGTTGTTCTCTATGCCTAAAAGTACCATAATACCCATTATACTATACATTGGATTATATTTTAACTCTTCTACTGAAAAAATAGGTAAATTAATCCATATACATCAGATGAGTAATTATCCTTGTACACGTGGAGCGTGTCTCGCATTTATTAGACACATTGCAGGCACCTTAGACGAGAATTGACAAGAAATTGAAGAATAGCCAAAACAGGCCTAAGTTAGGAAGAGGAGGTCCCGAACGTCATGACTAGGAGAGCCAGCACGTCAGGACGATTCCTAATGTTATGCAGTCACGTTTTGTACAGCTCAACAGGAAATTTTCTCCCAATTGGACTCTAATTACTTTAGGGTTATTTTAGTCATTTTAAACCTTAGTATTGAGCCTATTTAAAAGGCCAATGTCACTCTTATTTAGATTCGCCAATCAACAAGGGCTTTTCTTTGAGGGCAACAAAATGTAGTTGTATATGGAGTTTTATTGAGAGCTTGAGAGAATTTTGTGAAACCATTTTGTAAGAACTTTGGGTATGAGCTTTGCATTTGGGGCTTGGGTTTTTGTATTCTCATTGTACTCTTATTTTGCTTACACTATTAATGTTAAGCTAATGCCTCATTTGCCCGTGATTTTTTATCTTTCTTTGAGGGTTTTCCACGTAAAATATTTGTGTTTATTCTTCATCACTTTTACTATTTCGCTGTTTATACTGGTCGATTCCCAACAAATTGGTATTAAAGCCTAGTCTAACTTTTGTAGATTGACTCGTTTCATGACACAACAATGAATTGGAATATCGAGAATTTCAACGGGATCACAAATTTTAGTTTTTGGCAGTTTCAGATAATTACAAAGGTAATTAATGTGACCGAGTACAAGGGTGATGATTCGTTGTTCTCCACATATAATCTGGTTGAAGATGGAGTTGTGTCAAATGTTAGACATGTGTCTGATTTAGAGAAGAACCTCATCCCTTTTTGGTATTTAGAACTTGAATGGTTCACAGAGTGTTTAAAACAAGGTTGGTTGTAGAGCGTTACAATTAGGTGGAGAGGCTTGATGTTTTCTCTCCTGTTCGGGTATTACTAACCCTTGTTGCATTATAAAACTTTGATTTGAAGATTAATAGTCTTTCAATTTCCAAGTTCGAGCATGATTTAGACTTGGTTGGCATTCTGCAAAATTTGAGTTTGACTCGTGATAAGGCATGAAAAGGAAGCGTGATAAATACGAGTCAAGATGGAGATTTGTGGGGTGTGCCTCACATTTATTGGACATGTTTCATGCACATTAGATGAGAATCAACAAGCAACAGAAAGAAAGGCCAAAATAGGCCCAACGTCGAGACAATGTGATGGTTTTTGACAATGGATGTGGCAAAAACGTTGTGACGAGGAGAGTCGATACGTCACGACGTTACGATGATTCCTAATGTTATGCAACCACTTTTTGTACAGCTCAATAGGACTCTTTTCCCAGTTGAACTCTGATTACTTCAAGGTTATTTTAGTTGTTTTAGCCTTTAATATTGAGCCTATTTAAATGTCCAATTTAACCTTGATTTAGATATGTCAATCATCAAGGGCTTTTCTTTGAGGACGACAAGATGTAGTCGCATATGGTGTTTTGGTGAAGGTTTAAGAGAATTTTTTGAAACCCCTTTGTGAGAGCTTTGGGTGTGAGTTTGGTATTTGAGACTTGGGTTTTTGAATTCTCATTGTACTCTCATTTTGCTTACTCCATTAATGTTAAGTTGATGCCTCCTTTGCCAGTGATTTTTTATCCCTTTTTAAAGGTTTTCCACGTAAAATACTTGTGTTCGTTCTTCTTCACTTTTAATATCTTGTTGTTTATATAGGTCAATCCACAATAGTGCATTAGATGAGTGAGCAAAATAGCATCTCTTTGTTAAAATTTGGTGTTTTTATAATAATAAATTTAATCTTCAATATTTTACACATTTATTCAATTTGACCCCTACTCTTTTATGGAAGTAAATTAGAATTTGTTTTAAAACTAATAAAGCTAAAGGATAAGAAAGACCTTAGTAACAAATTAAAAATTATCAATTAAGCTCTTTTGAATTTTAAATTTTATTAAAAACCTATAGAAATTATAAACAAAATTTATAAAAAATTTAAAATTATATTTTTATTAAAAATTAATAACACCAACCGATTAATATCTAATGGTTATAAGATTTTAAAAAACAATTTGACCCATACTCTTTTATTGGGTTGGTATTGTTAATTTTAATAAAAAGTTATAAATTTTGTTTATAATTTTTATGATTTTTTAATAATTTTTAAAATTTAAAAGGAATTAATTGATTTTTTTTAAATTTCTTACTGAGGCCTTTTTGACCCTTTAGCCTTATTTGTTTTAAATTTTTTAATTTACTTTCAATAAAAGAGTAGGGGCCAAATTAAATAAATGTGTAAAGGTTAAGAGTTAAATTTGTTATTATATTGTATATATAAACACCAAATTTTAACAGATGAACTATTTTACTCATTCATCAATGTATAATGACTAATTTATTTATTTTTCAATGAAGAAATTAAAATACAATTTAAAATATAATATATAAATTTTGTGATACTTTTACCGCTAAATGGCATTATAGAGTTAGTTTGCCTTTACCTTATTAACCTATTGAGACGAGTGTTTTCTCTTCTTCCAATACCAAACTTTACAATGATAATCATAAGAATAGATGATACCTTTAGAAAATTGTAAAAGTTAAAATTTAATTATAAATGTTTAAAGGAGTTGAAGTAGAATTTTAATATTTATATGGAAAAAAAAATATAATTTTAATATTATATTAATTTATAATTTTATAATTTAGAAAAGATATTTTACTCTCTTTAGGTGCCAAACCTCCTTCCTATTTCAGGCTACACTTCTAATATTGCTCATAATAGGGTTTTCAATAAGCATATAATACATCAATATATCACACAATGAACTATTCATTTGACTTATGTGTATTCCTCGAATCAATTAAACACATTTTCTAATTGTTTTGAGATTTAGTTTGGTTTACAATTACTAGAATCATATTATGGATTATGGTTACGATGTTATACTGAAGTAGGGATTACAACTATAATTATTATTGGAATGATTCTTTCTTTAGTTGCTGAGAAATCAATCCTTACAATTTTTACTCACATTTCCAAATATAATAATGCATCTCTTGTATGATATCTATGATTTTTGAGTCCCAATATTTAATCTATTGGTGAAGAGTACTCAACACATTCAAGATGTGGGATTAATCTGCAGATTATACTTGTACAATAATTTAAGTGTGCAAGTGATTTTAAGATTTTCTTATATCAAATATAAAAAAGAGAAGCGATTTAAATGATGTTGAAGAATTATAGTAATATTTATTACTCTCATGTACAAAACTAGTACATGGAGAATATTGTCTCTGGTTAATGAGTATTTTTTTTTTTCTAATATAGAGTTATCATTTGTATGATTACAGTAAGTGGGTGGGCATAATAAATGGTATGTATGTGTGGCCTGCGCCTGCGGTAATCTATTTGGGCATTTAAGATTTTTCAGTGCCTTCATATATTGATTGCAGCTCACATCAGCAAGTTGAGCATGGTGTCCAGTACATTAAACTAACATGTTCCCCTGCAATGCCCAGCACCACCATAAAGATGTTCCCTCTCATTCTTCCAAAATTTTATTGCCAGTGTAAATTCTTATAACGGCCTACCCTCCCACTTAATACTTCGATTTTATCTCCTAACTTTTACTTAAAAAATACATCAAACTAGCTTGAGTTTAATTTTATATAAATTATATATAAAAGGAACATCTTAGATTTGGCTTCATTTGACTGCAATCTATCTATAAGACGTGGTTCGTTTAATTGCAATTTTGATCCTTTCTCACTTTTATAATATTATAAAATAATAGCTCAAGTACAATTATGATCCCTTTACTTTTTTTTAGTTCACCATAATGGTTAAATTTCAGTTTTAATTTCTATATACTACATTTAAATTTAAGATTTAATCTCTATATTTAATTTTTTATATAATCAAGTAGCTCAAGAGACACAAGTTCTAATGTTCTCTCTCCTTTATAAGATGATTATTCAATTTCAATTTTGATCTCTTTACATTTTTTAGATTATATAATAGCGGTCAAATTTTAGTTTTAGTCCCTATACCATGCTTAAATTTGAGATTTTATCTCTATATTTAATTTTTATCATAATTTAATATTTTTCAAGAATTATTTGCATAATTTATTATAGTAATGTATACATATAAATATATTTTATTACTTAATTTATTATTTTATTTTTAAATTATATTATAAAGTGATTGAATTGCACATTAAACAATGTGTTATGTTTTAATTCTATCATATCATATTTTTAATCTCAATTTATCTCATATTTGACTAATTTATCTTAATTTAATTCCAAATTTATTTTCATATTTAAAAATATAAATAACATTTTAATTGAAAATTATTTAATATAATTAAGAATTTTATTTTCATTAATTATTTAAATCCCAATTCTTCGACGTAGTGGGGTATACAATCTAGTTTAATTTTAAAATTTATACTCACCCGAGATATAATTAATAATAATAATAATAATAATAATAATAATAATAATAATAAACAACGATATAAATTATAATCAGGGCGAAATTAGAAAAAAAAAATTTAGGGCCGAAATTAAATTGTAAATTTTATGATAGTAAAAATTAAATTTTTTATTTTAATAGTTTATATCTTTATAATTTTTAAAGGATTAAATTAAATATTTATATTTTTAGGGGTAAAATGTATTTTTTTCTCTATTAATTTAATATTTTAAAAGTTTTAAAAGGTATTTATAGAAAAATTTTCATTTTAGGGGGATGAGGCCCTACAGCCCCCCTAGTTTTGCCCTTAGATATAATGATTATTTTTTATATTAGATAGGGTATAGAAGTCACATGGTTTGAATCCGTATCAAATTAGTGTCTAACAAGAGTTTTAATTACCAGTCCATATAAGTCAAGACAATGACAAAATTATTTATACTAGATTATGACACACCCGCAATATGAGTGAAAAATTTACGCAACAAATTGATATAAAAATTAAGGGTTAATATTTGATACACTAAGAATGTAGTTTTTAAACTTTACAAGCAGAGATAAAAAGCTGTCACGTGTCTCATTTCTCTTATATATTTATTTTTAATATTTTATTATCCATTTTAAGATACTTGCCATCACCTTAACTCAACTTGTAAAGTATAAAAACTTTATTAGTAGTATATTGATTTTTTTCCTAAAAATTAAATGTGACTTTGGTTGAAGTAATAATGTTAGAATGATTAGCATTATTATCTCTCATAATGTATATATTTTTAAAAAAATTGTATGGTTTTCTAAATTTATTAAAATATTAAAATTTATAAATATTTTTAAAATAATTAATAATATTATAATTGAATGGAATTAATTGATAGGTGAAACCACTCAATTAACTTCTAGATATAATAAAATATTATAATGTAGCAAAAAAGTTATTACATAATTTATAATACGAATCCAAGGTTGTGGGCATAATAAATGTTATATGTTCCCTTGTCTTTAAGATGCATCTGATCTACTATCAAAGTGTTCCCTTCCACCAGTGCACCACTATAATGTGGTCGATGTTCCCTCTCATTCTTCCATTTTAAACTCTCCAGAGAATAAAATCTTAATAAATTAAAAACATCATCCAGCCTCGTCCCTACTGTTATTCTAGCATCATATCTATGTGTTTTCTTGGTATCACAATTTAAGCAATACTAATTCATTAAAAAATTACAAGAAATTAAAATATAAATATATATTTATAATGATATTAATTTCTTTTATTATTTTTGAATAAAAATAAAAATTGAATTATTATAAAACAACTTATATTTTTAAATAATTAGCACCGAATTATTTACCTCTTTTTCATCATATGTATAAAAAAAAATTGTATGAAACAGTGACGCCATATTATTTGTATTCATTTTCTAATAGTTTAATGCCACATCAGTATTTTTATTTTGAAAAAAATTGAATCCAAATGAAAATCTTAAAATTCAGGATGAAATTTCTTATTTGCATTAAACTATTGGAAATAGATAATATCATTATTCCATACAATCCTTTCTCATATATACATTGGCGGATACAAGGGGGTAAGTGGGGGCCACTGCCTCCAACTGTTTAGAAATTTACATAGCATCTCCTTTAAAATGATTACATTAATCCCCTACAAATTTAAATTCTACCCCAAACCCAAAAAAAAAAGACATAGATCCTTTTTAATGTTAATATAAGTTTGCCCCCTATCAAAGTTGTATGTCTAGATTCGCCACTGTATATATATAAAGAGAGAGAGATAGAGAAAAGGTCAAATTCGCTTAGAGTGAAGCTTGTACAGTATCATTCGCTAAGGGTTGATAAAACCCTCAATAGGTTTGGTATTCTGTACTCTCATTTATATTCGAAATTTATCACCCAACTTTATCAACGATTCGAAGAAATGAGGAATTCATAAAGTAGGAGTGTCTTCATCCACTAGAATTTACTCTTGGTTTAGGATATTAAACGCATAAGAGCACGTGGAGAATGAGAAGTTAATATAGAAGAACTTCTTATGTTGACAGGATTGTGTCTCCAAACAGTTGGTTAATTTTATCTTATAATACCTACGACACGTAGAATTTATGGAGTTTAATAGTGATTTGTTATTTACATGTTACGCTTGAATTGACTTCGTTGGCCAAAATATTCTGGGTTTAGACTATATTTTTTGAAGTTGGTATAGCGGAACTAACCCAAAAAGATTTAAGCTGTACACAAACGCAATCCAATTTCTACCATTGAGAGATGTAAAACAAAGTAGTTATTTTCGTTTCCAAGTACTAGTGCAGTGGAGGAAAGGCATTGATGTGAGCGTGTTGATGCAAATTAACATGTGTGTTGCTTGATCAAGAAAACCTAGGAACAGAGGTGGGGTCCTCCATCACACTAGATGTGCTGTCAATGATCCTTGTTTTAATTTTAAAATAAAAAGATAAATTCTTCTATTCTCTGACATTCAACCCCGAGCCAGAGTAGCATAGGAGTAGTTGGTGTGTTTCTAATTCCCATTTTCCCCACACTTGGTTTTGCTTTGCATTTTGGTGATTAAAATTAAATCGATCGAGCAAAGTAAAAGATAAGTTTTGAGCTTCCATTCTCTATACAATGAGACAACAGGTGAGCTACATTAATTGGACTTGGCATAGGGGTTAGGGAGACCTCAAAGTCTCCAACAATAAAACAACACTTGAGAAACGGAATGTTAACTAAAATTAGCTAATGCCTAATAGTATATAATCGAGATGGAATGAGAAAACCCAACTCCGGCGCCTCTTGTTCGCACTATGCATCCAAGTCATATAATTAATTATTTTGAAGAGAATTAGAGCCAAAGGGCTCCTGCCTCCTTGAGAAGTGGTACCAGGGTTCCATTAATATGAGATGCCATGACTCGGTCCATGGAACCTATCAGCTTCCCTCCGATGAAAACAACAGGAACAGCTTGTGAGTTGCCAAGCAGCCTCATCAGAGCTCTTTCCAACTCTTTCCCTCTGGGGTCCTGGTCCAGCTCGTACACCGCTGGGTTCACTCCCATTCCGCAGAACAGCCTCTTCACAGCGTGGCACATGCAGCAGCTGCTCACACTGAATATCACTACCGCGCTCTCCGACGCCAGCTTCACCAACCGCTCCATCGGGTCTGACCCCATCCCCATCCCCATGTAAGAATGCATTCTTCTTTTCTTCAACTAAAAAGGCAGAGCAGAAAGCAAAGATTAGATGGTGTGATGATGTTGGAGAAAGTGAGCGTATGCGATGGGCTTTTATAAGGGTGGGGGATGTGAGGGCATCATAGTAAATAAAGTGGGCTTTGTCCGTTGTTGTCGCAGCGCGTGCGTCGAGGGTCTCACGGTGTTTTCATTAATAAAGGGATTTTTTTGTGCGTGTCCAGGAAGAGGACAAGGCACATATACATACAAAATAAAACAGCACCAAACAAATACAGCCGTAGAGGAAGCTTTAATGGAAGCAAAGGTGTCAGTTGGGGAAGGCGGCTAGGGAGTAATTTGTGTAGTCTAGAGAGTAAAGGCTTTGTTGCAACTTTTACTCAAGTACATAAATAGTGCATTTTTGGCTTGGCAATGCACAACAGTCAGTGTGAACTTGTATTAATATATTAATAGCATTCGGGCGTCTAATTGAGACAAAGCAAACAGGCTTTATTTATATTTATTTGGTTTTTTTGCAGGCAAAAACTGAAGTGTGTTCTGAGTAGACGGCTGCCTCCGTCCTTCTTGTCGGGAGCTTCAAATAAGTTAAACATTTGTTTTTTAGTATTTGGATTCTGATTCTCAACAAACGAACATGTTGATGTCTTGAGTCGTGACGACGATAATGATGTTGATCATCCATGTTTTTGCTAATCCCATCAAACCTCTACCCTTCAATCCAATTGCTTCATCGTCAATCATAAATTAACACTGGAATGAAATGTTAGTATGTGATAATGTTGTTTGATTGGGTTTGATTAAATAAAATACTATCTTGGAATAAACAAATAATAGACTAATATAACAATTTTGTCCTTAATTAATAATTATATTTTTCTTTTATTTATTTTATGCTCACCCGATCTCATTTAATCACTTTATAATTAATTTATTATTATTTATTTAATCTATATTAAAAATATATAGTAAAATAATTGTTTAAAGGGTAAATCCATTACCCTCTCCCTCAATCCTTCGTAACAATATCAAAAAATTTCAGAAACTCAAATCAAAATTATCAAAGATTTAAACATATTTTTCAATCTTTAAGAGATTTGCTTTTTCTCCATCGGGACTTGAAGCTCAACTTTCTACACCCAAAAACCAACCTTGATGTCTGCAATTTTTTCCGCCTCAATTTGGTTCTACGAAATGAGTTGAAGCTTCAAAAGTGATGAAAGATATGACTCAATTGGTAAATTCATTATTTATTGAAGGGTATGATGGGAAGAAAACTTTTTTAATCTATTCATAATTTCATCGAATAGCCAATTTAATAACTCTTTTTCCTGAATTTTTTGAAGAATGATTCATTCAATGTTTTAAACATTATGTTATATAACATTGTTATTACATTAAACCAAACATACTCTTAAGTTTTATCGAAAAGTAATATGGTATTGCTACATTTTATTTTATTTTATTTTTTTGTCTTTGCTTACCTAAATAGCGTCTTTCATGATTTGCTTCAAACCACGTGGTTTATGTTAAAATTCGCGTTGCTGATACAGTTGCAAATAAATCACGTGATTTTAGCTTACTGGCGTGATCAATAAAAATTATAATACCAAAATATTTGAACGCGAAATCGCCTCCCCCCAAATTTGTGCCCCCTCTATGCTCCTTGTATAAAAATTAGGCCACCTATTTGTTTTTTTTCTTCTTTTTTTTATAAGTTATAATTATCTTCAATTTTATATTAATTGTGGAAGAATTAAAATTGATAAGAAATAAAAATAAGAAATTGTAATAATAAATACGAAATAAAAGAAATTCATCATATATTATTTTGGAATATAATGAATTTATTACGTTTGAAATTAAAAAAATCAATATAATGAGTTTATTAAGTTTAAAATAAAAATATTTATAATTTATAAAACATTAAAATCATTTGAATTTATTTAAGGTTGTCTAAAATTTGAGTTTAAAAAATATGAGGTTGAAAAAACATGAGCAAAAAATAATTCAAATTTGAGCTGATTTAAATTTAAAATAATCCAAAATTTGGAGAAGAAAGAAAATATCATATCTCCATCTATATTTACTAAATTTGTTTTAAAATATTTGAATGTAATATTATCCAACACCCTTAATCTATCAAATATTTAAGGATGTTGTATTCTTATTAGAATTATCGGAATGTAATATTATCAGGTGAATTATATTATCTTATTTGATTTATCTAATTTCAATGTAAAATTTTGTTGTTTAATTAACAAAATGTAATATTACTTAAAGAAATTTTAATCAAATTCGTGAAACTTTTCCAACATTTGTATTCTCTTTTTTTGTTACATAAACCTAATTTTTCTTATGGCAAAAACTTATATATTACATTTAACATATTATTATAATTAATATATTAAAACTATTTTAAAACAAATTTAGCAAAGATTTCATATAAGTGATGGAGACGTGATATTTGCTTTATTCTTAACACATTTTAAGAGTTAAAAAGCATGATCCTTAAGTTATACATCAAATTAAATGAATAATTAAACACTAAAAAACGTTACACTACATGATGGGTTTGATACAAGGCAGATGTGTTGGGGATAAACTAGAATGAACAACGGATGAGAAAAGTAGAGAATATCAAAATACATAAATATTTATGTGAAAAAACTCCTCCGATGAAGAGGATAAAAAACTACAGGCAAAATAAGACTTCACTAATGAGCAAATAATCAAAAGTACAATATGGAGATATTCAAAATAAACCCTAAGCCTCGAAAACAAAGCTCTTTAGTTAAAACAAAAATTTTCCTTAAAGCTCACTCAAAGCTTTTCTCTTATTTTTTTTTTCTCTTGATTGTTATGATGATTTTTGAGGTAACTTATGGCCCAATTTATAAGATGAGATTAGAGGTCTAATCATACTAAAGCATCTCTGGTATTAGTCTGAGTTTAACTGGAAAAAGTAACCTTACTAAAAGTCTAATTACACAGCTACTTTAAGTTGGAATTCGTCACATCGTCGTGACGTCCCATGCTTCCTTGTCGGGACGTTGCCTCTACTCCAGTTATGGTTTCGTCAAGTGCCTGCAAAACGTTAGAAAATGTGAGGCACACTTCACGAATCTCCACCTTGACTTGAATTTTAACATGCCTCCTTTGCCAGGCCTTGTCATGGGTCTAACTTGATCTTTGCAGAATACTAACCAAGTCCGAATGGTGTTTGAACTTGGAAACTAGAAGATTCTTATTCAAAATGGTCATACACTTCTCGCTCATATAACCAAGTCACATATGCCACAACTAAGTTGACTCTAACTTCATAATAGATGAGGAAATTATTACTGCATCAGTCACTGTTGGACCTTGCAAAATATATAGATTGTTGGTTTTCTAACCTTTCATCAAAACGAGAGCTCCATAAGATACCTTAGTGACGCTTGACTCGATGAAGATTTTACAATCGTTCGAGTCTAATTTACCTAGAGAGATGAGGTTTTTCTTTAAATCAGACACATGTCTAACATCTGACAATTTCCTTGTTGAGATACATGTGGTAAGACAACCCTGAATTTAGGATCCACTTGGATGTAAGTTAAACCTTTTGGTCATAGACACCAGCAACCAATCATCACCATTTTCCTTGGTCACACTAGCATTGGCTACCTCAACCTTTTATTTCCCTCTCTTATTGCTCTCAATAGCCCTCATGTTCTTATTTTGCAGTTTATAACACTCTACCTTAATATGACCTACCTTTTTGCAGTAGCCACATATCTTTTCTTGATTTCTCAATTTTGGTCTAGCTTACTTCTTGCAACCAAAATTGAGGCTTGCCCATCTGACTTGCTATTTAAACCTAACTCATTATCGAGTTTGTCTTTTTTCAACAAGTTTCCCTTCACATCCTTGAATGAAAGTTTATCTTTATTATAAATTAGAGTCTCCTTGAAAGACTTATATGAAAGGGGCAAAGAGCACAATAATAGCATAGCTTGAACTTTATCATCTATATTAACCTTGAAATTCTTCAAATCATTTAAGAGAGTGACGAATTTACTGATGTGAGCCCTAATGAACTCACTTTAGCCATACGAAATGTGTATATGCGTTGTTTCAATGCCAATCGATTAGCAAGTTACTTTATCACGTAGCGGGTTTCTAACTTTCTCCATAAGGTGGATGTCGTTTTCACTGTAAGTACCTTTTACAACACATTGTTCGTGAGACACAACTGAATTATAGACAAAGTCTTCTCATCAAGCTCATCTTATTATGTCTTATCAGAATTCACGGGCTTTCGCCCTATAAAGACCTTTTTTAGGCTGTTCTAAACTAATAATACAGTCATCCGAACTTGCAACAAACTAAAATTTGTGATCCTATCAAACTTCTCGATCTTGAATCTCATCGTCTCCATATTTAAATAAGTTGATTGCGAAATCCTAACCAAGATTTGGTACCAATTTATTAGGGATAAACCCGAATAAACGGTGAACAAGAAAAGTAGAGAAGATCAAAACACACAAATATTTACGTAGAAAAACTCATTTTATAAAGAGGATAAAAAGCCATAGGTAAAATAAGACTTCACTAATGAGAAAATAATCAAAAGTATAAGATGGATATATTCAAAACAAACCCTAAGCCCTAAAAACAAAGCTCTCTAGCTAAGACACGATATTCTATTAAAGCTCTCTAAAGGCTTTCTCTTAATTTTTATTCTCTTGATTGTTATGATGATTTTTAGGGTTACTTATGACCCTATTTATAAGCTGAGATTAGATGTCTAATCATACTAAAATATCTCTAGTATAATTTTAGTTTAAATGGGAAAAGTAACCTTACTAAAAGTCTAATTATGTAATTGCTTTAAGTTGGAATTCATCATGTCATCGGGACATCACATCTACTTCAATTCTGGTTTCATCAAATGCCTGCAAAATGTTCAGAAATGTAAAGCACACTTCACAAAATGTTTAAAAGTGTTTGTTGATGAATAAAATTATTACTATCAAACAATTTATTTTTCGATACAATATATTAAACAATGATATTACTAATCATACAATTTTATAAAAAATTAAAATTAGATCTTTCAAGAATTGCACAATCGAATGTAATTTGTTGACTCTAATGATATGCCTTGTTAACATTTTAAAAAGAAATTATGAAAGTAAACATTATAAAAATAAAAGATACAGTACAACAAAATAGGTTTCTAACGGCGTTTTTTTAGGCTTATAAGCACTGCTAAAACTATTTGCGGCGCTTGTAAAAGCACCCCAAAAAACACCTGTAACACCTCTATCCCGTAACCATCGTCGAAATAGGTAAAGGGCATTACCAAACTTGTAACTCAGATCAGTACAGTGAAATTTTTAACTCAACATCCATCAATATAGTTCTATAACTAAACATCGAAGCATGCTTTTAAGATTCATATAATGATACATACATTCATTGAGTTTAAAATTGAAAACATGTGAAAGATAGAGAAAACTTTGGGAAAATTTTCAAGTTAGGGACGTACGGCCGTGTCCCTAGCCCGTGTACCTCACACGGTCGTGCCCAAACTTACCTTAGCCGTAGGCAACACTACCAAACCCCACACGGTCACCAGACACGCCCGTGTGTCTAGTCCGTGCTCAACACTATCAAATACCACACACGCTCGTGTGTCTAGACCATGGGCAAAACTGCCATATATCATACGACTACCAGAAACGCCCGTGTGTCTAGGCCGTACCCAAAACTGTCTAAAAATATTTTAGATGCAGGGGTTACACAGCTGAGTCACACGCCCGTGTGCTCTGACCGTGTGGCACAATATAGGCTTGGTTTAAGCCATTTTGCCACCCAAAGGGGTCATCCCTACAAGCATCACATAACCATACCATTTCATAGAGAATTTGGCAACAAAACAAGCATTTCAAACATATAATGGACCATTTCATAGCTAACCAATTCAAACATAACACTTACCATTTTTATCAACACCATTTATACCAATTCATATCAATGCTCACACATTCATCACAAACTTTACCATATAAAAGACATCATATAAGGCATTCAAAATGATTTAAACTTTTACAAAGCAAGCCATATCTCATAGCTTGAATAAGTACCAAAAACATACCACATTCATTAGGAAAGCTAACCATAAACTTTAACTTAAAAACTAGCCTATACATGCCATGACCATCTCATTTACAAAGATTCAAAAGTACCAAAAGCTTGATGGATAGTGTAATAGCAGGTCTCCAACTCGTCCGTAAATCGAGCTAGCTTCCGAATCTATAAAACAAGGGAAAGTAAACAGGGTAAGTTTTAAAAGCTTAGTAAGCCCGTATAACATAGAATTTAACTTACCGAATCAATAGAATAAGCATGCCATAAATACCAACCCAAGTCACATGCTCATATTGCCTATTTAACAAGTCTACATATGTTAGTCTTTGTAACCTCATGAATCATTCATCCTCCAAGTGAATCATCCACATATCATAAAACTTATATGTCAAATACTCATGGCATTTAATTCATGTAATACTTATAACTCATATAACATTTTAATCCATTTAAGAAACATAACATATATCATATCATGTTTTCATATACTCATTGTTCATAATGTAATAGGTATCGATAATTGCCCGTTCAACCTTTAAGAACATCGAGGGATACTCGGGTGATACACACACAGTGTATATACGCATAACTTGTAATCCGTTAATGCATCATGTATGCTCTTTTGAGCCTGTAACAGTAAGCCCAAAGGCTGAACATGTGATCCCAAAGGATGAACGGTAAGCCCGTAGGCTGAACATGTGATCCCGAAGGATGAACAGTAAGCCCATAGGCTGAACGGTAAGTCCGAAGACTGAACATCTAATCCAGAAGGATAAACGATATAGCTCATAAGCTGTAGTGAGTCCGCAACAAATGTAGGAGCTCAAACTAGCCTGTAGCCCTAGTGACATGCCACTTGTATCCTACGACTTCTACGGTTCAAATGGGACACGGTAATCAAATCGTTATTATACCTTTATACAATTCCATATCAATTCACATATATCCAATAGGCAATCCCATTCTATAATGATTTACACATTCATATGGCATTAATACAACTATTATAAACATAATACGAATTGAATTATAATTATACGAACTTACCTCAATTTTTCGATATCTACTCATCTACTTTTTGTTTTCCCCGATCAAGTTACGGGATTGGATTGTCTTTATCTAAATTAATACAAATTCAACTATTTAATCACCAACATATTCAATTTAGTCCAAAACATGTATTTTGGCCTATTTACAAATTAGCCCTTAACTTTTCATACTTTAACACTTTAGTCCTAAATTCACAAAATAGCAAATTACATCATAAGACCCTCAATTCATCATAGCCGAATATTCAAATATCTCATACAAGCACATATATTTTATTTATTCACAATTCCAACCACAAAAATTCTACCTTTTTCAATTTAATCCCTAAAACTCATTTTCATCAAAAATCACTTTGTAAAACTTGTATATTTTCAAACAACCATCAATAATTCACCATTATTCATCAAAATAAACATATATTCATCAATGGCATTTTTCAACAACACAACCAATTTTAGAAATTGAGGTACGGGTCAGCTAGACCAAGCTGCAACGAGTTCAAAAACATAGAAATCATTAAAACCCGAGACAAAACCGTACCTTAATTGCTAAATGAAGCTTGGCCGAATGAAAAGCTTCAAACCCTTTTGTTCCCTTTGAAAATCGATGGAAGAAGGAAATAAAAATGAAGAAATTTCATGTTTTGTTTTAATTAAAACATATAATAAACCATATGACCATTTTAACCTTTAAATAAAACCATTTAAAATCATATGAATTATGGACATAGATGTCCACTATCTTTTAAAATGGTAAAATAACCATTTAAGGACTTCCATAAATAAAACCAAAGCCATATAAGCCCTTTATGCAATAGAACTCAAGTTTATCACTTTATGTGATTTAGTCCCTTTTTATCGAATTAACTAACCAAACTATAAAATTCCTATACGAAACTTTCACACAATTAATCTATCATGGTATATAACATATTAAAATAATAAAAATAATATTTCCACTCAGTTAAGTGGTCCCGAAACTACTCGTTCCGACTAGGGTCTAAAATGGGCTGTTACAACACCGCTAAAGACAACACCACTAACATTTTACGACGTAAAAAAGGCCGCTAAAGAACATGACCTTTACCAACGCTTTTCCCACAAACACCGTTAAAGAATATGACCTTTAGCGGCATTCTCCCACAGATGCCACTAAAGAACATGACCTTTAGCAACACTTTTGCCACAAACGCCACTATAGAACAGACCTTTAGCAGCGGTTTTCCCACAAACGCCACTAAAGAACATGACCTTTAAAAAATATATTTTAATTAAATAATATTTATTTCTATGATAAATATTATATTATGTTTTATTTTTGAAAGTTAAACTTTAAACTATATACTTTTAAGGATAAATAAAAAATATTAATTAAATTAAATTTTCTATTAAAATTTTAAATTTAAAACTAAATATAAAAATTAATGAATTTAAATTTAGAATTTAAATATTATGTTTAAATAAATGAGTAATCTACCTCACAGCTCATCTGATCTATATTAACTCAGCCAATTATAAAAGAAGCTACAAAACATGTAATAATTAACTATCATGGTTAAAGAAGCTGGTACACAAGGTAGCTACAAAACCCTATTTCAATAACTTAAAATTCAAGTTCCGACTAAGATGAACGACCATGGAATGCAACATTAAATAACATTCCACTTGAAGAAGTGCTAAGCCTTGGCTTTTCCAGCTTGAAGAGATTGAATCCTCTGCTGCACCTTTAATATCTAAAGGATGCAAAACCAAATGATTAGATTCATCATCACTTTGGCAAATAAATCTAGTTACAATCTATTATCCACACCGAGGTGCCTGGATTCTAGACTCTAGAGTTTGATATTAAGAGGACACAAACATTTTCCGGTCCGGTGGTTTTACAATATAATTCAACACAATTTGATTTCATATCTAGAGGACATTAATAGAAACTCATACTGATGGTTGTTATTTCAATTTAAGAGATACAAACTTCCATAAAACCCAAAAATCATACGGATTCATGTAAAAAACGTATGGGTTCATGTAAAAACCCTACAAATGAATAAGATACCCACTTGAAGAAACTCAAAGTAACCAAGTCCATCATCAGTCTAATACATCCAAACGTCACCAAAGTGCCCTGGTCTTTCTTCCCATGGTCCAACACTTGCTTTCCAGCGAAAAGCATTTCTTAGCCATTCACCTTCCATAAAACAGCCACCTAATACAGTACAATTAAGAAAATACATCATTTTTATATTTATAACTCATGATAGATATGTATAAATGTGTGTGTATATGACGCTAGTGCTTAAAAACATAACCAGGAAAGCAAGTGCTAGATAAAACTTAAGAAAGCAAGTGTCAAATAAAACTTACAAGACAAACGATCAGCAGAGTATAATTCAATGATCTACTAACATATAAAAACAAATTTTGTAAGGTAACCTGGTACAAGAGATACTGCATATAAAATGTTATTGAGAGAGTTCCATACTGAAATAAATCAAAGGTTGAATCTCAGCAAAGGTTTCTGAGATTTTAAACAAGCATTCTAAGATTCTAAATAGCCATCTAATAAAATTTTACATCAAGACTAAGTGAAACATTTAAGCAAACAATGCAGAAAAAGTAAAAAAATAGCAAGTATAAATAAAAGTAATAAGATAGATAATGCATTAGGGAATTAGGCTAGTGGTTGAGCTCAATCATTCTAAAATTTCCATGATTCTAAGCATCTACAAATATGGTTCATTATATACTATTACTGTAACACCCCAAACCCAGCCTAGACGTTATGACCGGATCAGGCAATGTCATATGGTAGTGTGTTTGAAAACCATAACTTTGCTAAAAACATTTTTCGTTTAGAAACTTTTCATGATTACTTATTAATTCTAAAATCGTGTTATTTACCCAGTCGTAAGTTTTCAAAATGTTATTTAATGTGGAAGCTTTTAAAACCATTTGCATATTTGTGAGAATTTTCTTAAAACGTATGATTCTTTTGAAAACTCAAGTTTTCTTAAAAAAACTAGCAATTATAATCCATAACCAAATAAAAATCCTAAATAGAAATAAAAATCCATAGATGCCATATTTATAATAAAATATCCAAATAAAATTTAAAACATAAATAAGAAATTAACAATTTTAAAAGGTCATGTGGCTACCGCTGAGTCCTCCTCGGCACCGATCCACCTAAGTTTGGGGATCATCTGTACAGAATAATAGAAATAGTGAGTTTATGAAAACTCAGTGTGTAATCTCCCATATGAAACAAACAGACATTAAGCATATAACCACAATTTGGGCCTAAGCCCTTTTCCGTATCAGTATCAGTTTCAGTTAGGGCCTTAGCCCATCTCTGTACAGAAGCTGTCATGCGTTAGGGCCTTGGCCCATTATAGTATCAGTAATCAGTTCAGTAAATATGCAATCACAAAAATCCTACCCAACTAGCCTCTACACACCAACTCCGTCCAACCCTACACTTCATGTGGGGATATAATCAACCCACCCATCCTGATATACGTGATATGAAGTAATAAAATTTATAAAAACTGATCACACTAAAAACTAACTAATATCACGATTTTAAGGCAAGTGCACCTATCGAATAGTAGTATAGTTTAGTGGCAAGATTGAGTTATCGTACCCAAGGGAACTAAAAGTACTAATACTTACTTTCCTTCTATTATCTAACCTAAAAATAAAAGAGGTTTTTATGAGGACTAAACTAATTCTAAAACTAAACTAAGAATGCACAAAAAGTAAATTTGGGGAAAAACTCTTGCGAAAAACTAATTGATATGTGCAATACTCAAGGGAGAATCCACCTAGACTTCACTTGTTATTAATTCCTGAGCTAGACGATTTATTCACTTGACTTGATCCGTAGAGATCCCTAACTTATGTTGATACCTCTGTCGAGGATAAGAACAACTAATCCTAGGTTGATTAACTAGAATCTCTTTCTAGTTAAAACCCTTAGTCTTGCATTAATTCGATCTATGAATCCCCTTATTAGGTTTGACCCTAATCCGGCAGATTTATGTCGCCCTATGTCTAGGGTTGCATGCAACTCTGCTTAATTATGCTAGATCTACTCTTAAACAGGGATTTTTGCTCCTCTGCATAAGCACATAAATACTTGAATTAATACCTAGGATTATTAAAACAAGAATTAAGAACACATAATTAAGAACAATTTAAGTATTTATCATATAACTCAAGATAAAATAATAACAAGATCTGTCTTAGGTTTCATCCCCCTCAAGTATTTGGGGGATTTAGTTCATAATCAATAAGAAAAACATCTCAGAAGAAATAAGATAACAAAACATAAAGAACCCAAAACCCCTATAGGAAGTTGAAGGGAGATCTTCAGTCTTGAAGGAGAATCTGGCTTCTGAGATGGATCAATCGGCCTCCCTTTAAGAAATATTTGCTTTCACTCTCTGTGTCGGCAGAAATAAGACAATCTCTTGAGGAGAGAAAAGTACCCTCTTTCAGCAGAAAGAAGTGTAACACCCCTAGACCCGAACCCGTCGCAGAAGGGTCAAGAGGCATCACTTGACCATCAATTAACCTATCAAAAATGCACTCACACAATTCATGTCATAAATACAATTATATTTTGACACTTACATATCGGATCCATGATGACCCCTAACCGTTTCATTTAAGTCCACACTTATGAATAATAAGACTATGTTCAAGACAATGTACATATCAATGTCATCATTAGTCACATTTAAACCATACATATTTCATAAAACATAAATATTAAGATATGGCATGCTTCGAAATTAGTTTACAAACGTACATCTTACACCCCCTTTCATATACTTCATGATCAAGTTAACACTATAACTATAAAACTAAGGTATTTAGGTAAGCCATTTTCACATGGCCTAATCTAATTACAACATCAAAATAGAAGTTTCTTGATTAACGACCACAAATGTATCCTATACATGCCATTCACAGAAGTTTAGCTATTTAAATATCGATCAGGGCTTTGATAGTAGAGATGACTTCGAAAACAAGATTCCCGAGACCGTAGCCAACGAACGAGATCTATAAAACAGAAAATTAAGAGCAACAGAGTAAGCAATTATATGCTTAGTAAGTTTTTAAGTAACATAATCATTTGAAAGAATAGCATAGTAATAGCTAAGCTTGTTTATTTTTTTATCCTTTGGCCGAAATGGTACATACTAAGACAATCCTTCTATTACTATATCACAAATGTAATTTCAAAGTATTCGACTAAATTCAACTTATAACCGAATACGTTCATCTCAAACATCAAGTTGAAACCATTCATATACACATACATCAAAATCAAGTCATAAGCATTTGAATGACTTTTAACAGAGGTCAAGTGTCCCCACTTAATTTCGAAATCACCATACAAGGTAATCAAATTCTCAAACGAGAGTAAAAATGCATACCTGGAAATCTTACGGTAGGTAGCACATTTGTCTAACATTGTTTTGAAAGTTATTTCATAATTTTTCACGCGAATACCTACGGGATTTCAATCCGGGTATGATGCTCGCACGGATGCCCTTCGGGACCAAGCTCGGTTCTTAATACTAGCACAAAAGCTCTTCGAAACTAAGTCCAGTCATATCACTGGCTCAAAAGCCCTTCGAGACTAAGTTCGGATCATATCACTGGCTCAAAAGCCCTTCGAGACTAAGCTCGGATCATATCACTGGCTCAAAAGCCCTTCGAGACTAAGCTCGGATCATATCACTGGCTCAAAAGCCCTTCGAGACTAAGCTCGGATCATATCACTGGCTCAAAAGCCCTTCGAGACTAAGCTCGGATCATATCACTTTTGGATCACTAGCCATAACAAAGGACAAAATTTCGTATCATATTATAACAAAATTCGAAGTTCATGTGCCATTTCCAACAATTTCGTAGATTATCTTTACCATAACAACATTCAAGCTTAGTTCTTAAGTTTTGAATTTATAAAGTATATATATGTACTAAGATTTCATCATGTCATGAGCTAGAATTTGTTACTCGAGAACTTACCTCGAATCCTTTTGACTAAATACGGGTTGGCTATTCCGTGACCTTCGCCTTCCCTTTATCCGAAAGTGTCCCTCTATGCTCTTGAGCTTAATCAAACAAGTTTAATTATATTACACTATATTCATTCATCTCACTTGCTCATTATACTTTCATTTTAACAACACATACATATTTTTCTTTACCATGCACATTCGGCCAAGTATAATCAAGTCACATAAGCCTTTTACTAACTCATTACTTAATACATAACGAAACATTAAGAGCCGAATATGTTAACTTCAAATGATTTAATCATGAGTCATGGTCTATTATAAGCGTACTTATTTCACTTATTGAGTCAATTTCACATTCGATTTGAAACATACACATAAGACATTCTTTGCAATTTCACACTATCACTTAATAAACTCAAAATCGTGTGACTTAAAAGTCCAAATTGTCTATGAACTCTTAATTTACTACCTTCCATTTTAAGCTAAGTCTCTAGCTCACATTCGACAACTAGGACTACATTTATCCATTTCTAAACTTGTTATCACAAGTATGGCAAAGCTAATTTCTAATAACCATTTACACTACCTTTTTACTCAACAACCTTTCACATTTGCAATCGGCCACCGAGGACCTCTCTAAGTAGATTGACCACTTTCTTAATTATTTGAACCAAATCAAAAATCTATTCAATGGCCGATCTCACCCTTTACCCTTACACACAAATTTACTTATTCTAAGTTCAAAATGCCAATTTATCTTGATTACCAACTAATCTCATGTTTCCCCATTCAAATTCTCAATTAATTATTTCATAAGATGCACAATCTATGTTCAAGAATCCCAAGTTCAATTTCGGTAAGCACCACCATGCTAACAAGAATTTCTCAAAGTACTTACGCCACTCTTATGCATTTCTAGCTAGTTTGAACCTCATTTTCTCATTTCTACAAATAGAAACACAAAACAACCACAAATTCATTCTATTTATCTCTCGGCCGAATGCCTCAAATCACCATGGAAATTCCAAATTTCAAAATGGGCTAAGTCCTATACTTAACTATCAACCACACTTCAAAATTTCAAAGGAAAAAGCATGGGATTCTTACCTTAATCAAGCAAAATCAAGGGTGACCGAAAGTTTAGTTCCCCTCCTCTCTTGTTCACGGTATTAGAAGAAATAAAGATGAAATTTTTCCTTGTTCTTTTCACCTTTCTTTCTTTATTCAATATATTATTATTAACTCATATAAAACACATATTTTCACTAAAAGAAACAATCATGACCGGCCACTAACACAAGGTGGGTAAATTGCCATGCAAACCCCATTTTTTTAACCTTGCACAATTCGGCTCCTTACAACATTTGCCTATCAAATTTTCCAAAGTTTTCACATAAGTTCCCTTTTTATTTACCTTATTTATTAACATAAAACAATATAAAAAATATAAAATATTAACCTAATCATTAGCATGGCCAGCCACTAATTAGAAAATGTCAATTTGACATGCAACCCCTTTTTGTTTCATAGTTTTCCTCAATTAGTCATTATAATTTGTCCATCAAAAATTTCTAAGTTTCTCAACTAAGCCCTTATTAATAAATTCACATTGAATTTGTCAAATTCAAACATTAAAGATTCGCACATATACTTAACACATAAATTAGACATAGAAAATTAAAATTAACTATTTCAAGGACTCGGTTTAGTGGTCCCGAAACCACTTCCCGACTAGGGTCAAAATAGGGCTGTCACAACTCTCCCCCCCTTTTTTGGATTTTCGTCCCCGAAAATCTTACCCGAAAATAGATTTCAATATCTTTCTTCCATAGCATTCTCGGGCTCCCAAGTTGCTTCCTTGATTTCGTGCTTGAGCCATAGCACTTTTACTAACGAAACCTTTTTACTTCGTAATTCTTTAACCTCTCGAGCTAAAATACGGATAGGTTCTTCTTCATAACTCAAATCAGATTGAATTTCAACTTTCGACGGATTTATCACATGCGAAGGATCGGATCTATAGCGACGGAGCATCGATACATGGAAAACGTTGTGGATCTTTTCAAGTTCAGGGGGCAAAATCAATCTATAAGCAACCAACCCAATTCGTTCCGATATCTCGTACGGCCCAATGAATCTCAGACTTAACTTGCCTTTTCGTCCAAATCTGAGCACCTTTTCCAAAGTGAAACTTTTAAAAACACTTTATCACCAACCTGATACTCGATATGTTTACGTTTCACATCTGCGTACAATTTCTGACGATCGGATGCTGCCTTCAAATTGTCACGAATTGCTTTCACTTTCCGCTCTGCTTCTTTAACTAAATCAACCCCGAAAATCTTATTCTCACTAAGCTCAGTCCAAAAACAGGGGTGTGCAGCATTTTCGACAATAAAGAGCTTCGTAGGGTGCCATCTGAATGCTCGATTGAAAACTGTTGTTATACGCGAATTCAATCAGGGGTAAATATTTTTTTTCCACGAACCGCTAAACTCGAGAATGCAACATCTCAACATGTCCTCGAGTATCTGAATAACCAGTTCAGATTGGCCGTCAGTCTGCGGATGAAAAGCGATGCTAAAATGAAGCTTAGTACCCACTGCCTCGTGTAATTTCTTCCAGAATCGCGAAGTAAAGCGAGGATATCGGTCGGGATGAAATGAGCTGATTTGGTTAGTCTGTCGACAATAACCCAATAGAATCTTTCTTACTCAGTGTTGCCGGTAATCTGGACACAAAGTCCATCGTAACAGGATCCCACTTCCACTCGGGTATCAAAATCGGCTGAAGCAATCCCGAAGGCACCTGATGTTCCCTTTTTACTTGTTGACATTTTAGACACTTAGATACGAAATCAGAGATGTCCCATTTCATACCGTGCCACCAATATTGACGTTTCAAGTCGTTAAACATTTTTGTGCTACCCAGATGAACTGACATTTGGCAACTATGGGCCTCTTTCAAAATTGTCGAAATAAGCCCTGAATTTCTCGGAATACACACACGATCTTTGAACCTCAGACAATCATTTTCGTCTACACAAAACTCTGAATTCACACTCAAATCGCATTAAACTCGTTTAGCAGCTAATTCATCGTCAACTTTCTGAGCTTTACAAATTTGTTGAAGTAGCACGGGTCTTGCTTTTAATTCGGCTATCAACATATCGTCTGCCGACAACGTTAATTTCACATTCATAGCTCGCAAGAAGTATAGGGATTTTTGGCTAAGAGCGTCTGCAACCACATTAGCTTTTCTCGGGTGATAATCAATAACAACTCGTAGTCTTTAAGCAATTCTAGCCACCGCATTTGTCTCAAATTTAAATCTCTTTGAGTCATCAGATATTTGAGACTTTTATGATCGAAGAAGATGCGACATTTCTTGCTAAACAGATAGTGACGCTAGATCTTCAGGGCAAAAACGATAGCGGCCAATTCAAGATCATGGGTAAGATAATTTCGTTCGTGAGGCTTCAACTGCCTCAAAGCATACGCGACAACTCGACCTTCTTGTATCAAAACATAGCCTAAACCGTTCAGAGATGCATCACTAAAACTACGAACTCTTTGCTGGATTCTAGCTGAACCGACACTAGAGCTTCCGTCAAAAGGGTTTTCAGTTGGTCGAAACTTTGGTGACACTTATCAGACCACTCAAACTCGACATCTTTTTGTAGCAGTCTCGTTAAGGGTGTCGCAATCATCGAGAAATTTTTGACAAATCGTCGATAATAACCGGCAAGTCCCAAGAAGCTTCGAACCTCAGAAACATTTTTTTTAGGGGGGTTTCCAGTTGAGAATAGCTGAAATTTTATTCGGATCGACTCGAATACCAGAAGCAGACACTATATGTCCCAAAAAAAAGACTGACCTCACGCAACCAGAATTCGCACTTGCTGAATTTCGCATACAATTGATTTTCACGTAAGGTTTGAAGTACAAGTCTCAAATGCTCGGCATGCTCGATCTCATCGCGAGAGTAAATCAAAATATAATCGTTGAACACTACTACAAAGCGGTCCAAAAACGGCCTAAATACCTGGTTCATCAAATCCATGAAAACCGCAGGAGCATTAGTGAGCCCAAACGGCATCACTAAGAATTCATAGTGTCCGTATCTCGTTCCAAATGCAGTCTTCGGCACGTCGAAATCTCTAACCCTCAACTGGTAATAACCGGATCGTAAATCAATCTTCGAAAACACTAAAGCTCTTTTCAACTGATCAAACAAGTCATCAATTCGGGGTAATGGATACCTATTCTTTACAGTGGCTTTATTTAACTGTCGATAATCGATGCACATTCTTATAGTCCCATCTTTCTTTTTCACGTATCTCTGAGCTGACATGGTCATGATTACTGCAGGTAGCCCGTTTAGATCAGTGGATTCAATTCAGATTATTCCATTATTCGAATATTGCAAATCAATAGTCTTTCGCTTGCAATTTACTATCGTGTCGTGAACAGTCAACCAATCCATTCCAAGAATAATATCGAACTTATCAAAGGTTAAAAGCATCAGATCAGCCAGAAAATAGAAATCTCGAACCATTAGGGGACATTTCTTACATACTTTATCAACCAAAACACAACGACCCCAAAGGATTCGACATTCGAACTACGAACTCAGTAGACTCAACAGGAAGAGTCTTATCGGAGGCTAAAGTTTCACACACATATGAATGGGTCGAACCAGGATCAATCAGAGCAATAACATCAGTGTTAAAGAGTGTGAAAGTACCAGTAATAACATTCGGAGAAGAAGCCTCCTCACGGGCACGAATAGCATACGCTTTGGCAGGTACTCGAGCCTCGGATCTGACTGTAGTGTCTCTAGTCCCTCTCTGTCTACCACTAGTGTTACCTCCTCTCCGTGGTGGTCTACCCCGTGTAGTTGTGCCACTAGGTCTCTAACTCAGTTTGGGAATGCGTTCATCAACTTCTGGACAGTCTTTGATAAAATGATCGGCAGATCCGCATCGAAAGCAGGAGCGATCATGATGTTTACAACTCTCTGGGTGCCATTTGCCATAGTGTTTACATTTAGATCTGTCTCGACGTTCATTACCAAGAGTCGTAACGGAAGTAGCTCGCGAACTCACAGGGGGTCGATGATGATCACGTCTAGAAAAGCCCGAAGTATACTTGGATCGGCCCGAGTCATTTCTAATCTCTTTGGACGATTTCTGAATAGATTTCCTCGCAGATCTCTTACGGAACTCTCTAGCTCCATCTTTGACTTTTCTTTTCTCATTACCGAGCTCTTCGGCTTTGCAAGCTCGTTCGACTAACACTACAAACTCCTTAATTTCCAGAATTCCCACCAGTAATATGTAGAGTCGTGCAACAGAGATACCGCACATTTTAAACATTCTTCAGGCATACAGGATAGCTCGTCGAGTACTCAGATGGTGTTATCAAGCCAAAACTCGGCCCGCTCGGCATCGTCACTGGGGGTAGCCCGGAACTCTTTAGCCCCATATTTTCTAATTTTATTGACTGGGGGCCTACTCGATCTTACTGGATCAGTCACAGGAGGGACCATGTAAGTCGGAAGCAGAGTATTCGGGGGCAGAGGTTACAGAACAGCCGGATTTGATCTAATGAATTGAGCGAACCAGTCACTCATCATCGCATAAAAGGCTTGTCTCGTGTCATCGTCTCGATGACTATTATTCGACTGAGAGTCATTCGACGCTATCCCTTGCGCGGGAGCAGGCACTACGCTCTCGACATCGTCTGCTACGGCTCGACCAGGTTCGGGATCCATTCGATACCAAAAATCACATTTCAGTTGTCAGAAGTAATCTCACTATCATAATGACACTAAAATGGCATGTATAGCTTGACGCATACTTACTACAGTAGTCCGAGAATCGACTAAGCCGTAGCTCTGATACCAACAAAATGTAACACCCCTAGACCCGTACCCGTCTCAGAAGGGTCAAGAGGCATCACCTGACCATCAATTAACCTATCAAAAATGCACTCACACAATTTATGTCATAAATACAGTTATATTTCGACACTTACATATCGGATCCATGATGACCCCTAACCGTTTCATTTAAGTCCGTACTTATGAATAATAAGACTATGTTCAAAACAATGTACATATCAATGTCATCATTAGTCACATTTAAACCATACATATTTCATAGAACATAAATATTAAGATATGGCATGCTTCGAAATTAGTTTACAAACGTACATCTTACACCTCCTTTCATATACTTCATGATCAAGTTAACACTATAACTATAAAACTAAGGTATTTAGGTAAGCCATTTTCACATGGCCTAATCTAATTACAACATCAAAATAGAAGTTTCTTGATTAACGACCACAAATGTATCCTATACATGCCATTCACAGAAGTTTAGCTATTTAAATATTGATCAGGGCTTTGATAGTAGAGATGACTTCGAAAACAAGATTCCCGAGACCGTAGCCAACGAACGAGATCTATAAAACAGAAAATTAAGAGCAACAGAGTAAGCAATTATATGCTTAGTAAGTTTTTAAGTAACATAATCATTTGAAAGAATAGCATAGTAATAGCTAAGCTTGTTTATTTTTTTATCCTTTGGCCGAAATGGTACATACTAAGACAATCCTTCTATTACTATATCACAAATGTATTTCAAAGTATTCGACTAAATTCAACTTATAACCGAATACGTTCATCTCAAACATCAAGTTGAAACCATTCATATACACATACATCAAAATCAAGTCATAAGCATTTGAATGACTTTTAACAGAGGTCAAGTGTCCCCACTTAATTTCGAAATCACAATCCAAGGTAATCAAATTCTCGAACGAGAGTAAAATGCATACCTGGAAATCTTACGGTAGGTAGCATATTTGTCTAACATTGTTTTGAAAGTTATTTCATAATTTTTCACGCGAATACCTACGGGATTTCAATCCGGGTATGATGCTCGCACGGATGCCCTTCGGGACCAAGCTCGATTCTTAATACTAGCACAAAAGCTCTTCGAAACTAAGTCCAGTCATATCACTGGCTCAAAAGCCCTTCGAGACTAAGTTCGGATCATATCACTGGCTCAAAAGCCCTTCGAGACTAAGCTCGGATCATATCACTGGCTCAAAAGCCCTTCGAGACTAAGCTCGGATCATATCACTGGCTCAAAAGCCCTTCGAGACTAAGCTCGGATCATATCACTTTTGGATCACTAGCCATAACAAAGGACAAAATTTCGTATCATATTATAACAAAATTCGAAGTTCATGTGCCATTTCCAACAATTTCGTAGATTATCTTTACCATAACAACATTCAAGCTTAGTTCTTAAGTTTTGAATTTATAAAGTATATATATGTACTAAGATTTCATCATGTCATGAGCTAGAATTTGTTACTCGAGAACTTACCTCGAATCCTTTTGACTAAATACGGGTTGGCTATTCCGTGACCTTCACCTTCCCTTTATCCGAAAGTGTCCCTCTATGTTCTTGAGCTTAATCAAACAAGTTTAATTATATTACACTATATTCATTCATCTCACTTGCTCATTATACTTTCATTTTAACAAGACACATACATATTTTTCTTTACCATGCACATTCGGCCAAGTATAATCAAGTCACATAAGCCTTTTACTAACTCATTACTTAATACATAACGAAACATTAAGAGCCGAATATGTTAACTTCAAATGATTTAATCATGAGTCATGGTCTATTATAAGCGTACTTATTTCACTTATTGAGTCAATTTCACATTCGATTAGAAACAAACACATAAGACATTATTTGCAATTTCACACTATCACTTAATAAACTCAAAATCGTGTGACTTAAAAGTCCAAATTGTCTATGAACTATTAATTTACTACCTTCCATTTTAAGCTAAGTCTCTAGCTCACATTCGGCAACTAGGACTATATTTATCCATTTCTAAACTTGTTATCACAAGCATGGCAAAGCTACTTTCTAATAACCATTTACACTACCTTTTTACTCAACAACCTTTCACATTTACAATCGGCCACCAAGGACCTCTCTAAGTAGATTGACCACTTTCTTAATTATTTGAACCAAATAAAAAATCTATTCAATGGCCGATCTTACCCTTTACCCTTACACACAAATTTACTTATTCTAAGTTCAAAATGCCAATTTATCTTGATTACCGACTAATCTCATGTTTCCCCATTCAAATTCTCAATTAATTATTTCACAAGATGCACAATCTATGTTCAAGAATCCCAAGTTCAATTTCGGTAAGCACCACCATGCTAATAAGAATTTCTCAAAGTACTTACGCCACTCTTATGCATTTCTAGCTAGTTTGAACCTCATTTTCTCATTTCTGCAAATAGAAACACAAAACAACCACAAATTCATTCTATTTATCTCTCGGCCGAATGCCTCAAATCACCATGGAAATTCCAAATTTCAAAATGGGCTAAGTCCTATACTTAACTATCAACCACACTTCAAAATTTCAAAGGAAAAAGCATGGGATTCGTACCTTAATCAAGCAAAATCAAAGGTGACCGAAAGTTTAGTTCCCCTCATCTCTTGTTCACGGCATTAGAAGAAATAAAGATGAAAATTTTCCTTGTTCTTTTCACCTTTCTTTCTTTATTCAATATATTATTATTAACTCATATAAAACACATATTTTCACTAAAAGAAACAATCATGACCGGCCACTTACATAAGGTGGGTAAATTGCCATGCAAACCCCATTTTTTTAACCTTGCACAATTCGGCTCCTTACAACATTTGCCTATCAAATTTTCCAAAGTTTTCACATAAGTCCCCTTTTTATTTACCTTATTTATTAACATAAAACAATATAAAAAATATAAAATATTAACCTAATCATTAGCATGGCCAGCCACTAATTAGAAAATGTCAATTTGACATGCAACCCCTTTTTGTTTCATAGTTTTCCTCAATTAGTCATTATAATTTGTCCATCAAAAATTTTTAAGTTTCTCAACTAAGCCCTTATTAATAAATTCACATTGAATTTGTCAAATTCAAACATTAAAGATTCACACATATACTTAACACATAAATTAGACATAGAAAATTAAAATCAACTATTTCAAGGACTCGGTTTAGTGGTCCCGAAACCACTTCCCGACTAGGGTCAAAATAGGGCTGTCACAAGAAGTCTCTCTTAATGGTTGCCCCCTAGGGTCTTTATATAGAGCTTTGGAGTGCTTTTCTTAGCCTCTAAGTATCCAAATCTGAGTGAAATTGCACTTTCTCATGACAGGGACACACCCATGTGCCACGCCCGTGTGGATCGACAAGAAGCCGTGTGCGGGCTGTTAAGGGTGGCACAGCCCTGTGGTCTGGCTGTGCTTGTCGGGGCTGGGCCGTGTTGGACCTTATGTGGCATGGCCATGTGCCATGGCTGTGTGGTGAATCCTTGGGCCGTATCGTTTTCACACTTTGGCCCATTTTCTTCGTTTTCGACCTATTTTTCGTTCTTTTCTCTTCCCTATGCTCTCCTGAGTATAGAACATGAAATAGAAGGGTTAAAAGCACCAATTCTCACAAATTTAATGATAATTCATCCAAAATATAGGCTAAGCATGTGGTAAAAATATGTATAATTTATCGTTTATCAAATATCCCCACACTTAAGCCTTTGCTTGTCCTCAAGCAAAATCCCAATCCATAGTTAAGGATCATTCTTCTCAATTCACAATTTTTATCAATAATGTTTCAACTAATTCACAAATATTCATACAATGAAGATTCAATCAGAAGAACATTAAAGATTCAATCACTCTAAGTTGAGAATTTTATCATTGAAACATAGGTTTTCTCCCTTCTTCTAAGCAATTATCTCTCAATCAAAATCAACAAGATTTGGCATTCTCACTAAAGATTCACTCTATCCACTCAAAGTGCTTAGGGTTCAAGAATTAAGCACTTTCTAGTCGACCTGAAAGGTTATTACTATAGGCTTGCAAGAAAATCAAATCTCCACCACTATAGATTGATATGATACATCGATCAAAAGGTCTTTCAAGGGTTGTAATGGGGTTCTAGTTAGGGGGTTTTGTCACAATCTGAAAAAGAAAGGGTTAGAATCGATATTGAACTTGAAAAATTGTCTAGCTAGAAAAATCTCTATCACTGGAACATATTCCTGAAGCTAAGCTTTACGATGACATCGTTTTAACCTTGGTAGCCATAAAATAGAAATATGCAAAAATGTTTAAACTATAAATTACAATTGTATTAACTATGAATAACCATATTTTTTTTAAGAACAATTCAAATACAATTCATTTACAGACTTTACAATCTGGAAAATAGAATAAAGCCAGATAATAATTCAACTTAAATCTTGACAAAAAATAGGGATCAAAGTAATTGAATGGATTTCAACAAAAATGGGTTATAGGTTAATATTAGAGGTAAGTCAAAGAATAGGTTGTTAGGCTCAATGGGGTTCACTAGGGGTTAATTTATGGAGGCAGGCTTTTTATGGAGTAAGTGGGCTAAATCTTAAGTGCCTTTATCTTCTCGGTATATCAAATCAATGATGTGGTCTCGATATGTATAATCAAAGCAAGTTCTAAAATAACAAATTAGTATTGACTCACTCAAAGCAATAATAAAAGTAAGCATGAAAGAATGTATGCTCAAAAGGCTCAAAAATCTCACCAGAATTATGGCTTTTGATGTCATTCCTGTGAATTTCAAATCTCAAGATAATACTTAAAATTAGGGGGAACAACTTATGAAAAAAATTTCAAAAATTTCAACTTATCATGCTTGATTCCATAGTGTTTTAATGTTTGAATAATCAAAGTACAAGTACCTATGTCTTAATTTTCAACATATCAATAAAGATCATAAATTAATCAGAATTAATTCCTAATAGGAGATTGAAGATAATGCAGATTTGAGAACAATGCAAAAAGTTAGAAAAAATTTTAGGGATTTCAAAGAGAGTGTAATGACTGAAAGTAAGTTTCCCCCCATACTTAAGATGTACATTGCCCTCAATGTACAAAGATAACATTAGTAGCAATAGAAGCACAAGATCATAAGATAGGGAAAGGTATAAAACCCCCTGCTTTGGATGGATTAGTGAGGTGGTGGTACCTTTAGAGTGTCTGATACAATAGAATGTGTGGAGGTAGAGACTCCAGAGGTGGTAGTGTCTGTTTGTCCACAGCTTTCATGTTGTGAGTGTAGGCTTTGAAGATGTCAACTCGGTGAGGTTGTGGCAAGGTTTCCTTTAGAATTTAGATTTGAGCTGTAAAGCTCCTTTGAAACTGCGAAGGCATTTATAAGTGTTTAGGCATTTTAGTGGAGCAAAATTTTCTCGTTAAGGAGTGATCGATATGAAAATAAAAATGAAATTTAAACTAAAATAGTTTATAAATCTAAAGATCAAAATAAATATAAAGAAAAATCTAAATATTCTAAGAAAACATGAAGTTCAAGAGAAAGTGAAAATAAAGATCAATAAGAAAAATAAAAATTAAGATAAAAATAAAGATAAGAGGAATAGAAGTCTCTAATCCTCAGATGGGTCACGCGGTGGTGGTGGTGAAGTGATGTAGAGGTGCTGGCATATCTGCTGTAGTGTCGTATCGATATGATCGAAATCCTGGAAGCATTGCTGCTCGAATCGTGATAGGCGCTCAGATATGTCAGCGTATGAAGCTGTCGCATGAATTGGGCGGCGAGGGGGTGGTGGCTCGGTAGTTGCATCCTCCTCCGGTGGTGGTGGTGGGACATCATCAGTAATGTCCTCTAGCTCCTCCTGCTCAGCATCTCTAGGTGCTGGTACTGTGGGGGATCAGTCTCACGATCATCCTCATGTGCATCATGCTTTGGATGCCCTGAGGGGACATCTGGCCAACTAATGTGTACGAGGATGTCTGGGCTGCAGTGTTAAATAGGCCGAAGTAGCGGCCTAATCTCGTGATGTATGGGCCCATGGAAATCACGCCTCGCCGATGCCTCTCTGTCTGATGCTGAATTGCATAGGCGATGAAATAAGCTAGGTTTATAACATGTGCGTTCGCCATGCACTATAAAAAGTAGGCGTCGTGGGTGCTGACGACCTCTGTTCTCTCGCGCCTGCCTGTCAGTGTATGTGCGAGAATGGTATGCAGGTACCTCAAGGAAGGGGGGAGGTTGGTCGCTTTAGAGCAACTAGGGTCGTACCTGGATGCTGTAGGGCATATGGCCTCCCAACACCTAGAAGAGGATAGATGGATATGGCGATGAAGCTGAGACAGGTCCTCCTCTTCCATGAATTGCTCGGTATAGAGACCGAGAGCTGAGCCGAACTCTGGTACGCTAAGGTGGCGTACAAGTCCTCCTAAGCGAAACTGGACTGTCCCTGGATCATCGTATCTGTTCATCACAGTCTGAAGATGGAACGTGGAGCAGAACTCGACGGTGAGTTCCAAATATGTGGGCTCCATGATCTGGAAGAATTGCTCCTAGGGATCTGTCATTAGTAAAGCTCGGACCTCATCTGCCAGGTGTATTTGCTCGAGGGCGGCCCAATCTATGCATCGACCAGCAGTTAGAGGGTGAGCGTAGAGTATCTGAAATAGTTCCTCTTGGGAGGCTTGCGAAAAATGGAGGAATGGATGTCGGTTCTCAGCAATGGGTCGTGAGGACGAACCACCGGGTCCCTTCTGTTTCTTTAAAGGCGGGACGACAGCTTTCTTACCGCGTGATGTCGATATAATGCCTAAAAACAAAATAATATACATTAGTTCTAAAAAATTAAAATTAAATCGAATAAAAATTATGAAAAATAATAAATATTTATGCTTAAATGATTATGTAACTAAAATAATTTGGAATGAAATATGGACTAACCTAGATAATATAATCTATCCATCCTAACATGATATCAAATTTAAAAGACAGAGTTATGTATTTATACTAAATGCATGTTAGTTAGATAGTAAAAAGTGACAAGTAATTGTGAATCTAAGTGTTATGGTATCATGAAGTTCTCTATAACATTCTAGATTATTTATTCTAATTCCATTAATTCCATGCTTAAAACAATGCTAAGCCTAAATATAACATGATATTAAAATAGAAATGAACAGTAAAAATTTGAAAGAAAAATGAGAAAATAGAACCAAATGGGAGAGAAATGAGGCGGAGCACGATCGTGTGGTGGGTAGCACGGACGTGGAAGCACTGTGGATACCGGCGGCGACGCTAGGAAGGTTTGGGGTAGGGTTTGGGTGGGAGGATTTTAGGGTTTTTGCGGATAAAGATGATGAATAGTGGCCTCTTTTAATAGATTTTGGGTCACACGGGCATGGCACACACCCGTGTGGCTTGGGTTTTGCCCGTGTTGCTCAAAATTTAGGGATTTTGGTGCGCCTGGTTCGAGGCACACGCCCGTGTGTCGAGGGCGTGTTGAGGCACACGGCCATGTCGTACAGCCGTGTCCTAAAGTGTTCACTTCGCACTCGATCGTGTAAGAGATTACACGTCCGTGTTAGATTTGACAGTGTCGACCACGGTCTTGGGGCACGAGCGTGTCATACGCCCGTGTTGGGGTCACACGATCGTATCACATGGCCGTGTCTTTCTAGTCTCATCTCGTGTTTCAATTGACAGTGTTGGCTACAGTTTGGGGACACGTGCGTGGGGAGTTATCGAAGCCCGTGTGAGATGTTGGCCACGGCCACATCACATGGTCGTGGCGATTTGTCGTAGCCCGTGTTTTGGGGAAAATTTTACCATGCTTGTACACGGCCAGGGTGCACGACCGTGTCTCTGCCCATAGTGTCCACACGGCCTTGGACACGCTCGTGGGCATGGCCGTGTGGTCCTAAAATTCTGCATTTTAAAAAGAGTTAGTTGACGTATGAAAAGACTAAAATCAAAATAGAAGAAAAGGTACTAAATTAGTGCTTGGGTTGCCTCCCGGGAAGCGCTTATTTAGAGTCTAAGCTCGACTCTACTTGGATGTATCATGAAGGGAGTTCGTAGAGCTAAAGCTCCTCCCTATCAATTTTAAAATTCTTACCTCTATAGTGTTTAAGCCGATGGCCGTTTACCTTGAACGTACCGTGGTTTAGGTGAGTTACCTCAACTGTGCCGTATAGAAAGATAGTCTGAACAATGAATGGACCTGACCACCTTGATTTGAGTTTTCTAGGAAATAGTTTCAGCCTTGAGTTGTAGAGTAAGACAAGATCACCGGTTTTGAATTGCTTAGGTTGTCTCAGTCGTTTGTCATGGCATCGCTTCATGGCTTCCTTATATAGTCGTGAGCTCTCGCAGGCATTGCAACGCCATTCATCTAGCTCATTCAACTGCATTAGTCTTTTCTCACCTACAAGCTTAAGGTCAAGGTTTAAAAATTTTATAGCCCAAAATGCTTTATGTTCAAGTTCAAATGGCAGATGACAGTTTTTTCCGTAGGCAAGTTTATAAGAAGATGTTCCTATGGGTGTTTTAAAAGTAGTTCTATAGGCCCATAAAGCATCGTCTAACTTTCTTGACCAATCTTTTCTTTTTGTTTCTATTGTTTTCTCTAAGATGCGTTTTAATTCCCTATTGTTACTTCGACTTGACCACTGGTTTGTGGATGATAAGGGGTCACTGTTCTATGGTGTACTCCATATCTCTTTAAAACTTTTTCAAATTGAGCATTGCAAAAATGGGTTCCCCTATCACTAATGATTATCCTAGGTGTTCCAAATCGAGAGAAGAGTTTTTTCAGAAAATGCACTACCATTCTGGCATCATTAGTAGGTAAAGCTTGGGCTTCCACCCATTTTGACATATAATCTACTGCTACTAGTATGTACTTATTTCCAAATGAAGTAGGGAATGGGCCCACAAAATCAATACCCCATCATCAAATATTTCACATAAGAGTATATAGTTCTGAGGCATTTCATTATGTTGAGAGATACTACCTGTTCTTTGGCATTTATCACAAGAGGTCACATACCTGGTGGCATCTCTGAAAAGTGTAGGCTAGTAAAAACTTGATTTGAGTACCTTATGAGCAGTTCTAGCTCCACTGTGGTGTCCTCCTGTTGGTCCCGAATGGCAGTGTTCTAAAATTTGGTATGCTTCTGTCTCAGTAACGCATCTTCAGATAACCTGATCTGGACAAATACAAAAAAGAAAAGGATCTTCCCAAAAGTAATTTTTCACATCAGCAAAGAATCGCTTTTTCTGCTGATGGGTCAACCCTTTTGGGGTTATGTTAACTGCTAGATAATTTGCAAAATCAGCAAACCATGACACTACTTCGTCTGCTATGGCTAGGAGTTGTTCTTCAGGAAACAAGTCGTTTATTTTATCAAGGTACTTGGGGTGTGGATTTTCCAATCTCAAAAGGTGATCTGCTGCCAAATTTTCAGCTCCTTTCTTGTCCTTTATTTCTAAGTCAAATTTCTGTAACAATAGAATCCATCTTATCAATCGAGGTTTTGCATCAGTTTTGGTTAGAAGGTAACGAAGAGCAGAATGGTCAGTATAAACAATAACTTTCGACAATATTAAATAAGATCTAAATTTATCAAATGTAAAAGTAACAGCTAGCAATTCTTTCTCTGTGGTCGTATAATTTGCTTGTGCGGCTGTCAGAGTTCTACTAGCATAATAGATCGGTTGAAAGTGCTTGTCCCTTCGTTGTCCTAAAACTGCACCTACTGCAAAATCACTCGCATCACACATTAGTTCAAAAGGCAAATTCCAATCAGGTGAAATCATAATCGGGGCATTGACTAACTTTTCCTTGAGAGTGTTAAAAGATTTTAAACATTCTTGGTCAAAGTTACAAAGCACATCTTTTTCTACTAATTTTGTTAAAGGCTTAGCTATTTTAGAAAAATCCTTAATAAATCTGCGATAAAAACTGGCATGTCCTAAAAAGCTTCTTATAGCCTTAACTGAATTAGGGGAGGTAATTTTTTGATGGTTTCAATTTTTGTTTTGTCTACCTCTATCCCTTTACTAGAAATTTTATGTCCTAATACAATACCTTCTTGAACCATAAAATGACATTTTTCCCAATTTAGCACTAAATTTGTCTGTTCACATCTTATCAGAACACGTTTTAAATTATTAAGACAAAGTTGAAAAGAATTACCGAAGACTGAAAAATCATCCATAAATACCTTCATGATGTCTTCCACGAATTCGTCAAAGATAGCTAGTATGCATCGTTGAAAAGTAGTAGGAGCGTTACATAATCCAAAAGGCATTCTACGATAAGCAAACGTACCGTATGGACATGTGAATGTCGTTTTCTCCTAATCTTCTAGAGCTATCAGGATTTGGAAATAACCAGAGAGGCCATCTAGGAAACAGTAATACATGTGACCTGATAATCTTTCCAACATCTGATCAATAAAAGGTAAGGGAAAATGATCTTTTCGAGTTGCGTCATTCAGCTTTCTATAATCAATGCAAACTCTCCATCCAGTGAATGTTCTTATTGGTATTGACTCCTTTTTGTCATTAGACACCACGGTTATGCCTCCCTTTTTAGGAACAACCTGCACAGGGCTTACCCAAGAACTGTAAGAAATAGGATAAATAATACCTACATCTAGAAGTTTAATTACCTCGGCTTTTATGACTTCCTTCATGTTCGGATTCAACCGTCTCTGAGCTTGCACCGATGGTTTGTGTTCATCTTCCATTAAAATTTTGTGGGTGCAAAAAGAAGGATTAATTCCCTTAATATCTAAAATTTTCCAGGCTATAGTCTGTTTGTGCTTTCTTAACACATGGAGTAGTTCCTCTTTTTCTACAGTGCTTAAATCTGATACGATAATTACTGGTAATGTTGAATCATCCCCCAAAAATGTATATTCTAAATGATCTGGCAGTTGCTTTACCTTTAATTTAGGGGGTTCATCAATCGAAGGTTTCTGTCTCAACTCATCATTCATCTTTATACTTTCATAACTTATGTGCCTTGCAACAAATTCATTATGGTCTAATTCTTTCATTACTTTTTTCATTTCAGTGGTGGCTTCGTCTTCCCCCCCATATTGAACAAGATACAGTTCCAATGTGTCTGCAAAAGAAATTTCCTGAAATTTGTCTTGAACAAAATACTCAATAGCATCAATAAAATAACAAGAATCATCTTGTTCTCTAGAAAATCTCATAGCATCATAGATTTTAAAAATGACTTCTTCTTCACCAACTCTAAGTACTAATTTTCCTTCCCCTACATCGATAACAGCTCTAGCAGTAGCTAAAAATGGCGTCCCAAAATTAAAGGCACCTCAATATCCTCGTCCATATCAAGCACAACAAAATTAATAGGGAATATAAATTTATCTACCTTTACTAGCACATCTTCGATGATTCTCCTAGGATATTTAACAGATCTATCGGCTAATTGAATACTCATCCTAGTAGGTTTTGGTTCCCCTAGACCTAGTTTCTTGAACAGTTTGTAAGGCATTAGATTAATGCTAGCACCTAAATCAGCTAAAGCTTTATCAATAATTAAACTACCAATTAAACAGGGAATAGTAAAGCTCCCTGGATCTTTCAGTTTTGCCGGCAGTTTATTTTGGAGAATAACTGAGCATTCCTCATTGAGTTCCACTGTGGCTAATTCTTCCAACTTTCTTTTGTTTGTAAGAAGTTCTTTAAGAAACTTTGCATGCTTCGGCATCTGTAAAATTGCTTCAACAAAAGGTAAGTTAATGTGTAATTGTTTAAAAAGTTCAAGAAATTTACCGAATTGGGCATCTGTGCAGTCTTTCTTCAACTTTGCCGAATATGGAATAGGCGGTTTATATTCCTTGAGTGTTGGTAGAGTGTTTTCCTTGGGTTCCTCTACCTTGTCTTCTGCAGATTCTTGAACAGCTTTGTTTCTAGTTCAGCCAGTACTTTCCCATCTCTTAAAGTAATTGCTTTAACATGTCCTCTGGGATTTGGCTCAGTGTTACTTGGTAATCTACCTTGTGGTCTCTCTGAGATTAATTTCGCAAGTTGACCAATTTGATTCTCTAGCACTTGAATAGATGCCTGCTGGTTTTTCAGTGCCGTTTCGGTATTTTGGAAACGAGTTTCTGATACGGCCATAAATTAGGTGAATATCTCTTCAAGATTCAGCTTTTTCTCTTGTTGTGGTGGTGGCTGCTAAAATCTAGGAGGAGGTGGTTGTCTTTGATTTCCTTGTCCTCCCCATGAAAAATTGGGGTGATTTCTCCAACCTGCATTATAAGTATTACTATAAGGGTTATTTTGAGGTCTAGAATTGTTACCCATATAGTTGGCTTGCTCAGTTTCCGTGCTATGTCCATAAGAGGAATAATCTGGATTGAATATATATCTTGGAGTTGCGTCGCACTGCATCACTGGTTGTGCCTACGTAAAACCAACAAAATTATCAAACTTTTTATTTAAAAGCTCTACCTGATTAGTAAGCATGGTAACAGAATCAATATTAAAAACTCCTGCAGCTTTTGTCGGCTTTGTCCTTATGACTTGCCACTGATAGTTATTCAGTGACATCTCTTCAATAAACTCATAAGCTACTTCTGGGGTTTTATTGTTGATTGTTCCGCCTACGGCTGCATCGATCATTTGCCTTGTTGATGGGTTCAAACCGTTGTGAAAGGTTTGAACTTGTAACCATAAAGGTAACCCATGGTGAGGGCACCTACTCAAAAGATCTTTGTACCTCTCATAGGCATCGTAAAGTGTCTCTAAATCCATTTGCACAAAAGAAGAGATATCATTTCACAATTTAGCTATTTTAGCTGGAGGAAAATATTTAAGTAAAAATTTTTCGGTCATCTGTTCCCATGTAGTAATTGAGCCTCGTGGTAGAGAATGCAACCATTGTTTAGCTTTATTCCTTAAGGAGAAAGGAAATAATCGGAGGGAAATGGCATCATCAGAAACACCATTTATTTTAAAATTATCACAAAATTCTAAAAAATTGGTTAAATGTGAATTTGGATCTTCATCCTGTAAACCATCAAACTGCACAAATTGCTGAATCATCTGAATAGTGTAAGGTTTTAATTCAAAATTATTAGCAGCAATAGCAGGTCTAATAATACTAGATTGAGTACTAGCCAAATTAGGTTTAGCATAATCATACATAGTACGAGGAGCATTATTTTGGTTCACCAGTTCTGCGAATATCGCGGGAGGTGGCAAATTGTCCTGGTTTGCTTCCATCTCTTCAATAGGTTCAGGTTCCTGTTCTGGATAATGTAAGCTTCTCTAATTTCTTTACGAGTTTTGCGAACTGTAGCTTCTAAAACTTCGTTAAAAAGTAATGGCCCTGCCGGGTTTCTTCTAGTCATAAACTAGAGACACCCAGAAAGGAAAAGAATAAAGAAAATTAAAATAAAAACAAATAAAAAGCAAAAATAAATAAATTAATATAGCAATGGCTAAAGTAATAGAAATCGAGCGATCGTAATATTTTAACTCCCTAGAAACGAAGCCAAAAACTTGATATACGTGATATAAAGTACTAAAATTTATAAAAACTGATCACACCAAAAACTAACTAATATCACGATTTTAAGGCAAGCGCACCTATCGAACAGTAGTATAGTTTAGCGGCAACTCAATCACATTATCGGACATCTATTTTGGTACATTTTAAAGATGTAATTACTAAAGTATGGCATGTATAAGCTAGAAGTAATGTGGTGTGTTTTTGGAACATGAATATCATGCCATGTGATATGGCTAGATTATGGTTGCTATTATGGCTTGATTTGGTACATACTTTCTGTAGGTAAATAGTATGTTTTAATGTTTATAAATGGCCTAATGAGAAATGGTCAATTTGGTATGTGCTTGGATGGGAAATTGGTTAGGTTTTGGCACGAAAGTGAATGTGATAAGTGATATACGTGATATGAAGTAATAAAATTTATAAAAACTGATCATACCAAAAACTAACTAATAGCACGATTTTAAGGCAAGCGCACCTATCGAACAGTAGTATAGTTTAGCGGCAAGACCGAGTTATCGTACCCAAGGGAACTAAAAGTACTAATACTTTCTTTCTTTCTATTATCTAACCTAAAAATAAAAGGGGTTTTTATGAGGACTAAAATAATTCTAAAACTAAACTAAGAATGCACAAAAAGTAAATTTGGGGAAAAACTCTTGGGAAAAACTTATTGATATGGGCAATACTCAAGGGAGAATCCACCTAGACTTGAGTTGTTATTAATTCTTGAGCTAGACGATTTATTCACTTGACTTGATCCGTAGAGATCCCTAACTTATGTTAATACCTCCGTCGAGGATAAGAACAACTAATCCTAGGTTGATTAACTGAAATCTCTTTCTAGTTAAAACCCCTAGTCTTGCATTAACTCGGTCTATGGATCCCCTTATTAGGTTTGACCCTAATCCGACAGATTTATGTCGCCCTATGTCTAGGGTTGCACGCAACTCTGCTTAATTATGCTAGATCTACTCTTAAACAGGGACTTTTGCTCCTCTGTATAAGCACAATAATACTTGAATTAATACCTAGGATTATTAAAACAAGAATTAAGAACACATAATTAAGAACAATTCAAGTATTTATCATATAACTCAAGATAAAATAATAACAAGATCTGTCTTAGGTTTTATCCCCCTCAAGTATTTGGGGAATTTAGTTCATAATCAATAAAGAAAACATCTCAGAAGAAATAAGATAACAAAACATAAAGAACCCAAAACCCTGTAGGAAGTTGAAGGGAGATCTTCAGTCTTGAAGGAGAATCTGGCTTCTGAGATGGATCAATCGACTTCCCTTTGAGAAATCCTTGCTTCCACTCTCTGTGTCGGCAGAAATAAGGCACTCTCTTAAGGAGAGAAAAGTACCCTCTTTCAGCAGAAAGAAGTCTCTCTTAATGGTTTCCCCCTAGGGTCTTTATATGGAGATTTGGAGTGCCTTTCTTAGCCTCTAAGTATCCAAATCTGAGTGAAATTGCACTTCCTCACGACAGGGACATGCCCATGTACCATGCCCGCGTGGATCGACAAGAGGCCGTGTGTGGGCCTGTTGAGGGTGGCACGGCTGTGGTCTGGCCGTGCTTGTCGGGGCTGGGCCGTGTTGGACCTGATGTGGCACGGCCGTGTGCCACGGCCGTGTAGTGAATCCTTGGGCTGTGTCGTTTTCACATTTTGGCCCATTTTCTTCGTTTTCGGCCCGTTTTTCGTTCTTTTCTCTTCCCTATGCTCTCCTGAGTATAGAACATGAAATAGAAGGGTTAAGAGCACCAATTCTCACAAATTTAATGATAATTCATCCAAAATATAGGTTAAGCATGTGGTAAAAATATGTATAATTTATCGTTTATCACATCCCTACACTCCACGTAGTACCGAATGCAGGACTAGATAGTAGTTTATAGCTGAGCTACCAATAAATTACGCTCGAAGCCTTTCAGTACACTTCCTCCGAACAATATCCACCCAACCCAATGCAATGCAATATACAATTATGACATGCTACAACATGGCAACGGTGCATACAATATCATTTCAGTAAATATCATCATGCTCGATAACATGTATGTCGAAACCATTTTTTCACTTTTTTAAAATTGGGATCGATTTAAAAATAAAAAAATGGAGTCGCCACTGACCTTTTCGAGGTGTGATCGGATCACCTTGAAGTTGATTATAAAATTTGATTTATTAAAACATATTTTGGTCTACAAAACTCGAGAAAACATGTTCAAGAGTTGGTTACGTACGAGGAAGGGTTAGCACCCTCGTAACGCCCAAAATTGGTACCTAGTTGATTACTTCAAGTCTTGACGTCGAAAATTTGAAAAGATTGTAGAATACGATCCTTTTATTTAAGAGAACATTTGGACAAATCAAAGTGAATACCAAGACCCGCTTATCTCAAAGGAATATGATGCCGTACCCAGTAAGTTAGGATGCGACATTTCAATTCTTCGAAATTAAGCTTGTCCCTTTTTTTAAAAAAACTCATGCACTTAAATTCAAAAAAGATATTTAATTATTTAGGTCAAATGAAAAGTTGGAACCCAATAAGTTAGGGCTTGGTTTCCATAATTCCCAAACATAAAATATTACATTGATTTTTTGGAAATTCTTATCTCGGAGCAATGAAACGTCACATCTAGTGAGTTAGAAGCAACGTCTTAAATTCTTAAGAATAAGCTTTTATTTGAAAATTTATGCATTTTGATTTTTAAAAAGGATACTCGATGGCTTAGGTTTAACGAGAAAAAATCGAAACCTAGTGAGTTAAGGCACGATTTTCTCAAAATTTCCAAACACGAGTTTTATTTTGAAAACCTTTGAATGAAATTTTTTTACTAAAATGATATTAAAACATGATTTTTTTTAATAAAATACAAGTATACGAAGTAAAGTAATAATTCATACAACAACTTGCACTAATATATGTCACAACAACCAATAAATATAAGTTAGGAATTACGATGCACCTGCCAACAATAACCATGCAACGTGTATTATTTAAAAAATCGACATTAATAAACATTAACAATCAAAGTCGAGTGAAACAATATATAAAATAATTTTAAAATAAAAACAATTCTAACGAACAACACAAAAATGATTTGATACACATATTTTAAAAGCAATACCAAATAAATATTAGCAATAATTTGAAACAATTAACACATGATATGAAACTCTAGGTCGTCTAAAATCATTAATTTATAAAACGATTTAAAATAACCTAATAAGTTTGAAATACACAATATTCAAAACTTATGGCAATTAAATAACATGTAAAAGAAAACATTTTAACATACAATATGTACAAAAAATTTAAAACTAATAATAATATGACAATATTTAAACAAGAGAAGCACTAAATTGAAAATCGGACAAAATTCAGGGTTGAAATAAAAACAAACAGGCTATCAAGGGTGAAAATCGAACACCCGTGGGAGTACAAGGACTCAAACGAAAATTATTCCCAGTGTTTAAAACGGTGCCGTTCGAGGGTTAGCCTATTGAACGACTCAAGGACCAGATTGAAACTAATAAAACACTTTAGGGCTGAATTGAAAAACAACACAAGACCTTATTGCGAAATGCTGTAAAAGCGGAAGGACCTAGTTTGAAAATAGACCGGAAGTAAAAAATGCGCGGATCCTTCCCGGGTCTGGTCATTCACGTGGATCTTAACCTTGAAACAGTGCCGTTTCGGGTCTCAGTAACCCACCCCAAAACGACATCGTATACATGGGCTTTAAATACCAAAAACGTTACAAAAAATTTTTTTTTAAACTGTTTAAAAAAAACTTGAGAAATACTCTGAATGGCTCTCGGAGCATTGGCCAGAATCTGGCCTTGCTCTGGCATCGAGCCACCATTCTCCGCCATGCACCGACCAATCGTGCCTGCCACCGTATACGGTGGTCGGCGCACCTTAAAAGAAGTGATTTCAAAACTAAAATGCTCCCTAAACCCCAAGTCTAAACCTTAAACACTCGAATCCCCTCCGAAAATCAAAAGAACAGCAAAAAGGGTTCAGATTCAGGCTCCGATAGCCTTAAAAAGTAAAAAGTTTGCATTTTTTTGTTTTACGTATATAGTAGATTAAAGATGAGAATAGGCTAAGAAATTGATTGAAAATATACCTCTTTCTTTTCTATTTTTGTATTTAAAAGCGTAAGAGAGAGTACAATGTTTTTCTTGGTCTTTATATAGCCGATTCGAAAATAAAAATAAAAAATACAAAGCTTTTTCTTTTTGTATTTTTCTTTCTGTATTTATTGTTGTTGTGGTCTGATTTACAGGTACGGAGGCCGTACGGAGGTGACGTGGAGGTCTGTGGAGGCGTGCATGGTGGTGCATATGGAGGCATGCACGCGGCGCAAGGGTTTCTAGAAACCCTCTATGGTTTTTGTAGATTAGTCCATGTGGGCCAGTTGGGCATTGGGTCATTGGAGCTGTTGAAATTAATTTAGGCCACGCCCGACTTAGGTCCATTTAGGGTTTAAAATAGTTGGGTCAATCAGGTCTTGGGTTTTGGTTAAGGGTTTAGGGCAGTTGGGTTAGTAATGGACTGTAAATGGACTTTACAACTTTGGGTTTTTATTTATTGTTTTTTGTATTTATTTCAGTTTTTATTTATTTTGTTGGGTTTTGGTTTACTGTAATAGGTCGGGCCAAATTGGCCTATTACAGCTGCCCCTCTTTGGTCATTATCGTGTAACGGGAATAGAGCAAAGACTCTAAAAAGGCCAATTTTGCCTGACTCTGCCGAGTCTTGACTTCTTGGCACTTCTTTTCTTCAAGTAGCTTCATTGTGCCTTCCGGGTATAGGAAATGATGTCTCTACTTGTTCCGGTAGAATTTTATGGAAAAGAGATTTGTATCTTCGATCTTTTCCATTACGACTTTGAGGAGATAAGAATTTAGAGAGAAGAGATTTGTAGCTTCGATCTTCTCGACTGAAACTTCATGGAAATGGATTGACTCTCACTGTAATTTTAAGGAGAAGGGATTTGTAGCTTCGACCTACCCCTTTGGAAGATCAATGAGATAAGAATTCAGGGAGAAGAGATTTGTTGCTTCGATCTTCTCAGCTGAAACTTCAAGGGAATAAGGATTGATCCTCAATGTAAACTCAGGGAGAAGGGATTCGTAGTCTCAACCTACTCCACTGGAACTTCGAGGAGATAAGAATTCAGGGAGAAGACATTTGTAACCTCGATCTTCTCTACTGAAACTTTAAGGAAATAAGGGTTAATCCTCAATGTATTCTTAGGGAGAAGGGGTTTGTAGCTTCAACCTACTCCACTGGAACTTCGAGGAGATAAGAATTCAAAGAGAAGAGATTTGTAACCTTAATCTTCTCTACTAAAACTTCAAAGAAATGAAACTCACCGTCTTCGATCTGCTCCACTACTACTTAGGGAGACAAATCTTCAATCTTCAACCAATTCCTGCTGCTCAGGGAGATAGGACTAGCGGCTTCAATCTACTCCACTACTGCTTAGGGAGATAAGATTTTCCACATTCGATCTGCTCCACTATTGCTTAGGGAGATAAGATCTGTGAATTCACCGATATTGCTACACTGTCCTCTGGAGAACCCGTCCTGTAGAATCGGTTTTATATACTTATGTTTATGCAAATGATTAGGATGTCATGACCAGAATGAATCAAATGCTCCTAACTGAATGTGTTATGAATGATATATGCAAAATGAGGATGATCCATTTTAATACTTAAGGCCGCATTGTTCATATCACGCTGTCTTCTTACTTAGCTGGTATTTTGCCCAAAAACCCTGAAGAAACACCCATATTCTGCTCAATTGGTTTGCCCCACTATAACTTCAGGGTCCATTCCACAAAGCTTGTACCATCCTTAATCCATCCCACTACTACTAAGGTGTAAAGGATTTGTGCTATTTTTTCAAAATGATCTGTTACACAATTCTCTAGGTGTCAATCATGAAGAATAATCTCCTTCTTATAGCTGGTCTGTTGGAGTCTCGTCTCTGCCATGGTGTTTTGTTCAAAAATTCGAAGAGATCATCACTATTTGGACACCTCCTTCTTAGAGTTTTAAACAATAGTCCTATTTTAGGTTCTTGTATTATTTAGAAACCTCTAGAGTAATACGCAAAAATTCTTTTATGGAAATATTATTAGTCCATCAATCATTATTTCAATGCAACATGCTTGCAAAAGGTAATAACAATAGATGAGAATAGAACTGGTGTGAAGCCAAGCTCAAGATAATTTATCCAAGAAAAACAGAAATAGAAGAAATTAATTGAAAATGCATATCTCGAAAGGAACGAAGTATTCAAAGATAGCTAATACAATATGAATAAGAATGAACACTAGGTGTCCTAGATATCGCAGCCTGAGTTTCTCTGTACGAGCTTCTATGAGACTGCTTTGAGTTTGACATGTGTTTAGGACATCTCGAGTACTTTGTTGGTGCCCCAAGATGCATCATACCCCTTCTTTATTAATTCAAGCATAACAGGATCACCGCATATCACCATTTGAGCTGCCCTTTTTGGGTTTTCAACTCAAATTGCCTTTGGTCTCAAGGTGCCCTTTGCGGGTTTTCACCTTGGCCTCTCTATTTTTTTTGAAGAAGGTCTCAAAGTGCCCTTTGCAGGTTTTCACTTTGTCCTCTTTCCTCCTTACGTGTAGTACTTCTTCACTGAATCTGAATTTACAGGATTAGGCAAGCTTTTTGAGAAGTGATAGATTATACATATTTTTACCCCATGCTTAGCCCAATTTCTGGATGAATTACCGCTTTATTTGTGTAAATTGATGCTCTTAAACCTTTAATTTCATGTTTTATACTCAGGCGAGCTTAGGGAAGTGAAAAGAATGAGAAACAGGCTGAAAACGGGGAAAATGGGCCAAAGTATGAAAACAACACAGCCTGGAGGTTTGCCACACGGCCGTGTCACACGACCGTGCTACCTTGAGCTTGAACATGGCCCAACCTCGACTCGCATGGCCAAATCACACAGCCGTGCCACTTCAACAGGCTCAAGCACGGCCTGGGCCTTGATCTACATGGGCATGGCACACGAGCGTGTCCCTGTCGTGAGGAAGTTCAATTTCACTCAAAAAAGGCTACTTAGGGGCTAATAAAGGCATTCTAAAAATCTATATAAAGAACCTAGGAGGCAACTTCAAGGATGTGCTTTTTTCCCTCAAATGGGTGCTTTTCTCCTGTCAAGGAGACTTTTTATTCCCGCCAAGACGGGGAGTTGAAGAAGGGAATTACTTGAAGGGAAGCCGATTGATCCATCTCAAAAGCCAGGATCTACATCAAGACAGAGGATCCCCTTTCAATCCTTTCAGGAATTTTGGTTTTTCTTATGTTTTGTTATTTTATTTCTTCTGAGATGTTTTCTTTTATAATTATGAACTAAAACCCCAAATATCTAAGGGGGATGAAACCTAAGACATATCTTGTTATTGTTATCTGAGCTGTGTGATAAATATTTGATTTGTTCTTAATTGTGTTTTTAATTCTTAAATTGATATTTTCGGGATATTGATTTAAGTCGAATGTGCTTATGTAGAGGAGCAAAAGTCCTTGCATAGGAGTAGATCCAACACAATTAAGCGGAGTTGATCGCAATCCTAGACATAAGACGACGAAAATCTTCCGGATTAGAGTCAAATCTAATATAGGGAGCCATAGATTGAGTTAATGCAAGACTAGGGGTTTTAACTAGAAAGAGATTTAAGTTAATCAACCTAGGATTAGTTGTTCTTATCCTCGACGAAGGTATTAACATAAATTAGGGATCTCTACGGATCAAATCAAATGAAGAAATCATCTGGTTTAGAGTTAGATAACAAGTGAAGTCTAGGTGGATTCTTCTTTAGGTATTGCCTTAATCAATCAGTGTTTCCCAAAAGGAATCTCCCACTTTACTCTTTGTCACTTCTTTAGTTTAGTTTACAACCAAACCCTCTTTATTTTTAGGCTAGATAATAAAAAGAAAGTCATTACTAATTCTCATAGTTCCTTGGATTCGATATTCTGGTCTTGCCACTAACTATACTACTATTCGATAGGTGCACTTTCCTTTTATCGTGATATTAGTTAGTTTCCAGTTACGATCAGATTTTATTACTTTATTAGATCGAGATTAAGTTTTTGGCACCGTTGCTGGGGAACTAAGATATTAGGAACACTCGATTTCTATTACTTTAGCCAGTATTATTTTTATTTATTTTCAACCTTTATTTTTATTTGTTTTATTTATTTATTTTAATTTTCTTTGCTTTTTTCCTTCCTGGTATCTCTAGTTTATGACTAGAAGAAATCTAGGAGGACCACTGCTCTTTGATGATGATTTAGAAGTGACAGTTCGTCAAACTCGCTGAGAGATAAGAAGAAGCTGGCAATACCCAGAACAAGGACAAGAAGAAGAGCCAGAACCTACTGAAGAGATGGAAGCCAATCAGGATAATCAGCTACCTCCTGTAGTAGCTGCAAATCCTGCTCTGCGTACTATGTATGATTATGCTAGGCCTAATTTAGCAAGCACTGAGTTTAGCATTGTTAGGCCTACTATTGCTGCAAATAATTTTGAACTGAAACCTAACACTATTCAGATGATACAACAATTTGTTTAGTTTGATGGTTTGCAGGATGAGGATCCTAGCTCGCATCTAGCCAAATTTTTGGAATTCTGTGATACATTCAAAACAAATGGCATTTCTGATGATGCCATTCGTCTTAGATTATTCCCATTCTCCTTGAGAAACAAAGCTAAACAATGGTTGAACTCTCTACCACGAGGGTGCATCACTACATGGGAACAAATGACCGAGAAGTTTTTACTTAAGTATTTTCCTCCAGCTAAAACAGCTAAATTAAGGAATGATATTTCTTCTTTTGTGCAGATGGATTTAGAAACACTTTACGATGCTTGGGAGAGATACAAAGATATCTTGAGAAGGTGCCCTCACTATGGGTTACCTCTGTGGCTACAAGTTCAAACCTTTCACAATGGTTTGAATCCCTCAACAGGGCAGATGATCGATGCAGCCGCTGGTGGAACAATCAACAACAGAACACTTGAAGTAGCTTACGAGTTTATAGAAGAGATGTCACTGAATAATTATCAGTGGCAAGTCATACGAACAAAGCCACAGGAAGCTACAAGAGTTTTTAATATTGATGCCGTAACCATGCTTCCTAATCAGGTAGAACTTTTAAATAAAAAGATTGATAATTTTGTTGGTTCTATGTAGGCACACCCAGTAATGCAATGCGACCCAATTCAAGGGAACAGCTACAATCCAGACTACTCCTCCTATGGACATGGCATGGAAACCGAGCAAGCCAACTATATGGGTAATAATTTTAGATCTCAAAATAACCCTTACAATGCAGGTTGGCAGAACCACCCCAATTTTTCACGGGGAGGACAAGGAAATCAAAGACCACCACCTCCTCCAGTATTCCAACAAGAGAAAAAGCCGAACCTTGAAGAGATGCTCACAAAATTTATCGCCGTGTCAGAAACCCATTTTCAAAACACTGAAACGGCACTAAAGAACCAGCAAGCATCCATTCAAGGACTTGAAACTCAAATAGGCCAGCTTGCTAAGCTAATTTCTGAACGACCGCAAGGTGGATTACTGAGCAACACTGAGACTAACCTTAAGGAGCAGCTTAATGCCATGGATACAATAGATGAGAAAGGGTTAACCAAAACCAACCCAGAGCCATGCAAGGAGGTTGTGGTAAGTAAAGGTAAGGATGAGGTAAGTTCCAAATATGTAATTGTCAAAGAGTATAAACCTCATATCCCATACCCAAATGCGTTGAAGAAAGACCGCACAGATGAGCAATTCGGTAAGTTCCTTAAACTCTTAAAGAAATTACATATCAACTTACCATTTATTAAAGCTCTTTTGCAGATGTCAAATGCTGTTAAGTTTTTAAGAGAGCTTTTGACAAACAAGTGGAAGCTAGATGAGAAATCTCATGTGGAGCTGAATGCAGTATGCTCAGCCATTTTACAGAATAAGCTACCCAAAAAACTAAAAGATCCAGGAAGTTTTACTATTCCTTGTTTACTTGGTAGCTTAGACGTCAAAAATGCTTTAGCTGATTTAGGGGCTAGTATAAATGTCATGCCTCGTAAATTGTTTAAACAACTAGGTCTAGGGAAACCTAAACAAACTAAGATGAGCATCCAATTAGCTGATAAGACCATTAGATTTCCAAAAGGAATAATTGAAGATGTGCTTGTCAAAATTGATAAATTTATATTCCCAGTTGACTTTGTTGTTTTAGACATTGATGAGGATAGCAATATTCCCTTAATTCTAGGGCAACCCTTTTTAGCAACTGCTAGAATAATAATTGATGTAGGAATAGGTGAGCTTACACTATGTGCAGCTTATGACAAAGTTACTTTACAAGCTCGAAACTCAATTAAGACTGTTGGTGATAAGAATATACTTATGAGTCATTATAAAAACACTAATCTCACCATCTAACCTTCTGTGCAGGATACACTCCACATAAAGGCAACCTAACAACAGACAAGTCCATCCAAGGAAGACGTGCATGAGAAGCGAATGCTTCAAATTGAGGAACTAGACGAGTGGCTAAACTATCAAGAAAAGCCCAAAACATGCCATACGAACCCAGAGCATCACTAAGATGACCCTCAGGTAAAAATGAATCAAATCCAAGTAGGGGATAAGGTAATCTTAGGAGAAGACGATCCTCGAATCTTAAATTCAAAGGAACACATAAGTGACACGCCTTACTTCACGGTAATGAAAATCTTCCCCTATGGTACAGTCGAGATAAAACATGAGTCACTCGTCACTTTCAAGGTAAATCACACTCGACTCACATCTTACGTTGATAATGAAATTGAAAGCAAGATAGAAGAGTATCAAGTCTTCAAACCACCGTGACTGAACAAGCTTGAGAAAAGTCGAGCTTAGACTATAAACAAGGGCTTCTCGGGAGGCAACCCGAGCATTGACTTAGTAAATTCTTTTATTTAGGCTATCTAATACATCAACTAACCCTTTGAATGCAGGTTTTCAAAGCCACACGGCCAAGCCCACGGGCGTGTCTAAGGCCCATGGCAAAACACAGGCTAAAACAAAGAGCCAAGATCGTGCAATACGGCCGTGGCTAAGCCTGACAAATCGACACGAGCATGCAACACGCCTGTGTCTAAAAACCGTGGCCAATCCTGTTAAAGCAACATGGGTGTGCGACACGCCCGTGGCCCAAGGCCGTGGTTGAACTTGACATTTCAGACACGAGCGTGTGACCATCTACACGGCCATGAGAGAAGGAACATCGAAGGACACGGCCTTGTGACACGGTCATGTGCCCCAACACACCCTAGGAACACGGGCGTGTGTCTCGAAGCAGGCGCGCCAAAATCTCTAAAATTCGAACCATACGGGCTGAACCTGAGTCACACGGGCGTGTGCTATGCCCGTGTGACCGAAAATTCTATTAAAACAACCCACTATTCACCTTCTTCCTCACCTAAACCCTAAAAACCTCTCAACCCAACTCTCATACCCACCATCTCTAGCACCGTCGCTGGCTTCAACAACATCAGGCCCGTATAACCTCGCCACGACCGTGCTCCGCCCTATAACCACCTATTCGGTTCCCATTTTCTCATTTTTCTCTTAGTTTTTAATGTCTTTTATATATTTTTATGTTAATAATTTCATCTAATCATTTATTTGCATTATGATTGATATTATTTTCACACATTTAGCATGGTTAACCTAGAAAATTCATTATTCCACTTAGAAACATCCCTTGACTGCCATCTTTAGTTATCTTAGGCAATTAGTTTTTAGTGTATTGTGCTATTTATACACTCATATTTTATCCAAACTCCATGCTTAGATAGATCAAATTGCTTCCTTAGTATTAACTGTTGCATAAAAATATGTGTAATTCCGTCTTGACCCTCATTTAGTAAGAACTGTTATTCCATTTAAAAGACTCATATTTGTGTTTATTTTTAATTTTTTGGACTAATGCATACCTTTTGCTATTTTGTCTCTAGGAATCATGTCGTCTTCTCGCGAAAAGAAAACTACCGTCCCTACCTCCAAAAAGCGCAAAGGGCTCGGTGGCTCCTCTTCTAGACCCACCGCCGAAGTTTGACACCCCTTCCTTTAATTCCTGCAGAACTCACAAGAAGAACTATTTCAGATATTACGGGCAAGACCCCTCGGAGTCGGAAGGTGCATCGACTGGCCCGCATTAGAACAGGTCCAGCTAGCTGACGAGGTCTGAGCTTTATTAACAACGGACCCGTGGGAGCAATTCTTTCAAATCATAGAACCCACCTATCTCAAACTCACCCTCGAGTTCTGCTCCACATTCCACCTTCAGACGGTGATGAGTCCACATGATGATCCAGGAACGATACAATTCTAGCTCGGAGGCCTCGTTTGTCAACTCAGTGTACCAGAGTTCGATACAGCCCTGGCCTCTACACCGAGCAGTTTGTGGTGGAGGAGGACCTTTCAGAGCTTCACTGACACATCCATATCTCTCCAGTCAACTGTTGGCGCGCCCTAGTCCCTGGCCAGCCTACATATGGCCCCAGTCGCTCCAAAGTGACCAATCTCGCCCCATCTCTGAGGTACATACATGCCCTACTCGTACACACACTAACAGGCAGACGCGAGAGTATTGGCGTCGTCAACACCCAGATGCCTACTTTTTATGGAGCATGGCACATATTCACGTGATTGACCATGCCTACTTCGTTGCCCATGCCATCCAACACCAAACGGAGCGACACCGCAGTGGCGTGATTTCGATGGGCCTTTACATCACGCAGTTGGCCCGCCACTTCGACCTACTTAACACCGCGACCCAGACATCCTCGTATACACTGATCGACCAGATGTCCCTATAGGGCATCCAAACTATGTTACATATGAGGATGATTCAACGCCGACCTGGGACCGGTCCTCCACAATACCGTCTATTCCGGGATGTCGAGTAGGAGGACCCCGAGGACATTATTGATGATGTCCCACCATCGGAGGAGGCACCGACTGAGCCACCACCCCCTCGCCGACCAGCTCATGCGGCAACTTCCCATGCTGACTTAGCTGAGCGCTTCACACGATTCGAGCAACAGTGTTTTCAGCGATTTGATCACATTGATACAACCTTAGCTCAGATTTGTCGGTATCTTCACATCGCACCACCATCCCCACCTCGCGAACCTTTTGAGGATTAGAACTTCCTAATCCTCTTACCTTCTTTTTTATTTTCCTTTTTTTTCCATCTTATTTTATTTTATCTTTTTCATTATTTGAATTTTAGTATTTTTCAGAACTTAGTTTATTTTATTTCAATTATTTCATATTTACTATTTCCTAACGAGTACACTTTGCTAATCCAAATTCCCTAAAACTGATAAATGCTTTCGCAGTTTCAAAGGATCTCTAAAGCTTAAATCTAAAATCTCATGGGAACCTTAGCCACCTAATACCGACAAATATACCCTCTTGGCATAGCAGCTGTGGACAAACAACTGCTACCACCACCGGAGTATTCACCTCCGCCCTTCCTTTATCCCAGACACTCAACAGTCACCTTTACCTCACAAAATTCATCCAATTTAGGGAGTTTCATTTCTCTCCCTAGCTTATGATATTATGCTTCTATTGCTACTAATGTTATCTTTGTACATTGAGAGCAATGTACATCTTAAGTGTAGGGGGAGGGAACTTACTTTCAGTCCTTGTATTCTTTTTGAAACCCCTGAAAATTTTACAACTAACTTTTTGCATTGTTCTCTAAGTTTTGAGCTCTCATTTTCACTCTCTGCATGAGTCTCAATCTCCTATTAGGAATTAATTCTGATTGATTTATGATTTTTATTGATGTGTTGAGAATTAGGACATAGATACTTATGCTTTGATTATTCAAACTTTAAGACATTAGGGAATCAAGCATAATAAGTTGAAATTTTTGAGAAATTAAATTTTTTCTAGGCTATCTTCCCTAATTTAAAGTGTTATCTTGAGATTTGAAATTCGCAGGATTGACATCAAAAAGCCATAATTCTGGTGAAATTTTTGAGCCTTTTGAGCATACATCCTTTTGTGCTCACTTTTATTGTTGCTTTGAGTGAGTCAATACTGATTTGTTATTCTAGAACTTGCTTCGATTATACATGTCGAGACCACATCATTGATTTGATATACCGAAATGATAAAGGCACCTAGGTATAACTCACTTACTCCATAAAAGCCTGCCTCCATAAATTAAACCCTAGTGAACCCCATTGAGCCTAACAACCCATCCTTTGACTTACCTCTAATATTAACCTATAACCCCTTTTTTGGTTGAATTCCACTCAACTAGTTTGATCCCTATTTTTTGTTGAGATTTAGGTTGAATTATTATCTAACTTTGTTCTCTTCTTTTTCAGTTTGTAAAGTTTGTAAATATTCAATTTAAATATTTGATTTGTTATTGTTTTTAACTCTTAAAAAAAAAAGTTGTAATGCATATTTCAGTTATAGCTTAATATTTTTTTTTGCATATTTCTATAAGCTTCCGAATCCAGAACGGTGTCATCATAAGGCTTAGCTCTAGGAATATGTTACAGCGATAGAGATTTTTCTAGCTAGATGATTTTTTAATTCAATCTTGATTCTAACCCTTCTTTTTCAGCTTGTAACAACACCTCTAACCAAAGCCCCATTTCAACCATTGAAAGACCTTTTGATCGGTGTGTCATATCAATTTAAAGTGGTGGAGATTTGATTTTCTTGCAAGCTTATGGTAACAACTTTTCAGGTTGACTAAAGAGTGCTTAATTTTTGAACCCTAAAGACTTTGAGTGGATAGAGTGAATCTTTAGTGAGGATGTCAACTCTTCTTGATTTTGATTGAAAGGTAATTACTTAGGAGAAGGAAGAAAACCTATGTTTCTGTGATAAAATTCTCAACTTAGAGTGTTTGAGACTTTAATGTTCTTCTGGTTGAATTTTCATTGTATGATTAGTTATGGATTAGTTTGAAACATTATTGATAAGGATTATAAGTTGAGAAGAATGATTCTTAATTGTGAGTTGCGATTTTGCTTGAGGACAAGCAAAGGCTTAAGTGTGGGGGTATTTGATAAGCGATAAATTATACATATTTTTACCCCATGTTTAGCCCAATTTTTGGATGAATTACCCCTTTATTTGTGTAAATTGATGCTCTTAAACCTTTAATTTCATGTTTTATACCCAGGTGAACTTAGGGAAGTGAAAAGAACGAGAAACGGGTCAAAAACAGAGAAAATGGGCCAAAGTATGAAAACAACATGGCCTGGAGGTTCGCCACACGACTGTGCCACCTTGAGCTCGAACACAGCCCAAACCCGACTCGCACGACCAAATCACACAGCCGTGCCACTTCAACAGGCTCAAGCATGGCCTGGGCCTCAATCCACACAGGCGTGGCATACGGGCGTGTTCCTGTCGTGAAGAAGTTCAATTTCACTCAGAAAAGACTACTTAGGGGCTAAGAAAGGCATTCCAAAAATCTATATAAAGACCCTAGGAGACAACTTCAAGGGTGTGCTTTTTCTCCCTTAAAAGTGTGCTTTTTCTCCCTCAAAGGTGTGCTTTTCTCTCGCTAAGGAGACTTTTTATTCCCGCCAAGACGGGGAGTTAAAGAAGGGAATTACTCGAAGGGAAGCCGATTGATCCGTCTCAAAAGCTAGGATCTACATCAAGACAGAGGATCCCCCTTCAATCCTTTCAGGAATTTTAAGTTTTCTTATGTTTTGTTATTTTATTTCTTCTGAGATGTTTTCTTTTATAATTATGAACTAAAACCCCAAATATCTAAGGGGAATGAAACCTAAGACAGATCTTGTTATTGTTATCTAAGCTGTGTGATAAATATTTGATTTGTTCTTAATTGTGTTTTTAATTCTTAAATTGATATTTCCAAGATATTGATATAAGTCGATGTGCTTATGTGGAGGAGCAAAAGTCCTTACATAGGAGTAGATCCAACACAATTAAGCGGATTTGATCGTAATCCTAGACATAGGACGACGAAAATCTGTCGGATTAGAGTCAAATCTAACATGGGGAGCCATAGATCGAGTTAATGTAAGACTAGGGTTTTTAACTAGAAAAAGATTTTAGTTAATCAACCTAGGATTAGTTGTTCTTATCCTCGACGGAGGTATTAACATAAATTAGGGATTTCTATGGATCAAATCAAATGAAGAAATCATCTGGTTCAGAGTTAGATAACAAGTAAAGTCCAGATGGATTCTTCCTTAAGTATTGCCTTAATCAATCACTCTTTCCCAAAAGCAATCTCCCACTTTACTCTTTGTCACTTCTTTTGTTTAGTTTACAACCAAACCCTATTTATTTTTAGGCTAAATAATAGAAAGAAAGTCATTACTAGTATTTATAGTTCCTTGGATTCGATATTTCGGTCTTGCCACTAACTATACTACTATTCGATAGGTGCACTTGCCTTTTATCGTGATATTAGTTAGTTTTTAGGTATGATCAGATTTTATCACTTTATCAGATCATGATCACTTTTCCCATCCATTTCGGCTAAAACCAGTGCTCCTTCGGAGAAAGCCTTCTTTACCATGTAAGGTCCTTCCCAGTTTGGCATCCATTTCCCTCTGAAATCTTTTTGTATAGGGAGGATCTTTTTCAGTACCAAGTCCCCCTCATGAAATTCCCTTAGGTGAACCTTTTTATCATAAGCTCGTATCATTCGCTTTTGATACATCTGACCATGCTGGATTGCCCTTAGCCTCTTTTCCTCAATCAAGTTTAGTTAATCATATCGTGATTGGATCCATTCTGCTTCATCTAGCTTTAGCTCTGACAAGACCTGAAGAGAAGGTATCTCTACTTCAATAGGTAGAACTGCATCCATTCTATAGACCAACGAGAAAGGTGTTGCCCCAGTAGAAGTTCTGACAGATGTCCGATAAGTATGGAGAGTAAAGGGCAATTTCTCATGCCAATCTCTGTAAGTTTCTGTCATCTTTCCCACAATCTTCTTAATGTTTTTATTGGCTGCTTCCACTGCACCATTCATTTTTGGGCGATAAGGTGATGAGTTGTGGTGTCTTTAAACTGACTACAAACCTCCGCTATCGTGCTGTTGTTCAGGTTAAGTGCATTGTCTGAAATGATCTTCTCAGGCATCCCATATCGACATATGATTTCCTTCTTCAGAAATTTGCTAACTATCGACTTAGTAACACTGGCATATGAAGTGGCCTCTACCCACTTGGTGAAGTAGTCGATGACTACGAAGATGAACCGATGTCCATTTGAAGCTTTTGGCGAGATCGGCCCAATGACATCCATGCCCCACATAGAGAAAGGCCATGGGGAAGTCATAACATGTAGGGGCGAAGGAGGCACGTTAATTTTGTCTGCATAGATCTGGCATTTGTGGCATCTTTTGGTGTAGCTAGTACAATCCCTTTCCATAGTGGACCAGTAATAACCAAATCTCATAATTTGCCTGGCCATTGTAAAGCTGTTAGCGTGCATATCACAGACGCCCTCATGGACGTCTTCCAAAATTTTCTTAGCTTCAACAGCCTCCACACATCTCAAAAGTACCTGATCCTTTCTTCTTTTGTATAGGATTTCCCTATCTAAGACATAATCGCAGGCTAGTCTTCTCATTGTCCTTTTGTCATTCTCAGTTGCCTGATTAGGATATTCACGATTTCTCACGTATCGCAATATGTCGTGATACCATGGGCGATCACCTCTTTCTTCTTCATCCATACTGTAACAATGAGCCGGGGCCTCGTAGATACTCATTTGAATAGGCTTTACGTCCTCTTGTTTGCTTACATTGATCATAGAGGCCAAAGTGGCCAAAGCATCTGCCATCTGATTTTCATCTCGTGGGAGATAACTAAAGGTGATCATCAAACTTCTCAATTAACCCCATAACTATCTTTCGATAATTGATCAATTTAGGGTCTCTTGTCTCCTATTCACCTTTTAGTTGGTAAATCACTAATGCAGAATCTCCGTATACTTCTAGCACCTTGATTTTGCGCTCTATGGCTGCTTGTAGTCCCATAATACATGCTTCATATTCTGCCATATTATTTGTGCAATCAAAATCTAGCTTGCAAATGAATGGATAATGATCTCCATTTGGGGATACTAAGACTACCCCAATTCCATTACCGATAGCATTTGATGCTCCGTCAAAATTCAGCTTCCAAAGACACTCTTTTATGGTGTTTTCCTCAACAGTCGCTACATACATTAGATCTTCATTGGGGAAATCAAAATTCAATGGCTCATAATCCTCTAAAGCTCTGCTAGCTAGGAAATCTACTATTGCGCTCCCTTTTACAGCTATTTAACTCACATAGACTATGTCGAATTAAGAAAGCAGAATCTGCCATCTAGCCATCCTTTCATTTAGAGCAATTGACTTCATCATATACTTTAGAGGATCCAAATTCGATATCAACCAAGTCATGTGGTACAACATGTGTTGTCTTAACCTCCGAGTGGTCCAAATCAGGGTGCAGCACAATTTCTCCACAGGTGAGTATCTCATCTCACACTCAGTAAATTTCTTACTGAGGTAATATATTCCTTTTTCTCTTCGTCCTATCTCGTGATGTTGACCCAACGCACATCCCATAAAGTTATCAAACACTATCAAATACAGTATTAATGGCCTATCTGGACATATAGGTGACAATATTGGGGGACTTGACAAGTATTTCTTAACCTTATCGAAAGCTCTTTAGCATTCATCATCCCACACGCCTGGGTTGCGTTTCTTAAGAAAAGATAAACCGAGCAATGTAATTTAGCCTTCCAAGGAAACCTTGAACTTCTTTTTAAGTGAGCGGCGGAGGCAATTCTTGTATAGCCCTAACTTTATCTGAGTCAATCTCGATTCCCTTTTCACTGACTACGAATCCCAGCAATTTTTCAAATCTAGCTCCGAAAGTGCATTTCACTAGATTAAGTTTTAACTGGAACTTTCTCAATCTCAAGAATAGCTTCCTCAAAACTTGGATGTGTTCCTCCTCTGTCCTAGACGTTACGATCATATCATCCACATAAACTTCAATTTCCCTATGCATCATATCATGGAACAAAGTTACCATAGCCCTTTGGTATGTAGCTCCTGTATTTTTTAAACCAAACGGCATCACCTTATAACAGAACGTACCCCACCAAGTTGGGATAAGGGAAAATTATCTTTTGAGCTAGCCTTATTTAAGTCTCAATAATCTACACACATTCGCACTTTCCCATCTTTCTTAGGGACAGACACAATGTTGGCTACCCATTCTGAATATTTAATCTCTTGCAAGAATCTAGCATCAAACTGCTTTTTGACTTCCTCCTTTATTTTTAGCACAATATCCAGCCTCATCCTTTGGAGCTTCTACTGAACTGGCCTACAATTCTCTTTTATGGAAAGGCAGTGTACTACAATGTCAGTGCTTAAACTAGGCATATCCTGATATGACCATACGAAGACATCTTTAAATTCCTGTAACAATTCAACAAGGCTTCACTTCGTTTCTTTAGTTATGCTCGTTCCAATATTTACCACCTTTCCTTCTTCCAGTATCACAGTTTCCACCGTCTCCTTCTAAGGTAGATTTTGTCTCTCTTCTTGCTCTACCATCCTTAACAAGTCTGGTGATAAGTCACAGTCTATGTCATCTTCAAAGTCCTCGGATCCTTTTAAACACATGTCTTGCTCAAAAGGAGATTCTGAGCTAATACCAGCATCACTCATGTCGTTGATATCTAGGAACCTATTGCAATTTCAAAAGAATATACAAAGAATTAATGAATTCAGGAGTAATTATTTGTATGGCATGATTATGAATAATTATGGAAGAATAATTTGAAGGGAATCAAAGAATCTAAAAGAATGAAAGAATATTTGCTTTGAATAATAGGAAAGATATACTTGATTGAAATAATGATGTTTGAACATGAGCCTATTTCACAAAAGAAATCTTATTGCTTCTAGGCTTAAGGCAACAAGTGTGTTTTGGTCATTACTCTAAGTAAGCCCTAAATACTACAGGAATTTCTTCTACAGTCCAATTGTTAAAACACTCCCAAGTTCGTAAAGTCGGATGTCTTATAGGGTCCCTTCTTCAATTATCTCCCCGGATATGGCATTAATGTATACATTGCCTAACATTGCGGCAATGTCTTCCTCCTTTGGTGCCTTCTGCTCAACATGAATAATCCTTCTCGACACAAAGGATTTGGATATGTGTGGAGTTATCAGGGGTTCCCACTTAATTTCTTTACCACTCAAACGAGCCCTTCTTCTTTTTTGCCTCCTTTCCAAGTCTTTCTTTCTCTACTTTAGATCTAGCTTGAATCTCAAGCCAAAACGATGTTGCTTTTCTGAGTCCTTTCCCTGGTAGAGCTCCTTTCCCTACCATCATCTGCAATCCCATTCTTGTGGTTTTAGAGATTTTCAGTACTAGAATTCTATTTCCCTCCATAATGAAGGTTGCATTCACGAACTCTAAAGACCGGAAAGAATATTCAGTTGCTTCATCATTTATCTCTAAGTATGGTACATCACTAGTCACAGCTGCAATAATGTCCTCTTCAGCATTTATTGTTATTAGCTGACCCTCTGATACCAGCTTCAACTTCTGAAACAGGGATAATGGTACTGCCCCAGCCGAATGGATCCAAGGTCTTCCAAGTAAGCAGTTATAGGACGGCTTGATATCCATGACCAAGAAATCCACCTTATAAGTAGTTAGGCCAATTAATAAGGGTATATCCATTCTCCCCATGACTCTTTTTTGCGTCGGTGTTAGACGTTTAACACCTGACGGAATTTCATCATCATTGAAGTAAATGAAGTTATCAGCACTTATATTGTTCACTAGCCGGTCCAACTTAGTAACTGAGATATCGTTGGCTACATACGTCTCATTCAAAACCTTTATCAGTGTATTTCTGTGTACCTCCAAACTCTGAAGCAAAGCTAACACAGATATACGTGCTGGTTGTTTGTGCAGCTGTTCTACAACGCTGTTCTCACTGTGTTTCAAAAATTTTAAGAACTCCTTAGCTACCTTTTCTTTCACTGGCTCATTGACAAGTGACTCAGGCTCGACTGATTTTCCCTTCTCTTGTTCCACCATTGGCGCTTTCCCTTTTACCAAATCGTAGCGTCTCCTACTACGAATATGAGAACCTATCTCTTGATCCTCCTTTAAAGCACCAGCTAAATTTTCCTTCCCTGGAATTGCCACATTGCACTCATAATCCCAAGGGACTCTCTTACTATCCTTAAAGCAAAGACCGCGGGTTTCTGCATTATCACCTCTGGTGCCATCTGCACTCTCGCTTCATTACTTTTGGGTCGTGAGATGATGACCACAGGATAATTGACTTTTGGAACCTTGGTCATCGACTCTGATACGTATATGCTTCCTTCATCTTTAACTTCCTCATAAAATTCTATCTCTTTGTTGTCCATCAAACCTTGTACCAAGGCTTTGAATTCCGTGCAATCCTAAATCTCGTGTTCCTCATCATGATGGAACTCATAGTATCCCCTCATCTTCTCACAATTTCCCTCGGGATTTAAAAAATTAGTTTCCTTTTCATCATTCCCTTTCAGACATATCTTAGGGGAGTTTTTACTTCTATGATATTTGTCGTGATTTTTCTTCCCATATTATCCTCTACCGCGTTTACCCTATTATCAGTATGATTGGGTAGCGGATTTTTTGCATTAAATGTACCGTCTAACTTCACAATTCCCATACCAATGAACCTTTCTACCAACTTCTTGAAGGCGAGGCAATTTTCTATTGAATGCCCGGTGATCCTCGCATGGTACTCACACTGAGCGTTTGAGTCATACCATTTGGGGTATAGAGGCTGTATTGGTTTTAGATAGTGAGTGGACACGACGTGTGCATCTAATAAGTTTTGATACAACTCCTTATACGTTATTGGGATTGGCATGAATTGGAGTTTCTTAGTACTTTGCCTTGTGCCAGATTCTTTCCTCGATGAACCTTGATGCCCCATAGCAACTGCTTGTGGCTGAGTAACAGTAATCAACTTTGAGAACCCCATACTGGTATTATTCACCTCATTTTCCTTCTTCCTCGAAGCTGACCTTTTGTTACTCTCCCCTGCGTCTATCCTTCCATTCCTTATCGCATTCTTGATCATTTCACCAGTCATTATTATGTCCGAGAAGCTTTTCGTAGTGCTTCCTAACGTGTGAGTAAGGAATAGGGCTTTTAATGTATTAATAAAGAGCATCGTGGTCTCTTTTTCCAACAGTGGTGGTTAGACCTGTATAGCCAACTCCCTCCACCTTTGTACGTACTGTCTGAAACTCTCATTCGGTTTCTTTTCCATATTCTGCAAGGTGATTCTATCAGTAGTCATGTCGTTATGTGACTGTACTATTTCATGAATGCTTGAGCTAAATCCCTCCATGAACCAATCTTAGCTCGACTCAATTGATTATACCACTTGGCGCTGCTCCCATCAAACTATCTTGGAAACAGTGGATCAACAGTTGATCATTATTAATGTACCCAGTCATCCTCCTACAGAACATAGTAATATGAGCTTCAGGGTAGCTCGTTCCATTATATTTCTCAAATTGAGGCATTTTAAACTTGTATGGAAGCACCAAGTCTGGGACTAGGCTTAAATCTTTAGCATCGATTCCATAACAGCTATCGGCACTTTCTATCGCTTTAAATTTCTCCTCCAACCATTTACACCTATCTTCTAGCTGTTTCGGTAATTCTGTCTTTGATTTCTCTCCCTCTGCCATTTCATCTAGATCAGGGACAATTGGATGAGCTAGGTTATCCCTAGGGTTAGAGCCTGACCCAGTTTTGAAGTTCATGGGCCCTGAGACACCAGCTTGGAATTGTTGGGGCCTGATCGTGACAGATGGCCTTTGTAAACTTGCTTCAGGTTGTACATGCACATGAGGTGTAGTGAAACCAGGGGGATATTGAGGGTACTAAGTATTCTCCTCCTCATTAACCACGGGGCTTTTTCCTTTATCTATGAGCCCACTCAATAGCTGCGTCATCTGAGTCATTTGAGTCATCATGTTTCTTTGAGACTCCATCATTTTGTCCATCATGTCCTGCTAGATCTTAGCCAATTGCTTTTGCATTTGTGCTTGCATCTGTTCTTGCATCTCTTTTTACGTTTGTTCCAATATTTCTATTCTTTTATCCATTGCTTTAATCTTTCTTCGTGTACGGTAGGGATGCGTATTTGGGAGATTTTTGTCGGTTTACAGGTTACTAAAATAATTTTTTTAATTTATTAGAATCTTTTCATGAAATTTAATGCACATGACATGAATACGATGGAAATGCATGAAATGAATGCAAAAAGGCGTCGATTCTGATTCAGTTCCATTTAGAAAACTTTACTAGAAAACAAATATCTTTACGTAAAACATATTACAAATACGACTTTGCCCTAATGCTTAGATTTTTGACTTTTCTAAGTAACGAAGCTAACTCCTGACCCCTATCTGATTCCAGCTTGTACTTCACACTTAGCACGTCTGCTTGAACTGCCAAAGTTTGTAGGTGATCAGCTACCTCCCTAATCTGTGCCACGGCTTCGCCCATAATGTAATCTCGGCTCCTAACTTGTCTTTGAGAGTGATGAAACTGCTCCTTCCAGTGCTCCTCATTTGTTTCAAGAAGCTCTATCTAAAGCTCAAAATTTCGTAAAGTAGACTCTAGCTCGTCTATTCTTCCCTTCATTTCTTCAATCTTGCTCAAATTGGCTCTCAATTCAACTGCTGAATTACGATTTCTATACTGATGAAGTACTTTTTCAAGCTCTGCCAATCGGGTCTTTAATTCCCTTTTGTCATTTTGGGCTTCTAATAGACTCTTTTCTAGAGCTTTTTTCTGATCTTGTGCCTCTGGGAACTTCCTCTCCCACCGATTAGCTTTGGTTATTTCTTCTTAAATTTCCTACTGCCACTGCTCCGACGTCTTTCCTAATCCAGCAATTCTCGTTGAACGACATAATCCCTTGTAAACTGTCTTCAAATCCTCTAAATTCTCATCGGTCTTGTTTTTCCTTTCCTTAGTTTTTTTAGCCTCTAACTTTTGAACATCAGTGTCCCACCTTAAATGCGTCTTTTCTTCCTCTAATTGTTCTATTATCTTTTCTAGCTCCAAATTCCTCTTCTTAAAATCTTGCTTTATTATCTCTAGTTCTAATAGGACTACCTGTAAATATTCTTCTATTGGTCGGACACCTTCTAAATTCGGCCCCGGGACATTATCATTAACCCTTCTACTGTACCAACCACCGTACTCGGGAGTCATTGATCCTGCATTCAGATTTTTCATCCGACGAGTCCGATTCCAAGCAGTAGAAAACTTTTTGACCTTTTTCTTGAAATTATATCCTTTATACGGGAACTCACACTGCGCCAAACCATGCGTCGCAGGTATAAATTGCTTCGATCCATATTGCCTTAATACCATTAAAGGAGCGTAACCAATGGCTCCTCAATCTGAGAAAGGGGACCCAATCGAAATTCCCACATCGGAATAGAATTTCACCTGGCACCTACCAAGGGGCTCTCCATTCAAAGTCCCTCTCTTGAAGATTCTAGAGAAGTGCTATCCAATTCTCTTCCGACACGTCGTCTTTTCTTGGTGTAGCTACCATCTTTCTCAATGGGGAATAATTATTTAAGAAGACCCGGTAAGAAACCTTGTTCACCTTCCAGAAGTGGCTATGAAACCAAACTCATAGCAACTGTGTGCACCCTATGAACCTGCCCTTTCTGGATCTTTTACATGCATTCAATGACCTAAAAGTCTCAGCCAAGATTGTAGGAACCGGTGTAACCTCTTTGTCGAGTCGGTCGAAGAGATCTGTGACCGCTTCATCTACGTACCCCAAAGCCCTAGGGAACAACATTAACCCATAGATACTTAGTGTAAAGACATCAACTCTCTTCGTCATACCGGGTGAGCTAGAATGAAATCCCTCAAATTTTTCCACGGGATGCACTTACACTCACCCTTTTGCTTAATCCTGGCCATGATCCACTGCTCGCTCATTCTCGTAATGTTGATCAACTTCTTCCAAAAGGCTGGGACATAAGTAGCTCTCAAATAAATTTTATCAACTTGAACCCTGGGATAATTCAGTAGAGCTGTGTATTCCACCACGATTTTCTATTTTCGTATTCAAAAGCGTAAGAGAGAGTACAGTGTTTTTCTCGGTCTTTATATAGCCGATTCGAAAATAAAAATAAAAAATACAAAGCTTTTTCTTTTTGTTTTTTTCTTTCTATATTTGTCGTTGTCGTGGTCTGATTTGCAAGTACGAAGGCCGTATGGAGGCGACGTGGAGGTCCGTGGAGGCATGCATGGTGGTGCGAGTGGAGGTACGCGCGCAGCGCAAGGGTTTCTAGAAACCCCCTAGGGTTTCTGAAGATTAGTCCATGTGGGCCAATTGGGCATTGGGTCACTGGGGCTACTGAAATTAATTTGGACCACGCCCGACTTAGGTCTATTTAGGGTTTAAAATAGTTGGGTCAATCGGGTCTTGGGTTTTGGTTAAGGGTTTTGGGCAGTTGGGTTATGTATTAGGTTAATAATGGACTATAAATGGACTTTACAACTTTGGGTTTTTATTTATTGATTTTTTGTATTTATTTTGGTATTTATTTTGGTATTTATTTATTTTGTTGGTTTTTGGTTTACTTTAATAGGCCGGGCCAAATTGGTGTATTACACCCAACCCAATGCAATGCAATATACAATTATGACATGCTACAACATGGCAACAGTGCATACAATATCATTTCAGTAAATATCATCACGGTGGATAACATGTAAATGTATGTATATGTATATAAATCAGTCTTATAGTTATTTCATTCAATTAGGGGTCTAGATAAGTATACCGACCCTATAGTAGGTTCACCGTCATCTCGGGTGATCCGTGCAACCTTAGCAACAAAACAGTGGAAATGGGCTCACATGCCCATGTTGCCAACCCATGTGGGCCCACACACTCGTGTGGCCCACATGGTCCAAAATGGCCTTGGACATGTGGATTACACATCCTAGCCCAAAATCCCACATGACCCAATTTGGTTCGGCCCGTGTATGGCACATGGCTAGCCTCGTCGATCACACGCCCTGTTCGGTCACACGGCTTACCACACTAGCGGCCACACACTCGTGTGGCATCGACAGTATCATTTTTTGACTTTTCGCCGATTACCGATTTTCAGTGCTGTGATTACACACCTGATTTGTTTTCAACGTAAAAATGCACCCGAGATTATCCTCACCTAGTCGAAAAACAACCCCACAATCAATACTAAATCTCAGTTAATTCAAAACCAAAACGTTGAAAATAATTCGTTCAATCCATTCGTTACTTACCTTCAAAACCGAGCAACCCCCAACTACGAATTCAAACGAGATAGGTTACCACTTTTACAATTCGCTGCTGATAATTTTAAAAGACCCAATATTAACAACAATTCACATCTTCATAACTAAAAGAATAGAAAAGCTCCCCCTAATTCGCAAAACATAACCACCTTACCTACTAAATAAGTAACGACAGAACCATACCGCCCCAGTGCTAATCGAATTGCTCTAGCCTTTAACCTTCATCAATGAAACAGTCGACCGATTACCAAGAATCCATAAACCAAATAACACCACAGTTACGAAACTTACCACCAACGCACAAAAACAAAATGGAGATGACAAATTGCAGCAACTAAGATTTAAGAAAGAAATGGACTAATAGAGAAACCAAAGCAGAGAGTGAAAGAAATTTTCAACAGTAGTCAACAACAACAAAAAGAGAAAAAAAAAGCCAAGGGAACAATTCGATAAAGAGAATGATAGCTAGAAAAACAGAAAATGAAAAATAGCCAGCTGCAAGGGAAAGGAAAGAATCTAAAAAAATAAAGGAGAATGATGAAAAGAAGGAGAAGATTCGGCCAAGGGAGGAGGGACGAAAAGAAGAAGAATTGGTCAAGGGAGGAGGAGATGTTTTGCTCTCTCCTCTTTTTTTCTGTAGAGTAAAAATTTTGAAAAAGAAAGGAAAGCAATTAACAAAAATTCAAAAAAGAATTTTGGATACTCCCCACTATCCTTTAATTTCCTCCACTAAACCGTCTATCACACTCCTATTCACCCTCAAACTCCCCAAATTGTCCACTTAAAATCCCTCAACACCAGAATTTAAACCTCGCCCAAACATTACAGCGTTTTGGTCAAACTACAACACTCACATGGCACAAGCAGTAAAAAAAAATAAATCCTTTATTTACATAAGGACTCGAACTCCAAACCTCCTGCTCATAAGCTCTCCATTTAACCATCAGACCAGTAGGCCTATTCTGACATTTTTACCAACATTTATTTATAAGCCTACTGACTAGAGATAGGGCTTTATTCATTTAAAACAAAAATTTTGTTCAAGACAAGGCTTGAACCCAAGACTCCTCAGACACTCCCAAAGCACATAATCACTGAAGCAGACAGAGGGTTGTGTCACAAACACATGAAATTAAATATAAGAGATTTTTGGGGCGTTACAACTCTACCCTCCTTAAAAGAAAATTTCGACCTTGAAATTTACCTAATCAGAACAGGTAAGGATACTGTTGACGCATCGCATCCTCAGGCTCCCATGTGGCCTCCTTAGTGCTATGATTACGCCAGAGAACTTTAACGAGTGGAATAAACTTTCTACTCATAACTTTTACATCACGATCCAATATCTAAGCCTGCTCCTCCTCGAAAGTCAGATCTAGCCTAACCTCACTCTTCTCCACTGGAGCATTATGCGTGGGATCAGAATAGTAGTGCCTTAACATCAAAACATGGAAGCATCATGTTTCTGCTCTAACTTTGGAGGTATCTCCAACTGATAGGCAACCAGTCCCACTTATTTCAAAATATGGTAAGGCCAATAAACCTAGGGCTCAGCTTGCCCTTGTGACCAAACCTTAGTACTTTCTTCCATGGTGAGACCTTGAGAAACACGTAATCCCCCACAGAATATTATATCTCTCAATGCTTCAGACCTGCATATGACTTTTGCCTATCAGATTCCACCTTCAATCAATCCCGTATCAACGTAACCTTATCCTCAGTATCAGACACTTATTCAGGGCCCAAAACACGTGGCTCACCCAACTCAATCCAGCATAAAGGAGTGCGACACTTACAATCGTAAAGTGCCTCGTAAGGTGCCATCTGTATACTAGACTGGTAGCTATTATTGAAAGTGAACTCTGCCAATGGCAAATATTCCTCCCAAATGCCTCGGAAGTCAATCACACAGCTCTTCAACATATCCTACAATACTTGAATCACCCTCTTCGACTGACCATCTGTTTGAGGATAGAAAGCAGTACTAAAGTCCAAGTTTGTACCCAGTGCCTCATAAAGCTTTTTCCAAAATCGAGACGTGAAGCAAGGATCCCTATCAGAGATGATTGAAACCGGTACCCCATACAGTCTTACTATCTCAGACATATACAGTTTAGCCAACTTCTGTAGCGAGTAGTCAGTACGAACTAGTATGAAGTGGGCAGACTTGGTCAATCGATCCACGATGACCATACAGAATCCTTTTTAGTGGGCGTGAGAGGTAACCTGTGACGGCCCTAATTCGACCCTAGTCGGGAAGTGGTTTCGGGACCACTCAACCGAGACAAAAAATTTGTTAAAAGATAAACTTCATCCTTATTAAATGTGAAAATGCATGTGTGAAATTTTGATGCTTTGACTTTGTTAGGTAAATGTGAATTTAAAAAAAAAAAGGACTTGTGTGTTATAAATTGAAAATGCGTTAGGAAATATTGAAAGAGGCCAAATAGTGCATAGATTATTAGTTAGGGAGTTGCATGTCAAATTTACCAAATTTGGCATATTGACCGGCCATCATTACCATGAAATTATGTGTTCCATATTTCTTATATTTCTTTATTTGATTTATATGATATAATAATATTAAAAGGTAATTTAGTTGGGTTTGTTCGTATGTGCCAAAAATAATGCCCCATAAAAGAAAGAGGGCTTATGCTGCAAATTGACCATACATAATTGACATGGACACTATTGTCCATGACTTAGTGGAAAGGCATGATTTTTAATAGGGGTAGGTTAGTAATTGAATAAATAAAGCATGCATGTCATGAAATAATGGAAAATAAGCTTCATTTTTGCCCTTATTTTGCCAAATTCATCAAGAGAAAAGTGAGAAAGAGCCTAAGACATTCGTTTAAGTAAGAGGCTAATTAAGGTATGTGTTCAAATGATTTTAATGTAATTTCTATGAAATAGAAATTATGTTGTAGTCTATGCCATGACCCATGTATATATTTTTGAAAATAATGCCAATGTTGTATTCGACCATGATAGAAAGGTGTGGTATAGGTTTCATTTCACGTTTTGATGAATTTAGGAAGTTAATTGATGGTTGTACTAGTTAAATGAGGTTGCGTGTGGATTCAAAACAAAAATTTAATTCGGTTTGTGCATTAGGGTCTTAGGCATTGTTGCCGATTTGTAAAATTGTGGAGTTGTTAAGTAAATGATATTAAAATCAAGTAGAATTGAGATATAGCAATGAATAAATGAAGTATTTGCTTGGTTGATGAAATTAAACATTGATTAGAGGTTAATGGATAGAAAACGAATTGGTCGAATGCCTTGACATGAGTTCTTGAAATAGTGACGAATGATAGAATCGGTTAAAGCCTTGGTATGTTAAAAAAAAAGAAGAAATTATTGATGAACTAGTATTTTGAATTAGAGAAATAGGCTTAATGTTTGAATATTAAATTCTGGCATTTATAAGTGCAAATTTGCCGAATATGCTTAATGCCACCGCCTAGACTATTGAAATGTGTATATATATATGCGGTAATGAAAGTTGTATAAACTTTTTTTTTATTTGGACATTCGGATATGGCCATAGTTTCGAAGCTAATAGGGTCATTTTGGAAATTCCTTTAGTTTAAATTATGCATGTGCTATTATTCAAGATAGTGAATTGAATTGCCTTATGGAAATCGGGTTTCATGATTTGGGGGTGTACCATTGTGCCGAATGTATAAAGAATTTAGATGTGAACTTGTATTCATGTCATGGTGGTTATATACATATATATATATAATTATGTGTGTATTTAAATTGTGGATGATTGCCGAATGATAGTGAAGAGGATAAGTGATAATGTAAATTTTTATAATAGGATAGAATAGTGGAAACACGTGGCCATATGAACATTGAATTAGTGAGATGAAAGACTTAAAGTGGTGACCTTATTTGGTAAGTTGAATGACCTAGGGAATGATAGTTATAGATAAATTTGTTGTATGGTCTTAGATCATTTGATGTGTTGGTAAATTATTATAATTCATAGCATAGAAAAAAATGCCTTACCGATTGTAATTAAAACAAACCCATTTGGTTATTTTTAAGCTCAAGAGCAAAGAGGATTAAAGTCGGATAAAGGAAAAGAGAAGGTAGCTGAGTAGCCAAGCTATAACCGTTCGAATATATCAAGGTAAGTTTTGAGCATACCAACTTAGCATGTGTATGAATACGATGTGGAATATTCAAGTGAACGATTTATAAATAATTAACTTTACCTTGTCAAAATCAAATTATGAAATAAAAGTCCCCAAGATAGGTAGCCGTATGTATATGCATAAAATTGAAAGAATGAAGTAATTGGCTTGTGTTTATGATTTTTGAGAGGTTGTCTCCATTAAGCCGAATGGGTATGGAATGTAATATATATTAAATGAGTATGTTTTGTCTTTGTCGAAAACTACTAATGAATTTCGGAATTGATAAGTCATGAGATATATATTAGATTATGGTTGAATAATGTAAAATACTCATTGATATGAAATCGGGCCTTTGTGCCTACCAGGCTTTGTGCCGGTGATATATTCGGGCCTTTGTGCCTAGCAGGCTTTGTGCCGGTGATACAATCGAGCCTTCGTGCCTAGCAGGCTTCGAGCCGGTGATATGTAATCGGGCCTTTGTGCCTAGCAGGCTTAATGCCAGTGATTTAAGTATTCGATAAGGTTATGAAAAAATTTTTAATACAACCTCAAGAGAGAGCGAGCATTATATTAAGAAGATCAGGTACGGATTTCATATTCACATGTGATATAAAAGTCATTTGCAACTTGAGTACTAAAATTTGTTAAGTGAATGAAGATCATTTCTTTTATGTCTACCATAGTATTTTATGCGTATACATATATATATGTATATAAATTCAGCCGTGAATGAGCTTATATGAAATTAAATGATTTTGCTATGTTACACGAGCATTTTGTCAATTAGAAGAAACTAATGGGACTTCTTTATGAATGTTAATGTATTCGGCCAAGTGGATGAATCCTTATAAGTTGAGTTTGTGTTTTTAGCTATATTTAAATTATTAAGTTATAAATTGTTTAAATACTCAAACTTACTAAGCATGTGGAAGCTTACTTCGTTGTTGTGTCTCGCTCTGTTTTTTTTTTAGATCGCGTTGGAAGCTACAGTTCGAGGGGTTCAAGTCTTGGTCACCCACTCTATCGACATTATATTTTGGTATTTTCAAAAGTTTACTTCCTTGAGCAATGGCATGTATAGGCTAAGACCTTTGTGATGGAGTAGAACTTCATTTTGATTTGTAAATATATATATATATATATAGCCATGCGAAAATGGCTGTCGCTTTGCCATATATGTTCTGTTAGTTTTAAATAAATGTGCTCTAGAAATTTATAAATGTTCTAAACGTTTTTTTTTAGGTGAATTGGAATCTCGAACGTATCAATGTGTTTATTAATGTGTGATGAACGTTGTTCGGTCATGCTTATTATTATTTACTAAGTGATTAGTAATCGTCCTTTAACTTGTATAATGGATTCAGAGTACATTTGTTATGCATGTTTACATGATTAGGTTTGATGAGAGTTGAAATCTAATCGAATTGATGATTGTATATGTATATATATACCCATAAATATGATTCCTGTAAATAGAGTCTAGTTGAACAAGGTGAATGTTAGGTAATATTACTTGGCCCTCCTATGACGGGTAAGGGTCCAGAGGTGTTACATAACCCACTAACGAAGTCCATAGTTACACGCTCCCACTTCCAAAGTGAAATCTTGACTGGCTGCAACAAACCCGAAGGTATCTGATGTTCAGTCTTAACCTACTGGCATGTCAGACGCTTAGCCACAAATTTAGGAACCTTTCGTTTAAGACCTGGCCACTAGTATAATTCATGAAAGTCTCGGTACATCTTATTTTCGCCGGTATGCATAGCATAAGGGTACTATGCACCTCTCGCAGTATAGACTGCCTCAATTCAGTATCTTTCAGTACACAAATTCTTCCACAGAAACAGAGTACCCATTCGCTATTCCATCTAAAATCCACATTATTTCCACTCTCAACCTGTTGGAAGCGAAGTCCTAAAGAATCGTCCTCTAACTGCTTACTCTTAATCTACATAATCCACATCGGTTTAACTTAAAGTTTGGCCAATAGACTACTATCATTAAACAAACTGAGGCAAGCAAACATCGCCCTCAGATCAGTTATAGCCCTACAGCTCAATGCATCAGCCACCACATTGGCCTTACCAGGGTGGTATTCAATTGTACAATCGTAATCTTTAAGTAGCTTAATCCATCTACGCTGTCTAAGGTTTAGTTCCTTCTGAGTGAGGAGATACTTAAGGCTTTTATGATCAGTGTAGATGATACACTTCTCACCGTATAGATAATGCCTCTAGATTTTCAATATGAATACCACAGCGGCCAACTCCAATTCATGCGTCGGATAATTTGCCTCATAAGTCTTAAGCTGATGAGATGCATATGCTACCACCTTACCCTCTTGCATCAACACACATCCCAAACTGACATGTGATGCATCACTGTAAATAGTAAACTCTTTTTCAGACTCTGGCTGTGTCAGAACAGAGGCTTCAGTCAGGACAGTCTTAAGCTTCTTGAAGCTCTCTTACTACGCATCAGTCCAGTTAAACGGTACACCATTACATAGTAGCTTAGTTAAGGGTGCGACAATCAGTGAAAATCCCTCTACAAATTGTTAATAATACACTGCCAATCCTAGAAAACTGCAAATTTAGATACAGTCTTAGGCTACTTCCACTTAAACACTACCTCAATCATTCGAGGATCTACCCTAATCCTCTCAGCAGAAACCCCATGGCCCAAAAATATTACTTCTCGTAACCAGAACTCACATTTACTGAACTTGGCGTACAACTATTTCTCTCGTAAAATCTACAAAACCACTCTAAAATGTTCATCATGTTCATCCTCAGTCCCTAAATACACCAATATATCGTTAATAAATACCACTACGAACTGATCTTGGTAGGGCTGGAACACTCAGTTCATCAAATCCATAAAAGTTGCCGATGCATTAGTCAGTCCAAGTGGCATTACTAGGACCTCGTAGTGACCATAGCAAGTCCTAAATGCCGTCTTGTGCACGTCGGCCTCCTTAACTATCAACTGGTGATACCCTGATTGGAGGTTAATCTTGGAGAAAACTAAAGCCCCTCAGAACTGGTCAAACAGATCATCTATCCTCGGAAGAGGGTACTTATTCTTGATGGTCAACTTGTTCAATTGTCGGTAATCGATACACATACGCATAGATCCATCTTTCTTTTTACAAACAGAATTAGTGCTCCCTACGGAGACACACTAGGGCGGATGAATCCACGATCCGTTAGTTCTTAAATCTGAGCCTTAAGCTCCATAAGCTCCTTCAGTGCCATTCTATAGAGGGCGATGGACACCAGGGTTATGCCCGAGAGGAGTTCAATCCCAAACTCTACTTCACGATTCGGCAGTAACCTAGGTAGATCTTCAGGAAAAACATACAAAAAGTCTTTAACCATCCTAATATCCTTAACCAAAGAATCCTTCGAATTTGAAACACTGATATAGGCTAGGAACGCCTCACACCCCTTACGAACCAACTTTTCTGCCCTCAGTGCAGAAATCACATTCGATAAGTACTTTCAACGTTCCCCAAATATGACTACCTCGCTGTCCTCTTCAATTCTCAGTATAATTCTTTCCGTGGCACAATCTAAGCTCACTCGGTGTTTGACTAATTAGTCTATTCCTAGTATTAGATCAAACTCTCCAAAAGGCAATTCCATCAGATCAGCCAGAAAGATAGCCCATTGAACCTCTAGAGGAACATCTCTAAACAGTTTATTTACCCTTACAGGTTGCCCAAGCAGACTCAGTATAGTAACCTCAATAGTAGTGCTCTTAACCAAGATACCCAAGTTTCCAGTCATAGTACAGGCTATATAGGAGTGAGTAGATCCTATATCTATCAGTGCAGTATAAGGTACATCATAAATGAAGAACGTACCCGTGATGACGTCCGAAGCATCTTTATCCTCTCAACGATGTGTAGCATACACTAGAGCCGTCTGCCTCGCCTCAGTATGACTGGTACCTCTGCTCGGTCCTCTCTGACCACGACCCAACCTATTACCACCTCTGGCTTGACAACGGCCTCTTAGTGGCTACTAAACTACTATCGATGGTGGTTCTGTACTAGTGCCTGGAGTTTGCATTTGATTAGACCTCTTTGGACACTCTTTAATACGGTGCTCTAATGAACCACACCTCAAACAAGCCCCAGTTCTTTTCTAACACTCGCTTTAATGGCGTCTCCCATAGTCAGCACACGGCGGTAGCCCCGTAGCAGCAACAAAAGCCCCAAATCTGATCGGCCCATCAATTTTAGCCTTTTTCATAGGCTTTTAGACTGAACTTGAGGGCTCTGAATACCTCTTGCTTCTACCTCTCTCTCAGTTCTAGCGCTCAGCGCACTTCACTTCCTCAGGGATCTTTACCTTATCAACCAGTGCAGCAAAGTCTCACTCCCTCTGTGGAGCTATTAGAACCCTTAGATTATCCCTGAGGCCATCCTCGAAGTGAACACATTGCTCGTACTTAGTTGCCATATCTCGCGTGTAGCGGTTTAGTCTCAGAAATTTGGCCTCATACTCGGCCACCGATCTATCTCTCTTAGTCAAATTTAAGAACTCTCTCCTACGGGCATCCACATAATTGGCCCCCTCATACTTCCCCTAGAAAGTGGTCTTAAAGAACTCCCAGGTCAGTCGGTCGGGCTGAATGCCCTCCTTAGTAGTGAGCCACCACTGATATGCCTTATCACGCAATAGCAATATAACACCCTTTAATTTTTGCTCGGGGGTGCAGTCTAGATCATCCATAATCCTCTCTGTAGCCTCTACCCAGTACTCAGCCACATTAGGGGTAACTCCAGCGCTATCCCTGAAAAGCTCAACTCCATTAGACTAGAGTCGTTTCGTAACAGACCCGCAGATTTTAGCTCCAGTATTGGGCCCAGCTACCCTCTCTAAGATCCTCAACTTGGCCTGGGACAATGCATCGTCCCCAATCGCTTTATCATGTTACCTAGTCTCAGTCATAGGTGAAGTCGGCGTCTCACAAGTATCCAAATTAGGCAGGTTACCAGATGATGAGAACCCAGCTCGTGCACCTCTACGGCCTCTACCACGGCCTCTTGTACCCTGTCCGTGAGTACCTCTGGTGCTCATTGTCTAATTGCGTTTTATATGTATTAACAGTTTTATGCATCAGTTTACAGTTCCAGTGTTTATTAATAGATATTTTATGAAAACAGTATCAGAAGTGTAAAGTTTGTTTTGTATATCGCAGTGTCAATCAATGTCTATTAGTCTTACTATAGTATCATTATACTTTACCTTGAGTGTTTGTCGGTACAGTATATCTAAAATAGTTTCGGTACAGACTATCTATAGTATTTTTAGTTTTATAAATAGATAACAGTTCAAGGGACTTACGGGATCGGCGCTAGAGACTCGGTATACCACACTCTCAGTAAAAACATTTCAAATCATTAAGAATTAGTTCTTAGAAAATTGAATCTTAAAATCCATATCCACAGTCGAGTTTTACAACCTGGCTCTGATACCACTAAATGTAACGCCCCAAACTGGCCTGAACGTTATGACCGGATTAGGTAATATCATATAGTAGTGTGTTTAAAAACTGTAACTTTGCTAAAAAACATTTTCTGTTTAGAAACTTTTCATGATTACTTATTAATTCTAAAATCGTGTTATTTACTCAATCTTAAGTTTTTAAAATGTTATTCAATGCAAAAGCTTTTAAAATTGTTTGCGTATTTGTTAGTACTTTGTTAAAATGTATGATTCTTTTGAAAACTCGAGTTTTTTAAAAAAAAATCTAGCAGTTATAATCCATAACCAAATCAAAATCCCAAATAGAAATAAAAATCCATAAAGGCCATATTTATAATAAAATACCCAAATAAAATTTAGAAAATAAGTAAGAAATTAACAATTTTAAAAGGTCATGTGGCCACCGCTGAGTCCTTCACTGCACCGATCCGCCTAAATTTGGGAATCACCTGTACAATATAACAGAAAATAGTGAGTTTACGAAAACTCAGCGTGTAATCTCCCATATGAAACAAACAGACATTAAGCATATAACTACAATCTGGGCCTAAGCCCTTTTTCGTATTAGTATCAGCTTCAGTTAGGGCCTTAGCCCATCTTAGTACATAAGCTATCATGCGTTAGGGCCTTAGCCCATTACAGTATTAGTAATTAGTACAGTAAATATGCAGTCACAAAAATCTTACCGGACCAGCCTCTACACACCAACTCCGTCCAACCCTACACTCCATGTGGGGATATAATCAACCCACCCATCCCTACACTCCACATAGTACCGAATGCAGCACTAGACAGTAGTTTGCAGCGGAATTGCCAATAAATTAGGCTCGAAACCTTTCAGTACACTTCCTCCGAACAATATCCACCCAACCCAATGCAATGCAATATACAATTATGACATGCTACAACATGGCAACAGTGTATACAATATCATTTCAGTAAATATTATCATGCTCAATAACATGTAAATATATGTATATGTATATGTATATGTATATGTATATGTATATGTATATGTATATGTATATGTATATGTATATGTATATGTATATGTATATGTATATGTATATGTATATGTATATAAATCAGTCTTATAGTATTTCATTCAATTAGGGGTCTAGATAAGCTTACCAACCCTACAGTAGGTTCATAGTCGTCTCGGACGACCCGTACAACCTTAGCAACAAAACAGTGGAAATGGGCTCACACGCCCATACTGTCGACCCGTGTGGGCCCACAGGTCCATGTGGCCTACATGACCCAAAATAGCCTTGGCCATATAGATCACACGTCCTAGCCCGAAATCCCATACACTCGTGTGGTTCACCCGTATGGGCCCACAAGCATTTGTGGCCCACACGGCCTAGTTCGATCCGGCCCGTGTATCGCACATGACTAGCCTCATTGATTACACGCCCGTGTTCGATCACACGGCCTACCACATGGGTGGCCACATGCCCGTGTGGCATCGAAAGTTCTATTTTTCATTTTTTCGCCGGTTACCAATTTTTAGTGCTCTGATTACATACCTAATTTCTTTTCAACGTAAAAGCGCACCCAATAATATCCACACCTATAGTCGACAAACAACCCTACAATCAATCCTAAATCATAGTTAATTCGAAACCAAAACATTGACAATGATTCGTTCAATCTATTCGTTACTTACCTTCAAAACCGAGCAACCCCCAACTACATATCTGAATGAGATAGGTCACCACTCTCACAATTCGCTGCTGACAATTCTGAAAGACCCAATATTAACAACAATTCACATATTCATAATTAAAAGAATAGAAAAGCTCCCCCTAATTCATAAAACATAGTCACCTTACCTACTAAATGAGTAACGACAGAACCACACCGCTCCAATGCTAACCAAATCGCTCTAGCCATTAACCTTCATCAATGAAATAGTCGACCGATTACCAAGAATCCATAAACCAAATAATACCACAGTTACAAAACTTACCACCAACACGCGATAACAAAACGAAAATGACAAATTGCGGCAACCAAGATTTAAGAAGGAAATAGACTAATGGAGAAATCAAAGTAGAGAGAGAAGGAAACTTTCAGCGGTAGCCGACAACAACAAAAAGAGAAAAAAAAAAGAAAAGCCAAGGGAATAATTCAGCAGAGAGAATGATAGCTAGAAAAATAGAAAAGGAAAAACAGTTGACTGCAAGGGAAAGAAAAGAATCGACAGAAATGAAGGAAAAGGATGAAAAGAGGGAGAAGATTCAGCCAAGGGAGGAGGAACAAAAAGAAGAAGAATTGGCCAAGAGAGGAGGGGACATTTTGTTCTCTCATCTTTTTTTTCTTGCAGAGTAAAAATTTGGAAAAAAAGGGAAAGTAACTAACAAAAATTCGAAAAAGAATTTTGGATACTCCCTACTATCCCTTAATTTCCTCCACTAAATCCTCCATCACACTCACATTCACCTTCAAACTCCCCAAACCGTCCACCTAAAGTCCCTCAACAACCGAATTTAAACCTCACTCAAACACTACGGCATTTTAGTCAAACTACAACACTCATACGGCACAAGCAGTAAAAATAAATAAATCCTTTGTTTACGTAAGGACTCGAACTCCAGACCTCCTGCTTATAAGCTCTCTACTTAAACTCCAGACCAATAGGCCTATTCTAACATATTTCACCAACATTTATTTATAAGCCTACTGACTAGAGGTAGGGCTTTATTCACTTAAAACAAAAGTTTTGGTTAAGACAAAGCTTGAACCCAAGACTTCCTAGACACTCCTAAAGCACAAAACCACTAAAGCAGACAGGCAATTGTGTCACAAACACACTAAAGTAAATATAAGATATTTTTGTGGCGCTACAGTTACATCCGTGAGTTTGGGATTGATTTCCGAGCAATGGATAGAAAATCACTCAAGTTAGGGAGCCTGAAACCTTTAGGACTCCTTAAAGACAAACCTAGATATCCTTTTAGGGTTTTGATAAAATTTGACTTGCCTTTGTTTTATTCATTGTCCCTTTAAATAGAGATTACAAGAATTAAAGGAAGTATATCAAACTAAATGAAGTCCTACCAAACATATTCTATTTTAAGAGTCCTAAAACAACTTCAAATTAAGAAAAAAAGTAATAATAAATCAGATTATTTTAAATCTAAATTTAAGCTGAGAATATTATCAAATTTCTTATAAAGTTAGTCCCAAAATTTTCGTTCTCTTTTTGTAATAAACCCTATAAGAAAATTACGAATTTCATCAGCAAAAACATAAAAAAAGTATTAATAAATTAGATTATTTTAAACAAATTAAGAAAAAAAGGGTACCTCGTTTTTGGCTTCAATAGGATGTTCTTCATCGACATGGCAACAAAGTCCAACAATGTCAAAATTCTTAGTGCAAAATGGACATAAAAACTATGCCTTGAAATCCTCATCTCCGTCAATTTCTTCATATCCTCCTCCAGAAACATATATAAAAAACATTTAAAAAAATTCAAAATTCATCACAAGTTTTGACCATTTCTAAAATTTCCAGAGAAACAAACAGAAACAAAAATACTAACCAGATCGTGATTGACGACGTCTTGACGAAGACGAAGAGGAAGAAGAAGAATTGAAGAATTGAAGAATTGAAAAATTGAAGAATCGAAAGCTCTATGAATTTGACTCCATTTTCTCGAGAAAACAAAGCAACTTCTTCTTCTTTTTTGATCCAAATATTTATGAATCTTTTTCATCTCTCTTCTTTTTGAAAATCTTTTGATAAATTTATTGAAATGAAATGTCTAAAAGCTTAATAAAATTATCAAAATTATTTCCCCTAAAAAAGATGCAGTGAAGGGTTGGGATTTTGATTTGGGGAAAATTTAGGGTTTGGGGGAAAATTATTAGGGGAAAAACTAAGGTTTTTCGGGTATATAGGATGGGATAAGATTGAGAAGAGCAAAACGATGTTTTTTTGTCTAAAACAAAATAACCTTTTGCGGCATTTTTTCCCCTAGAGCTACTAAAGCCCGACCTATTTTGGCATTTTATTAAAAACGCCACTAAAAAAGCCAACAAAACAATGACCTATTGCTTACCTTTTGCAGCGTTTATAAGAGAACACCACTAATGCTTTTGATACTAATATATATTTAAAGATTCAATCCAATTTTCTTCTTTGTTTTAAAATTTAAGTAATATTTAAAAGAATTAGATAAAATTTGAAATCTTTAAAACTATTTAAAATTTAAAATTATTTAATATATAAATTAAAAAACAATCAGTCATATACCCAAAAACTTTTAAAATTATTTTAAATAATAGTATTTTAATTTTTTTATTTAAATAAATAATTTTTTAAAATTTAAGTAATATTTAAAAGAATTAGATAAAGTTTGAAATCTTTAAAATTATTTAAAATTTTGAAATCTTTAAAATTTGAAATTTTTTAATATATAGATTGAAAAACAATCAGTCATATACCCAAAAACTTTAAAATTAATTAAATAATATTATTTTAATTTTTTTCATTTTAACATACATTTTTCTATGTTTTTAATTTCAAATTTTTTCTACGTGTCGAAAAGAATACATGAAGGGCACTTGGATGATGGGTGAGAATACAGGGAGCAGAAAGGTGCCGTTTAGTTTAAAATAAAATGATTTTCTATGACGTTTTTATCAAAGCCCTAAACCCTAAAACCCTAAGCCCTAAACCCAAACCCTAAACCTTAAAACCTTAAAACCTTAAACCCTAAAACCATAGACCTTAGACCTTAAATTCCTCAACCCTAAACCTTAAACCCTTGTCATAACTATAGAAACTAACACCGAAATCTTAAAGTTAAACTTACATCTCATTTTGACCTTCAAGTTAAAATTATTTTAAATAATAGTATTTTAATTTTTTTATTTTTAACATATATTTTTCTATGTTTTTACTTTCAAATTTTTTCTACGTCTCATTATTTTTTCTGAAGAATTTAAATATTCAATTAAAAATAAATTGTATTTTAATTAATATAAATAAACTAGTTAAATAATAAATAGACAGATAAAATGTTTTTTCCGGCGTTTTTAGCAAAAACGCCACTAATGCTTGACTTTTTGCGGCATTTTTATCACAAACATAGCAACTGCTTGACCTGTTGCTCAATCTATAGCAGCGTTTATCAAAAAGTGCCACTAAAGCTAGATCTATAGCGACATTTTTCAAAAAGCGTTGCTAATGCCACTAAAGCTCGGTGTTTTTAATGGTCGACCTATAGCGGCATTTTTCAAAAAGCGCCGCTAATGCTCGATCTATAGCAGCGTTTTTGGTCCTGGCGCCACTAAAAATGCGGCTAAAAGCTTATTTTGCTGTAGTGATAAATGGTCCTAAGTTAAACATTTTCGAGTGTTTTGCTGTAGTGATAAATGGTCCTAAATTAAACATTTTCCTCAAAAAATATGGTATCAAGATTATTCATTATATTCTATAATCTTGACACTGTTGACAAAGTGACATTATCAACTAAAGGTAATAGTTGAAATCTACACGTGAAAATATTATGTTGACATCTTACATTATCCTCTAAAATGTAAGATTATTTGAATCAAATATCCCCTCAAGCTTCAAAATTTTCATGTGCCGTAACTCCAAAAATTTCGTGATTTTTTTACATATATTTGGATTTGGATTTGGGCCTATTCGAATAATTAATTTTACTGTTTTAAAAGTAAAAAGTATTAAAATATTTTATTTTAATATTTATGTATTTTATGATTAAATTTAAATAAAAATATTAATTTAATTATTAAAAGTAGTTTTTAAGTGAATAAAAAAATTTAATTCATGCCAAACTAGGTTGACTCAAATTAAAATTCACCCTTACTTGATAGACCTATCCATGATTGAGCCAGACTCGATCCAATTTGATTTTTAAATGTTTTTCAGGTCTGAGCTCAAATCAACTTAACTTGTCTAAATAACCTATTTTACTATTTAAAATAATAAAAAAATAAAAATTTAATTTTATATTAATACGTTCTAATTAAATTTTAAGTAAAAATATTTTTAAATTATTTAATTTAAGGTAATCCAAAGTAACCAAAAAAAAAAAAAAAACTTTACACAAACTTGGCTTAGACTGAACATGCCTACCAATTTGGGAGGGCCACTCAACTCGTAAGCATGTATATTTCTCAAATACAACCAAGCCTTAATCTTAGTGATGTCATAATCAAACTAAACCAATCAGTTAAACTAGGAACTGATGGTTTGATAGGTTGAATCTGTTGTTGAATATTAACACCAACTCGTTGGAAAATATGTTTTGTTGTGTTTATTTTTGTGCAAAGTTTAACTTTTGTCTTTAGTTTTTGGGTACTAAATTTAGTTTAAATATTTTGTTAATAGTGGAATAAATCTCACATCACTTAGGAACAAAAGGCAAAGCGTTATGAGTTTATATAAAAATCCATATCCCACATAACTTAAAGAAACAAGGGTAGTTGGACTTTCGATCTATATTAAGACCTATGTTATAAGTAGTATTGGCATCAAACCAAATATTAAAATTTTTTGTTTGGTTTCTTTAAAATCCTCCTTTATTTTCTTATTTTGGATTGGTAGGAGGCATAACTAAATTTTAGTTTAGTGATGTCATGGGCTTGGATGTTCAACAATTGGTAGTCGAGCTAGGTTGAAGTGAAACTTTCCTTAGTATGCTTTGTGGTTGCAGTATTGTGAGAAGAAAATGTGGCAGTGTGAAATTGCATGTCTAGGAAATATTTTGGATAAGGAAAGACTTGGTACTTAAGAGTGTCTGTTATGACCCACCTATTTTTTTTTTTCTAGGAACTACGTAGTGCATTTTTCACAAAATATCACTCTTTAGGTATTTAGTTTTGAGAATCATCTGTCGATACGATGATAGACCTACAAGTTGTCAATTGTTGGTAAGATGAAGAAGCTTAAAAACAGTTATAATACATGGCTGCATGTTTTATATGCAAGGACAAGGCCTTTAGGAGGTTATCAATGGTTATGAAGTGACACAACCAGAAGCCGAGGATACAAGTGACACAAAGAAAATGGAAAATAAAATTCGATAAAGCAATATTAGTGTTGAAGATGACAGTTGAAGATGACGTGCTAAAGCACATCTGGAATGCCAAAACTCCCAAAGAAGCATAGGATTCATTGGCAAGTTTGCTCTCTAAGAGAAATGACACAAATATTTAACTCCTTGAGGGCGAGTTATTTTCAATGGTGCAACATGACATGATAATCTCAAAGTATTTCTACAAGGTGAAGTCGTTATGCCAAAAGATTAGTGATTTGGATTCACAAGCTTCGATTAGTAACATTGATAACTCTTGAAAATAGTTATAATTTATGCCTTTAAACTAGGTCAATTGTCTGTACTTAAGTGAACTTAGTTGCATTTTAGGATATTATTTTAGCAATTTTAGAACATTGTATAAGAAGCTTGGATGATGCTTAAATATTATTATTTGTTACTTTTAATTGCATATGGAAGGGTTGTGTTTGGTGGTTTGACAGGTGTAGGATGTGGAGAAAGCAATAAAGGAGTGAAGGTTTGTTGGGGCAAAAGGTTGGATAGTTTACCGACTTGTATGCCGTGGCAATTCTGGAAAGATGACCAAGTCAACACTCAACGCATAGTAGTCTCAGCCTAACTCTACATGTACCAGAAAAATTAGCCTAAAAAAAGGAAAAAGATCATGAGATCATGGGTTGATAACCACCTACTCTAAATGAAGGGCTTCTAAACAAAAAAAATCTAAAAAAGAGGTGAAGATATCTTGGATTGTTGAATTTACCTTAGGGAAAAAGCTTATAAAAAGTAAAATGAGGAAACCCAAAAAGACGAACAAGTGTGGAGATCTATAGGTGAACTAGAGGGTAGCAGCTGAGTAAAGAAGGAAAGAGGAAGACGAATGTAGTCCCTTTCAGCCATCACAAGACACTGTGCTGCTGGAGTGTGAACTAGACATGCAAAAACTATCTGGACATGCGAAAACTATCTTATCTACGTTCTTCTGTTATTTCTTAATCTGTTCCTCTGTGAAATAATTTGATTGAAATGATGCTGAATGATATTTTGGTTTCGAATTTTATTTTCCAACCCATGAGCTAAATCTCATAGGGTTGGGATTACTTGATGAAACCTTTATTTTCTTTAATGGTTGAAGTATATATCTGAATTAATTTATGATTTCATTCAATTGTTTTATTTTCTAAATTGTATGCGTGCAATCCCTAGACATAGACGACTATAAAGCATGCCCATAAACTAATTTAATTCTAAAAAGGTTCGATTAGTTGGACCAAAATTGAATTATATGAGCAAGTATTAGATAGATACTTGTAGTAGACTCTAGACACAGAGCAGTGTTCATAAAGAAGGAAATATTGTAAGGTAACGTATTAAATGTAACAGTCCGATTTTGACCCTAATCAGAATGGTGGTTTTGGGACCATGAATTTGAGTCAAAAAAATATTTAAATGCTATTTTCTATGCTCTAAATATGTGAATTAGCTGATGTGAAAAATTTGTGTTAAAATTTTATCGTTTGGATGTCCAATTTATAAAAAGGGCTTAATCGCATAAAATAAAAATTTGGAGGTTTAATATGTAATGGTCGAATTGTGCATGTCTTTCTAATGAGGGGTGTTTAAGTGGTAATTAAGCCATTTTTGAATAGTGGGACGGTAGTGTCCATGGCTTATGAAGTTTAGTAATTTAATTTTTAAAGTTAAATGCGTAAATTGATAATTAAGTCATAAAATAATTAAAAAAAACATAAAATAAAGCATGCAAATTCATTCTTGGAGGCCAAAACTTAAGAGAAAATAAAGAGAAAAGAAGAACATGCATATTCGGCCATTGTGAGTCTAATTTAAGGTATGTATTGATTTCGGTTTTTGATAATTTTTACGTTTTTGATATCGTTGCTTCGAAATGTACAAAGCCCATGTCCTAATTTTTTATTTTGATGATGATTTCATATTTCCTATTTTTGATATCTTGATGGAATTTTGGTTAGATGTGGTTAAAATGAAGATATGTGTTAGATTATTACATTTATATTGGAAATTTTCAAGAAAAGTAAGTAAATAGGGCTTAATTTAAAAAATGGAAAATAGAGGGACTAAATTGTGAAATTAGCTAATTGTAAGGGCTTATAAGAGCATGGGAGGTATTCAGCTATAGCTTGGACTAAGTAAGTTATATTTGTTTTGTGTTTTGAGAATTTTGGACTTAATTGCTAAATGTGTAAAATGTATGGGCAAAAATGTAACTTGCCCCTTAATGTGTTGTTGGATTAAATTGAGTGAAATTTTATTTAAATAAAGTTAATTTGAAATGTATAGATCAAGAAACAAAAAGATCGAACTTGGATCGGGGGAAAGCAAAACTGGTTGAATAGTCGATAATCCTTGTCCGTCGACGCCCAAGGTACGTTTTTAAGCAATTAAATTGAATTCAATTTTGTTGTGGTGAGATACATGAATTAATGGAATTATATATATATGCCTCTATTGATATAGCCAAATAGAAAAAAAAAAGTTGTATGTGATTAATTGAGCTGAACGTGGTATGTATTTATATTATTAGGATATTTGAATGGATAGAATTATATAAGTGATGGTTTAGCCGAATGTAGGATATACCTAAATGCATTGAGACATCCGAATGCAGTATTAATTAGGGAGATGAATAAGTCAATATAATTATTTATGGTTGATGTCTAAGTTCATGTGAATTTAACCAAAAGAGTATCAAGTTGAGAGATGTACTAAGTGTACGAAATTGATTACCGAGCACTATGTGTGCGACATAGATATTGAGCACTAAGTGTGTGAGTTGGGTTCAAGCACTAAGTGTGCGAATTGAATCACTGAGCACTAAGTGTGCAAAATTGGTTATTGAGCACTAAGTGTGCGAGTAATATTTTTAGAAGCTCAAAGATTGAGTTTAATAAATCTTGATTGTTAAGAGGACTTTACATGTAGAATTGAATATATATATATATGTTTGGTTGTGGTTTATGTGAAAGACTAAACGTGAAGTGGCTTTTGAAAGTGTGTATAAATTATATACACATAAATATATATATTAAATAGATTTGTGGTTGCAGCTATGATCATTCATGTGAATGGAGTTATTTATTAGATTCAGTTTTGAGTTTGAGAATAAGAAATATTATATGGTCTGATCATTCATGTGAATGGAGTTATTTATTAGATTCGGTTTTGAGTTTGAGAATAAGAAATATTATATGGTCAAGTAAGTAAGTAAGTAAGTAAGTGGTTACTTGATAATTCCTTGTCTTTTAAATATATATATTTATATATAAAATCATTATTAAAAGTTTTATTGATTGATTTATTAAAGTTGCTTATAACTTACTAAGCTACTGAAGCTTACTTGGTACGTTTATGTTTGTTCTTTGTGAGGTAGATTTTTGGGATCCGTTACGCGCTCGTGGATCGTCTGTGAAGCTCGTCACACTATCACCTATCCTTTGGTACTTTTGGAAGTTTTGGTTTGATTATATGGCATGTATAGACTATCTTGTTTTGTGTCTGAAATTAAGTTATGTGTTCAATATTGCCATGCGAAAATGGCATAAGAATTGAATTTACAAGTTGATGTTATATTGAAGTAATGTTTTATGTATGCTATGCTTAATTATATTTTCGTGATCTTAGTTGTGGTACAAGCGTATATTAGTAGCTAAGTACTTAATATGGATTCATGAACATTTATGTAATAATGATGTCGTAAACTTGAGGTGTGAATGAGTTGGTTTGTGCTATGAAATAACATGCTTGATTAAGTAATAGATGTAATTAGTAAATTGTAGTATTGGTTTTGGTTCAATTGGGTATTCGGCTATTGTGATTTATAATGGGTGTAAAATAGGTTATCATATAGTTAGTTATGCATATAAGTTGTTTTGCATGTCACGGATAACGAAGTTGCAAATGAGCTTGTAAATAATGTGATAGGTTTGACATTGGTTTATTAAATAAAGTGCATGGTAATGTACCTTAGGTTTCGGCAATGATGGATAAATTAGGCAAAATTTAATTCGTGTAGTTTAAGGTTAGGTTTCAAGTAAAAGAAAAATTTACCAAATGAATAGTGTACATGGTATACGCATTTGAAAGTAGGAATTTTGGAAATGTACCACTTTATACTCCTTCGAATTTGGTTAAGTCAATTATATGATTTTATGTTTATTCTATGTGCCTAAACGCATGAAATTATTGAGATGCATTAAAATATGTGTCTTATTATAATTCATAATATGTGAATTGATTAATCTTCTTGTAAAATAATTGATATTTGCTTGTGCTATTAGAGAGAGATGTTACAAGGTTGCATTACTATAAGGGTAGAGTATTGTCTGTAATGCCTTATAACCCACTCCGGCGACGGTTTTGGGTTAGGGTGTTACATTAAAGGTCTATAGACACAGGCAAGGTAACTTGATGTTTCTGCTCTCGAAAGAAGTAAACCATTATAGAACTCTTCTAATCAGTACATTGATTACGGTTTTGCCAAAGCATTTCTGACAATAAAGGTAGATTCTTAGTAATTCCAACATTTCATATCATCGTATATCCCTTATCCTTTGCTATAGTATGTTTGCCATAGCATTCTTAGTTGTTTACTTGTTCGTTTACATGTTATTCATATAATCAGTTTTGTAATTATCATCACATTTTTACTCTTGCATTGCCATAGCATTTTCAATTACACATTTTGTTCACATTAATATTCTTTTTTCTTACATTGTATTTTTATAACATTAATTTAACTTTATTATAATAACTTGACCATTTGTATACCTAATCCGATCCTTGTAGAGATGATCTCACTTATCACTTTATTACTTGATTTGACGTGTATAGTTGCACAATTCGCATATCATATTCACATGCGACAGACACCAGGGTGAAAAGGATTATCATCCATGGTTTGAGACCAGACTTCAGAGGCTTTTTTGCTATAATACAGGGATGACAAACCTAATAATCACTTGTTGAGTTTGAGAATTTGCTTGTTGGTCAAGAAGCATTGGTAAAGAATATGGAAGGAGCTCTACTGAAAAGGGAAGAGCGAGCACTCTATTCCAGCAAGAGCAGTTTGAATTCCAAGCAACAAGGTCAATCAAAAAGGAATGAGGACGAGGTGAAGAGTTTACAAGATGAAGGGAGTTCTCATGTAGAGGGAGCTACGAAGTCCCATGACAGTGGCAGAATGTTCAAAGGGAGTTGTTATAATTGTAGAAAAAAGGATCACAATGTGCACGCTTGCTGGTTGAAGAAAAGTTTGTGGAAAGTAGTGCAGTTACTTCTAATAGTGAAGAAGATTGAGATGTAGAGACATTATTTCTTGTCAAAGAGGAAGGCATGGTATAGAACCAAAGTGCTACGATAAAGGATAAGAAGGGCACCTTGAGAGGGAACTTGAAAGATGTGGCATTATCTATAGATACTAGGCTTGTGAAGGTGCAACAAGCCATAATGAATGCCCTTGATTAGGTGGATGACATCGAGGGTCGCATTCCATTGAGAAAAAGAGATAAGGGTTGCCACGAGAATCAACATAGGTGTTGGGACATGTTAAGGTAGAAGACCAAGTTGTAGACTTGTTTACAAAATGTTTGTGTGGTAACAAGCTCAAAAGTTTCTATTGTTAGTTTGGCATGGTGAAAGTTGGTGTTGACCGAGAGTGTTGAATATGAACACCAACTTGTTGGAAAATATAGTAACAACCCGAAAGTTAGTGGTGTCAATGTAACACCTTATACCTAGCCTGGTCACTGAGCCCGAATATCAAGATGTCATACCACCGTCACGGATCACACACATTATAAAATGTCACATTAATAGGCAATTGTCCTCTTTATTAGAGTTTTTAAAAATTTCTAAGTCTAGCATATATTAATCATTATTAAAACAAGCTAAACATACTTCAACCCAAACTTATAATATCAATTAAACATTCATTAGAGCCACTTAGCAAAATTGCAAAACAAGTTACGTAAGTATCGATATTGAAACAAAGGTATCTATATTTCTCTTATATGGTATCGATACCAATTGGAAAATCGATACCAAAATAACATTTTGTTTCCCATCTAAAAATAAAACCCCATAATTTATTTGTACCTTTATTAAAGTATCAATTATTTTACCCCAAGTATTGATACTCATGGAAATCAATACCAAATTACCATACTGACTTCTTGTGCATCGAAATATCACAAAGGTATTGTTTTTATAACCCAAATATCGATACCTCTACTCCATACCACAAAAATACATCACATCTAAGCATTTAAAACATTCCAACAAATATCTAATCAACATGCATCATTTACCTCTTTAAACCAATGTCAAAACAACCAAAATTACAGTTCAAAACATCAAAAACAAGTTCAAGCAAGAATCAACATACCAAGGTCCAAGCCTATATTTCCTAGGAATAATTAAGCTACAAAATATCCAAAACATCATGGCAATATCATGCAACCATGATACCACATTTTCTGTAACACCTCTAACCCACATCCGTCACCGGAACAGGGTTACAAGATGTTACCGAAGTTTATAGAATAATTACATATAAATTCCATTATTTAGTTATATTCACATCAAAGTTGTCCATCTGAGTCATAGTCACTAAATTATTTTTATCATGAGCTATAGAACTCTAAATTAAGATCTGCTAATTTTTCCTAAAACTAGACTCACATATCTTCTTACCATAAAATTTTCAGAATTTTTGGTTAATCCAATAAGTACAGTTTATTCTTCAAAGTTACCCCTATTTCACTATCCAAAAGTTCCAACACCTTCTCACTAAAAATTAATTATCTCATTATACAGAATTTGGATGATGTTTTATTTATTTTTCTTGAAAGTAGATTCATCAAGGAATTTAAGCATATAAATTATATCCCATAAATATTTTTTATGATTTTTAATGATTTTCCAAAATTAGAATAGGGGAGCTCGAAATCACTCTGACCTTATCTCACAAAAATTCAAATATCTCCTAATATGAAAGTCTTTTGCTTACACCATTTCTTCCATGTGAAACTAGATTCAATAGAATTTAATTTCATATTTTATTCAACCTCTAATTCAATTTTTATAATTTATGGTGAATTTTCAAAGCCAAACTACTGCTACTAACCAAAAACTGTTTTAGTACAAAATATTGTTAACTAATTTTAACACCTTTACTTCATTTCATTTAAACTCTATACATACCATATAAATCTTTAAACATAAAACAAAAGCTACCGGAATTGATCTGGATAGTGAGCTTTGTTGTGATGATCCGATCTACCAACTTCCCTTTCATTCAATCTACATAAAAATATCAAACACACACAAGTAAGCTTATTGAAGCTTAGTAAGTTCATAGGTTTAAAAGTAATGCTTATCAAACATAAAATTTCCAAACAATAACAAAACATTTACTAAAGTTCCCTACCATTCACAACCACTATTATAATACTTCACATAGTTGAGCTCAACATTAGCAACTATACGATCCTTTTTCATTTTAGTTCACACATCATATATTACTTATCATCAAATTAGGAAACGTCTTACGAAATTGAGTACGTCGTTGCTCAGTGCCACGATTCACAACTCAGTATGGTTTTCCTCATTGAAATACCATACCTGCATTTTACAACTCGGTATGGAAAATGCCATACCCACGTTTCACAACTCAGTATGGATAATACCATACCTACGTTTCACACTTTGCCATGGGTCAACCATGGTCTTATTCGTCAATTCATCACATGTCACGATACAAACATACTCAATACTGTGTTTTTTCCTAATTTGAATTTCCACCTTTATTCTTTCATTTTATTAAAATTTCACAATCCCACAGCAACGTCATATTTAATAACACATTATACAATTCAATCATTCACAAATAAACATGAAAATTCAACCATATGAACTTACCCGACTGATTTGTAGAAGATATTGAAATTTAGGGACTATTCCGCAACTTTTTCTTTTCCTCGTTCTTCTTTCGATTCTTGATCTATAATGTAAAATATTTTCACTAATTATCATTTATTTCATTTCTATTTCACTTCATAATTTATGCTCTTCAATTTTTGAAATTACAATTTTACCCCAAAATTTATAATTTTTACAATTTAGTTCCTGTTCAATTCACCCATCAATTGAACTAATTTTTCTCAATTAACACTTTATTTTATCATTATAAACTATTTCACAACCTTTGATATTCTGAATTTCAACACCAATCTCTAATTCACAACTTTTTCACAATTAGGTCCTAAATACCATTTTCTATCAAAATACTTAACAAAAGCACCTTAATATGAAATTAGAACTTAAATTTCATAATAATTCATTATAAAATTCCCTTACTCAACCAGGTTAACTTCCAATTTCACCCACCAAATTAAAAACTAATGAATTCTATAAGTGGACCTAATTGTAAAAGTCATAAAAACATCAAAATTATCAAGAAAAAAGCAAGAATTAAAATCACATGATGTAAAAATATGAAAAACCAGATTTCTCCAGACCTTTTATGGCATTTTGGCTGAGAAAATATGAAGAGATCGCTAGATTTTTCAATTTTGTCCTTATTTTATATGTTAAAATTATAAAATTTCCAATTTTGCCCTTATTTCCCTTATTTTTCTGCTGATTTTCTTGCCCTTGCTGTCCAACCTATCACTTTTAGGCTTAATTTCTCTTTAAATCCTCTTTCTTTTAACACTTGAGCTATTTAATCCTTCTAGCAAATTTTACATTTGTTACATTTTAGTCATTTTTATTGAATTTACTACCCAAACGTTAAAATTTCTCAACCAAACTTTAATACTAACTTAATGATACTCCATAAATATTTCTTAAAATGGTTCGGTTTTCAAATTCGAGGTCTTGATACCTTGTTTTTAACCCATTTGACCTTATAAATTCTTTTAATTCACCAAATTCACCAATTCACAATTTCTTCTAAATTCTTCCTTGACTCATAAATATTAAATTACTATCTTATTCAATCTTACTTGTTGGATTTAGTGATCTTAAATCACCATTTCCGACACCACTGAAAATTAAGCCGTTACAACTTTCCCCCTTTAAAAATTTTGTCCTCGAAATTTGTTACCTGAAAATAGATTTGGATACTGTGATCTCATTGACTCCTCTGTTTCCCAGGTTGCCTCCTCCATACCATGTCGATGCCATAATACTTTAACCAATGGTACTCTTTTGTTCCGCAATTCTTTAACTTCACGAGCCAAAATCTTCACTGGTTCTTCTGAATAAGTCATATCTATTGAAGCTCAATTTCAGTATGAGGAATTACGTGTGATGGATTTGACCTATACCGTCGTAGCATAGACACATGAAACACATTGTGAATCTTCTCAAGTTTCGGAGGTAAAGCCAACCGATAAGCTACATGATCAACCCTTTCCACAATTTCATATAGCCCTATAAATCTCAGACTCAATTTTCCTTTTCTGCCAAACCGTAACACCTTCTTCCACAGTGAAACTTTTAGAAATACTCGATCACCTACTGCATATTTTATGTCTCTTAGTTTCAAATTCGCATATGACTTCTGACGGTCTGAAGCAGCTTTTAGACTGTCTCGAATAATCCGTAGTTTCTCTTCAGTTTCCCGAATCAAATCAGGCCACCAATATATCTTTTTTAGATTACCATACATTTTTGTACTGCCCGGATGAATAGAATACATACTATTATGTGCTTCAGAAAGAATATTATTCTTCAAATTAGAATTATTTGGAACACAGATCCTGTTATGATAACGCAACATACCTTCATCATCAATGCTGAACTGTGAATGTAAATTATCTCGAACCATCTTTCATTTAAGTACCAATTTTAGATCTTCATCCTGTAGTTTCTGAATTTGTTGAACAAACATGGGTTTCACTTTCAATTCTACTAATACAACACCTTCTTTATTAAGAGTCAAATGAGCATTCATTGCCCGAAGTGCAAACAAGGATGACTTTCGACTAAGTGCATCAGCAACTACATTAGCTTTCCCTGGATGATACTTAATAACCAAATCATGATCTTTCAACAACTTTAACCACTGTCTCTGTCTTAAGTTTAGTTCCTTCTAAGACATCAAGTATTTCAAACTTTTGTGATCCATATAAATATAACACTTCTCACTATATAAATACTGTCTCTAAATTTTTAAAGCAAAAACAATTGCAGCTAACTCAAGAACATGTGTAGGGTAATTCTTTTCATGTGGTTTTAACTGCCGTGAAGCATAAGCCACCACCTTTCCCGACTACATTAACACACAACCCAAACCATTTAAAGATGCATTACTGTACATAACATACGGTATATCTGATTCTGGTTGAGTCAAGACTGGAGCTTCTATTTTAACATTTTCTTTAATTGTTCAAAGCTCTGCTGATATTCATCAGACCACACAAACTCAACATTCTTCTGTAATAAATGAGTCATTGGTGAAGCAATCATGGAAAAATTCTTTACAAAACGGCGATAGCATCCTGCTAGTCCCAGAAAACTTCGCACTTCAGTTACATTCTTCGGTATTTTCCAATTCACCACTATTGAAACTTTACTTGGATCCACACGAATTCCTTCGCTGATACAATATGACGCAAAAATTCAACCTCATGAAGCCAAAACTCACATTTACTAAATTTTGAATATAACTGCTTTTCTCTCAAAGTTTGTAATAAAATTCTCAAATGCTGTGCATGTTCGGATTTTGTCTTTGAATAGACCTATATGTCATCAATAAATACCACCACAAATCTATCCAAATTAGGTTGAAAAATCCAATTCATTAAATCCATAAATGTAGCAGGGGCATTTGTTAAACCAAAAGAGATTACCAGAAATTCGTAGTGACCATACCGAGTTCAAAAAGCAGTATTTGGCACATCACACTCTTTAACCTTCAATTAATAATACCCAGATCTAAGGTCTATCTTTGAGAACATTGCAGCACCTTTCAGTTGATCAAACAAATCATCGATACGAGGTAATGGATATTTATTTTTAATTGTTACCTTATTCAACTATCTATAATCAATACAAAATCGCAATGAGCCATCTCTGGTTCACTAATAAGACAGGTGCGCCCCAAGGTGATGTACTCGGTCTGTTGAACCCTTTATCCAATAACTCTTGCAATTGTGTCTTCAAATCTTTTTACTCAGCTGGTGCCATTCTATGCGGTGTTATTGATATCGGAGCTGTACCCAAAATCACAGCAATTACGATTTCAACCTCACGATCTGGGGGTAAACCATGTAATTCCCAGGAAATATATAAGTAAACTCATTAACAACTGGCAATTGTTCTATCCTCAATTTAGAACCCCGAGTATCAAGAATATAAGCTAAAAATGCATCATTACCCTTCCGAATCAATTTTCGAGCTATAAAGGCTGAAATAATTCTGACTTCGTTCTTTTTATCTCCAAACTCAGCTGAAACTATTTCCCCTATCTGACATTTTAAATCAACCCGTTTTTCTCTACAATTCACTATGGCATCGTGTTTAATCAACCAATCCATTCCAAGAATAACATCAAATTCTCGAAAAGGTAACAACATTAAATCAGCAGAGAATTCACAGCCTTGTATTTTCAGTGGACAATTTCAACATATTAAATTAACTAACACACTTTGCCCTAGCAAATTAGTGACTTGCACATCAAGGTCAGTGGACTCAATAGTCATTTTCTTTTCTGATACTAATACAGTACAAATATATGAATACATAGATCCAGGATCAATTAAAGCATACACAGAATCATCAAAAAGATAGAAAATACCAGTTATCACATCTGGAGCAGAAGCTACTTCCCTTGCCTGGATAGTATATGTACGTGCAGGTGCCCTTATTTTTGATCGGGTTGTAGTATCTCTCATTCCTGAATGAGCAATCCCAGCAGCACTACTTTGACCCGAACATTTACTTTTTTGAGGAGTATTTGCTTGCTTCTCACCTTGTTCTTTATCTTCTTTTAACAATTGAGGACAGTCCCGAATAAAATGATCAGTTCCTCCACATCTATAACAAACACCGGTTCTTCCCTAACATTCACCAATATAAAATCTACCGCAATTTTTGCATCTAGGTCTCGGAATATTTTGCACACTACTAGCACTAGCTGCTGGTTTATTAGTTACTTCGACATCTCATTGAGTTGTTTTACTTTTATTCAATCATTCCGAAATTATAACAGGTCGACTAGAATCATCTCTAAACTTTTTAGCCGAAAAAGTTGAAATTGGTCTAGAGAAACTTCTTTTGTATACTACTTTACCTCTTCTTTCTCTTTGTATCTTTCTGTTATACACTTCTTCCATCTTTTGAGCTCAATTAGACAGAACCACAAAATTTTGAATCTCTGTGCCTCCAATCATCATTCTGATTTCATATTAAGCCCTTCTACGAATCTAATGCACATTTCTTCCTCTGTCGGTTCAACATCCCGAGCATATCTACTGAGATACACAAATTCTCTTCATATTCGGCCACTATTTTATTCCCTTGTCGGAGATCAAGAAATTCCCTCTTCTTCTTATCTAAATATCTCTTTCCCACATACTTCTTTTTAATCTTGGTTTGGAAGAATTCCCAGTTAAGTTTATCTGCAAATACCATTGCCTCAATGGTTTCCCACCAATTATACGCTTCTTCTTTCAATAGTGAAATCGCACACCTCAGATAGTCCTCCAGAGAATACATCATCCGTTTAAAAACTCTCTCCAAACTCTTTAACCAATACTCTGCTTTAACTAGATCATTGTTCGATCTCCTTTAAAATTCTTCAGCTCCAAATATTCTGAGTTTGTCAATCGGTGTTCTTTTACTAGATTCATCTATTAAAGGAGGAGCAACCGGGGTTGTAATTGGTGGTACAGTCAGGGAAGGAAGAGGTGGGTGTGCCTAACTTCTTCTGTAACACCCCAAACCTGGCCCAAATGTTACGGCCAAATCTGGTGTGTCACATTGAAGTGTTTTTCGAAAACCATGTTTTCATTGAAAACCCTTCTTAGTGTTTAGAAACTTCTACCGTTAAACTCGTATAAAACCTCAGCTTGTGTTTGTTTATTATTTTCAAAACAGGGTTCATTGAAATAATCATTCCCTTTTCAAACATTGTTAACAACTTTATAAAATTTTGTGGAAAATTGTGAAAGCTTGTAAACCTTTGTAGTTTGCGGAAACATGTTATTTTTAAAACTGTTTAAGTATCGAAAAATCAGACCTTCTTCGTTATGGCATAAAGTGAACGGTTACTATGCACCAGGTAGGATTCCAGAAAAAAGGAGGTGAGTCAATTAGACTGCGTAAGTACTAAGCTCTCCCTAGATCCAATCCTAGCCATGCACACACCTATTGCCACACTTTAACCTTATGACTTGTCCATGAACAACAAATTAGGTTTAAGTCTATTTAAAATATTTATTTATCAAAATGTTTACGTTGCGGAAGCTTTGCTCTGTTATCGGGATATTTTGAAAACAAGTAACTTTTATAATAGCGCACCTTAGAGCTAACCGATTTTGAAACGATTTAAACAATACCATACTTAAGCGAAAAACAAATTAAATAATTAGAGAAGCCTTATTACAAACCCAAATTAGAAATAAAATGATTGAAATAAGTAATAAAATAAATAATTTAATTAAACCAGAAATGTAATCTTCGTGGCCACTCTGAATCCCTCCCAGCTCCAAGTCTACCAACCTAGGCTCACCTACATGGATGGAGAAAAAAATGGGTGAGTTTGGAAACTCAGTGTGTAAAGACAGCCCATCCGAAGCCTAAATCAGCTCAAGCCCTCTGGGCCTAAGCCCTAACTAGTCTCAGTAATAACTGGGCCGAAGCCCTATTCAGTAATCAGTTAACTGGGCCTTAGCCCTATTCAGTAAACAGTTCGGCCCATAGGCCTATTATAGTAATAGAGCAGATATCATGCATGAATGCAAAGTCCATCACATGTGGGGAGACTACTCAACCCACCCAACCGCTACACTCCACAGAGGCAGCATAGCTGCATAATCAGATAAGGTGGCCAAGCCACTAACAGAAATACGAGGCAAAGCCTCTTTCAGAAAACAAAATGGGCAAGGCCCTTTTTCAAATATCAATACGAGGTAAAGCCTCTTTTAGAATTCGTGGCAATGCCACTTGCACTTCCTCCATCAACAATCCCAAATCCCATGCAACAGATAATCATGATATGGCATACAGTAAACAGAAATAGTAAAACATACATTTCAGTTAGATTTAGCCCTATGGGTATAATGGTCATTTTGCACCTAGGGGTAAAATAGTAATTTTGCACCTATAAGGGGTATTTCAGTAATTAAGCCCGTTTCTAGGGTTTCATACATATTTCAATCACTAATAATCCAATTTCCCTCTCAGTAGTCTAATTACCTCATTTTAACAGTTTTTAGTTAATGGGCCCTGAAATCCCTAATGGACCCTATAGTGTCTATAAGCTAATTAAGCCTATTTATTCCAAGTTTAATGATCGGTTTACCAGTTTTAGCAGTTTTGGACCTACAGTCTATCAGTACACATTTATTGCCTATTTTTACCCATATGGGCCCGTAAGCCCATTAGGCCCACTTCAGCCCATCGAAGCCCAAATTTACCGAAGTGCACAAAATTACGCACTCAACCAACTTACCACTTACGATTACAGATCCAACGAATTCCAATCGACTTATGAGCGTTCGCACGCTCACAAGCTCATGAAATGCCAGAATGTCGGCATTTCGGCTTTTGCCGAATTGAACCACAAGAGGGTGTTCGATACACACCTGATTTGCGACAGACGTTGACGAAATCTCCCACGTGATTATCCTACAATCGGTCACTAACATATTAATCTTATGAATCAACGATAACTTAATGTAACCATTAACACCATATTCGGCCAACATCCTATATGGCCCTTGATATCCGCGTTCGCGATACTAAGTAATAAAATTTATAAAGAACTTGATCACACCAAAACTAACTAATATCGCGGCGCTTTAAGGCAAGCGCACCTATCGAACAGTAGTATAGCTTAGTGGCAAGACCGAGTTATCGTACCCAAGGGAACCAAAAGTACTATTACTTACTTTCTTTCTATTATCTAGCCTAAGAATAAAAGAGGGGTTTGTTTAAACTAATTCTAAAACTAAACTAAGAAGACACAAAGAGTAAATTGAGAAAACTTTTAGGGGAAAAGCTGATTGATATGGACAATACTTAAGGGAGAATCCACCTAGACTTCACTTGTACTGGTTCTTGAGCTAGACGATTTACTCACTTGACTTGATCCGTAGAGATCCCTAATTTATGCTAAACCCTCCGTCGAGGTGAAGAGCAACTAGGCCTAAGTTGTTAATTAAAGTTCCTTTATCAATTAACTTCTTAGGTTGTATTAATTCGATCAATGGTTCCCCATATTAGGTTTGACCCTAATCCGGCAGATTTATGTCGCCCTATGTCTAGGGTTGCATGCAACTCCGCTTAATTATGGTAGATCTACTCTTATCACAGGGACTTTTGCTCCTCTGCTCTAAGCACATCTAATTCTTGAAGTAATACCTAGGTTTATTAAATCAAGAATGAAGAACATATAATTAAGAACAACTCAAGTATTTATCATATAACTCAAGAATAAATAATAACAAGATCTGTCTTAGGTTTCATCCCCCTCAAGTATTTGAGGGGTTTAGTTCATAATAAAGAAAGAAAACATCTCAGAAGAAATAAAATAACAAAACATAAAAGAACCCGAAAACCCTTGAAGGAATTTAGGGAGATCCTCTATATTGCTGCAGAATTTCGGCTTCTGGGATGAATCAATCAGCTTCCCTGCGAGTAATCCCTACTTCCACTCTTTGTGTTGGCAGCAAAGAATACTTCCCTTTTGGGGGAAATAATCACACCCTAAGAGTTGCCTCCTAGGGTCTTTATATAGAGCTTTGGGGAGCCTTTCTTAGCCTCCAAGTATCCCAATTCGAGTGAAATTCCTCTTCCTCACGACTAGAACATGCCCGTGTGCCACGCCTGTGTGACTTCGACAAAGGCCGTGTGATTTGGCACGGCCGTGTGGCCTGCCCGTGCTTGTCGAGAGCTGGACCGTGTGATCTTCATATGGCACGGCCCTGTGGCACGGCCGTGTGGTAATTCCTTGGGCCTGTGATTTGTCATTTTTGGCCCATTTTCCTCATTTTCAGTCCATTTCCTATTCTTTTCTCTTCCCTATGCTCTCCTGAGTATAAGATATGAAAAATAAGGATTAAGAGCACCAATTCTCACTAAATTGATAATAATTCATCCAAAATATAGGCTAAACATGAGGTAAAAATATGTATAAATTAGCGTTTATCAGCCCTCAACTACCTACCTTTGCCGAACTATGACTAGATCTAGATCTAGTCGCTCCGATGATCCAAGCTTTTCACACACTCCTCGATCGGCAGCCTTTAATCCTCACTAGTACAAAAAAAACGAATAATAACAACACCAAAAACCCTTTTAGCCTTAGTCGATAGCCACCCTATGTATGGTTTTCGGCTTTTCTTAAACCATAAGATACGAATGGAAAGAAGGTTTCGAATACTTACCAAGAGATCTACTTGTTGAAGAAAGTTTCCAAATGCCTTTCTATCCCAGATCCATTGTAAATCTAACCCCAATCACAAGTAGAGAGTAGATCTAAATGATTTCAGCTTTTGGACTTATCTTAGAATATGGCTATTGCGGTTTAAAAGAAGAATAGGTGAAGAGAAGTTCACAAGTGAAGAAACAATTGGTAGAGGAAGAGATGTGAGATTAGAGGTTTGGTTTTTGTGATAACTAAAGTGAAAGAAGATGAGAGAAAAGAAGAGAAGAAGAGAGAATGACAGATTTAGCTTTTGGAAAAAAATAGAGAAAATAAGATGATGGTTCGGTTCTTTGAACAAATCAGCACAAGAATTAAACTTTTTGGGATTTTGGTTTTTTGAATACCAAGAATAGGGGAAAAGAAATAATGAAAAAACCTAACAAAAAGAAAAACAACCTATAAAAACTAAAATAATTTTCATAGCTATTTCGACGCTTAATGCTTATAGCCGAATTGATACCCACGGCATAATGCCCTTTTCGCACTCAAATTCCACGATTTGATCCTTGATTTTAGCTACAAATGGATTTGGATTTCATCCAAATCCCTTCACCGATTAGTAGCCATCTCATCCACCGCTTGACCGCTTCAGCACGCTGCTAGGAGAGTTTCAACCAGACTCCAACTCTTTCCCCACGCACGCAGCAAAAAGGAGTCTATTGCGCGTACAGCAGCTTGAACCCAAGACCTCTAGGTACCCTCCATGTAACACCCTGAATTTGGGCCTAGAAGTATTGGGCCTTGGGCCTGGGTGCGGGTGTGAGATAGTTCGAAATAAAATTATTGATGTGTTGAATTCTGTTATGGAAGGTTATTATTAATGGGTTAATGTGGTATTTTAGTGAACTGCGAAGGATTCATAGTGTGGGGAAAAGTCTTGGGCTAATTTCTGGGATTCCGGGATTTTTGTGATATTTGGTGTAATGTTGAAATTTTGATATTTGGATGTGTAATTCGTGTTTGGAGTGTGTTATTGGGCCTATGGAAGGCCCAAGTGTTGGTTAAAAACCCAGAGAATTCTTGGATTTTTGGGCTTAAGGAATAGAGGACTTGGAAAAGAGGAGTTGTAAGGAATTATGTGTGTAATAAGACACAAAAAAGGAATGTGGTGTAGTGGCAAAGTAGCGCCACTTAGGGGACAAGGAAGCAAAGGGTCCAAGGTTCAAGTCTTGGCTCTTGCAATTTATTTTGGTTTTTCTTTTAAATAAATCTGGAAGCAAGTAGGTGAGCTTTAAAGTTAAATGTGTTGGACTTATGACACAAAGGAGCTTGTGTCCGAGTGGTGATGGCTTGACAGGGTTATTGAGAGGACTTTGGTTCGAATCCCGTTGCACGCAAAGGTTGATTATTTTGCTAATGCTTTAATTTTGGGAGGATTGATGGAAAATCCCACATCGGAAAGCTAACATGAGAGCAGGTGAGGAGCTAGCTTTAAATAGAGCAAACCAGGAGGAGAGTAGGCACAGCCTTCTTGGCTGATCCCTTTCGCTTTATGGCGTGCCTGTTTGGGTTGGGCATCGGCTAAGAGTGTTTGGAGCGCGGATTAACTTTAGTCTCCTATCAGGTGTGTATTTCTCACTGCTCTAGCGGTAGGACGGCTACTTCGGGCTGCGATGGGCCGAAGAGGCCATGTGGGCCCAATGGGCCTGCGGGCCCAATTGGATAAGTTGTTTGATTGTATAGTAAGTATTGGGCTAGATTAGGTGAATCTCATATCTGTAGCTAGATTTGGGCTTAAAGGGCCACACGAGCGTGTGGGCCCATTTGGGCCGACAATGGGCCCTAGGCCCATTCGCATTGTTATCTCTGTTTAGAAATGCTTTAGTTTACAAAGTTACTAAAATACCCTCGACTTATAAAATTACCAAAGTACCCCTGATTTACAGAATTACCATTTTGCCCTCGATTTACAAAATTATTGAAATACCCTTGGTTTACAAAATTACTGAAAGACCTTGGTTTACAAAATTACCGAATTACCCTTGATTTGCAAAATTACAAGAAATATCCCGATTTATAAAATTATCGAATTACCCTTGATTTGTACAATGATAGAAGTACCATCGATTTGTAAAATGACGAACATACCCTTAATTTGTAAAATTACCATTTTACCCCTAATTTGTAAAATTACCATTTTACCCATGATTTGTAAAATTACCGTTTTACCCTTAATTTGTAAAATTACTATTTTACCCTTAATTTGTAAAATTACTATTTTACCCCTAATTTGTAAAATTACCATTTTACCCCTAATTTGTAAAATTACCATTTTACCTATGATTTGTAAAATTACCGTTTTACCCTTAATTTGTAAAATTACTATTTTACCCCTGATTTGTAAAAATTACTATTTTACCCTCGATTTGCGAATTTACTGAAATACCCCTGTAGGGTAGAATTACCGAGACACTCCTATGGGGTAAAATTACCGTTTTGCCCCTAGGGTGTTAAATGACTGTTTTGCCCCTCGTGGGTAAATGACTAACTTGTGTGATGATTGGGCTAGTTTGACCGTGGATATAGGTTGGTGATATGAATGACTTGATTGTGATCTATTCTTATTTTTGGGATTTGGAAAAGTTGGAATCCCTATGTGTTTAGGGAGGCTGTCGAAATAGTGCCTAGGGCTTTAAGGGGCTGTTACCAATTATTTTACTCTGTGCTTGTAAGGGTTAAAGGCTGCTGACTAAGGGCTTGGATCAGTGGAGCGTTCGGATCCAGATTTGGATATCAACTTCAGCAAAGGTAAGGATTTAGGGCCTTGTTCATGGATGCCCGGATATGGTAAGAGTATGTTAAATTTAGTTATCATTGATTCGTGGTCTAATATTTTAGTAATCGAATGTAGGATTGACTTGGATCGGATATAGTCATTGTTCGTTGCAAGCAGGTGTGTAACTTACCCCTTGTAGTAGCTTAGATTAATGTCGGCTGAAAAGCCGAAATGCCGAATCCCGACATCGTTAAATTTCTGGTAACGAGATAAACAGTGAATAGGTTAGAATAAAATGGGCTCGGTTAACGAAATCGATGGAACAAGTAAGATTACGATTTTGAGTATGTTGGTAAGTTGGGCCTCGATGGGCTAAATAGGCCCAATGGGCCTACGGGCCCATTTGGAGTAAAAATTGCTAAAATGGAATTGTGATAAATGTATGATTAACCCAGATAGAACGATAGTAGTATTTAGGCTAAATGGACTTAGAAGGCTAAATCGGTACTCGTTAGGCCCATTAGGGGTTTTGGGCCCAATAACTCGGTTTTACTAAAATAGGCTAAAATTTTTGTTTAAACACTTGGAATTGATGAATAAGTATGAAAAACCCTAATAAGTGTTAAAATTACGTAATTACCCTTATAGCTTAAAAATGACTATTTTACCCCTAGGTAGAAATGACCACTATACCCCTAGGGTTGTAAAATGATTATGTTGATTGTGATATTGATATTTTTCATGAAATGATATGATATGCACATGATATGCACATGATATGCTACGATATGTATACAATATGCCATGTTATAATCATTATATGCATGGGTTGGGTTTATATGATTGGAGGAAGTGTTAAAGGGCTTTGCCCCAGTATACCGAAAGGGCTTCTGCCCCAGTTATTAAAAGAGGCTAGGCCTCCAGTTATATGTTAAAGCAGCTATGCTGCCAGTGGTGTGTTGGTTGGGTGGGTTGAGTTATTCCCCACATGGTGTGTTGGCTGGTACGGGTGGAGAGTAGCGGTTGGTGGGTTGAGTAGTCTCCCCAAATGGGCTTTGCATACACGCATTGACGTTTACATGTGTTACTGAAATGGGCCTATGGGCCATACCGGTTACAAAAAAGGCTTCGGCCCAGTGATATGATTTATGAAAGGCTTCGGCCCAGTAACTGTTAAATGGAAAGGCTTCGGCCTAGTAACTGTTAAATGGAAAGGCTTCGGCCCAGTAACTGTTAAATGGAAAGGCTTCGGCCCAGTTATATGTTGAGACTGATTTGGGGGCTTAGGCCTAGTATGCTGATATTGATTTGGGCTTTGTAAGTGGCTTGTTGCACACTGAGTTTTCCAAACTCACCCTTTTTCCTTCCATCCTTGCAGGTGAGCCTTAGATTGGTGGACTTGGAGCTGGGAGGGATTCAGAGTGGCCACATGGACTGGACTATTGGATTTCTAATTAAGTTACCTACTTGAATTTAGATTTAATTATTTATTTCTGGTTTTGGGTTGTAAAAATGGCCTCTTTAATTATTTTTATTCGGGGTTTTATTCTTTACTTATTTAAATTGGTTTTAGCTTACGTAGGATATTATTTAAATCAAGTTGAAAATAAATGATTTTAAGACGTGATTTTTATAAAAGTTACTTGTTTTCAAAATAACACGATAACCAAGCAAAGCTTCCGCAATTTTTAAATGATCTTGTAGATAAATATTTCAAATAGTTAAAGTGTGGCAATGGTAGTGTGCATGTCTAGGAGTGGATCCAAGAAGAGCTTGGTACTTAAGCAGTCTATTCGACTCACCTCCTCTTTTCTGGAATCCTACCTGGTGCATAGCTTCCATTCACTTTAAGTCTTAACGAAAAAAGACAAAATTATTTTATACTTAAACCGTTTTTAAGATAACATGTTTTATAAAGGTTACAAATCTGATTTTTCGATATTTGATCTATTTTTAAAAGAACATGTTTTTGCAAACTACAAGGGTTTATAAGCTTTCATAAAACTTTTGCAAAGGTTTTAACGATGTTTGCAAAGGGATGATTATTTCAACGAATCACGTTTTGGAAAAAGACAAGCTAAGGTTTTATACAAGGTTAACGGTAAGAGTTTTTAAACATTAAGAAGGGTTTTCAATGAAAACATGGTTTTCGAAAAAAAACACTTCAATGTGGCACACCAGTCTTGGCCATAACGTCTAGGCCGGGTTTGGGGTGTTACACTCCAACGCTGCTAGCCACTGCATCGTAGCTTCTTCTTTACTATAATATGGTTCTAGTTAAATATAAGGCTTATCTGCTTCCGTCACGGCTATTTAAAAATAAATGCCAAAATTTTGCCTTCTCCTGGGATCGAACCCATGTCCTCTCGGCCATCCTAGCACGCTGCTGTCACTTCGCCACATGAGCTCTTTTGTGCTAAATTATGTTCGCAACTCCTTTTAACCCCTATTTAATGCAACCAGTTTATTTAAAAAAACAAAACATCTCGCACTCGCCGCGCCTTGAACCCAGCACCTCCCCCATCTTTCTAGTGCCCCTTGCTACTGGACCGAACACTCCCTTGTGGCATACTCCGTTCGCAACCTTTTTATGACCTATTTTAACGCGACCAGACTACTAAAAAAAACATTTTACGCACGCTGGGAATCGAACCTGTTTCCCCCCTCCTGCTTCCTAGCGTGCTTAGCCACTGGGCCAGGCACTTCCTTGTGCCTAATCTTAGCCCAGGTTGATTATCAGGCCTATTGCTCAGTTTCCCTTTAAGAAGCCAAAAATTAATTTTTTTGCTAGAGTCTTGGATCGAACCCAAGACTTTTCCCACACTGTAAGTCCCTCCTAATTTATTTAATTACTAACTAAGCACCCATTTTAATAACAATAATATTAATAATAATTTTTTTATAACAATAATATTTAAAACTTCTCAATTATTCAGGTTTTCTTTTATCTGAACCCAGACTCAAGGCCCAATACTTCTAGGCCCAAATTCAGGGTGTTACATCTTCCTTGTATTGTTTCACTATACCACTGATTCATTAACCCGTAAATTATATTTTTAAGTTCTTCCTCTCTCATCAAAGAAAATGAAACATTACTACTTGTTCCCTACTCAGAAGCCTGTATTCTACTATTAACTTCCTTTTCTTGACCAGTACCCTCGGGTCTATCAAATATCTTTACAATCTATAAAAAAAATTAGTAGTTAGATTGGATCATTCACATCACACTATAACATATTTATATGGCATGTATTTCTACACACTTTACACATCACATTCGTTCTAAGAATAGACTAAAGAAAAGCTCTAATACTAATAAATGTAACATCCCTAACCCACACCCGTCACTGGAACAAGGTTACAAGATGTTACTGAAGTTTACAGAATAATTACACATAAATTCCATTATTTACTTATATTCACATCAAAGTTATCCAACCGTGTCATAGTCACTAAATTTTTTTTATCTTGAGCTACAGAACTCCAAATAAAGATTCGCTAATTTTTCCTAAAACTACACTCACATCTATTCTTGTTATAAAATTTTCAGAATTTTTGGTTTAGCCAATAAGTACAATTTATTTTTCAAAGTTACCCCTATTTTGTTGTCTAACAATTCTGACCCCTCCTGACTAAAAATTAATTATCCCATTGTACAGAATTTGGATGATGTTCTTGTTTGTTTCTCATGAAAGTAGACTAATTAAGAAATTTAAGAATATAAATTATATCCCATGACAATTTTTGTACAATTTTTAATGATTTTTGAAATTCAGAATAGGGGAGCTTGAAATCACTCTAACCGTGTCTCACAAAAATTCAAATATCTCCTAATATGAAAGTCATTTGCTTACATCGTTTCTTCTATGTGAAACTAGATTCGATAGGATTTAATTTCATATTTTATTAAACCTCTAATTCGATTTTCATAATTTGTGGTGAATTTTCAAAGTCTAACTACTGCTACTAACCAAAAACTGTTTTAGTACAAAATATTGTTAAATAGTTTATAACATCCTTACTTCATTTCATTTAAATTCTATACATGTCATATAAATCTTTAAACATAAAACAAAAGCTACTGGAATTGATCTGGATAGTGAGCTTTGTTGTGATGATCCAATCTACCAACTTCCCTTTAATTCAATATACATAAAAAATATCAAACACACACAAGTAAGCTTATTGAAGCTTAGTAAGTTCATAGGTTTAAAAGTAATGCTTACCAAAAATAATGTTTCCAAACAATAACAAAACATTTACTAAAGTTCCCTGCCATTCACAACCACTGTTATAATACTTCACATAGTTGAGCTCAACATTAGAAACTACACGATCCCTTTTCATTTTAGTTCACACCTCATATATTACTTATTATCAAATTAGGAAACATCCTACGAAATTGAGTATGTCATTGCTCAGTGCCACGATTCACAACTCAGTATGGTTTTCCTCATTGAAACACCATACCCAAATTTTACAACTCGGTATGGAAAATGCCATACCTACGTTTCTTAACTCAGTATGGATAATACCATACCTACGTTTCACAACTCACTATGGATAATACCATACCTACTTTTTACACTTTGCCATGGATTAACCATCGTCTTATCTGTCAATTCATCACATGTCACGATACAAACGTACTCAATCCTGCGTTTTTTCCTAATTTGAATTTCCACCTTTATTCTTACATTTTATAAAATGTTCACAATCCCACAGCAAATTCACATTCAATAACACATTATATCATTCAATCATTCACAAATAAACATGTAAATTCAACCATATGAACTTCCCTGGTAATTTGTAGAAGATACTGAAATTTAGGGACTATTCCGCAACTTTTTCTTTTCCTCGTTCTTCTTTCGATTCTTGATCTATAATGTAAAATATTTTCACTCATTATCATTTATTTCATTTCTATTTCACTTCATAATTTATTCTCTTCAATTTTCAAAATTGCACTTTTACCCTAAAATTTATAGTTTTTACAATTTAGTCATTGCTCAATTCACCCATCAATGGAACTAAATTTTATCAATTAAAACTTTATTTTATGATTATAAACTATTTAAAAACCTTTGATATTCTGAATTTCAACACCAACCTCTAATTCACAACTTTTTCACAATTAGGTCCTAAATACAATTTTCTATCAAAATCACTTAATAAAACCACCTTAATATGAAATTAGAACTTAAATTTCATAATAATTCATTACAAAATTCCCTTACTCAGCCAGTTTAACTTCCAATTTCACCCACAAAATCAAAAACTAATGAATTCTATAAGTGGACCTAATTGTAAAAGTCATAAAAACATAAAAATTATTAAGAAAAAGCAAGAATTAAACTCACATGATGTAAAAATATGAAAAACCAGCTTTCTCCAGAACTCCTATGGCGTTTTGGCTGAGAAAATATGAAGAGATCTCTAGATTTTTCAATTTTGTCCTTATTTTATATGTTAAAATTGTAAAATTTCCAATTTTGCCCTTATTGCCCTTAATTTTTTGCTGATTTTCTTGCCCTTGCCATCCAACCTATTCACTTTTAGGCTTAATTTCCCTTTAAATCCTCTTTCTTTTAACACTTGAGCTATTTAATCCTTCTAACAAAGTTTACATTTGTTACAATTTAGTCCTTTTATTTAATTGACTACCCAAACGTTAAAATTTGTCAACCAAACTTTAATACTAACTTAGTGATACTCCATAAATATTTTAAGAAATATTTATGGCTCGATTTTCAAATTCGAGGTCTCGATACCACGTTTTTAACCCGTTTGACCTTATAAATTCTGTTAATTCACCAAATTCACCGATTCACAATTTCTTCTAAATTATTACTTGACTCATAAATATTAAATTACTTTCTTGTTCAATCTTACCTGTCGGGTTTAGTGATCTCAAATCACCGTTTTCGACACCATTAGAAATTAGGCCGTTACATTTTCAACGTCCATGGACCATACATACAGTTCATGGAACTTCAACATAACAAATCTTCAAACCAAAAAAATACCAATGAAATAATTATGACATCCATCAAAAGTGCTAGAAAATTAAACCCATAAAATATCATGAGGACCACAATAATAATCAATCAAAGTCTAACCATATGGTCTTATCCACAAAGTTCAAATAATAATTTTAATACCATCTATGCAAACACTAAAGCCTAACTTAGATCACTTTTTTGGTATCTCCGCACCACTCACACTGCAAACGCTAAATATTTGTAATGGTTAGAGAGAGTAAGTGAGCTTAAGCAAGCTCAGTGAATATTGAAGTAACCACAAAGTATACACAATGTCAAAGGTTAAACAAGAGCATACTACAACACGTTTACAACCATACTCTAACCATGTCAAAATAACATATTCATGTTTCATTAAATCATAAAACTAACATATACTCCTACATGCAATTACAATAAACTTGCTTATATATATAATTCATTTAACAATAATTCATCAAGACTAAACAACGTATACATGCTTTGATAACTCACAAGTTTAGCTCATATATTCACAGGCATTCACAAGTTAAATGAAAATGACCCAAGCCACAATTACATATTCAATTACCATGAGAATATACTAATATTTTAATGAAACTTAAATCAACTCATTTAGCATATTATTCACATGTTTATGCATTCGTCTCATAATTATCACAATATATAAGATCACATTTAAATTATTGGTAAACCGTAAAAGAAACATATTTTAAGCTCATACTTAGCATATTTTTGGATGATTTAGTTTATAATTTATTGAATTTGATGCTCCTAATCCTTTAATTTCATGTTCATACTTAAGTGAGCATAGGAGAGTGAAAAAAGTGAGAAACAGGCCAAAAACGGACAAAATAGGCCAAAATCAGAATTCAACACGGCCTGAACACTTCTACACAGGTACATCACATGCCCGTGTGTGACACACGGACTGACCACACGCCCGTGTCCCTGTCGAGCCCTGTTTCAATTCTACTCGGAAAAGGTTAATTTTTAGGTATTTTAGGCATTCTAAAGTCTATAAAAACACCCTAGGAGAGGATTAAAAGGACACACAAAGTAGAAAGCAAGAGATTACTCGAAGAAAGCCGGTTGGTTCATCTCAGAAGCAATGATCTCCATCAAGACTAAATATCTCCTTTCAATTTCTCTCAAAGTTTTTGGGTTCTTTATGTTTTGTTGTTTTCCTAATTTTGAGATGTTTTCTTTTACAATTATGAGCTAAATCCCCTAAATACCTAAGGGGGATGAAACCTAAGATGGATCTTGTTATTATTTTCTAAATTATATGATAAATACTTGATTTGTTCTTAATTGTGTTATTAACTCTTGTGTTAATATTTCAGGATATTAATTCAAGTCGAATGTGCTTATTCAATGGAGCAAAAGTCCCTGTCTAAGAGTAAATCCAACATAATTAATCGGAGTTGATTGCAATCCTAGAGATAGGACGACAAAAATTTGCCAGATTAGTGTCAAATCTAATAGGGAAATCCATAGATCGAGTTAATGCAACACTAGGGGTTTTAATTAGAAAGAAATTTCAATTAATCAACCTAGGGTTAGTTGTTCTTAGTCTTGAAAGAGATATTAACATAAATTAGGGATTTTTACGGATCAAGTCAAGTGAATAAATCGTTTAATTCAGAGTCGAATAATAAGTGAAGTCTAGTTGGATTCTTCCTTGGGTATTGTCTTAATCAATCGGTTTTCCAAAAGTATTTTCCCCAATTCATTCTTTATCGTGTTCTTAGTTAATTAATTAGTTTAATTTAATTAGTTTAAAACAAATCCCCTTTATTTTCAGGCTAGATAATAAAAAGAAAGTTAATACTAGTACTTTTAGTCCTTGTGGGTTCGACATCCCGGTCTTACCATAAGCTATACTACTGTCCGATAGGTGCGCTTATCTTTATCATGATAATAGTTTAGTTTTACGGTACGATCATATCACATCAAGTTTTTGGTGCCGTTGCCAGGGACTAAAATATTAGGAACCCTTGATTTTTATTACTTTAGCCATTTTTACTTTATTTGCAATTTACTTTTTGTTTTTATTTTAGTTTTATTTACTAAACCTTTCTTTTTATTTATCACTGACAGGTGTTTCTGGTTTATGACTAGAAGGAACCCGTCAGGACCTTTGCTATTTGACAGTGAAATAGAAGCATCAACTCACAGAAACCGAAGAGAAATAAGGCAAAGTTTACAGTACATAGAGGAAGAGCAAGAGGACGTGACCAATATTGCCGAAGAGATGGACTACAACCAGAATAATCCACTACCTCCTGTGGTAGCCGTAGCTCTTGTGAATCAGAATCTTGCTCCTCGTACTATGTATGATTATGCTAAGCTTAATTTAGTTGGTACTGAATCAAGTATTGTTAGGCCTGCTATTACTGTAAATAATTTTAAACGGAAACCTAATACTATACAAATGATACAATAGTTTGTTCAGTTTGATGGTTTACAGGACGAGGATCCCAATACGCATTTAGCAAATTTTCTATAATTCTGCAGTACCTTCAAAATAAATGGGGTTTTTGATGATGCCATTTGCCTTTGGTTATTTCCCTTTTCTTTGAAGAATAAGGCTAAACAGTGGTTGAACTCTCTACCAAGAGGGTTCATCATTACTTGGGAACAAATGACCGAGAAATTTTTACTTAAATATTTTCCGCCAGCTAAAACGACAAAGTTGAGGAATGACATCTCTTCTTTTGTATAGATGGACTTAGAAAAACTATATGATGCATGAGAGAGATACAAGGACCTATTGAGAAGGTGCCCTCACCATGGGTTACCTCTATGGCTTCAGGTTCAAATTTTTTACAATGGTGTGAACCCCTCAACAAGACAACTGATCGATGCAGCCGCCGGTGGAACCTTGAATAACAAAACACCCGAAGAAGCTTATGAATTTATTAAGGAGATGTTAGTGAATAACTATCAGTGGCAAGTCATGAGGACAAAGCCCACAAAAGCCGCCGGTGTTTTTAATATTGATGCGGTCGCTATGCTTTCTAATCAAGTAGAGTTTTTAAATAAGGAAATTGACGGTTTGTATGGTTCTACGCAGGTACACCCAGTGATGAGGTGTGGTTCAAATGGAGGAGGAGTGCACAACACTGACTTTTCATCCTACAATCCTAGCACAGAAGACGAACAAGTCAACTATATGGGTAACAATTTTAGACCTTAGAATAATCCATATAGTAACACTTACAATGCAGGTTGGAGGAACCATCCAAATTTCTCATGGGGTGGTCAAGGAAACCAAAGGCAACAATCCCCTCCAAGCTTTCAACCACCTTACCAACAGGAAAAGAAGCCAAACCTAGAGGAGATGCTTATAAAATTCATTTCGGTGTCAGAGACTCATTTCCAAAACACTGAAGTTGCACTCAAAATCAGCAAGCATTGATACAAGGGTTGGAAAATCAAATTGGTCAACTTGCTAAGCTGATCTCTGAATGACCACAAGGTAGCTTGCCAAGTAACACAGAAGCTAACCCAAGGGAGCAACTCCATGCTATCACTGTGCTCGATAAAGAAGGGTTAGTTAAAGTTGAATCAGAACCGAGGTAAGAAAATTTGGCAAGTAAAGGTAAGATTGGGGTAAGTCATAATGAACTAGCAGGTAAAGAGTATAAGCCTCGTGTGCCATACCCAAATGCGACAAGGAAAGACCGCACAGACAAACAATTTGGAAATTCCTTAAACTCTTAAAGAAATTACATATTAACTTACTGTTTATTGAAACTCTTTTGCAGATGCCGAATGCCGTTAAATTCTTAAAAAAGCTTTTAGCAAACAAATGGAAGCTAGATGAGTCGTTGCATGTGGAGCTGAACGCAGTTTGCTCGGCCATTTTGTAAAACAAGCTACCCAACAAATTAAAAGATCCAGGGAGTTTTACAATTCCTTGTTTAATTGGTAGTTTAACTGTTGATAATGCCTTAGCTAATTTAGGGCTAGTATAAACATAATGCCTTATAAAATGTTTAAACAACTAGGTATTGGGAAACCCAAACAAACTAGGATAAGTATACAATTGGCAGATAAAACCATTAGATTTCCTAGGGGTATAATTGAAGATGTTCTTGTTAAAATTGATAAATTTATATTCCCAGTAGATTTTGTTGTTCTAGACATGGATGAGGATAGCGATGTGCCTTTAATTTTAGGGCGACCCTTTTTAGCAACTACTAAGACTATTATTGATGTGGGCATAGGAGAACTCACACTTCGTGTAGGCAATGACACGATTACTCTTCAAGCTCGTAATTCTGTTAGGATATCTAATGATAGAAATGATAATACGAGTTCTTTTAATAAGAGTAACCTTGCTGTTCAACCTTCTTTGTAGGACATTCCTTGCAAAAGCACAAATAAGCCACGTTCAAGTTCATGCGACAATAAGGGAACAATCCATGAAGAGCAAATGTTATAGATTGATGAACTAGATGAATGGCGAAACTATAGCAAAGAGGAACCTAGGATACGCTACGTAGAACTAAAGCAAATCCATGACGAGCCTACAAATAAACTGAGTCAATTTAAGGTTAGGGATAAGGTATTATTAGACAAAACAGACCCTAGATTTGTTACCACAAAGCCTAATGCAAACGAGGCACCTTCCCTTATGGTGGTAAATATTTTTCCCTACGATACAGTAGAGGTAACACATTCCAAATTTGACACTTTTAAGGTAAATAGTACTCGACTCAAACCTTATTCTAATGGCATTAATAGTAGAAAAAAGGAGTTTCAACTCTTCGAACCACCGTGACCATGAGAAATTTAGGTAAGTCAAACTTAGACTATAAATAAGCGCTTTTCGAAAGGCAACCTGAGAACTAACACCACTAACAAACTTATTTTTTTATCTATTTTTCATGTTTTTCATGCAGGTTTTTGATCCACACGGCCTGGACACACGGCGTGTCCTTGGTCATGTGGAAATAGGGTAAAAAATCCCCAAATATTGACATGCACAAGGCTTGCGATAAAGCCACACGACCGTGCGACAAGGCCGTGGACACACTGGCGTCTCCTAGGCCGTGTGAAACCTGGAGTTAAATTTTTCAAATTTTACACAAGTCAGGGGCTTACACGGGCAAGGCACATAGCCATGTGTGAGATACGGCCTAGCCGCATAGGCGTGTACATGTAACACGGGCATGGTGAACAGTACATGGGCATTGGAGAAGCGAACAAAGCACCACACGATCGTGCGATGTGACAAACACAGGCTAGCCCCGAGCCACATAGGCATGCAACATGGCCGTGTGGCCTAACACGGGCCGTTACACGACCAGTCATCTATTTTAACCCCAAACCCTAAATTATTTTTCTATTTTGTCTTCTTTTTCCCTTGCTTTCCCTTAGCAGCCGAACCCCTCTCACCATCTCCGTCCACCCGCCGCAAGCTACCCCTTCCCCGTCGCCGTCCTTCATCTCCGGCCACCGTGCTCCCTTTTCTCCCCTTCCCTTTTCCTTCCTTTCTTCCCCCTCAAAACCCATACCCATAGCCCCATTTCCCCTAGTCTTCCCTTACAAAGGCCAACCACCTCTCCCCCTTCTAAGATTTGCGCCGCCGTCGTGTCCTCCCCACAATCGCACATCTGGTCACCGCCGCCTGCCCTCTCTAAACCCCTTGTCCATTTCTTTTTCCTTTTTCACTTTCTTATTATTTATTTTATTTATTATTATTATTTTTCTTTTTCTCTTTACTATTTGATTGTTATATTATCATTAACTTCTGTTTCTTTACATGCATCCCCTGATTCATTTTGCAATTGGTTTTGATCTTATTTTTAGGCATCCTGTTGGTTTTACTTATGCTGTTTATGTTATTTGGTGTTTCCTACCATTAGATTCATTTATTATTGTTTCTAAGATTAGCCAATATTAGGTCACTTTCTTTTATTCTTGCTTTTATATCATGATCTACCTTTGATTCTACTATTATTTTATCACGTTGATTTGTGCTAGTTTTACTATATTAGTTTTATTATATTTTTGACTATTTGGAGATTTAATTTGCATCTTAGAAAATGTTTTCTTTATTAATTAAGTCTTTGTGTGTAGGTACACTATGACGAACTCACAAGGTAAATCCAAAGTCACAGTTCTCGCTTTAAAGAAGCGGAAGGGCCTAGACGCGACCTCCTCGAGTGCCTCCGTCGAGGTGCGCCATCCTTTGCTTCAGTTTTCCAAAGGCCCTTAGGAGGACCTATTTCAGCTCCTCCATGCACAACTGTTGAGAGTGGGCCATTGTATTGATTGGGCTACCTTAGAGCAGGCTCATCTTGCCCACCTTGTTCGATTCCATCTTGCCACTACCCCTTGGGATCGATTCTTCGACATCATCGAGCCTACTTACATGGAGTTCACTCTCGAGTTTTGCACGACATTCCATTTTTAGCACGTGATGAGTACACACGATGAGGCTGACACTATTACTTTCCAACTTGGTGGACTCGTACGACACATGAGCTGCCAGAGTTTGGAGATACATTAGGCCTATATACGGAGGAGTTTATGGCCACTGAAGAATTTCTTAGTCTCTACCGTCATATTCATTATTCACCCTCCTGTTGCTGGATGGACCTTACAGTGAGCTAGGTCCCTTATGATGCGAGTCGCTCGAAGGCGATTGCTCTCCCTCCCGTACTTCGATACATCCATGCTATTTTGGCACATACTTTGACTAGTAGGAGAGATAGCACTGGCGTTGTGTCCACTACTGATGCATACTATCTTTAGAGCATAGCGACCGACCACATCTTTGACTTGGTTTATTTTATTGCGCTCGCCTTTCGCCATTAGACGGACTGCCATATGAGGGGGCTTATTTTTTTGGGCCCCTATGTAACTTGTTTAGCTCATTATTTTGGCCTTTTCGACACGCCAGAAATGTCTTCGACACTTACCCTCATAGGCCACATGTCTCCTCATGGAATTTATAGTATGATCCATATGAGGATGATGAAGCGACGTCGTGGATTTGACCCTCCTCAGTACAGACTCGTTCAATCTAGCGATCAGGATGACCCTGAGGACATTTCTGATGATGTCCCTCCCCTTCACGAAGACCCATCCCCTCCACCACCACTGAGTCACCCACCTACCAATTCTGCAGCTACATTGATTGCCATATTCGAGCAACTTACTCGCTTTGAGTAGCAGTGTTTTGAGCGATTTGATAGCATCGATGCCACTCTTCGACAGATATGCCAACACCTTCACATCTCTCCTTCAGCACTGTTGACCCACGAGGCATTTGATGACGAGGACCTTTGAGTCCAATTATATTTATATTTATATTTATTGTTCTTTTTCTTTATTGCTTATGTTTTTCCTTTTCCTTTTAAAGGCTCATTATTTATATTTTAAACTTTGTTTATCCTTGTAGTTCTTATCGAGTAATGCTTTAATTCCCTCCATAGTTGTGTTTATTTTCTTAAATAGCTCAGAATCATGCACTTCAAGTAGCACTCTCTCCAAGTCAGCTTTCACTATTCCAAGGATTCCATCCAAAAATCAGGGAGTTTCATTCCTCTCATTCTCTTATGATCCATGCCTATATTCTTATCCATCTTTGTACATTGAGAACAATGTACAACTTAAGTGTGGGGAGGTTGTTTATATCTTTATCAGAAAATCCCTGAATTTTACCTTATTCTCAAGTAACTTTCTCATATTACTATTAGAATAAATTTTAATTGATTTATGATTCGTATTGATATGTTTCGGATTAAAACATAAGTATTTGTGCATTGATTATTTAAACTTTAAGACATTAGAGAATCAAGAATGATAAGTTGAATTTTTGAAAATTAAAAATTTGCTAGGCTGTTTCCCTAAATTTAGGTATTATCTTGAAGTTTAAAATTCACAGGATTGACATCAAAATCCATAATTTTTATGAGATCTTGAGCCTTTAGAGCATATATTCTTTCTTGCTCACTTTTATTGTTGCTATGAGTGTGGCAATATTGTTTTCTTATTCTAGAACTTGCTTCGATTATACATGTCGAGACTACACCATTAATTTGATATATTGAGATGATAAAGGCACCTAGGTTTTAACCCACTCACTCCACAAAAGCCTACCCTAATAATTAACCCTTAGTGAACCACATTGAGCCTAACAAACTATTTATTGATTCTCCCTTAATATTAACCCATAAGCCTATTTTTGATTCCTTGAGAATTTCCCTATTCTAATTTGATCCCCATTTTTGTCGAGATCTGATTTGAATAAATTGCCTACCTATTTTCTTTTATTCAGTTAGTAAAGTTTCATATTTGATTTGTTTCTAAAAAAACATATACAAAGTTATTTCAGTTGTTAATTTTCCGTTGAGTATATTATTATGAAATTCTAGTGCGCTTGATCTTAAACAGTGTAATTCATGAGGAAAAGCTCAATTTTATGATTATTTGTTTAGTGATGTAAATTCTTAGTATTAGTTTTCTTCTAGTTAGGCAATTTTTTAGTTCAATATCGATTTTAACCTTATTTTTCAGCCTGTGTTAACACCCCTAACCAAAGCCTCATTACAACCCTCTAAAGACCTTTTGATCGATATATCATCTCAATTCATAGTGGTGGAGCTTTGATTTTCATGCAAGCCTATGGTAATAACCTTTCACGTTGACTAATGAATGCGTAATTTCTGAACCTTAAACACTTTAAGTGATTTGAGTGAATCTCTAGCGAGGATGTCAACTCTGTGTAATCTTGAATTAAGGGTAATTACTTAGATAAGGGAAGATGCCTATATTTTAGTGATAAAATGCTCAACTTAGAATGTTTGAGAATTTGATGCTCTTTTAGTAGAATTGTTAATATATGATTACTTGTGAGTTATTTCGGAACAATGTTAATAAGAATTATAAATTAAGAAGAATTAATTTTAATTATGAGTTGAGGATTTTGCTTGAGGACAAGCAAATACTTAAGTGTGGGGGTATTTGATAAACCGTAAAAGAAACATATTTTAAACTCATACTTAGCATATTTTTGGATGATTTACTTTATAATTTAATGAATTTGATGCTCCTAATCCTTTAATTTCATGTTTATACTTAGGTGAGCATAGGAAAGTGAAAAGAGCGAGAAACGGGCCAAAAACGGACAAAATAGGCCAAAATCAAAATTCAACACAGCCTGAACACTTCTACACGGGTACACCACACGTCCGTGTGTGACACACGGACTAACAACACGCCCGTGTCCCTGTCGAGCCTTATTTCAATTCTACTCGGAAAAGGCTAATTTTTAGGTATTTTGGGCATTCTAAAGTCTATAAAAACACCCTAGGAGAGGATTAAAAGGACACACAAAGTAGAAAGCAAGAGATTACTCGAAGAACGCCTATTGGTTCATCTCAGAAGCAAGGATATCCATCAAGACTAAAGATCTCCTTTCAATTTCTCTCGAAGTTTTTGTGTTCTTTATGTTTTGTTGTTTTCCTAATTTTGAGATATTTTCTTTTACAATTATGAGCTAAATCCCCTAAATACCTGAGGGGGATGAAACCTAAGACGGATCTTGTTATTATTTTCTGAATTATATGATAAATACTTGATTTGTTCTTAATTCTGTTATTAACTCTTGTGTTAATATTTCAGGATATTAATTCAAGTCGAATGTGCTTATTTAGTAGAGCAAAAGTCTCTGTCTAAAAGTAGATCCAACATAATTAAGCGGAGTTGATTGCAATCTTAAAGATAGGATGACAAAAATCTTCCAGATTAGAGTCAAATCTAATAGGGAAATCCATAGATTGAGTTAATGCAACACTAGGGGTTTTAATTAGAAAGAAATTTCAATTAATCAACCTAGGGTTAGTTGTTCTTAGTCTTGAAAGAGATATTAACATAAATTAGGGATTTTTATGGATCAAGTCAAGTGAATAAATCGTCTAATTTAGAGTTGAATAATAAGTGAAGTCTAGGTGGATTCTTCCTTGGGTATTGTCTTAATTAATCAGTTTTCCAAAAGTATTTTCCCCAATTTATTTTTTGTCGCGTTCTTAGTTAATTAATTAGTTTAGTTTAATTAGTTTAAAACAAATCCCCTTTATTTTCAGACTAGATAATAAAAAGAAAGTTAATACTAGTACTTTTAGTCCCTGTGGGTTTGACATCCCGGTCTTGCCATAAGCTATACTATTATCCGATAGGTGCGCTTGCCTTTATTGTGATAATAGTTTAGTTTTACGGTACGATCATATCACATCAACGATAATTTGGCACTTGAGGCTATGAAACATAAAAGTGGGCTCTATCACCACACATCTAATACACGAATCTCCAACACACCAATTGACTCATAGAGTCAAACATATCCTAAAAAGTGAAGCATAAAATTAACACTCTCTAACACACCAAACATGTCTCATTGAATGGTGCTTAGCTCACATTCCCTTTATCTCTCCCACATATCCCAGGGCCTCAATGCCCAAAAACACAATACGTATAGGTGAGTACTTACAGTCCTAAGGCATGCCAACCATATCCAACGGTTTCAAGAGATCACAAGGCCAAAATATCCATAATTACACATTTTTAATTACTAATTTAATACACATCATCTCTGTTCATATTCATCAATTTACATCACAACTTATACACAATGCATGCTTATTGGATTCATATTTAATTGCACTTTAAGTGCAACAATAATGCTCATTGATTCATCACATATCCGACCACATATATGTGCATTAAAATCAGTACATCATATAACACATACAAGTATACTCACAATTTACCTGTCATAAAAATATCGCATTTCATAATTCAACACATATACACTTATCGAAATTTTACTCGCTTTCGTTACATATTTGTATTATTAGCAAATCATTATCAATATCATTTGGCATGTATATCATGCCTATAACACAACACAATTCACAATAGTCATCACACATGTTTTATATCATAGTATTGCATCATAATAATCAATCCACAATTATTCACATAATTTGCCAAAATAAGGCAAGGAAAATAGAAAGCTTAAACTTGAAACTTTGGATAGGGGTTTAAGCTATTCCTAAGCTCTTAACTAACACTATTTGAAGGTCCATAAGTAGTGATTCCAAACACTCACCAATCACGCTTTCGCCTAATTTTCGAAAACATAAACTAGCTTTTCCTTGCCTTTATTTTTACTCCTTGAAGGTCCTAACAATTCTTAAGCTTCAACAAGGTAAGTCACACATCAATACAATCAACAATCAGTAAAAAAACCACTTCAAACAATTAAAACATAAGCCTAAGCTAAATTGTAACACCCCAAACTCGGCTTAGACGTTCTGGCCCAATTTGGCGAAGTCACATAGAATGGTGTTTGAAAATAGGGTTATCACAATAAAACCATTTTCAAATTATCAACTCTTAGTTTCTTGAAAAAAAATAATACCCAAACCGTTGCTTAGTTTAATTAATTTGCTTTCAAGTGTTTTAGAGTGGAAGCTTTGAAAATCGTATAGTTTAAGCAAAACAACTCGAAATTTTAGGAAACCTTTGTTTTAGATAAAAACCACGATTTAATTATTAGTCACAGAATAAAAACTAAAATGAAAACCCAAATCCATAAGAAACCAGCCAAAGAGTCCAATTTTACAAAAGTCCAAAAATAACCCTCAACTTAAAATAAAAGTCAAAAGTAAAAGCCAGTCTATGATCCCATGGTCACTGAGAGGCTTTGTCACACCGATCTGCCTAAGCCTGTGGATTACCTATACAAAACAAACAAAATGGGTGAGTTTACGTAAACTCAATGTGTAGCCCAGCAGAAATAAGCAAGCAAACATACAGACTACCAAACATCAGATAGGTAAGATTCGAACCTAAGCCCATTTTAGATACAGATACAGATATAGATTCGGGCCTAAGCCCATTTCAAATATAGATATAAATTCACAAATCAAATATCAGAATCCTACCCCTATCCTCTACACACCATCTCTGACCATCCCAATACACCATGTAGGGTTTAAATCACCCACCCAGCACTACACACCATATTGTACAGATGCGGCACATAATAGATAAAGTGCAGCCTTACTGCCAGAATATAGGTGAAGGTTGCCTTTCAGAACACTTCCTCCGTATATAGTAACCCACCCCAAAACAGATACAGAATAATCAGATATAACTAATAGTTATAGATATACAAATTAACATGCTCTACGTGCTATTATTCAGAAATCAGATAGGCATATAGAACAGTAATCAGTCATGTATAGTATTATTTCATTCAAACAGAGCATCATATCATCAGTTTATAGGGTTGGATAGCCCTTACTGACCCTACTGTAACCCCATGGTCATTTAGGATGACCCGTGCGACCTTAGGAAAAAATTACAAAATTTTGGGCCCACATGCCTGTGTGGCTTACCCGTGTGGGCCCATACACCCAGATTGGCCTTGCCCGTGTGGATCACACAGCATGGCCCAAAAACTCACACGCCCGTGTGGACTGTCTGTGTGGCCAACCAGACCAAATTGGCCTAGCTCGTGTGACTCACACGGCCATACTCCGACCAACACATGGCCATGTCTCACACACAACCTACCACATGCCCATGTGATGTCGACAGTGGCCTTTTTTGGCTTTTGTTGAAACTCAGATTTTCATGTTTCAGGTACACACCTGATAGCGTTTTGATACGAAAACTATTCCGAGCACACCAGAATCTAAAGATAACATTCTAAAGGCCTATTAGCATTCAATTTACGATTTAATTAACTCAAAAAGTAAGCGACACAATCAACTTACCACAAGTGATAATGGCTTCACACTCGACTCACGTTGTTAAAACAACGATCACTGCTTCAACACCTTTATCCTATGAGAGTAGAATTCTTAATGATCAAAACTTTCAACACACACCACCACACAAAAATAAAAAAGATAGAGAGACCCACACACAAAAGATAAACCGCTTATAAAAACCCTACTTACCAGAACCTGACGGTAACAATGATTTTCAAAGAAACGATGATGCGGGCTCAAGCGATATAAGCAAAAATTGGAGAGAATAAAAGAAAAAGGAAAAAGGAGCAGGAAGACATCAGAAATTTTGAAAACAGAAGAGAGATAGGGTGTCGAATTTTTGCAAATAAAAATTAAAATAGAATTTTGATAACTCCCCACCACTATCTCCTCAAAATCCTCTCTACTAACCCACTAACAACCCATTTCTCAGAATCCATCTTCAGTACAACTCTATCAGAAAACTGAGTAAAAAGATTAACATTCTTACTTGCGTAGAGATTTGAACACATGACCTCCAACACACCAATTCCTTTACCACTTGAACCAGCAAGCTCATTCAAATATGAATTAACATACAATTAAATATAAGCCCACTGAACAAGGGTAAAACTTGGTTCCAAAAATTAACAAATTTTGCCAAAGATAGGACTTGAACTTGGGACCTCACACACATACTCAGAACACTTAATCATTGGAGCAAACAAATAGTTGTGTCACAATTTTACAGAAGCATAAATAAATTATTTGGGGCGTTACATAAATTATCATGTAATTGAAACCTTTGACGTAACAGACTTGAATTTCAATTATCTCAGTCTATACTTCATGTTTTTGCCTAAAACTGATTCTGTTCATCTAATTATTCACCTACGAGTGATTTTCAACCTTTAAACTACTCAAAACTATCCAATTCATAGTATCAAAAATTTTGACATGTTTATGGAAATTTCCACAAAAATTCATTAAAACGTTTGAAATTTTCAACGAAACTTTAAAGTAAATTTAGAAACCTTCTAGTCACATCAAATCTAATTGAAAAACACTTTGAAACCACATTTTTACCCAAAATCCCAAAATCCACCATTAACGACCAATTTTTCGGCTTTTATTTTAATGGCTAAAAACTCAATTTAAAGGATTAAATAATATCAAAAACTAATAGGAAATCGAATCATTACCTTGGTTGACGAAAAATCGAATGTTTGATCAAAAACCCGAAAAATCTAAAAACTCAACAATGGAGAAATCTATGGTGTTTTGAGTGTTTTTCATGAAATACCATTGCGACTTATGGCTTGGGGAATGATAGAAATCTAAGGAATTAAGTTTGTGAATCAAAATTGAATGAAAGGAGCTTTGAAATTCAATGGCCAGAAAAACAAAAATATGGAGAAGAGACTAACGTGGGTTTTATAAAGATGAAGGGGGAAAATAGGGTGAAAATTAAAATTTGGTTTAATTGCCTATTAAAAATTCATAATTTAGACCCTTTTACAAATCATTCCTTATTTCAAAATTGAAAGTCTTTTGAACATTATTTTCAAAAATTGTTTTAATTTCCAAAATGCCATAAACAAAAACATATCTGAATACCATGCTATGAAATTCTCAAGCAAACTAGAGCTAAAATCCCTAAAATACCCCTAAAACTCCTAGGCCCAATTTTGGGGAGACAATTCTCCAAAGTGTAGTTTTAGGACCCCGTTTTTGTAAACAAGACCCGTAAATATTTATGGAGTTATTTTAGAAGTGAATTAAAATTTGGTTTAGTAATTTAATTGAATTAGTACTTAATTTACATATGAGGACTAAATCGTGTAAGAATCAAAAGTTAAATTATAAGTAAATCATAAGAAAAACCTAACTAAATGACTCATAAGGAAACAAGCCATTGGTTTAATGAAAATGGACAGTAATGGGTGCTTATATAAGATAAAATGTAATAAAATTTATAAAATAAAAGTTAAATTAAATTAAATATTAAACAAAGCCATGTTAAAATAAAATGAAAGTGGATTGAAAGAGAAAATAAAACTCTTTCATCCAAAAGTCATTTGAAGCTAGGGGAGAAGAAGAATTCGAACGGCCAAGGGCTTATATTTTTAAAAGTTTAAGTTGGTTAGTGCAATCTAGTCATTTTTTCATAATTTTTATGTTCTTGGAATCCCAATATGATAAGCTAATTGACCCATGTCCTATTTTTTTGGTACTATTAAAGATCGAATATGTTACGATTGTTGAATAGTTAAAGTTTTAGGGACCAATTTGATAGATTTTTAGGTTAGAAGTAAAAAATGACGAAATTATAAAATCAATTGTTGATTTTCTGCATTAGGGACCAAATTGAGAAATTTTTTAAAGTTTGGGGTAGAAATGACAAATAGGGAGTTAAATTTAGCTTAGAGTGAAATTGGTATAAAAATTTGATGTTAAATGTAAAAGTTATGTTAGTCCCGGTTTTAGCGACTAAATTGAATAAATTGTAAATTTTGATTTAATTAGAAATTGAATGTGAAATTGTTTGTGTATTGATGAAATACGATGTTTTAATTTGGGCTAACATCGACCCAGATTCTTCAAAAAAGAAAGGAAAAGACAAATTCGTTGACGAATAGCTTGGAGTTTACAATTTGTGTTTCTATAATCCGAAGTAATTATAAATAGTTGTATATTGATTTGTTCATTCGTGCTAAGAATATGAGGTGAGAATTCTTATACAGTTGGGATGATTTGATTTGGATAATGATTATGAGGATTGAAACGAAAATGTTTGATAAATGTGTGTATTTTTTATTAATTATGAAAATTGAGAATGAATTGGGATAATTATGAATACTAGACATGTTGAATAAATGTTTACTTAACTGAAATAATTGTGAAATTGAGACATTGGTTGGTATTGGATTATGAAATGTAAACCCTATTAATTGTTTGAGTAGAGTCAAATATAATTAGCATGCAGTAGGATAGAAATAGTTTAAGGATTTCTTTGACTACGAGTAGATGAGGCACTGGGTACCAATTTGCTTCAGTTTAACCGATGATACACTGGGTGTCAATCTATTTGATAATGTTGGGCGCAACTATTTCCTTCAAATTTATCCGATAAAGCATTGGGTGCCAAACTGATATGTAGGTTAGATTCGTGTATCCGTCCAAGTTCGAGTCGTGTTAATAGGGATATAAAGAACGAAATGACTTATATGATTTTGATATGGCAAAAAGAACAAGAAATGAAATTAGAAATGGAAAATGAAATGTGAATTGTGGATTGAATTGGGAACACTAATATGTTATGTTCCACGAAATCATGAAATTAGATTTTGAGATTAAATATATCTTATATGAGTTGTATGATTATTAACTTGCAAATTGTGATAGACTTATGATGATATAAGAGAAATGATATGGTTTTGAGTACATGGTTATGTGAAATAGCATATTTGGCTTGATGATTTTTATGTTATTTTCACTCTAAATTTATGCTCCTTTATGTTTCATTTTATACTTATGGTTCGGGTTATATAAATATCACTAAGTTATACTCAGGGTACGTTTTCGTTTGTCCTTACACAAGTTAGGTACTATTCAATTCGTATGCCAATTCAACATCCAGTGACAATCCCGAACTCAAGTGTTGGTGATGCTCTTATTTTGGTTTTGGCATGTACCTAGGAAGTCTTTTGGTTATAAAGTTCATTTAGTATCTTGATGGTCTTGCTTATTATGTTTATAAGTGTCTATATATGTGTATATCTGAGAAGGAATGGTATTTGGTTGATGAATTGTTAGATTGCTTGAATTATATGCTTAATATTCTTATGGTTGAGAGAAATGTCTTGTTATGTTATATGTTCTTGGTTGATGCATAGATGTGAAAGGATGTTTGATATATTTGATGTTAAAATATGAATATGATTAAAAGTTAGTTGTGCTTAAGTAAATGATTAAGGAAGTGTCATGTAACACCCTGAATTTGGGCCTAGAAGTATTGGGCCTTGGGCCTAGGTGCGGGTGTGAGATAGTTCGAAATAAAATTATTGATGTGTTGAATTCTGTTATGGAAGGTTATTATTAATGGGTTAATATGGTATTTTAGTGAACTGCGAAGGATTCATAGTGTGGGGAAAAGTCTTGGGCTAATTTCTGGGATTTCGGGATTTTTGTGATATTTGGTGTAATGTTGAAATTTTGATATATGGATGTGTAATTCATGTTTGGAGTGTGTTATTGGGCCTATGGAAGGCCCAAGTGTTGGTTAAAAACTCAGGGAATTCTTGGGTTTTTGGACTTAAGGAATAGAGGACTTGGAAAAGAGGAGTTGTAAGGAATTATGTGTGTAATAAGACACAAAAAAGGAATGTGGTGTAGTGGCAAAGTAGCGCCACTTAGGGGACAAGGAAGCAAGGGGTCCAAGGTTCAAGTCTTGGCTCTTGCAATTTATTTTGGTTTTTCTTTTAAATAAATCTGGAAGCAAGTAGGTGAGCTTTAAAGTTAAATGTGTTGGACATATGACACAAAGGAGCTTGTGTCCGAGTGGTGATGGCATGACAGGGTTACTGAGAGAACTTTGGTTCGAATCCCGTTGCACGCAAAGGTTGATTATTTTGCTAATGCTTTAATTTTGGGGGGATTGATGGAGAATCCCACATCGGAAAGCTAACATGAGAGTAGGTGAGGAGCTAGCTTTAAATAGAGCAAACCAGGAGGAGAGTAGGCACAGCCTTCTTGGCTGATCCCTTTCGCTTTATGGCGTGCCCGTTTGGGTTGGGCATCGGCTAAGAGTGTTTGGAGCGCGGATTAACTTCAGTCTCCTGTCAGGTGTGTATTTCTCACTACTCTAGCGGTAGAACGGCTACTTCGGGCTGCGATGGGCCGAAGGGGCATGTGGGCCCAATTGGCCTGCGGGGCCATTTGGACAAGTTGTTTAATTGTATAGTAAATATTGGACTAGATTAGGTGAATCGCATATCTGTAGCTAAATTTGGGCTAAAAAGGCCACACGAGCGTGTAGGCCCATTTGGGCCGAGAATGGGCCCTAGGCCCATTTGCATTGTTATCTCTGTTTAGAATGCTTTAGTTTACCGAATTACTGAAATACCTTTGACTTGTAAAATTACCATTTTACCCCTGATTTGTAAAATTACCATTTTACCCCTGATTTGTAAAATTACCATTTTACCCCTAATTTGTAAAATTACCATTTTACCCCTAATTTGTAAAATTACCATTTTACCCCTGATTTGTAAATTTTACCCCTGATTTGTAAAATTACTATTTTACCCCTGATTTGTAAAATTACCATTTTACCCCTGATTTGTAAAATTACCATTTTACCCTTGATTTGTAAAATTACCATTTTACCCCTGATTTGTAAAATTACCATTTTTCCCCTAGGTGTTAAATGACTGTTTTGCCCTTCGTGGGTAAATGACTAACTTGTGTGATGATTGGGCTAGTTTGACCGTGGATATAAGTTGGTGATATGAATGACTTGACTGTGATCTATTCTTATTTTTGGGATTTGGAAAAGTTGGAATCCCTATGTGTTTAGGGAGGCTGTCGAAATAGTGCCGAAGGCTTTAAGGGGCTGTTACCAATTATTTTACTCTATGCTTGTAAGGGTTAAAGGCTGCTGACTAAGGGCTTGGATCAGTGGAGCGTGCGGATCCAGATTTGGATATCAACTTCAGCAAAGGTAAGGATTTAGGGCCTTGTTCATGGATGCCCGAATATGGTAAGAGTATGTTAAATTTAGTTATCATTGATTCGTGGTCTAATGTTTTAGTAATCGAATATAGGATTGAGTTGGAGCAGATATCATCATCGTTCGTCGTAATCAGGTGTGTATCGAACCCTTCTTTAGTCTAATTCGACAAAGGCCAAGTAACTGAAAAGTTGGTGTTATGTGGGCTTGTGAGTGTACGAATGCTCACAAGATGATTGGAAATCCTGAGATCTGTAACCGTAAGTGGTAAGTTAGTTGAGTGTGCAATTTCGCGCACCTCGGTAAGTTGGGTCTCGATGGGCCGAACATGGGCTCACGGGCTTTCGGGCCCATATAGGTAAAAATAGGAAATAAATGTGTTCTATTAGACTGTAGTATCGGAACTGCTAAAACTGGTAGCTAGATAGGAAATTAGGGCTGAATGGGCTTAATTTGCTAAATAGACACTGTAGGGCCCATCAGGAGTTTTAGGGCCCAGTGACTAAAATTGTTAAAATCTGTTAAATTGACTGCTAAGATGGAACTAAAGCTTATATGTGACTGTAACAGGCATAAAACTCGTAGTATTGGAACAAGTACTAAAATACCCCTAAGTATGAAAAATTACCATTTTACCCCTAAGTGTAAAATGACCTTTATACCCCTAGGGTAAATTCTGTATGAAATGTATGATTTTCTGTTTCTGCATGTCATATCTCATAACATATGTCTATATCTGATGCATGTGATTCTGTATGTTATATGTCATAGCATGTATGCCTGCTGCATGGGGTTTGGGTTTATGATGGAGGAAGCGTTCTGGCAGCCTCGCTGCAATCTGGTGGCCTTGCCACATATATATCTATTCTGGTGGCCTTGCCACATATATCTGTTCTGGTGGCCTTGCCACATATATCTGTTCTGGTGGCCTCGCCACAATATCTGTATCTGGTAACTCTGTCACAATATCTGGCAGCCTCGCTGCAAATTCTGTGGTGTGTAGCGGTTGGGTGGGTCGAGTAGCTTCCCCACATGGTGTGATGGTTGGTACGGGTGGTGTGTAGCGGTTGGATGGGTTGAGTAGTCTCCCCACATGGATCATGGGCTTGCATTCATGCATTGTTATCATTAATACTGTTCTGTTACTGTAATGGGCCTATGGGCCGTCCTGCTATCTGAAAAGGGCTAAGGCCCAGTTTACTGTTATCTGAATAGGGTTTCGGCCCAGTATTTGACTGTGATGGGATAGGGCTTAGGCCCAATGGGCTTGAGTTGACTTGGGCTTTGGATGGGCTTCTGTACACACTGAGTTTTCCAAACTCACCCCTTTTTCCTTCCATCCTTGCAGGTGAACCTTAGATTGGTGGACTTGGAGCTGAGAGGGATTCAGAGTGGCCACATGGACTGGACTATTGGATTTCTAATTAAGTTACCTATTTGAATTTAGATTTAATTATTTATTTCTGGTTTTTGGGTTGTAAAAAGGGCCTCTTTAATTACTTTTATTTTGGGTTTTTTCTTTACTTATTTAAATTGGTTTTAGCTTACGTAGGATATTATTTAAATCGAGTTGAAAATAAATGATTTTAAGACGCGGTTTTTATAAAAGTTACTTGTTTTCAAAATAACACGATAACCAAGCAAAGCTTCCGCAATTTTAAATGATCTTGTAGATAAATATTTCAAATAGTTAAAGTGTGGCAATGGTAGTGTGCATGTCTAGGAGTGGATCCAAGAAGAGCTTGGTACTTAAGCAGTCTATTCGACTCACCTCCTCTTTTCTGGAATCCTACCTGGTGCCCAGCTTCCATTCACTTTAAGTCTTAACGAAAAAGGTCAAATTTATTTGATACTTAAACCGTTTTCAAAATTAACATGTTTTTGCAAACTACGAGGGTTTATAAGCTTTCATAAAACTTTTACAAAGGTTTTAACGATGTTTGCAAAGGGATGATTATTTCAATGAATCACGTTTTGGAAAAAGACAAGCTAAGTTTAACGGTAAGAGTTTTTAAAACTTCAAGGGTTTTCAATGAAAGCACGGTTTTTGAAAAACACTTCAATGTGACACACCAGACTTGGCCGTAACGTTTGGGCCGGGTTTGGGGTGTTACATTTAATATAATGTTAGTGAATTGGTATGTTTGAGTGCCATATAATGTTAGTGAATTGGTATGTTTGAGCATATTCATTTTGGTTGTTTTAAATTGAGGTGTCTTTGTGGGCATATTGGTTAGGCACTTAGGTTGAATGATATATGACATGTTTTGACATAATTTGGTGTGTTTTGAAATGAGTAATTATAGGTGCAAATGGTATGGCTTGGTAACCAAGTAATGGTAGGTGAAACGGCTTTATTTTGAAGTTATTTTAGGTGCACATGACTTAGGACACAATCTACCACATGATCGTGTGTCTCACACGGCCATGTGGCCTATTTAATTTTGGTGTAGGCTTGTCTATACGATCTCATAGAGTTACACGGTCTAGTGACACAGCTGTGTAACCCTATATTTGGATTGTACACAGCCTGGCCACATGGCCATGTTCTTGAGCCACGCGAGTTGAGCTCTACCACACAGCTATGAGTTTGTATAAAAACTCATATAAAAACTATGAGCTATGAGTTTGTATAAAAACTCATATCCCACATAACTTAAAGAAACAATGGTAGTTAGACTTTAAGTCTATATAAAGATCTATGTTAAAAGTATTATTGATAGCAAACCAAATATTAAAATTTGTGTTTGTTTTCTTTAAAATCTTTCTTTATTTTCTTATTTTGGAGTATTAAGAGGTGTAGTTAAATTTTAATTTAACGGTGTTGTTAGACTTGATGTTCAACATTTGCCGTATAAAACCACAAACAAATTAATTTATTGTGAACCGGTAGAAAATAGATATTGAGATAAAAAAAATTTGTTGAAATCGATTTGTTATTTTTTTTAATAAATTTTTATTTTTATTGAATTATCGTTGAATCGTTTTCAACAAGATGAAATCAATTAAACAAAAAATGCAAACATTTGGTGGGCATTTGTTTGACAAAACAAAAAAATTGTATTCCACTACTTAAGGCTTTTCTTGCAATTCCCTGCAGATAAATTTTGGCTAGTATCACCAATATCTCTCTATTTGATTTTCTCTCATTTATTGGTATTCGAAATTTGAAATAATATCGATTCATTATTCAATTATACAAATTATCACTGGTGTGTTTCAGTCAACTGTCCCAATTATTAACTTTATAACAAACCTATTGAAATAGAATACAAAACGACAAATCAAATTATTTAAAAATACTTTTTTATTTGATAGAGTGACATGTCAATTTTCTGTTCAAAACATAAAATGAACAAAAAAATTAATATACATGAAGGTGGGTATTTTATAAGAAAATGTCTATTTTCAACATTATTTACGAAAATGGATGAAAACGAAAAAAAACGTGTTAATAGGGATGCATACATGTTCAGACTAAATTTTCAAAAAAAAAAAATGTCATTTTTGAAATATTACAAAATTAAATCAATTTTTTAAAAATTTACGAGAATAAGTCTTTATAAAAATCTAAAGTGGCAACACCATTTTCTTTTTGTTTTAAGGTGTCACTAATTAATGTGTAAATAAAACTTACGAAACAGATCTTTATATAGACCTAAAATCTCATTTCCCTTGTTTTTTTAAGCAATGTGGGATGTGAGATATGTGTATTTATAGATCCATGAATAGGTTTGCAGTTTATTTCTAGACAATATGAGATTTCTTCCTCTTTTAACTAACAACATCAGATTAAAATGCTACACTATATTTTATATATTTTTTACTCATAGAGTTTAAATTTTTTTACAAAAAGTTAACATTTGTTACATTATAAACAAAAATTTTAAACTCTATAAGTAAAAAAATATATAAAATATAAAATATAAAATGAGTATAGTAAAATATTAAAAAATATTTAAAAAATTACTAATAGTTGAGTGATCATTTTGCAAGTTTTTATAATTCGTCAAAAAATCATAGTTAAGTGACTACTAATGTAATTTAATCTAGATATAAAAATATGAAAAATAATTATTATATTTTATGTATATTATATATTTCTATAAAGAAAACTTATTTAACATAATTATATACTATGTTTAAATTGATTATCTATCTAGTCAAAATAGATCTAAAATAAATTTATCAGCATTCATTAGGTGATGAAAACTAAATTAAAATTTGGATTAAAAAATAGTAAAATATTAAAAAATAAATATTTAAAAAAAGAGATCAATTTTTTAAAATTACAAAAAATACTATCTGAGTACCAAATACTCACTATTTATTTATTAATCAAACATTCATAACATAAAATAAAATAAATAATAAAAAATTAAAAGTATAACTTCTAAATTGAAATAATGGAAAATTATTTTAAAAATTAGAATTGCATGGATATTAACTTCAAACATTTAAAATTGAATAGAATATTATTGCATGTACAAGTTTCATATGTGCAATATGTTCTTTTTTTTTAATAGTTCTTTTATATATGCTAACAATTATAAAATGCAACAAGATTAAAGATCTTAAAATATAATTTTATAATATGAGAAAATGTTAACAAAATATAAAAAAATAGAAATTATTTTGTAAAAAATTATAAAATATAGTGTAGCCTTTAATCTTATGTTGCTAATTAAAAAAGGAAAAGAATCTCACATTGTCTAGAAACAAGTTGCAAACCTATTCTTGACTCTATATATACACATATCTCAAATCTCATATTACTTAAGAAAATGGGGAAAATAAGACTTTAGGTCTATATAAAGATCTGTTTTGTAAGTTTTATTTTCATATTAATTGGTGGCACCTTAAAATAAAAAGAAAATGGTGTTGCCATTTTGGGTCTTCATAAAGGCTTATTCTTGTAAATTTTCAAAAAAATTGGTCTATTTTTGTAATAATTTAAAAAAATAACTTTTTTTGAAAATGAAGTCCGAGCATAGGGTAAAATATGCCCACGTCAGCGGGCTTTTTTGTATTTTCCCTTGAAAATGCTTCCACGTAAGGTTGTTTTGCAATTTCTGGACCATTTCAATAAATAATTTTTTAAGTGGCCTATTTTCGAAAATAATGTTGAAAATGAGCCTTTTCTTGTAAAATACCCCATGGAGGTACCTAAACTGGACACTTTGTATTTATTTGGTACTTCAGTATTTTTTAGATCTAATTGGTACTTAAACTTGGCATCCATAAGCCAATTTGGTACATTTTTTTTAGTACCTTACTAACACCATTAAAAATATATTAGTGTGGCATTGGCACCCAATAGCATGATGACATGTAAAAGCCTTATATATTGACACATGACAAAAAAATTTAAAAATTAAAAATATATAAAATTTATTAGAAGATTATATATTTTGTTACAAATAATGAATGAACCTAGACAACCATTCATTTAGGTTCATTCTTGACATAGTATTTTTATAGATTTTTAATTTTTTATAACATATCAAATTTTTATATTATTATTTTGAAATTTAACATATATAAAATTTTAAAAAAGTCCTTTCAAAAAAATTAAAAAATAAAAAAGTATAAATTTATAAAAATACTAGAAATATTATATAACACTAGAATCAACCTAGACAATATTTTCTCTAGATACATTTGGATCTAAACAACTATATGTCTAGACATGTTTTTTTTTTGGAGTAATTTAATATATTTTTATTTTTCTATAAATCATAGTATTTTTTATATTCTTAAATTAAAAATAAATAAAATTTATTTTTTTATAAAGCTCAATGTTATTTTTTACATTTATATAAAAGATTTTTTTTTTCACAGCTTAATTGACAAAGGCGAATAACAAGTGAAGATAGTAAGTTATATAATTGCTTTATTATTTTTATTGATTTTATTATTTCATTTTTGTTTTTCAATTTTATAGAGATTGTAATAGCCCAAATTTGCCCGGGCTTTATAAATTAAAAAATAAAAACCAAAAATAAAAAGTCCATTTTTTAGTCCTTTTACAAACAGTTCAATTGAGCCCGAATTACAAAACCTTAACCCAAGTACCAGACTTAAAACTAAATCCACTACCCAATTACAACAGTAGCCCAATTAACCCTTACTTATTGCCTTAGCCCAAAACACTAAACCCGTAACAGATTTGCCCCATAAACCTCATCAGCCAATAACCCAACACCCGTTACACAGTACCCAAACACCCCACAGACCCCTAAAGACTAAACTGATGGCCCAGGACTTGAGCAAGCCCAGTTAACCCAACAGATCTTTAGCTTTAGGAAAACCCTAGCTAGGGTTCGCGCCGCAAGCTCCCTCGTGACCACAGCTGACATTAGCCTTGTTTTGCGCCGCAATCAAGTGCCCGAATCAACATGCCCTCATCGCTGGATCCTCAGGATCAACCTGCAAAAAGAGAAAGAAATCACAGCAGACGAAAGAACAGGCTAGCAAACGAAGCAAGAAATCAGCATATTTTTACTTTCTATGTATAAATTTGGGCTATAAAAGCCGAAGAAGAGAACATTGTAAAAGGGGGGGAGATACCACGATGTACTCATATACACAGAGAGTCATATACGCACATACATATAAAAGAATACAGAGGAAAAATCAGAAAGAGTTATTTTTTCGAAACAGAGGAAATCGAAACAAAAAGAAAAAGGTTGAAACAAATACTGTGATTCAAGTTTTTCTTGTCTGGATTTTACTTGTTTTATTTTGATTTTTGTTATTTTTTAAAATCGGTTTTGAAAATAAAAGGAAGAAAAGGAAGGATATACCTGAGGGCTATTTTGCCGGAGGTTGGCTCCGTTGGCCACTGTTGTGGCTAAGTTTGCTCGATCCGCCATTGGCCACTCATAATGGGTCGTCTGGTGTGAAGAGGAAGCATAAACCCTAGCAGAGCATTGAGGAGAGGGGGGCTGTTTCGGTCCTTTGAAAAATGGCAAATGGCCATTTTTTTAGCCTTAACGATGGATAAAACGGCACTGTTTGGTGCTGCAACCCGCGTGTCGACCCGAATCCGACCCAGGGTCCGCGTATTTTAAAAATTTTGGGTTATTTATGTGACAAATCCCTCTCCTCCTACACTAATCTTTAATTAAGCCACAATCAGGTTCTATTTGTCTTTAACATTTTCCCAAATATTTGTGCACTGTTACGATTTAGTCCTTATTTGAACGCCGCGTTTTGAGATTCAATTTATTTATGTCCCAGGTCCTCGCTCATTTATACGCGTTTCAATTAGATCCTGAACGCTGTTTTTTATTTCTTTTAAAATTACCCCATGAATTTTATTGAAATTTAAGTTCCGTCCTTTTATTTCACTTCAATTTTAACTTAGTTTTTTTTTTTACTTTATATATTTACTTTAATATTATGCATATATATTTTATTTTCTGTTTTTTTAAATTATTTATTACATATTTTTATATATTTTATATCTATTATAAATTATTTTTAAATTATGTATATTATATCATATGTTAAATTGATTTAAAGATTTTATATATATATATATATATATTGTTTTTTATGTTAATTTTTTTCCTATATATGTATATTATTATTATATACTATTATATTATTTTCTTTAACAAAAAATCTTTTTTATTCATTTAAATATGTTAATTATCATATACATATATGTTGTTGTTTTTTATATATTATTTTCTTTTTACCTTTTTAGATATTCATATTTGTTTTTAACAGTTATTTTTTCGTTTTTATTATTATTATAAATTTTGATTTTCACTTACATTTTTATATTCTTTGATTTATTATGAATTGTTTTATATTTCTACTTGCTAACATCATATATTAGTTTATCTTTTAGCATAATCATCTTATAATTTGTAAATTTTATTATTTCATGTTGTTTCTTATTTGCCCATATTATTAAGAATTGTAGCATATTGTAATTTGCCTTATAATGTATCAATGCCATATTTCTGTATAAATCATTGTTTTAAACAAAGAAATTCATTTTTACGAAAAGCATTCAAAAGTTTTCTAAAAGAGGCAATGCTTGGAATTTGGAAGCTTTGAGAAAGGTAGTGCCCTAACTTACTGGGTTGCAACTTTTCTCGTTGAGTTCGAATAGTCAAGTACCCTTCTAAGTTTTTAAGTTTCCAAAATACGAGCAACTGTCTTGGAATTTCAAAGCGTTGTGTCCTAACTTACTGGATATGGCGTTTTGTTGTATCGAGATAGAGATTTTTAAAAAGGCTAGCTTAGCTTCGAATGTCTTAAAAATATTGCATCCTAACTTATTGGATGTGATATTTTGATTCGTTTGATACAAGTGAACCATAATTTTCAAAATTAAAATATTCTAGAGAAGATTGTATCTTAAAATTTTTAAATTTCCGACATTAGAGACATTTTGATAATCAATTAGGTACCAATTTTTGGGCGTTACGGGGGTGCTAACCCTTCCTCGTACGTAACCGACTTCCGAACCCGTTTTCTTTATTTCGTTGACCAAAACTAATGATTTTAAAACAAAATGTTTTAAAGGTGATCCAATCACACCTAAAAAGATTGGTGGCGACTCCCATTTTCTTTTTTTAAAGTCGATCCCCCTTTTTTTCAAAACCTCTAAAAAATGGTTTCGACAGCTTGGCGACTCCGCTGGGGACCAATAAGAGAGTCAAGCCGTATAATTTATTATTTTTTTCCTTAATGTCGGAAATTTGAAAAATTTTGAAATACAATCCTCTTTCATTACATGTGTTTGAATTACTACTGCATATGTTTGTTATATTTTGGCACACATTGCATTTGCATGACCGTTGTGGTCACACCTTTAAGTGGGAGTGAGAAACTACACCTTCGTGAGGTTTTCGCCTCCGTGCAGGATAGCGGATCACTTTCGGGATACATCCGTACCTATAGTTTCGTGAGATTTTCATCTCCGTGTAGCCATAGGGAAATGTATTCCCCTGGACTGAACTCGATTCAAATGAGCCTATAATGGGTGAGAATGGAGGAATTTGCTGGTTCAGGTACCTCAACTTTAGAACTGAACCACATATAGAAGGACCGTAAGAGCTCAACCTAGATAGAATTATACCTTAGTTATTACCCTTGCAGGTTATCTTTGAGTTTATTGTTATCATGTGATACTAACTATTTCCTTTCTTTTGTTGCATATCATTTCACATTTAAAAGGTATCGATTTTCGGTCAGTTCCTAAGTTAGAGAGTTTTATTACGGAGAACGGACTTCTTGATACAGTGGAAGGCAACGCTAACGTCCATATATGGTCAGAGCAAACTCAGTTAGTAAAGGGAGATAGTCTAGCTATGGAATATGTGTCAGAGTTGGCAGACTACACTTGTATCAGCGTCACAGAGAATAATCACCATGAGTTAAAGGAAATATGGGATCAATGGAGTAACGAAGTCAAGCAATTGTTCTACAACAACTATGGGGACTTGCAGTACTTGCTTGACTTGAAATTATATGAGAATTTATTTCAGGCCATCACTCAGTATTTGAATCTTGTATACAGTTGCTTTACGTTTGGAAAAGCCGATATGGTACCTGTGGTGGAGGAATATTCAGTTTTGTGGCGTTGTCTTAAGATTCAAGTTGATAAAGTTTACTCAAGGGCTAACTGTATTCCAACTTTTGTGAGGAAGTTGATGAACGTCATGGGGAGAGGGAGCGAGCTAAAAAGGAAAAGAGCAAGAGGGAAATGGGGCAGCGTTGGAATGCCTACCTCTTCCACCACTGGTGCTTCCTAATGTTGTTCCAATAAAAGCAGAATTGGATGCGAGGAAGATTGTTCGACACCCTATGGCAAGGCGTGCTGCAGGAACTAAAGGGCAGAAGGTAATGTACTTACCAATCACTTCAAGGTGAACAAGAAGAGTACTGATGGACACTTCATCCATTACAATATTTCTCTTTCATATGAAGATCATCGATGGTAAGAATGTTGAAAGGAAAGTGATTAACAGAATGCATGGGACCTACAAAAGTGAGTTGGATGGAAAGAATTATGCCTATGATGGTAAAAGGTTTATTTACTATAGGACCACTACCAAACAACAAGCATGAGTTTACTAATGAGCGACAATGGAAATGCAAGCCCTGATGGCCTGCCCAAATGGACGCAAAAGAAAGAGATTAAAGAAGACCATATCATTTAAAGACATTTAAAGTGGAGATTAGTTATGCTGAGAAGATACCCATGTAAGCATTTCAAAATACTTTGCGCAGACAGGAATCTAAAAGCTCTCAAGAAATACTGAAGGTGCTGGATATCATTTTAAGGTAGCATGCTGTGAAGCAGGAATGCCTACTTGTTCGCCAATCTTTCTTTCAAAATAATCAGAACAACTTCACAGACATTGGAGGATGTGTCCATGGCTGTAGGGATTATCTCATGGGTGAAGCCATAGCTCAAATTTGAGAGGGTAGTAGATCATTTACGGACCCTAAAGGTACAAGCTGATACATTGAGCGCGAAATATGAGCTACAGTTAGATCATGGTCAAGAGTTAGCTTTGTTGTTTAGGAGAATTAAAGCTTTGGGCCATGGGGTGAAGGCGTATTTGTAATCCATTCATATGTAAAGATATTCTTTTTCTAAATAAAGTTTTCTAAATGAAATTGAATCGAGATCGATACCTTCATGCATTGCATTACATGCATTTGCATCTCATCGCATCATATGAATTCAAACTTATAGGAAGACCCTAATTAGTTAAAATTACTACAGAAAAGGGGAGGAAAGTCTGGAAACTACACATCCTTACGGTACCCGCACTAAAACTAAAAATATGGATCAAAGGTTTGAGCAATTTCAGAAGGATATACAAGACCAATTGCAAGAGTAGTTGGCAAAGATGCAAAACGACATGAGAGAACAGATGATGGAAGCATAGAAGAATATGATGGCTTAGATGGCCCAACTGTTGGCAGGGGCAATGGATAAAGAAAAGGGCCCTATGGTCATTGCAAGAGAGGATAATGAGGATTATCCATCGGGTTTTACCCCACCCCATGCGCAAGCACAAACTAAGGCACCTCCTCGAAGGCCGTCAGTCATAATTAGGCCTCAGCAAGGGCAAACTGATACTGGGATACCCATGAATTTCCAAATTGGCTCGGGATCAAATCCAGGAGATAATCCCACAAATCCTATTACCCCTAACTTTGACATGACATAAAGGGAAGGGATGATAAATGAATCTTCAAGGCAGTTAGAGGATCGCTGCAAATGGTTGGAAGAAAAGTTCAAGGCTCTAGAAGGTGCTGATTGTCATCATGGGGTTGATGCTAAAGACTTGAGCTTAGTTCCAGATCTGGTACTCCCTCACAAGTTCAGGATGCCAGAATTTGAAAAGTACAATAGGACTACTTGCCCTGAGGCCCATATCACCATGTTCTGCAGGCGAATGACCGGCTATGTGAACAATGATCAATTGTTGATCCATTGTTTTGAAGATAGTTTGGTTGGGGTAGCGGCTAGGTGGTACAACCAGTTGAGCCGTGCCAGAATTGGTCATGGAGAGATCTTGCGCAGGCCTTTATGCAGCAATACAATCATGTGACTGATATGACTCCTGATAGGATCAAGCTGCAAAATATGGAGAAGAAGCCTAATGAGAGTTTTAGGCAGTATGCCTAAAGATGGAGGGAGGTGGCCATGCAAGTTCAACCACCGCTTTTGGAAAAGGAGACCACTATGTTGTTCATTAACACCCTGAAGGCTCCATTCGTCACTCATATGATTGGAAGCACCACCAAAAGCTTTGCCGACATAGTTATGGCAGGGGAGATGATTGAGAACGCTATAAGAGGTGGCAAGATAGAAGGGGAAGCAGTCAAAAGATCGACCCAAGGAGAAAAGATAATGAGGTGAACAATGCGTGTAGTTATAATTCAAAATCAGTTACGGTTAGTCAACCAAGAGCAGTAACTGTAGGACAGCAGGGTTCGCAAAAGAATGAATCTGATACGAGACAGAATGCTGAAAAGATCCAGTTTACGCCAATCCTGATGTCATATGGGGAACTCTATCAGAACTTATATAATGCACATGTGGTAGCTCCTTTTTATTCAAAGCCACTACAACCCCCATATCCCAAATGGTATGACGCAAATGCTAAATGTGAATACCATGCGAGAGTACAAGGCATTCAATAGAAAACTGCATTAGCTTCAAGAAAACCGTGGAAAAGCTCATTAAGATGGGGATTGTGAAGTTTGACGATACCCCTGGTACAAAGAGCCCGTTACTGGACCATGGTGATAAGGGGGTAAATGCAATTGACTAAAGTGTTGCGAGAAGGATCGAGGGGATATTGCAGAAATAAGAACCCCATTGAAGATGGTTTGGGAAGAAATAATAAGAAGAGGACTGATAGTGTTGGATTCTGAGCAAAGAAACCTATGAGGTAGTCATCCTTACAAACCTGGGAATGTCTTGAACAATTGGTTTGTAGAGGAACTTTTTGTAGTCTTAGAAATTATACGGAGTAATCTGCAGAACACTCTTGTTACGTTAAAGCCTAGGAGTAACAAGATCTCATTTGTGAAATAGGCTCATGTTCAGACTCTATTGTTTCAATAAAACATATCTTTCATGATCAATTCGTGCAATTGTTCCCTCATTCTTTATTCTTTGATTTTCTAAATTTTCATCAAATCTGTTCATTCATAACATGTGAATAGTCATTCTTGAATTCATTTATTCCTTGTACATTCTTTTGTGCCTATCTTAGATCCCTAGATATCAATGACAGGGGCAATGATATTACAGATTCAGAGCTCCTTTTGAGCGCGACATGTGTTTTGAGGAATCTCAGTACTTTGAAGATGATAGAAATTGTAACCTTGTTTCTGAATTTGTTGAAAATGGTAGAAGCAAATTTTACCCCATGAAAAGAAGGTAGAGAATGTAGCCTTAGAGAAGTAAAGGTTGGAACGTAAAACAAGACCTTGTGGAGACTATTACGGGAACTCAAAGATGTTGTCAAGGTTAAAAGAGATCCAAAAGAATGTCAGAAGGATGCATAATGGCCAGGATAAGCACTATTGGTCCACCATGGAAGAGGACCACATCAGTTATACCATAAATGCCAAATTTAAGGAGTCAAGACTTATGTGCCTCCTTCTTTTCTTCACAAACTTTATATATGGGGCACGTATGATATAGGCCCGTGCTCGTTAAAAGTAAGCCTACAATGATTCAGAGATAGCTTAATATGCCAATATTACAAAGTCAATAGTCATCTATTTCAAAAAGAAAATCATATCAAACTGCACAGTGTCAAAAGTTTGCAGTTTGTTCAAAGATTGGGCACCCTATCACAGTACAACCAAGGTTGCAAAAAAGAAAAAAGAAAAAAGAAAAATAAATTACAGAAGATGACCAAGACTGGTAAAGATTGGCATAAGAAACTACTACTTACTCTCTATGCTTATGCTGGGGCAAACACCTTCAATTCCAGTTGTTTCAAAGGTTTCGACCATCATCCTTGGAATGAATGCATTGTATGGCTCTCCTAAGTAGTCTGATGTGTCTCAATAGCTGCGGTGGCTAGTTCTAAGTAATGGCCATTGATTTCCCGCTATAGAGCATTAGTCCGTACACAGTCACTGAAGCTAGAAATGATCAGATTCTCTTTAAACCAGTTTCTGACAAAGTGGATGAGGGTATCATGAGGGAAGCTCTCTTAGACTTCTATACAAGTTTAGAGAAGAGGAAGCATGATCTGATCATTATTTTCAGGGATTAATGAAATCAAGTTCCTTGACGAGAATTGGAACCCTAAGTTTGTGGTTGCACAAAAATCATCATACCAAGTTTTTCCAGTGGGGATCTCCTGACAATGTGCTACATGGTACTGTCACTGACAACAAAGTATGCCATACGAACAAATGACCAAAATAATAGTTTTTTACTAAACTTATATAAAAAATATTAAAATAATAAATTTGAAACATTATGTACTAAAATAATATAAAATAATAAAATAATATTTATTTTGGTAGTGATTTTAATCCGAAAATAAGAAAAAATACGAACAAATGACCAAAATAATAGTTTTTTACTAAACTTATATGAAAAAATATTAAAATAATAAATTTGAAACATTATGTACTAAAATAATATAAAATAATAAAATAATATTTATTTTGGAAGTAATTTTAATCCAAAAATAAGAAAAAATACGAACAAATGACCAAAATAAAAACGAGTATTTGGGTGGTGCCTATGGGAGAGGCACCATTGGTGCCGCCTGTGGGACAAGCACCATTGGTGCCGCCTGTGGGCCCCACCTCTGTATTATTTTGGTAAATAAAAAAATGGGGTATTATTTTGGTAATTTTTTATTTTTTTGTATTATTTGAGTAAAAAAACCCGAATAACACCATCAATGAAAGAAAAAGAAAAAGTTGAAAACTAGAATGTAAATCGGAAATCACCTTTGATTTTTGATTGATTTCTCTTTGAATATAAGCATGTATACAAAAGGAAAAAATGGGAATCCCCTTTTACAATTAATTTCAGCCTTTATTTATAGCCGAGAAATAAGAATACCAAAAACGTTTTTGCTCTGCTATATTCTGCTATTATTCTGTTATTATTTTTGCTGCTTTCTGTTGTCGTTTGTTGCAGGTACAGCTGAAGAATGATCGTGATGAGATGAAGTAATAAAATCTGATCGTACCTGAAACTAACTATTTTCACGATAAAAAGGCAAGTGCACCTATCGAGTAATAGTATAGCTAGTGGCAAGACCGAAATATCGAATCCAAGGAACTATGAGTACTAGTAATGACTTTCTTCCTATTATCTAGTCTAAAATAAAGGGAGGTTTGTTTCTAAATTAACTAATCTAAGCTAAACTGAAAAGGTGACAAAGAGTAAATTTGGGAAATTACTTTAGGGAAAACTGGATGATAAAGGTAATACCTAAGGAAGAATCCACCTAGACTTCACATGTTATCTAACTCTGAACTAGATGATTTCTTCATGCGATTTGATTTGTAGAGATCCCTAAATTATGTTAATACCTTCGTCAAGGATAAGAACAACTTATCCTAGGTTGATTAACTGAAATCTCTTTCTAATTAAAACCCCTAGCCTTGCATTAACTCGATCTATGGCTCCTCATATTAGATTTGGCTCTAATCCGGCAGATTTTTATCGTCCTATGTCTAGGATTACAATCAACTCCACTTAATTGTGTTGGATCTACTCCTATGCAGAGCCTTTTGCTCTTCTACATAAGCACATTCGACTTAAATCAATATCCCGGAAATATCAATTTAAGAATTAAAAACACAATTAAGAACAAATCAAATATTTATCACACAGTTTAGATAATAATCAGAAGATCTATCTTAGGTTTTATCCCCCTTAGATATTTGGGGTTTTAGTTCATAATTGTAAAAAGAAACATCTCAAAATATATAAAATAGCAAAACATAAGAAAACCCAAAAACCCTTGAAAGGATAGAAGGGAGATCTTCTATCTTGATGTAGCTCCTAGCTTCTGAGATGGATCAATCAGCTTTCCTTCAAGTAATTCCCTGCCTTTAACTCCCCGTCTTAGCGGGAATAATGTGTGTCCTTGTAGTTGCCTCTTAGGGTCTTTTATATAGAGTTTAGAACGTCTTTCTTAGCCCCTAAGTAGCCTTTTCTGAGTGAAATTGAACTTTCACACGACAGGGACACGCCCGTGTGCGACGCCCGTTTGAGTCGACTTCCAGGCCGTGTTCGAGCTTGTTAAAGTGGCACGGCCGTGTGACACACCCGTGTGGTGAACCTCTAGGCCGTGTTGTTTTCACATATTGCCCATTTTCTCTGTTTTCAGCCCGTTTCTTTTTCTTTTCTCTTCCTTATGCTCACCTAAGCATAAAACATAAAATAAAAGGATTAGGAGCAACAATTTCCACAAATCCTAGGTGCCTTTATCATTTCGGTATATCAAATCAATGATGTGGTCTCAACATGTATAATCGAAGCAAGTTCTAGAATAACAAATCAGTATTGACTCACTCAAAGCAACAATAAAAGTGAGCACAAAAGGATGTGTGCTCAAAAGGCTCAAAAATCTCACCAGAATTATGGCTTTTGACATCAACCATGAGAATTTCAAATCTCAAGATAATACTTAAAATTAGGGAAAACAACCTAGAAAAATATAAATTCTCAAAAATTTCAACTGATCATACTTGATTCCCTAATGTCTTAAAGTTTAAATAATCAAATCATAAGTACCTATGTCTTAATTCTCAACATATCGATAAAAATATAAATCAATCAGAATTTATCTTAATAGGGGATTGAGAATAATGCAGAGAATTTAAAATTTGAGAACAATGCAAAAAGTTAGTGGTATGAAATTCAAGGATTTGAAGAGAATGCAACTACTGAAAGTGAATTCCCCCCACACTTAAGATGTACATTGCCCTCAATGTGCAAAGATAACATTAATAGCAATAAAAGCATAAGATCATAAGATAAGGAGAAAAGTAAACTCCCTAAATATTGGATGGAACCCTTGAATTGTGAAAGCTGACTTGGAGGAATGACTACTTGAAGTTCATGATTTTGGGTGACTGGAGAAATTAAGCATAACTGTGTAAAATTCAAGTATTGCTCGATAAGAATTTAAGTGCAAAATAAAAGGAAAAAAAGAGAAATTAATAGTAAAGAAAATGAAAATTAAAATTAAAAATTAAGTAATAGTGATTTGGCCCCACGGCCGTGGCGCACGCCCGTGTGGTGCTTGGGTTGGCCCGTGTGTTTCGTGGTCTTATCGGTGTGGCCACGGTTGGTCGGAACAGGCGTGTCCTATTCCCGTGTTAATTTTTCAGTTTCGCCTACGGCTTATTGGCACGGGCGTGTTGGGACACACGGCCATATAGCACGGTTGTGTCTTTTTGCGTTCGCTTCTCCCACGGCCGTGTTTGGAATCACACGCCTGTGTATGAATTGATAGGTTTGGCCACGGCAGTATCGCACGGCCGTGTTTCTACCCGTAGGGGGTCCATGGCCTTAGGCACGCCCGTGTGTCTGGTCGTGTGGTCCTGGGGGATCTGCGTTTTAAGGAGTTAGTTATGAATCTAAGAAAATCAAACTTGTTAGTGCTCGGGTTGCCTCCCGAGAAGCACTTGTTTATAGTCTAAGCTTGACTTTTCTCAAGCTTTCATGGTCACGGTGGTTTGAAGAGTTGAAACTCTTCTATCCTGCTTTCAATTTTATTATCAACATAAGGTTTGAGTCGAGTATGATTTACCTTGAAAGTGCCGAGTGACTCATGTGTTATCTCGACTGTACCATAGGGAAAGATTTTCATTATCGTGAAGTAAGGTGTGTCACTTGTATGTGCTTTTGAATTCAAGATTTGAGGATCGTCCTCACCTAAGATTACCTTATCCCCTACCATGATTTGATTTGTTTTTACCTGAGGGTCGTCTTGGTGATGCTCTGGGTTGGTGTGACATATTTTGGACCTTTCTTGTTGATAGTTCAACCACTCATCTAATTCCTCAATTTGGAGCATTCGTTTTTCATGTACGTCTCCCTTGGATGGACTCGTCTGTGGTTAGGTCACCCTTATCTGAAGTGTATCCTGCAAAGAAGGTTGGATGGTGAGATCATTCTTATTACAAGGACTCGTAACAATATTTTTATTGTAACACCCCAAACCCAGCCCAGACGTTACGGCCAAGTCTGATATGTCACATTGAAGTGTTTTTCAAAAACCGTGTTTTCATTGAAAACCCTTCTTTAATGTTTAAAAACTCTTACCGTTAAACTTGTATAAAACCTTAGTTTGTGTTTATTTTTTTTCGAAACGAGATTTATTGAAATGATCATCCCTTTTCAAACATCGTTGAAACCTTTGTAAAAGTTTTATGAAAGCTTATGAACCCTTGTAGTTTGCAAAAACATGTTATTTTAAAAATAGATAAAATATCAAAAAATCAGATTTGTAACCTTTATAAAACATGTTATCTTGAAAACGGTTTAAATATCAAATAAATTTGACCTTTTTCGTTAAGACTTAAAGTGAATGGAAGCTGGGCACCAGGTAGGATTCCAGAAAAGAGGAGGTGAGTCAAATAGACTGCTTAAGTACCAAGCTCTTCTTGGATCCACTCCTAGACATGCACACTACCATTGCCACACTTTAACTATTTGAAATATTTATCTACAAGATCATTTAAAAATTGCGGAAGCTTTGCTTGGTTATCGTGTTATTTTGAAAACAAGTAACTTTTATAAAAATCACGTCTTAAAATCATTTATTTTCAACTCGATTTAAATAATATCCTACGTAAGCTAAAACCAGTTTAAATAAGTAAAGAATAAAAACCCAAAATAAAAATAATTAAAGAGGCCCTTTTTACAACCCAAAACTAGAAATAAATAATTAAATCTAAATTCAAGTAGGTAACTTAATTAGAAATCCAACAGTCCAGTCCATGTGGCCACTCTGAATCCCTCCCAACTCCAAGTCCACCAATCTAAGGCTCACCTGCAAGGATGGAAGGAAAAAGGGTGAGTTTGGAAAACTCAGTGTGCAACAAGCCACTTACAGAGCCCAAATCAATATCAGCATACTAGGCCTAAGCCCCCAAATCAGTCTCAACATATAACTGGGCCGAAGCGTTTCCATTTAACAGTTACTGGGCCGAAGCCTTTCCATTTAACAGTTACTGGGCCGAAGCCTTTCATAAATCATATCACTGGGCCGAAGCCTTTTTTGTAAACGGTATGGCCCATAGGCCCATTTCAGTAATACATGTAAACGTCAATGCATGTATGCAAAGCCCATTTGGGGAGACTACTCAACCGCTACTCTCCACCCGTACCAGTCAACACACCATGTGGGGAATAACTCAACCCACCCAACCAACACACCAATGGCAGCATAGCTGCTTTAACATATAACTGGAGGCCTAGCCTCTTTTAATAACTGGGGCAGAAGCCCTTTCGGTATACTGGGGCAAAGCCCTTTAACACTTCCTCCAATCATATAAACCCAACCCATGCATGTAATGATTATAACATGGCATATCGTATACATATCGTAGCATATCATGTGCATATCATGTGCATATCATATCATTCCATGAAAAATATCAATATCACAATCAACATAATCATTTTACAACCCTAGGGATATAATGGTCATTTCTACCTAGGGGTAAAATAGTCATTTTTAAGCTATAAGGGTAATTACGTAATTTTAACACTTATTAGGGTTTTTCATACTTATTCAACATTCCGGAGTATTAAAACAGAAATTTTTAGCCTATTTTAGCAAAATCGAGTTATTGAGCCCAAAACCCCTAATGGGCCTAACGAGTACTGATTTAGCCTTCTAAGTCCATTTAGCCTAAATACTACTATCGTTCTATCTGGGTTAATCATACATTTATCACAATTTCGTTTTAGCAATTTTTACTCCAAATGGGCCCGTAAGCCCATTGGGCCTAATTCAGCCCTTCGAGGCCCAACTTACCAACATACTCAAAATCGTAATCTTACCTGTTCTATCGATTTCGTTAACCGAGCCCATTGTATTCTAACCTATTCACTGTTTATCTCATTACCAGAAATTTAACGATGCCGGGATTCGGCATATCGGCTTTTCAGCCGACATTAATCTAAGCTACTACAAGGGGTAAGTTACACACCTGCTTGCAACGAACGATGACTATATCCGATCCAAGTCAATCCTACATTCGATTACTAAAATATTAGACCACGAATTAATGATAACTAAATTTAACATACTCTTACCATATCCGGGCATCCATGAACAAGGCCCTCAATCCTTACCTTTGCTGAAGTTGATATCCAAATTTGGATCCGAACGCTCCACTGATCCAAGCCCTTAGTCAGCAGCCTTTAACCCTTACAAGCACAGAGTAAAATAATTTGTAACAGCCCCTTAAAGCCTTAGGCACTATTTCGACAGCCTCCCTAAACACATAGGGATTCCAACTTTTCCAAATCCCAAAAATAAGAATCGATCACAGTCAAGTCATTCATATCACCAACCTATATCCACAGTCAAACTAGCCCAATCATCACACAAGTTAGTCATTTACCCACGAGGGGCAAAATAGTCATTTAACACCCTAGGGGCAAAACGGTAATTTTACCCCATAGGGGTGTCTCGGTAATTCTACCCTACAGGGGTATTTCGGTAAATTTGTAAATCGAGGGTAAAATAGTAATTTTTACAAATTAGGGGTAAAACGGTAATTTTACAAATTAAGGGTAAAATGGTAATTTTACAAATTAGGGGTAAAATAGTAATTTTACAAATTAGGGGTAAAATAGTAATTTTCAAATCGAGGGTATTTTTGTAATTTCACAAATCGGGGTATTTCTGTAATTTTACAAATCGAGGGTAATTATCGAATTTTACAAATCGGGGGTATTTCTGTAATTTTGTAACCCAAGGGTATTTTAGTAATTTTGTAAACTAAGGGTATTTCAGTAATTTTGTAAACTAAGGGTAAAACGGTAATTCTATAAATCGAGGGTACTTTGGTAATTTTACAAGTCGAGGGTATTTCAGTAATTTGGTAAACTAAAGTATTCTAAACAGAGATAACAATGCGATTGGGCCTAGGGCCCATTCTCGGCCCAAATAGGCCCACATGCTCGTGTGGCCCTTTTAGCCCAAATCTAGCCATAGATATGAGATTCACCTAATCTAGCCCAATATTTACTATACAATCAAACAACTTATCCAATTGGGCCCGCAGGCCCATTGGGCCCACATGGCCTCTTCGGCCCATCGCAGCCCGAAGTAGCCGTCCTACTGCTAGAGCAGTGAGAAATACACACCTGATAGGAGACTGAAGTTAATCCGCGCTCCAAACACTCTTAGCCGATGCCCAACCCAAACGGGCACGCCATAAAGCGAAAGGGATCAGCCAAGAAAGCTGTGCCTACTCTCCTCCTGATTTGCTCTATTTAAAGCTAGCTCCTCACCTGCTCTCATGTTAGCTTTCCGATGTGGGATTCTCCATCAATCCCCCAAAAATTAAAGCATTAGCAAAATAATCAACCTTTGTGTGCAACGGGATTCGAACCAAAGTCCTCTCAATAACCCTGTCAAGCCGTCACCACTCGGACACAAGCTCCTTTGTGTCATAAGTCCAACACATTTAACTTTAAAGATCACCTACTTGCTTCCAGATTTATTTAAAAGAAAAACTAAAATAAATTGCAAGAGCCAAGACTTGAACCTTGGACCCCCTTGCTTCCTTGTCCCCTAAGTGGCGCTACTTTGCCACTACACCACACTCCTTTTTGTGTCTTATTACACACATAATTCCTTACAACTCCTCTTTTCCAAGTCCTCTATTCCTTAAGTCCAAAAATCCAAGAATTCTCCGGGTTTTTAACCAATACTTGGGCCTTCCATAGGCCTAATAACACACTCCAAACATGAATTACACATCCATATATCAAAATTTCAACATTACACCAAATATCACAAAAATCTCGGAATCCCAGAAATTAGCCCAAGACTTTTCCCCACACTATGAATCCTTCGCAGTTTACTAAAATACCACATTAACCCATTAATAATAACCTTTCATAACAGAATTCAACACATCAATAATTTTATTTCGAATTATCTCACACCCACACCCAGGCCCAAGGCCCAATACTTCTAGGCCCAAATTCAGGGTGTTACATTTATCATCAATAATCTTATTCGAGTTTCTGGCTTGTAAAGTAACTTTGTCATCACCTACACGAAGTGTAAGCTCGCCTGTTCCTACATCAATTATGGTTCTAGCAGTTGCTAAAAAGGGTCGCCCTAGAATTAAGGGTGCATTGATATCCTCATCAATGTCTAAAACAACAAAGTCGAAGGGGAATATAAATTTATCAATTTTGACAAGCACATCTTCAATTATGCCCTTTGGAAATCTAATGGTTTTATTAGCCAATTGGATGCTCATCTTAGTTTGTTTAGGTTTCCCAAGACCTAGTTGTTTAAACAATTTATAAGGCATCACATTAATACTAGCCCTTAAATCAGCTAAAGTATTTTTGACGTCTAAACTACTAAGTAAACAAGAAATTGTAAAACTCCCTGGATCTTTTAGTTTATTTGGGCAGCTTATTCTGTAAAATAGTTGAGCACACTACATTCAATTCCACATGAGATGTCTCGTCTAGCTTTCGTTTATTCCTCAGTAGCTCTTAAAAATTTAACGGTGTTTGGCATCTGTGAAAGAGCTTCAATAAACGGTAAGTTAATGTGTAATTTCTTTAAAAGTTTAAAGAATTTACCGAATTGTTCATCTGTGTGGTCTTTCCTTAGCGCATTTGGGTATGGGGTACGAGGCTTATACTCTTTGACAATTGTTTCTTTGGAACTTACCTTATCCTTACCTTTACCTACCACAGTCTCCTTACATGGTTCTGGGTTGGTTTTGGCTAATCATTTCTTATCTATTGTATCCACGGCATTAAGTTGCTCCTTAGGGTTAATCTCTGTGTTGCTTGGTAACCCACCTTGTGGTCTTTCAGAAATTAGCTTAGCGAGCTAACCTATTTGAGTTTCCAGTCCTTGAATGGATGCTTGCTGGTTCTTCAGTGCCATTTTAGTGTTCTGGAAATGGGTTTCTGACACGGCGATAAATTTCGTGAGCATCTCTTCAAGGTTTGGCTTTTTCTCTTGTTGGAACGATGGTTGTTGAAATCCCAGAGGAGGTGGTTGTCTTTGATTTCCTTGTCCTCCCCATGAAAAATTGGGGTGGTTCCTCCAACCTGCATTGTAAGTATTACTATAATGGTTATTTTGAGGTTTAGAATTATTACCCATATAGTTGGCTTGCACGGTTTCCATGCCATGTCCATAGGAGGAGTAATCGGGATTGTACATGTTTCCTTGAATTGAGTCACACTGCATCACTGGGTGTACCTGTGTAGAACCAACAAAGTTATTAATCTTTTTATTAAGAAGTTCTACTTGATTAGAAAGCATAGTGACTGCATCAATATTAAAAACTCCAGCAGCTTTCTGTGGCTTTGTTCTCATGACTTGCCCTCTGTCTTGTTGAGGGATTCAAACCGTTGTGGAAGGTTTGAACTTGTAGCTACAGAGGTAATCTATGGTGAGGGCACCTTCTCAAGAGATCTTTGTATCTCTCCAATGTGTCGTAGAGTGTCTCTAAATCCATCTACATAAAAGAAGAAATATCATTCCTTAACTTAGCTGTTTTAGCCAGCGGAAAATACTTAAGTAAAAACTTCTCGGTCATTTTTTCCCATATAGTGATAAACCCTCGTGGTAGAGAGTTCAACCATTGTTTGGCTTTGTTTCTCAAGGAGAATGGAAATAGCCGAAGACGAATGGCATCATCAGAAACGTCATTTATTTTGAATGTATCGCATAATTCTAAAAAGTTGGCTAGATGCGAGTCAAGATCCTCATCCTGCAAACTATCAAACTGAACAAACTGCTGTATCATCTCAATAGTGCTAGGTTTTAGTTCAAAATTATTTGCTGCAATAGTAGGCCTAACAATACTAGATTCAGTACCAGCTAAATTAGGTTTAGCATAATCATGCATAGTACGTGGAGTAGGATTTTGCTCAATAGGATTTACGGCTACTACAGGAGGTAGCTAATTATCCTGATTGGCTTCCATCTCTTCAGTAGGTTCTGACTCTTCTTCTCGTCCTTGTTCTGGGCACTATAAACTTCTTCTTATCTCTCTGTGAGTTCTACAAACTGTAGCTTCTAAATTCTTATCAAATAGTAAAGGTCCCACTAGGTTTCTTCTAGTCATAAACTAGAGATACCTGGAAGGAAAAAGAAAATTTAAGTAAATAAAAACTAAATATAAAAGCAAAAATTAAATAAAAATAGTAATAGCTAAAGTAATAGAAATCGAGTGTTCTTAATATCTTAGCTCCCCGGAAACGGTGCCAAAAACTTGATCGTGATGAGATGAAGTAATAAAATCTGATTATACCTAAAACTAACTATTATCATGATAAAAAGGCAAGTGCACCTATCGAGTAGTAGTATAGCTAGTGGCAAGACCGGAATATCGAATCCAAGGAACTATGAGTACTAGTAATGACTTTCTTCCTATTATCTAGCCTAAAAATAAAGGAAGGTTTGTTTCTAAATTAACTAATCTAAGCTAAACTGAAAAGGTGACAAAGAGTAAATTTGGGAAATTACTTTAGGGAAAACTAGATGATAAAGGCAATACCTAAGGAAGAATCCACCTAGACTTCACTTGTTATCTAACTCTGAACCAGATGATTTCTTTATTCAATTTGATCTGTAAAGATCCCTAAATTATGTTAATATCTCCGTCGAGGAGAAGAACAACTAATCCTAGGTTGATTAATCGAAATCTCTTTCTAATTAAAACCCCTAGCCTTGCATTAACTTGATCTATGGCTCCCCATATTAGATTTGACTCTAATCTGGCAGATTTTCATCGTCCTATGTCTAGGATTATGATCAACTCCACTTGTGTTCGATCTATTCCTATACAGGGACTTTTGCTCCTCTACATAAGCACATTCGACTTAAATCAATATCTTGGAAATATCAATTTAAGAATTAAAAACACAATTAAGAACAAATCAAATATTTATCACACAATTCAAATAACAATAACAAGATCTGTCTTAGGTTTCGTTCCCATTAGATATTTGGGGTTTTAGTTCATAATTGTAAAAAGAAACATCTCAAAATATATAAAATAGCAAAACATAAGAAAACCCAAAAACCCCTGAAAGGATATGATATCGCGTGATATGAAGTAATAAAAATTATAAAATATGATCGTATCTAAAGCAAACTATTATCACGACTTAAGGCAAGCGCACCTATCGAACAGTAGTATAGTTTAGTGGCAAGACCGAGATATCGAACCCAAAGGAACCAAAAGTACTAGTACTAACTTTCTTTCTATTATTTAACCTATAATTAAGATGGGATTTTTATTAAACTAAACTAAGAATGCTCAAAAAGGGAATTGGGGAAGAAACTCTTTGGGAAAATCGGTTGATTTGGACAATACTCAAGGGAGAATCCACCTAGACTTCACTTGTTATCGATTCTTGAGCTAGACGATTTATTCACTTGACTTGATCTGTAGAAATCCCTAACTTATGTTAATACCTCCGTCGAGGATAAGAACAACTAATCTTAGGTTGATTAACTAAAATCTCTTTCTAGTTAAAACCCCTAGTCTTGCATTAACTTGATCTATGGATTCCCTTATTAGGTTTGACCCTAATCTGACAGATTTATGTAGCCCTATGTCTAGGGTTGCATGCAACTCCGCTTAATTATGCTAGATCTACTCTTAAACAGGGACTTTTGCTCCTCTAAATAAGCACATCAATACTTGAATCAATATCCTGGAATATTAAAACAAGAATTAAGAACAAATAATTAAGAACAAATCAAATATTTATCATATAACTCAAGATAAAATAATAACAAGATCTGTCTTAGGTTTTATCCTCCTCAAGTATTTGGGGGATTAGTTCATGATTATAAAAGAAATCATCTCAGAAGAATAAAGATAACAAAACATCAAGAACCCAAAAACCCCTATAGGAAGTTGAAGGGAGATCTTCAGTCTTGAAGGAGAATCCGGCTTCTGAGATAGATCAATCGGCTTCCTTTGGAGTAATTCCCTGCTTCTACTCTCTGTGTTGGTGAAAATAAAGCCCTTTCTCGAGGTGAGAAAAGTCCTCTTTGTAGATGCCCCCTATGGTCTTTATATAGAGCTTTGGAGTGCCTTTCTTAGCCCCTAAGTAGCCTTTTCCGAGTAGAATTGAACTTCCTCACGACAGGGCCACGCCTGTATGCCACGACCGTGTGACTTTGACAATGGGCCGTGTTCAGGTTTGTTTGGTGTGGCATGACCGTGTGAGTTGGGGTTTGGCCGTGTTTGAGCTTTAAGGTGGCACGACCGTGTGGCACAGCCGTGTGGCAAACTCCCAGGACGTGTTGTTTTCATACTTTGGCCCATTTTCTCCGTTTTTAGCCCATTTCTTGTTCTTTTCACTTCCCTATGCTCATCCAAGTATAAAACATGAAATTAAAGGTTTAAGAGCATCTATTTACACAAATCAAAGGTTAATTCATCCAGAAATTGGGCTAAGCATGGGGTAAAAACATGTATAATTTATAGTTTATCAAATACCCCCACACTTAAGCCTTTGCTTGTCCTCAAGCAAAATCTCAACTCATAGTTAAGAATCATTCTTTTCAACTTATAACCCTTATTAATAATGTTTCAAACTAATCCACAAGTAATCATACAATGAAAATTCAACCAAAAGAACATCAAAGTTTCAAACACTCTAAGTTGAGAATTTTATCACAAAAACATAGGTTTCCTCCTTTCTCTTAAGTAATTACCTTTCAATCAAAATCAACATGATTTGACATTCTCATTAAAGATTCACTCTATTCACTCAAAGTGTTTAAGGTTCAAGAATTAAGCACTCTTTAGTCAACCGAAAAAGTTATTACCATAAGCTTGCAAGAAAATCAAATCTCCACCACTATAGATTGATATGACACATCGATCAAAAGGTCTTTCAATGATTGTAATGGGGCTTTGGTTAGGGGTGTTGTCACAAGCTGAAAAAGAAGGGGTTAGAATGGAGATTGAATTGAAAAATCATCTAGCTAGAAAAATCTCTATCACTGGAACATATTTCTAGGGCTAAGCCTTATGATGACATCATTCTAGTTTTAGAAACTTGTAGAAATATGCAAAAACTATTGAACTATTTACAGATTACAACTAAGTTGACTGTATATACATTTTCATTTTTTTTGAACAAATCAAATATAATACTTTGAATATTTACAAACTTTACAAACTGAAGAAGAGAACAAAGCTAGATAATAATTCAACTCAAATCTCGATAAAAATAAAGATCAAAATAATTGAATGGAATTCAACAAAAACGAGTTATAGGTTAATATTAGAGGTAAGTCAAAGAATGGGTTGTTAGGCTTAATGGGGTTCACTAGGGGTTAATTTATGAAGTTAGGCTTTTGTGGAGTAAGTGGGTTGAATCCTAGGTGCCTTTATCATCTCGGTATATCAAATCAATGATGTTGTCTTGACATGTATAATCGAAGCAAGTTCTAGAATAAGAAATCAGTATTGACTCACTCAAAGCAACAATAAAAGTGAGCACGAAAGAATGCATGCTCAAAAGGCTCAAAATTTCACCAGAATTATGGCTTTTGATGTCAATCCTATGAATTTCAAATCTCAAGATAACACTTAAAATTAAGGAAAATAACCTAGAAAAAATTTAAGTTCTCAAAAATTTCAACTTATTATGCTTGATTCTAAAAAAATTCAACTTATTATGCTTGATTCCCTAATGTCTTAAAGTTTGAATAATCAAAGCATAAGTGCTTATGTCTTAATTCTCAACACATCAATAAAAATCATAAATCAATTAGAATTAATTCCTAATAGGAGATTGAAGATAATGCAGAGAGTGCGAGTGAGAATGCAAAATGTTAGTTTTAAAAATTTTTAGGGGTTTTAAAGAGAATACAATGACTGAAAGTAAGTTCCCCCCCCACACTTAAGATGTACATTGCCCTCAATGTACAAAGATACATTAGTAGCAATAAAAGCATAATATCATAAGATAGGGAAAGAGATGAAACTCCCTGAATTGGATGAATTTTTTGTCGAGACAAGTATTAGAATTGTAAGAGCCGGCAGTTGTGGCAGGGTTTTCCCATTACATATGGATTTGAGCTGTAGAGCTCCTTTGAAACTGTGAAAGCACTTATAGGGTTTTAGATATTTGAAGATTAAAACAATTACTCATTAGGAATTGGCTGATATGAACTAATTGAAATAACATAAACTAGATTTGAAAATACTAATATTCAAATAATGAAAAAGATAAAATAAAATAAGACGGAAAAATAAAAATAAAAATAAAGAGAAGAAAAGAGGATTCGGGGATCCTAATCCTCAGATGGTTTGTACGGTGGCGGTGGTGATGAGATGTGTAAGTGCTAGCATATTTGCTGCAGAGTAGTGTCGATGTGATCGAAGCGTTAAAAGCACTGCTGATCAAATTGTGTAAGGCGCTCAGATATGTCAGTGTATGAAGCTACCGCATGAATTGGGCAGCGAGGGGGTGGTGGCTCAGATGGGGCCTCCTCCGGCGGTGGTGGGACATCATCAGTAATGTCCTTGGGATCCTACTACTCGGCATCTTGAAGTTGGTGGTATTGTGGAGGATCGGTCCCACGTCGGTGCTAGATCATCCTCATGTGTAGCATAGTCTGGATGCCCTAAGGGGACATCTGGTCGATCAGAGTGTAGGAGTATGTCTGGGTTGCGGTGTTGAGCAAGCCGAAGTAGCGGGCCAACCGTGTGATGTATGGGGCCCATAAATATCACGCCCCTGCGATGCCTCTCGGTCTGGTGCTCGATGGCATGAGTAATGAAGTAGGCAAGGTCAATAGTATGTGCGTTCGCCATGCTCCATAGAAAATAGGCATCGTGAGTGTTGATGACACATGTGCTCTCACGTCTGCCCGTCAGTGTGTGTGCAAGGAGGGCGTGTATGTACCTCAGATATGGGGCGAGGTTGGTCGCTTTGAAGTGACTGGGGTCGTATGTGGGCTGGCCAGGGACTAGAGCACGCCAGTAATTTACAGGAGAGACGTGGATGTAGCAGTGGAGCATAGAAAGGTCTTCTTCCTCCATGAACTGCTCAGTGTAGAGGCCCAGGGCTATACCGAATTCTGGGACATTAAGATGGCGAACAAGGCCTCCTAAACGGCAACTGGATCGTCCCTGGATCATCGTATTGGTTCATGACGGTCTGGAGGTGGAATGTAGAGTAGAACTCGAGGATGAGTTCGAGGTAGGTGGGCTCCATAATCCCAAAAATCTGGTCCTAGGGATTCGTGGTCAATAGGGCTCAGACCTCTTCAGCTAGGTGGACCTGTTCCAGGGCAGCCCAATCTATGCATCTTTCCGCTCTGATTGGTCTTGCTCGTAATATCTGAAATAACTCCTCTTGGGAGTTCTGTGGGAATTGAATAAAAGGATGGCGGGCTTCGGCTGTGGGTTTGGAGGATGAACCATCGGGCCCCTTTCGCTTTTTTGAAGTAGGGGCGGCAGCTCTCTTTCCACATGATGATGACATAATTCCTAAAAATGAAACGGAAAAACATATGCATTAGTCCTAAAAATTGAAGCTAAAATATAGATATTAATAAGTTCAAGCAAAACATTATTAAGTATCGTATTTAAATGTTGATTTTACTAACCTAATTAATATATTCTACTTATCCTATCATAATATCAAATGATGGATGCATGGGTGTCAATATATACTACATGAATATTACTCTAGATAAGTAAAAGTGATAGCCAAATGATGGTTCTAAATGGCATTATGAAAAGTCTAGAAAGATCATGTTAAATGAATGAAATTATTAATAATAAAGCAAATATCTAAATAAATAAGAAAATAAAAAAATAAAAACTGATATAAGACATGAAAATTAAAAGAAAAAGTAAGAAAAGGGGAACTGAATAAGTGGGTATGGAGTAGAACACAGTCGTGGCGATGTTACATGGGCGTGGTGGAGCTGTGGAGGCCGGCGGCGGTGCTGGGGAGGTTTGGTGTGGGTTTTGGGTGGGAGATTTTAGGGTTTTAGATGAGGAAGGAGATGAATAGTGGCCTGTTTATATAGGTTTTAGGGTCACACGGGCATGTCACACGCCCGTGTCACTTAGGTTTTGCCCGTGTGGTTCAAAATTTTTGGATTTTGGCGCGCCTGGTTCGAGACACACGCTTCTGCTCCTAGGGTGTGTTGGGGCACACGGCTGTGTCACATGGCCTTGTTCTTTGATGTTCGCTTCTCCCACGGTCGTGTATATGGTCACACGCCTGTGTCTGAATTGGCAGGTTCGACCACGACCTTGGGGCACGGGCGTGTCGCATGCCCGTGTATAATTTGACAGTGTCGACCATGGGGTAAGGGCACGGCCATGTTTGATCAGACACTCTTGTATATACTTGGTGCCACGCCTGTATAATGCTCAACAGGTTCGCCCATGGGCACATCACACGTCTGTGGGAATTTAACGCATCCCGTGTGGGGAAAATTTTGACCCTGTTTTCTCACAGCCTTAGGCACGACCGTGTGTTTGGCCGTGTGGTCTGAAAATTCTGCACTAAGAATGACAAAATAACTAAAATAAAATGGTTAATGGTGTTAGTGCTCAGGTTGCCTCCCGAGAAGCGCTTGTTTAGGGTCTAAGCTCGACTCTCCTTGAGCTTGTTTGTTCACGGTGGTTTGAATAGTTTGAACTCTTCTGCCTTGTTTAAAATTTTGTTATCAAAAGAAAGTTTGAGTCGGGTTTGATTTACCTTGAAATTGCCGAAGGACTCGTGGTTTATCTCGATTGTACCATAGGGAAAAAATTTTATTACTGTGAAGTAAGGAGTGTCACTTGTGTACTATTTTGAATTCAAAATTTGAGGATCGTCTTCTCCTAGGATTACCTTATCACCTACCTTGATTGGATTCGTTCCTATCTGAGGGTCGTCTTGGTAGTGCTCTGGCTTGGTGTGGCATGTTTTGGGTTTTTCGTGATAGTTCAGCCACTCGTCTAGTTCCTCAATCTGAAGCATTCACCTTACTTGTACGTCTCCCTTGGATGGAACTGTCTGTAGATGGGTTGCTTTTATATGTAGTGTATCCTGCACAAAAGGTTGGATGGTGACATTATTCTTTTTACTAGGACTCGTATCAATATCTTTATCAGCATTTTTATTTGAGTCACGAGCTTGTAAAGTAAATTTATCATCACCTACATGAAGAGTAAGGTCACTTGTGCCTACGTCAATTATGGTCCTAGCAGTTGCTAAAAAGGGTCGCCCTAGAATAAGGTGTACAGTACTATCTTCCTCCATATCTAACATAACGAAATCTACTAGGAATATAAATTTATCAATCTTGACAAGCACATCTTCAATTATACCTTTAGGGAATCTAATCGTTTTATCAGCTAATTGAACGCTCATCTTGGTTTGTTTAGGTTTCCCTAGACCTAGTTGATTAAACAATTTAAGCGGCATGACATGTATACCTGCCTCTAAATCAGCTAAAGCATTTTTAACATCTAGGCTACCGAGTAAGAAAGGAATAGTAAAACTACCTGGATCTTTCAGTTTGTTGGGTAGCTTATTCTGTAGAATAGCTGAGCACACGGCATCCAGTTCCACATGCGACGATTCATCTAACTTCTATTTGTTCGCTAAAAGCTCCTTTAAAAATTTAATTACGTTTGGCATCTACGAAAGAGCTTCAATAAACGATAAGTTAATATGTAATTTCTTTAAGAGTTCAAGAAATTTACCAAATTGTTCATCAGTGGGGTCTTTCCTTGTCGCATTGGGGTATGGCACAAGAGGTTTATACTCTTCAACTATTGGTTCTTTGTTGCTTACCTCAACCTTACCTTTATTTACCACATCATCTTGCCTTAATTCTGGTACATCTAACCCTCCTTCATCAAGTACAGTGATGGCCTGAACTTGTTCTCTTGGGTTAGTTTCTGTATTACTCGGTAAGTCACCTTGTGGTCTCTCAGAGATCATCTTTGTGAGTTGACCAATCTGATTTTTGAGCCCTTGGATAGAAGCTTGTTGGTCCTTAAGTGCTACTTCGGTGTTTCGAAAATGAGTTTCGAAAACTGATATGAATTTTTCCAACATCTCTTTAAGGCTTGGCTTCTTTTCTTGCTGATATGGTGGTTGTTGGAATCCCTGAGGGGGTGGTGGTGATCTTTGATTTCCTTGATTGCCTTGATTGCCCCATGAAAAATTTGGATGATTCCTCCAACCTGCATTGTAAGTATTACTGTAAGGATTGTTTTGAGGTCGAGAATTGTTACCCATATAATTCATTTGTTCACTTTCTGTGCTATGTCCATATGGCTCGCTCATTCCTCCTAGGTTTGAGTCGCATTGCATGACTGGATGTACCTGCGTAGAACTAATAAAACTATCAATCTTTTTATTTAAAAGTTCTACCTGAGAAGAAAGTATTGTGACTGCATGAATATTAAAAACTCCTGCTACTTTTGTTGGCTTTGTCCTCATTACTTGCCACTGATAGTTATTCAATGACATCTCTTTGATAAATTCATAGGCTGCTTCTAGTGTTTTATTATTGATTGTCCCACCGGCGGCTGCATCGATCATCTGCCTTGTTGAAGGGTTCAAACCGTTGTGAAAGGTTTGAACTTGTAGCCACAGAGGTAACCCATGGTGAGGGCACCTTCTCAATAAATCTTTGTATCTCTCCCAGGCATCGTAAAGTGTCTCTAAATTCATCTACACAAAAGAAGAGATATCATTCCGCAATTTAGCTATTTTAGCTGATGGAAAATACTTAAGTAAAAATTTTTCTGTCATTTGTTCCCATGTAGTGATTGATCCACATGGTAAAGAATTTAACCACTGTTTAGCTTTATTCTTTAGGAAAAAAACAAATAATCAGAGGCAAATGGCATCGTCAGAAACACCATTTATTTTAAAAGTATCACAAAATTCCAAGAAATTGGCTAAGTGCGAATTGGGATCTTCATCCTGTAAACCATCAAACTGCACAAATTGCTGAATCATCTGAATAGTGTTAGGTTTCAATCCAAAATTATTTGCAGCAATAGTAGGTCTAATAATACTAGATTGAGTACCAGCCAAATTAGGTTTAGCATAATCATACATAGTACGAGGAGCATCATTTTGGTTCACCGGTTCTGCGTCTATCGCGGGAGGTGGTAGATTGTCTTGATTTACTTCCATCTCTTTAGTAGGTTCAAGTTCTTCTTTTTGTCCTTGTTCTGGATAATGCAGGCTTCGTCTGATTTCTCTACGAGTTCTACCAACTGTAGCTTCTAAATCTTCGTCAAAAAGCGGTGGTCCTACTGGGTTTTTTCTAGTCATAAACTAGAGATACTTAGAAAGGGAAAAATCAAAGAAAATTAAAATAAGTAAATAAAAATAAAATTTGAAAATAAAAAAAATAATAATGGCTAAAGTAATAGAAATCGAGTGTTCTTAATATCTTAGTTCCCTGGCAACGGTGCCAAAAACTTGATATCACGTGATATGAAGTAATAAAATTTATAAAATATGATCGTACCTAAAACTAACTATTATCACGACTTAAGGTAAGCGCACCTATCGAACAGTAGTATAGTTTAGTGGTAAGACCGAGATATTAACCCCAAAGGAACCAAAGGTACTAGTACTAACTTTCTTTCTATTATTTAAACTATAATTAAGATGGGATTTTTATTAAAGTAAACTAAGAATGCTAAAAAAGGGAATTGGGGAAGAAAATCTTTAGGAAAACCAGTTGATTTGGACAATACTCAAGGGAGAATCCACCTAGACTTCACTTGTTATCGGTTCTTGAGCTAGACAATTTATTCACTTGACTTGATCCGTAGAAATCCCTAACTTATGTTAATACCTCCATCGAGGATAAGAACAACTAATCCTAGGTTGATTAACTAAAATCTCTTTCTAGTTAAAACCCCTAGTCTGGCATTAACTCGATCTATGGATTCCCTTATTAGTTTGACCCTAGTCCGGCAGATTTGTGTCGCCCTATGTCTAGGGTTGCATGCAACTCCGCTTAATTATGCTAGATCTACTCTTCAACAAGGACTTTTGCTCCTCTGAATAAGCACATCAATACTTGAATTAATATCTTGGAATATTAAAACAAGAATTAAGAACACATAATGAAGAACAAATCAAATATTTATCATATAACTCAAGATAAATTAATAACAAGATCTGTCTTAGGTTTCATCCCCCTAAAGTATTTGGGGGATTAGTTTATGATTATAAAAGAAATCATCTCAGAAGAGTAAAGATAACAAAACATAAAGAACCCAAAAACCCCTGTAGGAAGTTGAGGGGTGATCTTCAGTCTTGAAGGAGAATCTGGCTTCTGAGATGGATCAATCGACTTCCTTTGGAGTAATTCCCTGCTTCTGCTCTCTATGTTGGTGAAAATAAGGCCCTTTCTCGAGGTGTGAAAAGTCCCCTTTGTAGTTTCCCCCTAGGGTCTTTATATAGAGCTTTGGAGTGCCTTTCTTAGCCCCTAAGTGGCCTTTTCGAGTAGAATTGAACTTCCTTATGACAGGGACACGCCCGTGTGCCATGGCCGTGTGACTTCGACAATGGGTCGTGTTCAGGTCTGTTTGGTGTGGCACGACCGTGTGAGTTGGGGTTGGGCCGTTTTTAAGCTTTAAGGTGGTACGGCCATGTGGCATGACCGTGTGGTGAACTCTTAGGCCGTGTTGTTTTCATACTTTGGCCCATTTTCTCTGTTTTTGTCCCGTTTCTCGTTCTTTTCACTTCTCTATGCTGATCTGGGTATAAAACATGAAATTAAAGGTTTAAGAGCATCAATTTACACAAATCAAGGGTTAATTCATCCAGAAATTGGGCTAAGCATGGGGTAAAAACATGTATAATTTATCGTTTATCAGGATAGAAGGGAGATCCTCTGTCTTGATGTAGCTCCTGGCTTCTGAGATGGATCAATCAGCTTTCCTTCAAGTAATTCCCTGCCTTTAACTCCCCGTATTGGCGGGAATAGTGTGCGTCCTTGTAGTTGCCTCCTAGGGTCTTTATATGGAGTTTAGAACGTCTTTCTTAGCCCCCAAGTAGCCTTTTCCAAGTGAAATTGAACTTTCTCACGACAGGGACACGCCCGTGTACGACACCCGTGTGAGTCAACTTTCAAGCCGTGTTTGAGCCTGTTAAAGTGGTACAGCCGTGTGACATGCCCATGTGGTGAACCTCCAGGCCGTGTTGTTTTCATACCTTGGCCCATTTTCTCCGTTTTTAGCCCGTTTCTTATTCTTTTCTCTTCCTTATACTCACCTAAGTATAAAACATGAAATAAAAGGATTAGGAGCAACAATTTCCACAAATTCAATGATAATTCATCCAGAATTTAGGCTAAGCATGAGGTAAAAATATGTATAATTTATGGTTTATCAGAGAACGTCGGTGATGGCGCATGTGGAAGGAGCAGCGATGCAACATGCTATTGGGGGCTAGGGTTCACGGTTGTTAGGGTTTTGGGTCTGTTTTAGGTTGTTGGGCCAATTTGGGGGCTTAATTTTTGGACCGTTTAGCTGGGCTAAAAGGGTTCGTTTTATTTCGGACCATGTTGGGCCATTTGTTACATGGACACTATGGACTTTATATAATATTGGTTTATTATTTAGTATTTTTGGTTTTTATAAATTTTATTTTATTTTGTACGGGCCTGGGTGAAATGGGCCTTTTACAGCTACCCCTCTTTGCTCATTATCGTGTAACGGGAATAGAGCAAAGACTTTAAAAGGGCCAATTTGCCCGGTCTTGCCGAATCCCGACTTCTTGGCACTTCTGCTCTTCGAGTAGCTTCATTCCATCCCACTGCATCTTCAGGGGCATAGGAATTGTCGCTTTGCTCCAACAAAATTTCAGGGAGAAGAGCTTTGTAACTTCAATCTACTCCACTGGAACTTCAAGGAGATAAGAATCATGGCTCCAATGTAATTTCAAGGAGAAGAGATTTGTAACTTCAATCTTCTTTACTACTCCATTGGAACTAAGGATTGATCCTCCATATAAACTCAAGGAGAAGGGATTTGTAGCTTCAACCTTCTCTACTGAAGCTTTAAGGAAATGGGGATTATCCTTAATGTAAACTCAGGGAGAAGGGATTTATAGCCTCAACCTACTCCACTGGAACTTCAAGGAGATAAGAATTTAGAGAAAAGAGATTTGTAACCTCAATCTTCTCTGTTGAAACTTCAAAGAAATAAAAATTGATCCTCTATGTAAACTCAGGGAGAAGGAATTTGTAGCTCTAACCTACTCCTCTGGAACTTTGAGGAGATAAGAATTTAGGGAGAAGAGATTTGTAACCTCAATCTTCTCTGCTGAAACTTTAATGAAATAAGGATCCTCAATGTAAACTCAGGGAGAAGAGATTTGTAGTCTCAACCTACTCCACCGGAACTTCGAGGAGATAAGAATTCAGGGAGAAGAGATTTGTAACCTCAATCTTCTCTGCTAAAACTTCAACGAAATAAGGATTCGCCGTCTTCTATCTACTCTACTACTGCTTAGGGAGACAAATCTACAATCTTCAACCTACTCCACTACTACTTAGGGAGATAGGACTCATAGCTTCAATTTGCTCCACTACTGCTTAGGGAGACAAATCTACAATTTTCAACCTACTCCACTACTGCTTAGGGAGATAGGACTAATGGCTTCAATTTGCTCCATTATTGCTTAGGGAGACAAATCTACAATCTTCAACCTACTCCACTACTACTTAGGGAGATAGGACAAATGGCTTCAATCTGGTCCACTATTGCTTAGGGAGATAAGATTCACCACATTCGATCTGCTCCATTACTGCTTAGGGAAACAAGATCTACGATCTTTAGCCTACTCCACTGCTGCTTAGGGAAATAAGGCTAGTAGCTTCAATCTGCTCCACTACTGCTTAGGGAGATAAGATTTGCCACATTCGATCTGTTCCACTACTGCTTAGGGAGATAAGATCTACAATCTTCAATCTGCCCCACTACTATCTCAAGGGGACAAAATCTGAAATCTTCAGTCTGTTTCCTTGCTACCTCAAGAAGATAAGACTCTATTTTTCAAGCTGTTCCCTTGCTACCTCAGGGAAATAAAGCTGATGGTTAAAATCTACTCCATTGCTGATACATAAAGATAAGACTCGCCATCCTCGATCTGTCCCACTACTATCTCGATGAGACAAAATCTGAAATCTTCAGTCTACTTCCTTGGTACCTCAGGAAGATAAGACTACAATCTTCAACATGTTCCCTTGCTACCTTAGGGAAATAAAGCTGATGGCTAAAATCTGCTCCATTGCCAATATATGGAGATAAGACTCGCCATCCTCGATTTGTCCCACTACTATCTCGAAGAGACAAAATCTGAAATCTTCAGTCTGCTTCCTTGCTGCCTCAAGAAGATAAGACTATAATCTTCAGCCTGCTCCCTTGCTACTTCAAGAAGATAATGCTTGGTGGCTTAAATCTACTCCATTGTCGATACATAGAGATAAGATTCACCAAATTCGATTTGCTCCACTATTACTTAGGGAAATAAGATCTACAATCTTTAATCTGCTCTGCTGCAACTTCAGGGAGATAAAACTTGTATCTTCAACCTACTCCACTGCAACTTCGAGAAATAAGGTTGGTGTCTTCGATCCGCTTCTCTACAAACTTAGGAAGACAAAATCTGCAACTTCACTGATGTTGCTACACCGTTCTCTGATGGACCTGTCCTGTAGAATCGGTTTTATGTGCTTATGCTTATGCAAAATGATTAGGATGCCATGATCGAAATGAATCAAATGCTCCTAACCGAATGTGTTATGAATGACATATGTATGAATACAAAAAGTCATAATAATGATCCTTTTAATATTTAGGGTGTCACTCCTCATTGCTCATCAAGGCTTTATCAATGACGCATTACGTTGCCTTCTTGCTTGGCTAGTATTCTGACCGAAAACCTGAAGAAACTATCGTATTATGCTCAATTGGTTTGCCCCACTTTACTTCAAGGGAATGAAATTTAGTTTAATCCTATTATAACTTAGAGGTATAGGACTTGTATCATCTTTAATCCACACCACTACCATTTGGAGTATAGGACTTGTATCCTTTTCAATCCATCCCACTGCAACTTTGGGGTATAGGATCTATAACTTGTTCTATCCACTGATCACTCCTCAGGTAACCTGACCAGATGTGTATGCATGATACTCGCATAGATGCGGAATATCATTTTTCTTTTCGAGAATGATCCCTTCCACGCTTGGGTTGTCATTGCTCGTCTCCCATTGGAATTGTATCACTGATGTGATATCTTGTTCCTGTTTAGCCACTATCTTTGACAGAAAAATCAGAAGAGATAAACTCAACTTAGGCTCAAATATTTCCAACCCTTACACTTGGTGAGTTCTTGAACACTAGTCCTGTTTCAAGTTCTTGTATTATTTAGAAGCTTCCAGAGTAAAATGTGAAACTCCTTTTATGAGAGTATTATTAGTCCACTAATCATTATTTTAATACGAAATGCTTGAAAAAGATCATACCAATGGACAAGAAAGAAATTGATTGGGAGCATAGCTCGAAATAAACAAGCAAGTGCAATTAAGAAGAAAATTATTGGGAGCGTACTTTGGAAACGAATAAAGTAATCAAGATAGAAAATTCAAAATGGGTAAAATGGAAACTAGGTGCCCCAGATATCACAGCCTGAGCTTCTCTATTCAAACTTCTTGAGGACCATTTTAAGCTCAATATGTGTTTAAGGGATCTGGAGTACTTTATCGATGCCCCAAGACGTAGCATACTTCTTCAGTGTTCATTCAGGTATAGCAAGACTACTGTATGCCCCACTTTTGATCAAAATTTGAGCCACCCTTTTCAGGTTTTCAACTCAAATCCCCTTTGGTCTCAAAGCGCCCTTTGCGGGTTTTTACCTTGGCCTCTCCTTTTTCTTTCTTTTTTTTGATTGATTTTTTTATTTATTTTTCTCTTTTGATTTATATATTTTTTATTTTTTTATTTTTTTGTTTTTTAAAAGTCTCAAGGTGCCTTTTGCGGGTTTTCACCTTGGCCTCACCTGTTTCGGTGAAATTGACAGAATTCATCAGATTGGGCATGTCATTGCCATCCATCTTGGTCAATGTTAATGACTTTCCAGAATAAGCTTTCTTCACTACATAAGGTCTCCCTAGTTTGGCATCCATTTTCCTTTGAAGTCCTTTTGTATATGAAAGATCTTCTTCAATATGAGGTCACCCTTTTGAAATTCTCTAAGATGAACCTCTTTGTCATAAACCCGCATCATCTGACTGTGACAGATTAACTTCTCCTCAAATTTGATTGATCATATCAGGATTGGATCCATTCTGCCTCATCCAGCTTTAGCTCTGATAAAACTCAGAAGAAAGAATCTCAACTTTAATTGGGCAACACCAATGAGAAATGTGATGTCCCGATGAAAATCCTGGCCAATGTTTGGTAAGCACAGAGGGTAAATGTAACTTCTGTATGCCAACCTTTACAAGTCACAGTCATCTTTCAAAATCTTTTTGGATGATTTTTTTGTTTTTTTGTTTTTTAGTTGCCTTTGCTGCACTGATAGTGTCTGATCTTTGAACAGACTGTAAAATTTTGACATTGTGCAATTGCGTTTGACATGTTCCTTTCTAGCATTCTTTATTGCCACTTTTTCTTCTTTTTTTTTGAATTTTGAATTTTTTTTTGAATTCAAATTTTAATTTGAACTTGAATTCGGATTTAAACTTGAATTTGAATTTTGAATTTGAATTTGAATTTTGGATGTGGATCTGGTTTTGGGTTTGAATTTGGATTTGAATTTAGATTTGGATTTGGATTTGATTTTGAATTTGATGATTGTTGACTTTGTAATTTTGGCATATGAAGCGACTTTCACCCTTCAAGTAAAGTAATCAACAACCACGAAGATGAATTGATGTCGGTGAGATTGGTCCCATAACATACATGCCCCACATATAGAAAATCCATGAAGAAATGTAGGAGGCATATAAGTTTTGTCTTCTTCAATTTAGCACTTACGGCACACTGACGCAATCCCTTTCTATGGTAAACCAGTAATACCCAAACTTTTTGATTAGCCTGGCCATTAGCATGTGTCTTTTCAAACAATGTCCTCCATCTTAGTAGCCTAGGCACACCTTGATGTGATCATGCGAAGACATCCTTGAATTCTTGGAATAACTCAATGACATCTTGCTTTATTTCTATGGTGAGCTATGTTTTAATTTCTCAAGCTTGCAATGACAACTGATCCTTTGTAACGTAGGATCTATTTTCATCTTGCTCTACCATCCTTAACAAATCAGAAGGTAGGTCACAATCTCTGTCATCTTCAAAGTCCTGAGATCCCTCTATACACATACCTCACTTAAAAGGGAGTCAATAACAGTTCGCTCCTATTGTTGATATTTGGGGACCTATTGTAGGCATGAGGGCAAATTCCAAAGAATAAATGATTTGAAGGATGATTTTTTGTATGATATGACCATGAAGAAAGAATGAAAGAATATTTGAAAGAAAGTCCAAAGAATAAAAGAATCTATAAATAGAAAGAATAAAATAATATTTGCTCAAAAAGATGCATTTTATTGAAATAAAGATTCCAGACACAAGCTTATTTCACAAAAGGACTCTTATTGCCTCTAGCCTTAATGTAACAAGTGTGTTCTGAACATTACTTTGAGTAAGTTCTAAAAATACAGGGATGCCTTCCACAGTCCCACTGCTTAAAACACTCCTAAGTATATAAAGGATTGGAAACTTTTATTCCCTGGTTCACTCTTCGAATATGTCATTAATTTTCCCCGTTGTTTCCTCTAGGCTTTTAACTTGCTCAATGCATCACAACTCATTTGCCCCCACTTTCAACTATCGCATTTATTGCTTCATTAGAGTAATGAGGTTCCGGTCAATCATCAAACTTTACGACTCCCAATTTAATGAGCTTTTCAACCAATTTCTTAAACGTAGTGCAATTTTTGATCGAATGACTAGTTATTCCCGCGTGGTACTCGCATTGGGCATTCTCGTTATACCATTTTGGGAATGGAGGTTGCATTGGTTCCATGTAATGAGGAGCCACCACATGCACATAAAAAAGATTCTGATACAACTCATTGTACGACATCGGGATACACGTGAACTGGAGTTTTTCTGCATTTGGCCCCAAGTTTGATTCCTGCCTTGAAGAGCCTTGATAGCTAGCAATTACAACCCTCGATTGGCCTATGGTGATCAATTTGGAATGCATGCTCAAAATATTTACTTCTTTCCTTGTTTTTCGAAGTTGTTCCTTTGACGTTTTCTCCTGCGTCTATCTTCCCACTCCTTATCGCATTTTCAATCATCTCGCCTGACATTATTATATCTGAAAAACTCATAATAGTGCTTCCCAACATATGGTTAATGAATGGGGCCTTCAGAGTATTAATGAAAAGAATCATGGTTTCTTTTTCTAAGAGCGGCGGTTGAACCTAAATGGCAACCTCTCTCCACCTCTGCGTATACTGTCTAAAACTTTCATTCGAATTTTTCTCCATATTTTGCAGGGTAATTCTATCAGGAGTCATGTCATCACATGACTGTACTGTTTCATAAACGCTTGAGCCAAATCTCTCCATGAACCAATCCTGGCACAACTCAATTAGTTATACCACTTGGCTACTACTCCCGCCAAGCTATCTTGGAAATAGTGGATCAACGGTTGATCATTATTAATGTGTCCAGTCATCCTCCTGCAGAACATAGTGATATGAGCTTTAGGACAGCTTGTCCCATTATATTTCTCAAATTCAGGCATTTTAAACTTGTACGGAAGCACCAAATCTAGAACCAAGCTTAAATCCTTGGTATCAATTCCATAATAACTATCAGCACTTTCTATCGCCTTAAATTTCACCTCCAACCACTTACATCTATCATCAAGCTGTTTTGGTAATTCAACCTTTGTCCTTTCTCTTTCAGCTATTTCATCCAAATCAGGGACAGTAGGATTGATTGGGTTATCTCCTGAACCTGAGCCAGTTTGATGATTCATCAGCATTGACACACCAGCTTGAAATTGTTGCGACCTAACGGTAACAGATGGTCTATGCGGGTACACCTCATGCTGTGTCTGTGCATTAGTCGAAGTAAATCCCGGAGGATAAAGAAGATCCTTAATTCCTTCAGCATTGACCATGGGACTCTTCCTTTATCCAATCCTCCAGCCAATAACTGAGTTAGCTGATTCATCATATTCCTCTGCGATTCCAACATTCGGTCTATCATATCCTGCTGAATCTTTGCCAACTGCTCTTGCATTTGATCCTGCATCTCTTTATGGAGTTGTTCCAACCTTTCCATCCTCTGATCCATATTTCTTGACTTAGTGCGGGTACCGTAACGGTGTTTGGTTGATCGAATTTTATCAGTTCTTAGGTTAACTGAAATAATTTTACCTAATTAGGGTCCCTTTTGTGAAAATCTAATGCAATTGATACAATGCAAATGATGTAATACAAATGATGAAATGCAGATGCATGAAATGCAAATGCATGAAATTCAAATGCGTGAAATGCAAATGAATGAAATGAATGCAAGAAAGAGAGGCATTGACTTTGAATTCAATTCCACTATAACAACTTTTCTAGAAAAGAGACTTCTTTACATAAAACGGATTACATATACGACATTGCCCTCATACCCTTGACGAAAACACCGACCCCTTTCTTTATATCCTGACGTTAAATATTAGCTCATTCTCGCTTGATCCGGGTCGTGTTGTGAGGCTGGTTAGCTTCTACAAGAAAACTAACAGCTCTTGAATCATCCCTGTCAACCTCAATCCTTGGGCCAAGAAACAATGTCGTATTCCTTCACAGACTTCTCTTATTGTGTCTACATGGACCCCAGTCGGGTGGCCTTATTTTAATCCACTTTATCAAGAAATCTATTTTCTTATGACAAGCTCCTCTATTTAACAATCAAATTTAAATCAACACATCCTTTCTATGATAATGCAATGCAATGCAATCAAAAACAAAACAAACAACGTTAGCACAGGAGAAATAAATAACATAGAACCTACCTGAGTGACCATAAAGTTTGGCACGACTCTACCTAGGGTAGGCTCTTAGAACTCTCTATATGTGGTTCAGTTCTAGAGAAAGGGTACCTGAACCAGCAAATTCCTCAATCCTCACCCATTATAGGCTCATACGGACTGAGTTCAGTTCAGGGGAATACATTGCTCTATGGCCATGCGGAGATGAAAATCTCATGAAGCACATAAGTACGAATGTATCGTGGAAGCAGTCCACTAACCCATGCGTAGGTGAAAACCTCACGAAGGCATAGTTTCTCACTCCCACTTAAAGGTGTGACCACAAAAATCATGCAATGCAATGCCAGTATTCTACAAAATTTGAATTATAATACAAACAAATGCAACAAAAGAATCATGATTTTTCAAATCAATTTCAATTTTCAACAAAAGGAAAAAAATTAATCAATCTATGGCTTGACTCTTAACCAGTCCCCAGTGGAGTCGCCAAGCTGTCGAAATCATTTTTAAAATTTTAGAAAAACGGGTTCGACTTTAAAAAAAAATAGGGAGTCGCCACCTAGCTTTTTTATTTAGGTGTGATTGGATCACCTTTCGAAAAATAATTTTGGCCTGCAAAATAGAAAAAATAGGTTCGAGAGTCGGTTACGTACGAGGAAAGATTAGCACCCTCATACGCCCAAAATTGATACCATTTTGATCAATAATTGTCCTTAATGTTGAAATCTTGAAAAAAAATTTGAAATTTGATTCCTTTTAAAGAATTTTGGTTAAAATTAAGCTTTAAGATTCAGTTGTTTTAAAGGAACAAGACACCACATCCAGCGCGTTAGGATATGCTATCTTAAGCCTTTAATACCGAGATCATCTTTTAATTCTCAAATTATGCAATTGAAAGGATACTTTGTGGCTTGGTCAAATGGAAAAATGCAACCCAGCACGTTAGGGCACAATTTCCCAAATTTCCAAACACTAAGCAGTGCCTTATTTTTAAATGAATTTTGAAAACAATTCTAAAATCAATAATATTTTCCAAATGAAGAAAAATGATATGACAATACAGAGAAATTAAATTAGATAATGGCCTTACAATACAAATACAAGCATCAATATTCAAAACAAATGAATTGAAAGACAAATTTACAAGGATACCAAACAAATTAACATAAATCAACGTTAACAAATGACATGAGGGGAAAAAACAATTTGAAGTCATCAATATGCGAACAATAAGTTCTATGTACAAGAGTTTTAAAACAAGTAATGTACGTAAAAGTTTGAAATTGATTAAACAAACTAAAATAAAAATAACTAGTATGTGAAATAATAATAAAAATGAATTTTAAAATCAATAGTAATGTACAAAATAATATATATATAAATATATATATATATATATATCAATCTACCTAAATAATATACATGAAATAAATTTTTATATATGAAAATAATAATATATATAAGTTTTGAAATAAACAAAAATATATAATCAATTAGAGTTTTTAAAAGAAATAAATAATACATAATTGGATTTACAAGAAAATATATACATAAAATAAAATGAAATCAGCAATATATACATAAAAATATCATAATGTACAACATAATAGTGTATAAAAATATTTAAAATAAATATCATGAAGATTTCTAAAACGAAGATATATATAAAAAATAATTTTAAAGTAAAAATTTTATAATAAAACAATTTGAAAAAATATATAAATGACAGTATAGAAATACCAAATTAAAACAATGTAGAATAAGTAAAGTGGTTCAAAATAATTTATTAAATCAATTTTTAAAGACAATGAATAATAAATTAATTAGAAATAATAAAAGAATTACACAAATTGGGATAAAAAGACTCAATTGAAGTAAAAACAAAATCTAACGGACAATTTAAAAGCATTAAAAATAGAAATGAGGATCAGAATAAAATACGCGTAAACTAGCAAGGACCCAAAGTGAAATTAAACCTGATCTTGAAACGAAGCATTTAAACTGGGACCAATTCAAAACAAAAAGTAAATCCCAAGGAAAAATTAAAATGTAGAAGAAACTAAAACAAGGCCCGATTGAACAAAAGCACACAATGGAGGGATCGATCGCGCAAATATACCCTCAGAGACCTAAAATGCTCGGATCTGGCCAAATAGGGGTCGGGTCATTAGGTAAGGCCTATACGGCACCATTTTGGACCCACTGAATCAAGCCCTAAACGGTGCCATTTCAAGAGCTTCATAAAATCAAAACGAAACCCTAAAACTAAAGCCTCTTGCCACTTTCTAAAAATTAGAAGTAAAACCTTCACCACTCGGCCGAGTAAAGAACGAAGCAAAATCGGCCATCTGTCACTATTCCGCCACTGAAATAGATGGATAGTGTCATACGAAGGCCCGTTATACCATTTTTGCAGCCTTTATTCAAAAGCATCCCCATTTCAAAAACAAAACTACATTTTAAACTTCGATTCAGATAAAGAAATAGGGATCGACGTGCCAAAGAAGGTAAATCTCTTATACTTTCTTTCTGTTTTGATACATGCAATAAGAATAACACCATCAATCAAAGAAAAAGAAAAAGTTGAAAACCAAAATCTAAATAGGAAATCACCTTTGATTTTTGATTGATTTCTCTTTGAATATAAGCATGTATACAAAAGGAAAAAATGGGAATCCCCTTTTACAGTTAATTTCAGCCTTTATTTATAGCCAAGAAATAAGAATACCACAAATGTTTTTGCTCTGCTGTATTATGCTATTATTCTGTTATTATTTTTGCTACTTTCTGTTGCCGTTTGTTGCAGGTACAGCTGGAGAATGTCGGTGATGGCACACGTGGAAGGAGCAGTGATGTAACCATGTTGTTGGGGGCTAGGGTTCACAATTGTTAGGGTTTTAGGTATGTTTTAGGTTGTTGGGCCAATTTTGGGGCTTAATTTTTGGACCGTTTAGTTGGGCTAAAAGGGTTCGTTTTATTTCGGGCCATGTTGGGCCATTTGTAACATGGACACTATGGACTTTAAATAATTTTTGTTTATTATTTAGTATTTTTGGTTTTTATAAATTTTATTTTTTTTGTATGGGCCCGGGTGAAATGGGCCTTCTACATCACTTATTGTATTTTAGTCCTTAACACACAATTAAGCACCAAAACAATAAAATTTCCAAATAGTATTTTCACACCAATATTCAATCAAGCAGATATTATTAGAAATTCACATAATTGAAAATTTTCACTTCGGATTTGTGGTTACAAAACCACTATTCCATTTAGCCCCTAATTCAGGTTGTCACATTATCAAGCTTACATATAAACTCAAATTTGCTTTATAACATACCAAAAATTAAGTCATCACTAGCCATTCCAATGGCTAGGTTACATTCATCCATTTTAACATATGCATTAACCTTACTAGCCTAAACATGCCATTATAATCTTAATTAATTTACCATATATACCGAAACAGACCAGTGGATAGTGTGAGTAACCTTCGTCAAGCTTCCAATCCAACAAGCTTCCGAATCACTAATGAATAGGAAAAAATAAAATAGAGTAAGGATATAATACTTAGTAAGTTTGTAAGCATGGAACTTAACTTACCATTTATTCTATTTCAAGGTAAACATGTAAGACATGTTCAATCAATTTGATCTCAAGCCCTACATATATCCTCATTGCCCTTGTTAGTGATAAATCCCACAATAACACCAAACATACATGGGCTCAACAATAACCATATTTCCATAGTCATATGCTTTTCACACCATGTATTCTTATAACTCGTATACAAATCATATTCTTGTATTTTCAGGTACATTTTTTATATGCTCGCGATATCAAGTAATAAAATTTATAAAACTGATCACACCAAAACTAATTAATATCATGATATTAAAGGCAAGCGCACCTATCGAACAGTAGTATAGTTTAGCGGCAAGACCGAGTTATCGTACCCAAGGGAACCAAAAGTACATATATTTACTTCCTTCCTATTATCTAGCCTAAAAATAAAAGAGGATTGATTGGAACTAATTCTAAAACTAACTAAAGTGCACAAAAAGTAAATTGGGGAAAACTTTAGGGAAAAGCTGATTGATATGAGCAATACTTAAGGGAGAATCCACCTAGACTTCACTTGTTATTGGTTCTTGAGCTAGACGATTTATTCACTTGACTTGATCCATAGAGATCCCTAATTTATGCTAAACCTTCCGTCGAGGCGAAGAGCAACTAGGCCTAGGTTGTTAACTAAAGTTCCTTTATTAATTAACACCCTAGGTTGCATTAATTCGATCTATGGTTCCCCATATTAGGTTTGACCCTAGTCCGGCAGATTTATGTCACCCTATATCTAGGGTTGCATGCAACTCCGCTTAATTATGGTAAATCTACTCTTATCACAAGGACTTTTGCTCCTCTGCTTTAAGCACATCTGTTTCTTGAATTAATACCTAGGCTTATTAACACAAGAATTAAGCACACATAATTAAGAACAACTCAAGTATTTATCATATAACTCAAGAATAAATAATAACAAGATTTGTCTTAGGTTTCATCCCCCTCAAGTATTTGAGGGGTTTAGTTCATAATAAAGAAAGAAAACATCTCAGAAGAATTAAGATAACAAAACATAAAGAACCCGAAAACCCCTGAAGGAATTTAGGGAGATTCTCTGTCTTGATGTAGAATTCTGGCTTTTGGGATGAATCAATCGGCTTCCCTTGGAGTAATTCCTTGCTTTCACTCTTTGTGTTGGCAGAATTATGGCACTCTTTCTTGAGAGAAGAGAGTATATCTTTAGAGTTGCCTCCTGGGGTCTTTATATAGAGTTTAGAATGGCTTTCTTAGCCCCTAAGCATCCAAATCCTAGTGAAATTCCTCTTCTTCATGACTAGAACACGCCCGTGTGCCACGCTCGTGTACTTCGACAAGAGGCCGTGTGAGATCCTGCCGATTGGTGCACGATAGTGTGGCCTGGCTGTGCTTGTCGGGGCTGGACTATGTGGTCTTCGTGTGGCACGGCCGTGTGCCACGGCCGTGTGATGACCCCTTGGGCCCTGCGTTTTCACATTTTGGCCCATTTTCTCCGGTTTTTAGTCTATTTTTCGCTCTTTTCTCTTCCCTATGTTCTCCTGAGTATAAGATATGAAAAAGAAAGATTAAGAGCACCAATTCTCACAAAATTAGTGATAATCCATCCAAAATATAGGCTAAACATGAGGTAAAAATATGTATAATTTATCGTTTATCAAATACCTGCATACTTAAGCCTTTGCTTGTCCTCAAGCAAAATCTCAATCCCTAATAAAGAATCAGTCTTCTTAACTTACAATCTTTATCAATAATGTTTCAAACTAATTCACAGGTATTCATACAATGATAATTCAATCAGAAGAACATTAAAGATTCAATCACTCTAAGCTGAGAATTTTATCATTGAAACATAAGTTTTCTCCCTTCTCCTAAGTAATTATCTCTTAATCTTAATTAACAGAGGTTGACATCCTCATTAAAGATTCACTCTATCCACTCAAAGTGTTTAGGGTTCAAAAATTAAGTACTCTCTAGTCAACCTGAAAAGTTATTACCATAGGCTTGTAAGAAAATCACATCTCCACCACTATAGATTGACATGATATATCGATCAAAAGGTCTTTCAATGGTTGTAATGGGGTTTGGTTAGGGGTGTTGTCACAGGCTGTAAAAAAGGGTTAGAATCAAGATTGATTTGAAAATTTATCTAACTAGAAAAATCTCTATCACTGGAACATATTTCTCGAGCTAATTCTTAAGATAATATTATTTCTGCCTTGGTAGCCTTAAAATAGAAATATGCAAAAACTATTTGAACTATTATAGATTACAACTGAATTAGTACATACGTTTTTTTTAAGAACAATAAATTGAATAAAACTTTACAATCTGGAAAAGAGAATAAAGCTAGATAAAAATTTCAACTTAAATCTCGACAAAAATAGGGATTAAAGTAATTGAATGGAATTCAACAAAAATAGGTTATAGGTTAATGCTAGAGGTAAGTCAAAGAAAAGGTTGTTAGGCTCAATGGGGTTCACTAGGGGTTAATTTATGGAGGTAGGCCTTTGTGGAGTAAGTAGGTTAAATCCAAGGTGCCTTTATCATCTCGGCATATCAAATTAATGATGTGGTCTTGACGTGTATAATCAAAGCAAGTTCTAGAATAACAAATCAGTGTTGACTCACTCAAAGCAATAATAAAAGTGAGCACGAAAGAATGTATGCTCAAAAGGCTCAAAAATCTCACCAGAATTATGGGTTTTGATGTCAATCCTGCGAATTTCAATTCTCAAGATAACACTTAGAATTAAGGAAAAGAACTTATGAAAAAATTTGGGGTTCTCAAAAATTTCAACTTATCATGCTTGATTCCCTAACGTTTTAAAGTTTGAATAATCAAAGTACAAGCATCTATGTCTTAATTCTCACATATCAATAACAATCATAAATCAATCAGAATATATCCCTAATAGGAGACTAAAGATAATGTAGTTAAGAACAAAGCATCATATTTTAGGGTTTTCATAGATAATATAGAGATTTAAAGTAAGTTCCCCCCACACTTAAGATGTACATTACCCTTAATGTACAAAGATAACATTAGTAGCAATAAAAGCATAAGATCATAAGATAGGGGGAGGTATGAAACTCCCTAAATTTTGGATGAATTTGTGAGACGGATATTGGAATTGGAAGAGTCGGCAGTTGTGGAAGGGTGTTCCCATTTTCGTAAAGATTTGAGCTGTAAGGCTCCTTTGAAACTGTGAAAGAATTTATTAGTCGTGGGGAATTTGGAGCAATGGAAATTACTTGTTAGGGTGAGGCCATTAGGAAAAGAAATAAAATAAAATAAAGAAAACAAAATAGTAAAAATAAATAATGCACAAGGTAAAATGAGAAAATTTAAAAAGGAAAAGGAAAAGAAAGTTAAAAGAAAAGGTGAAAATAAAGATCATTATTTAAAAGTTAGAATAAAGTAAAATAAAAATAAGATAAACAATAAAAAATAAAGTTAAGAGGACTAGAGAAATCTAATCCTCTGATGGATCGCGCGGCAGTGGGTTGATGCTCAGGTGCTGGCATATCTGCTCTAAGGTGGCGTCGATGTAATCAAGGCGCCAGAAGCATTGCTGCTCGAAGTAAGAGAAGTGCTCAGATAAGTCAGCATGGGCTGCTGCTACCCGAGATAAGTGGCAAGGGGGTGGTGGCTCGGTGGGTGCGTCCTCTGCTGGCTGTGGTGGAGGGACATCATCAGTAATATCCTCTGGGTCCTCTCCCTCCTGGACAAGGTGGAACTGGAGGGGGTGCCTCCTAGTCTCCGCTCAATCATCCTCATGTGTAACATAGTCGCGATGCCTTGGGGAGACATCTGACCGATCAGGGTGTAGGAGGATGTCTAGGCTGCGGTGTTCAGAAGCCCGAAGTGATGAGCCAGACGCGTGATGTAGGGCCCTATGGATAGAACACCTCTGCAGTGCCTCTCCGTATGGTGCTGCATGGCGTGTGCGATGAAGTATGCGAGGTCAATGATATGTCCGTTCGCCATGCACCACAGGAAGTAGACATCGTGAGTGTTAACGACACCTGTGCTCTCTCGTCTACCTGTAAGAGTGTGAGCAAGGAGAGCATGAATGTACCTCAGAGAGGGAACGAGGGCAGTCGCCTTGCTGACGCTGGGGTTATATGTCTGACGCCCCGGGGCTATGTCGTTCCAACAGTCGACTGGCCTGATATGGATGCGGGGAGAAAGGTTAGGGAAGTCATTGTCTACCATAAATTGCTCTGTGTAGAGCCCAAGTGCTGTGCCGAATTCTGGCATGCTGAGACATCGCACGAGTCCTCCCAAACGGAACTAGACCGTCCCTAGGTCATCGAATCTCGTCATCACGGTCTGGAGGTAGAAAGTGGAGCAGAACTTTAAAGTGAGTTCCAAGTAGGTGGGCTCGATAATCTGGAAGAACTGCACCCATGGCTCGATCATCAACAGGGTCCAGACATCGTCCACTAATTGTATCTGCTCGAGGTCGCCCCAATCTATGCAGCGGCCCATGGATATAGGGTGGGCTTGGAGGAGTTGATAATGCTCCTCTTGCGAGGCCTGGGCGAATGTGATAAATGGGTGTCTAACCTTGGAGGTGGGCCTCGATGAAGAACTCCCTGGCCCTTTTCGTTTCTTAGAGGCGGGGACAGCAGCCTTTCTAGTGCGTGATGATGACATAGTATCTGAAATAAAATAATAAGCATTAGTCCTAAAGATTGAAATTAAACTAGATAGATAATAATTATGATGACAATGTTCCTAAGAAAACATAAAATGAGGATTAACCTGAATAGTAAAAATTAATCATTTTGAAACTTGTAACAAAACTAAGAAATATGGTTATGTATTTATACTAAATGTATGAGAAAAAATGGCATGCAAATATGAATTTAAGTGGCATACAAGAAATGAATTTAAATGGCATGCAATCCTAATTTATTCTATACTATTCTAGATTATTCATCCTAATATAACTAATTCGATGCTTAAATTAACAATTAGAATAAAGGAAAATTGAACTAAATAGAAAAAAATGAAATATAATTGAAAAATAAATGAGAAAAATGAGAAACTAGAATCGAATATAAGGTTGTACGGTCGTGGGTCGGGAATGCATGGGCGTGGGTCGGCTAATTTTGAGGGTGGTGGTGTTTTGAGGGCTATGAAGGTGCTTATGGTGGTTGGGGGGAGATTTAAGGGTTTGAGTGAAGAAGGAAATGAATAGTGGCCCCTATTTATAGTTTTTGGGTCACACGGGCATATCACACGCCCGTGTAAGTCGTGTTTTGCCAGTGTCTTTTGAAATCCGGGGGTTGTGGCGCATCTGGTTCGAAGTACATGCCCGTGGGAATGTTTTACACGGCCGTGGGAGATCGATTCTTCGTTACTCACGCTGTCGTGTGATGGTATACACGGCCGTGTGCGATCGTGTTCGTGTTTCACACGGTCGTGTGATATGTTCCACGGCCATGTGAATTTTGACAGTGTCTTCCACGGTCTAGGGACATGGGCGTGGGGCTTTGTGTAAGCCCGTGTTGATCCTGCAGGGTTGCCATGGCCATGTCGCACGGTCATGGGGTGTTGTTGGTAGCCCGTGTTGAAGTCGAAAGGTTGCCACGGCCATATCGCACGGCCGTGGCTATATATCGGTGTCCCGTGTTTTTGGAAAATTTATGCTCTGTTTATACACAGCCTCAGTACACGACCGTGTCTCTATCTGAAGTGTTCACATGGCCTGGGGCACGCCCGTGGGACTGGTCGTGTGGTCCTAAATCTCTACATTAAAAAAGGTTAATGTGATGCATGAAAAATACTAAAATCAAAAATAGAAGAAAAGTTACTAAGTTAGTGCTCGGGTTGCCTCCCGAGAAGTGCTTATTTAGAGTCTAAGCTCGACTCTGCTTGGATGTATTATGGAGGGATTTCGTGGAGCTGAAGCTCCTCTCTTTTATCTTTAAAATTCTCACCTCTATAATGTTTAAGCCTATGACCATTTACCTTAAAAGTACTGTGGGTTGGGTGAGTTACCTCAATTGTGCCATATGGAAAGACTTTCATTATCGTGAAGTAGGGTGTATCACTTGTATGTTCTTTTGAATTTGAGCTTTGTGGATCGTTTTCCCCTAAAATTACCTTATCTCCCACTTTGAGTTGACTGTTTGTCCTTGAGGGTCGTCTTGGTGATGCTCCATTTTGGTGTGGCATATTTTGGGCTTTTCGTGAAAGTTCAGCCACTCATCTAGTTCCTCGATCTGGAGCATTCGCTTTTCTGGTTCATCTCCTATAGGTGAATTTGCCAGTGTTTGCGTTGTCTTTATGTGGAGGGCATCCTGTACAGAAGTTTGTGTGGTAAGTTCAGTATTTTTACAGGGACTCAAATCTTTATTCTCGTCTATAGTTTTAATTGTGTTGTGAGCTCGTATGGTGACTGTATCATCACCTACTCGTAATTTGAGTTCACCTGTTTCTAAATTAATTTTAGTTCTAGCAGTTGTTAAAAAGGGTCGCCCTAAAATTAAGGGTACATTGCTAGCCTCGTCAATGTCTAAAATAACAAAGTTAATTGGGAATATAAATTTATCGATTTTGACAAGTACATCTTCAATTATTCCCTTAGGTGCCCTAATAGTTTTATCAGCTAGTTGAATGCTCATCTTGGTTTTCTTAGGGGTTCCAAGACCTAGTTATTTAAATAGGTTATAAGGCATGACATTTATACTTGCCCCTAAATCAGCTAAAGCATTTTTTTCATCTAGGCTACCAAGTAAACAAGGGATAGTGAAACTCCCTGGATCTTTAGTTTGGTCGATAGTCTATTTTGTAGAATACTGAGCAGACTGCATTTAATTCCACATGAGATTTCTCCTCTAGCTTCCGCTTGTTTGTCAAGAGTTCTTTTAAGAATTTAACCGCGTCTGGCATCTGCAAAATTGCTCAACAAATGGTAAGTTAATGTGTAAATTTTTTAAGAGTTTAAGAAACTTACCGAATTGTTCATCTGTGCGGTCTTTCTGAAGCGCTCTTGGGTATGGTATACGAGGCTTGTGTTCGTTGATGTCTGGCTTGTTGTTGCTTACCTCTACCTTACCTTTACTCACCTTAGGTTCCTCGCATAACTTTCGGTCGTCTTTGGTTAATGCTTCCTCATCTGTTGTGTTTATGGTGTGAAGTTGCTCTTTAGGATTGGTCTCGATGTTACTTGGAAGTCCACCTTGTGGTCTTTCTGATATTAACTTGGCGAGTTGACCAATTTGATTCTCAAGGCCTTTGATTGATGCTTGCTGGTTTTTTAATGTCGTTTCAGTGTTTTGGAAACGGGTTTCTGACATGGCCATGAATTTGGTAAACATTTCTTCAAGGTTGGGCTTTTTCTCTTGTTGCGGTGGTAGCTGCTGGAATCCCTGAGGGGGTTGTTGGCTTTGATTCCCTTGTCCTCCCTAAGAAAAATTGGGATGGTTTTGCCAACCTGCATTATATGTGTTACTATATGGATTATTTTGAGATCAAAAATTGTTACCCATATAATTGGCTTGCTCGGTTTCTGTGCCATTGTCAGAAGATGAGTAGTCTTGAGTGAACATATTTGCCTGAGTTGCGTTGCACTGCATCACTGCTTGTGCCTGCGTAGAACCAACAAAATTATCAAACTTTTTATTTAAAAGTTCTACTTGGTTAATAAGCATAGTGACAGCATCAATATTATAAACTCCTGCAGCTTTTGTCGGCTTTGTCCTCATTACCTGCCACTGATAGTTATTCAGTGACATCTCTTCAATAAATTCATAAGCTGCTTCTGGTGTTTTGTTATTGATTGTTCCTCTGCGGCTGCATCGATCATCTGTCTCATCAATGGGTTCAAACTGTTGTGAAAGGTTTGAACTTGTATCCACAAAGGTAAACCATGATGAGGGCATCTTCTCAAAAGATCTTTGTATCTCTCCCAGGCATCGTATAGTGTTTCTAAATCCATCTGCACAAAAGAAGAGATATCGTTTCGTAATTTAGCTATTTTAGCTGGAGGAAAATATTTATGTAAAAATTTCTCTGTCATCTGTTCCCATGTGGTGATTGAGCCTCGTGGTAAAGAGTTTAACCACTATTTGGCTTTATTTCTCAAAGAGAATGGAAATAGCCTTAGACGAATGACATCATCATAAACACCATTAATTTTAAAGGTATCACAAAGTTCCAAAAAATTGGCTATGTGTGAGTTTGGATCTTCGTCCTGTAAACCATCAAACTGCACCAATTGCTGTATCATCTGAATAGTGTTAGGCTTTAATTCAAAATTATTAGCAGCAATAGTAGGTCTAATAATGCTAGTTTGGGTACCAACCAAACTAGGTTTAGCATAATCATACATAATGCGAGGAGCTTCTTCTTGAATTGCTAGTGGCGCGACTATTGCAGGAGGTGGTGGAATGTTTTGGTTTGCTTCCATCTCTTCTGTAGGTTCTGGCCTTTGTTCTTGATCTTGTTCTGGATTCTGTATGCTCCGTCTGATCTCTCTGCGATTTCTGCGGACTGTCGTTTCTATATCCTCGTCAAAAAGTAATGGAGCTATTGGGTTGTTTCCAGTCATAAACTAGAAATACCTAGAAAAAGAAAACAAAGAAAAATAGAATGAAATAAAATAAAATAAAAATAATAAAATAAAAATTGAAAATAGATAAATATAGTAATGGCTAAAGTAATAGAAATCGAGTTTTCTTAATATTTCAGCTCCCCGGCAACGGCACCAAAAACTTGATATGCTCGTGATATTAAGTAATAAAATTTATAAAACTGATCACACCAAAACTAACTAATATCACGATATTAAAGGCAAGCGCACCTATTAAATAGTAGTATAGTTTAGCGGCAAGACTTAGTTATCGTACCCAAGGGAACCAACAGTACTAATACTTACTTCCTTTTTATTATCTAGCCTAAAAATAAAAGAGGATTGATTGGAACTAATTCTAAAACTAACTAAAGTGCACAAAAAGTAAATTGGGGAAAACTTTAGGGAAAAGCTGATTAATATGAGCAATACTTAAGGGAGAATCCGCCTAAACTTCACTTGTTATTAGTTCTTGAGCTAGACGATTTATTCACTTAACTTGATCCGTAGAGATCCCTAATTTATGCTAAACCCTCCGTCGAGGCGAAGAGCAACTAGGCCTAGGTTGTTAACTAAAGTTCCTTTATTAATTAACACCCTAGGTTGCATTAATTTGATCTATGGTTCCCCATATTAGGTTTGACCCTAAACCGGCAGATTTATGTTGCCCTATGTCTAGGGTTGCATGCAACTCCGCTTAATTATGGTAGATCTACTCTTATCACAGGGACTTTTGCTCCTCTGCTTTAAGCACATCTATTTCTTGAATTAATACCTAGGCTTATTAACACAAGAATTAAGCACACATAATTAGGAACAACTCAAGTATTTATCATATAACTCAAGAATAAATAATAACAAGATTCGTCTTAGGTTTCATCCCCCTCAAGTATTTGAGGGGTTTAGTTCATAATAAAGAAAGAAAACATCTCAGAAGAATTAAGATAACAAAACATAAAGAACCCAAAAACCCCTGAAGGAATTTAGGGAGATCCTCTATCTTGATGTAGAATTCTGGCTTCTGGGATGAATCAATCGGCTTCCCTTGAAGTAATTCCTTGCTTTCACTCTTTGTGTTGGCAGAATTATGGCACTCTTTCTTGAGAGAAGAGAGTATATCTTTAGAGTTGCTATAGAGTTTAGAATGGCTTTCTTAGCCTCTAAGCATCCAAATACGAGTGAAATTCCTCTTCCTCACGACTAGAACACGCCCGTGTGCCACGCCCGTGTACTTTGACAAGAGGCCGTGTGAGATCCTGCTGATTGGGGCACGGCCATGTGGCCTGGCCGTGCTTGCCGGGGCTGGACTGTGTGGTCTTTGTGTGGCACGGCTGTGTGCCACGGCCGTGTGATGACCCCTTGGGCCATGCGTTTTCACATTTTGGCCCATTTTCTCCGATTTTTGGTCCATTTTTCGCTCTTTTCCCTTCCCTATGCTCTGCTGAGTGTAAGATATGAAAAAGAAAGATTAAGAGCACCAATTCTCACAAAATTAGTGATAATCCATCCAAAATATAGGCTAAACATGAGGTAAAAATATGTATAATTTATCGTTTATCAATTTTCATAACAATTCATATAGAGTACAGATTGTTTCATGTTGGAACTTTGCTCATTTAATCATTTGAAACATCAATGTCACATGGATAGTACAATTAATGTGTATAATTCTTTAATCACAAATAAACATATTCATCAATCAAATTCTATGTTTATGTATCATTATTTCATCTTTCCATTGTAACACCCCAAACCCAGCCCAGAAGTTAAGCCCGAACCCGGCATGTCACTTTGAAGTGTTTTTGCAAAAAACCTTATTTTTCATTGAAAACCCTTCTTAAAGAAATTTGAATAAAATTCCAGTTTAAAATTGTTTTTCGAATGGCTTGTGTTTAAAAATCAATCAGTCTTTCTATAAGTTAAGAATTATCTTGTTAACTTTTTAGGGAAAATATTTTTATGTGCAGAAACTTAATTTTGAATAAATCCATTGTTTCAAAATAAAACGTGGGATAACTTGGAGAGAAAAAAAATAAAGCGTTCAATGTAACAAATAGTAGAGGTAAAGCCTTATTACAATATGAAATCAAAATACTTAGAAAATATAAAGAAAAACAAATAAAATAAAGTGTCTTGCTAGCTCGCCACCTCCGAGTCCCTCTGTTTGTCGAACCGCCTACTAAGGGTCTCCTGAGAAAATTAAAGAGGGAGTAAGTTTCGAAACTTAGTGTGTACAACCCTCAGCAAACAAATAGCATACAAGCAATCAATTGGACCAAAGCCCTTATCATAATATCATCATCTTAAACATATGACATATGTAATGCAGAAAAAAAAACCCTCCCCAATAATCCATCCGCTACACAACATTTCCCGACCAACCTTATACACCTGTGGGGATTTCTAAATCGACCAACCCATCTGCTACACGGCAATGGTAGCACAGTTGCGGTACTACCTAACGTTGCAGCAAAGCTACTAATCACATATTTGGCTTTAAAAAAACCAACGGTCGATCCACGGTCGTCAAGCAACCATGCGATCCTCAAATTCTTCCTCCGTACCATAATTTCCCACCCACATGCAGCCTAAGCAGTATATCACATGAATGCAGCATGTCACACCCATAAATCCCAAGTTTAACTCCTAGGGGTATTTTAGTCATTTTTAAGTTTTATGGATTTAGTACCTACCTGGCTCGTTAACAAGTCCCCGTTGGCTAAAGTTAGGAAGCACTATGCACCAGGTAGGATTCCAGATAAGAGGAGGTGGGTCATTGAAACCGCTTAAGTACCAAGCTCTCCCTAGATCCAATCCTAGACATGCATATACCTATTACCACACTTCAACCTTATGACTTGTCCACGGTCGTAATTATGTGTTTAAGTTGTATGAATGTTTTGGCAGTTATCAGATACTAGCCCAAACCCATATACAAATCCCAACTCAATCATATGACCCATTAGGCCTAAATCACAATCGTATGGGCCATTAGGCCCAAATCTCTGTTAAGTGGCCCATTAAGCCCAAATCCAATTCAAATAATGTAATATGCATGACTAACTCAATTCATATAACCAAATCAATAAATTTCACAAAACTTAGCCTCAGGGCCCACCGGGCCCATTTAGCCACTTTCAGCTTTTCGGCTTTTCAGCATTGCCGATATCGTGTGTGTAGTGTTTGTACACACCTGGTGATAGAGCTTGCTATGATTTCCTCTTAGTCACGAACCTACATTCAATATTACTTAACAATTAATCATATGCTAAATACAAACTTTATCTATAAAAATCCCGAAGCCTCACCATAACCTTACCATGTGCCAAGCCTTAATAGCCCCTTTTGTTTATCACCAACCACGATTAGGCCCTAGATCTGTACCAACTTGATCATAAAACCCGAGTATTAGCTGACTGGCATCCAATCACTAGTCAAGATCAATACTATAACAACTAAAATGATACTAAAAAACCGACTAAAAAGAGACTTTTAGCCATCCTTACCAACCCCTAATGTTACCTTAATTTCGCGAACACGATAGCCTAAATAAGGAATTCGGCTTTTCTTGACAAGCCCCTTGTCGACTTTGGATAGTCAAGATCTAGCGAAAGTAGGTAATAAAAATCAAAGGAAGAAGGAAAAGGGACAAGGCAGAATGTAGAGGATTTCAGCAAAAAAAAGAAGAAAGAAGAGAAGAAAAAAAATACAAATCGACACTTGAGGAAAAGATGAGAAATTTGGCATTAGCTTAGGATCCCAAATTCGGCACATATTTATAGCCCATAGCCTCAATTCCCAATTCAGCTCCATCACTTCCCCCTTCTCATCTCCTCGTTTTTCTCCCTAATAACTCCCCAATCTATTTCCTAAATTTTCTGTTCTGATTACCTCTCTGAGAGTCCAGCTTCACGCCACTACCGATCTTTTAGAAGCCTAAAATTAAACTCCAAAATAAATTTAATATTTTCGCTTTTAAGCTTGGACCCAAACTCTACTATGGGCCTTCTAACACCCAAATAATATTTGCCTAAGACTACTAAGCATATATTCACATAAAAACCACACAAAAAGAAGTTCGGGATTTTTGAGGTGTTACATCCATATATCATATATCATCATTTCCATGTAATTCAAGCTAGTACATGTAAAAACCTATTTCTTTTCATGTCAGGATTTTATCCGTTGAACTATTGAAAATATCGATGGATAGTCAGGTAGTACACACAAAGTGTACCAATCAGTAAACCCGTCAATTCACGTTCAGGTGTACCTATTAAGGCAAGTAATCAGAAAGCACACTCTCGATCCACATATCATTTAACAAGATTACCAGTCCAGGCTAAATCTTGTCTCCAACATATGCTTACATGAGCTTAATCAAGATTGCTAGTCCAGGCTAAATCCTTTCTTTAACATATGCTCTAAAAAGCTCAATTAGGACTACCAGTCCAAGCTAAATCCTAATTGCAACATATACTCGAAGGACTTGTATTAGGATTACCTGTCCGTGCTAAATCCTATCTATAATGATGTCACCAGGATTACTCATTCGAGCCAAATCCCTTCAGCAACAAAAGCAAGACCTCATTTACATATCCACTGATTTTTCATTTATTCCAAATGGAATTTGACATTTATCAGGAAACTATCTGGTATGTGATCAATCTCATATATTTATGCATTTATGCAATTCAAATGTTCACATTCAACTTAGGCATAGGCCATTTATCACTTAACGGGCATTATCGTTTATTTCAGGCACTTTACTTACAGGGCTTTAATGAATATGTGATTATTTCACATATTTATAGCTTTTATACAATTTACATACACAACATTCAATTCAAGCATATAAACACTTACAATTTAGTTATACGAACTTACCTCAACAAATGTTCGTATATGTAAATCTACTAATCTAAGATTTTCTTCTTTTCTTTGTTTTGGCTCCGAATTTGGTTTATCCGGATCTATATGAGTAAATTTTACATTAATTTAATACTATTTAAACCCAATTCAGTCCAATTTACATTTTAGGTAAAATTACCATTTTCCCCTAAACTTTTAATTAATGACGATTTTGTCTCTAGGCTTAGAAAATGAAATTCATGCAATTTAATCCTTGTTCCAAGCCTAGCCGATTTTTACATGTAATATTTACAGCCCATGTATTTCATAAAAATCAGAATTTTTCCATGAATTTCTCATTTTTACAATTTAGTACCTAAATCAAATTTTCATCAAAATTCACTTTGTAAAAGTTGTTTGTCTATCAACAACCTTTCATTTTCTACCATAAATTTCATAATTTCAGCATATTCATCCATGGTAAAAATTCTATACTTTGTTATCTTTTCAAATTGATCCTCAAAATAAATAGATTAAGTTACCCCGATCTCAAAAGTATAAAAAATACTAAAAACGAGACTTGATTACTTACCCAATTAAGCCATGAAAGCTTGCTTTATCTTTCATAGGGTTTCCATGGAGTTTTTGGGGATGAATATGATATAAAATGATGGTATTTCTATTAATTAATTTATCATTCATTAATTTTTCCACTTTCTAATTTCATCCTTTTCTTTTCCTAATTTTCCATGGATAATTCATCAAAAATATCTACTAACTTTTCTTTAATGGTCTAATTACCATATAAGGACCTCTTGTTTTGCATTCTATAGCTATTTGATACTTATAGCTACTAGAACTCAACTTTTGCATTTTATGCAATTTGGTCCTTTCATCAATTAAACATGTAATTGATGAAATTTCTTTACGAGATTTTCACATAAAATTTCTATCATACCATAGACCATAAAATAATAATAAAATAAATTTTCTTTCTGGAATCGGATTTGTGGTCCCGAAACCACTGTTCCGATTTTTACCGAAAATGGGTTGTTACATTAAGTGTCTGTGAGAACGTACCAACGAACACTGGGTGCATTTTATATTGGTTTGATAGAGGGTTAATTCGTGTATTCATTCTTGAGTCCGTGATTGATTAATAGGGGTGATAAGAAAAGTGTGACATATTGCATAATACATAAATTATATGTGTTATAACTAAGAAAATGGTAAACATATTATTTGATTATTGATATCAATTGTGGAAACTAGAATAACATGCAAAAGACCATGCGAGATTATGAGATGAGAACCCTAAGGACATAATGATAGGACTATACAAAATATACGTCAAATCACGATGATTTTAAGAAAATGCTAAATAATAGAGCTCTGAAGTTGTAACAGCCCTCACTCATCTCTTTTACTAGAATAGGGTTACGAGATGCTACAACAATTAACAGAACATGAACACACAACTTTAAATAAAAAGTTCTTTAAAACAATCTTTAAATCACATGCATTCATACCAATCATGCTTTGCATACAAGATCAGGCTTAAATCGAACTTACGAATGCTCTATAATCAAACTGAAATCAAACAAGGACTAATCTGAAACCTTTCACAAAAGCAGTGCAAAAATGTTAAATAGGGGTCACATGACCACGTGACAAGCTAAAACCACGTGACCTAAATGCAACCTATTTCCTAGTGGCACACAACTATGTCTCAATCCCTTGTGTTACACGCGGCTGTGTGGCTAACCGTGTGAAACTGCAATATGCCATTTTTAGTAATTGAGTGAAGCCAAATATTTAGGTAACTTCAAAATGCATATAGTACACTTCAAAACCAAGTCAAAACATGTCACAAAACATCCTAATAGTGTCTAACCAATATGCCACATTGTCACCATCAAAAACAAGTTATAAACATTACCAAACATCAAACTAAAATTGATCCCAAATGTTCTATTCATATGGTTCAATCATGCATATTAGTCTATATTGCAATGATACATTTTGTCATGATAAACTTACCAAATGTCACTTTAAAGCATGCCAAGAATTACCTTATCACCTATGTAATAGCTCGTTTTTAGTGAAATTGGAACAGTGGTTTTGGGACCACAAATCCGAGGCCAAAAGAAAATTTATTTTAATATTATCTTATGGTCTACATTATTATAGAAATATCATATAAAAATTTTGTTAAGAAATTTTGTAACACCCCAAACCCGGCTTGGACGTTATGGTCGAATCTGGCGAAGTCACATAAAAGTGCTTTCGAAAACTAAATTGTTGCTAAAAACCATCTCTCTATTTAAACAACTTTTCACTAACCTGTGATAATTTAAAATCATGTCGTTGTTAACGTTAGTCATTTTCCAAAATGTTGTTTAATTACAACTCGTTATTCGTTTCCAAAATGTTTATGCTTTGTAGAAGCTTTTCAAAATAGCTTGCGTATACGTGGCGTTTTGATCAAACATGCATCTCTTTTGGGAGTTCGGGTTTGTCCTACCACTAGCAGTTATAAAACATAAACAGTGTAAAAATTCAAAATTTAAACAAAAAATCCATAGAGGACATTATTACATAAAAATACCCCAAAATAAGCTTAAAATCATATGTAAGTACGAAACTGTGTAAAACATGTCATGTGGCCACCGCTGAATCCTCCGCCGCACCGATCCATCTATGTCTAGGGATTACCTGTACAGTAAAACAAAAGGGGTGAGTTTGCGAAAACTCAGTGTGTAATCCCCATGCAACCATACAGACAAAGTGCAAGCAATAATAGACTGGGCCTAAGCCCTTGTCGGTGACAGTGTCAATTTGGGCTTTAGCCCGTTACAGTATCAATAATCGACTGGGCTTTAGCCCATCATAGTATCAGTATGCAGTAATGCAGTGTACAGTATGCAAGTCCTACCCAACCAACCACTATACACCATCTCCTATCCAACCCTGCACTACTGTAGGGAATAAATCACCCACTCATCCCTACACTTAGAAATTAGCACTGGTTGCGGCACTAAATAGTATTTGCAGTAGAGCTGCCAGTATAATAGGCTTAGAGCCATCCGTGATTTTCAGCAGAGCTGCTAGTATAATAAGCACTAAGCCTTTCAGTACATATCCTCCAATCATATTATCCCAACCCCATGCAATGCAACATACAGATATAATATGCCATGTCATAGAAGCAGTGCATACAATATCAGTTTATCAGAACAAAATCATGCTCAATATCATATATTAGTCATGCAGTCATATCACTCATTTAGAGGTCTAAGAACATCTTGCTGACCCTACAGTAGGTGATCTCGTGATGATAAAGTAATAAAAACTGATCGCACATATAACTAACTAATATCATGATAAAGGCAAGTGCACCTATCGAATAGTAGTATAGTTAGTGGCAAGACTGGAATATCGAATCCAAGGAACTAAAAGTAATAGTAATGACTTTCTTCCTATTATCTAGCCTAAAAATAAAGAGGTGGTTTGTGTAAACTAATTAACACTAAACTAAACTAAGGATGCGACAAAGAGTAAATTGAGAAATTGCTTTTGGGAAAACTGATTTATGAGGGCAATACCTAAGGAAGAATCCACCTAGACTTCACTTATTATCTAACTCTGAACTAGACGATTTCTTCATTTGACTTGATTTGTAGAGATCCCTAACTTATGTTAATACCTCCGTCGAGGATAAGAACAACTAATCCTAGTTTGATTAATTGAAATCTCTTTCTAATTAAAACCCCTAGTCTTGCATTAACTTGATCTATGGCTTCCCATATTAGATTTGACTCTAATCTGGCAGATTTTCATCGTCCTACGTCTAGGATTGCGATCAACTCTACTTAATTGTGTTGGATCTACTCCTATATAGGGACTTTTGCTCCTCTGTATAAGCACTTTCGACTTAAATTAATATCCTAAAAATATCAATCCAAGAGTTAAAAACATAATTAAGAACAAATCAAATATTTATCATATATCAGATAACAATAACAAGATTCGTCTTAGGTTTCATCCCCCTTAGATATTTGGGGTTTTAGTTCATAATTATAAAAGAAACATCTCAGAATAAATAAAATAACAAAACATTAGAAAACCCAAAACCCTTGAAAGGATAGAAGGGAAATCCTCTGTCTTGATGTAGATCTTGGCTTCTGAGATGGATCAATAAGCTTTTCTTCGAGTAATTCCCCACCTCTAACTCTTCGTCTTGGCAGGAGGACTGAGTTGGTACTGTCTTGTACTGTCCCCTCTACTGTAAACCCTTGTAGTTGCCTCCTAGGGTCTTTATATAAAGTTTAGAATGTCTTTCTTAGCCCCTAAGTAGCCTTTTCCGAGTGAAATTAAACTTCATCACGACAGGGACACGCCCATGTGCCACACTCGTATGGTAAGCTTCTAGGCCGTGTTGATTTCTTACTTTGGCCCATTTTCTCCGTTTTCAGCCCGTTTCTTGTTCTTTTCACTCCCCTAAGCTCACTTGAGTATAAAACATGAAATTAAAGGTTTAAGAACATCAAAGTCCACAAATCAAGGAATAATTCATCCATAAATGTGCTAAGCATGAGGTAAAAACATGTATAATTTACGGTTTATCAGTAAGTTCACAATCGTCTTGGGCAACCCGTGCAACCTTATCAACCAGATCAGTAAAATGGGCTTACACGCCTGTGTGGCCCACACAGTCCAAAATGGCCTTGGCCATATGGATCACACGGCTGGCCCAGAATCCCACACACTCGTGTGGTTCACTTGTGTGGACCTACACGTCCATGTGGCCCACATGGCCCAATTGGTCGAGCCTGTGTCTCGCACACAGCCTCTCCAGGCCTTCACACTACCGTGTCATACGCTCGTGTTACATGCATACGACCTGGTTCGTTGATTACATGGCCGTGTCCAACCACACGGCTTACCACACGGGCAACCACACGCTCGTGTGGCGTAGATAGTTTGGTTTTTGACTTTCATCGAACCTCTTTTTTGTGCAATAGAGTACACACTTGGTTCAATTTTGATGTGTAATCGTTCTTGAGCACTCTAAAACCTATATTTGACAATCTCGAGTCTAAAATCAGTCACTTAAATTGAAGTATTAAGAGCAAACCAATTCTAAATCTTACTGGTAACCCCTATCTTTAAGCGAACATTGATAAATTCTCACCTAGGCGGCACCGATTAGAAATCCACAGCCACCTTAGAGACCTCCTAAGCACAAAATGATACTCTTCTTTAGTAAACAATCGTAAAGAACAATTAAGATTAGTCAAGAGCATAACTTACCGAACGCGCGAAAACGTAGAGTAGAAGGGATGGAAAAGAAAACAAAATAAAAAGGAGTAGAGATGGAAGATTAAAAATTTCAGCAACAATGGGGTAAAAAGATGAAGGGAATGGCACAGAGAGTTTTTGAGAGGTGAAGAACCAAAATTTTTGAGAAAAAGAAAAAGAGATATTACCAGATATCCTAAAAATTCCCTAAAATGCTCCACTACTTCCCACTACAACCAACTGCTCAGCTTTTTAGTCCAACACAACCTTTTTTAGTTGAAAATTAGGAGCAAAAATAACATCCCTTGTCAATGCAAGGAATCAAACACAGAACCACAAGCGTACACTCCCTACTTGACCACCAGACCAGCAGGCCCATTCTGATATTACTTTACACACTTTTCTTTACTAGACTACTGGCTAGAGATAGGAATTTATTTATAAAAAAAAATTTTGCAAGTCAAGGCTTGAACCCAAGACTTCTCAGACACTCTTAGAACACATAACCACTGAAGCAGGCAGACAGTTGTGTTACAAATTTACAAAATCCAGAATTAAGAAAATTCAGACATTACAAATTTTACCAATTACATATCTAATTTGATGAAAATGACCAAATTGCACAAAGTGCAAAAGTTGAATTCTAGTAGCTAAAGGTACCAAATAGCTATGGAATTCAAATGTTGAGGTCCTTATATGTAGATAGACTATTTGGTGGAGTTAGTAGATAAGAATGATTAGTCATCATTGAAAATTTAAGAAAGTAAAAAGTTAATTTTGGAAAAATGATAAAATAATGATGATAAAAGAAATAATTAATTAAATTAATATCATTTCATCATCTTTCCTAAAACAAAATACATGGAAACCTTAGTTATAAAGCTTGAAGATAGATGATATCGGCGTGCGTGATATGAAGTAATAAAATTTATAAAGAACTTGATCAAACCTAAACTGACTAATATCACGACGTTTTTAAGGCAAGCGCACCTGTCGACAGTAGTATAGTCTAATGATAAGATCAAGTATCGTACCCAAGGGAACCGAAAGTACTATTACTCACTTTCTTTCTATTATTTAACCTAAAAATTAAGTGAGGGTTTATTTAAAACTAACTCTAAAACTAACTAAGAAAAGCAAGAAAAATAAATTGGGAAGAACTTTTAGGGAAAAGGTAATTGATATGATTAATACTTAAGGGAGAATCCATCTAGACTTCACTTGTTTTTATTTTCTTGAATTATACGAGTTATTTACTTGACTTGATCCGTAGAGATCCCTAATCTATGCTAAACCCTCCGTCGAGGTGAAGAGCAACTAGGCCTAAGTTGTTAATTAAAGTTCCTTTATTAATTAACTCCCTAGGTTGCATTAATTCGATCTATGGTTCCCCATATTAGGTTTGACCCTAATCCGGCAGATTTATGTCGCCCTATGTCTAGGGTTGCATGCAACTCCACTTAATTATGGTAGATCTACTCTTATCACTGGGACCTTTGCTCCTCTGCTCTAAGCACATCCAATTCTTGAATTAATACCTAGGTTTATTAACACAAGAATTAAGCACACATAATTAAGAACAACTCAAGTATTTATCATATAACTCAAGAATAAATAATAGCAAGATTCATCTTAGGTTTCATCCCCCTCAAGTATTTGAGGGGTTTAGTTCATAATAAAGAAAGAAAACATCTCAGAAGATATAAAATAACAAAACATAAAAGAAACCAAAAACCTCTGAAGGAATTTAGGAGAATCCTCTATGTTGATGCAGAACTTCGGCTTCTGAGATGAATCGATTGGCTTCTCCCTTCGAGTAATCCCTTGCTTCTACCTGTGGTGTGGCAGAAAGACGAGAGGAAAAGAATATAGAGGGTGTGTAAAAGATGGAAGAAGGCCCTTTCTATGTTGCCTCATGGGGTCTTTATATAGAGAAGTTTTGGGGACTCTTTCTTAGCCCCTAAGCATCCCAATTTGAGTGAAATTCGTCTTTCCCATGACTAGAACACGCCCGTGTGCCATGCCTGTGTGGGTTTCGACAGAGGCCATGTGATTCAGCATGCCCGTGTACAGTGGCCGTGCTTGTCGGGGCTTTGTCCGTGTGATCTTTGTGAGGCACGCCCGTGTGGCACGGCCGTGTGGCACGGCTTGGCCCGTGTGATTCGTGCATTTTGGCCTATTTTTCACCGTTTTGGGCTCGTTTTCTGTTCTTTCATCTTCCCTAGGCTCTCCTGAGTATAAGATATTGAAAAGAACGATTAAGAGCACCAATTCTCACTAAATTGATAATAATTCATCCATAATATAGACTAAACATGAGGTAAAAATATGCATAAATTAGCGCTTATCAAATACCCCCACACTTAAGCCTTTGCTTGTCCTCAAGCAAAATCTCAATCCCTAAAGGAAACCATTCTTCTTAATTCACAATCCTTATCAATAATAATTCAAATTAATCCACAGGTAGTCATACAATGAAAATTCAATCTAAAGAACATTTAAGACTCAATCACTTTAAGTTGAGAATTTTATCATTGAAAACATAAGTCTTTTCCTTCCTTCTAAGTAGTTATCTCTCCATCTTAATTAACAGGAGTTGACATCCTCACTAAAGGTTCACTCTCTTCACTCGAAGTGTTTAGGGTTCAAAATTTAAGCACTCCTTAGTCAACCTGAAAAGTTATTACCATAGGCTTGCAAGAAAATCAAATCTCCACCACTATAGTTTGATATGATACATTGATCAAAAGGTCTTTAAATGGTTGTAACGGGGCTTGGTTAGGGGTGTTGTCACAGGCTGCAAAAAGAAGGTTAGAATCGAGATTGAACTGAAAAATTATCTAGCTAGAAAAATCTCTATCACTGGAACATATTTCTCAGCTAATTCTTGTGATACTATCATTTCTGCCTTGGTAGCCTTAAAATAGAACTATGCAAAAACTTGTCGAACTATTTACAATTTACAATTTATAATCGAATTTCACTGTATGTACTTCATTTTTTTTTTAAGAACAACTCAAATATTTACAATAAATTGAACAAAACTTTACAATCTAGAACAGAGAATAAAGCTAGATGAAAAATTCAACTCAAATCTCTATAAAAATAGGGGTCAAAATAATTGAATGAAATTCAACAAAAATGGGTTATTGGTTAATAATTAGAGGGTGAGTCAAGGAAAAGGTTGTTAGGCTCAACGGGGTTCACTAGGGGTTAGATTTATGTAGGTAGGCTTTTTCTGTGGAGTAAGTGGGTTAAATCCTAGGTGCCTTTATCATTTCAGTATATCAAATCAATGATGTGGTCTCGACATGTATAATCGAAGCAAGTTCTAGAATAACAATTCAGTATTGACTCACTCAAAGCAATAATAAAAGTGAGCACGAAGAAAATGTATGCTCAATAGGCTCAAAATCTCACCAGAATTACGGCTTTTGATGTCAATCCTGCGAATTTCAAATCTCAAGATAATGCTTAAAATTAGGGAAAATAACTTATGCAAAAATTGGGGATTCTCAAAAATTTCAACTTATCATGCTTGATTCCCTAATGTTTTAAAGTTTGAATAATCAAAGTACAAGGACCTATATCTTAATTCTCAATATATCGATAGAAATCATAAACTAATCAGAATAAATTCCTAATAGGAGATTGAAGATATTGCTATTAGGAAAAGTTCAGGGATTTCAAAGATAGTATAAATAGTAAGTTACCCCCCCACACTTAAGATGTACATTGCCCCCAATGTACAAGGAAAATATTAATAACAATAAAAGCATAGCATCATAAGATAGGGAAGGGTATGAAACTCCCTGCTTTGGATGGATTAGTGGAAGAGCTGGTAGGTTTGGCACTGTGTTCCCTTATTCATAGATATTTGAGCTGTAGAGCTCCTTTGAAACTGCGAAGGGGTTTATTAGTCGTGGGAGGTTAAGAAGAAGAGGGATTATTTCGTTAGGAGATAACCGTTATTATAATAAAATAGAAAATTTACTAAAATTCAAAATAAGGAAAAATATAAGAAAATTAAAAGCTGCAAAAAGGAAAAAAAAACTAATATTAAAGGTTAAGATTAGTGTGTATTAGGTAGAAAGAGAAAAATAAAAGATAAAATAGAATAAAACAAAAGTAAAAAGAAAAATAAAGTAAAATAAAATAAAAATAACAAAAAGAGGATCTAATCCTCTGGTGGGTGTCGTGGTGGTGGGACGATGCCAAGGTGTTGACATATGTGTGCTAAGGTGGCGTCGATGTAATCGAGGAGCTGCTCAAAGTGGTCCAGGCGCTCAGATATGTCAACACTGGAAGCTGCCGTCTGCTGTGATCGTGTAGGGCGTGGTGGCTCAGCTGGCGCATCCTCAGCTGGTGGTGGCGATGGGACATCATCAGGAATGTCCTCTGGATCCTCGCCTTCTTGGACAAGGCGGAAGTGAAAGTGGTCGCCACCGAGTCGTCTCTTGACCATCCTCATCGAAAGCATGCTCTAGATGCCCTGCGAGGACATCTGGCCAAGTAATGTGTAGGAGGAGGTCTGGGCTATGGTGTTAAATAGGCCGAAGTAACGGCCTAGTCGAGTGATGTATGGGCCCATGGATACGACTCCCTTGCGGTGCCTCTCAGTCTGATGTTGCATGGCGAGTGCGATAAAATATGCAAGGTCAATGGGGTGGCCATTTGCCATGCACCATAAGAAGTAGACGTCGTGTGTGTTAACGACGCCTGTGCTCTCTCGGCGACTTGTAATAGTATGAGCTAGGAGTGCGTGGATATACCTGAGAGAGGGAGGGAGAGCGGAGGCTTTGCTGACGCTGGGGTTGTATAGTTGTCTTCCTGGGGCAATCTCTTTCCAGCAATCAAGGGGTCGGATATGGATGTGCCTAGAAAGGGTGGGGAAACTCTCCTCAGCCATAAACTGCTCGGTGTAAAGGCCGAGTGCCACACCGAATTCTAGGACGCTGAGTTGTCGAACAAGCCCTCCCAACCGAAATTGGACTATCCCAGGATCATCGAACCGTGTCATCACTGTCTGAAGGTGGAATGTGGCACAGAACTCGAGAGTGAGTTCAAGGTATGTGGGCTCCACGATCTAAAAGAACTGGTCTCATGGGTCAGTGGTGAGCAGGGCCCGGACATCATCTACCAAGCGGACTTGTTCGAGGGCCCTCCAGTCGATGCATTGGCCCATCGTGATATTGCGCGCACGCAGCAGCTGGTAGCGTTCTTCCTGGGAGTCTTGTGAAAAAGTAAGAAATGGGTGGCGCACCTCGGAAGTGGGCCTAATCGAAGAACTCCCTAGCCCCTTTCGTTTCTTAGAGGCGGGGACGGCAGCTTTCCTGGCTCGCGAAGATGACATGAGATCTACAAAAAAACAGTAATTGATATTAAAATATAAGAAAAATAAGAAATGCAAATAATTAAAAATAAAGAGGCTGAGTAATAAAATAAAATAATTCCTAATATGAATGAGAATTAACCTTGGTAGTAGAATCTAATCATTTTTAAAATTTGCATAGGGATTCCTTTTATGAATGAATGTATATATACTAAACTAAGCAACAAATGGCATATTCATGTGTGTTTAAGTGGCATATTTACAATGTGTATTAGGTGGCAACTAACTATGGTGTTAAATGGCATAAAATTGGCAAATGGAATCTAAAATGGCAAGCAGAATTTTAGACTATTCTAGATTATTCTCTATTTCCTGATTCTCTAATAGCCTAAATCAATAATAACATTAATAAAAAATGTAGTAAAAATAAAAAAAATGAGAAAAAGGGAGAAAATAAAACCAAATTTGGTGTCACACGGTCATGGGTACTGTTGCATGGGCGTGTGGATCGAGAAAATCTAGAATGGTAGCATTTTAGAGGGCTGTGGTGGTGTTTTTGGAGGTTTGGGGAGGTTTTGAGGGAAAAAGCTTAGGGTTTAGATGAAATGGGAAGGGAGAAATGGCCCTGTATATATACATTTTGGGTCACACGAGCATATCGCACGCCCGTGTGAGTCGTGTTGAGCCCGTGCTTTTTGAAAATTGGAGGTTTTTGGCGTGCCACGTTCGATGAGCACACCTGTGTTTCCTTTGAGCACGGCCGTGGAGATTAGTCCTTCGTTAAATGCACGGCCGTGGTAAGGTATACACGGCCGTGGAGATCAGTCCTTCGTTAAACGCACGGGTGTGTAATAGAGTACACGGGCATGTTTGAATTGACAGTAGCTTCCACAGGTTTGTGGCACGAGCGTGTGGATCTATGTTTGCCCGTGTAGAAGTTGCAGGGTTACCACGGCCGTATCGCACGGCCGTGTGTTTTTCTGTCTTACCCGTGTAGATGTCGAAGAGTGGCCACGGCCATTTCGCACGGCCGTGGGATTTTATCGGAAGCCCGTGTTTTGGGGAAACGGTACTCTGTTTGCACACGGTCTGCCCACATGACCGTGTCTCTGCTTTTTGGTATGCGCACGGCCTTAGGCACGCCCGTGTGCCTAGCCGTGTGGTCCATATTTTCTGCAAAAAAAGTGTTAGTTGCTGCATAAAAATACTAGAAAAATTTTAAACAAAAAAAAGTTACTAAGTTATTGCTCGGGTTGCCTCCCGAGAAGAGCTTATTTAGAGTCTAAGCTCGACTCTTCCTAGAGAGGTCAAGAAGAAACGGGATAGAGCCTAAGCTCCTCCTTGTTTTCTGCAAAATTCTCAATTTTATAATGTTTTAGCCTATGGCCATTTACCTTGAAAGTTCCGTGGTTGAGGTGTGTTACCTCGACAGTGCCGTATGGAAAGACTTTGAGAATGGTAAACGGACCTGACCACCTTGATTTGAGTTTTCCAGGGAATAGTTTCAATTTTGAGTTGTAAAGTAGAACGAGATCACCTGTTTCGAACTGCTTAGGTTGTTTTAGCCTTTTGTCGTGACATCACTTCACGGCTTCCTTATATAATCGTGAATTTTCGTACGCGTTGTAGCGCCATTCATCTAGCTTATTTAGCTGCAAAAGTCTCTTTTCACCTGCACTTTTAAGATCAAGGTTTAGAAATTTTATAGCCCAGAATGCTTTATGCTCGAGTTCAAATGGTAGATGACAATTTTTTCCATAAACGAGTTTATAAGGAGATGTTCCTATGGGTGTTTTAAATGCAGTTCTGTAAGCCCATAGTGCATCATCTAATTTTCTAGACCAGTCCTTCCTATTTGATTTTATGGTTTTTTCTAGGATGCGCTTCAGTTCTCTGTTTGTCACTTCAACTTAGCCGCTAGTTTGTGGGTGGTAGGGGGTGGCTGTTCTGTGGTGTACTCCATACCTTCTTACAATTTTTTCAAATTGGGTATTGCAAAAATGTGTGCCCCTATCACTTATGATTATCCTAGGTGTTCCAAATCGAGAAAAAATCTTCTTCAAAAATCGTACTACCATTCTAGCATCATTTGTAGGTAAGGCTTGAGCTTCTACCCATTTTGACATGTAATCTACTGCTACTAGTATGTACTTATTTCCGAATGAATTAGGGAAGGGTCCCATGAAGTCTATACCCCATACATCAAATATTTCACATGAAAGTATATAGTTTTGAGGCATTTCATTAAGTTGGGAGATATTACCTGTTCGTTGGCATTTATCACAAGAAGTCACATACCTGTTGGCATCTCTGAAAAGTGTAGGCCAGTAAAAACCTGATTCGAGAACTTTATGGGCGGTTCTAGTTCCATTGTGGTGTCCTCTTATGGGTCCTGAGTGGCAGTGTTCCAAAATTTGATATGCCTCTATGTCATCAACGCATTTCCGTATGACCTGATCTGCGCAAATTCGAAAAAGAAAAGGATCTTCCCAAAAGTAGTTTTTCACATTAGCAAAGAATCGCTTCTTTTGCTGATGGGTTAACCCTTTTGGGGTTATATTAGCTGCTAAATAATTTACAAAATTGGCAAACCAAGGAAGTGTCGTACCTGCTAAAGTTAGGAGTTGTTCTTCAGGGAACATATCTTTTATCTTTTCGAGGTACCTGGGTTGTGTATTTTCTAGTCTCGAGAGGTGATCTGCTGCTAAATTTTCGGCTCCTTTCTTATCTTTAATTTCCAAGTTGAATTCCTGTAAAAGTAAAATCCATCTTATTAATCGAGGTTTTGCATCAGGTTTGGCTAAGAGATAACGAAGAGCTGAATGGTCAGTAAAAACAATGACTTTTGACAAGATTAAATAAGATCTGAATTTATCATAAGCAAAGATAACAGCTAGTAATTCTTTCTCCGTGGTGGTGTAGTTGGCTTGAGCAGCTGTCAATGTTCTGCTGGCATAGTAGATCGGTTGGAAGTGCTTGTCCCTTTGCTGTCCTAAAACTGCACATACGGCAAAATCACTTGCATCGCACATTAGTTCAAAAGGCAGATTCTAATCAGGTGAAATCATAATTGGAGCGCTAACTAACTTGTCTTTAAGGGTGCTAAAGGACTCTAAACATTCTTGGTCGAAGTTAAAAGGTATGTCTTTTTCTAGCAATTTAGTTAAAGGCTTAGCTATTTTAGAAAAGTCCATAATGAATCTACGATAAAAACCGGCATGTCCTAAAAAACTTCTTATAGCCTTAACTGAACTGGGAGGGGGTAGTTTCTCAATAGTTTCAACTTTAGCTTTGTCTACCTCTATTCCTCTATTAGAGATTTTATGTCCTAGTACAATACCTTCCTGAACCATGAAATGACATTTTTCCCAATTTAGCACTAGATTTGTTTCTTTACATCTTATCAAAACAAGTTTCAAATTATTTAGACAGTGTTGGAAAGAGTTACCAAAAACGGAGAAATCGTCCATGAATACCTCCATGATATCTTCCACAAATTCGTTAAAAATAGCTAGCATGCATCGCTGAAAAGTAGCAGGAGCGTTACATAAACCAAAAGGCATTCTACGATATGCAAACGTACCGTATGGGCATGTGAACGTCGTTTTTTCCTGATCTTCTAGAGCTATCGAAATTTGGAAGTAACCGGAGAGGCCATCTAGGAAGCAATAATACATGTGACCGGCTAATCTTTCTAACATTTGATCGATAAAGGGCAAAGGAAAATGATCTTTTCGAGTGGCATCATTCAGCTTTCGGTAATCTATGCATACTCTCCATCCTGTGACTGTTCGTGTTGGCACGAGTTCTTCTTTGTCATTGGATACCACAATTAGCCCACCTTTCTTAGGAACAACCTGCGCGGGGCTTACCCAAGAACTATCAGAAATAGGATAAATGATACCTGCATCAAGAAGTTTAATTACCTCAGCCTTTACGACTTCCTTCATGTTTGGATTTAATCGTCTCTGAGCTTGCACTGCTGGTTTATATTCATCTTCCATTAAAATCTTGTGAGTACAGAAAGAGGGATTAATTCCCTTGATATCTGAAATTTTCCAGGCTATGGCTTGCCTATGTTTTCTTAATACCTGGAGCAGTTCTTCCTTTTCTCTAGAGCTTAAATTTGATGCAATAATGACTGGCAAAGTTGAGTTCTCTCCTAAAAAGGCATATTCTAAGTGTTCTGGTAGTTGTTTTAATTCTAATTTAGCAGGTTCCTCAATGGAAGGTTTCTGTCTTAGCTTATCATGCATCTTTAAATTATCATAGCTTATGTGTCTAGTGATAGTTTCGCTAGAGTCTAATTCTTTTCTTACTTTCTCCACTTCTAAGGAGGTTCCACCCTCTCCCTGAATAAGACACAATTCTAGAGTGTCGGTGATAGAGATTTCCTGCAAATTATCTTGAACAAAGTAATCAACCATATCAACAAAATAACAAGAATCATCTTGTTCTTTGGAAAATTTCATGGCATCATAGATTTTAAAAATGACTTCCTCTTCACCAACTCTAAGAACTAATTTACCGTCTCCTACATCAATGATAGCTCTAGTAGTGGCTAAAAATGGGCGTCCTAAAATTAAAGGTACGTCAATGTCCTTATCCATGTCAAGCACAACAAAATCTACAGGGAATATAAATTTATCGACTTTTACTAGCACATCTTCAATAATTCCCCTAAGATACTTAACAGATCTATCAGTTAATTGGATGCTCATCCTAGTGGGTTTAGGTTCCCCTAGACCTAGTTGTTTGAACATTTTATAGGGCATGAGATTAATACTTGCACCTAAATCAGCCAATGCTTTATTAATAATTAAGCTACCAATTAAACAAGGGATAGTAAAACTCCCTGGGTCCTTTAGCTTTGTTGGCAGTTTATTTTGGAGAATGGCTGAACATTCCTCGTTGAGTTCCACTGTGGCTAATTCTTCCAATTTTCTTTTGTTCGTCAGGAGTTCTTTTAGGAATTTCGCGTATTTCGGCATCTGTGAAATTGCTTCAACAAAGGGTAAGTTAATATGTAATTGTTTGAAAAGTTTAAGAATCTTACTGAATTGGGCGTCTGTTTGGTCCTTTTTTAACCTTGCTGGGTATAGGATGCGAGGTTTGTATTCCCTGAGTGTTGGAGTGGTGTCATCCTTAGATTCCTCTACTTTATCCTTCGGCAGTTCGTGAGCATGCTTCTTTTCTGGTTCTGCTAGCACTTTACCATCTCTTAGAGTGATTGCTTTCACATGTTCTCTGGGATTTGGTTCAGTGTTGCTTGGAAGCCCGCCATGAGGTCTTTCTAAGATTAATTTTGCAAGCTGACCGATTTGGTTCTCGAGTCCTTGGATAGAGGCCTGTTGATTCTTTAATGCTGTTTCAGTGTTTTGGAAACGAGTGTCTGAGGCGGCCATGAATTTAGTGAACATGTCCTCAAGGTTCGACTTCTTTTCTTGTTGAGGCAGTGGCTGCTGGAATACCGAAGGCTGTTGTCTTTGATTTCCTTGTCCTTCCCATGAAAAATTTGGGTGATTTCTCCAACCTGCATTATAAGTATTACTATAAGGATTATTTTGAGGTCGAGAATTATGACCCATATAATTGGCTTGTTCGGCTTCCATGTTGTGTAGATGGTCTGAATTAAACATATTTCCTGGGGCTGCATCACATTGCATCACTGATTGAGCGTACGTGGAACCAACAAAATTATCAAATTTTTTATTTAAAAGTTCTACTTGGTTAGTGAGCATAGCAACAGCATCAATATTATAGACTCCTGCGGCTTTCGTCGGCTTTGTCCTCATGACTTGCCATTGATAGTTATTCAATGACATTTCCTCAATAAATTCATAAGCTTCGTCAGGTGTTTTATTATTGATGGTTCCGCCTGCGGCTGCATCGATCATCTGCCTAGTTGATGGGTTTAACCCATTGTGGAAAGTTTGAACCTGTAGCCATAAAGGTAATCCGTGGTGAGGGCATCTTCTTAAAAGATCTTTGTACCTTTCCCAGGCATCATAAAGTGTTTCTAAATCCATCTGCACAAAAGAAGAAATATCGTTTCGTAATTTAGCAGTTTTAGCAGGGGAAAATATTTAAGCAAAAATTTTTCAAACATTTGGTCCCATGTAGTAATTGAGCCTCGTGGTAGAGAGTTTAACCACTGTTTTGCCTTATTTCTTAGGGAAAATGGAAATAGCCTTAGGCGAATGGCGTCATCAGTAACGCCATTGATTTTAAAAGTGTCTCATAGTTCCAAAAAATTGGCTAGATGTGAGTTGGGATATTCATCCTGTAAACCGTCAAACTGCACAAGTTGCTGAATCATCTGAATAGTACTAGGTTTTAATTCAAAATTATTAGCAGCGATAGTAGGTCTAACAATACTAGTTTGAGTACCAATCACACTAGGTTTAGCATAATCATACATAGTACGCGGAGCTTCTTCTGGTTCAGCGGGTAGTGCTGGAGGTTGGTGAATATTTTGATTTGCAGCCATCTCTTCAGTAGGTTCTGGCTCTTGCTCAAGTTCCTGCTATGGATAATGTAAACTTCGTCTAATTTCTCTACGATTTCTGCGGACTGTAGCTTCCAAATCTTCATCAAAAAGTAGTGGTCTTGACGGGTTGCTTCTAGTCATAAACTAGAAAAACCTAAAAAGAAAATAAAATAAAATAAAATAAAATAATTAAAAGAAAGAAAAAAATAACAATAAAAATAAAAATAAATAAATAAATAAATAATGGCTAAAGTAATAGAAATCGAGCTTTCGTAATATTTCAGTAATTTCCCCGGCAACGGCGCCAAAAACTTGATATCGGCGTGCGTGATATGAAGTAATAAAATTTATAAAGAACTTGATCAAACCTAAACTGACTAATATCACGACATTTTTAAGGCAAGCGCACCTGTCGACAGTAGTATAGTCTAGTGATAAGATCGAGTATCGTACCCAAGGGAACAGAAAGTACTATTACTCACTTTCTTTCTATTATTTAACCTAAAAATTAAGTGAGGGTTTATTTAAAACTAACTCTAAAACTAACTAAGAAAAGCAAGAAAAATAAATTGGGAAGAACTTTTAGGGAAAAGGTAATTGATATGATTAATACTTAAGGGAGAATCCACCTAGACTTCACTTGTTATTATTTTCTTAAATTATATGAGTTATTTACTTGACTTGATCCGTAGAGATCCCTAATCTATGCTAAACCCTCCGTCGAGGTGAAGAGCAACTAGGCCTAAGTTGTTAATTAAAGTTCCTTTATTAATTAACTCCCTAGGTTGCATTAATTCGATCTATGGTTCCCCATATTAGGTTTGACCCTAATCCGGTAGATTTATGTCACCCTATGTCTAGGGTTGCATGCAACTCCGCTTAATTATGGTAGATCTACTCTTATCACAGGGACTTTTGCTCATCTGCTTTAAGCACATCCAATTCTTGAATTAATACCTAGGTTTATTAACACAAGAATTAAGCACACATAATTAAGAACAACTCAAGTATTTATCATATAACTCAAGAATAAATAATAGCAAGATTCATCTTAGGTTTCATCCCCCTCAAGTATTGGAGGGGTTTAGTTCATAATAAAGAAAGAAAACATCTCAGAAGATATAAAATAACAAAACATAAAAGAAACCAAAAACCCCTGAAGGAATTTAGGAGAATCCTCTATGTTGATGCAGAACTTCGGCTTCTGAGATGAATCAATTGGCTTCTCCCTTTGAGTAATCCCTTACTTCTACCTGTGGTGTGGCAGAAAGACGAGAGGAAAAGAATATAGAGGGTGTGTAAAAGATGGAAGAAGGCCCTTTCTATGTTGCTTCATGAGGTCTTTATATAAAGAAGTTTTGGGGACTCTTTCTTAGCCCCTAAGCATCCCAATTTGAGTGAAATTCGTCTTTCCCGTGACTAGAACACGCCCGTGTGCCACGCCCGTGTGGGTTTCGACAGAGGCCGTGTGATTCAGCACGCCCATGTGTAGTGGTCGTGCTTGTCGGGGCTTTGTCCGTGTGATCTTTGTGAGGCACGCCCGTGTGGCACGGCCGTGTGGCACGGCTTGGCCCGTGTGATTCTTGCATTTTGGCCAATTTTTCACCGTTTTGTGCTCGTTTTCTGTTCTTTCATCTTCCCTAGGCTCTCCTGAGTATAAGATATGAAAAAGAACGATTAAGAGCACCAATTCTCACTAAATTGATAATAATTCATCCATAATATAGGCTAAACATGAGGTAAAAATATGTATAAATTAGCGCTTATCAATAGACAAGCTTATTTTGCTTAATTAGGTGAGTATTTTTGTCTCGTTTTTAATTATTTTTATGTTTCCGAGATCGTAATAGCTTAATTTAGCTATCTCAAGGATTAATTTGCAAAACTATTAAAGTGTTAAGGTTTTTCCATGGATGATTATAGTTGAATTATGAATTTTTATGGTAGAAAATGAAAGGTTGTTGATAAATAAACAACTTCTGAAAATAGAATTTTGATTAAATTATGATTTTGGGACTAAATTGAAAAGATGGAATATTCATGGAAAAATTTTGAATTTTATGAAATTCATGGGCTACTATGTTATATATAAAAATTAGCTGGGCTTGGAATAATGATTAAATTGTATGAAATTCATTTTCCGAGCCTACAGACAAAATCGTAATTAATTAAAAGTATAGGGAAAATAGTAATTTTGCCAAAGATGTGTATTTGGATTGAATTGAATGTGAATTGTATTAAATTGAGCTAAATTCATTCATATAGATCCGAATAGACCTAGTACGGAATTGGATCGAGTAAAAGAAAAAATATCAGATTAGTAGCTTACAAATCTACGTATACTTTTTGAGGTAAGTTTGTATAACTAATTGTATGTTTGTATGTTTAAATTGAATTTTATGTTTTTTGAAATGTATAATTGCCATGTATAAGTATTGATCACATATCTGAAGATATTTAACAAGTACTAAGTCCCGTTTGAACCTTAGAAAATCAATAGATACAAATGACATTGTCATTAAGGGTTCTCGATTGGTTGTGGTCCTGCATGTGTTGCGGACTCACCACAGCTCTTATGAGCATCTCGATATATGGCTCTCTTGAGCTTCCCGTTATTTGGTTCTCACGAGCTTCCTGATAATTGGCTCTCATGAGCTTCCTGACTAATGGCTCTCCGTAGCTTCCCGAAATTGGCTCGCATGAGCTTCCTGATTACAACTCTTATGAGCTTCCCGTTACATGGCTCACATGAGCTTCTGGTTATATGGCTCAGAAGAGCTTCCCGTTTACATGCTTGCATGAGCATACATATATATGAATTGACGAGTTACAGATTTGTATACTTCGTGCGTACTACCTGTGTATCTAACGATATTTTAAATGGTTCAACAGGAAAAGTTTTGCTATGAGATTATATGAATTTGAGACGAATTATTATGGGTATACATTTGAAATACATGGATATGATTTGTACTATTATATGGACACATGATGTGGAAAGTATATGTATATGGAAATTTGATTATTACTGAGCTCATACATTGATAAATCGTAAATTATACATATTTTTACCTCATGCTTAGCCTAAATTCTGGATGAATTATCATTGGATTTGTGGAATTTGGTGCTCCTAATCCTTTTATTTCATGTTTTATACTTAGGTGAGCATAAGAAAGAGAAAAGAGCAAGGAACGGGCAAAAAAGGGGCAAATTAGGCCCAAATCAATAATCAACACGGCGTGAAAGTTTGTCACACGGGCATGTCACACGGCCATGCCACATTAATAGGCTTGAACACGGGCTGGAACTCGACTCACACGGACGTGGCACACAGGCGTGTCTCTGTCATGAGGAAGTTCAATTTCACTCGAAAAAGGCTACTTAGGGCCTAAGAAAGACATTCTAAACTCTATATAAAGACCTTAGGAGGCAACTACAAGGGTACACATTATTCCCGCCAAGACGAGGAGTTAAAGGCAGGGAGTTACTCGAAGGAAAGCCGATTGATCCATCTCAGAAGCCAGGATCTACATCAAGACAGAGGATCTCCCTTCTATCCTTTCAAGAGTTTTGAGTTTTATTTTGTTGTGTTATTTTATTTATTCTGAGATGTTTCTTTTTACATTTATGAACTAAAACCCCAAATATCTAAGAGGGATGAAACTTAAGACAGATCTTGTTATTGTTATCTGAACTGTGTGATAAATATTTTATTTGTTTTTAATTGTGTTTTTAATTCTTAAATTGATATTTCTAGATATTGATTTAAGTCGAATGTGCTTATGTAGAGGAGCAAAAGTCCCTACATAGGAGTAGATCCAACACAATTAAGCGGAGTTGATCGCAATCCTAGACATAGGATGACGAAAATCTGCCGGATTAGAGTCAAATCTAATATGGGGAGCCATAGAGTGAGTTAATACAAGACTAGGGGTTTTAATTAGAAAAAGATTTCAATTAATCAACCTAGGATTAGTTGTTCTTATCCTCGACGGAGGTATTAACATAATTTAGGGATCTCTACGGATCAAGTCAAATGAAGAAATCATCTGGTTCAGAGTTAGATAACAAGTGAAGTCTAGGTGGATTCTTCCTTAGGTATTGCCCTCATCAATTAGTTTTTCCCAAAAGCAATCTCCCAATTTACTCTTTGTCGTTTCTTTAGTTTAGTTTAGAATAGTTTACAACCAAACCCCTTTTATTTCTTAGGCTAGATAATAGAAAGGAAGTCATTACTAGTACTTTTAGTTCCTTAGGTTCGATATTCCGGTCTTGGCACTAGCTATACTACTATTCGATAGGTGTGCGTGCCTTTTTATCGTGATAATAGTTAGTTTCCAGGTACGATCGATTTTATTACTTCATTTCATCACGATCAAGTTTTTTTCGCTGTTGCCGGGGAACTGAAATATTAAGAACACTCGATTTCTATTAGTTTAGCCATTTTTATTTTTATTGCAATTTATTTCCTATTTTTATTTTAGGTTTTATTTACTAAAATTTTCTTTTTCTTTTGCCTTCTCGGTGCCTCTAGTTTATGACTAGAAGAAACTTAGGAGGACCATTATTGTTTGACGACAACTTAGAAGCTATAGCCTGTCGAACTCACAGAGAGATAAGAAGAAGCTTGCAATATCCAGAACAAAGTCAAGAAGAAGAACCTGAACTTGCTGAAGAAATGGAGGCAAATAACGATAATCAGCTACCTCCTGTGGTAGCCGCAAATCCTATTGAGCAAAATCTTACTCCGCGTACTATGTATGATTATGCTAAACCTAATCTAGCAGGCACTGAATCTAGCATTGTTAAGCCTACTATTGCTGCAAATAATTTTGAGCTGAAACCTAACACTATTCAGATGATACAATAATTTTTTCAGTTTGATGGTTTGCAGGACGAGGATCATAACGCTCATTTAGCCAATTTCTTGGAATTTTGCGATACATTTAAAATAAATGGCGTTTCTGATGATGCCATTTGTCTTCAGTTATTCCCATTCTCCTTGAGGAATAAAGCTAAACAGTGGTTAAATTCTTTACCACGAGGGTCTATCACTACATGGGAACAAATGATAGAAAAATTTTTGCTCAAATATTTTCTGCCAGCTAAAATGGCTAAATTAAGGAATGATATCTCTTCTTTTGTACAGATGGATTTAGAAACACTTTACGATGCTTGGGAGAGATACAATGACTTATTGAGAAGGTGCCCTCACCATGGGCTACCTCTGTTGTTACAAGTTCAAACCTTTCACAACGGTTTGAATCCTTCGACGAGACAAATGATCGACGCAGCCACCGGTGGAACAATCAACAATAAAACACCAGAAGCAGCTTACGACTTTATAGAAGAGATGTCACTGATTAACTATCAGTGGCAAGTCATGAGAACAAAGCCACAGAAAGTTGCCGTAGTTTTTAATATTGATGCAGTCACCATTCTTTCTAATCAAGTAGAACTCCTTAATAAAAAGATTGATAATTTTTTGGTTCTACGCAGGTACACCTAGTGATGCATTGTGACTCAATTCAAGGAAACAAGTACAATTTCGATTACTTCTCCTATAGACATGGCATGGAAACTGAGCAAGCCAACTATATGCGTAATAGGTCTAGATCCCAAAATAACCCTTATAGTAACACTTACAATGCAAGTTGGAGGAACCACCCAAATATCTTATGGGGAGGACAAGGAAATCAAAGGCAACCACCTCTTCCAAGATTTCAACAACCACCGTTCCAACAAGAGAAAAAGCCAAACCTTGAATAGATGCTCACAAAATTTATTGCCGTGTCAGAAACCCATTTCCAGAACACCGAAACGGCATTGAAGAACCAGCAAGCATCCATTTAAGGACTCGAAACTCAAATAGACTAGCTCGCTAAGCTAATTTCTGAAAGACCACAAGGTGGGTTACCAAGCAACACAGAGACTAACCCTAATGAGCAACTTAATACCGTAGATACAATAAATGAGGAAGGGTTAGCCAAAACCAACCCAGAGCCATGTAAGGAGACTGTGGTAAGTAAAGGTAAGGATGAGGTAAGTTCCAAAGAAGCAATTGTCAAAGAGTATAAGCCTCGTATCCCATACCCAAATGCGTTAAGGAAAGACCGCACAGATGAACAATTCGGTAAATTACTTAAACTTTTAAAGAAATTACACATTAACTTACCGTTTATTGAAGCTCTTTCGTAGATGCCAAATGCCATTAAATTTTTAAGAGAGCTACTGACAAATAAACGAAAGCTAGATGAGACATCTCATGTGGAACTGAATGCAGTGTGCTCAGCTATTTTACAGAATAAGCTGCCCAACAAACTAAAAGATCCAGGGAGTTTTACAATTCCTTGTTTACTTGGTAGTTTAGACGTCAAAAATGATTTAGCTAATTTAGGGGTTAGTATTAATATAATGCCTTATAAATTGTTCAAACAACTAGGTCTTGGGAAACCTAAACAAACTAAGATGAGCATCCAATTGGCTGATAAAACCATTAGATTTTCAAAGGGCATAATTGAAGATGTGCTTGTCAAAATTGATAAATTTATATTCCCAGTCGACTTTGTTGTTTTAGACATTGATGAGGATAGCAATGTACCCTTAATTCTAGGGCGACCCTTTTTAGCAACTGCTAGAACCATAATTGATGTAGGCACAGGCGAGCTTACACTTCATGTAGGTGATGACAAAGTTACTTTGCAAGCCAGAAACTCGATTAAGATTGTTGATGATAAAAATACTGTTTCGAGCCCTTGTAATAAGAATGATCACACCATCCAACCTTCTTCGCAGGATACACTTCACATAAGGGCGACCCAACCATAGATGAGTCCATCCAAGGGAAACGTACATGAAAAACGAATGCTCCAAATTGAAGAACTAGATGAGTGGCTGAACTATCAACAAGAAAAGCCCAAAATATGCCACACGAACCTAGAGCATCACCAAGATGACCCTAAGGTAAAAACGAATCAATTTAAGATAGGGGATAAGGTACTCTTAGAGGAGGAAGATCCTCAAATTTCGAATGTAAAACTTCATACAAGTGACACACCTCCCTTAATGGTAATGAAAATCTTTCCCTATGGTACAGTCGAAATAACACACAAGACACTCGGCACTTTCAAGGTAAATCATACTCAACTCAAACCTTATGTTGATAATAAAATTGAAAGTAGGATAGAAGAGTTTCAACTCTTCAAACCACCGTGACCATGAAAGCTTGAGGAAAGTTGAGCTTAGGCTATAAACAAGTGCTTCTTGGGAGGCAACCCGAGCACTGGCATAGTAAGTTCTTTTATTTAAGCTCTCTAATACATCAACTAACCCTTTGAATGCAGGTTTTTCAAACCACACGGCCATGCCCACGGGCATGCTTAAGGTCGTGTAGACACCATGAGCAAAGACATGGCTGTGCGATATAGCCATGTATGAGCAGGGTAAGATTTCCCCAACACATGGGCTACAACAACTAGCCACGGTCGTGCGAGGTGGCCGTGGCCAATCCTTACAAATCAACACAGGCGTGCGACATGCTCGTGTCCTAAGACCATGGCTAATCCTACTAATTCAACATGGGCGTGTGACACGCCCGTGTCCCAAGGCTGTGGTCGAACCTGCCATTTCATACACGGGCGTGTGACCCCCTACACGGTTGTGGGAGAAGTGAACATCGAAGGACACGGCTGTGTGACACGACCGTCTGCCCCAACACTCCTTGGGAACATGGGCGTGTGCCATGAATCAGGCACGCCAAAATCCCTAAATTTCAAACAACACTGGCTAGGCCCGATTGACACGGGTGTGTGACACCCCCGTGTGCCCCAATTTCTATAAAAACATCCTACTATTCATCTTCTTCTCCACTTAAACCTCAAAATTTGCTCCTACCACCATTCATACCAGTTCCTCCTAGCGCCACTGTCGACCTAGCCAACACCACCACGCCTATGCAACCTTCGCCACGACCGTGTTTCGCCACCCCAACTACCATTCAGTTCCCCTTTCTATCTTTCCTATTTGACTTTAACTCTTATTTTACTTAGTTTTTATTTATTTTCATAATGTTTTTCATTCATTCATGTTCTAGTTACTTCTAATGATTCTTTGATATCCATGCAATACCTATAATCTATTAACTTAGAAAAATGCCATGTAGAACCATTCTCTTGCTGCCATATTTAACTATCTCATGCAATTGGTTTTGGACTTCCATTGATGATAAAAACTCACTAGAACAAGCAATTGCCTACATCATTTCTTGCTAGAAGTTTATGCTTAGGATGAATCGAATATGGTATTCAGATTAGTAAAATTGACCATTGCTTAGTAAGTTTTGATTAGCTTAACTTGTCCTTTTGTTTAAGAACTTATGAACCTTCCTGATTTATTCTTTTTAAGTCTAATTTATTCATTCCACCTTTTTAGGAATCGTGTCATCTTCGAGAGGAAAGAAAGTTGCCATACCCGCTTCCAAAAAGCGAAAGGGGCCCAGAGGTTCCTCTTCCAGACCCACCGCTGAGATACGACACCCCTTTCTCTAATTTCCTCAGAGTTCCCCAGAGGAATTGTTCCAAATATTACAAGCGAGACCACTCGGAGTAGGAAGATGCATTGATTGGGCCGCACTAGAATAAGTCCAACTAGCAGATGAGGTTCGGGGCTTGTTGACGACAGCCCATGAGACCAGTTCTTCCAAATTGTTGAGCCCACTTACCTTACCCTAGAGTTCTGCTCAACGTTCCACTTCCAAACAGTCATGACCTGACACAACGATCCAGGGACGGTTCAATTTTGTCTAGGAGGCCGTGTCTGACAACTTAGTGTACCAAAGTTCGGTACAGCACTAGGCCTTTACACCGAGCAATTTTTAGAAAAAGAGGACCTATCTAAACTCTACCGCCACAATCACTTTTCTCCAGTCCAATGTTGGTGGGCCTTAGTCCCTGGCCAGCCCAATACGACCCTAATTGTTCCAAGCCAACAGCTCTCGCCCCTTCATTGAGGTACATTCATGCCTTACTCGCGTATGCATTGACGGGCAGGCGAGAGAGCACCGGCATCGTCAACACCCACGACGCCTATTTTTTGTGGAGCATGGCACACGCACACATGATCAACCTCGCATATTTCATTGCCCATGCCATCCAACACCAGACGGAGCGACACCGTAGGGGCGTAATCTCGATGGGCCTGTACATCACGCGATTGGCTCGCTACTATGGCCTCTTCAACACCAAGACCCAAACATCCTCCTACACTTTTGTCAGCCAAGTGGCCCCGCAAGGCATCCAGAGTACGCTGCATATGAGGATGATTCAGCGTCAACACGGGATCGACCCTCCACAATACCGACTGTCCCAAGATGCCGAGCAGGAGGACCCAACAGACATTCCTGATGATGTCCCACCACAGGAGGAGGCACCAACTAAGCCACCACCTACTCGCCGCCCAGTTCATGTGGTAGCTTCAGGCTACGTGACTTCTGAGTAGTTTGCCCAATTCCAGCAACAATGTTTTCAGCAACTCGATCACATTGATGCAACCTTAGCTCAAATTTGTCTGCATCTTCATCTCACGCCACCATCCCCACCTCGCGGACCATCTAAGGATTAGAACTTCCTATTCCTCTTATCTTCTTTTTTATTTGCTTTCTTGATCTTTATTTTTACCTTCTCTTACACTTTATTTTTCATTAGGATCTTTAGACTTTTCTTTATCTTTATTTTGATATTTATGTCTATTGAATATTTTATTTTAGATTTCAATTTTATTTTCATATCGGCTATTTCTTAACAAGCAAATTATGCTTAACCTAAATCCCTAAACACTTATTTATCCTATAGTAGTTTCAAAGGAGCTTTACAGCTCAAGTCCATATCTAATGGGAAAACCCTACAACGACTGCCATGTCCTCCTCAACCACAAAATCTAGCCACCAAAACACTAATCTTTGGCACAGAAATTGTAGATAAACATCCTTCCCTATAAATCTTCACAACCAGCTTAAGGAATTCATCCAATATTTAGGGAGTTTCACTTCTCTCCCTATCTTATGATTTTATGTTTCTATTGCTACTAATGTATATTTCTACATTGAGGGCAATGTACATCTTAAGTGTGGGGGGAACTCACTTTCATTCTTTGAATTATCTTTGAAACCCTTGAAAATTTTTACCACTAACTTGTTGTATTGTTCTCAAATTTCAAATTCTCACTTTCACTCTCTGCATTATTCTCAATCCCCTATTAAGATGAATTCTAATTGATTTATGATTTTTATTAATATGTTGAGAATTAAGACATAGGTACTTATGCTTTGATTATTCAAACTTTAAGATATTAGGGAATCAAGCATGATAAGTTGAAATTTTTGAGAATTTACAATTTTTCTAGGTTGTTTTCCCCAATTTTAAGTATTATCTTGAAATTTGAAATTCGCAGGATTGACATCAAAAGTTATAATTCTAATGAGACTTTTGAGCCTTTTAAGCATACATCCTTTCGTGCTCACTTTTATTGTTGGTTTGAGTGAGTCAATACTGATTTGTTATTCTAGAACTTGCTTGATTATACATATCAAGACCACATCATTGATTTGATATACTGAAATGATAAAGGCATCTAGGTTTAACCCACTTACTCCATAAAAGCCTACCTCCATAAATTAACCCCTAGTAAACCCCATTGAGCCTAACAAACTATTCCTTGACTTACCTTCAATATTAACCTATAACCCATTTTTTGTTGAATTTCCTTCAATTATTTTGATCCCTATTTTTTGTCGAGATTTGAATTGAATTATTGTCTAGCTTTGTTCTATTTTTTAGTTTGTAAAATTTATAAATATTCAATTTATTATTATTTGATTTGATAAAAAATTGTGTATAAACAGTTAATTCAGTTGTAATTCATATTTCAGTTGTGATTCAATGTTTTTTTCATATTTCTATTATAAGGGTCCAAATCTAGAACAATGTCATCAAAAAGGCTTTATTTCTAAGAATATGTTTCAGTGATAGAGATTTTTCTAGCTAGATGATTCTTCAATTCAATCTCGATTCTAACCCTCTTTTTCAGCACGTGACAATACCCCTAGCCAAAGCCCTATTACAACCATTGAAAGACTTTTTGATCGATCTGTCATATCAATCTATAGTGGTGGAGATTTGATTTTTCTGCAAGCTTATGGTAATAACTTTTCAGGTTGACTAATGAGTGCTAAATTTTTGAACCTTAAACACTTCGAGTGGATAGAGTGAATCTTTAGTGAGGATGTCAACTCTTGTTGATTTTGAGTTCAAGGTAACTACTTAGAAGAAGGGAGAAAACCTATGTTTCTGTGATAAGATTCTCAACTTAGAGTGTTTGAGACTTTAATTTTCTTCCAGTTGAATTTTCATTGTATGATTACTTGTGGATTAGTTTGAAACATTCTTGATAAAGATTATAAGTTGAGAAGAATGATTTTTAATTGTGAATTGAGATTTTGCTTGAGGACAAGCAAAGGCTTAAGTGTGGGGGTATTTGATAAATCGTAAATTATACATATTTTTACCTTATGCTTAGCCTAAATTCTGGATGAATTATCATTGGATTTGTGGAATTTGGTGCTCCTAATCCTTTTATTTCATGTTTTATACTTAGGTGAGCATAAAGAAGAGAAAAGAGCAAGGAACAGGCCAAAAATGGGCAAATTAGGCCCAAATCAATAATCAACACGGTGTGAAAGTTCGTCACACAGGCATGTCACATGGTCGTGCCACATTAACAGGCTTGAACACGGCCTGCAACTCGACTCACACGGGCGTGGCACACGGGCGTGTCCCTATCGTGAGGAAGTTCAATTTCACTCGGAAAAGGCTACTTAGGGGCTAAGAAATACATTCTAAACTCTATATAAAGACCCTAGGAGGCACATTATTCCCGCCAAGACGGGGAGTTAAAGGCAGGGAATTACTCGAAGGAAATTCGATTGATCCATCTCAGAAGCCAAGATCTACATTAAGACAGAGGATCTCCACTCTATCCTTTCAAGAGTTTTGGGTTTTATTATGTTTTGTTATTTTATTTATTATGAGATGTTTCTTTTTACATTTATGAACTAGAACCCCAAATATCTAAGGGGGATAAAACCTAAGACAGATTTTGTTATTGTTATCTGAACTATGTGACAAATATTTGATTTGTTCTTAATTGTATTTTTAATTCTTAAATTGATATTTTCGGGATATTGATTTAAGTCGAATATGCTTATGTAGAGGAGAAAAAGTCCCTGCATAGGAGTAGATCCAACACAATTAAGCGGAGTTTATTGTAATCCTAGACATAGGACGACGAAAATCTATCGAATTAGAGTCAAATCTAATATGGGGAGCCATAGAGCGAGTTAATGCAAGACTAGGGGTTTTAATTAGAAAAAGATTTCAATTAATCAACCTAGGGTTAGTTGTTCTTATCCTCGACGAAGGTATTAACATAATTTAAAGATCTTTACGGATCAAATCAAATGAAGAAATCATCTGGTTCAGAGTTAGACAACAAGTGAAGTCTAGATGGAGTCTTCCTTAGGTATTGCCCTCACCAATTAGTTTTTCCCAAAAGCAATCTCCCAATTTACTCTTTGTCGTTTCTTTAGTTTAGTTTAGAATAGTTTACAACCAAACCCCTTTTATTTCTTAGGCTAGATAATAAGAAGGAAGTCATTACTAGTATTTTTAGTTTCTTGGATTCAATATTCCAGTCTTGCCACTAGCTATACTACTATTCGATAGGTGCGCTTGCCTTTTTATCGTGATAATAGTTAGTTTCCAGGTACGATAGATTTTATTACTTCATCTCATCATGATCATACATGTTTTTTGATATTCATGTGAAATACATGTCTAACATGGTTGATGATGACGTGTTAGGGCTTTTGGCTAATTTGGTTTGAATATGCCTTGAATGCTTACCTTAATTATGATTAAGTGGTAAGGTGAATTCCATGTCATACTAACTTACTAAGTTTAAATGCTTACTTTGTTTTATTTCCCTTATTTTATAGTAACTCGGAAGCTCATTAAGGTTGGAACCTGGTTGGAGCTACATCACACTATCCATTAACCTTTTCAGTATATATATTAACTCAATTTTGGTTATGATGGCATGTATATGTTAATTTTGTAATAGCCTATTTTTAGCTAAATTGGAATAGTGGTTTTGGGACCACAAATTCGACGTCAAAAAATTTATTTTATTATCATTTTAATGTCTACAGGATGATATTAGAGTAGTGTAAAATTTTTGTAAAGAAATTTTATCATTTGAGTGCTTAATTCGATAAAAAGTTCTAAATCGCATAATGTGAAAAGTAATGTTTGAATAGCTTGAAGTATTAAATGGTTATAGAATTGAAATGTAAGAGCACCTAAATGGAAATTAAACCATTAATATTGGTAATGGACATTTATGGACACCATTAATGTGAATTAGTCAGGTTATATATGTAATTTAGTTAGTAAATAATCAAAATAGATAAAATAAAGCTAAATTTCTTTGTTGTTCATCTTCTTTCCAAATTTGAAGGAGAGAAAAACACCATTTTAAGTTACATAACATTCAGCCAAGCTTTGTTATGCATGTAAGTACATTTTGACTCGGTTTTTGATGATTTCTATGTTTTTGTGATCGTTACAACTAAGTCTAACTAGCCCAGGGAATATTTTGCAAAACTGTTAAAGGTTTAGAAAGTTGAAATTGATGAATATTGATGTGCTTTGTTGCTTGATGATGAAATATGAAACTTTGTTGTTAGATTTTCAAGTTCTGTAAAGTGATTTTGAGTAAAAATGCAAAATAGGGGTTTAATTGTGAAAATGTGTGGTTAAATGTGTGAAAAATTGATAAATATGAGCTGCTAGGGGTATAATAGTAATTCAGCAAGCATGGGTATTGAAGGAATTTCATGAATTTGTGATTTGGTGAAATTAGGACTAAATTGTAAAAATGTGAACTTTTAAGGGAAAAAGTGTAAAAGTGCTTAAATGTATATTTTGGATTAAGGCTTCGTTTGTTTGCCAATAAAATGTTTTTCAGAAATGATTTCTGAAAAATAATTTACTTTTCTGGAAATGATTTACTTTTCTGGTGTTTGGATGAATAAGTGTAAAATATTTTCTGTTGTTTGGCAGATTTCCTAAAAATATTTTCCGAAAAAGCTATTTTTACATATATTAATAAATTTATATGTCATATACATAAGTAGTCCGGATTACATGTGTTGGTTTTTTTAGCAGAAAACTAAAAGAGAAAAAGAAAAACGAATGCAAAGAAGTTTGAACAAGAAGAAAACTGAATTTGATCTCCAAAAATCAGATCTTTTCCATTGACTTGAGAAACATTTATGTTACAAAAAAATATGGTAGTTACTTGATGTATAACTGCTCCCACTAATACATGACTAAAGCTTAGCTAGAATTACACACAAAATGTAGCTGACATACCAGCTATAACATCAAACATAAATCAAGAACTACTCCTACTAACTTTAAGTATAAATTACAAAGGAACTAAATCAAGTTACAAATGAACAAAATAAACAAAATGCTACTGCTTCTCTGGTTTAGCTTGGATGCTGGTCTGCATGCTGGTTTGCTATTGGTTTCCTGTTGCATTGCAAGCCAAAGTTTAACAACATCCTGTACCTTGCTTACTAACAAAGTAGTGCATATTCCTTTTAGTGCATTAAGGGGAATTATGATTATGGTATGTTAGACATCAAAAGAACCTATATATTCTTAAAAAATAAAGATATGAAAAAGCAGAGTGTTGAAATGACTCTTCAATGACATTGAAAATAATATCTAGGTGTTCAAAATTAAGATTCAAGGGCATAAGCAAAGCAAATAACAAAGACAATGTCTCCATAGAAACTGTAAACTATATGAAATATCGTGCAAGGCTGATCCAGAGATAAGAACTAAAATCTTTACTTGAAGTTCAAGGTCTTTGAAATGAACATACCCAAGCAAGCAACAAGGTATCTTCCAAAGCAATACATTGCAAATGATTCATAGCAATCACGTAGTATCGAACAATCAACACTAATTGATAGATGCACCAATGATACAAACTGTTAAAATAATCCAGGTTAGTAAGACTGAAAATAACATATAATTACACCAGATACATGGTGCAAAATTAACATGTTGCATGCTGTGCCAAAACTATACTCAAAACTTAAATAGTAACCTAAGTTGAATAGAGGTCAATTTTTTTTAAGAAAAAACATATCCAACTAACAACCACACCTTTCAATGTAGATTAACTTCATAGCTTCAAATAAGCACATTAGCGATATTAGATCAGACTGTTAAAGAGTCATAAAAGAAGTCACAGGAGTCTAACAACAAAAATTCCTACTGCAAGCATCTTTATAAGTAAAAGTTTCCAGCATTGATCATAAAACATTTAGCTAGTGAATTCACTCAGACGTGCATTTCATTATATCGCCAAAGGACCAACTGTAACACCCCTATCCCGTAACCATCACCGGAATAGGTGAGGGGCATTACCAAACTTGTAACTCAGATTAGATCCGTAAAATTTTTAAACTCAACATTCATCAATATCATTCTATAACCAAACATCAAAGCATGCTTTAAAGATTCATATAATAATACATACATTCATTGGGGGATCAAATTGAAAATATGAGAAAGATATGGAAAACTTTGAGAAATTTTTTAGTTAGGGGCACACGGCCATGTCCCTAGCCTGTGCACCTCACACGGTCGTCTCCCAAACTTACCTTAGCCGTGGGCAACACTGCCATACATCACACGTCACCAGACACGCCCGTGTGTCTAGACCGTAGGCAAAACTGCCATATACCACACGGCTGCCAGACACGCCTGATATGCTCGCGATATTAAGTAATAAAACTTATAAAAACTGATCACACCAAAACTAACTAATATCACGATTTTAAAGGCAAGTGTACCTATCAAACAGTAGTATAGTTTAGCAGCAAGACTGAGTTATCGTACCCATGGGAACCAAAAGTACTAATACTTACTTCCTTTCTATTATCTAGCCTAAAAATAAAAGAGGATTGGTTAAGAGTAATTCTAAAACTAACTAAAAGTGCACAAAAAGTAAATTAGGGAAAACTTTAAGGAAAAGCTGATTGATATGAGCAATACTTAAGGGAGAATCCACCTAGACTTCACTTGTTATTAATTTCTTGTACTAGATGATTCTTTCACTTGACTTGATCCGTAGAGATCCCTAACCTATGTTAATACCTCCTTTGAGGATAAGAACAACTAATCCTAGGTGGTTAATTAAAGTTTTCTTATTAATTAACACCCCTAGGTTGCATTAATTCGATCTATGGATCCCCCTATTAGGTTTGACCCTAATCCGGCAGATTTATGTCGCCCTATGTCTAGGGTTGCATGCAACTCCGCTTAATTATGGTAGATCTATTCTTAAAATAGGGACTTTTGCTCCTCTACCTAAGCACATCAAGTTCTTGAAGTAATCCCTAGGATTATTAAATCAAGAATGAAGAACACATAATTAAGAACAATTTAAATGTTTATCATATGATTCAAGAATAAATAATAACAAGATCTGTCTTAGGTTTCATCCCCCTCAAGTATTTGAGGGGTTTAGTTCATAATAAAGAAAGAAAACATCTCAGAAGAATTAAGATAACAAAACATAAAGAACCCAAAAACCCTTGAAGGAATTTAGGGAGATCCTCTGTCTTGATGTAGAACTCTGGCTCCTGGGATGAATCAATCGGCTTCCCTTGGAGTAATCCCTTGCTTTCACTCCTTGTGTTGGCAAAATTATGGCGCTCTTTCTTGAGAGAAAAGAGTATATCTTTAGAGTTGCCTCTTGGGTTCTTTATATAGAGTTTAGAATGGCTTTCTTAGCCCCTAAGTATCCAAATCCGAGTGAAATTCCTCTTCCTCACGACAGGGACACGCCCGTATGACCTAGCCGTGATTGTTGGGGGCTGGACCGTGTGGTCTTCGTGTGGCACAGCCGTGTGCCACGGCCGTGTGGTGACTTCTTGGGCTGTGTCGTTTTCTCATGTTGGCCCATTTTCTCTATTTTTGGCCCGTTTTTCGTTCTTTTCTCTTCCTTATGCTCTCCTAGGTATAAGATATGAAAAAGAAATATTCAGAGCACCAATTCTCACAAAATTAATGATAATCCATTTGAAAATTAGGTTAAACATGAGGTAAAAATATGTATAATTTATCGTTTATCAAATACCCCCACACTTAAGCCTTTGCTTGTCCTCAAGCTAAATCTCAATCCCTAATCAAGAATCATTCCTCTCAATTTACAATCATTATTAATAATGTCTCAAACTAATCCACAGGTAATCAGACAATGAAAATTCAAACAAAAAAAACATTAAAGATTCAATTACTTTAAGTTGAGAATTTTATCATTGAAAACATAAGTTTTCTCCCTTCTCCTAAGTAATTATCTCTCCATCTTAATTAACAGAAGTTGACATCCTCACTAAGGATTCACTCTATCCACTCGAAGTGTTTAGGGTTCAAGAATTAAGTACTCGCTAGTCAACCTGAAAAGTTATTACCATAGGCTTGCAAGAGAATCACATCTCCACCACTTGTAGATTGATATGATACATCGATAAAAAGGTCTTTCAATGGCTGTAATGGGGCTTGGTTAGGGGTGTAGTTACAAGCTGTAAAAGAGGGTTCGAATCGAGATTGAATTGAAAAATTATCTAGCTAGAAAAATCTCTATCACTGGAACATATTCATCGGGCTAATTCTTATGATAACATCATTTCCACCTTGGTAGCCTTAAAATAGAAATATGCAAAAACTATTTGAACTAGTATAGATTACAGCTGAATACATACGTTTTTTTTAAGAACAATTCAAATACAATAAATTGGATAAAATTTTACATTCTGGAAAAGAGAATAAAGCTAGATGAAAATTTCAACTCAAATCTCGACAAAAATAGGGGTCAAATAATTGAATGGAATTCAACAAAAAATGGTTGAAGGGTTAATATTAGAGGGAAGTCAAAGGATGGGTTGTTAGGCTCAACGGGGTTCACTAGGGGTTAATTTATGGAGGTAGACTTTTGTGGAGTAAGTGGGTTAAATCCTAGGTGCCTTTATCATCTAGGTATATCAAATCAATGATGTGGTCTCGACATGATAATCGAAGCAAGTTCTAGAATAACAAATTAGTATTGACTCACTCAAAGCAATAATAAAAGTGAGCACGAAAGAATATATGCTAAAAAAGGCTCAAAATCTCACCAGAATTATGGCTTTTGATGTCGATTCTGTGAATTTCAAATCTCAAGATAACACTTAGAATTAAGGAAAATAACTTATGAAAAAAATGGGGTTCTCAAAAATTTCAACTTATCATGCTTGATTCCCTAATGTTTTAAAGTTTGAATAATCAAAGTACAAGCACCTATGTCTTAATTCTTAACATATCAATAAAAATCATAAATCAATCAGAATTAATTCCTAATAGGAGATTGAAGATAATGCAGATTTTAGAACAATGCAAAAAGTCAGGGATTTAACAGATAATATAAAGATTTAAAGTAAGTTTCCCCTCACACTTGAGATGTACATTGCCCTCAATGTACAAAGATAACATTAGTAGTAATAAAAGCACAAGATCATAAGATAGAGAGAGGTATGAAACTCCCTGCTTTGGATGGATTAGTGAGACGGAGATTGGAAGAGTTGGCAGTTATGGCAAGGTGTTCCCTTTTTCGTAGAGATTTGAGCTGTAAAGCTCCTTTAAAACTGCAAAAGTATTTATTAGTCGTGGGAAATTTGGATTAAGAGAGATTACTCATTAGGGATTAGCCGATATGAAAAATAGAAAAAGAAATAAAAGGAAAATAATAAACTAAATTCTAAAAATACTAATATTCAAATAATGAAAAAAGATGAAATGAAAGAAAATAAAAATAAACGTAAAAAGGAAAATAAAGTTAGAAGAAAAGGTAAAAATAGAGATCAGTGTTCAAAAGTTAGAATAAAGTAAAATAAAGTAAAAAAAATAAAGTTAAGAGGAATAGATATATCTAATCCTCAGATGGATCACGCGGCGGTGGAGTGATGCGAAGGTGCTGGCATATCTGCTCTAAGGTGGCATCGATATAATCGAGGCGCCGAAAGCATTGCTGCTCAAATTGTGAAAAGCGCTCAGATAGGTTAGCGTGGGTGGCTGCTGCATGAGATGGGTGGCGAGGGGGTGGTGGCTCGATAGGTGCATCCTCCTCCGGTGATGGTGGTGGGACATCATCAGTAATGTCTTCTGGGTCCTTGCCCTCCTGAATGAGGCGGAACTGTAAGGGGATGCCTCCTGGCCTCCGCTCGATCATCCTCATATGAAGCATAGTCTAGATGCCTTGAGGAGACATCTGACCAATGAGTGTGTAAGAGGATGTCTGGGCTGAAGTGTTGAGGAGCCCAAAGTAACAGGCCAAGCGTGTAATGTAGGGCCTCATGGATAAGACGCCTCTACGGTGCCTCTCCGTCTGATGCTACATGGCGTGCGCGATGAAGTATGCCAAGTCGATGACATGTCCGTTTACCATGCACCATAGGAACTAGACGTCGTGAGTGTTGACGACGCCTGTGCTCTCCCGTCTACCTATCAAAGTGTGAGCAAGGAGAGCATGAATGTACCTCAGAGAGGGAATGAGGGGGTTGCCTTGCTAACACTGGGGTTATATGTCTGATACCCCGAGTCGATTTCGTTCCAATAGTCGATTGGCCTGATATGGATGCGGCGAGAAAGGTTAGGGAAGTCTTTGTCTGCCATGAATTGCTCTGTGTAGAGCCCGAGTGCTGAGCCAAACTCTGGAACGCTGAGGTGTCGCACGAGACCTCCCAAACGGAACTGGATTGTCCCTGGATCATCGAATCTGGTCATCACGGTCTGTAGATGGAATGTGGAGCAGAACTCGAGGGTGAGTTCTAAGTATGTGGGCTCCACGATTTGGAAGAACTGTTCCCATGGCTCGGTCATTAATAGGGCTCGGACGTCATCCACTAGGTGTATCTACTCGAGGTTGGCCCAATCTATGCATCGGCCAATGGATATAGTGCGAGCTCAGAGTAATTGATAATGTTCCTCTTGGGAGGCTTGGGAAAAAGTGATGAATGGGTGTCGAGCCTCGGAGGTGGGCCTCGATGATGAACTTCTTGGCCCCTTTCGTTTCTTTGAAATGGGGACGGCATTTTCCTACCGCGTGATGACGACATAGTATCTGAAATAAAATAACAAGCATTAGTCCTAAAGATTGAAATTAAACTAGATAGATAATAATTAAAATGTAGATTAGGATGACAATGTTCCTAAGAAAACATAAAATGAGGATTAACCTAAATAGTAAAAATTAACCATTTTTAAATTTGTAGCAAAACTAAGGAATGTGGATATGTATTTATACTAAAATTATGAGAAAAATGGCAGGCAAAATATGAATTTAAGTGGCAAACAAAAATGAATTTAAATGGCATACAATCCTGATATGTTCTATATAATTCTAGATTAGTCATCCTAGTTTACCTACTTCCATGCTTGAATTAACATCTAGAATAAAGTAAGATAAACTAAATAAAAATGAAATATAAATAAATAAATGAGAAAAATGAGAAAATAGAACCAAAAATAGAGTTGCACGATCGTGGGTTGAGGTCGAATGGTCGTGGGGTGGGTTTGTACGGGCATAGGTTGGCTGTGGACGAGTGTGGTGATGGTTTTAAGGTCGATGGTAGCATTTATGGTGGTTAGGGAGGGAGGATTTTAGGGTTTTAAGTGAGGAAGGAAATGAATAGTGGCCCCTATTTATAGTTTTTAGGTCACACGGGCATGTCACACGCCCGTGTAACTCGGGGGTTGCCCGTGCGTTTCGAAATTGGCATGCCTGGTTCGAAGTACATGCCCATGTTGCTATCCCGCACGGCCGTTTGTGATCGTGTTCTCTTTTCACACAGTCATGTGATAAGTTCTACGGCCATTTGCGATCGGTTTTGTTCTTCACACGGTCGTGTAGAATGGCACACAGACGTTTCAAAATTGACAGTGTTGGCCACGTTCTGGGGACATGGGCATGGGGATTTGTGCAAGCCCGTGTCTAAGCTGTAGGGTTGCCACGGCCATGTCGCACGACCATGGGGATTTATCGACAGCCCGTGTTGAAGTTGGAAGGTTGCCACGGCCATATCGCACGGCCGTGGCTATTTATCGGTGGCCCATATTTTGGGAAAACTTTTGCTCTGGTTATACACGGCCTCGGTACATGACCGTGTCTCTGCTTGAAGTGTTCACACGGCCTTGGACACGCCCGTGGGCATGGCCGTGTGGTCCTAAATCTCTGCATTTAAAAAGGGTTAGTTGATGCATAAAGAATACTAAAATTTTAAAGAAAGAAAAGTTACTAAGTTAGTGCTTGGGTTGCCTCCCAAGAAGCGCTTATTTAGAGTCTAAGCTCGACTCTACCTGGATGTGTCATGAAGGGATTTCGTGGAGTTGAAGCTCCTCCCTGTAATCTTTGAAATTCTCACCACTGTAGTGTTTAAGCCTATGTCTGTTTACCTTGAACGTACCGTAGTCGGGGTGGGTTACCTCAATTGTGCCGTATGGAAAGACAATTTGAACAGTGAATGGCCCTGACCACCTTGACTTGAGTTTCCCAGGAAATAGTCTCAACTTTGAGTTGTAGAGTAAGACAAGATCAACAGTTTTGAACTGCTTAGGTCGTTTCAGTTGTTTGTCATGACGTCACTTCATGGCTTCCTTATATAGTCGTGAGCTCTCGTATGCATTGCAACGCCATTCATTGAGCTCATTTAACTGCATTAATCTCTTCTTACCTGCAAGCTTAAAATCAAGGTTTAAAAATTTGATAGCACAAAATGCTTTATGTTCAAGTTCAAATGGAAAATGTCAATTTTTTCCATAGACAAGCTTATAAGGAGATGTACCTATGGGTGTTTTAAAAGTAGTTCTATAAGCCCATAAAGCATCGCCTATTTTCCTTGACCAATCCTTTCTATTTGTTTCTATTGTTTTCTCTAGGATGCGTTTTAGTTCCCTATTTGTCACTTCGACTTGACCACTAGTTTGTGGGTGATAAGGGGTAGCTGTTCTATGGTGTACTCCATACCTTTTTAAGACTTTTTGAAACTGGGCATTGCAAAAATGTGTGCCCCTATCACTAATAATTATCCTAGGTGTTCCAAATTGAGAGAAAAGTTTCTTTAAAAATCGTACTACCATTCTAGCATCATTAGTAGGTAAGGCTTGGGCATCCACCCATTTTGACATATAATCTACCGCTACTAGGATGTACTTATTCCCAAATGAAGTAGGGAATGGACCCATGAAATCAATACCCTATACATCAAATATTTCGCATGAAAGTATATAGTTCTGAGGCATTTCATTATGCTGAGAAATATTACCTGTTCGATGACATTTATCACAAGAGGTCACATACCTATTGGCATCCTTGAAAAGTGTAGGCCAGTAAAAGCCTGATTCAAGTACCTTATGAGCAGTTCTAGCTCCACTGTGATGTCCTCTTGTGGGTCCTGAATGGCAGTGATTTAAAATCTGGTATGCTTCTGTTTCACTAACGCATCTTCGAATAACCTAATCTGCACAAATTCAAAAAAGAAAAGGATCCTCCCAAAAGTAGTTTTTCACATCAGTAAAGAAACGCTTCTTTTGCTGATGGGTCAACCCTTTTGGGGTTATGTTAGCTGCTAAATAATTTGCAAAATATGCAAACCAAGGAACTGTTGCATCTGCTAAGGATAGGAGTTGTTCTTCAGGAAACAAGTCATTTATTTTGTCGAGGTACTTGGGTTGCGTGTTTTCTAATCTTGAAAAGTGATCTGCCGCCAGGTTTTCAGCTCCCTTCTTGTCCTTTATTTCTAAATCAAACTCCTGTAACAATAGAATCCATCTTATTAATTGAGGTTTAGCATTAGTTTTAGTTAAAAGGTAAGGAAGAGCAAAATGGTCAGTATAAACAATGACTTTCGACAAAATCAAATAGGATCTGAATTTGTCAAATGCAAAAATAACAGCTAGCAATTCTTTTTCTGTGGTAGTATAATTTGCTTGAGCGGCTGTCAAAGTTTTGCTAGCGTAATAGATCAGTTGAAAGTGCTTGTCTCTTCGTTGTCCCAAAACTACACCTACTGCAAAATCACTTGCATCACACATTAGTTCAAAAGGTAGATTCCAATCAGGTGAAATCATAATCGGGGCATTGACTAACTTTTCTTCAAGAGCGTTAAAAGAGTCTAAACATTCTTGGTCAAAGTTCAAAAGCACGTCTTTTTCTAGCAACTTTGTTAAAGCTTAGCTATTTTAGAAAAATCTTTAATAAATCTGCGATAAAAACCGACATGTCCTAAAAAGCTTCTTATAGCCTTAACTGAATTAGGGGGAGGTAACTTTTCAATGGTTTCAATTTTTGCTTTATCTACCTCTATCCCTTTACTAGAAATTTTATGTCCTAATACAATACTCTCTTGAACCATAAAGTGGCATTTTTCCCAGTTTAGCACTAAATTTGTCTCTTCACATCTTATCAAAACACGTTTTAGATTATTAAGACAAAGTTGGAAAGAATTATCGAAAACTGAAAAATCATCCATAAATACCTCTATGATGTCTTCCACGAATTCATTGAAGATAGCTAGCATGCATCGTTGAAAAGTAGCAGGAGCGTTACATAAACCAAAAGGCATTCTACGATAAGAAAACGTACCGTATGGGTATGTGAATGTCGTTTTCTCCTGATCTTCTGGGCTATCGGGATTTGGAAGTAACCAAAGAGGCCATCTAGGAAACAAAAATACATGTGACTTGATAATCTTTCCAACATCTGATCAATAAAAGGTAAGGGAAAATGATCTTTTCGAGTGGCGTCATTCAGCTTCCTATAATCAATGCAAACTCTCCATCCAGTGACTGTTCTTGTAGGTATTGACTCTTTCTTGTCATTAGACATCACATCATGCCTCATTTTTTAGGAACAACCTGCACAGGGCTTACCCAAGAACTGTCAGAAATAGGATAAATAATGCCTGCATCTAGAAGTTTAATTACCTCAGCTTTTACGACTTCCTTCATGTTGGGATTCAATCGTCTCTGAGCTTGCATCGATGGCTTATATTCATCTTCCATTAAATTTTTGTGGGTGCAGAAGGACAGATTAATTCCCTTAATATCTGAAATTTTCCAAGCTATAGCATGCTTGTGTTCCCTTAACACATGGAGTAGTTCCTCTTTTTCTGCAATGCTCAAATCTGATGCGATAATGACTGGTAAAGTTGAATCTTCCCCTAAAAAGGCATATTCTAAATGATCTGGTAGTTGCTTTAACTCTAATTTAGGGGGTTCATCAATGGAAGGTTTCTGTCTCAACTCATCATTCATCTTTATACTTTCATAACTTATGTGTCTTGTGATGATTTCATTAGAATCTAACTCCTTTCTTACTTCCTCAATTTCAGTGGTGACTTCATCTTCTCCCCCACTTTGAACAAGACATAGTTCCAACGTGTCTACGATAGAAAGTTCTTGAAACTTATCTTGAACAAAGTAATCAATAATATCAACAAAATAACAGGAGTCATCTTGTTCTTTAGAAAATTTCATAGCATCATAGATTTTAAAAACGACTTCTTCCTCACTAACTCTGAGTACTAATTTACCATCCCCTACATCAATAACAGCTCTAGAAGTGGCTAAGAATGGACGTCCCAAAATTAAAGGTACCTCAATGTCCTCATCCATATCAAGCATAACAAAATCAATAGGGAATATAAATTTATATACCTTTACTAGCACATCTTCTATGATTCCCCTAGGATATTTAACAGATCTATCAGCTAGTGAATACTCATCATAGTGGGCTTTGGTTCCCCTAGACCTAGTTGCTTGAACAATTTGTAAGGCATAAGATTAATGCTAGCACCTAAATCGGCTAAGGCTTTATCAATAAGTAAACTACCAATTAAACAAGGAATAGTAAAACTTCCTGGATCTTTTAGTTTTGCTGGTAGTTTATTTTGGAGAATAGCTGAGCATTTTTCGTTGAGTTCCACTATGGCTAATTCTTCCAACTTCTTTTTATTTGTCAGAAGTTCTTTAAGGAACTTTGCATACTTCGGCATCTACGAAATTGCTTCAACAAAAGGTAAGTTAATGTGTAATTGTTTAAAAAGTTCAAGAAATTTACCGAATTGAGTGTCTGTACGGTCTTTCTTCAACTTTGCCAGATATGGAATGGGCGGTTTGTATTCCTTGAGTGTTAGTTAAGTGTTTTCCTTGGATTCCTCTACATTGTCTCCTAAAGATTCTAGAGTAGATTTCTTTTCTGGTTCAGCTAGTACTTTCCCATCTCTTAGAGTAATTGCTTAGACATGTTCTCTGGGATTTGGCTCAGTATTACTTGGTAGTCCTCCTTGTGGTCTTTCTGAAATTAATTTTGCAAGCTGACCGATTTGATTCTCAAGCCCTTGAATTGATGCTTACTGGTTTTTTAGTGTCGTTTCAGTGTGTTGGAAATGGGTTTCTGATGCGGCCATAAATTTAGTGAACATCTCTTCAAGATTCAGCTTTTTCTCTTATTGTGGTGGTGGCTGCTGAAATCCCGGAGGAGGCTGTTGTCTTTGATTTCCTTGTCCTCCCCATGAAAAATTGGGGTGATTTCTCCAACCTGCATTGTAAGTATTACTGTAAGGGTTATTTTGAGGTCTAGAATTGTTACCCATATAGTTGGCTTGCTCAGTTTCCATGCTGTGTCCATAAGTTGAATAGTCCGGATTCAACATATTTCCTGGGGTTGCGTCGCACTGCATCACTGGCTGTGCCTACGTAGAACCAACAAAATTATCAAACTTTTTATTTAAAAGTTCTACTTGGTCAGTAAGCATGGCGACAACATCAATATTATAAACTCCTGTAGCTTTTGTCGGCTTTGTCCTCATGACTTGCCACTGATAGTTATTCAGTGACATCTCTTCAATAAATTCATAAGCTGCTTCGGGTGTTTTATTATTGATCGTTCCTCCTGCGGCTGCATCGATCATTTGCCTTGTTGATAGATTCAAACCGTTGTGAAAGGTTTGGACTTATAGCCATAAAGGTAGGCCATGATAAGGGCATCTTCTCAAAAGATCTTTATATCTCTCCCAGGCATCGTAGAGTGTTTCTAAATCCATTTACACAAAAGAAGAGATATCGTTTCGTAATTTAGCTGTTTTAGCTGGAGGAAAATATTGAAGTAAAAAATTTTCGGTCATCTGTTCCCATGTGGTGATTGACCCTCGTGGTAAAGAGTTTAACCACTGTTTGGCTTTGTTTCTCAAAGAGAATGGAAATAGCCTTAAACGAATGGCATCATCAGAAACGCCATTAATTTTAAAGGTATCATAGAGTTCCAAAAAATTGGCTATGTGTGAATTTGGATCTTCATCCTGTAAACCATCAAACTGCACCAATTGTTGTATCATCTGAATAGTGTTAGGCTTTAATTCAAAATTATTAGCAGCAATAGTAGGTCTAAGAATGCTAGTTTGGGTACCAACCAAACTAGGCTTAGCATAATCATACATAGTGCGAGGAGCTTGTTCTTGATTTGCGGGTGGCGCAACTATTGCAGGAGGTGGTGGAATGTTTTGATTTGCTTCCATCTCTTCTGTAGGTTCTGGCCTTTGTTCTTGATCTTGTTCTGGATACTGTAGGCTTCGTCTAATCTCTCTACGATTTCTATGAACTGTCACTTCTAAATCTTCGTCAAAAAGCAATGGTCTTGCTGGGTTGTTTCTAGTCATAAACTAGAAATACCTAGAAGGAAAAAGCAAAGAAAAATAAAAAATAATAATAATAATAAAATAAAAATAAATAAAACTGAAGATAAATAAATATAGTAATGGCTAAAGTAATAGAAATCTAGTTTTCTTAATATTTTAGTTCCCCGGCAACGACGCCAAAAACTTGATACGCTTGTGATATTAAGTAATAAAATTTATAAAAATTGATCACACCAAAACTAACTAATATCACGATTTTAAAGGCAAGCGCACCTATCGAACAGTAGTATAGTTTAGCGGCAAGACCAAATTATCGTACCCAAGGGAACCAAAAGTACTAATACTTACTTCCTTTCTATTATCTAGCCTAAAAATAAAAGAGGATTGGTTAAGACTAATTCTAAAACTAACTAAAAGTGCACAAAAAGTAAATTGGGGAAAACTTTAGGGAAAAGCTGATTGATATGAGCAATACTTAAGGGAGAATCCACCTAGACTTCACTTGTTATTAATTTCTTGAACTAGATGATTCCTTCACTTGACTTGATCCGTAGAGATCCCTAACCTATGTTAATACCTCCTTCGAGGATAAGAACAACTAATCCTAGGTGGTTAATTAAATTTTTCTTATTAATTAACACCCCTAGGTTGCATTAATTCAATCTATGGATCCCTTATTAGGTTTAACACTAATCTGGCAGATTTATGTCGCCCTATGTCTAGGGTTGCATGCAACTCCGCTTAATTATGGTAGATCTACTCTTAAAACAGGGACTTTTGCTCCTCTGCCTAAGCACATCAAGTTCTTGAAGTAATACCTAGGATTATTAAATCAAGAATGAAGAACACATAATTAAGAACAATTCAAATGTTTATCATATGATTCAAGAATAAATAATAACAAAATCTGTCTTAGGTTTCATCCCCCTCAAGTATTTGAGGGGTTTAGTTCATAATAAAGAAAGAAAACATCTCAGAAAAATTAAGCTAACAAAACATAAAGTACCCAAAAACCCTTGAAGGAATTTAGGGAGATCCTCTGTCTTGATGTAAAACTCTGGCTTCTGGGATGAATCAATCAGCTTCCCTTGGAGTAATCCCTTGCTTTCACTCCTTGTGTTGGCAGAATTATGGCGCTCTTTCTTGAGAGAAAAGAGTATATCTTTAGAGTTGCCTCTTGGGGTCTTTATATAGAGTTTAGAATGGCTTTCTTAGCCCCTAAGTATCCAAATCCGAGTGAAATTCCTCTTCCTCACGACAGGGACACGCCCGAGTGCCACGACAAGAGGCCGTGTGAGAGTCTATCGATGGAGGCACAGCCGTGTGACCTGGCCGTGCTTGTTGGGGGCTGGACCGTGTGGTCTTCGTGTGGCACGGCTGTGTGCCACGGCCGTGTGGTGACTTCTTAGGCCGTGTAGTTTTCTCAGTTTGGCCCATTTTCTTCGTTTTTAGCCCGTTTTCCGTTCTTTTCTCTTCCTTATGCTCTCCTGGGTATAAGATATGAAAAAGAAAGATTAAGAGCACCAATTCTCACAAAATTAATGATAATCCATTCGGAAATTAGGCTAAACATGAGGTAAAAATATGTATAATTTATCGTTTATCAACGCCGGTGTCTAGGCCGTGCGCAAGACTACCTAAAATATTTTAAATGGAGGGTTTACACAGTCGAGTAACATGCCCGTGTGCTCTGACCGTGTGGCACAATGCAGGCTTGGTTTAAGCCATTTTGCCACCCAAATGGGTCATTCATACCAGCCTTAAGTAACCTCAGTATTCCATAAACCTTTTGGCAACCAAAATAAGCATTTGAAACATATAATGAACCATTTCATAGCTAACCAATTCAAACATGACACTTACCATTTCTATCAACACCATTTTATGCTAATTCATAACAAAGCTCACACCTTCATCACAACTTTACCATATAAAACACATCATATAAAGCATTCCAAATAGGTTAAATATCTACAAAACAAGCCATATCTCATAGCTTGAATAAGTGTCCAAAAACATACCACATTTACTAACAAAGCTAACCATAAGCATTATCTTAACAACTAGCCTATACATGCCATGACCATTTCATTTACAAAGATCCAAAAGTACCAAAATCTTGATGGATAGTGTGATCGCAATCTCCGACTTGTCCAAAAATCGAACTAGCTTTTGAATCTACAAAATAGGGGAAAGAAAACAGAGTAAGCTTTACAAGCTTAGTAAGCTCGTATAACTTAGAATTTAACTTACCAAATTAATAGAAATAAGCATGCTATAATTACCAATCCAAGTCACATGCTCATATTGCCTATTTAACAAGTCCACAAATGTTAGTCTTTGTAACCTCATGAATCATTCATTCTCCAAGTAAAACATCCATATATCACAAGTATAAATCAAATACTTATGACATATAATTCATGTAGTTTATATCCTATAGTTCATATAAATCTTATAAGTCATGTAACTTATAGTTCATATACTCCTTGATCATCATGTAACATGTATCGATAATTTCCCGTTGAACCTTTAAGAACATTGAAGGATACTCAGGTGATACACACACAGTGTATATATGTATAACCTGTAATTCTGTCAATGCATCATATATGCTCTTTCGAGCCCGAAACGGTAAGCCCGAAGGCTAAACATGTAATCTCGAAGGATAAACGGTAAGCCCGTAGGCTGAACATGTAGTCCCGAAGGATGAACGTAAGTCCCAAGACTAAACATGTAACTCATGAGCTGTGGTGAGTCCGCAACAAATGCAAGAGCTCAACCACCCTATAGCTCTAGTGACATGTCACTTGTATCCTACAATTTTCTACGATTCGAACGGGACTCGGTAATCAATTTGGACATATAACCATTAGGCATTTCAATTTACTAATTCATATGTATACCATATGAAACTTAACATATATTCAATAAGCAATTGAATTCCATAGTGCATTATATATTTAAATGACATTAATGCAACAATTATAAACATTATACAAGTTCGATTCTAATTATACGAACTTACCTCGATTTCCCGATATCTACTCGTCTACCTTTTGTTTCCCTGATCAAGTTTTGGGATTTGATTGTCTTGATCTATATTAATGCAAATTCAGCTATTTAAATCACCAACATATTCAATTTAGTCCAAAAACATGTATTTTAGCCTATTTACAAATTAGCCCTTAACAATTCACACTTTAACACTTTAGTCCTAAATTCACAAAACAACAAATTACACAATAGGACCCTCAATTCATCATAGCCAAAAATTCAAATACCTCATACAAGCATATATATTTCATTTATTCCCACTTCTAACCACAAAATTTCTACCTTTTTCAATTAAATCCTTAAAACTCATTTTCATCAAAAATCACTTTGTAAAACTTTATATTATCAAACAACCATCAATAATTCACCATTATTCATCAAAATAAACATGTATTCATCAATGGCATTTTTCAAAAACACAACCAATTTCATAAATTGAGGTACGGGTCAGCTAAACCGAGCTACAACGAGCTCAAAAACATAGAAATCATTAAAAACCGAGCAAAATCCGTACCTTAATTGCTAAATGAAGCTTGGCTGAATGAAAAAGCTTCAAACCCTTTGTTTTCTTTGCATAATCGGTAGAAGAAGGAAATAAAATGAAATATTTTCATGTTTTATTAAACCATTATAACATATAATAAAACTAAATGACCATTTTGACCTTGAAAACAAAGAATAAGAACCATGTGTTATGAGTCCACTACCGTCTATGCAATAATAGAAAGGTAAAATTTCATTTTAAGGACTTCTAAATATAAAGCCAAAGTCATTTAAGCCCTTTATGCAATAGACTCAAGTTTATCGCTTTACGCAATTTAGTTCTTTTTACCGAATTAACTAATCAAACGGTAAAATTTCTATACGAAACTTTCACACAATGAATCTATCATGCTGTAAAACATATTAACATAATAAAAATAATATTTCAACTCGGTTAAGTGGTCCCAAAACCACTCGTTCTGACTAAGGTCTAAAATGGCTGTTACACCAACTATCACCTAACGGTCCATAAAATGGAGCAACAATAAACAACAATTTCAAGCATTGTAAAAAATTTTATAATGATTTTAGCCTTACATTATTAGAGACTCTTATTTTAATCAAACAATATAAAAAAAATTAATGCAAAACACTAGGAGTGTCACGATCTGAATTACATAAAATATGTATCTATAATATTCAAATGCTTCCATTCAACTAATATAAATAAACTCACCGATTCTACAGAATAGCAAGGAACCATAAGAACAACTCCAATCAAGAACTTTTGCTCCAATCAATCCAAGAACACAATTTTTTTTTAAAATGCAAAACCAAATAAGGAAAAAAAATGAAAATTTCACTTAGAAAAAAAAAAAAGAAGAAAACCACAAAAACTTACCTCAGATTCTTGTATGAAGAAAGGTGCTCAAAAATAAGAAATAATGAAAGGAGGTTTACATTACTAGCATATTTAAGTTACACAACATAGTTATGCTTATTCAAGAAGTTTATATATTTAACATTTATAGGAAAGAAGCTAATCAACACAAAATATATACCGTACCTTGAGGTCTAGATGGTAAACACCCCTGCTATGGCAGTAATCCACAGCATTTTCCAAAAACTGTTTTCCTGGCTTCCAACGACCCTAAATTGAATAAGTAGATTAATAAATAAGCTAAATTTGATTTATATAGATCAAGAAAGGAAGGATTCAGACTTAGATCGAGGAAAGAACAAAGTAGTTGAATAGTCATCCGTTTTGTCGTTTCCGTACACGAGGTAAGTTCGTATGCTAATAAATATTGTTAAATTGTGTTATAAATGTATTATTATTGAATTGAATTGTGATAATGGTTGGAAATGAGTTTACGAACATGACCGGTAGAGATTTGACAGTGGAAATGTAACGCCCTGAATTTTTGGCCTAGAAGAAATAAATCATGAACATGGGAACAAGTGGAAGGCTACACATAAGTATTTAGTTGTGCAAGGAAGTGACACAAGTGCATGCTTGCTTTAGTGGTTAAGTGTCCTGGGGAGTGCTTGAGAAGTCTTGGGTTTAAGCCTGAGCAAGTGCAAAAGGTTTTGTTTTTAAGGAATAAACCCTTGATTATAGTTAGTAGGCTTTTATTTATATATGGGTAAACTATGACACAAAGGAGTTGTTGGTCTAGTGGTAAGTGGCGTGTGGAGTGCTTTTGGGGTCTGAGGTTTGAGTTGTGGTAATGCAAGAGGAGTATTTATTTTGCTTCTGTTGGCATGTGAGAAGAAGAAGTGGACTAAATTACTGCTGAATGGAGTTTGAATTGGTCATTGAGAATATGTAGGAGGAAATCCAGGAGAGAATTAAGGGATATGAAGTTGGGGGAGAGTATATAGCCGGTTTTTAGAGAAGAATTGTGGGATAATGTGGTGATCTTGGTTGCTGGCCGAATTCCCCTTTGTGTGGCCACTTTTCTTTCTTTTCTTGTAATTTGTTTTTTCGGCTTCCCTTTCTTCACCATATTCTTTTGACACTAGTCTTCCTGAAGCCTATCGTTCTTTTTGTTTTTTTTTGTTGGTGCTCTTTTGTTGTTTCCTCGACTGATTCTTGCTTAGTAAATTACGGATATAAGTGGTTTTACTTCCTGGCAATTTTGTTCCCCTTTATTGCTATCGTCCTTCCTTTGGTTGCGGGTTTTTTTCTCCTCTGCTACTCCACTGAGAAGTGAACAAACGTTTATCTATTATTTTGGCCAAACCTAATTCTTTCTTCTATCTCTCATTTTCATTTCTTTTGTCAAATCTTGCCATCGTTTACGCCAACTCTTGATTTTATCAGACTGTTAAGTTTGGTAGGTATTGGTTTTGTTTCCTCTTTAGTATTTCGATTAAGAGAGGTTTTATTGGTGTTAGGTTCTTGTCAGAAGGTGGGTGCAGTGAAGATAACCGATAGCTGGCTGTAGAGATCCGATTTGTGCTGAGGAAGTAAGGGAATCATTAGCGTTCATCTTAGGTAATGTATTCGTTATTTTAGCAATGGGTCATCGTATGCTACTTCGTTATAGTTACTTGCTAATAGCTTAACTGATGTGCTAATGGCTAATAACAGGTGTTAGAGTAGACTTGTAGTTACGTTACCTTCGAACTATACCAGGTGTGTATATTCACACTGTTTTAACTGAAAATCGGTAAAAACTGAAAAGCTGAAAAACGCGACATTTGATGCCACATGAGCGTGCGATCACTCGTGTGGTAATCTGAGCGCCTGAACATGGGCGTATGATTGCAAAGGCCACCATGAGCGATCTCATGGGCTTAGGCCATTTTGGGTCATACGGGACGCATAATGGGCCTTGGGCCCATTTACACTGTTTTGTACTGATGGGTCGGTAAGCTCTGTGCAAAATTCTCTGTAATAACTTTAAGTTACTCAGTACATAAGGTCTATCTCAGAATAATAGTAACAATAATCAATTCCAATCTAAAATTCAAAATCAAAAGTCGATCCTCATTGTACTCATTTAGCTTATCTCTCATTAACACATTCCTGAGTTCTTTAAACTTGCAAAGTAAACATCATTTCAGTTCTTTATTTAACTAAAATCAAATCATCGTTGAATGAGATCAATCGAATAACCAACTCACACAAGGTAAACAGGGATTTTCCATACACGCATCAGTAACTACTCTTGCTCTCTCACCAGTTAATCAATAATTATTCACAATCTTTCAATAGCTCAAGTCATCAATATTGTCTTAAACTCAGATTTCTCTATGCTGTTAGATACATTCAACTTTTGAGATTAGGGAGCATATAACAATCTTTGTCAAACAATCAACATCAACAAATTCTTAATACAGACATAATAGTAACTGTCTCTAAATCACTATCTGAACAGTTCCTTTTTAAGGTGCTATTTACATCTGAAAACATGAACCATCACTTCACATTTTGGCAATGACACATTCTAATCCATTCACTAGAGTATCATTGAAAAATCATAAATTCTTTACTTAATTTAAACTAAACTCAAAACTAAAGCTTCAGTTAATAATACTTTCAACTTTGCTAATATACCTGGACCATTCAAACTTTCATAAATGGGATAACTTTATCTGAGAAAACAAAATCAATATACTATCTGAACTTGACTATCATAATTTGCACTTTCTTCGGTCTCGATTTCAAAATAAGTCATATTTGATAACTTAAGCAATAAGAATGATGAGAAGACCGAGGTGATGAAATCCGAGACACAAGACCTTAATGAATGTCCGAGAGTATCACTCATATGAAATGATAGGAATTCTGACAATTTCGTAGAGAAAACCAAAAGGAAAAGAAACATCATTCATACATTCTAATGTTAATTATAACAGAGATAAGACGTATTCCATACAAATATAAACAGAACAATAGCCAGAAGAGCCAGAAGAACCATAAGAACAATTTCATACGGACTCACTGTCAACTTTCATCTCAGACATAACAAAATAGGATACCAATAGAAGATAGGGGAATGTCAATCTACCAAGGTTAAATTTTTCACCAACTGTGACATTGTATAAATCCAACAATCTCTTGAATTAATCTACTATCAAATAGTAGGATATAGCTCGGTTGGAGAGTACCTCTGTCTAAACAATATGGTCCTCATTCGCGTCGGAGACATCACACTATCACACAGTTGTGGCATGTATTACTGGACTCTTACACTGGCTAGGTTAGTTCGAAGACTGACTAAACCATGGCTCTGATACCACTAAATGTAACACTCTTCACCCGTAACCATCGCCAGATATGAGTACGAGGTGTTACTGAACAAACACTCGTTCGATCAATTGATTTCGAAACATAATTTTTGTGTAAACTTTAAAACTTTTTCGTTAATGCACAAGAATTTCTCATTATAGGCCTACGAGGCCCAAACGATACATTGGGTGCGATCTGGAACCAAACCGGAACTTTTCGAACACTTATGAAATTTTTCCCAAATAGTGTCACATGCTCGTGTGACTTAGAACACGCCCGTGTTAAGAACATTGAACATTTTGTTTCTTTTACACGACCGTGGCACATGCCCTTGTACAGACACACGGCCGTGTCTCTGCCTGTGTGACCACACTTAAGCTATTTTCCAAGCTCTTAGTGTGCTCTTAAACTTTTCACACTCGTATACATTGCATAAACGTATAACATATCCTTCACTACTCTTATCTAGACCATCAAACACATGAGATATGTCTAACCTCATTTAACATTTTTCGCAATACATGCACAAGAATAGGCTTATAAATCCATAACCGCTAAGGACAGTATTTCATGACCTTATACAAATTAATGACATGAGCCGATATATTTGGCCATTTCACAAGAATACAACTATCTGTAACTATATCTTAATACATTCTACTTACGCAGAAGCAAATGGGAATGGTTATTACTCTATCTTGACAAATTGATAGTGTGTTGCCGCCTTTAACGATTTCCAACCCCAAGCCGACCTGACAACACTAAAAGAAATAAAGGAGGTGTAAGCTTTAAAGCTTAGTAAGTTGGCATATAACAATAAGCAATTTAATTAACAAAACATTTCCATTTTCCTAAGGAGTACTCTTAAGAAAATAGAGGCATTATCCATATGGTTTTACTTTTCACTCATGTTCAGCTTAGGCTATTTTCTGAGTTACAGTCAATAAATTAATTATAACTTAAGCTGCAAAACTTAAAATTAATTTCCGTCAATTTTCCCTGAAACTAGACTCATATGTCTTCTTACCATAAATATTTCAGAATTTTTGGTTATGCCAATTAATACATTCACTAAAATTTAATTATCTTTTGCTATCGAATTCAAATGAGGTTCTCGTTTCTTTCTTCTGAAAATAGACTCAATAAGGAATCCAACCATACAAATTATGTTTCTTAACTTTTTTTTTTTCAATTTTTAATGATTTTTACAATTCAGAACAGGGGCTCACGAAATCAATCTAAACCAGTCTTTCAAAAATATAATTATCTTAAAACACAGAATTCCTTTGTTTGCTCTATTTCTTTTATAAGAAAACAGATTCAATAAGCTTTAATTTCATATCTCATTCCACTTCTAACTCAATTTCTACCACTTTTGGTGATTTTTCAAAATCACTACACTACTGCTGTCCAAGTCTATTTTATTTCATTTTCACTCTTTCAAGCTTTCATTGATATAGCATTAATGGTAACACTTACCTCTTATCGATCTTACCTAAATTCGATCATATAACGAGCATATTGCTCTTAACTTATACACATACGTACCTGCACTTATTCATAAGATTTCACTTTCACACTTACACATATAAATGCATCATAGCAAGGAACATATTGTTTCATCATACACATGGTCATAATCACTTTCTATTTCACTTAATCATATCATTTTGCTACCCGTTGAACCATGCGAAATTCTAAAGGATACTCGGAAAGATGCAAAAAATTGCCACTCATATATTGTAGCCGAAGCTACCATGTAACCCGCCCATAAGCGAACTCAGACTCAACTCAATGAGCTAGGATGCCTAGTTACATCTCACGAACTCGGACTCAACTCAACGAGCTCGGAACTTAACCATCCTAGTGACATGTCACTTGTATCCTAATCTATTCCCAAGGTTCAAACGGGATTTTCCTCAATCACATATTTTTGTCGTCTTCCTCGGAATGTTGGAACCGATACTTGATAGCATTTCATATTTATCAAGTAGTTCACATAATTTGCATATTACTAAATAATAATTCACAAAGCATAATATTTCATGATAATAAGCACCATATCATATAAATAACATTGAATTACTTAAAATAACAATTATGTTATCATATTTACACATGAACTTACCTCGAATGCAAAAATGGCTAACTTTTCTGACTTAGCCCATAACCTCGTTCTAGGTTCGAATTTCGTGTTTTCCCGATGTAACATATCAAATAACGCTCATTTAATGATCACCTTATTCAAATTAATCCAAAAATCACACTTTTACATTTTTACAATGTTACCCCTAAAGTTTGTCAAAATTACGATTTTACCCCTAGTCTCGTAGATAAACTTTTATTCAATTTCTTTGCATTTTAGGCCTAACCGAATCATTTCATGCATATAGCAGCCCACAATTCTCATTAAAACAGACACTCATGACCAATTTTATAACTTTTGCAATTTAGTCCTTTCGGACGTTTTCGTCGAAAATCACTTGGTAAAAATCGTTTCCCTAACCTTAAACATGCATAATCTACCATAATCTATCAAAATACACAATTATTCAGCATGGGTCAATTTTTAAACATGAACCATAGCTCAAAATAATGGTAGAAATAGGTAGATTATGATGCAAGGATTTCAAAAATACGAAAAACATTAAAAACGGGGCTAGGAATCACTTACTATTGAGCTTGGAAAGCTTGAAACCCTAGCCATGGCTTCTCCCATGAAACATTCGGCCATAGCAAGAAGAATCAACAGATTTTTTTCATTTATTTTGTCTTTTACCCAATTAAAACACTAAATGACTAAAATACCCTTAAGGCTTTTCTTTTAATTTTGTCCTATTCATGTCCATTTTTTGTCCATCAAATTATCCAATGGTCTAATTACCTTTCAAGGACCTTCAATTTAAAACTTCATAACAATTAGACACTTCTAACATATGGAACTCAACTTTTGCACTATTTACAATTTAGTCCTTTTTATCAAATTAAGTGCCCAAACGTCGAAATTTTTGAACGAAATTTTCACGAAATATTTTCATGAAATCGTAGATCATAAAAATTATAATAAAAATAATATTTTTCTTGTCGAATTTGTAGCTCAAAACCACTGTTCCGACTAGGCCCTAGTTTGGGATGTTACACATGCCCTGTCCATAGGAGGAGTAATCGGGATTATACACGTTTCCCTGAATTGAGTCACACTGCATCACTGGGTGAACCTGTGTAGAACCAACAAAGTTATCAATCTTTTTATTAAGTTCTACTTGATTAGAAAGCATAGTGACTGCATCAATATTAAAAACTCCAGCAATTTTTTGTGGCTTTGTTCTCATGACTTGCCATTGATAGTTATACAGTGACATCTCTTCTATAAACTCATAAGCTGCTTCTGGTGTTTTATTGTTGATTGTTCCACCGCCGGCTGCGTCGATCATTTGCCTTGTCGAAGGATTCAAGCCGTTGTGGAAAGTTTGAACTTGTAACCACAGATGCAACCCAAGGTGAGGGCATCTTCTCAAGAGATCTTTGTATCTCTCCCACGCGTCATAGAGTGTTTCTAAATCCATCTGTACATAAGAAGAAATATCATTCCTTAGTTTAGCTGTTTTAGCCAGCAGGAAATATTTGAGTAAAAACTTTTCTGTCATTTGTTCCCATGTAGTGATAGACCCTCGTGGTAGAGAATTTAACCACTGTTTAGCTTTGTTTCTCACGGAGAACGGGAATAGCCTAAGACGAATGGCATCATCAGAAACGCCATTTATTTTGAATGTATCGCATAATTCCAAAAAGTTGGCTAGATCCGAGTTAGGATCCTCATCCTACAAACCATCAAACTGAACAAATTGCTATATCATTTGAATAGTGTTAGGTTTCAGTTCAAAATTATTTGCAGCAATAGTAGGCCTAACAATACTAGATTCAGTGCCTGCTAAATTAGGTCTAGCATAATCATACATAGTACGCGGAGCAGGATTTTGATCAACAGGATTTACGGCTACTACAGGAGGTAACTGATTTTCCTGGTTGGCTTCCATCTCTTCGGTAGGTTCTGGCTCTTCTTCTTGTCCTTGTTCTGGATATTGCAAGCATCTTCTTATCTCTCGGTGATTTCTGTGAACTGTAGCTTCTAAATCATTGTCAAAAAGTAGTGGTCCTCCTGGGTTTCTTCTAGTCATAAACTAGAGATAGCTGGAAGGAAAGAGAATTTTAGTAAATAAAAATAAAAGCAAAAATAAAAACTGAAAATAAATAAAAGTAATAATGGCTAAAGTAATAGAAATCGAGTGTTCCTAATATCTTAGTTCCCTGGCAACGGCGCCAAAAACTTGATCGTGATCTCGAGTGATGTTGATAAAGTAATAAAATCTAATCGTACCTGGAAACTAACTAATATCACGATAAAAGGCAAGTGCACCTATCGAATAGTAGTATAGTTAGTGGCAAGACCAGAATATCGAATCCAAGGAACTATGAGTACTAGTAATGACTTCCTTCCTATTATCTAGCCTAAAAATAAAGAGGGGTTTTGGTTGTAAACTAATCTAAACTAACTAAAGAAACGACAAAGAGTAAATTGGGAAATTGCTTTTGGGAAAACTAATTGATTAAGGCAATACCTAAGGAAGAATCCACCTAGACTTCACTTATTATCTAACTCTGAACCAGATGATTTCTTCATTTGATTTAATCCGTAGAGATCCCTAAATTATGTTAATACCTCTGTCGAGGATAAGAACAACTAATCCTAGGTTGATTAACTAAAATCTCTTTCTAGTTAAAACCTCTAGTCTTGCATTAACTCGATCTATGGCTCCCCATATTAGATTTGACTCTAATCTGGCAGATTTTCGTCGTCCTATGTCTAGGATTGCGATCAAGTCCGCTTAATTGTGTTGGATCTACTCCTATGCAGGGACTTTTGCTCCTCTATATAGGCACATTCGACTTAAATCAATATCCCGGACATCTCAATTTAAGAATTAAAAACACAATTAAGAACAAATCAAATATTTATCACACAGCTCAGATAACAATAACAAGATCTGTCTTAGGTTTCATCCCCCTTAGATATATGGGGTTTTAGTTCATAATTATAAAAGAAAATATCTCAGAAGAAATAAAATAACAAAACATAAGAAAACCCAAAACTCCTGAAAAGATTGAAGGGAGATCCTCTGTCTTGATGTAGATCCTGGCTTTTGAGATGGATCAATCAACTTCCCTTTTGAGTAATTCCCTGTCTTCAACTCCCCATCTTGGTAGGAAAATAATGTCTCCTTGGCGAGAGAAAAGCACCCCCTTGTAGTTGCCTCCTAGGGTCTTTATATAGAGTTTTGGAATGCCTTTCTTAGCCCCTAAGTAGCCTTTTTCTGAGTGAAATTGAACCTCCTCGCGACAGGGACACGCCCGTGTGCCACGCCCGTTTGGATTGACGACCAGGCCGTGCTCGAGCCTGTTAAAGTGGCACGGCTGTGTGGTGAACCTTCAGGCCGTGTTGATTGCTGAATGGGGCCTAATTTGCCTGTTTTTGGCCCGTTCTTTACTCTTTTCTCTTCCTTATGCTCACCTAAGTATAAAACATGAAATAAAAGGATTAGGAGCACCAATTTCCACAAATTCAATGATAATTCATCCAGAATTTAGGCTAAGTATGAGGTAAAAATATTTATAATTTATGGTTTATCAGCCACTTATATTACTGGCAGCTTTACTGTGATACTGTTTAGTGTCGCAACCGGTGCTAACTTTGAGTGTAGGGATGGGTGGGTCGATTTATTCCAAACAGGAGTGCAGGGTTGGATAGGAGATGGTGTGTAGGGTTGGTTAGGATTATGTGCATCATGCATTCAGATTACTGATACTGTTATGGGCTAAGGCCCAACAAATACTTTTGTGGGCTAAGGCCCACGCCGATACTGTTCTGTAATGGGTTAAGGCCCGGACTGTTACTGCATACTGTATGTTTGACTGTATGATAAGGGTTTACACACTGAGTTTTCGTAAACTCACCCTTCTATTTTTACTGTACAGGAAATCCCCAACCTTAGGCGGATCAGTGTATAAGAGGACTCAGAGGTGGCCACTCTACTCGATAAATTAGAATTTTTAGTACTTTATAATATTTTTGTTTTTAGTATTTGGGTTTTTGGTTATAATAAGGCCTCTTTAAAGTTTTAACTTTAATTTTGGGAATTTTACTTGCTTTGATTATGATTGCTAGTCTTAGGACTTGAGTTTTAAAAAGAAACAATGTTTTTACAAAATAAACGCAAGTACACACTGTTTTTAAAAGAAAAGCTTCTGCTATAAACGAGATTTTAAATTAAAAACATTTTAAAGAAAGTACTTTTGATAATGACGCAAGATTTTTAACTGTTCCTCTAGATCACACAAAGAGGTTAAATAAAGATTGGGCATTTTCAAACGATATCATGTTTTAAAAACTAATAACTCCTCAATGACGCGCGTTTTAGAAATGAACAACCCATTTTGGAATCACCGTTTGACTAAATGATTTTGAGGTTTCCAACGACAACAAGTTTTACATTTCAACACTTCAATGTGACACCACCAAATTTGGCCATAACATCTGGGCCGGGTTTGGGTTGTTACAGGAAAGTCCCGTTTGAACCTTAGGAATAGTTTAAGATACAAATGTCATGACATTAGGGTTTACCGATGATGATGTGATCCTAGTGCTAGTCTTGTACGCCCTACCGGTGGCTCGGTTCTGGCATGTGTTGCGGTTCCTGACAGCTTGTGTAACACCCTCTAACCCCAAACCGTAGTCGGAACAGGGTTACAAGGCATTACCAAACTTATACACTAGTAAACAAATAAAATCGAGACATAAATTTGAGTTTCAATCTAGATCCTTCTAATTTCCATCAAATAGTCCTTAATATGGGCCTATGGGGCCCAAAATAAGTTTAGGAAGTGATTTGGGACTAAACCAGAAGCTTTAGAAACTTTTCTTTGAAAACAGGGGCACACGCCCGTGTGGCCTGGGACATGCCCGTGTGGCCTGCCCGTGGGGCTCCCATGGCTATGGGGCCAGGCCGTGGGCAGATCTGACTTGCTACACACGTCCGTGGGCAAGCCTGAATTTGCCACATGGCCTGGGCACATGCCCATGTGTCTTGGCCGTGTGAAAACATGATTTTTCATCATTTTTAAGCTACTTTGAGCTACTAAATGTACCTAATTCATGCCCAAATCATTGACTTATAAATCTTAATCAAATAACATCATTATACTTTTCAAACTTAGCAAATATTCATTCATTCATACCAAAAACTTCTTAAGGATTATGTATCATATTTACAATCAAAATATAAAACATTTACAAGTGACATACACCAAACCTAGTACATGCCACATTTCCAAAAGATAGAAGCATCACCAAAAATTGAGCTGAAGCCGGGATTGATTCAGATACTGAGCCAGACTTTAACTTGACCTAACCTGCGCACGGAAAACAACCGTACGCTGAGTATTGGAAATACTCAGTGGTATTATCATAATTCAAACTATAGCAACAATCAAATATCATAAACATATATAGATAATTACAAGTCATACATATAATCTCATACTAAGTTATCATATTTTCATTGCATCATTTCCAATATTTGAATCAATATCTTATCAATAAGATTTCCAATAATTCATGAACCTTTGGTTCATGCTTTCAATCTCATAGCACAACTTCATTTCTCATTTCATTTCACAATATCCCTTTCATTGTTCATTCAATGGTTCAAATAATCTAATTCAATTGATTTTTCTCTTTTCTCTTAATTACCCCTATTAACACTCCAGACTTTAATGGATACTCGGGTTCCAAACCCAAACAAACCAATACGACACGTTGTGCCTAAATAGTACATAGTAACTGATCAATATACGGCACATAAAGTGCCTGCAACGACACATGAGGTACCTGAAATACGACACATAAAGTGCCTGAGCGGCAAAGCCGATAAATCCTGTACTCTTCTAAACCCTATGGCATGCCAACTATATCCACTAAGCCCGAATAGTTAATAGGGTATCGGATCTCTTTCTCTATTTTAGTCAAGTTCACATCAATTGCACTTTAGCCACATTTTCTTATATATTTCACAGTTCATGCACAACTTGTTTCAAATTCACATAATCACATATTTTCACTTCATTTCCATTTCCAATTGATCACAATCATTCAAATTCAATTCAATCACATTAACAGTTCAATCTCAATTTCAAATTCATATGCATACCAACATTACTCAATTCAATCATACAATTCAATTTTACATACATATATTTATTCATCAAATAAACCTAATTCACATTCAATTCAATTTCAATACTTACCTCATATTCAAATTCCACACATATATATTAAAATTAAACATTTAATAAGAAATAACTTGAATTATGATAATACAAACAGATATTTCTCGAACTACTCCTCGATCACTTTTTCCTTCCCCTTCGTGTTAGATGTCTCGGTTTCCTTGTTTGCTACGAAAATTAGCATAAATATAATTAATTAATAACACACATATTTTATATAAAGTAATAACTTTCCATGTAACTTTTACCTTAAACCCAAATTTGCCATAACCATTTTTATCTTCTTCCTTTTAACAATTCACATCATTTTCTTATTCAATTTCCATCAAAACTTCAATATAACTATCAAATTTTTACCATTTTTCCATAATTTCGAATTTCTTTCAATTTAGCCCATAAAACTCAAAACTTATAGCCTAGTTTACAATTTAGTCCTCTAATCAATTCTAATCAATAATTTTATCAAATAAATCCCTAATTTCATCACTTGTTCAACATGAACCCTACTCAAATATCTATCAACTTTCAATTTCCACACAAACTCAAAAATATTCAACTCTAGGACTTCAAAACGTCAAAATTACAAATAAAGGACTTAACTAAACTTACCAAATAATCTCCAAGCTCCAAAACCCTAATTTTCTCTTTTCTTTTTCTTTCTTTCTTTTCTTCCCCAATTTCGTTCTATTCTCTGTAACTATTTCTTTCTTTTTCTTTTTGTTTTATTTCTATTTCATTTACTTTATTTTAATTTATTATTAATAATAAAATATCTATTTTATAACTAATTACGTACATACATTTGTACATATACATGTTATTACACATGTAATTCATCATTACCATACATTTGTCATTAACACAATTAATTAATAAAATATAATATTACATAATAATAATAATAATTATTATTATTATTATTATTATAAATATCTTTTACTTAAATATTAAGTAAACCAATTAATTTTATACATTTGTACATATTTATTTTATTACACATGTAAATTATTTTTATCAAACACATGTCACTTTTATGGTTTAATTACCAATTCAATCCCTTGACTTTTCTCTATTCTATACTTAAACTTTTATACTTTATTCAATCTAGTCCTTTTTCCTAAATTCTCTAAATTGAACTAAATTCACCTAATTGAAACTTAATCAAGCATACAACTAAACTCACAAATATTCTTAATAATTATTTTCTAACTCGGTTTACTAAGACGGAGGCCCCATAACTCATTTTTCCACTGCCCTTGAAATTTGGGTCGTTACAGCTTGTGTGAGCAGCACTGTGTAACTATGTCTTGACTGACAGCTTGTGTGAGTAAGCCCGTTGTTAGCTTGAGAGCGAGCATATATGTGATATAAGATAGCTTCGGTTATATGTGTGGCACTTAGGTGCGATGTGTTCCCGAGTATCCTATAGTAATTCTGAATGGTTTTATAGGCATAATCAAGATGTGAATGAAAGTAAGACCATTTAAGTGGTACAGGTACGTACGGAACCTATACGGGTATTGAATTGAGATAGCTTATGAAATTCATGCTTCATCATGTATTAAACATGTGAAAGCTTTGTGATTCAATATGATTAATGTTTGCTATGTTCATTTGGTTGAATTGTGTTTAGTTAATATGTTAAGTTTATTATCATACGAGCTTACTAAGCTATAAAGCTTACTTCATTTTTATTTCCTATGTTTTATAGTGAAATCAAAGCTAGCTCGGATATGAGGATCGTCAGAGACTTCGTCGCACTATCGGACATCTATTTTGGTACTTTTGAATTTGTGAATATGGTGATATGGCATGTATAGGCTATGTGATCTTTTTTATATGTGATAGTATGAATTTTAGCCATGTGATTTGGCTTGTAAATGATATAAGGTTTAATGTGTATATAGCCATATAAGTTGGCTTATTTTATGTGCTTGGTAATGTGGTTATAATGAGCGATTGACCATTTTGATATGTGGTATGTAATTTGGTGGAAATGCTTGGTTGTGGTTTGGTACTTGGATGTTAATTTGGTTGGCTATATGGTCAGAATATGGGATATGTGATGTATATGATTTATGGTTAGTAAAGCATGTTAGTTTGGTATGTGTTTTGAATAGGTAAATGGTATTGAATTGAGTATTGAAATGGTTAAAATAGATATGGCATGATTTGTGCAATGGATGATGATATTGCTTGCCTATTATGTCTTAAGTTGGTGCAAATTGAGCTTGTGTAGGTTTGTGCAAATTGGGTGGCAAATGGCTTTGTAAATAGCCTATTTTTGTCCACACGGGCAGAGACACGAGCGTGTGTCTCAACCGTGTGTGACACACGATCATGGTACATGGTCGTGTGTCCCCTAGTGTTGTATTTAGAAGCAAGTCAGTATGCTCCACAAGGCCTCACACACGGACGTGTGCCTGGTCGTGTTGCATAAGGCAGTATACCCTGCAGGTTTGGCACGGCCTGGCACACGGGCGTGTGTGGCCATTTCGAATAGGCACACGGGTTAGACACACGAGCGTGTGGTTGGTCATGTGACCTAAGTCAGAGAGTTACATGGGGTAGGATACGGGTTGGGACACGGCCATGTGATCCCATTTCGAAAGTTCACATGGCCTGTGACGCACGCGTGTTTGGTGGTCGTGTGATACATACGGGCGTGTGTCCCTTGTTTTGAGAAATTTTCTATGTTTTTCCAAATTTTTCCTGAGCTATCGGTTTAGTCTCAAACCACTCCTATTGCATGTTTAGGGCCTCATAGGCTCGTTTAAGGGACAATGTGATTTCTTTTGATTGAGACATGTTTATGTATGCAAAATGTATGTAAAATGAATGTGTAATTGTGTAATAAGTTTAGTAATGCCTCTTAACCTTGCTCCAGTGACGGATACTTGTTAAGGGTGTTAAAAATTTGGCCAAATGTTGGTATGTAAATGTTTTGTTGTGATTAGCCATTTGAATGGCTTATGTTTGATACATTTTGATATATATATATATATATAGTCTTATCATGTTTGATGTATGCTTGAAATGGTTGAATGATGGAAATCATATAGGCATATTGATGATTGGTTTGAAATAGTAATGTGTATTTGGTCAATTGGGTAAGTATGGATTCTTGGATATATAAGATGATATGTCATGTTTAAGACGTGATTTTAGCTTGTTAATGTGTTAAAATGTTGTGTTTAATTTGATGCTAAAATGGGCGAGGAATGTAGCTTGGAAATGGCCTATTTTCATCCACACGGGTAGAGACATGGCCGTGTATCTCAGCTTCAATGTCACAGCCATGTGTCCCTTGTATCTTAAAATTTTACACAAGTCAGTATACTCAAAATTGTTCACATGGCCTAGCACACAGGTGTGGGGTTTGGCCGTGTGTCCCCTACATCTTTTAAATTGCAAAACAAAATACTCAAATTATTCACACATCTTAGCACATGGTCGTGTGGCTTAGCCGTGTCACCTAAGTCAGAAAGCTCATAAGTTTGGACATGGGCTGGGACACGGTCGTGTGTCACTATTTCGAATGCCAACACGGCCTGAGACATGGATGTGTCTCTTAACCGTGTGAGCCACATGGCCTAGTCACATGGGCATGTGTTCCCTACACCTTGGAAAAATTTTAATGTTTTCTGAAAAATTCTCAGAGTACTCGGTTTAGTCCTAACTTATTTCTAGCATGTATTTTGGGCCTCGAGTGATCACATAAGGGGTAATATGATTAATGTTGATTGGTTTTTGATATGAATGCTAAATGTTATGAAATATCTGTTATATGATCTGTAAACTCTGGTAATGCTTTGTAACCATGTTTCAACGATGAATCCGAGTTAGGGGTGATACACCAACGACGGATTTGAGTTAGGGGTGTTACAACCTAACAATTTTGAATAAATAGGTGTCAAACCTAGCAAATGTCATTTGACATGCATGCTTTAACATTTCCTTTAAACATCACCTATAGTCAAACTCATTCTTGATTTAAAACCATGAATACATTAGCTAGACATTTATATATCATTCAAGCCCTCTAAGCATACCATATAAACCGTTAAAATCAACATTACGTAACAACCATTACAAAACCTTGCACCATCATAACTTAAAGCTCAAAAACACTTGATCACATCCATACATATATACATACCACATAACCGAGTTTAGAATGATTAACACTACCGAATCAAAGTTTTGATAGTGCCAAATTTGGTGTAATTAGATCGTCACGATCCGCAAAACATATCAACAAAACAGAAACATAACTGAGTAAGCATTTCCAATGTTGAGTAAGTCCATATAAACTAAAACAATAAATTTACCTTCAATCATAATTGCTAATTATACAACTTTCTATCACCACATTTCATAGATACAAGGTGAGTATGCAACATTCAATCATATAACATATCAATCCAATTCATTTTCATTCATTCAGAATCATTAATTATATCTCATTTATGTCATTCCAATAACATATAACATTTCCAATTAAACACAAATCATTATTTTGTCATTTCCCTATTTCATTAATTAATTAGCCTAATGAACTATAGCAAATGTAACTTAGATACTCGGGTCCCTACACCACACCAGAGAGTATAATAGTGTAACACCCCTTACCCGTATTCGACACTGGGACAGGGTATAAGGCATTATCTTATTAAAACACACGTAAACATACAATCTCGAGTCAATAAAATTCTTCCCAACTTAAAAATTTTCAAACTTTGTTTAACAACTCTTAATATGGACCTACGAGGCCCAAAACTTGTTTAGAAAACCATTCAGAACCAATCCAAAAGGTTAGAAAACTTTCAAGAAAATCTACTAAAAACAAGGCACACGCCCGTATAGAAGGGCAACACGCCCATGTGGCTTCTAAACATGGCCGTGCTGAAGGCCTGTATGGTTCACACAGCCTAAGCAGCTAGGGGCACACCTGTGCCCCTCGTCCATATGGATTTATTTTCTACATCAAACCTACAGGGGTTTTCACACGGCCTGGCACACGCCCATGTGCTCAGCCTGTGTGCAAGAACCTTGACATTCTGTTTCTGACGTCAGCAACTCTTAAGGGTCACATTGCCGTGGCACACGCTCGTCTGCTAGGTCATGTTGATAAATCGTAAATTATACATATTTTTACCTCATGCTTAGCACATTTATGGATGAATTATTCCTTGATTTGTGGAATTTGATGCTCCTAAACCTTTAATTTCACGTTTTATACTCAGGTGAGTTTAGGGGAGTGAAAAGAACAAGAAACAGGCCGAAAATAGAGAAAATGGGCCAAAGCATGGAATCAACATGGCCTTGAGTTCACCACATAGGCGTGTCACATGGCCGTGCCACATAAACAGGCTCGAGCATGGCCTAGACTCAATTCACACGGGCAACTCACACAGCCGTGCCACTTAAACAGGCTTGAACACGGCCTAGCATCGAATCACATAGGTGCGGCACACGGGCGTGTCCCTATCGTGAGGAAGTTTAATTTCACGAGGAAAATGCTACTTAGAGCCTAAGAAAGACTTTCCAAACTCTATATAAAGACCCTAGGAGAAAACTATAAAGGTGTGCATTATTCCCGCCAAGGGTACAGTCTTCCTGCCAAGACGAAGAGCTAAAGGTAGGGAATTACTCGAAGGAAAGCCGATTGATCCATCCCAGAAGCCAGGGTCTACATCAAGACAGAGGATCTCCCTTCAATCCTTTCAGAAGTTTTGGGTTTTCTTATGTTTTGTTATTTTCTTTATTCAGAGATGTTTCTTTCTATAAACATGAACTAAAACACCAAATATCTAAGGGGGATGAAACCTAAGACGAATCATGTTATTGTTATCTGAACTATATGATAAATATTTGACTTGTTCTTAATTGTGTTTTTTAATTCTTGAATTGTTATTTTCAGGATATTAATTTAAGTCGAATATGCTTAGGCAGAGGAGAAGAAGTCCCTGTTTAAGAGTAGATCCAACACAATTAAGCAAAGTTGATCACAATCCTAGACATAGGACGAAGAAAATCTGTCGGATTAGAGTCAAATCTAATATGGGGAACCATAGATCGAGTTAATGCAAGACTAGGGGTTTTAATTAGAAAGAGATTTCAATTAATCAACCTAGGATTAGTTGTTCTTATTCTCGACGGAGATATTAACATAACTTAAGGATCTCTACGGATCAAGTCGAATGAAGAAATCGTCTAGTTCAGAGTTAGATAACAAGTGAAGTCTAGGTGGATTCTTCCTTAGGTATTGTCCTTATCAATCAGTTTTCCCAAAGGTAATTTTCCCAATTTACTCTTTATCATTTCTTTAGTTTAATTTAGATAGTTTACAACCAAATCCCCTTTTATTCTTAGGCTAAATAATGGGAGAAAGTCATTACTAGTACTTTTAGTTCCTTGGATTCGATATCCCAGTCTTACCACTAGCTATACTACTACTTGATAGGTGTGCTTGCCTTTTATCGTGATAATAGTTAGTCTTTTAGGTACGATCAATTTATTACTTCATCACAATCACAAGATCAAGTTTTTGGCGCCGTTGTCAGGGAACTAAGATATTAGGAACACTCAATTCTTATTACTTTAGCCATCTTTACTTTTATTGCAATTTATTTTCTATTTTTGTTTTAGGTTTTTATTTACTAAAATTTTCTTTTTATTTGTTTCTCTTCCAGGTGTCTCTAGTTTATGACTAGAAGAAACCCAAGAGGACCATTATTGTTTGACGACAATTTAAAAGCCACAATTCATAGAACTTGCAAAGAAATAAGAAGAAACCTGCGATATCCAGAATAAGGACAAGAAAAAGAACCTAAACCTACTAAAGAATGGAAGCAAATCAAGATAACCAGCTACCTCCTGTAGTAGCCATGAATCCTGTCCAGCAAAATCATGTTCCTCGTACTATGTATGATTATGCTAAACCTAATTTGCTGGTAATGAATCCAGTATTGTTAGGCCTACTATTGCTGCAAATAATTTTGAACTGAAACCTAAGACTATACAAACCATACAAAAGTTTGTTCAGTTTGATGGTTTGCAAGATGAAGATCCTAACACTCATTTAGCCAACTTTTTGGAATTCTGCGACACGTTTAAAATAAAAGGCATTTCTGATGATGCCATTCGTCTTCAGTTATTCCTATTTTCCTATTTTCCTATCACTACATAGTAACAAATGACAGAAAAATTTTTACTTAAATAGTTTCCACCGGCTAAATTGAGGAATGATATCTCTTCTTTTGTGCAGATGGATTTAGAAACACTTTACGATGCTTGGGAGAGATATAAGGATTTATTGAGAAAGTGCCCTCACCATGGGTTACCCTTATGGTTACAAGTTCAAACCTTTCACAATGATTTGAACCCTTCAACGAGACAGATGATCGATGCAGCCGCCGGTAGAACAATCAATAACAAAACACCAGAAGCAGCTTACGAGTTTATAGAGGAGATGTCACTGAATAACTATCAGTGGCAAGTCATGAGAACAAAGCCATAAAAAGCTACAGGGGTTTTTAATGTTGATGCGGTCACCATGCTTTCTAATCGGGTAGAACTTTTAAATAAAAAGATTGATGGTTTAGTTGGTTCTACACAGGTACACCCAGTGATGCAATGTGACTCAATCCAAGTAAACATGAGCAATTCTGAGTACTCCACCTATGGATATGGCATGGAAAATGAACAAGCCAACTATATGGGTAACAATTCTCGATCCCAAAATAACCCTTATAGTAACACTTACAACGCAGGTTGGAGGAATCACCCCAATTTTTCATGGGGAGGAGAAGGTAACCAAGGAAACAAGAGACCACCACCTCCTCCGAGATTTCAGCAACCACCGTACCAGCAAGAGAAAAATCTAAACCTTGAAGAGATGCTCACAAAATTAATCTCCGTGTCATAAACCCGTTTCCAGAACACCAAGATGGCACTTAAGAACCAGCAAGCATCCATCCAAGGACTTGAAACTCAAAGAGGCCAACTCGTTAAGCTAATCTCGAAAAGATCACAAAGCAACACAGAGATTAAATCTAAAGAGCACAAAGTAGTTACACTAAGGAGTGGGAAAACACTAGCCGAACCTGAAAAGGAGGTAATACAATAACATGACAAGGAAAAGATTAAGGAAGTCGAGCCCAAAGAAAACACCCCACCAGTACTCAAAGAATACAAAACACCCATCCCATACCCAACAAAATTGAAGAAAGATCGCATGGACGCTCAATTCGGTAAATTTCTTGAACTTTTTAAACAATTGCATATTAGCTTACCTTTTGTTGAAGCTATTTCACAGATGCCCACATATGCAAAATTTTTGAAAGAACTTCTAACAAACAAAAGGAAGTTTGAAGAGCTGTCTACAGTGGAACTTAACAAATAGTGTTCAGTAATCCTCCAGAATAAACTCCCAGCCAAATTGAAAGATCCAGGAAGTTTTACTATTCCCTGTCTGATTGGTAATTTAAATATTGAAAAGGCATTAGCAGATTTAGGTGCCAGCATTAATTTAATGCCCTATAAAATGTTCAAGCAATTAGGTCTAGGGGAACCAAAACCCACTAGGATGAGTATCCAATTAGCCGATAGGTCTGTTAAATACCCTAGAGGTATAATTGAGGATATATTAGTTAAGGTGGATAAATTCATATTCCCTATTGACTTTGTTGTCTTAGACATGGATGAGGATGTTGAGGTACCTTTAATCCTAGGACGACCATTTTTAGCTACTGCCAGGGCTATTATTGATGTGGGAGATGGAAAACTTGTGCTTAGGGTAGTTGATGAAGAAATTGTGTTTAAAATTTATGATGCCATGCGATTTTCTAGAGAACAAGATGATTTCTATTATTTTATTGATTTCATTGATCATTCTGTTCAAGATTCTTTTCAGGAGATCACTCTTAAAGACACGCTGGAACTGTGTCTCGTTCAAAGTGGGGGAAAAGAAGAAGTTACCACTGAGATAAAAAAGGTAATAACTGAGTTAAACTCCAATGAACCCTCCCTAAGACAAATAGATTATGAGGGCATTGAGATTAAAGATGAACTAAGACAAAAACCCTCTATTGACGAACCTCCCAAATTAGATCTCAAACAATTACCCAAGCACTTAGAATATGCATTTTTAGGAGATAATTCTACATTACCAGTCATTATTGCTTCAAACTTACAACCCAAAGAGAAGGATGAATTAATTCAAGTGTTAACAAAACATAAAAGAGCCATAGCTTGGAAAATTTCTAACATCAAAGGAATCAGTCCTTCTTTTTGCACCCACAAAATTTTGATGGAAGATGAATATAAACCATGTGTGTAAGCTCAAAGAAGACTGAACCCCAACATGAAGGTGTCACCATTGGTTTGTGCAAGTGTACACAGTCACTCAAGTAATAAGTAAGTATAAAGAGTTATCGTCTCCACGGGGATTGTATTAGCGCAAAGTCATTTAATTATAAAATTATGTTTGCAATTCGGTGAATAAAAACTCAAATTGATTGGTAGTGATGATTTAAAAGAATTAAAATAACTAGATGTAATGATCCCTGTTGCAAATTATCCTAACTATGCAACTATATGAATGAAATAGATTTTAGCAAATTTAACACAATATGCAACAATTCTAACATAAATAAACTAGGACAATTACTCTAATTAAACTTAATTTATTTTCAACATGCTTAATAACATTCGGAAAAACATTCCATGGCAACTCGACCTTTCATGAGTTTGAAAACCATTTGAGGATTTCTTAGTATTCATGTGAAGTAACAGGGACAGATTAGGTATGAAACAATTTAATCACATAAATCTAAAAACTATGCAGATAACAGAGCCGTACTAGGGATGTTATGCAATCTGTAATTTAATCGGTTTAAAGATCTAAATTGAACATGCACATTTCAATTATGCGTTCATTAGCCGTCGTCTGGTTAGGATCACTCAGCTAATTAAGGTGCATTTCAATCACATATGAATGAAATATAGAATTGATTTTAATTGAAAACATGATCGATTGAGGCACAAACATTTTAAGCATGAATCAAATAAATATTATTTAATTAAAATAATTATCCTAGCTTAAATAAAATTAAGCTTTCATTGTTGAAAACAAGAACAAAGAACTCATAGCAAACATTTAAATCAACTTTAAGAAAAGAAAGATTAAACCCTATTCAGGCAGCTGCCACCCAAGACTTTGAATGGTGAGAACTCCTTCGACTCTTGCTTGCTCCTTTGCTGATGGCTCTCTAAGGTGGCCAACCAAGGTTTCTTGATAGGCTAAATAGCTAAAACCCCTTAAGGAAGGATGGTGGACGGTGTGGGGAGAAGAGAGAGTTGAGAGAAAATGAGAGAAGAGAAGAGAATGGATGAATGAGGGATAATTTGAGAAGTAGGGTAAAGGGTCTTATTTATAGGTGTGGTTGGGGTGTGAGTTTACTAAAAATGGAAGTGTTCATCCACTTCAAATCCTTTAAGTGTGGCCAGCCATATATGTAGTAAGGTGGCTGGTTTTTAGCTTGATTCATGTAAATCTTCGATTCCTTTAAATCTTCAAGAACTTCATGCAATTGACCCAAATGTTGATTTATTAACCTCCATGTGTAGCCGAAATTAGGGGCTAATTAGTCCAATTGGGATGGCTTTGTAATTGAATTAAAGCTCTCCCTCCTGTCTGAAAATAACAGAAAAATCAGGGGACCAAACAATGCAAATTAACCACTTTAATTAATTAATTTTACTTAATTAATTAAGCCCAATTTTATTAATGAAACATATAGAAATAGTTTATTAAATATAACTTTATATTTTATTATTAAATTAAATCATGCATGGCCCACTTTATAACTTAAAAATAGAATATGCTTAAATTAATATAAAATAAGCCATTTTATGCATGAAAACTATATAATAAAACATAAAATTACATTTTAATAATTTCCATGTCCTAATTTCATTTTTTCACATATTTCATCAATTTAATAAACAATTACTAAGTTTTAGCAATAAAATTAAGCAAAAAGGTGATGAATTATATAGGAAAAATCCTATATATTTTCCCATTTATAGAAGGAAGTGGTCAAAACCGAGGTAATTAAACTTCCAGATGCAGGAATTATTTATCCTATTTCTGACAGTGCTTGGGTGAGTCCTGTGCAGGTTGTTCCTAAGAAAAGTGGCATGGCTGTTGTTGCCAAAGAAAAAAATGAATTAATCCCTACAAGAACTGCCACAGGTTGGAGAGTTTGTATTGATTACAGGAAATTGAACGACGCCACCAGAAAGGATCACTTCCCCTTACCCTTCATCGATCAAATGTTAGAAAGATTATCAGGATATATGTACTACTGCTTTTTGGATGGACTTTCTGGCTATTTCCAAATCCCAATAGCTCCTGAAGATCAAGAGAAGATGACATTCACATGTCCATATGGTACGTTTGCTTATCGTAGAATGCCTTTTGGATTATGTAATGCCCCTGCTACTTTTCAGCGGTGCATGTTAGCAATTTTTAACGAACTCATGGAGGATATCATGGAGGTATTCATGGATGACTTCTCGGTATTCGGTAACTCTTTCCAACTTTGCCTCAAAAATTTAGAACGAGTCTTGAAAGATGTGAAGAAACAAATCTTGTTCTTAATTGGGAAAAATGCAATTTTATGGTACAAGAAGGTATTGTACTAGGACACAAAATTTCTAGTAAAAGGATAGAAGTAGATAAAGCAAAAGTTGAAACCATTGAAAAACTACCTTCCCCTAGTTCAGTCAAAGCGATTAGAAGTTTTTTAGGACATGCTGGTTTTTATAGAAGATTCATTAAAGACTTTTCTAAAATAGCTAAGCTGTTAACGAAATTACTAGAAAAAGACATACCCTTCAATTTTGATCAAGAATGTTTAGAGGCATTTAACACTCTCAAAGAGAAAATCACTAATGCTCCAATTATAATTGCACCTAATTGGAATTTACCTTTTAAGCTAATGTGTGATGCGAGTGATTTTGTAGTAGGTGCAGTTCTTGGACAGCGAAGAGACAAGCATTTTCAGCCAATCTACTATGCTAGCAAAACTTTAACAGTAGCATAAGAGAACTGCACTACCACAGAAAAAGAATTGCTAGCTGTGGTTTTTACGTTTGACAAATTTAGACCATATCTAATATTGTCTAAAGTCATCGTTTATACTGATCATTTCGCTCTTCGTTACCTTTTAACTAAGTTTGATGCAAAGCCTCGACTAATAAGATGGATTTTATTGTTGCAAGAATTTGATTTCGAAATACAAGACAAAAAAGAAGCTGAAAACTTAGTAGCAGATCATCTTTCCAGGCTTGAGAATCCACATCACAAAGAACTGGATGAAGCTGAAATAAACGACTCATTTCCTGAAGAACAACTCTTAGTCATATATGATTCTGAGGTACCTTGGTTTGCTGACATTGCAAATTACTTAGCTGCTAACATAACCCCAAAAGGGTTGACACATCAGCTAAAGAAGTGATTCTTTACTAATGTGAAAAACTACTTTTTGGAAGACCCTTTCCTTTTCTGTATTTGTGCAGACCAAGTCATTTGAAGATGTGTTACAACGACTGAAGCAAACAAGATCCTGGAACACTACCATTCAAAACCAACAAGAGGACATTATAGTGGAACCAAGACCACCCATAAAATACTCGAATCAGGTGAAAAGAGAGTCATGCAGTTAAACGAGTTGGATGAATGGCATTACAATGCATACGAAAACTCACGCTTATACAAGGAAATCACAAAAATGACGCCATGATGCTCGTTTGAAGCAACATAAATAGTTTAAACCTGGCGATCTTGTTTTGCTGTACGACTCAAGGCTTAAATTATTCCCTGGAAAGCTAAAATTGAGATGGTCAGGCCCATTCATAGTTCAAAGTGATCTTCCCTACGGCACAATTGAGGTCACATATCCAACTCAAGGCACTTTCAAGGTAATGGTCATCGACCCAAACTATATTATGGTGACTACTTTAAGAATGATAGAGAGGAGCTTAGGCTCCACAATCCCTCATAAAGGTGCAGGTAAGGTAAGTCGAGCTTAGACTTTAAAATAAGCGCTTCTCAGGAGGCAACCCGAGCACTAATGATAATGACTCGTGATATTAAGTAATAAAATTTATAAAACTGATCACACCCAAAACTAACTAATATCACGATGTTAAAGGCTAGCGCACCTATTGAACAGTAGTATAGTTTAGTGGCAAGACCTAGTTATCGTACCCAAGGGAACCAAAAGTACTAGTACTTACTTCCTTTCTATTATCTAGCCTAAAAATAGAGAGAGTTGATTTAAACTAATTCTAAAACTAACTAAAAGTGCACAAAAAGTAAATTGAGGAAAAACTTTCGGGAAAACTAATTGATATGAGCAATACTCAAGGGAGAATCCAGCTAGACTTCACTTGTTATTGATTTCTTGAACTATATAATTGATTACTTGCCTTGATCCGTAGAGATCCCTAACTTATGCTAAACCCTCCGTCGAGGCATAGAGCAACTAGGCCTAAGTTGTTAATTAAAGTTCCTTTATTAATTAACTCCTTAGGTTGCATTAATTCGATCTATGAATCCCCATATTAGGTTTGACCCTAATCTGGCAAATTTATGTCGCCCTATGTCTAGGGTTGCATGCAACTCCGCTTAATTATGGTAGATCTACTCTTATCACAGGGACTTTTGCTCCTCTGCTCTAAGCACATCAATTTCTTGAAATAATATCTAGGATTATTAAATCAAGAATGAAGAACACATAATTAAGAACGATTCAAGCAATTATCATATAACTCAATAAATAATAACAAGATCTGTCTTGGGTTTCATCCCCCTCAAGTATTTGAGAGGTTTAGTTCATAATAAAGAAAAGAAACATCTCAAAAGATAATAAATAGCAAAACATAAAGAACCCAAAAACCTCTGAAGGAATTTAGGGAGATCCTCAGTCTTGATGTAGAACTCTGGCTTCTGGGATGAATCAATCGGCTTCCCTTGGAGTAATTCCTTGCTTTCACTCCTCGTGTTGGTAGAAAGATGGCGCTCCTATTGGGAGAAAAAGAGCACACCCTTAGAGCTGCCTCCTAGGGTCTTTATATAGAGCTTTGGGGAGCCTTTCTTAGCCTCTAAGCATCCAAATCCGAGTGAAATTCCTCTTCCTCACGACTAGAACATGCCCATGTGCCACGCCTGTGTGATTTCGACAAGTGGCTGTGTTCTGGAATACTTGGGTGGCACGATCGTGTGGCCAGGCCGTGCTTGTCAGGGGCTGGACCGTGTGATCTTTGTGTGGCACGGTCGTGTGCCACGTCTGTGTGGTAACTTCTTGGGCCGTGCGTTTGCACATTTTGGCCCATTTTCTCCGGTTTTTAGTTTATTTTCCGTTCTTTTCTCTTCCCTATGCTCTTCTGAGTATAAGATATGAAAAAGAAAGATTAAAAGCATCAATTCTCACTAAATTGATAATAATTCATCAGAAATATAGGCTAAACATGAGGTAAAAATATGTATAAATTAGGGTTTGTCAACTAACAATTTTGATTTTCTTAAATTCATAACTAACCCCTTAAAACACAGATTTCTCAGTACCACACGACCAAGCACACGGGCGTGCTCAAGGCTGTGGGCACCCCACAGCTAGGGACACGGCCGTGCAACACTGCCGTGGCCAAACCTGTTAACTAATACATGGGCGTGTGAGCCCAGACACGGCCGTAGGAGAAGCGAACACCAGAAGACACGATCGTGTTATATGGCCGTGTATCCTAACACGCCCTTGCTAATAAGCCGTGGGTGAAACTGAGAAATCAACACGGGCATAGGACACGCCCATGCCAACCAACCCTGGTCACACCAAAAGTCCACGAAACACACGGGCCAACCCAAGGGCACACGGGCGTGCACTACGGCCGTGTGGCCAAATCCCTATTTTTTAATTTCATTTTCATTTTCTTTACTTTATATTTCTCCTTTTTTTCCTTTTATTTTTGCACTTCAATTTTTATCGAGTAATAATTGAATTTCACACACAGTTGTGCTTATTCTCTTCAGTCACCCAGAATCATGAACTTCAAATAGCCCTTTCTCCAATTCAGCTTTAACTACTCAAGGAATTCATCCACTATTCAGGGAGTTTCACTTCTCTCCCTATCTTATGATTTTATGCTTCTATTGTTACTAACTTTATCTTTATACATTAAGGTCAATGTACATCTTAAGTGTGGGGGGGAATTCACTTTCATTCTTTGTACTATCCTTGAACCCCTGAAAATTTTTGCCACTAACTTGTTGCATTATTCTCAATCCCCTATTAAAATGAATTCTAATTGATTTATGATTTTTATTGATATGTTGAGAATTAAGACATAGGTAGTTATGCGTTTATTATTCAAACTTTAAGACATTAGAGAATCAAGCATGATAAGTTGAAATTTTTAAGAACTTAAATTTTTCTAGGTTGTTTTCCCCAATTTTAAGTGTTATCTTGAAATTTGAAACTCATAGGATTGACATCAAAAGCCATAATTCTGGTGAGATTTTTTAGCCTTTTGAGCATATTCGTGCTCACTTTTATTGTTGCTTTGAGTGAGTCAATATTGATCTGTTATTCTAGAACTTGCTTCGATTATACATGTTGAGACCACATCATTGATTTGATATACCGAAATGATAAAGGCACTTAGGTTTTAACCCACTTACCCCATAAAAACATACCTCCATAAACCAACTTCTATTGAACCCCATTGAGCCTAACAAACCAGTCATTGACTTACCTTTAATATTAACCTATAACCCATTTTTTGTTGAATTCCCTTCAATTATTTTGATCCCTATTTTATCGAGAGTTAAGTTGAATAATTATCTAGTTGTGTTCTCTTTTTCAGTTGTAAAGTTTATAAATATTCAATTTGTTTTCCAAAAAAAAAAATATGTATATTTCAATTGTAATTCAATGTTTTGCATATTTTTATGTAATTTTTGAGCTTCTGTTCTTAGATGATGTTATCCAAAAGAGAAAGGCTTTACCCTAGGAATATGTTTCAGTGATAGAGATTTTTCTAGTTAGATGATTTTTCAATACAATCTTGATTCTAACCATCTTTTTGAGCTTGTGACCACACCCCTAACTAAGGCCACGTTACAACCCTTGAAAGACCTTTTGATTGATGTATCACGTCAATACATAGTGTTGGAGATTTGATTTTCCTTCAAGCTTATGGTAATAACTTTTCAGGTTGACTAATGAGTGCTTAATTTTTGAACCCTAAACACTTCGAGTGGATAGAGTCAATCTTTTATGAGGATGTCAACTCTTGTTAATTTTGAGTTCAAGGTAATTACCTAGAAGAAGGGAGGAAACCGATGTTTCTGTGATAAAATTCTCAACTTAGAATGTTTAAGACTTTAATTTTCTTTTGGTTGAATTCTCAATGTATGATTACTTTTGGATTAGTTTGAAACTTTATTGATAAGGATTTTAAGTTGAGAGGAATGATTTTTAATTGTGAATTGAGATTTTGCTTGAGGACAAACAAAGGCTTAAGTGTGGGGTATTTGATAAACCGTAAATTATACATATTTTTACCTCATGCTTAGCACATTTATGGATGAATTATTCCTTGATTTGTGGAATTTGATGCTCTTAATTCTTTAATTTCACGTTTTATACTCAGGTGAGCTTAGGAGAGTAAAAAGAACAAGAAACGGGCTGAAAACAAATAAAATGGGCAAAAGCATGGAATCAACACGGCCTGGAGTTCACCACACGGGCGTGTCACACGGCCGTGCCACAAAAACAGGCTCGAGCACAGCCTAGACTCGATTCACACAGGCAACCCACATGGTCATGCCACTTTAACAGGCTTGAACAAGACCTAGCATTGACTCACACAGGCGTGGCACACGGGCGTGTCCCTATCGTGAGGAAGTTCAATTTCACGAGGAAAACGCTACTTAGGGCCTAAGAAAGACTTTCCAAACTCTATATAAAGACCATAGGAGGCAATTATAAAGGTGTGCATTATTCCCACCAAGGGTACAGTCTTCCCGCTAAGACGAAGAGCTAAAGGTAGGGAATTACTCGAAGGAAAGCCGATTGATCCATCTCAGAAGCTAGGGTCTGCATCAAGACAGAGGATCTCCCTTCAATCCTTTCAGGAGTTTTGGGTTTTCTTATGTTTTTTTATTTTCTTTATTCAGAGATGTTTCTTTCTATAAACATGAACTAAAACACCAAATATCTAAGGGGGATGAAACCTAAGATGAATCATGTTATTGTTATCTGAACTATATGATAAATATTTGACTTGTTCTTAATTGTGTTTTTTAATTCTTGAATTGATATTTTCGAGATATTAATTTCAGTCGAATGTGCTTAGGCAGAGGAGCAAAAGTCCCTATTTAAGAGTAGATCCAACACAATTAAGTGGAGTTGATCGCAGTCCTAGACATAGGACTATGAAAATCTACCGGATTAGAGTCAAATCTAATATGGGGATCCATAGATCGAGTTAATGCAAGACTAGGGGTTTTAATTAGAAACAGATTTCAATTAATCAACCTATGATTAGTTGTTCTTATTCTCGACGGAGATATTAACATAACTTAGGGATCTCTACGGATCAAGTCGAATGAAGAAATCATCTAGTTCAGAGTTAGATAACAAGTGAAGTCTAGGTGGATTCTTCCTTAGGTATTGTCCTTATCAATCAGTTTTCCCAAAGGTAATTTTCCCAATTTACTCTTTGTCGTTTCTTTAGTTTAATTTAGATAGTTTGCAACCAAACCCGCTTTTATTCTTAGGCTAGATAATAGGAAGAGAGTCATTACTAGTACTTTTAGTTCTTTGGATTCGATATTCCGTTCTTGCCATTAGCTATACTACTATTCGATAGGTACGCTTGCCTTTTATCGTGATAATAATTAGTCTTTTAGGTACGATCAATTTATTACTTCATCACAATCACGAGATCACATGTCTTTCACACGGTTGAGACAAACGACCGTGTCTCAACCTATGCGGTTACTACTGGGCATTAAATTCTTGCCATCCTAAGGTGTAGGGTACACATGGCCTAGCCACATGCTCATGGGGCGGACCGTGTATCACACACGACCTAGACACACGCCCGTGTGTCTACCCGTGTGGACGAAAATAAGGCTATCTACCAAGCCTTTTGCCACCCTGAAACAAGATCAAACATATACCAATTCATGGCACTTCACAATTACTCAACTAAGGGCCAACATTAGGCATCCACACATATTCACATACCCAATTCAACCAAGCATTTATACTACTACCCCTAGTGTATTCTCCATTCATTCAATTTGCACATTATTGGAAGACAACATCAATTTGTATATATTAAAAGTAAATATTAGTCACCATCCATGGCTTTATACAAAATGTGGTATCTCACATTCAAGCCAACACACTTGGCCCAAAAAAAATGACATTTAACAATAACTAGTCTCTATACATGCCATTTCTCAAAATGTTAGAAACTAACTATACCGAATACTTTAGTTGATAGTGTGAATGAAGCCTCCGACGTACTTTGATCCACGAGCTAACTAGGCGGCACTATAAGAAAATGGAAAGGAGAGCGAGTAAGCACAAAGCTTAGTAAATTGTAAGTAAATAATTAACAACGATTTACCATGCTATAACTTACTCTCAACACATCACAATTTGTGCATGATATATGTCTTACTCATTTTCCTCTTTTATTAATCATACAATATACTTTTGAGCTCACATTTCATACATTTCATTTAGGTACCTGCACCAATCACAAGGTCATCATAATATCTCTCGATCTTCATACTAAATTTAAATTTCCCGTTGAGCTATTTAGAATATGAAAGGATATTCAATGAGCCTCAAACATAGGGTATTAAGCCGATGCCATGTCCTAGACATGGTCTTACACTGGCTCACATGTCAAGTCAATGTCATGTTCCCGACATAGTCTTACACTGACTCTCATGTATCGAGGCCAATGCCATGTCCCAGACATGGTCTTACATTAACACTCGTATCAATGCCGATGCCATGTCCTAGACATGGTCTTACACTAACACATAACGAGGCCAATGCCATGTCCCAGGCATGGTCTTACACTAGCTCTCGTATATCCCTAGTATCATGGCAAAGAATATCCAATTTATTCATACAGTTCAACCGGGCTTTATCACATAAATTCTCATCAAGGAATTACAGTAATTCACATTTATTCATTTTATGCAAATAGGTAATATCAAGCATAATTATAGAAAAGTTGTATTATTATTTACTTACAACTTACCTCGGTATACAAAATGTAGACAGATAATTTGGTTCAATCCGTTAGCTTGGCTTTCCCTCGGTCAAGGTTCGGGCTTCACACTTCTTGATCTAAAATGAATAAAAATTCAATAATTTTATCACTATATCAACTAAAACAATTCATAATTCATAATTTTGCAAAATGACCATTTTGCCCCTAAACTTTCACAAAATGACCATTTTACCCCTAGGCTCGAACATCAATTTTTATCAAATTTCCTTATTAACCAAGCCTAACCGAATCTTTTCCACTCTTATGACAGCCCACAATTTCCATTATTTCATGAATTACTACACAATTTTCCAACTTTTCTACTAAGTCAATTTTAGGTGTTCTCTATGCAAACTCTTTCACAAAAAGTTGTTCTTTTAACAACCATGATTCATTTTCTTCCCTAAAACTTTAGCCAACAACATAAATGCTTTCATGGTGAATCTCTAAACTGTCCATCATTTTGTAAAATAGTCCCCTCAATAGGTAGCCCATGCTACAAGGGTCCCAAAAGTACAAAAATTAGCAAGAAAAGTCACCAAAATCACTTACTTGAGAGAGAAATAAGTGGCTGCAATTTTTGAGCTTCCAAACCCCAACAATGACTAATATTTTTGATGGAAGGGATGAAGGAATGAAAAAAAATGATAGCTAGTCTATTAAGCCTTTATTTTATCAATTAATCACTTAAAATATTACCTAACCTTTGACTTTTCTTTATTTCATTTCTCATGGCCGACCATCACCCTAGAAATGGCCTAATTGTTCATTAAAAACCCCCCACTTCATAGCTATTTGACACCTTGTTCTAATAAATCACAACCTTTACCGTTTATGCAATTTAGTCCTTTTTCGCAATTAAGCTCTCAATCGCATAAATAATTCACCAAATTTTTCATGCACTCATAATATCAGGTTATAAATCATAAAATAATGCTAAAATAATTTCTCTGACCTCAGTTTAGTGATTCTGAAACCACTATTCTGACTAAGCCCAAATTTGGGCTGTTACAATTCTCCCCCTTAGGGATTTTCGTCCCCGAAAATCTTACCATTGAACAAGTTCGAGTATTGATCTCTCATTGTCTTTTCGATTTCCCATGTGGCTTCTTCGACTCCATGTCGATGCCATAATACTTTCACAAGTGCTATGCTCTTGTTCCTCAATTTCTTGACCTCCCGAGCCTAGATCTTAACAGGCTCTTCACCATAAGTCATATCCGAACTTATTTCAACCTCCACTGGCAAAATCATGTGTGAGGGGTCAGAACGGTAACAGCGTAACATAGACACATGGAAGACATCATGGATTTTCTCTAACTCACCAGGCAAGGCTAATCGGTATGCCACCGGTCCAATTCTCTCAGTCACCTTATAAGGTCCAATAAACCGTGGACTTAATTTTCCTTTCCTACCGAATCGAAGGGCTTTCCTCCACGAGGACACTTTCAAAAACACTTTATCCCCCACTTGAAACTCAATCTCTTTTCATCTCAAATTCGTGTAGGATTTTTATCTATCTGAAGCGACTTCAAGCAATCACAAATCACCTTAATTTTCTCTTCAGTCTCTTTAACCAACTCGACCCTGTGTATCTGATATTCTATAAGTTCTGACCAATATAGGGGCGTTCGGTACTTACGTCCATGCAAAGCCTCATAAGGTACCATTTTCAGACTTGACTAATAACTATTGTTATAGGCGAATTCAACCAGTGGTAAGTACTTTTCCTAACTCCCCTAAAATTAAAGAACACAACACCGCAACATGTCTTCAAGAATCTAGATTACTTTTTCCAACTAACCATCAGTCTACGAGTGGAAAGCCATACTAAAATTCAGTTTATTCCCTAAAGCCTCTTCCAACTTTTTTCAAAACCGAGATGTAAATCTTTGATCTCTGTTCAAAATTATCAACAAAGGCACTCCGTGCAGTCTCACTATCTCGTGGATATACAAATCGGCTAGTTTCTCAAGTGAGAAATCAGTACGCACTGGTATAAAAGTGAGCCAACTTTGTTAGTCTATCCATAACAACCCATACGACATCTCTCTTCTTTAGCGACAAAGGCAGCCCTGACACGAAGTCCATGGTAAGTCGGTTCCATTTCCACTCGAGAACCATCACCGGCTGAAGTAAACCAAAAGGAACTTGGTGTTCAGCTTTTACTTGCTGATAGATTAGGCACTTAGAGACAAATTCTGAAATGTCTCTTTTCATTCCCGACCACTAGTACATTTTCTTCAAGTCATTATACATTTTCACGCTACTCGGGTGAATAGATAAGTGACTAATATATGCCCCTCACAAAATTCTCTAAATAAGCTCATCACTCTCAGGCACGCAAATCCTATCTCGGAACCTCAAACATCTATTAGTGTCAACTCAAAAATCTGATTCATTATTCGTCTCACACTGAGTCAACTTGGCTTGCAAATCTTTATCACTTTTTTGGGCCTTGCAAATCTCTTGCAAGAATGTTGGTCTAGCTCTTAAATTAGCTAAAATCAAACCATCATCGATTATGGATAACCAAGTATCCATAGCCCTCAAGGCAAATAATGATTTCCTACTCAATGCGTCAGCAACCACATCTGCCTTTCTGATGTGATAGTCAATTATCAACTTGTAATCCTTAATCAATTCTAACCATCTCCATTGTCGTAAGTTCAGCTCCTTTTGAGTCATTAAGTACTTTAGACTTTTGTGATCGGTGAATATCTGGTATTTCTCGCCATACAAGTCGCGTCTTCAAATCTTCAATGCGAACACGATGGTGGCCAACTCTAAATCGTGTGTGGGGTAATTTTTCTCGTGTGGCTTTAGCTGTCTCGAGGCATAGGCTATCACCTTGCCTTCTTGCATGAGTACACACCCTAATCCATCCAAGGATACGTCGCTATACACCATAAATTCTTTTCCTGACTCTAGTTGCACTAAAACTGGAGCTTCGGTCAACATGGTCTTTAGTTTCTCAAAACTCTATTGGCATTTTTCTGTCCATTCAAACTTGACGTCTTTCTGCAGTAGTCCCATCATTGGAGTAGCAATCATGGAGAAACCTTTTACAAACTGTCTGTAATAACTCGCCAAGCCCAAAAAGTTTCTAATCTGTGACACATTTCTCAATAGTTTCCACTCAACAATAGCCGAGATCTTACTCGGGTCAACTCTAATCCCATCTCCCGACACAATGTGTCCCAAGAATCTGACCTCTCGTAGCCAAAATTTGCTCTTACTGAACTTGGCATACAATTGCTTATTCCTCAGGGTTTGCAATACAGTCCTCAAATGCTCTACATGTTCACTCTTATCACGAGAATAAATGAGGATATCATCAATAAAGACGACTATGAACTTATCCAAGTAGAGTCGAAAAAAGCGGTTCATTAAGTCCATAAATACCGCAAGGGCATTCGTTAAGCCAAATGGCATAATGAGAAACTCATATTGGTCATACCTCGTCTAAAAGGTAGTTTTTGGCACATCCTACTCCTTAACTCTCAGTTGGTAATAACCGGACCTCAAGTCTATTTTCGAAAATACAGTCACCCCCTTCAATTGATCGAACAAGCCATCGATTTTATGCAATGGGTACTTATTCTTCACTGTAACCTTGTTGAGTTGACGGTAGTCTATACATAGCCTCATCGAACCATCCTTTTTCTTGACAAATAAAACCGGTGCATCCCATGGAGAAAAGCTCAGTCTTGCAAAACCTTTATGTAACACCCCAAACCTGGCCTAGACGCTATGGCCAAGTCTGGTGTATCACATCACCTACAACTGACCATGTGACCTAGTTACTAAGATTAGGGCGAGCTTTGTAAAATCGATATTCAAGCTTTAAGTGAAATTCCTGATTTAATGGTGAACGTCCTATTCACTACCAGTTATTAAGTGATTTATTATAAAATTTAACTTCATTACTCGTTTGAAACGTGTGATTGATTTTGAAAATGTTTGAGTAAATTTTAAGAAAAACTTGCGCAGCTTTGTCCATAGCATTAGAAATAAAGTATAAATAAAAGTTGAAAAAAAAATAATTAAAGCGGCCTTATTACAACCCAAAACCATAATGAAAATAAATTAAAATAAATAAGAAAATAAAATAAAGTAAAATAAAAACTTAATTAATTAATTGCAGTCCCTGTGGCCACTCTGAATCCCTCCCAGCTCCAAGCCCACCAGTCTAAGGCTCACCTGCATGGATGGGAAAAAGGGGTGAGTTTGGAAACTCAGTGTGTAAAGAAAGCCCATCCGAGCCCATATCAGCTCAGGCCCACTAGGCCTAAGCCCTAACCAGTCTCAGTAGTAACTGGGCCGAAGCCCTATTCAGATGCAGTAAATTGGGCCTTAGCCCTTTTCAGATAATAGTACAGCCCATAGGCCCATTACAATAACAGAACAGATATCAATCATGAATGCAAGCCCAAACCCAAACTAAGTCCATCTGCTACACTCCACCCGTACCAGCCCTACACACCATGTGGGGAATAACTCAACCTATCCAGCCCTACACTCCACAATTGCAGCATATCTACTCAGATAATAGTATAACGAGGCAAAGCCCCTTCAGTATGTGGTCAAGCCACTATCGGTACTTCCTCCATCAATAACCCAGTCCCCTGCAACAGATAATCATGTAACGAACAGAAATAGTAAATCATGCATTTCAGTCAGATTTAGCCCTAGGGGTATAACGGCCATTTTACACCTAGGGGTAAAATAGTAATTTTTCACCCATAAGGGATATTTCAGTATTTATACCAGATTTTAGGATTTTATGCATAGTTCAGTTATTAACAGTCTTATTACCATCTCAGTAACTCATCTAGCCCATTTTAGCAGTTTTGAGTTATTGGGCCCTAAAACCCCTAATGGCCCTACAATGTCACTTAGCCATATTAGCCCGTTTAGCCCAAATTCTAAGTCTAGTTTAACATTTTTAACCTACTGTATATCAAAGCACACTTACCGCATACTTTTTCCCATATGGGCCCGTAAGCCCATTGGGCCTAATTTCAGCCCATCGAGGCTGAAATTTACTGAAGTGCACGAAATTACGCACTCATTCATCTTACCACTTGCGATTACAGATCTCATGATTTCCAACCCACTTACGAGCGCTCGCACACTCACAAGCCCATGAAATGCCAGAATTCTGGCATTTCGGCTTTTCAGCTTTTGCCGATCTAGACTACAAAAGGGTGTTCGTTTACACACCTGTTTTGCAACGACTGCTAATGAGATCTCCCATGATAACCTACAATCGACACTACAGTCTTTAGATTACCAATCATCAATAACCAATCTTAAAAACTCCTTACCACATTCGGCCATAATAAGCTGTTCCTAGCCACTTACCCTTGTTGATCTTGTCTACTAGATCTAGATCTACCAGTCGTTCCACTTGTCCAAACCCTCAATTGATAGCCTTTAGATCACACTAGCACAAAATAAATCAACTGTTAAGACCCATAGAGCCTTAAGCCCCAAATCGACAGCCTCCCTATGTACATAGGGGTTTTGGCTTTTCTTAAATCCCGAAATAAAGTATGAAACAGAGATTTCGATAACTTACTGTAGAATCCCTAAACCTGAATGATTTCAATCCCGTACTTAACTCAGATCTGACAAAGATCTAGCCTCTAAACACGAGCAGAGAATGGTTCTTAGAGATCCAAGGGTTCAACTACCAAATCCCTATGAATATGGTGATTTCGGCTTTTGATGTGATGAAGAAGAAGATGGAAGTTGTATAAAAAGAGAGGGTTTCGATAAGGGTTTTAAGAGTTGTGAGATTTGGCTAAGTAGATTAAAGAAAGAATGGAAATCGGTAAAAATAACAATAGATGTGAATGGCCCCCCAACCAAGTTAGCTAACACTAAAAAAACCCCAAATCTCCAAGAGAAAACAACTTATAAAGGCCAAAATAACAAAGGCAACTCGGCACTTATTTGCCTATAGCCGAATGAGTCTATTTCGGTACAAAAAGAATCCTTCCGAAAATCAAATTCTCCTTGATTTTAGCTAAATACAAAGTTTGAATTTCATTCAAACTTCCCACCGATTAGCAGTAGCCTTATCCCCTTTTCCACCGATCAGCTGACCTAATCTGCTGCTAGGGAGAGTTTCGATCCAGCACAACAACTCTCCCCACGCGTGCAGCAAAAAGGCAGTCCTCTTGTAAATACAGCAGCTCGAACTCGGGACCTCCAAGCACCTACACACGCTGCTGGCCACTACGACGCGACTTCGCTTTCAACATAATACGGTCGCATTTTATTTTAAGGCTTATCCGCTTCAGTCACGAGTTTCTTAAAAATTAAATACCAAAATTTCACCTGCCAGGGTTCGAACTCGCGCACGCTCGGCATTCCTAGCACGCTGCTGCCACTGCGCCACAGGTGCTCGTTGTGGCATAATTCGTTAACAATTTCTTTTAAGGCCTTCTTGCGACAATCCCTGCTTGTAAAAAAACCACACTTGCGCACGCTGGCAGCTCCTCTTCCTATAGCCTACCGCGTCTCACCACTGGGCCAGGTACTTCCTTTGTGCCTAAACTTAGCCCAATTTAATTATAAGGCCTAATGCTCAGTTTTCCCTAAGTAAGCAAAATTTAATTTTTTTTTTGTTAGAGCCCTAGGCCGAGCCCAAGAATTTTCCCACACAACAAGTACCTCCCAATTCACTTAAATACTAACCTAAACATGAAATTAATAATAATAATTTTTTATTAACTAATTATTTAAAACATCTAAATTATTTAGGCCGTCTTCAATCCGAACCCAGACTCAAAGCTCAATACTTCTAGGCCCAAATTCAGGGTGTTACACTTTATCCGTTAACTATTGCAACTGAACTTTTAATTCCTTTAACTCAGTCAGGGCCATCCTATACGGGGCAATCGAAATAGGTGCCATACTAGGGATCAACTTGATACCAAACTCAACTTCCCTAGTCGGAGGTAATCCGAACAACTCTTCTGGAAATACATCTTGGTACTCACATACCATCGACACTGTCTCAATCTTTGCTTCCAACACTTGGGTATTCAACATGAAAGCAAGATATGACTCATACCATTTTTTCAAGTACCTTTGAGCTGTCATTCAAGACATTACTACCGGTAAGCCATCGGTTCACCTGATTCAACCTGAAGAACATCCCCATTTTCACATTTCAGCTCAATAAATTTTCTCCCACAATTTACTACTACATCATGAGTAGTCAACCAATCCATTACCAAGGATTATGTCAAATTCATCGAACAACAATAACATTAAGTTAGCCAAAAAACAATGACCTCTAATTATCAAGGGACAATATTCCTACACACTTGATCAACTAGTACATGCTTGCCTAGTGGGTTAGACACCTTTACCGCAAATTCAGTAGACTAAACTAGAATTTTCATTTTAGACACTAATTTCATACAAATATAGAAATGGGTAGACCCCAGATCAATCAAAGCTATCACAGAAATATCATAGATAGAAAAGGTACCCGTAATCACATCGAGAGACGAAGCCTCCTCGCAGGCACGAAGAGCACAAGTCTTCGTAGGCACTCTACCCTCGGACTTTGTAGCAGAATCTCTAGGGACACCTCTACTACTCGCCCCACTACCAGGGTTCTTCTGTGGTCTACCTCTCAAAAGAGCATTACTCGCTCTTATGTATTGCTTTTTATCATTCTCATCCATCTCAGGACAATTTCGGATGAAGTGGTCTAGTGAACCACGCTTAAATAGCCTCTCTCGTTTCCTTGGCACTCACCAAAGTGTCGTCTACCACACTGTGAGCACTCAGGTCTATTCGGTCGAGCAGTACCCACACTCGCAATGGAGGTGGTCTGAGCTTTAGTCATCGCATACTGCTTATTCTTGTTTCTACCAAAAAATCCCACCGAAGCATTTGATCGGGTGGTGCACTCTCTCGATCTCTTGGATGAGGATTGATACGATTTCCCAGTCTGTCTTTTCATTGAGTCACAAGACTCTATATCTGCTCTTCTCTTCTCTTTGGTCAACTCTTTGGCCAACTCTTTGGCCTTACATGCTTTATCCACGAGTACCACAAATTCCTTCAACTCAAGAATACCAACCAACAACCAAATATCCTCATTCAGACCAGCTTCAAACCTTCTATACATTGTTGCTTCCGTAGAGACGTACTCCCATGCATATTTGCTAAGCCTTACGAACTCGTGCTCATATTTCGTCACCGTCATTCAGCCTTGCTTTAATTTAAGAAATTCCTTCCTCTTTTAGTCTATGATAAACATTATATTATACATGTTTTTACCCCATTCTTAGCCTAATTTCTGGATGAATTAACTCTTGATTTGTGTAAATTGATGCTCTTAAACCTTTAATTTCATGTTTTATACTCAGATAAGCATAGGAAAGTGAAAAGAACGAGAAACAGGCTGAAAATAGAGAAAATGGGCCACAGTATGAAAACAACAAGGCCTGGGAGTTCGCCACACGGCCGTGCCACACGGGCGTGCCACCTTAAAGCTCAAACACGGCCCAACCCCGACTCACACAGACGTACCACACCAAACAGACCCAAACACGGCCCATTGTCGAAGTCACGTGGCCGTGGCACACGGGCGTGTCCCCGTCGTGAGGAACTTCAATTCTACTCAGAAAAGGCTACTTAGGGACTAAGAAAAGCATTCCAGAGCTCTATATAAAGACCCTAGGGGGCAACTACAAAAGGGTACTTTTCTTACCTCGAGAAGGGGCCTTATTCCCGCAAACACAGAGAGCAGAAGCAGGGAATTACTCCAAAGGAAGCCAATTGATCCATCTCAGAAGCCAGATTCTCCTTCAAAGACTGGAAATCTCCCTTCAACTTCCTACAAGGGTTTTTGGGTTCTTTATGTTTTGTTATCATTATTCTTCTGAGATATTTTCTTTTATAATTATGAACTAATCCCCTAAATACTTGAGGGGGATGAAACCTAAGACAGATCTTCTTATTATTTTATCTTGAGTTATATGATAAATACTTGAATTGTTCTTAATTATGTGTTCTTAATTCTTGTTTTAATATTCCGAAGTATTAATTCAAGTATTGATGTGCTTATTCAGAGGAACAAAAGTCCCTGTCTAAGAGTAGATCTAGCATGATTAAGCGGAGTTACATGCACCCCTAGACATAGGTGACATAAATCTGGCAGATTAGGGTCAAACCTAATAAGGGAATCCATAGGTCGAGTTAATGCAAGACTAGGGGTTTTAACTAGAAAGAGATTTCAGTTAATCAACCTAGGATTAGTTGTTCTTATCCTCGACAGAGGTGTTAGCATAAATCAGGATTTCTACAGATCAAGTCAAGTGAATAAATCATCTAGCTCAAGGATCGATAACAAGTGAAGTCTAGGTGGATTCTCCCTTAAGTATTGTCCAAATCAATTAGTTTTTCATGAGTTTTTCCCCAATTCACTTTTTGTGTATTCTTAGTTTAGTTTTAGAATTAGTTTAGTTTCATAAAAATCCCCTTTTTATTTCTAGGTTAAATAATAGAAAGAAAGTTAGTACTAGTACTTTTGGTTCCCTTAGGTACGATATCTCGGTCTTGCCACTAAACTATACTACTGTTCGATAGGTGCAGTTGCCTTAAAATCGTGATATTATTTAGTTTCTGGTGTGATCATTATTATAAATTTTATTACTTCATATCGCGAATATCAGTATATAAACATGTGGCTAATGTACTTCTCACGAAACTCCTCTAGGAAGAATTCCCAAGTTACTCTCTCTCGGTTCAACTGGCATGAGAGTATTTCATAACTGATAGGTTGAATCTCGTAATAGTGACACCACACCCTTCATGCACTCATCAGGTGTGCGTGATAGCTCATCAAATACCCTAATGGTATTCTCTAACTAGAACTTTGCTCTCTCCGATCATCATCTTTGTTTGCCTGAAATTCCTCGGCCCCATGTTTTCTAATTCTATCTACTAGAGGTTTCTCTCTTCTAACCATGTCTGCTTCTTGAGGAGCTATAGGGGCAGGCCGAGGAATCGGAGGAGGTGGGGGAGGTGGAGTATTCGGATTTGCTCAAATAAACTCCGTGTACCAAGCATTCATCATCTAGAGGTAGGCTTCTCTAGCCCCTCCGCCCTGACTAATCGTCATGGGCACGCTCTCAATTGGCGCAATCCCTTCAGCGAGAGCTGGTGCATTACTCCCCGCATCATCTGCCATAGCTCCCTCAGGATCAATTTGCTATATGAAAAATACAATTTTATAATCGTTAGGAGTCGTCACACTACCATATTACAATTATGGCATGTATAGCTAGACTCGTACATCAGCTAGGTTAGTCTTAGAATTAACTAAACCATAGCTCTGATACCACTAAATGTAACACCTCCTTACCCATATCTGACGCTGGGATTGGGTATGAGGCATTACCTTACTAAAACACATGTAAACATAAAAATCTTAAGTCAACGAAATTCATCCCAACTTAAAACTTTTCAAACTTTATTTAACAACTCTTAATATGGACTTACAAGGCCCAAAACTTGTTTAGAAAACCATTCGGAACCAATCCGAGCGCTTAGAAAACATTCAAAAAAATTTACTAAAAACAAGACACACACTCGTGTGGAAGGGCAACACACCGTGTGGCTTCTAAACATGGTCGTGCTGAAGGCCCGTGTGGTTCACAAGGCCTAAGCACCTTGGGACACGCCCGTGCCCCTCGTCCGTATGGATTTATTTTCTACATCGAACCTATAGGGGTTTTCACACGTCCTAACCAGACACTCGTAGGGCAGACTATGTGTCACACACGGCCTAGACACACGCCAGTGTCTCTACCTGTGTGAACGAAAATAAGGCTATCTACCAAGCCTTTTGCTACCCTGAAATAAGATCAAACATATACCAATTCGTAGCACTTCACAATTACTCAAATAAGGGCCAATATTAGGCATCCACACATATTCACATACCCAATTCAACCAAGCATTTATACTACTACCCCTAGTGTATTCTCCATTCATTCAATTTGCATATTATTGGAAGACAACATCAATTTGTATATATTAAAAGTATATATTAGCCACCATCCATGGCTTTATACAAAATGAGGTATCTCACATTCAAGCCAACACACTTGGCCCAAAACAAAATGACACTTAACAATAACTAGTCCCTATACATGCCATTTCTCAAAATGTTAGAAACTAACTATACCGAATACTTTAGTTCATAGAGTGAACGAAGCCTCCAACATACTTTGATCTATGAGCAAGCTAGACGGCACTATACGAAAATAGAAAGGAGAGAGAGTAAGCATAAAGCTTAGTAAGTTGCAAGTAAATAATTAACAACAATTTACCATGCTATAACATACTCTTAACATATCACAATTTGTGCATTATATATGAATAGAATGGCTATAAGCATAACTTACTCATTTTCCTCTTTTATTAATCATACAACATACTATTGAGCTCACATTTCATACATTTCATTTAGGTACCTACACCACTCACAAGGTCATCATAATATCTCTCAATCTTAATACTAACTTTAAATTTCCCGTTGAGCTATTTAGAATATGAAAGGATATTTAATGAGCCTCAAACATAGGGTATCAAGCCGATGCTATGTCCCAGACATAGTCTTACACTGGCTCACATGTCAAGCCGATGCCATGTCCAGACATGGTCTTACACTGGCTCACATGTCAAGTCAATGCCATGTCCCCGACGTGGTCTTACATTGACTCTCATGTATCGAGGCTGACGCCATATCCCAGACATAGTCTTACACTAGCTCTCCTCTATCCGTGCCGATGCCATGTCCCAAACATGGTTTTACACTAGCTTGCATGTTGAGACTGACGCCATGTCCCAAACATGGTCCTACACTAGCAGTTGTATCAACGTCGATGCCATATCCCAGACTTGGTCTTACATTGGCTAGTACATCTCTGTGTCGATGCCATGTCCCAAACATAGTCTTACACTAACACATAACAAGGCCGATGCCATGTCTCAGACATGGTCTTACACTAGCTCTCGTATATCCCTAGTATCATGGCAAAGAATATCCAATCTATTCATACAGTTCAACCGGGCTTTATCACATAAATTCTCATCAAAGCATTACTCCAATTCACATTTATTCATTTTATGCAAAATAGATAATCTCATGCATAATTATAGAAAAGTTGTATTATTATTTACTTACAACTTACCTCGGTATACAAAATGTAGACGGATAATTTGGTTCAATTCGTTAACTTGGCTTTCCCCCGGTCAAGGTTCGGGTTTCGCACTTTTTGATCTAAAATGAATAAAAATTCACTAATTTAATCACTATATCAACTAAAACAATTCATAATTCATAATTTTGCAAAATGACCATTTTGCCCCTAGACTTTCGCAAAATGACCATTTTACCCGTAGGCTCGAAAATCAATTTTTATCGAATTTCTTTATTAACCAAGCCTAACCGAATCTTTTCCACTCTTATGACAGCCCACAATTTCCATTATTTCATGCAATTACTACACAATTTTCCAACTTTTCAACTAAGTCCATTTTAGGTGTTCTCTATGCAAACTCTTTCACAAAAGTTGTTTATTTAACAATCATGGTTCATTTTCTTCCCTAAAACTTCAGCCAAAAACATAAATGCTCTCATGGTGAATCTCTAAACTCTCCATCATTTTGCAAAATAGTCCCCTTAATAGGTAGCCCATGCTATAAAGGTCCCAAAAATACAAAAATTATCAAGAAAAGTCACCAAAATCACTTACTTGAGAGAGAAATAAGTGGCTGTAATTTTTGAGCTTCCAAACCCCAACAATGGCTGATATTTTCGGTGGAAGGGATGAAGGAATGAAAAAAAATTATAGCTAGTCTATTAGGCCTTTATTTTATCAATTAATCACCTAAAATATTACCTAACCTTTGACTTTTCTTTATTTCATTTCTCATGGCCGGCCACCACCCTAGAAATGGCCTAATTGTCCATTAAAAACCCTCCACATTAAGATTCATAGCTATTTGACACCTTTTTTCTCATAAATCACAACTTTTGCCCTTTATGCGATTTAGTCTTTTTTTCACAATTAAGCTCTCAATCGCGTAAATTAATTCACCAAAATTTTCATGCACTCATAATATCATGCTATAAATCATAAAATAATGCTAAAAGAACTTCTCCAACCTCGGTTTAGTGATTTTGAAACTACTATTCCGACTAAACCCAATTCAGGTTGTTACAAATAGTGTTAGTAGAAGCATTGAATTACAAAGAGGGGCATCAAAGTGCAATCTCGTAGAAGCACACAACTAACCCTATTGGCATGCCAATTGTTTCTTAAGTGTTTACTACATTCAAACAGACATTTGTACAAGATTAGTAACATTTATAATACAAGGGCACTTCCATGTTTTCAGTAAACATGTCATAATCAAGTTGCATTCATTCAGAATTTCACATAAATCATATCCATCATGTATGCTTAGATGATTAGATCCTTAATTCGTTTCTCACCTTTCATACAAAATTATAAATATTGTGAAATTACAATGTAATAATATATAAATTCACAATTTAACCAAAACCAATACATAATAGTACATAATTATACCCTATGAACTTACCTAATAAAATCTTCTAGCAAATTGAATCGTAGGGACTATTCAACAATTTTTTCCTTTTTCCTGATTATTCCTTGGTCGATCCAAATCTTGATCTGTATGACCATTAATTTTAAATTATCAATTCAAATACCTTATAATGTCTAAATATATGCATATGACCTTTTAATTTCATATTACAAAATATTTCTGAACTTTTACATTTTATTCAATTTAGTTCTTAAAACTGAAACTATCATATCTTTCACATTTAAACCCTGTTTTATAATTTGATTCTAATTACATCCTTCTACAGCCCTCTAAATTCAATAATTACAAAAATTCCATGAGAGTTTCGAAATAATTGTATTTGAGTCCCTAAACTCAAAACTAACAAATGTCATTTTACAATTTAGCCCATAATTAAATCTAAGCTTACAATCAAGCTATTTAACATCAAAAACCATCAATGGAAACATTTCAAAACTGACAGTTTTATGATTTAATACTAGGGTTAGCTAGATTAAGATAAAACAATCTCAAAAATATAAAATTTACAAAAATGGGCTTGTATTGGACTTACATGCAAAAACAAAAGCTTGGCCAAATTCTTTAAGTTTAAAAAATGGTGATTTCGGTAATGAAGAGAAGAAAAGATAAAGATGGCTTCGTGTTTTCATTTTTTTATGTTTTAACATATCTTAATTACTTAATTATTTAATTTTAACATATATTTTGATACAAAACCAAGCACTAATCGTCCCACTAACTTAAAAGTGGTTAATTTTCAACTTTAACCCTCAAGCATTTATTAATTAAGCATTTTAACTAATAAAAATCAATACCAATTAACTTTCATAGTTTTATGATATTGGTTTATGGAAATGAGGTCCCGAACCTCATTTTTCAAAACTATTGACTTTATAGTCAAACCACTTATACTTTACCTAACTATTCAATTAGCAAATTTATCAAACCAAAATTTAATATAATATTATAATTGACTCGTAAATATTAAATAATAATATTTACGGACTCACTTGCCTGAATTGGGGTCCCAAAACAATTGTTTTTGACACCACTGAAAAATAGATTGTTATAGAAATAGTACTTTACACTATAGTTGTTTATAATTATTCCAGTAGCTTGATATTTTTTTGTTATGTATAAGCATTGTTATCATATTATGTAAACACTACTAAGTTTTTTTGTTCAACGTGTGAATTTGTTGTTTCCGTGCGCAGGTGATGATAAGACCTTGGACCAATCAAGGAGTGTTAGTAGCATCCATATCTCACATAAGCTTAGCTAAATTTCTATAAAGTTTCATCATGTTTGTTAGTTTTACTGGCATGTACCTAGGAATTAAGGTTCCTATAAGATCCTTTAAAAGGTATGAATCGTTAACACTTAAGTTAGGACATATTTTGCAATCATTAATGATGGTAATCAGTCAGTACACATGAATTTTGATGTTGCTAGAAAGTGAATCATGTACATCTAGGTGTGATGCATTAGTTTATATGATATTAAGTATTATGTGGTTTCATAAAGGTAAGAATTAACATCCTTAGGGTTTGAAGTGAAATTACATTTTGACATTTTTATTATTTAATCTCAAGAGACTAAGAAGGAAATGTCCAATCCAAGCAATTTTGGGTCAATTGTCAAGTCTCAAGACCAGAGCTCTACTGTCTCGAGACACTTAAATATCGAATAAAAAAATCAAAAACAAGGGAGCTATGTCTCTAGACATGAACCCCAATGTCTCGAGACTAGAACACGTCGAAGCTAGAGGTGGGAAGCTTGTAATTATGTCTCAAGACACTTAGTTGAATTTTGACAGTTGAGTTAGGATCCAAGTCTTAACTCCATGGTTGATCTCGTATAACCCCAAGACTACTTAAATGAGATTGTTAGACATTTGTAATGCATGTTTATGTTCGTAATTGAAAATTTTTTAAACTATGTTATGTACATATGGTTAATTATTCTATAAATGATTTGAGTCAGTATGAGTTGTTCTAGCAACGTAATGTGACATTACGCATTTGGATCCAACGGTCGGGTCTAATGTAAGGTGTCACAGAGTTAAAATTTTAATATTGGGACCGCCAAAACAAAAATGAAAAGATAAAAAATTTGTCTAAGAAAAATAAAAGAAATATTTTATAACTGAAATAATTTAAAATTAATATTATACCAATTAACAAGAAGTCAAAGTCATTGCCCATGCTGTTTAATTAATTGAAATTGCACACCTATATTTTTGGGGTCAAGTTATTTTTGTCAATTGAGACTGGAAGTCTTCAAATTAGGTATGGACAAATTCAACAAGAGTGCCTTATTGTCGACGTATAGAAATGACCTTGATTCTTCTCCTTCAGTTTGTCGTGATCCAAGCATTAGGGGCCTAAAGTTTCACACGTCACTTGAAAGGATTTAATCCTTCAAAAATTAAAAAGTAAATATAGATTTACCTAGATTGATTCTAGGACCTTTAATTTGTGATTTTAATTTCCTTTCGTTGCCGTTGTTTATTGCAATTAAAACTAAAATGTTTAAATTATGTGATATTTTTTAAATAAATATATATATTTAATCATGTTGTTAACATTGCAAGTGTGAGAGGTTAAATAAATAAATATATTAAGTACATTTAAATTTGTAATTATAAGGTTTCGAATTTTGAATATGAGATCGAAAATTTCTTTAATAGTAAAGTGAAAGTTAATATTTTTTGTCTTACAATTTTGTTAATTGGACTTGGTTATTAAATCAAGAAAGTAAAGCAATATTAAAGATAGATACTCTAAATTTAAAATTTGCAAAAAGTAAATAATTAGACCAAATAAAAATGATTAACAATTTATAGCTATTTACATGCATATAGAGGTGAGCATGGCCCGGTCCGAAGGCCCGCCCGAAAAATGGGAGGGTTTGGGTAAAAATATAGGCCCAAAAAATGGGCTTGGACAAAAATTGAGGCCCGTTTAAAAAAGGGCCGGGCCTCGGGTAAGAATTTTTTGGCCCTGACTCGGCCCGAAATATATATTAAATAATTTTTATTCCTTTTTTAATTTTTAACTTTACATTTCTTTTACTTTAACTTCATTTGCCATTTCCTAATAAAATCTAGAAAAATTTTAATGTTTTTGTATTTTATTTTAGTATCATTTTTTATTTGTTTCTTGTTTTAATATTTTTTTATTTTTTTAAATGTATTTGATTTATTATATTTTATTTTAATAAAATAAGCAAAAAAATAATATGGATCGGGCCGGGCCGGGCCGGGCTCGGGCTTACCAATTTAATGTCGAGCCGAGCTTGGACAATTTTTTAGGCCCATATTTCGGGCCGGGCTGGGCCAAGGCCCGATAAGCGGGCCTAAAAAAATTTTTGAGCCCGGCCCGGCCCATGCTCACCTCTACATGCATATAAATTTAATTTACCGTTTATGATTTTTTTTTTGTTTTTTTATAAAAAGAATAAAGAAATTTTGAAAAAGTATATAAAAAATAAATTTTATTATTATGATTATAGTTATGATTATTATGCTTTATAAGAATTTATATAAAATAAAAAAAAATAAGATCATGATAATAGCAATGAGTGACATACATTATAATCATTACAAAGCCAAAAACGCGTCCGTTACGACAAATTCAAATGTCTGATTAAAAGTTTTCGCATATAAAGCAAGCTTCAGTTTAATTGTTAGAAAGTAGACAGATTCCCATAACAGCATATAACAACCTAAACCTTTCCACTATGGACATCTGTCAGAGCAACAACCCATGTAGTAGTTTGCTGTTATGTTTTGTTGTCTTCCTACTGCTGGTGTCATCATGTTCAGGCAATAGCAATGTTGGCGTGAGATGCATGGAGAGTGAGAGACAACAACTCCTTGACTTCAAGGAAGGCCACCTGGATCCTTTCGGGAGGCTTTCGTCTTGGGTTGGGTTGGATTGCTGCAAATGGCAAGGCTTGAGATGCAAAAAACGAACTGGACATGTCACTGTGCTCAATCTCCAAAACTATCATTTGGGAGGTACAATATGTTAGAGTAAATAGTAAAAGCTATTAGTTTGTAGTTGTTAGCTTACGGTTAAGCAGTTGAACTGTTAGCTAATGTACTAAGCTGTATAAATACATGACTATGATCATCTGAATCTTTAAGTAAAATTCAATGAAGTTTCTTTCTTGAAATGTGGTTTAGTGTATACTTTAACATGGCATCAGAGCATTTGGTCCATGTATTTCAATTTCGAACATTAGGGAATGAAAAAAGAAAAAGAAAAGAAAACAATGAATAAGCAAATTGTCACATTAATATATGCACATTGGCCACAAGGCAAAATGCAGATTTCAAACTCAAAAACTGAAATTATATATAAATCTGAACAAGCAAATACAATTTTAAATCATGCTTGGGAATCTTCTTAAAAATGGTACATGGTCTCTTTGTTCTCTGCCCAGCAATCGCCAGGCTATTGGTTGTAAATGGCTCTTTAAGGTAAAAAAGAAAGCGGATGGCACGGTGGAGCGGTTCAAAGCAAGGCTTGTGGCTAAGGGTTTTTCACAACATGCGGGGCTAGATTTTCGGGACACTTTCAGCCCAGTAGTTCGGGCAGCAACTGTTCGAACTGTGCTTGCTACAGCAGTTATGAAATGATGGTCTTTAAGGCAAGTTGATGTCAACAATGCCTTTCTCAATGGCAAGTTAACTGAAGAGATTTATATGGAACAACCCCCTGGGTTTGAAGTAACTGATCGTAGTGGCCAACAACTTGTTTGCAAATTGAACAAGGCTCTCTATGGCCTCCGCCAGGCTCCACAAGCATGGTTTCACACACTTCAACTGTTCCTGGTTCAGAGTCTTGGTTTTCAGGCTTCAAAAGCTGATCCTTATCTGTTTATGCGACTGTCTTCAACTGGCTGTCTATTGCTCATGGCTTATGTGGATGATATAATTCTTACCGGGAGTTCTAATAAGGATATCGATGATGTGGTTATCAAATTACATAACAAATTTGCTCTCAAAGACATGGGGCGACTTAGTTTTTTCTTGGGGATTGAGGTTCAGCATAAGTCTCATAGCTTGGTTCTCAATCAAACCAGGTACATTAAGGATATTCTCACCAAAACAGGTATGTCAGAGGCTGCTTCTACTCCTACTCCAATGGTCAGCTTACCCAAACTGGTTGTTTTCGATGGCAGTCCTCCGTTTGCAGATGGTCAGTTATATCGCAGCATCGTTGGCATGTTACAGTATCTGTGCATCACAAGGCCTGACTTGTCGTTTTGTGTCAACAAACTAAGTCAGTATATGAATTCACCTAGTGAGACTCATTGGAAGGCTGTCAAGCGGGTATTGCGGTATCTTATTGGCACAATGGACTATGGTCTATATCTTTCTCCAGGATAATTCACATTCCGATGCTGATTGGGCCTCGTCTGTTGAAGATAGGCGATCTACAACGGGTTATATTGTCTACCTCGGCTCAAATCCTATTGCTTGGTGTTCAAAGAAACAAGCGGTTGTTTCCCGATCTTCTTCTGAGGCTAAATATCGTAGCCTAGCCAATTGTGTTTCAGAGTTATTGTGGGTCAAGCACTTGTTGCATGAGATCGGTATATCACTTGACCACGCACCAGTGGTTTGGTGTGATAATACATCCACGTTGTCCATGGCTGCCAATCCTACTCATCATGCACGTGTTAAGCATGTTGAGATTGACCATCATTTTGTACGTGAGAAGGTGCTTGATGGGTTGCTTCAGGTGAATTTTGTTCCATCTGAAAATCAAGTGGCTGATGTGCTTACAAAGCCAATCACACCAAAATAGTTTTCGGCATTTCGAAAGGCTCTTCGTGTTCTTTTAAGCACTGACGAATTCAATAATCAAACTCAAAACGGGGGGAATGTTAGAGTAAATAGTAAAAGCTGTTAGTTTGTTAGTTGTTAGCTTACGGTTAAGCAGTTGAACTGTTAGCTAATGTACTAAGCTGTATAAATACATGACTATGATCATCTAAATCTTTAAGTAAAATTCAATAAAGTTTCTTTCTTGAAATGTGGTTTAGTGTATACTTTAACACAATAAAACCTTCTTTGCTTCACTTGAAACATTTGACTCACTTGAATCTTGCTGACAATTTTTTTGGAGGGACCCAGATTCCCAAGTTCTTGGGCATGTTAAACAACTTGAGATACCTTGATCTCTATAGCTCAGGCCATGGTGGAGAGATTCCGCCTCATCTTGGGAACTTATCGCACTTGCAGGTTCTTAACCTGGGTGGGAATTTCGGCTTGCGTGCCGAAAGCCTTGTTTGGCTTTCAGGTTTATCCTCACTGGAATCTTTAGATCTAGGAAGTGTAGACATTTATGACGTAAGAGGGTCTTGGTTGAAAGCAGTGAACATGCTTCCTTCTCTTGTGAGATTATATTTGGATGGTTGCCACCTTAAAAGCCTTGACCTCACCCTTCCATCACTCAACCTCACATCACTTGAGGTCCTCGACTTGTTTAACAATCGAATCAAGTCTCCATTACTGCGCTGGTTCTCTAACCTAACCAATCTTCATGTGCTTAATCTAAAATCGAATAACTTCTATGGTTCCATCCCGTTTTGGATTGGAAGTTTGTGCAAGTTGAGAATATTGAGACTCAATTCTAACCGCCTTCACGGTGGAATCATGGGGGTTTTGGACCGTTTCTCGGCTTGCCAAAATAATAGCTTGGAGATCCTACATTTAGGAGGCAATGATCTAGTAGGAAGTCTTCCGCAATCATTAGGAGCACTGAGGAATTTGCAAGAACTTGACCTCAACACTAATTTCTTTTGGGGTTCAATTCCGGCTTCTATAGGGAATTTGTCATCCTTGGAATTATTGGAACTCTCTCATAATAATTTCAATGGCACAATACCCGAAAGTTTCGGGAGACTAGCTAAGCTATCAGCCGTGGGCCTAGTATCGAGCCAAATGGAAGGTGTTTTGACAGAAACCCATTTAGCTAACCTCACAAGACTGGATGCTTTCAGGCTTACAACATACCATAATAAGTCATTGGTTTTCAATCTGAAACATGACTGGGTTCCTCCTTTCAGGCTTACAACTTTGGTATTAATTAATTGCTTGATAGGTCCTTCTTTTCCAGTTTGGCTTCTAGTTAAAACCAGTCTTTCCTATGTTATAGTCTCAAATGCTGGGATTTCGGACATCGTAGAAGAAGAATGGTTTGCCAGGTTATTTTCTAGTTGTTGGTTTGTAGACCTGTCAAACAATTCAATCACTGCCAAGCTACCCCCCAGAATTTACTCGGAAATGTTGGACAAAGTTGATCTAAGTAGGAATAATTTCGAGGGCCAAATCCCACTTTGGGAGACCAACGCAACGCAACTGTATCTGCAGAGAAATTCATTTTCAGGTTCTATTCCAGAGAACATCGGGGAACTAATGCCACGGTTGACAACATTTTTTGTTTCTCGGAACCAGATCAGCGGCAGGCTGCCATCATCAATATGCAAGATGATGGGGCTAAAATTTCTCTCTGTAAGCCACAACAGATTGTCTGGACAACTTCCAGATTGTTGGAATAAATTGAGAAGCTTGAAAGTTGTGGATTCCTCCAACAACAGCCTATCTGGTGAAATCCCAAGTTCCCTAGCTTCGTTATGTCACCTCATTGTATTAATGTTGGGTGACAATAATCTTCATGGTGATATTCCTTTTCCACCAAATAGTTGTCGGCAAGTACCATTGCTTTATATTCTACAACTTCGGTCGAACCTGCTTGGTGGGAACATTCCTGAAGAAATTTGTCGTCTTTCTAATATGCGCAGTTTGGATCTTTCAAACAATCATCTTATTGGGTCAATTCCGAAATGTTTGCACAATTTCACCGCCTTGAAATATGGCAACAGAAGTTTGGACTATGAAGAGTTATTTGATCTCCAGGATAGCACCATTAATGTGCAAACGATGCTGGTTGGGACCAAGGGAAGAGAGCTTGAATATAGCAGAACCTTTCTGGAGGTCAAGAACATTGACCTTTCCGAGAATAATCTTATAGGAGAATTCCCCAAAGGGATATGCAGGTTGGCTTTTCTGGACACGTTGAATTTGTCGACAAATTATTTAAGTGGAAGCATTCCCAATAACATTGGTGACATGAGATGGTTGGAGTCCCTTGATTTGTCGGTCAACAAATTTTCAGGTCCGATTCCTTCGAGCCTATCATCTCTAACGCTCTTGAATCACTTGAAGCTGTCTTACAACAACTTGTCCGGAAGAATTCCAACAGGATATCAGCTCCAAACGCTCAACGATTCATCCAACTACCAAGGCAATCCATTGTTGTGTGGGGTTCCGCTCTTAACAAGGTGTCCAGGAGATATTAACTCTCCTCCCACACCATCATCTCTGAGTGGTTCAAAAGACAAGCTGTGGCTCTATCTTAGCATCGCTATGGGATACATTGTAGGATTTTGGGGTGTTTGTGGTACCTTAGTTATGAAAGAGTCATGGAGGCAAGCTTATTTCCGGTATGTTGAGGAGCTGAAGGAAAAATTGTTACTTTGGATAGCATTGACAATTGCTCGCTCGCGAAGGATGATTGAGAAGGGAAATAATTAAGATGTTTAGGGTTGTTGTATCTACTTGCTTAAAAATGTGTGTTTTATTTCTTCCTTTAATTTCCTTGGTAGGTTTGCATTGAGTTTATGCTATTTCCTTCTATTTATAGTGGTTGCATTTATATCTATCTATGCAGTGTTCTGTGTTGCTAACCGGGTTCCTATGTTGATGAAAATTTAAATAGTAAGTCTTTTGTTGTCGCATCAGTTATTCAATTAAATTTTACGACAATGTTATTATTATCCCAAGGAGAATTTATAGCATTAGAAGCTGATTTTCCTTTTCTTAAAGGTGTGTGAATAGCATATTTCATATCAACACCTCTGTCATGTTTGGTTGGTCTGGTTTTTGTTGCCTGAACTAGTGTTTGAGTAATAGGAGAAGAGAAAGAAAGGGAAGAGGGAGAGGAAATGTGGAAGTCCAACTATGTGAAGAGCAAATCTTTAAAAATTTTGCATTAATCCTACTATGCATGAGGACCTCAAAAGCTTCACTAAAATGTCACTGCAGTTTTCTTACGCATACGGAGGCAAATGCTTGTGTACAAATGTAAAAGAAAAAGGAGCCAAAGGACTTGAATGTTCTTTGGTGAAGGGTAAAAACTATTGACATTTTATTGACGTGCTTGGAATCAAAAGCAATGGTCATGGTTATTCTTGATTTAGCCCATAAATAATGTGGCATCAAACTATCAAGGGAGCGTATAATGGTGAGTTAGAATTATATTCTCACTTGAAGTAGATATTGTGATTAAAATATATGTACATTTAGTTTATATGATTTAAATTGTATTCTTAATGTTGGAGTTTTTGAGGAAGACAAAAATAAAGTAGAAATCATTTTTGTTGATGGAAAGTGTGTGTTTCACGGAATTAACCAGAAATTAATGCTTATATAGAGAAAAAAATTTCAACAATCAATGACTAAAAATAAACAACTAAAAGATTCATAATCTCTAAAATCCAGTAGCAATATGAAAATGGTTAAAAATAACTAAATTATTTTAACTGTTGTAGAAGACAATGATGGACGGGAAGAATCTTGTAACGCCCTAAAATTTGGGGTTACAAGTTTAGGAGTATGTGTTTACGGTCAGTGCGTAGGTTGAGCAATTGGGTTTGTAGTCGCATTTTGATATAAGAATAAGCCTATTGGTTCAATGATAAGATGTTAGCTTAATATTAGGTCCTGGGTTTGAATCCTCATGTGTGTATTGAGGAATTTGTTTTATTTTTGTTGCTTTTAAGTGTTGAGTATTTATTTATTTATTTATTTTTATTTTATTTGTATTTAAATTCGATTATAGGAAATTTCTTAAAAATAAAAAAGAAGAAAGCACGTTCTCTTCCTCTCTCTGGACATTTTCTTCCTTCTCCTTTTGTTTCTCAATTTCAAGATTTTCTTTTCTTCTTTTACTATTTTTTTCCTCAAATTAATTCCGAGTTTATCATCGTCATTGTTGATTGATTGGACTCGAGTATTCTGTTTGATTGGTTTCGAAATCGATGCTTGTAATTAAGGTGTCTGAATCGACTCGGTGGAGTGAGTAGGATAATTCTGGGTGCTTTAATCACGAATTCAAGAATGTGTTTGGACACCCTTCCTTTTCGTTATTGAATTTCTGACTTACTTCCATGAAATTCAACATAATTTATGTGTTTCTAAAATTGACCAATCAAAGGGTCGATTATTGTGGAATGACTTGAAATTATGTGTATTTTTGGTGTATTTTTGAGTTATCAAGGTTGGGGATTGTTTCAACAACAAATCCACGTTCTACGGCCAGTTTCGATGTGGTTACGTGACCACACGGGCGTGTACCGCACATAGTCGGTTAACACGGTCGTGTGCATTTGGGAATTAGGGCTTTTGTGCAATTTTGGCCTGGCCACATAGCCGTGGCTGAATTTGGGGATTTTAATAAATTTTTACACGAGAGTGTGTTCAAGACACATGGCCATATCTCGTGGGCACACGAGCGTATGAGACTTTCACATGGCTGTGTCTACCCTACACTATATGTTAGCCAATTTGGACAAAGAGTTACACGGGCTGTTCACACGTCCATGTCCCTAGGTTACACGGGCATGTTTATCGACACACGGCCATGTGCCTCATTTCACGGGCATATGCCTCCTTCACATGGGTGCCTAGAACACCATATGGCCTAGGCACTCCCACACAGCCGTATGGCCCTGTTTCTCAAATTTTCATTCAGTGTCGAATTTTGACTCGTCTGTGATTCTGCATGTTCCGACCCTCAGTTAGGGCCTAGAAAGGGTGGTTGGACTCTACTTTATCTCAAGTTTGTGAATTTACTTTTAATTATACAATTAATATAATAGTTTGTTAAAATGCTATTAATACATACTGCTTCTGTAACGCCCCAAAAATTTAAATATTAGTTGTAAGATTCTACAGTAATAAAATTTTTGTATCTCTGGCTCTATGCTCTGCTTCTGTGTTTTAGGTCTGGAGTTGGAGTTGTAATATTAAAAGTTTTGTTATTTAGAATCAACCCACAAGCACGTACCGCTCACTTAAATTCAATTTAGTGCAAAATTGTGACAAGAATGAGCCTGCTGGTTCACTTGTTAAGCATCTGTCTGTATTCTATCTAGTTTCGAGTTCAAATCTCGTAACATGCGTAGGGAAAATATTTTTGCTAACTGCCGAAAGACTGGACGGAAGTTAATTGATAATCAATTAATGTTAATTCATCATTTCTCTTTTTCCATTCTCTTTCCTTTTCCCTTTCTTTCTTCTTCATTTTTATTTTTTTTTCTTTTCTCTATTTCCCTTTTCCTCTTTAATTGTCGTAAGGATTTCGGATTAATTGACATTACACAATTAGCTTTCGCTGTTGGGAGGTTGTTAAATAAGTTTTAATGTCAATTTGCTGAATCTTCTGATTTCGTTTCTTGCATTTTATCGTATAAATTGAAATGGTGGTTTGAATCAGTTGTGAGAATCTCTAATAGTTAATAGTTTGTTTCCCCTGATAGGCAGGGATACCGAGAGTAGCGAACATCATCACGTTGGTTCGAGTAATTGTTGTTGATCTTCTGTAAGTATGGATTCTGTTGCAAGTTGTGTCGAAATTTCTGACATAAGTATTTTGGGAATATATATGCATTGCTATTAATAAAGTTGATTGATTATGTTATTGAATGGTCGTTTTAGGCTTCAGAACTTCTCTTCGTTGTTACTGCTTTAGAAATGTCTCAGGTGCGTATCAGAAACTCTACTTTTCAAGTTCAGATTGCCAAAAATAGTGACTGTCCACATCATATTTCCAGGCACACGGGCATGTGACTAGGCCATGTGGGCCACACGGGCGTGTGGCAGGCCGTGCGAACGGCCTTGTAACTCACTATTTACTGAATTAAGGCCACAAGGGCGACCACACGGGCGTGTGATTAGGCGGTGTTGTGACCATTCTAGTACAGGGTTCATAGGGCCAGGGACACAGGCGTGTGCCCAGGTCGTGGAACTCACTGTTCATTGTATAAAATCACACAGCCAAGGACACAGGCGTGTGCCCAGGCCGTGTAACTCACTGTTCATTGTATAAAATCACAAGGCCAGGGATACGGGCGTATGCCCAAGCCGTGTAACTCACTGTTCATTGTATAAAATCATAAGGCTAGGGACACGGGTACGTGCCTAGGCTGTGTGACTCACTGTTTATGCTTAAAATCTACATGGCCAAAGCACATGGGCGTGTGCCCAAGTCATGTGTTATTATGTTGAGCTTGAGAACTTTTTTTGGGGCTGAGATGGTTGCATAATTTTGGTGTTAGTTTCCTCGATATACAAATGACTGAATTTGTTTACGTGACACTGATTTGTGGATCATATATTTCAATATGCACTGTAATACTATTCTGTTATCAAACCACTTTATTAATTATGTAATGTATTGGTATGACTGAACATATTATATGGACCATTGTATTTTGCATTAGCACGTGGTGGGAGATTGTGAAGAAGATGGGAGTTTATACTGAAATCATGGCTATGCCACAATAAAAGTCATTCTAATTATGGCGCTTGTCGCTTGTTGAACTAGCAACTAAGCTACGTTACTGTGAAAGTGTCACCGAGCACTATAAAGGTGTGCAGGGATGGATGGGCATTAAATGTCCATAATAGTGTGATAGGGTAAATGAAGTTGGTGTGTAGCGAATGGAATAGGGACATTGCATTCGAATCTGATTTGAATTATTTCTGAACTGGAACAATATATATACATATATATATATATATATGAAAAATCTCTGCTCTGAAATTAGAACGAACACGTCTCTGTGTTGAACTGAATCTCTAAACTAGAAATTCTCTATAAGTTACCAATGTTGCATTACATTCTTTTTGATGCACTAAGTTCATAACTCATTTTGTTACTATTTGAATTTCAAGTGGTAATTAGACTTGATCAAGTCAGTTTCGATTGATCCATTGTTAAACGATGTTCTAGTATAACTACTGCTAGTAGGAGTATTTGTCTTATGATGTTATGAATTTAGGAGAATTGTGTGTTTAAATTACCATCATGTTGAATACTACCTGACTATTGGTTTATTTTGGTTGCTTCATGGTTGTGTATCTATGAAATACATTATGTCACCCACGAACTTACTCTGGACGTCTAGGCCGGGGTTAGGGTGTTACAACTTTTGTTCAAATGATATTGACTCTAAAAATGGTCCACCGATTATGTATTCTATTCTGGGAGCCTGTTAGCATGTTGAGTGCATTCTGCCATTTGCATATAAATTTGGATTTTAGTGGCAAAGAGAAGGAAGTCTGATATGATTTGGCAGTTTTAACTGCAACACATCTGTACAGTGGTCTACCGTAATGTACTGTACATATGCTAGCTCAGCTGCATATTGTTATTTCAGTGGCTTAGTGTGGTGTGTAGGGGGGATGGGCCTTTCGAGGTCTTATGTGGTATGCATGGTTGGTTGGACTTGATTAGCTTATATATGACGTGTAGGGCAGTCAAACTGGTGTTCAGTTGGTGGGATGGGTTCATTTTAAATCTGTTTTGAATCAGTTTTGCATTCAGTTTGCATTTGAACATGTGTCGGTTTGTCTGAATAAAATGTTAGTGTGTGTTTTGATCAATACTTATGGTTGTATCTGACTTCTGGCGCAAGTTTTCTTTTAGTATTCACAGTCTGTGTACCTTAACTTGAAATGTTTGTATTTGATACTTTGTTTTTTGATACTCACTTACGTTTTGAACTCATACTGAGCTCGTGTAGCTCACCCCCTTAGTTTTCCCCTTTCAGGTACTCTTGTGTTCTAGAGCTACGTACTAGGCACATCGGAGGTCTCAGAAAGTGTGGTTGATCCAATTTATTTAAAATTTTCTTTAGTTTTATATGATTGGTTTTAAGACTATTTGTAAGGCGATTATATAAACCGTGGTATGAGTTTTGGTTCAGACCTAATTTTCGGGACTTTTCGGGAATTCTATGATTTTTGGTTAATTCTTAAATTTCTGTGTTTTGACTGTATAAATTATATTCTAGTATGTTAGTGGGCCTTTAGAAGGCCCAAGCTTAGGTTGAAACCTGACGGATTTGGTAAATTTTAATTTTAAAGAGAATGGGGTCCTGGTTAAGAGGACTTTTAAGAATAAGGTAAGCAAAATGGATCACAAAAGAGCCCTTGGAAGAGTGGCTAAATGACGCCACTATGGAGCTATTAAAGTGGTGTGTAGAACTAGGGGGAGCCAAGGTTCAAGTCACAAGGTAGGTGAAGTAAGGTGTTTTATTTTTTTATAAACATGAAGGTTAAGTAGTGGATTTTAGGTAAAACTCTGTCAGGAAGAGTTTGAATGGTTCAAAGGAGTGATTTTAGGAGTGATAAGGGGAGCAAAAGTAGGAGCTGATCAGGGGAGTTGGTGTTGGATGAATGTTGGACTCTTAAGGAGTAAGAGTTGGCCGGCCAATGGTGTTTTAGTTAGGCAATTGGCCAGGAGTTTGGGTGATTGCTATTTTGACATTTTGGGGAGTGTTGCCGAGTCCTTTTGTGTATTTTCGGTTTAGGTTGCTTATTTTTTGTGAGTTGCCGAAATAGGGAAAAGTACATTAGGTCTCTTTTTCTTTCTTTTGCTAATTGCTGAACACAAGCCTTCCAAATACCTCTGTGCTGTTTTCTTTGCCAAACTGAATACCTATTCTTCTTCTTCTTTCTTCTTGCTCTCATCTTCTTCTTCTTCATCTTGTTCTTTCTTACTTTGGTAACCGCAAAGCCTAAGACTATCTTCCACTGCCGATTCTCCTCTTGACCGAAACCTTTGAAATAGATTGCTCTTGTTAACCGAAACCTTGATTACACCTTGCTGATTTCTTCTTAGCTGAATCTATCTCACCATCATCACTCATCTCTTCCTTTTCATCTTTCTCTTCATTAATATCTCTCACATCTTGATAGCCGAATACCTTGTGAAGCCGAATCTCATCTTTTTCTTTCAAAAAAATCGAAAACCTTCATACATGTGGTATCAAAGCTGAATCTTTGGCTATACTCTTCTCTTCTCGTGTTTGTGGTTGGAGCTGCGATAGATTGGGATTAAGGGTAACGCTATGGGTAAGTATTCAACCTTGTTCTTTCGTTATCTCTGATTAAGATAAAAACCGAAACCCATGTAAGGGTGGCTATCGTTTGGTCTAAGGCATTGTGGCCTCTTTCTTTTGGTTGTGTGCGCTAGGATGGAAAAAGGGACGTATAGCAGAGGACTTTGAAGGCTAGCACGGTTGGACATCTAGATCTAGTCCATATTCGGCAGAAGGTAAGAACTTTAGGGACTTAAGCTGTGTGGCCGATTGTGGTAAGGTGGTTAGTGTTTAGTATTGTGTTGATTTGTAATCTGACATATTAGTAATCTAATTGTAGGCTTTTCGTGTGGAAATCTCGTTAACGTTTCGACATTAAACAGGTGTGTATCATACCCTTGCTATAAACTAGGCCGGCTAAGGCCGCAATGACCAAAAAGTGACTAGAAGTGACCGAAAGGTCGGCACTGTGTGGATCTATGAGTAGGTGATTACTCTTTGCTGGTCAGATCTTAAATCGTAGATGGTAGGATTGCAGAGTGTGCAATTTCGTGCGTTTTGGTAAGTTAGGCCTCGATGGGCCGAATATGGGCCCAATGGGCTTCCGAGCCCATATAGGCAAAAATAGACATTAAAGGCGTTCTGACAGACTGTAGGAAGCAAAACTGTAAAATCAATAATTCGATCGTAAAACTTGGGTGAATTGGGCTTAAGTTACTAAAAGACGTTGTAGGGCCCATTAGAGGTTTTTGGGCCTAAAAGGGCAAATCTGTTAAACTAAGTTAAAATAGACTACTGTGATGACAAATGGATTAATAGTGATTATAATATGCATAAAATCCCTGAGAATTGATAAATTACTAAATATCCCTAAGTATGAAAAATTACCATTATACCCCTAGGTACAAAATTACCATTATACACCTAGGGTTAATTTTATTTGAGATGCATGATATTCTGATTTTGTATGATATATGCCATGACATGTATATCTGTTGTATGGGTTATGGGTTATATTGATGGAGGAAGTGTTCTGGTGGCATTGCCACATATATCTGTCCTAGTGGCCTCTCCACATATATCTATTCTGGTGGCTTCGCCACATTATCTGTATCTAGTGACTCTGTCACAATATCTGGTAGCCTCACTGCAAATTCTGTGGTGTGTAGCAGATGGGTGGGTCGAGTAGTCTCCCCACAAGGTGTAAGGTCGGTACGGGGGTATATGTGGATGGATTTGGGCTAGGCTTTCTGCATACCTGATATATCTGTTCTGTATCTGTTATGGGCCTATGGGCTTCATTCTGATTCCTGTACTGGGTCAAGGCCCAAATAAATCTGACTCTGAGGCTTGATCTGTTTTGGGCTATGGTTGGGTTATTTTACACACTGAGTTTACCAAACTCACCCTTTATTTTCATCCATGCAGGTAATCCCCAACCATAGTGAGCTTGGAGCCGTGAGAGATTCGGAGTGGCCACATCATCTGCAAATTCAGTTTTCATTCTAGTTAGTTTATTTTAAATATCTTATTTTACTATTTTGGGTTTTAAGTTGTAATAAGGCCGCTCTTTAAATTTCTTTTTCTTTTATGGTTTTAATTACTGGTTTATTTATACTTTATCGAAACTGCTAGTTATAGGCCGTGCAGGTTTTTAATCAAATGTAATGAATGTTTTCAAAACACATCCACTATAACAAAGGGATAAATTAAAGACTAAATAAACTGACTTTTTCGCTGAACCACTGTTTTTACAAACATCACTTTAGTCACCCTAAACAAAGAACACACATTCAGTCGTAAGTCCATGTGACACGTCAGATTTGGCCGTAACATCCAGGTCGGGTTTGAGGTGTTACATTTAGTGGTATCAGAGCCAGGTTACAACAACTCGGCTGTGGAACGAGACTAAAAACGAGAGTTTTTAAAGTAACATTGAATAAAGATTTTCGAAAATCATTTTTAGGAATTTGTTTTCGAAATTGTTTTGAGGTTGTTTTCGATATTCTCTTTTTACAAGTAAATGATTTTAAAGATTGAACTCGTTTTCTAAATTGGTTTTAAGGAGGTGGCACACCGAATCTCCTGCCCAAGCCTGTAAGTTTTCTGAATTTTTCTGATTGTTTCTGAAATTCTGTTATATGCTTGTACTAAACTCTATCATGATACCTTAGTTAGGGTAACACTGAAACTATAGAAATTCTGATAAGTAGACTGAGACTGTAGCTAGACTCTGATTTCACGAAAAGAAAACAAACTCTAAATTACTGGCTGTACATAAAACATCTGTAATAAACACTGAAATATTTAACTGATGCATAAAAATTCCTAATCAGATAATACAAAATGAGTACGAGAGCAGCTCGTGGAAGAGGCCGTGGACGTGGCCGAGGTAGCGCACAGGCTGGATCTTCTTCTTTAGGACATATGCCGGCAGCTGATGCACATGTACCACCGGCAACGGAAGTAGAGTCTCACGATCGAGGTGTCGGGGATACGCTCTATCTCAGGCGATGCTTCGAGTTTTGGAAAGGGTTGCTGGGGCAAGTACGGGAAATGGAATTCGAGGATCTATTTCTGAGTGGCTCAGGGCTAATGGAGCAGAGATCTTTAGGAGCGTATCGAGTGTAACTCTGAACGTGGCTAAGTACTGATTAGAAGCCATAGAGCGGATTATGGATGATTTGGACTGCTCTATATAGTAGAAGCTGAAAGGAGCCATATCGTTACTTCGAGATGAGGCTTATCAGTGGTGGCTCACGGTGAGAGATGGAACTTCAGCTGATAGGGTGACTTGGGAGCTGTTTAAGACATCCTTCAAAGGAAAGTATGTTGGGGCTAGTTATGTGAACGCCCGCAGTAAAGAATTTTTGAACCTGATTCAAGGGAGTAAGACAGTTGCTGAGTACGAGTCTGAGTTTCTAAGGCTGAATCGGTATGCTTCTGGGGTAGTCACTACAGAGCACGAGCGTAGCGTACGTTTCGAGAATGGTCTGAGAGATGAGCTGAGGGTGCTGATTGCTCCGTAGAGGGAGCGCGACTTTGCCGCTTTGGTGGAGAAAGCTAAGATAGCTGAGGATGTGAAGCGTACTGAAAGATAGAATCGGGAAAAGGATCGAAACTGTTTTTGGAGAGATCCAGGACCTTCAGGTGGTGCCAACAGGAATGTTAAGAGAGCAAGGGTGGTAGAGCCAATTCGAGCAGTACCGATGAATGCTATTAGACTGCAAGGTTGTAGGAATTATGGTAAGATACATATGGGTGAGTGTCAGAAACGTTCTAGTGCTTGTTTCCGATGCGGATCGATGGAGCATAGGATTAAGGACTGTCCTCAGGAACCAGATTAGGTTCAAGCTATAGATCAGAGGGTCGCTCAACCAGTGAGGGGTGGACCACAGCCTCCGAGAGGACGAGGGCAAGGTAGAGGTGGTAATGGTAATGGTCGAGGACGAGGAGTACCTGACAGGGGTGCTGGATATGCTGAGGCTCATCAGCCAGCATTGGTGTATGCAGCTCATCACCGAGAAGAGGGTGATGCACCTGACGTCATAACTGGTATGTTTTTTTATTTCTAGTATGCCATACATTGCGTTGATAGATGTTGGATCTACCCATTCATATGTTGCATGTGCTATATCTGGGTCGCTGAGTATGCGCTCTGAGGAGACCGCGAGTGGGGTATCTGTACTAAGTCCTTTGGGTCACTCGATTAGGGTAGACGAACTGTATAGAGACGTGCCTTTAGAAACTCAAGGTAAAGTTTTCTCTGGAGATTTGATGGAACTACCATTCAAGGAATTCGACCTCATGTTGGGAATAGATTGGCTAGTTAAGCATAGGGCTACCCTGGATTGTGCTGCCAAGCGATTGGTGTTGAAAACCGCAGAAGATGAGGAGGTTATGATGATAGGTGAGCGAAGAGATTATCTATCCAATGTGGTGTCGGTATTGAGAGCTGAGAAGTGGATTCGTAAAGGTTGTGAGGCTTATTTGGCATTCGTAAGGCAATCGGAAACTGAGGGTCTGTTAGTGGATAAAGTTAGAACAGTTAAGGATTTTCAAGATGTTTTTCTAGAGGAGCTTCCGGGTTTACCTCCGAACTGAGAAGTCGAGTTTGGAATCGACTTGCTGCCTGGAACAGCACCAGTGTCCATCGCACCTTACAGGATGGCACCGAAGGAGTTGGTGGAGCTGAAAGCCCAGATTCAGGAGTTGTTGGATAGAGGCTTTATTAGACCGAGTGTGTCTCTGTGGGGAGCACCAGTGTTGTTCATGAGGAAGAAAGATGGATCAATGCGCTTATGCATTGACTATCAGCAGTTGAACAAACTGACGATTAAGAATAAGTACCCTCTACCGAGAATCGATGATTTATTCGACCAGCTTAGGGGAGCTTCAGTATTTTCCAAGATTAACCTTCGATCTGGATATCATCAGTTAAGGGTTAAGGAGGAGGATATCCACAAGACGGCGTTCAGAACTCGGTATGGTCACTGTGAGTTTTTGGTTATGCCATTTGGGCTAACGAACGCACCTGCAGCATTTATGGATCTGATGAATCGAGTGTTCTATCCATACTTGGATCGATTCGTGGTCGTTTTTATCAACAATATTCTGGTATATTCTGAAACTGAGGAAAAGCATGATCAGCATCTCCGTATTATGCCGCAAGTGCTGAGGGAGAATGAGCTTTATGCGAAATTCAGTAAGTGTGAGTTCTGGTTAAGGGAGGTAACTTTCTTAGGACATGTTGTCTCTACTGAAAGGATCAAGGTAGACCCTCGAAAGATTGAAGCGATTCCGAAATGGAAGCCACTGAGGTCAGTATCAGAAATTCAGAGTTTTCTGGGTTTGGCTGGGTACTATGGAAGGTTTGTGGAAGGATTTTCTGTAATGACAGCACCACTGACAAAGCTTATAAGGAAGGGAGTACCATTTGTTTGGATCGAGAAGCAACAAGAAGCTTTTAAGAAGCCGAAGAAAGTTCTGACCGAGGCACCTGTATTGATTCAACCGAAATCTGGGAAGGATTTCACCGTATACAGTGACGCATCGCATGTAGGGTTGGGTTGTGTGTTAATGCAAGAGGGTAAAGTAGTTGCGTATGCTTCACGGCAGCTCAAGCCTCAAGAAGTAAACTATCCTACTCATGATCTAGAGTTGGCAGCAGTAATCTTTGCGCTCAAGATTTGGAGCCATTACTTGTAGGGAGAAAGGTGTATCATATACACGGATCATAAGAGTCTTAAGTACTTGCTGACTCAGAAGGAGCTGAATCTTAGGCAACGAAGATGGGTAGAGTTACTTAAGGATTATGACTGTTCTATCGAATATCACCCAGGCAAAGCTAATGTGGTGGCTGATGCCCTAAGTCGTAGAACCGTATCTGATTTGAGAACAATGTTTGCTCGATTGAGTCTGTTTGACGATGGTAGCTGTTAGCGGAACTGCAAGTAAGGCCAACTGGGTTGATGAGATTAAGGAAAAGCAGTTAAAGGTTGAGTCGTTAGTTTCTCGATTTCAGCAGGTTAAGAATGGGGAAACTTCTGAGTTTGCACTGAATAGCGAAGGAGTCTTGTGTTTTCGAGGTAGAGTTTACGTTCCGAAGGACTCTGACTTAAGGCAGTTAATACTGAGAGAAGCTCATGAGGGCCGTGTGCTATGCATCCTGGAGGGAACAAGTTGTATCGTGACTTGCGAGAATTGTATTAGTGGCCTGGGCTTAAACGAGAGGTAACGAAATTTGTGGGGAAATGTCTAACATGCCAGCAGGTAAAAGCTGAACATCAATTACCTTATGGACTTTTGCAACCAATGAAAGTACCACTTTGGAAGTGGGAAAGGGTAACCATGGACTTTGTGAGTGGATTACCCTTGACACCGGCGAAGAAGGACTCGATTTGGGTGATTGTGGATAGGTTGACCAAATCTGCTCATTTCATACCTATCCGCACTGATTATTCACTTCAGAAGTTAGCCAAGTTGTATGTGGCAGAAATTGTACGACTACATGGGGTGCCAGCATCGATTATTTCTGATCGAGATCCTAGATTCACATCTCGGTTCTGGCAAAAGTTGCATGAGGTGTTAGGAACACGACTGAATTTTAGCACAGCTTTTTATCCTTAAGCTGATGGTCAGTCGGAAAGGGTTATCCAAATTCTGGAAGACATGTTGAGGGGATGCGTTATCGACTTCCGAGGTAGTTGGGAGGATTATCTACCATTGGCAGAATTCGCGTACAATAACAGCTATCAGGCTAGTATTCGTATGGCACCTTATGAAGCACTGTATGGACGTAAGTGTCGTACACCTAGTTGTTGGACCGAATTGGTGAGTGGCAAGTTCTTGGACCCGAGTTGGTAGCAGAAACTGAAGAAAAAGTCAAGGTGATTAGGGATCGGTTAAAAGAAACATCTGATTGGCAGAAGTCTTACGCAAATTTGAAGCGTAAGGAGATTGAGTACTCAGTGGGTGACATAGTCTTCTTGAAGGTTTCACCTTGGAAGAAGATATTAAGATTTGGTAAGAAGGGCAAGTTAAGTCCACGGTTCATTGGGCCTTATCGGGTTCTTAAGCGAGTAGGTCCAGTGGCTTATCAGTTGGAATTACCTCCGGAGCTTGATAGGATTCACGATATTTTTCACGTCTCCATGTTAAGACGATATCGTTCTGACCCTACTCATGTCGTGCCGGTTGCAGAGGTTGAGGTACAGCCTAATTTGACATTCGAGGAAGAGCCCGTACAAATTCTAAAACGAGATGTGAAGGTTCTAAGAAGAAAGTCGATTCCATTAGTAAAGGTACTTTGGCGTAATCATGGCAGAGAGGAAGCTACTTAGGAGCCAGAGGAGGCAATTCGTCAGCAATACCTTTAATTGTTTGGATCAGGTAAATTTCGAGGATAAAATTTCTTTAAGGAGGGTAGAGTTGTAACGCCCTAATTTTTTAGACTTTTCGAGAATTCTGTGATTTTTGGTTAATTCTTAAATTTCTGTGTTTTGACTATATAAATTATATTCTAGTATGTTAGTGGCATCTAGAAGGCCCAAGCTTAGGTTGAAACCTGACGGATTTGGTAAATTTTAATTTTAAAGAGAATAGGGTCCTGGTTAAGAGGGCTTTTAAGAATAAGGTAAGAAAAATAGATCACAAAAGAGCCCTTGGCAGAGTGGCTAAATGACGCCACTATGGAGCTATTAAAGTGGCGCGTGGAGCTAAGGGGAGCCAAGGTTCAAGTCACAAGGTAAGTGAAGTAAGGTGTCTATTTTTTTATGAACAGAAAGGTTAAGTAGTGGATTTCAGGTAAAACCCTGTTAGGAAGAGTTTGAATGGTTCAAAGGAGTGATTTTAGGAGTGATAAGGGGAGCAAAAGTAGGAGCTGATCAGGGGACTTGGTGTTGGCCGAATGTTGGACTCTTGAAGAGCAAGAGTTGGCCGACCAATGGGGTTTTAGTTAGGCAATCAGCTAGGAGTTTGGGTGATTGCTATTTCAGCATTTTAGGGAGTGTTGCCGAGTCCTTTTGTGCATTTTCGGTTTGGGTTGCTTATTTTTGTGAGTTACCGAAATAGGGAAAAGTACATTAGGTCTTTTTTTCTTTCTTTTGCTAATTGCCGAGCACAAGCCTCTCAAATACCTCTGTGCTATTTTCTTTGCCAAACCGAATACCTATTCTTCTCCTTCTATCTTCTTGCTCTCATCTTCTTCTTCTTCATCTTGTTCTTTCTTACTTTGGTAACCGCAAAGCCTAAGACTATCTTCCATTGCCGATTCTCCTCTTGACCGAAACCTTTGAAACCGATTGCTCTTGCTGACCGAAACCTTGATTACACCTTGCTGATTTCTTCTTAGCCGAACCTATCTCACCATCATCACTCATCTCTTCCTTTTCATCTTTCTCTTCATCAATATCTCTCACATCTTGATAACCGAATACCTTGTGAACCCAAATCTCATCTTTTTCTTTCAAAAAAACCAAAAACCTTCATACCTGTGGTGTCAAAGCCGAATCTTTGGCTATACTCTTCTCTTCTCATGTTTGTGGTTGGAGCTACGATAGACTGGGATTAGGGGTAACGCTGTGGGTAAGTATTCAACCTTGTTCTTTCGTTAATCTCTAATTAAGATAAAAGCCGAAACCCCTGTAAGGGTGGCTATTGTTTGGTCTAAGGCATTGTGGCCTCTTTCTTTTGGTTGTGTGTGCATTAGGATGGAAAAAGGGACATACAGCAGAGGGCTTTGAAGGCTAGCATGGTTGGACATCTAGATCTAGTCCATATTTGGCAGAAGGTAAGAACTTTAGGGACTCAGGCTGTGTGGCCGATTCTGGTAAGGTGGTTAGTGTTTAGTATTGTGTTGATTTGTAATTTGACATATTAGTAATCTGATTGTAGGCTTTTCGTGTGGAAATCTCGTCAACGTTTCGATATTAAACAGGTGTGTATCATACCCTTGCTATAGACTAGGCCGGCAAAGGCCGTAATGACCGAAAAGTGACTGGAAGTGACCGAAAGGTCGGCACTGTGTGGATCTATGAGTAGGCGATTACTCTTTGATGGTCAGATCTAAAATCGTAGATGGTAGGATTGCAAAGTGTGCAATTCTGTGCGTTTTGGTAATTTGGGCCTCGATAGGCCGAATATGGGCCCAATGGGCTTCCGAGCCCATATGGGTAAAAATAGACATTAAAGGCATTCTGACAAATTGTAGGAAGCAAAACTGTAAAATCGGTAATTCGATCGTAAAACTTGGGTGAATTGGGCTTAAGTTACTAAAAGACGCTGTAGGGCCCATTAAGGGTTTTTGGACCTAAAAGGGCAAATCTGTTAAACTAAGTTAAAATAGACTACTGTGACGACAAATGGATTAATAGTGATTATAATATGCATAAAATCCCTGAGAATTGATAAATTACTAAGTATCCCTAAGTATGAAAAATTACCATTATACCCCTAGGTGTAAAATTACCATTATACCCCTAGGGTTAATTTTATCTGAGATGCATGATATTCTGATTCTGTATGATGTATGCCATGACATGTATATCTGTTGCATGGGTTATGGGTTATATTGATGGATGAAGCGTTCTAGTGGCCTCGCCACATATATCTCTTCTGGTGGCCTCGCCACATATATCTGTTCTGGTGGCTTCGCCACATTATCTGTATCTGGTGACTCTGTCACAATATCTGGCAGCCTCGCTGTAAATTTTGTGGCTTGTAACGGATGGGTGGGTCGAGTAGTCTCCCCACAAGGTGTAAGGTCGGTACGGGGGTGTATGTGGATGGATTTGGGCTGGGCTTTCTGTATACCTGATATATCTATTCTGTATCTGTTATGGGCCTATGGGCTTCATTCTAATTCCTGTACTGGGCCAAGGCCCAAATAAATCTGACTCTGAGGCTTGATCTGTTTTGGGCTATGGTTGGGTTATTTTACACACTGAGTTTACCAATCTCACCCTTTATTTTCATCCATGCAGGTAATCCCCAACCATAGTGAGCTTGGAGCTGTGAGAGATTCGGAGTGGCCACATCATCTGCAAATTTGGTTTTCATTCTAGTTAGTTTATTTTAAATATCTTATTTTACTATTTTGGGTTTTAAGTTATAATAAGGCCACTCTTTAAATTTCTTTATAATAAGGCCACTCTTTAAATTTCTTTTTCTTTTATGGTTTTAATTACTGGTTTATTTATACTTTATCGAAACTGCTAGTTATAGGCCGCACGGGTTTTTAATCAAATGTGATGAATGTTTTCAAAACACATCCACCGTAACAAAGGGATAACTCAAAGACTAAATAAACTGACTTTTTCACTAAACCACTGTTTTTACAAACATCACTTTAGTCACCCTAAACAAAGAACACACATTCAGTCGTAAGTCCATCTGACAGGTCAGATTTGGCCGTAACGTCTAGGCCGGGTTTGAGGTGTTACAATAAATTACTTGTTTTCAATTTGAAATATAGTTTCGAAAATTTCACTTTCAATTTTAATTGGGTACTACTATTGTCTCAATGTTTGCACACTTTTGAGAAAATAATATATTCTTCTCACAACTTTTGATTTGAATATTCTAATATAGGTTTGGAAAAATGGACGAATATTTTGAATCTGTACAAAAGCAACACGTTAAATCATTTGTTCCTAAAAGTTTTTGTCACCTCTTAACTACTTTTTTAAACCATAAATTATTAAACGATTTGTTCGATTTTTAACCAACTTTGTTCATAATGGTTATTAAGTTTTCATTTTGTAAGCTGCTTTTAGATCACTTTGGTGATCAATGTAACCTTCGGGATCCGGTCTAAACTTTTAGGCCAGGTTTTAAGTTGTTACATTTAGTGGTATCAAAGCTAGGTTTGGAAAAACTCAGCCTGTATTTTTACGTATTCGTGTGCGTGCATTTTTAAAAAAAAAATGATAAACCATACCATAGTATTTTAAAATGATATGTGTTTTCATTGATTTTGAGAAAATAAAATGTCTAAGACTCCGATGCTAGTCCGTGTGGAACTTCTAGATTGTAAGATTAGTTCTGTAATATTAGAATCATAATATTTATATTGTATTCGATTTTGGTAATGTAGACCTCTCAGGAAATTAGTTTGAAGATCTTTATGGATTCTAGTAGTAAGCAAGACCATAAGGTTTAGCCTGGTGAGACTCTCGATGAGTCGTCTACTTCTCTAAGACATGTATCTGTTCAGAAGTAAGAAGACAATGTAGTTCTGCCAGCTTCAGGTAGCGATAACCCGAAGGTTGATATTAAGGCATTAACTTGGCTAGTGAGAAAAGTGTTAGAAAAAGTATTTGAGGCTAATTTAGATAGAATTAGAGAGATGATTCAAGGTAGGTATATGGATTGTGGGAAGAAAAGAGATCGTAGTCCTTCGAGGTTAGAGCCTCGGCCTGCGAAGCATGTGAGATCGCATTTGAGTGATAGTAAAGGTAATACCGAAGGTTCTAGTAGTGGCGTGGACATTTCAATTTGCAGGCACTGTAAGAAGCGTCATCCGAGTGACTGTTAGAAAAAGTCAGGAACGTGTTTCAGATATGGGTCTTCAAAGTATCGGATTAGGGAGTGTCCTCATCGGCATTTACTCAGGTATGGTTACAAAATACTATTGATTATGTGTGCAACTATGTGTGAACAAATTGATTTTCTAAATAGGGCATATTATTTTTTTTGTGTGTGTGTGTGATAGACAAGTAAATGATTTGGTTCAGTGGTTGGAGGTTTTGGGTATGTGTATGAGATGTCAACGATTGGCGGTGGTGTGTTAGGATTAGAGTCCACAATGAGAGCATAGTGGTAGAACTTGTGTTAGACAATAGTCCTATTAGTGGGAAATTTTGGGGACAAAATTTCTTTAGGGAGGGGTGAGTTGTAACACCCAGGAATTTGAGGTTAGAAGTTTAAGGGTATGTGTATAGGGTCAGTGCATAGGTTCAGCAATTGGGTTTGTTGTTGCGTTTTAATGTAAGAATGAGCCTTCTGGTTCAGTGGTAAGGTGTTAGCTTATCCTTGGGCCTCGAGTTCGAATCGCCATGTGCGTATTGAGAAATTTATTTTATTTTTGTTGCTTTTAAGTTTTGATTTTTTATTTATTTTTTTATTTTTATTTTATTTTTATTTAAATTCAATTATAGGATATTTCTTAAAAAATAAAGGAAGCACGTTCTCTACCTCTCTCTCTGGACGTTTTCTTCCTCCTCCTTTTGTTTCTCAATTTTGAGATTTTCTTTTCTTCTTTTTCTCTTTTGTTCCTCAAATTAATTCTGGGTTTATCATCGTCATTGTTATGTTTGATTGGTTTCGAAATCAATGCTTGTAATTGAGGTCTCTGAATCAGCTTAATTGAGAGGGTCGAACTATTCTAGGTGCTTTAATTGTGAATTCAGGTGTGTTTTCGGAGGCCATTCCTTTTCGTTATCAAATTTCTAACTTGTTTCCTTAAAATTCGACATAATTTGTGTGTTTTTGAAATTGACCAATTGAAGGGTCAATTATTGTGGAATAGCTTGAAATTATGTGTGTTTTTGGTGTATCTCTGAGTTATTGAGGGTTAAGGATCATTTCGACAGCAAATGCATGTTCTACAGTCAGTTTCGGTGTAGTTTCATGACCACAGGGGTGGCCACACAGTCATGTACCACACATGGGCGGTTCACATGGCTGTGTGCATTTGGGAATTAGGGTTTTTGGGCAAATTTTGGTGCCACAAGGCCATGTGGCTGAATTTGTGGATTTTAGTCGATTTTATAACACCCCTAACCCGTATCCGTCGCCGGATTAGGGTTACGAGACATTACCGATCAGCACATATCACTAAACAATCATTTTACATACATACATACATACATACATACATACATACATACATCATTCATCATCACATCATATTCATTCACAACCGTATAGTCCCATTAGAAGGTTTACAAGACCTTAAACACGCTTTGGGAAAGGGTCAGGACTAAACTGATAACCCTTGAAACCTTTACAAGACTTACAAAATTTTTTCCTTAAAAATAGGGCACACACCCATATGGCTAGGCCATGTGCCTCATACGGCTGTGCCTTAAACCATCCTTAGCTCGTGTGCAACATTGACTTGGTCACATGGCCACCAGACACGCCCATGTGTCCAACCTATGTATGATCCTGACTTGGCCACAGGGTCACCAGACACGCCCGTGTGTCTATCCCGTGTGCCATACTGTCCAAATTGATCAGGGTACAGGGGTCATATATCGAGACACAGCCCGTGTGCTCAGGCCGTGTGGCACGAAATTAGGCTTGGTTTAAGTCGTATTTCATACCCAATTCTCTTGTACCTACAAGCATCATTTATGCACCAAATAAACTACAACTCCAGCCAATATCAACCTCAATTCATACACCATTCAAAGCATAATATAATCAACCAAATTCATACTAATTTCTCATACCAAAACCTACCAAAATCACATATCAAATTCACTAAATCATACATGATCATTACTGCAACTTATTGATAAATGATAAATTATACATATTTTTACCACATGCTTAGCCTATATTTTAGATGAATTATCATTAAATTTGTGAGAATTTGTGCTCTTAACCCTTCTATTTCATGTTCTATACTCAGGAGAGCATAGGGAAGAGAAAAGAATGAAAAACGGGCCGAAAACGAAGAAAATGGGCCAAAGTGTGAAAATGACACGGCCCAAGGATTCACCACACGGCCGTGCCACATAAAGTCCAACACGGCCCAGCCCCGACAACACGGCCAGACCACATGGCCGTGCCACCCTCAACAGGCCCGCACACAACCTCTTGTCAATCCACACGGGCATGGCATACGGGCGTGTCCCTGTCGTGAGGAAGTGCAATTTCACTCGGATTTGGATACTTAGAGGCTAAGAGAGGCACTCCAAAGCTCTATATAAAGACCCAAGGGGGCAAACATTAAGGGAGACTTCTTTCTACTGAAAGAGGGTACTTTTCTTTCCTCAAGAGAGTGCCTTATTTCTGCTGACACAGAGAGTGGAAGTAAGGATTTCTCAAAGGGAAGCCGATTGATCCATCTTAGAAGCCAGATTCTCCTTCAAGACTGAAGATCTCCCTTCAACTTCCTACAAGGGTTTTGGGTTCTTTATGTTTTGTTATCTTATTTCTTCTGAGATGTTTTCTTTATTGATTATGAACTAAATCCCCCAAATACTTGAGGGGGATGAAACCTAAGACAGATCTTGTTATTATTTTATCTTGAGTTATATGATAAATACTTGAATTGTTCTTAATTATGTGTTCTTAATTCTTGTTTTAATAATCCTAGGTATTAATTCAAGTATTGATGTGCTTATGCAGAGGAGCAAAAGTCCCTGTTTAGGAGTAGATCTAGCATAATTAATCGGAGTTGCATGCAACCCTAGACATAGGGCGACATAAATCTGTCGGATTAGGGTCAAACCTAATAAGGGGATCCATAGACCGAGTTAATGCAAGACTAGGGGTTTTAACTAGAAAGTGATTTTAGTTAATCAACCTAGGATTAGTTGTTCTTATCCTTGACGGAGGTATTAACATAAGTTAGGGATCTCTACGGATCAAGTCAAGTGAATAAATCGTCTAGCTCAAGAATTAATAACAAGTGAAGTCTAGGTGGATTCTCCCTTGAGTATTGCCCATATCAATAAGTTTTTCCCAAGAGTTTTTCCCCAAATTTACTTTTTGTGAATTCTTAGTTTAGTTTTAGAATTATTTTAGTCCTCATAAAAACCCCTTTTATTTTTAGGTTAGATAATAGAAAGAAAGTAAGTATTAGTACTTTTAGTTTCCTTGGGTACAATAACTCGGTCTTGCCGCTAAACTATACTACTGTTAGATAGGTGCGCTTGCCTTAAAATCGTGATATTAGTTAGTTTTTGGTGTGATCAGTTTTTATAAATTTTATTACTTCATATCACGTATATCACTTATCACATTCACTTTCGTGCCAAAACCTAACCAATTTCCCATCCAAGCACATACCAAATTGACCATTTCTCATTAGGCCATTTATAAACATTAAAACATACTATTTATCTACACAAAGTATGTACCAAATCAAGCCATAATAGCAACCATAATCTAGCCATATCACATGGCATGATATTCATGTTCCAAAAACACACCACATTACTTCTAGCTCATACATGCCATACATTAGTAATTACATCTTTAAAATGTACCAAAATAGATGTCCGATAATGTGATTGAGTTGCTAACGATCTCCGGATCTGAGCTAGCTTTATAACACTGTAAAATAGAGAACACTTCACACAGTAAGCTTAAAGCTTATTAAGTTTGTAATATAATACAAATAATTCAACATTCAAAGGAAATCAAACAATTTAAGTAACACCTAGTTCACTTCAATCCATTACTCAATCTCATATATATCTATTTCTCACTACAACATTTCTTTTACTCACATATCAACATGTTCCTTTCTACTTATTCAACTATGTTCATTCTCAAGTTTATCCATCTATCTCTTACTCAATTCAATCACGTAGATTCATCTATTTCATTTATAATAAAGTCAACCACATAGATTTATCTCTATCATACTCAATTTCATTAACTACATAGGTTCCATACATACCTGTAGCATCTTGTACTTAGCTATTACATTTACCACATCAATGCTCGATGCACTAGCTCGTTCAATCATCTTTTAACGTTCAATGACATCACACACTTAGTGCCATCAATTTAGCCAAAACTATAAGATATCGCACACTTAGTGCCTTTACATTAAACTGAAATCAGCTCGATACCGCACACTTAGTGCTTATAATTCAACCAAAGCTGTTTCAATCTCGCACACTTAGTGCCATTTCTGATAGCCGTAGCTATTTTAAGCTTTTGTACACTTAGTGCCTCATATTCTCAATATTCTTTTCATATACTTAATTACACAATCACATTTCTATTCATTTCATCTCATATCAACATTATTTAAAACAATATGCATTATATCTAAACTTACCTCGGACATAGTAACGACGAAATTAGCTGATCAATCGAGCACTTTGTTCATGCCTCGATCTAATTTTGATTTTCTCCTCTATTGATCTAAATACATTTAAATTCAACCATTCAATCTCACATTTTATTCAATTCAATCCAAAGACATATATTTAGGGCATTTTACAAATTAACCCTCATATTATCACATTTGGACACTTTAGTCCCTAAATCACAAATACGTCAAATTCACAAAATCCCATTACACATAAGCTTGGCCGAATATTATACTAGTCCCTAGCAGCCTATATTTCATATTTACTCACATTTTTAACCCATCAATTTCTCATTTTCACCATTTAGTCCTCACTAAGCAAATTCATCAAAAATCACTTTCCAAAATATGGATATCTAGCACAAAGCTTCCATATTTCACTATTTAACATTACAAAGCTCACAAAATCAACAATGGCATCACATAAAATCATCAAAAATTCCAAAACTTCAAGCATGGACTAGCTAGAACACTTAACAACAATCTTAAAAACGTAAAAATCATTAAAAATTGATTAAAAATAGACTTACAATTCAAGCTTGAACTAGCCGAATATCAAAATGCTTCAAAACCCTTATTTCTTTCTCAATTCCGGTTGGAAAAGATGAAGAAATGGCTATATTTTGTGTTGTTTTAATTTTACTAACCTTAATTACTAAATGACATTTTTACCCTTGATGATTGAACATTAAAATTCCACTAACTATAGGTATTTTTGTCCATCCATTTCCCACATGGTATAATAGCATTATAAGGACTTCATAATTAATAAGCCATAACAAATAAACACTTTTAACACATAGCACACGGCTTTTACATTTTCTGCAATTTAGTCCTTTTTCTTAATTCGACACTCAAACGATAAAATCATCACACAGAATTTTCACGCATACTTTATCACATGCCATGAACATCAAAAATAATATTAAAATATTTTTCGATCTTAGATTTGTGGGCGTGTGTTCAGGACACACGACCGTGTCACATGGGCATACAGACGTGTGAGACTTTCACATGGCCATGTTTGCCCTACACCATATGTTAGCCAATTTGGATAGAAAGTTACACGGGCTATTCACACGACCATGTCCCAAGGTGACACAGCTTTGTGTTATCGACACACGGTCGTGTGCCTCTTTTTATAGGCATATGCCTCCTTCGCATGGGTGTCTAGAACCCCACATGGGCTAGGCACTTCCACATGGCCGCGGCACACGGCCATGTGGCACTATTTTTCAAATTTCCATTTGGAGTCGAATTTTGACTTGTCTATGATTCTATGTGTTTCGACCCTTGATTAGACCCTAGAAAGGATAGTTGGGACTCTATTTCATCTCAGGTTTGTGCGTCTGTTTTTAATTATGGAATTGATACAATAGTTTGTTAAAATGCTATTGATACATACTGCTTGCAACCAAATGACATTGACTCTGAAAATGGTCCACTGATTATGTATTCTGTTCTGTGAGCCTGTTAGCATGTTGAGTGCATTCTGGCATTTGCATATAAATTTGGTTTTTGATTGTGAAGAGAAGAAAGTCTGATACGATTTGGCAGTTTTAACTGCAACACATCTATACAGGGTCTACCATAATGTATTGTACATATGCTAGCTTAGCTACATATTGTTATTTCAATGGCTTAGTTCCATATATGGTGTGTAGGGTGGATGGGCTTTTCGAGGTCCTATGTGGTGTACATGGTTGGTTAGGCTTGATTAACTCATATGTGGCATGTAGGGCGGTCGAACTGGTGTTTCGTTGGTGGGATGGGTTCATTTTACATCTATTTTGAATCCGTTTTGCATTCAGTTTACATTTGAACATGTGCCAGTTGTCTGAATAAAACGTTAGTGTGTGTTCTGATCAATACTTGTGGTTGTATCTAACTTCTAGCGTAAGTTTTCTTTTAGTATTCACAATCTGTGTACCTTAACTTGAAATGTTTGTATTTGATACTTTCTTTTTTGATACTCGCTTACGTTTAAAACTCATACTGAGCTCGTGTAGCTCACCCCCTTAGTTTTCCCCTTTCAGGTACTCTCGTGTTATGGAGTTATGTACTAGGCACATCGGAGGTCTCAGAAAGTGTGGTTGATCTGGTTTATTTAAAATTTTCTTTAGTTTTATATGATTGGTTTTAGGACTATCTGTAAGGCAGTTATATAAATTGTGGTATGAGTTTTGGTTCAGACCTTTCGATAAATTACGTGTTTTCGATTTGAAATATAGTTTCAAAAATTTTACGCTTGATTTTAATTGGGTACTACAATTGTCTCAAGGTTTGCACACTTTTGAGAAAACAATGAAATTTTTGCACAACTTTTAATTTGAATATTCTAAGATAGGTTTGGCAAAATGGACGAATATTTTGAATCTGTACAAAAGCAACACATTAAATCATTTGTTCCTAAAAGTTTTTATCACCACTTAACTACTATTTTTAACCATAAATTACTAAACGGTTTGTTCGGCTTTTAACAAACTTTGTTCATAATGGTTATTAAGCTTTCGTTTTGTAAGATGCTTTTAGATCACTTCTGTGATCAATGTAACCTCTGAGATCTGGTCTAAACTTTTAGGTCGGGTTTTAGGGTGTTACAAATCTTGTTAGTATAAATTAGTTTAGACTGCTTTTATCTTTTAGAAGACTAATTTTTTTTATTTTTTTGAATATTGGCAGTGAAAATAAGATACACGGGGTTGACTTGATTAGAGAAACTTAATAGAAAGTGAAACTAATCCATGAAAATCTAAAGGCAACATTTGACCGTCAGAAATCATATGCGAATTTAAAACGTAAAGATATAGAGTTTCAAATCGAAGATAAAGTCTTTTTGAAAGTCTCACCGTGGAAGACACTCAGATTTGGTAGCAAGGGCAAACTGAGTCCGAGGTTCCTTGGGCCGTATGAAGTAATAGAGCGTATCAAACCGGTTGCTTACAAACTTTTGTTGCCACCTGAGTTAGAAAATATCCACAATGTATTCCATGTTTCGATGCTTCGTAGATATCGATCTGATCCTTCGCATGTAATTAGTCCGTCTAAGATTGAGATTCAGCCTGATATGACGTACGAGGAGGAACCGATCCATATTTTGGCTCGTGAGACTAAAGAACTATAGAATAAGAAAATTTCGTTAGTTAAAGTGCTGTGGCATAAACACAGAGTTGAGGATGACACTTGGGAACCAGAGGAGATAATGAGAGAACATTATCGGAACCTATTTACCGATAAGATTTTCGGGGACGAAAATCTACAAGGGGGAGAGTTGCAACAGCCCAATTTAGACCCTAATTGGAACGGTGGTTTCAGGACCACGAATCCGAGTCAAAAAATATTTTAAAAATTATTTTCTGTGTTTATTATGTGTGAATTTGTATCTGTGAAATTTTCGTGATTTAATTTTGTCGTTTGGGTGTCTGATTTAATAAAAGGACTTAATCGAATAAATTGAATATTAGCTCGTTTTAATTGTAAGGACTGAATTGGTAATGGCTTCTTAAGTGGAAGCATTCATGATGCAAAAATTCCAATTTTTATGTACTAGTGGACGGCATTAGATAAGTTAAATATGTTTTCTTATTAAATATGTATATTTATATGTATATATATATATATATATATATATATGTTATAATAATAAAATGTATATAATTATATGTATATAATATAAACTATGAGTTGGTAACCATGTGCATGTGATATGGACGAATGTGTCCTTGGTATATAAGTTTTAGTTATTTATTTTTAAAAGGGTAATTTAGTAAACCAACAAATAAGTTAATATAATGTAAAGACATAACATAAAACAAAGTGTTCATGTTTTATTATTTCATTGCCGAAACTAAAAACAAAGAAAAGAAAGAAACAAAGCTAAGGTTCGGTTGATTCTAAGCTCAATCAAGCTATGTAACTAGCTCGATTTTTGATAATTTTTACATTTTTGAGATCGTTGCTTCGAGAACTACAAAACCCATGCTTAAATTTTGAATTTTGATGGATATTTTAAGTTGTGCCATTGATGAGAGCTTGTGATTTTTATTGTTTGATGATGAAATATGAAAGATAGGTGTCGAGTTAATAAATTTTGTATTAGAATTTTTGATGATTTTGAGTAATTAGGACTTAATTGCAAAAAATAAAAATTTGAGGGACTAAAATGTGAAATTGATGAAAAATATGGACTTGTATGAATATATGGAGCATTCGGCCTAACTAGAGTATTGTCAATTTTATGTATTTTGTGTTTTGCGCAATATGGACTAAATTGTAAAAAGTGCAAATGTTAGGGCAAAATGGTAAATTGCCCATTTATGTGTTTTTGGACTAAATTGAATGAAAGTATGTTTGAATGAGTTTAATTTGACTATGTTTAGATGAAGAACCAAAGAAATCAGATTTGGATCGGGAAAAAACAAAAGTTGTCGACTAGCCGTCCCGTTCCTTTTTTGTATCGTCTGAGGTAGGTTATAAGCATATGTGTGTAACAATTATGTTTAAACATAAAATTTATATGCTGATTTGTAGTATATAAAACTTATGTGCATAATGGATTGTATGAAATATAGCACTAAGTGTGCAAGATGTTAATGTAACAGCACTAAGTGTGCGATACGTTACAAGAATGTAGCACTGAGTGTGCAAATTTACTGATCCTTTAAGGGACTGAATTATAATTGTGAAATCAAATTAAAAGGGCAGGTATGTATTAACTTGATAGTTAATTAAGACGAGGTAAGTGAATAACCTATTATTTGTATTAAGCTATGTGTAATATTAGTGAGAATTATTTGTCTATGTAATTATGAGTATTCGGCCTTGTGTATAGAAATAAATAAATTTCAATTATATGCATATGTGTTTTTTGAAATTGACCATGAATTTAATATATGTTCATAAGGACATTTTAGGATGCATAAGCTTGTGTAATTGTACATTATTGAGCTACATGCTTGACGATTGTTTGGCTTGAAAAGTCCAGAAAAAAAGCTACATAAATTCGGCCACATGAACATTCGGTCAATGTGGTATTTAGCAATGAAAATATACAAGTAAAATACGGATTATATATATATATATATATATATATGTGTGTACTTGGGTTTAAATGTGCTTTGGTTAAATACTTGTTCTTATTTAATTAAGTTGATAAAACCATTGAGTTGTTCATTTGCTTATAGCTTACTAACCTAAGTTAGCTTACTGTATGTATGTTTACTTTGTTTTCTAGATTTTGAATCGAGTTACAAGCTTGAGGACAGTCAGCAAAGCTCATCACACAATCTACTGCTTCGGTATCTAAATATTTGAACTCGAATAATGGCATGTATAGACTAGAACATATTTTGGATATGTCAAGTTGGCTATGTATTAGATGTTAAATATGACTCCTATTTTTAGTCAAATTTGAGAAATAATATTCTAGTTAAACTCTGTTTATTTGTTTCAATCAAACACTGATTAGTTTAAATTATTTTATTATTATTTGACCTTTGAATTTAGTCTATAAATAGGCTCTTTTACAACCTTAGAAATTACACCCATTAGAGATTAGAACTCATAACACATTTAGAGAATTTTGTATTTACGTTTTGAGGGTTCTTTATTTTTGAGTTTTTGGGGTTTAGTTATTATCTTCATCTTTTGTACTTTTCGTTCTTTTGCCATTATAGTAAAATTATCTTTGCCCGTGGTTTTTTATCCTCTTCGGAGGGTTTTTCCACGTTAAATTTGTGGGTTCAATTTCTCAATTTCTTCTGCTAATTTTACTTGTTTGTTGCTAAATCAGGTCGATTCCTAACAAGTGGTATCAGTGCTAGTTCAATTTTCATAGATCAGCCCATTCAGATATGGCAGCAACAAGGTTTGAAATTGAGAAGTTTGATGGGGAGATAAATTTCAATCTGTGGCAAGTTCAGATGATGGCAATTCTAGTTCAATCTGATTTGAAAAAGGTTGTTACCGGGAAAAAGCTTGAGAATCTAAATAAAACAGAATGGGAATAGCTTGATGAAAGGCTTTATCTGCAATCCAGTTGTGCCTCACGAATACGGTATTGCAGAAGGTATTGATGGAAAAGACCTCATCCGCCTTATGGAAAAGGTTGGAAACTCTTTATGCGACTAAGTCTCTGGCAAACCGTTTAGTGTTGAAACAACGTCTATTTACGTTTCGCACGACTGAAGGTGAGCTGCTTAGAGATCACATCAGTCAATTTATTACTCTTTTAAATGAATTAAAGAATGTTGAGGTTCATATTGATGATAAAGATCAAGCTATGTGCTCTTTACCCCCTTCATACAAGTCTTTCAGGGAGACCTTGATTTATGGTAGAGACAAACTTTCATTCGAAGACGTGAAAGGTCATTTGTTGAGTAGAGACAAACTCGACAATGAGCTTCATTTGAATAGCAAGGCAGATAGGCAAGCTTCCGTTTTGGTAGCATCAAAGAAACGAGACAAAAAGTGTCGCTATTATAAAAAGTTAGGTCACATCAAAGCAGATTGTTATAAACTGCGAAATAAAAAAGCTACTGAGAGTAACGAGGAAGATGTAGCTGGTGCTAATTTGGCTGATGAAAGCAGTGATAATTTCTTGTTAGTGTCAACGAGCGATAACTCCAAGCTTACGTTCGAGTGGATCCTAGATTCTAGATGTTCTTTCCACATGTGTCCCAATAAAGAATGGTTCTCAACATACAGTTCGGTTGAAGGTGGAGTTGTGCGCATGGGAAACGATTCATCTAGTAAGGTAATTGGTATTGGTACTGTTAAAATTAGGATACACGATAGGACAATTAGGACACTCTCAGATGTCAGGTATGTACCTGATTTATGAAAGAATCTCATCTCCTTGAGTATTTTAGACTTGAAAGGATGCAAAATCAACATCAAATCAAGCGGCATTAAAGTATCTCGTGGATCTCTCGTTTTGTTAAAAGGTAAAAGAACTGGTAGTCTTTATATTCTGGAAGGTTCTACAGTGACTGGTGAAATCAGACGTCCCTTGTCCATTATAGAGTTAAAGTCAACTCGTTTGGAGCGGAGGCAACTTAGTCATAGGAGGGAAAAAGGTATGACCGTTTTATTAAAGAGAGGTTCTCTTTTGGATGTAGGTTTTGAAAAGTTAGGGCACTGTGTTTGTGATAATCAGACCCGGGTTAATTTGGCAGTGTACAAGTCGAAGGCTAGAAGTCTTCCAGTTTCTAAGCACAGATTTGACTCAGTTAATTCCCTGCACAGTTCAAGATAGGCTCGTGACGAGCTTTGGCAAAGATGGCGTTGTGGAAATATGAGACAAGGTGGAAATTTGTTAAATATGACTCTTATTTTTAGTCAAATTTGAGAAATAATCTTCTAGTTAAACTCTGTTTATTTGTTTCAATCAAACACTGATTAGTTTAGATTATTTTATTATTATTTGATCTTTGAATTTAGCCTATAAATAGGCTCTTTTACAACCTTAGAAATTACACCAATTAGAGATTAGAACTCATGACACATTTAGAGAATTTTGTGTTTACGTTTTGAGGGTTCTTTGTTTTTGGGTTTTCAGGGTTTAGTTATTATCTCCATCTTTTTTACTTTTCATTCTTTTTCTATTATAGTAAAATTATATTTGCCCGCGGTTTTTTATCCTCTTTGGAGGGGTTTTTCCATGTTAAATTTGTGGGTTCAATTTCTCAATTTCTTCTGCTAATTTTACTTGTTTGTTGCTTAATCAGGTCGATTCCTAACATTAGAAGCCATGCGAAAATGGCTTAGTTCCTTGCTTAAAATCGATTAAGTCATAAGTATGGATTGAGCTAATATTGGGTTATATTATTAAGTGCCCTAAATGGAAAATATTTATGATATATGTTTTGAGTATGAAAGTCAATTAATGTCTTGGATGTGATGATGATATATTAGCCGTAATGTATGTAGATGCTTATAAGTAGATTTGGCTATGGGAATTTGTTTATCTTTATTTATCTTAAGATAAGATGTATGAAAATTTGGTTAATATGCTCAATTGAGGAAACAATATATGGTTTGGCATTAAAGGTAAATTGGTTGCATGCGAATATGAGACAATTATGTTTTGATACGTTATTATATAGGTATAAATGTAGTTAGCCATATACTCCTATGAAATTTAATTTGCAACACGAATTGGTTTGATAATAATGTCTATAGTGACTTTATACAATTAATTTGAGATTCGGTGAATTGGTTTGATAATAATGTCTATAGTGACTTTATACAATTAATTTGAGATTCGGTAAATGCTAACATATGGCTATTTATGCAATTAATAAACTGACTTGGTATGTGATTCGATATATGCCCATGTTAATATATTAGTATATAATATGATATTGAAGGAGTGCATAGCGTGATCCTAAGAAGCATATAAATGTGTGCATGTTCTGACTTTTAATTTGCATTTCAATAATGATGTAAAGGTTGAGTGTATTTTGAGTTGAAGTGTGAATAGCCTTAGTTAATATTGTGGATGCCATATAATATAATATATATACATATGTATTTTGTGATTAGCATAAACTCACAGTTGCATAGGTAAATTATGTTAGCCGCATAGAGAATGGGTAATTATGGTGTTGAGTTGGTTTCTAAGGGCATACCATTATGATATTTTGGTTGAGTTATTTGAGCAGTATGATTGCTTGAGTTAGTGACTTAGATATAATTATTATTTCAAGAAATGTAGATGTTGAAAATAGGGGATCAAATATTATTATGCCACATTTTGTTATATGAATTGAAATGTTGTATATTTACTTGCACATGGTATGCGCATCATACTTGCATGATTATAAGACATTTGTATAGTATTATTCGAAGGTCATAAAGTTAAAATAAATTTTGTCTTAAAATGTTTTTTTATTAAATAGATAATAATAGAAATTTAATTTGAATCATATTTTGCTCCGTGATATTTCGTAACCCGATTCCGGCGACGGATGCGGGTTGGGGGTTTTACATTTATTTAAGGAAATTTGAGATGGTAGAATTAACTGTGGTATAGATGGCCCTGGAGATTGTTTTACACTCGAAGTCGAAAGGCAAGCTAGGCCTGATAGTTATGCCAGATTCTTTCTTTGTTGTGCTATGGTGTTCTAATACAAAGTTGATTTCTTTTTTTTGTTGGGAACATTGGCAAGGTGTGTTTATGTCACAAGTTTTGGGAAGCTAGTGTATTGCTGATTTTTAGCCTAGTCTGGTGCATTTAGAAATTTTAGGTTTTATGTATCTTAGGCATAATGTATGGTATTGGAGGTATGTTGAGGGGTAAGGTGATTCTAAAATTTTATACTTTGCAACTTATTCATTAAAATTTATTTTATCATAAAAATACTAATTTATGTTAAAGAAAATTTTTTGAAAGTACTTTTGCATAATAAGTATTATTGATGTTTAATGCTCAACCTTACTCAATTAGATTTTTCCAAAAAGTTGCTAAACAATAAAAAAATGTTTTCCCCGGGAAATATCATTTTTATTAAAATTAATTTATTTTTTAAAAATTATTTTCTATAACCATTGATGAAGAAAAACTAACCGTGACATATCCAACATTAGAGTAGAGAAAGCAATCGATCTTGTGGTGTTTAATCTATTCTTAAGTTTAATTAAATGAAAATGAAATTATTTTTTAACTGAAGACCTAGCCGAAAAATGGGAGGGTTCAGGTAAAAATATAGGCCCGAAAAATGGGCTTGGCAAAAAAGAGGCCCGCTTAAAAAATGGGCTGGGCTTTAGGTAAGATTTTTTTGGCCTGGGCCCTGCCTGGCCTGACCCGAATTATATATTAAATATTTTATTTTATTTTATTTTTAATCATTTTTAATTTTTAACTTTACCCTTTTTTAGTTTCACTTTCATTTCGTGCCTTCCTCTTTCTCCCTTTAATTCCCATTTCCAAAATCAAAATCCCTAACTCACCACCACCTCCATCGATCCACCGATCCAGCAGTGCTGTCTGTCTGCCAAACTTCCCGAATACCCATTTATCTTTAGTCTCCACCTCCCACATGCTTATATCAAACAACCTACTAGCCTCAAGCTCAGCTCAGCTTCTTCATTTGTGGTCTTGGAGCTCCTCACAAGTTATAAGCTTCTTCTTCATTTAACACTTAGGTCTAATTATTGCTTTAGTTATTATTTGAGTTTGGCTATATAAATTAAGCCTCTTTGGTCCTTAGATTTCTCATACTGCTACTATGCCTTACTTTATCTCAGAAAGCCTCTTCTTTTTCCTCATACTACCTACGGCCACAACACAATAAGCTTCTTTTTCTTCTTTTTAAAATATTTTTAACTGTAGCTATTGGTTTTTTGCATTTCAATTATTTTGGTTAGTAATGCTTGTTGTTGGATATATGACAGAGCTTCTTTTTTCTATTCTTTTCGAATAATTGTTCTTGTTCTTCTTTTTTTAACTTTATCAAAGCTTGATTTTGTGTTTTATTTTAGTAATTGAGATTTATTTTTTTAAGGAATAGTATAAATGCTCAAATGTATCAAATTGCTATTTAGGTTTTAGAATCCTCTATTTGGCTATTTAATAATATTTTAAATAATAAGCATTAATCTACTAAAATTAGGAAGAATAATCTGGGTTCTATTTTTTATGAAGAATAATGTCTGTGATCACGTAAATTCCATGCTCCATTTAATAGAATGTTTTTACCACTCAATCATAGTTTCACTCCATTTGTAGTCTTTGATCAATATCCTTTTGGTTATACTTCTTTTTCTTTCTTAAATATCATCTTATAAGTTCTGTGATCCTCCTCAGTATATCCATAGTTCATTTTATTATTCAAGGGAAGGAAAAAAAAAAACTTGATTATTAGTAACTCAACCAAAGGTTCCTAAGGTCATTGCAGTTAGATGCAGTCAAGCAAAATACTTAAATTTTGGCCTACTAGAATATTACCCTATTTACTAATAACATGTTATTCACTAAAGATATATATATATCTTAACTGCTAATAGGAAACATCAAAAACTTCTAAAGATATTCACCTTTTTGTTGATTGTTGTGGTGTGTGTTTTGGAGCCCAATTCATCCCAAGATTTACTCATTGCTGCATTTATCCTAATTCAGTATGGATAACTATTTCTAGAAATAAAGATACTGATAAAAGACCTTAGTGGTCCTATGAGAATTTATTTAGTGCATCTTCCCTTTAATAATATCTATCTCTTTAGTGGTCCTGTGATAATTTATTTAGTGCATCTTCCCTTTAATAATATCTATCTCTTTAGTTTCATATTTCATGAACAAGTACTATGAAGATAATATGAAACTCAGATAGTCTAAATGTTTTTTTTTTTTTTGTATGTATGCATGGTACATGAGAATGTCTAACAATTTTCTGTATAGAATGTTGTAAGGCCTTTTTCAGGTGCTTATTATTAAGGTAGAAAGTGCTATAAGTGCCCTTTAATTTGTATCCATGGAATTAATTGTTGAAAATATCTCAGAATGGAAAATAGTGACAAGCTGTAGGATCCTGCACTCAAGTTTGATGAATTCTCTATGTATTTTCACTTACATAATTGCATGTGTGTGTCACCGTTGATGAATGAATCATAGTTATTGGATTTTTTAGTATCAAAATTAACATTTTTTTAACATTCAACCTGAGTTTATACCCTTCATTGAAAAATATCAGTAGGCAAAATTTAGTTAGATGCAGTCAAGCAAAAAACTCAAATTTTGGCCTACTAGGATATTACTCTATTTACTAATAACTTGTTATTCACTGAAGATATATATATGTCTTAACTGCTAATAGGAAACGTCAACAACTTCTAGAGATATTCACCTTTTTGTTGATTGTTGTGGTGTATGTTTTGGAGCCCATTTCATCCCAAGATTTACTCATTGCTGCATCTGTCCTAATTCAGTATATATGGATAGCTGCTCCTAGAAATAAAGATACAGACAGAAAACCTTAGTAGTCCTGTGATAATTTATTTAGTGCATCTTCCCTTTAATAACATCTATCTCTTTAGTTTTATATTTCATGAACGAGTACTATGAAGATAATATGAAACTCAGATAGTCTAAATGTTTTTTTTTTGGTATGTGTGCATGGTACATTAGAATGTCTAACAATTTGCTTTATAGAATGTGGTAAGGCCTTTTTCAGGTGCTTATTATTAAGGCAGAAAGTGCTATAAGTGCCCTTTAACCTGTACCCACGGAATTAATTGTTGAAAATATCTCAGAATGGAAAATAGTGACAAGCTGCAGGATCCTGCACTCAAGTTGTTGAATTCTCTATGTATTTTCACTTATATAATTGCATGTGTGTGTAATTGTTGATGAATAAATCATAATTATTAGATATTTTTAGTATGAAAATAAACATTTTTTTTAACATTCAACTTGAGTTTATACCCTTCGTTGAAAAATATCAGTAGGCAAAATTTAGTAAGAAAATAAAACTTCAAACTCCGAATTAAGACAAAAGTTAAGATACTTTGTACTAAACAATAAATTACCCAAAAACACATTTATCTTAGAAAAATCAAACATGCTTCATTTTTCTACTTCCAGATAAATGTTTTACCTTACATATTTAGGATCTACTTCCTTTAGGCAAGTACTATTTTTTATTTGTGGAAAATAGTTTTTATTAATGAAAATTAATTAAAGTATAATTTTGAAAATCGATCGTTCTCAACCTAAATAGTTTCTTTTTGCAATTCCAATTTGGACATAAGATTTTAAATTTTGAATCTCAAAATTATTGAATACCAAATTAATGTTTCTGGTTTTTCTCTTCTTTTAATTGTTGGAAACTACAACCAGCACTATAAAAAAATCATGTTATACCATTATTTTACGTTGAAAATATACAAAAGTACAAATGTTTGTGCCATTTTTCCTGCTCTGAAACTTACTTAAATTTTGTATCTTCCTTTTTTTAGGAATAATTTAGGTTAATTTAGGCTAACATTTTATGATAGTAAATAATAATATGGAATAATTCATATATTATATACAATTGTTGAACAATTATATAAACTTTTGGTTTATTTGGATTTCAGGACTTGAGTTTTTATGACTATGGCTAGTTCGAACACTCCTATACCTGTGGATGATAGGTTTTAATGAGTATGAAATTGCTCTCAAACATCAAAAGTCTACCACTTCAAATGTGTGGGATGAAATGACAAAGCTTGAATGCGAGAACAAAAATGAATTGAAGGCACACAATAATCACTATAAGATTATCTTCTCTACTAAATCTTCTAATGGAACATCTTATTGAAGACGTCATCTAAATCAATGTTTGAAAAAAGTTAATAATGACATCACTTAATACACCATAGCCACTCAACCATCATTAAGAGGTGGTCCATCTATAAAAAAAACTACAAGTTTAATGCTGATGAGTGTCACCGAACTGTTTCTACTTTTCTTATGTGTGGCAAGCATTCATTTAGGACAGTTGAAGAACCAGGATTTAGGTACATGATGAGAATTGTTAGTCCTAATTTTAAGAATATAAGTAGATATACAGTTGCTAGGGATGTCCTAATGTATTATGCAAAAGAGAGAGATCATGTTAAAGAAGAGTTGGCTTAAGCACCTGGTTTAATTTGTCTAACTTCCAATAATTGGAACTCAGAGCATACTAATGATGAATATATTTGCATTACTGCTCATTGGATTGACAAAGATTGGAAGCTACAAAAGAGAATCATAAGGTTTAGAGCTTTATTTCCTCCGTATGATGGTTTGAACATAGCTGATGAACTTGTTTTATGTTTATCTCAATAGGGTATAGACAAGAAAATTTTTAGCATCACTTTGGATAATGTTTCTTATAATGATATTATGGTTTATTGTCTTAAAATTTATTTTTATGCGAACCGTGCTATTTTGTGTGATGGTGCTTTTTTTCAAGTTATATGTTGTGCATATATATTGAATATTATAGTTAAAGCTGGTTTGGAACTTATTGATGATGTTGTTGGTAAGATTCGAAATGGAATTAAGTACATAAAAAGTTAGGAATTCGTAGGAAAAGATTTTATGATGTGGCCGACAAAATTTTTCATTTGAATGTGACCAAAAAGTTGTGTTAAGATGTGTGTGAGATGGAATTCTACTTATTTGATGCTTGAATCTTCTCTTTACTATAAAGATGTGCTAGATTATTGGGGCCAATGGGATAAAGAATATCAAATATTTGCACTTTCTAACAAGGAATGGAGAAATATTGCTATTCTTTGCAAATTTTTGAAAGTCTTTTATGATGTGACTTGTGTTTTTTTCTGGTTCTAATTATCCAACGGCTAATCTTTATTTTAGAGGGGTTTAGAAGGTTCACAAGGTCTTACTTGATACAGTTAGAGGTCCTTATTCTTTTTTAACTCCAATGGTTAAGCAAATGTAAGAGAAATTTAATAAATATTGGGCTGAGTATTCGTTGATATTATCATCTGCTGTAATTTTAGATCCTTGTTACAAGTTGAATTATGTGCAATATTGCTTTACTACAATCTATGGTATTCATGCTTTAGATTTTTTTGAAACCATTCTTAGCAATCTTAGACTTTTGCTTAACGAGTATGTTAAGAAATCCCAATCCATGTCTTCCTCTTTGGCTGAGAGTTCTAATCTTTCATATAAAGATCCTGTTGATTCTAGTTTACACCAACACAATGTTAATTGTGTTGATTTTGGGGGGGTTTTGATGAGAGTGATGATTATAAACAGTATTTAAATGAATCTAGCACTAAAAGTGAAAAGTAACAGTTGGAAATTTATTTGGAAGAACCGGAGTTTAAGTTGAATAGTCAAATAGATGCTTTGGATTATTGGAGCAAGAGTTTAGTTCGATATAGTAAGCTTTCATTATTAGCTCGTGATCTTTTGGCAATTCCAATATCAACTGTAGCTCCCGAATTTGTAACACCCCTAACCCATATTTCGTCGCTAGAACAAGGTTACGAGGCATTACTAGGGTTTACAAAATCGTTACAGATAATTCAAGTCATTTACTATTCATTTCCCGAAATTAGTCATAACGTCCCTTATATGGACCCTCGAGGCCCAAAACATGCATTAGAACCGAGTCGGGACTAAATTTGGATCTCAGAAATTTTTTTGAGAAATTACAAAATTTTCCTTACGTAAAGGAGTCACATGCCCGTGTGTTCAGGCCGTGTGGGTTCACACGCCCGTGTCCCAAACTCGTGTAACTCTTTAACTTGTAACTCATGTAGAAATTGAAGTTACATAACCAAGTCACACACCCGTGTGCTAGGCCGTGTGGTTAATTCAATTTTCATAATTTAAGTATAGGTCCTACACGGCCAAGTGACACACCCGTGTTTTAAGCTGTGTACCTCACACGGCTGAGACACACGCTCGTGTCTCTGCCCGTGTGCTCAATTCTGAGCATTTTGTTTCAAATTTTTAAGATGTAGGGGACACAGGGCTAGGCTACACGCCCATGTAACAGACACAAGGTCATGACACACGCCCGTGTGTCTACCTTGTGGACAAAATAAAGCTATTTCCAAGCCTTATTTCTCACCCATTTTCATCCATTTCCTGCATCATTACTTGCAAGTATCAATTAACCAATTCAACCGTTATACTCATGCATGAATCAAGCTATACCAACATATATGCATAACCATAACTAAATCTTATATACATAACAAAATCACATCAACACTACCCATTCCAATGGCTAGTTTTCATTCATCCAGTTTAACATCAATATTAATTTTAATAGCTTATACATGCCATTCTACTAAGTAAGATTTCTAACTATACCTAAAACGAGTTGATTGATAGTGTGATAGTGCTCTAACCCTTGTCCAAGCTTCACGAGCTTCCGAGCACTATAAAATAGAGAAAACAAAACTAAGCACATAGTGCTTAGTAAGCTCATATAACTAAAAATCAACTTACCACATATTTATTCATTAACTAAACATACACATGCAACCCAAATAATTTGGCCATAACCTAAGCACACACAACCTCATCAAAATGTTAGTCTTTTATTTCATATAATTCTCAATAATATGGATGAGCTCATCAATTATTAAGATTTCATATATTCCATGTACTTCCACATAGTGATCTCGTTTTGATTTATTTCCTTAACTTCATATCATGATTTCCTTCTTTTCTTCATTTGACATATCGATGGATACGAGGGTGGTACACTTGTAGTGTACTATGCCATAATTTCGTCAACTCATAATCAGAAGTGCTTCTATTAGCACTAAACAGAAACCTTACTCTCAAGCACTTTAACTGAATGCTCAGTTAAGCATGAAACAGAAAGCATATCCGAGCTTGACAACAAAAAGTTCACAAAGAACTTATATCGGGAAAGTCATGTAACAAAATGCTTGTCCGGGCTTGATAACAGAAAGTTCACAAAGAACTTGAATCAGGTGGCTCCAAAGAGCACTTTACAGAAAACACCGGATAGCATATAAATCTTCGGATAGCTTGATAACAGTAAGTTCAAGCGAGCACTACCATTAAGCTTCGGAGAGTCGTTAACGGAAAGTTCACGAAGAACTTATAAACAGAACGCTCATAAGGCGTAGGTGTGTCAACAACATATGCAGATCACGACCAAATCAGAATGTTCCAAAGAACATGAACAGAATACTCTAAAGAGTATAAACAATAAGCTCGCAAGAACATCATAACAGTAAGCTTGAGAGGGCTTAAGCTCTTTCGAGCTACAAATGTCCACAACATATGCAGGACACTATCATTTCGGTAATAGAAACCTGTATCCAATCGAGTTTCATTCTTTTATCCGACTTAATCATATTTCCAATGGTTATAAAATACAATCAAATTGAAATGTTTATGGCCAATTCACCAATCACATACAATTCATTCAAGTCAATTCAATCATATAAATATACAATTAAGTTATACGAACTTACCTCAATGCTTGTTTATTTACAAAATCTACTAATCCGAAACTTTTTCTTTCCCTCGATCTAGCTTTAAATTTGAGTTGTCTGAATCTATATAAATAAATTTTATTATCAATTTCATTCAATTCATATTCAATTGCATTTAATTTACACCCTAGGAAAAATTAGGGTTTTTTACCCCATTAATATTAAAAAAATAATTATTTACCAAAATAGGGTGTCAGATTGATTATTTACCAAAATGGGGTTTTTTTTGGGTCGAGCCTATCTAACAGGCACGACCCAATATTATAATAATAATTTTTTTAAAATATTATTATTTTAATAATTTTTTAGTATTTATAATAGAATACAGGTAAAAATACGGGTTTCGTATGACGCGAATTGGGTCGAGCCTGACCCATAGACGCGTCAGGTCGCGCCTGACGCAGAGGCGCAATAGCCTCCCTGCTCCTTGGCACACCTGCTGCATGCAATTGTAAAGCATGCCTGCATGCAATTGTAAAGCATGCAATTGTAAAGAAAAAAAAAGATTAAAACCTGCATGCATAGTCATATCAAAGGGAAAAAAATTGGAAACAAAAATTATATGGGGGATCTGCATGAATAGTCATATCAAGGGGAAAAAAATTGGAAACAAAAATTATATGGGGGACCTTATAAGCTGCAGTCCCCCCATTTTTTGAAGCCACCCAGCAAAGAGAAGAAGAAGAAGAAGAAGAAGAAGAAGAAGAAGAAGAAGAAGAGGTAATGTATTATTTTAAGAAATAATTTTGTATAAAATTTAAATAGTTTAACTAAAAGATAGTTGTGAAATTTTTTGTTATTATTTATAAATTGTTTATAATTATTTTAGAATTAAGTTTTTAGTAATTTAGGATTATGTTATAAATTTTTGTGTTTAATTGAAAATTTAAAAAAAATTAAAACTGAAATTTTATGAGTGTTTAATTAGAGTAATTAAAGAATAATAGGTTTTATATTATATACATATTTTTTTTAAGTAATCATGGTCCAGAATAATTGTAAGGTAATAACAATTTGTATAGTTAGTAAATAAATGAAAATTATTTTAATGCTTCTATCGTTCAATGATTATAGAATAATCACTGGTAGAGTTTATGTGAGAAATATGTTTATAAAAAATTAAATAAGGTTTATAAAATAATGTTTTTTTAATTTCTCTATATTTTTATTAAAGCGAGTTCAATAATTAAATTTTTACATTTGATAAGTCCATTAAAGGGTAAATGATGATAATAAGTTTTAAAATTGCTTTATACTTAAAACAATGATCGAACCCTCTTGTCATATCATTTAACTGCCGTGGTTATAAAATAAAAAATTTTAAAATTATTGCATTTTAAGTTTAAATTTTTTTATGTGTTAATTTTTTTATTTTATAAAAATAAAAATATTATAATATTATAACTTATTTGCGTAAAAATAAAATCTTTTAATCGTTTCTTGAATAAAGTAATGTGGAATTAACTCATAAAAATCAAAATTTTGTTCATTATCAACATAAAAGCATAATTTTTTATCATTTCTTGAATTAATTAATGTCGGATTAATACATAAAATTCAAAAATATTGATTATCAATATATTATATGAAGACAAATACGAATTAAAAAAAAGCGAATAACATAAGCTGGTACTCACTAAATTTTTGTTGGCAGCAGAAACATGGTTCAAATCCTTCTTGTTGTTATTCCATTCATCATTTGTAATATGTGAAAAAAATTAAAAACGATATAAATTTTTAGGTTTTATAAAAATATAACAATAATTGGATAAAAATAGAACAAGAATTGGATAAAACCTACCCATTGATAACATATTTTTTAATGTAACTTTCCTATAATGTAAATTTATATAATTATTTATTTATTTGATAATTTTTATTGATTGATTAAAATGTTGATTAAAATGTAACTTTCCCATCACTCTAGAGGACGTTGCACTACAGCTGAGGCTCCCCATCGACGGGAACACGGTCACTGGCATAAGTTCGGTCTCCAGGCCGGCTCGCCTTTGCTATGACTTACTTGGACACTCGCCAAGTGAGGGGAAATTTACCACCTTGCGGTTTTCATGGCTAAAGGCTAATTTTGAATATTTGCCAACTACTGCCACAGATTGGATGTTATGCAGGCCGCTCGAGCTTATATTATGCACCTTATAGGAGGTGTACTCATGCCAGATTCACACGACAGTGAGGTCCACTTGATGTACTTACCGCTACTATCCAATTTACATAACACGCGTTCATACAGTTGGGGGTCTGCAGTGTTAGCCATGTTGTACTGCGAACTTTGTCGGACGACAGATCCTTCTGTGGTGGACATTGGCGGATGCCTCATACTGCTGCAGTCGTGGGCACTTTATCAGATGCCATTCTTGGCATCCATTAGTCACCAGTCATATATATTTTCACTCGTTAATAGGTGATGAATCTTTACGCGTTATAGCAATTAATTGACTTTTTTTCGGATTATATTGTTCTAACAATTTGTTTTCGTAGATGGAGTACGAATCTGGATATCGGGAGGTCATACACGGTTCCGATATATCGTCTGATGAACAACATGTAATGAACAACATGTAATGAACAATATCTTAATTTCTATCCAATTGCGACGATTGTCCAGTTTGGTAGTTCCGGAGCGGGCATTTACTCCGATTATGACCTGCTAATCTACATACTCCACACAGCTTCCAATCGGATTTCTCTCTAATATCCATTTCGTTACAGATTCTCGATGATTGTGGATGACCTTTCGGGTTCCTACGCAACCCTTTGTCTGGGATAAGCTCGAAGGTCGTCCAAGGAACCTCCCAAGTAGATAGGTCAGGAAGCACAGGAAACTCATTCTCCCATACACGCAACGTGCGTTCAAGGGTGTACACTTCATCGATAAATTGATCTACATTGAGTGAGACTTCAGCACAAGCTGCCACGACATGTGAACAAGGATAATGAAGTGCCTGGAACCTCCTACAATCGCACCGTCTATTTTAGAGATCAACTCCGTATGACCTAGGTGGTATACAAGGTCGACGATCGATGGTCTCTGTAACGCGAAACATTTCATTACGTCGTGAATATACTTTTACATTCATAGACCTCGCCATCCAATGGTTTACAGCCATTGCATCCCTGACATGTTCGACAAACACGTGTCCTGCCTCCATCTGGTTGACTTGTTACTGACTCATTCTTGGCATCAAGGTAGCCAACCTGTAGAATGTAGCTGAGAAGACAGATGAAATCACAAGATGTCGCGTTTTCAACAACACAGCACTGATCCTTTCCACCAAGTTTGTGGTCATTTGTCCGTAACGAAATCCCTCGTCAAAACTTTGAGCCCATTGCCACTGCTCTATGCTACCTAACCATTATCGGAAAGATGTGTTCATCTAACCTTCCATGTCACTCTCAAGCCGAGTCATCCTCTGCTGAAAAATGTGTGGTTCTAGCTCGTACGCTGTGTATGTATTAAGAAAATATAAGTTACAGTCTCGCCAACAAAAATACGTTATATATTGAGAGGATAAGGTTATTCTTTACCCATTTCACAACTTGTCTCTTCCAATCCGCATTCTTATAATCTCGATGGAAGTTAGCCACGATGTGACGTATGCAGTAAACAAATCTCCATGGTACACCGGAACGCCTAATGGCGGCAATTAATCATTTCCTTCTATCGGAGATGATGTAAATATTATCATTTCTAATTACATACCTCCGCAAATTTTTAAGAAAGAATTCCCACGACTCCATGTTCTCCTTATCTACGATGGCAAACGTAATCGGTAGCACGTTCCTGTTCCTGTCTTGAGCAATCGCAATAAGTAAGATTTATGTATATTTACCGTATAGCCATGTCCCATCTACTTGCACAAACGGCTTGCAGTAGGGAAATGCATGCACACATGGATCAAATGTCCAAAACATTCATTGGAAAATTCTTTTACCCGATTATAGTTGCTCATTCGGGCCGTAATAAGGCCGTGTCTGCAATTTAATGATAGTCCCTGTTACATACTCCCTCATTGCTGCAATGCAACTCATTGTACGATGCATCAAAATTTCTGTACAATTACTCCATTGCCATCTGTTTAGCATTCCATGCCTTTCGGTATGATACTCGATACTGGAATCGTGCCTGCATTTCGGCAATTAGTACCGAAACTTTAATAGTCAGCATGTCTTCAACCATTGGCATGATGCACGTACAGATAGTTTTCGAATCAAGTTTCCGATGATCTTTTGTCATACGTGTTGAAGTACATGTGTGAGGCCCAACAAATTTTCGTATTTCCCACATCTGAGACTTCTGGATAAATACAGCTCGTATCCGCCAATTGCAGCCTTCCGCTGACTTCCAACACTCTCCAATATATACTGTAGGTTTAGACTCGACGACTTTGTAGTCTACTGATATATTCATATTATACCGCTTAATGGTAAATACGCACTCTTCCTTACTTTCGAATCTCTGGCCCACGAACAACTCCTCAGGATCAGAATATACGGCCATCCGGTGAGCAGGTAGTATCTCAAGGTACTCCAGGAACTCGGCTGCATGTGCCACATCGGGGTCTATTCGTGACATGTGTGCCCCAGGATTATTGTGTATCACAATACGATGGATTTGATTCCCGACTAAAGATGCATTAATATTTTCATCCTCATTCACGCCTTCATCGTCAATATCATCCGGGACATCGTCCACGTCAGGATCACTATCAATATCGACTTCATAATCAAAAGGATCACTACTATAGTATACATCATCACCAACCACATTAGTCTCGGGTGCAGCATTAAGATCAATGTCGATCCCATGTATAGTTGATTGACTACCAGCATATGATATCGAAACCACCATATACTGTTCTTGAGGTCCATCTTCTTCACCTAATGGAGTTGGATCTTCCGTTGCCTCCACACCAGCTAACTCAGCAAATAAGTGAATCGGTGCATTTTGGTTGCTCTGACAGTAAAGAGCGACCATTATCTCCACGTCTTCATCGTCCACAAGTTCCATTTCGGTGAATTTTATAGGATCCGTCGAAACTAGAAACTTGTAGAAAGGTTTCGAGATCCTTCTCCCACAACGTCTATAAATTTTTTCACTAATTTTTTCCTTCATATCATCAAATGAGATATTTCTATTAAATCTCATTGCAACTTTTTTGCGGCATTCAAATATACATCCCATGCTTGTTTTCAAAATTTCTCCATCGAAATAAACGCATACGAAAAATTTATTCTCCATCTTCAATACTAGATCTATTAAAAAAATTTTAAAATTCTCAATTTTTTTGATGCAAAATTTTTCATTTAGAAGCTAACAAAATAACTTTAAATAATAAATTTTCTAATAAAATAACTTTAAATAATAAAATTTCTAACAAAATTCTACATTCTATTTAAAAATAAATAAATTAAAATACCTTATTCTTCTTCTTGTTTTCCTTTCTTTCCTTCTTCTTCCTCTCTTCTTACTTCTGTTAATTTTTTTCCTTCTTCTTCCTCTCTTCTTACTTCTGCTAATTTTTTTTTCTACTGGTTTCCTTGCTTATGGTTTTTCCCGGGGGATATATATATACAAAACAAATGGGTTGCGCCTATCAAGGAGGCTCAACATGTTGAGCCTACCTGACAAGTGCGACATGTAGAACCTGTCAGGTAGGCTCAACATGTTGAGCCTCCTTGGTAGGCTCAACCCGTATTTTTATACTGACCCGTTTCAAAATAAATTATTAAAAAATAATATTTAAAAAATTTTATTATAATATTGGGTCGCTCCTGTCAGATAGGCTCGACCCCAAAAAACACCCCATTTTGGTAAATAACCAATCTGACACCTCATTTTGGTAAATAATTATTTTTTTTATATTAATGGGGTCAAAAACCCTCAAAATTACCATTTTCCCCTAAACTTTTCATTAATAACAATTATGTCCCTAGGCTCGAAAAACGAAATTCTCACAATTCAATCCTTATTCCAAACCTAACCAAAATTTATATGTATCATTTACATCACTTATATTTCACAAAATTCAAAATTTTTCCATAAATTTTTCAAGTTTACAATTTAGTCCCTAAAAATCTCAATTTCATAAAAATTCACTTTGTAAAAGTTGTTTATCTACTAAAAACCTTTCATTTTCTACCATAAATTTTGAATTTTCAGCATATTCATCCATGGAATATGCTTTATAGTTTGATATATTTTCAAATTAATCCCTAAATTAGATAGTTTACATTATCCCGATCTCAAAAAATATAAAAATTACTAAAAACGGGACTTGATTACTTACCTAATTAAGCAAAGAAAGTTTGTTTCCTCTCTCCTAGGGTTTCCATAGAAAATTTTGGTGAAGAAGATGATAAAATGATGATACTTTCATTTAACCTAATTATCATCTTTTAATTTCCCCAATTTCCAATTTAGTCCTTTTCTCTTTCTCAATTTCCATGGATGATTCATACATAAATATCTACTAATTTTTCTTAATGGTATAATTACCGTATAAGGACCTCTCATTTTGAATTCCACAGCTATTTAATCCTTTTAGCTACTAAAATTCAACTTCTACATTCTATACAATTTAGTCTTTTCTCTAATTAATCACATAATCAACAAAATTTTCTTAGCAAAATTTTCATGCAACTTTCCTATCATATTATAAATCATGTAATAATATTAAAATAAAATTTCTTTTTAGCTCGGATTTGTGGTTCCAAAACCACTGTTTCGATATCACTGAAATTGGGTTGTTACAGAATCAGCTTTTAGCATGGGTAAGAAAGTTATCACACCTTTGAGGAGTTCTCTTAAGCCAAAAATGGTTCAAGCCGTTGTTTACCTTGATGATTGGATGCGAGCTAAGGGATTTTCAACGGGTAATTATTATTCTCGTTTTATTGTTGTAATTTTATATTATTTTTTATCAATTTGATTATCTAATTATTTATTATTATTTCATGTTAGAAATTGATTGCAAGAATAATGATGATGATGAGGACGATGTTTCTTCGGTTGCTTTTTAGGTTACCTTCCTTTCTAATTGTTGAGAATTAAATTTAGCTTACAATTAATAGTTTGTTATAAAATTAAATATGTTGATTGGTTAATGTATAGATATTCTAGTTGGTTGATTATATTTTGCAGGTTTTTGGTCTTGTTTTGGTGTTGTTAGTGATGCTGTTTTTTCTGTTGTTTGGTGTTGTTTTTATGCTGTTTGGTGCTATTTTAATGTTGTTTTGGTGCTACTTCTTGTGGTGTTTTATTGTTCTTTTGCAGCTATTTATTATGTTGTCTGTTGTCGTTTTTAATATTATTTCGATATTGTAGAACTTTTGTTTTATTATTAATTCGGTTATTATTTTAGTTCTAACTTGTTTCAATTTTAACATAACTACTTTTTATTATATTTTCAATTTGTGTATTGTTTTAAGAATTGTTTTAGTATCAATTTTTATTTGTTTCTTGTTTTAATATTTGTTTTTATGTTTTTAAATGTATTTGATTTATTATATTTTAATTTTTTATTTAATAAAATAAACTAAAAAATTTAATATGAACTGGGCCGGTCGGGTTCGGGCTTAACAATTGTATTTTGGACCGAGCTTAGACTTTTTTGGCCCATATTTTGGGCCGAGCCGAGCCAGAGCCTAAAAACGGGCCTAGAATTCTGTTTGGGCCCGACTCGGCCCATGCTCACCTCTACTCTCAGCATCACTGCTAATACATGAATTGATGGTGAAATTTATTAAATTAAAAAGGTCTGCATCGTTTAATGTAAAGAAAAAAGGTCGAGGTAGAAAGGAGAAGAACAAATTCCCTAAGCCTTCTTATTCAAGTGGTAAGTTTGCTAACGAATTACTTTCTGATTCTGGTTTTAGTAATCGGAAAATGTTTATTTGGGAGGAAGCGAACGAACTTGGTAAAATGTTGGGATTGGAGTTGATTGCTGTCAAGAGGAAGAGGATATAAACTGTTGGAAAATAGAGAAGCTAAGAGATTTAATATAAAATTATAGATGGACTGGTTGCTTCTTTAATGGCTTGGTATTGAGGGGTGTTTGCTGCTTGTTGTTGATTCTTGATGGATTGTGTGCTCCCTTTTGGTGTTTGTTTGGTGTGTTGAAGAGCAGGTCTTGTGGTCATTTGTGCTGCAACAACTTTACTAGCGTATGTTGACACTTTAAGGTGGCTCTTAGGCTTAGCGATGCCTATGGTTATTGTTTCTAGAGTGTTTGGTTTTGGGTGGACGCACGGTTATAGTTTTTTTTTTTTCATACATTTTATTTGCATTGAATTTGATAAGCGAATATATATATATATATATATATATATATATCAGTGGGGAAGATTCCAATTTCTGTCTTCCTTTGTTTTGTTTTTGGAGTTCAATTGGTCTGAGATTTTGATTAAAAATTTGTGCATTATTGTGAAGCCTCGTTTGTTTAGGAGTTGAGGTTTTGTTATCTTGAGAGGTTTCTCATTTCGATTGGAGCAAAGTTGGTGTTTTTCACACACAATGTCGAAGGCATTCAAATGAATGATTAGCAACGCTGATAATATCTTGTGCTCAATCAGCTTTGAGTGGTATTTTCTGTTGTATTTTACTGAATTGATGTCGTTGTGGGGCTCTCTTGGTTGGTTTTACATGAACTATCATGTCTTCATGGATGCTTTAAGATGTTGATGTGTATAATTATAAACCTTTGTGTGGCGTTTTTTTTTTTTTTTTTTTTTTTTTTTTTTTTTTTTTTTTTTTTTGTTTAGCCATTATTTAGTGACTTTTATCTTCTATTAATAAAATAACATTTTGCGAAGAAAATATTCACCGTAAATGTTATTTTTCAAATTTGAAAAATTACTTATTTTTTGATACATTTTTTAATGAGACTTATACATTTTTTATTTAAATTGTTTACTTATGGATCAAAAAGTTGTTTTAACTTCTAAACGTATTTTGAAATGTGATATAAAAATTTTGTTGAGCTAAACCAACTATCCATCTACCTTGCCGCCAATAATCTTCATTTTTCTTTATTTGTTTGATTTATTAGATTATCTAAATATAAAAAATTTGGTTTGATTTTAATCTTTTTAATTGAATTTCCAAGTTCCTTGAAGGTCCAAAAAAACCCTTCTTGCCGCCAAGAAAGTTCTTTTGTTTGTCTAATTCATAAGGATTCTTTTATCTTCTTCTCCTGAATTCTATTTTATTTTAATTTTAAGTTTTCCTTAATCTTATTGAAATTCCAAAGGTTCTTGGTGCTCAGGTCTATCATAGCTGCAAGTTACTTAAAAAGCTAGAAAGAATCTAAGTCACTTTGAGTTGTTTATTCAACTTTCATATCAATTATTTTAATTAAAAGAAATGGACTTAATGTATTGCTGAAAACAACGAATTCTTTAAGTTATTTTTTGTGTAATCTAAAAATTGAAATATGAATCCACACCCAACATGTTACCTTTAGATGAAAATATTAATTCACACCATGCAAGACATTTATGACTTGTTTGATTTCTAATAGCGTAAAGAAAGGGTTTATTTAATATATATGTTAAAATAATTAGATAAAAAAATAAATAATAATTTATACTAATTTAAACTTAAATTAAATTGATAATATTTTTAGAAAAATTAAGGTCCCTTCAAAATAAACAAAAAAAAAAGAAAAAAAAAGAAATTTTCTCTTTATAACAAACAAGTAATGTGAGTAGTTAAAAATTATCGATTAAAATTTAATAAACACGATACTAAATCATGTAAAAAAGGTCCAACTAAAGGTAGGATTAACTGTTGATCCTTCTAAAAGTTACTTTTTAAATTTTCATCTAAAAACCATGCGTTTAGATATGCAATTGAGTTGTTAGAACTACATTGAGTTTGGAAGTGGATAGTGAAGGTGCGTATTCATCTTGCACTCTGGATATAGACATCGAGAAAGAGGCTTTGACATACTTAAATCCAATGGTGAAACTGTTGGAAATTGGAAAAGCTAAGACGTAGTGATAGTAAGTTTCATCTCTTAAATAGATCAACAAATACAGCATCCCACACGCAAAAATCATCTATTTAAGATAAATTATACAGATCGTTATTCAATTATGTCGACATTTCTATTTTGGTCACTCATTTTAAATTGATAATGGAAATTTTTTTCTAACTCGTATAATAATATATTTTCAATACTTATATATTTTATCAATTTGACCCTAATTTTAAATGATTCAAATAAATTTAACTCTTTATATTTATAAATTGTATCAACTTTATCCTCAAGCTTCCTAACCAAAGCTTTTAACTTTTGAAACATAGACATTTCGCATCTATAAATTTGTAAAACCCAAAAAAGAAAAAAAAAACTTCTCTTAACTAACGAGCTGTCTTTTGAGCCAATTTCAGATACGAATAAATTTATCTTGAAACTTTATTTCCTTTCTTTTTTTTTATTAGTTTTCTTCTACATATATTATCTTATAACCCGTTGATTGATAAGATTTTAACTAAAGAAAATGAAAAATACTTTATATTTACTCTTATTTTTAACAATATGATATTTCCTTCAAGGTACCTAGAAATAGTTATCAAAGTTATTCATTGAAATTAGAAATTAAATCCAAATTTAAAAAATATGGCTTTGAAAAATTTAATTGCTCAATCAATAATTATATAAGATAAAAGTATGAACATTTAATTTTTCAGAAGAAAAAAAATGTGAAAGAGTTAATTAAAATTTCTTTTGATACATTGATACTAGTGTGTATATATGTATATATATATATATATATATATATATATATTGATTAAGAGATTAGTATGTGTTCTATTTATTTTTAATTTTTAAATCCACAATAAACAATACATATCACTAATAATATGATTTAGTGTCAAATCATTTACCAAATTAGTTAAAAACAAAAATTATGCTAGTCAAAGTGAAATTTTATTTTTTAAAAATATTAAATTATTTATATAATTTTATTATATATCATATTTTTAAAATTTGTATTTTCTATTTTTTAATGGAGTTTAATTCATTTCTAGCACGAGCTTCTAAAAAATGTAAACAAAAAGGGTTATATATTGAACTGGATAATTTCAACCATAAATCAAACAATTGATAGATATGGAATGCCTCTATTCTAAAAGTTGAAAGTTTTATTATGACGTTTGTAGATCAAATTGATAAATGTAAGTATTAAGGACTAAATGTGTTATTATAGTAGTTAGAAAAAGACATTTTATTATCAATTTAATAGCGGGTGACCAAAATAGGAACAAATTCAAACGTAAATACCTAAATTGAAAATTTTTTAAGCTAAGTGACCAAAATAGGAATGCGAGAATAGTTGTGTGACCAGTAGCCTCCCTAACCCGGCCCGGACGTTATGACCAAATTCTGAAGGCTATAATGGCCACCGAAATTGCCTAGTTAAACCGTTCAGTTTCATTAGTATTAATTTGTTTGATTTTAAAATTTAGGATAGTTGTTAAAAACGTCTTATTATTAAGTCGATTAAATTTAGAGTCTAGTTTATTAAAAGTTGTGTCATTTGAAAAAAAAAAAAAAACTTAATTGATTTTGTCAATTTGCCTTTTTAAAACTCATTTTTCATCGTTGGGCAGCGAAAAAGTGAAGCCTTTCGGTTTTTTTTAAGAGAAAAACTATGTCTTATGCAATATTAAGTCAATCATTAGAATTGTTCGATTTTTAATAAAATTGCATGAAAGCAAAATCCCAATAAAAAATAATCCCATGCACAGTCCAAAATTAACAAAATTACAGTCCCAAAATCAATAATAAAATTTAGTTTTAAAGTACTTTATTTAAAAAGTTAGAGACAAGTCCTCCGAATGTCGTGTTTGATCCTAACCTCGAGGATTATCTATAAGGATAAAAACCATAGGGGTGAGCTTTAAAAAGCTCAGTGTGAATCTTAAACATAGCAAACAATATATATACATACAGTCAATCAATTTACAGTAAAGCATATAGCCAACAACATTTCGAAGACCATAGTAAATCATGCATCATAAAAATACAGTATATATACATGTATGCATGGGCATGCTCATATGAAAACAATGCATATTCCCTATCCATCCATTTGCTACATACCATGAGTTTTCTAGAACTCATCATCTGAACACCAAAACAATAAGCTTCATAGCTCAATGTGGATAAATTACCAATAACAATTTTTCAGTTCGATTGTCAGTAATTTGTAGAATAGTTGCTAGTAGTTGTAGATAAATCGTCAATACTTCGAACAATACTTCAGGTTTGCAGATTAACTGTCAGTATATAATTTGTGGGTAAACCGATAGTACTCCACGGAACTCCTCCGTCACCCATCAATCCCAGTCCCTGTGCAATGTGACATGTCAAATCAATAATGTCGCAAATCATGCTCATCAATATCAATTTCAATAACAGTGGCATCCTTAACATACATTCAATAAAATAGAATCGATGGCATGCTTTGCATGCAATTAGTATGATCAGTAACGGACAATGGCATGCTTACATGTAATCAGCTATACGATAACATTCAATAGTGTATAGATGCGGATTCGAGATGGGTTGTGTTTTAATTAGTTCATTTAAATGTTTACTGTAGGTTTCGGAATACATTAGTCATGTGGATTATCAACTTAACAATCATGTGTGTAAAATCAACCCAAAAAGTCATTAAAAACTCGATAAAATCGTGAAACTGGGTTGTTCTTCAAAATTGCCCAGTCCCACACGGCCGTGTGAAATCATGTAAAGTGTATGGGTAGACCATGTGCACCACACGAGCTAGCTTTTTGGGCCATATGAGCCTTTGGGGCCAATTTTTAGGCCCAGTTTAGGGACTCAAAAATTGGGTCCATGGGCATTATATAGGGCCAAAAAAGCATAAATTTCAATAAACAAACACAAGTGTAGGAGGTATGTTGAATAAGTTCTAATAAGTATAAAAAAATGCGTTATGTTTTGCAATAAATAGGCACGTGAGTTAAGCATGACTATTTTGTAAACCATATGTGTTTTACGTATTCTATTATATGTTCTGATAAGCTATTGGATTTGATTATGTAATAAAATATGCTATGATCTGAAAAAAAAAATATGGCTAGGTATACTTACTATACCATTGATAAACTATAAATTATACATATTTCTATCCCACATTTAGCACATTTATGGATGAATTATCATTAAATTTGTGGAATTTGATGCTCCTAATCCTTTAATTTCATGTTTTATACTTAGGAGAGCATAGGAGAGTGAAAAGAATGAGAAACGGGCTGAAAATGGAGAAAATGGGCCAAAGCAAGGAAGCAACACGGCCTGGAGTTCGTCACATGGGTGAACCACATGGCCGTGCCACATTAACAGGCTCGAGCACGGCCTAGGCTCGATTCACATAGGCGTGCCACACGGGCATGTCCCTGTCGTGATGAAGTCTAATTTCGCGCAGAAAAAGCTACTTCGGGGCTAAGAAAGACTTTCCAAACTCTATATAAAGACCCTAGGAGGCAACTACAAGGGTGTACGGTGTCTCTACCAAGACTAAGAGTAGAAGACAGGGAATTACTCGAAGAAAGCCGATTGATCCATCTCAGAAGCTAGGATCTACAGCAAGACTGAAGATCTCCCTTCAATCCTTTTAGGAGTTTTGGGTTTTCTTTATATTTTGTTATTTTCTTTATTCTGAGATGTTTTCCTTTATAAACATGAACTAAACCCCCAAATACCTAAGGGGGATGAAACCTAAGACGAATCTTGTTATTGTTATCTGAACTATATGATAAATATTTGATTTATTCTTAATTGTGTTTTTAATTCTTGAATTGATATTTTCGGGATATTAATTTAAGTCGAATGTACTTATGCAGAGGAGCAAAAGTCCCTGTGTAATAGTAGATCCAACACAATTAAGCAGAGTTGATCGCAATCCTAGACATAGGATGACAAAAATCTGCCGGATTAGAGTCAAATCTAATATGGGGATCCATAGATCGAGTTAATGCAAGACTGGGGGTTTTAATTAGAAAGAGATTTCAATTAATCAACTTAGTATTAGTTGTTCTTATTCTCGACGGAGATATTAACATAATTTATGGATCTCTACGTATCAAGTCGAATGAAGAAATCGTCTAGTTTAAAGTTAGATAACAAGTGAAGTCTAGGTGGATTCTTCTTTGGGTATTGCCTTTATCATTCAGTCTTCCTAAAGTAGTTCCCAATTTATTCTTTGTCGTGTCTTTAGTTTAAATTAGATTAGTTCGTTTACAACCAAATCCTCCTTTATTTTTAAGCTAGATAATAGGAAGAAAGTCATTACTAGTACTTTTGGTTCCTTGGATTCGATATTCTAGTCTTGCCACTAGCTATACTACTATTCGATAGGTGCACTTGCCTTTTATCGTGATAATAGTTAGTTTCCAGGTACGATCATTATTATTACTTCTTCGAAATCATGATCAACCATTTGATTGCGCATGTGCATTTGGGTGGGTTTTTGGATATGAAGGATGAAGTGTTTTTTAACAGTTTTACTGTAATTTTGGAGGTTAAACCGTAATATCTGTCTGGAAACTTAGCTGCACTATTAAGAGTGGCATACCACCACGACCTAGTATGATTGGATGGATGGACTCTTGTAGTCCTAGTTGCTGTGGTTGGCTGGACGGAGATGATGTGTAGTGGATAGGGATAGAATCTGTGACTACATCTATATTTGATTATGAAGTACATCTGATTCTATATAATAGAATGTATTTTAGATTTTGATTCTGAAAAATTAAGAATTTCATTCTAATAGATGATTATGAAAATATGACATTTTGATGTAACAGCCCTATTTAGACCCTAGTCGAAACAGTGGTTTCGGGACCACAATCTGTAGTCAAAATATTTTATGTTATTTTTTATTAAGGTTTATAGTTTGATAAAAGGATCGTGTGAAATTTTCGTAAAGAAATTTTACAGTTTTAGTGATTAAAAATCAGAATCAGAAATTAGAAATTAGAATCCTACTTCCATCCTCTACACACTATCTCCAACCATCCCTACACACCATGTGGGGTTTAGAACACCCACCCAACCCTACACACCAGACTGTACCGATGCGGCACATATCAGATATAATACAGCCATGCTGCCAGATAATAGGCAAAAATTATCTTTCAAAACACTTCCTCTAATACACATCATCTCATCCCCAGTATCAGATATAGAAATATACAAATACAGATAAGCAGACTAACATGCTCACATGCTCACATATAAGTGTACATAGATAGCAGATATGTAGATAATAGTGCAAGTAGACATGCATCAGTATCTTAATCAGGTCATATAGTTTAGGGTTTATTTAGCACTTACTGACCTTACAGTAGGTCCACAATCATTTGGGATGACTCGTGCAACCCTAGGGAAAAATTCTAAAATTTTAGGCCCACATGCCGGTGTGGGCCCACATGCCCGTGTGGCCCACACTCCAAATCGGCCATGCCCATATAGATCACACGACATAGCCCCAAAATCCACACGCTTGTGTGGATTACTCGTGTGGGCCCACACGCCCGTGTGGCTTGCACGCTCAATCTGGCCTAGCCCGTGTGACTCACACGGCCAAACTCCAGCCACTACACGGTCGTGTCTTGTGCACAGCCTGGCCTTTGTCGATTACACGGCCGTGTCGTCTCACATGGCCTACCTACGGCCGTGTAGCGTTAACAGTGAGGTTTTTTGGCTTTTGTCGATTCCTATTTTTTTACGTTTCGGGTACACACCTTGCATTGTTTCGTAACGAGAACACTCTCGAGATCACCAGAACCTATAATTAACATACAATACACCACTTTAGTCCGATTAACCCGAATTTAAAACTACCAACCATTCAAATTACCAATATCCTCACTTACCCCAATACTCCAAATGCTTTTGGCTACGATTCCACTAGAGGCAAGCTTTGTATCCTCATGCTACTCTGCTGTCAAAACTCAAAATTAACTAACAGAAGAAAGTATAGAATTGATAAAAACAACCTAAAAAATGATTTCCCAACCCACACAAAAACTACGTAGTGCACTTACCAAATCGCACAAAAACATCGAAGAATTGGAAGCTAAAATTAATTGATAAGGTGGTATCAAACACAGAGAAGCAAAAGATTTTTGCTTGGCAACAGGAAAAAAAGGTCAATTGAGAAATTGGGAAAAAAAAGAAAATTACAATTTAGAAGGAGGTAAAACGCTAACAGGAAGATATCTCTCAAATCTCTCACTTCTCCCCCACACATCCCTAAATATTCTCTTCTCACTAACCCACTCAGAAACCTACTCAGTAGAAACTCTTATAGTAATGCCAAACAAAAATAAACGTCCCTGCTAACACCTAGACTCGAACACAAGACCTCCAACACACCAATTCCCTTACCATTTGAACCAGCAAGCTCATTCTGATATTATTTTACAAATAATTAAATATGAGCCCATTAAGCAAGGATAGGGTTTAAGCCAGAAAAATACCAAAATTTATCAAAGGTAAGGCTTGCACTTAGGACCTCACGCACACACCCAAAACACTTAACCACTGAAGCAGACAAATATTTGTGTCCAAATTTTACAAAAGCCAAAATAAATAATTGGGGCGTTACAACTCTACCCCTTAAAAGAAATTTCATCTATGAAATTTACTTGATATAATAGATGAGGATACTACTAGCGCATTGAGTCCTTAGGTTCCCATGTGGCCTCCTCAGTGTCATGATTCTGCCACAAGACGTTTATTAAAGGAATAGATTTCCTCCTAACATCTCACTCCAGAATCTGAACCAACTCCTCCTCGAAGGTCAAATCCGACCTCACCTTGATATCCTCAACGGAGACTATGTGAGATGGATCAGACCGGTAACACCTCAACATCAAAGCATGGAACACATCATGAATACGATCCAGTTCAAGGAGTAACTCCAGCTGATAAATAACTGGTCCCACACATTTTAGAATCTGATACGGCCTACCTAGGGCTCAACTAGCCCTTACGACCAAACCTCAGAAACTTCTTCCATAGAGAAACCTGAAGAAACACGAAGTCCCCCACAGAGTACTCAATCTCATACCTATTCAGATCCGCATAGGATTTCTTCATATCAGAAGCCACTTTCAATGACCCCGAATCAGTCTAACATTATCCTCGGTCTCAGAAACTAACTTAAGACCTAAAACCTGACGTTTACCCAACTTAGTCCAACATAGCAGAGAACAACACTTACAACTATACAAAGCCTTGTAATGTGTCATCTAGATACTAGCTTGGAAACTATTATTGTAGGCAAACTCAGCTAACGGCAGATAATCCTCCTAACTACCTCAGAAATCAATCGCACAACTCCGAAACATATCCTCCAATATCTGAATCACCTTTTCAGATTAACCATCGGCCTGAGGATGAAACGCAGTATTGAAGTCCAATCTTGAACCTAGAGCCTCGTGCAATTTCTTTTAGAACTGAAAAGTGAAACGAGGATCTCTATCAAAAATAATCGAGACAGGAACCCCATGCAGTCTTACTATTTCAGAAATGTACAACTTTGCTAGCTTCTGCAAAGAATAATCAGTTCGAACCGAAATAAAGTGAGTAGACTTGGTCAATCGTCCACGATGACCCGAATAGAATCCTTCTTAATGGATGTCAAGGGCAACCTACTAACAAAGTCCATCGTCACTCGTTCCCATTTCCTTAAGGGAATCTTAACCAGCTATAGCAAACCCGAAGGTAACTGATGCTTAGCTTTAACTTGTTGGCACATTGACAATGAGCAACAAAATCCTAACCTCATGCTTCAAACCCGGCCACTAATATAACTCACGAAAGTCACGATACATCTTATTACCGTGGGGATGCATTGCAAAAGGGCTACTATGTACCTCCCTCAAAATCGACTGCCTCAGATGTAAATCGTTCGGTACACAAATTCGATCACAGAAACAAAGTACCTTATTATTATTCAGTCCAAAATCTGAAGTGATGCCACTCTCAACCTGAAGGAACCGTAAACCTAGATACTCATCCTTCAACTATTTATCTCGAATCTGATTAATCCAAGTCGGCTTAACTTGTAACTCAGCCAATAGACTCCCATTATCGAACAAACTAAGTCGAGCGAACATAACTCTCAGATCAATCATCGCTCTTTGACTCAGAGCATCGGCCACCACATTGGCCTTACCAGGATGATACTCTATCAAACAATCGTAATCTTTGAGTAGCTCTATCCAGCGATGTTGCCTAAGGTTCAGCTCTTTCTGAGTGAGGAGATACTTAAGGATCTTGTGATCCGTGTAGATAATACACCTTTCACCATACAAATAATGCCTCCAAATTTTTAACGCAAACACTACTGCAGCCAATTCGAGATCATACGTTGGATAATTTGCCTCGTGTGTCTTAAGCTGATGGGATGCATAAGCCACAACTTTTCCATCTTGAATCAGTACACATCCTAAATCGACGTGTAATGTATCACTATATACCATAAACTCTTTACGGGGTTCAGGCTATATCAGAATAGGAGCTTAAGTCAGAACAAATTTGAGCTTCTCAAATCTCATTTGCTGCGCATTAGTCCACACAAAAGGAACACCTTGACGTAGAAGCTTTGTTAAAGACGCTGCAACCAAAGAGAATCCCTCTATGAAACACCGATAATACGCCGACAAACCTAGAAAAATGTGGATTTTAGACACATTCTTAGGCAGTTTTCAATCTAGTATTGCCTCAATCTTTTTAAAATCAACACAGATTCCCTCAGCAGAAACTACGTGCCCTAGAAAAGTCACTTCAAGCAGCCAAAACTCACGTTTGCTAAACTTAGCGTAGAGCTATTTTTCTCGTAAAGTCTGAAGTACCACCTTAAGATGTTCATTATGATCATCTTCATTCTTAGAATACATCAATATATCATCGATGAACACCACAACGAACTGATCCAGACATGGTTAAAACACACGGTTCATGAGATCCATAAACACTGCTAGAGCATTTGTCAGTCTAAAAGGCATAACTAGGAACTTGTAATGTCCATAACGAGTCTTAAATGCAGTCTTATGTACATCAGCTTCTTTAACCCTCAACTGATGATACCCAGAACGAAGATCTATCTTTGAACATATAGAAGCCCTTTAGAATTGGTCAAATAAATTATCGATCCTCGGAAGTGGATACTTATTCTTCACAGTCAGTTTGTTTAACTAACGATAATCAATGCACATTCTCATGGTCCCATCCTTTTTCTTAACAAACAGAACCGGTGCCCCCTACGGAGACATATTAGGATGGATGAAACCATGATCTAACAACTCCTAGAATTGAGCCTTGAGCTCTGTAAGCTCTTTCGATGCTATACGGTAGGGAGCGATAGACACTAGAGCTGTACCTAGAAGAAGCTCAATCCCAAATTCCACTTCCTAATTCAGAGGTAAACCTAGTAACTACTCAAGAAAGACGTGTGGAAAATCCCTCACAGTTTTAATATCCCCAATAGTAGAGTCCCCAGAAACAAAAACATTGACGTAGGCCAAGTACACCTCACACACTTTTTGAACCAGTTTCTTAGCCACAAGAGTGGAGATCACGTTATACAGATAATCCTTACTCTTGCTGATTATTACCACCTCCTCATCATCCTTAGCCTTAGGAACGACCCTCTTAGTTTTACAATTCAGGTTGACCAGGTGCTCAACCAACTAGTCCATACCCAGAATCAAATCAAACTCCCCAAATGACAGCTCCATTAGATTCGTCAAAAATTCAACCCCTTGCACTACTAGCGAAACATCCCTATAGAGTTTACTAACCCGAACAGACTACCCCAACGGACTTATCACAGTAGCCTCGCTAGAAGTACTCTCAACTGATAACCCTAGATTTTCAGAAATAGAACAGGCTATATAGGAATAAGTAGATCCTATGTCTATCAAAGCGATATATGGTACATCAAATATAAAAAAACGTATCGGTGATGATATTAGAAACATCTCTATCCTCTCGGTATCAAGTAACATAAACCAATGCAGGCTGCCTCGCTTTAGTCTAACCAGCACATCTGCTCGATGTTCTCTGTCCACGGCCCAAACTATTACCACCCCTAGCCTGTCCATGACCCCTAGGTGGCTGCTGAACTACTCTCTACGATTGCGCAGAACATGATCCCACAGCATGCACCTGATCAGCCCTTAAAGAACACTATCGAATATGGTGCTCTAGAGACCCACGCCTCAGACATGCCCCTATCCTCCTCCAACACTCGCTCGGATGGTGTTTACCATAGTCTTAGTAAGGCTGCAACCCAGTAGGAGTAACAAGGGCTCCTACTCTAACGGGTCCATCAGATCTGGCCTCTGTATAGAACTCAAGGGCTTTGAATCTTTCTTGTTCTTACATCTCTCCCTATCTCTAGCTTAACATCTTCGGTGATAATAGAAAACTTGCGCTCTCTCTACGAAGCAATCAGAACCCTCAGATTATCTCTTAGGCCATTCTCAAACCTGACACACGTCTTATACTCAGATGCTACCATGCCTAGAGAGCAGCAGCTTAACCTCAGAAATTTGGCCTCAAACTCAGCCACAGATCGGTCACCTTACGTGAGATTTAGGAACTCACACCGGCGAGTATCAACATAGTTATCTCCCACATACTTACTCTGAAACGTAGTCTTAAAGAACTCTCAAGTCAGACGATCAGGCTGAGTGCCCTCCTTAACTATTAACCACCACTGGTATGATTCGTCGCGAAGCAAGGAGACTACACCCTTCAATTTCTGCTCAGGGGTACAATCTAGATCATCCATAATTCTTTCAGTGGCCTTCAACCAATACTCAGCCACATTAGGGGCGACTCTTGTAAAACCCCTAAACAACTCAGCTCCGTTAGACTAGAGTCATTTGGTTACCGACCCTCAGCCCCTAGATCTAGAATTGGGTCCAGCAACCCTCTCTAATATCTTCAGCATGGCTTGGGACAATGCGCCGTCCCTAGCCGTATGATCTTGAGACCCAGTCTCAATAGCAGGCTAAACTGGCGTCTTACTCGTATCTAGATTCGACATACTACCCAGAGATGAGGACTCAGCTTGAGCCCCCTACGGCTTCTACCATGGCCTTGGATACCATGTCCACAAATACCATGAGCACCCATTGTCTAATTTGGATTTAGCTACATTAAGAGTTTTATGCATCAGTTTAATATTTATTAATAGATATTTTATACAATAAGTATAAGAAGTTTAAAAATGTTTTCGAAAGTTTTCAGTCTTTATTCATTTCACTATAGTTTCAAGGAGTACTAACTATAGTGTTTTTAGAGTACGCTATCTATAGTATTTCAAAATAAACTATCTAAGTTTAGAAGCACTTACAAGATTGGCACCGGAGACTTGGTGTACCACATTTTTAATCAGAATATTTTAAACCATTAAAAACCAATTCTTTAAAACATACTTTGGGACCCAAAATTCACGGCTAAATTTTGTAACCTGGCTCTAATACCACTAAATGTAACACCCTAAACCTGGCATAGACGTTATAGTTGAATCCGGAAGTGTCACATGAAATGGGATTGAAAAACGTTGCCATTAAGTTAAAACCATGTTAGTTCGTTAACCTTTATCGATTTTATCAGTTTCTACATTATCAATTAATTAGTTGTTTAGAGGTAAAACGTGTTTGTAGCGAAAGCTTATAAAACCATAGAGTTTAGGAAACTATTCGAAGTTTTTAGAAAACCTTTGTTTTTGGTAAAATCTGAACTTTTGTCGAGTTTACAATTTTAAAATCATAAAGCGTAGTCAAACCCAAATTTAAGCAACAGTCCAAAAAATCCACATTTTACAAAAATACCTAGAAATGAATAAAAAATTTTAAAGTAAAAACCATAACTGACATCAGTCCATGACATGTGGTCACCGCTGAGTTTTTCGCTACACCGATCCGCCTAAGACTGTGGATTACCTGTACATATCAAACATAAAAGAGTGAGTTTACGTAAACTCAGTGTGTAACCCTACAAAATTAAGCATGCGCACAAACAAAAAATAGAATCAGACAGATACAAATTTGGGCCTAAGCCCATTATAAAATACAGATGCATATTCGGGCCTAAGCCCATCTCAGATACAGATACAGATAAGCAAATCAGAATCAGAAATTAGAAATTAAAATCCTATTCCCATCCTCTACACACTATCTTTGACCATCCCTACACACCATGTGAGGTTTAGAACACCTACCCAACCCTACACACCATACTTACCGATGCGGCACATATAAGTTATAATGCAGCCATGCAGCCAAATAATAGGTGAAAATTGCCTTTCAAAACACTTCCTCCAATATACATCATCTCATCCCCAATATCAGATACAGAAATATACAAATACAAACAAACAGACTAACATGCTCACATGCTCACATATAAGCGTACATAGATAGAAGATATGTAGATAATAGTGCAAGTAGACATGTATCAGTATCCTAATCAGGTTATACAATTTAGGGTTTATTTAGCCCTTATCGACCTTACAGTAGGCCCACAATCGTTTGGGACGACCTATACAACCTTAGGGAAAAATTCTAGAATTTTGGGTTCACATGCTCGTGTGGACCCACATGCTCGTGTAGCCTACACGCCCAGATCAGCCTTGCCCGTGTGGATCACACGGCCTGGCCCCAAAACCCACACACCCATGTAGACTGACCATGTGGGCCCACAAGCCCATGTGGTTTACACGCTCAATCTGGCCTAGCCCGTGTGGCTTACACAGCCAGACTCCAGCCACCACACAGCCGTGTCTTGCATATGACTTGGCCTTTGTCGATCACATGACCGTGTCGTCACACACGACCTACCATACGGTCGTGTGGCGTCAACAGTAAGGTTTTTCAGATTTCACCATTTTCCGTTTTTCTGGGTTTCGGGTATACACCTAGTACTGTTTCGCAGCGAGAACACTCCCAAGATCACTAGGACCTATAATTAACATATGATACACCACTTTAGTCTGATTAACCCAGATTCAAAACTGCCAACCATTCAAATTACCAACATCCTCACTTACCCCAACACTCCAAATACCTTTGTCTATGATTCCACGAGAGGTAAGCTTCGTTTCTTTACGCTACTCTACTGTCAAAACTCAAAATTAACTAACGGAAGAAAGTATAGAATTGATAAAACAACCTAAGAAACGATTTCCCAACCCACACAAAAACCACACAGTGCACTTACCAAATCGCACAGAAACACCAAAGAATTGGAAGCCAAAATTGATTGATAGGGTGGTATTGAACATAGAGAAGCAAAAGATTTTTACTTGGCAATAGGAAAAAAAAGGTCAACTGAGAAATTAGGAAGAAAGAGAAAAGAAAATTACAATTTGGAAGGAGGTAAAACGCTAACAGGAAGATATCTCTCAAATCCCTCAATTCTCTCACATATCCTTAAATCTTCTCTCTCCACTAACCCATTTAGAAACCTACTTAGTAGAAACTTTTACAGCCACACCAAATAAAAATAAACATCCCTACTAGCGCCTAGTCTCAAACACAAAACCTCCAGCACATCAATTCCCTTACCACTTAAACCAACATGCTCATTCTGATATAATTTTACAAATAATTAAATATAATCCCACTAAGCAAGGATAAGGTTTAAGTCAGAAAAATACCAAAATTTATCAAAGGTAAGGCTTGAACTTGGGATCTCACACACACAGAGAGAACACTTAACCACTGAAGTAGACAAATATTTGTCCAAATTTTACAAAAGTCGAAATAAATAATTTGGGGCGTTACAAATAATATTTTTAAATTTTAAATAACATTCTTGATATATTAGTGAAATTTATTTATATTAATATTTTTTAATAAATATATATTACAATTATAAATATAATAATAAATTTTTAGTATAAATGTTAAAATATGTCATAATTCCATTCATAAATTTAGAATTTAGTCATAATACTTTTATTTTAAGTAATTCAATCTCTTTATTTTCAGATTTCAAATTTCAGGTCCAGTTGTTACCATTATTATTATTATTATTTTTGTCAATTTTGTTGATTTGACTTTTTCAAATTAAAAATACTCACTTGATAGCCAGATAACTAAAAAATAGCGTTGTAATGGGCTTAAAAATTAACAAAATAATTAATAGTGTTAACAATTGTACTTAAACTTTGAAATCTAAAAAGTAGAATGATTAAATTTCTAAAATATATGAAGAGTACATAGACTTATGACATATTTAAACCTAGAATAATATATAAATATTTTAATTATACAAATATGAGTGTTTGTTTAAATAATGCTTAACTTCATTTATCCCTTCCAACTCTAATGTGTCAATATGCATTCTTATGAGATATATGTAATTTAAATTAAGTTTTAATTAGGCATTATTTATTATTTAGTTTATATATGAATTAATTTTTACAAAATATAATCTTATTATAAAAAAAATTTCGATTGTTACAAGAAAATTATTCTATAATATTTTGTAACAAATATATTTATGCCGTGTTTGTTTCACTAATAATAATTTTTAAAAAATTATTTTAGAAAAATTTATTAAACAATAGAAAATATTTTACTCAAAATCATCCAAACACCAGAAAATATAAATTTTTTCAAAAAAAAACTAATCAATTATCCAAAAATCATTTTTCAAAAATAGTTTTCAATAAAACAAAAGCAACCTTAAATTTTATATTAAAAAATATTATTATTATTATTTTATTTTCATCGATAAAGAAATAGATTAGAAAAAAAGAAATGTAAAGTGGACGACCGCCCTAATCTTCAAGAGCCGTTTTTTTTAGCTTCTCATATTTAACCCCAGCCAAAGTACATCAAACATGCAACTATTTTGACAACTAACTAAATTTTCTTTGAGAGCAACTAATTAAAAATTGCCTTAATGCACATTTTAGTATATTATTTTTTACTTTTATTCTTAATATTTTTTTATTCACCCCAATTCTTAAGCTTATATGACTTTTAACGTTATCAAATATTCATAATTCAATCTTTTAAACGTTTAGGACATGATTAAAATATTACAATCATAATTATCGTGCGACATACTTTGACATTATAATAATATCATTATCTAGAAAAAAAACTTAAAAACTATTAAAAAATTATAAAAAATACAGAAAAATATAAATAAAATTATAAATATCTAAATTGTGTAAAAATTTTAAAAATATGTTAGAATTTTAAAATGTAAATATAATAATAATTATAAAAAAACTATCAAGAACTTATAAAAATTATTAGAAATTATAAAATATTGTAAAAAAGTTATAAAAATAAGATTATAAAAAATATTTTTTAAAAAGTAAAAATTTTTATATCTTGAAATAAAGTATACATTCACTAATCACTTTTTTTATTCAATTCACTAATCATATTTAAAATATAAAAAGCTGTTATAGAAAATATATAGTAATACAATAAAATTTAATTAAAAAATATTTTAATAAAAAATGAAAAAAATTATATATCAAATTTTTAATATTTTAAAATTCATCAATTTTTAATATTTTATTAGTATTATTAGGAACAAGTTTATTTGACTTGGCTCCTATTATATGCCTAGAATAAACTTTCTTAATCCTTTGGCTTGTACATACTTCTTTTATTTTATATCAAAGTTCTTTAAAATGATTAAACACTTGAGTGGACTTAACGAAAACGATGATATATTCAAATATTTGTGGGTGTAATTTGTAATTGTGATCATAAATATTAAGTATTAAAAAAATATTTTAAGACAATTGATGCATATATTAATATTTAAATATCCACTTCACTTTTAAAATTTTTTATTTATAAATTGAGACATTGATCTCTAGATAAATAATTTATCCTGAGATAATAAAAACATTTGACATAATTAAAAATTATTTAAATAATTTTAAGATTTATCAAATAAAAAAATCTATCAATTATAACTTCCAATTAATTGAATTATAAAATAATTATGGTCAACAATCTTGAACTTAAACTTTTTATATATTTATATATTAATATATTTTTAAGTTATAAAAATTATTAGAATTAAATTTCTAGTTCTTTTTTATTTCTTACGTTTTTATAGTATTATAAAATATTATAATCATCTATTTGATCAATAAATTACTAACTTTCAGAAAACCCTAATTCCACACTTTTTTTTTTTTACATTACTTCAAGAGCAGGTACGTTTTTCTTATCTTCTTGATCCGATTTGATTTTCCATCCATTACCGTTTGGTTCCCACTTTCCAGCATCTTATATGAATATATATTTTCTTATTTAGATTTCTCGATTTATATAAAGATAATTTCGTTTATTTTTCTGAATCATATTTTAGTGATTAGTTCTCAGATTTACTTGTTTGAATGGATAATCCTCGTAGTTAGTGAGTGAAATAAGCATTTTACACTAATCAATGCTTTAATTGCACTAGCATTTATTTAATGCATCTTTGATTTATATGAAACTGGGATTAGCATTGCAAGGAACAATTAACAAATAGCTTGTTGTATTGTTGTTCAGAGAAAAGCAAAGTGGAGGAGGAAAGATGTTAGCAATAGCAAGGCAAAGGGTGAGTTCTGGAAACTCTCCTGCTCTTTCATATACCTTCATTGACGTTTCAGTTAATCTGATAGGTTTTTTTTTTTAAAAATCTTTTTTGTTTATTTAGATGTTGGTGCAATCATTTAAGAAGATTCCGCCTGCAGTGTCTGTCTTGAGAAGTTACTCATCTGCTGCAAAACAGGTAATATTTTTCACCTTTTTTATTCTTGGTGTAGTTTTGTGGGTTTAATGCTATTAGATATTTCAAGTTGCATATTGCAAGTGTTCAGTCGTTCAGAAGAGTATCTATGTACAATTTTAGCAGCTGCTCTGTAGCTTACTTACGTAAACAACATTCAGAAGAAAGACCCGCGGGTCATATTTTTCCGCTCAAGCACACGACCATATGCACACAGATATGGTTATCTTTATATTTGTGTTTCTTTGTATGTAGTTTGCATCATCTTGCAGTTAATGTTAAATGGCTTTTGTGATTATTAATATCCAAAAGATCTAACCTTCAGGGAGTATTGTTTATTTGTTTGTTTGTTTAATGATAATTATGTACAGATTACAGTGAGAGAGGCATTAAACTCTGCTCTTGATGAGGAGATGTCGGCTGATCCAAAAGTCTTTTTGATGGGTGAAGAGGTGAGAAAACATTAACAGAACGATTTTTTGATAATATTTTGGCTGTTCCTTTTATTTATATGCCATTCTTATGATTTTTGTTTCTTGAACTCATAAAATGCAGGTTGGAGAATATCAAGGTGCATACAAGGTTAGCATTTCTTGCTACATATAATACAGACCATAGAAGCATTGCTACAAGTATCTGAAGAGCAAAGATTGATTTTTATTTCCCTTTTTTGGTAGATAACCAAGGGACTTTTGGAGAAGTATGGACCTGAAAGGGTTCTTGATACTCCAATTACAGAGGTTATTATGTTTATCCATGCCTATACTGTTTCTCTTTTATTCAGTTTGTGAATTTTATTATTATTTTATTAAATGATTAATCTCACATGCCTATTATATGTGTTCTTTGATGCTTTTTAGTTTTCATTACATTCTTTTCTCACCTAAGTTGTCTATTTATTGTTTCACAGGCTGGTTTTACTGGGATTGGGGTTGGTGCTGCTTACTATGGTCTGAAGCCAGTAGTGGAGTTTATGACATTTAACTTCTCCATGCAGGTTAGATGGTTCTGTTTTGAATCTATGCTTCCGTATGCTTTTTTTAGTTTGCGTGCTAGAGAATTCGTAAGTTTTGAAAACGAATTCTAGATGAAGTGGCATGCATGTCATAAAAAAGAAAGTAGTGGTAGTATATTATCATGTGCTTTCTATTTTAAAGACAGTGGAGTTATTACTATTGTAATGTAGTGTTGAAATTCTTTGGAGCTTGTATGAATGAAGTATGCATGTTTCCTTTGAAGGTACATCTGTGGTTAGATATAGTGGCTGATTAATGAAGGGTAATAGAATTTATGTATTTTTTATTTTGATTTTCTCTTTCTATATTTGACAGCACATAGCAATAAAGTATTGGTACTTGTGGTTGTAGATTACAAATGGAAACTGTAAAGGAAAGAGATAGCATTTAAAATGTGTTTCATAACTGGTCATGCTGTTACCAGTAATTGGTCCTGCTTTTATGGTTCTGGTTGAAGAAGCCAAATCATGTTGTTGGAATGCAAGTTTGTTAGGCTACAAGTGATTCAAATTTTTGTTTCAATTTTGTAATTCGCTTTGTTATATGCTAATCACCAAAGAATTAGTGTTAAGATAAGCCGAGAAATGGTGCTTCAGAAGATATCCTGAAAACTCTTCCAATGAGATGCATTTTTTTTAAATGCGGGATCTTTGGAGTTCTTTTGGTTGCCTTCTTGCTGTGTAAGATATCCTGGCTTTTAAAACAATGATCAATTTCCCTCCTGCTCAGCATTGAGATGTTAAGAGAGCAAATGGTTTGGATGTCTCTATATTGTTTTAACAATATATGTACTTGGATATAGGAATGATGTTTTGCCTAGGTCTAGATTTAGGCATTGTGTGCCAGAATTTTTCGGATTTAGTACTACATTAGTTCATTTTAATGGTAATAAAAAATTTTAATTACTTTCTTTCAATGTGTTTTTATGAGATTCTTGTCCTGAATCCCCAATGCAAAATTTTCTTTGATACATTTTTGTCTTTTATTGCAGGCAATTGACCACATTATTAACTCTGCTGCAAAGTCCAACTATATGTCTGCTGGCCAGATATCTGTACCCATTGTTTTTAGAGGACCTAATGGTGCCGCTGCTGGTGTTGGTGCCCAACACTCTCAGGTATGGTTTCCTCGTATGTTACTGGCACTGTGACTTGTTATTTGGTTTGGTCACCTACACAACTCTCCTCTGTTCCTGAGAGCCTACGGAGGTTGAAAATTGATTTATTTTGTATTACATATCGCATTTACCATTTGATTATTCCCATTTTGTAGAGGTGTAGCTGACTTTAAATATATTAAGAAGCTTGTTTTAATTACTTCTCTTTTTGGTTAATATCCAGTGTTATGCAGCATGGTATGCTTCTTGTCCTGGGTTGAAAGTATTGTCACCATATAATTCTGAAGATGCTCGTGGACTCCTCAAAGCTGCTATTAGAGATCCTGATCCAGTTGTTTTCCTTGAAAACGAGTTGTTGTAAGTGAATTGATAAAATGTGATTGAATTATTTATTGAGCGCTGTCACTCTACTGGTCCAGTTTTCAGTTAGAGTTTTAATGCCTGACATTGGTCTCATATAATCACACTGTTTCAGATATGGTGAGTCATTCCCTGTTTCTGATGAAGTTCTTGATTCCAGTTTTTGCCTTCCAATTGGGAAAGCTAAGGTAATGCTGATATGATTCTCCTTAAATTTTACTCTCACGGATATTGTTATAACTCATATCCATGATGTTGCATTTTGATAGCATTTAAATTTATCTTTTGACCATCTACTTTGACAGATTGAGAGAGAAGGAAAAGATGTGACTATTACAGCTTTTTCAAAAATGGTGGGCTATGCTCTTAAGGTATGTCTTCTATGTAGTGTCTATTTGGATAAGCTGTGCCTAATTTCTATTTGAAGTAGATTGTAAGCAATTGCACAAGATTCTATACGATATATAAAAGAATAATCTAAAGATATGAAGCATGGATACAGCTGCTATTCTCATGTATTCATGTAGGATATGTTTCCGACATGGACACTTGTTTGAAATAGCAGATATGTGTCAAGTACTGCTGGATATGCCAGAAAAATAAAAATAATGAACTTATTATACCAGATTTGGCATGGACAGCAATAAGGGGAAAAAGGTTCTTGCTGTTGGCATTGAAAATAAAATTACTGTCAGTGGTTACTAACCAAAGAAATAGAACACGGAAACATTGAGAACAAACCAATCTTTTTTCCTTTTGGCCTTGGGGTTAATGTGTAGTTGATACTCCACTTAGGGCTAGTTTAACATTGCTTTTGCGGTTGAAAAATACTTTTGAGAAACTTTGTTTGGAACAAGTGCTTTTGAAGAGTGTTATGGAAAAATTGGTTTCTAATTTTAAGTGTTTAGCATGGTTGTCAAAAAGTGATCTGAAAAGTTAAAATGTCCATTTAGGCATGATGTTGATTCGAAGTCACTAATATTATGACATATGAATTATAAATTTTAAATATTCTTTAAGCAATTAATATAAATTATTTTGTAACATTTAGATATTAAAATAGCATACAATAATATTATATATTTAAAATAAATTTCAAAAAGGGAAATGAGAGGGTAATTTTAGATTTTCACCTCCAAAATAGCTTTTATAAAAATCAAAAGCACTTAAATTTGTCTTTTTAGCTTTGGGTTGAAAAATTAATTTGATTTTAAAGCTGATTGTTTGGCATTGCTTATGCTGTCAAAAAGTGCTTTTCCACCTCTATGAGCAATGCTAAACAAAACCTTAGTGGTGAAAAGTTAGAAGATGATCCAGGAGATGGTGGTTGTTATTAGGATTGAGCAAAAAACAAACAAGAAACCAAAATGCAATCTGAACTAGTGATGTTTGGATGGTTTTGGTTCATAAGCTAAAAACTGGTGGTAACCTGAACTGAACTGAATTCTATTTTTATTTAAATTATTATTAATGTTTTTATGATGTAACGATAAATATCTTATATTTGAAAAAATACAATATAAAAGTTATAGGTTTTTTTATTTACTTGAAAATTTTAATTTTTTAAGAAATATATATGAAAAAGACTTTGAAACTTTGTTGAATAATATTTGAAAGCCCTAAAGCAAAGCTATTATGTCAAAATGAAGTTAAAAAATCCAAAAAAAAAAAAAAAAGTATGAAAGAACCAAGAATCGAAAAGAACCGAATTATCATGGGCAATTAAAATCCAAAAAGTTTACCCGAACTGAACTCAGCCCTAGCTGTTATGTTCAACCAAGCAATTCCAGTTGCTACATATTTAGGAAGGAAGAGACAAATGTGTTCATATATTGCCAAATTGGATGAAACTTGGCTATAATCTTGGGGTGTTCTGTTACGAGATTGTAATGTGTTCAGTAAATAACTAAATTCCTTATAATGCAAATAATCGAATCTCTTATAAAGTTACTTATAACTGGATAATGCTGAATCTCTTACAAAATTCTATCGAGCTCATGGGGAGCTCATTTAAGAAGCTCTTTCTAGAATTTTCTTATAATATTGGACTGCATTAAATAGGCTTTTGGTTGATTGGCTTAAAACTTTATATGGTAATAACTTCTGAGCTTGAAAGATTAGTGGACCAGATTTATTTATAATATTCAACATGTTATTCAGATTTATTCATTGCTGCTAGTGACTGTGGTGGATTCTTTATTTATCTTGCGCATTGCAGGGTCCCATGTTTCAATAGACTATCTTTTAATCTCTGGGCTCAAGAACTGCCTGAAATATGGTGTGTGGCTATTAGGTTGCCTCTGATTGAATGAGTTGAATATGAGTGCAAATTTTAGGATTACAGCTTAGTGCATTTCTTAATGGGATGTCCAGTATTGTTTCTTTCTGTTTGCCTCGGTTGTAATTTCCTGAAAATGTAACTTTATGGTAATATGTTGACTGTGGAGTTATCAACTAATAGACTGTTTGTTGTTCAGGCAGCTGAGATGCTTGAAAAGGATGGAATTTATGCTGAGGTAAATTATAACGCAAAGAAATGCAAGTCTTACAAGTTGATATGATCTTTCAGCTAAGAAGAGCAATTACTGATTTTGTTAAATACAGGTTATAAATTTGCGTTCTATTAGGCCGTTAGATAGATCCACAATTAACGCATCAGTCAGGAAAACCAACAGACTAATAACAGTTGAAGAAGGGTTTCCCCAGCACGGTGTCGGTGCTGAAATCTGGTTTGAGTTCTTTCCTCTTAAATCGTTTAGTTTCTCCTCACTACATATTTTGGCATCTTATATATTTATGAAGCCTACTTATTTCACAGTGCATCTGTTGTGGAGGAGAGTTTTTCATATCTTGATGCACCAGTTGAGAGAATCGCTGGAGCTGATGTTCCCATGCCATATGCAGCAAATCTTGAGAGAATGGCTGTGCCACAGGTGATTCTATTCCTCCCTTTTCTTTAATCCAGTCCCTCTTCTTTCTAGTACAATCATTAGTCAAACCAGCTAGTATGATGGCTGCATTTATGTTATATTTGTACAGTTGTCATTGTATATGTTTCTTGGTTTATGAATTCTGCAGGTTGAAGATATTGTCCGTGCTGCAAAGCGAGCATGCTACCGATCTGTACCATTGGCTGCTGCTGCCTAATTGAACCAATCCAGGCAGGAAACTTATCCTAATATAGGCAATTTGTATCATCATTTTCTATTATTATTTATTATTTTTTTAAAATGAGGCATTTTATAAATTTGTCTTGCCTTTGGGCATGTTTATCTGCTGTCAGTTCCTAACATAATAAATGGAATTATTGCAGGAATTAGAGGGATAGGGATTTTCGCCTTTGTCGACACTTGGGTGCAGGAAGAAGTGCTTTGACTTAATAACACAGAAATTGTTAGAAATGGCTGGAAATTTTGACTTATTTGTCATTGGACCATAACCTTTCCCATATTTTAAGTAGTTTTCTCTACTGTTTCTGAGCTTGTATTTCAAATATTATGGCGCTGAATCATTCAATGTTCGTGGAGGATGATTACAATAATACTAAGTAATAAAAGATTACCACTTGGCTTTACAAGGTGTATGGCAGCAATATGTGAAAATGGCCCAAGTTTCATCCCAAATGTATTGTAATTCTAAGATTTGCCTGTACGTATTCGAATCCATTGCCCCCAACTTGATTTGATTAGAATAACAAAATTCAAATCTTAAAAAAACTTGAAATCATTTGGAAGCGAATTGACATGAATTTGTCTTTCTAACTTTTCGTAGCTGGAACTAACCCCTGCTAACCTGGGGAGGTTTTTAATATTTTTGGAGCTTTTGATTAATTGATTATAGATGTTTGTATATCCGATTCTTTTTAGAAAATATTTGGATATTGCATACTTTTATTTGTAAGTGGTAAAAATGACAAATATTACAATATTGTGGTTAGTGTTTTAAACTTCTTTATTGGATCGTTTTCACATTAAGTAATATCTTCATGTCTTGTTTTTCTTCTAATCTTTTCTGTTTGGTTCTGGATTCAGACTTGGCACAATTATCACTATTGTTATTTTAACAAACAAGTCTTGCTTTTTCCCTTCAATTTAAGGATAGGGAGAGATTATAGATAAAAATAAGCTTTGTAAAAAAAAAAAAAAATCATTTGATTGGAAACTAATTATGAATTGAACTTTTAACTCAATTTGTAAATTATTAAATACATTATTTAGAAATAAGGTATTTTAATCTTCTTATACATGAATTTGTAAAGATTAAAACTCTATAATTAGAGTGTGTATAAATTTATGGACATCCAAATGAAAAATAGAATTATCCTTTCATTTTATCTTCATTTAAAAGTAATTTTTTCACACTATTGTTACGCCAACTTCTCTTTATCAATAGGATGGCATATATGTTCAGGAATTTTTATGCATAATAATAAAGCATTTGTCAGTTGATACATTTTATTTTATCATGGATATGCTTTTGGGATATAATTGATAATTTCTTTTGAAATGCCTTTCATTATAAATGACTTACGATTGATTTTTTTTTATCATGGTATAAATTCATCTATAATTTATTGTGTTTTATTTTTATTGGTTGATCTTGTTATATATTAGATGCTGGTAATTATTGGCATAGTGTTAGAAATTGTGTGACATAAATTCTTGTTAAAATAAAATATAAATGGCAACATAGGGGATCTATAAAGGCGAAGGCTGCATCCCATTGTAGATCCCTAATAAGCAAAATATTGGACTGGGGTCGCAACCGGGGTGCACAAGTGAAATTCGTATAAAAGTTTATTTCATTTATTAGATGTTGATTAGAATAAGGTGTTTTAATCTTACTGCATTACTTTTATTTGACTTTGATTAGAATATGGTTTTACAAAGCTATAAATATACATAGTCTATACTCTTCTTGTATCATTCGAATTTTAACATAGTGAATTTTCTTCTCCTTTACCCCTAGTTTTTTCCCAAAAGAGTTTCCACGTAAAATTTTGTGTGTTCTTTTCTCTCTTTCTTTGCAAGTTATTGTCATTATTGACGTTCAACTTTCACACATAAACTTTTGATTTTGTTTTTGCTTTACTTTTATTTCAATTGATTGAAACTTTTGACTTAGTGACTCGTATATGTATTGTAGTTTAGAAATATTGATATTTTTCTAATATATGGTTTTAATTCGTTGCTAGAGCTAGTTTGCATTGAGACAATGCCATTCAAAGAGATGATTGCTTTCTTATACTGATTCTATGCCTTTTGTATTGCATAGTTTATATACCCAAGCATTTTTAAATTACTTTTATGCAAAGTTCATACTATTATATATTCGTTATTTAATAAGTGAGAAAATATCTTAAAGAAATCAAATTGTTTTGATTTAAGAAAAAAAAAACAAACTAATTATTAGTAAGGATTATGAAAACAAGATTATTAATATGACTCTAGATGTTGATTATAACAATGACAACAGCCAATGATAATGAATATTTTATGATCAAAACTGATATGTATGATATGTTATATCAAGAATGATTTATATTTGAAGTTGATTAATGGATTTGTGAAGGTATCCATATTTTTTTTCTTATGAATATATGATATTAATCCTTAAATATCTTTAATGTCTTTGATAATATGATTTCACAAATGTTCTTAAATGATTTATATCATATATTAAAAAATGATATTTGATCCTTAAGGTGTGTGAGAATATGCTTTAAGCTATGATACGTTGATTCCTCCTTTACATTTTACAAATTATTTAGTAAGAGTTCTAAGAGCTCTAAACTTGTTAGAAGCTAGGAGATCAAGTTTGCGTTAAATAATATAGCTCTGCATCATACATACATACATACTCCGATTGAAGGATATATATTTTTTTGTTTAAATCAGTTAAAAGTATTGATTTCACTATTATTATTACTTATTTCTAACTTTTTAATCTGAACTAGTTGTTAAACTATAAGAGCAAAGTATGAGTAAAAGTGACAACAAAATGAGGCACTTTTGATCAATTTGAGACAATCATATTCAAATTGCTACGCAGTTTGATTTCCCTATATCTATAGAGTCTAATTTAGTGAGAAGAATCTACTATCTTTGAAACAAATACAATCAACCTAGTTCTAACACATCCCGACGAAAAATTGTCACTCTTGTACTTAAAGACTAGACCTCTCACCACTAAATTCTCCTCCTAAGAACTTATCTTGTAAAACCAATCACAAATGCTTTACATTCACAAAGGCACTCTCATAAATAATGTTCCTTGAGGAACTGATAAGTGTTAGATCTAGTGCTTTCAGTATAATATTTTCGTCTATGTATATTTATATTTTTTGAACAAATTGGTTTAATAAAATATTTGTTTATTACATTAATATTCTTTGTATATTGTCCTTAATGGTTTTTGCATGCAAATCAAAATGGAAACATATATTGACTCACTATTTATCTAACGTTTAACTAATTGTAAGTGGTATTATGTGATCGGATCATAATACAAAAAAAACAATTTGCATTAGTAGATAATCTGAACATGTCCTTAGTCTAATCAGAAATGAGCAAACCGATTGAAAACTAATATATCGTCTATAAATTCCAATTGGGGAGATGCTTTATCTGGAGCATCGATGCGAATGACTCCTAAAATATAGAAACATAGATGTGACAGACTATATTGAGAATACATTAGACAAGACCCAAGTTAAAATGGATCTTAGATTCGTTTATAGATTTATTCACTTGTGATGTTTAAGTGTGACATGCCTTAATTCCGAGTGGATGATGGACTATGTATGCATGACTTGTATACTTTGATGTAAGTAAAAGTCTGAGTTCAAGTAGATAAGGAACTGAAAGTTGGTGCGTTGGGTATATGACTTCTGCTTGGTGCATTGGGTATATGACTTCTGCAGCATGTAGCATTATTCACAATGGTGGAATTCATAGCCCAAGGATAAATCATATCTTCTCATTTGCATTGCATGATAGATGAAAAGTAAGCATGAGCACAAGTTGTTTTTCTTTGTGATAAATAACTTAATATTATTTTATAGTAATTGACTTTTCATGAAGGAAGATGTAATGGTTATCATAAGATAAAATAGGATCATATTGGGAGAACAAATTTATTCAAAGAGATTAAAAATATCCTATGAGGGTAACACACTTATGATAAGGTCATTGGACGAGCACTTATTAAGTAGCTTTCATAATGGAATGTAATTAGGGAGAGCTCAATTACGATACTATAGTGGAATGATTTCGTGATTAAATAAGTTTATAATTAATAGGCGAAAGTTGGAACTTAATCATAAATTATTTGACCCTTAATTATTTATGTCCAATTGGCCCTTCAGCTAGCTCGTTGAAATTAAAAATGAATTGTATGTAGAACCAAATGAATAGAAATGAATGGAAATAATGAAGAGAAATGGGTCGCATCCAGAGATGAATGTGTTTTCTCACTAAGTACAGAAATGACTTGAAATTAATTTAAGGTTTTTCAAATTATTAATTAATTATTCAAAAATGGAATTAAACTAATTAATTATAGTTTCTTTTACGGTAAAGTTGTTATAACTTTAATAGAATTAGAATTAGGCTGGGAAAATTATTTAATTAGGAATTTGATTTAGTTAATTAAATTATTTAAATAAATAATTTTTATTTTAGAAATAGAAAATAAGTATTAGGTTGAATTAAATTGTAAAGTGTTAGATCAAAAGTCAAGGAAGCATATATAATTGGACTTAATACATGAAATGCCAAATACTACCCCTCATGTACATGAAGGGTCGACAACCCTAGTAATATTTACTAAGGGGTGCCGCCTACCTCTCTTCTAATTAGACTAGAGGAGTGTTTTCTATTTAAATAATATTATTTTACAATGACTTATTCAACCAAGATTCTTGTATCTCTCCCTATAAATAGATGTCACCAATTGACCTAAAATCATAAGTTTGACACACTGTTATTCTGCCAGAAAATGGTGGGAATTTAGTACCTAAGAATAAATTCTATTTTTTTGAGAATTATGATGCTTGTCGGTTTCTATTGAGAGAATCACTTTCCTACTAAAAGTAATTACATCGTTTCTTTTTCTGTGTCTAGTTCATGTTGCTTTAGCCTACATTCGGTGCAATTCGGGGTACAAGGATAACATATAAGGTTGTTCGTTGAAAGTCAGTATCGATTTGAATCTGACTCGCACAAAGCACAATTACATTTTGGTAAAGGTTTATTACTATAAATATCACAAAGTGGCCCAATTTTTAAATTTTTTAAACTTTCATTGTAACTATTAAAACCATTTTTTTAATTGGATTTTTTCAACACTAAGTACTCTCAATATTTAGTACATAAACCTATATAAATGAAACACCCCTAACCTGTATCCGTCGCCGGAATGAGTTACGAGGCATTACTGAACTTATAACACAATTTAGAACATTCATATATCATACATTAATCACATTGCCATCAATATCATTCCTATACACTTATAACATACTTAAAACGAGCATACAAAGCTTTAAACATGCATTTGGGACTAAATCGATAACATACAAATGTTTAAGGAAAACATAGAAAATGTTCAAAACAGGCGTGTGTCTTACACGGCCACAAGACACGCCCATGTGCTAGGTCGTCTGAAAACTGGAGGGTATACTGACTTGGGTCACACGACCGACCACACGCCCATGTGCCAAGCCGTGTGAAAACTAGAGGGTATACTGACTTTGGTTACATGGCCGACCACACGCCCGTGTAACTCACTGACTTGATTTTTAGTTGAGCTTCAAGGGACACACGGCCGTGTACTAAGGCCATGTGTCACACACGGTTGAGTCACATGCCCGTGTGCTCTGCCCGTCTGGACGAAAATAGGCTAGTTACAAGCCATATTTCTCACCCAAAACACATACACCTACAACAATTCAAATAGTACCAATTCCATATACAAATAGGCAGCCAAACATTAATACTCAATGCACATTTTATGCCATTACAAATCAAACCATTTCAATACCTAAATCAATACCATTTGCATATTCAACCATATGCCAAATTATCAAGTTTCATTAATTATAAACACATATATATATATATATAGCATGTCCTATAATTCATCTATAATACCATCCAAAAACCAAACATAACCAAACATTATGCCAAGTTAAGCCAAACCTCATGGCTTAAATATATACCAAAACATTAAGTTTCACAAGCTAAAGTGACCAAAGTCAACATCTCAATAACTAGCCTATACATGCCATATTTACACATATAATTAAGTTCAAAAGTACCAATCAGAAACTGGATAGTATGATGTGAATCTCTAACGTCGTTTGAATCAAGCGAGCTTTCGATACTTTACAAATCACAGAAAAGAAACAGAGTAAGCTTTAAAACTTAGTAAGCCTATATAATTTAGAATTAAACTTACCATTTATACATAATCGAGACAATTAAACATGGTATATCCAATTTAATTGCTAAATGCCTATACACAAGCATTCATCAACATGTTAGTCACATATGTGCATATAATCATCCATTCACAAGGATGTAATCAACTTTCATTCACATTTCATATTACAATGCATCATATAATACCAATTTCATATAACTTGTAAAGCATTTGTAACAAATCATCTTCAATCATATTACTTATAATACATTCATATATTCAGTAATTTATTCGTATAACTAATAATTTAATCATATAACCAGTAGCAGAATTATGCCCGTTGAACCTCTTAGAATATCGATAGATACACAAGTGATACACACTGAGTGTATTAATCGGTAATCCGTCAATTCATTATCACATTCGCTCTTTCGAGCTATGATCGGTAAGCTCCTCCTGAGCTGATGGATAGTAAGCTCTGACGAGCTAAAGCATCGGTAAGCTCATACAAGCTGCGGTGAGTCTGTAACAAATGCAGGATCTCAACCAAATGGTAACCTTAGTGACATGTCACTTGTATCCTACGAATTCCTATGGTTCAGACGAGGCTCAATGGTTTTCGATAAATATCAATTTAGGCATTTAATATTAATTACTTCAATTCTCACAACATATATACATTCAATTTAATTAAGTATAAATTTAATTACTCAATTTTAATTATACGAACTTACCTCGTATCGCTCAGACAAAAACTATCAGCTATTCGTTTACTTTTTCTTTTCCCCGATCTAATCCCAATCTTGGCTTATCTTGATCTAAATATTATCAAATTTAGCACATTTAGAATTCATTCTATTCACTTAAGCTCATAATTTATAATTTGGAAAGTTTACGCATTTGCCCCTAGTGTTTCACACTTTTACAATTTAGTATTTATCACATAATAATGCAAATTCCTTCAATTTAGTACAAATTCTTGATGGCTGAATGTTACCCATTTTCATATCAGCCCCTAATTTCCCTTTATTTCACTTTTCAACGATCAAGTTTGAATATTTCACAATTTAACCCCTAATTCGCATTTTCACTAAAAATCACTTAACAAAACTTGTATATCTATCAACAAACACTCACAATCTATCAAGAAACTTTAAAAATCTTGCCTATTCATTATTAGCAACATTCAAAATCTTTAACAGCTTTACAAAATAGTCTTTGGGCTAGCTAGACTAGGCTGCAACAATCTCAGAAACATAAAAATCATTAAAAACAGGACAAAAATCGTACCTTAATTAGCTACACAACCTTGGCCGAATGAAGAACACAACAATGGTTTTTTCTTAGCCCTAGTTTCGGTAGTGGGAGCTTAATGGTGAAGATGACACCATATTTTTAGTATTTTAACTTAATTTATTTTATAATTTACTAAATTAACCTTTACTTAAACATTTAAAATTCATATAAACTATGTACATAAATGTCCACTCACCTTAATAATGGTTTAACTACAACATAAGGACCTCCACTTTTTAATTTCATAGTCATTTAATACCTTTAGCTTATAGAACTCTACTTTTACGCTTTACGCGATTTAGTCATTTTTACTGAATTAAGCATTTAAACAGTAAAATTTCTTTACGAAACTTTTACATAATAATTCTATCATGTTGTAATCCTTAACAAAATAATAAAATAAATATTTTAACTTCGGATTTGTGTAACTAAAATCACTTTTCTGATTTGACCAAAAACAGGCTGTTATAATAAGTCCCTCAAATATATAGAGATTTTTTAGACTTTCTAGCATACTAAAAGATCAATCACAACTCTCTTCTAAACAACAACTAAAATAGCTAAATACAATATAATATTACAACCAAAACTATTGGCAGATAAGTCTTCAAGTTTCTGTCTAGACCCAATATCCTTGATCTAAGGGATTTGGTACATCAGTTTGATCCTATCCTCAGGATATGTTTCTCCAAGTGAATTGATCTCCATTGATGGGCTTGAATCATTCCATGATATTATCACAACCTAAAGATTTGTTTCAATAAATTGTTAATCTTTCAAATAAGGTAAGTTGCTGTTTGTTGCGGTGGTGATGGAAGTGGGAACTTCCATTGGTAAATTGCAGCACTTCAAATATTTCAACAATGTAATAACTTGAATTTTCATTGGTGTTGGTAAATACAATTTCGGGGCTGAATTTCTTAAACTAAGTTGATCCAAAAATTTTATTTGAGGAGTTTACAAGACGAATACTAAAGTAGAGGATAGAATTATTTAGTAATTAGTTAGATGATTTAGTAATTATGCATAGTGACTAAATTGCATCATAACTATAATTTAAGGAACTAGGTGAGAGATTAAGAAAATCCTTAGTGTGTTATTACACCAAGGACTTGTGAGTAATAAAACGATCACTAAGATTAAGATAAGGGAGAGAGATGATCCTTGTTATTAAATTCCACTAAACACTTTTTAATTAAAATGATAGCCATTAGATTAAGTTTAGTTAAGCTTAATAAAAAAAAAAAAAAAAAAATAATAATAATAATAATAAAGAAAAGATGAAACATGTTAGTGGCCATTTTCATCTTCATCAAACGAAAATAGGGAAAAAGAAAGAAAAGAACTCTCAAGTTATTATCCTCCATAACTATGAGCCATCTTCCATGTAATACCCTTAACCCATATCTGTCGCCAAAGTGGGTCACGAGGTATTACCGGGCAAAATATAACTCCAGATTAATCAAATATATATATATATATATATATATATAACAAATAGAGTATGAAGCATTTAAAAGAAAAGGACCAGTTATAATTCAAGTACATTTATGCCATAAAATCAAATATTCCATGTCATGTACATAGTTATGATATACTCTAATAAATATAATTTAAAGTCATGTGCAAATAAGACACGACACTAAGTTTTATAAAACCAAATTATGTGTAGCATTTATGTATATACTACAGGGATGAGTATGATTTTCTTAAATATTAAACTTTATTTATGAAGCTCACCACAATTTGAATCATTAATCAAGGATAACAATGAGTACATTTTCCCTTTAATCCAGCCTTATAATCGACCAGCCTTTCACATATAAGCTCATCAATCAACTCAAGAATCTTTGAATATTCATTATTAACCTAATTCCAATTATTTACAAAGGTGATATATATGTATATATACATATACATATTTAATATGAATGCTTAACAGAGCCATTATCGAATACTCAATCTTTATATTAAACCAATTGGCATATATGCATGATACTTAATATACTTCAAGTTAGCCACATAGCAAATATATGTTAGCCCCCAATAGGCTACCCATACTTACCATATTGATTAAAACATCCATGTGTAGTCAACACTTGTTTAATGAATGAGACTATCAACACCGAATTATAAGCTACCCTTTCTTAGGTTCTGAGTCAAGTTAAAAATACTGCATAATCACACATCTAAATTTGTATACACCAAAACATTTTACCAGGCATGACTCACACACATTTACCTACCATGACTGATTTAATCAAGTCAATTATTTCCACCAATCAGCAAGAGCATAGGAATCAAGTTTGACATATCGAGCCATCCATTATGACACTTAACAAATATATGAAACATATCACACCCAAACAAATACTATCGTTTAAATCACTTGAGCATGAACATATTCCATATATATATACATGTATTAGGCATTGCCGCATCTCTCACACATAATTTCTAATCGCCCACGAATGTGCAACAAGTGGCTACTAACTTCTATTATTCTATATTACTAGATGCCTTAAACAAAATAAACATTAAACCATCAGTACATATATATAGCTAGAACTGAACATTAAATTTAAGCCATTTATATACAACCAGCTTTCAGCACATTCAAAATATAATCCAGCCTATACAAGCCATAATTATGAAAATTTAGCTTATAAAATACCGAAGACGGTCGATAGTGTGATAAGCTTCTCCGACGATTCCTAAGCTTGTAACTTGGATTCAAAATCTATAAAATAGGTAAAGATGGAAACACAGAGTAAGCTATTAAAGCTTAGTAAGTCATAAGCAAATAAACAAACCGATAATATAATCAATTTAATTTAGCCAAATTTCAATATCATCAACAAGCTTACTCTCAACTTATATTTTCAATAATAGTATACCAAACGTATATATCTATTACCTTAGCTGAATATTCACAGGTTAAATCATAAAACCATTGTTCAATTTTCAAAAGCCAAAAGGTCATAATATGATCAACATACACTTATCCAATTATATAAGTCCAAGCACTGTAATGTAATATCATATACATATACCTCTTATAAGATCAATTATATATGATTTCTTATATATGCATAACCCAAAAATTAATTCCATAATATACCTACCACTTGTTCAAAGCCGAATACACTTATTTAATTCATGTATATATTTAACCTTACATCACATATAATTTATCAACTTTCAAGTCACATACATACCTTATTATCGATAGCTAACAAGCTAAATCATACCTGGCCTTTTAGCCCATTTTACACATTCGATCACGATTTACCTTTGCCTGATGAGCCATTCGGAATTAGATAGGACACTCGGATAATCACATAAATCGTACAAGGCCAACGTCCCAGGTGTGGTCTTACATGTAACCTCAAACGATGCCATTGTCCCAAATAGGGTCTTACTCGTAAACACATATCGAAATTACAAATCGATGCCATGGTCTTACTCACACACACATATCAGAGTCCTATGTCATGACATACGTATCCTAACTATTCCTAAGGTTCATACGGGACTTTCAGACGTCGTAACTCGGTCGAAACCAATTCGGAGATGTGGTGGCCAAGCTTAATCATGTTCGGCCAAAGCTTTTATATGTTCACACATTTCATAACAGCATATAATAATTTACATTTAAATATAATTAAACACGTCTATTTGCTTATAAACTTACCTCGGACAGTACAAAATGGAATCAAGCAACTAGTCAACGATTTTCATTTTTCCCCGATCCAAATCTGATTTCTTTGGTTCTTGATCTAAACATATTCAAATGGGAAAATTACCAATTTACCCCTGACATTTACAATTTTTATAATTTAGTCCCTTATGCACAAAACACAAATTTATGCAAAATCAATCACATCTAGAGTAGGCCGAATATCCCTAGTGTCCAAATAAGCTCATATTTTCCATAAATTTCACATTTTAGTCCCCCCACATTTTTATTTTTGCAATTAAGTCCTAATTACTCAAAATCATCAAAAATTCCTTTACAATATATCTTAACCTAATCCATATCTTCCATAATTCATCATCAGACCATAAAAATCACAAGCTCTCATCAATGGCACAATTCAAAATATTCATCAAAATCAAAAATTAAAGCTTGGGTTTTGTAGTACTCGAAGCAACAATCTTAAAAACGTAAAAATTATCATAAACCGACTAAGAACGAACCTTGAATCAGGATGAGAAAGATGGCCGAACCTAGCCCTTGTTCTTTCTTTTTTTCTTTAGCTTATATTCGGCTTTGTGATGAAGAAATAAAAATGACTAAAGCTAACATATAATATATAATATATACTAACTTATTATTATTTTATGTTTTCCATTTTTAACCTTATTTATCAAAGTAAGTAACCATTATATAATGGCCACTACCGTCCACTTCACTTAGAAATGGGCTAATTGCAACTTTAAGGCTTCCATTTAAAAAGCCAAGTACAATTTAGCCCTTTTTAGAAAAACCACTAGATTTTTATTTTACGCGATTGGGTCCTTTTATTTAATCGGATACCTAAACGACAAAATTAAATCACAAAAATTTCAAAGATATAAATTCACACAAAATAAACACAGAAAATAATTTTAAAATATTTTTCTGACTCAGATTCGTTGTCCCAAAACCACCGTTCCGATTAGGGTCCAAATCGGGCTGTTACATTCCAAGGTAAGAAGACGTTTTTTTCAATTCTAATTGGAATTTTATTTTAAGATAGTAGATAAGCTAAGTCCATTTATTAGAATTAGGAATTGTTAAGGTTTGTCTAAGTTATCATTGATGAATACTTAGGCACTAGAGAGAGAATAATGAGAACTTTGAATAAAAGTTATGTTTTCGGATAGCTTGAGGTCCTTAAATGATAGTCCTAAAGTCAAAATTCGATTCAAAAGAGAGAATTTTGAGTTACATTAATTTCAAACAATAAGGTTCTAAAGAGTGAAGTTGAGACTATGCATAACATGTTTTATTTCAATGATTTCTATGTGTGAATATGGAATCTAATATTGTTTTTGCTTGAATATTGAACGTAGCTAAAGACGAGACTGAGATTTCAAAAGACAAAAGAAAGGAAAAGGGTGGTAGATGAGTGACGATATTAGTTTGTGCTATTATAGTTTGTTTTCTTTACATAAGCTTGTTAAGTAATTAAGCTTAAGTTATGACTAAAAGTATGAAATATGCCACTAAGTTTTGATGGTTTGAATATGGTTGGTATGATGATAATTAACTAGATGTGTGATTAGTTATGATATTATGATGAGTCATAATGATTCATGTGATATTATGAAATGGTGTCGTCTTGATTTGGTGATGTTTTGATTGGTTATAAGGTATGAAAGAATTAGTATGTGTTGTTTAAAATAGTGATAAACTAAAAATTATATGATTAACACCCCTCACCCATCTTCGTCACCGAATTAAGGTTACATGAAGTTACAGTAAATAACGGAACGCAAGCAGAATATTTCATTTCATTCTTTTTTTTTTGTAAATCAATCAACAATAATTTCATTTAATAAACATGTCATTCAAACATAAATGGGGCTAAATTCAAGCATAGAAGGCATTAAAAAAATAGTTTAGAAATAACCAGGGATCAAATCGAATCAAAATGTAACAGCCCAATTTTCAGTAATGTCAGAAACAGTGATTCAATATCACTAAATCCGACGAGTGAGTTCAAAAATTTTATTATTTAATTATTATTTATGATTCAAGTATGACTTTAGAAGACTTTTAAATTAGTAATTTGTGATTTAGAAGAATTTATTAGGTAAAATGGTTTCGAAAATGAGGAATCAAGACCTCAATTTCATAAAGCGAGCCATAAATATTTATAAAAATATTTACAGAGTGTCATTGAGTTAATATCAAAGTTTCGTTAGAAAACTTTAATGTTTTGATAGTTAATTAATTAAAAAGGACTAAATTAAAAATGGGTGCAAAAATTGCTAAAGTGATTAAATAGCATAAATGGTAAATAAAGGAGGACTTGAGAGCAATTAGGCCTAAGAGGAGTGGTTGAGGCGGCATAAGCAGAAAAACAAATCTTGAAATTAGGTGATTTAAGGGCAAAATTGTAAATTTTGTGAAATTAAGCTTAAATAAAAAGAAATCTAAAGATTTCTAGGCAATTCTTCTTCAATTCTCAGCCAAAAAATAGCCATTAGAGAGCTTCTCAAGCTGAATTTTACATTTTTACTTCATGTAAGTTTAATTCTTGCTTTTCTCTTGAAATTTTTATGTTATTTAAAACTTTTGCAACTAGGTCCAACTATCTAACTTATTAGTTTTTGATTTTATGGGTAATTTTGAAAGTTACCATTGATGAGTGATGGATATTTATAATGAATTAACCTGGATTTGAAGCTTTAATTTTGTTATATGATGATTTTCTCAACTGATTTCAAAGGAAATTAATTTTAGGACCAAATTGTGAAAAAAATTAAATTTAGTGTTTGGTATTAAATTATGTTTATCAAAGGCTATGTAGTAGTTTATAATATTTAGATAAAGTTTTACTTGATAAAAATTAGCTTATTTGATGGGCTAATTGGTGAGGGACTAAATTGCAAAAATTCTATAATTTGGGGTAATTATGTAATTTCAAAAATTGAGGGGTATAAATTATGAAGTAAATTAGAATTTAAACATGTGCTAATGAATGAATAATTTTATATTTAGACCAAGAGCCCGTACATAATTGTGAAAAAGGAAAATTGGCAAAATAGTCCTTGAACTGCTGCAAAATTTATAAGTTTACCTCAGGTAAGTACGTATGGTTAAACTTTAATGTTATAAGTTAATTTGATGAATGGTAATATATATATATATTTATTTATATATTTATATCATTTGTGAAAATAAAATTATTGTTAAAATTATGGAATTAAAGAGAATGTTCGAAGTGAACGGAACGTAAGATTGAGTACAATCGTTCAGTGTAAAAGAGGAATTGACGGATAAAACCATGGTTGAACCATGACAATATTTATATGTAAGACCATAACTGGGCTATGGCATTTTAATGAAAAGACCATAAATGAGTTATGGCACTTTGAACATAAGACCATGGTTGGACCATGGTAGTATTTATAAGTGAGACCATAGCTGGGCTATGGCATTCTGATGATAAATACAAAAAAATAAAGGTATTTATAAAGGTAGTCTTTTTATTATTTTTCTTTTTTTTTCTTTTTTTATTTGCTTTTGTTTCAAAAAAATAAATACAAACTAAAAAGGGGGACGAAATTACCTGACTCCTTATATTCCGCCGTATTGTCATCTATTGTATGTTTGCATTGCATTGGGTTGGGTTGGTGATATTTGGAGGAAGTGTACTAAAAGGCTCTTAAGCATATTATCTGGCAGCTTAGCTGCAATTTACTGATTATGTGCCGTATTGTGTACTACTTGGAGTGTAGGGATGGGTGGGTGTTTTAAACCCCACATGGAGTGTAGGGATAGACAGAGATGGTGTGTAGAGGCTGGTTGGGTAGGATCTTGATTATTGTATATTGTATATCTGATACTGTTATTGTGATGGGCTAAAGCTTTTATGCATGATTGATACTGAGACTGAATTGGGTTAAGGCCCAAACTGCCACTGATACTGATAGGGGCTTAGGCCCAGACTGTGTATGACTGTTTACTGCTTGTATGTTTTCTGTGGGATTACACACTGAGTTTATGAAAACTCACCTCTTTTGTTTAATATGCACAGGTAATCCCCAGATTTAGATGGATTGGTGCGGCGGAGAATTTGGCGGTGACCACGGTTACTAGACTCTTTTAATTCATGATTTATGATTTATGATTATGGTTTTATTATTGGGTTATTTTGATGTAACTTGAGGACTTTTTGGACTTTTGCTTAATTTGGTTTTTATTTATTTTTATGGATTTATAACTATTAGTCGTTGAAAAACTCAGTTTTCAAAAAGCTAAAGTTTTTCTTAACTCATGATTACTTAAACTATTTTTAAAGCTTCCGCAACGAGTTACGTTTTAAAAATATCGATCAAATGAGTAAAACAAATTTTGGAACTAATAAGAGAAAACAAATTTTGGAACTAATAAGAGATAAAGAAAAGTAATTAACTGGAAATGGTTTTATCGCGACAATATAATTTTCAAACACCCTATCATGTGACATTGCTAGATTTAGCCATAACGTCTAGGCCGGGTTTGGGGTGTTACGTGAAATGTACTAATTTGTTTCCTTTTGTTTTTATTATGATTGCATTGCATTTTTATCATAGAAAAGGTGTGTTGATTCACGTTCAGTTGCTAAATAGAGAGCTTGTCATGAAAAAAGGGATTTCTTGATAAAGTGGAAGACTTAAAATAACCTTCAAGAGTTGAAAAAGGTACGGGACCAATGGGATGACGAAACCAAGCAGCTATGGTGATTTGCCTTATCTACTCGATGTCAAAAGGGATAAACACTTGTTTCGAGCTTTGGCCCAATATTGGAATCCTGCATATAGTAGCTTCACTTTTGGGAAGGTAGATTTGGTGCCCATTGTGGAGGAGTATACAATGTTGCTTCGTTGCCTGAGGATTTAAGCCGAAAAATTTTATTCTAAAGCCATCAACATCCTGATTTTCTTAAAGAAACTAACTAGCATCACGAGGATGAGTGAACAATAGGTCGTGGGCTAGATCAAACAAAAAGGAGATAGTAACTGCATCTATTGAAAAAGTTTGGGGATTTAATCTTAACATCCGGATATAAAGAAAAAGGTCGATGTCTTCGCTTTGAATATTAAGGCAAGGCCGTATATGTAAATATCCATTTTATGTAAAGAGATTCATTTTCTAGTAAAGTTGTTCTAATAGAATTGAATCAGAATCAATGCTTCTTTTTGCATTCATTTTATGTATCTACATTACATTTCATCATGTGCATGAAATTTCACAAAAAGACCCTAATTAATCGAAATTATGACAGTTAACTTGGAAACAAACAAGAGTCTACCAACTAAATATCATTACAGTACTCATGGTAAAACCAAAGTAATGGATCAAAGATTAGAGAGACTAGAACAGATTCAAAAGGACATGCACAATCAGTTGCAAGTGCAGCTACAAGAACAGTTAGCGAAAGTACAACAAGACATAAGGGATCAAATACAGCAATCCCAAAGAAGTATGATAAGCCAATTGACATAGTTGCTGGCTAGAGGACTTGAAAAAGGGAAGAGCACTGTGGTTAACTCAAGGGATGATAATAAGGACCAATCAGATACGTACCCATGAAGGGTACCCGTTACCATCAGACCTCAACAGTATCAAGCTGGTACCTCGGCATCGATGAACTACCCAACAGGCTCAAGTTCCAATCCAGGGGATAATCCAGCCAATCTTGTTGTTGCTGATCTAGACGATATGGTAGAAATGGAAAAAGCAAGGGTAGAACTGCCAAAAAAACTTGAAGATAGATACAGATGGTTAGAAGAAAAATTCAGAGCAATGGAGAATGCTAACTACCCTTACGAGGTTGATGCTAAGGATTTGAGTTTAATCCCAGATCTAGTGCTCCCACCAAAGTTCAAGACTCTAGAGTTTGAAAAGTATAATGGGACTAGTTGTCCTGAGGCTCACATCACGATGTTCTACCAAAGAATGATGGGTTAGTGACCAAATGGTACAACCAGCTGAGCCATGCCAAAATCAAGTCACGGAAAGACTTGGCACAGGCTTTTATGAAACAATACAACCATGTGACAAACATGACACTCGGCAGAATTACGCTGCAGAATATGGAAAAGAAGCAAAATGAAAGCTTCAGGCAATATGCCCAAAGATGGAGAGAGGTGGCAACGCAAGTCCAACCACCTCTTCTAGAGAAGGAAAAAATCGTGCTTTTCATAAATACTCTAAAATCCCTATTCATTAACCATATGTTGGGAAGCACTACCAAGAGCTTCTTAGGTATAGTAATGTCCGGTGAGATAATTGAAAATGCAATAACTAGTGGCAAGATAGATGCAGGGGAAAACTCCAAAAGATTAGCCTCGAGAAAGAAGGAAAATGAGGTGAATAATGCGAGCATGTATAGCAAGGGTTATTCAAAACCAGTCACTGTAGGCCAACCAAGGACAGTAACGACTAGCCATCAAGGCCCCTCAAAGCAAGAATCTAACTCAAGGCCAAACATGGAAAGACTCCAGTTCACACCCATCCTGATGACATATAGGGAGCTATATCAGAGCTCATTTAATGCATATATGGTATCTCCATTCTACTTGAAACCCATGCAACTCCGTTTCTAAAATGGTATGATGCAAATGCTCAATGCAAGTACCATGCGAGAATAACGAGATACTCAATTGAGAACTACACCACATTTAAAAAGTTAATTGAAAGGTTCATCAAGATACGCATCGTGAAGTTCGATGATCCATTAAGACCTAATGTGACAGGGAATCCGTTGCCCAGTCATTCAGACCCAAGGGTAAACGTGATAATTGAGGGTGGAGGAAAGAGAACCAAAACCAATGTTGCAGAAGTAAAAACCACACTAAATAGGTTTTGAAACAAATGATAGATATGAGATTAAATTATTCAAGATTCGGAGGAGATACCCAAAGGGACGAGGAGCTACTGTGAGTTCCACGCTGAAGGTCATGAAATCCAGGAGTGTACTGAATTCAAAGCTTTGGTGCAAAGTCTAATAGATAACAACGATTTGGAATTCTTTGAAGAGGTTAGAGGCCAAGAAAGAATGTCGAGAAATCTGAGCATTAACGCCATATCTAAAAAAGGAACTGGGGAAGAGAATTCATTAGGCATTTGCCCTTATGAACCCAGAAGTGTTCTAAACAATTATACTACAGAAGAGATTCTTGTAGTTTTTAGAGCTAATTCAAAGTAATGTTCAAAACACACTTATTGCTCTAAGCCTAGGAGCAATAAGACTCATTTTGTGAAATAGGCATATGTCCAACATCTTTATTTACATAAAATGCATCTTTGCATATCATCTTAAGAAATATTCTTTTATTCTTTTCATTTTATTCATAATCATACCATATAGATAATTATTCTTAGATTCTCTTGTTCTTTGGATCTTCCTTCATCCCTATAATAGGTCTCTAGATATCAATGATATGAGTGACGCTGCTACTGACTTAGAGTTTCCTTTTGAGTATAGAGGATTCTTAGAATCTTGAAGATGATTGAGACTGTAACCTATCTCCTGATTTGTTGAAGATGGTAGAACAAGATGAGAAATAAATCCTACCTTACAAAGAGTTAGTGGAAATTGTGAGCTTAGGAGAGGAAAAAGAAGTAAAGATCGGAGCTTACATCATCGAAGAGACAAAGCGATACCTCATTGAGTTACTCCAAGAATTCAACGATGTTTTTGCATGGTCATATCAAGATATGCCTAAGTACTGATATCGTGGTACATCGGCTCCCCATAAAGGAAAAGTGTAAGCCATTTCAATAGAAGCTCCGAAGGATGAGGCCCGGCATTTTGTTGAAAATAAAAGAGGAGATCAAGAAGTAGTTCGATGATGGTTTCTTACAAGTGGTTATATACTCAGAATGGGTAGCTTATATTGTCCCCATCTCTAAAAAAGATAGGAAAGTACGAATGTGCGTAGACTACAGGAATTTGAACAAAGCTAGCCCGAAGGATAATTTTTCGTTGCCTCACATTGATACCTTAGTGGATAACACGGCAGGTTACTCACTGTTCTCCTTCATGGATGGCTTCAAGAGATACAACCAGATAAAGATGTATTTTGAAGACATGGAAAAGACCACATTCGTAACCATGTAGGGAACATTTTGCCATAAGGTGATGTCATTTAGATTGAAAAATGTGAGAGCGATGTACCAAAGAGCCATGGTAACTTTGTTTCATGATATGATGCACAAAAAAATTAAGGGTTATGTCGATGATATGATTGCCAAGTCCCAAATAGAAAATGAGCATATACAAGTTCTAAGGAAATTGTTCTTGAGGTTAAGAAAGTTTCAGCTAAAGTTCAATCTGACAAAATGTACCTTCGAGGCTAGGTCGAGAAAATTATTGGGATTCATTGTCAGTGAAAGAGGGATTGAGATCGACCTAAACAAAGTCAAGTCTATACAGGAGTTGCCTCTGCCACGCACTCAGAAAGAAGTTCAAGGTTTTCTAGGAAGACTAAATTACATCACCTGGTTCATTTCACAACTAACGGAGAAATGTGACCCCATATTTCGTCTCCTTAAGAAACACAATCTAGGAGTATGGGATGAGAAGTGCCAGAAAACTTTTGACAAGGTCAAACATTACTTGTCCAATGCCCCAGTACTGATGCCACCCAGTCCAGATAAGCCGCTGATACTGTATTTGACAGTATTTAGAAATTCCATGGGATGCGTATTAGGCCAACATGATGAGTCAGGAAGAAAAGAAATAGCAATATATTACCTCAGTAAGAAATTTACTGAATGTGAGACAAGATATTCGCCAATCGAGAAGTTGTGTTGCGCCTTGATCTGGACAACCCGAAGACTGAGACAGTACATGTTGTACCACACAACTTGGCTTATCTAAAAAATGGACCCTCTAAAATACATAATAGAGTCGACTGCTTTGAATGGAAGGATGGACTGATGGCAAATTCTTCTTTTCATATTTGATATAGTTTATGTAAATCAGAAGGTAGTAAATAGTAGATTTTCTAGCCAGTAGAGCTTTACAAGATTACGAGCCTCTGAACTTTGATTTCTCGAATGAAGATCTGATGTATGTTGCAACCACTGAAGAAGACTCTTAAGAAGGCTATCCTTGGAAGCTAAACTTTGACGAAGCCTCAAACACTGTGGGTAATGGAATTGGGGCAGTCCTAGTATCCCCAAACACTAAATTGGATTTTGATTGCACAAATAATATGGCAGAATACGAAGCATGCATCATGGGTATCCGTGTAGCCATAGAATGCAAAATCAAAGTGCTAGAGGTATATGGGGATTCTGCGCTAGTGATCTATCAACTCAAGGGTGAATGGGAGACGAGAGACCCCAAGTTGACTAATTATCGAAGGTTGGTCCTTGAATTAATTAAATAATTTGATGACATCACCTTCTGCTACCTCCCGCAAGATGAGAATCAGATGACCGACGCCCTGGCTACTTTAGCTTCCATGGTCAAAGTGAACAAACAAGAAGATATAAAATCTATCCAGATAAGTATTTTTGAGGCTCCAGCTCATTGTTACAACATCAAAAAAGAAGAAAAAGATGATTACCCTTGGTACCATGATATACTGCGATATGTGAAGTATCGTGCATAAACTAACTAAGCAACTATGAATGATAAAAGGATATTGAGAAGATTGGCCAGTGATTATGTCTTAGATGGGGAGATCTTATATAAAAGAAGAAAGGATCAGGTACTATTAAGATGTGTGGACACTGTTGAGACTAATAAAATCTTGTAAGAAGTCTATGAAGGTGTATGCGGAACACATGTTAATGGTTTTACAATGGCCAGACAAATCATGAGATTCGGGTATTATTGGTCCACTATGGAAGGGGATTGTATCAGTTATGCCAAGAAATGCCATAAGTGCCATAATTTTTAAGACAAAATTCATGTACCTCCTTTACCTCTTCATGTTATGACTTCCCCATGGCCTTTCTCTATGCGAGGCATGGATGTCATTGGGTCAATCTCGCTAAAAGCTTTTAATGGGCATCGATTCATCTTTGTAGTCATTGATTACTTTACCAAGTGGGTAGAGGCCACTTCATATGCCAACATCACAAAGTCGGCAGTCAGCAAATTCTTGAAAAGGGAGATCATATGCCAGTATTGCCAACATCACAAAGTCTGACAATGTATTGAATTTGAACAATAGCACAATAGTGGAGGTTTGTAGTCAATTCAAGATTAAACACCACAACTCATCACCATATTGCCTAAAAATGAATGGTACGGTGTAGGTAGAACATTAAGAATATCGTGGGGAAAATGACTGAGACTTATAATGATTGGCATGAGAAGTTACCATTTTCCCTCTATGTCTATCGAAAGTCTGTCAGAACCTCCATCGGGACGACACCTTTCTCTTTAGTATATGGAATGAAAACGGTTTTTCCCATTGAAGTTGAGATTCCTTCCCTCTGAGCTTTGTTAGAACTAAATTTAGACGAAGTAGAACAGATCCAGTATCGATATGATCAGTTAAACTTGATCGAATAAAAGAGGTTAACGGCTATCCGTCATGGTCAAATGTACTAGAAACGAATGATGCGAGCTTATGACAATAAATTTTGCCCCAGAGAATTCCATGAGAGGGACCTGGTATTAAAAAAGATCCTTCCCATACAAAAGGGCTTTAGAAGAAAGTGGATGCCAAACTAGGAGGGACCTTATGTGGTAAAGAAGGCTTTTTTTGGAGGAGCTCTAACTTTGACCGAGATGGATGGCAAAAACTTGCCTGATCCTATGAATTTGGATTCAGTCAAGAAATACTTCACCTAAAAAAAGAAAAAAAGGAAAAAAAAGAGAGGAAAAGCCAAGATGAAAACCCATAAAGAGCACCTTGAGACCCAAGGGATTTTAAATTGAAAACCCAGGAAAAGGGTAATTCAAATTTTGATCAAAGATGGGGCATATGGTAGTCTTGTTATCCCCGAATTAACAAGTAGGAGGGATGCTACGTCTTGGGGCATCAATAAAGTATTCTGGATGTTCGAAACACATATCAAGTTCAAAAGGGTTCTCGAGAAGTTAGTGTGAAGAAGCTCATGATATGATATTTGGGGCACCTATTTTCATCTTATTCATTTTGTATTTTGGCAACGTTTGTTATCTTTGATTAATTTATTCATTTCGAGCTTTGATCCCAATAAAATTCTTTCTTGTCTATTGTGATAATCTTTTTAAGTATTTTTCATTAAAATAATGATTAATGGACTAATAATATTCAAGTAAAAAGAGTTCTGCATATTGCTTTGAAAAACTTCTATATAGTACAAGGACCTGAAGGAGGACCACTAGTTAGGACTAACCAAATTTTAGAAACATTTAGGAAAGAATAGCCCAAATTGCGATTATTTCTTTGGGTTTCCTATCAAAGATACTAGCTGAGCAAGAAGGCAGGGTAATGTGTCAGTGATAAAACCTTGATGAACAACGAGTTATGCCAACCTAAGCATTAAAAAGGATCATTCTAAAAAAATGACTTTTTTGCATTCATGCAAACATCATTCATACACATCTAGTTAGGAGCATTTGATTCATTCTGATCATAACATTCTAATCACTTGGCATAAATATAGGCCCATGAAATGGATTCTACAGGTCATGTTCCCAAGAGAACGGTGTAACAAATCAGTGAAACCATAAATCCTATACCCCTGAACTTACAGTGGGATGGGTTGAAGTCATCGTGGCAAATCTTATCTCTCTAAAGTTGCAGTGGAGCAGATTGAAGTTAGCAAATCTTATCTCTTTGTAGTTGCAGTAAAGTTGTGACAACCTGGTTTTGACCCTAATCAGAACAGTGGTTTTAGGACCACAAATCTGAGTCAAAAAAATATTTTAACATTATTTTCTGTGTTTAATTTGTGTGAAATTTTCGTGTTTGAATTTCATCATTTGGATGCCTAATTTGATAAAAGGGGTTTAATCACGAAAAAAATGAAAATTAGATGGTTTAATGTGTAAGGGTTGAATTATTGTTGTCTTTAAAAATGGAGGCATTTATAATGCAATATTACCATGTTCGTTTAAGGTGGACGATTATAGCTATTAATTATAATGGTTTTATATTGTTTTATAAAGGTTATTTTTGGTAATATGTGAAATAATATATATATGATAAAACATTAAAAATAGAAAGCCATGTTAATGTTCATATTTTTGAACAAAACATAAAAAAAGAAAAGAAAGAAACAAAGCTTTAAGGTTCGGCCATTTTTGAAGCTTGATTAAGGTATGTTACTAGCTCGGTTTTTGATAATTTTTACGTTTTTAAGTTCGTTGCTTCGAATACTATAAGACCAATGCTTGAATTTTTGAATTTGATGATGTATTCATGATTTGCCATTGTTGATAGCTTGGTGAATTTTGTGTTTGATGATGTTAAATAAAACATATGTGTTTGATTAACAAGTTTTGTATTGGAAATTTTCATGAATTTGAGTAAATAGGGCTTAATTGCAAAAATGATAAATTGAGGGACTAAATTGTGAAATAAATGAAATGTATTGATTTGTATGAATAAGAGGAACATTCGGCCTAAACATATTTTTTGAGATTTTGTGTACTTTGTGTTTTATGCAATTTGGACTAAATTGAAAAAGTGTGAAATGTCAAGGGTAAAATGGTAATTTTCCCATTGATATGTTTTTGGATTAAATTGGATGAAATTGTATTTGAATGAGCTTAATTTGAAATTGTATAGATCAAGAACAAAAGAAATTGGACTTGGATCGGGGGAAAACAAAAATAGTCGAATAGTCGATTTATACCGTTTGTCGATATTCGAGGTAAGTCTATAAGCAATAAACGTCGTTAAATTTGAATGTATATGAACTTTATATGCTGAATTTAATTGTATGAATTTTTATTAGTTATAGTCGAATGTATAAATGTTTATGAGATTTGGGTACAGGTTCGATTCAATTAAGATATCATGTTCGAAAAGCTTCGTGTGAACCTTAAGGAATAATTAGGATTTCCAATATATGAATTATGTGTAAGACCGACTTTGTATCAGTGATATTCGGGCTTTATGACTAGCAGGTTTTATGCCGGTGTATTATATCAGGCTTATTGCTTAGCAGGCTCTGTGCCGGTGTATTATACTAGGCTTTATGCCTAGCAAATTTTATGCGAGCAACGGTAAAAGTAATCAAATGTGTTAAATGAGCTAAAGTGACCAGGTATGTGAATGTGGTTTACTTATTTGAAATGAAGGTAAATTGACTGAAAGATATGTGATAAAAATGATAAATGATGCTATTGAAAATGTATGTAATTATGAGTAGTGTATTCGGTCTTATGATAGGTATAAGTATGTGATTTAAAAGCTTGATTTATGAGTATGTGTATATGAATGCATATGTATAGTCGGTTATATATTATAATATGACTTTGAAATTGGAGAATGTATTGATAATTTATATATGTGTATATTCGGCCATGGTATATTTTGAGTATAAATATATGTTTGATATGGTTTATTTTTGTAAGAATGGAAATATTTATATATATATATATATATATATATGAAATTGATAGTATGATTTGGTTTTACTTTATTGATCTATCGAGGTCATTAATTTGTTTAAATTTCTTATAACTTACTAAGCTACGATAGCTTACTGTGTGTATATGTTTGCCTCTGTTTATAGATTTTGGAAGCTAGTTATGGGCTCGAGGATTGTCAGCAAAGTCTATCACACTATCGACCATTTTCATTATTTTTATAAGTTTGAATTTGAAACTATGGCATGTATAAGCTAGCTAGTATGTTTGATTTTATGGCATGTATATATACGAGCTATGCGAAAATGGCTTGGTTATTATATTAAGTTTGGTTCCTCTGCTTTTGCTGGAAATGTTGGATATATTTGGTTTTGTTGAATCAGCTATGGTATATAAATATGTGTGAACTATGCATGATATGTTTCAGTTAATGCTTGATAATATATTTTAGTATATAAGTAGTTGGATGTGTTGAATATAAAATGCCTTGGTGTGACTTATGATCTATGTAAATGACTTCTTGGTTTGGCTATAGTGTTTATAAAGTGATTTATGTTGGTTAATTGAGTAATGTATAAATTCACTTGATTGAATTGGTATTTGGTTTATGTAATGTACGAATAGGAGATAGTAATGATTTACCTTGTGTTTCAGCTTAGTTAGTAAAATTATGTGATTAAGTGTTTAGCTATAATTTAATAAATATTTGGTTGTTATAACATGGTTTAAATTAAGTTATGTTATAAAATATATGAATGTTGTACTAAAGTTACTTGGTTGAAAGGAGGCAAAAGTCTTATTGATTGTGCGTTTAATGATTTGACTGCATATATGTAAGTTTATTTGTTATAAAGCTTATGAATTTGGTATGTATAAATTTGGTTAATGCTTTTGTATTTTTCTTTTTTTGTAATTCATGCTATAAGAAGATATGATGGTTATTTGCGAATTAGGTAAAATTTGTTTTGAACTTTGCGTTATAATGATTAAAAGCACTTTGAAAGAATGAGTAAGTCATGGATCATTTATAGCCGTATAAAAAGGGATTATTTTGGTTATGTATTTGTAAAGTCTTAATTTGTTATTTGGCTTATAAAGTTAAAATTGAATGAATAAATGAGCATGTGAAATTGTGGTAAAAAACCATTTGAGTTTAAGGTATTAATAAAATGATTCCTATTAATAGGCACTATGTGCATAAAGTTATAATATTAGAAATTATATTGAGCTTTTTGTGAGACATGTTAATGCAGTAATTGTTGTTTGTTTAAAGTCATGATTTTAATAATTATTACTATATATTTCAAAATATGGATATATATTATATTCGTATGACTATTACATGATTGTAATATGGTTTGAGTATGAAATACGATTATCGTTGAATGTTAATGGTTCGTAAAATTCGCTATGCGATATATATGTTCATATGTATGCATTCGAAAATGACCTAAGTGATGATGTAGATGTATGAGTTTGCATCTTGTCTGGTAATACCTCGTAACCCTATTTCGGCAATAGATATGGGTTAAGGGTGTTACAAGAGTATTAAAGCTATAAACATTATCTCCCTGAAGTTGCAGTGGAGTAGGTTGAAATTACATATCTTATCTCCCTGAAGTTGTAGTGGAGCAGACTAAAGATAGCGAACCTTATTTCCCTAAAGTTGCAGTGGAACAGATTAAAGCTACAAATTAGAAATCTTATCTCCCTGAAGTTGCAATGGAGCATATTGAAGTTAAAAATCTTATCTCGCTAAAGTTACAGTGGAGCAGATTGAAAATGGAAAATCTTCTCTCTCTAAAGTTGCAGTAGAGCAAATTGAAGCCACATACCTTATTTCCCTGAAGTTGTAGCGGAACAGATTAAAGCTACAAATTACAAATCTTATCTCCCTGAAGTTGCAGTGGAGTAGATTAAAGCGACAAATCTTATACCTCTGAAGTTGAAGTGGGTCGGATTAAATCTACCATAGAAAGTCTTATTTCCTTGAAGTTGTAGTGGAACAAACTAAAGCTACAAGCTTCAAATCTTATCTCCTCGAAGTTGCAGTGGAGTAGATTGAAGCAACAATTCCTATACCCCTGAAGATGCAGTGGACTGGAATGAGGCTACTGGAAGAAAATAAGCACCAAAAGAAATCGAGACTCGGCAAGACCAGGCAAAATTGGCCATTTTTAAAGTCTTTGCTCCATTCCCGTTACACGACAATGAGCAAAGAAGGGCAGTTGTAGTGGGTCAATTTAGCCTAGGCCCAAGACCAATTAACTAATAAATAAAACCCAAAAATAAAAAAATAAATAAACAGTCCAAGTCCATTACAAAAATCAGATCCAAATTACAAAACCCAAAAATTAGAAAACCCTAATGGCCCAAATGGCCCAAAAACTAAACTATTTTCAGCAAAAAAAAAAAAAAGAAGAAGAACAAGTACGCAAAGAAGTAGCAAACAAAAGCAAAAAAAAAAAAAAGGAATCTTGTAACTATTTGGCTATAAAAGCCATGAAAACATCAATGTAATTTTTTTAGACAGAGAAAAATACACAAAAAATAGAAGAAAATAAATACGAACTAAAAAAGGGGTCGAAATTACCTGACTCCTTATATTCCGCCGTCATAGGTGGCTGAGGTTCATCGGTTTCGATGAAAAACGATGTCTCGGAGACTCGAAGAGAAAAAATGGCCTTTTTATTTTCTCCGGCCTCCGTGGACGGCAGTGCCATTGCCGGTGACTAGCGATCGCCATGGTGGCCGACGGCCAAACTCATGGTCGGACTGGAACCCTAACAGAGAAAAAAGGGGCCTCGAAATTTAAAAAAAACGATAATAGCATTATTTTTTTAAAAAAATAAATTTGATTTATATAGATGCCACTAAACGACGTCGTTTAAGGTTGGCTTCAATAGCCCCAAAATAGCGTCGTTTTAGCCTCTGACCCTAGATCTGACCTAAGACTCCCAAGGATATGCGTGTTTTGGATGAATGGTATATTTGAGCTTTCGGCCCTCTCGCTTTTTTGGCGTGTTTTAATTTAGTCCTATCCTTTTTTATTTTTAATTTTGCCACTTATTTTTATTTTTGTTTCAATTTGGTCCTCAGACCATTTTAAAGGGTAAACGCTGGAGCGACATTATTTTAGCCGATTCGAGACCCGACCAGAGGTTCGAGACGATCCTTTAAGAGGGTCCACTTGTTTTTTTAAAAGGGCCTATTTACGCTCACGGTACCTTCGACTTTGAATCATTTTTTTAATAGATCTTTTTTATTATTTTCTTTTTTGGAGTTTTAACCACCTAATTTTATTTGGCTTTCAATTGAGTCCTTAGCTCTCTAATATTTTGGAAAATGGACGTGTGCCCCAAGAGTTGGGATAATTTCATATTTAGCCCCTGTGCATTTTCGCACTTTATGTTTTAGTCGTTATTTACTTATTTTATCATCTTTTTTACTTTTAACTTCATTTTTATTCTAATTTAGTCCTTGGCCCATTTAATTTCTTTTTTTGAAAGATTTTATTTATTTATGTACTTATTTATTTTTATTTCTTTTACCTGATTTTTATTTAAATTTAATATTATTTACAATTGATTTATCAATTGATTTATTTATTTATTTATCATTCTTTTACTTTTAAAATATTTAAATTTAATATTATGTATACCTATTTATTTATTTACTTATTATTCTATTACCTTGTAAATACTTAAATTGAATATTATTTATATTTGTTTTACCTATTTATTTGTTCGTTTTACTTTTTAAATATTTAAATTTGATGTTATTCATTATTTATTTTATCCATTTATTTGTTATTTATCATTCCAATATTATGTTTGTATAGTCATTTCATATCGGTTTATCATCACTACATCATGTATTAGGTTTAGATATAATTAGTTGTTTTTATACCATGCCCTAAATAAGATAAATACCCATCGTCTTAAATATTACACTTGTTATTTTTCAAAAAAGGGAAATTTAAAAATAGGCAATGTTACACATTTGGAGCTTTGAGAAGTTGTACCTAACTTACAGGCTTTCGATTTTCTCGTTGAACCTAAATGACTGAATATCCTTCTAAAATTTAAACACATGAGATTCAATAAATAAAATAAAATAAAGAACAAGCTTATTTTCGAGGATTTGAGATGTCGTATCCTAACTTATGAGATATGACCTTTTGATACTTGGAGAATAGAAGGCCATTTTACATATGTTTTGATTCGTTCAAGTGATTTTAAATAACATTAATACAAAGAGGAATCGTATTTTAAACTCTTTTCAAGTTTTCAACTTTAGACACTAAGACATTAATTAATCAATTAGGTACCAATTTTGGGCGTTACGAGGGTGCTAATCCTTCCTCGTACGTAACTGACTCCTGAACCTATTTTGTGGATTATTGTAGACCGAAAAACATTATTTTAATAAATCAAATCTCTTATTAAAATGATCAAATTACAAGGTGACCCGATCACACCTCATAAAAAAGATTGGTGGTGACTTCCATTTTCGTTTTCAAATAAAAAATTCGATTTCAAAAAAAAAAAAAAAGGGTTTCAACAACTAGGTTATGGCATTACGAGTATAAGACCATGGCTGGGCCATAGCAATGCATGTGAAAGACCATAGTTGGACTATGGCACAAAGAAAACGATGTACTCATATCCGTAAGTCGTTCCTCGATTCAGTAAGATTTGGTAAAAAAACCTGTGTAAATTATTTGAAAGATATATTCATTAATAATGATATTGATCTGAAGAAATGTGTTCATTGACTCATGTGTATTTGACAAGAAGAACGTATGAATTATTTACAATTTAGCTTATTATATTACGTTCGGTAAGATCAATGTTTAACCTATTGAACTTACTAAGCTTCATTAAACTTACTCGTGTTGTTATATGTTCTATGTAGATTTTCAAGAAGTTCGAAGGATCAGATCAACATATCGAATCGCACTATCCAATTACTGGTAGATTTTGCTAAACATACTATGTTTTATATGGCATGCATAGGAATTAAAATGGTGGTGTAAATATTAAAAATTATACTTTAGTTATGTTCATTGATAAACGATAAATTATACATATTTTTACCTCATGTTTAGCTTAATTTCTGGATGAATTATCATTGAATTTGTGGAAATTGGTGCTCTTAATACTTCTATTTCATGTTTTATACTCAGGAGAGCACAAGGAAGAGAAAAGAATGAAAAACGGGCCGAAAACAGAGAAAATGGGCCAAAGTGTAAAAACAACACGGCCCAAGGATTCACCACACGGCCGTGCCACATAAAGTCCAACACGGCCCTGCCCCGACAAGCACGGCCAGACCACACAGCCATGCCACCATCAATAGGCCTACACACAGCCTCTTGTCGATCCACATGGGCGTGGCACACGGGCGTGTCCCTATCGTAAGGAAGTTCAATTTCACTCGAAAAAGGTTGCTTAGGGGCTAAGAAAGCCATTCTAAACTCTATATAAAGACCCTAGGAGGCAACCTCAAAGGACACATTATTTTCCCGCCAAGACAAGGAGTTAAAGGCAGGGAATTACTCGAAGGGAAGCCGATTGATTCATCTCAGAAGCTGAATTCTCCCTCAAGACTGAACATCTCCCTTCAAATTCCTACAGGGGTTTTTGGGTTCTTTATGTTTTGTTATTTTATTTCTTCTGAGATGTTTTCTTTATTAATCATGAACTAAATCGCCCAAATACTTGAGGGGGATGAAACCTAAGACAGATCTTGTTATTATTTCTCTTGAATTATATGATAAATATTTGATTTGTTCTTAATTATGTTTTTAACTTTTAAATTGATATTTCCGGGATATTGATTTAAGTCAAATGTGCTTGTGTAGAGGAGAAAAAGTCCCTGCATAGGAGTAGATCCAACATAATTAAGCAGAGTTGCATGCAACCCTAGACATAGGGCGACCTAAATCTACCGGATTAGGGTCAAACCTAATAAGGGAATCCATAGATCGAGTTAATGCGAGACTAAGGGTTTTAACTAGAAAGAGATTTCAGTTAATCAACCTAGGATTAGTTGTTCTTATCCTCGACGGAGGTATTAACATAAATTAGGGATTTCTACGGATCAAGTCAAGTGAATAAATCGTCTAGTTCAAGAGTTGATAACAAGTGAAGTCTAGGTGGATTCTCCCTTGAGTATTGCCCAAATCAATCAGTTTTTCCTAAAGAGTTTTTCCCAATTTACTTTTTGTGCGTTCTTAGTTTAGTTTTAGAATTAGTTTAGTTTCATAAAATCCCCTTTTATTTTTAGGTTAAATAATAGAAAGAAAGTTAGTACTAGTACTTTTGGTTCCCTTGGGTACGATATCTCAGTCTTGCCACTAAACTATACTACTGTTCGATAGGTGCGCTTGCCTTAAAATTGTGATAATAGTTAGTTTTTTTGGTTTGATCATTATTATAAAGTTTATTACTTCATATCACGTATATCAAGTTTTTGGCGCCATTGCCGAGGAACTGAAATATTAAGAACACTCAATTTCTATTACTTTAGCCATATTTATTTTTGTTTATTTTCAGCTTATTTTTATTTTTATTTCTATTTTTATTTTACTGAAATTTTCTTTTCCTCTAGGTATCTCTAGTTTATGACTAGAAGAAACCCAGCAGGACTATTGCTTTTTGATGAAGATTTAGAAGCTACAGTTCGCAGAACTCGTAAAGAGATCAGAAGAAGCCTACATTATCCAGAACAAGGACAAGAATAAGAGCCAGAACCTACGGAAGAGTTGGAAGTAAATCAGGAAATCTATCACCTCCCGCGATAGCTGCGCAACCAATAAATCAAGATGATGCTCATCGTACTATGTATGATTATGTTAAACCTAGTTTGGCTGGTGCTCAATCTAGTATTATTAGACCTACTATTGCTGCAAATAATTTTGAGTTAAAACCTAACACTATTCAGATGATACAGCAATTTGTGCAGTTTGATGGTTTACAGGATGAAGATCCAAATTCACATATAGCCAATTTTTTGGAACTTTGTGATACTTTTAAAATTAATGGCGTTTCTGATGATGCCATTCGTCTAAGGATATTTCCATTCTCTTTGAGAAATAAAGCCAATCAGTGGTTAAATTCTTTACCACGAGGATTAATCACTACATGGGAATAGATGACAAAGAAATTTTTACTTAAATATTTTCCTGCAGCTAAAATAGCTAAATTAAGAAACGATATCTCTTCTTTTGTGCAGATGGATCTAGAGGCGTTTTATGATGCCTGGGAGAGATACAAAGATCTGCTAAGAAGATGCCCTCACAATGGGTTGCCTTTGTGGTTACAAGTTCAAACCTTTCACAACGGTTTGAATCCATCAACAAGGCAGATGATCGACGCAGCCACCGGAGGAACAATCAACAATAAAACACCCGAAGTAGCTTATGAATTTATAGAAGAGATGTCACTGAATAACTATCAGTGGCAAGTCATGAGGACAAAGTCGACAAAAGCTGCAGGAGTTTTTAATATTGATGCTGTCACCATACTTACTAATCAGGTAGAAATTTTAAATAAAAAGTTTGATAATTTATTTGGTTCTACGCAGGCACACCCAGTGATGCAGTGTGACTCAATTCAAAGAAACATGCACAATCCAGATTACTCCTCCTATGGACATGGTATGGAAACCGAGCAAACCAACTATATGGGTAATAACTCTAGACCTCAAAATAACCCTTATAGTAACACTTACAATGTAGGTTGGCGGAACCACCCCAATTTTTTATGGGGCGGACAAGGAAATCAAAGACAACCACTACCTCCGGGATTTCAACAACCACCATTTCAAAAAGAGAAAAAGCCAAACCTTGAGGAAATGCTCACAAAATTTATCACCGTATCAGAAACTCGTTTCCAAAATACCAAAACGGCACTGAGGAACCAGCAAACATCTATTCAAAGTCTCAAAACTCAAATAGGCCAGCTCGCTAAGCTAATTTCTGAAAGACCGCAAGGTGGTTTACCAAGCAACACTGAGACTAACCCTAAGGAACAACTCAATGCCGTGGATACAATATATAAGGAATGGTTGACCAAAACCAACCCAGAGCCATGCAAGGAGACTGTGGTAAGTAAAGGTAAGGGTGAGGTAAGTTCCAAAGAAGTAACTATCAAAGAGTATAAACATCGTATCTCATACCCAAATGCGTTAAAGAAAGACCGCACAGATGAGCAATTTGGTAAGTTTCTTAAACTCTTAAAGAAATTACATATCAACTTACCATTTGTGAAGCAATTTCGCAGATGCCGAAGTACGCAAAATTTTTAGAAGAACTTCTCACAAATAAAAGGAAGTTGGAAGAGCTGTCCACAATGGAACTCAACAACGAATGCTCAACTATTCTCCAAAATAAACTGCCAACCAAACTAAAAGATCTAGGGAGTTTTACTATTCCTTGTTTACTTGGTAGCCTAGATGCCAAAAATGCTATAGCTAATTTAAGGGCTAGTATAAATGTCATACCTTACAAACTGTTTAAACAACTAGGTCTTAAAAAACCTAAGCAAACCAATATGAGCATTCAATTGGCTGATAAAACTATTAGGTTTCCTAAGGGAATAATTGAAGATGTGCTTGTCAAAATTGATAAATTTATATTCCCAGTTGACTTTGTTGTTTTAGACATTGATGAGGATAGCAATGTACCCTTAATTATGGGGCGACCCTTTTTAGTAACTGCCAGAACAATAATTGATTTAGGTACAGGTGAACTTACACTACGTGTAGGTGATGACAAAGTTACTTTACAAGCTCGAAACTCGATTAAGACTGTTGATAATAATATAGTTACGAGTCCTTGTAAAAACACCGAACTCACCACCCAACCTTCTGTGCAGGATACACTCCACATAAAGGTAACCCAATCACAAATAAGTCCATCCAAGGGAGATGCACCTGAAAAGCGAATGCTTCAAATCGAAAAACTAGATGAATTGCTGAATTATCATGAAAAGCCCAAAATATGCCATACCAACCCAGAGCATCACCAAAACGACCCTCAGGTGAAAACAAATCAAATCAAGGTAGGAGATAAGGTAATATTAGGGGAAGAAAATCCTTGAATCTTGAATTCAAAAGAACATACAAGTGACATACCCTACTTCACGGTAATGAAAATCTTTCCCTATGGTACAGTCAAGATAAATCATGAGTCACTTGGCACTTTCAAGGTAAATCAAACCCGACTCAAATTTTATTTTAACAATGAAACTGAAAATAGGTTAAAAGAGTTCCAACTCTTCAAACCACCATGAACATACAAGCTCGAGCAAAGTCGAGCTTAGACTATAAATAAGCGCTCCTCGGGAGGCAACCCGAGCACTGAATTAGTAAATTATTTTATTTAGGCTCTTTAATACATTAACTAACCCTTTAAATACAGGTTTTTCGAGCCACACGGCCATGCCCACGGGCGTGCCTTAGGCCGTGTGGACACCACAAGCAAAGACACGGCCGTGCAAAGACATAGCCGTGTGACCCTTACACTTAATGTATTACAAGTCAGAGAGTTACACGGGCTAGGGACATGGTCATGTGCCCAACTTCAAATACCACACGCCGAAGCCACGAGTGTGTCACACGGCCTGACCACACGAGCTTGTGTCCTCTATACCTTGGAAAATTTTTAGAATTTCGTAAAAAATTCTTTGAGTTTTCGACTTAGTATCGATTCAATTTTAAAGTGTAAATTAGGCCTTGATGGCTCATATTAGGGATTGTATGATTAATATATGATATGCATGTGAAGTAATATGAAATGTCTGAGTTTGATTTGTAAATTTCAATAATGCTCCTAAATCTTGTTTCAGTGACGGAAACGGGTTAAGGGTGTTACATTTATTTGTATCAGAGCTTCAGTTTAGTTGATTCTCGGAATGATAGTAATATGTAAAGTGACTAGAAATACATGCCATATAAAACTGTGATAGTGTTATGTATATGTTCTGATCTAACCCTTGTTTTTCTTATAAATTATAAAGATGTCAGATAGATCCGAACATGCTGAACATGATGTGTAACACCCCAAAAATATAATTTTTATTTTTGTGAATTTGTGACACAAATATCTATTTGCTTCAATGGTTAAGTGTTCTAGATATGTGTGTGAGGTCCCAAGTTCAAGCCAATACTTAGGCAAATTTTGGTATTTTTATGAATTAAGCCTTATCTCTGGTTAGTAGGCTTTTAAGTAAAAGTTTGTAAGTAATTAACAAAATAGACCTGCTGGTATGGTAGATAAGTGGAGTGTTGGTGTGATGGAGGTCCTATTTTCAAGTCATTGCATGAGCATTATTTTTACTATTGGTGCCGTGTAGGAGGTTGAAGGGAAGTAAAAATACTATAGTGTTTGAGTTTGAGGGGTTAGTGGGAGTGATTTAGGGGATTATAGAATATCTTTTAGTTTTCTTCTTCCCAAAAATTCTCTCCTGCTTTTTTCTCTCTTCTTTCTCCATCTTTCTTTCTTTTTTTTACTTTTTTTCCTCTTTGAATTGCTCTTATCGCTCATACGTTTTTGGCTGCTACGATCTCATTTTCGTTATCATGTGGTAAATTAAGCGTTCTTCTTCTGTAGTTTTTGATTTCGGGGTTGACGAATCGTAGAGTTAAAGGTTTCGTTTGTGTTTAGGTGGTATTCAAGAGGCTGCAAATTGCTTATCGATGTTTTAAGTGTGTGGATTCCTGTTCTCAACTGAAGGTATGGTTTGGTCACTTTTTTGGCGAAAAACCTAGATTCGAGTCTGATTTTAGATCGTATTATAATCTATTAAATCAGTTTTATTTGTTCAATTATAGGTTTTAGAATGCTCGGGGACTATTTTAGAATCAATCAGTACTAGGTGTATACCCGAAAATACAAAAAATAGAGTTTTGACGAAAGCTGAAAGCCCCACTGTCGATGTCACACGAGCGTGTAGTTGCCCGTGTGGTAGGTCATGTGCCTTAACACGACTTTGTGATTGACAAGGCCAGGTCATGCACGAAGGACACGGCTGCGTGATGGCCTGGTAGGTCATGTACAACACACGGGCTAGACTGAATTGGGCCGTGTGGGCCATACGGGTAGTCCACACGAGCATGTGGGATTTTAGGCCAGATCGTATGATCCACACGGCTAAGGCCAATTTGGGCCATGTCGGCCACATAGGCGTGTGGGCCCACGTGAGCAGGCCACATGGGGGCGTGAGCCCATTTTTACTGAATTGATTCCTAAGGTTGCAAGGGTCACCCAAGTCAACTGTGAACCTACTGTAGTGTTGGTAAGCACTACTTAGACCCCTAAATGTGTGAAACTGGTTGTATGATATTCGTACTGAACATGTTAATATTTTGCATGTATACTGAACTGAATGTATGTACTGTTAATTGCATAATAGCATGTCATCTATTGTATGCTTGCATTTGCATTAGGTTGGGTTGATTATAAATGGAGGAAGTGTACTGAAAGGCTCTTAAGCCTAATATCTGGCAGCTCAGCTGCGAATAACTGTTATGTGCCGCATTCGGTACTACTTGGATTGTAAGGATGGGTGGATGATTTAATCCCTATATGGAGTGTAAGGATGGACGGAGATGGTGTGTAGAGGCTGGTTGGGTAGGACTTTGATTCTATGTACTATATATATGTTACTGATACTGTGATGGGCTAAGGCCATTGCGCATTACTGATACTGAATTGGGCTAAGGCCAAACTGCTACTGATACTGATACTAAAATGGGTTTAGGCCCAGACTACTTTTGACCGTGCACTGTGATTACTGTTTGTTTGTTTTCTTCGGGATTACATACTAAGTTTACATAAACTCACCTCTTTTTCTTTAATATGCACAAGTAATCCCCAGACTTAGACGGATCGATGCAACGGAGGACTCAGCGATGACCATAGTTTTTGGACTTTTACAATTTTTAATTTATGATTTATGGTTTATTTATTGTTGATTTATTGGGATATAATGTGAGGACTCTCTGGGACTTTTGCTTAAGTTTGAGTTTTTATTTATTTACTTATTTTATGGATTTATAACTACTAGTCGTAGAAAATTTGGCTTTCAAAAAGTTACTAAACTTACAATCACATAAACCGGTTTACTCATTTCAGTAAAATGAGTTTAGAAAATACTAGGTCTCAAGATCACATGGCTGGGGACGATGCACTGTCCTAGGCTATTCTAATGATTCTGAAAAGGGTCGTTGAGGGCCGAAAGATAGTTATGGAACGAATCTAGTCCAATAGAGCTGAGTTTTTTAGGGTGTCACTCGGGTCACCCCTAATGTGGCCGAGTACTGGATTGAGGCTATAGGGAGGACCATAGATTATCTAGATTGCACCCCCGAACAGAAATTAAAGGGTGCAGTCTCACTATTGCATTATAAGGCTTACTAGTGGTGGCTTATTTTTAAGGAGGGCACTCAGCCCGAACGACTGACCTAGGAGTTCTTTAAGACCGCCTTATAGGGGAAATATGTAGGAGCCAGTTATGTGGATGCCCGTAGGAGGGAGTTCTTGAATTTGACAAAAGGAGATTGATCAATGGCCAAGTATGAGGCCGAGTTTCTGAGACTGAGCCACTATGTGGCATCTGAGAATAAGTGATGTGTCCCTTTTAAGGATGGCCTCATTAATAACTTGAGAGTTCTGATAGCTCCGTAGAGAGAACGAGATTTTTCTACACTAGTCAAGAATGTGAAAATCACCTAGGAGGTTAAGCGTGCTGAGCACCAAAACCGTGATATAGATAGGGGTAGGAATAAAAGGGATTCGGAGCCCTCGAGTTCTGTACAAATGTTTAAGAAAAAAGTCAGAGCTAATTGGCTGGTTAGAGTTAGGCCCCAGCTGCTCTTGTTGGGATGTTGCCTTGTGGGGATTGTGGTAGACGCCACCAGGGCGAGTGCTGGAAGAGAACTGTGGCGTATCTAATATGTGAGTCTTTGGATCACCACATTAGGGAGTGTCCACTAAGGGCCGATTAGATGCGAGCTCAAGTTACTGATCTTGTACAGTCATAGAGGGTAGCACAGCAGCCACTGAGAGGCCGTGGTCAGGCTAGGGGTGATAATGGTATGGATCATGGGCAAAGAGCACCGGGCAGAGATGCTGGACAGATTGAGGCGAGGCAGTCGGCTCTAGTATATGCTACACGCTACCGAGAGGATGGAGATGCTCCAGACATCATCATAGGTACGTTTCTCGTTTATAATGTACCTTACATTGCATTGATAGATATAGGATCCACTCACTCCTATATAGTTTGTACTGTGTCTGAAAACTTAGGGATTTTGGTTGAGAGCACTACGAGTGAGGTTATCGTACTGAGTCCGTTGAGGCAATTTATAAGGGTTAACAAGTTGTCTAGGGACGTCCCTTTAGAGGTTCAAGGGGCAATCTTTCTGGCTGATCTGATGGAGCTTCCATTTGGGGTGTTCGACCTAGTTCTAGGGATAGACTAGTTGGTCAAGCACTGTGTCAGCTTGGACTGTACGACTAAAAGGGTTGTATTGAGAACTAAGGAGGATAATGAGGTAGTTATGATTAGAGAGAGTCAAAATTATTTATCTAATATGATCTCGGCACTAGTGGTAGAAAAGCTGGTTCGTAAGGGGTGTGAGGCATTCTTAGCCTATGTAAGTGTTTCTGATTCTGCAGACTCTACAGTTAAAGAAATCAGAACGGTAAAGGATTTTTCAAATGTCTTTCCTGAGGAACTACCGAGTTTACCTCCGAATCATGAATTGGAGTTTGGGATTGAGCTACTTCCAGGTACAGCTCTAGAGTCTATCGCTCCTTATTAAATGTCACCGAAGGAGCTTATGGAGTTTAAGGCTCAAATTTAGGAGTTATTGGATTGTGGGTTCATCCGCCCTACTGTGTCTCCGTGGGGAGCACTAGTTCTATTTGTAAAGAAGAAGGATGGATCCGTACAGATGTGTATCGACTATCGGTAATTGAACAAGTTGACCATTAAAAATAAGTACCCACTACCAATGATAAATGATCTGTTTGACCAGTTTTGAGGAGCTTCAGTATTCTTTAAGATTGACCTCTGATCTGGGTATCATCAGTTATGATTTAAGGAGGCTGACGTACATAAGACGAAGTTTAGGACTCGTTATGGTCACTACGAGTTCCTAGTGATACCATTTGGACTTACTAATGCACCGGCAGCATTCATGGATTTTATGAACCGAGTATTTCAGCCTTATTTGGATTGATTTGTAGTGGTGATCATTGACGACATACTGGTTTACTCGAGGACTGAGGATGAGCATGACGAGCACGTAGAGTTGTTCTCCAGATCTTGAGGGAAAAGCAACTCTATGCTAAGTTTAGCAAGTGCGAGTTTTGTTTGATGAGGTGACATTTTTGGGTCATGTAGTTTTTGCTGAGGGGATTTGAGTTTATCCTCAAAAGATTGAGGCTATGTTGGAGTGGAAATAGCCTAGAAATGTGTTAAAGATCTGTAGTTTTCTTGGACTGACAGGTTATTATAAGCGATTTGTGGAGGGTTTTTCATTTATTGTAGCACCCTTAACTAAGCTACTACGTAAGGGTGTATCGTTTGACTAGACTGATGTGCAGCAAGAGAGCTTTGAGAAGCTCAATACTGTACTGACTCAAGCTCCTGTTCTGATATAGCCTGAACCTAGAAAGGAGTTCACGGTTTTTAATGATGTGTCACACGTCAGATTGGGATGTGTGTTGATACAGGATGGTAAGGTGGTTGCATATACGTCTCGTCAACTTAAGAAACATGAGGTGAATTATTCGACACATGATTTAGAGTTGGCTACCGTGGTATTTACACTGAAAGTCTGGAGGCATTATCTGTATGATGAGAAGTGTATCATCTACACTAATCACAAGAGCTTCAAGTATCTCCTTACTCGGAAGGAGCTAAATCTTAGGCAGCATAGATAGATTGAGCTGCTTAAGGACTATGGCTACACCATTGAGTACCATCCTGGTAAGGCCAATGTGGTGGCCGATGCACTGAGTCATAGAGCTATGACTGATTTGAGGGCGATGTTTGCTCACCTAAGCTTATTTGATGATAGAAGTTTATTAGCTGAGCTTTAGGTTAAACTGACATAGATTGAGAAGATTAAGGGTAAGCAGTTGGAGGACGAGTCTTTGGGTCTTCGATTTCGATAGATTGAAAGTGGTAGCACTACAAATTTTGGGTTGAACTCTGAGGGTGTGTTGTGTTTCCGTGGACAGATATGTGTACTGAATGACATGGATTTAATGCAGTCTATACTAAGAGAGGCACATAGTAGCCCCTATGCTATGCATCTTGGTGGGAATAAGATGTACCAAGACCCCTATGAGTTATACTGGTGGCCAAGACTGAAACGAGAGGTTACCAATTTTGTGGGTAAATGTCTGACTTACCAGCAGGTTAAGGCTAAGCATCAATTACCTTCGGGTTTGCTGCAGCTGGTTAAGAATCCTCTTTAGAAATGGGAGTGAGTGACTATGGACTTTGTTGGTGGGTTGCCTCTGACACCCACTACGAAGGATTCAGTATGGATCATTGTGGATCAATTGACCAAGTCCGCCTACTTCATACTGGTTCGTACTGATTATTCTATGCAGAAGCTAGCAAAACTTTATATTTTTGAGATAGTGAGACTGCATGGAGTACTAATTTCGATCATCTTTGATAGGGATCCTCGCTTCATGTCTCAATTTTAGAGGAAATTGCATGAGGCTTTAGGTTCAAGGAGCTGTGTTCTTGATTTTCAAGGCCTTTGGGAGGAGTTTTTACCATTAGTGGAGTTTGCCTATAATAATAGCTACCAGTCTAGCATCTAGATGGCACCTTATGAGGCACTATATGGTCGTAAGTTTCACACTCCTTTATGTTGGACTGAATTAGATGAGCGACATGTTCTGGGTCCTGAGTTGGTTTCTAAGACAGAGGATAAGGTTAGATTGATTCGAAATCATCTGAAAATGACTTTTGACATGCAGAAGTTTTATGTTGATCTGAAGAGACGCGACATCTTGTATTCTGTGGGAGACATCGTTTTTCTCAAGGTCTCACTATGGAAGAAGGTACTGAGGTGTTGTAAGGGAAAGTTGAGCCCAAGGTTTATTGGACCTTACCATATTCTGAAACGAGTGAGAACTGTTGCTTATCAGTTGGAGCTACCTCTGGAGTTGGATAGGATTCATGACGTGAATGTCTCTATGTTGAGGTGCTACCGCTCTGATCCTACTCACATTGTTTCTATTGAAGAGATTGAGGTTACGCCAAACTTAACTTTTGAGGAGGAGCCGGTTCACATTTTTTATCATGATGTTAAGGTTTTGCGAAGGAAATCTATCCCTCTGGTAAAGGTTCTCTGGCATAATCATAGCACTGAGGAGGCCATGTGGGAGCCTGAAGATGCGATGCGTCAGTAGTATCCTCATATATTCCAATTAGGTAAATTTCAAGGACGAAATTTTCTTTTAAGGGTAGAATTATAACGCCCCAAAAATTTAATTTTTGTTTTTGTGAATGTGTGACACAAATATCTGTTCACTTTAATGGTTAAGTGTTCTAGGTGTAACAGCCCGGTTTAGACCCTAGTCGGAACAGTGGTTTCGGGACCACATATCTGAGTCAAGAAAATATTTTAATATTATTTTTTGTGTCTAAAGTAGTGAATTGATGTCTGTGAAATTTTTGTGATTTAATTTATCTGTTTGTGTGCTTAATTTGCGAAAAGGAATAAATTGCATAAAAAGTAAAAGTGGCATTCTCATTGTTAATATGCTAAATTGTTATGATTTGATTTGTTAGAAGTCCTTTAAAGGCTAATATACCATTATAAGGCTAATGGACATTTATGTCGGTTTAAATATTGTGCATTAATGTCTCATTAAAGTTAAAATTGGAAATTGATAATTACATGATAATTAAATAAAAAATGCACACATTAAAGCCATTATCATCTATATTACCGAAAATTAGAAAGAAAAGAAAAAAAAAAGAGTTTTAGGGTTCGGCATTATCTTTGGCCATTTAAGGTATGTGTTTTTGTTATCCATTTTCAATGATTTTTACGTTTTTAAGATCGTTGCTTTGTGTTTTATAAAGCCCATGCCTCAATTTAAGAATTTGATAAAGATTTTGAAATGTACTATTGATGAATTTGTGGTCTTTGTGATGATAGATGATGAAATATGAAATATATGTGATAGACTAATATGTTTTGTATTTGAATTTTTGATGAATTTGAGTAATTTGGGCTAAATTGAGAAAATAATAATTTGAGGGATTAAAATGTGAAATAAATGAAATATATGGGCTTATATGAGCTAAGTAAATATTCGGCCAAGCTATGGTGTAATGAAATTATACATATTTTGTGATTTTATGAAATAGGGAATTAAATGTCAAAATGTGGAAATGTTAGGGCTAATTTGTAAAATTCCCTAAATATGTGTATATGGATTGAATTGATCGAGTTGGTGAATAAAAGAGCTAAATTTGAATGTGCTTAGATCAAGAACCAAAGAAAATGGAATTAGATCGGGGAAAGTCAAAAATTATTGAGTAATCGTTTTCATTCGTCTGAATCAGTACGAGGTAAGTCTATATACAAATAAATGTGTTGAATTGATTTAATTATGCTTATATAATATTGAATTGTGATAAATGACTACGGAAGATGCATATGTGAAATTCGAGAAAGTTTCGACAATGTGATGACGTCTAAAAAGCCCCATACGAACCTAGGAATAGTTAGGATACATATGTCATGACATAAGAGCCGATATGTGATTTCGTGCAAGACCACATCTGGGATGTTGGCATCGATTTGTGATTTACGTGTAAGACCATGTCTGGGACATTGACATCGTATTTGATTCGTGTAAGACCATGTCTAGGACAGTGGCATCGATATTTGATTACATGTAAGGCCACGTCTGGGACATTGGCATTGTATGAGATTCTGAGCTATCCGCGTATCCTATTTGATTCTGAACGGTTCAACAGGCACTCTGAGAAATGAATGATTATATGACATGTGTATTCGATTCAGGTACATTTGAAAAGTGTATATATATTGTTTGAGAATGAAAAGTAAGTATATGATCATCTAAGAGTAAATGATGATATGTGATATAAATATGAAAGTGAAATGTGCCATATGTGCAAGTGAATGGGAAATTATATGATATGTATGTAAATTATAAGATTTTGCATGAGTTTAGCTATGAATCATATGTATGAAATGGTATATAATTGTTCTATGTAATAAGTTTATTTGTATATGGCTTACTAAGCTCTTTGTAACTTACTTTGTGTGTGTTTGCATTATTTTATAGATATCGAAGCTATCGGAAGCTCGGGGATAGTCAAGGATCATCACCACACTACCGAACTTTGTTTTGGTACCTTTTGAAAATGTGATTAATTAATCATGGCATGTATTGGCTAGAAGTATTTGAATATGTTTTGATATATATATATATATATGTTATGCCATGTGATATGGCTAACTTATGGTTGAATTTATGAATTTAATTTTGATATGAAATGTGTGTGATGAGAAATGGTTTATTTTGTGGCTCATGAATAACCAAATGAAATGGTCAATTTGGTTTGTGCTTAGCTAAGATTTTGGTATGTTTTGTTTGAGGATGAATGTGATGTTTGTATAATGATCATGTATTGATTGAATGAATTTGGCCTATGAAATTGGTACAGTTTGGCATGGAAAATGAGTATGAAATTGGTTGATGAATAGAGGTTATAAATGGTGTATGATTTAGTTATGATTTGGTTGAAATTTTGATATGAACTGTATTGGTTTTAAACTTGTAGGGAAGACCCACAACTGGGTGGCTAGTTGGCCTTATAAATTGCCTATTTTGCGCCCACACGGGTAAGGAAAAGGGCGTGTGTCTCTGCCATATTGCTTGAAGGCCATTTCGAAGTGTGCCTGGGCAGATTACACGGTCTCACACATGGGCGTGTGACACGACTGTGTGATCATGTTGTGTAATTAAACCAGGTCAATAAGTTACACGGCTTAGACATACGGAAGTGTCTATTGGCCGTGTGTGGCACATGGGCTGGTACACGGGCATGTGGTTGGCTGTGTAACCCAAGTCAGTATGTATGCCCTGTTTTGATGCGGCCTAGACACACGGGCGTGTCTAATGCCGTGTGAGGTACACAGCTTGACCACACGGGCGTGTGACCACTGTAACTTTAAAAATTTGTTAACTTTCAGAAAAAATTTTTATAAGCTCGGTTTAGTCCCAACTATTTTCTAGAGCATGTTTAAGGTCTCGTAAACCTTCTTGAGGGACTCTATGTGTATAACTTGCTATGATATGATGTTATTTGAATAATGATTAGTGAAAAGTTTATGAAATGTTCTGTTATGTCCGGTAATACTCTTAACACTAGTCCAGCACCAGATACGGGTTAGGGGTGTTATATTTGGTTGGTATCAGAGCTACGGTTTAGTCAGTTTTAGGACTAACGTAGTGTATGTGAGTCTAGCTATACGTGGCATATATTTGAAATATGATAGTGTGATGAACCCTGGCATATAAAATGTGTTTTTCATATAGTAAATGGATCCCAAACGAGTCGTAGCTAACGATGTTCAAAGTAACGCACCCGTTCTCGCACAAGGGGCATGGCCTTCTGATTCGAGAAACGTAACTAGTAGCCACGAGGGAGAAGCTAAACAAACTTTCTTCCAAATGATGAATGAGTGGTTTACGGAGTTCGTTCGTACGAATCCGATTGCTCAACAACCTCTACCCCCGCCTAATCCCTCCTCAGACCTCTGTTATACCTCCAGTTATGAATTCGATTTTGTTGAATAAGCCTCCTATGGATAAAATCAAAAAAGATGAGGCGAAAGAGTTCAAGCCCACTAATAATGATGATCCTGAGAGAGCCGAGTTTTGGCTCGAGAATACCATCTGAATATTCGATGAAATGTCTTGTACTCTCGATGAATGTGTTCAATGTGTCGTTTTTTTGTTGAGAGACTCAGCTTATCAATTGTGGAAAACTCTTATTTTTGTTGTTTCGATCCGTTACGGAATACGAGCGAAAATTTGTTCGATTGAGCCAATATGCACAAGAATACGTCTAGACGAAAGCAATATTATGTAAAAGATTCGAAGATGGCCTAAATGAAGATATTTGTTTGTTAGTTGGTATTCTGGAGATTAAAGAGTTTGTTATGCTTGTCGATCGAGCATGTAAGGCCGAAGAACTCAGGAAAGAGAAAAGAAAGGCTGATTCAGAAGCTAAAGATATGAGAAAGAGATCCTTAAGTAAATCTTTTCAGTCTATGTCAAAGAAATTTTGAGATGATTATAGCCGTTAAAAGCTAATTTGGGGCATTCGAGTAGAGATCGTGCTAGATCGCATTCGAGCTTTAGAGCTCCAGCTACTTCTGTTGCCAGTGTTGGAAATGTCCGATCCGATCAACCTGAATATAGATACTGTGGTAAAAGACATTCAGAAAGTTGTAGATTGAATGACCGAGCTTGCTTTAAATGTGGATCTTTGGATCACTTTATTTGAGACTGCCCTGAGTTTGTTGAGAAAGAGATTGTACAGAATATGAGACCAAGTAACACCTCAGCTAGAGGTAGACCTCCTAGAAATATGGGGAATATGAGTGGTACTCAAAGAACTACTAAAGATACAGCTGTTCGATTCGAGGCTAGAGCAACTGCCAGAGCCTATGCTATCCGAGCTCGTGAAGAAACTTCATCTCTAGATGTGATAACTGGTACTTTTACTCTTTACGATACTTTTGTGATTGCATTGATAGATCCACGATCAATGCATTCTTATTTATGTATGAACTTAGTGTGTAATAAGATTTTACTTTAAAGTTTACTAAATTCGTAATTAGAGTATCGAACCCCTTAGGCAAAAGTCTCCTAGTTGACAAAGTGTGCAAGAATTATCCGTTGATGTTTCGAGATATATGTTTTCCAGTTGATCTAATGTTGTTACCTTTTGATGAATTTGATATAATTCTAGGTATGGATTGGCTAACTTTGCATGATACTGTTATGAATTGCAAACAGAAAACCATTGACTTGATATGCAAGAATGATAAGATAGTTTGAATTGAATCTAGTAACTTAAATGGGTTGCTTGTTGTGATATCTTCAATAAAAGTTTTGAAATATGTGAAAAAGGGTTGTGAAGCCTACTTTGCCTATTGATAACCAATAAATTATACATATTTTTACCCTATGTTTAGCCTATATCTTGGATGAATTATTATCAATTTTGTGAGAATTGGTGCTCTTAATCTTTCTTTTTTATATCTTATACTCAAGAGAGCATAGGGAAGAGAAAAGAACGAAAAACGGACCGAAAACGAAGAAAATGGGCCAAAGTGTGAAAACGACAAGGCTCAAGGAATCCTCACACGGCCGTGGCATATGGCCGTGCCACACAAGGTTCAACACGGCCCAACCTCGACAAGCACAGCCAGGCTACACGGCCGTGCCACCTTAACAGGCCCGAACACGGCCCTTATCGAAACCACACGGGCGTGGCACACGGGCGTGGCACACGGGCGTGTCCCTGTCATGAGGAAGTGCAATTTCACTTGGATTTGGATACTTAGAGGCTAAGAAAGGTATCCCAAAGCTCTATATAAAGACCCCAGGAGGCAACTCTAAGGGTGTACTCTTTTCTCCCAAAAAGGAGCGCCATATTTCTGCCGACACAAGGAGTGAAAGCAAGGAATTACTCCAAGGGAAGCTGATTGATTCATCCCAGAAGCTAGAATTCTACATCAAGACAGAAGATCTTCAGGGGTTTTTGGGTTCTTTATGTTTTGTTATCTTATTTCTTCTGAGATGTTTCCTTTATTAATTATGAACTAAACCTCTCAAATACTTGAGGGGGATGAAATCTAAGACAAATCTTGTTTTATTTATTCTTGAATTCTATGATAAATACTTGAATTGTTCTTAATTATGTGTTATTCATTCTTGAATTAATAATCCTAGGTATTACTTCAAGAAACTAATGTGCTTAGGCAGAGGAGTAAAAGTCCTTGTTTTAAGAGTAGATCTACCATAATTAAGTGGAGTTGCATGCAACCCTAGACATAGGGCGACATAAATCTATCAGATTAGGGTCAAACCTAATAGGGGGATCCATAAATCAAATTAATGCAACCTAGGGGTGTTAATTAATAAAGATACTTTAATTAACCACCTAGGATTAGTTGTTCTTATCCTCGACGGAGGTATTAACATAGGTTAGGGATCTCTACGGATCAAATCAAGTAAAGAAATTGTCTAGTTCAAGAAGTTAATAACAAAGTGAAGTCTAGGTGGATTCTCCCTTGAGTATTGCTTATATCAATCAGCTTTTCCCGAAAGTTTTCCCCAATTTACTTTTTGTGCACTTTTAGTTAGTCTTAGAATTAGTTTTATACAACCTTTTTTTATTTTTAGGCTAGATAATAGAAAGGAAGTAAGTATTAGTACTTTTGGTTCCCTTGGGTGCGATAACTCGGTCTTACCGCTAAACTATACTACTGTTCGATAGGTGCGCTTGCCTTTAAAATCGTGATATTAGTTAGTTTTAGGTGCGATCAATTTTTATAAATTTTATTACTTAATATCGCGAGTATCACCTATGTGATTGATTCAAAAGTGACTGAAAAGAAAATAGAACCTGTACCGGTTGTTTATGAGTTCCCTGATGTGTTTCCTGAAGAACTTTCAGGATTACCTCCGATACGAGAAGTTGAATTTAGCATTGAATTAGTGCCTGCAACTACTCCAATTTTGATAGCTCCGTATAGAATGGCTCTAACTGAATTGAAAGAATTAAAGTCTTAGTTGCAAGAGTTGATAGATAGAGGATTTGTGAGACCGAGCTTTTCACCTTGGGGTGCTCCTGTTCTGTTTGTGAAAAAGAAAGGCGGCACGATGAGAATGTGTATTGATTACTGTCAGTTGAACAAAGTAACTATAAAGAACAAATATCCTTTGCCCAGAATTTACGATTTATTTGATCAGTTGAAAGGAGCTACTGTGTTTTCAAAGATAGATATGAGATCAGGCTATTATCAGTTGAGAGTAAAAGATTCAGACATTCCAAAAACTACTTTTCAAACGAGGTACGGACACTATGAGTTTTTAGTAATACCTTTCGGATTAACAAATACTTCTACTTATGGATTTGATTAATAGAATCTTCAGACCATATTTAGATCGATTTGTTGTCGTATCCATTGATGAAATTTTGATTTATTTGAGAGATGAAAATGAGCATGCCGAGTATTTAAGAGTTGCACTATAGACTCTACGTGATAAAAAACTATTCGCGAAATTTAGTAAATGCAAGTTCTAGTTACGCAAATTTGGTTTTTTGGGTCATATTGTGTCAGCATCTGATATCCAAGTTGATCCAAGCAAGATTTCAGTTATTTTGGATTGAAAGCCTCCGAGAAATGTGTTTGAAGTCTACAGTTTTCTAGGACTTGCTGGTTATTATCGACGGTTCGTAAAGGGCTTCTCGATGATAGCAACTCCATTGATGAGATTACTTTAGAAAGATGTGAAATTTGAATGGTCTGATAAATGTCAGAAAAGCTTTGATCAGTTGAAAACTCTTTTGACTAAAGCTCCAGTATTAATATAACCAGAATCGGGTAAAGAATTTGTCATTTATAGTGATACTTCGATGAATGCTTTAGGTTGTGTTCTGATATAAGAAGGCAAAGTTATAGCCTATGCTTCGAGACAATTAAAGCCACATGAAAAGAATTATCCGATGCACTACCTTGAATTAGCTGCAATTGTATTTGCTTTGAAAATCTGGTGCCACTATCTATTCGGTGAGAAATGTCATATATATTCTGATCATAAAAGTTTGAAATATCTAATGACTTAGAGAAATTTGACTTTGCGACAGAGAAGATGGCTAGAACTACTAAAAGATTACTAGCTTGTTATTGATTGTCATCCAAGAAAAGCAAATGTTGTTGCTGATGCTTTGAGTCAGAAATCATTGTTTGCATTATGTGCAATGAATACTCAATTTTTTATATCTGATGATGGTTTGGTTTTAGCTAAATTGAAATCAATGCCTTTATTCTCACAGCAGATTTATGATGCTCAGAAGATTGATAATGAGATAATAGCAAAATGAGCTCAGTGTGATTCCGATTCTGATTTTGAATTTCAAATTGATGATGGTGATTGTTTAAGATTCTGAGACCGGATTTGTGTTCCAAGAAATCCAGAGTTGATTCAGATAATTTTGAATGAAGCTCATAGCAGTTATCTATCTGCACATCCGGGAAGTACGAAAATGTATAATGATTTGAAACAGCTTTATTAGTGGCCTGGAATGAAAAAAGACATCTCCAACTTCGTTTTGAAATGTTTGATATGTCAGCAAGTTAAAGTTGAACATCAAGTGCCATCCGGTTTGTTACAACCGATTATGATTCCCGAGTGGAAATGGGATAAAGTGACGATGGATTTTGTTTCGGGTTTACCTCCGTCTCCGAGAAAGAAAGATACTATCTGGGTTGAAGTTGATCGATAGACGAAATCAGGTTACTTTATTTCGGTCTGATCAGACTATTCACTTGATAAGTTGGCTGAACTATACATTTCCGATATTGTGATATTGCACGAGGTGCCATTATCTATTGTGTCAGATAGAGATCCGAGATTCACTTCGCAGCTTTGGAAGAAACTACAAGAGGCTTTAGGTATGAATTTACATTTCAGTAATGCTTTTCACCCGTAGATGGATGGTCAATCCGAGTGGATCATTTAGATACTCAAGGATATGTTGTGATGTTGCATTCTTGAGTTTGAAGGTACGTGGGAACAATATTTGCCATTGATTGAATTTACTTATAATAATAGTTTTCAATCGAGCATCAAAATGGCACTGTACGAAGCCCTATATGGTAAAAAGTGTCGGACACCATTGTATTGGTCTGAGCTTAGTGAAAATAAGATACACGGGGTTGATTTGATAAAAGAAATAGAGCAGAAAGTGAAAGTCGTTCATAATAGTTTGAAAGCAGCTTCCGATCGTCAGAAATCATACATAGATTTGAAACGAAAAGATATCGAATTTGAGATCGATGACAAAGTATTCTTAAAAGTGTCTCTGTGAAAGAAACTATTCTGATTCGGTAGAAAAGGTAAATTGAGTCCGAGGTTCATCAGGCCATATGAAATTATCGAGCGTGTCGAGCATGTTGCGTACAGACTCTTGTTACCACCTGAGTTAGATCCATAATGTATTTCATGTATCAATGCTCCGATGATACAGATTAGACCCTTCACACGTAATTATCATGTATCTTAGCTCGCGAGATAAAAGAATTGCAAAATAAAATAATTTCGTTAGTAAAAGTATTATAGCATCGTCACAGAGTAGAAGAGGCTACTTGGGAGCCCGAAGATGCTATCAGATAGCAATATCCGAATCTGTTTAACAGTAAAGTTTTCGGGGACGAAAATCCCTAATGGAGAGAGAGTTGTAACAGCCTAGTTTAGACCCTAGTCGGAACAGTGGTTTCGGGACCACAAATCTGAGTTAGAAAAATATTTTAATATTATTTTTTGACCTAAAGTATGTGAATTGATGTCTATGAAATTTTCATGATTTAATTTTTCCATTTGTATGCTTAATTTGCGAAAAGAACTAAATTGCATAAAAAGTAAAAGTGACATTCTCATTGTTAATATGCTAAATTGTTATGATTTGAATTTTTAGAAGTCCTTAAAAGGCTAATATACCATTATAAGGGTAATGGACATTTATGTCGGTTTAAATGTTGTGCATTAATGTTTCATTAAGGTTAAAAGTGGAAATTGATAATTAATGATAATTAAATAAAAAAAGCACACATTAAAGCCATTATCATCTATATTACCGAAAATTAACAAAAGAGTTCTAGGGTTCGGCATTATCTTTGGCCATTTAAGGTATGTGTTTTTTTATCTGTTTTCAATGATTTTTACGTTTTTAAGATCGTTGCTTTGTGTTTTATAAAGCCCATGCCTCAATTTAAGAATTTGATAAAGATTTTGAAATGTACTATTGATGAATTTATGGTCTTTGTGATGATAGATGATGAAATATGAAATATATGTGATAGATTAATATGTTTTGTATTTGAATTTTTGATGAATTTGAGTAATTTGGGCTAAATTGAGAAAATAATAATTTGAGGGATTAAAATATGAAATAAATGAAATATATGAGCTTATATGAGCTAAGTAAATATTCGGCCAAGCTATGGTGTAATGAAATTATGCATATTTTGTGATTTTATGAAATAAGGAATTAAATGTCAAAATGTGAAAATGTTAGGGCTAATTTGTAAAATTCCCTAAATATGTGTATATGGATTGAATTGATTGAGTTGGTGAATAAAAGAGCTAAATTTGAATGTGTTTAGATCAAGAACCAAAGAAAATGGAATTAGATCGGGGAAAGTCGAAAATCATTGAGTAATCATTTTCATTCGTCCGAATCCGTACGAGGTAAGTCTACATACAAATAAATGTGTTGAATTGATTTAATTATGCTTACATAATATTGAATTGTGATAAATGACTATGGAAGATGCATATGTGAAATCCGAGAAAGTTTCGACAATGTGATGACGTCCGAAAAGCCCCATACAAACCTAGGAATAGTTAGGATACATATGTCAAGACATAAGAGCTGATATGTGATTTCGTGCAAGACCACATCTGGGACGTTAGCATCGATTTGTGATTTACGTGTAAGACCATGTCTGGGACATTGGCATCGTATTTGATTCGTGTAAGACCATGTCTGGGACAGTGGCATTGATATTTGATTACATGTAAGGCCACGTCTGGGACATTGGCATTGCATGAGCTTTCTGAGCTATCCTCGTATCCTATTTGATTCTGAACGGTTCAACGGGCATTCTGAGAAATGAATGATTATATGAAATGTGTATCCGATTCAGGTACATTTGAAAAGTATATATATATTGTTTGAGAATGAAAAGTAAGTATATGATCATCTGAGAGTAAATGATGATATGTGATATAAATATGAAAGTGAAATGTGCCATATGTGCAAGTGAATGGGAAATTATATGTGATGATTGCCAAAACTAACTATGATCACAACAAAGGCAAGCGTACCTATCGATTAATAATATAGTTATGGTGAGTCCAAGATATCGTATCCACAAGGACTAAAAGTACTAGTAATAACTAACTTTTTATTATCTAGCCTAACAATAAAAGGGAGTTTGTTCTAATTTTAAAATTAACTAAACTAAGAAAGCGACAGAGAGTGAATTGGGAAAATACTTTTAGAAAAACCAATTGATAAAGACAATATCCAAGGAAGAATCCACCTAGACTTCACTTATTATTCTGACTCTGAATAAACGATTTATTCACTTGTCTTGATCCGTAAAAATCCCTAAATTATGTTAATATCTCATTCGAGATTAAGAACAATTAACTCTAGGTTGATTAATTGAAATCTCTTTCTAATTAAAACTTATATTGCCGCATTAACTCGATCTATGGATTCTCTTATTAGATTTGCTCTAATCCAGCAGATTTTGTGTCATCTTATTTCTAAGATTGCAATCAACTCTGCTTAATTGTACTTGATCTACTCTTAGAAAGGAACTTTTGCTCCACTGAATAAGCACATCCAACTTAAATTAATATCCTGAAAATATTTGTAATGACCCAAATTTCACGGGCACTGGAAAAGTGAATTTAGGGCCTCCGTCTGAGGAAAACGAGTCTGTAAACATTTATTAAAAATATTTATGAAGTTAGTTATGAGTTGAATTAGATTTTGGTTAAGTGAATTTATTTTTAATTAGAAGTAATTAGTAGAAAGGACTAAATTGAATAGAGCATAAAAGTTTAATGATAGAATGGAGAAAGGTTAAATGATTAAATTAGTAATTAAATCAATGTGTATGTTAGAGAATAAATACATGTGTATTAAAAATTATTGGTACAAATGTATATTAGATATAAATTTACTTATAGTTTTAAGTAAAAGATATTTATTTATTATTATTATTTATAATTATGTAATATTATGTTTTATTAATTAATTGGGATAATGATAAATGTATGGTGATGGGATAATACATGTGTATATATGTGTATTAATACACATGTAATATATATATTAGTTATTAATTAGATATTTTATAATTATTAATTAATTTAGTATTAGTAAATAAAAGAAATAAAACAAAAGAAAAAGAGACTTAAAGCAAATGAAATAGCAGGGAAAGAAGAAAGAAAAAAGAAAAAGAAAGGAAAAAGGGAAATTTTAGGGTTTTGAGTTTCAAGCTTAATTTGGTAAGTTAATTTAGTCCCTTTCTTTATAATTTTGATATTTCTAAAATCCTAGAGTAAAGTACTCTTGAATTTAAGTTGAAATATTGAAAGTTGATAGACTTTTGAGTAGGGTTTATGTTGAACAAATGATGAAATTAAGGATTAAATTGGTAGAATTTTTTATTAAAATTGATTAAAGGATTAATTTGTAAACTAGGCTATAAGTTTTGAGTTTTAGGGGCTAAATTGGAAGAAATTTGAAATTATGGAAAATGGTGAAAATTTGATAGTTATATTGAAGTTTTGATAGAAATTGAATAAGAAAATGATGTGGTTAGTAAAAAGGAAGAAGATGAAAATGGTTAGGGCAACTTTGGGATTTAGGTAAAAGTTACATGGAAAGTTATTATTTTATATAAAATATGTATGTTATTAATTAATTGTAATTATGCTAACTTTCGTAGCAAACAAGGAAACCGAGACGTCGAATACAAAGGGAAAGGAAAAAGTAATCGAGGAATAGCTCGAGAAAAATATTGGTTTGTATTATCATAATTCAAATTATTTAGTATTATATGTTTAATTTCAATATATATATATGCATGGAAATGAAATTGAGATAAATAGTGATATTTGAATTGAATGTGATTGGATATGATTGATGAATATATATATGTGTATCAAAATGAAAATGTATGATTATGTGAATTGAAACAAATTGTGGTCGAATTGAGAAATATATGAGAAGACGTGATTAAAGTGTAATTTGATGCGAATTTGATTGAAATTGATATGCAATTCTATACCCTATTAACTAGTCGGGCTAGTCGGATATAGTTCGCACGCCATAGGATTGGAAGAGTTTAGGGATACTTTGATCTCGAGTCGATGAGACACTTTGTATGTCATATTGTTTCAGATAAATTCGATGAGGTGTTGGTTGCCCTTTGCTTCGGCTTAGCCTATTAGACGTTGGTCGTCACTTAATTACTTCGAATTATCCGATGAGGCGTTGGTCGCCACTCTGGTGTGTTTGGTTGGATCCGTATATCCGCCAAAGTCTGAGTCATGTTAATAGTGGAAATGTAACACCCCAAACCCGGCCTAGACATTACGACTGAATCTGGTGTGTCACATTGAAGTGTTTTTTGAAAACCGTGTTTTCATTGTAAACCCTTCTTGTTGTTTAAAACTTTTTTTGAAATCTCAGCTCGCGTTTGTTTATTTTCAAAACGTGGTTTACTAAAAAGCTATTCCCTTTTTAAAACGTTATTAATTACTTTGTAAAATCTTTTTCAGTTGCGGAAGCTTAATTTATAAATAAATGATTTATGGAAATGTAGTGTGGTTTTAAAACAGTTAACATTTTGGAAATCCGCGATTCACCTCAAACAGATATAATTCAAAATAAATAAAAACCTAAAATTAAAATCCAAAACTTTAAGAGGCCTTATTACAAACCAAACCCAAAATAAAGCATTTATGAATGACCTAATAGAAAAACAGATGCAGATGTGTGGCCATTTTCGAGTCTCTCGCAGCTCTGATCTGTCTAAGGCTGGGGATTACCTAAAAGGTTAATAAACGAGGTGAGATTACGAAAACTTAGTGTGTAATCCCCTATTGAAGTAACAGTTAGTAAACAAAAATAGAAACAGAACCAATTTGGGCCTGAGCCCTTTAACAGTATCAGTACAGTCCAATTCAAAGCTTACGTGGGCCAAAGCCCTATACAATATCATTTGGGTCGCAGCCCATGACAGAATCCATTGGGCCTAGCCCATCATAGTGACAATCTTAGTATGAATGATGCATGATGCATGCAAACCCATCTAACCAGTACACCACTCTGTCCAACCCTGCACTATCTGCGAGGAATAAATCACCCACGCCATCCCTACACTCTACAGTGTCAGTACCGGTTGCGGTACTAATCAGAATCGCAGCAAAGCTACTAATTTAAATGCGGCTTTAAGCCTTCAGTAGCAGTATCATAATTGGCACAAAGCCATCAGTAACTGTAGTAGGATTGATACATAGCCATCAATTAGGGTAATATAACCGGCACACAGCCATGGGTAAATGTGATCGACACACAGTCATCAGTAAATAAGATAAGCACATAGCCATAGGCAAATATAATCGGCACAAAGCCATGATCCCGATAGCATAGAGCCATATGTTGGTTGGCATAGAGCCATACTCAGAATAACTGGCATTAAGCCCTCAGTCGGTCCACCGTCATCTTGTACGACCCGTGCGACCTTATCAGATTATTACTAGATCCACCGTCATCTCGTGCGACCCGTGCGATCCTATCAGAACAGAACATCCTCCATATCAATCCCAACCCATGCAGTATGTCATGTATGTAGAATGTCTTACCCATAAACCATCATACAAATCACAGTTAAGTCAGTCAAATCCTAATCATACAATCACAAGGCAGCATTCACCCTCGAGGGACAAATCGATCATTCTACCTTATAGGGGTATTTCGGTAATCCTACCCTACAAGGGTATTTTGATAATTTTATAAATCGAGGGTAATTTGGTAATTTTGTAATCTAGGGGTATTTCGATAATTTTGCAAATCGAGGGTATTTTGGTAATTTTGCAAATCGAGGGTATTTTGGTAATTTCGTAAATCGGGCGTACTTTGGTAATTTCACAAATCGAGGGTATTTTGGTAATTTCAAAAATTAAGGGTATTTTGGCAATTTCATAAATCGGGGGTATTTTGGTAATTTTACAAATCAGGGGTACTTTGGTAATTTCACAAATTGGGGGTATTTTGGTAATTTCGCAAATCAGGGGTACTTTGGTAATTTTGCAAATCAGGGGTATTTTGGTAAATTCACAAATTAAGGGTATTTTGGTAATTTGGCAAATTGAGGGTATTTTGGTAATTTTAACAACCCCTTAGAAGGTCTACAGTCGCCTTGAGCGACTCAAATATTCTAAACAAAGATAACGTTATGAATGGGCCTAAGGCTAGTTCTCGGCCCAAGTGGGCCCACATGCTCGTGTGGCCCTTTTTGCCGAAATCTAGCCACAGATATGAGATTCACATAGTCCAATCCAATATTTACTACACAATCATACAATTTGACCTGTTAGGCCCACGGGTCCATTGGGTCCACGTGACCCATTCTGGCCCATCGTGGCCCAAAGCAGCCTAAACCCACGAGAATACTCATGATGGTCTCAACTATCACATCAAAGCTCCCATACGTGCGCTCGCACACTCGTGTGGCTACCATCGCCATGTAACTAGCATTTCGGCATTCCGGCATTTGCCGTTCTACAACTAGAGTAGTGAGAAATACACACCTGATAGGTATCTGAAATTAATCAGTGCTCTAAACGCTGTTATGCCCACAAGCCCACAATGATTGCACCCTTGACTCCCAAGGGGTGTTTCGATCAACTACGGTCACCACCACCGTGACCCAATAGCATACAGATCAACGAATGATCCAACGCCTAAGCCAAATGAACATGCCACAATGTGAAAGGGATAAGCCAAGAAAGGTATGCTTACTCTCCTCATGGTTTGCTCTATTTAAAGTCAGCTTCTCGCCTATTCTCATGTTAGCTTCCCGATGTGGGATTCTCCAACAATCCTCCAAAACCAACTCATTAGCAAAATAATCAACCTTTGCGTGCAAAGGGATTCGAACCAAAGTCCTCTCGATAGCCATGCCACGCCACCACCACTAGGACACAAGCTCCTTTGTGTCATAAGTCCAACACATTTAACTTTAAAGCCCACCTACTCGCTTCTAGATTTATTTAAAAGAGAAACCAAAATAAATTGTATGAGCCAAGACTTGAACCTTGGACCCCTTGCTTCCTCTATGGCGTCACTTCCTTGTCTCCCATGTGGCGCCATGGCCACTAGACCACAACTCCTTTTGTGTCTTATTTTAGCCCCTTTTGTTTATAAGTTATCCCACTTGAGCTCAGGGTTCTCTAAAGGCTAAACCAAGCTTTTTCCTATACCCAAGCTTGAACCCAGAACTTAATAAAAACCCTCTAACATTCCAAAATCACTAACCCAACAATTCTAACTTACAAACTGAGCCGATGTCTTACTCTCAAGAATTTTAGACGCACCCAAGCCCAAGGCCTAATTCTTCTAGGCCCAAAATTCGGGGCGTTACAACTCTACCCCCTTAAGGAATTTCGTCCTCGAAATTTCCAACCAATAGGGTAGTCGTGTACAACTACCCCACTATGCTACTACTGCGCACTCTAAACCAATAATGCTAACACACCCTCCTCGCCAGCTTCCAAACATTTAACCACAGTTGCAGACAAACTTTTATCATACATGCATACAATTTCTATAATCAAACATCGCATCCAAACAATACACACAGAATAAATACAAACTCTAATTTTAAGTGTAGCAATACGGTCTAATATCTAAGAAATCACAGCAATACGACCTTTGACAACCAGAATTCACATTTACTCAATTTTCCATACAATTGTTTTTCCCGCAAAATCTGTAGCACTATTCTGATATGTTGATCATGTTCTGCCTCTGTCATCGAATAAACCAATATGTCATCAATAAAAACCACAACAAATTGATCTAAATATGGTTGAAATATACGGTTCATCAGATCCATGAAAGCAGCTGGGGCGTTAGTCAACCCAAACGGCATTACCAAAAATTCATAATGACCATACCTCATACGGAAAGCTGTCTTCGGCACATCATTCTCTTTCACCTTCAATTGATAATACCCGGATCTTAAGTCAATTTTTGAAAATACCGAATCCCCTTTTAGCTGATCAAATAAATCATCAATACGAGGAAGTGGATACTTGCTCTTGATGGTTACTTTATTCAACTGCCTATAGTCAATACAAAGTCGTATTGAACCACCTTTCTTTTTAACAAATAATACTAGAGCTCCCCACGGTGAAATACTCGAACGAATAAAACCACGGTCTAACAAATCTTGCAACTGTACCTTTAACTCCTTCAATTCTGTAGGCGACATACGATACGGAGGTATAGATATCGGTATTGTACCTGGATAAACCTCAATAGCAAATTCAACTTCTCTGTCTGGCGGTAAACCTAGTAATTCTTCAGGAAATACATCTAAACCCTCGCAAACTGTATGGATCTTATTGCATTGACTACTAACTGAATCTAAATTAATAACATAAGCTAAGTATGTTGTACAACCCTGCTGTAACAACTTATTAGACTTCATTGCTAAAATAACACGTGTTAGCCCACTGTTTCAAATCCCCTTTATCTCAATACTGTCTCCATCAATAGTCTGAATATTGAACTTCTTTCCATAGCAATCCAAAATCACACCATGTTCAGATAACCAATCCATACCCAATATTACATCAAAATCTCCAAATGGCATAATCAATATATCAACCAGAAAAGTTCTATTCTGAATTTTCAACGGACATCTCAAACATACTTGATTTACTATTACTGTTTGTCCTAACAGACTTGACACTTCTATTGTTACACTAGACATTCCAGATTCTAATTTTCCTAATTCAACCAACTTCAAATTTATATACAAATGTGAAGAACCAGGGTCAATCAAAGTATAAACAGGCTCAGAATATAATAAAAATATACCTGTTACAACATCATGTGCATCTCCTTCTTCACGGGTTCTGACCACATATACTCTAGCTGGTACTCGAGCCTAAGATTGCTAAGTAACAATATCACTCCCTTTTCTAGCACCTCCTCCTCTAGAAATAGATCCACCTCTTCCTGATGCTCTACCTCTAACAGTAGATACCAATCTCTGTGATGTTACAGGTGTAGCACTATCATTTTTCGGGCAATTTTTAATATAATGATCTGTAGATCCACATTTAAAACACCCTCTGGTCAATCTCCGGCATTCACCTCTGTGCTTTTTCCCATAATGTTCACATTCTGGAATAGCAATTTCCCAGGGTGGACCTCTTACACTACCGGTGGATACTATAGTTTGTTTCTCCTGACTCTTTTCTCTTCTATCTGATCTGAAACTAGATCTCCATCCACTTCGAGAATCTCTAGGTCATTTCGGTAAAGGATTCGAGCTTGTAGTTCTCATACATTTCCCAACTGATTTAGAAGTTCCGGACTTTTTGTCAAGTCCTAGGACTTGCTCTACCATCTTGGCTCGCTCTATCAAATCAACAAATTCAGTGATTCGCTGACATACTAATAGCAGTTTTATTTCATCTCTTAATCCCCGTAAGAATCTTTTACAGCTATCAGCTTCAGTTGGTACAAACTCTGATGCATATCTACCAAGTCTTGAGAACTCCTGTTCATTGTCCACTACTGTTATTTCACCTTGTTTCAGCGTTAAAAATTCTTTTTTCTTGTCTTCTATATACATATCCCCAATATACTTCTTTTGAAATTCATTTTGAAATAGATCCCATGTTACCTGATCAGTCGGTAAATATCGGATCACAGATTCCCACCATAGATATGCCTCACCTTGTAACAACGATACAGCACATAACAAACTTTCTCGTGGAGTACACTCTAACTGCTGTAAAATTCTTTTTGTTGCTTCCATCCAATTTTCAGCTATGGACGGATCAACTCTTTTCAGACCCGAGAATTTCGTGGCACCATATTTTCTTAGTTCCTTAATAGGGGCTCGTCTAGGAACAAATACAGTTGTGGTAGCAGGTACAGACTTTGCTACTCACTGAAGAGCATCAACTAATACTTTTAATAATTCAGAATCATTTCTACTTTTTTCATCTTTCTCCCTAATGTTTTCTCTTTCTACATTAGGAGGCTGATTTCTAATCGGATTTACACTGGGTGTAGTTGACTCTGTTTCGTCTAAATCATATGACTCTTCATCCCTAGTGAACATTTCTTCATTTATATCATCAAGGTGCTCATCAGACATCTCTAATCTATAAAAAAATAATTAAATAGATCAGCATCCAAAAATCCCGACTCAGTTTTGACTTGACTGTGACATGTACTTCTAGACTCACTTACGAGCTCGATTTAGTCTGAGAATCAACTAAACCTGATAGCTCTAGTACGAATAAATGTAACACCCCCAACCCCAAACCGTTGCCAGAACAGGGTTACAAGGCATTACCGAACTTATACACTAGTAAACGAACAAAATCAAGTCATAAATCTGTATTTTAATCTAAAACTTTCCAAATTCCATCAAAAAGTCCTTAATATGGGCCTCCGAGGCCCAAAATATGCTTAGGAAGTGATTTGGGACTAAACCAAGAACTTTGGAAACTTTTCTTTGAAAATAGGGGCACACACCCGTGTGGCCTGGGACATGCCCGTGTGGCCTACCCGTGGGGCTCCCATGGTCGTGGGGCCAGCTCGTGGGCAGATCTGACTTGTTACACAATGCCGTGCGACTAGCCTGTGGGCAATTCTAACTTTACCACACGGCCTGGGCACATGCCCATGCGACTAGGCCTTGTGAAATCCTAATTTTTCACCATTTTAATGCTACTTTCACATACTAAACACACCTAATTCATGCCCAAAATATAGACTTATAAATCTTGATCAAATAACATTATCATACCTTTCAAACTTAGCAAATATTCATTCATTCATACCAAAAACTTCTTAAGGGTTATAAACCGCATTTACATTCAAAACATAAAGCATTTACAAGTGGCTAAAACCAAATCTAGTGCATGCAACATTTACCAAAAGATTGATTCATCACCAAAATTGAGCTGAAGTCCGGATTAATTCGGATGCTGAGTCGGACTTTAACTTGACCTAACCTACGCACGGAAAACAAACTATACGCTGAGTATTGAAAATACTTAGTGGTATTACCATAATTCAAATTATAACAACAATAATATATCATATCATACACAAATCATACATATAATTGTATACCAAGCTATCATATTTCTATTGTATCAATTCCAATATTTGAATCATTATCTCATCAATAAGATTTCCAATTATTCCTGAACTTTTGGTTCATCTCTCAATCTCATATAAATATTCAATTCACATTTCAAATATGAACAATTCATGAACTTTTAGTTCATGCATTCAATCTAATATCACAAATCTCATATCATACTTTATTTCACAAATTCACTTTCTCGTTTCTTTCAATAGCTCAATCACAGCTATTCAAAACATATCATTTCACTTATTTACCCTATTAACTCGACTCGGACATTGGCAGATACACAGATCCAACCAAACACACTAGAATGGCGACCAGCGCCTCATCGGATAGTTCGAAGCAAATAAGTGACGGCCAATTTAATTTTACATAATAATAATAATAATAATAATAATAATAATAATAATAATAATAATAAAATATCTTTTACTTAAATTATAAGTAAATCAATTTAATTTATACACTTGTACATTTATTTATTACACATGTATTTATTCTCTAACATACACATGTCAGTAATTTGGTTTAATGACTAATTTAATCCTTTAACCTTTCTCTATTCTATAATTAAGCTTTTATGCTCTATTCAATTTAGTCCTTTCTAATAATTACTTCTAATTAAACTAAATTCACTTAACCAAAATCCAATTCAACTCATAACTAACTTCGTAAATATTTTTAATAAATATTTACAGACTTGTTTTCCTAAGCTGAAGGCCCTAAACTCACTTTTCCAGTGCCCGTGAAATTTAGGTCATTACAAAAGGAGCCTCGGTGTTCTCGAAGATCGATTTAAGGTCAGGCTCCTATCAGCTAAAGGTAAAGGAGAGTGATGTGCCAAAGACAACCTTTTGTACAAGGTATGGCCACTATAAGTTCTTAGTAATGCCATTTGGATTAACTGATGCCCCAGCTGCTTTTATGGATTTGATGAATCGTATTTTCCAGCCATATTTAGATCAGTTTGTAGTGGTCTTCATTGATGATATACTGGTCTATTCGAAGTCAAAGTCAGAGCATGATCAACATCTTAGGATTGTACTACAGATACTACGGGAGAAACAGTTGTATGGAAAGCTCAGTAAATGTGAATTTTGGTTGTCAGAGGTTGTATTTTTGGGACATGTGGTATCGGCAGATGGAATCAGAGTTGATCCGAAGAAAATTGACACGATTGTTTAGTGGAAAGCACCAAGAAATGTATCAGAAGTACGTAGTTTTCTCGGGTTAGCTGGGTATTACAGAAGATTTGTAAATGGGTTTTCAAAAATAGCATTGCCAATGACTAAGCTGCTACAGAAGAATGTTCCATTTATTTGGGATGAGCAGTGTTAGTGGAGTTTTGAGACATTGAAGCAAATGTTAACTAAGGCACCTGTATTGGCATTACTAGAATCTGGAAAATATTTCATAATGTTCAGTGATGCTTCCTTGAGTGGTCTTGGTTGTGTTCTTATGCAGAATAAAAAAGTAATTGCTTATGCATCTCGTCAATTGAAATCACATAAGAGAAATTATCTGACTCATGATTTGGAACTTGCAGCTATGATTTTTGCCCTAAAGATTTGGAGACACTATTTGTATAGTGAAAAATGCTATATATACACAGATCATAAAAGTTTAAAGTATCTTCTTTCTCAAAAAAATTTGAATTTAAGACAGAGATGATGGATCGAGCTTTTGAAAGACTACGATTGTGTTATAAACTACCATCCGGGAAAAGCTAATGTAGTAGCTTATGCATTAGGTAGAAAGCTGCAATCGAGTTGAGAGTAATGTTTGCACAGCTTAGTATCAGTGATGATGGGAGTCTATTAGTCGAATTGAGAATAAAGCGGTAATGTTTGATCAGATTAAAGTAGCTCAGTTAAAAGATGATAAACTAATAAAGAAAAGAGAGATGATACAAACTGGTATGGTAGAAAATTTTAGCATTGATGCACATGGATGCTTAAGGTACCGAGATCAAGTTTGTGTCCCAGCTAAATCTGAATTGAAAGAGTTAATACTCCGAGAAGCACACGATAGTTTATTTGCTCTACACCCGGGACGCACAAAAATGTATCATAATCTACGAAATTTGTATTGGTGGCCTGGAATGAAAAGAAACATAGTTGAATATGTTCGTAAATGTCTTATGTGCCAGTGAGTAAAGGCAGAACATTAGGTACCGACAGGATTACTTCAGCCTATGAGTATTCCCGAGTGGAAGTGGAATCGAATTACGATGGATTTTGTTACGGGATTACCAGTGTTAGCAAGTAAGAAAAATGCTATTTGGGTGATAGTTGACTGACTTACAAAATCAGCCTACTTTGTAGCAGTTAGAACTGATTGGTCACTTCAGAAACTGACTAAGGTTTATATTCGAGAAATTGTAAGACTACATGGTATTCCGTTATCTATAATCTCAGATCGAGATCCACGGTTTACATCGAGGTTTTGGAAGCAATTATATAGTCGTTGGGTACACAGCTTAATTTCGGCACAGTATTTCATCCGCAGACTGACGGACAATCTGAGCGGGTAATTCAGATTTTAGAAGATATGTTGAGAGCATGTATCATTGATTTTGAATCAGGTTGGGAACATTATTTGCCTTTAGCTGAATTTGTTTATAATAATAATTTTTAATCTAGTATTCAAATGGCTCCTTATGAAGCATTGTATGGTCAAAGATGTCGATCACATGTGTGTTGGACTGAATTAAATGAAAGAAAAATAATTGGGCCTGAGTTGATCTAAGAAACAGAAGAAATAGTCAAGAAGATACAAGAGAGATTAAAAGCAGCCTTTGACAGACAGAAATCATATGCCGATTTGAAACGACGAGATATTGAGTATTCAGTTGGGGACAAGGCATTTCTTAAAGTCTCTCCTTGGAAGAAAGTGTTGAGATTTGGCCGGAAAAGAAAATTAAGTCCTCGATATATTGGGCCGTATGAAATTATAGAAAGAATCGGACCAGTTGCTTATCGGTTGGCTTTACCTTCGGAATTACAGAAAATTCACAACGTTTTTTATTTTTCTATGTTAAGAAAATATAGATCAGATTCTTCTCATGTTATCTCTACTGAAGATATTGAGATTTGACAGGATTTGACCTATGAAGAAGAATCAGTTGAGATTCTAGCACTGGAGATAAAAGAATTAAGAAATAAAAGAGTTCCTTTAGTGAAAGTGTTATGGAGAAGTCATGGTGTGAAAGAAGCAACTTGGGAACCGGAAGAAATCATGAGAGCTCAATACCCCCAACTATTTTTAAGTAAATTTCGAGGACAAAATTTTTTTAGGGGGAGAGAAATGTAATGACCCAAATTTCACGGGCACCGGAAAAGTGAGTTTAGGGCCTCCGTCTTAGGAAAACGAGTCTGTAAATATTTATTAAAAATATTTATGAAGTTAGTTATGAGTTGAATTAGATTTTGGTTAAGTGAATTTATTTTTAATTAGAAGTAATTAGTAGAAAGGACTAAATTGAATAGAGCATAAAAGCTTAATGATAGAATGGAGAAAGGTTAAATGATTAAATTAGTAATTAAACCAAATTAGTGACATGTGTATGTTAGAGAATAAATACATGTGTATTAAAAATTATTGGTACAAATGTATATTAGACATATATTTACTTATAGTTTAAGTAAAAGATATTTATTTATTATTATTATTTATAATTATGTAATATTATGTTTTACTAATTAATTGAGATAATGATAAATGTATGGTGATGGGATAATACATGTGTATATATGTGTATTAATACACATGTAATATATATATTAGTTATTAATTAGATATTTTATAATTATTAATTAATTTAGTATTAGTAAATAAAAGAAATAAAACAAAAGAAATAGAGAATTAAAGCAAACGAAATAGCAGGGAAAGAAGAAAGAAAGAAGAAAAAGAAAGGAAAAAGGAAAAATTTAGGGTTTTGAGTTTCAAGCTTAATTTGGTAAGTTAATTTAGTCCCTTTCTTTATAATTTTGATGTTTCTAGAGTCCTAGAGTAAAGTACTCTTGAATTTAAGTTGAAATATTGAAAGTTGATAGACTTTTGAGTAGGGTTTATGTTGAACAAATGATGAAATTAAGGATTAAATTGATAGAATTGTTGATTAAAATTGATTAAAGGATTAATTTGTAAACTAGGTTATAAGTTTTGAGTTTTAGGGGCTAAATTGGAAGAAATTTGAAATTATGAAAAAATAGTGAAAATTTGATAGTTATATTGAAGTTTTGATGGAAATTGAATAAGAAAATGATGTGATTTGTAAAAAGGAAGAAGATGAAAATGGTTAGGGCAACTTTGGGATTTAGGTAAAAGTTACATGGAAAGTTATTATTTTATATAAAATATGTGTGTTATTAATTATTTGTAATTATGCTAATTTTTGTAGCAAACAAGGAAATCAAGACATCGAATTCGAAGGGAAATAAAAAAGTGATCGAGGAATAGCTCGAGAAAAATATTAGTTTGTATTATCATAATTCAAATTATTTAGTATTATATGTTTAATTTCAATATATATATATATGCATGGAAATGAAATTGAGATAAGTAGTGATATTTGAATTGACTGTGATTAGATATGATTGATGAATATATATATGTGTATCAAAATGAAAATGTATGATTATGTGAATTGAAACAAATGGTGACCGAATTGAGAAATATGTGAGAAGACGTGATTAAAGTGTAATTTGATGCGAATTTGATTGAAATTGATATGTGATTCTATACCCTATTAACTAGTCGGGCTAGTCGGATATAGTTGGCATGCCATAGGATTGAAAGAGTTTAGGGATACTTCAACCTCGAGTCGATGAGACACTTAGTGTGTCATATTGCTTCGGATAGATTCGATGAGGCGTTGGTCGCCACTTTGCTTCGGTTTATCCGATGAGACGTTGGTCGTCACTTAATTACTTCGAACTATCCAATGAGGCGTTGGTCACCACTCTGGTATGTTTGGTCATATCCGTGTATCCGCTAAAGTCCAAGTCATGTTAATAGGGGAAATATATGTAAGAGAAAATCAAATGAATTTGATAAATTGAACTATTGAATGAAATAAGAAAGTGACATTGTAAGATGAAATGAGAAATACAAATTGTGCTATGAGATTGAAGGCATGAACCAAAAGTTCATGAATTGTTCATACTTGAAATGTGAATTGAATATTTATATGTGATTGAGAGATGAACTAAAGGTTCATGAATAGTTGGAAATCTTATTGATGAGTTATTGAATCAAATATTGGAAGTGATACAATGGAAATATGATAGCTTAGTATGAATTATATGTATGATTTGTTAATCATTTGTGTATGATATGATATTTTATTATTGTTACAATTTGAATTATGGTAATACTACTGAGTATTTCCAATACTCAGCGTACGGCTGTTTTCCTTGTGCAGGCTAGGTAAAGTTGAAGTTTTGTCCAGCATCCGAGTCAAGTCAATCCCGACCTCAGCTAAATTTTGGTGATGAATCTATCTTTTGGAAATGTGGCATGTATTAGGTTTTGTTTTAGTCACTTGTAAATGTTTTATGTTATGGTGTAATGTGGTATATAACTCTTCAGAAATATTTGATATGAATTAATGAATATTTGCTAAGTTTAAAGGGTATAATGAATGCTATTTGGTCAAGATTTATAAGTAAATGTTTTAGGCATGAATTAGGTGTATTAAGTATGTGAAAATGGCTTAAAAATTGTGAAAAATAAGGTTTTCACACGGCCTAGTCACATAGGCGTGTGCTCAGGCCGTGTGGCTTTCTGTTTTTGCCACACAGGCTGGTCCCACGGCCATGTGTGGTAAGTCAGATTTGCCCACGGGTTGGCCCTACTGCTATGGGAGCCCCACGGGCATGTCTTAGGCCACACGGGCGTGTGCCCCTATTTTCAAGGAAAAATTTTCAAAAATTTTGGTTTAATCCCAAATCACTTCCTAAGCATATTTTGGGCCTCGTAGGCCCATATTAAGGACTTTTTGATGGAATTTGGAAATTTTAAGATTAAAACACAGATTTATGACTCGATTTTGTTCGTTTACTAGTGTATAAGTCTGGTAATGCCTTGTAACCCTGTTCCGATGATGGTTTGGGGTTAGGGGGTGTTACAATATTAAAGCAAGAATTAAGAACACATAATTAAAAACAAAAACAAGTATTTATCATGTAATTCAGATTATTAAATAATAAGATCCATCGTAGGTTTCATCCTCTCTAGGTATTTAGGGAGTTTAGTTCATACTTTTAGGGGAAAACATCTCAAAATAAAGAAAACAACAAAACATAAAGAAACCCAAAAACTTCGAGAGAAATTGAATGGAGATCTTCAGTCTTTAAGGAGATCCTGCTTCTGAGTTGAATCTGTTGGCTTTCTTCAAGTAATTTTGACTTTCTGCTATGTGTGTTCCCTTTTGATCCTCTCCTAGTGTGTTTATATAGACTTTGGAACACTCAAAATACCTAAAAATTAGCTTTTTCCGCGTGAAAACGAAACAAGGTTCGACAGGGACATGGGCGTGTCACCAGCCCATGTGATAATGCTCTGCCCATGTGCAATACTAACATTGTTTAAAATTGACACGACCTTGACACACAAGTGTGTGGTCAGCCCGTGTGTCTCACACGGGCATGTGAGAATCCCGTGTGAAAGTGCTTAGGCCGTGTGAAATACTGAAATCAGCCCATTGTGTCAATTTTTGGCCCATTTCTTGCTCCTTTAGCTTTTCTTTGCTCACCTAAGTATAAAAACATAAATTTAAAAGATTATGAGCATCAAATTCACTAAATTATATAGGAAATCATCCAAAAATGTGTCAAGCATGGGATTAAAATATGTTACATTTATGGTTTATCAATATGATATGTATGTGAATTATAAGATTTTGCATGAGTTTAGCTATGAATCATATGTCTGAAATGGTTTATAATTGTTCTATGTAAAAATTTTATTTGTATATGGCTTACTAAGTTCTTTGTAGCTTATTTTGTGTGTGTTTGCATTGTTTTATAGATATCGAAGCTACCGAAAGCTCGGGGATCATCGAGGATCATCACCACACTATCGAACTTTGTTTTGGTACCTTTTGAAAATGTGATTAATAAATTATGGCATGTATAAGCTAGAAGTATTTGAATATGTTTTGATATATATATATGTTATGCCATGTGATATGGCTAACTTATGGTTGAATTTATGAATTTGATTTTGATAAGAAATGTATGTGATGAGAAAGGGTTTATTTTGTGGCTCATGAATAACTAAATGAAATGGTCAATTTGGTTTGTGCTTAGCTAAGATTTTGGTATGTTTCGTTTGAGAATGAATGTGATGTTGGTATAATGATCATGTATTGATTGAATGAATTTGGCCTATGAAATTGGTATAGTTTGGCATGGAAAATGAGTATGAAATTGGTTGATGAATGGAGGTTATAAATGGTGTATGATTTGGTTATGAATTGGTTGATGATTTGGTTATGAATTGGTTGAAATTTTGGTATGAATTGTATTGGTTTTAAACTTGTAGGGAAAACCCAAAATTGGGTGGCTAGTTGGCCTTGCAAATGGCCTATTTTGTGCCCACACGGGCGGGGACACGGGCGTGTGTCTTTGCTGTGTTGCTCGAAGGCCATTTCGAAGTGTGCCTGGGCAGATCACACAGTCTCACACACAGGCATGTGACACGACTGTGTGATCCATGTTGTGTAATTAAACCAAGTCAGTAAGTTACACGGCTTAAACACACGGACGTGTCTGTTGGCCGTGTGTGGCACATGGGCTGGTATACGGGCATTGTGGCTGGCCGTGTGACCCAAGTTAGTATGTATGCCCTGTTTTGACACGGCCTAGACACACGAGCGTGTGTAATGCCATGTGAGGCATACGGTCTGACCATACGAGCGTGTGACCACTGTAACTTTAAAAATTTGTTAAGTTTCGAAAAAATTTTGTATGAGCTCAGTTTAGTCCTGACTATTTTCTAAAGCATGTTTAAGGTCTAGTAGACATTATTAAGGGACTCTATGTGTATAACTTGCTATGATATGATGCTATTTGAATAATGATTAGTGAAAAGTTTATGAAATGTTCTGTTATGTCCAATAATACTCTTAACCCTAGTCCGGCGATGGATATGGGTTAGGGGTGTTACATTTGGTGTGTATGTGAGGTCCCAAGTTCAAGCCAAGACTTGGAAAAATTTTGGTATTTTTATGAATTAAGCCCTATATCTGGTTAGTAGGCTTTTCAGTAAAAGTTTGTAAGTAATTAATAGAATAGGCATACTGGTCTGGCGGATAAGTGGAGTGGTGGTGTAATGAAGGTCCTATGTTCGAGTCATTGCATAAGCATTATTTTTGCTATTGGTCCCGCGAAGGAGGTTGAAGGGAAGTAAAATACAGTAGTGTTTGAGTTTAAAGGGCTAGTAGGAGTGATTTAGGGGATTATGGGATATCTTTTAGTTTTCTTCTTCCCAAAACTTCTTTCATGTTGTTTTCTCTCTTCTTCCTCCATCTTTCTTTCATTTTTTAACTTTTGTTTTTCCTCTTCGAATTGCTCTTGTCGTTCATACGTTTTTGGCTACTACGTTCCTGTTTTCGTTATCCTCTGGTAAGTTAAGCGTTCTGTAGTTTTTTATTTGGGGTTGACAAATTGTATATTAAAGGTTTCGTTTGTGTTTAGGTGGTATTCAAGGGGCTACAAATCGCTTATCGATGTTTTAAGTGTGTGGATTTCTATTCTCGACTAAAGGTAAGGTTTGATCACTTTTTGGGGAAAAACCTCGATTCGAGTTCGATTTTAGATTGCATTATGATCGATTAATCAGTGTCATTTGTTCAATTACAGGTTTTGAAGTGCTCCGGGACTGTTTTATCATCAATCGATACCAGGTGTGTACCCGAAAATACAGAAAATAGGGTTTTGATGAAAGCTAAAAACCCCACTGTCAATGCCGCACAGGCGTGTGGTCACCCGTGTGTAGGCCGTGTGCCCTAACACGATCGTGTGATCGATGAGGCCAGGCCGTGCATGAAGGACATGACCGTGTGATGGCCTAGTAGGCTGTGTCCAACACACGGGCTAGACTGAATTGGGCCGTGTGAGCCATACGAGCGTATGGGATTTTGGGCCAGACCGTGTAATCCACACAGCCAAGGCCAATTTGGGCTGTGTGGGACACATGGGTATGTGGGCCCATACGGGCGTGTGTCCCACATGGGCAGGCCACATAGGCATGTGAGCCCATTTTTACTGAATTGATTCCTAAGGTTTTACGGGTCGCCAAAGTCGACTATGAACCTACTATAGGGTTGGTAAGCATTACTTAGACCCCTAAATGTGTGAAATTTATTGTCTGATATCTGTACTGAACATGTTAATATTTTGCATGTTACTGAACTGAATGTATGTACTGTTAATTACATAATAGCATGTCATCTATTGTATGCTTGCATTTGAATTGGGTTAGGTTGATTATATATAGAGGAAGTGTACTGAAAGGCTCTTAAGCCTAATATCTGGCAGCTCAACTGCAAATTACTATTATGTACCGCATTCGGTACTACTTGGAGTGTAGGGATGGGTGGGTGATTTAATCCCCACGTGGAGTGTAGGGATGATCGGAGATGGTGTGTAGAGGCTGGTTGGATAGGACTTTGATTCTGCGTATTGTATATCTATTACTGATACTGTGATAGGCTAAGGCCCTTGTGCATCAGTAATACTGATATTGAATTGGGCTAAGGCCAAACTGCTACTGATATTGAAAAGGGCTTAGGCCTAGACTACTTTTGACTATGCATTGTGATTGTTGTTTGTTTTTTTCTGCGGGATTACTCACTAAGTTTACGTAAACTCACCCCTTTTTGTTTAATGTGCACAGGTAATCCCCAGACTTGGACAGATCGGTGTGGTAGAGGACTCAGCGGTGACCACAGTTTTTGGACTTTTACAATTTTTAATTTATGATTTATGGTTTATTTATTGTTGATTTATTATGATGTAATGTGAGGACTCTCTCGGACTTTTGCTTAAGTTTGGGTTTTTATTTATTTACTTATTTTTATGGATTTATAACTGCTAGTTGTAGGAAATTCGGTTTTCAAAAAGTTAAAGTATTTTCTAAACTCACGATCACATAAACTGGCTTTATTAAAGCTTCCGCAATGAGAGATGTTTTAAAACAAATGATCTAAATGAGTAAAATGATTTCTTTTAGAACTAATAAGAGTTAAAGAAAGATAATAACATGGAAATGATTTTATCCCAACAACTTAGTTTTCAAACACACTATCATGTGACATTGCTAGATTCGGCCATAACGTCTAGGCCGGGTTTGGGGTGTTACATGATGAGGCAAATATTAGAGTACAAACATCTGAACATGGGACAAGCAGTAATGTCCTTATTCCTCTGGCCCAAGAACAAGAACTTAAAAACATGTTTTATGGGTTTATGAATCAGTGGTTTAATGAATTTATGCAATAGAGAAATCAGGCTCAACAAACTCCTCTCCCTGCTATACCATCCGAAGTGCCTCCGGTTGTACCTTTACCCCCTCCGGTAAATGAATCCAGTAAACGTACTCCGATCGAAAAACTTAGAAAGTGTGGGGCCGATGAATTCAGGGGTAGGTCAGATTATGATCCAGTCAAAGCTGAATATTATTGAAGAAATAGCTTGTTCCCCAGATGATTATTTGATATGTGTTGTTTTCTTACTGAAAGAGGAAGTATATAATTGGTGGATGACTATAGTGGTCATGGTGATAAAGAGAAAATCACTTGGGAATTCTTTCAAAGTGAATTTAAAAAAAATTATGTTGGCAAGAGGTATTTAGACAAAAAGAAGAGGGAATTTCTTGACTTGAGATAAGGAAATTGGACAGTAGCCGAATATTAGAGGGAATATGCCCGAGAAATTGTACCAACTGAAAAAAATATGTATTCGAATTGAGGAAGGGCTGAATGATGAAATCAAAATGATGACTGGGGGCATAGAAATACAGGAATTTGTCATTCTATCAGGTCGTGCTCAGAAAATGGAAGAGGTGTATAATAGAAAAATGCAACTAGATAGAAGGAATAAAGAATCCTACAAAAAGAAGTTCCTTCAAGTCATATTCAGCATTTCCTTCAAAAAAGTCTAGAGATGGTTTTAATCGAGCTACCTCAATGCCGAAATGATCTAATAAGAATAAGGTAACTCAACAAGATTACGGGGTAACTGTTAGACCAGTGGCTAGTGTGGGCAGTGTACAGAATATTCCTAAACCCAAATCTAAATATTGTGGGAAAAATCATTTTGGTGAATGTAGAGGTAAGGCAGGAGCTTGTTACAAATGCGGGGCCACTGACCTTTTTATTCGAGACTGTCCTCAGCTACAAAAAGAGGAGGAAGAACAAAAATAAAAGCAAATAGTCGCTTCCCAAAGTAAACGTTCAGGTCAAAGCAGTACTACTGGGGTTACTCGTTCGAATATGAAAGATAAGGCTATTCAGTCAGAGACTAAAGCGCCAGCACGAACTTATGCTATCGGAGCATGGGAAGAAACTACAACTCCAGACGTAATTGCTAGTACATTCTATCTTTTTAATGTTACTGTATATGCATTGATTGACCCTGGGTCTACACGTTCTTATGTTTGTACTGCATTAGCATCAGAAAAGAAATTATCTATTAGCCCTACTGATTATGATGTTCAAGCCACTAATCCACTAGGCCAAAGTGTGATAGTTAATTTAGTGTGTCGTGACTGTCCACTGAAAATAAAAGGCTGTGAATTCCCTACTGATTTGATGTTACTACTTTTTCGAAAAATTGATATTATTTTGGGATGGATTGGTTGATGAAGCATGAGGCCATAGTGAATTGTAAAAAGAAAGGAATTAATCTGAAATGCCAGACAGAAGAAGTAATTTCAGTTGAGTCGGAGAATTCGAATGATACTGTTAAAATTATTTTAGTTTTTTCTGCTCAGAGATTGTTAAGTAAAGGTGGCGAGGCCTTTTAGCCTATACTCTTGATACTCAGAATTTTGAATCAAAGTTAGAATAGTTACCAGTTGTTAATAAATTTGCTGATAAATTTCTTAAGGAATTGTCGGGTTTACCAGCTGATCGTGAAGTTTAATTTTTAATTGATGTAATTCCGGAAACAGCTCCGATATCAATAATGCCATATCATATGGCACTAGCTAAGTTAAATGAATTAAAGACACAATTGCAAGAGTTATTAGATAAAGGGTTTGTCAGGTCAAGTATGTCTCACTGGGGTGCACCTATTCTATTTGTGAAAAAGAAATATGGTTCTTTGAAACTGTGTATAGACTATAGGTAGTTGAACAAGGTAACAATTAAAAATAAATATCCTTTTTCTCGTATAGAGATTTATTTTATCAACTGAAAGGTGTCGCAGTGTTTTCAAAGATAGACTTGAAATCTGGGTATTATCAGTTGAAGGTTAAAGAGTGTGATGTACTGAAGACTGCTTTCAGAACTCGGTATGGTCATTATGAGTTTTTCGTAATGTCATTTGGTTTGAATAATGCTTCTGCTACTTTCAAAGATTTAATGAATCAGATTTTTCAACCTTATTTGGATAGATTTGTGGTTGTGTTTATCGATGATATATTAATCTATTCCAAGACAAAGTCTGAACATGCTTAACATTTGAGGATTGTGCTACAAATTTTGAGAGGAAAGTAATTGTATGCAAAGTTTAGTAAATATGAATTCTAGCTTCACGATGCTGGATTTCTAGGTCACATTGTATTAGTCGATGGAATTCTAGTGGATCCGAGCAAAGTATCTGCAGTAGTCAATTGAAAAACTCCAAAGAATATTACAAAAGTGCAAAGTTTTCTGGGTCTAGCAGGTTACTATCGACGTTTTGTCAAGAACTTTTGCTTCACTATTGACCCAATTGTTATAGAAGAATGTTGAATTTATGTGGTCTAATTAGTGTCAACAGAGTTTTGATCAGTTGAAGAAGATGTTAACAGAGGCTCCAGTTTTAACTCAGCTAGAATCAGAGGTACCGTATATTGTTTAGACTGATGCATCCCTAAATGGTTTGGGTTGTGTACTGATGCAGTCAAGAAAGTTGTAGCCTATGTTTCTCGTCAATTAAAACTGCACGAGAAAAATTATCCTACACATGATCTTGAGTTGGCTGCAATCATATTTGCTTTGAAGATTTGGAGACATTACTTATATGGTGAGAAATGTTATGTGTATATGGATCACAAAAGCTTAAAGTATTTGATAACTCAGAAAGAGTTGAATTTGAGATAGAGACGGTGGTTAAAATTACTAAAAGATTATGACCTGATTATTGACTACCACCTGGGAAAAGCTAACAGGGTTACAGATGCACTTAGTCGAAAGTCATCTTTGTTTGCACTTTGAATGATAAACGCTCATTTGTCTCTTGATGAGGATGGTTCTGTGTTCATAGATTTGAAAGCAAAACTTGTGTTCCTTCAATGGATTCGCGAATTGTAAGATGAGGATCAGAAATTGGTGCTGAAACGACAAATGGGTCAAGACAATCTAAGTTCTGAGTATAATATTGATGATAACAGTATGTTGCGGTAACGTAATAGAATGTGTGTTCCGAATAATTCAGATTTGAAAAATGATATTCTTTCTGAAGCTCACAGTAGTACGTATTCCATTCATCCGAGGAGTACGAAGATGTATTGTGATTTGAAACAAATGTATTGGTGGTCGGGTATGAAATGAGAAATCAGTGAATTTGTAACAAAGTGTTTGATTTGTCAAGAAGTCAAAGCTGAGCATCAAGTACCAACAGGTTTGTTACAACCTCTCATGATCCCCGAGTGGAAATGGGAGTATATCACGATGGATTTTGTATTTAGATTACTTATGACTCTGTAACGACCCGAATTTTAAGGTTATCAGAAAAATGTATTTTCGGGTCTCTGTTTCTGAAAAAAATGGATTAATAAATAATTATTAAAAATATTTATGAAGCAAGTCGAGTGGTTAATTAGAGTTTAATTGAGTGAATTCAGTTTAATTAAGAGTACCTAAGAAAACAGACTAAATTGAAGAAGGGGTAAAATTTGAATTATAGATTAATAGAAAATAAAAAGGACTAAATAGGCAATTATGCCTACCTCATTAGATGAGGCGGCATAGCATGATAAAATCCTAGATTTTTTTTAGATTATATTATTATATTATTGTAAATTATGTTAATTATATTATAATATTATTTTGACAATTACATGGTAAATAAAATAAATGAAACAAATTAAAATAGTGACAAATGTGTGGTAATTATAAAATACATGTGTAATAAATTGAATACATACATTTGTAATATGTATATTTAATTATTAGTAGATATTTATTATTTATAAAAGATATTTATTAATTAAATAATTATATTATAATATTTCTATAAAATAAATAAATAAATGTATGACAAATGTATGGTGATAAGTGAATACATATGTACTAATAATATACACATGTGTAATTAATAAATAAATATTACATATTATTTAAGTATAAAATAATGTTATATTATATATAGATATAAAACAAAAAAAAAAGAAGGAAAAGAAACAGAATAGACGGGACGAAACAGAAAAAAAAAAAGAAGGGAAAATTTGGGGTTTAAAACTTAAAGTTTAAATAGGTAAGTTAATTTAGCCCTTTTTACTTAATTTTGATGTTTAAGAAGCTTTGGAATAAGGTTTTAGTGAAATTAAGTTGATATTTTGAAAGTTATTAGATTTCTAAATATGGTTCATGTTGAATAAAATGATGAATTAGGGATTAAATTGATAGAAATTCAAGTTAGAAGTGAAATAAGGATTGAATTGTAAAGTAATTCATAAGTTTTATATTGTGGGGACTAAATTGAGGAAAATTTGAAATTAGGAAAATATGTTGAAAATTTAATAATTAAATTTGAGTTTAAATGAAATTTGAATAGAACTAAGGTGTGAATTGGTGTTATAAATTTGGTTATTAACATTTTCCACCAAAACAGCTTTGGGCAGTAGCAATGGTTTGACTTTGAAAATTCACTAAAAATTGTAGAAATTGAACTAGAGGATGAACAAAATATGGAATTAAAGCTTATTGAATCTAGTTTCTCATAGAATAAACGGTGTAAGGAAAGAAATTTTAGACCATGAGATATAATAATTTTTGTAAGACTGGTTTAGAATGACTCCGAAATCCCCTGTTCAGTTTTGATAAAATCATTAAAAATTGTAAAAAAATAGTTATGAGATGTAATTTATATTTTTAGAATCCTCAGTGAGTCTAGTTTCAAGAGAAATAAACAATAACATTATCCGAGTCCTGAGCTATGAGATAATTGAACTTTAGTACAGGGGGGTCGGAACTGTCAGACAGTGAATCATGGGTAAATTTGAGGAATAAACTGTACTAATTGGAAAAACTAAAAATTATGGAAATTTAAAGGTAGAAAGATACATGAGTCTAGTTTCAGGGAAAATTAACAGAACTTGATTTGATGTTTCGTAGCTCCAGATATAAACAATTTAGTGACTGTTGCGCAGAAAGACAACTTTAAAAGAATATATGAATAAATGATAGAATTGGGTATAAAGGATGTAGAATGAAGAGGAAGAGTAGGAATTGAATAAAAATTCAATTATTTAAATTTTAATGCTGTAATTAATAATGTAAATTATTATTATTTTCGTAGCTAGTAAAGAATCAAAAGTATCGAGCAAGTAAGGAAAAGAGAAAGTAAACGAGGAGTAAACGCGAGAAATCCGGGTTAGTATTACTATAATTCAAATTTGATTATTTGTTATATTTTAAATTAATATATATATGATAAGCAGATTGAGGTAAGTATCAAGAATGAATTAAGTGATAAATATGTATTGGAATTGAATTTATTATTAGTAATTGTTGAATTTAGAATAATATGTTTAATAAAAAAGAATAATGTTAATATTGATATTGAATTAAATAAAATTGATTTAAATTGTGAATTGCATGAAATTGGAATGAAGTTTGAATATGTATGAACATGTGATGAAATATTGATTGGGAAGTGGAAAAGTGATTGGAATTGAATCAAATTGAGTTGAAATGTGATTTGAAGTTGAATTATGTGATTTATGTGAATTTGAAATTGTGATTGAATTGCTATTGTGATTGAATTGAATCCGAATGATTATGATCAATTGAAAGTGAAAGTGATATGGATATGTGATTTCGATACCCTATTAACTAGTCGGGCTAGGGTGGATATAGTTGACATGCCATAGGATTTGGAAGAGTACAGGATTTATCGGCTTTACCGATCAGGCACTTTATGTGTCGTATATTAGGCACTTTATGTGTCATATTTCAGGCACTATGTGTCGTATTTAAGGCACTTCGTGTGTCGTATTTCAGGCACCTCGTGTGTCGTTTCAGGCACTTTATGTGTCGTATACTGATTAGGTACTATGTACCGTTTTAGGCACAATGTGCCGTATTGGTGTGTTTGGTTGGATCCGTGTATCCACCAAGGTCCGAGTAAAGTTAATAGGGGTAAATATGTGAAATGATAAATTCAGAATAAATGTGATTGAGCTATTGAAAGAAATAAGAAAGTGAATTTATGAAATAAATTATGATATGAAATTGGTGATATAAGAAATTGATTAGTGAAATTGTTATTGTTGAGACATGACTATAGTAAACACAAATTGTAATAGAATTAATATTGAATAAAGTGATAAAAACTTAGTGAATTGTATATGATACGAAATGAGCTAATGGAATGAGATGTGAAAATTCACTGAAAATTGGATAGCGAATTAATGTATGAATTTGATTAAATACAAGTCTTGAAATAATGCTTATTATTATCAAATAATTTGATTAAAAGTACAAAATAATTATATAAATTGAATGTATATAAATTATTGTATAATTTGAATTATGGTAATACCACTGAGTATACCCATACTCAGCGTACGGCTTGTTTCCGTGCGCAGGTTAGACAAAGATAGAATGTTGAATCAGCATCCTAAGCCGATCCCGAATTCAATAAGGTAAAATGTGTTAATTATTGGTAATGGCATGTACCTAGGGTGTCGTATGTGTGTGTCATTTTGAAATTGTAAATGTAAGGATGAAATAAATAGGTTTGGGTTTGGTTATGATATATAATAGAATTTGGTTAATTTGGTACGAAATCGATTTATTTGATGATATTTGATATTTGAATAGAATTAAATTTTGGACAATATGTAAATGTTTAAATTTGGCAAATTATGAGTGTATCTGGTTGTGTTGGTAATTATGTGTATTTTAATTGTAAATGTTTGATAGGTCCGGTAATGCTCCGTAACCCTGTTCCGAGAACAGTTTGGGGTTAAGGGGTGTTAATTTAGTGGTATCAGAGCTATTCAGGTTTAACCGATTCTCGGACTAAATCGAGCTCGAAATTGAGTCTAGAGGTACATGTCATAATTGAGTTGAAATTGAATCGGGATCGGATGCTGATACATTTGTTTGTCTCTGTTTTATAGTGAAAATGTTAGATGAAAATATTGATAGTATTGATCATGAAATGTATATTGAAAACAAAAAGTCTCGTGAATTAGATGAAAACTGAATCGATAACACTGGGTATTAACTCAATGGGTAATTAATTACTGAATAATGACTAATGAAATAATAAAGAAAGAAATGATATATAATTATTTAGAACTGTAACTGATGCTCTTTAATGAGTAGAAAAAAAAAACTATATCTATTATGATATTTACCCTCCTGTTTCTCAATCGGTTCCCGAAGTGCTTTAAGGTACAGAGCTTGACTGAACAGGTAAGTTATTTGTTGTTAATACTCCGTAAATCTAGTGTGGAAGAATTGAGAATTATAGCTGAAAATGGTCTTGAAAGAACTGAAATTTGGTTACAGAATATTATCTGGGTCTTGATTGAATTGTTCTGTTCACCGATTAAATGTTAGAAGGGTATGATATTTCTGTTAAAAGATTCAGCCTGCCAGCGGTGAGAAATATTTCTTTGTGTTGTGATTAAGAAAGGGTTATTTGAAAACTTTTTGAAACGAGTTCTGACAAAAATATATATATATATATATCAGTTAGAGATTTTTTTATCAGATATGTAGATAGTTTTGAAGCTTAAATAGAGTCATGTGATTGAATAAATATATCAGAGAAAGTATTCCGATAGAAACTGTATGGTACAAATTGTTAAAGATGGTTTAAATGAAGAAATAGAGCCGAAGAATGTAGAATAAAGAGTGGAATATGAGTTGAATATGATTCTTTTGATCATTATCTTAGTGATTGCTTGGAGAAGTTGAAAAAGATATTATTCAGAGTTTAAGACTGAGTAACGCAGTTATCGGAGGTAGGTCACCCTGTAATCTCAGAAATACGAGTAAAAGCCGAAGTGTGACAAAGGACTTCACTGTAAAGTTTGGAGAATGAACATCAGCCAGGGTATATGTTAATTGTATATAAGAAGATTTATCTCTACCGGATGTCATTACAGGTACTTTCTTCTTTATCGACACTAATATGATTATTTTAAATTGATCTTGGTTTGACTATTCCTATGATTACATAAGTTCAGTATCTATTAAAGATTTGCCTGTTGAGTTTGCTAAAATTTTTGGGTTGAGGCGTTAAAATTTTCCGGATTAGTATTTATGGATAAGATCTGCAGGAACTGTTTGATAATGATACTACTGTTTTCTGATCGATTTGATGTTATTATTGTTTGATGTGATTCTGAGAATGGAATAGTTAATTGTGCATGATGTTTGTGATAAATTATAAACAGAAGTATAATATGTTGCAAGATCAGGATGATAAAATGTTTTGTTTTGAATAAAAGAAGAATGAATGATTTATTTATTGTGATATTAATTATGTCAACACAAAAGTGTGCCAGAAAAGGGGTTATGGTACTTACTTTGCTTATGTATTGGGTATTGAAGTACCTACGTCAAAGTTTAAATCAGTAACAATTTTGATATGTTTTTAGAAGAGTTATCTGAATTATTGTTAGCTAAAGAAGCTGAGTTTGCTATAGATTTTGTGTTTGAAATGATATTGAAAAGTGTATTTGAAATCAGAGGTTTTCTAAAACTAGTCGGTTATTACAGAAAGATGTGGAATTGGAATGATCTAATAGACGTTAGCAAGGTTCTAATTAGTTGAGAGCTCAGTTAATTGAAGCATTAGCTCTGGTTTAGTCTGAAATCCGGTGAAGAAACTTATGATTTACAGGGATAGCAGTGTTTTGATGCAAGAAAGAAAACTAATGAATTATGTTTCGAAAAGTTAGAATTATATGAGAAAAGTTATTGGACACATGATTCAGAAGTGGAACCTATTGTCCTTACACTAAAGGATCATAATTTGATAATTGAATATCATCCAGGAAAAGCAAATGGAGTTACGAATACTCAGAATTGAAAGTTTTGCTTTGTGTTACGAGCTATGAATATCCGACTATTATTACCTGATGATGGCTCAAGTGGAGTTGAGATAAAAGTTAAACCGACTTCTTTACAGTAGATCTGCGAAGCTCAGAAATGTGGTGATGAGTTATCGGTTAAATGGGTATAATGTACAGATAATTTCTGGTTAAACATTTCAGATTGGATATGATGTTTGTTGCTATTTAAAAATAAAAGCTGAATAGAGGGATTCAGAACCTATACAGGAGAAATTCCATGAAATTATAGTAGTATTATGTCTATGCATTCTGGAAGAATAAGATGTACAGTGATTTGAGACAGATGTATTGAAGACTGGGAAAAGAAAAGCAATACTTTGAATATAAATGTTTATATCAGATACAGATGTCTTCAGAACTGTTACAACCAGTGGTGATATCAGAATGGAACTGGGATAGAATTTTTATGGAGTCTAAGTTGGAATTATCTCTATTTTTGAAAAAGAAAGATGATATTTGAGTAATCGTCGAAGGTATGGTGAAGTATGTATATTCTACTCTGGTATGAATAAGTTTATTACTTAATAATGGTATGAAATATGGGTTTCTAAGATTGTTAGAACATATGGTATGCCAGTTTCTGTTATTTCTAATTAAGATACATGGTTTACGTTTTGAATCTAGAGCAAGTACAAGAAGTTTTGGGTGCATGATAATAGTTTTCAACACTGTATGGAGTTCTGAATGATTATGAATGTAAAACTGCATGGAATCTGATTGAATACAGTGAGAAAAAGAATATGCGGAACTATTTGATTCGTGAAATTGAAGAAAAGTGAAAGTGATTCGAGATAGACTGAAAGCAGTTTTGACAGACAGAAATCATATATAGACTTGAAACATTGGGATATTGAGTATTTTGTTAGTGATATGGAATTTCTTAAAGATTCACTTTGAAAGAAAATTTTGAAGATTGGGTTGAAAGAGAAATTGAGTTCCTGTTCTGTTGGGTTATATGAAGTTGTAAAAAAGTCGGACCAGTAAAATATTGTTTGGTTTTGTTTTTGAAGTTACAGAAAGTTTATGATAATCTTTCAGGATTTGAAGCTCAGAAGATGATATAGATCAGATCTCTTGCATGTTACATCGACAAAGGATATTGAGATTTGATGTAATCTATAGTATGAAAAAGAACCGGTTGAGATACTAGCCTGAGCGGTAATGTCATAATATTGAGGAAGCAACATGGGAACCGAGAGAAACAGCGAGATCTTTGTACTTATACCCTACCTCTCTCAAGTAAATTTCGAGGATGAAATTTATAAAAGGGGGGAGAAATGTAACGACCCGAATTTTAAGGTTATCAGAAAAATGTATTTTCGGGTCTCTATTTCTGAAAAAATGGATTAATAAATAATTATTAAAAATATTTATGAAGTAAGTCGAGTGGTTAATTAGAGTTTAATTAAGTGAATTTAGTTTAATTAAGAGTAACTAAGAAAAAGGACTAAATTGAATAAGGGGTAAAATTTGAATTATAGATTAATAGAAAATAAAAAGGACTAAATAGGCAATTATGCCTATCTCATTAGATGAGGCGGCATAGCATGATAAAATCCTAGATTTTTTTAGATTATATTATTATATTATTGTAAATTATGTTAATTATATTATAATATTATTTTGACAATTGCATGGTAAATAAAATAAATGAAACAAATTAAAATAGTGACAAATGTGTGGTAATTATAAAATACATGTGTAATAAATTGAATACATACATTTGTAATATGTATATTTAATTATTAGTATATATTTATTATTTATAAAAGATATTTATTAATTAAATAATTATATTATAATATTTCTATAAAATAAATAGATAAAGGTATGACAAATGTATGGTGATAAGTGAATACATATGTACTAATAATATACACATGTGTAATTAATAAATAAATATTACATATTATTTAAGTATAAAATAATGTTATATTATATATAGATATAAAACAAAAAAAAAAAAAAGAAGGAAAAGAAACAGAATAGACGGGACGAAACAGAGAAGGAAGGAAAGAAAAAAAAAAAAAGAAGGGAAAATTTGGGGTTTAAAGCTTAAAGTTTAAATAGGTAAGTTAATTTAGCCCTTTTTACTTCATTTTGATGTTTTAGAAGCTTTGGAATAAGCTTTTAGTGAAATTAAGTTGATATTTTGAAAGTTATTAGATTTCTAAATATGGTTCATGTTGAATAAAATGATGAATTAGGGATTAAATTGATAGAAATTCAAGTTAGAAGTGAAATAAGGATTGAATTGTAAAGTAATTCATAAGTTTTATATTGTGGGGACTAAATTGAGGAAAATTCGAAATTAGGAAAATATGTTGAAAATTTAATAATTAAATTTGAGTTTAAATGAAATTTGAATAGAAATAAGGTGTGAATTGGTGTTATAAATTTGGTTATTAACATTTTTCACCAAAAGAGCTTTGGGCAGTAGCAATGGTTTGACTTTGAAAATTCACTAAAAATTGTAGAAATTTAACTAGAGGATGAAAAAAATATGAAATTAAAGCTTATTGAGTCTAGTTTCTCATAGAAGAAACGGTGTAAGCAAAGAAATTTTAGATCATGAGATATAATAATTTTTGTAAGACTGGTTCAGAATGACTCTGAAATCCCCTGTTCAGTTTTCATAAAATCATTAAAAATTGTACAAAAATAGTTATGAGATGTAATTTATATTTTTAGAATCCTCAGTGAGTCTATTTTCAATAGAAATAGACAATAACATTATCCGAGTCCTGAGCTATGAGATAATTGAACTTTAGTACAGGGGGGCGGAACTGTCAGATAGTGAATCAGGGGTAAATTTGAGGAATAAATTGTACTAATTGGAAAAACTAAAAATTATGGAAATTTTATGGTAGAAAGATACATGAGTCTAGTTTCAGGGAAAATTAACGGAACTTGATTTGAAGTTTCATAGCTCCACATATAAACAATTTAGTGACTGTTGCGCAGGAAGACAACTTTAAAAGAATATATGAATAAATGATAGAACTGGGTATAAAGGATGTAGAATGAAGAGGAAGAGTAGGAATTGAATAAAAATTCAATTATTTAAATTTTAATGCTGTAATTAATAATGTAAATTATTATTATTTTCGTAGCTAGCAAAGAATCAAAAGTATCGAGCAAGTAAGGAAAAGAGAAAGTAAACGAGGAGTAAACGCGAGAAATCCGGGTTAGTATTACTATAATTCAAATTTGATTATTTGTTATATTTTAAATTAATATATATATATATGATAAGCAGATTGAGGTAAGTATCAAGAATGAATTAAGTGATAAATATGTATTGGAATTGAATTTATTATTAGTAATTGTTGAATTTAGAATAATATGTTTAATAAAAAAGAATAATGTTAATATTGATATTGAATTAAATAAAATTGATTTAAATTGTGAATTGCATGAAATTGGAATGAAGTTTGAATATGTATGAACATGTGATGAAATATTGATTGGGAAGTGGAAAAGTGATTGGAATTGAATCAAATTGAGTTGAAATGTGATTTGAAGTGAAATTATGTGATTTATGTGAATTTGAAATTGTGATTGAATTGCTATTGTGATTGAATTGAATTCGAATGATTATGATCAATTGAAAGTGAAAGTGAAATGGATATGTGATTTCGATACCCTATTAACTAGTCGGGCTAGGGTGGATATAGTTGGCATGCCATAGGATTTGGAAGAGTACAGGATTTATCGGCTTTACCGATCAGGCACTTTATGTGTCGTATATCAGGCACTTTATGTGTCGTATTTCAGGCACTATGTGTCATATTTAAGGCACCTCGTGTGTCGTATTTCAGGCACCTCGTGTGTCGTTTCAGGCACTTTATGTGTCGTATACTGATTAGGTACTATGTACCGTTTTAGGCACAATGTGCCGTATTGGTGTGTTTGGTTGGATCCGTGTATCCGCCAAGGTCCGAGTAAAGTTAATAGGGGTAAATATGTGAAATGATAAATTCAGAATAAATGTGGTTGAGCTATTGAAAGAAATAAGAAAGTGAATTTGTGAAATAAATTATGATATGAAATTGGTGATATAAGAAATTGATTAGTGAAATTGTTATTGTTGAGACATGACTATAGTAAACACAAATTGTAATAGAATTAATATTGAATAAAGTGATAAAAACTTAGTGAATTGTAAATGATACGAAATGAGCTAATGGAATGAGATGTGAAAATTCACTGAAAATTGGATAGCGAATTAATGTATGAATTTGATTAAATACCAGTCTTGAAATAATGCTTATTATTATCAAATAATTTGATTAAAAGTACGAAATAATTATATAAATTGAATGTATATAAATTATTGTATAATTTGAATTATGGTAATACCACTGAGTATACCCATACTCAGCGTACGGTTTGTTTCCGTGCGTAGGTTAGATAAAGATAGAATGTTGAATCAGCATCCTAAGCCGATCCCGTATTCAATAAGGTAAAGTGTGTTAATTATTGGTAATGGCATGTACCTAGGGTGTCGTATGTGTGTGTCATTTTGAAATTGTAAATGTAAGGATGAAATAAATAGGTTTGGGTTTGGTTATGATATATAATAGAATTTGGTTAATTTGGTATGAAATCGATTTATTTGATGATATTTGATATTTGAATAGAATTAAATTTTGGATAATATGTAAATGTTTAAATTTGGCAAATTATGAGTGTATCTGGTTGTGTTGGTAATTATGTGTATTTTAATTGTAAATCTCTGATTGGTCCAGTAATGCTTCATAACCCTGTTTCGAGAACGGTTTGGGGTTAAGGGGTGTTACAGACTCAGAGAAAGAAAGATTCGATCTGGGTGACTGTTGATAGATTGACTAGGTCAGCATATTTTATTCCGATCAAAATAGACTTTTCACTTGAGAAATTAGCAAAATTATATATGTCTGGGATTGTAAGACTCTATGGGGCTCCAACATCTATTATTTCGGATCGAGATCTGAGGTTTACATCGAGATTTTGGAATAAATTTCAAGAAGCTCTGGGTACAAAGTTAAGTTTCAGCATAGCATTTCATCATCAGACTGATGGGCAATCAGAACGAGTAATTCAGATTCTGGTAGATATGTTGAGGTGTTGCATACTCGAGTTTGGAGGTAGTTAGGAAAGGTATTTACCATTAGCTGAATTTGCATATAACAACAGTTATCAATCCAATATAAAAATGGCACCATTTGAAACTCTTTATGGAAGAAAATGTAAGACTCCATTGTATTGGTCTGAATTGAGTGAATCCAAATTAGTGGGAGTTGAATTGATTCGGGAAACTAAAGAAAAAGTTCAGATTATCCGGGACAGTTTGAAAGCTACTTCTAACCGTCAGAAATCATATGCAGATTTGAAAAGAAGAGATATTGAATTCAATGTAGGTTAGTGAGTGTTCTTAAAAGTTTCACTGTGGAAGAAGTATTACGGTTTGGTAGAAAAGGGAAACTGAGCCCAAGATTTACCGGACCATATGAGATTATTGAAAGAATAGGCCCTGTGGCTTCTCGACTAGCTTTGCCTCCGAAACTTAAGAAAATTCATAATGTTTGTCATGTATCGATGTTGAGATGGTACCGATCGGATCCTTCACATGTGATCCCTCATAATGAAATTGAGCTTCAACCGGACATGACTTACTCTAAAGAACCAGTAAAGATTTTGGCTCGAGAGGTTAAGGAATCACGGAATAAATGAGTTCTGCTAGTGAAAGTATTATCGCACCGTCATGGTTCAGAGGAGGCTACTTGGGAAACGGAAGAATCGATGAGATCACAGTATCCGAACTTATTCTCAGGTAACAAATTTTGAGGACGAAATTTTCTAAAGTGGAGAGAGTTGTAACAGCTCAATTTTTAGTAGTGTCAAAAATAGTGATTCGAGATCATTAAATCTGACGAGTGAATTTGAAAATTTTATTAGTTAATTATTATTTATGAGTCAAGTATGATTTCAGAAGACTTTTGAATTAATAATTTGTGATTTAGAAGAATTTCTTAGGTAAAATGGTTTCGAAAATGAGGAATCGAGACCTCAATTTCATAAATCGAGCCGTAAATATTTTTATAAATATTTATGAAGTGTCATTAAGTTAATATTAAAATTTTGTTAGAAAATTTTAATGTTTTGATAGTTAATTAATTAAAAATGACTAAATTGAAAATAGGTGCAAAATTTGCTAAAGTGATTAAATAGCATAAATGGTAAATAAGGGAGGACTTGAGAAGCAATTAGGCCTAAGAGGAATGGCTGAGGTGGCATAAGTAGAAAAAAATCTTGAAATTAGATGATTTAAGGGTAAAATTGTAAATTTTGTGAAATTAAGCTTAAATAAAAAGAAATCTAAAGATTTCTACGCAATTCTTCTTCAATTCTCAGCCAAAAACTGCAATTAGAGAGCTTCTCAAGCTGGTTTTATATTTTTACTTCATGTAAGTTTAATTCTTGCTCTTCTCTTGAAATTTTTATGTTTTTAAGACTTTTGCAACTAGGTCCAACTATCTAACTTATTAGTTTTTTTTATTTTATGGGTGATTTTGGAAGTTACCATTGATGAGTGATGGATATTTATGATGAATTAACATGGATTTGAAGTTTTAATTTTGTTATATGATGATTTTCTCAAGTGATTTCAAAGGAAATTGATTTTAGGACCAAATTGTGAAAAAGATTAAATCTTAGGGTTTGGTATTCAATTATGCTTATCAAAGACTGTATAGTAGTTTAGAATATTTATATAAAGTGTTACTTGAGAAAAATTAGATTATTTGATGGGCTAATTGGTGAGGGACTAAATTACAAAACTGTAAAAATTGGGGTAATTGTGTAATTTTGAAAATTAAGGGGTATAAATTGTGAAGTGAATTAGAATTTAAACATGTGCTAATGAATTAATTATTTTATATTTTAGACCAAGAGCCCGTAGATAATCGTGAAAAAGGGAAATTGGCAAAATAGTCCCTGAACTGCTACAAAATTTATAAGTTTACCTCAGGTAAGTTCGTATGGTTAAACTTTAATGTTATAAGTTAATTTGATGAATGGTAATATATATTTATTTATATCATTTGTTAAAATAAAATTATTGTTAAAATTATAGAATTAAAGAGAATGTTCGAAGTGAATGGAACACAGGATTGAGTACAGTCGTTCAATGTAAATGAGGAATTGACGGATAATACCATGGTTGGACCATGGCTATGTTTATATGTAAGACCATAGCTGGGATATGGTTGGACCATGGCAATGTTTATATGTAAGACCATAGCTGGGTTATGGCACTTTGAACGTAAGACCATGGTTGGACCATGGCAGTATTTATAAGTAAGACTATAGTTAGGCTATGGCATTCTAATGATAAAACCATAACTAGGTTATGACACTACGAGTGTAAGACCATGGTTGGGCCATGGCAATGCATGTGAAAGACCATAGTTGGACTATGGCACAAAGAAAATGATGTACTCAAATCTGTAAGTCGTTTCTCGATTCAATAAGAATTGGTAAAAAGACCTATGTGAATTATTTGAAAGATATATTGATTAATAATGATATTGATCTCAAGAAATGTGTTTATTGACTTATGTGTATTTGACAAGAAGAACGTATAAATTATTTACAATTTAGCATATTATATTAAGTTCGGTAAGATCAATGTTTAACCTATTGAACTTACTAAGTTTCATTAAGCTTACTCGTGTTGTTATATGTTCTATGTAGATTTTGAAGAAGTTCACAGGATCGGATAAACACATCGAATCGCACTATCCAACTACTGGTAGATTTTGAATGTTTTATATGGCATGTATAGGAATTGAAATGGTGGTGTAAATATTAGAAATTATACTTTAGTTATGTTCATATTAACTTATACATGTATGTATTGTCATGTTTGGTATAAGAGTTGGTATAAGTAATGAATGAATTGGTAAAGCATGTTAATATAGTAGTTACATGTGATGAAATATCATGCATATGACTTAGTTTTGGCTTGGATTGAAATGTATTTAAGTGTTTATGTAGGTGGAAGGTGAAATTGGGTGAGGAATAAGGCTTGGGAATAGCCTTATTCTGTCCACACGGGCAGAGGCATGGGCGTGTGTCTCAGTCGTGTGTGGCACACGGCCTAACACATGGGCGTGTGTTCTGGCCGTGTGTCCCCTGCATCCTAAAAATTCTAAATAGAACACTCAGAAATTTTCACACGGCCTTGCACACGAGCATGTGACTTGGCCGTGTGACCCTTGCACTTAATGTATTGCAAGTCAGAGAGTTACAGGGGCGAAGGCCACGGTCATGAACCAACTTAAAATACCACATGGCCTAAGCCACGAGTGTGTCACTTGTCGACCACACGAGTGTGTGTCCCCTGTATCTTGGAAAATTTTGAAATTTTACAAAAAATTCTCTGAGTTTCCGACTCAGTCCCGATTCGATTCTAAAGTGTAAATTGGGCCTCGAGGGCTCATATAAGGGACTGTATGATTAAGATCTGATATGCATGTTTGATCTGTAAATTCCAGTAATGCTCCTAAATCCTGTTTCAGCAACAGATACGGGTTAAGGGTGTTACACAAAACATGAAAAAGGTAAAAACTAAAAATAGGGATCACATGATCGTGTAAAAGGGACCAGCCCGTGTGGCCTCAAATATGGCTGTGTGGCTATTCCACACGCCCATGTCCTTAGACTGTATACGTTTCAAAATAGGGTCACATGGTCGTGTCGCCAGGCCGTGTAATAGATTGATGTCATGTGAAAATTCCTGCACCTAAAAATGAATAGAACACATGGTCATGTGGTGTGGCTGTGTGTGGCACACGATCATTTGACAGCCCATGTCTTAGGCTGTGTGTAACCAAAATCACTTCTTAAACAAGCCAATTCACTAACTATTTCTTAGGTACCAAGCCATACCATTTCTAACCACATTTACATATTCAAAACACATATAAACATACTTAAAACCTACCAAAATCACTCAACCTATATGCATAACCAATATGCCCTTATTGGCACCACAAATTAAAACATATGCAGCAACCTTACACATCAAAGACATAAACAACATGATAGTCTCATTCAATCATCAACAAAGTTTCAATTACCATATACCAAAACCAATCCTTTATACCGCCTTTCAATTACCAACATAGTCATTCCCAAAACTATAATTTACCAAACCAAAATGACCATTTCTAGATCTAATCACAAGCAAGACTCCAAAGCTAACTACCATTTTATTTCACCATTTACCCAATCATGCCTACCAAATCAAATGGCACAAACCATCATACCAAATCAGGTCAACATGATAATTCACTCCGCATTCATCACAAGACAAACATGAAACATACACTTAACATCATATAACAACATTTACTTAATTTAAAATTTTCAACTATGACTTTAAATTTTGACAACTTCAAAACCCTATATGCATGCCAGCAACCGAATTAACCAAATCAAAAACTATCGAAAAAAAGTTAGATAGTATGAGCTCTGAAATTAATCCATCTGACCAGTTCCACAAAAAGTTAACAACAAAAAACAAGTATAAAACAAGTAAGCTTAAGAAGCTTAGTAAGCCCATAGCTAAAATTCAAATAAACTTACCTCAATTAATATTTGAATACTAAAAAGAGCTTAAATTATTTAACCCTAACAACCGTTTACAAGATCACACAACATTAGTATTGAAACATTTCATCGTATAATTCATATCCCATAATGGTTCAAACCACTACATTTCATACATTTAAATATATGAACATCTCTAATTTTCATTATAACAATGTTCTAATCTAACATACGTGCTTGGTCATTCTTGATACAATATTTCAGTAAATATAATTCATATTTATTAAATAGTTTTAACCTTAATCATATAATTTCATGGCCCGTTGAACTATAGCAACATGAATTGGATACTCAGGTTTCCCCAAAACACAGCAGAGAGCATTAAAATGCTAACAGAGGCACTGAAGTGCAATCCCGTACAAGCGTGTGTTCTAACCCTATTGGCATGTCAATCGTATCCTAATTGTTTACTACATTCAGACGAGCATTTTTAATTGACTTCATCATATTAATCAATCAGAGGCACTTCCATAATATCCGCACACATATTGTAAATCCATTATGTCCATTCTGAGATCAAATAACTTATAACCATTTCCCAAATAAATACACACTTACCTTATACTTATTGGTAACAAATTATAATTGACATTCCAATGTCAAATATTCAACAACATTTCAATTCAAACTAATTTAAAATAGTATAAATTACAAATATATAAACTTGTTCATCTATACTATGAACTTACCTAAGATACGCTATCGGTTGACTAATAGGGTCTAATCCCCGATTTTCTCTTTTCCCCGGTTATCCTCCATACAGTTTCGTTCTTGATCTATATAATGATTAGATTCGCTTATCAAATTCAAATACATTATCAATCTTATTTCTATGCATGTGACCTTTCAATTTTATTTTATAATTTTTTTCTAAACTTTTACACTTTATTCAATTTAGTCCTTAACGCCAAAACTATTTAAATTTTCATTTTTTAACCCCTAATACTCTTAATCAAATTTAATAAAACCCCTATATAGCCTTTAATCATTCGAAAATTTATAACTTAGAATGCTAAATTTTTACAAAATTTCATATTAGCCCTTAGGTTTAAAACTAACAAAAATTCTTTTACAAAATAGTTCTAAACAACAACTAAGATTTTAAATCTTTTATCTAACATAAAAAATAACTAAAATTCATTAATGGCAAATCCTAAAATCTTTAACAGTTTTATGAAATAGTCATTGGGTTAGCTAGATTAAGTTACAACGATCTCAAAAAACATAAAATTTACAAAAAAACGAAATAAAAATACACTTATATGCATGAATCAAATGTTGGCCGAACCTTAAGCTATCAACAATGGCTTCTCAAGCTTTTATTTCTCTTATTTTGGTGGTAGAATGCTAAGTGGAAGATGATGGTTTTCATTTTTAAGTTTTTTAATTACTTTGTTTAATTTAATTTACAATTTTTTAATTAAATTTCAACCAAGAATCTCCACCAACCGTCCAATAAACTTAATTGTGGACAAATCATATCATAAACCCTTACACATTTATTGATTGGGCCATTTAACTAATAAATTTCAATAGTCATTACGTTTTACATCTTTTACGATTTAGTTCTTTTTCTTTAATTAATTAGCTAAACACTAAAATTCCTAAACCGAATCTTCACATACCAATATAATAATTCCGTAAATATTTAATAAAAATATTTAAGAGCTTGATTTATAGAAATGAGCTCTCGATACCTCATTTTTCAAAACCACTTACTTTAGGGGCAAACCACTTGTACTTAACTATTCATTCAATTAACAAAAATTATCAAATCAAACTTTAATATAACACTATATTCAACTCATAAATATTATTATTTTAATAATATTTACGAGCTCACTCCTCAAATTTGTGGCCCAAAAATCATTGTTTCCGACGCCACTAAAAAACGAGTTGTTACAATATGCATATATTACTATGTAATGATTCTTGATGAAAACTATATTGAATTGTGTTTCAAAAATAAATGATAATGAGATTACGCTATTAAACGATGTCAAATAGAGTTTCAAATATAATTGGAATGCTATAGGATTCATTTGTGTCAGAAGAAGTTTAAGTGCTGAGTACATTTTATTTGACTCCGGTGTTCTCTGAAAGTGGGAGAGTTCACTAATTCCTTAAGAATCAAGAACATATCATTACCTCTAATTTCATGAGGGTCGTGAGCATAATATGGAGTGTTAGGGGATACATTAGTGTATTCATCCTTGAGTTTGAGATTGGTTAATAGAAGCTAAAATATAAAAATGATATGTGGCTAAATAATCAATAAACAACCAATAATGAAACAAAGCTAAAGAACTCCCACATAGTATGCAACAATTCTCAAGACAGTTGAAGGTAATGACACAATAATGGAATATATACTTCGAAAAACAAAGCTTGCACTTGAGAATAAAATCTTCCAATAAAATATAAAAAAAACTTAGAAAATTCAAAACGTGCATAGTTTCAAGGCAAAAAGGCTCAACGTGAGCACTTTATTCATTCTTCCGAGAAGATAAAGAACTTGAAACTTTAAAAAATAACCAACAAACATTAGCAACTTCTACTTACTCTTTTTGTCAAAATGCGCAAAGAGCCCCCTCTATTATGGTGCTTTGTTAAGGTTGCAAATAAGTTCAGCCAATCACACCTTTGCAACCATCCTTTGTATTTCAACTATAAGAATGTCCAATTGGCCCAATAAAAACTCCAATAATTGCCTCTTATGAGCAGCCACAACAACGCTTTAATTTAATCTGAAGAATACACTTGCGGGGCGTACCCTCTTCACCAGATGTAACAAAGTAAGAAAAATAGAACCACATACACCTTCTTCACATCAACAAAGTCAACTTGTTAGGACCTTAAGTCGTTAATTACTTGAACTATTAACTTAGAATGGCAATGCTTAACTATAGTGCCCACTATGACTTGGCATTGTGAAAACTATGTAAACATATAACAAATAACACAGGAGTTTGTTTATGTAGTTCAATTTTTGTATGTTTGTGGAGCTTAGCTTAGTGAGTAATTCTCTATCTTTAACCACCAGTATAACAAGTAAATCACACTCTATCACTCCCACAGTATAAAGATCTCACCTTTACACCTAAAGATTAATCACTCACCTCTAAATCCTCCTTCTAATAATTTAGGTTGTAAACACCTAGGGTTTACAATTCAATTGCACTTACATAATAGGTTCCTCAATGAACAATAACAAACTCTCTCATATGCTCTCGTTACACAACTTATACAAGCCTTAAAATATATATACTAGGTTTTGGCCTACTAACATATTAGTGATTAAAGACAAAACAACTCCTTAAATTGAACAGCTACAAAGTACCAAAGATAATATAGTATTCAAGTCCAATTAAACACATTTTGATGAAGATATGGTCTTCTAGCAAAACAACTCGATCCACATAAATATCCAAAATTCAAGGGGTGTCTCGATTCAAAACAATCCAATCTCCATAAGCAATAGAGAGGTTTCCATAGATCAGCTTTTCTATCTCCAATGTATTAACTTATTTAATAGCCCAAAGATTTTGCTTCATTAAATTGGTAATTCAAATATAGCAAGTTTTGTTTCACTACCTTAGTGTGAAGGATTGCAATGGGCACTACCAAGTACCACTCGGAATATTACTTCACAACTTGCCTCAACACATCTAACAACCAAGCAATTTCTTGATCTTAAACTAGCAATGAACCACAAAGGAACCAAAAGCAATTAGAGATAAAAGCTAGGACTTGAAACCTTAAGGCAAAACTAGGGTGTTTAGATGAACATCCCGATAAGGAGAGTGATGCTTTTAGAGAGAAGATTAATCACTTAACATCTAATTAAAAACAATCCAATTATTTTAATTGATTTGATAAGATAATATAATATTCTTTGGTCAAAACTTATATTAGTTCTTACTTTTAACCCATAAATTAGATAATATACATTTATTCGAAAGAAAATAAGTAAGTAAACCTATTTAAACTCACCTCCTTCTAATTAGTTAGTATAATAACAAACGTGAAAACTAAACTAAAATTTAATCCACTTTAAGAAACAACCGCGCTAACTAAACTAAATTTTAATCCACATTGAGAGTATATATTTATAATAAAAAAATTCAACATTATTAGATACGAAAATCATTTATGTAATAAATATTTTTCTTAAAAAAATTTGTATATATGTGTGATATGAGAAAATAAATAAACAAAATAATAATACTGCAAAGAGCAAAGTTGAAAGAACAGAAGGGAGGAGGAGGGGATTTTGTTTTGCAACTCCTTCAATTTCCGAAATTGAAATTGCGAAAACTATGTATTTATATTGAGAAGTAGAGAGATAGAGAGGATTTTTGCAAAATAAAATGAAGACTTCTCTGAGAAGATTGCGAAATATTGCACTTCACAGGCACGGTGGGGAAACCAATGACCAACAAGATCCTCCGCCTTTGCCTCAATTTGACGAGCTCGATCAGGCTTCTCAGGTCTTTCTCTTTCTCTGTTTCCTGACATTGCTCTTTTCATTTTCTTTTTGAATCATTTTCTAATTTTCATTTCTCTTTTCTTTTTTTTCAAATGTTCGCTTAGCGTTTTCTTTCTGCTTTGGGAGCTCTTTTAATACGTCAATGCATTATCTTATTATTATTATTATTTTGAATAGAGAGCTTGTGTTTTTCTATTCAATTTCATTCACTCAAAATTGTGGCTTCGAATTTCGGTTCTCCTAAAGTTGTTCGGTAAATAATTGAACCGAAGTGATTATGTCGTTAGGGCAAACGTGATTTATCTATGGTTTTGTATAATGTGTAGGATATGCAGGATATGAGAGATTGCTACGACAGCTTACTTTCTGCAGCTGCAGCAGCTGCAAATAGTGCTTTCGGTAATTTATTGATATGTTTCCTCTGTTATTCTGAATTTGTTGTATTTCTTATTTGTGCAACTGAAATGGACCTTTTCATCAAATTCATCTAAGTTTGTTATGAATCTTCTTTCTTGTTATGCTTTTCGAGGGTTGATCATTTTGATATCCACTGTGAGTTCGGTCGATTATCCATGTTACACTTGTATAGGTATCATTACATTATTTCAAGCTCTTTCCACGGTGCAATGGTTTCAGTTTTTTCATGTTAATTTAATACACTGATTTCAGCTCTAGCATTATTATCTAAAAATTGTGCCCAATACACAAGGCATGATTTGATTTCGTTGTTTTAACCGTAATTAATTCATTGAGTTAAGCTCTAGCTTCATCATCATCCACAATCCGTATGCAGTGCACAAGTGTTCTGCTATGAGCAGGCTCAGGAGAAAGTCCCACAGTTTGTAGCTGTCCTCTTTTATATAGAGAGACTTTCTTGGATTTAATTTCGTGACTAAGGGATAACATGTAAGCACTTGACCACTTGGCCAGGCATGACCTAGCATTATTATCATCCACTAGTTTTAAATGCTTGTTTCTGCATGATGAACTTAAGTGTACTTTTATTTTCTTTTCAAGTCCTAGCCCTGGAGATCGACTACATTATATATCTACCCATACAGCCATGCTGTAAGAATGATGGTATTGGTTCATCGATGGTAGTTTATTTATTGGCTCAAGCACAAACATGATGATCAAACATTAATTATCTGGTCTTGAATTTTTGGTGTGGAAGATTTTGTTTGCCATGCCAATCTTGAAATCGCTCATGTAGTCCTTTTTTTCTCAGAATTCTCGGAGTCATTGCAGGAAATGGGTGATTGTCTTGGAAAAACTGCAGTAAATGATGATGAAGAAAGTGGTAAGCAGATATAGATTATTCTACCATTATACCCAATGTTGCCATTTACTTGAACAAATAGCATATAACTTTCTGTGTAAGACTTTTCATTCGAACTGATTTCCTTGCCCATAAATAAGTTTTTTTACTATAAATGGCCACTTTGAAAGTACTTGTGTTTTAGTTGTCATCTTGGATTTAAGAGATGAATCAAGTGAGATCTTTGATTCACTTTCAGTATATCTGACATGTGGAATATTCCTTTGTGTTTTTACATTCAATATCTCAAATTCTAGAAGGATGCAATTTTTTTAAAATAGCATAGATGCTATTTTTACCCAGTTTGGCACATTCAGATGGTATAGTATTTGGTTTTTGGTGCATCACAGTTGTTATATGTAGCAGCTAACCATTGTGCAGAAGGATGTATTAAAATAAGCTGCTTTTATGCAGGTAAAGTATTATCAATGCTCGGAAAAGTACAGTTTGGACTCCAGAAACTTGTTGACAGCTATGTGAGTCTCTCTTCTTCTTTAAGGTCTGGGGGCAGGGTTACAATCTGAAAGCTCTTGCAAAATGTTATATCTTACTTCTTACTGTTCTAATAATTATTATTACTTTGCATCCTTCAGCGATCTCATATAATCCAGACAATCACAAGCCCATCAGAGTCCCTTCTTAATGAACTTCGAACAGTTGAGGTTAGTTCATAGGGACTATTTCATCCAGTTTTGTCTACTTCTGTTTGGTCTTTTGCCGTGCAAAGCTATTTCTCATCATTATATCATGTGAGGATTGTCACCTCCAGTTTGCCTTTTTATCTCTTAATGTTGATTTAGCGCTCCATTAATTGATTCTATCGTTCTTCTTTTAAATGTTCTTTACTTTTCTACTTTCTGGACATGTACATTCCAAGATGATGGCTAGTGATGAGACTAATACTTCAAGATAAAGTGATTAGGAGTAGATATTCTTTTAAGATTTATTAACCCTCTTTTGTGCTCTTAATATGAACAATTTTGAAAGTTTGGAACCTGGAAATTGTCTGAAAGAGTGAACAACTGTGGGGAAAAGAAGCCTTTATCATATTTGTTTGTTTATTACTTCTTTCAAGTGATAGAATTCGCCAATCAATGCCAAGAAATGCCTGCCACTTCATGTTGTTCGTAAAATATATGAACCCCTTTGGATGATATGCAAAATGTTCTCAAAAGGCCTACCCCTAGGGAACTTGCCTTATTTATTGTTATTGGCTTTTTTAGCATAATATTTTAATCACTTTTGGTGAAGTACGTTCAAGCATCTTAAGGGCTCAGATAAGAATCTGACATTGGATACATGATTTCTTGTGGGCTATTCTTGATATCTCAAATCTGTTATGTGGGCATGTGTGTGTATTTCCCCTCAAAAGAATAAGATATAACCATTTTCTTAGGTATTGTGTTCATATTGTTTACCAAGCTTAAATTTTTGTAGTTGAACCACTTTCTTTAGTTACGCAAATTACTGCACTACATATTATAGAGCCGGTTAAGCATTTATATGATGTAATATTGACTCTCCTCCCCCCCCCCCCTGTTGATTCAGGAGATGAAGCGACAATGCGATGAGAAAAGGTCCAACTTTTATTTAACTTTAAAAAAATAACCAGACACAAAGTTCATTTTTCAAGGATAATGGCTGCTGATATTTGATGCATTATATACAGAAATGTGTACGAGTACATGGCAATGAGACACAAAGAAAAAGGAAGATCAAAAAGTGGGAAAGGGGAGAATTTCTCCGTACAACATTTACAAGTAGCACATGACGAATATCAGGAGGAAGCAACTCTACTTTTTTTCCGATTGAAATCTCTAAAGCAAGGACAATCAAGAAGCCTTCTTACGCAAGCGGCAAGACACCATGCTGCTCAGGTTTCTTTTCTTTTTTTTTTCTTTGTTGAACTTCTTTTATTATTTATTTTATTTTTAATCTTTATTACTGTTGGTTATTGACCCATTTCCTTTTGCTTGAAATCAGCTGAACTTTTTTAAGAAGGCTCTTAAATCTCTTGAAGAAGTAGAGCCACATGTGCAGAAGATCACTGAAAAGCAGCATATTGATTACCACTTTCGTGGACTTGAAGATTCTGAAGCAGAAAATGGTGATCCTGATGAAAATTATGAAAACGATGATGATGAGAGTGATGACGACTACTATGAGGATGATGCTGAGGACCACAGTGATGGTGAATTGAGCTTTGATTATAGACAAAATGACCAAGATCAGAACATGTTTTTTGCATCACGGCATTCAATGGAGGTGACTACTTAACATGCTATTTCTGGCTAAAAAAACCTAACTCACTTTTTCCTTGCGGAAACACAATTGTTGTTTCTTCTTTTGTATGGAATGGATTTCATTCTCCCTTGTTTTATAAAGAAACTTCAATGGACCTCACACAGGGTTCACATGCAAAACACAAGAAGTAATTTGCACCTCTAATTTTATTAATTGTAGAATGGCTTCCATGTGAATTTTTGCAGTTGGATCAAGTAGCATTTCCCCAAGTTGCAATGGTGGAGGCTGCAAAGGTAAAGAGCTTATTGTGTTATTAATTATAGTTCGCAATATGAGGCTAGATTTTGCAAATTTGGCGTATGTATATGCACATAGAGCTTTCATGTAAGCAGTTCCTAATAGTAATGAATTCAGTTGATTGTATTTCATATTATGTATCCTTGATCTGCATAGTAATGATATTGATTTTTAATATAACATTTTAATCTCCCACACATTCCATTTAGTAATTACCATCAAATATTTAGAAACTAATCATCCAAGTACATTGGGGCAAAGCCAGGAATTCTAAATCAGGTGGCTAGGATAAAAAATGATCAATATTATAAATTTTATGGGAGCAAAATAATTCTTTTACAATTTTTGAAATATATAAATACTAAAAATCTAATAAAAAAATAAAAACAATATGTAGGGGAAGGGGCCCTGCCTCCTCCCTACACCCCTTCTAGTACATATCTTGTTTCACTGGATATACGATGAACCATACAAGTTCAATATCTGAGTATTATTGGTCAACTGATTTATATCCTTTTTATTTTTTCTGAACACCTGTTATGCTTCTACTGAAACAACTTTATAGTCTCAATTTTATATGGTTACCCCCCCCCCCACAACTTGTGTTTGCAGCAAATATCTACTCTGTTGGGAGATAATTGACTGTTCTTTATGTTACAGGAAAATCTAGAAAAAGGCCGTCGCCATTCTTTTTCATTTAGAGGGGAAATAAGGACCAGCAGCCAATCAGCTCCACTTTTTTCTGAGAATAAATCTGACCCTTATGAGAAAATTCAACCGTTATCAGCACGAAAGTTTAGCTCATATGTATTACCGACACCAGTTGCTACAGAAAGTTCTATTGGATTAGGTAATCCGGCTCCCCAATCTTCAAAAGCAAGTTTGAATGAGCAATCAAACAATTCATGGCATTCATCTCCACTTGAACATAAGAAACATGAGATGATTATGGGAGATGAGAAAGTTTCTGGATCTGCTGTTATAAATGCACAGTCTTTTCTCAGAGAGAGCAATAGTCCTGCCTCTTCAACTCGACTACCTCCTCGAGTTAGTCCAACTGCTGCTTATTCTAAGAAAATCAAACGGCAATCCTTTTCTGGTCCATTGGCCAGTAAACCATGGCCTACCAAAACTGTTTCAGTGGAACAGCCCCAATTGTTCTCTGGGTCAATTTTGAGAAATTCAATGCCTCAACGATCAGCAGCATCTCCAAAAGCATCACCAAGTGCTTCCCCTACTTTTATTTCCTCACCTAAAATAAGTGAGCTTCATGAACTTCCTAGACCACCAGCCAGTCCAGCCGCGAAGTCTTCAAGACCTTTAGGCTTTGTAGGTTATTCAGGTCCCTTGATACCTAGAGGTCATGGGCTCTCTGCTACAAATCAATCGGTGATGTCAAGAGCTGCCTCTCCACTGCCACAACCTCCGCAGGTTGTTACTCGCAGTTTCTCCATACCCTCAAGCACTCATAGAGTGGTGTCATTACCTGTGTCCAATCCACTGGAAACTGCCATCAGTTCGGGGATGTCTCAAGATGTTGCCTCACCTCCTTTGACATCAATATCTTTATCTTGAATCTGGCCATCATCAACTTGTTCACTGACTGTTGATAGGTAATCAAAATCCATTTAGAAAATCTTGCACTAAAATTATGAAAATTCAGTAAGTTGGTTGGTACTATCTGGGGAACACTCTGATGAGATGACTTTACCAGTTGATAGATAATTGGTTGTGCTAATTTTTTTCTCAATATATACATATATTAACTTTTCAATACTTATTAGAAACTGAATACGCCTTGAAATGTGAGAACTTTGAGCATTTCTGTTTTCAGTATGAATGTTGTGAATAAAAATTAAATGCATCACAATATTCTACAGTGGTTGGCAGTGGCTTGTTCCCCCCTTTTTCTTAAACAACCAACAATTTTAGAAACATTGGTTGGGTTATATTGAATCATCAGTGGTCTTCTTCTTTGGTATCATCCCCTATTATGCAAGATCTATAGTCAGTAGCATAGAAATGCTATATTCAACATTAGATGGAGCATTCTTTTATATCCTTTTCTATTTCTGACTGTTGGTATGTGATTAATGCAGGAAATGGTTGATTAAAACTAATTGTAGTACTGATTTCATTACTGACCCACTGGTAAGATTTGCGATTCCTATATTGAACAGGTGTAGCTGTGCATATTGTCAATTAATATTTCCTATAATCATTGTTATTTATTTTAGCGCTTCTCGTCTATTACAATGAATGCTTGGCATGGATGCTTGCCATGTGTTCCAAGTTTTGAGAAATTTTGTATCTTCTCCAGGGCATTCATAGACTATTTAATTATTTTACTCTATGCAAATTACTATACTAAATACTATTTAGCAGTATAGGTGGATTGGTTTGTCTTACGGTCATCTTATTTTCACGGGTTTATGATTAAATTTTTCCGACTTCACATTTTTCTTGAAATACTTATGCTTGACATATATGAAGAACTTCGATATAGAGTCTGCCCTCTAAAGATATGAAATCTTTTGAAAAGGATTGAACATGATCATATTTGGCGTTCTCCTCAAGTTCACGTAACATTAGAGTTTATGAGTCATTCCTCTAGTTCTGAACTGCTTTTCCCAGATGCCTGCTATATTTTTTTCTGCCCAGTTCTGTCTTGCCATTGCTAGACGAATAAGGTTACTTTGGTTGCAAACTTTAGCTGTTTAATGCAGAAGATAATGATTACATACGGTCATATCCGGTTGAATTTGAGGAGATTTTGATTCAAGGCCCATTTTATCTTATTCGGATCTGTTTTATTGCTCTTTTTTCTTTTAACTAGCTCCTGTTTAATCAAATATTCTTATTTGCAATTTCTTTTGTATTATAGTGAAGGTGTAGAGTAATTCGTAGTGAAAAGCTATGTTACACATTCAGGTATGGATATGTTGGATTTTTTTCTAAGAAGTTTTTTATGTATTTGAAAGATTCTGCAAGTGTCAAACACGAGTGGATGAATAAAACTGTTGAAGCAGTTTTCCAATTCCAAGGTTTCTCCACAAATATCGAGTACTCCATTTCCATTAGCTTTATTTCTTCTCTGCTGTATTTCCAAACATAAAATGGAAAATAAAATGGGCTATTGGGATCTAGTGCTCTAAAAATTTATTTCCTAGTAGTATAGGATGTTCTTTAAGATAAAATAAAAAAAAATCATGAAGGTTCAGAAGCATCATCCATGTTATTTACTAAATGTATTATGGTGATGTGGGAAACAACAATATTCACAACAGCCTTGCGAATGACTCCAATGCCACAAAGTAGCGGTATGACAATTCAAAATATATATGCTAAAAGCATTGATTCACTTTTTTGGGTACTTGTACTATATAGTCATCCGTAAAGCGATAAAAGCACATAGAAATGGTTAAAGCAGCGTCGCAAAATGCTTGTCCTAGGGTTATCATGCAGGCACACCAAAACTCCCCTGCACCCATTGCGGCATGTCCACCACTGCGCACGGATCTGATTTCTCGAAATTAGCAACCTACAAGAGAATATCAGCAAACAAGAAAAATGATTGAAATTAAGGTGGGATAAAGCCTGCCAATGAGTCTCCTCACTCGTTAAGGATTTGGAATATATTAGGGGGAGAAGAGGCGAGAGCTATCTTCCTTTTTATAGCTCACCCTAAATTGAAGTACCCGGACTCACCTGTTCAGTGCATTTGGGGCAATAATGATACTTATGCCAAAGGCAGTCCATTGAAGGGCAAAGGAAGCAGATTCCAAGCATAAATGGCATCATGCATCCAACAACCGCTGCCAGGCTAGGTTTAGATCTGAATAACACACATTAAATTGAATGTAATCCGCCATTACATCAGAACATACACTCACAAAAACATAAACCAGCAATCGATCAACGGGAAGTTGTCCGATTTAAAGAAAACAAATCGTAAGGGAACAAAAGGCAAGAGGGTTTATCATACCTGACCAGAGTGAGTCCGGAATTACCACAAAATGGGCAGTTAAAAGGAGCAGGGGTATCCCGATACATGGTTTGCTGAATCGGAATTCCCTTGGGATCACCGTATATGGCGTTCGGCGGTATCATTCCCGCCTGGTACGGATTCATCCCCACATAGTATGGAACTCCCACCGCCGGCTGCTCTGTCTTGGACATTCCTTGTTCCTTTTCGGGTTTGGGAAAGAGGCCGAATTGAAAATGTCTATTACTACTAATCCCGGATTCCTCTGACCGTCTTATTGTTGGTAAGCTGTGTCTTAACTCTTAAGTCAAACCTTGGAGGGAAAATTATACCATGCGTCCGTTCCTACCGCATAACTTGTAGGTATCACTTAATTACAGGGATAAAATAACATTTAGTCCCCTTTTTCAACTTAGTCTCTAAATTTTGTTTGACCATATTAGTTATGGAACTTAGCAATTTTTTCCTGTTTTGATTTATATGATGGTACGATACTTTGATATTATAATTTTTTTTATATGTGAGACAATTTTAATGATTTTAAGGGAATCAGAAGCAGGTTGAGTTAAATTATTTAATTAGAAATTTTATTTATTTAAATTAATTTATGATATTTATTTTGGAAAATAAAAAAAAAGTTTTGGGTTAGATTGAATTATAAAGTACTGTGTTAACAATCCAGAAAATATTTATAATTGGACCCGAAACGAGAGAGGCCTAAAAGACCCTAATGACAAATACATGGGACAATAAATCCTATTAGATTTAAATAGGGTTGCCGCCCCTCTCTTTATAAATAGATTTAACAAGTATTAGACTATGATTTTGTTTTTCTATTGAAATAGACTTCTAATTCAGTAAGGGTTTAAGTTCTTCTCCTATAAATAGATGACACTTGTAGAGCTAAATAATCAACTTTAAGATATTATTATTCTACCCAAAAATAGTGAGAATTTATTTTCTAAATATAAATTCTATTTTCCGGAATAACAATTCTACCAATTTTTATTGAAGATGGATTTGATTTCCTACTAAAAATAAAGTAAATATTTTTTGTTTTGTGTTTGATTCAAAAGTGTTTGAGCCTATACTCGAAGCAGATTGTGGTACGAGAATAGCAAAAAAGGTCATTCGGTTGTAAGTCGGGAACAATAAGGATTCGACCAATCGAAAGCACATGTAACACCTCATACCTAGGCTAAACGACACGGTTAAGCATGGAGAGTTACAACGAACGACAATCAAAACACATTCTGCAATTGATAATAACACACATTTTAAGCCTAATAAAGTTTAATAAAGACAAATTAGTATCTCGATATTATCTTCCAACTAACTGAAACTACGAAAATAACTAGCATGGTTCATAGTACTAAACGGTATAAACACATAACCGAGCTCCCCATCCGTCGGCCCAATCAAGTCTATGATTTACCTGAAATTCATTCAACAATAACTGAGTTAATATACCAGAAAGGACCCAACTATTTACATATACAATAGATTATCAGTAAAACTAGGATATCTAAGTGCAGATGTTGACTCAGAATCAGGAAACAGTTTATTCAGTTACAGATTAGGGTCATATAGACGGATAACAGATCAGGCTATAATCAGATGCAAGACAGAACATAACAGATGCAGTCACTTAATACCAACCGCTACACACCACTTCCGACTAACCTAACACACTAAATAGGGTATTCATTACCCACCCAAACTTACAAACCACTTAGTGTCGGTCTGACACGTTTTAGAGATTGCAAACAAGCTGCCAGATTAGTATACGAATACCAAGGATTTAACCACTGGTTCAGAACAGAATACTTCCTCCTAATTCAATTCCTATCCAATGCATATTCATACTTCACATAATAGTTAATACAGAGTTTTATACAAATATTCAAATACAACTCATACTCGTACACAGTAAATCAATTCTAGTAATTTCAGTCAAACACAATACACATATTGATCATCAGTAATCAAGTTCTAGATCATAGAATATCAGTATATGCAGTTACATTCAGTTTAAACAGCCTTACAGAAGGCTTGTATTCAATTCGTACGATGCTCGGAATATGGAAAAATTTTGTAAACTGACCCACACGCTCGTATGATCCTTATTTTGTAATCAGTGAGTTACACAACTTGGACACATGCCCGTGTGACCTTATTTCGTATTCAGTGAATTACACAGCCTAGACACACCAGTGTCCTTGGCCTGTGTGGACCTTGCACTAGCATGGCCATACACGGTCTAGACGCATGCCCGTGTCCCTTATCCATGTGGCTCTTTCTTGGTAGATAGTAAGTTACACGGCTTACCACATAGCCTACCACACGGTTATGTGGCATCGGCAGTCATGTTTTTCGGTGTTCAAAATTCGTAAAAACTCTAGTTTTTAGTACGCAACTGATGTAGTGTTTGACATAGGAGCAACATAGAAGAACCCCGAACCCTAGAACGACCATTCAATAACCAATTCAACAATTATTCTCAACGAACATAGGAATTAACGTACAAAACTAACTCTTATGTTGAAAAATTTCAACACAACCTGCCCATTCGGATTTCAACACTCACCTCGCACGCAATTGCGAAAATAGAACTAACGTGTTGGTGAAACGGTTCTTGCAAGATCCTTGCCTAAAAAGGGAGCCAAATGTACGATTGAAACAGAAATTTGAGTAGCAAAACAATTTCGACAAAAGAGCAAAAACAACTAAATACTCGCAGAAACAAAAAGAATTTACGACAAAACTTACACAGAGATCTTCCAACGACGCAACAAACAATTCAAGACCCTCAATTAGTCCTGGTAGCCACTTTACAGACATAATCAAAAGAAAAGTAAAAGGAAAAAAGAAACGACAAGGAGAAAGAAAGAAAAGAAGAAAAGAAAATGGAAAAGGGAAAGAGATAAGGAAAGCGTTAAATTTCTATTTTAACTACTATAAGATTTCTAACATTTGGCAAAAATATTCCTTAACGCATACACCAAGACTTGAACATAAGACCAAGTACAATACAGAAGCTTAACTAGTAAATTAGCAAGCTCATTCTTAACATCAATTCATAAAGAATTAAACTTATGTTGATGGTTCAAGGAGAAAGATTAACTTAGAATAAAATAGCAAAATTTTCCAAAGATGCGAGTCAAACCCCTAACCTCAAACACATACACAAAGCACATAACCACAGATATAATAAGTTTAATTACAATGGAATTCAACAGTCAGACATTCAAATTTTTGGGGTGTTACAACACATGTGTGATTTTGGTAAAGTGTTTATTGCTATAAATATCATAAACTGGCTCGATTTTCAAATTTTTAATTTTCCGCTGTGCAAGAAAATCGTTTTTGAACCGGATTTTTTCAAACATTACTTGCACTATAGTGCTATTATCACTTGTGCGCATAGAAAATTTTATTTCCTAATGGCATGCCATTTATATCCTACTAGTTCTCATTTTGTCTACATGAACATTTAAATTATACAATTTTACTACATTTACTCAACAAATAAAATAATTCAAACTTTACCCTTTTTACAATTTAGTCCTTATCTAAATATAATTAACAAACATCAAAATTTCACTTAACATTTATTTTATCCACATTTAACATTTCACTTAAATATTTCATAATCATAATACTTATTTCACCTATCTAAATTTTACACTCTTTGCAATTTTGTTTTTTTTCTCCAAATTCGCTACACATACACACATTTCAATTCATTATGAGAATTCAACTTCACTTTCAAATAATTTTCATAATTCAAATCATCATGTTCATATATACATAAATCCCATAAATATTTCTAAAACAATTTATCAAGTTTTCATTTAGGGTTTTACTTAGGTAAAGTAAAATTCTTAATATACTTACAATACAATGCTTGGAATGAGCTCTTCCCCCTTTCTTCACTCATTTGCCACACCTTTGCCTTTATCCCCAACTTGTCCTTCACTTTTCTTTTCTTTCTCTTCATAAACATAACACATATACACAATATTTAAACATCAATACAATATTCACATACCATTTCCATGTATTTCAAATGAGATAAATATGAAATCCCTTAAGAAAATCTCATCATCTTTACCTTAACCTTTCTCAATCCATAACTTCTCTTTTCTCTCTCCTCAAATACGTATTCTAGCTAAGTTCACATAAAACTTAGCTTGCCAAAGAGTTACCCCTTGTGATTTAACTAAAAATTTATAAAGGAAATTTTAAGTTTAAAGCTTAAAAGGGTTAGAAATAAAAGATAGAGACTAAAATGAAAGAAATGAAAAAAAATGAGCTAAAAGAGAGATAAGGGAGACGTGAGAATGATAAGATGAAGATGATGATATTAGCTTTTTTACATCTTTCTAATAAAATATCTATTCCACTATTTTTTTAATAATCTATTCCATTTTCTTTTATTTTAAAATTTTAATAATATTTAATCAAATCATATCATATGATGCCATATATGTGATTCACTTACACTTCAATTTCATCCCTAACTTCTTATACCTCATTGGTCAAATAACTTTTTAGGTCCTTTGATCTTTTTCCTATCCATCTAATCTGGTTTTTTTTTTTTTTTTTTTCTAATTTTTACATTATTGGCCAACACTTCTCACACATTTACGATTTAGTTAATACCTTAATTTATTTTCTCTAAATCCAAAGGCCTTTTTAATTTCTTATAAGATCCAATTACCTTTTACACAAATTTTAAAAATTTTATTTTATCTACTTCGAAAAATTCTAATACATGTAAACTCGAATTGATACTGTTCTCATTTTAGGGTGTTAGCAATGTTACATATATTATCCTTTATGTTTTACCATTATTTAACATTAGTCTTGTTTCATTTTTTTTTTTTTTTCTATGTCTTGAAGTTATGGTTTAATGGTATTATAAGCCTTAAACTTTTAAAAAAATCAATGAAACTCTTTCGAACTTTTTATGCCCAATTGAGTACCTAAACTAATAAAATTGGTCAAAGATGCCCACTGATTGACGTTGATCATTAATATTTAACGGCAACTCTAATATGACCATTAACAAACGACACATCAACGTTAATTGTTGACGTGACAATACCAAATCAACAAAAATAAATAATATTTTAAAATTAATAAATGGGCTTTTTATTTTGGGATTTATATTTCAAATTCTTTTGATGTTTTAAGTTAAATTATGGATTATTTTAAATTTTTTTAAGTAAAAACCTCACCCTTAGATATATATATATATATATATATATATAAAAGCTCACTTACTTTCCACTATTTTTTTCCTCTCATCTTATTTTTTTCCACTTAACTTTGTTATTTGATTTTCTTTTTCAAAAAGGGTTTTACTGAATTTGATATTAGTTTCTAAATATATTTAAATATTTTATAATTTTTTGAAATCTCTAAGTATTCTTTTTATAAAATGTTAATGTTTTTATCGGAAAAATTTAAAATAATTTTCTATTTTTATTAATTTTTTAGAATTGGAACCAAAGAATCTGTAAATATTGGAGGACTAAATTTGTTATTATGCTAATAAAAGAAAGGCCACATTAGCATTCCATTAATTGAGTGACAAACATATCCAATATTAATAATGTTAGTAACTAAAATAGAATTTTTTGGAGCTCAAATATTTCATTTTCAATAAAGCTATAGACTTTACTTCAATTTTACTAACATATCTTCTCTTTATCCTTACTCCTTTTTTATACACTTGTTATACGTCAATAACTTGAGACCTGAACCCAAGAAAAGATCCGAACCTCCAACTCGTGACTCGACCACGAGAGGATGACAAGGTAAACCTAATCGTAAGGCAAAACTACAGACTCATCTCGCAATACCCAGCTCGCAGGGACTTTGCGCGAGCTCATAAGGCAGGATCGCAAGTACAGCTCACAGAACCAACTCACGAGATAAGGTTATAGACCCAGCTCACAGAGACCTAGGGAAGGTCGCAAACTCACTTCTCATGTACCTCAGGAACTCGTAGGAAGTGCCACGTACTTTACAGGCCACCTAGACACATACTCAGGGGGTACGGAGCTCACATAAAACGCCAGTTCCAGTAGCAGAAAGGACTGCGTAAACTGTAGACACGTGTCCAGCAAGCCTGGAGTTCATGGAGAATGTCAGTACTAAGGATAGAGAATGTCATTACTAGAGGTAGCAGAGTAAAGATAAAATAGTGGGACATTATCATAAGCTGTAATAGTACCAGTAACAACATGTATAAATACCATGATACCCATATCAATAAATACCGCGAACCTGGAATGCCCGACATATCAAAAAATACTATGTATGACTCCTTACCCTATGAATAAAAATATTTTTCAAATAGCATTTCTGTCATATTAAAGCTCGCAAGCGAAAAGCTGTAGCCTTCAAAATGGTTAGCGAAAGCAAAGCTCCCAACTGTTAAACTAAGGCTCAGACGCGAAGAGCTGTAGCCTCCAATACAGTTAGCCAGAGCAAAGTCCCAATTGTCACACTAAGGTTCGCAAGCGAAAAACTACAGCCTCCAAAACAGTTAACGAGAGCAAAGCTCCCAACTGTCCCACTAAAGCTCCAAGGCGAAAAGCCGTAACCTCCAACACAGTTAGCAAGAGCAAAGTTCCAGCTGTCACACTGTGGCTCATAGGTGAAGAGTCGTAGCCTCTAGCACAGTTAGCAAGAGCAAAGCTCCTAGCTGTCATACTATGGCTCGCAGACGAAGAGTCGCAGCCTTCAGCACAGTTAGTAAGAGAAAAGCTTCTAGCTATCACATTAATGCTCACAAGCGAAAAGCCGTAGCTTCCAAAACAATTAGCAAGAGAAAAGCTCTCAACTATCATACTAAGGCTCGTAAGCAAAGAATTGCATCGTCTAACACAGCTAGTAAGAGCAACGCTCTCAGCTGTCATATTGACACTCGTAGGCGAAGAGCCGCAGCCTCAAACGTAGTCAACGAGAGTAAAGCTTCCAGCTACTATATTAAAGCTAGAAGGTAAAAAATCGCAACCATCAGCACAATCACCCAGAGTTAATATCTCACAGCATTACAATCCTCTAAAATTCTACAAGTATAAAAAGTTCGCAACTTCACATTCCCAGCGTATTACTTTAGGAAATTTTCCAAGTATAAAAAAGTTTGTGGAGTCATATTCCCAGCTTATTACTTTAGAAATTTTTCCCAAGTACAAAATAGCTCGAGGTAGAGGTGTGCATGGGCTGGGCGACCTGGCCCGACTCGAAGGCCCAATCGAAATGTGGGAGGATTTGGGCAAAAATATAGGCTCGAAAAATGGGCTTAGACAAAAAATAAGGCCCATTTAAAAATGAGCCGAGCCTCGGGTAAGGTATTTTTGGCCCAGGCCCGACCCAGCCCGAATTCATTAAAGGACAAAAAAAATTTGCTATTTTTTTTTGTTTTTGAATGTTATTTTCTTATTATTTTCTCCCTATTTTGCTACCATATTACTATTATGTTGCTACTATTTTGTTGTTATTATTTGGATATTGTATAAAACTTATTTTATTGTTAATTTTGTTATTATTTTAAAGGTATTTGTTAATTTTGTTATTATTTTAGAGGTATTTGCTTGTTAAGTTGCATCTATCTTAGTGTTATTTAAGTCTACATATTTTTTTAAAATTTATTTTCAATTTGTTGGGAAATATTTATTTTGATTTTTTAGTATTTTTGATATATTATATATATTTAAAAATTATATAAAATATATAAAAAATAATACGGGCGGGCCGGGCCGAGCTCGAATTTTAGCATTTTTATATGGGTCGGGCTTGGACAAAATTTTAGGCCCATTTTTGGGTCTAGCCCCACCCGGGCCCGATGAATGGGCCTAAATTTTTAGTTGAGCACAGCCCGAACTCGGCCCGACCCGGCCCATGATCACCTCTAGCTCGAGGATCCATATTCGCAGCTAATGATTTTTGAAGATTTTACTTAAAGCCCATATAATTATGTAATTATATGACGAGTATAACAAGCTCGCAAAAGACAGATTTCCTTAAAGTAAACTCTTGTTTCATTAAAGAAAATAAAAAAGAGAAAAACAAATTATAGCACATTTAGAATACATTGTCTTCCCCAATAACATATTGGTTCGTATTATCAATAAGGGCATCATCATTGTTCGTAAAAATGGTAATGTTCGCATTAGTTGGATCCTCTTCTAAGTAGAAATTTGGAGAATTCTTCCAAGTTGACACAAAGGAATCCATGCAGTACTCGAGGGGCATAACACATCTAAGCCCAACTTGATCATATCCACCACCTCGAGAGCCTCGAGATCCACTTTGCGAACATCAAATGGACCAGCAACGACTTGGGCATGGAGCAGTATACTCAGTTGCAGCTTAGAAATAAAACTTACAATATTCTCAATTGTCTTCTTCTTAAAATCCTCCAAAATCCGATACTGTTCTTTGATCGTGCTGTCCACTTGGTCATGGCACTCCTAAATAATCATGTCTTTTTCGACAGTGTGCTCTTTTGCAACCCCATCTAGCTCAACCCGCAGAGCTTCCTTATTCTTCCTTTCAGTGATCAACTCTTGTTCCAACCCCTCATCTTTAACCTCTATGATGAACAGACACTCCCTAAGATCCACATTTTGTTTATTAATAATCATATTCTCCTCAATCATCTTATCGCATCACTCAAGAGCCCTTGCAAACTCCGCTTTAATCTCCGCGAGCTCATTCTGACGAGCTTCTTAATACTTTAGTCCAACTGTGTTGGCTTCAGACAGTAAGAATTATAGAGACGAGGAAAGACTCATTGTCGAGGGTCTTGCTGAGCTAAAGTCCCCATGCCATGGATATAAATCCCCACCAACCCTAACAGGTGCTTTCTTAGTAACAGGTACAGAATAAGGGCCTCGAGAGATAGCTAGAGGGGTATCTTCATCGATGGCAATCAGTAAGCTCGTAGGGGGAATAAATGACGAGCTCTCCTGCGGAGAGTTACTAGGACTCGTAGTCCTATTGATGTTGGAAAAAATGCTAACAGGATTTGACCTTATTTTAATCCGACATTCCAATCTTGCGCTGCCCCTCTCCTCGTCACTCATATAACTAATGGACACAGCCCTCGCGGTGCTCTTGCACTTCTTGCGCCCCCTAGTAGCCAATGAATCAATGTCCATAGCCTCGTTGAGCTTGGGAGAAATGCTATCGATCTAGCTTGAAGTATTATTTGAGCCTTGACCAACCCCTACACCAACAATAACCCTATGATTAGTAGAAGCAACTAACAAATTAACCTATTGACTACCACCTTCCACATGCGAAAACTTCACAAGAGTGAATGGGCACAGCCTCTTCTCACAATAATGATAAAAAAATTATTGGTTTTTCTTGGTGACCCGTCAATATTAGACCTAACTCATCACAAGAGTAGTGAAGCCACATGCGCTGCTCAGGCAATTTACTAACAAAAAGGGTAACTTTCTCGCTACCACTAGGTCTCCACCTGTTAGGGCTGTAACCCTCCAAATAGTATTGGAAAACATTCCTCGTCGTGATCAGATCTTTCAAGACCAATAGGCGTCCAGCGCGAAGTCTTTGAAATTGAGCCAAGGCTTTGTTTAAGGAGAGACTCTGCTGGAATGAGAACATGTCTTGACTTGACGAATACCACCTTATTGAGAACCTAAAATCCTCACCAAGTTTACTGCGAACTTGGATATACTTCCCCCAACTTAGATGAAGGTTCGAGCAGTGGTTCATAATGATAGTCTTCACCTTCTTGCAATGAGAGAAATTGTAGAATTCCGACGAGTTCTCCTGATTATAGCCTTTCAACTAATATATATGTTTAAAAATCGTGAGTAAGGGAACATTGCCGTGCCGAGAGCAGTTGATAAGATATGCCATGACTATCCACCAAGTGAAGCCCGGGAGCTGATTAGGGGCAATGTTGTAGTCCTTGAGTAGACTAAAAACGAAGGGATACAACAGCAAGTGGAACTCAACCTCAAGCACATAGAAATGGAGTAGAATACTATCTTTAGTGGTCTCGGACAACTGATGCAACCCTTCTGAAATGGAGAACTCGTATGCGAAATTATGAAATTTTATCCCTCGAATGGCCAACATTCGTGGCAAATCCTCCGACTTGATAGTACAGGAGTAGAGTTTATTCGTTACTAGAACTGGAGATGACCGTTCTCATGACAAATGGGGTTGAACAATCCGATTACTGATGTCCCTTATCTTCACCACAACTCAAGTAAAAGAAGAAAACATAAATTTTAAAAGAAAAAGTAAGGTTCCTAAAAAATTACCTTTGTCTTGATTGTAAAAAATGCTAAAGATGAATGATTTAGGGTTCAAAGAGACATATTTTTAAAGAAAAAGTTCCCTTCCTACCTATTAGATGATTCTTGTGACCAAAAGAAACCAATGGATCAGATACGAATGGACGAAAACGGTTCAATTTTTAATGACCAAATACACATGCGCAATAACTGCTCATAAACGTGCCCAGTAAGTTACATTAAATACTAATATGATGGACCTAAGGAGCGACACTTTGCGATACCCCTTAGGCCCATTTTAGGGTGGGAGTAGATTGTTATACGTTAATAACCTGAGACCCGAACATCTGACCCATGACCCGGCCACGAGAGGACGACAATGTGAACCCAATTGTAATGCAAAGGTACAGACCCAGCTCGCATGAACCTTGCATGAGCTCATAAGGTAGGACTGCAAGTACAACTCACAGACCCAACTTGCGAGATAAGGTTATAGACCCAGCTCGACGGGACCTAGGGAAGGTTGCAGTCTCACTTCGCATGTATCCAAGGAACTCGCAGGAAGTGCCACGCACTCCACAGGCCACCCAGACACATGCCTAGTAAGTATGAAGCTTGCCGAGAACACCACTCCTAATAGCAGAAAAGACCACGTACTTCGTAAGCATGTGCCCAATAAGCCTAAAGTTCGTGGAGAATATCAGTACAAGGGATAAAAAGTGTCAGTACTAGAGGCAACAGAGTCAAGACAAAATAGTGGGACCCTATCATGAGCTGTAATAGTACCAATAACAACATGTATAAATACCCTGATACTCATATCAATAAGAGATATGGAAAATATTACTCAATAACACTAAATAGATAAATCATTTGTAATTTTAATCCACCTTGTTGATATGCCTTTTTTTTTCTTCAATAATTGTTCATCTTTTTTGGTTTAAGTAAATTTTTGGTTTTAATCGGTTACCATTAGTTTGTGGGAGAAATATTTAAGAAAACCGTTTATTACTGTATTATGTCATTTTAAAAAAAGAAATCTTGGAGTTTTGTGAACTGTTGGATTTTATATACTTATATATTTTATATATAATATAAAACACGGTACATTTGGAGTTAGTTGCTTGAATTTTAAAATGTTTTTATATTTAAATGGATATTGGTGTTATAATTAAGTTTTAAAAATGATTTTTTACTTTCTAATTAGAATTTTTTAAACTTTTTAATGATAGTGTAGAATATTAAAATATATCAATTTTAAATTTATAATTATATTTGTTTTATTAATGATGTAATAACACATCAACTAATAATGATAATTATATTTGCTTTATTGGTAATATATGAAATATATATTAATATTATAATTATTTTTTTAAAAAGATTCTCATTAACCAACATGACTATTAAACATCATATGATAATAATAATGTATAAAGGGCTCAAAATTGTAACTAACAATATATCATTATCGATTAATTATTATTGATTTTATATTTCTTAGCCTGTCATCTTTTCAAAATATATATAATTACAAGATAAAAATTTATTACCCTATAGCTACAAGTTTTATAACTTGTCAAATAAATATAATTTTACATAAAAATTTTTTAATTGTTTAACGGTTCAACACGAGTATTAAACGAATATAATGATGCATTAACTAATCATATATATATTATAAAATGTATGGAAGCAAAAATGGAAACTTTGAGATCCGGATTAGCTCTTTGAGTTCGAACACACTTCCTTTTTTTAATTATGTTTAAAGTGGATTTCATTTTTAAAAAATATAATTTACTTGCCAATAATAATAATAATAAAGTTTTCAATAATAATCAACTCGTCGTTTTCATTTTTAATTACTAATATCATGCTTTTATGAAATCACATAATTATTTTTTTTAAAATTAAATGGTTTAATATACATATTTTAAAATAAATAGTTTAATTTTTCAAATTTGATAAAAATTATCTAAACATTAAAAAATTGGGTAAAATATGTTAAAACGCATTACTTCTTAATTAAACATGTATACAAATTAAATGTTTTTTATTGTACTTTATTTAAATAAAAATTTCATTTAAAACTTCATTGAAGTGAAATTTTAAATTTTTTTTAGGAAATTTTAAAACTTTATTTAAAATATTTTAAAATTATTAAATATATTTTAATTTATAAATATAAAATCAACTCATGCATTGCATGAGATAAAAAAAAAAAAAAAAAAAAAAACTAGTATATAATATAAAAGATATAAGAGCATATATGAAAACTTTGAGTTGAGTTCCAAAATGTTCACTTTTTTAGTTATATTAATTACTTCTATATTGCATTTATTTGTATTAAATAATTTTATTTATATTCACTTTTGAATTTATGGTAACTAATTTTATATTAATTATTATAGTCTTTAAATTTTTGGTTTCCTAATATATTCACTAGAGCAAGTTCAATGATTAATCCTTCAATTAAAGGAGTAAATGTTAGCCACAATCTTTGAATTGATACATACAACCTAGCCCATGAATCACACTAGATAAAAAACTAGTTATATATGCTAAAAAATACGTACAAAATAAATACAAAAAAATTAGTTTTCAAATTCATTTACACGAGTTCATTCTGGGTATGAAATAATTTTTATAAATCTTTTAGATTTTATAATTTTAAAATAATAATTTAAGAAAATTTGTTATTTTGTAAAATAGTTAAAATATATAATGTCACTAAAAAGGCATTAGGAATTAAACTAGACAAAATGATGTCTACATTCATTTGAATCTAGACATCTTTTTTGCCCAGATTCATTTTGGATGTGAAATAATTTTTATTATCTTTTTAGGCATAATGATAAATTTAGCTCTTAACATATCTATTTCGTCATTTTGGCCTAATTTTTTTTTCTCATTTTGGCCCTGAATGTTCAAATTTAGTCAAATTGCTTTTTGTGGGACAATACAATTAATTGAGTTGTTAAAATTTTAACATCATTAATGTGTTAGCTTGTGTGGCAATCTATATGCACTGCATTGTTAACTTGATTTTTGTTTAAAATTTTATTAACATTTAAATTCGTTGATTTTTATTCCTTTTTTGAAATTTTATGAAGTATATTTGTAATAGTCTAATTTTCAGTGGTGTCGGAACAGTGATTCGAGATCACTAAATTCGACGAAAAAGTTAAAAAAATTATTAATTAATAATTATAAGTTAAGTGTGATTTTAGAAATATTTTTGAATTAGTGAATTTTGTGATTTAAAAGAAATTATTAGGTAAATTGGGTCGAAAGCGAGGTATCAAGAACTCGATATTATAAATTGAGCCGTAAATATTTTTATAAATATTTACGGAGTGTCATTAAGGTGGTATTGAAGTTTCGTTAAGAAATTTTAACATTTCGATGGTTAATTGATTAAAAAGGACCACATTGAAAAAAAATGCAATTCTGGGACTCTGTTCCGGTAAATCGGATTCGTAAATATTTTTAATAAATATTTACAAAGCTAGTTGTGTAGTTAATTAGGTTTTGATTAGGTGAATTTGACTTAATTAGGAGTAATTATAGAAAAGGACTAAATTGTAATAGGGATGAAAGTTTAATTATAAATTAAAGAAAAACTAAAGGGACTAAAGAGGAATTATGCCTTTTTCTAAAATTGAGGCGGTTTATGAATGAAAATATCAAAGATTTTTATGTATAAATATATATTAATATAATTACTTAATTATAAAGTATATTATAAAATTTTATTATATTATATTATATTATTATCATTATAAAACATAAAATAAAATAAAAGAAAGGAAAGGGAATAGCAAATTGAAAACGAAAACAGGGAAAAGAAAGGAGAAAAAGAATAAAAGGAAAAATAGGGATTTTCAGGTTCAAAGCTAATTTGGTAAGTCAATTTAACCTATTTTCTTGTAATTTTTGAGTTTTTTGAAACCCAGAACAATATACTATTAGATTTATGTTGAAAATTTGAAAGTTGGTGGATTTTTAGATATAGTTTATGTTGAATTAATTGATGAATTAGGGATTGAATTGATAGAATTTCAAGTTAGAATTAGGAAAAGGATTAAATTTTAGAATAAGTTATAAATTTTATGTAATAGGGATTAAATTAAAAGAATTTTGAAATTAGGAATTTATGGTGAAATTGAAGAGTTAAAATGAGTTTATAGTAGAAACTAAATGAGAATATGGAGATAAATTGAGAAAATAAAATTAGTATTGATTTAAAGATTAAATTGGGAACTAATGTAAAACTTATGTATAATTAGTAATAATTAGAGAGAAATTGTGTATTAATGATTTTTAATTGTTTAATTACATAGCTAATATCGTACCAGAGTCATCGAACAAAAAAGAAAAGGAAAAAGTGGACGAGGAGTGACTCGAGGAAATTACGGTTTGTATTACTATAATTCAAATCTAATTATTAATAAGCATTGTGTTTTAATTGAAATGCATGGTAAATAAATAAGGTAAGAAATTTGGTATGATATTATTGTTTTGAATGGAGTTGATTTCAAGTGAATATGATTATTGAAATTGAGTATTAATATTGAACTGAATAAAATTAGATTGAATTGTGATTATATGTGAGTAATTGAGATGCATATAGAATTAAGAAAATAAAATTGAAATGTGATCATTGAATGGAAATTGGAATGGATTGAATTGAATTATTGAATTATTATGGTATTGGGTTGGAAATTTGAGAAAGTGGAAACTGATATGTGATATTGTTGTTGGAAGTGAAATTGTTTATTGAAATTGAATGAAATATCAATTGAAATGTGAATTGATTGGAAAGGTGAATCAAATAGAAATATGAAATATTGTGATTGGAATGGCATGGATTGAAATTGAATTTAGGAAATATATTGAATACCCTATTAACTAGTCAGGTTAAGTCAAATATAGTTGGCATGCCATAGGATTGGAAGTGTTCAGGGATATTCAACCTCGAGTCGATTAGGCACTATATGTGTCGTATTAGGCACCATGGGTGTTGTATTTCTGCTTCTGATATATTGATTAAGTATTGAGTACCGGTTGCTTCGGCAACACTATTTAGGCACAATGTGCCGTACTTGTGTGTTTGGTTTGGTCCGTGTATCCGTCAAAGTCTGAGTCATGTTAATAGGGAAAAATAAAAGACTTGAGGTAAGAAATGATATTGAATTATGAATTATGTGAATATTTGAAGGTATAATGATTGGAAATTAAAAGTGATTTGAATTGTATTAAATTGAATTGAGATGAGATATTGAATTGAGATGTGACAATGAAATGTGAGAATCATGGGTTCAAGAAATCGATAATGGTATAGTTTATGAAATAGTTGTTGGTAATATGAGATGATGTAAAAATCTAAGTGAAGAAAAGCAAATTGAAATAGTTATTGTTGAAAAATGAGAAGTGAAAATAAAAATGATTTGAAATAGTGAAATAATATGTGAATTTAATTGAATACAAGTTATTGAAATTTATTTATGGATTTAATGTATGAATTGAGTATTGAAAGACTATAAGTGTAAATTGATTATAAAAGAACGAATTGATAATGGAATTGATAATGAATGAGTTGATAAATTGATTGAATTTGTATATAAATGGATGAGTTATTGAAATGAAATGGGAAATTGAAATGAATTTGAGATAGTTAATATTATTAGTGTAACAAATTGTTTTATGTATGAAATGGTTATTAAAGATTATAAGCATAAAGATTATAAGTTGTTAACAGGGGTAATGAATAATTTGATAATCAGAGTTAATATTGTATTAATTGTTGAATTGAACGATTTATATATGAAATGAAATGAATTATTGGAATGGGATATATGAACAAAAGATTCTATGTAAAAAGGATAATGATATAGTGGATTGAAATGCAAATTGAAATGAAGAAAAGCGATTTAAGATAGCTATTATTAGTAAATTGAAAGATTAATACATGAGTGAATTAATGAGAGAAAAATGGTTGGATGGTTCAATATATATAATACATGAGTGAATTAATGAGAGAAATATGGTTGGATGGTTCAATATATATGTTAATTAATTTTTATTTTAAGCATTTGAATTATAGTAATACCATTGAGTATAATCATATTCAGCGTACGGTTGTTTCCGTGCGCAGGTTAGGTAAAGTCAAATCTTCTGGTCCAGCATCTAAACCGATCCCAAACTCAGTAAGTGGTGAAGTATGTTTTCTTTGTAGAATGGCATGTGCCTAGGTCGGTTGTATAGGTCACTTAGGGAAATGATTGTAAATGATGTTATATTATAACTTTGAATGGTTAAATACAACATATATGTACATAAGATGATAAGCTTATGGAAATGGCATAATTTGGTACAAATTTGAATTGGATTGAATGTGATAGATTTTGAATTGATTTGAATATCAAATATGAAATATTTGAAATTTTTGTCTGTTTGATCTGAAAAGTTCGGTAATACTCCATAACTCTGTTTCGGAGACGGTTTAGGGTTGGGGGTGTTACAATATTATACACATTGACTAGATATCACATGAGTTGTAACATCGGTATTGTTAAAATTTTAAAGCTCACTTAGCTTTTTTGTCCAACAAAAAGCAGTTTGACTAAATTTTAAAGGTTGAGGGGCCAAAGTGATAAAAAAGAGTTAGGGCTAAAGTGACAACATGTATAAATATTAAAGGTTAAAATTATCATTATACTTTTTTATATATAAAATTATATATTGTAAAGAAGTTTTCCATGTGTCATAATACAAAGTTGTGGAATAGTGTATTATTGATTGCTAATGCTATGTCATCGCATTCTAACATCAGTAAAATGTGTGGCGAAATCCAAAGTTAAATATCAATTAAATCTAAAAATAGAATTTTAAATATCAGCTAAATTTAGGGGACAAAGTAAACAATATTTCTCGATTTCATAATTTGTAATATCAACTTTGGTAAATATGGGGGGCCGTAGTATTGTGAGTTGTCACGTATTAAGCAGGTAGTGAAAGCAGAATGCAAACAAACCACCCTATCTTTCCAAGTTGGCATTGTGGGGTTAAATAGAGAGACAATTTTGCAAAGGCTGCACCTCACCTCAGCACAACCACAATGGGTAGTGTTCCACCTTCCGCTTAAATAACAACATTAATAAACGGCTTTCCATAACATGCAAACCTGTAGTAGCCTTCGTTTTTATACTCTCATTATAACTCTGATAACTAATTTCAACACATTCACAGAATAACGTTTAATAAACAATAAAATTGTTATAGGATCAAGAGATTCCCTTTTTCTTATTTACACAAAAAATAAATAAATTAAAATTATCTAACTTTTTACTTAAAATAGAAGTCATCTTTATCAAAAAATATTATTTTTTTATAAATAAAATTGCTTTAAAAATCACCTGTGGATGTGTTAACTTTTAGCATTAGTAATGGGATTGGGGCAGTCTATATTATGATGTTTGATAATAGTATTTAGGTAATGAAACCCAAACATGCAGGGTTTGGCTTACATTGAAGGAAAACTAGATTGATCCAATGATTTGGCATATAAGCATGCAGCTTGTTATATACAAAGGCCACATAGGAGAGTATTAGTTAGTCCGGGGTTAATATCTATATGGAATAAAGGGTGTTTTCAAAACGAAGGCTTGTGGGAGAGTATTAGTAGTTGAAGAAAAATGGATAAATGAAGAGTTGGAACGTGTTCTTACTGATTTCCTGGTCATGCTCAACCCAAAGTTGGCTAATTTCCAGAGTTCTGATTGCTTCACTACTCTATGTTAAAAAGTTCATCTTCATATGACATCATCAGAAATGCAATTGTTCCCCATGATGATTGGAAGACTACCTTTTCAAAGTTGCTGAATTCCCATTAATTCCATTTTTTTTTAATTTCATTATTATTATGCTTAACACTACGACAAACTACATACTTTCACCATATTTGAAGTTGCCAAATCTAAAAACTAGCATTAGCAGAAGCGAAAAAAACAGGCAAAAATTTGCTCCCCATTATCTTTTTGGTCTGAAACATTTATTTCCTCCCAAATATGGAAAATAGTAGCAAAAGATATAGAAACAAGGGGCTTAAGCAGCTGATTAATTAATGCTTACAATACTGTGATAGAAATAACTTCGAAAACTGACATTCTTAACGTGGATAGGATTGGAGGAGAAACTGAAAGGAAAGAATAATGCACATCTGTCATAAAACTAATACAGAAAAATTAGTTTGGGCAACAGCAGGTGGAGAGAGAGAGAGAGAGAGAAGAGGATGTCTAAAATAAAGAATGTCTAGGGAAACTAAAACAAAAATACAAATAAAAGGAAAGCCAGATGTCGCAGTCATTGCAAATAATATTATTCATTGTTTAACCATTGACACAGTCACCAGCACAGCACAGCACAGCACAGCACGGTACGGGCAGACTCGTCTCTGGCTGCGACTTCAAAACAAACCCCAAACACCATGCCTGGAAAAGAAGTGGAAGAAGAATCACATCTAGAACCACTAATCCATTTGTCTAAAACTCCTCCTTTTAACCCCCAAAACCAACCATACTAAAGAAGAAAAGACAAATGTGGGTTTATGGAAAGCCAGTTTGGGATCGATCCAAGTGAAGAAGTTGCTCGTTACATTTAGGGCAATCTTCAACTTGCTTGGGGACCATGAAATACATAAGACAGCTCTTGCAACCAGCTACAACCAAAACATTATCTTTCTCTTTCTCTTTCTCTACTCCTTGGTGGTTGCTGCTGCTACTGCTGTTGTTATTATAATGCCCTCTCTCTCTTGAAGAAGAAGGTGATGACTCCGATGATAGCTCTTCACTGTCATACAAACTATCATCGTTTTCTTCTTCTTCTTCTTCCTCTTCGGAGTAATAATCTCCACTATACTCAGCTGCTGTCCTTGGATCCACACTTGCTTTCATCCCGTTCCGCCAGTTTATGTAGTAAATCTCCCCTGTCTGCCAATTACCCCCCATCAAACAGTAACACTATTGCATCAGTAAACTAGACCCAAGTGCACGACCCTTTCATGTTTTAGGCTTGTTAAAACAAACCGCATACCTAAACTCTACCATTCCCAATCACACCAACTAGGATGACTGCTATACCGATATGTATTTACATATATTAAACAAAGAAATCGCATATTCGCATGAATTTTTCAAAATTTACAACCAATACCCCCAAGCCAGCTTAAATCTTTCTTTTTATATTTATGATTTTAATAATAATAAAAAAAACCCGGAAAGACAGTGCTAGTTTGATGCTTTTGAATCAAAATAGATGGAACTTATCTGGGCTCTAAACCCACCAGGGATTAACTGTAAACTGAAAGAGATGAAGGAAATGCCAAAAGAGAATAGCGGAAGAAAGGCTTTTTTTTTTTTTTTTTTAAATTTTGTATATTTAGGGTTATGGTCTGAAACCCTAGGCTTAGCATGCGTGTGGGAGAAAGGGAGACCAACAGCGAAGCAAGCAATAAATACAAATAACAGGGAAGAAAAAGCCATTAAAGAACAAAAACCAAAAATACACAACAAAGGAAAGACCAAGATCTGCCATGAGTTTCGCATTAATTGCGTCTGAAACACGAAAGGGACTATAAACTGTTGTAACCATTTCACAAGACAGATAGAGGTAAAAAATACATATAGTAACAAGAGGAAAAAAAGAACGAACCTTGAGATCAAGGCATTGTTCCCAATGGTAAGGAAGAGAGAGATGAGAGTTGAGCTCCAAGCTAGTGTCAGAAGCGGTGTTTGGAAGGTTGTTGTTGTCACCTGATGTGGAAGACCTCCCTATTATCCCTTCTTCAGCCCCACCTTCGTTGCTTCTTTCATGGTTCAAAGAAAAGTTCTGTAAGGACCTCTCCAATGATTCTGTGATCGTTGCCATGTTTGGTGCTCTCATCGATAACCCAATTTAATGAAACGATTACCAATTCAAACAAGTGCAGAAAAACAAAAAGGAAATAAAGAGATTAGGGCTGTGGGAGCTTAAAAGGGATTCGAAATGGAGAAGCATAAAACCAAGGGAGGGGCCGGGAAGGGGAAAGAAGGCGTTTTAGCGAGTGTTGGGGAGATGATATACTTAATAAGAAATTGTTTTTGGGTGGGTAAAACTAGAAACACAAAAGCCTCACGCTCCCCCCTCCGGAAATTAATGCGCGTGGGTGTTTAGCGAATAACCCCTGGGTTGGCCCACATCTGTCACCACCAGGGAATCACTGCGGCTTGCATTTTGTCTCTCACGTCTATGTATTGGCATGTAACAGCTCGCACACGCAGTGGAGACGCGTGATGGAAAAGAGGAATGCTCCTCCTCCGCTGATTACGAAATTTTAGTGACTTTGGGGGTTGGTTTTATGGTTTGAGAAGATCTTTGGTGAGGATGAAGCTTTAAATTGAGATTGGGTGGAATGTTAGATCCAAAAGAAAAGAGATTGGGTGGAATTCCGCTGTTCCTCAATCGCTTTTTGGACGCGCAATGTCCTTTCTGCTCTTCAGTACTTCAGCATCAACAACCTCTATAATGAGAATTTCCCTCAAGTAATATATACTTGAATTGAATTACACCCTTGTGTTTTTTTGGTGTTTATTTTTATTTATTTACTAAATTGAACCAAAATGGTAGGTTTTAAGTAGTATAAAGTGAAAACAAATTTAATTTGAAAGGCTTTAATAAATAATAATATTATTTTTTAATTGTGGGGCTTACGAGCTAAGGATAATTATATAGATGAGAAATGGTTATGAAGTTGAGTCATCTAATTATCTATTTCTAGTATCAAGTTTAAGGTTACACCAACTTTGTAAATTTCACAACACATTATTAATATTTTTGTTATGGTAACATTCACCAAAAGTCAAACTGCTTTAAAAAGTCAAATGCCCCACTTTCTAAATTTCTTAGATAATAAATGGAACATGTGACTACAAATTAGGTGACATTTCATAAATTAGAAATAATAAAATATTTTTTTTTTCTGAAAAGAATATTAAACTGTTGGTAGATTAATTATATGATTTGATTGTATTGACTTTATAAAATAGTGTTAGTAATATATCATTTTGGATCGTTAGGATAAAAATTAAAAGTAATCATTTAAAAATCTTATTTCAAAATAAAAAAAAAATACTAATTAATTATGTGTTTGGGTAAATAACAATCAAATCTTGGGTAGCTAATTATTTGTTTATTGTTTTAAATCAAATTTCTAAGAGCCATACTAATTAATTATGTGTTTGGGTAAATAACAATCAAATGTTGTTTATATTGTTTTTTATTATAATTATGGTAGTTTATGAAATCATAGTTATAATGAAAAGTGGTGATTTTGTTAATAAAATAAGAAAAAAGAAAAGCAGATAGATATTTTGTTTGGAGGGGGGACTTAAGACTTTTGTTGTTGTTTTTATATAAAGGAAAGGAGCAGATTGGGCACGTATTACTGTAGAGTAAACTTCACGAGATGGAAATGGGTGTCGAGTGGTGTGTTGGAATAGGAATAATAGTTGTAGAAGTAGAGAGTAGAGAGAGGACAGGCTCACTTATCTATCCTAATTTCTCTGATGCGGAATCTCTTCAGTCCCTCCCTGACACCCCCCCCCCCTCTGTCTCTCCTCACTGCACTAATATTCTCTTTTCTTCTGTCTTTCCCACTTATGGGTCTTGGGATTTACTTTCACTCCTTTTCTACTTTTTTTTTTTAAGTTTAAATATACTCCTTTAAAATTTAAAAATTCAATTTATATTTTTTACTTTTTATTCGGTTTAAACAAATTTTAATTTTAATTTTTTATATTTTTAAATAAAAATGATAATTTTTATGTTTTTATTTGAATACGAAAGAATAATATTCTTTTAAGAAAATTGTTATATATCTTTAAAAGGTAAGGATTACATTGATAAAACTTATTTTATTTAAAGATCATTAGCTTTTAACGAAGGGATGAATTTTTAAATAAAAGAAATATAAAGACTCAAAAGCGTAAAATTTAAAAGTTGTGGCACTACTTGTTGTATGCTGGTGGTGGGAGGAGTAGTTTGTTCAATTATATATATATATATATATAAAAAAAAAAAGGTTTTGTCCATTTCCCAATTCATTCCCTGGCCTGCACTTGCGGTCTCCCAATGCAATTGCCTTCTATTCTTTACTATTTTCTCTCTCTCCGCCTACCTTAACTTCACATGGGCCTAAACTAAGTTCAAATCGCCAGTTATTGGGTTGATTTCTCCGGTTTGGGCCCATTCACCATCAAAACATCCGTTCTATATTTTACCAAAATTTGAAATTTATTACCTCTACAGTTTTATTTAATATTTAATCCGCTTGAAATTCTTTTATTCACATTACTCTCCCAATTTAGATTCTATCGAAAAATTTATTCTTTTTTTTTTTTTTAACATCAATAAAAGATAATGAGAATGCTTTAAAGTTTTTAAAATTATATAAAATCTAAAAATTATTTAAAAATATTTGTTTTGAATGAATTTGGAGTCCAATATCATTTGAATTAGACATTCACTTGTCTAGGTTCATTTTGAACATGATTTTTAATTGTTTTTATAATTTCAAAAATAACTTCACAATCTTTAGATTTTTTTTTTTAAAAATTGATGCATTTGTTCATTTTAAACATATGTTTTTATAAATTTCATAAATTTTTTTGAAAAATTTAAAAAACACCCCTACAAAATGAACATAAAAATGAACTTCGGACTATGCATTCATCAAAATTCAAAAAGGAAAAACTAAAGTTGAAAATTTCTTTTGAAATTATTATCTTCTGAAATTATAAAAATATATAGTTATTATATTCAAAATAAATGTTTAGATTTAATTGAATTTAGATGTTGATTATCTAGATTCATTTTGAACATATAATTTTAATATATATTTAAAAATGAGGTGATGATGTGATACTTATTTTAATTTTTTAAAAAGAAGTAAAAAATTAAATTAATAAAAATTAGTAAATTCATTAACAATGTCAATCTAATTATTATCACCATCAACTTTTTCTGGTAACGAAGATGATCCGGCATTAATCCATAAAAGTTAAAAAAGCCCATGGTCAATATAATATGCCCAAAACATTTGTTTGAAAAGAAATAATCTTAGCTTCAACAACCCACTCTAAATTCCATTTGGAAATTAACCCCCCAACACAAGGCTTCGAGATGTGTTAAATAATGGTGATTGAATATGTTTTGAATTATATCATTATTATTTGCTTAAATTATTTCATAAATAAATTCACATACTCTTAACATGACATGACATTTTGGTAAAAAAAATATGATGTGACATCATATATTCGAATCTAATAATTAGGTTGGATGTAGTATGTCACATTTAATATATATTATTTTCAATATATATATATATATATATAAATTTAGGATAAACTATAATATTAGTCACTAAATTATGAGTAAATTTTGTTTTGGTTATTTAATTAAAAAAGTTATAATTTTATTTCTAAACTTTTATAAATTGATTTTTTTTTTTTGCCACCGTCAATTAAGTGACACTTTTGAATTGATATAATTGTAATTTTAGTTCTCAATTTTTTTATATTTTTTGTCATTTTGATCCTGATTATATATAAAATGATAAAATTTGAAATTATTTGTAAAAGAATTTTAAAAATTAAAATGAAAGTAAATAAAATTTTCAAAAATAGATAACTTGGGAAAATGAGGGAAATTGTTCCCTCCAAATTGTAGTGACTAATGATGTTGTTTGGAGTTTTGGGTTAACCTTAGGCTTAGGACTTGCAAGCTTCAGTCATCCTTTAAGGGTTTCCCTCTACCAACAAAACCTTGGGTAATGACACTATAGGAGTTCGCAGAGTCCGTGTTGACCATCCACACACACCCCTTGCATTCCTTAGGTTAAGTCCTTTAAGCAATATCCTGAATATTCATGACACCTTCCCTTCAAAGAGTCCAAAGAGCCTGCAAGCCCTACAAAGTTCCTTTGTAGCCCCTTCGACGTGCAGCTTGTTGGCCCTTCAACATCTTAGATCCATCTTCAACTGACCCTAGAGTTACATACCTATAGGACCAAAAGGAGTGTAGAAGCCACCATAAAGTCCTCTTAGTGTCCCTTTAGGGCCTCTAGTCAGGCTGCACGCGCCAAGGTAATATCATTTCTCTATCTTCACTGGCAATGACATCATTTGTCACCTCTTTCATCTAGGAATTAGGGCATTACTTGCACTTGAGTATGGACACTCTTCCCATTGTTGTTCGAGAACTTCTCCATGAATCTCAATGGAGTTTGGATGTATTCCAATCCATTTTGGCCAACATTTTTAATTTTTTTTAAAAACTATTAAAACTTCAACTTAACAATTATTTTCACCCATATTGATATTTGAATTTTTTATTCAAATTAAATCTTAAACTTGACAAATTATTTTCAAGTTAAAATCAAATCTAAGCAACTGTGTAAGGTTTTTTTTTAACCTAAGTTAGTTCTTTAACTTAGAATTATTTCTATATTGTGACCTAAACTCAAGTATTTTCAAAAAAGTAATAGGAATTAACTTGAAAAAAAATCAAAACTGTAATATAAAAATAATTGCTAATTTTAAAAGTGTAACTTAAGAAAAAAATAAACCAGTTGTAGAATTCAAATCCAAAAAATATTTAAACCTTAATGTTAATATATTTACGTCCATTATTTGACATGTCAATAAGCAGTCAGGTTCAACAATCTTCAACTCTAATTTGTATAGTGCCAAAAGAAAAGAATATACTTTTCATTGTTTTTTTAATTTCAAAAGTTACATTTGTTAAATAAAAATAATTTTTTTAAAAAAAATGAGAATAGACAAACAGTTTTGATAGCTATTTTAATAATATAAAAATATAAAGAAATCAGAAATTTGTATTGATTCAATTAGGGTTTAAAAATAGATGAATTTATACCAACAAACTGGTTGAATTAATAGTGGAAATCCGACTTCAATGGTGTCTGGAGATGCAACAATCCCATTGATGACTGAAATTTAAATTTTTTGAGTACGTGAAAAACAAACTCCTTTTTCATTTTATATTCCAAAATCAAATAAAAAAAAAACAAACACCTGGTACCTTACGCATCAAGACTTAAAACAAATCCGAACGATTTCAAGAATATTTCTATTTTTACAGAAATTTGATATCATTTTCAAAGCTAAAAACAGATTGGATATGTTGAATTGAGATAGGAGAGGACAAGATATATCTGAGCATCAGTTTTAAAAAGCTCGATTATGAAGCCTCACAGATGAGTATCAGCACATAATAAACATATTCATCATTTGCTCAGATCTCTAGTTCTCCATCCACCAAGCACAAAGCGAAAAGAAAGAAAGAGCAACAGTTGAAGTTGAAGAACAGCAGCGCCATTAGCACCGTATATATAGTGCACAATGGGCCTTGGAAACCCTAATTGCCACTTGCCACGGAACGATTAAAGTGACGTCGTTTTAGCTCGGTGCCGTTTCAACAACATTTATGTTTTGAATTTGAAACGCACCGGTTCACCCACCATCCTGCAGTATGGTAATAGTAGGCTTGTTTTGTTTTTGAGTGCGAGTGTCAGATGCACACATTTGATTCAACAACTCTGCTTCTTTTTCCTTGAAATCTCGTAGGTTTATAAATTATAACATTACATTCGTATATTTGCTTCTTTCTTCTCGTTTCGCTTTCTTCCTCATTGCTTTCAGAGCAGTGGCGCTTGCATGATCAGATTGTTAACCACTAGAGCACCGCGGCCGTCTAATATTTCTGCTGTGCACCAAAAGATTAACTCTTTTCTTTGCTCTTCATTATGTGGATTCTCAGCCCAAGCAGCAAACCAGACCCAGCAAAACCCGAGTTCCATAAACAGACCGTCTTCACATTTCGATTCTCACATGTATGGTGCCTTGCTTCAACGTTGTATCCAAAACGATGACCCAATTTCAGCTATGGGTCTTCACTGTAAGATCCTAAAAAGGGGTAACTGCTTAGACTTATTTGCTGCAAACATTCTCTTGAATGTGTACGTAAAAGCTGAATTATTGTCCGAGGCTGAAATTCTGTTCGATGAAATGCCCGAGAGAAACACAATTTCTTTCGTTACTTTAGTCCAAGGATATGCGCAGTGTTTGCATTTTTCTGAAGCCGTGGGGTTGTTTACTAGGCTACATAGGGAAGGTCATGAGCTTAACCCATTTGTTTTTACTTCCATATTGAAGGTGCTTGTCAGTATGGAATGCGCTGAGTTGGGTTGGAACTTACATGCTTGCATTTATAAGCTTGGCCATGAGTCTAATGCCTTCATTGGAACTGCTTTAATTGATGCATATTCTGTTTGTGGGTGTGTTGACTTCGCAAGAGAAGTTTTTGACGGTATTAGATGCAAGGATATGGTTACTTGGACAGGAATGGTAGCTTGTTATGCGGAGAACCACTGTTTTCAAGAGGCATTAGAGGCCTTTTCTCAAATGAGGTTATTGGGTTTTAAGCCAAATAATTTTACTTTTGCCGGTGTTTTTAAGGCTTGTATCGGACTTGAAGCTTTAGATATAGCAAAAGGTGTTCATGGTTGTGTTTTAAAAACTCGTTATGAGTATGATCTTTATGTAGGGGTTGCATTGCTTGAATTGTATACCAAGCGCGGGGACATTGGCAGTGTTCAACAGATTTTTGAGGAGATACCTAAAACAGATGTTATTCCCTGGAGTTTCATGATTTCACGGTTTGCTCAGAGTGATCAGAGTGAAAAGGCTGTTAATTTGTTTTGTCGAATGAGGCAATCTTTTGTGGTCCCTAATCAATACGTGTTTGCTAGTGCACTTCAAGCTTGTGCAACTTTAGGGGATCTTGATTTAGGTAAGCAAATGCATAGCCTTGTGCTCAAGGTTTGTCTTGATGCTGATGTATTTGTATCAAATGCCATTATGGATGTCTATGCTAAGTGTGGAAGGATTGAGGATTCTTTGGAGCTGTTTGAGAAGTCATCGAATAGGAATGATGTGTCTTGGAACACCATGATTGTTGGCTATGTTAACTGTGGGGATGCTGAGAAGGCATTAAGCTTGTTTTTGGAAATGCTTGAAAATCGAGTACAGGCAACTGAAGTAACATATTCCAGTGTCCTTCGTGCTTCTGCCGGTTTGACAGCATTGGAGCTAGGAACTCAAATTCACTCCTTAACATTCAAAACAAATTATGCTGAAAATACTGCGGTTCATAATGCATTGATTGATATGTATTCCAAGTGTGGAAGGATCAGAGATGCTCGTCTGGTATTCGATATGATGAACGAACGAGATGAAGTTTCGTGGAATACTATGATCTCAGGGTATTCTATGCATGGGCTTGGCATGGAAGCTTTAAAAATATTCCAGATGATGCAGGACAGAGGGCATAAACCAAACACTTTGACTTTTGTCGGTGTGCTATCAGCCTGTAGCAAGTCAGGATTACTAGACGAGGGGCAAGCTTATTTTTCATCTATGTTACAGGAATATGGCATTGAGCCATGCATTGAGCATTATTCTTGCATGGTCTGGCTTTTGGGGAGATCAGGTCAGCTTCACAAGGCATTGAAGTTGATTGAGGAGATCCCATTTAAGCCTAGTGTTATGGTGTGGCGTGCCTTGCTTGGAGCTTGTGTTATTCATAAAAATGTTGAGCTTGGTAGAATATCTGCACAGCGCATTCTTGAGATGGAACCTGAAGATGATGCAACCCATGTACTATTGTCAAATATGTATGCTACTGCAAGGAGGTGGGATAATGTCACTGCCATTAGGCAAAGCATGAAAAAGAAAGGAATGAAGAAGGAACCAGGTTTGAGTTGGATTGAGAACCAGGGAAGAGTACATTATTTCAGCGCGGGAGACACTTCGCATCCTGACATCAAGGTGATTAATGGGATATTGGAATGGTTGAATGTGAGAACCAGGAGGGCAGGCTTTGTTCCTGATTGTAATGCTGTTTTGCTTGACGTTGATACTAAAGAAAAGGGGCGTCTCTTGTGGGTTCACAGTGAAAGGTTAGCTCTTGCTTTTGCACTATTTAGGACATCATCAGGAAACCAAATTCGTATAATAAAGAACCTCCGAATCTGTGTGGATTGCCATGCTGCAATGAAATTAATATCAAAGATTGTGCAGCGAGATATTATTATCAGAGACATGAACCGGTTCCATGACTTCCAAGATGGAATTTGTTCTTGTGGTGATTACTGGTAATTCAGGTACGTCTTTCTTGGAGGGCTAGAGTTTTTGTTTTCAATCAAATATATAAGATGATTTGATACTTCAGATTATCTTTTAGATTCTATCCTCCTTATAATATTCTTGCAGTTTAGCATGTGATGTGATGAATTGGCGTTGTTCTAGTTAATAGAATGACTTGTAAATGGTTTCAACGGTTTTGTTAGTTTGGTATAACTTCCTTGCTCAGTGGGGTTTGTGATTTTTTCTTGATCAAATGAAACTACAGCAAAACCTTCGAAGCATTTTTTTTGGTTTATTTCTTTTGATTTGTTTTTTTTTAATAATTATTTTATCATTCCCTTCAGTCTTGAATTGTAGTTTAACTAAATTAGAGTGATTAAAGTTTAAAAAACGAGTATTTTATACAAAGCTGACAAGGAAATTTGTTAATAAACAGCTATTTTAGCTTTTGAATCACAGATTATTATTTGGATACATTTCGTTTATGAGCCTCTTCAAATACGACTTATTGCTATTGATTAGATGATCCCTATGAGACCTGGTCAGTGAGAACTAATTATTGAGGCTAAATAGATGGATTAAATTGCAATAATTGAGGATAAATAGACTAGTTAAACAGTAGTAGCCACTAATAACAACTCTCAATCAGCAAGGAAAAAATGTAATATGTGCACCCTTGAATCACTAAGGTCCACTTTCTTCCTTGCTCAACAAATAGGTCTTACAATCAAGCTCCCTTTCACCTTTGCAGTTTCTTTGGTCCAAGGAAACGTTTGCATGTCTCTGTTACCTTGGGAGGCCTACACTTGGTTGAATCTATGAACCTGAGACTATCCATTGGCTTGTAGACCTTGAAACAAGGTTTCCAAAGTGGTATCTCATGGATAGAAGTCTTTTGAGGAGGGCTGGATCAAAATCAATACGGATGGAGCTGTGAAGGTGGGAGATAATTGGTGACAGTACAGGTCAGTGAATTGTGAGTTTTAGCAAAATGTAGGCATATGTAGAGCGATTTAGGCTGAGCTTTGGGCTGCCTTTGATGGCATTACTTTAGCATGGATGCAAGGTATAATAAATCATTCTTGAATGTAATAATTCAATAGTGGTTTAGACGCTGTCTGATTATATGGGGTGGGTGAATTCTATTGCCCTTGTAAGGAGTATTAAAGAGCTCTGTGATCCTCAACGCCAGGTGCATATTATGCATGTGTTTGGCTGGGCAAATTTGTACCGGACTTATTGGCAAAACTGTGTTGAAATGGATGGCCATGTTCATGCAAATTTAACAGTCCTCCGTGGGCAAGGTTAGTACTTGTGGTAGATTTGTTCCCTTCATAGCGCTCTCATAATACCCATATTCACGGAACCCATATAGTTACGTCATGCAATGTAAGGGAGCGCCAATCAAGCTAACGACTAAATTAAGCATATAGGCACCAAAGATACAAGAGTCTAAAACTGGTTCAATATCTTACTGACATTGGAATGCTATTCTTGCAATTGAAACTACACCGATAGAAGCAGTTTGGCCCACTAATCTCGCACTCTGTTGGGGGAGTTGGGCAATGAAAGGAAAAGGTAATGGTGGGACCTTTTTCTAGTAAACTTATATAGTTTTTGCCTTGTGTTTTTTGTTTGCTAATTTTAGAAGCTAAGTTCCCACTTTGAGCAGACATCTTTTGCTTCTAAGAGCATGCTATGTGATTTCATAAGCTTGTCATTGCTGATGAAACGTGACAAAATCAAACCTTGCAATTTTGAAGCTAACTCTATTTTTCAATATTAAAAAAAGGATCGTAAGATTTGAATGTGTTATTTAAATATTAGACCATAGCTCTAATTGCTATTTCAAATCAATCTTAGTTTTATTTCTCAAATTTGAAGCTACATGATTTCTTTAAATCTTTTAATGCTTACATATTGCATACACAATTTTAACGCTTACATATTGCGTACACAAACAATTATGTTTATCTAACAAGAAAACAAATTAGTGTATTTGTCTCTTTAAAAATATAGACAATTAAATCAAAATTAAAGTTTATGTGTATAATTGAACCAAGATCCAAATTCCATTTATAGAATTGAACCAAAATCAAAATTTTGCACTAACATAAATTTTTTTGTCACAAGCTAATGACTTAGGCCTAGTGACAAGATGCTTGTATTCAATACCAAGCCATGCCTGTCTTTAACTTAGTTATCATAATAGAAAAAGGAAATGTGTGTATATATACGTTTCATGTTGGATTAAAGTTTATGTATAATTTTAAGATCTATTTTTTACTGAAATAATTGTACAAAAGTTTAGGGATAAAACAACATTTAGTTCTGGAGCATGACATTTTTTTCAAACTTGCTCCCTGAGTTTTTTGGTTCGCATTAGTCTCAAACCTTGGCAAGTTTTCCCAATTTGATCTCTCAGAGTGTTATCTCATCACTTGAAATTTTAAAATTTTGTATATAAAATCTTAAAAACATTAAAACTACAAAAAAAGATTATTTTAAAAAAAAATTATGTGAAAGCATGATACAATTTTAAAGTGTCACATTATCATATCTTAATTGAATCAAAGTTTAAGGGACGCCTTTAAGCTAAACAAACTGACTTTCATTTTTAACTCCCATGCCACATGGTAGAACATATTCTATTAGGGATACTATCAAGTTATTCAAATTAACTCTTATTTTCGTTGTTCCCACATTACGTGGTAAAGCCTACTCTCTCATGACCTTCAAGTTAATTAGATTGAAGCTCAGTTTCTTTTTACTCCCATGCCATATGATAGAGATGTATCTCTTCAAATATCATGAGGAATTGACTCCCATTGATAATTAATGCTCTTTATGCGTGCTTTGATATAAGTCTTCCATCAAAGCACTTTGTAATCCTCTTCAAACTTAAGAGAGAGATATTATTATACCAACCTAACATAAAAAGCTTAAAGCCTCAAGGAATGAGCTACCCAAAGAGCCCAAATTCCATATACTCTCAGCTGACACATACATAATGCTACACTTGATGCTACAAGTAAACATCATAACTTTGACAAGCCTTTGGTGCAAAGTAGAAAGCAAGGCAATAAATGCAGAGTCCTTGGAAAAACCCCTATTAGGATAAGGACGCCTCAACCAATCAAAAAAGGACCATATACTCTCATGCAAAGGGACAACTTACAAGTAGCTCAAGAAATGAACGATAAGCATAGATATGAGGAAAGAGGTATACTTACTTTGTAAGGATTCATTTTCCAGTCTATCACTCTATTATTTCCATTTTGGATCTCTTCTCATCCATTTCCACCTTTAATGATTTAAGTATCAAAGAGCTTCCAACAACACAAGCTCTAACAACCTTGTAGTTCATCTTGTGTTCGCAAGCCACAATCTATCCTAGTCTAATCTATCAACCTCTGAGTCCAAATACATTCTAAAGAGATGTAACCAAATTTCAAGTAATTTTTATTAGAAAAATATTTTAATCTTAAGTAATTTTTATTTTAAATAATTAAAAATGGTTATTATTTATCACACACATACACATGTTTTTAAAATGGTAGTTTATTCAATGTTATTTGTTTTTAGATATTATTATGTATATGAATTGTTTGATTTTTATTATTTTATGGCTTTTTTTATGTCAAATCATTTATATCTTTTGAGATTCTAAAATAATTAAATGGACAATTTTATTATTCTAACTTATTGTTTATACCTAAAATCTTATATTGTTTCCATTATAAGTATTTTTGTTTGATAACATTATTGAAAAAAAATGGAAAACTCAAGAAGCTAGAAAGATTTTGATTATACTTCGCACTTCCATAGGTTCTTAACGGATATAGTGTTAAGTGTGTGAAACAAAATGCATCAAGCTATCTTATCATTCGACAAAGCTTTATTTTGATAGGTATGATTTTTTTTTCTACATATCTCGTTTATCAATATTAAATAGAAATTTTATGATAATTTACTATTTATCTTTAATGTGTACAGATCTCTGTGAAACTGGGACACATCAATGATAAAAAAAGTTAAGCATTTTACATTTTATGGTTGATTGGTTCTTATGATTGATGAATAATAGTTTTCCTATATTAAGTTTGTTGGTTTAGGGAGTAAAGATGCTATAATAATGCTTGGAAAATCTCTTTTTCATTCAATGAATCAAATGAAGAACAAGAACTTTGGCTTTTAAGAGATGTTGTATTGACAAATCATTCGATAACTTTATACATCTTTGCATGCGATCGCTTTAATACAAAAAAAAAAAAAAAAAACATAAATATTACCATTCTACAATTCCAATAACATGAACTTAAAAATAAAGCTATAACAAAAGTTAGTTATACTGTTAATTAATTAATTGATTTGTATATAAATAGTTATGACTAGAAAGACTTTAATACATTTTAATGACATTATGCTTTTCTCTGCTATTCCTATAGTTTATTGCTTCTTTGCTCATCATTCAATCATCATTTTAACATAGTATCAGAGCTTGACATGACTTTAATTTTTATTTCTAGTTTATTTGTTCTATTTGTTGAGTTTTTTTTTTTGCTTGAGTAAACTTAATTCGTGTTTGGTTTTTGAAGTTATATTTTCTTTAATGGTTTTTCTTGGTAATTTGTCGGTATCTTTTGTTCTTTTTGCTTATGGATTATTGCTTTAAAGATGGTTGAAACAAATAAAAGCACTAATACAAATCAAAATAATGACACAACTTGTAATAATGATCCATCACTATACATCGATTACAATCATCCACTTTTTTTGCATCCCTCGAATACTCTTTGTATGTTGCCAGTTTCACATCAATTGCTTGGTTTCAAGAATTACAATGTTTGGAATCGGTCTATGCGTATTGCTTTCTTGTTCAAAAACAAACTAGGATTTGTTGATGGTAGTTGCAAGAAAAGATTTATACAATGCAACATTACATTCACAATGGGAGCGGTGTAATGCAATTGTGTTGTCTTAAATTCTGAATACAGCTTGCAAAGAACTCTTAGCTGGTTTTTTTTTTTTTGGCTTCTAATGCTTTCTTGGTTTGGCAAGATTTAAAAGAAAGATTTGATAAGGTTTATGGTTGATAAGGTTTATGGTTCAATAGTGTATTTTCTTCACAAAGAAATAGTTTCACACATATACGGTATTTCATTAGTTTCAATTTATTTCACTAAGTTGAGGTTACCATAGGATGAGTATGATGCACTTGGCCCTTTGGCATCTTGTGATTGTAAGGTTTCTAGAAAAAGTACTCAACATTAGACATAATAGAGGCTTTTTCAATTCTTAGTGGAGTTAAATTATGCCTATTCTGTAATTAGAATTTAGGTTCTCTTGATGCAATCTTTGCCATTAGTTAATTAGACATATTCTATTTTAGTGCAAGAAGAGGCACAAAGAGCTTATTTAATATGTTCTTTACCAGCATTCTTGGAACCTACTACTCTTTATTCATCAAATAGTCAACAAATTGGTCCAAGTAAGAAGTTTAATGGGGGTGTGTGATCATCGTAAAAATCAAAGGACATAAAAAAGAATTGTTATAAGTTAATTAGATATCTTGCAGATTTCAAGTCCATAAAGAAAAAAGGGTCAAGTCAAGCTACTTTTTCAGTTAATTAAGAATTTGTGTATATAAATACAATTGTGTTAAATCACTAAGCCCCATTGTTTACATATGAAAAAATAGCAACAAATTTTAGGATTATTAAATCAAAGACCTTCAGTTGATGCTACAGTGAATTTAGCAAGTATAGTATCTAGTCGTCATATTAAATTAGGTTATTTGCATTGGATATTGGAAACTAGAGCAATTAATCATATGCTATTTGACTTACATAGCTTGCAATCTCCAATTCATGTTCTTCTAACTCAAATGCTGTCTACATGCCAAATGGTAAAATTGCACTCATAACTCATATTGGGACCTACTCTCATTCTAAAGATAATACCCTTACTAATGTACTTTATATACGTGATTTTAATCATGATCTAATCTCAATTTCTAAATCCACATGTTACCTTCATTGCTTTGTCATCTGTTATCTTGATTTTGCATCTTACAGGATCTTAACCAAAATATTTTCCAACACTCCGTCTGAGTAGACTATAAAGCTATCTACCAACCAGAGGCTAATCTTTGTATCTTTCAAAGGACCGACACTAAGTAATTTGTAAATGATATTATGTTAATAAATGAATCCAAATCACATATAGTTCTCTTAATGCCTACATTACCTATTTTACATGAAATTGAAATCATACATGGGTCCTCACATTTGGGGATATCTTATTCTTAATAAAAGCAAATACATTCTTCCTTATACTTACCATTTTGAAATATGTAGGATTCTTCTTGTTGGTACAAAATTCTTTTAATATTTTTGAAAAATAAGGTATATTTTTCATAGTGTACAATAATAGAATGTTTACCTCGTCTTTGTAAAAAATCTCAAAGAAATCCGTATTGTCTTTTTCGCTTATGTTTTTCACCAACCTTCTAGGAAAAGGAGATGGAATCACGACCGATTTGGGAAGTGTTGGTTCTACTTCTTTTTTGTGGCTCGTCATCTTCTTTTTCCTTTCGTAATTATTTTCCATGATTGCTATTCAAATGGAGCTTCGAAACTATTCCACTTTTATGAGTCATTGAACTCATGTTTTGGCTCAAGTTAAGCTTAATTTGGGTTGAAAAATCTTTTTGGGAGTCCCATTCACCATTTGAGATGGTGAATTGACTCATTAGGCTCTTCAGTTTCGCTATTGTCTTTCATTCCTAATGATATTCAAGAGTGTTCGCACTAAGGTATTTGCGAGTTCTTCTAAAGTCATACTTGAAAACTGTCGTTGTTGCATTAGTGGACTAGGATGATAATATGGATCGAATTGGGGTCTCATTTCATAGCCCAAATTGGAGTGATCTCTCTACCCATAATTGTATGTCTCGGAGAATGAGTCGTACCATCCTTAAAGTGGTCCACAGAAATTTCCAACGGTGCTAAATTGTCTCGGATAATCGTCCTAATAAACATGACATATTTTTGTCGCATGGTTGGGTGCAGTAAATATACCATACATTGTGATCGACATTGTATTTTCCTGCACCAATATGATGAACAATATTAGTAATATCACTAAGTTTACTTTCCATGGAGGACACATTTACCTCTTCTGTTCTCATTGTGTAATCAAGCGTAAACCCCAACAGTTGATAGTTCATAGCCATAATGAAATACATTTAATTGTTCATAAACTTTTTTTTTTGTTTTTCGGCACGAGTAGTCTTCTTTATTCATAGATCGTGCTCGAGAGATTGACATCTCCAAACCTGGTCATAAAGAAAACACAATATTAGATTGCGTCAGACCCCAACAATGGTTCCAAAATTTGATGGGTGTTGAATCTACCAAAAATAATATTCCTACGCCTAAACAATATGTAAATAGCATGATAGGAAGTAAGGTCAATCCCATAGGGACAGTGATATCTAAAATTATCGTTCGATTTAATCAAGTTGTGAGGTAGGTAGTTGTCATGCCTACGACGTGTGTTGACCTATACGAAAAATTAACAAGGGATTTAATTTGAATAAAATTAAAAAAAACCGAAATTGCAGTAAAATAAAAAGAACAAAGTAAGATTAAATAAATTGAAAAGATGATACTTTAGCTTCAAGCTCAATTTAGGCTCAAATTTTGAATTGATCCCGAACAATGAATTCTCTCCTTCAATTGATAAGTCAATTATAATGATCGAGGACACCTCAAGCCATTAGCTCTTTCGTGTGTAAATTAATCACGAGAACACCCAACAACTAACCCTTATCAAACGAACAACCCTGAAACATGTGTCAACTATTTAACTCTTCAATAGCCTTGCTAGCTAGAAAGACTCGGCTCGAATCAACAACCATAACTGCATGGGTCATTTAAATCCAACCATTATTTTCATTGATAGATCTAACCACTCACTCAGTTGGTCATGCCAATGTGTTCCTCAATAGATTGAGTACGATAATTATGTGTTGTATCAGTTCTTCCAACTGTATTTTGCACAACACCTAATCAATGAGCTTTTTTTGGCTTGATGCTAATACAACTTTATGAAACAATGGTGTCTATCTCTTAAACCAAAGAAATAACAAATATCAAAATAAAGAAATTTATGTATGGTTCGAGTGTCACGATTCCAAAAATCGAATTAAAAATTGACCTAAAGTTATATCAAACTAATTCATAAAATAAATTAAGAACAATCGAAAGAAAAATAAAAAATAATACTCGAGTTTTCGTGCTAAATCTTTCGTGTAATTTGCATATTAGCTCGTTTCCCAACAATACATTAGACAATAATTGTACCTATATAGAAAATGATCAATTATTATCAATTTCCTATTTGGGATGTGAATCCCTATTATTAGGCTTTTTTTTTATTGGACAATCATCCAAGGTCCGAATGCCTTCTTCATCACTCTAGGTTCCATCTTCTCCATCGGTTCCGGAGCCACTTCCTCCCTACCATCCATATCACTTTTATGTTGAGCTGCCGAACATAACTCCCTCATATGCCCATAGCAACCACATTCAAAATAGATGTTCGGCAATGATTCATATTCCACTTGCTACAACTTCCAATATATCAAAACCTTCGACACTAACGGTTTTTACAAGTCAAAATTCGTCGCCATCCTCGCAAACCTACCTTGAGATTCATTGTTAGTATTGTAATCGATCTTCACCACTTGTCGATTACACTACCAATAGCATGTACCTGACTTTTCTTATACATTGCCCTTGACAAACCAAGAAGCCAAATCCATGACACTAAATTCAAAGGATAATCTTGAACCATAGACAATGTCTTCATCCATGGTTGAATGGTGAGATAATGACTATAGATAATCCACAGACTTTCAGATAACGTCTTAGTATAATCCTCCATTACCTAGAATTTAACTAAAAATAATCATTCTCCAAATCCACCAATTGAAAAGATTGTGAAGATTTCCATATACACGAAAAATCTCATTCCAAAATGCATTAAAGCCAATTATTCTCTCCAACAACTTAATAATCATTGTTTTTGACATACTTTATTTAACCAAAATATGAACCCTTTCAAAGGGAAATGGACGGCACGCTGTTTTCAACCTCAATAACCGCATCACCCTCTTTCAAAATAATATCACCATCCTCAATTCCTTTCCGTGATGACGACTTATTTGAAAGAGTTAAAATAACCTTAAAGAATGCCTTGTCTCCTTGCTTTTCATTTATCACCATGTCGCCACCACCGTCATCCTCCTCAAACAGTCGCCTCATCCTTTGCTGCCTCTATCCACTCCATGCACCTGAACCATGATTCCCTTTTGATGCCCCACGGTCCCCAAGGGTACCACCCGGATTAACATGCCCTTCGCCGCTAAAGTCATTCTTTGCCAAAACCTCAGGAGAGATGCAAGAAGTGCGGGGACCGATAACTCGCATCTCCACAATCATTTTACCCTTTGTTTTTAATAGAAAGAAAGACATAGTTGTTGATGATAGCAATTTACTAAGGTAGCAACGTGGCTGGGTTCTAACTTCCAAGTCTGTTGATGACTATTCCATAATTGGCTAAGACTGAAGAACAGGCAGTGTATAATATAACTATATATATGGGATTAGTATTTAATGTATGATGAGAGAATAATTCATATCATAAATAGATATAAAAGGAAGAAGGAAGAGAGAGACATGCATTGAAACTCAAAGCCCAATATAAGTCGTGCTTGAAATCCTGACAAAGCCTCCCCACACCATGCACTTCACTCTCTCTCTCGCTTTCTGTTCGCCTCGGCTTCAGCAAATCAAATTTCCACTTCTTCACATGCATTGACTGACATCGCTACTCATTATCCCACATGCACATGCAATCACCCATCTCTCTTCGGTTTATTCGTAAATGCCACTAACTTGTCACTTTCTCATGCAATCTAATGAATTGGATTCGTTGATGACTTCTTAAGCCTGTTAATGTTAATTATCTCCGGGAAAACTATTTAGTGGGCGTGAGAGACATGAGGGGAACCCCACCATCCACTTTCTCTAATGCGAGCAACGCACGTTGGAAAAGCTATAATAAGTTACTCCACCCTGGCCCCTATACTTTGCAAGTAAGTGATTCAACACATTCATTTTATTGCATGGACTCTGGTTACAACTATTCCAGAGTTGGGTAATTTGTTTTGGGTCCAAAATGCTAACTTCCAATTTATATGGTTTATGTAAAAGAAAATGTGTTAATTAGAAAAGGGTTAGCACTTAGTTCCTAATATTCAAACTCTAAATCCGATTTAACTTGACTTGGTTTTCTTTTAATTATATTATAAAATTTACTTCATATAAACGTTAAGGTTTAATTTCCCATTTATCTCTGAAACATGCACCTTTTTTGGATTTGGCGTCAAATTTTTTTTCCATTTTCTGGATGTATATTATTTTTTATATATCTTTAATTATAAAGATCTTGTGTGGCATGGTTGGATTTTTATATATTTTATGGACTTCAGTATATATATTTTCTATTTTTATAATTTTTGAAAGTTTATAAATATTTAATAGAAGGTCCTCATGTGGTGTGTTTTCATTGGCTAAAACTATCCAAAATTGTCATCCAATTTTTTTTAAATGCATTAAAAAAATTGGACCAAAACCTATAATGGAGTAATACTTTTAAGTGTTAAAATGGATAAAAAAATTCAAATACTAAAATGAAAAATATATATACTTCAAAAATCGAATTATGAATCAAGTAAAAAAAATTAAAGTTATTAAAAAAATTAAAGCTATAATATTATAATGTAAATACTAAATTTTTTTAACATAAAAAGAAAATCATTAAAGATAAAAAAAAAATACATGTTTTCTTAGAAAAATAATATGAATGATGTAAACAAGTTTGTAACATCTATTTACAAGTTTGAGTTATTTGGATTGAATTTGAAAATAATATAAATAGTACTAGTATATATATATATATATATATAATCTTATACTATATACAAAGCAATTGATTGAGTTAATATCACGAGTTAATCGAGCATCAACTCAATTGAATAATAACAAAAATATCTTTATTTATAAAGTAATTATATTATTTTGAGGGTGTTTTTGCCATTTTATTTTTTTATATAAAATATATATAAATATAATAAGATTTGAACCCAAATCTTTATAACTTTCAAACATTTGTACTTTACCATTCAACTTTATTTTATTTATATAATTTTTTATAAATATATTTGTTATTACTTAAATATTTGACTGAGTTGATGTGATGAATCAATCGGGACAGCAACTTAGTTAGAAAAGTAGGCATTATTTTTACAATGTAAATTATATTATTATGGGGTTATTTTGTTTTTAAATATTTTCATATAAAATTTCACATAGATGAGATTTGATCATAAAATATCATAATTTTAAACATTCCATGTATCGTATGTATGCCGTAACCTAGTGTGCCTACCTCAAGTGACGCATGCAATCATCTTTCTTTCTATCTAATATTTTTGTGTGTGTTATCACAAAGTGTTCATTGGAGAGAGATGGAGGATCCCATGCGATGGTATGCCATGCATGATTATTACGTATACACCAATACTTGCTACTTTCTTATATTCTCCCCTTGTGAAAGGAAGAAAAGAAAAGGTAAGATGTTGGTTGAGTCGTTTGGCATTTCATCATACACAGAGGACTCGCCATATCCTTTAGGGCCCCATTTCCATAATCATACAAATTTCACCTCTTTTATCTTTTTCTGTTTGCAGTATCCCTCGCCATCAATACTTTCATACAAACATTCCCACTTCTCTGAGACAATATGAGAGAGTTTTTACGCACTCTCTTTTATAAAAGCAAAACTTGGTGATATTAATTGCCAGTTTGGTGCTATAAAAATAAAAGACGTGCGTATCACGTTATTGAGAAGAAAAACAAATGTATGTGTCACGTTAGCCACTTAACAGATGATGATTTACATGGGAACAAATAACAACAATAAATAATAACACAATGGAATTTGGATGTACATATATATATATATATATATATTCACACCATTTTATCAATATAAAGAGCATAATTAGTATGATTGGAAAAAAGAATAGCATGATCAAATGAGCCATGTGTGCAATCCTAGACCATGCACGGTTGAATAAATTATATTAATAAAATTAGTAGTACATGTGGGTGTGAAATTGAGGAAAAGTTTTGAAAATTATGAAATCAATCTCATCAAAACAAACGTGTGTATACACAAAAGCAACTTTTAATACTATACGAAAATGATAAGTATAAGTTTTTGTGTTAATAGGAGCACTTAAATCGAGAGAAAACTGGGGACTCCACTTTATTTCTAGAATCTTGGTGATCAAACTTTGTGTCCTCATGAATGCAACCTCCTTTAATTTCTTTATTCGCCCACCATTTCTGTTGCCAATGCCGAACGTTAATCCCACTATTTCCCAACTCCTCTAATTATAACCTTAAAAACCAACACTACCTTTTCAATATGTTAACCATTCACGTTTTTACAGGATTTCATATTTAATATTTTCTCACTTATTCATTATCTATTAATCCACTGAATCATAAGTACCATTTTTGTTCTACATAATTCTACCCCTATCCATTTTAAAAGTAAAGGGTTTATTTATTTTTTAGCCCTTAAACTTGCAATTAAGTTCCCTTTCTTTATTCATTTTGGTACATGAACTTGGTAATTAGGTCTAGTTTAATATTTGAATTTGGATTTTGTAAAAGTGTGATAATATGATTGTGCTACTCAATCCCCTAAAAATTTTAAATACATGTATAAAATATAAAAAATTATATTTTTTGAAGTTTCAAGACACATTTATAGAATCTAAGTTTAGGGAGTCAAATGAATCTAGTTACCAATTTCAAGTACCAAAGTAGAAAAAAAAAATATTTATGTCAAATTGAATTTCATTACCAAGTTCATGACCAAAATCACATTGACCCAAAATTAAACAAACTAACAATTAATTATTCATTACCAAGTTCATGACCAAAATCACATTGACCCAAAATTAAACAAACTAACAATTTCATTACCAAGTTCCCTTTCTTTATTCATTTTGGTACATGAACTTGGTAATTAGGTCTAGTTTAATATTTGAATTTGGATTTTGTAAAAGTGTGATAATATGATTGTGCTACTCAATCCCCTAAAAATTTTAAATACATGTATAAAATATAAAAAATTATATTTTTTGAAGTTTCAAGACACATTTATAGAATCTAAGTTTAGGGAGTCAAATGAATCTAGTTACCAATTTCAAGTACCAAAGTAGAAAAAAAAAGTATTTATGTCAAATTGAATTTCATTACCAAGTTCATGACCAAAATCACATTGACCCAAAATTAAACAAACTAACAATTAATTATGGAGTTTAAATTATATTAGGATGATCTTAAAAAGTCACTTTTTGGCACCTAATAATAACATGCACTTCATAATTTTAAAAAGAATTTCTAATTTATATCAAACACTTTCTAGTACTAATATTTTAACCCTAATTAGTGTTGATTAAATAAATGAAATTAATGTAAACAAATTAAATAAAATAAACAAAAGTAATAGTAATAGAATGTTTATTTTTTTTTGTTCAATTAGATTTATGATTTATGATATGCTGACTTAGAATTTAGAATTTTAATATTTACTATTTTAGGGAAAATGTTAGATTAAGATTTAGGGTTTTCAAGTTTAGAATTTTAAAATTTTATAAAAATAAGGGTGGATATTAGTTTACTGACAATGTACTTATTTTATTTCACAAGTAGCTTTAAAAAATTAGCATGTACCTCTTCACCCTACTTGAGAATTTAAAACCTCCATTGGTAGTGTACTAAATAATTTCCTTAAAAATAATAATAAGACTTAATTTGATTTGATGTCTCTTGATGCGCTATATTTTTTATGCATTTAAAAAAATATGATGTGATATGTTATTATTTTATGTCTAAAAGTGACATTTTACAATGATCCTAATTTAAGTTTAACTCTGAATTATATAATAAAATATTAAAGTTTAATTATTTATATTTATTTCTTAAAAAATATGTTAGGAATTTTTATTAAAATATTATTTGTAATTAATGTACATAGATAATGTATTAAAGCCAAAGCCATTTGTAAAAAGAAATAAATTTATTGAACTTCATTTTTAATAATTTAATAATATGTTATCTTTTGATTAATCTATTAAAAACAATATGTCTATTTATTTTCATGGGAATAATTTAAATTGAATGTTAATGATAATATTATTAATTGGTAGAATTGTAAACCTTGAAAAGAACATGTTAATGAAGAGAAAGCGTTGATTGACTCATCTTTGAAAAGTCATATAGTTTCTTGTTATATTAGAAAGAGAGAGACAGGGCATGTTTGATGGGCTGGAAAGAAAGTGTAGCAGCTTTTCAGGAAAAGATGGGTCTGCTACCTGTAGCCATTGTTGTGAATATATATTATTAAATCACTTCTTCGGAGTTTTAAAGCGAAAGACCATACTATAACAATATAATGGAGTGAGAGAGAGAGAGAGAACATAAGCAGCATATTGACAAATGAGAGGGGTCTCCCCGTACAGTTATTGCAGGGAGGGTGGGAAGCACATGCTCTAACAACCAATGCCCTACTAAGGCCACGTCGCTGTGTTTCGATTCTCGAGTTGTGGGGAAACACCATCATGCATGCCAAAGTCCCCCCCCCCCCTTCTGTTTCTTTATTTACTCTTTTCTTTTCTGAGGTTAAGTTTCTTTAATTACTGTTGATAGCATACTGTAATGTTGTTAATATGTTATTTATTTGACAGGTTATGTCATTATCCCATGCCAATCCTCTCCACTTGTCTCATGCCCAGGGCAATTCGCATTAGCATGCAATGTTTTTCTGTTAATTATAATCAGGTTATTCCCAACACACACCTGACACTGAAGTTTTTAAAAGAAAAACAATTGAGCAGGCTTTGCAGGGGAAATGTTTTCCATATCCTGCGCTTGGCTGCTGCTGCACATTTCTTTCTGTAACTTGTTCGAGGAGAATTAAATAGCTGGAGACATTAGGGCAAAAAATGTTACAATTACCAATACTATAAAATTCTGAACTAATAGTAATGATTACAATCGGGAGCATCAAAAACTTGAGATGCGATTAACGTTTAGTAAAGAATTTTGTATTTAATATTGTCAACAGAGAACATAAAGTAAAATAACTAGGGTAGGGTGATACCAAAAATCTTATTAGGAAAAAAAAAGGCATGATAAGGGTGGGATGTTTTAAGCAAATGGTGAAGCAGATGGAAGCAAAGGGGGGACGTGATGGGGCATTTTTGTTGTCTGAAACTAAACATTCCAATTGTAGGTTAATATTTGTAGGGATGGATAGACATTCTCCATAACCTCCCATTAAGTCTTAAAAAGGACCTTTTTGGGACATTCTAAAAAGAAAGAGCCTTTACAGTCATTTCTCCTTGGAACATGCCCTAAGGGTGTTTTCCTTGGGGACCCTTTGAAATAATTAATTTCTCATTATATTTTCGTCTTAATAAAGTCAAAAAACTATTACGGTTCGACCTCCTAAAGAGTATAAATGCAATTTGAGCCCCCCACCCCCCCCCCCCCCCCCCCCCAAAAAAAGAATATAATGTACAATATTGTTAACTTTATTTAATCTAACTGACTGACTGACTGACCACCATCTCTTTCTTTATCTCCCCTCCTTCTCCTGCTGCAACTATTTCATTTCCACAAGCTTCCAAACCAAGAGAATTAATGGAAAGTGAGATTTACAATGTTCATTCTCCTTGTTGGCTTCTGTTATGTTCACAATGAAACACAAGACAACAACAATTCCCCTCTGGTTAATGGGTATTTCTCGCTTTCTTGATTCCTCCACTCCAAAAATATGCTTATGGCAATTTCCCTAGATTCTTCTATCCAATTTAAGCAACAGATTGAAAAGCTTTTTTTCATCCATGGCTTATGTTGAGATCAATAGTAAGCTGGGGAGTCGTTATCATCATCATCATCATCATCTTCTTCTTCTTTCTTATCGTTATAGTCCAAACAGGCTGTTTGGGTATCTTGGTTATCAGATATGACCATGGTTCCTGCTGGAAACCTTTCTAAACAACAACATCTTCCTCAGGGTAGCAGTGACGGTGGCAGCTTTTATGGTTATTGCGGTAGAAGTTACACAGAGAGTTTCGGTCTTATGAGCAGTGTTCCTGGGCATGGCGGCTATCACAGCGATGCTTGCTTAGGATCTGATCTAGGTGCTAATTCCATGGCTGAAGATGAATCCAGAACTAATAGTACTGTTAATGAGGAGGGATCCAGCTCCAAGGATAACAATCAAGAACAAGAAGAGCCAGATAAAGGTTGGCTCCAACTCAGTATAGGGGGTCAGGCAACAGCATATGAATATGATCACAACAAGCATGACCAAGGCGATCCAGCGTCCAGACGAGGAGGGTTGATGGAGCTTGATCTTCTACCTGCTGCTACCTCACAACAATCAAGGCCGTTAGCCCCCATTTTTCATATGCCTGAGTTTCGACCTCCACCACCACCTCCAACCCTTATGCATAGTTTTAGCACTTTATTCTTTCAACACCAACAAGGAAGTAGCTCCATGATCCCTCATCATGGGGAGCTTAGCTGGGCATTTAAGCCTATAACAGCCACTCCTTCTTCCACTTCTTCCTATTTATCCAGACCATTTCAGGTGCAATCAATGGATGTTGCCGGGCCGAGCTCGGAGGTTCGAATCATTGATCCTCCCAGAAGGCCCCATTCTGGCATTTGGTTTATGCTAGAAGCATCACGCAATCAGTAAGTACAAAGCAAGATAAAGCAAAAAGAAGTTGGGCAAAATATTAGCCTCTATCTTTTTGTTTTCGTATGATAATTCTTACTCTTTTTAATCATATATCACTTTAGGGTATTCAAAAGTATACGATGAAACTCACTTGCTTTTATTTTTTTATTTATTTTTCTTCATTTCAGAGCCAAAGAACCGTTCTTACCTCAAATACCAAAGAGCTATCTGAGAATCAAGTAATTAAATTAAATCCCTGTGTTCATTCTTTCCAGCTTTTTTTCAGGCTTTAAAAACTTATGTATGTCGTGTTTTGGCGTTCATTTAAAAAAAAAAAACCTGAAGGGACGGGAAGATGACAGTGCGATTATTAATGAAGTATGTGGCTAACAAGCTGAGACTGGATAGCGAATCAGAGGTATTTAAATACTACTTCTTCTTCCATTAAAATGTTATTTATGTGAGCAACAAAACAGATTGAAGAGGCAAAAACAGAAACTTAAGATATCATTTTCTCCAGAAAATTGATTGGTACATGGATTATAGGACTTGGTTGGTGTTAGGGACATGATAGAAACATGGGAACTAAATGCATCTTTCATACTCATTTTTACTTGTCTCATAACATCATATAGTTTAGGTGGGCAGTATATATCTTTGGTAGCCATTTTCTTATGTATTCATTACCACTTTAACCCAAAATCTATGTTCCTTGAGAGTCTCCAAACGTTTCCCTAATCAATATCATTAAAATGGTTACTAGCTTTTTTGTTTTAGTTAGTTATATATGGATGTTTTGATGAGTGACAGGATCAAAGGTGTAGGGTTCACTTTAGGAATTTTTAGATAATAGAGAATACTACCTAACACCAATAATAAATGGAAGAGGATTTAACTCTCCTACCCTAGTAAATGGGGTTACTATTTAAAGACTGTAATGTTGTTATATGAAGGAATTGAAATTAAGCCCTAGGTTATCTTCGTACTCGCACACCAAATGGGGACAAAAACACAAGCAAAGTGCTTTGTAAGTTAAAAGTAAAAGTACATACGGTTAGCTAGGGTTACAATCCATACTCCAATTCCTATTTGTATAATAGAAAAATATATATAAAAAAATTTATCAGTATGAAACTCCTTCCACTGCATACATTGAGGAAATTCACGTATGCATCATAATCCAATACAAAAATAAATATTTGCTTTTATTTATATATTTCAATAAATAGACCCTAATTAGGAATACAATTGGTGAGTGTGGGTTCATCTGCTAAAAGTAAATCATAAATTCTTACCTTTACATCAATAGTAAAAATTTCACAAAAAGAGTAAAAAGCAAAGAAGCTTGGCTATGATTCTAATTTCTAGATAAAGAATAGGGGCCCTTAGATTAAACAAATCATAAAGGGCATAAAAAAAAAACTAAAGTAATTCTTACTTACATATTTATGATTTTTATACGTTTGTTTTGTTGTAATACGAACTCCATGTACTAGTTCGTCATGGGCTTTTTTATACGTTTAAAAGGGAGCTTATATGTCAACCCTAAACCTTACCCTTTTTTTTTGCCACTGAAATGGGGCATTATAAATTGCAGCCTATTTTGGAGAACTATTTGTTAGTTTTATAGAGAATTTATAAAGGGTATCCTCCCAAAGATCATTTAACAAGAATGATTTGCATTTTGTTTTATAGATTCAATCAAATTATTGTTGTATTAATATCAACGACAATATCCATTAGGCTCACAAATCTGTCTCTTTATAGATTAAAACAAATAAGTACGAAGCATCAGTACCATATGGTCTTAATACCATTCAGTTTATTTCGCATTTCATGCATCTAAATACAATGGGTGATATCTAAAATTATAAATGCATAAAATATGAGGGAGAAAATTTTAACTATATACCCAATTTAGTCAAGATGAGTCGCTAGGTTTAATTTTTATGTGCTTGCCTAAGAAAATCCCTAAACGCGTTAAACAGCTGGACAGAAACCGTCCATTAATCCTTCTCTACCTATTCTTCCGCTTTGAAATTTGTTGTTTGACCTCTATTTCCTATGTCTTGTACTGAATTATTAAGGGAGATGAGTTAAGTTACACTGATTTTACGTGGAACCAATGCCCATATAATTTGAAAATAGCTTCACCTTGTCCATATATAAACAAAAAGTGAAGATTTTGTTTGTATAGCTTGAGAAACATTTTCCTTTTGGGTCTGCCTAGAATAAATGCTAACCATAATATCGATGATAGCAGAGAGACAACATATTTTTAGTTATTAGTTAGCCACATTAAATTTGGCCTTCTCAATGCCACCTAAAATATCTAAGCTATAAATTAGTTTGCTAGAAAATATATAAAAAGAGGACAATATGTATGACATCCTCGACATTGCTTTTTGTTGGACTATTGAATGAATTATATAATAATGTAGAATGAATGCATTTTTAGTTTTGTTTCTTTCCTTGCACTTCATGCCATCAATTAATCAAGTTGAGATTATGACAATATCTTATTTGAATCAAAACCATGTTACAGCTATTCCCAGGTTTGTATCCTCCACCTAAATAAAAGCACACCTAATCTCAAACACATCATAAAACATTTATATATTTAGGTAAGATAGAATGTGAGCCATGCCCAGACATCCTTTTCATTTTTATATACTAATAGAACCTTCAAATCCCAATCATGATAAGTTCTTTCACATGTGGTTATTAAGTCAACTCGGGTGACGTTGATTCGGCAAACTTTTGGCATAAAAATTTCATCTTAGCTAGGCTGTGTTTGATTCTAAGGCGCAGTGGGGTAACAATTCATCCTTACTCACATGCCATACAACAAAAATGCCCAATGATTAGTGTTATCAGTGATTTTAGCGTAGATGTAGGACTATCTGCCTGACTTTCTCTCTCTCTTCTTCGATGATGGGCAAGATTAGTTTCCCCTTAAATAAATCATTCTTGCTCTTCCATCAATGATTTTTGTCCCACACATTTACTACTCTTTTACGCCATTTTGTTCTCACTATCATTGCCGATCATCTAGAGAAGCATGTATGGCCAATTTCTATCTATTTACATACTCTAGGGCATAATATTTGATATGGTGGCTAGGAAAAGCCAAAAAGATGCCCTCACGGACATAGTCCAATTTTTAATTTGCGTAGAGGTAAAAACATGATAGACCTTTGGATTTTTATCTCTTCCGTAGTTAACATGTAGGGTTTGAGATTAAGCATGATGAAAAATCATATTGTAGGGACATGAAAATCACACGTGGACCCTCTCATACTCAAACCCTTCATCTTCCTTGTTATCTCTTCCTTCCGTCACGCTTTCGTTTCTTTCATGTCAGCTTAGTATTTTAGGGCCTCGCGCTTATTTATTTATTATTAAGCCTTGGCTACCCCCCTTTGTTCTCATTGATTGTGCTTAAAAAGGGCCATCAAAAATACCTTAAGTGCACCACTTGGATGGAATATTCTACAAGACCCATCAACATCATCACTCCCACAACCAACCACAAAATTACATTACAAATAAAGAAAGAAAGAAAATCCCGACATAATTTACGTCGGGGGAAAGCAATGCATGAGGATAATACCACAACAGGATCATTCCTAGTTGTTGAAAAAGAACAAAAATAAAAAGCATAAAAGGACAGATAAGAACCCCCCATGAAAATGAGTTCTTTATTGTTGGTGAACGGTTTGCATGCAGCATTAAATTGTTAATATATTAATTTTAGGAGAACAAATCTTTTTTCTATCATCAACACCTACCTATTAATTAGTTCCTTCCCCCAACTTAGCTGGTTTATAAAATTATACATTAACATTTAATCACTCAATAATGATTATACTCGAGCCTTAACTTCATTGTATCGTTATTATTATAATAATAAAAAAAATGAGTTTGAATAAATATAAATATATTTTTTTCTTTAATTTAAGGATTAAAGATGAATGATATATATAACTAGATATTGTATAAAAAATAACTATATTTTATATTTTCATTAAAGAATCTTAACAATAAATACAAATAAATTCCCCGATAATATACTAATAAATAAAATTACAACCATGATCTCAAATCATATTTGATTTAATCTTTTATAGTAAAAATTTTATACAATTAACATCATATATTTAAAAATGGAATATGAGCTTATAATTTAGACATGAGGGTTTTAGTTTCGTAAGAAAGGAACGTGAGGAAGACGTGCATGAGATTTGATTGGTGTATGTGACGTATGTTTGAGTCAGGTTCTGTGAGAAAAGAATATAAAATTATTTAATGGAAAGGATAAGTGAGGTCTCAAAACTCACAAATCTTTTATTTATTTATTTTAATATTCGTTTAGCAATTTTACTTTCTCAGTCACCCACAATATCATTACTTTAATTTAATTTCTTTTAATATCAATTTTTTGTTATAACTTATATTTTTATTTCAATCTCCTACAAAAATCTTAAAATCTTAATTTTTGCTCTTATATTTATTTTTAATTTTGTATGCATGATTTAAATATGTGCCATAAGTCTTAAAACTTGATTTATATATCTTGTTATTGTAATAATTATTAGCCAGTAACATTCTCTACTTTAGACATTATATAAAATGTTATTATTTTTTATTATAATAAAAATAAAAAATTTTCAAGTTTATCTAAATTCAAATATGTTAGTGAATGAATTGAAAATGTTTAAATTTAGATAAACTTAGGATTTTTTTAGGGATATATTGAGTAATTTAAATAAGAATTTTATATATTCTTTTAAGTTTATTATTTTTAAAAAATTTAAAAAAATAAAAAAAAGAATTTATTTTTTTCATTCTTATATCTTTTACTGACTATTTAAATTTAATTTTAAAAGGAGACGGACTTAACATGCAAAAAGATCAAAATTTTAATTAGGTGTTGCCATACTCTCATGCCACACTCCTTTTTCAGTCGACCTAAAAGGAGTAATTACTTCATCAAGCTCCTGAATATTTTGGCCTTGCATATTTCAGTCTAATGCCGCCAATTTGTTAGACGACACTAAATTTTTTTTTTTTATTTTTAGTGTGGTGCCATCTGAAAAAGTGATGACACTCGACTCTATTGTAGAAGTCAAATCATTCCCATAATTAATTTTAAAGTTAAGCCATTTTTATTATTTTTTAAACTTATAGATTCAGATTCCTAAAAATTCATTATGCCTACTATTTATCATAAATAAAATAAATTATTTCATATTTTAATTCTAATTGCACTATATTTTTTCAAATTAATAGCACTATATAGATAGATATAAATTAAGAAAGAAAAGTCTAAAGGAACAATGATTTTGGCTTGTGAGTAAAGTCTGGGTGGGCCCCGAAATGATGATTTTCGGGCAGTTTAAGATCGTGGAATAAACGGGCAGGCTTGAGCGTGCTTGACCGCTGACCTAAATTGTAGAAGCAGTGTTGTTAAAATATTTGTCCTAATGGGGAAAAGTAGTAAAGAAGATAAGTGTGGGAAATTTGATGTTCAAAGTATAATAAAAATGAAGTTCCAAAATTAGCATTGAAATAGACATTATTCCCCTTTTTCTTAATTGTTGGTTGTTTTCCCATACACATTCACATTGTCACTTGAAGTTATTATTTTGTATATGGAAACAATTGAAATAACCAATATGAAAATAATTTTGAGGGTGCAGATAGAGATAAGATGCAAAGGGCAACAGCTTCAACCATTGTTGACATTGCAGCATGTAAGAGATCAAATATGGAGTTCAAGACAAGCTCCTGCAGATTATACTTCAACAACACCTGATGATATTTATAATAATAATAACAACAACAGCAGCAATGTCATGGTTCTGCACTACGGTAGGAGCTAGGGCTTGAAATATTCAAACACCAATCCCCCCCCCCCCTTTTTTATATGTATGTGATGAATGAGTGACCGAATGTATCATTCTTAAGTTATGGAAACCCCATCCCTTACTTTCTTTCTTTCTATTTATTATTATTATTTCCTGTAATCTCCACTAATGGACAAAATAGTTTTGGGATGCCCATTTTTTGATTTTGGGGTCAATGCCGTAATATTGTATTTCCAAGCTTCATTTTTCAATTAAATTATTATCATTTCTTTTCTTCTGATACAATAGTACTAATAATTCATTATACAAAATAAATGGTTAAACTAAAATTATTATAATTTAAGTTCACCTATTTAGATATGTTGGATAACTTGGTTGAGCAAAAAACGTTAATTTCAAAAAAAAAAAAAATGAAAATGAGTTATTTTGCATAATATTTACCTTCATTCAAACGCATTGAGCTAGCATCATTTTCAGGAGAAGTTAAAAAAACATGTCCAGCTCAACGCTTTTTTCCCCTCTGACCTGTAAAATACGTCCAAGTCAACACACTTTATTTAAGCGCTTCCAAATTAGCACTCTTTAATCCGTGTTCCAACAACTAAATTTTCAAAAATAAGCATTTTTTTTAATTTTTTGGTGCCACCAATTAACAAAACAAGCCTTTATATAGACTCAAAATCTCATACCCCTTATTTTCTTAAGCAATGTGGGATGTGAAATATGTGTATATATAAATTCATGAATATGTTTGCAGCTTGTTCCTAGAGAATGTGTGATTCTTTTCTCTTTTAAATAACAACAAAAGACTAAATGTTACACTATATTTTGTAATTTTTTTACTTATAGAATTTAAATTTTTTTTCAAAAAATTAACATTTGTTACATCATAAATAAAATTTTTAAACTTCATAAGAAAAAAAATTATAAAATATAAAATGATGTGGGATTTGGTCTCTTCTTGTTTGAAGATGACCAAAGGTGTTTGGGGATGTGTGAAGGCTATATAGTATTTGCCATTAATGCAGTCTTGTTTTGTTGCATTTGTTTTTTTTTTTAAACAATTTTATTTTATATATTTCAATACCAATATTTTTAGATATTCACTAAAAAGTTTATATAAATTTATTTACTTAACACTAAAATTTGATGCAAACAATCAATATAATGTGTAGGTATGAAACTATTAATTAATCGATTCATATACATTTGTTATCTTTTCAAATGAATGAAAGTTATATTGAAACAAAAATAATTTACATATAAAGAATTTAATACATATGTAATATAAAAAATTGATTATGGAGTTGTCTATTCTTATGTATTTAAGGTAATTTTTTATCACTTAATTATAAAAGGCTATAAAATAATTATTTAATTATTTTTTTAGTCATCTGTTAATGAAAAGTTATAAATTTGTCATTCAACTATTCAAATTTATCTTCTTCTTAGGGTGACCCAAAAAAATTACTAATAATTTGGTGATTATTTTGTAAAGTTTTATAATTCGATAGCCAAAAAATCATAATTATGTTACTACTAATGTAATTTAATCTAGATATAAAAATATGAAAAATAATTATTATATTTTATGTATACTATATATTTCTGTAAAAAACTTATTTCAAATAATTATATACTATTTTTGAATAGATTATCTATTTAGTCAAATTACATCTGAAATAAATTTATCAGCATTCATTAGGTGATGGAAATTAAATTAAAATTAGGATTAAAAAATTAATGAGTATAGTAAAATATTTAAAAAAAAGAGATCAATTTTTTAAAATTACAAAAAAAAAAGTATACTATCTGAATACCAAATACTCACCATTTATTTATTAATCAAACAGTCATAACATAAAAAAAAAAGTATAACTTCTAAATTGAAATAATGGAAAATTATTTTAAAAAATAGAATTGTACGGATATTAACTTCAAACATTTAAAATTGAATAGAAGATTACTATATGTACAAGTTTTTTATGTGCAATTTGTTCTTCTTTTTCTTTTTCATTTTTTGTTATGGCCGTTTTGTATATGCTAACAATTCTAAAATGTAAAAAGATTAAAGATCTCAAAAGGTAATTTTATAATATGAGAAAAAGTTAACAAAATATATAAAAAAAATAGAAATTGTTTTGTAAAAAAATTATAAAGTATAATGTAGCCTTTAATCTTATGTTGTTAGTTAAAACAGGAAGAAATCCCACATTGTCTAGGAACAAACTGCAAAGCTATTCGTGAGTCTATATATACGCATATCTCACATCTCACGTTGCGTAAGAAAATAAGGGAAATGAGACTTTTGATTTATATAAAGGCTTGTTTTGTAAGTTTTATTTTTGCATTAATTGGTGGCATCAAAAAAATTAAAAAAAAAATAGTGTTACCACTTTGGGTCTATATAAAGGAGCATTCTCAAAAATTTTCAAAAAATTGGATTATTTTTGTATTTTTTTAAAAAAGTCTTTTTTGGAAATTTAGTCTATGACCGTTGGAACATGGGCAAAAGGGTGCTGACTTGGAAGCGCTTTAGTAAAGCGTGCTGACTTAGACGTGTTTTACGGATTAGAGGGAAAAAATGCTAAGTTGAATGTGCTTTTTTGGTTTTCCCCTAAAAATGACATCAGTTCAGCACGTTTTACAAAAATTTGGCTATTCCTGTAAATATCAAGAAAAATGGTCCACTTTCGTAAATTTTTTTGAAAATAGGCCTTTTCTAGTAAATTGACCTGGTTGAACATATGTATTTTGTACCAAATATCTTGGTATTACTTTGGGGGTTAATCCTCGGAGCATATGTTTAGTAATAAATTTAGACAAATTTTATCAGCATGAAAAAGTAAAACATGATCATTTGTGGAAAGATGCAAATTAATGCACTCCTTTCAAATAATAGTGGAGGTATGTAAGTGAACCAAACTCACTATAATGCTTTTAAATTTTAATTTAAGACATAACAATCATGTATAAAAAAAATAGTTATGTAAGGCTATAGGTATAACAAATTTTAGTTTTAACATTTGGTTCAGTGTGCATCTTAATTTGTATAAAGTGATGGTTAAAGTTTTTGTTAAAAATTTATTTAAATTGTGTTATCTCATTTCACCTCCAATATTACAGGTCAGAGGGGAAAAGGGCATTGGGTTGGATGCACTTTTCTGGTTCCCCTGAAAATGACACAAACTTAGTGCATTTTACAAAAATTAGGCCATTCCTATAAATATCAAGAAAAATGGTCTATTTTTGTATTTTTTTTTCTAAAAATAGGCCTTTTCTGGTAAATTGACTTAGTTGAGCATATGTATTTCGTACCAAATATTTTGGTATTACTTTGGGGGTTAGTCCTCGGAGCATATGTTTAGTAATAAATTTAAATAAATTTCGTCACTATGAAAAAGTAAAACATGATAATTTGTGAGAAGACTCAAATTAAGGTGCTCCTTTCAAATGGTAGTGGAGGTATGTAAGTGAACTAAACTCACTATAATGCTTTCAAATTTTAATTTAGGACATAACAACCATGTATAAAAAAAATAGTTATGTAAGGTTATAGATATAACAAATTTTAGTTAAAAGAAATTGAATTTGGATTTGAAAATCTAATTTTTTTTCTTTTTTAGATAATAATATTGGATTTGATTTTTGACAATCTTAAGTCCATTTCTTAAGAGTTAAATTTTGGGTTTTCAAATTCATTTTAAAACTATAAAATTTCAAAATCCAAGATTGATTAAAAGAACATGAAAATTTTTTTGTTCTCTCTTCTTTTCACACTACTTTCAAAACTTAGACAATAATTAATTAATTATACTTATAATATCATCAATAAAGCCCAAGGTTTTTGTCATTGGACCGGTGGACGAATCAGTTAGACGACTGTTTCTCCTTTGATCGGTTCGATTGAATACATTATTAAAAATAAAAAAAATAAACAACAGAGAAAAATGGTTTGAAAGTCCGTTTGACTAGTTCAACTAGCCAGTTTGATCAATCTGATTGGCCGGCTCGACTGGTTTATATGTCAATTGGTCTGACCCTTTATTCCAGACTTGTACCTTGATCTGTTTTCAGTCCAGTCGATTTGGTTGGCCATTCTAGTCCAGTTCTGAAAACAATGAGGAAGCTTCATTTTAACTAACCTCCCAAAAAAAGCACTCAAACTTTTTTTTTAAATCCTCTTTTTTTTAAGGGCTTTTTAGATCTGTTTGGAACAATGGTTGAAATCTTATTTGAAATATTTTCCTTTTTTATTTGATTTTTTTATTCTAAAAATAAATTTAGAAATATTTTTTAGATTTGATTTTTCTTGTGTTTTAAAAAAAAGTTTTGGAAATATTTTTAGGTTTGGTTTTTTTTCAAATCCAAATAAAAAAGAAAAAAAATGAAAAGAAAAAAAAGAGAGGGGAGACGGGGAAGAAAGGGAAAAATGGGGCAAGTCAGGGTTCATCGCCATTGCTTACGACTGTGGACCAGTGTCGGGCTCCCCTTGGTTTTATTCTATATGCATGAAAGAAAGAAAAAAGAATGGCCATGTTACGACCAAATTTTAGCTGGTGTTGAAAAATGTGGTTTTGAAACTCATTCCTATAAATAGAGTCAATGAAATTATAAATAGAAGATTTATGAAGTTAGTAAAAAATATATTCATGGAAAACCAAGTAATTAAATCGAGAATATCATTAATTGTAGTATAATGACTAAATTGTAAAGTTGTAGAGGAATATATTCGCAATATAATAAGACTCCATAGTGTACTAGTGTTGATTATCTTGGATTAAGATCCTTATTTCACTTCATGATTCTAGAAGCAACTGCTCGAGTATTTGGGTACGGGATTGAATTTTAACACTGCTTTTCATCCTCAATCTGGCGGCCAATCGGAGCGTGTTATCCAAATATTGGATGACATGCTATGAGCTTGTATCATCGCACTAGTTTGAATCTAGTTGGAAGCATTATTTACCTTTAGCGGAATTTGTTTATGATAATAGTTCCAATCAAGCATTCTAATAGCCTTGTATGAAGCCTTATTAAGTTGGCGATGTAAAACACTTTTATGTTGGTCAGATTTGGGTGAGAGGAAGATACATGGGTCGGATTTAATGCAAGAAATGAAAGACAAAGTGTGATTGATAAAAGACAGATTGAAAGCAGCCTCAAACAGACAAAATTCGTATGCCGACTTAAAACAAAAAGAAATTGAATATGTTGTGGGTGAGAAAGTATTCTTGAAAGTTTCTCTATGAAGGAAAATTTTGCATTTTGGCCGCAAAGGGAAGTGTAACACCCCTAACCCTTATCCGTGCCGGAATAGAGTTACGGAACATTATCGGACTTATCAAATAAACAAACATACATTTTCACATCTGTTTTTTATTCCATACAAAAACCATTCAAATTCACTCATACAGTCCCTAATATAAGCCTTTGAGGGTCAAAACAAGCCTTTAAAGCAATTTGGGACTTAATCATAAACTTATGAAAATTTTGAAAAAACTATGAAAATTTCAAGGTATAGGGGACACAAGCCTGTATAGCCAGGCCGTGTGTCTCACACGACCAAAAGACATGCCTGTGTCACAGGCCGTGTAGACATTTGAAATAGGATCACATGGCCATGTCCTAGACTGTGTCCGACCTTGTGTAACTCTCTAACTTAGGTCACACGGCCAACTACATGCCCATTTGACTAGCCCGTGTAACTCATTAACTTGTTTTCATTAAAAACTACAGGGGACACACGGCCGTGTCACCTGACCGTATGTCACACGCGACTGAGACACACGCCCGTGTCTCTGCCCATGTAGACAAAAATAGGCTATGTTCCAAGCCACATTTCTCACCCAACTTTGGTATTAACCTATACAATTTAAAAGCATATAACCACAACATAAATAAGCCTTTAAACCAACCAAAATCAAGCCTAAAACATGCAATTTAAATACCATTAACCAAGTGCTAACAAGCATCACAATTGATTATTAAAAACATAATATTATTACTTCCAATAGTTACCTAAATGATCAAAGGCATACACACCTCGTCAAAACCATTTTTTATTTTTTTTGAAAAATGGGAGTCTACTTTGAAAAACGAAAATAGAGCCACCACCAATCTTTTTTCGAGGTGTGATCGAATTACCTTGAGATTGATCATTTTAATAAAACATTTTGATTTATTAAAACAATAATTTTGATATAGGAAATTCGAGAAAACGGGTTCGGGAGTCAGTGACGTACGAGGAAGGATTAACACCCTCGTAACACCTAAAATTGGTACCTGATTGATTAATTAATGTCTTAATGTTGAAAATTTGAAAAGATTTTAAAATACAATCCTTTTTATTAAAAAAAAATGCTTGAATAAATTGAAATGGATGTTAAGACCCTCTTGTCCCAAAGTAATAAAATATCACATCCAGTGCGTTAGGATACAACATTTTAAACCCACAAAACTAAGCTTGTCTTTTGATTTTCAGAACTCATACATTTAAGTTTAAAAAGAATATTAGATTATTTGGATCGAACGAAAAATTGGAACCCAGTAAGTTAGGGCGCAATCTCCCGAAATTTCAAATACAGAATATTACCTCTATTTCTAGAAAATATTATGTTTGGATTTAAAAAGGATACTCGGTTACTTAAATTCGACGAGAAAAATCGAAACCCAGTGAGTTAGGGTACAATTTTTTTGAAGCTCCTAAATATCAAGTATTGCCTTATTTTGGAAACAAGTGTAATAATTAAATGAAATGTTTTTATTTAAAACGATGATGTGCGAATGAAATTGTCACACAAATAAGATCGAATATATTAAAAAAATAATTCGTGATAGTCACATAACATACATTATTTACAAACTAACATGATAACTAAAAAACAAATGAATTAAAAGACATATATAACAAATTAAAAATACAAAGCAAATTGAAATAGAATGTAAAAACAACATGAAAATGATAATAGGAGAAGCTCCAATAATAATATAAAAAAAATGAAAATTAATAACATACAAAATAAAAAATGATATGTGACAAAAGTTGGAATAAGCAATATATACATATATATATATATATATATATAAGTACAAAGTATACCACATGAAAAAAACAAAGATTCTAAAATAATTAATATAAAAAACCTAAAAAACATTTGAAATAAATACTATAAACAACAATTTAAAACAAATAGTTAAAAAAAATTCAAGATAGCTAATAGATAAAATAATTTAAAATAAATAAGTTAAAATTATATATAAAAGAAATTTAAACTATAATATGTGAAAAAGAAATAAAAAAAAACTATTGAAAGAAAGATGATATAAAAAAACTAAAATAAAAATATATATATTTAAAATAAATAATAAAAGAACTTTAGATATATAATAAACAAAAAATAAAATAAAATAAACTATCTAACAAATTTAATGTATAATATATAATTTTAAGAATATGTATAATATATAATAAGGTATAATAAAAAGTTAATGTAAATAATAAAAAAAAGATGAATAAAATAATCTAAAATGAAAATATATTATAATAATAATAATAATAATAATAATAATAATAATAATAATAATAATAATAATAATAATAATAAACAATAAATAAAAAGGTTAAAATCCAAACAATTATGGGCCAAATCAGAATAAAAAAAATAGAGGTAAAAATATAAATAGATAAGTGAACATGGACTAAAATGTAATTAAAATTGGACTCTAAGGGGCAAATTTAAAAAAAAATAAGGCTGATTTAGGGACTTAATTGAAACGCGTGCCATAAAGGAGGGACTCACTGGGAAATATGCCCTATTCCCAAAACGGCGTCGTTCCAGTATCCATTCATTTAAATGGCCCGAGGACCAAATTGAAACAAGAGCTAAACTTTAGGGCCAAATTAAAAATTAAAGAAAAATATTAATGGGACAAGATTGCATAGCCATAAAAATGCGGAGGGACCTAGGAAGAAAATAGCCCCTTTTATTGAAAGCCTCTAAAACGACGCCGTTTGGACATTAATGTTTTAACCCAAAACGTCGTCGTGTGAATTACCTTTAAATACTAAAAACACTAAAAAAAACATTTTAACCTTAATTTTCAAAAAAATATATCAAAACACTCTAAAGCCCTCTGAGCTCTGGCCCGAATTCGGCCTTGCTCCGTTCATCGGGCCGCCCTCCGCCACATCAGACACCGTATACGGTGGTTAGAGCTCCAAAACAAGGGCGATTTCGGTTGATCTTACTCCCTTAATCCCGAATCAAAAAATCTCAAAAGCTCCTCCCAAAGAATCAAGGAGAATGAAAACCCCTTGGCTTCATTTTGTTTCACTTCAAAGGTAAACTTCACACTTTTTAATATGTATGCATGTATGTATATTAGAGATACGCATAAAAACTCAAAATATACCTCTTTTCTTTGATTTGGTATTCGAAAGAACGTAACCTCTCTTACATGTATTACATTTGGTTTTCATAACCAAAAAAATAAATCAATACAAGATTTTATTCACTGCTGATTGCCCTTTTTTGTAGGTATGTGTGGCGGAGACAAGGGCGTGATGTCCAGTGGTAAAGGCGGCTGCGGCGCCCTAGAGTTTCAGAAACCCTAGGGTTTCTGTTATGGGTTAACACTTTGGGCCATTCGGGCCTAATTTGTTAGGGCTAGAAATTTGGGCCTGATTTGGTTTAATATTTTGGTCTGGTGTAAGGGATTTAGTTGGGCTAGGTTTCTATTAATTTGGGCATTGTTTTTGTAATCTCGATTGTTTTTGGACATTTTTTTTTAAATTTTGGTTTATTATTACTTGGTCTGGGCCCAGGCAAAAATGGGCCATTACAGCTGCCCTTCTTTACTTATTGTCGTGTAACGAGAACAGAACAAAGACTATAAAAGGACCAATTTGCCCAGTCTCGTCGAGTCTTAATTTTTCCAGGGTTTCTTCTTCAGGTAGCTTCATTCCAGTCCACTACATCTTCAGGGATATAGGAATTGTCGCGTTGATCCACTCCACTATAATTTCAAGAAGAAAAGACTTGTAGCTTTAATCTGCTGTACTGCAACTTCAAAGAGATAAGATTTGCTATCTTTAATATACTTTACTACAACTTCTAGAGGATAAAATTAATAGCTTTAATCTACTCCACTGTGACTTCAGGGAAATAAGATTTGCCATGGTAGATTTAATCCGACCTACTATAACTTTAGAGGTATAGGATTTGTGACTGATAGCTTTAATCTATTCCATTGTAATTTCAGGGAAATAGAATTTTCTATTTTCAGCCTACTCCACTGCAACTTCAGGGAGATAAGGTTGGTGGTTTAAATCTACTCCCCTGCTACTTCGGGAAGATAAGATTCGCAATCTTTGATCTATTATACTTGCTACTTCAACTAGATGGGATCTACAATCTTCAGTCTGCTCCATTGCTACTTTAGGGAGATAATACTGGTAGCTTAAATCTGCTCCCTTGCTACTTCAGGAAGATAAGATTCATCGTCTTTGATCTTCTTCACTTGCTAATTCAGAGAGATAAGATCTATAGATTTCACCAATATTGCTACATCGTCCTCTAGGGACATGACCTATAGAATCGGTTTTATGGGCTTATGCTTATGCCAATAATTAGGATACTATGATCGGAATGAATCAAATGCACCTAACTAGACGTGCTATGAATGATATATGAATGTAGAAATGTTATGAGAATGATCCCCTTTTTAATGCTTAGGGTGTCATCACTCGTTATTCATCAGGGCTTTATTACTGACGTATTATATTACCATCTTATTCGGTTGGTATTTTTGACAGAAGCCCCGGAGAAACAATCACATTTTGCTCAACTAGTGTGACAACCCTATTATGGCCCTAATCAGAAAAGTGGTTTCAGAACCACTAAACCGAGTCAGAAAATTTTTAAAATATTAATTTCTGTGTTTTTATTATGTGAATTGTCTTAGTGAAAGTATCGTATTTTAATTTGGTTATTTAGATGTTAATTTATTAATTAAGGATTTGATTGCATAAAAGAAAAATTAGATGGTTATAATGTAAGTGCCGAATTGTGGTTGAACCTTAATGTTGGAGGGTTTAAGAAGCAATTAGACCAATGAAAATATGCATGGACATGTTCGGCCTTCATTTAGTGGGAAAGCAATGATATTAAAAAGGGCTATTATGGTAAAATAATAATAATAACTCATTCATGTAATAGTGAAGTAGGAAATGGTTGTTTTATTTCACTTGGTTATGCTGATTGTTAAAGAAAAGAAAAAAATAGAAAATGCTAGGAATGTTCGGCCATTGAGGAAGCATAATTAAGGTATGATTTTATGCTATTTCTTTTCAAATTTGTGAATTTGAATTGGTTATTAAGCTCTTGACATAGCCCATGAACGAAATTTTGAGTTTGTAGCAAAGTATACATTCGGCCATGTGGTAATGTGTTAAATTTTGAGTGTTTGATGTTTTGATTTGTAAATGGTTACTAGAGGAGTTCTAAGCTTGCTAAATTTTGATAAAATGAAGTTTTGAGGATAATTGATATTTGGGTATGGTTAATTACTTAGGAAATTTCATGTTACTTGAGGGAAATTAAGGTTGAATGTTAAATTAGTTGTTATAATAGCCGAATGTGCTTAATGTTAATGAATGGTTTAGTTGATTGTATTTTTAGGTAATTATAAATAAGACTTGCCGTATGAGTGTTAATTTGGGAAACCTTATGTTAAATGTTGGATGATAATGTTTGAGAGTTGGAATTGTTGGTACCATTGCCGAATGAGCTTAATATCAAGGAATGGTCTAATTGAATGCAATTGAGATGGAGAAAAATGAAGGTTGCCGTGTGTGAGTATTTAATTAAGAGTGTTTGTCGTATGTATGTGTTTCATTGAGAAATTATTTTGTTGTTTATAATACTTAAATACTTGGTTGGGAAGAGCCGAATTGTTAATTTAAGTCCTTGATGAATATTTTAGTAAAAGGAGTAAATTTGGCAAGAGTACATCTAGCATAAAACATGATGTTAAATGTTAAGGGATAATGTTTTAATATTAATTTTGATTTTGAATGTTAAGATGTTCGAATGTGTTAATTAAAACCAAATGGTTTAATTTTGATGCATGTATAATGTGGATGGAAATGAAAGTGCTGTATGTTTCTTATTATATGAAACTATTAGTATTTTGGGGTTATAAATGAACTAGTATAGTGATTAAACTAGTTGATTTGTTTATTCAAGCACAAGAGCCTAAAGGAGGAGAGTCGAATAAAGGAAAAACAAAAGGTTATTGAGTAGTCGATCGGAGCTGTTTCATCCGACATAAGGTATGTCATTCAGCAATTAAAAACTTTGATTATTTTATATGCAAATGATGCATACATATTATGAAAGAGATAGCTTTGCATGTATATATATGTGATAGTTGGATATGCGACGGTTTACATATTGAATTAAGTAAATTGATATGTTAGTAGCGAATGGACATGGGCACTATGTTTGCGAGTGGATAAGGGCACTATGTGTGCGAAATAACATGGGCACTATGTGTGCGAATGACCATGGGCACTATGTGTGCGAATTCTTTAACCGAGCACTATGTGTGCGAAATCGGTTGTTGGGGCACTAAGTGTGCAAAATGAATAAGGAAGTAGGGCTAATGGATGAAATGAATGATGTACGTGTGGATTGTATATGTATATATTCATTTGAATTGGCATTGTATAATGCTTTAAGGAGAAGAACAATGGCATTCGGTTAAATGAGAATGTGGTTGATTAAAGTATATAAATATGAAATATACGAGGGTTTACATTTGATAAATTGTTGTGTGGTATAGCTTATAGTTGAGTTAAATAATATAAGTGTTATGTTATATAGCATTGAAGTATAGGTGTCATTTATACATGTTATGATATAAAAATGTTCAGTTGGTATGGTGGTGATAATTGAATTACAAATGAATAATGGTTATGAGCATATGGATATCGAAAATGAGACAAAAAGGATTTAAATGTTACTTTTGAAAAGTTAGATTTATGCTAGCTAATATTAGATTTTATTTCGGTATTCCAAGTCGATTGATTTTTATCTTATTATATTGCTTATGACTTACTGAGTTGATAGCTCATTTTAGTGTGTTTGCTTATTCTGTTTTAGATTAGATCCATCGTGAGCTTGGGACCGTTTTTGAAGTCATCTCATCTATCTACAACATTTTGGTACCTTTATAAATGTTTAAGTTAGTATTATGGCATGTATAAGCTATATTTTTGTGATATTGATACATTAATCATACTTGTAACTAAAGCCATGCGAATATGGCTTAACCTTTAAGTTTGAAAATGGTTATGTTTGAATATGTTACAAATCTTTTTTTTTTGATTAAATGGAAATGATATGTTATATGGAGGGTCTATCTACTAATTCAATATTACTATTTAAATTTGATTTATAATTTGGACTTATGGGAAGTATTCGTTTTTACTTTAAATGAATTAAGTTATATGTGTTTATACCCTATATGCATTCGGCTATAGTAGTATATTTACCAAATGAATAGTAATACTCTTAAATAGTGCATATTTAGGTTCAAGGCATATTGTTAGCTTATGAATTCGATTTTGTTTTAGTTATAAGGATCATTATAATAATTATTCAGTAATATACTTTGTTGCGGTAAAATCTTTATTGATCTATTTATAATTGGATAACTTCCTGGATTCTGAATGTATTATTGATTGTTGGAAGATGAATTGGTTCGGTAATATCTCGTAACCCCTCCGGCGACGGATACGGGTTAGGGGTGTTACAACTGGTTTGCCCCACTCTAACTTTAGGAAATTAGTTTCTTCCATCCATCCTATTGCAACTCAAAGGTATAGGATTTGTATCATCTTCAACTCGTCTCTCCGCAATTCAAGGGCATAGGATTTGTGAACTAATCTATTACCATGCTTTGGGTGACATGACCAGACACATATGCATGAATGTAGAATGTCATTTTTCCTAAGAATAATATCTTGTTCAATCATTATTTTTTAATAAGAAATCCGAAGAGATAATCTTAATTTAGACTCTTGCTTCTCAGATATTTCCAACCCTTAAGCTTGGTGAGTTCTAAACAATAGTCCTATTTCAGGTTCTTGTATTATTTAGAAACTTCTAGAGTAATATTCAGAACTTCTTTTGTGAAATTATTATTAGTCTTTGTGACGTTATTATTAGTCCATTAATCATTATTTCAATACAACATGCTTGGAAAAGATCATAACAATGAATAAGAATAGAATTAAGTTGGAGTATAGCTCGAAATGAATAAATTATCAGAAAGAAATTGATTGGAAACACATCTTGAGAAGAATAAAATATTCAAAGATAGCAAATTTAACATGAATAGGATGAATACTAGGTGCCCCAGATATCACAGTTTGAACTTCTCTGTATGAACTTCTTGAGGACTGCTTTGAGCTTGCCATTTGTTTAGGAGATCTAGAGTACTTTGTCGATGCCCCAATATGTAACATACCACCTCATTGTTAATTCAGGTATAGCAAGATCACTGCATGCCCCATCTTTGATCAAAATTTGAGCCACCCTTTTCTGGTTTTCAACTCAAAACCCCCTTTGGTCTCTAGGCGCCCTTGGTGGGTTTTCGCCTTGGCCTCTCCATTTTTTTTTTATTTTTTTAAAAGGTCTCAAAGCACCCTTTTCGGGTTTTCACCTTAGCCTCTTCCCTTTTTTAAGTAAAGTACTTCTTGATTGAATCCGAATTTACAGGATTGGGTAAGTTTTTCCCATCAATTTCAGCCAAAATCAATGCTCCACCAGAGAAAGCTTTCTTTACCACATAAGGTCCTTCCTAGTTTGGCATTTATTTTCCTCTGAAATCCTTTTGTATGGGAAGGATCTTTTTCAGTACCAGGACCCACTTGTAGAATTCTCTTAGGTGAACCTTTTTGTCATAAGCTCGCATCATTCGTTTTTGGTACATCTTACCATGACGAATAACCCTTAGTCTCTTTTCTTCAATCAAGTTCAACTGATCATACTAAGACTGGATCCATTCTGCTTCGTCTAACTTTAGCTCAGACAAAACTCGAAGAGAAGGTATCTCTACTTCAATAGGTAAAACTACCTCAATTCCATAGACCAGTGAGAAAAGTGTTGCCCTAGTGGAAGTTCTAATAGATGTTCGATAAGCATAGAGAGCGAAAGGTAAATTCTCATTCCAATCTCTGTAAGTCTCAACCATTTTCCCCACGATTTTCTTAATATTCTTATTGGCCGCTTTTACTGCACCATTCATTTTTGGGCGATACAGTGACGGGTTGTGATGTCTGATCTTGAATTGACTACAGACTTCCGCTATCGTGCTGTTGTTCAAGTTTAGTTCATTGTCAGATATGATCCTCTCAGGCATTCCATATCGACATATGATTTCCTTTTTTAGGAATTTACTGACTGCCGACTTGGTGACACTGGCATATGAAGCAGCCTCTACCCATTTGGTGAAATAATCGATGACCACGAAGATAAATCAATGCCCATTCGAAGCTTTCAACGAAATTGGCCCAGTGATATCTATGCCCCACATGGAGAAAGGTCATGGGGACGTCATAACATGCAAATGTGAAGGAGGAACCTGAATTTTGTCTCCATAAATTTGGCATTTATGATATCTCTTAGCATAGTTGATACAATTTCCCTCCATGGTGGACTAATAGTATCTGGATCTCATAATTTGTCTAGCCATAGTAAAACTGTTAGCATGTGTTCCACAAACGCCCTCGTGGACTTCTTCTAAAATTGCCTTAGCTTCGACAGCATCCACACATCTCAACAACACCTGATCTTTTCTTATTTTGTATAGGATCTCTCCATCTAAGACATAGTCACAGGCTAGTCTTTTTAACATCCTTTTGTCGTTCTTAGTTGCCTGGTCAGGGTATTCGCGATCCCTTATATATCACAATATACCATGATACCACGGATGTTCATCCCTTTCCTCTTCTTCGATGTTATAACAATGAGCTGGAGATTCATAAATACTCATCTGAACGGGTTTTACATCCTTTTATTTGTTTACTTTAATCATGGAAACCAAAGTATCTAAGGCGTCTATCATCTGATTTTCGTCTCGCAGAAGGTAACTGAAAGTGATGTCATCAAACTCCTCAATTAACCCCAGAACTGCCCTTCGATAATTGATCAATTTGGGGTCTTTTGTCTTCTATTCACCTTTAAGCTGGTAGATCACTAATACGGAATCTCTATATACTTCTAGCGTTCTAATTTTACGTTCTATGGTTGCACGGATTCCTATGATACATGCTTCATACTCTGCCATATTATTTGTGCAATCAAAATCCAATTTGCATGTGAATCGATAATGATCTCCATTTGGGGACACCAGGACTGCCCCAATTCTGTTACCCACGGCATTTGATGCTCCATTAGAGTTTAGTTTCCAAAGATGATCTTTTGTAGCATCTCCTTCAGTAGTTGCCACATATATTAACTCTTCATTTGGGAAATCAAATTTCAAAGGCTCATAATCTTCTAAAGCTCTGGTGGCCAGAAATCTGCTATTGCACTTCCTTTCACAGCCTTTTGGTTTACATAGACTATGTCAAACTCAGAAAGCAGAATTTGCCATCTAGCCATCCTTCCATTCAAAGTAGTCGACTTCATCATATATTTTAACGGGTCTAAATTTGAGATTAGCCAGGTCGTATGATATAGCATATAATGTCTTAATCTTTGAGTTGTCTAAATCAAGGCACAACATAATTTCTCAATTAGCGAGTGTCTCATTTCACACTTAGTGAACTTCTTACTGAGGGAATATATCACCCTTTCTCTCCTTCCCGACTCATCGTGTTGACCAAGCACACATCCTATAGAATTATTAAACACGGTCAAATACAATATTAATGGCCTATTTGGATTAGGTGGAGACAGCACTGAAGCATTTGAAAAATATTGTTTAACCTTGTCAAAAGCTTTTTGACATTCATCATTCCATACGCCTTGGTTGTATTTCTTGAGAAGACAAAATATGGGATCACATTTCTCAGTTAATTGTAAAATGAACCGAGCAATGTAATTTAGCCTTCCCAGAAAACCTCAAACTTCTTTTTGAGTGCGTGGCGGAGGCAACTCTTGTATAGCTCTGACTTTGTCTAAATCAACCTCAATTCCCCTTTCGCTGACTATGAAGCCTAGTAATTTCCCCAACCTAGCTCCAAAGGTACATGTTGCTAGATTGAGTTTTAGTTGAAATTTTCTTAATTTTAAGCACAACTTCCTTAAAACCTAGATGTGCTCCTTTTCTATTTGAGATTTGGCGATGATATCATCGGCATAAACTTTGATTTTTTTGTGCATTATATCATGGAACAAGGTTACCATGGCCCTTTGATATGTTGCCCCTGTATTTTCTAGCCCAAATGGCATCACCTTATAACAAAATGTACCCCATAAGGTTATGAAAGTGGATTTTTCCATATCTTAAGGATGCATCTTTAACTGATTGTATCCAGAGAAACCATCCATAAAGGAAAACAGTGAGTAGCCTGCCGTATTATCTATTAAAGTGCCAATATGAGGCAAGGGGAAATTGTCCTTTGGGCTAGCCTTATTTAAGTCTCTATAATCTACACACGTTCGTACCTTTCCATCTTTCTTAGGGATGGTGACAATATTGGCTACCCATTCTGAGTATTTAACCACCTGTAGGAAGCCAGCATCGGATTGCTTTTTGACTTCCTCTTTTATTTTTAACACAATGTCAAGCCTCATCCTTCGGAGCTTCTACTGAACTGGCTTGCATTCTTCTTTTATGGGGAGGCGGTGTACTACAATATCAGTGCTTAACCTGGGTATATCTTGGTATGACCATACAAGGACATCTTTAAATTTTTCGAAGTAACTCAACGAGATCTTGCTTGGTTTCTTCAGTTATGCACGTTCCAATGTTCACTATCTTTCCTTCTTCCAAGGTCACTTTCTCCATGGTCTCTTTATGAGGTAGAATTCGTTTTTCTTCTTATTTTACCATTCTTAATAGGTCCAGGGACAAGTCACAATCTTTGTCATCTTCAAAATCCTGAGATCCCTCTAGACACATGTCTCGCTTAAAAGGAGATTCTGAATTTGTAATAATGTTGCCCATGTCATTGATATCCGGGGACCTGTTGTAGGCACAAAAGCATATACAAAGAACAAATGAATTTGAGAATGACTATTCACATGATATGAATGAAATGAAAGAATGATTTGGAAGAAAGTTCAAAGAACGAAAGAATAATTGTTTGTACGGAAAGAATGAATGAATATTTGCTCGAAATGATAACAAGAATGAATTTAATTAAAATAAAAATATCTGAACATGAGCCTATTTCACAAATGAATTCTTATTGCTTCTAGGCTTAAAGCAACAAGTGTGTTCTGAACATTACTCTGAGTAAGCTCTAAAAACTACAGGAATTTCCTTCACAGTCTAATTGTTTAGAACACTTCCAGGTTCATAAAGGTGGATGCCTGACAAGTTCCCTTCTTCAGCTGCCTCGTCAGATATGGCGTTGATGTATACATTTCCAAACACTTTTTCAATGATTTCTTTTCTTCGCTCAGGATGAATAATTCCTCCTGACACGAAAGTTTTGGATATATGGGGGAATATAATTGGTTCCAATTTGATTTCTTCCCTACTCAAATGTGCTCTCCTTCTTTCCTACCTCTTCTCCAACTCCTTCTTCCTTTGTCTTGCATCTATCTTGAATCCTAAGCCAAAGCGGTCACATTTATCCTTTAGTATTGGAGCCTCAATTCTTCCTTGGTGATGTCTCCTAAGTCCTTTCCCTGGTAAAGCTCCTTTCCCTACCATTAACTGTAAACCTATTCTTGTGGTCTTGGATATTTTTGGCACCAAGATCCTATTCCCTTTAGTGATGAATGTTGCATTCACAAACTCTAACGATCGAAAAGAACATTCGATTGCTTCATCGTTTGTCTCTAAATATGGTGCATCACGGGTTATGGCTGCAATAATATCTTCTTCGGTATTTATCGTCACCAGCCGACCTTCTGTTACTAGCTTCAACTTTTGATGTAGTGACAAAAGCACTGCCCCTGCCAAATGTATCCAAGGTCTCCCCAATAAGCAATTGTAGGAAGGCTTGATATCCATCACTAAGAAGTCTACCTCATATGTAGTTGGGCCAATCAACAAGGGTATTTTGATTCTTCCCATGACTCTTCTTTTCGTGCCATCAAATGCCCTCACTATATTTTGGCACGTCTTCATGTGAGAACTATCCACGGGTAACCTTTTAAGTGTGGTTAAGGGTAATACATTTAGTGCCGATCCATTGTCTATTAGAACCCCTGGCAATGTGTACCCTTTGCATCTGGTGGTGATGTGCAAAGCTTTGGTGGATCTCATGCCCCTAGTGGTATTTTATCATCGTTGAAGAAGATGAAGTTACCAGCACTTATGTTATTAACTAGACGATCCAGCTTGTTGACAAAGATATTGTTGGCTACGTATGTTTCGTTTAACACTTTCATTAATGCACTACGATGCACCTCTGAACTTAAGAGTAAAGCGAGTACATATATGCGAGCTGGTTGTTTATGCAACTGTTCCACAACATTATACTCATTGTGTTTCAAAAACTTTAAGAATTCCTTTGCTTCCTCTTCTTTTACTAGCTTATTAACAGGTAGCTCAGGTTTGGCTGCTTTTTCCTGCTTTTGTTTCACCACTAAGGCTTTTCCTTTTGCGGGTTTTGCTCGTACATTTATTGAATCATAACGCCTTCCACTATGCGTATAAAAACCCTCATCTTGATCCACCATTGAAGTACTGACTGAATTATCTTTTTCTGATATTGTCACGTTGCAATCATAATTCCAAGAAACTCTCTTGCTATCTTTGTAAGAGAAGACTGCGGATTTCTGAATTATGATCTTTGGTGCTATCTATCCTCTAGCTTCGTGGCTTTTAGGTCGTGAAATGATGACCACCAGATAATTGACCTTTGGGGCCTTCATCTTGGATTCTCCTTCTGATGCACATATGTTTTCCTCTTCTTCATCCTCTTTACAGAATTCCATCTCTTTATTATCCATCAAGCCTTGCAGCAAAGCCTTGAATTTAATGCATTCTTAGATCATGTGTCCCTTTCTATGATAGAACTCAAAGTAGTCCCTTACTTTTTCATAGTTCCCTTCCAAATCTGATACGATTAATCCTCTTTTTACCATCTCCTTCCAGACCCATTTCAAAGGGGTTTTTACTTCTACAATGTCTGTCTTGTTGTTTTCCCTATATTCTCCCCTATCGCATTTACCCCGTTATCGATATGATTGGGTAACGAATTTTCTGCACTAGGCATATCATTAAATTTTACAATACCTATTTTAATAAGTCTTTTAACTAATTTCTTGAAGGCAGTGTAGTTTTTTATTGAATGCCCCATAATCCCTGCATGGTACTCGCATTGAGCATTTGTATCATACCATTTAAGGTATGGGGGTTGTAATGATTTGAAATAAAAAGGAGATACCACATGTGAATCAAATAAACTTTGATACAACTCCCTATACGTCATTGGGATTATGGTGAATTGGAGTTTTCTAGAGTTTTACTTTGTGCCAGATTCCTGCCTTAGCAAACCTTGATGACCAGTGGTCACTGCTTTTGGCTGACTAACAGTAATTGATTTTGAGTACCCTTTGTTATATGTGCTTGTATTGTTGACCTCATTTTCCTTTTTCCTTGAGGCTGACCTTTGGTACTCTCTCCTACATTTATCTTTCCACTCCTCACTGTATTTTTGATCATTTCACTCGTCATCACTATGTCTGAAAAACTTTTTGTGGCACTTCCTAACATGTGAGTGATGAATGGTACCTTTAATGTGTTGATAAAGAGCATTGTAGTTTCTTTTTCTAAAAGCGACGGCTGAACTTGTATGGTAACTTCTCTCCATCTTTGCGCATATTGCCAGAAACTTTCATTCGGTTTTTTCTCCATATTCTGCAAGGTAATTTTGTCAGGATTCATGTCTGTCACATGACTATACTGCTTCATGAATGCTTGTGCTAGGTCTTTCCACGAACTAATCCTGGCACGGCTTAGTTGATTATACCATTTGGATGCTGCCCCCACCAAACTGTCTTAGAAGTAGTGGATCAACAATTGATCGTTATTAACATACCCAGTCATCCGTTTGCAGAACATAGTGATATGAGCTTCGGGGCAGCTAGTCCCATTATACTTTTCAAATTCTGGCATTTTGAACTTGTGGGGAAGCACTAAGTCTGGGACCAAACTCAGATCCTTAGCATCAATTCCACCATGATTGTCAGCATTTTCCATTGCCTTAAATCTTTCCTCTAACCACTTACATCGGTCTTTTAACTGGTTTGGAAGTTCCATTCTTACCCCTTCCCTCTCTGCTATATCTAAATCGAGGATAACAGGATTAGTTGGCTTATCCCCTAGGTTAGAACCTGAGCCAAATTGGAAGTTCATAGGTATTGAAGCACCGGCCTGACCCTGTTGAGGCCTAATTGTGACAGATGGTCTTCGAGGGTACACCTCAGATTGTGTCTCTGCATGTGTTGAGGTAAAACCCAGAGGATGGTCCTCATTATCCTCAATAGTATTGGCCATGGGGTCTTTTCCTTTATCCATCACCCCAGTCAGCAGTTGGGACATCTGAGACATCATATTTCTTTGGAATTCCAACATTTGGTCCCTCATGTCTTGTTGGATCTTAGCCAGTTGTTCTTGCATTTGTATTTGTAGCTGATCTTGTATCTCTTTTTGGAGTTGTTCGAGTCTTTCTAATCTCTGGTCTATATCTTTTGTCTTAGCACGAGTATCGTAACGATGCTTAGTTTCCAGATTAACTCTCTCTCTCTCTGAAATAACTTCAACTAATTATTGTCTTTCTATGGATTTTAATGCATATGATGAAATGCAATGCAAATGCATGAATGCAAAAAGGCATCGATTCTGATTCAATTTCATTTAGAAAACTTTATTACAAAACAAAATTCTTTACATAAAATAGGTTACAAGTATGCCTTTGCCCTAATGCATAAAGTTTTAACTTTCCCAAACAATGAAGCTAGCTCTTAACCCTGGTCTGACTGCAGCTCATATTTCACACTTAGCATATCAGCTTGAACTGCCAAAGTCTATAAATGATCAGCTACCTCCCGAATCTGAGCCACGGCTTCACCCATAATATAATCTCTATTTCTAACTTGATCTTGAGAATAGTGAAGTTGTTCCTTCCAAAGCCCTTCACTGCTTTAAGGAGCTCGATCCAGAGTTCGCAGTTTTGTAACGTAACTCTAGTTCTTCTATTCTTCCTTTCATTTCTTCGATCTTGTTTAAACTCGACTTCAGCTCAATCGCAGAATTACGACTTCTATAATAATGAAATAACTTTTCAAGTTCTGCCATTCTAACCTTTAACTCTCCTTTTTCCCCTTGAGTTTTTGACAAACTCCTTCAGGGCCTCTTTTTGTACCTGAGCCTCCTGAAATTTTCTTTCCCACCGATCGTCTTTAATTCTCTCTTCCTAAACCTTTTGTCACCATTGCTCTGATGTTTTTCCCAATCTAGCAGTTTTCATTGATAGACGTAACTTCTTATAATCTGTCTTCAAAGTGTCCAAGTCTTTCTCAACCTTATTCTTCCTTTTCCTAAACTTCTCAGCCTCTAGCTTTTGAACATAAACATCTAACCTCAAATACATTTTCTCTTCCTCCAGTTGCTCTATCTTCTTTCCAAGCTTCGAATTCCTCCTTTCAAAATCTTGCTTTATGATCTCTAGTTCTGACGAGACCACCGTAAGTATTCTTCCATTGGTCAAGCGCCTTCTGAACTCGGCTATGGTATATTGTCATTAACTCTTTTATTCCACCATCCACCGTACTCGGGAGTAGTCATTGGACCTACGGTCAATCTCTTCATCCCGCGGGTCTGATTCCAAGCGTTAGAAATCTCCTTAACCCTTTTCTTGTAATTATCTCCCTTTTACGAAAACTCACATTGAGCTAGCCCATGTGTTGTCGGTATGAACTGTCTTGACCTATATTGCCTCAATACAAGTAAGGGAGCATATCCGACAGTTTCCCAAATTCCCAGTAGAGGGACCCAGTCAAAACTTCCACACCGATAGCGAATTTCATCAGGAACCATCCAAGGAGCTCTCCATTCAGCGTCTTCCTCTTAGAGATTGTGTAGGATTGCTATCCACTTTTCCTCCGATATGTCGTCTCTCCTTGGCATAGCTGCTGCCTCCTTTAATGGGGAATAATTTTCAGAGAATACTCGGTATGACATTTTTTCCACCTTCCAGAAATGACTATGAAACCAAACTAACAATAATTGCGCACATACTCGCCCTCCGGCATGTGCTCAAAGATCTGAATGTCTTAACCAGAATTGCAGGAACAGGTGTGACCCGCTTGTCAAGCCGATCAAATAAATTGACGACCGCTTCATCTATATGTCTTAAAGCTTTGGGGAAGATTACCAATCCATAAATGCTCAAGGCAAAGACGTCAACTCTCTTCTTTACATCTGGATATGCTAGAGCCAGGTCTCTCAAATTTACCCAAGGAATGCATTTACCATCACCTTTTTGCTGGATTCAGGATGTAACCCACTGTTCACTCATCCCAGTGATATTCATTAACTTCTTCACAAAAGTCAGGACATTAGTGGCCCTAGAATAAGCCTTACCGACTTGGACCCTTAGACAACGAAGCAATGCTGTATATTCCTCCACAGTAGGCACCAAATCCACCTTCTCAAAATTGAAACAACTGTAGACGGGATTCCAAAACTGAGCCATAGCCCGAAACAAATCCTTCTCCACCTTGATATCTAAGAGATAAGGTAGATCACCATAATTATAATAAAACAGCTGCTTAATCTCATCATCCCAATGGGCCCATATCTCTCTCAATTCTTGGAGCTCATTTTGCGTCACACTAAAACGGGTGAAGTCCCACAATTTCGATGCATACCCCTCAGCTAGGTTATCCTCTTTTTCTAATTGCGTTTTCTCCAACCATATACGGACAACCGTATTATCTTCCACTTTATCAATAAATTCATTCTCCATAACCAATTCTCTAATTAGTAATCGAACTTGAATCAACACCTTTTGTAACACCCCAAACCCAGCCTAGAATTTAGGCCCGAATCTGGCGTGTCACATTGAAGTGTTTTTGCGAAAAACCTTATTTTTCATTGAAAACCCTTCTTAAAGAGATTTGAGTAAAATTCTAATTTAAAGTTGCCTTTCAAACGGCTTGTATTTAAAAATCAATCAGTCTTTCTATAAGTTAAATTTTTTTTTTACCTTTTTAGGAAAAATATTTTTAAGTGCGGAAGCTTAATTTTGAATAAATCTATTGTTTCAAAATAAGACGTGAGATAACTTAGAGGAAATAAAGTAAAGCATTCAATGTAACAAATAGTAGGGGTAAAGCCTTATTACAATCCAAAATCAAAATACTTAGGAACTATAAAGAAAAATAAATAAAATAAAGCGTCTTGCTAGCTGGCTACCTCCGAGTCCCTCGGTTCGTCGAACCACCTACTAAGGGTTTCCTGAGAAAATAAAAGAGGGAGTGAGTTTCGAAATTCAGTGTCTACAACCCTCAGCAATCATTAACATGCAAGCAATCAATTGGGCCTAAGCCCGAATCACAGTATCATCGTAATATATCACATATGCAATATAGTGAAAACCCTCCCCAATAATCCATCCACTACACAAGATTTCCCGACCAACCTTATACACCTGTGGGGATTTCTAAATCGACCCACCCATCCGCTACACAGCAATGGTAGCCCGGTTGCGGTACTACCTAACGTTGCAGCAAAGCTGCTAAACACATATTGGGCTTTAAAAGCCAATGGTGGATCCACGGTTGTCAAGCAACCATGCGATCCTCAAATTCTTCCTCCGTACCATAATTCCCACCCATATGCAACCTAAACAGAATATCATATGAATGCTGCAATCATACATATAACATAAATCCTACATTTAACACATAAGGATATTTTAGTCATTTTTGCTCTTAGGGCATTTCAGTCATTTTTAAGTTTTATGGATTCAATACCTACTTGGCCCGTTAGCAAGTCCCCGTTGGCCAAAGTGAACAGGCACTATGCACCAGGTAGGATTTTAGAGAAGAGGAGGTGGGTCATTGAGACCGCTTAAATACCAAGCTCTCATTAGATCCAATCCTAGACATGCATATACCCATTACTACACTTCAACCTTATGACTTGTCCACGGTTACATTTGTGTTTTTAAGTTTTATGAATGTTTGGCCGTTAACAGATACTAAGCCCAAACTCATATACAAAGCCCATTCTCAATCATATAGCCCATTAGGCCCAAATCATAATCGTATGGCCCATTAGGCCCAAATCCATTTCAAATCATGTAACATGCATGACTAACTCAATTCATATAACAAAATCAATAAATTTTAGAAAACTTAGCCTCAGGGCCCACCGGGCCCATTTAGCCTCTTTGGGCATTTCGACTTTTCGGCATTGCCAATATCGTGTGTGTAGTGTTTGTACACACCTGATTGACAACCCGCACTACACTATCCTCATCCTTGACCTACAATCAAAACCACTTTCGAATCAATTCCAAACCCTACTATAACTTTATCAAATCCCGAAGCTTTACCGTAGCCTTACCGTGTACCTTCGGCTTTTCTAGCCTTTCCCTTAGTAATTAATCCTGAATATTCTTAGATCTGCATCAACACACATACTCTATCAACATCAGATTACTTGTCTTCCACACGAGTCACCCTTATAGGCTACAATATATTAGGCCACCCCTTTAAGAAACCGAAATTGAGAATGAGACACTTACCGAAACTCACCTTGAATCTTGTAGCCTCAATATCCACTGAATATGCAATCGACTCCTAACCCCCTTGATTGAGGGTAGCAAAATAGATTGTAATGAAGAACAAGAGAAATCGGTAAAGGGTATGGTTCTTCGGCTTTTAAGAGAGAAAAGAATAATGGGACCACTAGGGGTTTCAGCAAAACAATGGATGGCTTAATTGGCAAGGGAAAGATTCGGCTATGGATGAAACAAAAGGAAGAGGAAGAATTCGGCAAGAAAAAGAAGAAAGAAGAGAAGGAAAAAAAAATACAAATTGGCACTTGAGGAAAATATGAGAAATTTGGCATTAGCCTAGGATCCAAATTCGGCACATATTTATAGCCTATAGCCTCAATTCCCAATTTAGCTCCATCACTTCCCCCTTCTCATCTCCTCGTTTTTCTCCTTGAAACTTTCCAATCTTTTTCCTAAATTTTATCTTTTGATTACCTTTCTGAGAGTCCAGCTTCACGCCACTACCAATCTTCTAGAAGCCTAAAATTTAACTCTAAAATAAATTTAATATTCTCTTTTTTAAGATTGGACCCAAACTCTACCGTGGGCCTTCTAACACCTAAATAGTATTTTCCTAAGACTACTAAGCACATATTCACATAAAAATCACACAAAAAGAAATTCGGGGTTTTTTTCTTGGGGCGTTACACCTTTTAAATATGAAATGGCATGCAATCATAACCAAAACAAAACACGCAAGTCAGTATCATGTACCAAAAATAAAACTCAAAGTAGATAAAAAATAATCAAGCACCTATCTGGGTGACTGTTAGGGTTTAGCATAGTTCTACCTAGGGTAGGCTCCTAGGGTTCATTATATGCGATTTGGTTCTAAGGAAATGGTACTTAAACCAGCAGATTCCTAGATCTTCACCCATTATAGGCTCATATGGACCGAGTTCAATTCAGGGGAATACACTTCCCTATTGCCATGCGGAGATGAAAATCTCACGAAGACATAGGTATGGATGTATCCCAGAAGTAGTCCACTATCCCATGCGGAGGTGAAAACCTCACAGAGGCATAGTTTCTCACTCCCACTTAAAAGGTGTAACCAAACGGTCATGCAATGCAATGTGCGGGAATAAAACAGAAACATGCATAAAACACAATAGATGATATGCAGGGAAAGGATCGTATATTAAAACCAAATTTTCAACTTTCGATAAAAGACAGAAAATAATCAATTTATGGCTTGACTCTCTTAAAGTCTCTAGCGGAGTCGCCAAGCTGTCGAAACCATTTTTTCTTTTTTTTTTTGAAAAACGAGATCGACTTTGAAAAACAAAAAATAGAGTCGCCACCAATCTTTTTTCAAGGTGTGATCGGGTCACCTTGAGATTGATCATTTTAATAAAACATTTTGATTGATTAAAACAATGATTTTGGTCTAGAAAATTCTAGAAAACAGGTTCGAGAGTCAGTTACGCACGAGGAAGGATTAGCACCCTCGTAACGCCCAAAATTGGCACCTGATTGATTAATTAATGTCTTAATATCGAAAATTTGAAAAGATTTTAAAATACGATCCTTTTTATTTAAGAGAATGCTTGAAGAAATTGAAATGGATGTTAAGACCCTCTTGTCCCGAAGTAATAAAATATCACATCCAGTACGTTAGGATACAACATTTTAAACCCACAAAACTAAACTTGTCTTTTGATTTTCAAAACTCATACATTTAAGTTTAAAAAGGATATTTGATTATTTGGATCAAATGAAAAATTGGAACCCAGTAAGTTAGGGCGCAATTTCTCGAAATTTTAAATACAGAATAATACCTCTATTTGTAGAAAATATTATGTTTGGATTTAAAAAGAGTACTCAGTTACTTAAATTCGACGAGAAAAATTGAAACCCAGTGAGTTAAGGTATAATTTTCTCAAAGTTCCTAAATATTGAGTATTGTCTTATTTTGGAAACAAGTGTAATAATTAAATGAAATGTTTTTTTTTATTTAAAACGATGATGTGCGAATGAAATTGCCACACAAATAAGATCGAATATACTAAAAAAACAATTTGTGATAGCCACATAACATACATTGTTTACAAACTAACATGATAACTAAAAGACAAATGAATTAAAAGACATATATAACAAATTAAAAATACAAAGCAAATTGAAATAGAATGTAAAAACAACATTAAAATGATAATAGAAGAAACTCCAATAATAATATAAAAAAATGAAAATTAATAACATACAAAATAAAAAATGATATGTGACAAAATTTGGAATAGGCAAAATATATATATATAAGTACAAAATAAACCACATGAAAAAAAACAAAGGTTCTAAAATAATTAATATAAAAAACCTAAAAAACATTTGAAATAAATACTATAAACAATAATTTAAAGCAAATAGTTAAAAAAAATATTCAAGATAGCTAATAGATAAAATAATTTAAAATAAATAAGTTAAAATTATATATAAAAGAAATTTAAACTATAATATGTGAAAAAGAAATAAAAAAAAACTATTGAAAGAAAGATGATATAAAAAAACTAAAATAAAAATATATATATATATTTAAAATAAATAATAAAAGAACTTTAGATTTATAATAAACAAAAAATAAAATAAAATAAACTATCTAACAAATTTAATGTATAATATATAATTTTAACAATATGTATAATATATAATAAGGTATAATAAACAAGTTAATGTAAATAAAAAAAAGGATGAATAAAATAATCTAAAATGACAATATATATAATAAAAAAAGAAACAATAAAATAAAAAAGGTTAAAATCCAAACAGTTATGGGCCAAATCAGAATAAAAAAAATAGGGGTAAAAATATAAATAGATAAGTGAACATGGACTAAAATGTAATTAAAATTGGACTCTAAGGGGCGAATTTAAAAAAATTAGGGCTGATTTAGGGACTTAATTGAAAGGCGAGCCACAAAGGAGAGACTCACTAGGAAATACGCCCTATTCCCAAAACAGCGCTGTTCCAGTATCATACAATTTCTTATTTCAAGGCGAAATGAAATGCCTAGAAAAAAGGAAAAATCGTGGTTGGGACTGCTAGAGTAGCAAAAGCCATTGGAATTTTTATTTTATACATTGGAAGAATCCGTTTTGTTATTAATAGACTAGAAAAAAATAACTGAAAGAAAGAATTAGTTATTCATCAAAATTTCTTTTATTCAATGACCAGAATTAAACGGGGATATATAGCTTGTAGACGTAAAAAAAAATAGTTTATTTGCATCAAGCTTTCGAGGGGCTTATTCAAGACTTACTCGAACTATTACTCAATAAAGAATAAATGAATGGCCCGAGGACCACATCGAAACAAGAGCTAAACTTTAGGGACAAATTAAAAAGTAAAGAAAAATATTAATGGGACGAGATTGCATAGCCATAAAAACGTGGAGGGACCTAGGAAGAAAATATCCCCTTTTATTAAAAACGAGCGGATCCTCCCCAGGTCGGGTCAACACGCGGATCCTGGCCTTTAAAATGACGCCGTTTTGGACATTAATGTGTTAACCCAAAACGACGTCGTGTGAACTACCTTTAAATACTAAAAACACTAAAAAAAATTTTAACCTTATTTTTCGAAAAAACATATCAAAACACTCTAAAGCCCTCTGAGCTTAGGCCCGAATTTGGCTTTGCTCCTTTCATCGGGCCGCCCTCCACCACGTCAGTGATCATATACGGTTGTCGGAGCTCTAAAATAGGGGCGATTTCAGTTGATCTTACTCCTTTAATCCCGAATCCCGAATCCCGAATCAAAAAATCTCAAAAGCACCTCCCAAAGAATCAAGGAGAAGGAAAACCCCTCGACTCCTTTTTGTTTTGCTTCAAAGGTAAACTTCATACTTTTTAATATGTATGCATGTATGTATATTAGAGATACACATAAAAACTCAAAATATACCTCTGTTTTCTTTGATTTGGTATTCGAAAAAACATAACCTCTCTTTTATGTATTACATTCGGTTTTTATAACCAAAAAATAAATCAATACAAGATTTTATTCACTGCTGATTGCCCTTTTTTGCAGGTATGTACAGCAGAGACAGGGGCGTGATGTCTGGTGGTGAAGGCAGCTGCGGCGCCCTAGAGTTTCAGAAACCTAGGGTTTCTGTTTTGGGTTAACACTTTGGGCCATTCGGGCCTAATTTGTTAGGGCTAGAAATTTGGGCCTGTATTTGGTTTAATATTTGGGTCTGGTGTAAGGGATTTAGTTGGGCTAGGTTTCTATTAATTTGGGCCTCGTTTTTTTAATCTGGACTATTTTTGGACACTTTTTTTTTTTAAATTTTGGTTTATTATTACTTGGTCTGGGCCCGGGCAAAAATGGGCCATTACACACCTTAATGCCCAAAACATAACATGTATACCATTCTTCTAACTCATCTATTAGGTACCAAACTACCAATTCACAACAAGGCAATTTCCAAGGCAACCATCAAGCATACTCAAAACAATTATAGATCATACAAGATAAGACCAATCACTTATATATATATATATATATATACACCAACATATATGCCAAATTAAGCCAAATCACATGACTAATTACATATCAAAATGTATAGGCTTCATTAGCTAATAGACCTATATATGCCATATAACCAAAATACAATAAGTCTAAAAGTACCAAAACGACTGCTGGATAGTGTGATGACATCTCCGATGACTTCCAATCTGAATGAGCTTTCGAATCACTATAAAACATGGAAAAGAAAACAAAGTAAGCTATGAAGCTTAGTAAGCCCGTATGGCTAATAAGTACAATTTACCATTCATTTACAATTTAAAGAAGCATAAAATAACATAGGTAAAATGTCAATCAATCCAAGATTTGCACATAACTCAATCATATTATTCATGTATGAATTCATCAACTATCACTTACTTGTCATATGAATTCATCAAATATTACTTACTTGCCATATGAATTAATCAAATATTACTTACTTGTCAAACTTATCACGGGTACCTAAACTGATCCATATCATATCTTATATCCTCATACCATCATCTTTACCCGTTGAACCATTTGGAATAATATCGGATACTCGGGTATCTCGCACAGTAAGTGCCATATACGTGGTTAAACCACCTCTATCTTATATCTCATATAAATGCTCACTCTCAAGCTATCATTAGGTCTGCTCACACAAGCTGTCAGTCAAGACATAGCTACACGGTGTTGCTCACACAAGCTGTCGAGTAACCGCAACACATGCCAGAAAACTCAGCCACCGGTTGGACGTACAGGACCAGACCCAAATCACATAAATCACGGTAACCTCTAATGACATGTCATTTTTATCCTATCATTCCTAAGGTTCAACCGGGATTTATACTTTGTCGATGCCTCGCCGATAATTTTCGCAGTGTCATATTATCAAAATTACATAATTGAATCATTTAAACACATGTAACATAAAGCTTATTATACATACGAACTTACCTCGATACAATACGTGTGAAAACTATCGTGTAGTCGATAACTTTGTCTTTTCCCGATCTAGATCCGTACGTTGCATTTCTTGATCTATATAATCAAATTTAACTATTTTAACCATAATTCTATTCAATTTAATCCAAAATTCATACTATGGCAAAATTACTATTTTGCTCCTAAACTTTTAACTTCTTTACAATTTAGTCTTTATCTCATAAAAATGCAAATTCATGCAATTCAACATATACCCATGCTAGCCAAATTTTATATAAGCCCATAGTAGCTCATATTTTTCATTAATTCACACATTTTATCACATAATTTTCACTTTTATCAATTTAATCCCTATTTGACAAATTTATCAAAAATCACTTAACAAAAGTTGTTTATCCAACAAAAAGGATTCATTTTCTTTCATCAAACACCAAAACACATACATATTTGCAAATTAGTTTCTGGGCTAGCTAGATTAAGTTACAACGACCTCAAAAACATAAAAATTATTAAAAATCGAGCAAAATTTCACTTACATGCAAGGAGACTATGGCCGAACCTTCAAAGTACAACAATGGAGTTTTTTCCCTTATTTTTAGTGAAGAAGATGAACTAAAAAGATGATATTATTTATTTTACTTATTTTACTATGCTTTAATTATCAAATTACTTAAATAACCTTGTAATTAACCTTAAAAAATATCATTTTAATGACCATAAAAGTCCACTCACATTAAAAATGGTATAATTAACACATAAGGACCTCCACTTTAAAGTTCCATAACTATTAAACACCTTTAACTATTAGAACACAACTTTTACACTTTACACAATTTAGTCCTTTTTCACAAATTAAGCACTCAAACAAAAAAATTTCTTAACGAAAATTTCATGCAATATCATGCTGTAGACGTCAAAATAATATTAAAATAAATATTCTAACCTCGAATTTGTGGTTCTGAAACCACTGTTCTGATTTCACTAAAACAGGCTGTTATAGGAAGTTAATCTTGGATATATCGGACCATATGAAATTGTTGAGAGAGTTGGTCCCGTTGCTTATCATTTGGATTTATTGCCAGAGTTGCAAAAGATTCATAATGTGTGTCATGTGTCAATACTACGGTGGTACCATTACGATCCCTCTCATGTGATATTTGTAGAAGGGATAACAGTACAACTTGATTTAACATTTGAAGAAGATTTAGTAGGAATCTTAGCTTGAGAAGTGAAAGAGTTAAGGAACAAGTGTGTGCCATTAGTGAAAGTCTTATGGAAAAGCCATAGTGTGGAAGAGGCTACTTGGCAGCCAGAAGAGTTCATGAGATCACAATATCCTCACCTTTTTTCAAGTAAATTTTAAGGACAAAATTTCTTAAAAGATGGGAGAAGTGTAACCCGATTTTAGCCAATGTAGAAAAAATGTGATTTTGAAACTCAATCCCGTAAACTGAGCTAATGAAATTACGAATAGAAGGATTTACAAAGTTAGTAGGAAAATATATTAATGGACGGTCAAATAATTAAATCGAGAAAATCATTAATTGCAATACATAGACTGAATTATAAAATTGCAATCACTATTAAATTTTAATTTAGAAAATACTTGAGGGCCTAATTAGCATTTACGCAAAGGACCTGATGGTTATTTACCCATTATTAATGCATGAATCAGTGGATGATGACAATTCTCTCCATCCATTTCTATTAAATATGGTAACTAATTATCATGATCATTTGCTTAATTAATTAAATAAGATTTGCTTCATAATTAAGCTTAATTATCAAATTAATCTAAGTATATATAACATGTGAGTGGGAGAGAGAAGAAAGCGTTTATTCTTCTCTCCCAAAGTGTCGTCCTATGTTGAAAAAAAGAAGGATTTTCCCTTTGTTTTCTTTTATATTTTGTTCCAAAATTAAACAAGGTAATTGGATTCTTTTTCATGATTTCTATAGAATTTTGATTATTTAAGCTTAGTTTATCATACCCAAGTTTTAGATTTTCAAATTGATTAGTATATGTTAAGTTACAATAGTAGGTTTTTGGTGAAATCAAGCTTGAATATGTTAAGAATTGTTGATTAATAAGTATGAGTTATGTTAAGATTATGTGTTATGTTAAGATTAAGTTGAAAAGTAGAAAAAATGTTGGAATTGAATAGGAATTCAATTTAGCTATATAGTTTACTTATAACATTAGGGACTAAATTGAATAAAGAAAAAATTGTTAGGAAATTATGCTATAGATTAAAAGTAGAAGGTCCCTAATGAAAGAATATGAAATTAGATTTTGATTCAATGTTAAATATTGAAAAATATGAGCATATTGGATATAAGGACTAAAATGAATCAATTAATAATTATGCATAATTATGTGTTTTTCATGTGATTGAGTGGAAATTAATTTCATTTCTACAATTGAATTATTGTACGTAGCTAAAGACGACATCAGACCATCTAATGATAAAAGAAAGGTGAAGGCTGTAGACAAGTAGCTATCTCGGTTTGTACTTTCATGATTTTAGTTCAATACATATATAGACTATTAAGTAGCAATTTAACAAAGGTCATGTTTGATATTATCTCATGAGTGGCATGTTTGTGTTGTGGTGAATTGTGGTATATGAGGTATGTAAATATGATTTGTTTGCAAATTTATGTGATATGAACTTACTATGTCAAGATTCATAATATGTGAAACATATATGTTCAGGAGTATTGGATACCCTATTAGCAGTCTCAGGTAGAGTTGGGTATAGTTGGTATGCCATAGGATTAATGTACGGGATTTTACTTCAGTTTATACCAATGAGGTGCAGAGCGCATATTGTACTTCGAACGTTTCGATGAGGTGCTGACACATTTATATATATACTTCGGTTTATATCGATGAGACGCAGAATGCATGCTATACTTCTGACGTACCGATGAGGCATTGGATGCTGAATATATTGGTGTGATAGTAAGATGATCCATGTATATGTCTTAAGTCCATGCTCAATTAATAGGGATTATGAAAACATGTATTTAACTTATTGATATTGGTTATTGAAATGTGCAATTGCATATTGATGTTAAAGTAATAAGAGATAGAGATAAAATATGAAAGATCATGTGATCTCGTTATACAAGCCCTAAGGGCCGATATGGATATAAAAAAAAATCACTAGATTTGATTATGAAATGAAAAGATGAATATGTTCCTATAGGATACTATGTAACTTATTTGATTGAGATATTGTGTTAAATGAAAGCAAATGTTAGTAAGTAGCTTATTCTAACATGTATCAAAGCACCAACATAAGGCATGAGACATGAATGGTCACTGTATTGCAATAGTTATAAATTACATGTTAATTGTATTCAATATCTTGCTTCCATTTGGTAATTGTGTTAACTCATGTTAGAACCACTTAGCCCTATTACTTAGTGTAGGATTTATTTATTTCCATGTGTAGATAACGTAGATCCTAAGTTTCAAGGTAATCAACAACATCCGAAATTCAACTTTCGACTCATCAAAGTTTATATAGATTTGTTATGTTATATCAAATGGTATGTACCTAATATCTTGAGTTGATCTTTAGGTTCATTTTGAAGTTTTGATATTTAGGAATGTTTGCACCATGATTGTGATCATGTATATTTAATGTTATGTGTAAATTATATAATAGTATGTTTACTTATTTTGTATATGTATTTTGTGTAAAGTTTTTTTAATAATATCATAAAATTATCAACCGTTTTGGGAAGAATTTTGTATAGTTTTAACATAGGTTAATAATTAAAAAATTTTATTTATAACATTTCTATATTAGTTTAAGACATAAAATGTTAATGAATCAAATAAAGACACTATCCACTTGTCATTGTGTTAAACTTAAATATGCTCCTTAGGATTTTTTTTTAAAGATCACGTATAAATGATGGCATATATAATTATATAGATTTGAGAATTGAAAATTTATTGTTACCTGTCGTATTTGGTTTGATAGAAATACAAAAGCTGCTATTAGATGATGGGCTCATGCTTCACGAAAAAGGAAAAGAAAAAGAAAAGTTGTACAAAACATATCGATGGTTTATGTTGCAATTAAAGGAGAAGTTTAAAAGAAAAACTTTCTCATCTTCTATAAGATCAAACTCCACAAAACATATTGAGAGGATCTAATATGTACATGAACATGTTATAGTCAAAAGAAACCGCCCACAAGCATTATGAAAAGTGGCATCTTTGACAAAAGGAAAAATGCCAAGTGCTCAAAATAACAAGTCGCATGCAACGTTGCCATTCATGTAGCCACTAGAATAAAGATGAAAGCTAACAAATATGAACCACAAGTAGCTTTGCATGCCCTCCTCTCTCTCTCTCTCTCTTTATATATATATATATATGTTCATATATCGATAGTGAGTAGGAAGCAATATATTTCATGAAGAAATAAATATCCAAAATTGGAGGTATGGGGCAAATGAAGAAGTTTGGGTTTGTGTTGTTGGTGTTAAGTGCGTCAGTGGTAGAGCAAATAGAGGGGAAAGGGTATGAGAAGCCGCTCAACTGTGGCCACCTTGAATGTGCTTCATACACACTTATTCATAGCCAGCCTGAATTCGAGATTAGAAGTTATTCAAAGGCTACGTGGGTGGCTACTCCCCCCATCTCCTCTCCCTCCTACACATATGCTGTTTCAATTGGCTTCAAAATGTAAGGACACTACTAATTCTATTATTTACTAATAACATTAATAATCAGCCAAATGCTATTTCTCTTTGAACAGTTAATAGAACTCACTGGCTATGTGTTAGATCAATGGTATATCAGTATTTAAATAATAATAATCTAACACCGGGCTACTTAATATTGGTTAACCATATCACATCAGTATTTCATGTATATAATTTTGAATTTGTTTTGTTTGAAGTATAAATTCATTAAAAATTGATATATATATATATATATATATTTGTTGTGTGACATTAATCATCCTCATTCTATTTCTAATTTCGATTTGTTTTCCATGGTTAGTCTCTTTGCTTACATCCGGGGCAACAATGATGCAGCAGTGAAAATGAATATGACAGCACCAGTTTTGGTTAATATACATCCAAGGACAGGACATCTCCAGAATTCAACCTATGTAGTTCACTTTTACATGCCCCAAAAATTCCAAAGAAACCCTCCCCTATCAGCTGAAGCACAGCCAGTGGAGTTGCCTCAACACAAATATGCAGCTGTGAGGAGATTTGGAGGTTTCATGGATGACTCCAACATTTCTGTTCAGTTATCAGCCTTGAAGGAAAGCCTCAAAGGCACTGGTAGGTATAAATCATCAGCCTCCAATCAACACAGTGGCCGCTCTCTGCTGTACAGTGCTGCTGGTTACAACTCTCCCTTTGAACATGAGAATCGTGTAAATGAAGTGATGTTATGGTTCGATTAGCTTTCATTAATCTTAAGACAGCAAAAATAATATGTAAAAGATGATAGAAGAAAATTGAGATCGTTTCCTACTAATCAAAAGGATATGTTACAACTCTTATTTGCACTGTTGTTTTAAAGGGGAAAGAACTCAAAAAAAAGAACAATCGTTTCCTGATAATGCATGAAAGGATGTCAAGTGCTAGTGAGCATGCAAAAAATTTAAATAAAACAAACCTGTTCCACTGCTGCATTTGTTAATCCCAAAATAAAGGGTTTGAAGAACTTGGAACGCTTTCGTATTTCACCAGAGGTTACAAATCTGAAAAACATTACGACTAACCAACTGAACTTGTTGTGAGATATACCAAGGAGGAAAACGCATTAATGCTTCAAAAGTTTTGAACTACTCACCATAGTCGGATATTGACTGATCTCGACTCCTCATTATTAACTCATCCAGACTGACACAGAGAAAGAACCTTGTCAACTGAGACTCGTTTATTTTTCAATTTATGTAGGGAACAGAAAAGTTTGGATTCAATTCAAGCCACGTGATGATCAGTTGATGACGATTATGAATGCATGCTGGACTCATATACAGGAATAATATCAAGGCAAAGAATCAAGATGTGTACACCTTACGGAATCTTCCTTTCCCTGAAGAATGATGTTCAGCTGTTCAAGGAACAACTGAATTTTTCACATGGAAGCAGAGGAAAAATATAGGTTTTAGAGCTGGGAAAACAAAATAATGTGCTTCATGAAAAAACTGAGTCTAGTAACAATATCCAAAATCAGTAGTTCCAAAGGTGAATATACGAAACATTCTCAAAAAGGCATTCACTAAAACGAAAGGAAACTTCGTAACAGAACTCAGCAGAGGAAAACTAAGCCTTCACTGCAAGTACAGGAGAAAAGAGGCTGCCACCAAGAAAATCAAAATATTTATTGCTTCCCTTCTCCGTACGGATGGTAAAGCTTAAGTTGATTAAACAAGAAAAAATCTAAGGGTTCCTGTCCTAAAGAAAATATGAAAATGCAGGAGTAAACAAAAGCACTAGAACTAGTAAACTAACCCCCACAATGTGTTGACTCTTTGAGTTAATAATTTATTTTTGGTACCTAAGTTACTAGGACTTGGGGTGAGCGTCACATACGAACATGCTCAATTAATACGTTGAAAGATGTGCCAGACACAACTGTCAGACTCAAATACTTTAGAGAAATAAGAATTCAAGAAACAGAGGATGACTTTTGGCCAAAAAAAAGTAACAGAGGTCGGAACAGCTATTCAGTCATTCCATACGTAAGGGGGTGCCTATACTCCGGAAAAAGGGAGTAAGATATCTACAAGTGGTTTAATATGCTAGTTTCATGTTGTTGTTTATAGTTAAATATATAAGTAGTGACCTTATAAGTCTGTTTGTAGAGTTCTGAAATTCCAGCATCAATGTACGTTAACAGTGCATAACATATGCTAGATTAATCAGACTCCGTAAGGAGAAATCCCTTGCAATAATGAATTATACAGTCTAAACCACCATGTAAACCAGACACTTTAAATTTCCACAAAATGTTACCATATTTAGATCATCTAACATTGGCAGCCCCTCTTAAATTCCCATTTTCCAGACCCATTAACACCTTCTCTTGAAAAAAAGAAACAATAAGATTTGCCTAAACTAAATCGATAAGCACCACTATTCTGAACAAAAGAATCGCAGTATTCTGAACAAAGGAGTTGAACGGAAAATAAAGAGCAGTAAGACAAAGTGAAGAAGAAGAAGAAGAAAAAGAATCTGAAAAAAAAAGCGAGCTTACCAGAATTTAAAGATTTTGGAGAGGCTCTGCAATTTTCAGATGGCATACCAAGTGGCTCCGAAGAACTCCCGGTGTTGGATTAATAGTTTCTTATTACCAAAGTCTCTATACTATTCATGCATTTAGAAATTAGTCTTCATATTTCTACTTTAAGAATTTAGTTCCTCTATTTTGCAAAATTAAAAATTTAGATTCAATTGTTAATATCATTAAATTCTTTTATTAAATTTGCTAAAGTGATGCTTTGCAATTTTTTTTAAAATACTCACACGATAACTATGTAGCACAAAAAAAAATCGCAATGAACATGAATTTAACAAATAATTTTAACGGTAACAACTCTTACAAAATACATCATCATTTAGTTCGAAATAAAATTTTTGGGCTAACCAATTACATTAAAAAAGTTGAAGTAATACATGGACCAAAATTGAAATTTTGAGTGTCCAAATTATGTCCAAAAGTTAAAATATAGAGATTAAATCTTAAATTTGAGTGTAATACATGGACCAAAATTGAAATTTTATCATTGTTATACAATTTATAAAAATTTTAAAAAACTTATTTCAACTTATCATGCCAAAATAATTTTTTTCCATTATAATATTTTTAAAAGAAATCCACATCAAAAATTTAAGTCAACAATATATATTAACAATTTGGATAAAATATTACAAAAATAGGGTCCAAATTGTGGTAGAGTTTTAAGTATAAAAATTATATCTTAATTTTAGGAATAGTCGAGAGACTAAAAGTGATAATTGACCATTTTCCCATGAAAGGCAAAAGAAAGGAAGGCCTAGACAAGTGTTAAGGTAAAGTACTTCCTCTATAAATATTTAAGTCTTAACTTCAGGTATAGTAGAGGGACCAAAAATAATATTTGACCATTGTCCTATGAAAGGACACCAAGATACGTGCCAAGGTAGGAAGATCTAAAGGAACTTCTGGTTATAGATTGATTATTACTATTACCCTTTAAATTTTAAGTAATAATACTGATTTTGTAAATTTATTCTATATATTTTTTATTTTAAAAACTTATTTTTTATTTTTCGAATTTAAAAATTTAAATTCAGTTATTAAGACTGTTGAATTTTTTAAAAATTTATTGATGTGAAATGAAATTAAAAAAAAAATCATACTTATATTTATGTGACAAATGGCATTATAATGAATTTAATTTAACAGAGAACTTTAATAATATTAACAAATATTAAAATTTATGATAATCTTTCAATCAAATAAAATATTTAGGCTAGCTATAGACTAACTAATAATATTATAAACATTTAAGGTACTAAATTACGTATAAAATTAAAATGTCAAATATCAAATTTAAACATAATATAATGTAAAGACTAAAATTAAATTTAACTATTTTTATATAATCTAAAAAATAAAGACACCAAAATTGAAATTTAGATACTATTGTTAAAAAATCATGAACAATTGTCATAAAAGGAGGCTCCTAAAGCCTATCTTTTATATTTAAGTATAAATTTCTCGAGAAAAAAAGTCAAACAAATCTAAAAACAATCCTATCATTTCATTAAGGGAAACTAGATTATGCCATATATATAGTAATTGATTAAGACATTATTTGAAATGGTAAAATTGAAATATTAAGGATATAAAATTTTGGTTTTAAATTTTTCTAGACTTCATATAAAAAAATAAAATTACCTTATAAAAAATAAAAATTTTTTGATAATTTTACGATTGAGTTAGACCCAATTGATGGGTGACATTAACTCAATTAAAAATATTAAATATAATATAGATATAGTACATACAGAAGAAAGTGGCTCAAAAAGTCCCGAAACTTGACTTGGAAGACACGGGTTAGCACAAGAAGCATTGTTGATTTCGCATTAACTTCTTGAGCATGACCATTCATCCCACTTTAAACAGTAGCAATCACCCGAGCCTAAAGGTGAATGCCATCTTAATGCGATCACACTTCTAAGACAATAAAGAATCTATTTAAACTTAACTACCTTAGATTGATAGAATCCTATGACACATGCCTATGATCATCCATTACGCATTTAACGAGCTTGAATGCTTATCTAACCATATCATACAAGTGGATAGGGGACCTCTCTTATAAATACTTTAAAAAACTATGAATAAGGGATCAACATTTTAGTACCTTAAAGTTATTCAGAGCACTTGTCTAAATACTTTTAGTTTGGCTAGTGAGTCTATCTCATCCTATATTCTTTGTTTCCATTTTGTTGAATTTATACAATCTAATCTATTAGGAGCAATTATATATGCAAACACATCATGAATAATAATTTGGTTGAGATCTCATATTTTTCTAGTATTGGAACTACTTCTGGGGTTACTTATCAAGAAACATTAGGCTGTTGATTGTTTTTGACATCTTCTAGAGTGTCAACTTGAAAAATTTTCATTTCTCATTTGCAGCAATAAGTCTACCACGTTTTAGGGACAAAGAATTATTTAGGAATATTTTACAGCCGAAACTTGTGAGTTTGTGACCTAATTCTTGTTTGTAACAATATCTATTAATTGACTTACAAACGATTTATTGTTTAAAATTTGCGTTCAAACGTATAGCAATGTTGGTGTATTATGCTATTCATCTCTTACCTTTTTTCTTCTCATGCAAGTATAAAAATCTTGCTATGAAGTTCAATGTATGTAATGATGGACAAAGAATTAAAGCAACATAAAATTTCAATAAAATGTTAAGAGTCTATGGGGTAGTAAAGATGTATGAAGTTGTTGATCAAAACAAACTATAAAGGTAAAAACTTTGATGTATAAAGGATACACACTTATGTTATAGCATGTCCCCAAGCAAATGCAAGAAGTTATGATATTATAAGTATATATTTAGCAATAAATAATAAATGCTTGATAAATCATTCTACTAAAATGTTCAACATTGATTCCAATCCACGTATAATAATCATAAAAAAGCCTTTTATTTTATCTGCATCTGTTGATTTGATAGGATGGTCTGAATCTTAATTTTATAATTTGAGAAAAAAATATTTGCAAAGTGATATTATGAGTTGAAAGTAAACAAATATGTAACCGTGGCTATTGACCCACATGTAGGGGGTGTACATTCAATCGAATCGAGTAAAAAAAATTCAAGTTAATCAAGTTGACGGGTCATTTTATTATCCTATCTCAATTTGAATTTTGTTCGAATCGAGTTGAACGAAATGAAATTCAAGTTGAGTTGAATCAAGTGAAGTTGTTCGAGTTAGATTAAAAAATTAAACATGTCAAATTAAAATTTTGTTACAGTATAACTAACCCCATGTTAGAGCACATAAATTTGAAACCATATATATTGGAAAATGTTAGAATTAAGTGACCTGAACTCTTATTTAAATAAAATATGATGGAAAATAAAATAACAGTAATATCCAAATAGAACTAGACTTCTTTTATTTTATTTTAGAATAAGGTTTTTTAAACCTTATTAAACTCCATCTATTTTATATTGATTAGGATAAGGTGTTTCAATCCTACTAGAATATGGCTTTACAAGCCTATAAATAGACATAGTCTATTCGTCTTGTATTAATTCGAATTCGACATAGTGAATTTTCTTCTCCTTTACCCGTGGTTTTTTCCCGAAAGGGTTTCCATGTAAAATCTGTGTGTTCTTTATTTATTTTTTATTTTTTTCGATATTTTGTCATTACCGACATTAATATATTTTCACACATTGGTATCCGATCTGCCGGGTTTTTTCATCTCGATCACGGTAATGACATCTTTAAAGTATGAAATTCCGCTGTTGGATCGTAACACCAGATTTGTATTATGGCAGATTAAGATGTAATCAGTTCTTGTGCAGATAGATCTAGAGGAAGCCCTGCTAGGGATAGATAAGATGCCTTTAACATTAATGGATGAAGAGAAAAAGCATAAAGATCGAAGGCATTAACATAGTTACATCTGCATTTGTCTAACAAAATTTTGCAATATGTGATGAAGGAGAAGACCGCCGCTGGATTATGGAAAAAGCTGGAACAAATATGCATGTCGAAAACTCTAACCAGCAAGCTGCATATGAAGCAACGTCTTTATGCTCATCGTTTAGAGGAAGGTGCATCTGTGTACGAATACTTAACAGTGTTTAAAGAAATTCTCTCAAACTTGAAGTCCATGGAGGTTCAGTATGATAAGGAAAATCTAGGGTTGATTCTACTTTGTTCGTTGCCCCCATCTTATTCAACCTTTAGAGACACGATTTTATATAGCCGCGAGTCTCTCACAGTCGATGAGGTTTATGATTCTTTAACCTCGTATGATAAGATGAAGCATTTTGTGGTTAAAACTGACTCTCAGGGTGAGGGTCACATTGTTCGTGGGAGACAAGATCAGAATGCTGATGATGATCGTGGAAGGACACAAGAACGGAATCCTCTCTGTAAATCTAAGGGTAGATCGAAGTCTTCAAACAAAGGTAAAACTTGTAACTTCTGTAAGAAAAAAGGGCACATTAAATCTGAGTGCTATAAGCTACAGAATAAGATCAAAAGGGAGGCTGCGAATCAAAAGGGAAAACAACCAAAAAATTTCGGTGAAGCTGATATTGTAAAAGACTACAGCGATGGTGAACTTCTAGTCTCTTCAGTCATCAATTCTAAAGTGAGCGATGAGTGGATCATTGATTTGGGCTGCACCTTCTACATGAGTCCCAATAGAGATTGGTTTACAAATTACGAAATAGTGTCAGAAGGTATTGTTTTGATGGGAAATAATTCTTCGTGTAAAATCGCAAGTGTTGGAACGATTAAAGTTAAGATGTTTGGTGGAGTTGTCAGAACACTTAGTGACGTATGGCATGTTCCAGAATTGAAGACTACGAATACACAGCTGAAAGTGGGGTTTTGAAGATTTCTAAAGGTTCCCTCATTGTGATGAAAGGGCAAAGAAAGACTGTCAAGTTATATGTTCTGCAAGGTTCTACTGTTACTGGTGATGCAGTTGTCGCATCATCTTCCTTGTCAGATGATGATATTACTAAACTTTAGCATATGCGCCTAGAGCATATGAGTGAGAATGGTATGGCAGAATTGAGCAAAAGAGGACTTCTTGATGGGCAAGGAATTTGCAAACTGAAGTTCTGTGAGCATTGCGTTTTTGGGAAGCAAAAGAGAGTTTGATTCACCAAAGGAATCCATAACACGAAGGGAACGTTGGAGTATATTCATTCTGATCTGTGGGGGCCATCCAGAGTGCCTTCGAGAGGTGGAGCTAATTATATGCTAACTTTTATTGATGATTTTTCCAGAAAAGTTTGGGCGTTCTTCTTGAAGCAGAAAAGTGATGTGTTTTTCGCATTTAAGTCTTGGAAAACTATGATTGAAAAACAGATGGGAAAAAAAATAAAACACCTCCGCACAGACAATGGCTTAGAGTTCTGTTCTGATGAGTTTAATAAACTGTGCAAGTCAGAAGGGATCGTGAGACACTTGACAGTTCGTCATACTCCACAGCAAAATGGCGTTGTAGAACGAATGAATAGAACGATCATGGAGAAGGTTCGATGTATGTTGTCAACCAAAGTCATTTTGGGCTGAAGCAGCCTCTACTGCATGTTTTTTGATCAACCGATCTCTATCCATTGCCATTGAGAAAAAGACTCCACAAGAGGTATGGTCTGGTAATCCTGCTGACTATCTGATTTAAAGATTTTTGGCTGTCCTGCATATGCTCATGTTGATAATGGAAAATTGGAACCGAGATCCATTAAATATGTTTTTATTGGTTATAAAGCTGGTGTAAAAGGGTATAAGTTATGGTGTCCTGAAGATAGAAAAGTTGTGATTAGCAGAGATGTTGTTTTTGATGAAACTGTTATGCTACCTAACTTATCTCTTAAAGATTCTTCCAATAAAGAAAATCAAAAGCAGGTGGAGCATCAGATTAATACAGAGTCGACTCCTCAAACCAGTACAAAAATTGAGAATAGAGTTGCTTCTTCACCACAATACTCAATCGCCAAAAACAGAACTAGAAGAGAAATTAAACCTCCAAAGAAGTATGCTGAGGCTGATCTAGTTGCTTATGCTTTAAATGTGGCTGAACATGTAGATGCAAATTAAGAGCCATCTAATTATTCTGAGGCAGTTAGTTGTGAAAACTTAGAAAATTGGATGTTTGCTATGCAAGAGGAGATGGAATCACTCCATAAAAACAAAACATGGGATCTTGTAAAACTTCCTAAAGGTAAAAAGGCTGTTCATTGTAAATGGGTGTATAAAAAGAAAGAAGGGACTCCAGGAGTTGAAGAACCTAGATATAAAGCAAAGCTTGTTGCAAAGGGTTACAGTCAAATTCTAGAAGTGGACTTTACAGATGTGTTCTCCCCAGTTGTGAAGCATAGTTCGATTCAAGCTTTGCTTGGTATTGTGGCCATGCATGATTTGGAGCTTGAGCAGTTAGATGTTAAAACTGCATTTTTGCATGGAGAACTTGAGGAGGATATTTACATGCAACAACTAGAGGGTTTTATAGTCTTAGAAAAAGAGGAGTATGTTTGCTTGTTGAAAAAGTCCCTTTACCATTTGAAACAGTCACCAAGAAGTGGTACAAGAGGTTTGATTCCTTTATAACTTCTCATGATTTCAAAAGAAGTAGCTTTGACAGTTGTGTTTACTATAAGAAAAACAATGATGGTTCTTTTGTATATCTACTCCTTTATGTTGATGACATGTTGATAGCAGCAAAAGATAAAAGAGAGATAAGAAAGGTCAAAGTCCAACTAAGTGAAGAATTTGAGATGAAAGATTTGGCACCAGCAAAGAAGATACTTGGTATGGAAATTCTTAGAGATAGAAAAGTAAGTAAATTGTACCTAAGTCAGAAAGGGTACATTGAAAAAGCTATTTGCAGGTTCAATATGCAGAGTGCTAAGCCTGTTAGTACTCCTTTAGCAGCTCATTTTAGACTTTCATCAGCTTTGTCTCCACAATCAGATGATGAGATTGAGTACATGTCACATGTTCCATACTCTAGTGCAGTGGGATCTTTCATGTATGCTATGTTTTGTTCACGTCCAGATTTATCCTATGCAGTCAGTGCAGTTAGCAAATACATGGCAAATCCTGGTAAAGAACACTGGAAAGTAGTTCAGTGGATTTTAAGATACTTACGAGGTACCACTGATGTTTGCTTATAGTTTGGAAGAACTAGAGATGGAGTCATTAGGTATGTTGATGCTGAGTTTGCTAGAGACTTTGATAGAAGAAGATCTCTCACAGGTTATGTCTTTACAATTGGAGGTTGTGAAATTAGTTGGAAAGCCACTTTACAAACTACAGTCGCTTTGTCTACCACTGAAGCTGAGTACATGACAATTACTGAGGCTTGTAAAGAAGCTATTTGGTTGAAGGGACTATTTAGTGAACTCATTGAAAACCTTCAAATTAGTACAGTATTTTGTGACAGTCAAAGTGCCATCTTTCTTACAAAAGATCAAATGTTTCATGAGAGAACAAAACACATTGATGTTTGGTATCATTTTGTTCGTGATATTATTGCTCGTGGTGATATTGTTGTGAGCAAAATTAGTACTCATGAAAATCCTGCAGATATGATGACTAAGTCACTTCCTATAACCAAGTTTGAGCACTGCTTAGACTTGGTTGGTGTTTATTGTTGAAGTTAAACCCTTAAGGGGTTTTATGAAAGAGGTGGAGAACTTGTTCGTTGAAAGTTCGCAATGAAGAACTTGTTTATTGAGAGTTCGTGTCAAAGTGGAGATTGTTAGAATTAAGTGACTCGAATTCTTATTTAAATAAAATACGATGGAAAATAAAATAAAAGTAATATCCAAATAGAACTAGACTTCTTTTATTTTATTTTAGAATAATATTTTTTAAACCTTATTAAACTCCATCTATTTTATATTGATTAGGATAAGGTGTTTCAATCCTACTAGAATATGGCTTTACAAGCCTATGAATAGACATAGTCTATTCCTCTTGTATTAATTCCAATTCGACATAGTGTATTTTCTTCTCCTCTACCCGTGGTTTTTTCCCGAAAAGGTTTTCACGTAAAATCTGTGTTTTCTTTATTTATTTTTTATTTTTTTCGATATTTTGTTATTACCGACATTAATATATTTTCACAAAAAACTTTTTCAAAAAAAAAAGAAAATTATTTTAGTATGATAAATTTGAATAATTTATTACTTATTTAAGTCCCAAAATTAATATTTTAGAAAATTTTAACCTTTTTTATATATTCTTTATAATTTTTTTAAAAATTTGTTATTGTTTTTTAAAAAATATATAATTTTTATAAATATTTTGAATTTTTAAAAATTATTTTGATTTTTTTTTGTAAGTTTTGTTGAGAGAGACTAATTTGCTCAGTTTCAAAATTGACAAGGGCCAAAGGGGTATTTACACCAATCTGTTATTGAAATTATTCGAATTCTAAAATTCAACTCGACTTGAACTCAAAACTCAAATTACTTATTTGAGTTGACAAAAAAAATTGAACAATTCAATTCGATTAACTCAAAATTTAAATTTTTTTTAATTTTTTAATCGACTTGAGTTTTCTTATCATAACCCACATAAAGGATGAATCAAATTATAAATATCTCTTAATTCTTTGTTGTAAAACGAGAAATTCCAAAAATAACTTTGAAATAAAAATCCTAATAATCAATTTATCTCGGGGACAATAAGTGATAGATTATAAAAATTGATGATGTAGCACTTTTTGGTGTGTGAAATTTAATTCAACCATCGTAGTGTTTCTGAAATATAAGGTATATGAAAAATTCAGAAGTTTCACTAATATGAACTTGTAAAGTAGAGGTGACATAAAGATATTCAACATCACTTTCATTTTTAGTAGATTTCTTCAAGGTGTAGTAGAGGATAATGCATAATCAATATAAAATTTTGTTTCATTTTCGAATGTACATTTGCAAAATCAGATACGATATTCACATTAAGAAATATTTTCTATTGTGAAGAATTATGTAAGCGGTATGTTGACATCCTTCATAATATTCAGTTGAGTTAATTTGCATTATCAAATCATGTAAAAAGAAATAATTTTAAAAAACAATAAACATAAGATATACATGACATATAACACTATTTTATCTCTAATCAAATGAATAACTTTTTCATAATGCTGTATGGATAAAATTAAATTCAAGGAGATAAATATCATAAGTGAGTCAATAAATTTATTTTAGTATTTTAGTGATACCATATTTGATATTTTTAGAATGGATATGTTTGAGACCAATCGCTATTAGTATCGCAATTATTTTTATTAGCACATTTATTTTTCAAAGTTGAAATATTACTACTTTGAGTATAATCATATTTTTTATCCTCGCCACTTTTATCAATCATAATATCATTCCTTACTTTAAAAAACTATCACATGCGCTTCAAGAAATGGTGTTGAAACATTTAGATAAGATTAATGGTTTTTCATTAAAGTTACGAGCACATTTGAGGCCTGTAAAGACATATATTTTTTCTATTATATCCTTGTCAACAATTTTCTCATTCACATCATTCCAATTGAGATATAATCATAAATAAAGTTAAATTATTCTTACATTTTTTTAATGTTGCAATTGTAAGTTTAAATTCATATCCAACTTTTTGAAGAATCTTCAATTTTTTATGCTTGTATCTTTCCTTTTAACTATTCCATGGGGATGATCGATATTTAAGGTTAAGGTATTCAATTTTCAATCTATGATAATGAAAGAAAAATCATTACTTTTGTACAATCTTGCAAAGATGTTTGGTTTCTTTCTCTTTTTTTTTTTGGTGAAAAATAAAGTAAATTAAACAAATTACAAAAACTAGACCATCCCCTCTAACAAGAAGATCTCAAACAAAAATAAGTTATTTGTTCTATGTTGTACCAATTTGACCAAACAATCAGCCTCTTGATTATCCTCCTTAGAAATGTGACGAATGGTCCACTCATTGAACGAGGATAATATTTGATGGATCCTCCTGATCAAGGAAGAATTGGACCCTACTAATGAAAACTCCTGTATAGCCATAACTGCCTTAAGACAATCAGACTGAATAAGCACCTTGTCATATCCCTGCTCAATAAGAAGACTAAGTCCATCCAAAATACCCCACAATTCTGCATAAAAAACAAAACAATTGCCCATGATTGATAACATTAATGCCAATCAAGTGCCCATAATGGATATTTTTTTATCAAAAATCTTAAAAGGTAAATGAACTTAAATTTTATGAGATTTAGACATTATAAATATATTTGTAAGTTCATAGAAATTTAGATATAAAGAATAAAAAATTTGAATACATCACATTAGAGAAAATTTAAGGGTTAATAAATAGTTTGCTCCCTGAACTTGTTCAAAAGTATCTAGTTGGTACTTGAATTTCTTTTTTCACCTAGCTGATACCTAAATTTGTATTCCATCACTTAAGTTGGTACCTCCACACTAACATCATTAGTTTGTGCTGACATGAAATTGGTAGCCAATCCTATAGTGACACGTGGCAACCTCTCAGTATGACACGTGGTGAAAATAATTTAAAATTTTAAAAATCTTTTTAAAATATAAATTAGATTAAAAAAGTATAATTTTTTGGATAAGTTCAAGCACCACCTAGATACTTTTTGGACAAGTGTAGGTACCAACTAGGTACTTTTGGACAAGTTCAAGTGGCAAACTACATGTTAACCCTTAAAAAAATAACATTGTTAATAAATTGGGGCAACATGTGTGATGGAATTCAAGTTCATGTACCAACTATGTCCAAAAAAATTTCAAGTACTAACTAGGCGCTTTTGGACAAGTTCAAGGGTAAGCTACATATTAACCCTAAATTTAAAGGTATCTTGATTGCATATGATAGAGAAATTATAATTCTTACTTGGATATGATGAAAAGAAACTTAAAGGATTTTACTATATAATCAAAGACTAGATCATGTAGATAATGTGTTTTAAATAAAAGAGAAAATTAGAGAAAGATTAAAACAAAGATGTTAGTAATTCAAGTTCTTCGTGAACTAGTTATGCAACTAAACTTTCTTATTTGCTTCTTGAATATATGTATATATGAATGTCATTAATAGAAATGATCATTCATTTCATAATATAATATATGATATCAATACATGAATCTCATTGTAGGGAAATAACCCATGCATGCAACAAGCAAGTGAATAAAATAAAATTGAGAAGATCGTACACGCAAAATTTAACGCGGAAAAACTTCTCAAATGAGGATAAAAACCACGAGCAAAAGAAAATTTCACTATAATAAAAGGAGAGTACAAGATATTGATAAACTGTAATTCATACATATTTTTACCCCATGCTTAGTCCATTTTTGGATGAATTATTCCTTAATTTGTGGGATTTAATGCTCCTAAAACTTTAATTTCATGTTTTATTCTCAGGAGAGCATAGAAGAGTGAAAAGAACGAGAAACGGGCCGAAAACGGAGAAAATGGGCCAAAGCAAGGAAACAACACGGGCTAGAGTTCGTCACACGGGTGAACCACACGGCCGTGCCACATTAACAGGTTTGAACACGACCTAAACTCGACTCACACGGGCGTGCCACACGGGCGTGTCCCTATCGTGATGAAGTTTAATTTCACGCGGAAAAAGCTACTTAGGGGCTAAGAAAGACATTCCAAACTCTACATAAAGACCCTAGGAGGCAACTACAAGGGTGTACAGTGTCCCCGCCAAGACTGAGAGTAGAAGACGGGGAATTACTCGAAGGAAGCCGATTGATGCATCTCAGTAGCCAAGATCTACATCAAGACTAAAGATCTCGCTTCAATTCTTCAGGAGTTTTGGGTTTTCTTTATGTTTTGTTTTTTTCTTTATTCTGAGATGTTTTCTTTTATAAACATGAACTAAACCCCTAAATACCTATGGGTGATGAAACCTAAGACGAATCTTGTTATTGTTATTTGAACTATATGACAAATATTTGATTTGTTCTTAATTGTGTTTTTAATTCTTGAATTGATATTTCTAGGATATTAATTTAAGTTGAATGTGCTTATGCAAAGGAGTAAAAGTCCCTGTGTAAGAATAGATCCAACAAAATTAAGCGGAGTTGATCGCAATCCTAGACATAGGACGACGAAAATCTACCGGATTAGAGTCAAATCTAATATAGGGATCCATAGATCGAGTTAATGTAAGACTAGGGGTTTTAATTAGAAAGAGATTTGAATTAATCAACCTAGGATTAGTTGTTCTTATTCTCGATGAAGATATTAACATAATTTAGGGATCTCTACGGATCAAGTCGAATGAAGAAATCGTCTAGTTCAGAGTTAGATAACAAGTGAAGTCTAGGTGGATTCTTCTTTGGGTATTGTCTTTATCATTCAGTTCTCCCAAAGTAATTTCCCAATTTACTCTTTGTCGTGTCTTTAGTTCAATTTAGATTAGTTAGTTTACAACCAAATCCTCCTTTATTTTTAGGCTAGATAATAGGAAGAAAGTCATTACTAGTACTTTTGGTTCATTGGATTCAATATTCCGGTCTTGCCACTAACTATACTACTATTTGATAGGTGTGCTTGCCTTTTATCGTGATAATAGTTAGTTTCCAGGTATGATCATTATTATTACTTCATCGAAATCACGATTAGAGATTGAAAGAATTAAAAGAAAACCAAAAGCCTTACAAGAAAAATCCCTTTAAAACAAATAACATAATTCTCTCAATCTAAATATTTTTGTTGTTGTATCTAACCTAGAGTAATTGAGTCCTATTTATAGGCTAAAATTTGTAGTACAAAATGACTAGAATATCTATAGATTAATCAGAGTTTAAGTGGGAAACTAAAACAAAGTTTAATTGAGAGAAGAAAACTAAAAAACTTACAGATCACGCCGCTACGTCGAGACGTGGCCTTTGCGTCGTCGAGACGATATGTGCTTGCTCGTTATGACATCAACACGAAAATGCGAGGCATAACTCCTGATAAACGATAAATTATACATGTTTTTACCTCATGCTTAGCCTAATTTCTGGATGAATTATCATTGAATTTGTGGAAATTGGTGCTCTTAATCCTTCTATTTCATGTTTTATGCCTAGGTGAGCTTAAGGAAGAGAAAAGAGCAAGAAACGGGTCAAAAACAGAGAAAATGAGCCAAAGTATGAAAACAACACGGCCTGGAGATTCACCACACAGCCGTGCCACACGACCGTGCCACCTTAAGCTCAAACACGGCCTAACCCCGATGAGCACGGCCAGACCACACGGTCGTGCCACCATCAACAGGCCTAACAATAGCCTGGGCCTCAATTCACACGAACGTGGCATACGGGTGTGTCCCTGTCATGAGGAAGTTAAATTTCACTTGGAAAAGGCTACTTAGGGGATAAGAAAAACACTCTAAAGCTCTATATAAAGACCCTAGGGGGCAACTACAAAGATATACTTTTCTCTACTCAAAAGAGTACTTTTCTTCCTTAAAAAAGAGAGTAGAAGCAAGGAATTACTCCAAGGGAAGCCGATTGATTTATCCCAGAAGCTGAATTCTCCCTCAAGATTGAAGATCTCTCTTCAATTACCTTCAGGGGTTTTAGGGTTCTTTATGTTTTGTTATTTTATTTCTTCTGAGATGTTTTCTTTTATAATCATGAACTAAATCCCCCAAATACTTGAGGGGGATGAAACCTAAGACAGATCTTGTTATTATTTTCTCTTGAATTATATGATAAATAATTGATTTGTTTTTAATTGTGTTTTTAACTCTTAAATTAATATTTTCGGGATATTGATTTAAGTTGAATGTGCTTATGTAGAGGAGTAAAAGTCCCTGTATAGGAGTAGATCCAGCACAATTAAGCAGAGTTGATCGCAATCCTAGAGATTGGACGACGAAAATCTGCCGAATTAGGGTCAAACCTTATAAGGGAATCCATAGATCAAGTTAATGCAACACTAGGGGTTTTAATTGGAAAGAGATTTCAATTAATCAACTTAGGGTTAGTTGTTTTGAGTCTCGAGAGAGATACTAACATAAGTTAGGGATTTCTACGGATCAAGTCAAGTGAATAAATCGTCTAGTTCAAGAGTTAATAACAAGTGAAGTCTAGGTGGATTCTCCCTTGAGTATTGTCCAAATCAATCAATTTTTCCTAAGAGTTTTTCCCCAATTCATTTTTTGTGCTTTCATAGTTTAGTTTCATAAAAACCCCTCTTACTTCTAGGTTAAATAATAGAAAGAAAGTTAGTACTAGTACTTTTGGTTCCCTTGGGTACGATATCTCGGTCTTGCCACTAAGCTATACTACTGTTCGATAGGTGCGCTTGCCTTAAAATTGTGATAATAGTTAGGTTGTGGTGTGATCATTATTATAAATTTTATTACTTCATATCACGTATATCAAGTTTTTGGCGCTGTTGCTGGGGATTGAACCCGGGTCGCCCGCGTGACAGGCGGGAATACTTACCACTATACTACAATGACCGAAACTAACTATTATCATGATTTTAAGGCAAACGCACCTATCGAATAGTAGTATAGCTTAGTGGCAAGACCGAGATATTGTACCTAAGGGAACCAAAAGTACTAGTACTAACTTTCTTTCTATTATTTAACCTAGAAGTAAGAGGGGTTTTTATGAAACTAAACTAATTCTAAAACTAAACTATGAAAGCACAAAAAGTGAATTGGGGAAAAACTCTTAGGAAAAATTGATTGATTTGGACAATACTCAAGGGAGAATCCACCTAGACTTCACTTGTTATCAACTCTTGAACTAGACGATTTATTCACTTCACTTGATCCGTAGAAATCCCTAAATTATGTTAATATCTCTCTTGAGACTAAAAACAACTAACCCTAGGTTTATTAATTGAAATCTTTTTCTAATTAAAACCCCTAGTGTTGCCTTAACTCGTTCTATGGATTCCCTTATTAGGTTTGACCCTAATCCGGCAGATTTTTGTCGTCCTATCTCTAGGATTGCGATTAACTCCGCTTAATTGTGTTAGATCTACTCCTATACAGGGACTTTTTCTCCTCTACATAAGCATATTCGACTTAAATCAATATCCCAGAAATATCAATTTAAGAATTAAAAACACAATTAAGAACAATTCAAGTATTTATCATATAATTCAAGAGAAAATAATAACAAGATCTGTCTTAGGTTTCATCCCCCTCAAGTATTTGGGGGACTTAGTTCATGATTATAAAAGAAAACATCTCAGAAGAAATAAAATAACAAAACATAAAGAACCCTAAAACCCCTGAAGGTAATTGAAGGGAGAGCTTCAATCTTGAGGGAGAATTTAGCTTTTGGGATAAATCAATTGGCTTCCCTTGGAGTAATTCCTTGCTTCTACTCTCCTTTTTGAGGAAGAAAAGTACTATTTTGAGGAGAGAAAAATATATTCTTGTAGTTGTCCCCTAGGGTCTTTATATAGAGCTTTGAAGTGTCTTTCTTAGCCCCTAAGTAGCCTTTTCCGAGTGAAATTTAACTTCCTCACGACAGGGACACGCCCGTGTGCCACGCATGTGTGAATCGAGGCCCAGGCCATGGTTGGGCCTGTTGATGGTGGCACGGTCGTGTGGTCTAGCAGTGCTCGTTGAGGTTGGGCCGTGTTTGAGCTTAAGGTGGCACAGCCGTGTGGCACGGCCGTGTAGTGAATCTCTAAGCCGTGTTGTTTTCATACTTTGGCCCATTTTCTCTATTTTTGGCCCGTTTCTTGCTCTTTTCTCTTCCTTAAGCTGACCTAGGCATAAAACATGAAATAGAAGGATTAAGAGCACCAATTTCCACAAATTCAATGATAATTCATCCAGAAATTAGGCTAAGCATGAGGTAAAAACATGTATAATTTATCGTTTATCAAATACCCCACACTTAAGCCTTTGCTTGTCCTCAAGCAAAGTCCCAACTCACAATTAAGAATCATTCTTCTCAATTTGCAATCCTTATTAGTAATGCTTCAAACTAATCCACAGGTAATTTATACAATGAAAATTTAACCAGAAGAACATTAAAGATTCAAACACTCTAAGCTGAGAATTTTATCACACTCTAAGCTGAGAATTTTATCACAGAAACATAAGTTTTCTCCCTTTTCTTAAGTAATCACCTCTCAATCGAAATTAACAAGAGTTGACATCCTCACTAAAGATTCACTCTATCCACTCAAAGTGTTTAAGGTTCAAGAATTAAGCACTCCTTAGTCAACCTGAAAAGTTATTACTATAGGCTTGCAAGAAAATCAAATCTCCACCACTATAGATTGATATGACACATCGATCAAAAGGTCTTTCAATGGTTATAATGGGGCTTTGGTTAGGGGTGTTGTCACAAGTTGAAAAAGAGAGGGTTAGAATCGAGATTGAATTGAAAAATCATCTAGCTAGAAAAATCTCTATCACTGGAACATATTCATTAGAGCTAAGTCTTATGATGACATTGTTCTGGATTTGGAAGCTTGTAGAAATATGCAAAAACTATTGAACTAGTACAGATTACAACTGAATTGACTGTATATACATTTTTTAAGAATAAATCAAATACAATACTTTGAATATTTACAGACTTTATAAACTGAATAAGAGAACAAAGCTAGATAATAATTTCAATTCAAATCTCGACAAAAATAGGGATCAAAAGAATTAAATGGAATTCAACAAAAACGGGTTATAGGTTAATATTAGAGGTAAGTCAAAGAATGGGTTGTTAGGCTCAATGGGGTTCACTAGGGGTTACTTTGTGGAGGTAGGCTTTTATGGAGTAAGTGGGTTAAATACTAGGTGCCTTATCATCTCAATTTATCAAACCAATTATGTGGTCTCAACATGTATAATCGAAGCAAGTTCTAGAATAACAAATCAGTATTGACTCACTCAAAGTAACAATAAAAGTGAGCACGAAAGAATGTTTGCTCAAAAGGCTCAAAAATCTCACCAAAATTATGGCTTTTTGATGCCAATCCTGTGAACTTCAAATCTCAAGATAATACTTAAAATTAGGGAAAATAACCTAGAAAAAATTTAAATTCTCAAAAATTTCAACTTATCATGCTTGATTCCCTAGTGTTTTAAAGTTTGAATAATCAAAGCATAAGCACCTATGTCTTAATTCTCAACACAAAGTGAAAGTGAGGATTCCCTTATAAGGTTTGACCCTAATCCGATAGATTTTCGTCGTCCTGTCTCTAGGATTGCAATCAACTCTGCTTAATTGTGCTGGATCTACTCCTATGCAGGGACTTTTGCTCCTCTACATAAGCACATTTGACTTAAATCAATATCCCAGAAATATCAATTTAAGAGTTAAAAACACAATTAAGAACAAATCAATTATTTATCATATAATTCAAGAGAAAATAATAACAAGATCTATCTTAGGTTTCATCCCCCTCAAGTATTTAGGGGATTTAGCTCATGGTTATAAAAAAAACATCTCAGAAGAATAAAAATAACAAAACATAAAGAACCCAAAAACCCCTGAAGGATTGAAGGGAGATCTTCAGTCTTGAGGAAGAATTCGGCTTCTGGGATGAATCAATCGGCTTCCTTTGGAGTAATTCCTTGCTTCTACTCTCTGTGTTGGCAAAAAATAAGGCACTCTTTTGTGGGAGAAAAAGTATATCTTAGTAGTTGCCCCCTTGGGTCTTTATATAGAGTTTTGAAGTGTCTTTCTTAGCCCCTAAGTAGCCTTTTCCGAGTGAAATTGTGCTTTCTCATGACAGGGACACGCCCGTGTGCGACGCCCGTGTGGATCGAGGCCAAGGCTGTGGTCGGGCCTGTTGATGGTGGCACGGCCGTGTGGTCTAGCCGTGCTTGTCGGGGTTGGGCCGTGTTGGACTTTAGGTGGCACGGCTTTGTGACAAAGCCGTGTGGTGAACTTTCAGGCCGTGTTGTTTTCACACTTTGGCCTATTTTCTCCGTTTTCGACTCGTTTTTTGTTCTTTTCTCTTCCCTATGATCACCTGAGTATAGAACATGAAATAGAGGGATTAAGAGCACCAATTTCCACAAATTCAATGATAATTCATCCAGAAATTAAACTAAGCATGAGGTAAAAACATGTATAATTTGTCGTTTATCAAATACCCCCACACTTAAGCCTTTACTTGTCCTCAAGCAAAATCTCAACCCACAATTAAGAATCATTCTTCTCAACTCACAATCTTTATTAATAATGTTTTAAACTAATTCACAAGTAGTCATACAATGAAAATTCAATCAGAAGAACATTAAAGATTCAATCACTCTAAGTTGAAAATTTTATCATTGAAACATAGGGTTTCTCCTTTCTCCTAAGTGATTACCTCTCAATCAAAATTAACAAGATTTGACATCCTTACTAAAGATTCACTCTATCCACTCAAATTGTTTAGGGTTCAAGAATTAAGCACTCTTTAGTCAACCTAAAAAGTTATTACTATAGGCTTGTAAGAAAATCAAATCTCCACCACTATAGATTGATATGACACATCGATCAAAAGGTCTTTCAATGGTTGTAATGGGGCTTTGGTTAAGGGTGTTGTCACAAGCTGAAAAAGAGGTTTAGAATCGAGATTGAATTGAAAAATCATCTAGCTAGAAAAATCTCTGTCACTGGAACATATTTCTAGAGCTAAGTCTTATGATCATATTGAATTCGGTAGAAATATGCAAAAATGTTAAACTATAGCTGAAATATGAATTACAACTGAATTAACTGTATATACACATTTTAGAACAAAATTAAATCAAATACAATAACTTGAATATTTACAACTTTACAACCTGGAAAAGAGAATAAAGCTAGATAATAATTCAACTCGAATCTCGACAAAAATAGGGCTCAAAGTAATTAAATGGAATTCAACAAAAACAGGGTATGGGTTAATATTGGAGGTGAGTCAAAGAAATGGGTTGTTAGGCTCAACGGGGTTCACTAGGGGTTAATTTATGGAGGTAGGCTTTTATGGGGTAAGTGGGTTACATCCTAAGTGCCTTTATCATTTCGGTGTATCAAATCAAATGATGTGGTCTCGACATGTATAATCGAAGCAAGTTCTAGAATAACAGCTCAGCATTGACTCACTCAAAGCAACAATAAAAGTGAGCACGAAAGAATGTATGCTCAAAAGGCTCAAAAATCTCACCAGAATTATGACTTTTGATGTCAATCTTGCGAATTTCAAATCTCAAGATAACACTTAAAATTAGGGAAAATAACCTATGAAAAAATTATATTCTCAAAAATTTCAACTTATCATGCTTGATTCCCTAGTGTTTTAAAGTTTGAATAGTCAACGCATAAGCACCTATGTATTAATTCTCAACATATCAATAAAAATCATAAATCAATCAGAATTAATTCCTAATAGGAGATTGAAGATAATGCAAAGAGTGAAAGTGAGAATTCTAAATTTTGAGAACAATGCAAATAAAAATTTTCAGGGATTTCAAAGAAAATGTAATGACTGAAAGTAAGTTCCCCCCCACACTTAAGATGTGCATTGCCCTCAATGTACAAAAATGCATTAGTAGCAATAGAAGCATAAGATCATAAGATAGGGAAAGGCATAAAACTCCCTGAATTGGATGAATTTATGAGGTGGTGGTGCCTATAGAGTGTCTGGGACAAAGGAAGGTGCAGAGGTGGATACTCTGGTGGTAGTAGCGTTTGTTTGTTTGCAGCTTTCATGTTGTGAGTGTAGGCTTTGGCGGTGTCAACTGTGTAAGGTTGAAGCAATATTCCCTTTAGATTTTTTATTTGAGCTGTAGAGCTCCTTTGAAACTGCGAAAGCACTTATCATTTTTAGGGAATTTGGATTAATAGAATATGTTTGTTAGGGGATAGCCGATATGAAAAAATGAAAATAAATGAATAAAATAAATTTAGTTCTATAAATACTAAAATTCAAATAAAGATGAAATAAAATAAAATAAAAAATAAGAAGGAAAACAAAAGATAAGAGAAGAGGATTAGGAAGGCCTAATCCTCAGATGGGTAGCGCGGTGGTGGGTGTGCGGTGATGTGAAGGTGCTGGCATATCTGCTGAAGTATAGCATCGATATGATCTAAGCGTTGGAAGCACTGCTGCTCGAATCGTGTGAGGCGCTCAGATATGTCAGTGTGTGAAGCTGCCGCATGATTTGGGCGGCGTGGGGGTGGTGGCTCAGTTGGGGATTCCTTCGGTGGTGGTGGGACATCATCAGTAATATCCTCAGGATCCTCGGCCTCTCAGAGTAGACGGTACTGTAGAGGGTTGGTCCCCGGTCTGCACCGGATCATCCTCATGTGGAGCATAGTCTGGATGCCCTGAGGGGACATCTGGCCGATCAGTGTGTATGAGGATGTCTGGGCCACGGTGTTGAGTAGCCCGAAGTGGCGGGCCAACCGTGTGATGTACGGTCTCATGGATATCACGCCCTTACGATGCCTCTCGGTCTGATGTTGGATGGCATGGGTGATAAAATAGGCAAGGTCGATGACGTGTGCGTTTCCCATGCTCCATAAGAAGTAGGCATTGTGTGTGCTGACGATGCCGGTACTCTCGCATCTGCCCGTCAAGGTGTGTGCGAGGAGGGCATGAAGGTACCTCAAGGATGGGGCGAGGGCGGTCGCTTTGGAGTGACTAGGGTCGTATCTGGTCGATGTAGGGACTAGGGCCTCTCAACACCTAGCTGGTGATCGATGGATGTGGCGGTGGAGTGTGGGGAAGTCTTCGTCCGCTATGAACTCATCTGTGTAGAGCCCTAGTGCGATACCAAATTCTGGGACGCTCAACTGGTGCACCAATCCACCGAGGCGAAATTGAATGGTTCTGGGTCATCGTGGTTTGTCATCACTACCTGTAGATGAAAAGTAGTGCAGAACTCTAATGTCAGCTCAAGGTAGGTGGGCTCGATGATTTTGAAGAATTACTCCCATGGGTCGGTGGACAGTAGGGCCCAAATAGCATCAGCAAGTTGGACTTGCTCTAGGGCGGCCCAATCAATGCAGCGTCCGACTCCTAGCGGTCGTGCTTGTAGGATCTGAAATAACTCCTCTTAGGAGTTCTGTGGGAATTGAATGAATGGATGGCGGGTTTCGACTGTGGGTCTGGAGGATGAACCACTGGGCCCTTTTTGTTTCTTTGAAACGGGGACGGCAGCTTTCTTTCCGCGTGATGAAGACATATTTCCTAAAATAGAAAACAATATGCATTAGTAAAATTTGAAACTAAATTAAAGAAAAGTAATATGCATCTTATTTAAACAAAACAAAGCCTAATAGTATTGAGATGTTGATTCACTAACCTAAGTAAAATATTCTACTCATCCTAAACATGATATCAAAATGGGTGTATGGGTATCAATTTATACTAAGTGAATATTACTCTAGATAATGAAAAGTGGCAAGCAAATAGGAGTCTAAATGGCATGGCTTCATGAAATTCTCTAAAATATTCTAGATTGTTCATGCTAAATCAATGAATTTCATGCTGAAAAATAATGCAAAAACTAAATAAAATATTTTTCTAACATAAAAATAGATAAAAGCATTAAAAATTAAAGAGAAAATCAAGAAAATAAAACCAAATGGGTGACTAATAAGGGTGGAGCACGATCGTGGAGGCTTTGCACGGTCGTGGGGATACCTTGGGAGGCTGTTGGTGGCGCTTATGAGGGCTAGGATAGGTTTTGGGTGGGAGAATTTAGGGTTTAATTTGGGGAAGAAGGTGAATAGTGGCCTGTTTATATGGGTTTTTGGGTCACACGGGCATGTCACACGCCTGTGTGGCTCAGGTTTTTCCCGTGTGTTTTGAAAATCGGTGATTTTGACGCACCTGGTTCGAGGCATACACCCGTGTACCCAGGGCGTGTTGAAGCACACGGTCGTGTCGCACAGCCATGTCCTTCGATGTTCGCTTCTCACACGGCCGTGTAGTAGGTCACGCGCCCGTGTCTGAATTGACAGTGTCGACCACGGTCTTGGGGCACGAGCATGTCGCACTTTGTCGAAGCCCGTGCTTAGATTGATAAGATCGACAACGGCCACATCGCATAGCCATGGAGATTTGTCGTAGCTCGTGTTTGAGTCACACGGCCGTGTCGTATGGCCGTGTCCTTCTGGTCTAAGCCCATATGTATCATGACGAGAGTTCGTGGAGCCGAAACTCCTCCCTATTATCTTTGAAATTCTCACCTCTATAATCTTTAAGCCAATGGCCATTTACCTTAAAAGTGCCGTGGTTTGGATGAGTTACCTCGACTATGCCGTATAGAAAGATAGTTTGAACAGTGAATGGACCTGACCACCTTGATTTAAGTTTTCCAGGGAATAGTTTAAGCCTTAAGTGTTAAAGTAAGACAAGATCACCAGTTTTGAACTGCTTAGGTTACCTAAACTGTTGTCATGGATTCGCTTTGTGGCTTCCTTATATAATCATGAGTTTTTGTAGGCATTGCAGCGCCATTCATCCAGCTCATTTAGTTGCATTAGACATTTCTCACCTGCAAGCTTAAAATCAAGGTTTAAAAATTTAATAGCCCAAAATGCTTTATGTTCGAGTTCAAATGGCAGATGACAACTTTTCCCGTAGGCAAGTCTATAAGGAGATGTTCCTATGGGTGTTTTGAATGCAGTTCTATAAGCCCATAAAGCATCATCTACTTTCCTTGACCAATCTCTCCTATTTGCTTCTACTATTTTCTTTAGAATGCATTTTAGTTCTCTATTTGTCACTTCAACTTGACCACTAGTTTGTGGGTGATAGGGGGTAGCTATTCTATGGTGCACTCCATATCTTTTTAAAACTTTATCAAATTGGGCATTGCAAAAATGAGTACCCCTATCACTGATAATTATCCTAGGTGTTCTGAATCGAGAGAAAAGCTTTTTAAGGAAACGTACTACCATTCTAGCATCATTAGTAGGTAAAGCTTGGGCTTCCACCCATTTTGACATGTAATCTACTGCTACTAGTATGTACTTATTCCTAAACAAAATAGGGAATGGACCCATAAAATCAATACCCCATACATCAAATATTTCACATGAGAGTATATAGTTTTGATGCATTTCATTGTGCTGAGAGATGCTACCTGTTCTCTGGCATTTATCACAAGAGGTCATATACTTGTTGGCATCTTTAAAAAGGGTGGGCCAGTAAAAACATGATTCGAGTACCTTGTGAGCAGTTCTAGCTCCACTGTGGTGTCCTCCTGTTGGTCCTAAATGGCAGTGATCTAAATTTTGTATGCCTCTATTTCAGTAACGCATCTTTGAATAACTTGATCTGCAGAAATACAAAAAATAAAAGGATCTTCCCAAAAGTAATTTTTCACATCAGCGAAGAATCGCTTCTTTTACTGATGGGTTAATCCTTTTGGGATTATGTTAGCTGCTAAATAATTTGCGAAATTAGCAAACCAAGGAACGGCAGCTTCTGTTATGGCTAGGAGTTGTTCCTCAGGGAACAAGTCGTTTATTTTATCGAAGTCCCCGAGATGTGGATTTTTCAATCTTGAGAGGTGATCCGCTGCTAAATTTTCAGCTCTTTTCTTGTCTTTTATCTGTAAGTCGAATTCCTGTAACAATAGTATCCATCTTATTAATCGAGGTTTTACATCAGTTTTAGTTAAAAGATAACGAAGAGCAGAATGATCAGTATAAACGATGACTTTAGATAATATTAAATATGATCTAAATTTATCAAATGCAAAAATAATGGCTAGCAATTCTTTTTCTGTGGTAGTATAGTTTGCTTGTGCGGCTGTCAAAGTTTTGCTAGCATAATAAATTGGTCGAAAGTGCTTGTCTCTTCGTTGTCCCAAAACTGCACCTACTGCAAAATCACTTACATCACACATTAGTTCAAAAGGTAGATTCTAATCAGGTGAAATCATAATCGGAGCATTAACTAATTTTTCCTTGAGAGTGTTAAAAGACTCTAAACATTCCTGTTCAAAGTTGAAAAGCACATCTTTTTCTAGTAATTTTGTTAAAGGCTTAGCTATTTTGGAAAAATATTTAATAAATCTGCGATAAAAACCAGCATGTCCTAAAAAGCTTCTTATGGCCTTAACCGAATTAGGGGGAGGTAATTTTTCGATGATTTCAATTTTTGCTTTATCTACCTTTATCCCTTTACTAGAAATTTTATGTCCTAATACAATACCTTCTTGAACCATAAAGTGACATTTTTCCCAATTTAGCACTAAATTCGTCTCTTCACATCTTATTAGAACACGCTTTAAATTATTAAGACAGAGTTGGAAAGAGTTACTGAAAACCGAAAAATCATCCATGAATACCTCTATGATGTCTTCCACGAATTTGTCAAAGATAGCTAACATGCATCGCTGAAAAGTAGCAGGAGCATTACATAATCCAAAAGGCATTCTACGATAAGCAAATGTACCGTATGGTTATGTAAATGTTGTCTTTTCCTGATCTTCTAGAGCTATCGGGATTTGGAAGTAACCAGAGAGGCCATCCAAGAAACAGTAATACATGTGTCCTGATAATCTTTCCAACATCTGATCAATAAAGGGTAGGGAAAATGGTCTTTTCAAGTTGCATCATTCAGCTTCCTATAATCAATACAAACTCTCCATCCAGTGACTATTCTTATAGGTATTAACTCCTTTTTGTCATTCGACACTACAGTCATGCCTCCCTTTTTAGGATCAACCAGCACAGGACTTACCCAAGAACTGTCAGAAATAGGATAAATAATGCTTGCATCTAGAAGTTTAATTACCTTGGCTTTTACGACTTCATTCATGTTGGGATTCAATCTTCTCTGAGCTTGCACCGACGGCTTGTATTCATCTTCCATTAAATTTTTATGGGTGTAAAAAGAAGGGCTAATTCCTTTAATATTAGAAATCTTCCAAGCTATAGCCTTTTTGTGTTCCCTTAATACTTGAAGTAAGTCTTCTTTCTTTTCAGCGCTCAAGTCTAGTGCGATGATTACTGGTAATGTAGAATCATCTCCTAAAAATGCATATTCTAAGTGGTCAGGCAATTGCTTTTGCTCTAATTTAGGAGGTTCATCAATCGAGGGTTTTTGTCTTAGTTCGTCATTTAACTTAAGACCTTCATAACTTATGTGCCTTGTGACAATCTCAAGAGAGTTTAACTCCTTCATTACTTTTTTTACTTCAGTGGTGGCTTCATCTTCCTCCCCACATTGAATGAGACACAGTTCCAACGTGTCTTCAAGAGTGATTTCCTGGAAATTGTCTTGAACAAAGTGACCAATAGCATCAATAAAATAACAGGTGTGACAGCCCTATTTTAACCCTAGTCGGGAAGTGATTTCGGAATCACTAAACTGAGGTGTTTAAGAATTAAATACTAAATTCTACAATTAATATATGTGAAATAGCAGGTGTGAAATTTTGGTTTATTAATTATGTCATTCAGTTGTGAAAATAGAAAAATAGACTTATGTGAGAATTTTAAAAATGTAGTGGTTAGATGTTGAATGGACCGATTATCACATGGCCTTAAATGTGGGGATTTGCATGTCAAATTGCCCAAAAGTCATACACATGGCCGGCCAACTAGATGGTGACGTCATTTTGTTTGTGTGAGTTGCTTGAGTGGAAAAGAAAGTAATCATTTTATGCATAAAATAAAAATTAAGAAAAGAAAAGAAAGACAAAAAGAAAAATTCATTCTTTATTTTATTGTTTCCATTGTCGTAAGTAGAAGAAGAAGAAAGGGAGGGGCATTCGGCCATTCATGGTTGAAATTGGTAGGTAATTCTTGGAATTCTTTTTCAAATTTTTAGAATTCGGTTGGGGATGAGGTTCTTTGCATAGCCCATGAATGAATTTTCAAATCCATGAGGTATAGAGCATTCGGCCATACATTGGGTTTTTGTTAAAGACATGAGAGTTTTTTTTAGGTTTTGAACTAGGAGTATTAAAATGAGCATTTAGATGTTAAACTTAGAAAATGTGAAGGTTTAGGAGCTTAATTGAACACCTTGTGATTTTGGTAGCTCAATAGAGGAATTAACCATTCGGTTATGAAGGTGTATCCCGTTACTTCTATTTGGTGTTTTTGCACTTGGGAAATGGTTAATTAATAAGTTGAACTTGATAACAATTAAAAAAATTAGCAAATGATTTAGTATTACAAATGTTAGAAGTTGAGAATTACCAAGATAGAAATTTTATAATGCCTAGCTTTGTTGATGAATAACATGGTTGAATGAACGGTTAGGAGGGAGGATAAGCTATGTATGGAAAAAAAATTAAAATAATAATAATAATAAGTGAAGATGATTCCAATGACCCTAATAGATATGGTTTTAATCCCAATTGTTGAGCATTGTGCTTTCCGAATGTATATATATGTTCCTTGAGAAATAAAAATATTTGAAGTTAAATAAATTGGAGGGATATTGAATTAGTTTATTTATTGAATTTATTCAAGATCCTAAGGAGCAAAGTTCAGAAAAAGGAAAAGCCAAGGTGGTTGACTAGCTGGTTAGAATTGTTCATCTGAAATCAGGTAAGTCTTTAAGCATTTAGACTACGGTTATTATGAATACCAAATAATGTGTATAAGTCAAAAAAAAAAAGGAACATCTTGGTTTATGTGTGCTATTGGTGATCGGTTATATAGTGTTTTTTTTTTTAGAACTTAATTATGTTATTTTGGTGAATAAAGAATGAGTGAAAATGGAAGGCACTTCGTGTGCGCAAATAGGCAACACTATGTGTGCGTATATGCTGGAAAATGGAAGGCATTATATGTGCGGAAATGGGCAGCACTATGTGTGCGTATATGCTGGAAAATGGAATGCATTATATGTGCGGAAATGGGCAGCACTATGTGTGCGTATATGCTGGAAAATGGAAGGCACTATGTGTGCGGAAATGGGCAGCACTATGTGTGCGTATATGCTGGAAAATGGAAGGCATTATATGTGCGGAAATGGGCAACACTATGTATGCGTATATGCTGGAAAATGGAAGACACTATGTGTGCGTCTATGCTAGAAAATGAAGGGCACATTGTGTGTGATAATAGGCAGCACTATGTGTGCGTTCAAATTGAAAATGAATGGCACTTTGTGTGCAAAAATTTATCAAGCAATATACACGTTAATTTGGTCACTTAGTCACTTGGTGTGCGGTTAATAAAGTAGATCTATAAAAGTGATTAAATGACATATAGATGTATGTAGTCATCTTAAAGAGATATGTGACCCATGAGGTTGCCTAGAAAGTATGTTCTAGGATAATGCTCATAAATAATAAGCATTTGTACTATGAAAGGAAAATATGGACTTGTGTGTATTAATATCATTGGTGTAGTACATGTTATATGAACATGAAATAGATGCAATGAGGGTGCTAGCCATATTAGCCACCTCTCAACCTAGGGATACATATGTTTGTACACATTTATATATATACATATATGTATTGATACATTCGGTGTTGGCTCTCATCATCTAATGAATTTGTATTTTTTTATTTATTGTGTACTAATTGCTTATGACTTACTGAGTGGAATCTCATCCGTTTTATTTGCTTGTTCCTTACCTTTAGATCTCTTATCCATCGAGGGCTCGGGAATTTAATAGAAGTCATCTCACCTATCTTCATCGTGTGGTACCCCTTCTTGAAGTTTTTATTTTGTTGTTCATAATATGGCATGTATAGCCTTTCTTTTGTGTGCATAGTATTGTAAATAGTCTTTGTAATTCAGGCTATGCCAACATGGCCTAACTCTTTTGATTAAATAGATAAATGTTAAGTGGATGGTTGTATATCTTTCTAAAAATGTATTCAAGTTAAACTTTTTATGACTAAATGAAATCAATATAGCATTCGACCTTGAAAAAAAAAATCATGGTATTACTTAGGAATAAACTTTTATTTGTATTGTTAAGGTTCTAAAGATTTGGGTGAAGGTTAGGAGTGGTTAGGTGATACCTTTAAACCCCACCGGCGATGGTTCCGGGTTAGGGGGTGTCACATTTGATTGGAATCAGAGCCATGGTTTAGATGATTCTAGGACTAAGTAGCGCGTGAAAAGTTAGCTATACATGCCATTTATGAGTAATTGATAGGGTGATGACTTCTGATGGTTAAACTGTTAATTTTGTTTAGTAAATGGAACCTGATCCCGAGCGAGCCTTAGCGGATGATGTTGAGAGTATAGCACCTGCTCCCGTGCAAGGGACAGTACCGGCAGATTCTCGACCCTCCGCAAGTAATCAAGAGGATGGGGTTAAACAAACTCTCTTTTCTCTAATGAATGAGTGGTTTGCCCAGTATACTCGTACAAATCCGGCTGCTCAACTACCCCCTAACTCAAATAATCCTCCCTTGGTGCCTGTGATGCCTGCATCTATCGATCCGACGAGATTGAATAAACCCCCTGTTGATAAAATCTGAAAATATGGGGCCGAAGAGTTTAGGGCTACAGCTACTGATGATGCTGAGAAAGCTGAATTTTGGCTCGATAACACCATTTATGTCTTTGACGAGCTATCTTGCACTCCCGATGAGTGCCTAAAATGTGCTATATCATTGTTGCGGGACTCAGCCTATTACTGGTGGAGAACTTTGAGTTCGATTGTTTCGAAAGAACGAATTACGTGGGACTTCTTTCAGGTGGAATTTCGCAAGAAATATATTAGCCAGAGATTTATTGATCGAAAGCGAAAAGAGTTTCTTAAACTTAAACAAGGCCGTATGACTGTGTCCGAATATGAACGTGAGTTTGTGAGACTCAGTCGTTATGCAAGAGAATGTGTTGCTGATGAAGTGGCCATGTGTAAAAGGTTCGAAGAAGGACTGAATGAAGATTTAAAGTTGCTTGTGGGTATTCTCGAGATAAAGGAGTTCGTAGTATTGGTTGAACGAGCTTGCAAAGCTGAGGAACTCGGGAAAGAAAAGAAGAAAGCAGAATTCGAAGCTAGGGATTTCCGTAAGAGAACAGCGGGTAAAGCTTCTTTCTCAACTGCGAAGAAGTCCAGAGATGACAGTGTTAGATTAAAAACGTCTGCGGGAATTTCTATTCGAGAACGACCTCCAGTGGATTCTCGAGCTACCTCGGTGGCTAGTGTTGACAGCAATAGACAAGATAAACCTGAGTGTCTGCAATGTGGTAGACGACATGTGGGTGAATGCTGGGGCAAGTCTATCAACAGAGCTTGTTACAGATGTGGCTCGCGAGATCATTTTGTTTGAGATTGCACGGAACCGGATGAAAGAAATAAGATGCAGAATGCAAGATCAAGTGGTGCAACAGCTAGAGGTAGGCCACCAAGAAGCGTAGGAGGCAGGAGTAGTAACCAGAGAGGAAATTTCGATGCAGCGGTTCGATCCGAGGCACGTGCACCTGCCAGGGCCTATGCCATTCGCGCACGAGATGAGGCATCCTCCCCGGAAGTAATCACTGGTACATTCACTCTTTATGATACTAGTGTACTTGCTTTAATTGATCCTGGTTCAGCTCATTCGTATATGCGTGAAACTTTAGCATCCAGTAAGACTTTAACTGTTGAGTCTACTAAGTATGTGATTCGGGTGTCCATCCCCTTGGGCCGATATGTTTTAGTTGACAAAGTATGTAAGAAATGTCCTTTGATAATTTGAGATTTCTGTTTTCCGGCTGATTTGATGTTACTACCCTTTGACGAGTTTGATATTATTCTCGGAATGAACTGGCTAACTGTACATGACGCGATAGTGAATTGTAAGCGAAAGATAATAGATTTACGTTGTTCGAATGGTGAAATGATCCGAGTTGAATCTAATTATTAGAACGGGTTACCGACGGTGATATCTTCTGTGTTGGCTCAGAAATATGTGGAAAAAGGGTGTGAAGCTTACCTTGCACACGTGTTTGATAGCAGAGTATCGAAATGAAAGATTGAGACGGTGCCTGTAGTATGTGAGTACCCGGATGTGTTTCCTGAAGAATTACCAGGATTACCACCTGTTAGAGAAGTTGAATTCAGCATAGAATTAGTTCCGGGTACGACTCCAATTTCGATTGCTCCGTATCGTATGGCACCAACCGAATTGAAGGAATTGAAATCTCAATTACAAAGTTAACTGATAGAGGTTTTGCGCGATCCAGTTTTTCACCTTGGGGTGCACCAGTCTTATTCGTGAAAAAGAAAGACGGGACTATGCGGATGTGCATCGATTATCGCCAACTCAACAAGGCTACGATAAAGAACAAATATCCGTTGCCGAGAATAGATGACTTGTTTGACCAACTGAAAGGGGCTTTAGTATTTTCGAAGATTGATTTGAGATCAGGCTATTATCAGTTGCAATTAAAAGATTCCGATGTTCCTAAAACTGCTTTTAGAACGAGGTATGGACATTATGAATTTTTAATGATGCCGTTTGGGCTCACTAACGCCCCAGCAGTATTTATGGATTTGATGAATCGAATTTTCAAGCAGTTTCTAGATCGGTTTGTGGTTGTATTTATAGATGACATTTTGATTTATTCACGCAACGAAACCGAGCATGCCGAACATTTGAGGATAGTATTACAGATTTTGCGAGACAAGCAGCTATATGCGAAATTCAATAAGTGTGAGTTATGGTTGAAAGAAGTGAGCTTTTTGGGGCATATTATATCAGCATCGGGTATTCGAGTTGATCCGATCAAAATCTCTGCGATACTCGATTAGAAACCTCCGAAGAATTTTACGGAAGTTCGAAGCTTTCTGGGACTTGCAGGGTATTATAGACGGTTTGTGAAGGGTTTTTCCATGATAGCAAAACTGATGACAAAACAGCTACAGAAAGATGTAAAATTCGAGTGGTCAGATGAATGTCAAAAAAGTTTTGATCAACTGAAGACCTTTTTAACTGAAGCTCCAGTGTTAGTTCAACATGAATCCGGAAAAGAGTTTTTAGTTTACAGCGACGCTTTATTGAACGGTCTAGGTTGTGTGCTGATGCAAGAAGGTAGAGTTGTAGCGTATGCTTCAAGACAATTAAAGCCTCACGAGAAAAACTATCCGACACACGACCTCGAATTAGCTGCTATCGTGTTCGCTTTAAAAATTTGGCGTTATTACTTATTTGGAGAGAAATGCTGCGTTTATTCTAATCACAGAAGCCTAAAATACCTAATGACTCAGAGAGACTTGAATTTAAGACAACGACGGTGGCTTGAATTATTAAAAGATTACGAACTTGTCATCGATTTCCATCTGGGTAAGGCAAATGTAGTTGCCGATGCTCTTAGTCAAAAATTACTTTTTGCATTGCGGGCGATGGATGTGCACTTGTCCATATCTGCTGAGGATGTGATAATAGCAGAATTAAAAACGAAACCCGTGTTATTTCAACAAATCAGTGAGGCTCAAAAAGCTGATAGTGATTTGATGGATAAACGGACGCAGTGTACCATGAATGTGAGCTCAGAATTTCGAATTGACAATAATGATTGTTTGAGATTTAGAGGTCGATTGTGTATACCGAAAAATTCAGAGATTGTTTCAATGATTTTGAATGAAGCTCATAGCAGCAGAATGGCTATTCATCCGGGTAGCACAAAAATGTATAATGATCTGAGGAGCCAATTCTGGTGGCATGGTATGAAACGAGACATCTCTGAGTTTGTTTCTAAATGTTTGATATGTCAGCAAGTGAAAGCGGAACATCAGGTACCTTCGGGATTGTTACAGCCGATTATGATACCCGAGTGGAAATAGGATCGCGTTACGATAGATTTCGTATCTGGTCTACCATTGACTCTGAGCAAGAAAGATTCCATCTAGGTTATCGTTGATAGATTGACTAAATTCGCTCATTTTATTCCCGTCCGTACCGATTACCCACTTGATAAATTGGCTGAGTTATATATTTCTCAGATCGTGAGATTGCACGGGGTGCCCATTTCTATTATTTCGGATAGAGATCCGAGGTTCACATCGCGATTTTGGAAGAAATTACAAGAAGCATTGGGTACTAAGTTACATTTTAGCACCGCTTTCCATCCCCAAACCGATGGTCAATCGGAACGAGTTATTCAAATACTCGAGGACATGTTGAGATGTTGTGTTCTCGAATTTAGAGACTCATGGGAACGATACTTACCCTTGATCGAATTCGCTTACAACAATAGTTTTCAATCAAGCATCAAGATGGCACCATACGAGGCATTATACGGTCGTAAATGTCGTACGCCACTGTTTTAGACCGAGTTGAGTGAGAATAAGATATATGGGGTTGATTTGATCAGGGAAGCCGAAAAAGGGGTGGAAATAATTTGTGATAATCTGAAAGCAGCATCGGATCGTCAAAAATCATATGAAGATTTGAAACGCAGAGACATTGAATATCGGGTTGGTGACAAAGTATTTCTAAAGGTCTCAACTTGGAAAAAAACTACTCCAATTTGACCGTAAAGGTAAATTGAGTCCGAGATTTATCGAGCCATACGAGATCTCAGAACGGGTCGGACCAGTTGCATATAGATTGATTTTACCTCCCGATCTCGAAAGAATTCACGATGTTTTTCATGTTTCTATGCTCCGTCGATATAGATCCGACCCTTCGCATGTGATCAACCCATCGAAAATTGAGATTCAGTCGGATTTGAGTTTTGAAGAAGAACCAGTCCGTATTTTGGCTCGAGAGGTGAAAGAATTGAGGAGTAAGAAAATTCTGATAGTTAAAGTATTATGGTTTAAACACGGAGTCAAAAAAGCGACCTGAGAACTCGAGGACTCAATGAGAACACGTTACCCAAATCTGTTCGCCGGTAAGATTTTCGGGGACAAAAATTTCTAAAGAGGGGTAGAGTTGTGACAGCCCTATTTTAACCCTAGTCGGGAAGTGGTTTCGGAATCACTAAACCGAGGTGTTTAAGAATTAAATACTAAATTCTACAATTAATATATGTGAAATAGCAGGTGTGAAATTTTGGTTTATTAATTATGTCATTCAGTTGTGAAAATAGCAAAATGGACTTATGTGAGAATTTTAAAAATGTAGTGGTTAGATGTTGAATGGACCGATTATCACATGGCCTTAAATGTGGGGATTTACATGTCAAATTGCCCAAAAGTCATACACATGGCCGGCCAACTAGATGGTGATGTCATTTTGTTTGTGTGAGTTGCTTGAGTGGAAAAGAAAGTAATCATTTTATACATAAAATAAAGATTAAGAAAAGAAAAGAAAGACAAAAAGAAAAATTCATTCTTTATTTTATTGTTTCCATTGTCGTAAGTAGAAGAAGAAGAAAGGGAGGGGCATTCGGCCATTCATGGTTGAAATTGGTAGGTAATTCTTGGAATTCTTTTTCAAATTTTTAGAATTCGGTTGGGGATGAGGTTCTTTGCATAGCCCATGAATGAATTTTCAAATCCATGAGGTATAGAGCATTCGGCCATACATTGGGTTTTTGTTAAAGACATGAGAGTTTTTTTTTAGGTTTTGAACTAGGAGTTTTAAAATGAGCATTTAGATGTTAAACTTAGAAAATGTGAAGGTTTAGGAGCTTAATTGAACACTTTGTGATTTTGGTAGCTCAATAGAGGAATTAACCATTCGGTTATGAAGGTGTATCCCGTTACTTCTATTTGGTGTTTTTGCACTTGGGAAATGGTTAATTAATAAGTTGAACTTGATAACAATTAAAAAAATTAGCAGATGATTTAGTATTACAAATGTTAGAAGTTGAGAATTACCAAGATAGAAATTTTATAATGCCTAGCTTTGTTGATGAATAACATGGTTGAATGAACGGTTAGGAGGGAGGATAAGCTATGAATGGAAAAAAAATTAAAATAATAATAATAATAAGTGAAGATGATTCCAATGACCCTAATAGATGTGGTTTTAATCCCAATTGTTGAGCATTGTGCTTTCCGAATGTATATATATGTTCCTTGAGAAATAAAAATATTTGAAGTTAAATAAATTGGAGGGATATTGAATTAGTTTATTTATTGAATTTATTCAAGATCCTAAGGAGCAAAGTTCGGAAAAAGGAAAAGCCAAGGTGGTTGACTAGCTGGTTGGAATTGTTCATCTGAAATCAGGTAAGTCTTTAAGCATTTAGACTACGGTTATTATGAATACCAAATAATGTGTATAAGTCAAAAAAAAAAAAAGGAACATCTTGGTTTATGTGTGCTATTGGTGATCAGTTATATAGTGTTTTTTTTTTTAGAACGTAATTATGTTATTTTGGTGAATAAAGAATGAGTGAAAATGGAAGGCACTTCGTGTGCGCAAATAGGCAACACTATGTGTGCGTATATGCTGGAAAATGGAAGGCATTATATGTGCGGAAATGGGCAGCACTATGTGTGCGTATATGCTGGAAAATGGAAGGCATTATATGTGCGGAAATGGGTAGCACTATGTGTGCGTTTATGCTGGAAAATGGAAGACACTGGAAAATGGAAGGCATTATATGTGCGGAAATGGGCAGCACTATGTGTGTGTATATGCTGGAAAATGAAAGGCACTATGTGTGCGGAAATGGGCAGCACTATGTGTGCGTATATGCTGGAAAATGGAAGGCATTATATGTGCGGAAATGGGCAGCACTATGTGTGCGTATATGCTGGAAAATGGAAGACACTATGTGTGCGTCTATGCTAGAAAATGAAGGGCACATTGTGTGTGATAATAGGCAGCACTATGTGTGCGTTCAAATTGGAAATGAATGGCACTTTGTGTGCAAAAATTTATCAAGCAATATACACGTTAATTTGGTCACTTAGTCACTTGGTGTATGGTTAATAAAGTAGATCTATAAAAGTGATTAAATGACATATAGATGTATGTAGTCATCTTAAGGAGATATGTGACCCATGAGGTTGCCTAGAAAGTATGTTCTATGATAATGCTCATAAATAATAAGCATTCGTACTATGAAAGGAAAATATGGACTTGTGTGTATTAATATCATTGGTGTAGTACATGTTATATGAACATGAAATAGATGCAATGAGGGTGCTAGCCATATTAGCCACCTCTCAACCTAGGGATACATATGTTTGTACACATTTATATATATACATGTATGTATTGATACATTCGATGTTGGCTCTCATCATCTAACGAATTTGTATTTTTTTTATTTATTGTGTACTAATTGCTTATGACTTACTGAGTGGAATCTCATCCATTTTATTTGCTTGTTCCTTACCTTTAGATCTCTTATCCATCAAGGGCTAGAATTTAATAGAAGTCATCTCACCTATCTTCATCGTGTGGTACCCCTTCTTGAAGTTTTTATTTTGTTGTTCATAATATGGCATGTATAGCCTTTCTTTTGTGTGCATAGTATTGTAAATAGTCTTTGTAATTCGGGCTATGCCAACATGGCCTAACTCTTTTGATTAAATAGATAAATGTTAAGTGGATGGTTGTATATCTTTCTAAAAATGTATTCAAGTTAAACTTTTTATGACTAAATGAAATCAATATAGCATTCGACCTTGAAAAAAAAAATCATGGTATTACTTAGGAATAAACTTTTATTTGTATTGTTAAGGTTCTAAAGATTTGGGTGAAGGTTAGGAGTGGTTAGGTGATACCTCTAAACCCCACCGGCGACGGTTCCGGGTTATTGGGTGTCACAACAGGAAAATTACATAGCATATATATATTAAAGACAACTTCTTCTTCACCAACCCTAAGCACTAATTTACCATCCCCTACATCAATAACAGCTCTAGCAGTAGCTAAAAATGGGCGTCCTAAAATTAAAGGTACCTCAATATCCTCATCCATGTCAAACACAACAAAATCAACAAGGAATATAAATTTATCTGCTTTTACTAGCACATCTTCAATGATCCCTCTAGGATATTTAATAGATCTATCAACTAATTGTATACTCATCCTAGTGGGTTTTGGTTCCCTTAGACCTAGTTGCTTGAACATTTTGTAGGGCATTAGCTTAATGCTAGCACCTAGATTAGCTAAGGCTTTTTCAATGATTAAACTACCACTTAAGCAAGGAATAGTAAAACTCCCTGGATCTTTCAATTTAGCTGGTAGTTTATTTTAGAGAATAGCTGAACATTTCTCGTTGAGTTCCACTGTGGCTAGTTCTTCCAACTTTCTTTTATTTGTCAGAAGTTCCTTTTAAAAACTTTGCATACTTCAGCATCTGCGAAATCGCTTTAACAAAAGGTAAGTTAATATGTAGCTGTTTAAAAAGTTCAAGAAATTTATCGAATTGAGCATCCGTGCGGTCTTTCTTTAACTTTGCTGGATATGGTATGGGTGGTTTATATTCTTTGAGTGCTAGCAGGGTGTTTTCTTTAGGTTCCTCTTCCTCTACCTTATCCTTTTTAGATTCTTGAACAGGCTTCTTTTCCAGTTCAGCTAGTACTTTTCCATCCCTTAAAGTAATTGCCTTAACATATTCTCTAGGATTTGGCTCAGTATTACTTGGTAGTCCACCTTGTAGTCTTTCTTATATCATCTTTACGAGTTGACCAATTTGATTCTCGAGCCCTTGAATGGATGCTTGCTGGTTCTTTAGTGCCGTCTCAGTGTTTTGGAAACGGGTTTCTGATGCGGTCATAAATTTGGTGAACATTTCTTCAAGGTTCAGCTTTTTCTCTTATTATGGTGGTGGCTGCTGAAATCCCGGAGGAGGCGGTTGTCTTTGATTTCCTTGTCCTCCTCATGAAAAATTGGGGTGGTTCCGCCAACCTGCATTATACGTGTTATTATAAGAATTATTTTTAGGTCTACAATTGTTACCCATATAATTGGATTGCTCAGATTCCATGCCATGTCTATAGGAGGAGTAATCTGAATGGAACATATTTCCTTAGGTTGTGTCACACTGCATCTAAATTAAAAACTCCTGCTGCTTTTGTTGGCTTTGTCCTCATGACTTGCCACTAATAGTTATTTAGTGACATTTCTTCTATAAAGTCATAAGCTGCTTCAGGTGTTTTATTATTGATTGTTCCTCCTGCGGCTGCATCGATCATTTGTCTTGTTGAAGGATTCAAACCGTTGTGAAAGGTTTGAACTTTTAGCCACAAAGGCAACCCATGGTGAGGGCACCTTCTCAAAAGATCTTTGTATCTCTCCCAGGCATCATAAAGTGTATCTAAATCCATCTGGACAAGAGAAGAGATATCATTCTGCAATTTAGCTGTTTTAGCTGGAGGAAACTTAAGTAAAAAATTTTCGATCATCTGTTCCCATGTAGTGATTGAGCCTCGTGGTAGAGAATTTAACCATTTTTAGCTTTATTCCTCAAGGAAAATAGGAATAGCCTAAGACGAATGGCATCATCCAAAACGCCATTGATTTTAAAAGTATCATAAAATTCTAAGAAATTGGCTAAGTGTGAGTTGGGATCCTTATCCGGTAAACCATCAAACTGCACAAATTGCTGAATCATCTGAATAGTGTTAGGTTTCAATTCAAAATTATTTGCAGCAATAGCAAGTCTAATAATACTAGATTAAGTACCAGCCAAATTAGGTTTAGCATAATCATACATAGTACGAGGAGCATTGTTTTGATTCACTGGTTCTGCGGCTATCGCGAGAGGTGGTAGATTGTCTTGATTTGCTTTCATCTCTTTAGTAGGTTCAGGTTCTTGTTCCTGTTCTGTATACTGTAGGCTTCTTTTGATCTCTCTACGATTTCTGCAAACTGTGGCTTCCAAATCTTCGTCGAAAAGTAATGGTCCTGCTGGGTTTCTTCCAGTCATAAACTAGAGATACCTAGAAGGGAAAAAAATAAAAATAACTAAATAAACAAAAGAAAAAGTGAAAATTTATATAAATATAAATAGTAATGGCTGAAGTAATAAAAATCGAGGGTTCTTAATATTTTAGTTCCCCGGCAACGACGTCAAAAACTTGATATACGTGATATGAAATAATAAAATTTATAATAATGATCAAACCAGAAACAAACTATTATCACGATTTTAAGGCAAACGCACCTATCGAACAGTAGTATAGCTTAGTAGCAAGACCGAGATATCATACCCAATGGAACCAAAAGTACTAGTACTAACTTTCTTTCTATTATTTAACCTAAAAATAAAAGGGGATTTTATAACTAAACTAATTATTGGATTAAGCTAAGAATGCACAAAAAGTAAATTAGGGGAAAACTCCTAGGAAAACTAAATGATTTAGACAATACTCAAGGGAGAATCCACCTAGACTTCACTTGTTATCAACTCTTGAACTAGATGATTTATTCACTTAACTTGATCCGTAGAAATCCCTAACTTATGTTAATATCTCTCTCAAGACTAAAAACAACTAACTCTAGGTTGATTAATTGAAATCTCTTTCTAATTAAAACCCCTAATGCTGCCTTAACTCGTTCTATGGATTCCCTAATTAGGTTTGACCCTAATCCGGTAGATTTTCGTCGTCCTATCTCTAGGATTGCGATCAACTCCGCTTAATTGTGTTGGATCTACTCCTATGCAGGGACTTTTGCTCCTCTACATAAGCACATTCGACTTAAATCAATATCCCAGAAATATCAATTTAAGAATTAAAAACACAATTAAGAACAATTCAAGTATTTATCATATAATTCAAGAGAAAATAATAACAAGATCTATCTTAGGTTTCATCCCCCTCAAGTATTTAGGGGATTTAGTTCATGATTATAAAAGAAAACATCTCAGAAGAATAAAAATAACAAAACATAAAGAACCCAAAAACCCCTGAAGGATTGAAGGGAGATCTTCAGTCTTGAGGAAGAATTCGGCTTCTGGGATGAATCAATCGGCTTCCCTTGGAGTAATTCCTTGCTTCTACTCTCTGTGTTGGTAGAAAATAAGGCACTCTTTTGTGGGAGAAAAAGTATATCTTAGTAGTTGCCCCCTTGGGTCCTTATATAGAGCTTTGAAGTGTCTTTCTTAGCCCCTAAGTAGCCTTTTCCGAGTGAAATTGTGCTTTCTCATGACAGGGACACACCCGTGTGCCACGCCTACGTGGATCGAGGCCCAGGCCGTGGTCGGGCCTATTGATGGTGGCACGGCCGTGTGGTCTTGCAGTGCTTGTCAGGGTTGGGCCGTGTTGGACTTTAGGTGGCACGGCCATGTGGTGAACTTTCAGGTCGTGTTGTTTTCACACTTTGGCCCATTTTCTCCGTTTTTGGCCCATTTTTCGTTCTTTTCCCTTCCCTATGCTCATCTGAGTATAGAACATGAAATAGAAGGAGTAAGAGCACCAATTTCCACAACTTCAATGATAATTCATCTAGAAATTAAGCTAAGCATGAGGTAAAAACATGTATAATTTGTCATTTATCAGCACGTCACACGCCTGTTTGACTCGGGTTTTAGCCGTGTGATTCAAAAATTGGGGATTTTAGCGCACCTGGTTTGAGACACACGCCCGTGTACCTAGGGCGTGTTAAGGCACACAGCCGTGTTACACGGCCGTGTCCTTTGGTGTTCGCTTCTCCCACGGCCGTGTAATAGGTCACACGCCCGTGTCAGAATTGACATTGTCGACCATGGCCTTGAGGCACTGGTGTGTTGCACACCCGTGTTTGATTTGGTAGTTTCGCCCACGGTCACAATGCACGGCCGTGCAATTTGTTGAAGGCCGTGTGTGATTCAACAGGTTCGGCCACGGCCACATCGCACGGCTGTGGCAATTTGTCGAAGCCTGTGTGTTAGAAAAATTTTACCCTGCTTGTACATGGCCATATTGCACGGCCGTGTCTCTGTTTATATTGTCCACACGGCCTTGGGCACGCCCGTGGGACTGGCCGTGTGGCTCAAAAATCCTGAATTCCCAAGGGTTAGTCAATGTATTAGAAAGCTGAAATAAAAATAATTTACTAAGTTAGTGCTCGGGTTGCCTCCCGCGAAACACTTATTTAGAGTTTAAGCTTGACTCTACTTGTATGTATCACGACGAGAGTTCGTGGAGCTGAAGCTTCTCCCTATTATTCTTGAAATTCTCACCTCTATCATGTTTAGGCCGATGGTCGTTTACCTTAAAAGTGTCGTGGTTTGGATGAGTTACCTCGACTGTGTCGTATTGAAAGACAGTTCGAACAGTGAATGGGCCTGACCATCTTGATTTAAGTTTTCCAGGGAACAGTTTAAGCCTTGAGTTGTATAGCAAGATAAGATCACCGGTTTTGAACTGCTTAGGTTGTCTTCACCGGTTGTCATGGCGTCGCTTTGTGGCTTCTTTATATAATCGTTAGTTTTCATATGCATTGCAGCACCATTCATCCAGCTCATTTAGTTGCATTAGACGTTTCTCACTTGCAAGTTTAAAATTAAGATTTAGGAATTTAATAGCCTAAAATGCTTTATGTTCAAGCTCAAATAGTAGATGACAACTTTTTCTGTAAACAAGTCTATAAAGGGATGTTCCTATGGGAATTTTGAATATCGTTTTATAGGCCGATAAGGCGTCATCTACTTTCCTTGACCAATCTTTCCTGTTTGTTTCTACTGTTTTCTCTAGAATACGTTTTAATTCTCTATTTGTCACTTCAACTTGACCACTTGTTTGTGGATGATAAGGGGTGGCTGTTCTATGGTGCACTCCATATCTTTTCAAAACTTTGTCAAATTGGGCATTGCAAAAATGAGTACCCCTATCACTGATAATTATCCTAGGTGTTCCAAATCGAGAGAAAAGTTTTTTTAGAAAACGTACTACCATCCTAGCATCATTAGTAGGTAAAGCTTGGGCTTCAACCCATTTTGACATGTAATCTACTGCTACTAGTATATATTTATTCCCAAACGAAGTAGGGAAGGGACCTATGAAATCAATACCCCATACATCAAATATTTCACATGAGAGTATATACGTCTGAGGCATTTCATTATGCTGAGAGATATTACCTATCCTCTGGCATTTATCACAAAAGGTCACATACCTGTTGGCATCCTTGAAAAGGGTGGGCCAGTAAAAACCTAATTCGAGTACTTTGTGAGGAGTTCTAGTTCCACTGTGGTGTCCTCCTGTTGGTCCAGAATGGCAGTGATCTAAAATTTTATATGCTTTTGTTTCAGTAACGTATATTCGAATGACTTGATCTGTACAAATACGAAAAAGGAAAGAATATTCCCAAAAGTAATTTTTCACATCAGCGAAGAATCGCTTCTTTTGCTGATGGGTCAAACCTTTTGGGATTATGTTAGCTGCTAAATAATTTACAAAATCAGCAAACCAAGGAATGACAGCTTCTGCTATGGCTAGTAGTTGTTCTTCAAGAAACAAGTCGTTTATTTTATTGAGATCCCCGAGATGTGGATTTTCCAATCTTGAAAGGTAATCTACTGCCAAATTTTCAGCTCATTTCTTGTCTTTTATTTCTAAGTCGAATTCCTGTAACAATAGAATCCATCTTAGTAATCGAGGTTTTGCATCAGTTTTAGTTAAAAGATAATGAAGAGCGGAATGATCAGTATAAACGATGACTTTAGACAATATTAAATATGATCTAAATTTGTCAAATGCAAAAATAACGGCTAGCAATTCTTTTTTCGTGGTGATATAGTTTGCTTGCGTGACCGTCAAAGTTTTGCTAGCATAATAAATCGATTGGAAGTGCTTGTCTCTTCGTTGTCCCAAAACTGCACCTACTGCAAAGTCACTTGCATCACACATTAGTTCAAAAGGTAGATTCCAATCACGTGAAATCATAATTGGTGCATTAACTAACTTTTCCTTGAGAGTGTTAAAAGATTCTAAACATTCTTGGTCAAAATTGAAAAGCACATTTTTTTCTAGTAATTTTGTTAAAGGCTTAGCTATTTTAGAAAAGTCTTTAATAAATCTGCGATAAAAACCAGCATGTCCTAAAAAGCTTCTTATAGCCTTAACTGAATTAGGGGGAGGTAATTTTTTAATGGTTTCAATTTTTGCTTTATCTACCTCTATCCCTTTACTAGAAATTTTATGTCCTAGTACAATACCTTCTTGAACCATAAAGTGACATTTTTCCCAATTGAGCACTAGATTCGTCTCTTCACATCTTATCAGAACACGTTTTAAATTATTAAGACAGAGTTGAAAAGAATTACCGAAGACTGAAAAATCATCCATAAATACCTCCATGATGTCTTCCACGAGTTCGTCAAAGATAGCTAACATGCATTGCTGAAAAGTAACAGGAGCATTACATAATCCAAAAGGCATTCTACGATAAGCAAACGTACCGTATGGACATATGAATGTTGTATTTTCTTGATCTTCTGGAGCTATCGGGATTTGGAAGTAACCAGAGAGGCCATCCAAGAAGCAGTAATACATATGTCCTGATAGTCTTTCCAGCCTTTGATCGATGAAGGGTAAGGGAAAGTGGTCTTTTCTGGTTGCGTCATTCAACTTTCTATAATCAATACAAACTCTCCATCCAGTGACTGTTCTTGTAGGTATTGATTCCTTTTTGTCATTAGACACCACAATCATGCCGCCCTTTTTAAGAACAACATGCACAGGACTTACCCAAGAATTGTCAGAAATAGGATAAATAATTCATGCATCTAAAAGTTTAATTACCTCAGCTTTAACGATTTCCTTCATGTTGGGATTCAATCGTCTCTGTGTTTGCACCGATGGCTTATATTGATTCTCTATTAAAATTTTGTAGGTGCAAAAAGAAGGGCTAATTCCTTTAATGTCAGAAATCTTCCAAGCTATAGCCTTTTTGTGTTCTCTTAATACTTGAAGTAGTTCCACTTTCTCTTCAGCACTCAAATTTGATGCGATAATTACTGGTAATGTAGAATCATCTCCCAAAAATGCATATTCCAAGTGATCAGGTAGTTGTTTTAATTCCAATTTAGGAGGTTCATTAATCGAGGGTTTTTGTCTCAATTCGTCATTTATCTTAATACCCTCATAACTTATGTTCCTTGTGAAAAGTTCATTAGAGTTCAACTCATTCATTACTTCTTTTACTTCAGTGGTGGCTTCATCTTCCTCCCCACCTTGAACAAGACGCAGTTCCAACGTGTCTTCAAGAGTGATTTCCTGAAAAGTGTCTTGAACAAAATAATCAATAACATCGATGAAATAACAAGAATCATCTTGTTCTCTAGAAAATCGCATAGCATCATAAATTTTAAAGACAACTTCTTCTTCACCAACCCTAAGCACTAATTTACCATCCCCTAGGTGAATAACAGCTCTAGCAGTAGCTAAGAATGCGCGTCCCAAAGTTAAAGGTACTTCAATATCCTCATCCATGTCAAGCACAACAAAATCAATAGGGAATATAACTTTATCGACTTTTACTAATACATCTTCAATGATCCCCCTAGGATATTTAACAGATTTGTCAGCTAATTGAATACTCATCCTAGTGGGTTTTGGTTCCCCTAAACCTAGTTGCTTGAACATTTTATAAGGCATTAGGTTAATACTAGCGCCTAAATCAGCTAAGGCTTTTTCAATGTTTAAACTACCAATTAAGCAAGGAATAGTAAAACTTCCTAGGTCTTTCAGTTTGGTTGGCAATTTATTTTGGAGAATAGTTGAGCATTCCTCGTTGAGTTCCACTGTTGACAATTCTTCCAACTTCCTTTTATTTGTAAGAAGCTCTTTTAAAAATTTTGCGTACTTCAGCATCTGCGAAATTGCTTCAACAAAAAGTAAATTAATATGTAGCTGTTTAAAAAGTTCAAGAAATTTACCAAATTGAGCATCCATGCGGTCTTTCTTTAACTTTGCTGGATATGGTATGGGTGGTTTATATTCTTTGAGTGCTGGTGGGGTGTTTTGCTTAGGTTCCTCTTTCTCTACCTTGTTCTTTTCAGATTCTTGAACAGGCTTCTTTTCGAGTTCAGCTAGTACTTTTTCATCCCTTAGAGTAATTGCTTTTACATGTTCTCTAGGATTTGGCTCAGTATTACTCGGTAAACTACCTTGTGGTCTATCAGATATCATCTTTGCGAGTTGACCAATTTGATTTTCGAGCCCTTGAATAGATGCTTGCTGGTTCTTCAGTGCCATTTCGGTGTTTTGGAAACGGGTTTCTGATGCGGCCATAAATTTGGTGAACATCTCTTCAAGGTTCAGCTTTTTCTCTTGTTGTTGAGGTGGCTGGAACTCTCGATTTTTATTACTTTAGCCATTACTATTTATATTTATATAAATTTTCAACTTCTCTTTTTATTTGTTTATTTATATATTTTTATTTGCTTTTCCCTTCCAGGTATCTCTAGTTTATGACTAGAAGAAACCCAAGAGAAATGTTACTTTTTGACGAAGATTTAGAAGCTACAGTTCATAGAACTCGTAGAGAGATCAGACGAAGCTTACACTATCCAGAACAAGGACAAGAAGAAGAACCAGAACCTACTGAAGAGATGGAAGCAAATCAAGACAATCTACCACCTCCCGCGATAGCTACAGAACTGGTGAATCAAAATAATGCTCCTCGTACTATTTATGATTATGCTAAACCTAATTTGGCTGGTACTGAATCTAGTATTGTTAGGCCTGCTATTGCTGCAAATAATTTTGAATTGAAACCTAACACACTTTAGATGATTCAGCAATTTGTTCAGTTTAATGGTTTACAGGATGAGGATCCCAACTCACAGTTAGCAAATTTTTGGAATTCTGTGATACTTTTAAAATCAATGGTGTTTCTGATGATGCCATTCGCCTCCGATTATTTCCTTTTTTCCTAAGGAATAAAGCTAAACAATGGTTAAATTCTCTACCACGAGGCTCAATCACTACATGGGAAAAGATGACTGAAAAATTTTTACTTAAATATTTTCCTCCAGCTAAAACAGCTAAATTACGGAATGATATCTCTTTTTTTGTGTAGATGGATTCAGAGACGCTTTACGATGCTGGGAGAGATACAAAGATCTTTTGAGAAGGTGCCCTCACCATGGATTGCCTTTGTGGTTACAAGTTCAAACCTTTCATAACGGTTTGAATCCTTCCACAAGACAAATGATTGATACAGCCGCCGGAGGAACAATCAACAATAAAACACCCAAAGCAGCCTATGAATTTATAGAAGAGATGTCACTGAATAACTATCAGTGGCAAGTCATGAGGACAAAGCCAACAAAAGCTGCAGGAGTTTTTAACATTGATGCCGTCACCATGCTTTCTAATCAGGTAGAACTTTTAAATAAAAAGATTGATATTTTTGTTGGTTCTACGCAGGCACACCCAGTGATGTAGTGTGACGCAATTAAGGGAAACATGTACAATCCAGATTACTCCTCCTATGGACATAGGATAGAAACCGAGCAAGCCAACTATATAGGTAACAATTCTAGACCTCAGAATAATCCTTATAGTAACGCTTACAATGCAGGTTGGCGGAACCACCCCAATTTTTCATGGGGATGACAAGGAAATCAAAGACAACCACCTCCTCCGAGATTTCAACAACCACCTCCACAACAAGCGAAAAAGCTTAACCTTGAAGAGATGTTCACCAAATTTATGGCCACATCATAAACCCGTTTCCAAAACACCGAAACGGCACTGAAGAACCAACAAGTATCTATTCAAGGGCTCAAAAATCAAATTGGTCAACTCGTAAAGATGATATCTGATAGACCACAAGGTAGTTTGCCGAGTAATACTGAGCTAAATCCTAGAGAACTTGTAAAAGCAATTACTCTAAGGGATGGAAAAGTACTAGCTGAACTCGAAAAGAAGCCTGTTCAAGAATCTAAAAAGGACAAGGTAGAAGAAGAGGAACCTAAGGAAAACACCCTGCCAGCACTCAAAGAATATAAACCACCCATACCATATCCAGCAAAGTTAAAGAAAAACCGCACGGATGCTCAATTCGGTAAATTTCATAAACTTTTTAAACAGCTGCATATTAACTTACCTTTTGTTGAAGCAATTTTGTAGACGCCAAAGTATGCAAAGTTTTTAAAGGAACTTCTCACAAATAAAAGAAAGTTGGAAAAACTAGCCACAGTAGAACTCAACGAGGAATGCTCAACTATTCTCCAAAATAAACTGCCAGCCAAACTGAAAGACCCAAGGAGTTTCACTATTCCTTGATTAATTGGTAGTTTAATCATTGAAACAGCCGTAGCTAATCTAGGTGCTAGTATTAACCTAATGCCCTACAAAATGTTCAAGCAACTAGGTCTAGGGGAACCAAAACCCACTAGGATGAGTATTAATTAGCTGATAGATCTGTTAAATATCCTAGGGGAATCATTGAAGATGTGTTAGTGAAGGTAGATAAATTTATATTCTCTGTTGATTTTGTTATGCTTGACATGGATGAAGATATTGAGGTACCTTTAATTTTGGGATGCCTATTCTTAGCTACTGCTAGAGCTGTTATCGACGTAGGGGATGGTAAATTAGTGCTTAGTGCTAATGAAGAAGTTGTCTTTAAAATTTATGATGCTATGCGATTTTCTAGAGAACAAGAAGATTCCTGTTATTTCATCGATGTTATTGATTATTTTGTTCAAGACACTTTTTAGGAAATCACTCTTGAAGACACGTTGGAATTGTGTCTTGTTCAATGTGGGGAGGAAGATGAAGCCACCACTGAAGTAAAAGAAGTAATGAAGGAGTTGAACTCTAATGAGTTTGTCACAAGGCACATAAGTTATGAGGGTATTAAGTTAAAAGACGAACTGAGACAAAAACCCTCGATTGATGAACCTCCTAAATTGGAATTAAAGCAATTGTCTGACCACTTAGAATATGCATTTTTGAGAGATGATTCTACATTATCAGTGATTATCGCATCAGACTTGAGCGCTGAAAAGAAAGAAGAATTACTTTAAGTATTAAGAGAACACAAAAAGGCTATAGCTTGGAAGATTTCTGATATTAAAGGAATTAGCCCTTCTTTTTGCACCCACAAAATTTTAATGGAAGATGAATATAAGCCATCAGTACAAACTCAGAGATGGTTTAATCCAAACATGAAGGAAGTCATAAAAGCCGAGGTAATTAAACTTCTAGATGCAGGCATTATTTATCCTATTTCTGACAGTTCTTGGGTAAGTCCTGTACAAGTTGTCCCTAAAAAGGGAGGCATGACTGTGGTGTCTAATGACAAAAAGGAGTCAATACCTACAAGAACAGTCATTGGATGGAGAGTTTGTATTGATTACAAGAAGCTGAATGATGCAACTCAAAAAGACAATTTTCCTATACCGTTTATTGATCAAATGTTGGAAAGATTGCCAGGACATCTGTATTATTGCTTTTTGGATGGCCTCTCTGGTTACTTCTAAATCCCTATAGCTCTAGAAGATCAAGAAAAGACAACATTTACATGTCCATACAGTACGTTTGCTTATCGTAGAATGCCTTTTGGATTATGTAATGCCCCAGCTACTTTTCAGCGATGCATGTTAGCTCTCTTTGACGAACTCGTGGAAGACATCATGGAGGTATTTATGGATGATTTTTTGGTCTTCGATAATTCTTTTCAACTCTATCTTAATAATTTAAAATGTGTTCTGATAAGATGTGAAGAGACAAATCTAGTGCTCAATTGGGAAAACTGTTACTTTATGGTTCAAGAAGGTATTGTACTAGGACATAAAATTTCTAGTAAAGGGATAGAGGTAGATAAAGCAAAAATTTAAACCATTGAAAAATTACCTCCCCCTAATTCGGTTAAGGCTATAAGAAGCTTTTTAGGACATGCTGATTTTTATCGCAGATTTATTAAAGACTTTTCTAAAATAGCTAAACCTTTAACAAAATTACTAGAAAAAGATGTGCTTTTCAATTTTGACTAAGAATGTTTAGAGTCTTGATAAATGCTAAATTATACATATTTTTACCTCATGTTTAGCCTATATTTTGGATGAATTATTATCAATTTAGTGAGAATTGGTGCTCTTAATCTTTCTTTTTCATATCTTATACTCAGGAGAGCATAGGGAAGAGAAAAGAACGGAAAATGGACCGAAAACCAGAGAAAATTGGCCAAAATGTGAAAACGCACGGCCCAAGAAGTCACCACACGGTCGTGTGCCACGGCCGTGCCACACAAAGATCACACGGTCCAGCCCAACAAGCACGGCCAGGCCACACGGCCGTGCCCCAATTGACAGAATCTCACACAGCCTCTTGTCAAAGTACACGGGCGTTGCACACGGGCGTGTTCTAGTCGTGAGGAAGAGGAATTTTACTCAGATTTGGAGGCTTAGAGGCTAAGAAAGGCTCCCCAAAGCTCTATATAAAGATCCTAGGTGGCAACTCTAAAGGTATACTCTTTTTCTCCCAATAGGAGCGCCATCTTTCTGCCAACACAAGGAGTGAAAGCAAGGGATTACTCCAAGGGAAGCCGATTGATTCATCCCAGAAGCCAGAATTCTACATCAAGACAGAGGATCTTCCTAAATTCCTTCAGGGGTTTTTGGTTTCTTTATGTTTTGTTATTTATTATCTTCTGAGATGTTTCTTTTCTTAATTATGAACTAAACCCCTCAAATACTTGAGGGGGATGAAACCTAAGACAGATCTTGTTATCATTTATTGAAGTTATATGATAATTGCTTGAATTGTTCTTAATTATGTGTTCTTCATTCTTGATTTAATAATCCTAGGTATTACTTCAAGAAATTGATGTGCTTAGAGCAGAGGAGCAAAAGTCCCTGTGATAAGAGTAGATCTACCATAATTAAGTGGAGTTGCATGTAACCCTAGACATAGGGCGACATAAATCTACCGGATTAGGGTCAAACCTAATATGGGGATCCATAGATCAAATTAATGCAACCTAGGGAGTTAATTAATAAAGGAACTTTAATTAATAACTTAGGCCTAGTTGCTCTATACCTCGATGGAGGGTTTAGCATAAGTTAGGGATCTCTGCGGATCAAGTCAAGTAATCAATTATATAGTTCAAGAAGTCAATAACAAGTGAAGTCTAGGTGGAGTCTCCCTTAAGTATTGCTCATATCAATCAGCTTTTCCCTAAAGTTTTCCCCAATTTACTTTTTGTGCACTTTTAGTTAGTTTTAGAATTAGTTCCAATCGATCCTCTTTTATTTTTAGGCTAGATAATAGAAAGGAAGTAAGTATTAGTACTTTTGGTTCCCTTGGGTACGATAACTCGGTCTTGCCACTAAACTATACTACTGTTCGATAGGTGTGATTGCCTGTAATATCGTGATATTAGTTAGTTTTGGTGTGATCAGTTTTATAAATTTTATTACTTAATATCGCGAGTCGTTATCAAGTCTTTTAACACTCTCAAAGAAAAGTTAGTTAATGCCCCGATTATGATTTCACCTGATTGGAATCTACCTTTTAAACTAATGTGTGATGCGAGTGATTTTACAGTAGGTGCAGTTTTGGGACAACGAAGAGACAAGCACTTTCGACCGATTTATTATGCTAGCAAAACTTTGACGGTCGCGCAAGCAAAATATACCACCACGGAAAAAGAATTGCTAGCCATTATTTTTGCATTTGACAAATTTAGATCATATTTAATATTGTCTAAAGTCATCGTTTATACTGATCATTCCGCTCTTCGTTATCTTTTAACTAAAACTGATGCAAAACCTCGATTAATAAGATAGATTCTATTGTTACAGGAATTCGACTTAGAAATAAAAGATAAGAAAGGAGCTGAAAATTTGGCAGCAGATCACCTTTCAAGATTGGAAAATCCACACCCCGTGGATCTCAATAAAATAAACGACTTGTTTCCTGAAGAACAACTACTAGCCATAGCAGAAGCTGCCATTCCTTGGTTTGCTGATTTTGCAAATTATTTAGCAGCTAACATAATCCCAAAAGGGTTAACCCATCAGCAAAAGAAGCGATTCTTCGCTGATGTGAAAAATTACTTTTGGGAAGATCCTTTCCTTTTTGTATTTGTGCAGATCAAGTCATTCGAAGATGCGTTATTGAAACAGAAGCATATAAAATTTTGGACCACTGCCATTTGGGACCAACAGGAGGACACCACAGTCGAGCTAGACCTGCTCACAAAGTACTCGAATCAGGTTTTTATTGGCCCACCCTTTTCAAGGTTGCCAACAGGTATGTGACCTCTTGTGATAAATGCCAGAGAACAGGTAATATCTCTCAGCATAATGAAATGCCTCAAAAATATATACTCTCATGTGAAATATTTGATGTATGGGGTATTGATTTCATGGGTCCTTTCCCTACTTCGTTTGGGAATAAGTACATACTAGTAGCAGTAGATTACATGTCAAAATGGGTGGAAGCCCAAGCCTTACCTACTAATGATGTAAGAATGGTAGTACGTTTTCTTCAAAAACTTTTTTCTTGATTCGAAACACCTAGGATAATTATCAGTGATAGGGGTACTCATTTTTGCAACGCCCAATTTGACAAAGTTTTGAAAATATATGGAGTGCACCATAGAACAGCCACCCCCTATCATCCACAAACCAGTGGTCAAGTTGAAGTAACAAATAGAGAATTAAAGCGCATTCTAGAGAAAACAGTAGAAACAAATAGGAATGATTGGTCAAGGAAAATAGATGATGCCTTATGGGCCTATAGAACTGCATTCAAAACTCTCATAGGAACATCCTTTTATAGACCTGTTTATGGAAAAAGTTGTCATCTACTATTTGAGCTTGAACATAAAGTATTTTGGGCTATTAAATTCCTAAATCTTGATTTTAAACTTACAGGTGAGAAACGTCTAATGGAACTAAATGAGCTGGATGAATGGCGCTACAATGCATACGAAAACTCACGATTATATAAGGAAGCAACAAAGCAACGCCATGACAACCGGTTAAGACAACATAAGCAGTTCAAAACTGGTGATCATGCCTGGCTGTACAACTCAAGGCTTAAACTATTCCCTGGAAAACTTAAATCAAGATGGTCAGGCCCATTCACTGTTCGAACTGTCTTTCCATACGGCACAGTCGAGGTAACTCATCCAAACCACGACACTTTTAAGGCAAACGGCCATTGGCTTAAACATTATAGAAGTGAGAATTTCAAGAATAATAAGGAGGAGCTTTAGCTCCACGAACTCTCGTCGTGATACATACAAGCAGAGTCAAGCTTAGACTCTAAATAAGTGCTTCTCTGGAGGCAACCCGAGCACTAACTTAGTAAATTATTTTCAGTTTAGCTTTCTAATACATCGACTAACCCTTGGGAATGCAGGATTTTTGAGCCACACGGCCACTCCCACGAGCGTGCCGAAGGACGTGTGGACAATACGAACAGAGATACGACCGTGCAATATGGCCGTGTACAAGCAGGGTAAAATTTTTCTAACACACGGGCTTCGACAAATTGCCACAGCCCTGCGATGTGGCCATGGCCAAACCTATTGAATCACAAACGGCCTTCAACAAATTGCCACGGTCGTATGATTTAACCGTGGCCGAAACTGCCAAATCAAAAATGGGCGTGTGACATGCCCGTGCCTCAAGGCTGTGGTCGACACCGTCAATTCTGACACGGAAGTGTGACCTATTACACGATCGTGGGAGAAGCGAACACCGAAGGACACGGCCGTGCGACACGGCTGTGTGCCTCAACACGCCCTAGGTACACGAGCGTGTGTCTCGAACTAGGCGCGCAAAAATCCCTAATTTTTGAATCACACAGCCAAAACCCGAGTCACATGGGCGTGTGACGTGCCCATGTGACCCAAAAACCTATATAAACAGGCCACTATTCACCTTCTTCTCTAATTGAAACCCTAAAATCCTCCCACCCAAAACCCACATCAAGCCTCCCTAGCGCCGCTGCCGGCCTCAAAAGCTCCTTCACGACCGTGCCACCCGTACCACGACCGTGCTCCACCCCATTAGTCACCTATTCGGTTCCTTTTTCTTATTTTCCTCTTTAATTTCTAATGTTTTTATCTATTTTTATGTTAATAAAATGTTTTATTTATTTTTTACATTATTTTTTAGCATGAAATTCATTGATTTAGCATGAACAATCTAGAATACTATAGAGAATTTCATGATGCCATTTAGACTCTCTTTAGGTTGCCACTTTTACTTATCTAGAATAGTTAACAATTAGTATAAATGATATCTAGGCCATGATTAGAATGAGTAGATTATATTAGTCAAGTTAGTAAAACCTCCATACAATATGTTCATGCTTTTCTTAATGTGTCATTTAATCTTAAAAACTTATTAATACTCATATTTTAATTTCAATTTTTATTAGGACTAATGCATATCATTTTATTTTTTAGGAACTATGTCATCATTACGCGGTAAGAAAGCTGCTGTCCCTACTTTAAAGAAGCGAAAAGGGTCTAGTGGTTATTCGTCGAGACCCACTGCTGAGGTCCAACATCCTTTTATTCAGTTCCTGCAGAACTCCTAAGAGGAGTTATTTCAGATACTACGGGCCAGACCCCTCGGAGCGAGAAGGTGCATTGATTGGACTGCTTTAGAGCAGGTCCACCTAGCAGACGAGGTCCGAGCCTTGTTGATGACAGACCCGTGGGAGCAGTTCTTCTAGATCGTAGAGCCCACATATTTTGACCTCACTCTCGAGTTCTGTTCCACATTCCATCTACAGACGGTGATGAGCTGAAATGACGATCCAGGGACGATCCAGTTCTGTTTAGGAGGCCTCGTACATCAGCTTAGTGTACTGAAATTCGGTACAGCTCTCGCTCTCTACACCGAGCAGTTCATGGAGGAAGAGGACCTTTCTACGCTTCACCGCCACATCCACGTCTCTCCAGTTAACTGCTGGAGCGCAATCGTCCCTGAGTAGCCCACATACGACCCTAGTAGCTCCAAAGCAACCAACCTCGCCCGATCTCTGAGGTACATACACGCCCTCCCCGCACACACACTGACGGGCAGACGCGAGAGCACAGGTGTCGTCAACACCCATGATGCCTATTTTCTATGGAGCATGGCGAACGCACATACCATCGACCTTGCCTACTTCATCGCTCATGCCATCCAGCACTAGACTGAGAGGCATCGCAGGGGCATGATATCTCTAGGTCCCACATCACTCGGTTGGCCCGCTATTTCGGCCTGCTCAACACCGTAGCCCAGACATCCTCCTACACCTTGATCGGCTAGATGTCCCCACAGGGCATCCACACTATGGTATACATGAGGATGATTCAGCACTGACGTGGGACCGATCCTCCATAATACCACCTAATTCGAGACACAGAGCAAGAGGATCCCGAGGACATTACTGTGATGTCTCACCACCACCGGAGGAGGCCCCAACTGAGCCACCACCCCTTCACCACCCAGTTCATGCGGCAGCTTCATACGCTGACATATCAAGCGCCTCACACGATTCAAGCAGTAGTGCTTCCAACGTTTCGATCATATAGATGCTACTCTTCAGCAGATATGCCAGCACCTTTACATCTCCTCACCGCCCCAACCTCGTGAACCATCTGAGGATTAGGACTTCCGAATCCTCTTATCTTATCATTTATTTTCCTTTTTTATTTTTCCTTTTATTTTATTTCATCTTATCTTTTTCATTATTTGAATTTTAGTATTTTTAGAACTTAATTTATTTTATTCCTTTATTTTAATTATTTCATATCGGCTATCCCCTAACAAACATATTCTATTAATCCAAATTCCCTAAAACTGATAAATGCTTTCGCAGTTTCAAAGGAGTTTTACAGCTCAAATTCAAAATCTAAAAGGAACCTTGCCACAACTCCACCCAGTTGACACCGTCAAAGCCTACATTCCCAACATGAAAGTTGTGGACAAACAAACACTACAACCACCGGAGTATACACCTCCGTACCTTTCTTTGTCCCAAACACTCTATAGGCACCACCACCTCACAATTTCATCCAATCCAGGGAGTTTCACGCCTTTCTCTATCTTATGATTTATGCTTCTATTGCTACTAATGTATCTTTGTACAATGTACATCTTAAGTGTGGAGGGGAACTTACTTTCAGTCATTGCATTCTCTTTGAAACCCCTGAAAATTTTTACAACTAACATTTTGCATTGTTCTCAAAATTTTAAATTCTCACTTTCACTCTTTGCATTATCTTCAATCTCCTATTAGGAATTAATTCTGATTGATTTATGATTTTTATTAATATGTCAAGAATTAAGACATAGGTGCTTATGCTTTGATTATTCAAACTTTAAAACACTAGGGAATCAAGCATGATAAGTTGAAATTTTTGAAAATTTAATTTTTTTTCTAGGTTATTTTCCCTAATCTTAAGTGTTACCTTGAGATTTGAAATTCATAGGATTGACATCAAAAAGCCATAATTCTAGTGAGATTTTTGAGTCTTTTGAGCATCCATTCTTTCATGCTTACTTTTATTGTTGCTCTGAGTAAGTCAATATTGATTTGTCATTCTAGAACTTGCTTCGATTATACATGTCAAGACCACATCATTGATTTGACACACTGAGATGATAAAGGCACCTACATTTTAACCCACTTACTCCACAAAAGCCTACCATTACAAATTAACCCCTAGTGAACCCCATTGGGCTTAACAACCCATTCTTTGACTTACCTCTAATATTAACTCATAACTCGTTTTTGTTGAATTCCACTCAATTATTTTGATCCCAATTTTTTTCGAGATTTGAGTTGAAATATTATCTAGCTTTGTTCTCTTTTCCAGTTTGTAAAATTGTAAATATTCAATTTATTGTATTTGATTTGATTTGTTCTTAAAAAAATGTATATACAGTTAATTCAGTTGTAATCCGTAATAGTTCAATAGTTTTTGCATATTTCTACAAGCTTCCAAATCCAGAACGATGTCATCATAAGACTTAGCTCTAAGGAATATGTTTTAGTGATAGAGATTTTTCTAGCTAGATGATTTTTCAATTTAATCTCGATTCTAACCCTTTCTTTTTAGGCTTGTGACAACACCCCTAACCAAAGCCCCATTACAACCATTGAAAGACCTTTTGATCGATGTGTCATATCAATATATAGTGGTGGAGATTTGATTTTCTTACAAGTCTATGGTAATAACCTTTCAGGATGACTAATGAGTGCTTAAATTTTGAACCCTAAACACTTTGAGTGGATAGAGTGAATCTTTAGTGAGGATGTCAACTCTTGTTAATTTCGATTGAGAGGTGATTACTTAAGAAAAGGGAGAAAACCTATGTTTCTGTGATAAAATTCTTAGCTTAGAGTGTTTGAATCTTTAATGTTCTACTGGTTGAATTTTCATTGTATAAATTACCTGTGGATTAGTTTGAAACATTACTGATAATGATTGTAAATTGAGAAGAATGATTCTTAATTGTGAGTTGGGACTTTGCTTGAGGACAAGCAAAGGCTTAAGTGTAAGGGTATTTGATAAACGATAAATTATACATGTTTTTACCTCATGCTTAGCCTAATTTCTGGATGAATTATCATTGAATTTGTGGAAATTGGTGCTCTTAATCCTTCTATTTCATGTTTTATGCCCAAGTGAGCTTAAGGAAGAGAAAAGAGCAACAAACGGGCCAAAAACAGAGAAAATGGGCCAAAGTATGAAAACAACACGGCCTGGAGATTCACCACACAGCCGTGCCACACGGTCGTGCCACCTTAAGCTCAAACACGGCCCAACCCCGACGAGCACGGCCAGACCACATGGCCGTGCCACCATCAACAGGCCCAACCACGGCTTGGGCCTCGATTCACAAGGCGTGGCACACGGGCGTATCCCTGTCATGAGGAAGTTAAATTTCACTCGGAAAAAGCTAGGGGCTAAGAAAGACACTCCAAAGCTCTATATAAAGACCCTAGGGGGCAACTACAAAGATATATTTTTCTCTCCTCAAAAGAGTACTTTTCTTCCTCAAAAAGGAGAGTAGAAGCAAGGAATTACTCCAAGGGAAGCCGATTGATTTATCCCAGAAGCTGAATTCTCCCTCAAGACTGAAGATCTCCCTTCAATTACCTTCAGGGGTTTTAGGGTTCTTTATGTTTTGTTATTTTATTTCTTCTGAGATGTTTTCTTTTATAATCATGAACTAAATCTCCCAAATACTTGAGGGGGATGAAACCTAAGACAGATCTTTTTATTATTTTCCCTTGAATTATATGATAAATAATTGATTTGTTCTTAATTGTGTTTTTAACTCTTAAATTGATATTTTCGGGATATTGATTTAAGTCGAATGTGCTTATGTAGAGAAGCAAAAGTCCCTGCATAGGAGTAGATCCAACACAATTAAGCGGAGTTGATTGCAATCCTAGAGATATGACGATGAAAATCTACCGGATTAGGGTCAAACCTAATAAGGGAATCCACAAATCTAGTTAATGTAACACTAGGGGTTTTAATTAGAAAGAGATTTCAATTAATCAACTTAGGGTTAGTTGTTTTTAGTCTCGAGAGAGATACTAACATAAGTTAAGGATTTCTATGGATCAAGTCAAGTGAATAAATCGTCTAGTTCAATAGTTGATAACAAGTGAAGGCTAGGTGGATTCTCCCTTAAGTATTGTCCAAATCAATCAATTTTTCATAAGAGTTTTTCCCCAATTCATTTTTTGTGCTTTCATAGTTTAGTTTTAGAATTAGTTTAGTTTCATAAAAACCCCTCTTACTTCTAGGTTAAATAATAGAAAGAAAGTTAGTACTAGTACTTTTGGTTCCCTTGGATATGATATCTCGGTCTTGCCACTAAGCTATATTACTGTTCGATAGGTGCGCTTGCCTTAAAATCGTGATAATAGTTGGTTTCTGGTGTGATCATTATTATAAATTTATTACTTTATATCATGTATATCAACTCCACAAATCTCCACCTTTACTTGTATTTGACTAACTCCCTTACCAAGCCCTATTATAGGTCTAATTTGATCTTTGTTGGATACTTACCAAGTCCAAGAAACGCTCGAACTTTGAAACTGGATGACTCTTTGTCAACATGTCAGCTGAATTGTGTTCTATGCCAATTTTAAGAATCTGAACATCCTCTTAAATGATCACCTCTCAAATAAAGTGGTAACGGATGTCTATGTACTTCATTATCTCATGATTCATTTGATCTTTAGTGAGATGTATGACACTTTGGCTATCACAATATACGTCAGTTACTTTTTTTTCACTTACCAGTTGACAAAACATGTCTTTTAACCAAATTGTTTCTTTTACTACTTTAATAATTGTCATGTATTCTACTTCAATAATCAACAATGCCATTGTAGCTTAAAGTGAAGCTTTCCAACAAATGACACAATTCCCAGAAGCAAATAGATAACCTGTAAAAGACCTTTTGTGATCTAATTCTCTTACATAATCAAAATCAACATATCTAAGTAAACCCTTCAGGCTTCTTCCGAACTCTAAGCACATGTTATAAGTATGCCGCAAATATCTGAAAATCCACTTAATTACATGTCAGTGTAACTTACCATGATTAACTATGTATCGACTAACAACACTAATAGCATGTGAAATATCAAGACGATTGCATAACATTGCATACATTAAACTTCCAACTACACTTGAGTAAGGTACTTTTGATATGTACCTCTATTCTTTTTCGTTTTGGGGAGAATATAAAATTGACAACTTAAAATGTGCAGCTAAGGGAGTACTTATCGGTTTTGAGTCTTGCATCTCAAATCACTCAAAGATCTTCATGATATACCTTTTGTATAATAAGAACAATTTCCCAAAACGTCTATCTCTTGAAATTTTCATCCCCAAAATTTTCTTCACTAAACCTAAATCCTTCATCTCAAATTTAAAGTTAAGTATGGTTTTAAGATGATCAATTTCAGATGGATTCTTAAACACAATCAACATATTATCAACATAAAATAGCAAATATATAAAAGAACAATCATCAAGACATTGTAGATAAACACAACTGTCATACTTGCTTCGACTTAACATGAATGAGTTGAACTTTTTATACCACTACGAAGGAGACTACTTCAAACCTTACAAGGACTTTTGAAAAAGACAAACATGATCATCTTTAGCTTCAAATTTGAACCCTCAGTTGTTGCATATAGATGTCCTCCTTAGGGTCACCATGAAGAAAAACAGTTTTTACATTTAACTACTCTAACTCAAGATTGTTTGATGCAACAAGAGCCAAAAGTGCCCTAATGACCATATGTTCCACAACGGAAGAAAAAACATCATGAAAATCAACTCCCTCTACTTGATTGTAGCGCTTTGTGACCAATCTTATCTTGTACCTAGTGCCATTAGAACCTAAACCATCCTTCCTTTTAAACACCCATTTGCAACCAACGATTCTTTTATAGATGGGTGGTTTAACAAGCCACCACGTTTCATTCTTTTGAAGCGATTCAATCTCTTTTTCCATTGCAATGAGCCATTTGCTAGAATCAGAGGCTTGAACTACCTCATAACAACACGAAGGATCAGATGAATCAATGCTCTCAGCAACACTTAGAGTATAGGCCACTAGGTTTCTTTCACAATACTTTTGTTGTGGTCAAATTTCTCACATTTTTTTTCACAAGCCAACTTATAATTAGTTAACCGATATGGTGATGGTACCTATAAGTTGGATGAAGTCCCAATCTGACTCAAAACAAATTTAGATTTGTGAAAAACAGAACTTTATCTCGTCATCTCAACATCATACAACTCCTCGTCGGGACGAGTCTTCTGTTTTTCACGTAGTTGCGACATTGAATATCAGTTCGTTGAGAAGTCGCCCCCTGTTTTGGCTTTTGACTCCACCTTGCTTAAAACACTCTTATTTGTTGTGTTTTCAAATGTAATTATCCCATTTTCTGACTAAAACATTGCAGATTCATCAAACGTAACATTTCTGCTAACGATTATTTTGTCGGATTCTAAACACCACACTATAATTTAAAACCTTTAATACAAACAGTGTAACACCCCTAACCCGAATTCGTCGTCAGAATAGAGTTACGGAGCATTACTAAAGTTTACAAATCAAATAGACAGAAAATGCAAACATTTCATATCATATAGCATTCATGTTAAAAACCAATCAAAATCATACATATTGTCAATTATACGAGCCCTCGAGGCCCAAATTACGCATCAAAAACAAATCGGGACTAAACCGGAAACTCAAAATATTTTTTAGAAATATTTAAAATTTTTCAACACTGGAAGGGTCACATGACCGTGTGGCTAGGCCGTGTGACTCACACGGTCAGGAGACACGCCCGTGTCTCAGGCCGTGTGGGCATTCGAAAAAGGGACACACAGCCTTGTCACCTTGCCGTGAGTCACACACAGTTGAGATACACGCCCACATGTTAGGCCATGCGAGCATACTGACTTACATTATTAAAAGATACAAGGGATACACGACCGTGTCACCTGGCCGTGTGTCACACACAATTGAGAAACACGCCCGTGTCTCTACCCGTGTGGACAAAAATGGGCCATTTTACAAGCCATATTTCTCACCCAATTTTACGTCAACCTACAATCAACATTATACATATCAATAAGCCATAATTAGGCATCTAAAACAAGCCAAAATAAGTGGCTAATCTCAACAAATTCCATATAGGCCAACATTAAACAAAATACCTATACATGCCATTATAACCAAAATCAAAACATTCAAAAGTACTGATAGAACCAATAGATAATGTGATATAACTCTAACAAGCTTCCAACCCAATCGAGCTTCCGATAATCTAAAAAGTAAAGGAAAACAAAAAATAAGCAACGGATGCTTAGTAGGCTCGTATAAACTTTAATCATATCAATTCATTTCATTATGAGATTTACATTTATCAAGAATAAACATTTACAGATGCCACACGATTCAAGAAACTATATTCAACAACTCACAAAATGAGTAAATCCATAGCATCTCTTATACATATTATCTCAAGTATAGTAGAGTTTTAAACAACTTTATACTCTTCCAAATTTATTTATTCTCATTTCTATTTCTTTACTTATCACACCCATTCCATATGCATAACACACAAGTTATAAGCATATCATACCACCTACAAACATAGCCCTTTTCAAATTAATCACATAATAACCCATTTCATAAGAAATTGTGTAACTTAAAACTTACCACTCTTTCATGAGGACAAGTATATTTTCATTTGAGCACTTACCATTTCAATGCATCTTATAATTAAACATATTACCATTCAACCAATAGCTTGGCACTTGCCTAAGCATCAAATAACAACACCTGTTAGCGTACTTGAACATATTTCATATAATTTCAACATTGATAATCTTATTATTTCAACATGTCACACTTAAGTTTATTACTCGTCTCAACTTACATAATTTTCATGTATCAACATATCAAGATATTGATATATATATATATATATATATATATATATATCATGATACATATCATTCTCTTACCATTTCTTCATATGCATATATTATCCAAGACAGCTCTTGATATTTTACCATTTGAAGAATGACTTACAGATTTGAGTACATCGTTAATAGAAGCTCAAAAGCTTAACAGAAGCTCGTACGAGCTAAATAGAAACCTATAAGGGTTGAACAGAAGCTCGTAAGAGCTGAATAGAAACTCATATGAGTTAAACAGAAGCTCATAAGAGCTGAACGGAAACTCATAAGAGTTGAACGGAAGCTCGGAAGAGCTGAACAGAAACTCATATGAGTTAAATAGAAGCTTATAAGAGCTAACGGAAAGCAAAACACGAGAGTTCACAACAAATGCTGAACCTCGGCTTACTTGGGTAATTTGCGGCTATTTTCCTCTAATGCCGTTATGTGCCACAAAACGAATGTACTCAAATCTCGTGTTCCATTTAATCCAAATATTCAATTCAAATTATAATTTCAATAATAATTCATCCTCAACAATATAATAAATACATAATATCATCCATCAAATCAATATAATTATTAAAGTATAATCATACGAACTTACCTGGTTAAATTGCAGATACCAATATTCAGGGGAATTTGGGAAATTTTCCATTTTCCTCAATTTTCCACTCGGTCTTGATCTAAATTAATAATTTCATTCAATATATTAATGTATACAATAAAATAATTCATTTCTTGCAATTCGGTCATTTTTACGAAATCATCTCTAAATTTTTACTTTTATTCAATTTAGTCCCTAAGCCCAAAACATGCAAATTAACAATTTTTAATGCAAACCCATGCTAGCTAAATATTCATGGAATTCAATACAGCCCATTTTTACAATAATTTCACAACAAATCCTTATATTTTTACTAATTTAACAAATTAATCCTTAATCAAAAAATTCATCAAAATCACTTAACAAAATACTTTTAAATAACAACTAATATCTAAAATTCATCATTTAGCATCAAAAATCATATAGATTAATTAATGACCACATCCAAAATCTTTAACAAAATCAAAAACTAAGGTAAGATTTAGTTAAACCTAATTGTAACAATCTCAAAAACATAAAAATTATAAGAAACGGGTAAAAATTGGACTCACATGAAGCAAATATGCAAAACCAGCTCAAGGAGCTCTCTCCATGCCCATTTGAATCGAAATTAAAGAAGAAATGTCTAGAAATCCTTTTAAAATTCAAGTTGGGTGTTTTAATTTCACTTTAATTACAATTTTGCCATTAATGGTTTTATTTGATTTTTTTTTTCTTTCATATGCCGCCTCAACTTTTCATTTAGGAATAATTACTATTTAGGTCCTTTTTTATTTATTACTCATGCCACTTAATCACTTAATTATTATAATTAGCAATTTTTTCATCTTTTTCAATTTAATCCTTTTTAATTAATTAACTGTCAAAACGTTAAAATTTTTCAACGAAACTTTAATACTACATTAACGACACTCCGTAAATATTTATAATAATATTTATGGCTCGGTTTATAGAAACGATATCCCAATACCTCATTTTCTAAAACTACTTAACCTAATAAATTATTATAAAACACAAATTATTAATTCAAAAACCTTTTTAAAATCCATATTTGACTCATAAATACTAAATAATAAGATTTACGAGCTTACTCATCAGATTTGGTGGCCTCAAACCACTGTTTCTAACACCGCTAAAAATCAGGCTATTACAACTCTACCCCCTAAAAAAAGTCGTCCTCAAAATTTCCCACCTAATAAAAGTCATCAAGTCAAGTTTTTATGTCTTCTTCTTAATGATAAACCACAGATAAGTCCATCATAACTCATTTTGATTCAAAACTGGTATCAGAAGTCACATCAAAACTTGATATTATACCGAATTTAACTAAACGACCATGATATTTTCATGTCACAACTTTATCATTAGCAGTACAATTACCAAGAAATTCAAAGTGATCATCTAACGAATCATAACCGAGAAACCTCAATTATCAAACTCTAACAAATGCTCCTGGCATGTCTGCATCTGAAATCTTTCAACTTATATTTATTTCTCCTTATATGGAAAGCGTCAAGCAATATTGTTTAACACAAGCGCAATAGCTTCAACTATTGAGACGGCTATAATCCACAATACCGTTTCATGATTAGAACTGATCTAATAGATATATTTTTGTATCATGTCTACTAGAATATGAATCCCTCATTCTGACGGTTCGTCAATTTACCAGTGAATGCACAAAATTTATTCTCAGACCTGAAGATAAACTTAAATGCGTATAACTCAATTAACCTTTCAAATGAATAACCCACTCTGATTAGAATAACTGAGTCGATTTTATCTATCAGATAATAACTTTTTAGAATAATCCCTTCTTGTTGTTGTCAAGACAATCCAGATATACCATATATCATAATTCTCTCGGAATACCAACTGAAAATTACCACAAACTGCATTAACTCAAACGAATTATGACATCCCATTATTGACTTGTTGACATAATTCGAGATTACCTGAGAAATAAAAACTAATATATAAGTTTGAGCTCGATCTCCCATCGTATACACTTTTGTTGTTACTTATCCTTTTCATAAAAGCTCAACAACAATAGTACACTTTGAATTGAAAGAGGAAAATCGAATGTAGTCCCAACAATAACCAGTATAGTAATACAACCTCTATACACTGAGATCTGCATCACCGAGCTCCCATGATCAAACCAGGATTTATAACAGTAATATATGTAATTGCCTCCGGCCCATGAATATCTTTTACAGATAAACCATGTTTGATAGATAAGATTAAACCATAAGAATGATAAGAAAACTGAGATAATGTAATCCTAGATGTGAAGCTATACTAAATTTTCGAGAATACAAACCACATTGAATAATAAAGAGATCGATGATATCCTAGAGAAAATCCAGAAGAAGAATATCGCCATACGCACTGGAATCAGTTGTGACAGAGACAACATAAATTACAAATATATATTTCAGAGCATCAACCAATAGAAGAAATAAAATAACATCATATGTGTTTTATCATTAAATCTTCTACTTAACATAATAGAATAGAATGCCAAAGAAATATAGAGCAATACCGATCATAAATCAACCATACTAACAATACTTCCGTCCAATGTTATGATTAGCTAGCTTTTCTATATGATAAGAATCACATCTGAAAATGTACAGTTGCATATACCTCTAAAGATAAAAGAACATATAGAATACCCAGAAAAAATCGTTGTAAGATACTCGACTATAATAGTTGGATTCAGATATCTTTGCAATTTCAACACTATTCCACTGACTACTAAAGCCATCAATAATCTTACATTGTCTCAATCACTAAAGAAATCAATTCAGAAGAATTTCTGGTTAACCCGTTCTTTAAATACCATACCTGAATAAGTTTATTACTCGTGAATATCTTCTTCCTTAATAGCAACATTGTGTATCCCAAATAATCTTCAGAAAAAATATGATATCTCTTCTAAAACCGTCTTTACTTGCTAACTCATTCTCAGTTCTGACCACATTATTAATCATTCAACTATTGAACTCTTCAATTTCATACTTGTGAACTTAATCAATATAAATCTTGTAAATTCTGTTGTATAAGATGTACAGGTGAGGGGTTGAAGATCGTAAAGCCTCAAAATTTGACTATCATATATACACACGTATAACATAACATTTATCATCAACATAATATTATGAACTTTTATTCATACCTTTATGAGTTTTGTCTCATCATAAACAACATTTTGACTCAGATACTTGAGTTTCGCTTTCAGCATTATCGGAATTAGCTCGATTGGAAAACATCTTTGTCTATAAGTAAAACAAATCCCATCAAAGTCGGGAGATACCACACTATCACATGTTCTATAATGGCATGTATTTTTAGACTTCACATATGATACGTTCAGCCCGAGAACTAACTAAACCGCAGCTCTGATATCACTAAATGTAACACCCTTAACCCTAATCCATTGCCAGAATAAGGTTACAGAACATTACTAAAGTTTACAAATCAACCAGACAAAAAATGCAAACATTTCATATCATATAGCATTTATGCCAAAAACAATCAAAATCATACATATTGTCCATTATACGAGCCATCGAGGCCTAAATTACACATCAGAAACAAATCAAGACTAAATCGAAAACTCAAAAAAAATTCAAAAATATTTAAAATTTTCAACACTGCAGGGGTCACACGGCCATGTGGCCAGGCCGTTGACTCACACGATCAGGAGACATGCCCGTGTTTCAGGCCGTGTGGGCATTCGAAATAGGGACACATTGCCATGTCTCAGCCCTTATCCGTACCTGTGTGAGTATACTAACTTGGGTCGCACGGCCAAGTCACACGCTCATGTGCTTGGCTATGTGAGCATACTGACTTACATTCTTAAAAGATACAGGGGACACACAGCCATGACACATGGCCGTGTGTCACACACAATTAAGACACACACCCATGTCTCTACCCGTGTAGATGAAAATGGGTCATTTTACAAGCCATATTTCTCATCTAATTTTATGTCAACCTATAATCAACATTATACATATCAACAAGCTATAATTAAGCATCTAAAATAAGTGGTTAATCTCAACAAATTACATATAGGCCAACATTAAACAAAATACCTACACATGTCATTATAACCAAAATCAAAACATTAAAAGGTACCGATAGAACCGATGGATAATATGATATAACTCCGACAAGCTTCCAACCCAATCTAGTTTCTGATAATCTGAAAAGTAAAGAAAAACAAATAAATAACCAATGAATGCTTAGTAAGCTCGTCTAAAATTTAATCATATCAATTCATTTCATTATGAAATTTACATTTATCAAGAATAAACATTTACTGATGCCACACGATTCAAGAAACCATATTCAACAACTCACAAAATGAGTAAATCCATAGAATCTCTTATAATTATTAAAGTATAACTATACGAACTTACCTGGTTAAATTGCAAAAATATCAATATTCAGGGGTATTTTGGAAATTTTTTATTTTCCTTGACTTTCCACTTGGCCTTGATCTAAATTAATAATTTCATTCAATATATTAATTTAGACAATAAAATAATTCATTTTCTGTAATTTGGTCATTTTTTATATTTTTACAAAATCATCCCTAAAGTTTTACTTTTATTCAATTTAGTCTCCGAGCCCAAAACATTCAAATTAACCATTTTTAATGCAAACCCATGCTAGCTGAATATTCATGGCATTCAATACAGCCCATTTTTACAATAATTTCACAACAAATCCTTGTATTTTTGCTAATTTAACAAATTAATCATTAATCAAAAAATTCATCAAAATCACTTAGCAAAATACTTTTAAATAACAACTAATATCTGAAATTCATCATTTAGCATCAAAAATCATATAGATTAATCAATGCATCATCCAAAATCTTTAACAAAATCAAAAACTAAGGTAAGATTTAGTTGAACCTAATTGTAACAATCTCAAAAACATAAAAATTATAAGAAACTAGTAAGAATTAGACTCACATGAAGCAAATATGAAAAACCAGCTCAAGGAGCTCTCCCCAAGCCTGTTTGAACCAAAATTAAAGAAAAAAATGCCTAGAAATCCTTTTAAAATTCAATTTGGGTGTTTTAATTTCACTTTAATTACAATTTTGCCATTAATGGCTTTATTTGATTTTTTTTTCTTTCATATGCAGCCTCAAATTTTCGTTTAGGCATAATTACTATTTTGGTCCTTCTTTATTTATTACTCATGCCACTTAATCACTTTATTATTATAATTAGCAACTTTTTTCATCTTTTTCAATTTAATCCTTTTTAATTAGTTAACTGTCGAAACGTTAAATTTTTTTCAACGAAACTTTAATACTATATTAATGACACTCGTAAATATTTATAATAATATTTATGGCTCGATTTATAGAAATGAGGTCCCGATACTTCATTTTCTAAAACCACTTGACTTAATAAATTATTATAAAACACAAATTATCAATTTAAAAACCTTTTTTAAATCCATATTTGACTCGTAAATACTAAATAATAAAATTTACGAACTTACTCGTCAGATTCGGTGGCCTCAAATCACTGTTTTCGACACCACTGAAAATCAGGCTGTTACAAACAAAGTATCTTAAGAAAATGCATTTAATGACCCTTAGATCGAGCTTTCCCTGGTTAACTTTAGCATAAGCAAGACAACCGAAAATTCTAAGGTTAGAATAATTGGGAGGATTACCTGCCCATATCTCCTCTGGGACTTTACCGTTTAACGCTCGATGTGGAGATCGGTTTACCAAGTAGCTTGCCAAATTTACGGCTTCAATCCAAATTTCCTTCCCTAAGCTTGCATTGGAAAGCATGCATTAGGCCTTTTCCAACAAGGTTTTGTTCATTCTTTCTGCAACTTCATTCTGTTGCGAAGTTCCCACAACAGTTCGATGTCTTTCAATTCCTTCCCGTTTGCAGAAATCATTAAAATTTGACGAACATAACTCAATGCCATTATCCGTTCTCAACTGCTTCATGGATTTTCTGGTTTGTTTTTCTAACAGTTTTTTCCACTATTTAAAGATTCTGAATACTTCGCTTTTCTATTTCAAGAAAAACACCCAAACTTTTTTGGAATGATTGTTAATAAAAGTTAGGAAATATTTATTACCTCATTTTGAGATGTCAAGAGACAAACCCCATAAATCGGAGTGAATGTAATCAAGGGTTCCTTTTATTCTATGCACTGTTGAATCAAAACTGACTCGAGTTTGCTTCCCAAAAATGCAATGCTGGCAGAAACCTAACGTGCCGAATTTAGTGTTTTTAAGAAGACCTCTGTTGCACAAGACCGTCATACTTTTCTCACTCATATGACCCAAACGCATGTGCCAAAATTTGGTTGAATTGGTATCGATGGAGGGAAAATCACTTCGCATCGTCGGGACATCTTGTCGTCACGATGTTGGGGTTTTCTTTGTCTCGACATGGTGACGATTTTTGTTGTTCTTCAGTAATTGCAGCCGCACCAATTACCATAAACCCTTGCAAAACATATAAAGTGCTTTTTTCTGTCCTCTCATCAGAACAAGAGCTTCAGAGATACTTTTAAGCTATTTGATTCAATGACTATCCTGCAACTATTAGAATACACAATTCCCAAGGATATGAGATTTTTCTTTAAATCAAGAACATACCTAACATCTGACAATGTTCAAATAATTTTGTCATGCATCCTGATTTGGGGTCGCCCCCTGATGCTAATGTAGCCAATAAGAAATCATCACCTCTCTCTCTTCGGCTACATTAGTATCAACAACTTCGTCTTTTTGCTTATCTTTCTCGTCATTTTCGGTATTCTTCTTAATTTTATTTTGGAGCTTCCAACATTCTACCTTGATGCGGCCCACCTTTTTGCAATAGCCACAGTATTTGTCACAGTTTTTGGATTTGGATCTCGCTTTAGACCTGTTATGATCTAGCTTTTCTATATTGTTGTCTTCCTGTTACAACTAGAACTGAGGCTTGCCCATCTGACTTCTTGTTTGGGCCTAACTCGTTGTCGAGTTTATCCTTACTCAACAAATTCCCCTTCATGTCATCAAACGAGAGATGATTTCTCCCGTAAATTGGAGGTTTCCTAAAAGTTTTATATAAAAAAAAGGGCAAATAGCATAACAACAACATAGCTTGATCCTCATCACCAATCAACAACATAGCTTGATCCTCATCACCAATCTCTGCTTCAAGATTTTTTAAATCATTAAGAAGGGTAACAAACTCATTAATATGAGTTCTAATAGACTCACCTTCAGCCATCTTGAACGGTGTAGAGACGTTGTTTTGATACTAACTTGTTGGCCAAAGATTTCGTCATATACAAGGCTTCCAATTTATTCCATAACAAAATAATTCTTTTAGAGTTTAATGTTATATAAAGTTTTGTCTTTAATTTTTAAAAATTAAATGTGGCCTTTAATCTTATATTGTTAGTTAAAAGAGTAAGCAACCTCACATTGTCTAGCAATAAACTGAAAATGGATTATGAGTTTATATAGACGAATATCCCATGTTAATTTTTTTTTTAAAACCAATATTTTTAAGAAATTCAATCAAGTCCAAGGGCTACACATTTAGCTCAAAAATATATTTATCTAATAGAGAAATAGGCCCAAAAATTTCTTACTTAGGCTTCGATAAAACGAGAGACAGACATGGACCTGCCATCAAACCGGAAAAACGAGCGCTGCTTTGCTTTCACAAACATACACCGCTTACAGTTAGAACTTCAAACATCACAATTTCTTTGCTTTTTTTTTCTTTAAAGAATAATGTGGTCTCTCCGTCTGCTGTTCCTTGAAGCAATGCCTCCCATCCAAATTTTCACTTTCAATTCCCTAACCTGGAAACCTCCATTTGTTATTCGGGCCCCTTAGCTTTAACAAAACTCACTCAACTACTACTCCTAATGACGTCCCACCATCTTTCAACATACCTCTCCTTTACATTACATTTCTCTTAAATATGCCTGTTTCTTCCTCCCCACCTCCCATCTCAGACAGCTCCCTGTGTTGATTGCTTTTCTTGGGTTCTCGAGATTCTTCCACAATGAGGAAATGCTTGTGGTTGTGGGGTTTGCTTTTTATTGCTTTGGGGTTCGCTTGGAGCATTACCGCTGAGCGCAATCCTTGCACTGAAAGAATTTCAGGTATCTCTTGTTCCTAATGTTGGATAACATGCTTTTTCTTATTTTGTATATAATAAAAAGCTTATAATTTGAGTTGCAACATAGTTTTTCTTCAGCTAGATGTTCGTTTTGTCATATATACTAGAGTCCAGGTTTAATATTGTATAAAAAAAAAAAAAGGTGCTTTGCCTATTAAAATGTGAAATAATTCATGGTATATGTCACATAAGATGTTGCAGTTGCACTATCACTTAAAGTTGATGAATCTAAAAGTAAAAAGTGAATCGACAAATGCAGGAAGTGCAGGTGATGTGTTGGAAGATGATCCAGTAGGAAGGCTGAAAGTGTATGTATACGAGCTTCCAAGCAAATACAACAAGAAAATCCTTCAGAAAGACCCCAGATGTCTTTCACATATGTTTGCTGCTGAGATCTTCATGCACAGGTTTCTCTTGTCAAGTCCTGTTCGAACACTCAATCCAGAGGAAGCTGATTGGTTTTACACCCCTATATATGCAACTTGTGATCTTACACCCACTGGCTTGCCATTGCCCTTCAAGTCCCCACGGATGCTTAGAAGTGCAATACAGCTTATTTCCTCAAGCTGGCCTTACTGGAATAGAACAGAGGGGGCTGATCATTTCTTTGTTGTGCCCCATGATTTTGGAGCCTGCTTTCACTATCAGGTAACTGATTCAAGTCTCCAAGGTTGTTGATATAGCGGTACAATCATATTTTCGATCCATTTTGGCATTACTATTCATATGGAATCAAATTGGGAATCTCATATTCAATTTTATATATTTTCACCAATAGTAAATGTGACAGGTAGATGTCATGGTTTGCCCAGAAAAGCATGTTCAAATCATCTTAGATGGTTCCATTTCAAGGATGATTCTTGTCATGCATATAAATTATTTATGATAATGTCATATATCTACCTAGTGAGAAGAATTAGTAAAGTACATTTATGCCTTTTGCTAGTCCTGTTAAACTGGCTTTAGAAACTTAAGACCAAGCATTAAAACGTTGTCAAGTTAGAGAGATGAAGATCTGGTTTAGTCATAATCCTTCTCTATATTAGTACTAGTAGCATATAAGGGAGTGTTATTTAAGCAAAGCAATATGTGGTATTACAGATGTAAACTCTTAAGTCCTAGATTTGTGGGTTTAGTATTGCTTTGTAAGCGTGCAAAGGTAAAACGTGTGCTGATTGATTTGAATGTTGTCCAGGAAGAGAAAGCAATAGAGCGGGGGATCTTTCCAATCCTGCGGCGCGCTACTTTAGTTCAGACATTCGGGCAACGCAACCATGTGTGCTTGAATGAAGGTTCAATCACAATACCTCCTTACGCTCCCCCTCAAAAGATGCAGGCCCGCCAGATTCCACCAGATACTCCACGTTCTATTTTTGTCTACTTTCGTGGGTTGTTTTATGACGTGAATAATGACCCTGAAGGTGGCTACTATGCAAGGTACTTTTCCTTCATCTTTGATAAATGTACTTTCTTCCAAAGGAAAGTAGCTCTTTAATTTTCATTTTTCTTTGTTTGCTCTTAAATGATTACTTGAGGTCGATATGAGACCTTACATTCTATTTAATCTAGCCTTGATGAACGATCTTATGCTTCACCCTTACGAGACCTCACTGACTCTGATGAGTGGCAGAGGTGCAAGGGCAGCTGTTTGGGAGAATTTGAAGAGCAATCCACTGTTTGACATCTCCACTGAGCATCCAACCACCTATTATGAGGATATGCAACGAGCTATATTCTGCTTGTGCCCACTTGGGTGGGCACCCTGGAGCCCTAGACTAGTGGAAGCTGTAGTGTTTGGGTGCATTCCTGTCATCATAGCAGATGATATAGTTTTACCCTTTGCTGATGCTATCCCCTGGGAGGAAATCGGAGTGTTTGTTGCAGAAGAAGATGTTCCCAAGTTGGATAAAATTCTCACATCTATACCACCCCATGTAATCTTGAGGAAACAGAGGCTTCTTGCAAATCCTTCGATGAAGCGAGCCATGTTGTTTCCACAACCTACACTACCAGGAGATGCTTTCCATCAAATATTGAATGGCCTTGCTCGTAAATTGCCACACCCAAAGAGTGTTTACTTGAAGCCTGGTGAAAAGATTCTAAACTGGACCGCAGGACCAATCACTGACTTGAAACCTTGGTGATGTTAAGTGTTGTTCCACTTTCAATGTCGGTTGTACCAAGTTGAGTTAGGGATTGGCCTTGTGTAGAATTTGAAATTTTTCTTAAAAATTCCAAATTTTTGTCTAGAAGCTCACGTATGAAGAGACAGAGTATAGCTATACAATCATCAGACTGATGGCTCCTCACGCTTGCACATATAAAAGCCCGAATAGCAACAAAGATTTTTAAACTAGAGTTTTACTTCTGCAAATTTCCTCCGTTCCATCATATTATTTGAATCCACAACCTACAGAAGTTCTTTTGATTTGCTCCTCTTCTCTTGTTTCAAGTTATCCGTACTCTTGACTGATAAGCGGAGAGGTGAGACTGCATTGGGAAATTGTTAGTGATGCAAATATATAAACTAGGGAACGACAAATTACAACCTTATAGTTATTCCAGGGTATTAGCTACTAAGATTTGATGACCTCCCTATTGACATCAATATTACGAAAACGTCAGTGCTTCAAACAGGAATCCGGAACAAGTTCAGAACACCAATACCAAACTTTGATAGTAAACTAATCATAAATATTGCAGCAATAAACAAAAACCATTAGCAAATAGAATCCAGAGACTGCTTTAGTTTAACACAAATAACCCGAAGTTTGACAACAGAACAAAAAAAATGCCAGCGACATTTGAAGAAAAGAACTTAGAATTGCAAGTTACTCACAAATATTACTTGGCTAATTAACAGAAAGCTGTCGCCGCTTGTAACGAACCATCACCTTTCCTTTCACACCAACCACCATAGCATTCCAGTCAATCTCAGGAAATGGTGACACAAGCTCCAATTCAAAGTTCCTCAACAAATGGCTCCATATAGCCTTTATCTGAAGGTAAGCAAATGGTTCACCAAGGCAACCATGCCTGCCACCTCCAAAGGAAATATATGAGAAAGCCCCAGCTACCTTGTCTTCTTCCCTCCCAATAGAGAATCTATCAGGATCATACGTGTCTGGATCCTTGTAAATGTAAGGAAGCCTGTTGGCAAATGCTGGAGATGTTGCAACGATGTGACCCTTTGGGATGTCATATTCTTTCCCATCTCGGGTTTTTACACTAAAATCACCATGTGAACTACGTAGAAGCATAATCAGTGGAGGGTGAAGTCTCAGAGCTTCCTTAATGCACCGATACAAGGTGTCCATCTCAGATAAGATATCATGATCAACCTTGCTTCCATGCTTTTGCATTATTTGCTTCTGCTCCTCAATCACAGCAGATAGGAACTCCTTGTGACGAAGGAGATAGGCACCAGTCCAAGTAGAGGTGATAGAACTGGTATGCTGTCCGGCAAAGAGCGCAGCAATCAGTAAGCCAGTTACTTCAGCCTCAGTAGTTGGACGACCATCTTTATACTTAGATTCAATGAAACATTGCAACATGTCATTCTCTGACTTGCCAGCACTTTTACGGGAAGCTATGATATTTGCAAAGATTCCTGCAAGCTTCTTTCGAGCTCGGTCACGGCGGCGATGAGCAGGGATAGGCAGGTAAGGGAAAATAACACTGATAGGGAGCATGCCATTGTCAAGATCATGGAAGAGTGCAGAAACATCATCAAAAAGTTTATTACGTACTTCTTGACCCAAGAGACACCTACTAGCAGTCAAGATGATCAGATGCTCCAATTCGTACTTAAGGTCCACCTCACCACTATCCCCCCATTTTGAGAAGTAGTCCTGCCCAATTCCATAAAGATCAGACCACAAATCACATCTATGGAGTTACAACATTATGAACATATGTAACAATGAAACCATACAACAAACCTCGAATTTCACATAAGACAACAAATTTTCTATTCAGAAACATGTCATTTAACCTCCCAAAACCAAATGTAACTAGTGTTTATTATCCTTTATTTCCTTTTTATTCATCAAGGTAGTCCAAGAATTAAAAGTTGGTGGGTGTTATGAAGAGTAAATCAAGTAAATAACAAGCCACTCACGCACATTCTTTTAACTCATAAATGAAAGAAAAGAGGGAAGGTGCACCACAACAACATGAAACACAATGCTTGATTTTAAAGAAAGCAATATCAACATTCAAAACAGCATCATTAGCACGTGCAAATTAGACGTCAATCTTCAGATATGAAGACTCCTAAGAAGTCTCCAACAAGCTCAAGTACACAACAAAAAATGAAATAAACAACATACTTTTCTTCAACTGGGCTGGTTCACATTGCACACACCAAGTAGATAAAAGAAGGAGGACAGTTGGAAATTCAATGGAGAAAAATGAAAGCTGATACAATTTGTTTCGCATAGTTTCAGTCTTTTAGTCATTACATTAGCTAAACATAGAAAAAGACAAATTGAGAAAAATCAAAACAAATTCGGTGATCCCTAAAGATTAGGGATACATTGTTATTCACTTAACAACTTCAGACAATCCTAACAACTTTCAACAGCTCATTAATTATCCACCAAATGTGAACTCCATCCATGCAAGTTAGAACTTCATTTTCCCTTGTCTTAGTATCATACTCTAATAGTACCGAAAAAGAGTCACTGCTTTTATTAGGCCAGATACATCACCAAAGAATATACAACATACAAACAAAAAGCAAAAGTGTAATATAATATAAACCAAGTTCCTAGCATATCACTCACCTCAGCTTCTGTAACCATCTGATCAACATAACCCTTAAGTTTATTAACTCTAAGGGCCTCTGTAAAGAACCGGAACTGCTCTTGCCTTATAGTGTAATCCACATCAAAAACCACACCAGGACCGAACGTTGGCACATTGAACTGATAGACCTCCTGTTGGCTGAGGTCTGATTCTGAAGCCTTAAAGAAGTGGGATGAAACCTCAGGCCCAATCAAGAAAGTTATCTTCTTGTTAAACAAGTTCAATGTGAAAACACTGCCAAGCTTCGGGTATTCCTCCCGTAGCATCACGATAGGCCCTTTCATGAATCGAAGGAGCCCACCGATTACCGGCCAGGTTTTGACTGCTGGTGGAACCCGTTTCTTAGATCTAGGCATTATGAGGAAAGATATGAGCTTGGCCACTACTAGGGTGGCTACTATGAGAATACCCGTGTTCAAAAGCTTGTCGTTAACCTCCATGGCGGCTCGGATTTGATAATTTCCTATCAGTTCTCAGTTGAAAATAAAAAGGAAAAGGTAAGAAAAATAAAACTTACGAAGCAAATTAAGCTAGGGAGAAGAATCTTTAATTAACACTCTCTACACTAAAAAGTTTGAGTAAGTTGAGTCCAGCATTGAGCATTCTACTAATCAAAAGGAAAATAAAAAGTCCTAGATCATCGTAAAAGGAACAGGCGAATATTGGTTCTGGTCATCTAGCAATATTTTTTGTTAAACAAAAAGTTTTACCAGGAAATCGACGACGGATAGCCCAAAGACAACATCAACAAAAAGCGTAGATTAATAATCCCACGAATAATGTAGAAACCCAAGAAATTAAAGCTAAAAAGAAAAAGGAACAGTAGTTACCTGATCTGAGATTCAAAAAGTAAGAGACTGGGAAACGAAAGCAAAGGAAAGAGAGTCACATGAACTAAAGACAAGCGCAGCAAACTCAAAACTGAGAACACCACCACACAAAAGAAATGACCAAATTATAAATAGTTGAGCAATGGTCTCGTGGGTGCCGAATAGCAATTGGTCCAAAATTCGATTCGAAAAAATGAAAAAAAAATTAAATTTTGAATTATTCGAAACAAGTTAATAAAAATCAATTTGAATGTTTTTAAAATTTGAGTTCAAGTCAAGTTAAATTTTTAAATTTAAATAATTCAAATAATTCAAATAAACCGAATATAAATTATATTTTTTTATTTTTCTATATTTTAAACTTTTACTTAAATATTTTAACTCAATTTCTCTAAGCTCAAACATTTTATTTTATCTCATTTCACCAGGCGTATCAACCCTCAGCTCAAAGATTTATTTTTCCAAATCTCAATTCCTCTCCCAAAATCAAAACCCCATGCCCCAGCAGCAAATTGCCCCAAAATTTCATCTTCCAAACCAAACCCCAAATTAATTTTCTTCTTATCTATTCTTTTTCTCTCTATTTTCATTCAATTCAAAGTTCAAAACTTAAAATATATTTTTATCAAAAAAAACCCTAAAATAAACTCTTCTTTCTCCTTCTTCTTAATTATTAGTTCATTCAAACTTTTAAATCAAAATCTTTACCTCCAAATCGAGTATATTTATTCACTTATTTACTTCAATTTTTTATTGTATGATCATGTTTAAAAGTTTTAAAGAATTTTTTTTAAAAAAATTACATAAAAATAAACAACACTAAAATTATTTTTTTTAAAATTTAACTCGAACAAATATATTTGATTTGATTCGATTCGAATTTCATTTCACTCGACTCGATTCGAGAAAATTTCAAATTAAGATGATAAAATAAGATTCGAAAACTCGATTAATTCGAAAATTTTCGATTTGATTTGATTCAATCGAATGCTTACCCCTAATTGCTCATCTTTTAGCGGGTCAGATACTTAAATTGCTCAAAATTTTATTTTAACCACCTAAATAAAAAAATTGTTTAATTTAATCACTTCTATTAAAATAATTTATCATTTTAGTCATCTTTACTAACCAAGGTTAATGTGGCATGACATTTCATGTCCACATAATTACTACTTGCTGATTGTAATTTCCACATAATTATATACTTTTTTAAAATTCATTTTTCCCTACTTTATTGGTAATGTAAAATCCCTCATGATTCACCAATTCTTCGGACTCAAATTAAGGTTTTGATGGTGAGTTTTAAGAAACAATAGTTCGAAGAGTTCGTTCTGAGATATTGTTCTTCAAGTCAAGCAACGACATGAGTTCTATCTTTAAAGAAGCTAAAATTATCGATAGAAACAATGAAAATAGGTTGTTTCCATTCAAAGAAAGTGTGATTCTAGCCATGAAATATGATGACCCATACGTGATTTTTTGTAAGTTAATGGAAGAGATGGTGAAGACACATAGGATGACAAATTAGGAATGGTTGCAAGAGTTGTTTGGATGGTATTTAGAGATGAATGGAAAACAACCATGAATTTATAACCAAAGTTTTCATTGATATGCTTGTAGCTATCACTTTTTCCTCTAATCCCACAACATTAAAATGAATTTTACTCCTATTAAAATGGTAGTTGTTTAAAATCACCTAAAGAATCTACAACAGCACATTGGGATTGCATTAGGTAACTCCATTCCAGGCCATTGAAGCTTCAATTTCATTTTCATGTTCTCTTTCTCTAAAGTCAGACAATGAACCTTATAAAAAAACATTTTTGAGGTTAAGATTTTACCATTATAATAAAAATAAGGGGAAATGAATTTTTTTTAAAAATACATAATTATATAAAAACTACTAACAAGCAAAGAGTGATTATGTAACTTCATGAAAAGAAAAAAAAGAAAGAGCACATTGGAATTAACTCCATTTCATTGAAGCATCTATAATTTCTTTACCCTGTTCTCTTTCTCCAAAGTTAGACAATAAACCTTATGAAAAATAAATTGAGGTTAGAGTTTTTACATTATGGTAAAAATGGGGGGAAATGGATTTTAAGAAATTACATAATTAAATAGAAATTATTAGCAAGTAAGCAATAGTTATGTGTACATGAAGTGCCATGTCACATGAGTGAGAAAACGGATGGGTGGCCAAAACAATAAATAATTGTAACAACAATGATTAAATTGTAAGTTTTTTTATTTGGGTGACCAAAATGAAAATGTCAAAAATTAAGGTTGTAACAATCCATTTTTCAATGATGTTAAAACAGTGGTTTTAAGACCACAAATTCGACAAGTGAGCTTATAAATATTATTATTTAATATTTATTAGTCAAATATAGTATAATATTGAATTTTTGCATGATAAATTTTGTTAATTGAATAAATAGTTAAGTACAAGTGGGTTGTCCCTAAAATTAAGTAGTTCCAGAAAACGAGGTATCGGGACCCCATTTTTATAAATCGAGACCGTAAAAAATTTTATAAATATTTACGAAGTTACGATATAGGTATATTAAAATTTGATTTAGAGCTTTTGACATTTGAATAATTAATTAAGGAAATGGGATTAAATCGTAAACACTGCAAAAATAATCACTATTAGTTTATTAATACTTAATGGCTATAAAGTCATGGTTGGAAGGCCTTATGTTGCAATTAGATCATGTTAGGATAGCTTGGACAGTTAATGGGTTTGTTTTTAAGTATTTTGTTTGTTAAGTTATATTTATTTTATAATATATGTTAAAACAATAAAAGTAAAACAATTAATAAAACAAAAGGTAACCATTTCATTTTCACTTTTCTTCTACATTCATTCATGAACACCATTGTTAGAGAATACAAGCTCTGACCAAGGTTAATTTCTATTGCATGGTATGTATCTTTAGTCCATTTTTAGTAATATTTATGTTTTTTAGATTGTTATAGTTTAATCTAGCTAATTCAAGGATTAATTCGTAAAATTGTTAAATGTTTTGATTTATTCCATTGATGAATTTGTAATGTTTTTGAAGTTTGATAATATATTTATAAGTTTGATAGTTAAGTAGGACTAATTTGTAAAGGAATTTTGGTTAGTTTTAAGTTTAGGGACTAAATTGATAAAATAATAAGTTTAACATAAAATTATTGTGAAATTTCAACAATTATGGGCTGTTTATGCAAAAGTAAAAATTTGGCTAGCTTGATTTTGAGCTTAATTGTGGTAATTGTAAAAGTTTCAGGTTTAGCGACTAAATTGAATAAAAGGTAAAAGTGTAAAATATTGATAAAGGGTTATATATGTGAATTTAAGTGTTTTAAAGTATTTGAATTAGTTAATTGAATGAAAATATTATATTTAGATCTAGAAACGGATTAGTTGGTTAATAATCATGGCAAAAGAAAAGTCGTCGAATAATCATTGTTGAAGTGCTTATAGCTATTGAGATTAGATAAGTTTGTAAATTACTGAAATTAATTTTTTGTTGTTTTTGTGATATAATATCTATTTATATATGTTATGATTGAGTTCATTTACTTGTTAAATGGTAATGGATGAAAAGGACTAAATTGTAATGTTAATTAAATTAAAGGTTATGTTTGAAAATGGGAAAGTATATGGATGATTTCTTGTGATGAAATAATGTGTATATGACTAAATGATATAGATATGAAACACGGCCCGTACGAACCTCGTGAATGCTTAGGATACAAATGACATATTATTAGGATTATTTACCGTTTCGGTTATTGGTCTTAGATGTCCTACCGATGGCTGAAGTCCTGCATTTTTTGTGGATTCTCCACAGCACATGTGAGTAGCATCGTGTAGCCTAACTTCTCAACCCACAACTCGTGTGAGCAAGCCCATTTACAGCTTGTGTGAGCATTTACAGTTACAACTTGTGTAAGCATCATTCCCACGTATCCGACGTTATTTCATTTGGTTCATCAGGTGAAAATGAAAAATGAAATGAGTAAATGGAAATGGTTATATGAATCGATTATATAGAAATAAATATATAAAATGGTGATATGAATCGATTATATGGAAATAGATATATGAAATAGAACATTGGATATAGATATTTGAAATAAAATGTGAGTTGTTAAATGAATAGGTGATGGTTGAATTGAGTTTTAAATATATTTACTTGTAATGTTTTTTACATGATAAAGTTATATGCTTTGTATATGTAAACTTACTAACCTTGTGAGATTTGTGGTGTGTATAGGAAATAAATGAATTCATGACCTTTTTATGAAATTAATTGCGAAATATTTTAGTTACAATAGTTACGGTAAGTCAAAGTTTAAGTTTAATATGGACTTACTAAGCTTTATGTTAGCTTGCTCTATTTGGTTTTGTTAAATATGACTCCTATTTTTAGTCAAATTTGAGAAGTAATCTTCTAGTTAAACTCTGTTTATTTGTTTCAATCAAACACTAATTAGTTTAGATTATTTTATTATTATTTGACCTTTGATTTTAGCTTATAAATAGACTCTTTTGCAACCTTAGAAAGTACACCTATTAGAGATTAGAACTCATAACACATTTAGAGAATTTTTTTGTGTTTACGTTTGGAGAGTTCTTTGTTTTCAAGTTTTTGAGGTTTAGTTATTATCTCCATCTTTTGTACTCTTCGTTCTTTTGCCATTATAGTAAAATTATCTTTACCCGTGGTTTTTTATCCTCTTTAGAGGGGTTTTTCCACGTTAAATTTGTGCGTTTAATTTCTCAATTTCTTCTGCTAATTTTATTTGTTCGTTGCTTAATCGGGTCAATTCCTAACAAGTGGTATCAGAGCTATTTCAAATTTCATAGATTAGCCCATTCAGATATGGCAGCAACAAGGTTTGAAATTGAGAAGTTCGATGGTGAGACAAATTTCAATCTATGGCAAGTTCGGATGATGGCAATTCTAGTTCAATCCGGTTTGAAAAAGGTTGTTACCGGGAAAAAGCCTGAGAATCTAAATAAAACAGAATGGGAAGAGCTTGATGAAAAGGCTTTGTCTGCAATCCAGTTGTGCCTCGCGAATATGGTATTGCAGGAGGTATTGATGGAGAATGCCTCATCCGCCTTATGGAAAAGGTTAGAAACTCTTTATACGACTAAGTCTCTGGCTAACCATTTAGTGTTGAAGCAACGTCTATTTACGTTTCGCATGAACGAATGTGAGCTTCTTAGAGATCACATCAGTCAATTTATTACTCTTTTAAATGAATTAAAGAACGTTGAGGTTAATATTGATGATGAAGATCAAGCTATGCTATTATTGTGCTCTTTACCCCCTTCATACAAGTCTTTCAGGGAGACCTTGATTTATGGCAGAGACAAACTCTCATTCGAAGATGTGAAGGGTCATTTGTTGCGTTGAGACAAACTCGACAATGAGCTTCATTTGGATAGCAAGGCAGATAGGCAAGATTCCGTTTTGGAGCATCAAAGAAACGAGACAAAAGGTGTCGCTATTGTAAAAAGTTAGGTCACGTCAAAGCAGATTGTTATAAACTGCAAAATAAAAAAGCTGCTAAGAGTAACGAGGAAGATGTAGCTGGTGCTAATTTAGCCGATGAAAGCGGTGATGATTTCTTGTTAGTGTCAACAGGCGATAACTCTAAGCTTACGTCCAAGTGGATCCTAGATTCTGGATGTTCTTTCCACATGTGTCCCAATAGAGAATAGTTCTCCACATACAATTCAATTGAAGGTGGAGTTGTGTGCATGGGAAACGATTCATCTAGTAAGGTAATTGGTATTGGTACTGTTAAAATTAGGATACACGACGGGACGATTAGGACACTCTCAAATGTCAGGTATGTACCTGATTTACGAAAGAATCTCATCTCTTTGAGTATTTTAGACTTGAAAGGATGCAAAATCAACATCGAGTCGAGCGGCATTAAAGTATCTTGTGGATCTCTCGTTTTATTAAAAGGTAAAAAAACTGGCAGTCTTTATATTCTGGAAGGTTCTACAGTGACCGGTGAAATCAGACGTCCCTCGTCTGTTACAGAGTCAAAATCAACTCGTTTGGAGCAGAGGCAACTTGGTCATAGGAGGGAAAAAGGTATGACCATTTCGTTGAAGAGAGGTTCTTTTTTGGATGCAGGTTTTGAAAAGTTAGGGCACTGTGTTCGTGATAATCACACCCGGGTTAATTTGGCAGTGTACAAGTCGAAGGCTAGAAGTCTTCCAGTTTCTAAGCACAGATTCTGTAACACCCTCTTACCCGAGACCGTCGCCGGAGTCGAGCTTGAGGTGTTACCAAACTTGTTTCATCACTTTTTGAATTTTATAACAACTAATTTCATTTTCGTAGCAAACTGTCTTTCTGCGTCATGGTCGCTTAAAAAATCATATCTTGAGTTACGAAACTCGAAATCAATATCCGTAAATTTTCCCTAAAACTAGACTCATATATCTATCTACTAATTTTTTTCTAGAATTTTTGGCTGGGCCAATTAGTACAGTTTATTAGTTAAAGTTACCCCTGTTTCAGATCTCGACTGGACTGACCTCTACTTACTACAAACCACTTTTCTCTCTGTAAAAAATTCACATGAATATGTTGTTTGTTTCTCTTAAAACTAGACTCAATAAGGATTCTAAACATATAAAGTACACCTCATAATTATTTTTGTACAATTTATGGTGAATTTTCAAAGTTGGAACAGGGGATCCAGAGATCACTCTAGCCCTATTTCACTAAAACTCAAATATCTCATAACATATAGCTCCTTTACTATTTCGCTTCTTTCATATGAAAGTAGACACAATAAGCTTCCATTCCATATTTAATTCATCACCTAATTTGTTTTCTACTATTTTTAGTGATTTTTCAAACTCACATCACTGCTATTACAACATTCTGTTTTATGACAAATTTTCACTTTACTATGAAAATTCATGAACTATTATCACTTTGAACATACATGGTCTCATACATGATCTAAATTAACCCTTCCAAGGACTAATCATTATCAGGCATTTTCTCAATCCAACCACAACCATATCGCAAGATTAATTACACAACATGAGTATATTGCTATACATGCTATATAAACCAAAAGATAATAACCCAAAAACTACCGGAATAAGTCAGGATAGTGTGATTCCTCGTGATGATCCGATCCTCCGAATTCACGTTAATTTGGGCTAATTCACAAAAATTGTAGAAATTCGGAAATTATTCGGTTATTTTCTCCTTTCCGCGACTTGCTTCGATTTCTTGGTATGATGTAAAAATATGAAAAACCAGCTTTCTCCAGACCTTCTATGGCGTTTTGGCTGAGAAATATGAAGAGATCTCTAGATTTCTCAATTTTGTCCTTATTTTATATGTTAAAATTATAAAATTTCCAATTTTGCCCTTATTTCCCTTACTTTTCTGCTGATTTTCTTGCCCTTGCCGTCCAACCTATTCACTTTTAGGCTTAATTTCCCTTTAAATCCTCTTTCTTTTAACACTTAAGCTATTTAATCCTTCTAGCAAATTTTGCATTTATTACAATTCAGTCCTTTTTACTCAATTGACCATCAAAACCTTAAAATTTCTTAACGAAACTTTAATACTAACATACTAACACTCCATAAATATTTATAAAAATATTTATGGCTCGTTTTAATATCCTGAGGTCTCGATACCTCGTTTTCACTTCTCAATTATTTAATATTTATTTCTAAAATACTATTCACTATTTCAATTATTTCCCTAACTTCACATTTAACTTATACTCATTAAATTAATAATATTTTATACTAATTTGTCGGATTTAGTGATCTCGAATCACTGTTCCGACACCACTGAAATTTGGGCTGTTATAGATTCGACTAAGTTAATTCCCTGCATAGTTCAAGATAAGCTCGTGGCGAGCTTTGGCAAAGATGGCGTTGTGGAAATATGAGTCAAGGTGGAGATTTGTTAAATATGACTCCTATTTTTAGTCAAATTTGAGAAGTAATCTTCTAGTTAAACTCTGTTTATTTGTTTCAATCAAACACTAATTAGTTTAGATTATTTTATTATTATTTGACCTTTGATTTTAGCCTATAAATAGACTCTTTTGCAACCTTAGAAAGTACACCTATTAGAGATTAGAACTCATAACACATTTAGAGAATTTTTTTGTGTTTACGTTTTGAGAGTTCTTTGTTTTCAGGTTTTTGGGGTTTAGTTATTATCTCCATCTTTTGTACTCTTCGTTCTTTTGCCATTATAGTAAAATTATCTTTGCCCGTGGTTTTTTATCCTCTTTAGAGGGGTTTTTCCACGTTAAATTTGTGCGTTTAATTTCTCAATTTCTTCTGCTAATTTTATTTGTTCGTTGCTTAATCGGGTCAATTCCTAACAGGTTTTTCTTCTTTGTAGGTCATTAGATACGAGCTATCGATTGGATTGCTTTTAGAAATCACATTATCCGTCAACTATTTCGGTAGCTATATGTTTATTTTGGTCGATTATAAGTGACATGTAAATAAGGCTTTGGGATGATCATTTGGTCATGTTTTGTGTCATTTGAATTATGAAATATGTGTATTTATTTAAATCTTTAATGGTATTTTGGTTGATTTGGTATTTGATGACATAGGTGTGCTTGAAACTTAATGCATTGTTGGTTTGTTGAATTAGTACAAACATGATAGGTTAATTGGTGATTAATTGACATTAGAAGGCTTGGTATAAATGGTTGATTATAACATATGTTAGTTGGAAATTATTGGATGATTGAATAAGGTTAATATGTTGATTATGTTTTGTTTTGAATGGTTGTTAGGCACATAAGTTGAATGTGAATTGGTATGTTTTGGCATGTTTTGGTACACTTTGAATAGGTTAATGTGATGGTAAATGTATGGCTTGATGTCCAAGAAATTGTAGGTGAATTGGCTTGTGTTTGAAGGTATTTTGGGTACATACGGCCTATGACACGATCTGCTACATAGTTGTGTGTCCCACACAGTTGCATGACACGGCCATGTAGTCTATTTAATTTTTGGTGCAGGTTTGTCCACACGGTCTCTGAGAGTTACACAGCTTAGTGAAACAATCGTGTAACCCTAAGTTACACGGGTCAGGTTGTTACACAGTTTGGCCACACGACCATGTTTTTGAGCCACACGGTATGGGCTCTGTCACACGGTCGTGTGACCCTTGTTTTCACTTTTTACCTAATTTTTTGTATAAGTTCAGTTTAGTCTAGAATTGTTCCCGGTTTGTTTTAAATGTTTCGTATGTCTAATTTAGGTCCGAATATGATTGATTAATATGGAAATTATTGTAATTGAATTACAAAATAAATTATTTGGTTATTTATGACAAGATAGCTAGTAAATTGATGTTTTATAGTTGTAACACCTTATACCTCAGGTCGGGTGATCGAATCGGGTATAGGTGTTACAGTGGTGACCAAGTAGGTAGCTTACCCAAGTCATAATATTAATTTTACTATATTTAATTTGTAAATTTTATTTTGTATTTTTATTTGATCATTTTTATTATAGTATTTTTGAAATTTTGAAATGTCAATGTTATTACTTGTGGATCCCATCTATGTTATCCAATTTAATAACTTTTATAATCTTTATACTTTTAAATTTTTATCGATAATTGTTAAATCTATTAACTAAATTAATGTGATTTTTTTTGTGAGAATTATGTGAAAACAAGTTAGCATCAAATTATATATGTGATATAATGTTTTCCACCATAGATTTTAGAAACAACAACATCTAACTTAAATTCTAAAATTCAAAAAGTACATGAACTAAAAATGATTAAATTAGAGTACATCGACTAAATTCGCGATTTACTCATAGTATAGGGACTAATAGAAAATTTTGACCTTTTTATTGCAATAATCTTTAAATGGTATTTTTACTTTAACCAAATTTTTACATTTAAAATGAGTACCTAATGTATTAGTCTATGTATTACAACACTAACTGGGTTTAACATTATTAACATGTAATAACTCTGAGAATTGATTGAATTTGCTTCTTGTCATAGTAAAGAACAATGAGAATAGGAGAGCAAAGAGGGAACATATTTTATTGATCAATCGGAATATTTATAAAGCTTCTCCAAGGTCTTTATTTATAGTCATAAGAAGTATAAATGAAGTAGAGATATACTTCTAATGTCTATTAGAATAAAAAGTACATCCAAACTTATCTCGATCTTGATGGGCATCCACTTACTGAAATATTCATAACACTTCTTAGGTTTTTGTTTAGTTGTAGCTGTAGTAACTTACTAACAACTATATTGTAATGCCCTAAACTCGACCTAATTCACTAAGTTCAGATCTCGGGTGTTACTGCACAAAATACTTAATTGAATTATTGAAACAGTTGACATAAACTTATTACTAAAAACATTTTTCTTCTTATTTAACTAACAGACTTAATATCTAAGAACAAGGAAAAGTATATAAAAAAATAAATCATTACATCAAACTCGTTACAACTTATACAATAAAAAAGCTTGTTACAAATAGACTCCTAGGGCGTAACACTAAACTATGTCAATTTTCTATAGTATGCATAATAACTCACTTCATCGGTACCTTGACATTCTCCTAGCATAATTGAGGTAAGATAAGCAATCCTTATCTTTTTATTTTATTTATAATTGAGGTAAGATAAGTTGTTTAGGATTGAATTTAAGTTTTCATGTCTCATAATGGAGTAATCTTGTATTAGAACAAAGTTAAAGGTGAAATAAAAAATTAAAGGTAAATTATATAAATTGTCATCCAACTATACTCATAATTCTGTTTTGGTCACTCAAATTTAAAAACTTTTAATTAGGCACTAACGGTTGAATTCATTCCTGTTTTGCTCACCCATCATTAAATTGATAATGAAAACATTTTTCTATCTAGTATAATAACATGATTAGTCCTCAATAGTTACATATTCTTTCAATTTAATCATAATAATTCAATAAACTTAACTCTTCACGTTTACATATTCTATCAATTTTATTATTAAACTTTCTAATCAAAATTTCTTGCTTTTAAAATAGAGATATTCCACATCTATAAATTTATAAACCCAAAAATATTTCTCAAAACTAACGAAAACCCAAGTTAAATGTTCTTTGCTTGGTGAATCAAGCTTTACTCCGGCAACCACCATCCCTCCACCGGCAGTAGCAACTTATTTTAATTTTTAATGGTGGGGTTTTTTCTTTAAAAAATTGTAGGAATTAATAAAATATAGATTCTTAAGTTTTAAATAATAAAAAAATTCATTAAATGGGCATTGGCACCCCTAAAATCTAGATTTTAAATAATAATAATAAAATTCATTAAATGGGAATGGGTACGGGCACAGGCACTACTAAAATCTAAAGACCAAAGCCTTTGCATCATACTGCGGAAAAAAAGGAATACCTAATTTTGTTATGCTTTCTCATTTTCTCTCTTTCTTAAAATTTTGGGGTAAAGTGTAAAATTCAGCAATGAGTTTGAAGTTGAAAGCAAGGCTGCATTGATATTTGCTAACAATGATTCCTTTCTTCTAATATTTGACAGTTACCATCATTTATAATAAACATTACGATTTATGGGTTACACCACAAGCAACAAATTTTTATTCACAAGTTTCTTTTTGGTGATAAATTTATAGATATAAATATATCTATTTTAAAAGTTGAAAGTTTTGGTTAAAAAGTTTGAGAACTAAATTGATGCAATTTGTAAATGTGAATAATTAAATTTATTAAATTATTTAGAATTAGGATCAAATGGATAGAATATGAAAGATTGTGGACTAAATGTTTTATTATACCTGTTAGAAAAAAAGCTTTTCATTATCAATTTAACTGTCGGTGACCAAATCAGGAACGAATTCAAATATTAGTGCCTAAATAGAAATTTTTTTAAATTGGGTGACCAAAACAGAAATGCGAGTATAGCTGGATGACTATTGTATTGTTTACCCAAAAATCAATCATGTAGAGTATTTTTTTTTAAATGTAAATAGATAAAAATAAATAAATTTTTGGAATAACCGCATGTGTCTTCTTCCTTTCTATGGTCTGCGTGCAGTCAAATTTGAGCCAGGGTTGTATTCAAGTGAAATTCTCCCAACAATATCGACTCCAAAATTCAAACTTAATCCAAATACATGAGAAACAGAAGAATAAGATGATGGGATTTTCTTTCGGTAAGTAGGAAAAAAAAAGTGATTTAGATATAAGGGTGGAGCCTAGGGACTGACAAGAATTGCCTAAAATGAAAAAAAAATCTTTTTTAATCCTTTAATAATTTATAAAATTTAAAATTAGTAATGACAAAATTTTTTTTTACCCCTCAAACTTTTTTGACTTCACCTTGTCTAGATAGTAATGCTAATATGTAAAAGGAAAAAGTAAATTCTATTAAATTAATGTCAGAATTTCGAAACATAAATTCACGACAACTATATTAACATATAAATAGTGAGATTAGAGATTTATATTTATAATTATGCATAATAAACTTAAATATAACTACTAAAACCTCAACATTTATCAACAAATTTTTAGAAATATATTCATAAAACTCATTCGAGTCATAATTGATGTCTAGGCCTTAAGGGTTGGTTACTCCTATTAGATAGGTTTGGGCCACCAAACCTACGTACTACTGCTGAAGCCTGAATTTTGGCATAAGAATTTTGTCAATCTATGTCTAATATTTTTTTACCAATAAAAGCAAATGATATTTAATCCAATTAAAAATATTCTTGAAAATCAATTAAATTAAACTTTTAAGTTGACAAACTTTGAAAGTTTCTTTATAGTTTTCTAGTCACCAAATTGTTTAGCCATGCCTCAGAGGGGATATTACTTTTAAGAGTAAATAAAATTCCATTCAATTCCAAAATATCGAAAAAGAATTCGAATTTTGAATTATTCAAATCGAATTAATCGAATCAACTCAAATTTTTTCTTCAAATTTTCAGTTCAAATCAAATTGAATTTTTAAATTCGAATAATTCAAATAAATTAAATATCAAATCATTTTTTATTTCCTTCCCTCTAACCCCCCTCAAACCCTTTTATTTTCTCCCAAAAATTTTATTTCCCCTCAAGCCTCCAAACTTTTTATTTTTTACTTTCTCCTTAAAACTTTTACTTCCCCTCAAAATTTTTACTTCCTCCAAACCCTCAAAACTTTTTTTTCAAATTTATGTCTATTATTTATATTATTGAATTAAATTTCACATTTTATACTATTTATATTATCAAATTGTTTAATCATGCTGATTCTTTATCAATTTTGGTTAAAATTGAATTATTGATAATGCCATAATGTAACGCCTCAAATTTTTAATTATTGAGTGCTAAAATGTGTTAAGTAAATTGATTTGGTTTAGTAGTTAGATGTTTTGGTTGTGTGCTTGAGATTTTGTGTTCAATTCCCTTCCCTTAAAAATTTTTATTATTTTTGTCCCAATATTTGGCTCGGCATGTCTAGCTTATCTTTAATTTTTGTACATTTATTATCAAAAATAAGCCTACTGGTTTAATAGTTAAGCATTCTCTTTCCTTTGGTCCCAAGTTTGAATCCTATTGTGCCCAAAGTGGAAATTATTTTTTCTTCCTTCCTGTGCCGCCCATGCTGTCAGAGATAGTTACCATGCTGTCAGAGATAGTAACTAAATAGGATTTAGTGTGATTTAAATAGTTTGTTTTTTAAAAAAGGGTAAACTACCAAAATAGTTACTTTTGTTTGCCTCATGTTACATTTTAGTCACTTATGTTTGAAATGTTACGTTTTAGTTATTTATGTTTGATGGGCGTCGAATCCACCAAAAATAATTCCTACTCACTAACTCAAAATAGCAACAAGAGTGCTAGTAGGGTCGAATCCGTAGGGATTGGATCTGTAATCAATTTCTGTGTTTACTTATGAATAGAATGTCGTCGTGTCAAGAGGTCGTGGCAAGTTTCGTGCCCACGACTCCAAACGTACCTGTTAAAAATAAAATAAACAAGTAAGCAGGAGGTTGAGAATGTTTAAGAAAGTAAATATTCTAAAATAACAATTGATTAAATGTAAATTAGAAATAAATTCAGAAATGTGCCAACAAAATAAATAGCCTTAGCCTTAGACTCGGTAAATTTCGTGTAAGAATCGATCCTAAAAAATTGATCTTTTCCTCTAAATGATAAGCTTATTATAACGATTAAGAATGTCCTAACCACCAATTCTCCCTCTTGTAGTTGGTCCTGGTACGTCCTGCAAACCAACCCTTACCGATTATCTAATCGAGATACACGTGTTCCCGATTGAAGATTTTCGTAGCCTTGTATTCTGAAGAACCCAACTCGAATTAACGGCCTCAATTGCATAGGTCGTTTAAACCTGATCACTTCTTCCTCAATTTGTTCTCCGAAAATCGAATACAGCACAGCCGACTCGTTTCTCCAACTATCAGCTAACACGACTCCAATCCAACGTGCACTTTGACTTGAAATTAAGTTTAACCTTAAGGGATGATTGGGCTATCCCGATACTTAGGAAAAAATGAATACCGATTGGAAGAAATTTTAGCACGAATATGAATCTCACGATTCTCAACCGGAAAGAACACCGGCCTAAAGCTAAGATAAATTTAATGTAGCATGAAATTATTCATGCTTTGTATGTTTTGAAATGTGATGGAATTTGTATGAAAAGTGATGGAATTGGGAAGAAAATTAGACCAATTTTGTAAAAGAAAGACAAAAGTAATTCAATTCCCAATTGAAGTAGGAAAATAACACAACTCCGAAGTGAAGTAGGAATACAAAAACTAATTGATGCTTTTCAAATAACTAAATACCCCTATTTATATACATGGGGTTTACTAAAAATAGCCTAACTAATTTAATAAATAAAAATAAAATAAATAAAATAATATCGTCCTATTTTTAGCCTTTTACAAAGTCAAAATATATGATGAATCCCTAGCTTCCTCTACATTTTTTATTTGGCCCCATCTCTATGATTGCATTTCAATTTGGCCATTTTTAGCTTGTCTTTCTTCAATTACATCCTTGACAAGATTAGATCATAAAAACACTTAATTTAGCAGGGCTCAGTTCAACAGTAAACCAAATTAAACACAAAAAAATGCAAATTAACATGTTTATCAATGTTGTCTTGTTGTAACATTTTAGTAACTAAACCGTTAATTGCCGTCAACGGTGTAAAGGTAAGATGACGTGGCATGTTAAATCATCATTTTAAATGAAAATTTTAGGTTAAATTTTACAATTGGCCCTATATTTTTTCATTTTGAGCCATTTAATTTTTTTCTTTTATGTTCTTTTAACTTTTTTTTTCATTCTCTTTTGCTTCTCCCTTTGTTTCCCTCCCTTCTTCATTTCTTTTAACGTGAGTTTTCTATGTTTTCCATTTGTTAAAACCAGTCCAGAAGCTTCCCTCACTCAAAAAAATTAAATTGTTCAAAAAAATAAAAGTATAGGGACTAGTTCAAAAAAATTACTCAAAACGAAAAAATATAGGGATCGATTATATAAATTAACCTAAAATTTTTATTTGAAATGATGATTTAATGTGCCACATCAGCTTACTGTTACACCGTTAGCAACAATTAACAGCTCAGTGACTAAACTGTTATAAGGCGATAACGTAAGTGACTAAAACGTAACATTTCAAACATAAGTGACTAAAATGTAACCTGAGGTAAACAAAAGCGACTATCTTGAGGGATTATCTACTAACAATTCTCACTTGTGCCATCCCTCTTTCCCCCATTTTCTTTACTTTTCTATTTTCACTTTTGTTGTTGAATTTTCTCTTACCGTCCTCTCCCTCTGCTCTTCCTTTCTCCTTTCGATTTTCCATAATTTCATGTTGACAACCTCTTATTTTCTTTCTCTTCTTTTGTTTTTTTTTTTTTAAATTCCTTTATTCTACTTTGTTGTGGTCCAAACCTTGATTTTTCCTAGGGCTGTTACTAATCTTCTAGTTCCATTGCTGGCCATGGGTGATTAGGGAGTTTTAGTATAGTAATTGTAATTTTTCGTAAGTGTCACTCGTTGGATGCTTAAGTGTGTTGTTTCCGGTTTTACTTGAGAGGTTTTTGGTTGATAGTTGGTGGCTAGTCGTTTCTTCTTATGCTACTCTATTTAGGTAAGGAACGTGTGGTGATTACTCCTCTGACGAACTGAGGCTTTTGACAACCTCTTCTCTAAAGGTAAGGACCAAATGCCCTAGTTTAAGGTGTAACACCCCTAACTCGTATCTATTGCTGGAATAGGGTTACGGAGTATTACTAGAATTTATAGATTAATTAATAGACATTTCATATTATCTAGCATACATATCAAAAACCAATCAAAATCAATTATATTGTCCCTTATGCGAGTCATCAAGGCTTAAAATATACATTGGAAATAAGTCAGGACTAAATTGGTTACTCAAAATTTTTTTTTAAAAATATCAAAATTTTTCAAAGGTGCAGGGGACACACGCTCGTGTGGCCAGGCCGTGTGTCTCACACAGTCAAGAGACACGCTCATGTCTCAGGCCATGTAGGCATTCGAAATTGGGACACATGGCCAGTCCCAACCGGTGTCCAAACTTGTGAGCTCTTTGACTTGGGTTACACGGCCAAGCTATACGCCCATGTACTAGGCCGTGTGAGCATTCTGTTTTGTGTGAATTTAAGTTACATGGCTGTGTCACCTAGCCGTGTGTCACACATGGCTAAGACACACGCTCGTGTGGACAAAAATAGGCCATTTTCCTAAGCATATTTCTCACCCAATTTGTCATCAACCTAAATCCACATTTTTGGACATCAACAAGCCATAACAAGGCATTCAAATCAAGTCAAAATCAATACTTAAACATGTAATACTATCACATACCAACAATATTCCCTTAGGCTCTTTAAATGACAACATAACTCATATCAACCAAATAACCAATTTCACCTACATGACCTAATACATATATGCATAACTTACCAAATATACCAATTCAACCTAACCATTAATATACCTATAGGATTTTTATCATTTAACCATTTCAAACACACATCAAACATGATAAGGCCACTTATACACACATCAAAATTTATTCATCACAAGCTATTCAAATGGCTAGTCTTAACAAAACATCTATTTGCCAACATAGGCCAAACTAACCTATACATGCCATTATAACTAGAATTAATTTACTATTTATATCGAATGAGCCGTTGGATAATGTGAATCTGCTCTGACTAGCTTCCAACCAAAATGAGCTCCCAAATTACTATAAAACATGGAAAATAACACAGAGTAAGAATTTAAGCTTAGTAAGTTCATATAACAAGAAAATTAACTTACCATTTAATCACATTTAAGATAAGCATGCTAATATAACCAAACCAATTTGGACAAAAGCCTAAACACATACCCTCAACATGTTAGCCATGTAACACTTTCAATAATCAATACACATGGATGTCCTTAATCACTAGGCAAGATTCACATACATGTATCATCTATCTTATATTTCAATATATCATTAATATCATTTCCATGTAATTCAAGTATATACCCGTAATTGTTCATTTCGAACTCATATTGTATCATATCAGAACTTTGTCTGTTGAACCATTTAAAATATCGTTGGATACACAGGTAGTACACACGAAGTGTACAAATCTGTAATCCATCAATTCATGTACTTGTATGCTTATACAAACATGTAAATGGGAAGCTCTTTCAAGCCATATAACGGGAAGCTCTTGCGAGCCAAATATCGGGAAGCTCTTGCGAGCCAAATATCGGAAAGCTCATGAGAGCCAAGTATCGAGAAGCTCAAGAGAGCTGTGGTGTATCCGCAACACATGTAGGATTACAACCATATCGGGAACCCTAATGACATGTCATTTGTATCCTTCATATTTCTAAGGTTCAAACGGGTCTCGATAATTATCGGATATGTGATCATAATTATACATGGCAATTTGTACAAATCACACACAACAATATTCAATCTAAAACATTTAAATATACAATTTAGTTACATGAACTTACCTTGATAAGTATATGTAGATACGAAGGCTACAAATCGGATACTTTTTCTTTGCCTCGATCTAACTCCGTATTAGGTCTATTCGGATCTATACGAGTGAATTTAACTCAATTTAATATAATTTATATTCAGTTTAATCCAACACACATCTTTGGAAAAATTACTATTTTGCCCTATTAATTATAATTTAGTCCCTAGGCTCGAAAAATGAAATTCATACAATTTAATCCTTATTCAAGCCTAGCCGATTTTTATACATATCAATAGTAGCCCATGTATTTCACAAAATTTAGAATTTTTTCATAAATTTTTCATCTTTTCAATTTAGTCCTTAATTGACAATTTCATCAAAATTCTCTTTACAAAAGTTGTTTATCTAACAACAACCTTTCATTTTCTATCATAAAACTTCAAAATTCAACTATACTCATCCATGGAAAAACCCTATTACTTTAACGGTTTTGCAAATTAATCCCTGAGATAGCTAGATTAAGCTATTACAATCTCGGAAACATAAAAATCATTAAAAATGGGACAAAAATACTTATCCAAATGAGCAAAATAAGCTTACTAAAACTTAAGCTTCCATGGCTAGGGTTTCCATATTTTTTATGAAAGATGATGAGAATAGATGATAATAATTATTTAATTTATTTATCATCATCATTTACTTTTCAAAATTAACCTTAATATTTTCGTCAATTTCCAATGATGAATAACCATACTTATCCACTAACTCCTCTAAATGGTCTATTTGCTATATAATGACCTCTAATTTTAAATTCCATAGTTATTTGATACTTTTAACTATTAGAATTCAATTTTCACTTTTTATGCAATTTAGTCATTTTTATCAAGTTAGGCATGTAAATGGTAAAATTTCTTAACGAAATTTTTATACGATATTTCTATCATACTGTAGACCACAAAATAATATTAAAATAAATTTTCTTCTGACCTCGAATTTGTGGTCCCGAAACCACTATTCCAATTTCACTGAAAACAGGTTGTTACATAAGGGCTGGTTTGTAATGGCCATTCATTTGGCCAAATGCTCTGAATGAGTAAGGGTCAAATGCCCTAAGTTCGATTTTGTGTATTCTTGCTAATTGGTTGAGGTTGATGTCTTGTGCAGGACGTACACTGTTACTATGGTTTCGACCTCCCAAAAACAATCAAGTGTGTGTCTCTAAAAAATACGTAAATTCATGCAAAACTGAATGTGGCAGTCATGGCACACGGCGTGTGCCTGGTCATATGGGCCCATTTTAAACATTTATTAGGGTCACATTTGGGTCGAATATGTAACACCGCAAACCCGACCTAGAAGTTAGGCCCAAATCTAGCATGTCAATTGAAGTGTTTTTGCGAAAAAACTTATTTTTTTATTGAAAACCCTTCTTAAGAAATTTGAGTAAAATTCCAGTTTAAAGTTTTTTTTTCAAATGGCTTGTGTTTAAAAATCAATCTGTCTTTCTATAAGTTAAAAATTATTTTTAGAAAAATCTTTTTATTCGCGGAAGCTTAATTTTGAATAAAACCCAAAAAAAAAATTGAGATAAACTTAGGGGAAATAAAGTAAAGCGTTCAATGTAACAAATAGCAGAGGTAAAGCCTTATTACATTCTGAAATTAAAATACTTAAGAAATATAAAGAAAAATGAATAAAATAAAGCGTCCTGCTAGCTGGCCACCTCCGAGTCCCTCCGTTCGTCGAACCGCCTACTAAGGGTCTCCTGAGAAAATTAAAGAGGGAGTGAGTTTCAAAACTCAGTGTGTACAACCCTCAGTAATCATTAACATGCAAGCAATCAATTGGGCCTAAGCCCTAATCACAGTATCATCCTAATATATCACATATGCAATGCAGTAAAAACCCTCCTCAGTAATCCATCTGCTACACAACATTTCCCGACCAACCTTATACACTTGTGGGGATTACTAAATCGACCCACCCATCTGCTACACAGCAATGGTAGCCCAGTTGCGGTATTACCTAACGTTGCAGCAAAGTTGCTAATCACATATTGGGCTTTAAAAGCCAACGGTGGATCCAAGGTCGTCAAGCAACCATGCGATCCTCAAATTCTTCCTCCGTACCATAATTTCCCACCCACATGCAGCCTAAGCAGTATATCACATGAATGCAGCATGTCACACCCATAAATCCTAAGTTTAACTCCTAGGGGTATTTTAGTTATTTTCGCCCTTAGGGGCATTTCGGTCATTTTTAAGTTTTATGGATTTAGTACCTACCTGGCCCGTTAACAAGTCCCCGTTGGCCAAAGTGAACAGGTACTATGCACCAGGTAGGATTCCAGAGAAGAGGAGGTGGGTCATTGAGACCACTTAAGTACCAAGCTCTCCCTAGATCCAATCTTAGACATGCATATACCCATTACCACACTTCAACCTTATGACTTGTCCACGGTTGCATTTGTGTTTTTAAGTTTTATGAATATTTGGCAGTTAACAAATACTAAGCCCAAACCCATATACAAAGCCCATTCTCAATCATATGGCCCATTAAGCCCAAATCACAATCGTATGGCCCATTAGGCCCAAATCTCTGTTAAGTTGGGCCCAAATCCAATTCAAATCATATAATATGCATGACTAACTCAATTCATATAACCAAATCAATAAATTTTACAAAACTTAGCCTCAGGGCCCACTGGGCCCATTTAGCCACTTTCGGCTTTTCGGCATTGTCGATATCGTATGTGTAGTGTTTGTACACACCTGGCGATAGAGCGTGCTGCGATTTCCTCTTAGTCACGAACCTACATTCGATATTACTTAACAATTAATCATAGGCTAAATACAAACTTTATCTATAAAAATCCTGAAGCCTCACCGTAACCTTACCGTGTACCAAGCCTTAATAGCTCCTTTTCTTTATCATCAACCGCGATTAGACCCTAGATCTGTACCAACTTAATCATAAAACACAAGTATTAGGTGATTGGCATCCAATCACGAGTCAAGACCGATACTAAAGCAAACATTTTTTAATAAGGCAAGCTTTCTTGTATTTATGTATGGTCGATGTAATCTCTAAGATTCGGTCATAATGACTAGGTCAGATTTAAGATGTTACATAGAAAATATTCGTGTTAAAATTTACTGTTGGTAGAGATTTCACATTTTATCTTTAAAATATATTTTATTAAAAAATCATATTTTTTTTACATTTAATATATTTTTTTAATTTCAAAATACACGATGATAAAAATCAGAAGGTAATTGAAGCAACTAAGCAAACAAGAAATCTAACCCTTTTATAAAAGATTAATAAATAATTTATAAGGAAATCAAAGTTAATAATAAATTTGATTACTGTGGGTGGTAATCCTTACAAGAACTCAAAGTTTTTTTTTTTAATTTAATTCAAACAAATATATTTAATTCGTTTCGATTCAAATTCCATTTAACTTGGCTCAATTTAAGAAAAAATTAAATCAAATTAAAATAATAAAATAAAATTTATTTAATTTGATTCCATCCAACACTTGCATTTCTAGTGTTCAATGTTTATAAAATGAAAAACTTGTGTCCACAAAAGCCATCTGTACTTGTCAATTAATTATAATTGATGCCTGCATTAAAAATTGACGCTGGATATGGACAGGTGCGTAGCTGCTGAATCATCAACTGGACCGGATAAGGGCAGCAGGGCATGATGACCCCTAAAGTTTGCACGTGGGTTGACATTTGGGCCTATTTGCCGCCCATTTTCATTATTTAACCAATTTGAGTTACTAATCTTTTAATACGACTCAGTTGACTTCAGAGTAAACGCTTTTGGCCTGATGTAAAAAGGATCAGATCAAGTCTTATTTCTCCTGGATTCTTCTACAATGTATTATATCACCTAATCAGCTCTAATATTATTAGATGCTTTACTGGTATTCATCACATCTATATCTATATTATATATAAATTCTTATAATAATTAACTAGTTTATATCGTAAATGGTGTGAAAAATTATTAAAGATAGAGATGGGTCAGGAGTGAATTAAAGAAATATTAAAAAAAAAAAAAAGGAAATAGGTCAATTTTTGGAATATTTAAGAAGATAGACCAATTTTGAAGAAAGAAAGAGAAAATGTGCGAAAATGTGTCCTGTTCCTGTTGGACGCGTTTTCGCTGCCATGTAAGATAAAAACGCATTTTACAATTCGCTCTTTTTGACTTTTTTGATATATTAATTCTTTTAATTAGATGGTTAAATATTAGTGATTTTATTTTTGAGTTCGATTCCTTTTTTACTCACATTTTTATTTTTTATTTCATGTTGTTTCAAGCTTTTTTTTTGTTATTTTTAATTAATATTCTTATCACATTAGTTTCTTTGGTTAGATGATTAAATAATAGTGATTTCATCTTTGGGTTCTAAGTTCAATTCTTCTTTTAAGCACATTTGTATTTTTTATTTCTTATTGTTTCAAGATTTTTCTTCTTTCTTCTTCTTCTTTTTTTAAATTTTAATTAATAAATATATTGTTTTCAATTTTTTTATTTTTAATTCATCTTTTTAATTAATAACTCTTTTATTTATAAAATCAAATAATTATTGCAAATATCGTTATTTTTAGTAAATATAATTTTTATATGTCTAATATTTATTTTTCAATCTATATCATGAGTGTAGTAAAATTTAGTATTATATATGTTTGTATGTGTATTTGAAATATTTCACATATAAAAATATTTGAAATATCATATCCACAATGTAGATGAAAAAACAATGATATTTAAAATATTTTACATATAAAAATAATAATGATATTTCAAATAATTATTTCATTTTATAATATTAAAAATCACAATATCCACAATATAGGTGAAGAAAATAAATATTTGACATATAAATATTACATATAAAGAAAAATATATAAAAAAATTAGTTGATGTTTTTAAAAAATAAAATATATTTAACATAATGATAAATATAAAAATATATTTTTATTATATAATTATTATATATTATATAATTTATTTATATAAATAAAGGAGTTATTAATTTTAAATATGGTTGACATAATGGTATATAAAATATATATTTTTATTATATAATTACATATTTATTATTTGATTTTATAAACAAAAGAGTTATTAATTTAAAATAAAAAAACTTGAAACAACATGAAATAAAAAAAGTACAAATATGCTTAGAAGATGAATAAAATCTAGGACTCAAAGATGAAATCACTATTATTTAACCATTTAACCAAATGAGCTAATGTGATAAAAATATGAAATAAAAAATTAAAATGTTAGTAGGAGAAGAATCAAACTCGAGACTCAAGGATAAGACCACTAACATTTAACGATCTAACCAAAGGAGCTAATATAACAAAAAAGTCAGAAAGTGCACCTTGTAAGACACGTTTTCATTTGACATAGTGGTGAAAACACATCCTAAAAGGCACATTTTCTCTTCCTCTCTTCAAAATTGACCTATTTTCCTTCTTTTTTTTTTTAAATAGACATTTTTATCTAATTCACTCAATGGCTTACACCATAAGTAGTGTAGAGAGCTACTAAGAATGATGGTTTCTCTTATTTGTTTGTCCCCTTGTCTTGGTGAGGTGCTTGGCATGAGTCCTAGTCATTAAGTGCCCTTCTTCTTAGGTGTGGGTGATAGAGTGAAAGATGTCAGCTAAGAATATTGTTGGAGTCGACGTAAGGGAACTTTATGAGGTGATTGGACAGAGTGTTTACTAGGTCCAATGAATTAACGGATTGATAGATGCTGACAAGAATTCTTTCTCATATATCTTTATGTGATTATGTGGGGCTCACCTTGTGTGATTTGGTGGTTTGGCGAGGTAAGGTTGAGACTATTCTCTCAACGAGGTTGTAAGACCAAGCTTCGTGGAGCTTTTCCTATAAGCATTGGGCATTTTGACAATGAGTGATATGAACAATTGTCCTTAGAAGAGAGTTGAATTCCTTATGGAGCTTTTGAGATTTTTAGAGATGCCTGAAGGGATTTAAAACGTCATGATTATTACCATTGCATATTGTGCCTTTAAATTAATTGCTTTTGGACACATGTTTGTCTTTAATTAGTGTTTTTCAAAATATGTTGCATCTTTATTATCATCATTTTGCTTTGTTGCTTTAACTTCGACTTCAGGGCTTGTACATTCTTCTTTCTCAATTGTTAATCCTTTTTTGTTGTCCTTTAACCAGAACATTTTTTCATTTTCATTTTCTTCATTCTTTTACGATAACTCTATCATATCGTTTTTTCTTCAAATAATCAAAATGTATCCTTTTTTTTAACTCTATTCTTTTATTTAGCCAGTTGTTAAAAAAAATGTGATGGTAGAAACAATATCATTTTTAGTGTTTGTTTGATTTGTTTCGAGGTTTTGATGTTTCGGTATGGTTAAATGTATAGATTTATACAATACAACATATATTTCACATTATAGATTTAGTGTATTTTTATTTAGTTAGGTGTATAATGTTTTTATAGGTTGTATAAGTGTCAAGATAATATTTGTTTTGCTTTAATTGTTGTTTTTCTCATTAAAGAATTAGGATTAAAATTAATCTAATGTATTCAATTTATATATCTTTATCATTAATAAGTGGTTGGGTACATTGGTAATGTACATTATAGTCCTAAAAGGAGAATTTAAGTTTAAATCTTGAAAATATCATTATTAAATACAAAAGTATCATGAATCCTTCCAATAGAATCATATAGTTTTTTTTTTTTTTTTTTTTCTAATACACATTAAAAAATATCATAAAATTGTAATAATTTTTTTCCACATTTTTATATTCCAATAGTATTAACATCTTAACCTATTTCAGTGAGTAAGGAAAAGCATCTTCAAAGAAACTGAGGACTGAGACTACCTCCCAATGAGTTGGATAGGTATATGAAGCATAAATAATATAAGTTGTCCAAGGTATATCTGTGTAATATATTTTTCCTTTTATTGTAATTATTACGAATTTTTTATTCAAACTCAGTTTAGTAATCATTAATTATTGAAAATTTTTATTCTGATTTGTATCAAATCTTTATTTTAATTATTATGATTTGTATTAACAATTATTCCTATTTGTATTCTCAAGCGTTTGTGATATTTTCCTATACTGGAAAAGAGTAAAAATAAAATATTTTTTTTTAATTTTGAATTTTTTATCAATTAAAAAAGTATAATGCTAAAAGTGTATTCAACTTTAATTTACTTGGACTCAAGAATTTTTATATATCATATTGTCAATGCAAGAAGCATAATCTTCCTATTTATGAGTTAGGGATGGTTCTAGACATTATATTAAAAATAATAGACATGATCAAAATCTAAAATGAGATTGTTCAAAAAAATCTTTATATATATCATGTAATAATTAAATAAAATAATACGCTATAATAACTAACAATTATTAATTTAAAAATTACAATATACAATAATCAGTTACACGAATTAAACCAAATTTAGTTATAAACTGACAAATCATATACAATTACACGAATAACAGATTGGATATACATATAATAATAATAATAATAATAATAATAACTCTGATTACTATAATAACATTTTGTTGATAAATATAAAAACTAAATTATATTCTAATTAAAATATTTAAATTAAATCATCAATTTATTTATCATATTAATTCCTACAAATAACGTTATATTTTCTAAAGGAAAAATTATTAATTCATTTTGTGAATGAGATCATATAATTTAAAAGAAAAAATAACAGGTAGTGAAGGTCAATGTCCACCAACACAACAAAGTTTCAGCCTTAATATCAATAGAACATTATGACGCGTTCATAATTGACTCTATCACAACTCAAGCACAACATACTTGGAGTGATGACAAACGCTTAATACAATAAGAAAATTAGTTCCGGATGATTCAAATTGATGGACAAAAATCAACAAGACAATGAAAATCATCTCTAAAATCACTTGCAAAAGCAAGACTACATGCATAATTAAGATTAAAAAAACGTGCCATAATAACAGATGAAATTTCTAAAAGTGAAAACTTAAAAAACAATAGAAAACAAACAAAAAAAAAAATATAAAACTTAAGATAGCATGAGTCCAAGCCTACTCGTGAAACCATTTATTATTTTGAAATACTCTTAAAACAGAAATAAATTAAGAAGCTGGCGAAGAGCCACTCACTTTTAAAGAGTAACTGTTGGTAGTTGATGGAGTTTTAGCGGGGACAGACATCGTCATCTGTTCATCACAACTTGTGAAGATAACAAAGATATTCATAAAATAGATTTGTAAACTGAAAAGAAAGACGTAGAATAAATAAGAAGAAAAAAAAAAGAAGAGAAGGTTGATGGGTGGATGGTAACTAGTTCGAAAGCTGAGATGATTATATATAAGAGAAAAAGAAAGGAAAAAAGCTGTTAAGGTTGGAATTTTAGATGGGCAAGTTTAATTGTAAAATAGCCTTATATTTATAACAGTTAATTCCTTATTTTAGTTAGCACAATGAAACATTATATATATTACTTTAATGTAATTTCTCAATGCCAAATTTATATAAAAATAATATTGTGGGCTAATTCCTTACGTCCAATGTTAGCGCAATGACATTGATTAAGAATATTATGTTTTGTGTATTTTTTGGTAGTCATGGTTTACAATAAAAATACTTATAATATCATCTAAATTTAGCATATTTATCATTAATTCATAGATTTAGTATATTGATTTACGTATAAATTGAAACTTTTTCTGAAGTTGAAGTTATTTGCACGTATTTCTCAATTAAACTATATCTATTTTAATAATTAAAATAAAATTATCAAATCTTAATTCTTCAAAATAAATATCTTAGAATCATATTAATTTCCATTTTGGAATTGCCTTAACTGAGTATTAAATTCCTTATAATAACCAAAATTATCATTATTTAGTACTACTTTTCTTAAAATTAATGTTAATCTCTTTTTTGTCACTAAAAATTCAGAATAATAATATCATTATTTTTAATTTATGAATATTAATTACTAAAATTTATTTACTATTCCAAAGTTTATGATTAACATTCATTCATTTTTTAAACAATTTAATAGGTACACTAAATACTAATTATTACCAATTTATACATTCAATAAGAAAAACTCACCTTTTAAATTACTATATTATTCCCTTTGATTTTTAATTATTGTAAAAAGGGTATTTTAATTATTTACTTTAAAATTTATTTTAATATTCCCTATGCTATTAAAAATTACCACATTATTCCCTATGCTTTTATATAAAAAATTCATTCACTTATTTTTTATTTTTTTAAAAATTACATATAAAATTAATTGTTTTTAAATATAAATATTATATTTATATGTTAATTGAATAATATAAGTACTTTTTTTAACACATAATATTTTATAAATCATATTAAAAAATTAACATAAATAGATAATTTTATTATTTCAACATTGTTTTATCGGAATTCATTAATTTGATATTTAATTATATAAATATGTATTAAGTTAAAATATGTAACTATCCAATAATAATTAAAATACTTTGTATTATTCTAAGACTTTAAACAAAATAAAATAATATTAGTTTACAATATGCTTAATCTATAAATTGATATTTAAATTATTTTTTCTTAAGTTTATATTTTCATTAGTCAAACTAGTAAGTCAATTAAAAAAAAACTTAACTTAGAAATTCGTACATAAGCAATACTTTTTTCTTAGTTGGTACATAAGTTTCTTTTTGGATACAAGTGATATTTAAACTATTCTTTTGTTACTTAACGTGGAATTTTTTTTGGTGAATTATAATAACAGGGTAAAGCTGGAACAACAAACACGATTAGCACAGATCGAACCCAGGCCACATCTGATACGGTGAATACCTTTAACCATTAAGCCATCACATGAGGTTCCTAATGTTAAAATTTTCGTAAAAAAAATTTAAAAAATAAATACACATAATTAACCTCGCGCGCACACAAAAATAAAAATAATTGTCTTCTAAATGAATAAATCATGCCAATCACAAACTATTTCGTTTATTTTGTTTTCAGTAAAAACTTTAGAGAGTGTGTCAAAACATTTTCTATGGTCAAATTTCTTATAAATATCAATCAATTAATTTTCTTTATTTTTAAACTATAATTATTTTATTCACACATTCATTAAAAAACTATATTTCAAAATTATTTTGCATTTCTACATAAATATTTTTGAGATTTTTTAATTATTTTATATTTTAGATTTAAAAAAAAAATTAAAACTTTCATATCAACACCATTATTGTCATGTGTTTTAATTTCAAAATTCGAGTAGTCTTGACTTAAATAAAGTGGTGACTAAAACTCTTATCAAATAATTGTTTGTCACAAATTTAAACCGTGTTGTCCAATCTCCTACCCCTTATATTATATTTAAAAAAAAGTTGAAATAATAATTTGCTAAAAGAACATAAGTACAATGAACAAGTAAAAGAAATTCTAATTTATTTTTTCTTAACGTTATTAATTTTAATTTTTACTAATATAATTTATAAATTAAAATCATTAAAACACATTATTAACCGATGAGTAGATGAAAGAATTAAGAAACTAAATATGATTAAACGAGAAGAGATTGTATAAAATTATGATTTTACATCATCTCTATCCCTTCTCAATAAGAGAATGACAAATCATAACTAAAAATACTAAATATGAGAGAAAAAAAAATTAATTTATCATCCTCCTAATAGAAAAATGATAAAAGAAATTCTAATTAGACTTAAGTAGTTGTTAAAACTTTGTTACTTTTAAGCAAATGATGTCATCAACATTTAATTCAAAATTCTAAATGCATATATAAATTATAAGACAAAAATTGGCTAACTACTGTTTTTGGTGATATTATAAAAGGACAAGTTTTGAAGACGCTTGTTGATGGCAAGCTTTTCGTTGTTTCCTTTGGCCTTTCTTCATTTGCCTATTATTCTCCAATCAATTTGACGTAAGTATACTGAAGTTCACATTTACCAGATCCAGCTTTTAATAATACAATATCAAAGGAGGAAGGGAAAAAAATGTTAGTCACAAACCAAGCAGTGCATATGAGGATCGCTTAGGTCCGGGGATGAGACGGGACCTTGGATGACGTGTTCGTACTAAAATACACGGCCGAAAAGGCCCTATCAGCTCACCATTATTATATAAACCAACAGAGTATGAAAGAAGAAGCAAGTTGGAAAACATTGCAGAAAAATCTCCAACCAACAACTTTTTCTTTGCTTTTTATCTTTTTATTTCTTCTTTTGGCGAAAGGTGAAGTTCATGAAGAAGCTTCATGGTTCTATCCTATTCATCCCGGAAAAGTCACAGTTTTGAATACAGCCGCAGTACCAAGAATTTTTAATATTACTACGCCGGGTTGCTTTTGAGGCCGGTTGTTACGTTGTTGATTTGGTCACAGCTCTCTCTCTCTCTCTCTCTCTCTCTCTCTTTCCTGTTGATTTATAAAAACACCATTGTTGCCGATATTGACTTGCTTGCTTCCTCATCTTTCCTATTAAAGTCTCGGAGCATGACAACTATTTCGCTCCTTCTTTATATGCTTTCTCACTGCTTTCTTCTCCAACCCAAAACCAACCTTGTTGCTTTCACTTAAAAGGGTCAGGACTTTTCTGCTTTTCTCTTACTGAATGCAGCTCTTCATCACCCTAGCACCAATCCATGTAAATCGCTTTTCTCATGCATTTTCTCCTCGTTTGTTTAACTTAGTTTTCTTTCTTCTTAACGTTTTTGGGGTTCTGCAGATAGTAGATCATGTCGTTTTTACCAGCACGAAAGGGGAGACACAGACAACGGTACCAGGATCATCTCAGACTTGTTGCTGGGTATATCTCAAATTGATTCACTGCTTTCTAATTTTGACCTTCTTCCTTGTTGCTGCCTCATGAAAATTCTTATGTCAGTTCTGCTAACGCTCAAATAATGTGATTGTGGTTATCTTTTTGGTAGTCGTGATATTTAATGTAGCGCACATCGTTTTAGATGAATAGGGTGCCTATTTTCTTCGTTAGAGGTGTTAAAAAATGAGTGGTTATTTAGCATCCATCCTTATCTTACTTGCTGCTGCTCTATTTGAAACAGAAGAGAGTAAAATAACAACAAGAAGTGCCAAATTGTTGATAGTGATTTTACTTTTTATGACAATAGACTCAATACACACTGATAAACAATAAAACAGAGTTGGGCCATTGCCTTGACTTTCTATGTTCCCTTGTTATTGTCATCATATTTAATTGCGCCACATCCATTTTTTCTCTAAGGACAGAAAAGTTAAAATAGTAATAAAAGAAAAGAAAAGAAAAGAAGGCTACATCTAGAAGTGGTCATGTTTTTAAACAAAAATGATAAGATTAAGGCATAATTTTTATTTTTGAGGGAGTAGTATGGTGACAAAACTTAAGATTTATTGGGTTAACAAGCACATGTATCTATTTAAATGGTGAAATTACTTTGTTAACTTCTCTGCCTCTTTCTGCTATATTACTCTACATCTATTATGTGCTTATAAGATATGACGAATGGAAACATAGAAGATAGTTTTCTTGGCATAAATTAGAGGCGTTGATCACTTGATAATTTCTTTTTCAAGTGAGCTGCTTACTTTTCCATTTCACTTTTGCTTTTTACCTAACTGGAGACAAGCACGCTTACTTATTAATTAATAAGTTAGTGGTAGTGCAAAGTATCATGATGAGATCAACTTACCGGAATCTTTACAAGTGGAGTAAAATGTAAATGACTGCAAAACTTGTTTTGTTTCTGTGCGGCCTTCTTAACTCATATTTGGTGTTTATGGTGCAAAAACTTAGGTGTATTCCATACAGACTGCAGAAGGATGTCGAGGATAGTAACAGCAGTGTGACGAGCAGGATAAATGTTCTTATGATTTCCACACCAAACCGTGATGATCTTGTGTTCCCTAAGGTAGAAACTTATCTTCCTACTCCATTTTCTCATTATATGCCAAACTGTTTAGTCTGATTTATTTATACGTAAACTGTATAATGTATTAAATTGTGATAACAACCTAGTGTCATTGTTAGGGTGGATGGGAAAATGATGAGACGATTCATGAAGCAGCATGTCGGGAGGCCCTGGAGGAAGCCGGAGTGAAAGGAATACTTGATGTAGGTTTCGATATCCTTTCTTGGCATAGGCATCACTATCTCTTCTTACAGATTCTGGATACCAGAGTTATCTGACTTACTCTGCTTTTAATTATCAGTGTTATTAAATTCACCTGCATAGTTAATGTTGTTGACAGTCATAAACAGTCTTTTCCAAATTGTCATTAGCTGTTGGCTTACATACCTAGTATGAAATGAGGAAATACTCGGGCCACAAAAAAGGAATTTAATTTGTTGGAGTGTGCTCAGTACCTTATCTGTTTCCTTGATTCATGAAGCTAAATATCTTTGAGCAGTGCTAGCTGGTCTCCGTTTTGGTTGATACATTATTCTGAGATGAGTTCCTCAAAAGCATTTGACTCGTTTCAATTATAGTGGATCAATATTGGCAATTGATGAAAATCAGGATGTACTGATGAATGGATAGAAACATTTATATATACGAAAGTTTTACTTAATAGGTTTATATGCCCTACGGCATGGTGAAATCATTGATTATGGTCATGCCAAAAAAAGAACGAAAAGAAAAAAAAGGGGACTTGGGGCAAGTACACATGTTGGATTGTTGCTGTCAAAATTGTTATGCTGAAGCTGCAGATGTTTTCATCTTTTGCAAGTTCGATGAGAATGGGCTGTTGCATGTGTATGCGCCACTCTTGCTAATACGCATCTTTATGGAAACTTCCCTTTTCAAATAAACATGTCTCACCAGCTGTAGTTCCTGCTTTCCATATTTCTAAGCGAACATTGGGTTGCTTTGATCCTTTAATCTTTTAAACACATCCTCATTTGATGAAGCAGAAATTTGGATGAGGTTTAAATTCCGTCGCTTACATGTCTGTATTACTCAGCGTACTTCACTGCACAAAATCATTGCTACATGGACCGGCATTTCTTACATAAAGCTGCGTTTTCATATATAACAATGGTGTCATTTTTACGTTATCCAGGAGGATCCACTGGGAGTCTGGGAGTTTAGAAGCAAGAGTAGACAAAACTGCTGCAACATGGAAGGTGGTTGTAGAGGTTATATGTTTGCCTTGGAGGTGACTGAAGAACTTGACTCTTGGGCAGAACAGACAAGTTACAAGAGGAAATGGGTCAGTAATAAAGAACCTAAGGTTTAACATTTTTTTTTTAACCACGAATTTGTGTGTCCTTTCGATTTTTCACCACTTGAGCTTAATTTTGCTTCTGCCAATTTGATGACTTCGACTGAAACTGTTTCATGTGTTTTACAGCTCTCCCCAGAAGAAGCATATAAATTTTGCCGGTATGATTGGATGAGAGATGCTCTTCAAGTATTTTTAAGAGCCAGCGAGGAGAGGGGGAGTAGGAGGGCAGAAAAGCTGGTGGAGCTCCCTATGTTTCCAGCGGCGGATTCCATGGCGGAGCATCAGATGTTAACATCAGCTGGTTGCTCTGAGAAACCACCCACCGTACAGCATCTTGAAGAGTCTTTTACTAATAAGTGTATTGTGCAGGGTTAATGAGTCGTAGAGAAATGTTATCAGTTAGGTGTTTGCCATCATTAATTAACTGTTGAATACCGTGTCACAGACAGTCTTCTAATCTCCTCTTGCTGGTGCAACTTCTGTAAAAAGATAACAAAGGTGGAGAGCAAACCAAAAAGTAGTGTTCTTTCTTAATGTTAAGAGTTTAAATTATATAAAAATGATGTTAATTATTACCCTACATTCTTTCACATTAAATCAACTCATCATAACACTTCAACTCTGTTTCTAACTACAACCTCAAAGAAATTCTCTACAGTTTCATTTTGGTGTTCTTACTACTAGTAATTGCAAATTTATAAGAAAGTGTCATAACGACACAAAAGCAAACATTGATATGTAAAGCTTTTACAATTAAAGAAAAAAAAAACATAACAATTTCAATTCATAAGAGCTTAAGTCCTAAGCTAATCATCATCAGAGAAAGTAAACCAATCAAAGTTGGTTAGTTGATTAACACGTCAGCCTGACTGTTAGTTGACAGTTAGTTTGTTAGTACATTACCTGAGTTGTAGTTAATTGATTGTAAGTTGATAGTTAGTGCTAATCAAAACAAGTTAAGATTATTAATCAAATGTTCACACATTTCCTTCTTCTCTTTTTGCATATTATTTTCTACTTTCTGATCATCTGGTTCGATTGTTGTTTCAGTATTGTAAGTATTTCATGATTCTTTGGCTTCCTTAATTGCTGCTACAATATTTTGTGTTGTTGGATTGTGTGTATTATTATTGTAGCTATTGTGGTAATGACCGATCCAGAAAAGTGAACCAGATAGTTTAGATACTACTGCAAATGTCCAATCTTCAAGTACTAAGTTTACCACTAAGAAAATCAATTTGATGCTTGATAATTCTAATTTCTCGTTATGGCAACAACAAATTATGTTGACCTTAAAGAAATAGGTTGTAGAAATTTGTTAATGGTTCAATAGTTCCTCATTCGAGATTTGTGATTGATGTAGAAGGAAAGCAAACTATTAACCTTGCTTCAGAGGAATTTGAACAACAATACAGCTCACTCCTTCACAACTGTTTATTGTGAGTGCAGGTGTGTTGTCTTATCTATTTGGGCAAGACTTTGTTTGTACGATTTGGGAAACTTTAGTGAGGCTTTACAACAACAAGACTACTTTTAAGTTGATGACTTTAGAAAACAATTCCATGTATAGAAGGAAGGAGAGTTGACTGTAGGAGCCCATTTTCGCCCGGCCCACTATAGACTTAGCCCAAATTTCAAAACAAATTTTAAATCAAATGTTTCAGTCCCTTTACAAATTAAAAAAGGCCCAACATCCATCAGCCAACCCAATTAACAATCACACCCAAGACCCATTTATTTAACCCACTACCCAAACCCGATAGCCCAATATCGGCCCAAAATCCCTAAACCCATCAGCCAAACTAGGGTTTCAGACTTTCTGAAACCCTAGCTACCTGCCCTCAGTGCCGCCACTGCCTCCATGTTTGCCTCGAGCGCACCACACACGGCCTAGCCCCAAGAAGCTCAGCCCCGTCCCATCACTTCTTTTCGAACCTGCATACAAAGCGGAAAAGAAGCAAAAGCAGAAAGAACACGCAAACAAGTACGAAAACAGCAAAAATAGAGCAATGTATTTCGACTATTAAAGGTCGAAAAATCAGATTGTAATGGGAGGAATTTTGAATATGGAGAGAACAGTGTAATCGGGGGGATATTTTTTCTCTTTTCTTTTCTTTTTGGGAGATCAGAATATGTTTTGTAAGAAAAAAGAAAAAGAAAAAATCAATCGAAACCAACTTCCTTTCGAAAGGTGATTTCACGTTGCTCTTTAGATTTTTCTTGTTCATTTTTCCTTCTTTAGTCTTTGATTACCCAATAGATAAAAACAAGAAACGAAAGGTAGGAATTTACCTTCGCAAGCGAGCTACTGGTCTCTGTTCTCTCCGATGCAATCGGAATGGAAAGGAGGTTAAGAGGCTTACAAATGGCACAACCCCTTTGATTAACCCTCCAAATAGAACCAGATCAGCCTTCGATTGAAAGCCCACCGCCGATTGAGGGCGAATCGGGGCTGGAAGGCCATGGTCTCGGTCCGAGGGAGACGGTGGTAGAGAGGAGGAAGGGGTTTTTGTCTTTCGGTGTTGTGGCTTGGAAGAAATAACCGGGTGGGGGCTTTTGGTTTCATTTTGAAATCAAGAGGGGACCTTGGGATTTTGTCTTGAAATTAATGGGAATAGAGAGAATAAAATCGGGAATTTTGATCGTTTAAAGCACCAGACCTGCGCATTCCCAAGAAAATGGGATATTTGCGCTTTCAATCCTCCTCTTTTTCATGCGTGTCCCGATCAGGCCCTATTCCATCATTTATCTCTTCAAAATTTGGCCTTCTGCTTTTTCATGTTCTTCGATTTAACCCATTGAGCTTGTCGATTTGGATGCACACCATTAAGACTTGGGATATTATCCCGTTTGGCCCCTACGCTTATTTGCGCGCGTCAAATTAATCCTTTTCCCTTTCTTTATTTTCGAATTTGGCCTAGGTTTTCAGTTTCATGTTTAAATTAACCCCTTATCCATTATTTTGGGTTCTTTGTTACTTATATTATTAGTATTACATATATATATATATTATACTTTATATATTATATGCTGCGTATATATTATACATATATATATATATTTTTTCTTTCATATTATATTTATATATTTTTAAACATTATAGTTATATATGTATATTCTTATTTATTATTTTATACATATTTTCAATATTATCATGTATGTTGTATATATTACATCTATATATTTTAAAATTACATTTTGTGTATACTAAATTCTTATACATTACAAATATATTTTTTTCATTTTAGTACTTACATATGTTTCTATACTATTTCATGTATACATATTCCTAATATTATTTTATATATTCCAAAATATTTTATATATATATATACCATTATTATCTATATTATTTATATATTGTGTTAATAATCTTTTGTATATCATCATTATTTTTATAATATATATTATGTATACATTTTTTATATCGTACTACTCATTTTATTATTATTTCATGTATATTATTCCTTTTAGATTCTTTTCACATATTATATGTTGTTATTTCAAGTTATTTTATTTACATTACTCTTTTAAAACTGTTTTAGTATATTATTTTAAGTTCCTCCATTTATATATTATTTTAACTTACATACAAAATTTAAATGGATTTTAAATGTTACTTTTAAAATTATTTTGAGACTACTTTATTTATTTTAGAATGGTCATTATTGTTTATATTAAGTTTTCTATATTGTTCTACACTTTTATATATATACATTTTTTATATACTATTACATATATATATATATATATATGTTTATATATTACGTATTCGTATTTTTAGTATTATATTTTTATATCATGTATATATATATTTAATATTATGTATTTACATTTTTATATATTACATACGTGTATTTTAGTGTTATATTTTCATATATATTATATATATATATATATATTCTAATACTATTAGGTATATGCTAGTATGCGTATTACGTATAGATTTCCTTTTTATTCGTTATTTTTGACTTTTTATTATGTTAAGTATTATTTAAAATATCATACCTCATCATTGCTATTTTAATATTAGTATATTAATATTATTTTCTCATTACCAATATCTTTTGTACGTATATCATTTTCATTACTATATATATATATATATATATACTGTACATACTTTTATATGTATTGTTATTATCATTTTTTACTCTATTATGTATATATTATATTTACATACTTCTATATTTTCTTTAACATTATAGTATTATATTTCTTACCATTGTATGTATATATTTTTAATGTTACATATTGAATATTTTTGAATTGTTATTATTTATATATGTGCGAATTTATGTATTGTGTTAATAGTTGGTTTTTATCATTTCTAATATATTACGTATTTTTGTAATATTATGTCTTGATGCATTGTTCAAAGCAATATTGTTACATGTGTTTATTCCATGATTTTTGTTATATTGTAATTTCATGATTTTAACTCAAGTTTATTCTGCTTCACATTAAATGCATTAAACCATTTCCAAATTTGTCGATTTAAACAATTTTAAATCAAGGCAATGTTCGGTAATTAGAAACTTGAGAAAATCGTGCCCTAACTTACTGGGTTTCGATTTTTCTCGTTCAATCTAAATAGCCGAATATCCTTTTAGATTTTCAAATAACAAGCGCGCTCGTTCCCATCTAAACGTCGTATCCTAACTTACTGGACATGACGTTCTATTACTTCGAGACGAGAATAGTTTTCAAACATTCTTTTCAATTTATTCGAATTTTTTTTACAAAAAGGGATCGTTTTAAATATCCGACACTAAGACACTAATTAATCAACTAGGTACCAATTTTGGGCGTATTGAGGGTGCTAATCCTTCCTCGTGCGTAACCGACTCCCGAGCCCTTTTTCTGGTTTTTCGTAGATTAAAACCGTTGTTTTGATAAATCAAATTATTTATTAAAAACAACCACTTTTCGAAGTGATCCGATCATACCTCAATAAAAAAAAAGATCGGTGGCGACTCCCAATTTTCGTTTTCGTTTTCAAAACTAAGTCGATTCCCTAAGAGAAAAAAATGGTTTCGACAGCTTGGCGACTCCACTGGGGAATAAAAAGAGAGTCAGGCCACTAGTTGATTAATTTTTGTCTTTTTGTCGAAAATTGAAAATTTTGATTTTAACATACGATCCCTCTTTTGCATTTCATCTATTTTGGATTGCAGCCTTCACTATTTTGTTCCCATTTGCTTTGTATGTTTCAAGTTTTTTCTGTATACGTGTGCATTGCATCGCATGACCGCCGGGTCACACCTTTTAAGTGGGAGTAAGAAGCTACTCCTTCGTGAGGTTTTTACCTCCGTGCAGGATAGTGAACCTCTTCCGGAATACATCCGTACCTATGTGCTTCGTGAAATTTTCATCTCCGTGCAGTCATAGGGAAATGTATTCCCCTGAATCGAACTCGATCTATATGAGCCTATAATGGGTGAGGATCGAGGAATCTGTTGGTTCAGGTACCCTTACTCTAGAACCAAACCACATATAGTGAACCTTAAGAGATCGCCCTAGATAAAACTGTGTGGACCCATAGCGATTACCGATATAGGTGCTTGTTTATCATTCTATTTGAAATTTTACCTTTTATGCATGGCACTAATTCTCATTTTTGTGTTATCATTGCATACCATGTCGCATTGAAAAAGTATCGATTCACGTTTGATTTCTAATTTAGAGAGTTTTGTTATGAAAAACGGGATCCTTGATAAAGTGGGAAACAATGCGATTGACCGTAAATGGTCAAAGGAAACACAACTAGCAAAAATAGATTGCCTAGTTGAAGGATATACATCAGAATTATGGGATTACACTTGCGTCAATGCGGTACAAAATAATCTTTAGAAGTTAAAGGCAATATGGGATCAATAGAGTAACGTAACCAAGCAGTGGTTCTACGATAACTGTGGGGACTTGCAGTATTTGCTTGAGATGAAGATGATCGAACAATTTAAAGTAAGCATAAGGAGTACCGACAGATACTTCTACCATTACAGCATTTCCTTTTCATAAAAGGATGGTTACCCTGTAGATAGTAAGGGTGTAGGAAGAAAAGTGATGGACAGAGTGCATGAGGCCTACAAAAATAAGTTGGTTGGAAAGAATTTTTCCTAGGATGATGAAAAGCTTATTTACTATAAGACCGCTACCAAACAAGCTTGAGTCTACCGAGGCATTTTAGGATGGTGCACCTATGGAAATGCAAACCCTGATGGCCTGGACAGCCTAAACGGGCGTGGAAGAAAGAGATTAAAGAAGATCGTATCGTTCAAAGACCTTTAAGATAGAGATTAGCTATGCTATGAAGATACCCATGCGAGCAGTTCAAAATGTTCTGTGTGGGCAAGGATCTGAAGACTCTCAAGAAACACTGAAAGTGTTGGATATCTTTTTAAAGGCAGTATGCTACGAAATAGGGATGCTTACTTGTTCACCAATCTTTTCCAAAGACAATCAAGATAACTTCACAGACATTGGAGAAGGTGTCCTTGGCTGTAGGGATTACCTCACGGGTGAAGATATAGCTTAAATTGAGCACATTAAGCACCAATATGAGCTACAATCCGATCTTGGTCAAGAGTTTGCTTTGTTGTTAAGACTTTGAACGTTAGGGCAAACGCATATTGATAGCCCATTTTGTGTAAAGGATTTTGTTTTTTAAATAAAGTTTACTAAAGGAAACTGAATCGAGATCAATGCCTTTTTCCATTCATGCATTTGCATTACGTTACATTGCATCGTTGTGGAAAAAGAGGTGTTGATTCATATTCGATTGCTAAATAGAGGAGTTTGTCATAAGGGGATGAATTTCTTGGTAAAGTGGATTATAATGCGGTCGCCCAGATATGGTCCAAGTGGGCACAACGGAAGAAAGTTGATAGCTCGTAGAGGAACGCAAGATTTTTGCCCGAAAGATTTGAAATTGATGGAGACCATGCAAGAGCCGTCACGTCTCGACTGTCTTAAAGGAGCTAGCACCTCGAGGAAGAGTGAGCAATGAATCGCGGCCCGGACCAAGTAAAAAGGCGCTGATGAAGACACCTTTGGCAAGTTTACAAGAGTCGACCATAGTATTCAGACATAAAGAGAAGGATCGATGTCTTCGCTTGGACTATGAGGGCAAGACTGCATAGGTGATCCGTTTTATGTAAAGAAATCTGTTTTCTAGAAAAGTTCTTCTAATGGAACTGAATATAAGGTCGACGCATCTTTTTCTTACATTTATTTGCATTTGTATTTTATACATTGCATTGCATTATGTACATTGCATCATTTGCATCAGATTTTTACAAAACGACCCTAATTGGATAAAATTATTTCAGTTAATCTAGAAAACGTAGAACAAAGGTTGGAGAGAATAGAGCAAATACAGGTGCAAGAGCAATTGACCAAAATTCAACATGATATACGAAATCAAATGTTAGAGTTTCAAGGGAATGAGATGGGTTAGTTAACCCAATTATTAGCTGAAGGGCTTAAAAAAAAGAAAGGCCCGATAAGTAACAATGAGGATAATAAGGAAGACCTCACTTACCAATCAGACCCGATCAGACGTGCATCCGCAAGGGGTGCCCGTTATTATTGGACCCCGATATCAGACCAGTACCTTGGCACTGTTGAACTTCCCGATGGGTCCAGGTTTTAACTCGAATGATGACTGAGTCAATCCTATTTCTCTGAGTCTAGAAGAAATAAAGAAAATGAGAGAGTGGACTTTAAAGGCCCCAAAGAAGAAGGAAAAGGAAATGGATGATATGGACAAGTGTTACAAGAGCCATTTGAAGCCTATTACAGTAAGTCAACCAAAGACGACAGCTACCAGTTATTAGGTCCCCCAAGACAAGAACACAATCTATAATCAAACTCAGAAAAACCCCAGCTAGCGCCCAGCCCAATCACGTATAGGGAGCTATACCAAACGTTGTTTAACACACATTTTTACCTGAAACCAATACAAACCCCATACTTCAAATGGTACAACTCAAATGCTCAATGTGAGTACCATGCGGGAATCACAGGGCATTCGATCAAGAACTGCTCCGCTTTCAAAAAGATAATCGAAAGATTCATCAAAATTGGAGTTATAAAATTCGATGATCCCTCTGATGAAGGAAATCTATTACCCAATCATTCTGTTCAAGGGGTAAAAATGATGAGTACCACAATGGATAGGGGCACGGGATCCAAAAGTACATCAAGTTTAGGGCTTTAGGGCAAGATGTGATACTGGGGAATTTGAATGTTAATGACGCATCTGAAGAGGGAACTGATGGCTTAAAGGTCTCCAAATCCTTATGTACTAGGAAAGGTTTTGAACAATGGGATTATGGAAGAGATCCCTGTGTTTTTAGAGCTAATTTAGAGTAATATTCAGAACACGCTTATTGCTTTAAGCCTAGAGGCAGTAAGAATCCTTTTGTGAAAATAGGCTCGTGTTCAAAATCTTTATTTTAATAAGAATGCATCTTTATGAGCAAATACTCATTTACTTTCCATTTCATACTATACAACGATTATTCTTAGATTCTTTTATTCTTTTACTATTCATTCATGACCATGCTTTACAATTGTTCTCAAATCCTGTTGTTCTTCGGACTCTTTTTCAAATATTCTTTTACTCTTTCTTCATGATCATGCCATATAAATAATCATTCTTAGATTCATTTATTCTTTGAAATCTTTCTTTGTACCTTCAAAAGGTCTCCAGAATCAACAACATGAGCGATGCTGTTGCCAACCCAGAGTTCCCTTTTGAGTAAGATATGTGTCTGGAGGGATCTCAGGACTTTGAAAATGATAAGGATTGTGACCTATCTTCTGAATTGTTAAAGATGGTAGAACAAGACGAAAATAGATCCTACATTACAAAAGGTCAGTGGATATCGTGAGCAAACAAAGATCGAAGCCTAGCTCACTACCAAAAGGCGAGACATCATTGAGTTATTTCAAAAATTCAAATATGTCTTCGCACAATTATATCAAGACATGCTTAGGCTACTAAGACGTGGGTATGATGAAATCTTAAAAGAAGTCCACAAGAATATCCGAAGGACACATGCTAATCAAGAAGTTTGAGTACTGTTGGCCCACCATGGAAGGAGATTGCATCAGTATGACGTAAATACCAAATTGAGACAGATAGGACTTATATGCTTCCTTTATCTCCTCAAAGATTGTCTACATGTGGAGGCACGGATGTTACGGGGCCAACCTCACCAACATCAATTCATCTTCATAGTGGTCAATTAGTGCACCAAGAGGGTAAGGTCGCTTCACATGCCAAAGTTACTAAGTAAACAGTCACCAAATTCAAATTTGAATGCATATCCAAATTCAAGTCCAAGTCCAAATCCAAGTCCAAATCCAAATTCGAATTTGAATTCAGACTCAAATTCAAATTCAAAATTCAAATCCAAAAATTCAAGTTCAAAATTTGAATCCAAATTCAAGCTCAAATTCAAATTCGAATGAAAAAGGAAAAGAAAGTGGCAAAAAAAAAAGGGAACATGTCTAACACAACTGTACAATGCCAAACATTTACAGTCTGTTCAAAGATCAGCCACCATATCAGTGCAGCCAAGACAACAAAAAAAAAAAACCATTCAAAAAGATTTTGAAAAATGACTGAGACTTGTAAAGGTTGGCATGGAGAAGTTACCATTTATCCTCCGTACTTATCAAATGTTGGCCAAGACATCCGCCGGGGCAACACTTTTTTCATTGATATTGCCCATGGAAATTAAGATTCTTCCTTCCGAGTTTTACCAGGACTGAAGCTGGATAAGGTAGAATGGGTCCAATCTTAATATGATCGATCAAATTTGAGGAGAAGTTAATCCGTCACAGTCCGATGATACGGGTTTATGACAAAGAGGTTCATCTTAGAGAATTTCAAAAGGGGTGACCTCATATGGAAGAAGATCTTTCATATGCCAAAGTACATAAAGGAAAATAAAGGCTAAATCCTTCTTCTTTTGGAAACACTAATCAAGATAAATGGCGATGACATGCCTAATCCGGTGAATTCAGTCAAGAGATATTTCATTTACATGCCCAATCTGGTGAATTCAGTCAAGAGTTATTTCATATAAAAGGAGAGGCCAAGGTGAAAACCCGCAAAGGGCGCCTTGAGACCTTAAAAAAAAATCAAGAAAGAAGAAGAAAAAGAAGAAAAAAAGAAAAAGAAAAAAAAGAGAAAATAAAAAATAAAAATTAACTAAAAAGAAGAAAGAAAAAGGAGATGCCAAGGCGAAAACCCGCAAAGGGCGCTTTGAGTCCAAAGGGCATTTGAGTTGAAAACCCAAAAAAGGGCGGCTCAAATTTTGATCAAAAGTGGGGCACGCGGTAGTCTTGCCATGCTTGAATTGACAATAAAGAAGTATGCTACGTCTTGGGGCATCGATAAAGTACTCCGGATCCCCTAGACACATATTGAGCTCAAAATGGTCACTAAGAAGTTGGTATAGAGAAGCTTAGGTTGCGATATCTGGGGCACCTAGCTTTCATCCTTCTCATTATATTTGCTATCTTCGATTCATATCGGGCTACGCTCATGATCAATTCCTTCTTATTAATTAATTTATTCGTGTCGAGCTATGCTCTCAATAAATTTTCTCATTGATTACATTTGCTTAACTTGTTTGTTTCGAGTTATGCTTTTATTTAATTTCCCTCTTGTCCATTGTCATGATCATTTTCAAGCATTTTGTATTGAAATAATGATTGGTGAACTAATAACACTTTCATGAAAGGAGTTTTGCATATTACCCTGGAAGTTTCTAAATAGTACGGGAACCTGAAACGGGACTATTGTTTAGGACTTTCCAAGCTTAAGGGTTGGAAATATTTAAATCCAATTGAAATCACCTCTTCAGATTTTCAGTCGCAGATATTTGCTGGACAAAAAGATAGGATTTTGGGTCGGTGATACAATCCCGATGAAAAACAAGTAATCGAGACTGTTCTCAAAAAGGTATTTTGCTCCTACGCGAGTATCGGACATACACATCTGGTCAGGTCACCTAGATCGTGATCAATTGATGGAACAAGTCCCTATATCCTTGATTTGCAGTGGGGTGGTTTAAAGATGGTACAAACCTTATGTCCCCAAGTTACAGTGAAATGAACCCTGAAGTTACGGTGAGGCAAGCCAGTTGAGCAAAATACGATTATATTGGACACAATGCCAGCTGAGTACAGGGGCAGCATACTACGTCAGCGATAGAACCCTGATAGGCAGCGAGCGATGATGCTCTAAGCATTAAAAACACCACATTCTCATGACATTTCTACGTTCATACACATGCCATAACACATTCAGTTAGGAGCATTTGATTCATTTCGATAATGGCATCCTAATCATTTTGCATAAGCATAAACACATAAAACTGATTCTACAAGATAGGTCCCCAGAGGACGGTGTAGAAATATAGATGAAAGATAGAAGATTTGGCTTTCAGAAAATTGCTGAAGCAAATTGAAGATAGAAGATTTGGCATTCCTGAAGTTGCAGGAGCAAATCGAAGATTTAAGTCTGGCATTCCAGAAGTTGCTGGAGCAGATGAAAGATAGAAGATCTGGCTTTCAGAAGTTGCTGAAGCAGATTGAAGATAGAAGATTTGGCATTCCTGAAGTTGCAGGAGCAAATTGAAGATTTAAGTCTGGCATTCCAGAAGTTGCTGGAGCAGATGAAAGATAGAAGATCTGGCTTTCAGAAGTTGCTGAAGCAAATTGAAGATAGAAGATTTGGCATTCCTGAAGTTACAAGAGCAAATCGAATATTTAAGTCTGGTATTCCAGAAGTTGCTGGAGCAGATGAAAGATAGAAGATTTGGCTTTCAGAAGTTGCTGAAGTAGATTGAAGATAGAAGATTTGGCATTCCTGAAGTTGCAGAAGCAAATTGAAGATTTAAGTCTGGCATTCCAGAAGTTGCTGGAGCAGATGAAAGATAGAAGATCTGGCTTTCAGAAGTTGCTGAAGCAGATTGAAGATAGAAGATTTAGCTTTCCTAAAGTTGTAGGAGCAAATCGAAGATTTGAGTCTGGCATTCTAGAAGTTACTGGAGCAGATGAAAGATAGAAAATCTGGCTTTCAGAAGTTGCTGAAGCAGATTGAGGATAGAAGATTTGGCATCCCTGAAGTTGCAGGAGCAAATCGAAGATTTAAGTCTGGCATTCTAGAAGTTGCTAGAGCAGATAGAAGATCTGGCTTTCAGAAGTTGCTGGAGCAGATTGAAGATAGAAAATCTTATCTCTCTGAAGATGCAGAAGAGCAGATCACACCAAACCTTATCTCTCTGAAGTTGCAGTGGAGCAGGTTGAAGATACAAGTCTTATCTCCCTGAAGTTGTAGCGGAGCAGACCGAAGATACCAGATTTTATCTTCCTGAAGTTGCAGTGAAGCATATCGAAGCCGCAAACCTTATCTCTCTGAAGTTGCAGTGGAGCAGGTTGAAGTTACAAGTCTTATCTCCCTGAAGTTGTAGTGGAGCAGACTGAAGATATCAGATCTTATCTTCCTGAAGTTGCAGTGAAGCAGATCGAAGCTGACAAACCTTATCTCTCTGAAGTTGCAGTGGAGCAGGTCAAAGTTACAGGTCTTATCTCCCTGAAGTTGTAGCGGAGCAGACTGAAGATATCAGATCTTATCTTCCTGAAGTTGCAGTGAAGCAGATCGAAGCCAGACCTTATCTCTCTGAATTTGTAGTGGAGCAGGTTGAAGTTAGAAGTCTTATCTCCCTGAAGTTGTAGCGGATCAGACTGAAGATACTAGATCTTTTCTCTCTGAAGTTGCAGAAGAGCAGATCGCACCAAACCTCATTTCTCTGAAGATGCAGTGGGATGGAACGAGGTCAATTGAAGAAAAGAAGTGCCAAGAAATCAATACTTAGCAGGACCGGGCAAAAATTGGCCCTTTCAAAGTCTTTGCTCTATTCTCGTTACACGACAATGAGCAAAGAGGGGCAGCTGTAGGAGCCCATTTTCGCCCGGCCCACTACAGACTTAGCCCAAATTTCAAAACAAATTTTAAATCAAATGTTTCAGTCCATTTACAAATTAAAAAAGGCCCAACATCCATCAGCCAACCCAATTAACAACCACACCCAAGACCCATTTATTTAACCCTCTACCCAAACCCGATAGCCCAATATCGGCCCAAAATCCCTAAACCCATCAGCCAAACTAGGGTTTCAGACTTTCTGAAACCTTAGCTACCTGCCCTCAGTGCTGCCACTGCCTCCATGTTTGCCTCGAGCGCACCACACACGGCTTAGCCCCAAGAAGCTCAGCCCCATCCCAGCACTTCTTTTCGAACCTGCATACAAAGCAGAAAAGAAACAAAAGCAGAAAGAACACGCAAACAAGTACGAAAACAGCAAAAATAGAACAATGTATTTCAACTATTAAAGGTCGAAAAATCAGATTGTAATGGGGGGAATTTTGAATATGGAGAGAACAGTGTAATCGGGGGGATATTTTTTCTCTTTTCTTTTTTTTTTGGGAGATCAGAATATGTTTTGTAAGAAAAAAGAAAAAGAAAAAATCAATCGAAACCAACTTCCTTTCGAAAGGTGATTTCACGTTGCTCTTTAGATTTTTCTTATTCATTTTTCCTTCTTTAGTCTTTGATTACCCAATAGATAAAAACAAGAAACGAAAGGTAGGGAATTTACCTTCACAAGCGAGCCACTGGTCTCTGTTCTCTCCGATGCAATCGGAATGGAAAGGAGGTTAAGAGGCTTACAAACGGCACGACCCCTTTGATTAACCCTCCAAATAGAACCAGATCAGCCTTCGATTGAAAGCCCACCGCCGATTGAGGGCGAATCGAGGCTGGAAGGCCATGGTCTCGGTCCGAGGGAGACGGTGGTAGAGAGGAGGAAGGGGTTTTTGTCTTTCGGTGTTGTGGCTTGGAAGAAATAACCGGGTGGGGGCTTTTGGTTTCATTTTGAAATCAAGAGGGGACCTTGGGATTTTGTCTTGAAATTAATGGGAATAGAGAGAATAAAATCGGGAATTTTGATCGTTTAAAGCACCAGACCTGCGCATTCCCAAGAAAATGGGATATTTGCGCTTTCAATCCTCCTCTTTTTCATGCGTGTCCCGATCAGGCCCTATTCCATCATTTATCTCTTCAAAATTTGGCCTTCTGCTTTTACATGTTCTTCGATTTAGCCCATTGAGCTTGTCGATTTGGATGCACACCATTAAGACTTGGGATATTATCCCGTTTGGCCCCTACGCTTATTTGCGTGCGTCAAATTAATCCTTTTCCCTTTCTTTATTTTCGAATTTGGCCTAGGTTTTCAGTTTCATGTTTAAATTAACCCCTTATCCATTATTTTGGGTTCTTTGTTACTTATATTATTAGTATTACATATATATATATTATACTTTATATATTATATGCTGCGTATATATTATACATATATATATTTTCTTTCATATTATATTTATATATTTTTAAACATTATAGTTATATATGTATATTCTTATTTATTATTTTATACATATTTTCAATATGATCATGTATGTTGTATATATTACATCTATATATTTTAAAATTACATTTTGTGTATACTAAATTCTTATACATTACAAATGTATTTTTTTCATTTTAGTACTTACATATGTTTCTATACTATTTCATGTATACATATTCCTAATATTATTTTATATACTCCAAAATATTTTATATATATATATACCATTATTATCTATATAAATATATTTATATATTGTGTTAATAATCTTTTGTATATCATCATTATTTTTATAATATATATTATGTATACATTTTTTATATCGTACTACTCATTTTATTATTATTTCATGTATATTATTTCTTTTAGATTCTTTTCACATATTATATGTTGTTATTTCAAGTTATTTTATTTACATTACTCTTTTAAAACTGTTTTAGTATATTATTTTAAGTTCCTCCATTACATATATTATTTTAACTTACACAAAATTTAAATGGATTTTAAATGTTACTTTTAAAATTATTTTGAGACTACTTTATTTATTTTAGAATGGTCATTATTGTTTATATTAAGTTTTCTATATTGTTCTACACTTTTATATATATACATTTTTTATATACTATTACATATATATATGTTTATATATTACGTATTCGTATTTTTAGTATTATATTTTTATATCATGTATATATATATTTAATATTATGTATTTACATTTTTATATATTACGTACGTGTATTTTAGTGTTATATTTTCATATATATTATATATATATATATATTCTAATACTATTAGGTATATGCTAGTATGCGTATTACGTATAGATTTCCTTTTTATTCGTTATTTTCGACTTTTTATTATGTTAAGTATTATTTAAAATATCATACCTCATCATTGCTATTTTAATATTAGTATATTAATATTATTTTCTCATTACCAATATTTTTTGTACGTATATCATTTTCTTTACTATATATATATATACTGTACATACTTTTATATGTATTGTTATTATCATTTTTTACTCTATTATGTATATATTATATTTACATACTTCTATATTTTCTTTAACATTATAGTATTATATTTCTTACCATTGTATGTATATATTTTTAATGTTACATAGTGAATATTTTTGAATTGTTATTATTTATATATGTGCGAATTTATGTATTGTGTTAATAGTTGGTTTTTATCATTTCTAATATATTACGTATTTTTGTAATATTATGTCTTGATGCATTGTTCAAAGCAATATTGTTATATGTGTTTATTCCATGATTTTTGTTATATTGTAATTTCATGATTTTAACTCAAGTTTATTCTACTTCACATTAAATGCATTAAACCATTTCCAAATTTGTCGATTTAAACAATTTTAAATCAAGGCAATGTTCGGTAATTAGAAACTTGAGAAAATCGTGCCCTAACTTACTGGGTTTCGATTTTTCTCGTTTAATCTAAATAGCCGAATATCCTTTTAGATTTTCAAATAACAAGCGCGCTCGTTCCCAAATGCTCTAAACGTCGTATCCTAACTTACTGGACATGACGTTCTATTGCTTCGAGACGAGAATAGTTTTCAAACATTCTTTTCAATTTATTCGAATTTTTTTTACAAAAAGGGATCGTTTTAAATATCCGACACTAAGACACTAATTAATCAACTAGGTACCAATTTTGGGCGTAGTGAGGGTGCTAATCCTTCCTCGTGCGTAACCGACTCCCGAGCCCTTTTTCTGTTTTTTCGTAGATTAAAACCATTGTTTTGATAAATCAAATTATTTATTAAAAACAACCACTTTTTGAAGTGATCCGATCATACCTCAATAAAAAAAAAGATCGGTGGCGACTCCCAATTTTCGTTTTCGTTTTCAAAACTAAGTCGATTCCCTAAGAGAAAAAAATGGTTTCGACATTGACCATGTGTGAATTTCTTTTAAATATCAAGTCTATTTGTGATAGCTTGGCAAGGTGTGGAGAGTTGATTTAAGAGCGTGGGCATATTACAACCTTAAATGGGGTGCCACTTGAGTATGACCATAAAATTATTGTAATTACCTTCAAGGGGTTACTCCTATACTATTTGATGCTGAGACAATTAAGGAATGTATTGTTTCTGAAGCTAATTTCTAAGCTTATATGACAGTTCATCAAAGTTAGGCTAGGAAAATGTTGACTGGTGAGCCATTGTCTACTCTTGTTGCATGTAGGGGTGAGCGAAACTCGATTAAATTCAAAAAAATTAAAAAAGAAATAGAATTTCGAGTTAATCGAATTGAGTCATTCGAGTCAACTCGAATAAGTAATTCGAGTTTCGAGTTCGAGTTGAGTTGAGTTGAGTTGAATTTTACAATTCGAATAATTCAAATAATTTGAATAACAGATTGGTGTATATACCCCTTTCATCTTTATTAATTTTGAAAATGAGCAAATTAATCTATCTCTTACAAAAAAATTACAAAAAAAAAAATTAAAATAACTTTCAAAAATTCAAAATATTTATAAAAATTTCAAATTTCATTTTTTAAAAAATTATTAAAAATTTTAAAAAAATCTAAAAAAATATATAAAGTAATTTAAATTTTTTCTAAAATAATAATTTTTAAAACTAAATAAATTAAATGATTCAAGTTTCATACTAAAGCATCTTTTTTTATTATTTTGCTTTGAAAAAGTTTTCAAGAATTTATTATACTGTAATAATATTTTAATTTGATATGTTTAATTTTTTAATTTAACTCAAGCAATTTTACTCAATTCGATTCGATTCGACTCGACTTGAATTTCATTTCACTCGACTCGATTCGAAAAAAATTTCTGTAACGCCCCCAACCCGAATCCGTCACCGGAATAGAGTTATGGAGCATTACCGGAGTTACTAATTTATTTATCAGATATTTTATTTCAACTAGCATTCATATTTAGAACCAATTAAAATCAAACATATTGTCCCCTAAACGTACTTATTTTTCTCGACATGTTTTACTTAAATTTTATTACTCATCTCAGTATGCTTAATTTTTTTTCTTGTATCATCGTATCAAAAATAATCACATATTTACATGTCAAGATGAATATCATTTTCTTGCCATTTTTTTTATAAACTTAAATCAAGTAATTCATTATATCAAGATTTCATGTATTTAAAAATACAATTCAAGCTACACTAATTTACCTCGTTGCTTGTTTATGTTTATAATTTCACTAATCTGATATCTTTTTTTTTCCATATTTAAGTCTCGTATTTTAGTTGCACGGATCTTTATAAATAAATTTAATCATCATTTTCATTCATTTCATATTCTAATACATTTAATTATTGCTCTCGGCAAAATTTCCATTTTACCCTTAAAACTTTTAATTAATTACAATTTCATCCTTGATTTAGAAAAATAAAATTATTGTCATTTAATCCTTGTTTACAACCACTATTCTTATACATATTGATAAGAGCCCATGAATTTTATGAAATATCAGAATCTATAATTTCAACACTTTTCAATTTAATCCTTAAAACATGTTTTCGTCTGATCTTGATCTAAATTAATATTCTCCTTCAATTTTGTAATTTAAATAATAAAATAATCCATTACATGCAATTTGATTATTTTTGACATTTTTACAAAATCACCCATAAAGTTCTACTTTTATTCAATTTAGTCCCTGAACCTAAAACTTGCAAATTAGCCATGCTAGTTGAATATTCATACATATTTTCCTCCTCCTCCACTCCATTCCACATCCTTAGTATAAATAATACACTTGTAAGTAACATTATCTATAATTTTTACTATTTACTTATGTGCATATTCAAGTTGTCCATCTGTGTCATTGTCACTAAATTATTTTTATCTTGAGCTACAGAACTCCAAATTAAGATCCATTAATTTTACTTGAAACTAGACTCACGTATCTTCTTACCATAATTTTTCCAGAATTTTTGGTGTGGCCAATTAGTACAATTTATTAGTTAAAGCTTCCCCTGTTTCGCTACTTGACAACCCTGACCACACTTCACTAAAATTTCAATTTCTCTTTATACAGAATTCAAAATATGTTCATGATTATTTCTTATAAAAATAGACTCAATAAGGATTCCAACCATACAAATTATGTTCCATAACTATTTTTTTACAATTTTTAATGATTTTTACAAATCAGAACAGGGGATCACGAAATCAATCTGAACCAGTCTCACAAAAATGTAAATATCTCAAGATACAAAATTCCTTTGCTTTCTCTGTTTCTTTTAAATGAAAATAGACTCAACAAGCTTTAATTCTATACCTTACTAAACTTATAATTCAATTTCTACTATTTTTGGTGATTTTTCAAGTTTAGACAACTGTTGCTGTCCAAAACTGCTTTAGTGTAACATGTTGATTTCTATTTTGTCCCAAATTCCACAATTCATACAATTCAGTCCTTGCTCAATTAACCCCTCAATTGAGCTAATTTTCTCATTTAATACCTTTCTATATCATTTTAAACTACTTCATAACCTTTGAAAATCAGAATTTTAACACTAAGCCTTAATTTCACCTATTTCACAATTAGGTCCTAAAACCAATTTCCATCAATTTTTCCTTGATAAAATCATCATATAACAAAATTAAATCTTCAATTCAATATTTATTCATCACATTCTTCCAACACTAATCCACATCAACTTTAGAAATTAGCCATGGAATCAAAAACTAATGAATTAATAAGTTGGACCCAATTGTAAAAGTCCAAAAACATAGAAATTTCAAGGAGAGAGCAAGAATTAAACTTACATGAAGCTAGAGTATGAAAAACCAGCTTGATCCCTTTTCCATGGCTGTTTCTCAGCTGATGAGAATGAAGAAAATGAAGAGAATTCTAGATATTCCAAATTGGTCCCATTTTTATTTAACTACTTTTGGCAATTTTCCAATTTTTCCCTTATTTCACCCATTTCCCGATTTTTCTCAGCTATTGCCGCCCAAAATATCTCCTTTGGGCTTATTTGCACTTTAGGTCCTTCCTCTTTTGACGATTGAGCTATTTAATCCTTCTAGCAACTTTTACACATTTTTCAATTTAGTCCTTTTTATTTAATTCACCACCCAAACGTCAAAATTTTCTAACGAAATTTTAATGTTATCTTATTGACACTCCATAAATATTCTCAAAAATATTTATAGCTCAGTCTATAACACTGAGATCTCGATACCTCTTTTTCTCGATATTTTGACCAAATAATTTTTTTATAAAACACAATTTACTATTTCAAAAATCTTTTAAAAACTACATTTGGCTCGTAAATATTAAATAATATTATATACGAGTTCATTTATCGAATCGGTGGTCTCGAACCACAATTCCCGACATTACTGAAATTTGGGCTATTACAATTTCCAATCGAGTTAGGTTGATAAAATAGGACTCGTCGACTCGATTAACTCAAATTTTTTTTGCTCGATTCGATTTGACTTGATTCAATCGAATGTTCACCCCTAGTTGCTTATACTCCATCCTGTAGACATGTTGCGTCATATAGTAAGAGTTTCAAGGGTGGAAGAGGTTATTGTAAGCATCAAGGCTCTCCTGCCCACAATGTTAATTATGTGGAAACCTAGGACATTTAGTGGACATATGTTTCTTCAAGTTTGATCCTAATTTTACAGGGGTATCTTACAGGTATAATGCTCCATTACTTACTTGTACGCCTAGCTCACACACACGTGAAAATATGTGTACCTACAACTCTATTATTGTACACAACAATTACTTAAACCACAAGCCAATCTATGTACAAATCTTTCCCCTTGTAACCCCACCTTTAATCACATACTTCTAGATAACCCTCCATCTAATCGTATATTTCATCTATCTTATAATCCTAACCATTGCCTGGTTCCCTACAACTTTACTCCTTTCATACAACCAAATAGTCATTTTTTATTATTAATACCTCTTACCAATCATCTGTCCTCAACTTTTGTCCCAAATTGGATTTGACCAAGTTGTGACATATGTGGTTGAGACATGCTGGTGAGAAATCCTTGCAAATTCTAGCAAAGCAAGGATTTTTGAATGGTGCAAAGGCTTCAAGTTGGAATTTTGCGAGCATTGTGTTCTACGAAAGCAAAAGAGAGCGAAGTTTGGCATCGTTATCTATGATACGAAAGGTATTTTGGATTATGTTCACTCAAATATGTGGGGGGCTTCCAAGAAAATTTGTTGGGAGAAAAACACTACTTTGTAACTTTTGTTGATGAAATTTCTAGAAGATTTTGGGTGTGTATGATGAAAACTGAAGATGAAATGCTTAGAATTTTCCTTAAATGGAAAACTATGATAAAAAAATCGAACTAGCAGGAAGATCAGCGGCTTGGGATGGACAATGGAAGGGAATATAAAAGTGATCCATTCTTCGACGTGTGCTAGAAGTATGGTATTGTTTGACACTTCGTTATTAGGGATACACCACAACAGAATGAGGTGGCAGAGGGTATGAATCGAACATTGTTGGAAAAAGTTCGATGTATGTTGCCTAATATTGAGTTGTGTAAGTAATTTTGTGTTGAGGTTGCGACATATGATTGTCATCTATTAATCATTTACCATCATCTACAATTGAGGGAAAAACACTTATGGAGGTATGGTCTGGAAAACCTACTATTGATTACGATTCTTTACATGTGTTTAGATGCATCTCTTATTACCATGTAAAAGAGTCAAAATTATATCTGAGAGCAAATAAGCTATATTTATGGGAATTACCTCTAAAGTAAAGAGATTTTGACTTTGGTGTTTAGACACAAAGAAAATGATCTATAGCTGATCTCGTGATTGTGATAAATTAATAAAACTGATCGTACCTGAAACTAACTATTATCACGATAAAAAGGCAAGTACACCTATCGAGTAGTAGTATAGCTAGTGGCAAGACCGAAATATCGAATTCAAGGAACTAAAAGTACTAGTAATGACTTTCTCCCTATTATCTAGCCTAAGAAATAAAAGGGTTTTGGTTGTAAACTATTCTAACTAAACTAAAGAAACGACAAAGAGTAAATTTGGGAAATTGCTTTAGGGAAAACTGGATGATTAAGGCAATACCTAAGGAAGAATCCACCTAGACTTCACTTGTTATCTAACTCTAAACCAGATGATTTCTTCATTTGATTTGATCCGTAGAGATCCCTAAATTATGTTAATACCTCCGTCGAGGATAAGAACAACTAATCTTAGGTTGATTAATTGAAATCTCTTTCTAATTAAAACCCCTAGTCTTGCATTAACTCGATCTATGGCTCCCCATATTAGATTTGACTCTAATCCGGCAGATTTTCGTCGTCCTATGTCTAGGATTGCGATCAACTCCGCTTAATTGTGTTGGATCTACTCCTATGCAGGGACTTTTGCTCCTCTACATAAGCACATTCGACTTAAATCAATATCCCAGAAATATCAATTTAAGAATTAAAAACACAATTAAGAACAAATCAAATATTTATCACACAGTTCAGATAACAATAATAAGATCTGTCTTAGGTTTTATCCCCCTTAGATATTTGGGGTTTAGTTCATAATTGTAAAAAGAAACATCTAAGAATATACAAAATAACAAAACATAAGAAAACCCAAAACTCCTGAAAGGATTGAAGGGAGATCCTCAGTCTTGATGTAGATCCTGACTTCTGAGATGGATCAATCGTCTTTCTTTCGAGTAATTCCCTACCTTTAACTCCCCGTCTTAGCGGGAATAATGTATGTCTTCGTAGTTGCCTCCTAAGGTTTTTATATAGAGTTTAGAATGTCTTTCTTAGCCCATAAGTAGCCTTTTCCGAGTGAAATTGAACTTCCTCACGATAGGGATACGCCCGTGTGCCACGCCCGTGTGAATCGACTTTCAGGTCGTGTTCGAGCCTGTTAATATGGCACGACCGTGTGACATGCTCGTGTGATGAACTTCCAGGCCGTGTTAATTATTGAATTGGGCCTAATTTTCTTGTTTTTGGCCCGTTCCTTGCTCTTTTCTCTTCCTTATGCTCACCTAAGTATAAAACATGAAATAAAAGGATTAAGAGCACCAAATTCCACAAATTCAATGATAATTCATCTAGAATTTAGGCTAAGCATGAGGTAAAATATGTATAATTTACGGTTTATTAATAGCAAAGATGTTACCTTTGATGAATTTGCCATATTGAAAAAGGCAACAAATGAAGATTTTCAAAGAAGTGGTACTTTATAGCAGGTGGAGTGTATTCCAAAATAGGAGGCCTTTGAGCATATGGTGATTAGCATAGATAATGAGTTTGATTCTCCAATCATAGTGGAGGAATCAAAAAATGAAGAGGTTTCCAACCAAGAATCACCGAATACACCAGAACCATTTACAATTAGAATGCCAAGGAGAGAAATTCATAACTTGCTCATTTTACTAATATGGTGGCCTATACAGCCTTGTTGTAAATGAAAATATTATTTTCACTTATTGGGAAGTGTTGTAGAGCTCAAAAAGTGATAAGTGCAAAAGTGTCATGGATGAAGAAATGCAATCTTTCCAGAAGAATAATACTTAAGAGTTGGTGCAAGTGGGTGTATGCAAAGAAAAAAGGGTTTCCTAGTAAGAAAAATGTTAACCAAAAGTAAGGTTGGTAGCTAAAGGCTACACTTAGAAGGAAGGAATTGACTACTAATATGCTCGCGATATTAAGTAATAAAATTTATAAAAACTGATCATAGCAAAAACTAACTAATATCACAATTTTAAAGGCAAGCGCACTTATCGAACAATAGTATAGTTTAGCGACAAGACTGAGTTATCGTACCCAAGGGAACCAAAAGTACTAATACTTACTTCCTTCCTATTATCTAGCCTAAAAATAAAAGAAGATTGATTGAAACTAATTCTAAAACTAACTAAAAGTGCACGAAAAGTAAATTGGGGAAAACTTTAGGGAAAAGTTGATTGATATGAGCAATACTTACGGGAGAATCCACTTAGACTTCATTTGTTATTAACTTCTTGAACTAGATGATGTCTTCACTTGACTTGATCCGTAGAGATCCCTAACTTATGTTAATACCTCTTTTGAGGATAAGAACAACTAGGCCTAGGCTGTTAACTAAAGTTTCTTTATTAATTAACACCCTAGGTTGCATTAATTCGATCTATGGATCCCCCTATGAGGTTTGACCCTAATCTGGCAAATTTATGTCGCCCTATGTCTAGGGTTGCATGCAACTCTGCTTAATTATGGTAGATCTGCTCTTAAAATAGGGACTTTTGCTCCTCTGTCTAAGCACATCAAGTTCTTGAAGTAACACCTAGGATTATTAAATCAAGAATGAAGAACACATAATTAAGAACAATTCAAGTATTTATCATATAATTCAAGAATAAATAATAACAAGATCTGTCTTAGGTTTCATCCTCCTCAAGTATTTGAGGGGTTTAGTTCATAATAAAGAAGGAAAACATCAGAAGTATTAAGATAACAAAACATAAAGAACCCAAAAACCCCTGAAGGAATTTAGGGAGATCCTCCGTCTTGATGTAGAATTCTGGCTTCTGGGATGAATCAATCGGCTTCCCTTGGAGTAATCCCTTACTTTCACTCCTTGTGTTGGCAGAATTATGGCGCTCTTTCTTGAAAGAAAAGAGTATTCCCTTAGCGGGAAAATAAGCACACCCTTGAAGTTGCCTCCTAGGGTCTTTATATAGAGTTTAGAATGGCTTTCTTCGCCCCTAAGTATCATTTTTTGAGTAGAATTGAACTTCCTCACGATAGGGACACGCCCGTGTGGTTTGGACAAGAGGCCGTGTGGGCCTGTTGAGGGTGGCACGGCCGTGTAGCCTGACCGTGCTTGTCGGGGCTAGGCCATGTCGTTTTCTCATTTTGGCCCATTTTCTCCGTTTTTGGCCCGTTTCTCGTTCTTTTCTCTTTCCTATGCTCTCCTGAGTATAAGACATGAAATAGAAGGATTAAGAGCACCAATTCTTACAAATCTAATGATAATTTATCCAAAATATAGGCTAAACATGAGGTAAAAATATGTATAATTTATTGTTTATCAAATACCTCCACACTTAAGCCTTTGCTTGTCCTTAAGCAAAATCTCAATCCCTAATTAAGAATCATTCCTCTCAACTTACAATCTTTATCAATAATGTTTCAAACTAATTCAAAAGTAGTCATACAATGAAAATTCAATTAGAAGAACATTAAAGATTCAATCACTCTAAGTTGAGAATTTTATCATTGAAACATAAGTTTCTTCCCTTCTTCTAAGTAATCATCTCTTAATTGAAATCAACAGGTTTTGACATCCTCACTAAGGGTTCACTCTATCCACTCAAAGTGCTTAGGGTTCAAGAATTAAGCACTCTCTAGTCAATCTGAAAAGTTATTACCATAGGCTTGCAAGAAAATCAAATCTCTACCACTATAGATTGATACGACATATCGATCAAAAGGTCTTTCAATGGTTATAATGGGGCTTTGGTTAGGGGCGTTGTCACAAGTTGAAAAAGAGGGTTAGAATCGAGATTGAATTGAAAAATCATCTAGCTAGAGAAATCTCTATCACTGGAACATATTCCTAGTGCTAAGCCTTATGATGACATCGTTCTGGATTTGGAAGCTTGTAGAAATATGCAAAAACTATTGAACTATTACAGATTACAACTGAATTAATTGTATATACACTTTTTTTTAGAACAATTCAAGTACAATACTTTGAATATTGACAAGCTTTACAACTGAAAAAGAGAATAAAGCTAGATAATAATTTTAACTCAAATATTGACAAAATAGGGATCAAAATAATTGAATGCAATTCAACAAAAATGAGTTATGGGTTAATATTAGAGGTAAGTCAAAGAATGGGTTGTTAGGCTCAATGGGGTTTACTAGGGGTTAATTTATGGAGGTAGGCTTTTTATGGAGTAAGTGGGTTAAATCCTAAGTGCCTTTATCATCTCAATATATCAAATCAATGATGTGGTCTTGACATGTATACTCGAAGCAAGTTTTAGAATAAAAAATCAGTATTGACTCACTCAAAGCAATAATAAAAGTGAGCATGAAAGAATGTATGCTCAAAAGGCTCAAAAATCTCACTAGAATTATGGCTTTTGATGTCAATCCTGTGAATTTCAAATCTCAAGATAACACTTAAAATTCAGGAAAATAACTTATGAAAAAATTGGGTTCTCAAAAATTTTAACTTATCATGCTTGATTCCCTAATGTTTTAAAGTTTGAATAATCAAAGCATAAACACCTATGTCTTAATTCTCAACACATCAATAAAAATCATAAATCAATCAGAATTAATTCCTAACAAGAGATTTGAAGATAATGCAGAGAATTCAAAATTTAAGAGCAATTTTTAGGGATTTCAAAGATAATATAAAGAATGAAAGTGAGTTTCCCCCCCACACTTAAGATGTACATTGCCCTCAATGTACAAAGATAACATTAATAGCAATAGAAGCACAAGATCATAAGTTAGAGAGAGAAGTAAAACTCTCTGAATATTGGATGGAACCTTTGAATTATGAAAGTTGTCTTGGAGGAAGGAATACTTGAAGTTCATGGTTTTGAAACTGCGATAGCACTTAAGGGATTTTAGGTATTTCAGGATTAGAACAATTACTCGTTAGGAAATAAACGATATAAAATAATTGAAATAAAATAAACTAGTTCTGAGAATACTAAAATTCAAATAAAGAAAAAGATAAAATAAAATAAAATGGAAAAACAAAAATCTTAGGGATTTTGGCGTGCCTGGCTCGACACACACGCCCGTGTTGCGAGGGCGTGTTGAGGCACACGGCCGTGTCGCACGGCCGTGTCCTTCGATGTTCGCTTCTCCCACGATCGTGTATGGGGTCACATGCCCATGCTGGAATTGACAGTGTTGGCCACGGCTATATCGCACGGCCGTGGCTATTTATCGTAGCCCGTGCCTTAGGGAAAAATTTACCCTGCTTATACACGGCCAAGTTGCACGACCGTGTCTCTGCTCAAAGTGTACATACGGCCTGAGGCATGCCCGTGGGCGTGGCCGTGTGGTCCTAAATTTCTACATTAAAAAGGGTTAGTTGATGCATAAAAATACTAAAATCAAAAATAAAAGAAAAGTTACTAAGTTAGTGCTCGAGTTGCCTCCCGCGAAGCGCTTATTTATAGTCTAAGCTCGACTTTGCTCGAGCTTGTATGTTCACGGTGGTTTGAAGAGTTGATACTCTTCTATCCTGCTTACAATTTCATTATCAACGTAAGCTTTGAGTCGAGTGTGATTTACCTTGAAAGTGCCAAGTGACTCATGTTTTATCTCGACTGTACCATAGGGAAAGATTTTCATTACTGTGAAGTAAGGTGTATCACTTGTATGCTCTTTTGAATTCAAGATTCAAGGATCGTCTTCCCCTAAGATTACCTTATCCCCTACCTTGAGTTGATTCGTTTGTACCTGAGGGTCGTCTTGGTGATGCTCTGGGTTGGTTTGGCATACTTTGGGCTTTTCATGATAGTTCAACCACTCATCTAGTTCCTCGATCTGAAGCATTCGCTTTTTAGGTGCATCTCCCTTAGATGGACTTGTCTGTAATTGGGTTGCCTTTATGTGGAGTGTATCCTGCACTGAAGGTTGGGTGGTGAGTTCAGTGTTTTTACAATGACTCGTGACTATATTATTATCAATAGTCTTAATCGAGTTTCGAGCTTGTAAAGTAACTTGGTCATCATTTATACGTAGTGTAAGTTCACCTGTTCCTAAATCAATTATTGTTCTGGCAGTTGCTAAAAAGGGTCACCCTAGAATTAAGGGTATATTGCTATCCTCATCAATGTCTAAAACAACAAAGTCAACTGGGAATATGAATCTATCAATTTTGACAAGCACATCTTCAATTATTCCCTTAGGAAACCTAATAGTTTTATCAGCCAGTTGAATGCTCATCTTGGTTTGCTTAGGTTTTTCAAGACCTAGTTGTTTAAACAGTTTATAAGGCATGACATTTATACTAGCCCCTAAGTCAGCTAAAGCATTTTTGGCGTCTAGGCTACCAAGTAAACAAGGAATAGTAAAACTCCCTGGATCTTTTAGTTTGGTTGGCAGTTTATTTTGGAGAATAGCTGAGCATTCCTCGTTGAGTTCCACTGTGGACAGTTCTTCCAACTTCCTTTTATTTGTGAGAAGTTCTTCTAAAAAATTTGCGTACTTTGGCATCTGTAAAATTGCTTCAACAAATGGTAAGTTGATATGTAATTTCTTTAAGAGTTTAAGAAACTTACCGAATTGCTCATCTATGAGGTCTTTCTTTAACACGTTTGGGTATGGGATACGAGGTTTAAATTCTTTGGTAATTTCATCTTTGTAACTTACCTCATTCTTTCCTTTACTTACCACAGGCTCCTTGCATGGCTCTGGGTTGGTTTTGGTTAACCCCTCATTATCTATCGTATCTACGGCATTAAGTTGCTCTTTGGGGTTAGTCTCTGTATTACTTGATAACCCACTTTGCGGTCTTTCAGAGATTAGCTTGGCAAGCTGGCCTATTTGAGTTTCAAGTCCTTGAATAGATGCTTGCTGGTTCCTTAGTGCCGTTTCGGTATTTTGGAAACGGGTTTCTGACATGGCCATAAATTTGGTGAATATCTCTTCTAGGTTCGGCTTTTTCTCCTGTTGTGGTGGTGGCTGCTGAAATCCTAGAGGAGGTGGTTGTCTTTGATTTCCTTGTCCTTCCTATGAGAAATTGGGTTGACTCCACCAACCTGCATTATAAGTATTACTATAAGGGTTATTTTGAGGTCTAGAATTGTTACCCATATAGTTGGTTTGCTCAGTTTCTATGCCATGTCCATAAGAGGAGTAATCTGGATTGAACATATTTCCTTGAATTGCGTCACACTGCATCACTGGATGTGCCTGCGTAGAACCAACAAAATAAAAATTCTACCTGGTTAGTAAGCATGGTGACAGCATCAATATTATAAACTCCTGCAGCTTTTGTCGGCTTTGTCCTCATAACTTGCCACTGATAGTTATTCAGTGACATCTCTTCTATAAACTCATAAGCTGCTTCTGGTGTTTTATTGTTGATTGTTCCTTCGGCGGTCGCATCAATCATTTACCTTGTTGATGGGTTCAAACCGCTGTGAAAGGTTTGAACTTGTAACCACAAAGGTAACCTATGGTGAGGGCACCTTCTCAAAAGATCTTTATATCTCTCTCAGGCATCGTAAAGTGTCTCTAGATCCATTTGCACAAAAGAAGAGATATCGTTTCACAATTTAGCTGTTTTAGCTGGAGGAAAATATTTAAGTAAACATTTTCGGTCATTTGTTCCCATGTAATGATTGAGCCTCGTGGTAGAGAATTTAACCACTGTTTAGCCTTGTTTCTCAAAGAGAATGGGAATAGCCTAAGACGAATGGCATCATAAAAAACGCCATTTATTTTGAATGTATCACATATTTCCAAGAAATTGGCTAGATGCGAGTTGGGATCCTCATCCTGCAAACCATCAAACTGAACAAATTGTTGTATCATTTGAATAGTGTTAGGTTTCAGTTCAAAATTATTTGCAGCAATAGTAGGCCTAACAACGCTAGATTCAGTGCCTGCTAAATTAGGTCTAGCATAATCATACATAGAACGCGGAGCAGGATTTTGCTCAACAGGATTTGCGGCTACTACAGGAAGTAGCTAATTATCTTGATTTGCTTCCATCTCTTCAGTAGGTTTAGGTTTTTCTTCTTGTCCTTCTTCTGGATATTGCAAACTTCTTCTTATCTCTTGGCGAGTTCGACGAACTGTCGTTTCTAAATCGTCGTCGAAAAGTGATGGTCCTCCTGGGTTTCTTCTAGTCATAAACTAGAGATACCTAGAAAGGAAAAAGCAAAGAAAATTAAAATAAAAAAATAAAAGCTAAAAATAAATAAAAATAGTAATGGCTAAAGTAATAGAAATTGAGTTTTCTTAATATTTTAGTTCCCCGGCAACGGCGCCAAAAAACTTGATATGCTCGCGATATTAAGTAATAAAATTTATAAAAACTGATCACACCAAAAACTAACTAATATCACGATTTTAAAGGCAAGCGCACCTATCGAACAGTAGTATAGTTTAGCGGCAAGACCGAGTTATCGTACCCAAGGGAACCAAAAGTACTAATACTTACTTCCTTCCTATTATCTAGCCTAAAAATAAAAGAGGATTGATTGAAACTAATTCTAAAACTAACTAAAAGTGCACAAAAAGTAAATTGGGGAAAACTTTAGGGAAAAGCTGATTGATATGAGCAATACTTATGGGGGAATCCACCTAGACTTCATTTGTTATTAACTTCTTGAACTAGATGATGTCTTCACTTGACTTGATCCGTAGAGATCCCTAACTTATGTTAATACCTCTTTCGAGGATAAGAACAACTAGGCCTAGGCTGTTAACTAAAGTTTCTTTATTAATTAACACCCTAGGTTGCACTAATTCGATCTATGGATCCCCCTATTAGGTTTGACCCTAATCCAGTAGTTTTATGTCGCCCTATGTCTAGGGTTGCATGCAACTCCGCTTAATTATGGTAGATCTGCTCTTAAAATAGGGACTTTTGCTCCTCTGCCTAAGCACATCAAGTTCTTGAAGTAACACCTAGGATTATTAAATCAAGAATGAAGAACACATAATTAAGAACAATTCAAGTATTTATCATATAATTCAAGAATAAATAATAACAAGATCTGTCTTAGATTTCATCCCCCTCAAGTATTTAAGGGGTTTAGTTCATAATAAAGAAAGAAAACATCTCAGAAGTATTAAGATAACAAAACATAAAGAACCCAAAAACCCCTGAAGGAATTTAGGGAGATCCTCTGTCTTGATGTAGAATTCTAGCTTCTGGGATGAATCAATTAGCTTCCCTTGGAGTAATCCCTTGCTTTCACTCCTTGTGTTGGCAGAATTATGGCGCTCTTTCTTGAGAGAAAAGAGTATTCCCTTAGCGGGAAAATAAGCACACCCTTGAAGTTGCCTCCTAGGGTCTTTATATAGAGTTTAGAATGGCTTTCTTAGCCCTTAAGTATCCTTTTTCGACTAGAATTGAACTTCCTCACGATAGGGACACGCCCGTGTGCCACGCTCGTATGGTTTTGACAAGAGGCCGTGTGGGCTTATTGAGGGTGGCACGGCCGTGTAGCCTGGCCGTGCTTGTCGGGGCTGGGTCGTGTTGTTTTCTCATTTTGGCCCATTCTCTGTTTTTGGCCCGTTTCTCGTTCTTTTCTCTTCCCTATGCTCTTCTGAGTATAAGACATGAAATAGAAGGATTAAGAGCACCAATTCTCACAAATCTAATGATAATTCATCCAAAATATAGGCTAAACATAAGGTAAAAATATGTATAATTTATCATTTATCAACTACAATAAAGTTGTTTCCTCTATTGTGAAGCATTCCTCCATTAGAATTTTGTTGGCTTTGGTATCTGACTGTCTCCTGACGTACCAACGTCCAGAGTAAAAATCCTGCGCAAAATATGTCAAAGAGGTGGTGTCCGCAAGTATATGATTAGGTTGTAATATAGTTACAACGAAGTACATGAGTACTCCAAGGATTGTACCCAAACGAGGTGAGTACTTAATTAATCCTAACCTAAGCACAAATAGAGCTAATTAGTACTTTAAATATATTATATTATGAATAAACATAAAGAAAAGGATTTTTGGTATTTTTATAAATAAAGAATAAAATAGTATAAAGGGAAAACTTTGAGAAATTTGATATGGAAATTAAATCAAATCTGAGTATGATTGATTAGCTCGCTTCGGTGGTCATAAGTAACTGTTACTTCGAGTTCCTTATTCAATCAACTAGTCGATACCTTAGTAGGATCGCTCGATCTTCCACTAGAATAACGACTCAGCAAAAACTACTTATCTCTCGACCTCACAGTCCAGATCGGTTTGGGGTTAAGGTGTTCATAGATAGGCCATGCCAATTTTGGGTTAATTCCCACCTAGATGACTTCTTAAGGTCGTCAAGCTTAGGGTTTAAGTTCTTCCTTTCCTAAATAACTTATTCATTAAGAAAACCCTACACAACAATCAATTAATCATACCTCCACTCACTAATCCCCTATAAGAGGATTAGTTCCTCATAAATCTTAAAAACATAATAAACTTGATGCAAAAGATGAACATTAATAGCAAATCAAAAGATGAAGGTTTAAGATAATCCTAAATTGTGTTTAATGGAAGTACAGAATCCATAAAGAGTTGATCAAGTTCCACAAATCAAATCTCTTGACAAATGCAAAATTGACATTAACCTAAAGCCTAAGAAAAAGGAAAAACTAAAAACTGAAATTACAAAAAAAATTATAAGGTATGAAAAGCTGTCTATAACAAGTGTTAAATGAGCCTATTTATAGAGTTAGGGTTGTTGTCATCCTCAACCCTAGGTTAGCTGACGCTCTCGTATTTAACGTTTGATTGTGCAGATTAAAACGCTATTGGCTCGTAAGTATTTCTTGTCCAGGATCGATCTCTTAACACCCTAGTGCTTGTGTCGCGACATCGAAGGCAGTATGCTCATACTCAGAGTAGTTTTAGAGGTGTGTCACGACATCCTTTGGTTGTGTCGCGACATTGAAAGCAATCTTGGAATTCTTGCTCTTTGCTTCCTATGTTGTGACATCAAACTTCTTGTGTTGCAACACAGCGACTAGTATTGAGTTGGTACGTCCTCTACTGGTCTTTTGCACATTCACAAAGTATATTAGCTCACCCTTAGGCCTCATTCGGCCCTGATGATCACCAAAACTAATTATGATAACGACAAAGACAAGCGCACCTATCGATTAATAATATAGCTTTGGTGAGACCGGAATATCATACCCACAAGGAATAAAAGTACTAGTATTAACTATCTTTTTATTATCTAGCCTAACAATAAGAGAGGGATTTGTTTTAAACTAAAATTAACTAGACTAATTAACTAAGAATGCGACAGAGAGTGAATTGGGAAAATAATTTTAAGAAAATCGATTTATAAAGACAATACCTAAGGAAGAATCCACCTAGACTTCACTTATTATTCTGACTTTGAATTAAACGATTTGTTCACTTGTCTTGATCCGTAGAAATCCCTAAATTATGTTAAGATCTCTTTTGGGACTAAGAACAACTGACTCTAGGTTGATTAATTGAAATCTCTTTCTAATTAAAACTCCTACCGTCGTATTAACCCGATCTATTGATTCCCTTATTAGATTTGACTTTAATTTGGCAGATTTTTGTCATCCTATTTCTAGGGTTGCAATCAACTCCACTTAATTATGCTAGATCTACTCTTAAACAAGGACTTTTGCTCCACAAGATAAGCACATCAAACTTGAATTAATAGCCTGAAAATATTAAAGCAAGAATTAAGAACATATAATTAAGAACAAGAATAAAAACAAGTATTTATCATGTAACTCAGATAATTAAATAATAAGATTTGTCATAGGTTTCATCTTCCCTAGGTATTTGGGAGTTTAGTTCATAATAAAAGAGGAATTGATAAACGATAAATTATACATGTTTTTACCCCATGCATAGCCCAATTTCTGGATGAATTAACCCTTGATTTGTATAAATTGATGCTCTTAAACTTTTAATTTCATGTTTTATACTCAGGTGAGCATAGGGAAGTGAAAGGAACGAGAAACGGGCCAAAAACAGAGAAAATGGGCCAAAGTATGAAAACAACACGGCCTGGGAGTTTGCCATACGATCGTGTCACACGACCGTGCCACCTTAAAGCTCAAACACGGCCCAACCTCGACTCACACGGCCGTGCCACATTAAACAGACCCGAACACGGCCCATTGTCGAAGTCACACAACCGTGGCACACGGGCGTGTCCTTGTCGTGAGGAAGTTTAATTCTACTCAGAAAAAGCTACTTAGAGGCTAAGAAAGGCATTCCAAAATTCTATATAAAGACCCTAGGGGCAACTACAAAAGGGTACTTTTCTCACCTCAAGAAGATGTCTTATTCCCGCCAACACAGAGAGTAGAAGCAGGGAATTACTCCAAAGGAAGCCGATTGATCCATCTCAGAAGCCAGATTCTTCTTCAAGACTGAAGATCTCCATTCAATTTCCTACAGGGGTTTTTGGGTTCTTTATGTTTTGTTATTTTTATTCTTCTGAGATGTTTACTTTTATAATTATGAACTAAATCCCCCAAATACTTGAGAGGGATGAAACCTAATACAAATCTTGTTATTATTTTATCTTGAGTTATATGATAAATACTTGATTTGTTTTTAATTATGTGCTCTTAATTCTTGTTTTAATATTCTTAGGTATTAATTCAAGTATTGATGTGCTTATTCAGAGGAGCAAAAGTCCCTGCCTAAGAGTAGATCTAGCATAATTAAGTGGAGTTGTATGCAACCCTAGACATAGGGCGACATAAACCTGCCGGGTTAGGGTCAAACCTAATAAGGGAATCTATAGATCGAGTTAATGCAAGACTAGGGGTTTTAACTAGAAAGAGGTTTCAGTTAATCAACCTAAGATTAGTTGTTCTTATCCTCGACGGAGGTATTAACATAAATTAGGGATTTCTACGGATCAAGTCAAATGAATAAATCGTCTAGCTCAAGAATCGATAACAAGTGAATTCTAGGTGGATTCTCCTTGAGTATTGTCCAAATCAATCAGTTTTCCCAAAGAGTTTCTTCCCCAATTCCCTTTTTGTGCATTCTTAGTTTAGTTTAATAAAAATCCCCTCTTATTTTATAGGTTAAATAATAGAAAGAAAGTTAGTACTAGTACTTTTGGTTCCTTTGGGTTCGATGTCTCAGTCTTGCCACTAAACTATACTACTGTTCGATAGGTGCACTTGCCTTAAGTCGTGATATTAGTTAGTTTTGGGTACAACCATATTTTATAAATTTTATTACTTCGTATCACGCGATATCAAGTTTTTGGCGCCGTTGTCGGGGAGCTAAAATATTAGGAACACTCTATTTTTATTACTTTAGTCATTTTTATTTTTATTTGTTTCCAGCTTATTTTTACTTTTATTTTTATTTGCTAAAATTCTCTTTTCTTCCAGGTATCTCTAGTTTATGACTAGAAGAATGTAACAGCCTAATTTTCAATAGTGTCGGAACAGTGATTTGAGATCACTAAATCCAACTAAAAGATAGAAAATTTTATTAATTAATATTATAAGGTAAGTGTGATTTTAGAAATATTTTTTGAATTAGTGAATTTTGTGATTAAAAGAAATTATTAAGTAAATTGGGTCGAAAACGAGGTATTGAGACCTCGATATTATAAACTAAACCGTAAATATTTTTATAAATATTTACGGAGAGTAATTAGGGTGGTATTAAAGTTTCGTTAAGGAATTTTAATGTTTCTATGGTTAATTGATTAAAAAGGACCAAATTGAAAAAAATGCATTCTCGGGACTCCGTTCCAGTAAATCGGACTAGTAAATATTTTTAATAAATATTTACGAAGTTAGTTGTGTAGTTAATTAGATTTTGATTAGGTGAATTTGACTTGATTAGGAGTAATTATGAAAAAGGATTAAATTGAATAAAGTGTGAAAGCTTAATTATATATTAAAGAAAAACTAAAGGGACTAAATAGGAAATTATGCCATTTTCTATAAATGAGGCGCCATAAGTAAGAAATATCTTTGATATTTCTTAGTTAAAATATATATATTATATATATTTACTTAATAAATAAGTATAGAATATATTGATTATATTATATTATTATATTATTATAATATGTATGTATATATATATATATATATATATATATATAACATTAAAATAAAAGAAATGAAATAAACAAAGCATAGAAAAAAAAAAAAGAAACAGAATAGCAAACGAAACAGGGGAAAGAAAGGAGAAAAAAAGAAAGAAGGAGAAATTGAGGTTTTGAAGCTTTAAACTTTAAAAAGGTAAGTTAATTAAGTCCTTTCTCTTATTTTTGATATTTTAGAAGTTTAGAACAAGTTTTGATGAATTTAAGTTAAGGTTTTGGAAGTTCATAGGTTGTAGAATCTAGTCCATGTTGAATAAAAGCTGAGTGAGGGATTTAATTGAATGATTTTTAAGTTAGAATTGATAAAAAGGATTAAATTGTAAAGAAAAGTATAAGTTTTATATTGTAGGGGCTAAATTGAGAAAAATTTGAAATTTAGAAAATATGCTGAAAATTTAATAGTTAAATTTGAGTTTGAGTAAAATTTGAATAGAAATAGAGTGTGAATTGAATAAGAAAAGTAAGTAAACTTAGTTAGGATTTAATTGCAAAATAGGCTATAAGAAATAGTTTTGGACAGCAACATAAGTTCAACTTTGAAAAATCACCAAAAATTGTAGAAATCGAATTAAAGGGTGAATAAGATATGAAATTAAATCTTATTGAGTCTAGTTTCTTACAGAAGAAACAGTGTAAGAAATAGATTTGTGAATCAAGAGATATTTGAATTTTTATGAGACTGGTTCAGAAAGATTTTGAGATACTCTGTTTTAAATTTGGAAAATCATTAAAAATTGTAAAAAAATATTTATGAGTTTAAATTTATATGTTTAGAATCCTAAGTGAGTCTAGTTTCAAGAGAAATAAACGAGAACATTATCCGAGTCCTGAGTTATGAGATAATTAAACTTTAGTACAGGAGGGTCGGAACTGTCAGACAGTAAATTAGGGGTAACTTTGAGGAATAAAATGTATTAATTGGAAAAACTAAAAATTCTGGAAATTTTATGGTAGAAAGGTTCATGAGTCTAGTTTTAGGGAAAATTAATGGAACTTGATTTGGAGTTTCGTAGCTCTAGATATAAATAATTTAGTGACTGTTGCGCAGGAAGACAATTTTAAAAAGGATATATGAGTAAATGATAGAATTGGGTATAAAGAATGTAGAATGAGGAGGAAGAGTAGGAATTGAATAAAAATTAAATTATTTAAATTTTAATGTTGTAATTAATAATGCAAATTATTATTATTTCCGTAGTAAACAAGGAATTTGAGACATCGAGCAAGGAAGAAAAAGAGAAAAACAAATTAGGAGTAAAAACGAGGAATCCAGGTTAGTATTACTATAATTCAAATTTGATTATTTGTTAACTTTTAAAGTGATATGTATATAATAAGCAAATTGAGGTAAGTAAAAGAATAAATTGTATGTGAATTAAATGAAAATTTCTGGTAATATGGTTTGAATTAGAAGAATTAATGTGGTATTGAATTATATATATATTGGATTGAGAAATTGATTTGAATGTGAACATTAGAAATTATAAATTGAATAATATTGAAATGAAGTATGAACATATATAAGCATTTGATGAAATATTGATTGGAAAGTGGAAAATGTATTGAATTGAATATATGAGGAATTGTGATTGGAATGCCTTTGAATTGAATCAGATTGTATTGAATGTGATTGAGTTGAAATGTGACTTGGAAGTAAATAATGTGATTATGTGAATTTGAACTTGAATCCGAATGATTATGATCAATCGGAAGTGAAAATGATATGGATATGTGATTCCGGTACCCTATTAACTAGTCAGGCTTAGTGGATATAGTTGGCATGCCATAGGATCAGAACAGTTCAGAGATTCTTAGACCTCGAGTCGATAAGGCACTTGGTGTGCCATAGATTTGCTTCGGATAGTTTTGATGAGGCTTTGGTAGCCACTTTGCTTCGGCTCAGCCGATGAGACACTTGATGTGTCATAGATTTACTTCGAACTATCCGATGAGGCTTTGGTAGCCACTTTACTTCAGCTATACCAATGAGGCGTTGGTCGCCATTCTGATATGTTTAATTGGGTCCGTGTATCTGCTGAAGTCCGAGTCAGGTTAATAGGGGTGTTTAAGTGAAATGAGTAAGTTATCTGAATTGATTGTTCAAAATATTGGATGAAAAGTGAAAGAGATCTTGTGATATGGAATGTGAAATGAAATTTCTGAAATGAGATTTGTGTGATGAGTTTGAATACATGAATCAAAGATTCGTGAAAGGTTTAAGTTGAATTGTGAATTGAAATATTATGTAAGATTGAGAAATGAAACTAAAGTTCACAAATTATTTTAAATTATATAAATAATATGAGAATTTAATTGAAAAAATTAGTATAATTGAATTATATAATTTGAATGTGAATTTGATAAGTGAAAACGAAATTAAGATATGATATCTTAAAATATGAGCTAAAGTTGTAAGAATTGATTAAAGTAAGTGATGATATATGAAATTAATTACTTGGAATTGTTATTGAAATATGACTTTAGTAAGAACAAATTGCAATAGAATTAATATTGAATAAAGTGATAAAATTTAGTGAATTGCATGTGATACGAAAGGAGCTAATGAAATGAGATATGAAAAAATTCAATGCAAATTTGATAATGACATAATGTATGTATTGGAGTAAATACAAGCCTTGAAATAGTGCTTATTATTATTAAATAATTTGTTTTAAAGTATGAAATAGTTATTAAGTAATTGTCACACAAATTGAATGTATATAAGTTATTGTAAAATTTGAATTATGGTAATACTACTGAGTATTCCCATACTCAGCGTACGGTTGTTTCCGTGCGCAGGATAATTAAAAGACAGTGTCCGGTCTAGCATCCAGACCAACCCTGACGTCAGAAAAATTTTAAAATGTTCGTAAAGTTTTCTGAGTATTCGAATTAGTCCCGAACTACTTTTAACTCGTATTTTTGGATCTCGAAGATCGATATATGGGACTATAAGTTTATTTTATATTATGTTTGTTAATAATTGTGTATTAATTGTAAATTGTCCGGTAGTTCCGGTAATGCTCCGTAACCTTGTTCTGACGATGGTTCGGGGTTAAGGGGTGTTACAAAGAAACCTAGAACGACCACTTTTTTTGACGAAGATTTAGAAGCTACCGTTCGTAGAACCCGTCGAGAGATAAGAAGAAGCTTGCAATATCCAGAACAAGGACAAGAAGAAGAGCCAGAGCCTACTGAAGAGATGAAAGCAAATCAGGATAATCAGCTACCTCCTGTAGTAGCTGCAAATCCTATCAATCAAAATAATGCTCCACGTACTTTGTTTGATTACGCTAAACCCAGTTTGGCTGGTACTGAATCTAGTATTGTTAGGCCTACTATTGCTGCAAATAATTTTGGATTGAAACCTAACACTATTCAGATGATTCAGCAATTTGTGCAGTTTGATGGTCTACAGGATGAAGATCCCAATTTGCACTTAGCCAATTTCTTGGAATTTTGCGACACTTTTAAAATAAATGATGTTTCTTAAGATGCATTCGCCTTCAATTATTCCCTTTTTCCCTAAGGAACAAAGCTAAATAGTGGTTAAATTCTTTACCACATGGATCAATTACTACATGGGAACAGATAACTGAAAAATTTTTACTCAAATATTTTTCGCCGGCTAAAACGGTAAAATTAAGGAATGATATCTCTTCTTTTGTGCAGATGGATTTAGAGACGCTTTACGATGCCTGAGAGAGATACAAAGATTTATTGAGAAGGTGCCCTCACCATAGGTTACCTCTGTGGCTACAAGTTCAAACTTTTCACAACGGTTTGAATCCTTCAACAAGGCAGATGATCGATGCAGCCACTGGTAGAACAATCAACAATAAAACACCAGAAGCAGCCTATGAATTTATAGAAGAGATGTCACTGAATAACTATCAGTGGCAAGTCATGAGGACAAAGCCAATGAAAATAGTAGGAGTTTCTAATATTGATGCAGTTACAATGCTTTCCTCTCAAGTAGAACTCTTAAATAAAAAGATTGATGGTTTTATTGGTTCTACGCAGGTACATCTAGTCATGTAATGCGACTCAAACCTAGGAGGAGTGAACGAGCCATATGGACATAGCACAGAAAGTGAACAAATGAATTATATGGGTAATAATTCTCGACCTCAAAACAATCCTTACAGTAATACTTACAATGCAGGTTGGAGGAATCACCCAAATTTTTCAGGGGGCAATCAAGGCAATCAAGAAAATCAAAGACCACCACTACCTCTGGGATTTCAACAACCACCGTATCGGCAAGAAAAGAAACCAAACCTTGAAGAGATGTTGGAAAAATTCATATCGGTTTCTGAAACTCGTTTTCAAAACACCGAAACAACACTTAAGAACCAACAAGCTTCTATCCAAGGGCTCAAAAATCAAATTGGTCAACTCGCAAAGATGATCTCTGAGAGACCACAAGGTGGTTTACCAAGTAACACAGAAACTAACCCAAGAGAACAAGTTCAGGCCATCACTGTACTTAATTTAGAAGGGTTAGACAAACCAAAACTGATGCAAGATACTCTGGTAAGTAATAATAAGGATAAGGTAAGTCATGATACACAACAATTGGTAAGTGAAGAGTATAAACCTCGTGTGCCATACCCCAATGCGACAAGGAAAGACCACACTGATGAACAATTTGGTAAATTTCTTAAACTCTTAAAGAAATTACATATTAACTTACCATTATTGGAAGCTCTTTCGCAGATGCCAAACGCAGTCAAATTTTTAAGGGAGCTTTTAGCGAACAAACGAAAGTTGGATGACTCGTCGCATGTGGAATTGAACGTAGTGTGCTCAACTATTCTACAGAATAAGCTGCCTAACAAATTAAAAGATCCAGGGAGTTTTCCTTGCTTACTCGGTAGCTTAGATTTTAAAAATGCTTTAGCTGATTTAGGGGCAAGTATAAATGTCATGCCGATTAAATTGTTTAAACAACTAGGTCTAGGGAAACCTAAACAAACTAAGATGAGCATTCAATTAGCTGATAAAACGATTAGATTCCTTAAAGGTATAATTGAAGATGTACTTGTCAAGATTGATAAATTTATATTCCCAGTAGATTTTGTTGTGTTAGACATGGAGGAAGATAGTATTGTACCCCTTATTTTAGGGCGACCTTTTTTAGAAACTGCTAGGACCATAATTGACATAGGCACAGGTGAACTTACTCTTCGTGTCGGTGATGATAAAATTACTTTACAAGCTCGTGACTCAAATAAAAATGCTAATAAAGATATTAATATGAGTCCTTGTAAGAAGAATAATCACACCATCCAACCTTTTGTGTAGGATACACTTCACATAAAAGTAACCCATCCACAGACAGTTCCATCCAAGGAAGACGTCCCTAAAAGGCGAATGCTTCAGATTGATGAACTAGACGAGTGGTTGAACTATCACGAAAAACCCAAAACATGCCACACCAAGCCAGAGCACCACCAAGACGACCCTCAGATAGAAACGAATCCAATTAAGGTAGGTGATAAGGTAATCTTAGGAGAAAATGATCCTCAAATCTTGAATTCGAAGGAACACACAAGTGGCACACCTTACTTCACGATAATGAAAATCTTTCCCTATGGTACAGTCGGGATAAGTCATGAGTCACTCGGTACTTTCAAGGTAAATAAAACCCAACTCAAACCTTATTTGGATAATGAAATTGTAAGCAGGGTAGAAGAGTTCCAACTATTCAAACCACCATCACCGTACCAATATGAGCAGAGTCGAGCTTAGACTCTAAATAAGTGCTTCTTGGGAGGCAACCAGGGCACTAACACCACTAACCATTTTTTTTGATTTTATTTCGTTTTTATGTTGTTTTTAGTGCAGGATTTTTAGACCACACTGCCAGACACACGGCTATGCCTAAGGCCGTATGAAAACAGGACAAAAATTTTCCCAACACGGGATGCGTTAAATTTCCACGGGCGTGTGAGGTGCCCGTGGGCAAACTTGTCTAGCACTACATGGGCGTGGCACCAAATGGTCACGGGTGTTCGACACGCCCGTGCCCCGAGGCAGTGGTTAAGCCTGTCATTCAAGACACGAGCGTGTGACCATACACACGACCGTGGGAGAAGCGAACATCGAAGGACACGGCCATACGACACGGTCGTGTGCCCCAACATGCCCTAGGAACACGGGCGTGTGTCTCGAACCAGACACGAAAAAATCCCCAATTTCCGAGTTACACGGGCAAAACCCGAGTTACACGGGCGTGTGATATGCTCGTGTGACCTAAAAACCTATATAAACAGGCTACTATTTATCTTCTTCCTCATATTAAGCCCTAAAATCTCCCACCCAAAACCCATACAAAACCTCCCTAGTGCCGCCGTCGGCCCCAACAACACCACCACGCCCGTGTAACATCGCCACGACTGTGTTTCACTCCATAGTCACCCATTCGGTTCCTTTTTCTTATCTCCCTTTTGAATTTCTAAATGTCTTTTTCTATTTTTATGTTAATAATAATTTGTTTACTTAGATTTTGCATTATTGTTGGGCATGAACCTCATTGATTTAGCATGACTATTCTGGAATTTTCATAATGCCATTTAGACCCATCCTTTGGCTGCCACTTTCACTTATCTAAAGTAGTATTCATATAGTATAAATTGATATCCATACCTCTATCATTTGATACTATGCTAGGATAAGTAAAATATATTAATTAGATTAGTAAAATCAACATTTCAATACGGTACTTAATAATGTTTTGCTTGAACTTATTAATATCCATATTTTAGCTTCAATTTTTAGGTCCAATGCATATCTTTTTTCCGTTTCATTTTTAGGAATTGTGTCATCTTCACGGGGAAAGAAAGCTGCCGTCCCTACTTCAAAGAAGCGAAAGGTGCTCGGTAGTTCATCCTCCAGACCCACAGCCAAAGCTCGCCATCCTTTCATTCAATTTTCGCAGAACTCTCAAGAGGAGTTATTTCAGATTCTACGAGGAAGACCACTAGGAGAAGGAAGATGCATAGATTGGGCCGCCTTAGAGCAGGTCCACTTAGCGGACGAGGTTCGGGCCCTATTGACAACGGACCACTCGAGTTCTACTCCACATTCCACCTCCAGACTGTCATAAGCTAATACGATGATCCAGGGACAATCCAGTTCCGTTAGGAGGCCTCGTTCACCATCTTAATGTCTGAGAATTTGGTATAGCCTTGAGCCTCTACACTGAGCAGTTCATGGAGGAAGAAGACCTTTTTAAGCTCCACTGCCACATCCACATCTCTTCAGTTAACTACTGGCGCGCCCTAGTCTCTAGTTAGCCCACATACGACCCCAGTCGCTCCAACGCAACCAATCTCACCCCATCTCTGCGGTACCTGCATGCACTCCTCGCACACACATTGACAGGCAGACGCGAGAGCACATGTGTCGTCAACACTCACAATGCCTACTTTCTATGGAGTATGGCGAACGCACATGTCATCGACCTCGCGTACTTCATCGCCCATGCCATCCAGTATCAGACGGAGCGACACCGTAGGGGCGTAATCTCTATGGGCCCATACATCACTCGACTGGCCCGCCACTTCGGATTACTCAACATCACGGCCCAAACATTCTCCTACATCTTGATCGGCCAGATGTCCCCACAGGGCATCCAAACTATGCTACACATAAGGATGATCCAGCGTCGACATGGGATCAATCCTCTATAATATCGTCTACTTCGAGATACCTAGCAGGAGGATCCCGAGGACATTACTGATGATGTTCCACCACCGTCGGAGGAGGCACCAACTGAGCCACCACCCCTTCGCCGTCCAGTTCATGCGGCAGTTTCATACGCTGACATATCTGAGTGCCTCACACGATTCGAGCAGCAGTGCTTTCAACGCTTCGATCACATCGACGATACTCTTCAGCAGATATGCCAGCATTTTCATATCTCATCACCACACCCACCTCGCGGACCATCTGAAGATTAGACTTATCTAATCCTCTTACCTTATACTTTATTTTCCTTTCATTATTATTTTTATTTTTTATTTTCATTTTCATTTTTATTTTTATTATTAGGTTATTTAGATTTTTCTTTATCCTTCTCTTTATCTAACTTTATTAGGACAGTTTCAATTTTTATTTTATTTTATTTTATTTTATCACTTTATCAGCTATTTCCTAACGAGTAATTGTTCTCATCTTAAAATGCCTAAAATCCTTTAAGCGTTATCACAGTTTCAAAGGAGCTTTTCAGCTCACATCCAGCTCTAAAGGGAAAAGCACTCCACGACTGCCATGTACTACTCTGGCCACCACAATCTTCTTGATGGCATAGAGATAGTGGCATAAACACCCTTCCCTACAAATCTTCACACCTACATCTCAAGGAATTCATCCAATTCAGAGAGTTTCATTTCTTTCCCTATCTTATGATATTATGCTTCTATTGCCACTAATGTATCTTTGTACATTGAGGGCGATGTACATCTTAATTGTGGGGGGAAACTTACTTTCAGTCATTGTATTCTCCTTGAAACCCCTGAAAATTTTGAAAACTAACATTTTGTATTGTTTTCAAAATTTCGAATTCTTACTTTCACTCTCTGTATTATCTTCAATCTGCTATTAGGATGAAATCTGATTGATTTATGATTTTTATTGATATGTTGAGAATTAAGACATAGGTGCTTATGCTTTGATCATTCAAACTTTAAGACATTAGGGAATCACGCATGATAAGTTGAAATTTTTGAGAATTTAAATTTTTTCTAGGTTATTTTTCCTAATTTTAAGTATTATCTTGAGATTTAAAATTCGCAGGATTGACATCAAAAGCCATAATTCTGGTGAGATTTTTGAGCCTTTTGAGCATACATTCTTTCGTGCTCACTTTTATTGTTGCTTTGAGTGAGTCAATACTGATTTGTTATTCTAGAACTTGCTTTGATTATACATGTCGAGACCACATCATTGATTTGATATACCGAAATGATAAAGGCACCTAGGATTTAATCCACTTACTCCATAAAAGCCTACCTTTATAAATTAACCCCTAATGAACCCTAGTGAGCCTAACAACCCATTCTTTACCTTACCTCTAATATTAACCTATAACCCATTTTTTGTTGAATTCCATTCAATTATTTTGATCCCTATTTTTTTTGAGATTTGAGTTGAAATTATTATCTAGCTTTATTCTTTTTTTTTTTAGTTTGTAAAGTTTGTAAATATTCAAGGTATTATATTTGATTTGTTCTTAAAAAAAATATGTGTGTATATACAGTTAACTCAGTTGTAATATGTAATAGTTCAATAATTTTTGCACATTTCTACAAGCTTCCAAATCCAGAACGATGTCATCAGAAGGCTTAGCTCTAGGAATATGTTCCAATGATAGAGATTTTTCTAGCTAGATGATTCTTCAATTCAATCTCGATTTTAACCCTTTCTTTTTCAGCTTCTGACGACACCCCTAACCAAAGCCCCATTACAACCATTGAAAGACCTTTTGATCGATGTGTCATATCAATCTATAGTGGTGGAGATTTGATTTTCTTGCAAGCCTATGGTAATAACTTTTCAGGTTGACTAAAAAGTGCTTAATTCTTCAACCCTAAACACTTTGTGTGGATAGAGGGAATCTTTAGTGAGGATGTCAACTCTTGTTAATTTTGAATTAAAAGGAAATTACTTAAGGGAAGGGAGGAAACCTATGTTTCTGTGATAAAATTCTCAACTTATAGTGTTTGAAACTTTAGTGTTCTTTTGGTTGAATTTTCATTGTATGATTACTTGTGGATTAGTTTGAAACATTATTGATGAGGATTATAAGTTGAGAAGAATGATTCTTAACCGTGGATTGAGATTTTGCTTGAGGACAAGCAAAGGCTTAAGTGTGGGGGTATTTGATAAATGATAAATTATACATGTTTTTACCTCATGCTTAGCCCAATTTCTGGATGAATTAACCCTTGATTTGTACAAATTGATGCTCTTAAACCTTTAATTTCATGTTTTATATTCAGGTGAGCATAGAGAAGTGAAAAGAACGAGAAACAGGCCTAAAACAGAGAAAATGGGCCAAAGTATGAAAACAACATGGCCTTGGAGTTTGCCACACAGTCGTGTCACACGACCATGCCACCTTAAAGCTCAAACATGGCCCAACCCCGAATCACACGGCCGTGCCACATCAAACAGGCCCAAACACGGCCCATTGTCAAAGTCACACAGCCGTGGCACACGGGCGTGTCCCTGTCGTGAGGAAGATCAATTCTACTCGGAAAAGGCTACTTAGAGGCTAAGAAAGGCATTCCAAAGCTCTATATAAAGACCCTAGGGGGCAACTACAAAAGGGTACTTTTCTCACCTCAAGAAGATGCCTTATTCCCGCCAACACAAAGAGTAGAAGCAGGGAATTACTTTAAAGGAAGCCGATTGATCCATCTCAGAAGCCAGATTCTCTTTCAAGACTAAAGATCTCCCTTCAATTTCCTACAGGGGTTTTTGGGTTCTTTATGTTTTGTTATTTTTATTCTTCTGAGATGTTTACTTTTATAATTATGAACTAAATCCCCTAAATACTTGAGGGGAATGAAACCTAAGACAGATCTTGTTATTATTTTATCTTGAGTTATATGATAAATTCTTGATTTGTTCTTAATTATGTGCTCTTAATTCTTGTTTTAATATTCTTAGGTATTAATTCAAGTATTGATGTGCTTATTTAGAGGAGCAAAAGTCCCTGCCTAAAAGTAGATCTAGCATAATTAAGCGGAGTTGCATGCAACCCTAGACATAAGACGACATAAATCTGTCGGATTAGGGACAAACCTAATAAGGGAATCCATAGATCGAGTTAATGTAAGACTAGGGGTTTTAACTAAAAAGAGATTTCAGTTAATCAACCTAAGATTAGTTGTTCTTATCCTCGACGGAGGTATTAACATAAATTAGGGATTTCTACAGATCAAGTCAAGTGAATAAATCGTCTAGCTCAAGAATCGATAACAAGTGAAGTCTAGGTGGATTCTCCCTTGAGTATTGTCCAAATCAATCAGTTTTCCCAAAGAGTTTCTTCCCCAATTCCCTTTTTGTGCATTCTTAGTTTAGTTTAATAAAAATCCCTTCTTATTTTATAGGTTAAATAATAGAAAGAAAGTTAGTACTAGTACTTTTGGTTCCTTTTGGGTTCGATATCTCGGTCTTGCCACTAAACTATACTACTGTTCGATAGGTGCGCTTGCCTTAAGTCGTGATATTAGTTAGTTTTGGGTACGATCATATTTTATAAATTTTATTACTTCGTATCACACGATATTAGGGATACATCTCAAATTTAGGAAAACAATAAAACATAAAGAAACCCAAAAACTTCGAGAGAAATTGAATGGAGATCTTCAGTCTTAAAGGAGATCCTGCTTCCGAGTTGATTCCGACAGAGTTCTTCGAGTAATTTCTGCTCTTTACTCTGTGTGTCCCCCCGTGATCCTCTCTTAGTGTGTTTATATAGACTATGGAATGCTCAAAATACCTAAAATTTAACTTTTTCTGCGTGAAAACGAAGAAGAGTTCGACAAGGACACGAGCGTGTGACCAACTCGTGTGAGAACGCTCAGTCTGTGTGCAATACTGACATGGTTCAAAATTAACACGACCTTAACACACAGGCGTATGGCCAACCCATGTGTCTCACACGGCCGTGTGAGAATCCCGTGTGAAAGTACCTAGGCCGTGTGAAATACTGAAATCAGCCCATTTTGTTCGTTTTTGGCCCGTTTCTTGCTCCTTTCGCTTTCCTATGCTCACCTAAGTATAAAAACATAAATTTAAAGGATTATGAGCATCAAATTCACTAACTTATATAATAAATCATCCAAAAAATATGCCAAGCATGGGATTAAAATATGTTACATTTATGGTTTATCAAATATCCCCACACTTAAGCATTTGTTTGTCCTCAAGCAAAATCCTCAACTCACCATTAAAATTAATTCTTCTCAACTTATAATTCTCATCAATAATGCTTCAAAATAATCCACAAATAATCATATATTGAGAATTCAACTAAAAGAATATTAAAGTCTCAAACAATCCAAGTCGAGTATTTTAATCATGAAATCATAGGTATTTCCCCTTATCTAAGTAACTACCTTTAATTTAAAACCAACAAGAGTTGACACCTTCACTAAAGATTCACTCAAATCACTCAAAGTGTTTAAGGTTAAAATATAAGCACTCAATAGTCAATCATGAAAAGTTATTACCATAAGCTCACATGAAAATCAAATCTCTACCACTATAAATTGAAATGATACACAAATTAAAAAGTCTTTAAAGGGTTGTAATGGGGCTTAGGTTAAGGGTGTGGATAAATTTTGAAAAAGAAGGTTAGAATCGAGATTGAATTGAAAAAATTATCAAACTAGAAAAATAAACTAAAGCTGAATCATTTACATTAATGAATAACTAATAATAAATATGAGTTTCTCCTAAAAATTTAAACTGTTCAAGCTTAAGCACCATAGAACTAAGTAATAGACAATATACTAAATGTGTATTTTTTTAACAATAGAGATAATAAGCGATAATTTAACAACTATGAATATGCATTTTTTTGAATAATAAGGAAAATCTACTAAATGGACAAAAGAACATAGCTAGGCAACTATTCAAGTCAAATCTCAACAAAAAAATGAGTTAAATAAAATAAGAGAAATTTTCAAAGAATAAAAAAGAATAGGTTATGGGTTAATATTAAGGGTAAATTAAGAATGGTGTTTTAGGCTTAAGGGGGTTCACTAAGGGTTAATTATGTAGGTAGGCTTTTTGTGGTATAGGTGGGTTAAAACTTAAGTGCCTTTATTATCTTAATATATCAACTCAAAGGTGTGGTCTCGACATGTATAATCGAAGCAAGTTCTAGAATAACAAATCAATATTGACACACTCATAACTAAAAATAGAAGTGAGCAAGAATATTATATGCTCTAAAGGCTTAAAATCTCACAAAAATTTATGGCTTTTGATGTCAATCCTGTAAATTTCAAATTCAAGATAATACCTCAATTTGGGGAAACAACCTAGAAAATTTTTAATTCTCAAAAATCAACTTATCATGCTTGTTTCTCTAATGTCTTAAAATTTGAATAATCAATGCACAATTACCTATGACTTAATCTAAAACATATTAATGAAAATTATAAATCAATCAAAATTTATTCTAATAGTAGTATGAGACAATTACTTAAGAACAAGACATAATTTAGGGATTTTTTTGATAATGATATGAATAATCTCCCCACATTTAAGATGTACATTATTCTCAATGTACAAAGATAGATAATAGCAATATAATCAGAATATCATAAGAGAGGTAGAGAAGCGAACTGTCATGAATTTTGGATGAAATCCTAGGAATAGTGAAAGCGAAATTGTAGATAGAGCTAATGAAGCGCATGATTCTAAGCTACTATTAAGAAAATAAAACAAAACTGTGAAAGAGAATTAAAGGATTACTCGATAACAACCATAAATATAGTTTAAAATAAAACAAAAAAAATTTAAAAGGAAAATTAAAAAACATAAGAAATAAAGAAAATAAGAATAAGAATAAGAATAAAAATAAATAATAAAGTAAACAGACTCAAATGTCCTCATCATCAGATGCATCATTAGTCGTCGGTGCCGAGGGAAAAATATGAAGATGGTGGCAAATCTGTTGCAGTGTCGGGTCAATATTATCAAACCTCTGAACACAGTAATGACGGAAACTATTGAACTCTTCGACAGATACTCCCTGGAAGTTAGTAGCAGGAACAGGTCTATAACTCAAAGTTGGTGGCTGAGGTGGATCCTCGTGATGTAGTGGGACCTCATCAGTAAAGTCTTCTGGATCATTGTAGGGATCAGAATGAACTAAACGGTATTGAGGGGGTCTACGCCACATCATCACTCGATTATCCTCATATATATCATGCTTGAGATGCCCTGTGGGGACATCTAGCCAACAAGTGTGAGTGTGGAAGACTGCTCCGGTGTATTTAGAAGACCAAAGTGTCGAGCTAGGCGAGTCAAATAGGGACCCAAACAGATAGGGCCCCTCTTATGGCGATCAGTCTGATGGCGAAAAGATAACGCGTGAAGTATGCCAAATCAAATATATGTTCATGTGCCATGCTCCATAGATAATAGGCATCATGAGTGTTGACAAATCCAGTGCTCTCTCTCTGACCTATCAAAGTATGAGTTAAGAGGGCGTGGATGTACCGTAAGGCTAGGGAGAGAGAAGTTGCCTTCGAATGACTCGCGTCGTATGGTGTCTAACTCCCTATAAAATTGGTCCAACAACACGATAGTGAGTGATGGATGTGTCGATAAAGATGAAGAAATTCCTCGGCTCCTATAAACTCCTCTATGTATAGTCCCATAGCAGCACCAAAATCTGGGACGCTTATATGTCGGACTAAACCACCAAGGCAAAAAGTAATGGTGCCTGGCTCATTATGGACCGACATGACACACTGTAGGTGAAACGTCGAGCAAAACTCCAAAGTAAGCTCTATGTATGTGGGCTCAATGATCTTGAAAAATCTATCCCATGGAGTGCGAACCTCATCAGCGAGGTAGACCTGCTCCAAGATGGCCCAGTCAATGTATTAGCCCACACTGAGTGGTCGCACACTTAAAAGCTAGAATAAATCCTCCGTGGGGTCCGTTGAGAATCAAAGCAATGGATGATGAGTTTCGATAGAGGCGCTTGAGGAGGTCGCACTAGAACCCGTCCGTTTTTTCGAAACGGGGACAGTAACTTTCGACTTACCTCGTGTGTTCGCCATAACGTGTAGTGATGGTGGAGGATAGGAATAGGTCTCGGAAGGGTATGGTGCAGAGGTCAACGGTAATGGGGGCAGCGACAGTGGGTCAGGTTTTGGTTGGGATTGGGTCATGTGCAATGGTCGTGTATTGAGGGTTGGGTCGTGGGGTTACGGCATAGGGCGAAGGTGGACGGTGAGAGGCGCGCCTTGGGTGTGGCGTGTGTATGTGCTAGTAAGGGTATGGGGTTGGAGGTTTTGGCCATGTGGTGTTGGAGGGGGTTTGTGGGGGAGAGCAAAGGAATGGGAAGAAAGGGAGATGGGGAAATGGTTGGGTTTGTGGTTGCGCAAGGGGGAGGTGAGGACAGCGGTCGGAAGGTGAAGGGCAAGGGCTTGCGACGGCTGGGCTTGGGGGGTTTGAAGAGGAATAAGACAAAATGAAAAGAATAAAAATTAGGGTTTGGGTTTTAAAGAGTGGCACAGTCGTGTTGAGGCCCCGTGTTGGGCCACACGACCTTGTTACATGCCCCTGTAGATCGAGTTTAGCCCGTGTTCATAACGAAAATTTTATGCCCATTCGTCACAAGCCTAGGACATGTCATGGCCGCATCGCACAGCTGTGTATATCATTCTTTGCTTCTCTTACGCCCGTATGACCTCCCACGCGCCCATGTGGCTAGGCCGTGTCTCACACACGGCCGTGTGTCTTGCCCGTGTTACTCTTTGACTTGTTTAAAATTTGAAAAATTAAGCTCCAAGTTTTACACGGCCTAAGACACGATCGTGTTACACGGCCATATGGCTTTGGTTGAGGTCGTGTCTCTATCGAATTTTGAGGAATTTTAGCCCTGTTTCTGTACGGCCAAGGACACGCCCGTGTGTCTAGGCCGTGTGGGTAAAAAACCTGCACTAAAAAACATGAAAAATAGATAAAAATAAACTAGTTAGTGGTGTTAGCACTCGGGTTGCCTACCGAGAAGCGCTTATTTAGAGCCTAAGCTCGACTTACCTCTCATTCGCATAGTCACGATGGTTCGAGTGCTATTTACCTTGAAAGTGCTGAATTCAGTATTTGTTACCTCAACTGTACCGTAGGGAAATATATTCAGTACCGTAAAAAGAGTTGTTCCGTTTGCATTGGGATTTGGAGTGACAACTCGAGGGTCTGCTCTGTCCAATAGTACCTGGTCCCCTACCTTAAATTGATTCGTCCCATTTTTAGGCTTTTTGTGGCGTTGTTTCGGTTCTGCATGGTGTATTCTAGGTTTCTCTTTACCATAGGTCTGCCATTCGTCTAGTTCATCTATCTGTTGCATTCGCTCTTCATAGATGGTTCCATTATTGTTGCAAGAACTAGAATGTGGCTCATTTGTGCTTCTCGAAAGTGTTTCCTACAAAGAAGGTTGAACCACATGATTAATCTTATTAACAGGGTTTATACAACCACCTTCATTACTCGATGTCTTAACTGAATGACGAGCCTGAAGAGTGATCGTTTCATTACCTGCACGAAGGGTAAGTTCACCTGTACCAACATCAATGATAGTCTAGCAGTTGCTAAAAAGGGTCGACCTAGAATTAAAGGCACGTTACTATCCTCATCCATGTCTAGCATAACAAAGTCAAATGGGAATATAAATTTATCAATTTTTACAAGTACATCTTCAACAAAACCCGTAGGAAATCTAATGGTTATATCAGCTAATTGAATGCTCATCCTAGTTTGTTTGGGTTTCCCAAGACCTAATTGCTTAAACATTTTATAGGGCATGACGTTAATATTTTCCCCTAAATCAGCTAAGGCATTATCAACAGTTAAACTACCAATAAAACACGAAATAGTAAAACTCCGTAGATTTTTTAATTTTATGGATAGTTTATTCTGCAGAATGGCCAAGCAAATTGCATTTAGCTCCACGTACGACAGATCATCTAACTTCCGCATATTTTCTAAAAGCTCCTTTAAAAATTTAATGGAATTTGGTATCTGCGAGAGAGCTTTAATAAGCGGTAAGTTAATATGTAATTTTTTTAAAAGGTTAAGAAATTTATCGAACTGTTCATTTGTACGGTCTTTCTTTGTCGTGTTGGGATATGGCACACAAGGTGTATACTCTTTACTTACCGATTTTCATTCATTGTGGCTCACCTTAACCTTACCTTTACTTACCACATCTTATTGCCTCGGTTTTGGTTCGTCTTCAACTAACCCTTTTTCATCTCGAACAGTAATTGGATGAAGTTGCTCTCTTGGGTTAGTTTCGGTGTTGCTTAGCAAGCTACTTTGTGGTTGTTCTAAAATCATCTTGGCAAGTTGACCAATTTGATTTTCGAGCCCTTGAATCGATCCTTGCTGATTTTTTAGCGTGGTTTCGGTGTTTTGGAAGTGAGTTTCTGACACCAAGATGAATTTCGTAAGCATCTTCTTAAGGTTCAGCCTCTTTTCTTGCTGGTAAGGTGGTTGAAAGCCTGGAGGGGGTTGAGGTTTCTGGTTTCCTTGACCACCCCATGAAAAATTGGGATGGTTCCTCCAACCTGCATTATAGGTGTTACTATATGGATTATTCTGAGGTCTAGAATTATTACCCATATAGCTGACTTGTCTGTTCTCTGTGCCAGGGTTGTAAGTTAGGCATTCTAAATTGTTAATCCTTCCTCCATTCGTATTACACTGCATCACTTAATTTACCTGCATAGAACCATACAAACTATCAATCTTTTTATTTAAAAGATCTACCTGCTTTGGTAATGATAAACGCTAATTTATACATGTTTTTGCCTCATGTTTAGCCATATTTTGGATGAATTATTAGTAAATTTGTGAGAATTGGTGCTCTTAATCCTTCTATTTCATGTTTTATACTCAGGAGAGCACAGGGAAGAGAAAAGAACGAAAAACGGGCCAAAAACAGAAAAAATAGGCCAAAGTGTGAAAACAACACGGCCCAAGGATTCCCCATACGGTCGTGTCCCACGGCCGTGCCACATAAGGTCCAACACCGCCTTGCCCCGACAAGCACGGCCTGACCACACGGTAGTGCCACCATCAACAGTCTTGCACACGGCCTCTTGTCGATCCACACAGGCGTGGCACACGGGCGTGTCCCTGTCGTGAGGAAGTTTAATGTCACTCGGATTTGGATACTTAGAGGCTAAGAAAGGCATTCCAAAGCTCTATATAAAGACTCTAGGAGGCAACTCTAAGGTCGTGCCTTTTCTCCCATAAAAAAGTGCCATATTTCTGCCAACACAGAGAGTGAAAGAAAGGAATTACTCCAAGGGAAGCCAATTGATTCATCCCAGAAGCTGAACTCTACATCAAGACAGAGGATCTCCCTCCAATCCTTTAGGGGTTTTTTGGATTCTTTATGTTTTGTTATTTTTATTCTTCTGAGATGTTTTCTTTATTAAATATGAATTAAATCCCCCAAATCCTTGAGAGGGATGAAACTTAAGATAGATCTTGTTATTATTTTATCTTGAGTTATATGATAAATACTTAAATTGTTCTTAATTATGTGTTCTTAATTCTTGTCTTAATAATCCTAGGTATTAATTCAAGTATTGATGTGCTTATTCAGAGCAGCAAAAGTCCCTGTTTAAGAGTAGATCTAGCATAATTAAGCGGAGTTGCATGCAACCCTAGACATAGGGCGACATAAATCTGTTGGATTAGGGTCAAACCTAATAAGGGGATCCATAGATCGAGTTAATGCAAGACTAGGGGTTTTAACTATAAAAAGATTTCTGTTAATCAACCTAGGATTAGTTGTTCTTATTGTCGACGGAGGTATTAACATAGGTTAGGGATCCCTACGGATCAAGTCAAGTGAATAAATCATCTAGCTCAAGAATTGATAACAAGTGAAGTCTAGGTGGATTCTCCCTTGAGTATTGCCAAATCAATCAGCCCTTCCCAAGAGTTTTTCCCCAATTTACTTTTTATGCTTTCTTAGTTTAGTTTTAGAATTAGTTTAGTTTCAATAAAACCTCTTTTATTTTTTAGGCTAGATAATAGAAAAGAAGTAAGTACTAGTACTTTTGGTTCCCTTGGGTACGATAACTCGGTCTTGCCGCTAAACTATACTACTGTTCGATAGGTGCGCTTGCCTTAAATTTGTGATAATAGTTAGTTTTTGGTGCGATCATTATTATAAATTTTATTACTTCATATCACGCATATCAAGTTTTTGGTGCTGTTGCCGGGGAACTGAAATATTAAGAACGCTCAATTTCTATTACTTTAGTCATATTTATTTTTATTTATTTTCAGCTTATTTTTATTTTTATTTTACTAAAATTTTCTTTTCCTCTAGGTACCTCTCGTTTATGACTAGAAGGAACCCAGCAGGACTATTGCTTTTTGACGAAGATTTAGAAGCGACAGTTCGCAGAACTCGTAGAGAGATCAAAAGAAGCCTACATTATCCAGAACAAGGACAAGAACAAGAGCCAGAACCTACGAAAGTGATGGAAGCAAATCAGGACAATCTACCACCTCCCGCAATAGCCACACAACTAGTAAATCAAGATGATGCTCCTCGTACTATGTATGATTATGCTAAACCCAGTTTGGCTGGTGCTCAATCTAGTATTATTAGACCTACTATTGTTGTAAATAATTTTGAATTAAAACCTAACACTATTCAGATGATACAGCAATTTGTGCAGTTTGATGGTTTACAGGATGAAGATCCCAACTCACACATAGCCAACTTTTTGGAACTTTGTGATACTTTTAAATTTAATGGTGTTTTTGATGATGCCATTCGTCTAAAGCTATTTCCATTCTCCCTAAGGAATAAAGCTAAACAGTGGTTAAATTCTTTACCACGAGGATCAATCATTACATGGGAACAGATGACCGAAAAGTTCCTACTTAAAAATTTTCCTCTAGCTAAAACAGTTAAATTATGAACCGATATCTCTTCTTTTGTGCAGATGGATCTAGAGACACTTTATGATGCTTAGGAGAGATACAAAGATCTGTTGAGAAGGTGCCCTCATCATGGGTTACCTTTGTGGTTACAAGTTCAAACCTTTCACAACGGTTTGAATCCATCAATGAGGCAAATGATCGATGTAGTCGCAGGAGGAACAATCAACAATAAAACACCCGAAGCAGCTTATGAGTTTATAGAAGAGATGTCACTGAATAATTATCAGTGGCAAGTCATGAGGACAAAACCGACAAAAGCTACAGGAATTTACAATATTGATGCTACCATGCTTACTAATCAGGTAGAGCTTTTAAATAAAAAGTTTGATAATTTTGTTGGTTCTACGCAGGCACACCCAGTAATGCAGTGTGACGCAATTCAAGGAAATATGTTCAATCCAGACTACTGCCCTTATGGACATGGCATAGAAACCGAGCAAGCCAACTATGCGGGTAATAATTCTAGACCTCAAAATAATCCTTATAGTAACACTTTATAATGCAGGTTGGCGGAATCACCTTAATTTTTCATGGGGAGAACAAGGAAATCAAAGACAACCACCTCTTTCGGGGTTTCAACAGCCACCACCACAATACGAGAAAAAGCCGAACCTTGAAGAGATGTTCACCAAATTTATGTCCATGTCAGAAACCTATTTCCAAAATACCGAAACAGCACTAAAGAATCAACAAGCATCCATTCAAGGGCTCGAAAATCAGATTGGTCAACTTGCCAAATTAATATCAGAAAGACCACAAGGTGGACTACCAAGTAACACTGAGCCAAATACCAAAGAACATGTCAAAGCAATTACTCTAACAGATGGGAAAGTACTGGCTGAATCAGAAAAGAAGCCTGTTCAAGAATCCACAAAAGACAAAGTGGCAGAATAGGAATCCAAGGAAAGTACTCCACCAACACTTAAGGAGTATCAACCACCTATACCATATCCGACAAAGTTGAAGAAAGACCGCACAGATGCTCAATTCAGTAAATTTCTTGAACTTTTTAAACAGTTACATATTAACTTACCTTTTGTTGAAGCGATTGCGCAGATGCCGAAGTATGCAAAGTTTCTTAAAGAACTACTCACAAATAAAAAGAAGTTAGAAGAATTAGCCACAGTGGAACTCAACGAGGAATGCTCAGCTATTCTCCAAAATAAACTTCCAGCTAAACTAAAAGATCCAGGGAGTTTTACTATTTCTTGCTTAATTGATAGTTTAATTATTGATAAAGCCCTAGCTGATTTAGGTGCTAATATTAATCTAATGCCCTACAAAATGTTCAAGCAACTAGGTCTAGGGGAACCAAAACCCACTAGGATGAGTATTCAATTAGCTGATAGATCTGTTAAATACCCTAGGGGAATTATTGAAGACGTGCTGGTAAAGGTAGATAAATTTATATTCCCGGTTGATTTTGTTGTACTTGATATAGATGAGGATATTGAGGTGCCTTTAATTTTGGGACGCCCATTTTTAGCTACTGCTGAGCCGTTATCGATGTAGGGGATGGTAAATTAGTGCTTAGAGTTGGTGAAGAAGAAGTCGTTTTTAAAATCTATGATGCTATGAGATTTTCTAGAGAACAAGATGACTCATGTTATTTTATTGATGTTATTGATTATTTTGTTCAAGATAAATTTCAGGAAATTTCTATCGCAGACACATTGGAACTATGTCTTGTTCAAGGAGGGGGGAAGATGAAACCACCACTGAAGTTAGAGAAGTAATGAAGGAGTTAAACTCTAATGAACTTGTCACGAGGCACATAAGTTATGAAAGTATTAAGATGAATGACGAACTGAGGCAAAAACCTTCGATTGATGATCCTCCTAAATTAGAATTAAAACAGTTGCCTGAACACTTAGAATATGCATTTTTAGGAGATGATTCGACATTACCAGTAATTATCGCATCAGACTTAAGTACTGAAAAGAAAAAGGAATTACTTCAAGTATTAAAAGAACAGAAAAAGGCTATAGCTTAGAAGATTTCTGACATTAAAGGAATTAGCCCTTCTTTTTGCACCCACAAAATTCTAATGGAAGATGAATATAAACCATCGGTGCAAGCTCAGAGACGATTAAATCCCAATATGAAGGAAGTCATAAAAGTCGAGGTAATTAAACTTCTAGATGCAGGCATTATTTATCTTATTTCTGACAGTTCTTGGGTAAGTCCTGTACAGGTTGTTCATAAAAAGAGAGGCATGACCGTGGTATCCAATGATAAAAAGGAATTAACACCTACGGGAACAGACACTGGATGGAGAGTTTGCATTGATTATAGAAAGCTGAATGACGTAACTCAAAAAGATCATTTTCCCTTACTTTTTATCGATAAGATGTTGGAAAGATTATCAGGTCATAAATATTATTGTTTCCTAGATGGCCTCTCTAGTTACTTCCAAATCCCGATCGCTCCAGAAGATCAGGAGAAGAAAACATTCACATGCCCATACGGTATGTTTGCTTGTCGTAGAATACCTTTTGGATTATGTAATACTCCTACTACTTTTCAGCGATGCATGCTAGCTATCTTTGACGAATTCGTAGAAGACATCATGGAGGTATTTATGGATGATTTTTTGGTTTTCGGTAATTCCTTCCAATTTTTTCTTAATAATTTAAAACGCATTCTGATAAGATGTGAAGAGATGAATTTAGTGCTAAATTAGGAGAAATGTCACTTCATGGTTCAAGAAGGTATTGTACTAGGATATAAAATTTCTAGTAAAGGGATAGAGGTAGATAAAGCAAAAATTAAGACTATGGAAAAATTACCTCCCCCTAATTCGGTTAAGGATATAAGAAGTTTTTTAGGACATGCTGGTTTTTATTGCAGATTTATTAAAGATTTTTCTAAAATAGCTAAGCCATTGACAAAATTACTAGAAAAAGATGTGCTTTTCAAATTTGACCAAGAATGTTTAGAATCTTTTAACACTCTCAAGAAAAAGTTAGTCAATGCCCCGATTATGATTTCACCTGATTGGAATCTACCTTTTGAACTAATGTGCAATGCGAGTGATTTTGCAGTAGGTGCAGTTTTGGGACAGCAAAGAGACAAGCACTTTCAACCGATCTATTATGCTAGCAGAACTCTGACAGCCGCATAAGCAAATTATACGACCACAGAAAAAGAATTGCTAGCTGTTATTTTTGCATTTGATAAATTCAGATCTTATTTAATATTGTCAAAAGTCATCGTTTATATTGATCATTCTGATCTTCGTTATCTTCTAACTAAAACTGATGCAAAACCGCGATTGATAAGATGGATTCTATTGTTACAGGAATTTGACTTAAATAAAAAACAAGAAATGAGCTAAAAATTTAGCAGCAGATCACCTTTCAAGATTAGAAAACACACATTCCAAGGGCCTCGATAAAATAAACGACTTGTTCCTTGAAGAACAACTCCTCACTTTATCAGACGCAACAGTTCTTTGGTTTGCCAATTTTGCAAATTATTTAGCAGCTAACATAACCCCAAAAGGTTGACCCATCAGCAAAAAAAGCGATTCTTCACTGAAGTGAAAAACTACTTCTAGGAAGATCCTTTTCTTTTTCGTATTTGTGCAGATCAGGTTATTCGAAGATACGTTGCTGAAACAGAAGCATACTAAATTTTAGATCACTGCCATTCGGGACCAACAGGAGGACACCACAGTGGAGCTAAAACTGCCCACAAAGTACTCGAATCAGGTTTTTACTGGCCTACAATTTTCAGAGATGCCAACAGGTATGTGACCTCTTGTAATAAATGCTAGAGAACAGGTAATATCTCTCAACATAATGAAATGCCTCAAAACTATATACTCTCATGTGAAATATTTGATGTATGGGGTATTGATTTCATGAGTCTATTCCCTACTTCATTTGGGAATAAATACATACTAGTAGTAGTAGATTATATGTCAAAATGGGTGGAAGCCGAAGCCTTACCTACTAATGATGCTAGAATGGTAGTACGCTTTTTGAAGAAACTTTTCTCTCGATTTGGAACACCTAGGATAATTATTAGTGATAGGGGAACTCATTTTTGCAATGTTCAATTCGAAAAAGTTTTAAAGAGATATGGAGTACACCACAGAACAACTACCCCTTATCACCTGCAAACTAGTGGTCAAGTCGAAGTAACAAATAGGGAATTAAAACGCATTTTAGAGAAAATGATAGAAACAAATAGAAAAGATTGGTCAAGAAAAGTAGACGACACTCTATGGGCTTATAGAACCGCTTTTAAAACACCCATAGGAACATGTCCTTATAAACTTGTCTACGGAAAAAGCTGTCATCTGCCATTTAACTTGAACATAAAGCATTTTGGGCTATTAAATTTTTAAATCTTGATTTTAAGCTCGCAGGTGAGAAAAGATTAATGCAATTAAATGAGCTAGATAAATGGCGTTGCAATGCCTACGAAAGCTCACGACTATATAAGGAAGCCATGAAACAACGCCATGACAAACGACTGAGACAACCTAAGCAGTTTAAAACCGGTGATCTTGTCTTACTCTACAACTCAAGGCTGAAACTATTTCCTGGAAAAATCAAGTCAAGATGGTCAGGTCCATTCACTGTTCAAACTGTCTTTCCATACGGCACAGTTGAGGTAACTCACCCAAATCACGATACTTTCAAGGTAAACGACCATCGGCTTAAACATTACAGATGTGAGAATTTTAAAGATAACAGGGAGGAGCTTCAGCTCCACGAAATCCCTTCGTGATACATCAAGGTAGAGTCGAGCTTAGACTCTAAATAAGCGCTTCTCGAGAGGCAACCCTAGCACTAACTTAGAAACGTCTCTTTTATTTTCATTTCTGTCAACTAACCCTTTTGAAATACAAAATTTTAGGACCACACGGCCATGCCCACGGGCGTGTCTAAGGCCGTGGGGATGCTATAAGCAGAGACACGGTCGTGCAACCTAGCCATGTATAAGCTGGGTGAAAATTTTCCAAGAACACGGGCTACGACAAAGTGCCACGCCCATTTCTCCAAACCGTGGCCAACACTATCAATTGAGACACGGGCTGAAACAAGAATGACACGGCCGTGCGATACGGCCGTGTGACCCTAACACGAGCGTGTGACACACCCGTGCCCCAAGACCGTGGTTGACACTGTCAAATCCAACACGGGCGTGTGACCTCTTACACGACCGTGTACGAAGCAAACACCTTAGGACATGGTCGTGCGATACAGCCATGTGCCTCAACACGCCCTAGGTACACTGGCGTGTGCTTCGAACTAGGTGTACCAAAATCCCTAAATTTTAAACAACACGGGCAAAACCCGAGCCATACAGGCGTGTGCCTTGCCCGTGTGACCCAAAATCTATATAAAGGGGCCACTATTCATCATCTTTCTCATCAAAAACCCTAAAATCCTCCCACCAAACCCTAACTCAAACCTCCCTAGCATCGCCGCTGGTGTTCATAGTGCTTTTACGCCTGTGCCGCCTCACCCACGACCGTGCTCCGCCTCATTCCTCTCCCATTTGGTTCTGTTTTCTCATTTTTCTTTCAAATTTTTACTGCTTTATTCTATTCTTTTATTACTATCATATTGTATTTAGCCTTAGCATTGTTTTAAGCATGGAATTGATGGAATTAGCATGAATAATCTAAATTGTTATAGGGAACTTTATGATTTCATGCCACTTTAATTCACATTTGATTGCCACTTTTTCCTATCACAACTCACATGCATGTAGTATAAATACATACCCATGTTTCTTAAATTTGATATCATGTTAGGATGGATAAATTATATTATTTAGGTTAGTCCACATTTCATTCCAAATTGTTGTAGTCACATTGTCATTTAAAGCATAAATATTTCTTATTTTCCATAGTACTTAATGAAATTTAATTTCAATTTTTAGGACTAATGTTTATTATTTTGTTTTTAGGCATTATGTCAACATCAAGCTGTAAGAAAGCTGTTGTCCCGCCTTCGAAGAAACGCAAGGGGCCTGGTGGTTCGTCCTCACAACCCATTTCTAAGAACCGCCATCCTTTCCTCCATTTTCCACAAGCCTCCCAAGAGGAACGATTTCAGATACTCCAAGCTCGCCCTCTAACCACTGGCCAATGCATAGATTGGGCCACCCTCGAGTAAATACTCCTAATAGACGAGGTCCGGGCCTTATTGATGACCGATCCATAGGAACAATTTTTTCGGATCACGGAACCCACATACTTGGAACTCACTCTCGAGTTCTGTTCCACGTTCCACCTTCAGACCGTGATGAACAGATAAGATGATCCAGGGACAGTACAATTCCGGTTAGGAGGTCTCGTACGACAGCTTAGTGTCCCAGAATTCGGCATAGCTCTTGGTCTCTACACAGAGCAATTTATGAAAGAGAAGGACCTTTTCAAGCTTCACCGCCATATCCATCTATCACCATCTAGGTGTTGGGAGGCCCTAGTCCCTGCATCATCAACATACGACCCTAGTTGTTCTAAAGCAACTAACCTCGTCCCACATTTATGGTACATGCATACCCTTCTCGCACATACACTGACAGGCAGGCGCGAGAGCACAAGGGTCGTCAGCACCCACGACGCCTATTTCCTGTGGTGCATGGCAAATGCGCACGTTATCGACTTAGCTTACTTCATCGCCCATGCAATCTAGCATCAGATAGAGAGGCATCGGCGAGGCATAATTTCCATGGGCCCATACATCACGAGATTAGGCCACTATTTCGGCCTATTCGACACCGCAGCCCAGACATCCTCATACACTTTAGTGGGCCAGACGTCCCCACAGGGCATTCAGAGCATGCTTCACATGAGGATGATCCAGCACCGCCGTGGGACTGATCCTCCACAGTACCAGCTACTTAGAGATACCGAGCAGAAGGATCCCGAGAACATTCATGATGATATCCCTCCACCGGAGGAGGATGCACCTACCGAGCCACCACCCCCTTGCCGCCCAGTTCATGCGGGAGCTTCATACACTGACATATCTGAGAACCTATCATGATTCGAGCAGTAATGCTTCCAGTGCTTCGATCATATCGATGCGATACTACAGCAGATATGCCAGCACCTCTACATCACTTCACCACCGCCACCGCGTGACCCATCTGAGGATTAGAGACCTCTATTCCTCTTAACTTTATTTTTATCTTAATTTATATTTTTTCACTGATATCTATTTTTACCTTTTCTTTTCTTCTTCTTTATTTTTCTTTTTCCTTTTACTTTTATTTTTAGTTCATTTTCTCTTTTTCATTATTTGAATTTTAGTATTTTTAGAATTTAATTTATGTTCTTTCTTTATTTTTACTTATTTCATATCGGCCAGCCCCTAACAAATATATTCTATTATTCCAAATTCCGCACGACTGATAAATACTTTCGCAATTTCAAAGGAGCTTATGCTTCTATTGCTACTAATGTTATCCTTGTACATTGAGGGTAATGTACATCTTAAGTGAGGGGGAGGAAGAACTTACTTTTAGTCATTACATTCTCCTTGAAATCCCTGAAAATTATTAACTTGTTGCATTGTTCTCAAGACCATCTTCAATCTTTTATTAAGATAAATTTTGATTAATTTATGATTTTTATTGATATGTTGAGAATTAAGACATAGGCGTTTGTACTTTGATTATTCAAACTTTAAAACACTAGGGAATCAAGCATGATAAGTTGAAATTTTTGAGAATCTCATTTTTTTCATAAGTTATTTTCCCTAATTTCAAGTATTATCTTGAGATTTGAAATTCGCAGGATTGACATCAAAAGCCATAATTCTGGTGAGATTTTTGAACCTTTTGAGCATACATTCTTTCATGCTCACCTTTATTGTTGCTTTAAAAGTGAGTCAATACTGATTTGTTATTCTAGAACTTACTTCGATTATACATGTCGAGACCACATCATTGATTTGATACACTGAAATGATAAAGGCACCTAGGATATAACCTACTTACTCCACAGAAAGCTTACCTTCATTAACCCCTAGTGAACCCCATTGAGCTTAACAACCTATTCTTTGAACCACCTCTAATATTAACCCATAACCCGTTATTATTTAATTCCATTCTATTATTTTGATCCCTATTTTTATCGAGATTTGAGTTGAATTATTATCTAGCTTTATTTTCTTTTCCAGTTTGTAAAGTTTGTAATTAATCAAAGTATTGTATTTGAATTGTTATTAAAAAAAATGGATGTACATTAAATTAATTCAGTGGTAATCTGTAATAGTTCAATAGTTTTTGCATATTTCTATTTTAAGGCTACCAAGGCTAGAATGATGTCACCATAAAAGCTTAGCCCTGGGAATATGTTCTAGTGATAGAGATTTTTGTAGCTAGATAATTTTTCAGTTCAATCTTGATTCTAACCTTCTTTTTCAGCTTGTGACAACACCCCTAACCAAAGCCCCATTACAACCATTGAAAGACCTTTTGATCAATGTATCATATCAATCTATATTGGTGGAGATTTGATTTTCTTGCAAGCTTATGGTAATAACTCTTCAGGTTGATTAGAGAGTACTTAATTCTTGAACCCTTAGTGAATCCTTAGTGAGGATGTCAATTTTTGTTGATTTTGATTGAGAGATAATTACTTAGGAGAAAGGAGAAAACCAATGTTTCGATGATAAAATTCTCAACTTAGAGTGATTGAATCTTTAATGTTTTTCTGATTGAATTTTCATTGTATGAATACTTGTAAATTAGTTTGAAACATTATTGATAAAGATTGTGAGTTGAGAAGAATGATTCTTAATTGTGAGTTGAGATTTTGCTTGAGGACAAGCAAAGGCTTAAGTGTAGGGGTATTTGATAAACGCTAATTTATACATGTTTTTACCTCATGCTTAGCCTATATTTTGGATGAATTATCATTAAATTTGTGAGAATTGGTGCTCTTAATCATTCTATTTCATGTTTTATACTCAGGAGAGCACAGGGAAGAGAAAAAAATGAAAAACGAGCCGAAAACAAAAAAAATGGGCTAAAGTGTAAAAACAACATTGCCCAAGAATTCCCCACAAGGCCGTGCCACATAAAGTCCAACACGACCTTGCCCCGACAAGCACGGCCTGACCACACAGCCGTGCCACTATCAACAGTCTCCCACACGGCCTCTTGTCGATCCACACGGATGTGGCACACAGGCGTGTCCCTGTCGTGAGGAAGTTCAATTTCACTCGGATTTAGATACTTAGAGGCTAAGAAAGGCATTCTAAAGCTCTATATAAAGACCCTAAGAGGCAACTCTAAGGTGGTGCCTTTTTTCCCACAAAAAAGTGTCATATTTCTGCCAACACAGAGAGTGAAAGTAAGGAATTACTCTAAGGGAAGCAGATTGATTCATCCCAGAAGCTGAACTCTACATCAAGACAGAGGATCTCCCTCCAATCCTTCAGGGGTTTTTGGGTTCTTTATGTTTTGTTATTTTTATTCTTCTGAGATATTTTCTTTATTAAATATGAACTAAATCCCCCAAATACTTGAGGGGATGAAACCTAAGACAGATCTTGTTATTATTTTATCTTGAGTTTTATGATAAATACTTGAATTGTTCTTAATTATGTGTTCTTAATTCTTGTCTTAATAATCCTAGGTATTAATTCAAGTATTGATGTGCTTATTCAAAGGAGCAAAAGTCCCTGTTTAAGAGTAGATCTAGCATAATTAAGCGGAGTTGCATGCAACCCTAGACATAGGGCGACGTAAATCTGCCGGATTAGGGTCAAACCTAATAAGGGGATCCATAGATCGAGTTAATGTAAGACTAGAGGTTTTAACTAGAAAGAGATTTCAGTTAATCAACCTAGGATTAGTTGTTCTTATCCTCGACGGAGGTATTAACATAAGTTAGGGATCTCTACGGATCAAGTCAAGTGAATAAATCATTTAGCTCAAGAATTGATAACAAGTGAAGTCTAGGTGGATTCTCCCTTGAGTATTGCCAAATAAATCAGCCTTTCCTAAGAGTTTTTCCCCAATTTACTTTTTGTGCATTCTTAGTTTAGTTTTAGAATTAGTTTAGTTTCAATAAAACCTCTTTTATTTTTTAGGCTAGATAATAGAAAAGAAGTAAGTACTAGTACTTTTGGTTCCATTGGGTACGATAACTCGGTCTTGCCGCTAAACTATACTACTGTTCGATAGGTGTGCTTGCCTTAAAGTAGTGATAATAGTTAGTTCTTGGTGCAATCATTATTATAAATTTTATTACTTCATATCACGCATATCAAATAACATGGTGACTGCGTCGAGGTTGAAAACACAAGCTGCCTTATTTGGCTTTGTCCTCATGACTTACCACTGATAATTATTCAGCGACATCTCCTCCATAAACTCATAAGCCTCTTTAGGTGTTTTGTTATTTAAAGTACCACCGGCGGCTGCATCGATCAGTTGCCTAGTTGAGGGGTTTAAACCATTGTAGAAAGTTTGAACCTGTAGCCATAGAGGTAACCCATGGTGAGGGCACCTTCTCAATAAATCCTTATACCTCTCCCATGCATCATAAAGAGTTTCTAAATCCATGTGCACAAAAGAAGAGATATCATTCCTCAACTTTTCTATTTTAGTCGGTAAAAAATACTTTAAGAAAAACTTTTTGGTCATTTGTTCCCATGTAGTAATAGAACCTTGTAGTAACAAGTTCAACCATTGTTTAGCTATATTCCTTAATGAAAAGGGAAATAACCGAAGGCGAATGGCATCGTCAGAAATGCCATTTATCTTAAAAGTGTCACAGAATTCTAAGAAACTAGCTAAATGAGTATTTGGATCTTCATCCTGCAAACCATCAAACTGAACAAACTATTGGATCATCTGTATAGTATTAGGCTTCAGTTCAAAGTTATTCACAGCTATGGCAGGTCTCACAATACTCGATTCAGCCCCAGTTAGGTTGGGCTTGACATAGTCGTATATAGTACGAGGAGCAAGATTCTGATTTATAGGATTTGCGGCAACCATAGGAGGTAGCGGATTATTCTGATTTTCAGCCATCTCCTCAGTTGGTATCATCCTCTTACTCTTCCGCTGTGTACTGGAGACTTCATCTTGCTTCTTTATGATTTTTACGAGCTGTGCTCTTGATTTCTCTATCAAATAGCAAAGGTCCTGACGGGTTCCTTCTAGTCATATTCTAGAAAAACTTGCCAGAAACAAATAAACGAAAAATTAGAAAATAAAAACTAAACTAAAAATAAAAAGTAAATTGCAATAAAAGTAAAAATGACTAAAGTAATAAAAATTTAGTGTTTCTAATATCTTAGTCCTCGGCAACGGTGCCAAAAACTTGATGATCACCAAAACTGACTATGATCACGACAAAGGCAAACGCACCTATCGATTAATAGTATAGCTATAGTGAGACCGGAATATCGTATCCACAAGGAATAAAAGTACTAGTATTAACTATCTTTTTATTATCTAGCCTAACAATAAAATGGGGATTTGTTGTAAACTAAAATTAACTAGACTATTTAACTAAGAACGCGACAAAGAGTGAATTGGGAAAATACTTTTAAGAAAATTGATTTATAAAGAAAATACCCAAGGAAGAATCTACCTAAACTTCACTTATTATTCTGACTTTGAATTAAACGATTTGTTCACTTGTCTTGATCTATAGAAATCCCTAAATGATGTTAATATCTCTTTCGAGACTAAGAACAACTGACTCTAGGTTGATTAATTGAAATCTCTTTCTAATTAAAACCCCTATCGTTGCATTAACTCGATCTATGAATTCCCTTATTAGATTTGACTCTAATTCGGTAGATTTATGTCATCCTATTTCTAGGGTTGCAATCAACTCCGTTTAATTATACTAGATCTACTCATAAACATGGACTTTTGCTCCACCGAATAAGCACATCAAACTTGAATTAATATCCTAAAAATATTAAAGCAAGAATTAAGAACACATAATTAAGAACAAGAACAAGTATTTATCATGTAATTCAAATAATTAAATAATAAGATCCGTCATAGGTTTCATCTTCCCTAGGCATTTAGGGAGTTTAGTTCATAATAAGGGAGAAATACATCTCAAATTTAGGAAAACAATAAAACATAAAGAAACCCAAAAACTTCGAGAGAAATTGAATGAAGATCTTCAGTCTTGAAGGAGATCCTGCTTCCGAGTTGATTCTGACGGCGTTCTTCGAGTAATTTCTACTTTTTACTTTGCGTGTCCTCCCTTGATCCTCTCCTAGTGTGTTTATTTAGACTTTGGAATGCTCAAAATACCTAAATATTAGCTTTTTCTGCATGAAAACAAAGCAGGGTTCGTCAGGGACACGGGTGTGTAACCAGCTCGTGTGAGAATGCTCAGCCCGTATACAATACTGACGTGGTTCAAAATTAACACGGCCTTTACGCATAGGTATGTGGCCACCCGTGTGTTTCATACGGTCGTGTGATAATCCCGTGTGAAAGTGCCTAGGCCGTGTGAAATACTGTAATCAGCCCATTTTGTCCGTTTTTGGCCCGTTTCTTGTTCCTTTCGCTTTCTTATGCTCACCTAAGTATAAAAATATAAATTTAAAGGATTAGGAGCATCAAATTCACTAAATTATATAATAAATCATCCAAAAAATATGACAAGCATGAGATTAAAATATGTTACATTTATGGTTTATCAGGCCCCTAAGGTCAATAAAATACTCAAATTTCACTTTTTATTGAATGTAAATGAAATTCTAAAAACTCAACTAAAGCCTAATAAAAATGCTTGTATTCAAGCTCTTCAAATACGAAAACTAGTTTAATCTGTTAAATCGAATTACAATAGATCAGTAGCATAGTTAAATTTAGAGCTAGCTCAACATGATGTGAAGACGACTTTCTTGCATGGTGATTTAGAAGAGGAAATCTATATGACATGGCTAGAAGGATACAAGGTTGCTGCTAGTGAAAACTGGGTTTGTAAGCTAAAAAAATCATTGTATGGGTTGAAGCAATCTCTGAGGTAGGTACAAGCAATTTGATAGCTTTATGAGCATGCAAAAGTACGCCAGAAACAAATATGACCATTATGTATATTTGTGAAAGCTACTAGATAATCTTTCATTTATCTTCTCTTGTATGTTGACAATATGTTGATCTCTTTGAAAAGTTAGAGAAATAAATGAATTAAAGGCTCACCTAAATCAATAATTTGAGATGAAGGTCTAAGTGAGGTCAAGAAAATTCTTGACATGGAGATACATAGATATAGAAAGAGAGGCAATCTTTATTTGACTCAAAATCAATATCTAAGAAAGGTATTACAATGTTGTGGTTGGAATGATAATACAAAACATGTAAGTACTTGTCTCGCTTCTCATTCAGTGTTCAATTATCTCCTAAGAGTGATAAAGAATGAGAATATATGGAAAAGGTTCTGTACGTTAATGTAGTTGGGAGCCTGATGTATCGATGGTGTGTACTAGGCCAGACATTTCACAAGTAGTTGGAGTTGTGAGTAGGTATATGCATAATCCTGATAAAGGACATTGGCAAGTTGTGAAATAAATTCTACGATATCTTCTGGAAACCGTAGATATTGGTTTGATCTTTGAGCGGAATAAAACGCTTGGTCAATGTTTAGTTAGACAGGTTGATTCTAATTATGCTAGTGATTTGGATAAATGTCAATCTACTACTAGGCATCTATTTATTGTTGCTAGAGCCCTAATAAGTTAGAAGTCTACCTTACAATCTATAACAGTTTTGTCAACGACAGAGGTAGAGTATATGGCAGTTTCAAAAGCTGTTAAAAAGGTTGTTTGGCTTAATGGATTGTTGGAAGATCTGGGAGTTATTCAAAGTCACATTAGCCTTTATCATTACGGTCAAAGCACTATTCATTTAGTTAAAAACCAAGTTTATGATCCAAGAACCAAGCACATCGACATAAGGTATCACTTTGTGAGAGAAATCTTTTAAGAGGGAAATATTCTACTTTAAAAGATTGCAACAGCTGAATATGATGACTAGAGTGATAACAACAATCAAGTTCAATCAATGTTTTAACTTGATTAATATTCTGCAAGTTTGAGCACCTTGGGGTGTATGGCTCTCGAGAACACATTTGGAGGCAATTTTAAAGATGACTTCACAATGTTTGAGAAGTGGAAGACACTAGAAGTTGAGTGGGATCGAAAAATTCACCAAAGGTGGAGATTTGTTAGTTATTTGCTCCTTTTTAAATCCCATATTGAATGGGAGCATATGTTTGCCACCTCATCTCTTATACGTAAAGGCATTAGTGCCTTAAGTTTGAAGGTATATATCTCTTCCTTTGTTCTTCCCTTTTGTTGTGATATACTTAGTTATATTAGGTTCCATTAATAGTTTGTATATATATATATTTTTTTTGTATTAGTGAAGTTATCATTTGGTGTTGGTGTCCAATGACATAAGTAATTTGTTGAACCTCGTAAATTTGGTGCATTTTCTCTTTATTATTTTATTTATATTTATTGATTCTTCTATCGCATTTGATATTCAATAGTAATTTATCAGATTAATGCACTATGCTTGAGTAGTTTCAATTTACTTTCGTCATTCTCAATTTATTTTAGTGTTTAGTATTGAAGCTACGTGTGGGATATTACCCAATGTCTCCCAACATAAAGCGCCTATTTATAGGACCTAAAAGGCTCTGGATATTTTATACTCGTACGTTAATGTACATACATTAACATCATTAATACTTGAATATTCCTAATTGATGAAAGTGCGTTATAACATTCATGTATGTTTCGACTTACATAAATCTGAATTTCATCATTAATGCGTTAGTTCATATAATTGAGACTATTGACCAGATTGGGATTAAATTGCAAAAAGAATTTCGTTTAATCGAACCTGAACTAATGAGCTCATAGCTCAAAACACAAGACAAGCTTATAATAAGGGTTTGAGATTCTTGATCCATGATAAATTACAAATACAAAATCTAAAAACGATTTATCCATAAAGTAAACGTATTATACATTGAACTTTTAGCATCAAAAGTGTCCATTACGCATGTTTTACAAAATCAATTTCCAGCAAAACATATGTTTTTATAAATTACATTTTTTATGTGAGAAAGAAAAAGCTTTAATTTGAGACTTGTATTATAAGCCCGAAAGAGTCGGTAAAAAGTATCTCGTGGTTGTGGGAATGATGGGTATTGAATGATGAGAATGATAATTGGATTGTGATCATGATTCATGCAGTATGCAATCATATGAGGAAGGTTAGTCTATTAAAAAACCTTTTTGTGCTTTGATAAAATTATATACATTCAGATCAAAGTCATGCATGCTCATAAGTACTGATAATTTGATGATCAGTTCCTGATTCAAACTGAGACACTCTCCTCGAAGCTCCAATGTCAGAATCTTCGGAGAACATATTATAGTCTCAAACTCCTTAGATATGAGGAGAAAGGAGTTGATGATCATTGGAAAAGAAAAGTGCCAGAAAGTTCATTCGAGGAGCACATGTCAATCATGGGTGTATATATAAATTAAGCTCTGCTGATGAGCCCATGATTGCAGTTACTCAGTGGAGAAATCATCAGAAAGCTTAATTAATATTTATATATGGCCCAAGGGATATAATTGAACTCCAGGTGGATGTATGATGATGAGTACTTGTACTAATCAATTATCACCTGAATAATCTCATGGTATCTTTGCCATATTCATGCATGCAGCGCGCAGGTCATTTCCTCTCTTGATATTGGGTTTTAACTCTTCTTTTAATTAGTCAAGTTGGAAACACAAGTAATATGGCGTAAATGATGAAAATAAATAAATAGAGGTCTGTTTGTAGGAAGTTTTGCAGTTAAAGAAGACATTTACGGTGTAGGTTTTGATGTTCTACTTTTCATTCTCAAACATCGAGCATGTGGGATCATCACATTAGATAAGAAAAGTGGTTGTATTAATTTAGTGATATTCATAATGAAGGGCAATTGTGCTCATGCGAGTGTATGAGGGTCCAAAAGGAATCAAGGCCCACGCTAGCTAAGATCATTAGCATCCATTGCTCACTCATAGTACTTTGGATTCATTAGAAAGCCATGAATCGATGCATTTGAAAATTTCTCCTTATTTAAACACCCAAGATGCAAACGACGGATGAACAAGACCAACTATCTTTCGTTCCTTGAAAACCAGCAATCTCATTATTGCTCTAACTAAAACTTGTTCCTTTGCATTCTCTAAGGCAGAAATACAACTTTCTTCTTCATAGCACCTTAACTGAAGGCAGACAGGTACTATCCATCAAATCCAAATAATTTCTTTGTCTTCATGGATTTCAGCAACTCAAAGTCTTCCTCTTCTAAAAGCAAAAGAAAGCAGCAACCTCAGCACCAACAACAGCAACAACAGGAAACAAGATTCTTGGGTGTAAGGAGGAGGCCATGGGGTAGATACGCAGCGGAGATAAGAGACCCTTCCACAAAAGAAAGGCATTGGCTCGGCACGTTTGACACTGCGGAGGATGCAGCCTTGGCCTACGACCGTGCCTCTCGCTCCATGCGTGGCTCCAAGGCTCGAACCAACTTTGTCTATTCTGATATGCCAGCCGGTTCATCCGTCACCTCCATCATCTCCCCTGACGAATTCCAGCATGACATTTCGTCCATCTTTTCCATTAACCCCCCTTTCCACCATCAAAATGATGCTAACCACAACCAGATTTTCTTCAATCAAGACCCTTTCAATGCATGCCAGTTTTATTCCGGATTACCCGCCCAGGAGAGCGATGCAGTTCAGTCTTACAGGCCCATTACTGGGCTCATGGAAGCTGGAAATGGTGGTTCTCCACAGTTCAGGGATAACTCGTCTGAGTTGCCACCTTTGCCTCCTGATGTCTCCTCTACCTGTTACGGGTACGGGTTGGGTGTTGATGGTTCAGATATGGGTTATGGAGCTTGGAATGACACAGGCCTGTTCGGGTTCTCGGATCAAAACTCAAATGGGTTTGACTCGTATGTGGGCTTTAACTCATACGATTTAGAGCAGGACAGCCCTTTCCTTGAGAACATGCCATTGCCATCGCTTCCTGATTCGGTAGCTGACGCATTTGATTTGGGTTCTTCCTCCACTTACTTCTTTCAATAATTTCCACAAGAACAATAAACAGCAAACTGCTATTGCTACTACTATATATATATATATATATATATATATATATTATCAGCTTAGTTTGGGTTCTTGCTGTTAAACGCCTTTCCTATTTCCATGTTTTCTTTTCCCGCCGGGACAAGTAAGGTTTCCTTGGATTTTTGTTGGATTTGGGTCCATTTTGAGAAAATGGCCAGCTTCTAAACCTCTTTTGTACTTCATGATATGCCTTATGAGAGGCCCAAAGTGTTTTCACATTTGTATATCCCTGCGTATTTATAATCAACGTGGACAATTTTATTCAAATGTTAAATTGTAATATGTGATTACTATTTAGCCTTTTTTATTTTAGTATTAGTATTTTAGGTTTTTCGTCTTTTAATAATAATAAAAAAAAGTTAAGAGTTCTTTGTTGACATTTGAGATTCAGAGTTCGATTCTTAAAATTAACATTTATTTCTCTCAATTTGTAATATATTAAAAAAGAAGTTAACGATAATTTGGCACTGCTCACATAGATTGAACCTTTAAGATCTTAATGCTTCATATCCGACTCTGATCCTGCATAAACCGTATGTAAATTATCTTAAGATTTATTCTAACTTAAATCTCACTATAAATAAAAGGTTTATATGTCCAAAAAAGCCCTTAAAAAAATGCGAAAAAGAAAAATCAATTAAACTTTTGTATTAAATCCACACACAATTAAGCTTCTTCCGTTAACTAAAACAATCAATTAAATTTTTTCGTTAATGAAATCTATGGTTGATCGTGTTGACCATTAATATATATTGATTGAACAATTAAATGGTGACACATGATAGCTTATGACTATAAAAAGTTATAAAAATCATTAAAAATAAGAAAAATTATAAAAAAATATATAAAAATTATTAAGTACTTAAAATATATTAAAATTGATATAAACTTATAAATATTAAAAAAATTATAAATTAATAAAATATATTTAAAATTTTATAAAAACATATAAAAATTCATAAAAACTTATAAATAATATTAAAAATTCTAATAAATTATAAAAATTATTAAAAATTTAAAACTATAAAAAAGTCATTTAACCCCTAAAATCATAACGAGCAACAGTTAGAAAATGTGAATACTTAACAAATCATTAGAGTGATTTTCATATTAAATAAAATATTTCTCAATATTCCAGACATAAAACAATAATTGTGAAATCCTCTTTCTTTTTATTTATAACTTATTGATTTTATTTTTAAAATTTTTATCTCCAATACCATAACACTAATAAAATGACAAAAAATATATCTGTTAAGTAAATAACAAGCTTTGGGATAGGTAATAAATTAATAAAAATCACTCCCCTATCAATTCTGTACCTCTTATAAAAATCAACTCGTCCTCGAGTTAGCTTTATCCTTGAGATATGTCTTTTTTGCAACCACTCTTGCATTCTCTTTTGGATTCATTTGTTAATTTGGTGGGTTCAACAAGCTTGTCTTAATTTTTGGTGGAAACTTTGCAAGCAGCTCCTGAAACATAAACTCTTCAAATAACAATTGAGCATCTTCAGACAGAGGTTTCTCCCTTGGGATATGCATCTCTTCAACACTACTCTTCTCAACGTTGTTCTCCTTGCTACCATTATCAACGACCAAGTTGTAAAGGTTACCAATAATAGTGCAATTAGTTTGGAAATGTTGTCAGTCTTGGGTTGTATCTGTATCCTTCAATACCAACATTAGCTTTCATACTGCCAAAATTTGTCCATCTCCTGAATCTTCTCCATTGCTATCACCATTGAGTTTGCATATTATCTCATTTCCTTCCTCAAATTCTTTGTCCCAGTCGCCACACTCTACAATGTTGATATTCCTTCTTTTTAAACAATTGCTAGAGTGATGTCCAAGTAGATTACACCAGTAGCATCTTCCAACAATCGACTTAGCATATGGGTTCTTCCACATATGTGATGTTTGTGTCTCGATCCCCTCCCCTAACTTCTTCTTGCTGCTTTATCATAGTTGGATTTTTTTTTTTTTGTTTGAATTTGCACGTATTCAGTTGATGTATTATTCTCCAAATTTCTTGATGCATTTTGATAGAAATTATTCTTAGTCTAATCCACCTTATTCTCTTTCATCATCATCTCTGCCATATTTTGTGCTTTGGCCATGTTCTCCATTAAGGTATATGGCTACTTGCTGGTTGTCGGACTTCATCAGATTGTTGCGTTTGAAAAGCTTCATGAACTTTATGGCGTAGTCATGCACTAATCTGTTTCCTTGGGTTCACCGTTGATATTGCAAGAATAGATATTGCTTATAATCTGGGGGAAATCGAGCCTTGAACAATTGCTTCATTCTGTACCATGTCCATACTCGTCCCTCTCCCTCACGGTGCCTTGTGTCTTGTAAAAGTTCCCACCAAGCCGAGGTTATTCCCTTCAAAAATCTATCTACTTTAGCAAGCCAATCCCTAAAAACCCCCAATACTCGAATTACCATCGAAGTGATGAAGATCTATCTTTAGACGGAATTCATCATCTCAAGCATATCGTTTGGCGGGTTGGCGTTGTTGGTTTCCACTTGCCCTATGTTCTCTGAATCTCTCATGTTGGCTTCTTGTTGATATGGTCAAACAAGATGGCTCCTTCTCATACATGGTGCTTGGGCAAATTCCCCAACTTCATGCCTTGGACTTGTATTTGTGGTGAGAGCATCAATACGTAGATTCATTTCATCTAATTTACTATCAAGATATTCTCTCAAGAAACATATCGCCTCTTGGAAATTCAAGGGAGTGGCAATATTCTATTGATTGTCTTGAGCATCTCCTCCTATTTGGTTGTTGTGAGAACCTCAACTTTACTAGTGTTAACAAAATATTAAATAATATATACAATACAGATTGCATATAAAGTTAGATGATTTAATAATTATATAGTCAAATCTTGTAAAGTTTATATATATAATAACAGAACAACAACAAAAGATAGAGAGATCACTTTAATAAGTTCACTTACTGAACTCTGCATGTCTAGAACTAATGCCCCCACCAACCAACATTATAACCCTCAGATAAAAATCGTGCATTGAACCAAAAAGTATAATGAAACATGTAGATTTTTTAAATTTTGGAGTTGACCACTATCACTAGTGAAATCAAAAACCCTAAATTAAGAAACTCAAAAACCAAAAAGTCCTCTTCTTTTCAGTAACCAAATCGAAAACTCTAAACAAAAAAGTTAAAATACCCAAAATTCCTCCTCTAATTAGTAGTCAAATCAAAATCCCTAAATCAATATCTCAAAAATAAAAAACCCTAAACAAAAATATCAAAAATCAAAAACCCTAAACCAAAATCCCAAAAATAAAAAATCCTAAAGCAAAATCCCCAAACTTTAAAACCCTAAACCAAAATCAAAATAACATATATAATGTTTTCAATGTGAAAACTTTTAAAAACATACTCAAAATAGAAACACTACATAAATATCATCGAAAATCAAAACGCGATTCTACAATAAGCTTTGGGTAATTTTCTTTTGCACAATTTTTTTACTTTCTTGAATTATGGTTCAATTTCTATTCTCTTTTTTTTTAGATTATCTGATTCAAGTATTTATATTTTTAGGATCGGCCTTCTGATTTATGAAATGATTCAGTGTCTGCGTATTTTATGTTTTATTTTTTAATTATTTTTTAATGAATAAAAGTTTTTTTGAATTATTTTTTATTTTAATTGCATATGAAATGCGTTAGGCACTTAGGTGAAATAAAAAAACTTTCCACATCAACGTCGTTAAACATTTAATGGCCATGTCAACATATCCGTTAAAAATAGATCAATTTGACAAAAAAATAAACATTAAGAGTTAAAGTGCTCCAAAAAAAATAAAGGACCAAAGTGACCAAACAGTCAAAAGTTAGGGGTTGTTTTTGACATTATACCTATTTGATTTGAATAGGTGTCACAAGTTAATTAGATATTAACTTATTTGAAAAGTTATTAAATTATTCTTACATATTTAAAATAAATTATATTTTTATAAAAATATTTTTATCCTTTTACATTTTTAATAAAATCAATATAAAATTTATATATGTTGAAATTTCAACCCATGATACTAATATTTATAAAAAGTAAAATATAATATTATTAAATTTTATTTGATAGTTTTATATATTTCAATCATAGGTTAACTAAATACCAACTTGCAGTTGAAAAACAAAAGATAAAAATATCCTCATTTTATAAAGTAATTTATATTATTTTGAAAATATTTTTTATTTTTCATATTTTTAAATAAAAATAACATGGTAGGATTTGAACTTTAGTCACATAAATTTCAAACATTTATTTAAACCATCTCAACCAACGTCTCACTTGATTTTAATATAAAATGTTTATAAATATATTCTTTTTCATCCGCCTTTTTTTCACCTACAATATGAGTGTTCTACAGAATTAGTATACAAAATTTCATTGATTGAGTTGCTGTCATAAGTCAAGTTAATACTAAATTTTTTATAATTATATTTTTAATATTTGATTTTCTTTTCACCAACATAATAAATATTTAGAGTGCATTTATTATTTTTAATATTAGTTTGAAATTTTATACTATCTTATTATTTAAATTCCTAACTGTGGTAGTGTTATAAGTCAACCAGACACCTACTAGGTTAAGGAAAACTCAGTTAAGGAAATATAGAATTGTTCTCTTTATTTTTTTGTATTTAAAATAAATTATATGATGTGAGGATATTTTATCTTTTACTTTTTATATACAACCAATAAAAAAGTTGCAAATAATGAAATTTGAAACTATGACATCAACATGTATAGAATTTAAACTTTACCACTCCAATTAACGTTTTATTGTTAATTAGTTTTAAATCATATGTTTTATTTTTTATTGTATCTTATTTTTAAACAAATCTATATTCTAATTATGTAGTTTCCACACGCATTCGCGCTAGAAAAATGCACTTGATGAAATTCAAAGCCAAAACACCATAATTTTTAATGTCTTTACTATTTAAACTAAAGTTTCATTTGTTTCTTAAATCATTTTTTTATAAATATATTTATTACATAATTTTTTATCAATATCCTGGGCGTGCCATAATCTAAATTTATTGAAGTTTTTTTTTTTATTTTTAAATATATTTTTACTTGTTTTATTTATTTTCATTTAAAGCTTTTAATATTTTTATTCATTTAACATAATAAGTTAATTGTCAACTGTAACGCCCCAAAATTTTAAGTTTTAACTGGAAAAATCTGTAGTAATTAGATTTCTGTATCACTGGTTCTGTGCTCTACTTCTGTGTCTAAGGTCTGGGGTTTGATTCGTCGTACCAAAGTCTTATTGTTTTTAAAACAACCCATAAGCAAGCATTATCGCTTAAGTCCAATTCATTGTGATATTATGACAAGAATGAGCCTGTTGGTTCACTGGTTAAACATCTGTCTGTATTTTGTTTGATCCTGAGTTTAAATCCCATCGTGCGCATTAGAAATATTTTTGCTTAAAGCCAGAAAGTTTGCATGGAAGTTAAATGTTTAAGTAACATTAGTTTTCTTCTTCATTTCTTTCTCGTTCCTCTCTTTTCTTTCTTTTTCTACTTTTTGTTTTCTTTTTATTTTGCTAAATTACGTTTAAGAAGGGCGGGATCTGTGAAATTTGGTCGTTAATTGTTAGTCAGATACTGTTGAGTAAGTATTCACTTTTATGAAGGTTCACGATTGTCGTTATGTTCTAAGTTGTTTAATTAGATAAGTTATGGTTTTTGAGAATAGCTGACAAACAACAGTTTGTTTTCCTAGTAGATGAAAATATTAGCAATTCGGAACAGCGACAGGACAGTCGCAGTAATCGTCGTTGAAGTTTCGGTATGTTGAGTTATATGGAAGTTATGTCGAAAGTTTCGACATGGTTGTTAAAGTGAATATTCGAGTGGTTTTGTGGATTAATTATTGAATTGTGTGATTGAATGCTTCTATTAGGCTTTGAGTGTAGCACCCCTAACCCGTATCCGATCGCCGGATTGAGATTAAGGGGGTATTAATGAACTAACCTTTCATTACCACATCCACATAGCCATTAAACACCAATAGAGATCGAACTGAAATTTATACATACATTTAGTTGAATGCCATTTTCGTATGGCTAAATATTTACAATTACATAACATCGTTATCATCAGCCTAATCTATACATGCCATATTAAGTTCAAAATATAACAGTACCAAAAAGATCGATAGTGTGACGAACTGCTGACGATCCCTGAGTCGGTGGCCAAAATCAACTATCTATAAAACAAAGAAACAAAGCACAGAGTAAGCTATCGTAGGCTTAGTAAGTTTTAAGCATCACAAACAATTAAAGACTTATCGTCAATCAAAACATTCATTTAAATAAACTCATTCTCAATTCATATGGCCTCTTGGCCCAATATACACAAGTACATATAGATATTTCAGCACATACTTTTCTTTACTTAAAGTCCATACGATGAATTTGAATCAAATACTTTTATATACTAACAAACATTGACCAACTAGGTCATTCTCTCATTAGTAGATATAATAATCATTCACACATATGTATCGTTCTTTGATACTAATAATTCACAAGATCATTGGCTGTATGTACACAAGTACACAAAGAAATTTTAGCATATACTTCATTATACAAACATACCATGACCGATTAGGTCATCCAAATATTCGCAAATATAATCATCAATCACATTTACATTCTTCTTTAATGCTAATGATTCACTTCGAAATCAACTCACAAATAAGTAGGTATTACGTACCTGAACATCTTAAATGTATCGTACTTACTTGATGGTAGTTTACTGCGAACATTCAATATCATAATCTTACTTAAATCACCGGCATTAAGCCTGCTACATTTTAGAACCCAAAATCGATTTCCAGCACAAAGCCTGCGGGACTTTAAACCCGGATATAATACTAGCACGAAGCCTGCGGGACTTTAGCCCAGACACATTTCTAGTAAGAAGCCTGCAGACCTTAAGTCCGGATACATTTCCAGCACGAAGCCTGTGGACCTTAAGTCCGGATACATTTCCAGCACGAAGCCTGCGGACCTTAAGTCCGGATACATTTCCAGTATCATGCATATTTATTTACATATTAACTCATCTCACATAACATAACACATTAGTAATTCATTTGCTTCATTCGAATACAAGCACAACATGATTACCATCCATTTAACTTTCGGTTCCATAGTCACATACAAGAACACATATTCATTTCACTAACCAACTTAATTTCTAATGACCATTCGGCTATAAGCCATATGCACAAATTATTTATCACACATCTTAATTCAAGTAGAACCAATAGGTCACAATTTATCTATTATACACATATCAAGACATCATCAATTATATACTAAAAGTGACTACTCAAAACTTACCTCGGATATACTTGAACGGTTGTGGAACGGCTACTCAATTACTTTCTCTTTTCCCCTATCCAATTTCGATCCTCTTTGCTCTTGGGCTTAATTAAACAAATATAACTAGTCGAGCATTATATCATAGTATATTTGGTTTTCTCACTATTAATTATTCAAACCCACATTCAGCACATACACTAAATATCATAATTCAAATTTCGTTAAATAATTTCTTTCATAATCGGTATTGGGTGATGTAACAATAATAATTTCTATTTCCTACTTTCATTTAAACACTAAGCAATTTGTATTAATTTGCTCAATAGCTAAAGAACTTATGCCATACACCTCTCGGCCAAAGATGATTTGTTAATACACTCATTAGACACAATTGACAATCCTTATCTCAACTATTTTAAAGTACAAACCAACTATGCCACCAAAGCACCATTTAACCAAATTTATGCACAACCGTATATATACATGCGTATATATAATGCATACTTTAATATCATATACTTCTATTTATTTCTTAAATTACACTATAAGTTTCATGACATATAGCTAAGTCCGAATGTTAAATTAATAAACATTTACCACATTACCAATTGTTATTAACCACTAATGCAGCACACACAAATACATACATACTCATATGCATAAAATCCATCTATGCCTAATCTATAACCCATTCAGCCTTAACTACTCAAACATATAAAAAAAAAAGAAATTTTAATATCATCTTTCTTGGCCGAATGCATGTATATGCACATAAGACATAATTCACATTTTTATTTACTTTATAAAACTTTCGGTCTTAGCATTATTTCATTAACAACCTTAATAAACTTTACAATTCAATCACCTCATTTAATACAAATGTTCTATGCATAATATTTCTAACCGAATAATCGTTTATATGATTTAACTATTATGAACACTTCTCCAATTTTTTAAAAGAAATCTTAAACTCAATATACACATATCATTAACCTAATATTAATTAATTAAGTACTTTAACATATCTCCTTAGCTATCCACCCATTCGGCAAACACCTATATACAATTATTGAAATTTTAGTTTTAATCCTCAAGGACCTTCAATCTCATTAATCAAGCATCAAGATACATTCGGCTATACTTAAACATGTTCAAAATTTTACTAAACATTGGAACCAATTTAACAACAAGGACCGAAACTAAATCACAAAACCTCTTCAGAAAAATTTTTCAAAACACATTCGGTAATCAACCATGATAGCTGATTTTCTCAAAACAACAACATAAACAACAAATTCATTCATCAATCACCTAGCTTAGCCGAATGCATATAACCCCTCATTCTTCAAAGTTTTAACATGAACCAAGAAAAAGACTTTCTAAACAACTCAAAGCATAGGATAGCTTCAATTGATGCATCAAACATACCTTAGATATCACCAAAGTTAATAGCTTCAATTGATGCATCAAACATACCTTAGATATCACCAAAGTTAACCGATTATGCAAGCCTTCATCCCCTCTTTCATTTTTGGCTTAACAAGAAAGATGAACAAGAAAAAGAAAAAAAAAATGTTTTCATTTTCTTTTCTTTTCTTCTTTATTCATCTTTAATTATTTAATTCATTTTATTATATTATTTCTAACCAATTACCAATTTAATATTATAAGAAAATATGAATTAGTGGAAGGCATCATTTCATGGCTGGCCACTCAATATAAATAGGGCAATTTGACATGCAAGCCCATGTTTTTAAACTATGCTATTATTTAGTCATAACACATTTACCTAACATACTTTCAAAGTTTTACAATTAAGCCCTTTTAAGTTAAATTCACATTCATATGACTAAATCAAAATACATCAAAAATTTCACACATGGATTGACACATATAATAGATATAAAAATGAGCATTTAGAAAATTTTTCAACTCGGTTTTGTAGTCCCGAAACCACATTCCGACTAGGGTCAAATTAGGGCTGTCACATCGAGAATCTTTGGATTATTGCTACTTCAATCCCCAACAGGTGCGTAACGACTTTTTTTCAATTTCGCAAGGTTCGAGTCACTGAAAATAGTGGCTTTCGACGCCACACGGCCAGGCACACGGGTGTGTGGTCAGGCCGTGTAAGCCACACGGGCATGTAGCAGGCCGTGCGATCGATCGTGTAACTCACAGTTTGTCGACTTAGAGCCACACGGGCTAGCACACAGGCGTGTGTCTAAGCCATGTGTGGTCGAAATGGTTCAGGGTTCATACGAGCACAAGACACAGCCGTGTGTCTAGGCCGTGTAACTCACTATTTATGAAATAAGGACCACACGGGCCAACACATGGGTGTATGCTTAGGCTGTGTGAGTCACATAGGTAAGGACACGGCTGTGTGTCCAAGCAGTGTAACTCTCTGTTTATTGATTGGTAGCACACGACCAAGCACACGGGCATGCGACCAGGCTATGTGAACCGTACAGGCAAGGACACGACCGTGTGTCCAGGCCGTGTAGTAGTCAACTGGAGTTTTAAAAATTCATTTACTAACCGTAATCATTATTGTGACTGATATTGGTTATCCATGACTTGATTGATATGAAATGAGATGCAATAAGAAACTACTGTTAATGTGTAAGGGATATCTGATGGATAATCTGTAAATGAAATGTGATATTATGTATTCTGAATGTGTTTGGATCAGAAAAGTATGAAGAAAGAAGTATTCTATTCTGAAACAGTGGTTTAACCACTTTCTAATTAAATTTGAATTTGGCATTTAACACAAAATGTGCTAGTATCTATGATGCGATTCTGTAACATGTCAAATCGACACATTGCAGTGTGTAGGAATGAATGGAAATTGAATGTCATTAATGGTGTGTTGGGTTGGTCGGAGATAGTGTGTAGTAGATGAAAACTAGAAAATTCTGTTATGAATCTGTTCTGCCATCTGATTAAGCATGTTGATAATCTGCTACCGTTCATGTGTTTATCTGAGTATAATTGATCTGTTATATAATTAATATTGTAAATGTTGAGAACTATATGGTATTCTGAATAAGATCACTTTGTAATCGTGTGAAAGCTAAATAACATTTTCTGTTATGCATTGAGTTCACAACTCACTCTGTTATGTTTGGCTTTCAGGTGATCCACCAAACTGAACAGGATCGAGTCACGGTGGCTCGGTTAACTTTATTAATTTATTATGTTTAATATGAGATTCTGTTACTATTCTATTATAGATTTATGGTATTGGAGCATTAAGACTTTTCTGGTGACTATCTGGAGATTTTAATTTGATTTATCTATCTTATGAACTTGTTAATTATTAGTATGATGTTTGTAACTCTCTGAACTTGATCTGGACATCTAGGCTGGGGTTAGGGTGTTACATCTAACAATATCAGAGCCAAGTTAATCAACACTCAAACTGTGTTTGGGATCTTAATACATGAGAAATGTAGCTAGTAATAATTAACAATTGAACTAATGCGAAAATATTGAAACTGTATTTAGTAACCGAGCTCTCAATGCCGATCTTATAAGTATAATTTTCATTGCTATACTATTATAAAGATTCTGATTCTGAAACTGATATGTGTGATTTGGATTGATGGAATTAATACACTGGATGTCTGAACTGATTTGTAAATTCTATTATTGTAGCCTGATTAATATGATGAGTTCGCACGATAGTCGTGGACGTGGTATGAAAGGGCGTCGAGGACGCCTAGGATGACGAGCTCGAGCAGAGTCTTCCTCAATGGGTAGCATGCCCAATTTGGAGACCAGCGAGACAGTTGGTACTCCCATGCTAAGATGGAGTCCCAGACTAAGACGGCTAGAGACGACGCACTGTCCCAAGCCATGGTTCGGGCATTAGAGAGGGTCGTTTGAACCAATTCAAGATCAGGAGGTCGAGGGTCTATTATTGAATAACTTCGCCCAAATGGTGTTAAACTATTCAGGGGCATTATTGGAATAGCCCCTACCATTACTGAATATTGGCTCAGGGCTACCAAGTGTATCATGACAAATTTAGACTACACTCCTGCTCAGAAGTTAAGGGGCGCTGTATCGTTGTTAAGAGATAAAGCCTACCAGTGGTGGTTAATTGTGGAATAATGTGCTTAGCCAGAACATGTGAATTGGGATTACTTTAAGAATGTTTTCCAGGGTAAGTATGTGGGGGCGAGCTATATCGAGGCATGTCGACGCGAGTTCATGAGCCTAGTTTAGGGCGATAAGTCAGTGGCTGAGTATGAGGCTGAGTTTCTACGACTGAGTAGGTATGCACAAACTTTGGTAGCTTCTGATTATGATAAGTGTGTATTGTTTGAAGAAGGTTTGAGGTACGACCTGCGTGTTCTGATAGCTCCTCAAAGGGAGTAAGTATTTACTGCTTTAGTTGATAAGGCAAAGATTATGGAAGAGGTAAAGTGCCTTGAGCGCGAACGCTGTGATCATGAGAGAGGCTAACTTAATGTAAGAGGGATTCGGGTCCCTCTGGTTCTGTTTAGCGCCCTTAGAAACATGCAAGGTTTGAGAGCCCTTCGAGGGCCGAAGCGTCCACCGTAGTGGCCGAGGTTCAATTTTGTGGTGAGTACAGGAAGCGCCACTCGAGCGAGTACTAGAGGAAATTGGGAGCGTGTCTCCGTTGTGGCTCGATGGAGCACCAAGTTAGGTATTGTCCCTGACAATTAGATTCAATACCAACTGTGGCACAAACCCAGACTCTTAACTCAATTCGACCTCCAAGGGAAAATCTGCAATCTTTCTGTGGTCGCGATACTAGTAGAGGTGGTAGTGGATCCGAGAGAGGTCAAAGCGCACCAGCTAGAGGTGCTGATCAAACTGAGGCTCGTCAGCCGGTACTGGTTTATACGACTAGATACCGTGATGAGACTGATGATTTTGATGTCATTGCAAGTACTTTCTTTATTCACTCTGTTCCGTATTATGCTCTAATTTATATCGATTCTACACACTCGTACATAGCTAGTGTTGTTTTTGCATCTTTGGGTCTGTCTGTTAAAAATATGATTAGAGCTATTTCTGTGATTAGCCCATTGGGTCAGTCAATTCGAGTCGATAAGATATATCGACGGGTAACTTCAGGGTATGGTGTTTCCAGCCGATTTGATAGAATTACCCTTTAATGAATTTGATTTGATTCTAGGAATGGATTGGCTCGTTGAGTATCAGGTCCGCCTTGATTGTGCAACAAAAAAGGTTACCTTGTGACTGACTAGAACTGAGAAGGTGATTATGATTGGTGAGCGACGAGATTATCTTTCTAATGTAGTCTCTGCTCTTGTAGCTAATAAGCTAATTTAAAAAGGGTGTAAAGTATATATCATTTACATATTAGATTCTGCTCCCAAAAAGCTATCTATCGGGGATATCCACATGGTTAAGGAATTCCTGAATGTTTTTCCTGAGGAATTACCTAGAATACCCCCGGATAGAGAGGTAGAGTTTGGAATTGACCTGCTGCCAGGTACGGCTCTTATGTCTATTGCGCCTTGTCGCATGGCACCTAAGAAACTGACCGAATTGAAAGCTCAAATTCAAGAACTCCTAGATCGAGGATTTATTCAACCGAGTGTGTCTCCGTGGAGAGCACCGATATTATTTGTTAAGAAGAAAGACGGGTCAATGCGAATGTGTATCAATTATAGACAGCTGAATAAACTAACAATCAAGAACATGTATCTGTTACTGAGAATTGACAATCTGTTCGACCAGTTTCGAGGAGCGTCCATCTTTTCTAAGATTAACTTACGTTCCAGATATCATCAACTCAAGTTCAAAGAGACGGATGTGTACAAAATTACTTTTAGAACTCGATATGGCCATTACGAGTTCTTGGTTATGCCTTTTGGGTTAACAAATGCCCCGGTGACATTTATGGATCTGATAAATCTGATGTTCTAGCCGTATTTAGATCAGTTTGTGGTAGTCTTCATCGATGACACATTAATCTACACAAAGATCGAAACAGAGCATGATGATCATCTTCGTATTGTACTTCAAACACGTCGAGAAAAACGGTTATATGTTAAGTATGATAAATATGAATTTTGGTTACGAAAAGTCGTCTTTTTGGGTCATGTGGTGATGGCTGAGAGAATTCGAGTTGATCCTAAAAAAAATCAAAGCGATTGTTGAATAGCAACAGCCAAAAAACGTGCCTGAACTCCGTAGTTTCTTAGGCTTAGCTGGATATTATCGGAGGTTTGTCGAAGGATTTTCTCTGATTGCGTCACCATTGACAAAGCTGTTATTTAAGAATGTTCCGTTTGTGTGGTCTGAGGCTCAGCAATCTAGCTTCGATAAGTTGAAGTCTGTTCTGATGCAAGCCCCGGTTCTAGTGCAAACCGAATCAGGTCGGGAATTTGTGGTATACAGTGATGCTTCCCATGTTAGACTAGGTTGCCTACTTATGCAAGATAGAAAAGTGATTGCTTACGCATCAAAACAGCTTAAAACACACGAAGGTAACTACCCGACGCATGATCTCGAGCTAGCCACAGTTGTGTTTGCTTTGAAAATCTGGACGCACTACTTGTAAGGTGAAAGGTATATCGTTTATACCGATCACAAGAGTCTCAAGTACTTGTTGACTCAGAAGGAGCTAAATCTCCGGCAATGACGTTGGGTTGAATTACTTAAGGATTACGATTGCATAATTGAGTATCATCCGGGAAAAGCTAATGTGGTAGCTGATGCTCTCAGCCGTAAAGTAATGGTTTATCTCAAAGCGATGTGTTTAGTGGAAAAATAAGTGTTGTTGGTAGAACTTCAAGTTAAACCGGATTGGATAGAGCAGATTCAGACTAAACAGTTGGATGATGAATTTTTAACTCAAGGAATGCATCTTGTTGACTCAAAAGAGAATTCCAATTATAGTTTGAACAGTGACAATGTATTATGTTTCAGAAGTTAGATTTGCGTGCCTAGGGATAAGGAATTAAGGCACTCGATCTTACAGGAGGCTCATTTTAGTCTTTACGCTATGCACCTGGGTGGGAACAAAATGTACCAAGATCTACGAAAATTTTATTGGAGGCTCGGACTAAAGTGAGAGGTAGTCGCTTTTGTTTCATACTGCTTGACATGTCAAAAGGTTAAAGTCAAACACGAGTTACCTTCTGGTTTGTTACAACCAGTTAAGATTCCACAGTGGAAGTGTGAGTGAATAACTATGGATTTTGTTACAGGTTTGCCTTTAACCCCTACTAAGAAAGATTCGATTTGGGTCATCGTTGATCGATTGACAAAGTCAGCTTATTTCATTCAAATTTGAATAGATTATTCCTTACAAAAATTGGCTAAGCTATACATCACTAGAATCATGAGACTGCATGGAATTCTAATCTCAAATATTTCAAATAGAGATTCGCAATTTACCTCCCATTTTTAGAAGAAACTTTATGAGGCACTTGGCACCCGACTCAATTCCAGTACAACTTATCATACTCAGACTGACGATCAGTCGGAGCGAGTTATTCAGATTCTTGAAGACATGCTTCGAGGTTGTGTGATAGATTTCAAAGGTAGTTGGGAAGAATACCTGCCGTTAGCGGAATTTGCATACAACAATAGCTTTCAGGCTAATATTCAAATGGCACTATATGAGGCCTTATATGGTCACAAGTGTCGTACCTCGTTGTGTTGGATGGAGTTGACTGAATGCTAAGTATTAGGTCCTGAATTTGTGTCCGAGATTGAGAATACTGTGAAAATAATTGGGATAAATTGAAAGTTGCTTCTGATCGACAAAAGTCTTATGCAGATTTAAAAAGAAAGGACATCGAGTATTCAGTCGGTGAACAAGTTTTCTTGAATGTATCACCATGGAAGAAGGTTCTCCGGTTTGGACGTAAGGGTAAGTTAAGTCCGAGATATATTAGACCTTACCGTATAATAAAACGGGTCAGACCGGTCGCTTATTAGCTAGAATTGCCACCAGAGTTAGATCGAATCTATGACTATTTCATGTCTCGATGTTGAGACGTTATTGGTCAAATCTATCGCATATTGCTACTGTCGATGAGATTAAACTGCGACCTGACTTAAACTTCGAATAGGAACCCGTACAAATATTAGATCGTGACGTCAAAGTGTTCAGGAAGAAAGTCATTCCTCTAGTTAAAGTTTTGTGGCAGAACCACAGTACCAAGGAAGCCACCCCCCGTGTAACACCCCTAACCCGTATCCGTCACCGGAACAGGGTTTAGGAGCATTATTAAAATTTACAGATCACATTCATATCATTTACTATTCATATCCGAAACTAATCATATCGTCCCTTGATTGGACCCTCGAGGCCCAATTTAAGCATTAGAAATAAGTCGGGACTAAATTGGGATCTAAGAAAATTTTTTATAAAATTTCAAAATTTTTCTTATGTACAAGGGTCACACGCCTGTGTGAGTAAGCCGTGTGAGCGACATGGCCATGTCTCAGGCCGTGTGGCATATGAGGTAGGGCACACGCCCGTGTCCCTAACCCATGTAATTATCTGTCTTGTGATTTAATTAAGTGCAGGGGTCACAAGGCCAGGTCACACACCCATGTGCTAGGCCGTGTATCACACATGGTTGAGACACACGCCGGTGTCTCTACCGTGTGGACAAAATAAAGTCATTTCTTAACCTTATTTCTCACCCATTCTTGTCTTTTACCTACATCAATTCTTTAGCATGTTCACAAGCCAATTTAAAACAATTAATTCAATGTAAAAACCAAGTTTCATGCATGATATATCACCTCATACAACTAATGTGCTTTTAAGTACCTCAAATGACACTTTGTTATCTTGTAAACAAATATAAAATTTTACTTAACTTATCAAATTCACTTATGTGCATATCTTACTAAATATTCTAAAATGATCAATATGCCAACATGAACTCTATTAATCAACTATTTAAGCACACAACAAACATGTTATAGTCTCATTTATACATATCAAAACACATTCATCACAAGTCATTCCAATGCCTAGTTGTAACCAAAACATTTACATGCCAACATTGGCTAATCATCCTATACATGCCATTATAACCGTAATTGATTTACCACAAATACCGAAATAGGCCAATGGATAGTGTAAGTTATCTCCGCCAAGCTTCCAATCCAATGAGCTTCCGAATTACTATAGAACAGGGAAAAATAAAACAGACTAAGCATATAATGCTTAGTAAGTTTGTATAACATGGTAAATAACTTACCATTCATTTACATATTCAAAATAAACATACAAGGCACATTCAATCAGTTTGATCACGAGCCTTAACACATATCCTCTTATTCAATCAGTTCGTATAACATGGTAAATAACTTACCATTCATTTATATATTTAAAATAAACATACAAGGCACATTCAATCAATTTGATCACGAGCCCTAGCACATATCCTCATCATCCTTATTAGTCATATATTTCATACAAATATCCAAAAACATGTATGAGCTCAATAATAATTAGATTTCCATGTACATATGCATTCCATATCATATAACATGTACAAATCTCATTCTTGTATTTCAAATACATTTTCATAATAATTCGTATCGAGTTCAAGATTATTTCATGTCGGTACTTTACCCTTTTAATCATTTGAATTAACAATGTCACATAAGTAGTACACTTGAGGTGTATAATTCTTTAATAAAAAATGAACATATTCATCAAGCATATTTTCATATATCATATATCATCCTTTACAATTACTCTAGCAGATACTTGAAATAATTCATTTCATGTTCATATCTTCTTTTGTCAAAATTTTACCCGTTGAATCATTGAAAACATCGATGGATACACCAGTAGTACACTCGAAATGTACAAATCAAAATCCGTCAATTCATTCTTAGGAGTACTCTTATGAGCACATTAACAGAAAGTTCTCTCTCAAGCCATATAACAGGATGCTTATATGAGCCATGTAACAGAAAGCGTATCCGGGCAATATAACAAAAAGCTCACAAAGAGCTTATAACGAGTAGCTCTGAAGAGCACTTAATCAGAAGCTCCGGAGAGCACTTATCATGTAGCTCCGTAGAGCACTTAACGGGAAGCTCCGAAGAGCACTTAACGGGAAGCTCCGAAAAGCACTTATCAAGAAGCACCGAATAGCTTATAATGGGAAGTTCAAGCAAGCCATATCAGGATGCTCATATAGAGTTGCATTTATGTCCGCAACGTATGCAAGATCACAACCGATCGTATAATAGGACGCTCACATAGAGCTGTGTTTGTGTTTGTAACATATGCAGGATCACTACTGATTAGGATGCTCGCAGGAACACTATAACGGGAAGCTTGAAAGGGCTTATATCGGGATGCTCTTTCGAGCTATGGTATGTCTGCAACATATGCAAGATCAATACCAATCAAGAAATTCTATATCCATCGACTTTCATTCATTCAAACGGGACTTGACATTTTTCAAGTGTTGTCGAATATGTGATCATTTATATATATTTATGACATTTATAAAATTCATATATATACACATTCATCAGAAATTCAATCAATTTCATTTACATAGCAATTCTACAATTCACATGTACAACATTTATTTCAATCATATAAATAAACACAATTTAGTTACACGAACTTACCTCAACAATTGTGTATATACAATCTACTAATCTGACATTTCTCTTTTCTTCATTCTAACTCCGAATTTGGTCTATCCAGATCTATATGAGGAAATTTAACATCAATTCATAATCAATTCAATCTAATTTATATTTTAGGTAAAATTATCGTTTTTCCCCTATACTTTTAATTAATGATGATTTCATCCTTAGGCTCGGAAAATGAAATTCTTGCAATTTAATCCTTATTCCAAACCTAGCTGAATTTTACATGTAACATTTACAAGCCATGTATTTCATAAAATTCAGAATTTTTTCATAGATGTCACACTTTTACAATTTAGTCCTAAATCACAATTTCATCAAAATTCACTTTACAAAAGTTGTTTATTTATTAACAACCTTTCATTTTCCACCATAAATTTCAATTTTAGCATATTCATCCATAGAAAATTTTTTATACTTTGATATCTTCGCAATTTAATTCCCAAAATAGATAAATTAAGCTATACCAATTTCAGAAATATAAAAATTACTAAAAGCATGACAAGAATTCATATCTAATTAAGCCAAGAAAGCTTGTTTTCTCTTTCCTAGGGTTTCCATGTATTTTTGGGGAAGAAGATGAGATATAAAATTATGTTAATTTCTTTTTGTTTATTATTTATCATCTTTATTTATCATCTTTTCAATTTTATCCTTTTCTTTATTTTATTTTCCATGGATGAATCATCATCCTTAACCACTAAGCATTTTTAAATGGTCTATTTACCGTATAAAGACCTCCACTTTGAAGTTCTATAGCTATTTATTCTTTTAGCTATTAGAACTCAACTTTTACACTTTCTGCAATTTGGTCTTTTATCAAAATAAACATGTAACTGTAAAATTTCTTTACAAAATTTTCATATGACATTATTATCATATTGTAGATCATAAAATAATTTTAAAATAAATTTTCTTTCCAGAGTCTAATTTGTGGTCCTGAAACCACTGTTCCGATTTTTATTGAAAATGGGCTATTACTCCCCGGATGAATGACTAATGTCATACTTGGAGTTAGTCGGATTTGGGTCAGCGACATTGATCTGGATGTTTGATTTGTGGTATGACTTAATATCTACTTTGGTCGAGCGATGGTGCCCAAAAACCCACACTTTTCATTTGTCGTGTGAGGAGTGCAATATCACTCTAGAGGATGTTGCACTACAACTCAGGCTCCCAATCGACGAGAGTGCAATAACTAGCGTAAGTACAATCTCTGAGCCAGTTACCCTTTGTGATAACCTATCAGGAGTCTCGCCCAGTGATGCTGAGTCGAAATTTATAGGTTTGAGGTTTTTATGGCTGAAGGGTTCTACAGTATTGTTAGGGTTCTGCAGTATTGGCTATATTGTACTGTGAGCTTTGTTGGACAATAAAGCGTTTTGCCATGGCCATAGGCAGATGCCTCATATTGCTACAGTCTTGGGCTCTTTATTGGATGCCATTCTTGGTATCTGTTAGTCACCAAGTATATGTTTTTCCACTCATGAATAGGTGACAAAATCTTACTTGTTATAACAATTATTTGATAATTTTTTTTCTAATGATATTATCCTAACAAGTTATTTGTTTTCATATATGGAGTACCAATCTGATTATTGGGAGGACATACACGGTTCCGACATATCGCCTGATAATTGAACATGCCGGGGAAGGGGTAAGCTATTCCAATATTCGTGACATGTAACTTTGAATATCTTACTTGAACTATGTTAGAATTTAACCATGTTATTAATTGTGCAGTTTATCTAGATGCCCTATTCTTTGCCGAAAATTGTGATTGTTATTCTCTCATCTTCCCACATTCACTCACACATGTGGTGCATTAAAGCACCTATTATCAATTTCCATACAGTGGAGTGGTATAACGAGGATCGAGTATTTCGGTAATTCGGTTGTATACAATATATCCCAACTCTAATAATGCAATTGGAGAAGATTCATGAGATTAAAAATAGGGGAAAACACGGAAATAATTGGGCGGTAGTCCATCAACAATATATTGTAGTGTAGGACAACTAGATGGCGCGGAGACCTTAGATGGATATTTCTTTCGATTTGCAGCCCTTGTTAGAGTATATATAATGGTACTCTGATATGGGGAAACCATATTTATTTGGTGGGCAATCGATTGTAATCCCCTTGCACATGCATTGACTTGGAGCATAAATTCATCCTCTTCCACATACGCTTCTTGCACCTAAACTAGAGCCCTTGCCTGAACCTGAGCTAGAGTCTGAGCCAGAGCCCGAACCCGATCGATCTCATACACAATCTGGGGATAGCTCTTATCATCTAGACTTGGGGTTCGATGACTATTTCTTGGGCTCGTTAGGCTATAGATATCATTCAGAGTTTTCGGGATCCAGTTCTAATATACCTTATCCGATATCAACAATGATGTTTGATATCTTCATCTCATTACTGCTGTAGTGCTCCACTCCCCTAAGCCCGTGTCCACCTCAGTATTCCACTCCTTCCAGCCCAACATCATCAATGACGTTTGAGGTATATGATTTTTCTACTATGTTTAGCACACCCTCAGGTTTGGGTGAGGAGAATGTTGATCGCCACGATCACCCACAACATGAACGTCGATCACCACAAAAATATACCCCTAGGATAATACCATCAAACCATCAAGTTTAAGGGTTTTTGTAATGTAAATAGTCAAGTTTGTATTTATTTAACTGTAGTAAAATATAAATGCAAAAATACAAACTTTTTAATTTTAAATGACATGTGTTGAAACAAACTTGGAACAAACTTTATAATTTTAAATGACATGTGTTGGAACAAACTTGGAACAAACTTTGTAATATAAATTAGATACAGTAGAGTACATTAGCTCAATTCCTACCCAATTGCGACGATTGTCAAATATGGTAGGTTCGCTGCGGGCATTTACTCCGATTATGCCCAACTAATCTGCATATGCCACAAAGCTTCCCGTTGGTTTTCTTCTTAATGTCCATTTCATTATGGATTCTAGTTGATTGTGGATGACCTTTTAGATTCCTACGCTTTGTCTAGGACAAGCTCGAAAGTCGGCGGTGGCACCTCATGTAGACAGGTTAGGTAGGACAGGGAGCTCGTTCTCCTAGACATGCAACGTGTGCTCGAGAGTGTATATGTAACACCCCTAACCCGTATCCGTCACAGGAATAGGGTTAAAGAGCATTACCGAATTTATCACATAAACACTCATACATTTCATATTCATTTATCATACCCAAACAAAGGTCATCCAAATCCAATCATATAGTCCCTAACACGAGCCTTCAAGGCCGAAAAAAAGCATAAAAAAAATAATTCGGGACTAAATTGATAACTCGAAGAAATTTTAGGAAAACATTGAAAATTTTCAAAGTACAGGGGACACACGCCTGTGTGGCCAGGCCGTGTGTCTTACACGGTCAAGAGACACACTCGTGTCTCAGGCCGTATGGACATTCGAAATGGGATCATATGGCCGTGTTCCAGCCCATGTCCAACCCCGTGTAACTTACTAACTTGGGTCACATGGCCAACCACATGCTTGTGTGACTACCCCGTGTAACTCACTGACTTGTTTTCATTACAAATCTCAAGGGACATAAGGTCGTGTCACATGGTCGTATGTCATACATGGCTGAGACACACGCTCGTGTCTCTACTTGTGGGAACGAAAATAGGCTATTTTCTAAGCCACATTTCTCACCCAACTTTGGTACCAACCTAAACACTTCAAATTCCATACTATCACAACGTAATTAGGCATTCAAACCAACCAAAAATCAAACCTAAAACATGCAATTTCAATACCATTAACCCAAGTGCTATCAAGCATAACAATTGACCATTATAAAACATGCAAATATCATCTCAAAAAGTTACCTAAATGGTTACCTAATAGTCAATCTCATATATGTACTTTCTTGCCTAACTTAACATGCTTATTAGTTATCAAATTCACCTATTAGTATCAAACTACCAATTCTAAAACAATGCATTTCCAAGGAAATTATAAAACATAGAAATTGAAGCTAATTACACTTATATATACATACCAACACATATACCAAATCAAGCCAAATCACATGGCTAATTACATATTAAAACATATATGCTTTCATTAGCCAAATAACCTATACATGCCATATAATCAAAATACATAATTCATAAGTACCAAAATAGATACTGGATAATGTGATGAGATCTCCGACAACTTCTAATCCAAGCGAGCTTCCAAATCACTATAAAACATGGAAAAATAAATAGAGTAAACAATTAAGCTTAGTAAGCTCGTATGGCTAATAAGTACAACTTACCATTTATCCACAATTTAAAAAAGCATAAGTAAACATAGGAAAGTTTCAATCAATCCAAAGATTAGCACATAATCACAACCATGTTAGTCAGGTATGAATACATCAACTATGAATTACTTATCCTACTTTTCATGAATACTGATAAACGATAAATTATACATATTTTTACCCCATGCTTAGCTTAATTTCTGGATGAATTATCATTGAATTTGTGGAAATTGGTGCTCTTATTCCTTCTATTTCATGTTCCATACTCAGGAGAGCACAGGGAAGAGAAAAGAACAAAAAAGGGGCCAAAAACGAAGAAAATGGGCCAAAGTATAAAAACAACACGGCCTAAGGATTCATCACACGGCCGTGGCACATGGTCGTGCCACATAAGGTCCAATACGGCCCAGCTCCGACAAGCACGACTAGAACATACGGCCATGCCACCATCGACAGTCTCGCAACGGCCTCTTGTCGTGGCACACGAGTGTGGCACACGAGCGTGTCCTTATCGTGAGGAAGTGCAATTTCACTCGGATTTGGATACTTAGAGGCTAAGAAAGGCATTCCAAAGCTCTATATAAAGACCTTAGGAGGCAACTCTAAGGGTGTGTCTTTTCTCCCACAAGAGAGTGACGTATTTCTGCCAACACAGAGAGTGAAAGCAAGGAATTACTCCAAGGGAAGTCGATTGATTCATCCTAGAAGCCAAATTCTACATCAAGACAAAGGATCTCCTTTCAATCTTTCAAGGGTTTTTAGGTTCTTTATGTTTTGTTATTTTTATTCTTCTGAGATGTTTTCTTTATTAAATATGAACTAAATCCCCCAAATACTTGAGGGGGATGAAACCTAAGACAAATCTTGTTATTATTTTATCTTGAGTTATATGATAAATACTTGAATTATTTTTACTTATGTGTTCTTAATTCTTGTTTTAATAATCCTAGGTATTAATTCAAGTATTGATGTGCTTATTCAGAGGAGCAAAAGTCCCTGTTTAAGAGTAGATCTAGTATAATTAAGCGGAGTTGCATGCAACCCTAGACATAGGGCGACATAAATCTGCCGAATTAGGGTCAAACCTAATAAGGGGATCCATAGATCGAGTTAATGCAAGACTAGGGGTTTTAACTAGAAAGAGATTTCAGTTAATCAACCTAGGATTAGTTGTTCTTATCCTCGACGGAGGTATTAACATAAGTTAGGGATCTCTACGGATCAAGTCAAGTGAATAAATCGTCTAGCTCAAGAATTGATAATAAGTGAAGTCTAGGTGGATTCTCCCTTGAGTATTGCCCAAATCAATCAGTTTTTCCTAAAGAGTTTTTCCCCAATTTACTTTCTAAGCATTCATATTTAGTTTTAGAATTAGTTTAATAAAAATCCCTTTTATTTTTTAGGTTAAATAATAGAAAGGAAGTAAGTACTAGTATTTTTAGTTCCCTTGGGTACGATATCTCGGTCTTACCGCTAAACTATACTACTGTTCGATAGGTGCACTTGCCTTAAAGTCGTGATAATAGTTAGTTTTTGGTGCGATCATTATTATAAATTTTATTACTTCACATCACGCATATCAAGTTTTTGGCGCCATTACCGGGGAACTGAAATATTAAGAACACTCAATTTCTATTACTTTAGCCATATTTATTTTTATTTATTTTCAGCTTATTTTTATTTTTATTTTTATTTTACTGAAATTTTCTTTTCCTCTAGGTATCTCTAGTTTATGACTAGAAGGAAACCAGTAGGACCATTGCTTTTTGACGAAGATTTAGAAGCTACAGTTCACAAAAATCGTAGGGAGATTAGAAGAAGCCTACATTATCCAGAACAATGACAAGAACAAGAGCCAGAACCTATGAAAGAGATGGAAGAAAATTAGGACAATCTATCACCTCCCGCGATAGCCGTGTAACCAGTGAACCAAGATGATGCTCCTCGTACTATGTACGATTATGCTAAACCTAATTTGGCTAGTACTCAATCTAGTATTATCAGACCTGCTATTGTTGCTAATAATTTTGAGTTAAAACCTAACACTATTCAGATGATACAACAATTTGTGCAGTTTGATGGTTTACAGGATGAAGGTCTAAATTCACACATAGCCAACTTTTTGGAACTTTGTGATACTTTTAAAATTAATGGCATTTTTGATGATGCCATTCGTCTAAGGCTATTCCCATTCTCTTTGAGAAATAAAGCCAAACAGTGGTTAAATTCTTTACCACGAGGATCAATCACTGCATGGGAACAGATGACCGAAAAGTTCCTACTTAAATATTTTCCTCCACTTAAAACAGCTAAATTGCGAAACGATATCTCTTCTTTTGTGCAGATGGATTTAGAGACCCTTTATGATGCCTGTGAGAGATATAAAGATCTTTTGAGAAGGTGCCCTCACCATGGGTTGCCTTTGTGGTTACAAGTTCAAACATTTCACAACGGTTTGAATCCATCAACGAGGCAAATGATCGATACAGCCGCAGGAGGAACAATCAACAACAAAACACCCAAAGCAGACTACAAGTTTATAGAAGAGATGTCACTGAATAACTATCAGTGGCAAGTTATGAGGACAAAGTCGACAAAAGCTGCAGGAGTTTATAATATTGATGCTGTCACCATGCTTACTAATCAGGTAGAACTTTTAAATAAAAAGTTTGATAATTTTGTTGGTTCTACGTAGGCACAACCAGTGATGCAGTGTGACACAACTCAAGGAAATATGTTCAATCCAGACTATTCCTCTTATGGACATGGCATGGAAACCGAGCAAGCCAACTATATGGGTAACAATTCTAGACCCTAAAATAATCCTTATAGTAATACTTACAATGCAGGTTGGTGAAACCATCCCAATTTTTCATGGGGAGGACAAGAAAATCAAAGACAACCATCCTCTCCGTGATTTCAGCAGCCACCACCACAACAGGAGAAAAAGCCGAACCTTGAAGAGATGTTCACCAAATTTATGTTCGTATCAGAAACCTGTTTCCAAAATACCGAAACGGCACTAAAGAACCAGTAAGCATCCATTCAAAGGCTTGAAAATCAAATTGGTCAGCTTGCCAAATGAATATCAGAAAGACCACAAGGTGGACTACCAAGTAACACTGAGCCAAATCCCAGAGAACATGTCAAAGCAATTACTCTAAGAGATGGGAAAGTACTGGCTGAATCAGAAAAGAAGCCTGTTCAAGAATCCACAAAAGACAAGGTAGAGGAGGCAGAACCTAAAGAAAACACTCCACCAACATTTAAGGAATATAAACCACCCATACCATATCCGGCAAAGTTGAAGAAAGACCGCACAGATGTTCAATTTGGTAAATTTCTTAAACTATTTAAACAGTTACATATTAACTTACCTTTTGTTGAAGCAATTTCGCGGATGCCAAAGTATGCAAAGTTTCTTAAAGAACTCCTCACAAATAAAAGGAAGTTGGAAGAATTAGCCACAGTAGAACTCAATGAGGATTGCTCGGCTATTCTCCAAAATAAACTGCCAGCCAAACTAAAAGATCCAGGGAGTTTTACTATTCCTTACTTAATTGGCAGTTTAATTATTGAAAAAGCCTTAGCTGATCTAGGTGCTAGTAATAACCTAATGCCCTACAAAATGTTCAAGCAACTACGTCTAGGGGAACCAAAACGCACTAGGATGAGTATTCAATTAGCTAAAAGATCTCTTAAATACCCTAGGGGAATCATTGAAGATGTGCTGGTAAAGGTAGATAAATTTATATTCCCGGTTGATTTTGTTGTGCTTGATATGGATGAGGATATTGAGGTGCCTTTAATTTTGGGACGCCCATTTTTAGCTACTGCTAGAGTCGTTATTAATGTAGGGGATGGTAAATTAGTGCGTAGAGTTGGTGAAGAAGAAGTCATTTTTAAAATCTATGATGTTATAAGATTTTCTAGAGAACAAGATGATTCATGTTATTTTATTGATGCTATTGATTATTTTGTTCAAGATAAATTTCAGGAAATTTCTCTCGTAGACACGTTGGAACTGTGTCTTGTTCAAGGTGGGGGGAAGATGAAGCCACCACTGAAGTTAGAGAAGTAATGAGGAGTTAAACTCTAATGAACTTGTCACAAGGCACATAAGTTATGAAAGTATTAAGATGAATGACAAACTGAGAAAACCTTCGATTGATGAACCTCCTAAATTGAAATTAAAATAGTTGCCTGACCACTTAGAATATGCATTTTTAGGAGATGATTCGACATTACCAGTAATTATCGCAGCAGACTTAAGTACTGAAAAGAAAAAAGAATTACTTCAAGTATTAAAAGAACACAAGAAGGCTATAGCTTGGAAGATTTCTGACACTAAAGGAATTAGTCATTCTTTTTGCACCCAGAAAATTCTAATGGAAGATGAATATAAGCCGTTGGTGTCAGCTCAGAGACGATTGAATCCTAACATGAAGGAAGTCGTAAAAGCGGAGGTAATTAAACTTCTAGACGCAGGCATTATTTATCCTATTTCTGACAGTTCTTAGGTAAGTCCTGTGCAGGCTGTTCCTAAAAAGGGAGGCATGACCGTGGTATCCAATGATAAAAAAGAGTCAATACCTACAAGAACAGTCACTGGATGGAGAGTCTATATTGATTATAGAAAGCTGAATGATGCAACTCAAAAAGATCATTTTCCCTTACCTTTTATCGATCAGATGTTGGAAAGATTATCAGGTCATATGTATTACTGTTTCCTAGATGGCCTCTCTGGCTACTTCCAAATCCCGATAGCTCTAGAAGATCAGGAAAAGACAATATTCACATGTCCATATGGTACGTTTGCTTATCGTAGAATACCTTTTGGATTATGTAATGCTCCTGCTACTTTTCAGCGATGCATACTAGCTATCTTTGACGAACTCGTGGAAGACATCATGGAGGTATTTATGGATGATTTTTCGATTTTCGGTAAATTTTTTCAACTTTGTCTTAATAATTTAAAACGTGTTCTGATAAGATGTGAAGAGACAAATCTAATGCTTAATTGGGAAAAATGCCACTTTATGGTTCAAGAAGGTATTGTACTAGGACACAAAATTTCTAGTAAAGGGATAGAGGTAGATAAAGCAAAAATTGAAACCATCGAAAAATTATCGCCCCCTAATTCAGTTAAGGCCATAAGAAGCTTTTTAGGACATGCTGGTTTTTATCGCAGATTTATTAAAAACTTTTCTAAAATAGCTAAGCCTTTGACGAAATTACTAGAAAAAGATGTGCTTTTCAACTTTGACCAAGAATGTTTAGAGTCTTTTAATACTCTTAAAGAAAAGCTAGTCAGTACCCCGATTATGATCTCACCTGATTGGAATCTAGCTTTTGAACTAATGTGAGATGCGAGTGATTTTACAGTAGGTGCAGTTTTGGGACAGCAAAGAGACAAGCACTTTCAACCGATCTATTATACGAGCAGAACTCTGACAACAGCACAAGCAAATTATACAACTACAGAAAAAAGAATTGCTAGCTGTTATTTTTACATTTGATACATTCAGATCTTATTTAATATTGTCAAAAGTATCGTTTATACTGATCATTCTGCTCTTTGTTATCTTCTAACTAAAACTGATGGAAAACCGCGATTGATAAGATGGATTCTATTGTTACAGGAATTCGACTTAGAAATAAAAGACAAGAAAGGAGCCGAAAATTTGGCAGCAGATCATCTTTCAAGATTAGAAAATCCACATCCCAAGTACTTTGATAAAATAAATGACTTGTTTCCTGAAGAACAACTCCTCGCCATAGCAGACGCAGTAGTTCCTTGGTTTGCCGATTTTACAAATTATTTAATAGCTAACATAATCCCAAAAGGGTTGACCCATCAGCAAAAGAAGCAATTCTTCACTGATGTGAAAAACTACTTTTGGGAAGACCCTTTTCTTTTTCGTATTTGTGCAGATCAGGTTATCCGAAGATGCGTTACTGAAACAGAAGCATACCAAATTTTAGATCACTGTCATTCGGGACCTAAAAGAGGACACCACAGTGGAGCTAGAACTGCTCACAAGGCACTCAAATCAGGTTTTTACTGGCCTACCCTTTTCAAAGATGCCAACAGGTATGTAACCTCTTGTGATAAATGCCAGAGAACAGGTAATATCTCTCAACATAATGAAATGCCTCAAAACTATATACTTGCATGTGAGATATTTGATGTATGGGGTATTTATTTCATGGGTCCGTTCCCTACTTCATTTAGAAATAAGTACATCCTAGTAGCAGTAGATTACATGTCAAAATAGATGGAAGCCAAAGCTGTACCTACTAATGATGCTAGAATGGTAGTACACTTTCTAAAAAAACTTTTCTCTCAATTTGGAATACCTAGGATAATTATTAGTGATAGGGGTACTCATTTTTGTAATGCTCAATTTGAAAAAGTTTTAAAGAGATATGGAGTACACCACAGAACAGCTACCCCTTATCATCTACAAACCAGTGGCCAAGTCAAAGTAACAAATAGAGAACTAAACGCATCCTAGAAAAAATAGTAGAAACAAATAGGAAAGATTGGTCAAGAAAAGTAGATAATGCTCTACGAGCCTATAGAACTACTTTTAAAACACCCATAGGTACATCTCCTTATAAACTTGTCTACGGAAAAAGCTGTCATCTGCCATTTGAACTTGAACATAAAGCATTATGGGCTATTAAATTTTTAAATCTTAATCTTAAGCTTGTAGGGGAGAAACGACTAATGCAATTGAATGAGCTAGATGAATGGCGGTGCAATACTTACAAAAACTCATGACTATACAATGAAGCTACAAAGCAACGCCATGACAATCGGCTGAAACAACCTAAGCAGTTCAAAACCGGTGATCTTGTCTTACTCTACAACTCAAGGCTTAAACTATTCCCTGGAAAACTTAAATCAATATGGTCATGTCCATTCACTGTTCAAACTGTCTTTCCATACGTCATAGTTGAGGTAACTCACCCAAACCACGGCACTTTCAAGGTAAACGGCCATCGGCTTAAACATTACAGAGGTGAGAATTTCAAGGATAATAGGGAGGAGCTTCAGCTCCACGAACTCCCTTCGTGATACATCCAGGTAGAGTCGAACTTAGACTCTAAATAAGCGCTTCTCGAGAGGCAACCAGAGCACTAACTTAGTAACTTTTTATTTCAGTCTCTTAATACATCGACTAACACTTTTGAATGCAGGATTTTTGGACCACACGGCCATGCCCACGGATGTGCCTAAGGCCATGTGGACACTCTAAGCTGAGACACGATCGTGCAATTTGGCCGTGTATAAATGGGGTAAAAATTTTCTAGAGACACAGGCTACGACAAAGTGCTAAGGCTGTGCGATGTGGCCGTGGCCAACACTGTTAATTGAAACACGTGCTTAAACCATATAACACGACCGTACAATACGGCTGTGTGACCCAAACACGAGAGTGTGGTACGCCTGTGCCCCAAGACCATGGTCGACACTTTCAATTCAGACACGGGCATGTGACCTACAACACGACCGTGGGAAAAGCGAACATCGAAGGACACGACAGTGTGACACGGCCATGTGCCTCAACACGCCCTTGGTACACAAGCGTGTGCCTCAAACCAGGCACACCAAAACCCCCAAATTTCAAACAACACGGGTAAAACTGAGCCACACTGGAGTGTGCCATGCCCGTGTGACCCAATATCTATATAAAGGGGCCAATATTCATCATTTTCTTCCACTAAAACCCTAAAATTTCCTAAACCCTCCCACCCAAAACCTATCCTAGCCTTCTCCAGCACCGCCAACAGTCTTCCAAGGCATCCCCACGACTGTGCAACATCCCCAAGATCGTGCAACGCCTCTACGACCGTGCTCCTCCTTATCAATCACCCATTTGGTTCTATTTTCTCCATTTTCACTTTAGTTTTTAATGCTTTTATCTATTTTTATGTTCATAATATGTCTTATTTCATTTTTACACTAGTTTTAGGCAATGAAATTCATAGATTTAGAATGAACCATCTATTCACCCTCTAAGTGTTGGGAGGCCCTAGTCCCGGCAGCATCAACATACAACCCTAGTCGCTCTAAGGTGACCGCCCTATCTCCATCATTGAGGTACCTTCATGCCCTCCTCGCGTATATACTCACCGGAAGGCACGAGAGCACCAGCGTCGTCAACACTCATGATGCCTACTTTCTATGGAGCATGGCACACGGCCATGTCTTTGACCTGGCTTACTTCATAGCTTTCGCCATCCAATATTAGACGGAGAAGCATAAAAAGGGGGTGATCAGCATAGGCCCGTACGTGACTCACCTATCTCGCCACTTTGGGCTATTCAATACGGCGGCCCAGACTTCCTCCTACACCCTCGTCGGTCAGATGTCCCCGCAGGGCATCCAAACCATGCTTCACATGAGGATAATCTAATGCTACATTTCAGCAGATATGCCAGCACCTTCATATCACACCACATTCCCTACCTCGCGACCCATCTGAGGATTAGACTTTCCTAATGCTCTTTTCTTCTATTTTATTTTCCTTTTTACTTTTTCTTTTATTTTATTTCATCTTATCTTTTTCATTATTTGAATTTTAGTATTTTTAGAATTTAATTTCCATTATTTCTTTATTTTAATTTCTTCATATTAGCTTCCCCTTAGCAAACGTATTCTATTAATCCAAATTCCCCACAACTGATAAATGCTTTCGCAGTTTCAAATGAGCTCTACAGCTCATATCCATATGTAAATGGGACAACCCTGCCACAACTGCCGGCTCTTCCAATTCCAATCTCCGTCTCACAAATTCATCCAAAATTCAGGGAGTTTCATGTCTTCCCCTATCTTATGATCTTGTGCTGCTATTGCTACTAATGTTATCTTTGTACATTGAGGGTAATGTACATCTTAAGTGTGGGGGGGAAACTTATTTTCAGTCATTACATTCTCCTTGAAATCCCAGAAAATTTTTAAACTAACATTTTGCATTGTTCTCAAAATTTCGAATTCTCACTTTCACTCTTTGCATTATCTTCAATCTCCTGTTAGGAATTAATTCTGATTGATTTATGATTTTTATTAATATGTTGAGAATTAAGACATAGGCGCTTGTATTTTGATTATTTAAACTTTAAAACACTAGGGAATCAAGCATGATAAGTTGAAATTTTTGAGAATTTGAATTTTTTCTAGGTTATTTTCCCTAATTTTAAGTATTATCTTGAGATTTGAAATTCACAGGATTGACATCAAAAGCCATAACTCTGGTGAGATTTTTGAGCCTTTTGAGCATACATCCTTTCGTGCTCACTTTTATTGTTGCTTTGAGTGAGTCAATACTGAGTTGTTATTCTAGAACTTGCTTCGATTATACATGTCGAGACCACATCATTGATTTGACACACTGAGATGATAAAGGCACATAGGATTTAACCCACTTATTCCATAAAAGCCTACCTCCATAAATTGACCCCTAGTGAACCCCATTAAGCTTAACAACCGATTCTTTGACTTACCTCTAATATTAACCTATAACCCGTTTTTTTTAATCCCATTCAATTATATTGATCCTTATTTTTGTCGAGATCTGCGTTAAAATTATTATCTAGCTTTATTCTCTTTCCTTGTTTGTAAAGTTTGTAAATATTGAAGGTATTATATTTGAATTGTTTTTAAAAAAAGTATATATACAGTTAATTCAATTGTAATTCATAGCTTAACATTTTTGCATATTTTTATTTTAAGGCTACCAAGGCTAGAATGATGTGATCATAAGACTTAGCTCTAGAAATATGTTCCAGTGATAGAGATTTTTCTAGCTAGATAATTTTTCAGTTCAATCTCGATTCTAACCTTCTTTTTCATCTTATGATAACACCCCTAACCAAAGCCCCATTACAACCATTGAAAGACCTTATGATCGATGTATCATATCAATCTATAGTGGTGGAGATTTGATTTTCTTGCAAGCCTATGGTAATAACTCTTCAGGTTGACTAGAGAGTACCTAATTCTTGAACCCTAAACACTTTGAGTGGATAGAGTGAATCCTTAGTGAGGATATCAATTTTTGTTGATTTTGATTGAGAGATAATTACTTAGGAGAAGGAAGAAAACCTATGTTTCGATGATAAAATTCTCAACCTAGAGTAATTGAATCTTTAATGTTCTTCTGATTGAATTTTCATTATATGAATACTTGTGAATTAGTTTGAAGCATTATTGATAAAGATTGTGAGTTGAGAAGAATGATTCTTGATTGTAGGTTGAGATTTTGCTTGAGGACAAGCAAAGGCTTAAGTGTGGGGGTATTTGATAAACGATAATTTATACATATTTTTACCCCATGCTTAGCTTAATTTCTGGATGAATTATCATTAAATTTGTGGAAATTGGTGCTCTTAATCCTTCTATTTCATGTTTTATACTCAGGAGAGCACAGGGAAGAGAAAAGAACGAAAAACGGGCCAAAAACGGAGAAAATGGGCCAAAGTGTAAAAACAACACAGCCCAAGGATTCATCACACGGCCGGGGCACACGGCCGTGCCACATAAGGTCTAATACAGCCCAGCCCCGACAAGCACGGCCAGATCATACGGCCGTGCCACCATCAACAGTCTTGCACACGGCCTCTTGTCGTGGCACACGGGAGTGGCATACGGGCGTGTCCCTGTCGTGAAGAAATGCAATTTCACTCGGATTTGGATACTTAAAGGCTAAGAAATGCATTCCAAAGCTCTATATAAAGACCCTAGGAGGCAACTTTAAGGGTGTGCCTTTTCTCCTACAAGAAAGTACCGTATTTTTGCCAACACAAAGAGTGAAAGCAAGGAATTACTCCAAGGGAAGTCGATTGATTCATCCCAGAAGCTGAATTCTACATCAAGACAAAAGATCTCCTTTCAATCCTTCAGGGGTTTTTGGGTTCTTTATGTTTTGTTATTTTTATTCTTCTGAGATATTTTCTTTATTGAATATGAACTAAATCCCCCAAATACTTGAGGGGGATGAAACCTAAGACAGATCTTGTTATTATTTTATCTTGAGTTATATGATAAATACTTGAATTGTTCTTAATTATGTGTTCTTTATTCTTGTTTTAATAATCCTAGGTATTAATTCAAGTATTGATTAGCTTATTCAGAGGAGCAAAAGTCCCTGTTTAAGAGTAGATCTAGCATAATTAAGCGGAGTTGCATGCAACCCTAGACATAGGGTGACATAAATCTGTCGGATTAGGGTCAAACCTAATAAGGGAATCCAAAGATCGAGTTAATGCAAGACTAGGGGTTTTAACTAGAAAGAGATTTCAGTTAATCAACCTAGGATTAGTTGTTCTTATCCTCGACGGAGGTATTAACATAAGTTAAGGATCTCTACAGATCAAGTCAAGTGAATAAATCGTCTAGCTCAAGAATTGATAACAAGTAAAGTCTAGGTGGATTCTCCCTTGAGTATTGCCCAAATCAATCAGTTTTTCCTAAAGAGTTTTTCCCCAATTTACTTTCTGAGCATTCATATTTAGTTTTAGAATTAGTTTAACAAAATCCCTTTTATTTTTTAGGTTAAATAATAGAAAGGAAGTAAGTACTAGTACTTTTGGTTCCTTGGGTACGATATCTCGGTCTTGCTGCTAAACTATACTACTGTTCGATAGGTGCGCTTGCCTTAAAGTCGTGATAATAGTTAGTTTTTGGTGCGATCATTGTTATAAATTTTATTACTTCATATCACGCATATCAAATACCTGAACTAGTTCGTATAATCTCTTATATCTTCGTACCATCATCTGTGCTCATTGAACCATTTGAAATAATATCGGATACTCGGGTATCTTGCACACTAAGTGCCAATACATGGTCGAAACCAGCTCTATCTCATATCTCATATAAATGCTCACTCTCAAGCCATCAATGAGTCTGCTCACACAAGCTGACGGTCAAGATGTAGCTACACGGTGCTACTCACACAAGTTGACGAGTAACCGCAACACTTGCTGGAAAATTCAGCCATCGGTAGAATGTACGGGACCAGCACCTAAACATAAACACGGTAACCCCTAATGACATGTCATTTGTATCTTATCTATTCTTAAGGTTCAATCGGGATTCATATATTGCTGATAACTCATCGAGAATCTCCACGGTGTCGTATTATCACAATTATATCAATTAAGCATGTAATGACCTAAATTCAAGGTTATCGGAGCAGTGGTTTCGTAACCAAAAATCTGATTTAAAGAGAAATTTATTTTAATATTTTTGCATAAATATTGATATGATAGGAAAATCGTATGAAAATATCAATAGAAAAATTAGGTAAAAACAAGTTATCGAGACCTCGATCTCGTAAAACTGAGTCAAAAATATTTTTATAAATATTTATGAAATGTTAGTAACATGGTATTAAAATTTCGTTAGAAAATTTTAACGTTTGGGCAGTCAATTAAATGAAAAGGACTAAATTGGAAAAGGTGTAAAAGTTGTTAGGATGATTAAATAGCTTAAGTGTTTAATGAGAAAGGATTTAAAAGGAAAATAGACCCAAAATTTATTTGGGCTGGACGGCAAGGGCATAAAATCAGCAACAAAATGGGTGATTTAAGGGCAAAATTGGAATATTGCATTATTAACTAAATAAAACTAGGACTAATATGGAAATATCTAGATTTCTTGAGATTTCTCTTCATTCTCATCAGCCAAAACGCCATAGGAGGGGTTCTTTAACTGGTATTTCATAATTTTTGCACCAAGTGAGTTAATCCTTGCCTTTTTCTTGTAATTTTTGTGTTTTTAAGACTTTTACAACTAGGTCCTACTATTAAATTTATTAGTTTTTGATTTCATGGATGAAATTGAAAGTCACCATGGTTGAGTTCTGTAAGCATACGATGATTTAGAATGAAACTTAAGCTTTAATCTTATTATATGATGGTTTTATTGAATGAAATGAATAGAAAGTGGATATTTAGGACCTATTTATAAAATAGTGTGAAATTGAAGTCTAGTGCTGAAATTCTTATCTCCAAAGGCTATAAAGTAGTTTAAAATGATAGAATAAAGTGTTAATTGAGAGAAATCAGCTCAATTGAGAGGTTAATTAAGTAGAGACGAAATTATTACGTATTAAAAAGCTTAGGGGAAAAATGGTAATAAGCCTCTTGTACTAAAACAATTTTGGACAGCAGCAGTAGTCCAACTTTGAATAATCACCATAAATTGTAGAAATTGAATTAGAGGGTCAAAAAAATATGGAATTAAATCTGAGTCTAGTTTCTTATAGAAGAAATGATGTAAGCAATGGAATTGTAAATCATTAGATATAATTCATTTTGTGAGACAAGGTTAGAATGATTTCGGGTTTCCCTATTTTAACTTTGTAAAATCACCAAAAATTGTATAAAAATAATTAGGGACTTTAATTTATATTTTTGAAATCCTTAATGAGTCTATTTCAATAAAAATAAGTAGGAACATCATCCGAGTCCCGTACGAGGAGATAATTAATTTTTAGTGAAGAAAGGTCAGAATTGTCATACAGCAGAACAGTGGTAACTTTAAAGAATAAACTCTACTTATTGGATAAACCAAAACTTTTGAAAATTTTATAGTAAGAAGATATATGAGTCTAGTTTCAAGGAAAATTAGCGGATCTTAATTTTGAGTTCAGTAGCTCAAGATAAAAATAATTTAGTGACTACGACTCAAGTAGACAGCTTTGAATGAACTATAAATAACAGTGGAATTGTAGGGAATGATACATATGGACATGAAATGTTAAATTGATGATTAAATTTATTTATTTAGATCCTGAAGGCTTAAATACGAAGCTAGATCGAGAAAAGGAAAAAGTTCAGGATTAGTAGATTTTTTGTATACGAACAAATATCGAGGTAAGTTTGTGTAACTTGAATTATATTCTTAAATGCTTGAAATGTATGTTATTGATGTGAATATGAATTGAATGTTCATTATATGAAAATTGATGAAACATTGATATATTTGATAAAAAGGGGAAGAAATCCAGGTTGAATGAAAGGAAAATTCGGTGGATTTCTGAAAAGGAATTGACGATAAAAGGGGATCTTGTAATATCCCGAATTAGGGCCTAATCAGAATAGTAGTTTCGTGACCACAAATCCGAGGTAGAAATAATTATTTTATAATTATTTTGATGTTTATGATATGATTTTATGATGGTGTGAAAATTTCGTGAAGAAATTCTAAGCGTAAAGTGCTTAATTTGAAATTAGGGACTAAATCGAATAAGTTGCAAAACTTGCATTCTAGAAGTTTCTAGTCTGAAATTGCTTTGGAATATTAATTAGGAGGTCTTAAATAGGAATTTGACCAATTTTAAGTTCATGGACAAAATTTGGACATGGATGGAATTTTTGAAAGTTTAGTAAAGAAGGGCATTTTGGTCATTTGGATATTAACATGAAATAAAAAGGGAAAAAATAAACCACGAAATTTCAAGGGTTCTCCATAGCTAGGGTTTGTTTCAAGCTTCCAAGCTCCATAGTAAGTGATTCCAAGCCCCGTTTTTAATGTTCTTTACGTTTTCATAGTCCCGGTAACTCGATAAAGCTTATGTTAGCAATAATTTAAGTTAGGGTTCATATTTGGAAAAATAACCATAGGTGAAATTTGTGTATTTTGATGTTTTATGATAGAATATGAGGTTTTAAATTATGTTAGACAACTTGTGCTACTCGGTTTTAAGTAAAAACGAGTAAAACGGCTTAATCGGTAAAAGTACATATTGTTCATAAGTATGTGTTTTAGTGGGAATTTGAGCTTGCTAATGGTAAATAAATGATCAGCATGTCCTAAAACATAAGAATTTGTGATACAATTAAATTTCCGAACTTTGGGGCAAAAGTGTAAATATGCAAAAGTTTAGGGGCAAAATTGTAATTTTTCCAAAATTTGAATTTAGGACTATTTTGATAATGTGAGTATTAAATAAGCTAAATGTGTTATTTTAGATCAAGAAAGACGTGGAATCAACCTTGATCGAGGAAAAGAAAAGATTTTGGACTAAATCGCAAAATTGCTATATTTTGTACCGAGGTAAGTTCATGTGTAAATAATGTAACATAATTGCTATTTTAAGTGATTTAATGCTATTTATATGATATGATACTTGTTATTATGAATATTATGCTTTGTGAAATATTATGTATTGGTATAAAAAGTATGTGATTAAATTGATAAGTATGAGATGCAAGCAACGTATTGGTTCCAATATTCCGAGGAGAACGACTGGGAAATGTGTGACTGAGGAAAATCCCGTTTGAACCTTGTGGGAATAGATTAGGATACAAGTGACATGTCACTAGGATGGTTGGGCATCCGAACTCGTTGAGTTGAGTCCGAGTTCACTTATGGATGCAAATGTCCAAACTCGTTGAGTTGAGTCCGAGTTCGTGAGATGTAACTAGGCATCCGAGCTCGTTGAGTTGAGTCCGAGTTCACTTATGGATGCGAACGCCCGAACTCGTTGAGTTGAGTCCGAGTTCGCTTATGGGCGGGTTACATGATTGATTGATTACATATGTGGCACTTATGTGCAAACGATCCGTGTATCCGAGTTATATTCCGATGTGTTCAACGGGTAAAATTCTAGCGGAATGGAAGAATACTCAAGATGAAAATGATATTTTGGTAAGTGTTGTGAAATGGACAATTTGGACAGGTATGTACTTAACCCTCGGGTTGAAACTTGATACAACAGAAATAAGGTGGTAAGATGATACACGATAGCTAGAAATGTGGTTTGTATCTTGGTGATATCATGCTATTGTTGTTGATATAATTGCTTTGTTATGTTACTTGTTATTTGCATGTGAACTTACTAAGCATTTATGCTTACTTCCTCCTTTACATTCATTGTAGTTTTTAGCGAGCCAACTTGGATATCGGGAAGGTCGAAGAAACGCTCACACTATCCGAGGAAGAATTGATATATTGGTTTGTATGTTTTGATGTATGGCATGTATAGCAATATACTTGTTTTGTGTAAATAATCTTGTGATATGGTTGTGGTTTGGTTGAGAAAATGCTTGATAATGATTAGTCATTGGTATGGCCAGCCTGGATAATGTTGGATGCCTTGTGAGTTTAATATGTTAGTTCATGAGAATTCATAAAAAGATGAAACTTGCCATAAAATAGAACACTACAGCAACAACGATGTGAGTTTGAAAAATCACTAAAAATAGTATAAAACGAATTAGGTGAAGAATTAACTATGAAATTTAAGCTTATTGTGTCTACTTTCAAATGGAAAAAGTGAAATAGGTAAAGGAGTTATATGTTATATGATATTTGAGTTTTAGTGAAACAGGGCCAGAGCAATTTTTGGATCCCCTGTTCCAAATTTGAAAATTCACTATAAATTGTAAAAAAATAATTATGAGGTGTAATTTATATGCTCAGAATCCTTATTGAATCTAATTTTAAGAGAAATAAACAGTATAGTTATATGAATTTTGTACAGGGAGAAAAGTGGTTCGTAGTAAGTAGAGGTCAGTGCAGTCAAGTCCTGAAACAGGGGTAAATTTAACTAATAAACTGTAATAATTGGCCCAACCAAAAATTTTAGAAAAAAATTAGTAGATAGATATGTGAGTCTAGATTTAGGGAAAATTTACGGATCTTGATTTTGAGTTTTGTAACTCGAGATATGATTTTTTTAGCTACCATGATGCAGAAAAACTGCTTATTCCAAAAATCAAAATAAATGATGTAAAGTTGTTTAAATGATAAATTATGTTCGGTAACACCTCAAGCTCGACTCTGGCGATGGTCTCGAGCGTGGGGGTGTTACATTTGGTGGTATCAGAGCAGGTTTAGTCAGTTTTTGGACTAACGTATTTTATGCACGGATTTTGCTATACATGCCATATATGTATATTGTGATAGTGTGACGACTTCTAACCTTTTAAATGATTTTTTTATAGTAAATGGATCCCGATCCAACCGTGGCCGATGATGTAGAAAGTAATGCACCAGCTCCAGCTGAAGGGGTGGTGCCGACTAAAAACCTACCTCCCACTATTAGTCAAGGAGGAGGAGAAAGGGGTCGAGAAGCCTTTCTCCAGATGATGAGTGCTTGGTATACTGAGTTCGTTCGTACGAACCCGAATGTACAACCTCCCCCACCTCCCCCAATTCCTCAACCTGTACCTCCGATGCCTCAAGATGTGGGTATGATGAAATTCCAAAGAACTCCAGTTGATAAAATCCGTAAGCTAGGGGCCGAAGAATTCAGAGCTAATGTAGATGATGATGCCGAGAAAGCAGAGTTCTAGCTTGAGAATTCTATCCGGGTATTTGATGAACTGTCTTGCACACCTGAGGAATGCTTGAAATGTGCTATATCTTTGTTGAGAGATTCAGCTTATAATTGGTGGAAGACACTGATTTCTGTGGTACCGAAAGAGAGGGTAACTTGGGAATTCTTTCAAGAAGAGTTTCGGAAGAAATACATTAGTGAAAAATTTATTGATTAGAAGCGCAAGGAATTTCTTGAGTTGAAACAAGGTAACATGACCGTTACAGAATATGAAAGAGAGTTTATTCGACTGAGTAAGTATGCCAGAGAATATGTTCCTACAGAGGCCAAGATGTGCAAACGATTTGAAGATGGGCTTAATGAAGACATCAAGGTATTTGTAGGGATTCTAGAACTAAAGGAAATGGTGGTACTTGTCGATCGAGCTTGTAAGGCTAAAGAACTACTTAAAGAGAAGAAAAAGGTAGATTCTAAGACACGAAATTGGAAGAAAAGATCAATAAGTAATGCACCCTCACAGCAACCCGGAAAATCAAGAAATATGAATCCTCGTTCCCAAGTTTCAGCTGGACAATCATATGGGAATTCTAGGAAGCAAAATGTGGTTCCTAAGTCCCAGACTACTTCGGCAGCTAGTGTCGGAAACTCGAGATTTGTTAAACCCGAGTGCCAGCGGTGTGGTAGAAATCATTTTGGTCTGTGCAGAGCAAATGAATGTTTCCGATGTGGTTCTTCGGATCATTTTATTAGAGACTGCCCAGGGAGGCTTGAAAAAGAAAAATTTCAGCGTACAAAAGCTGGTGGTACAGATTCGAGAGGAAGGTATCCAAGAAAAGCTGGGAGTGAAGCAAGCAGCAAGAATGTAGCCAGAGATTCAGCAGTTAAATCTGAAGGAAGGGCTCCAGCTAGAACTTATGCCATTAAAGCGCGTGAAGATGCTTCCTCACCCGATGTAATTACTGGTATATTTTCTCTCTATGATGTTAATGTTACTGCTTTGATTGACCCCGGTTCTACTCATTCATATGTGTGCATGAAATTAGTATCTAGCATGAATATACCTGTTGAGAATACAGAATTTATGATTAAAGTGTCAAACTCGTTAGGCCAATGTGTTATAGTTGATAAAGTATACAAGAACTGTCCTTTAATGATTCGGGGTTATTACTTTCCGGCCGACTTGATGTTGTTGCCGTTTGATGAGTTTGATGTTATTTTGGGTATGGATTGGTTGACATTGCATGATGCTATAGTAAATTGTAAACAGAAAGTTATTGAATTAAAGTGTGAAAATGGTGAAACTCTGCGGGTCGAATCAGATAAATCAGAGGCATTGTCTAGTGTGATTTCTTCAATGTCGGCTCAGAGATATTTGAGAAAGGGTTATGAAGCTTATTTAGCGTATGTGTTGAATACAAAGGAAATTGAAAAGAAAGTGGAATTAGTGCCAATTGTATGTGAGTTTACGGATGTATTTCCAGAAGAATTGCCGGGTTTGCCTCCAGTTAGAGAAGTAAAGTTTGGTATTGATTTGATGCCGGGAGCTCCGATCTCGATTGCTCTGTACAGAATGGCACCAACAGAGTTGAAAGAATTAAAGTCGCAGTTGCAAGAGTTGACCGACAAAGGCTTTGTGAGAACGAGTTTTTCACCTTGGGGTGCTCCGGTATTGTTTGTGAAAAAGAAGGATGGTTCGATGAGATTGTGTGTAGACTATCGGCAATTAAATAAAGTGACAATTAAGAACAAGTATCCGTTGCCAAGAATTGATGATTTGTTTGATCAGTTGAAAGGAGCAACATGGTTTTCAAAGATTGATTTGAGATCTGGGTACTATCAGCTGCGGGTAAAAGAGTCAGATGTGCCTAAAACTGCTTTTAGGACAAGGTATGGTCATTATGAATTTTTAGTTATGCCGTTTGGATTAACAAATGCTCCTACCGTGTTTATGGATTTGATGAATCGAATATTTCGACCATACTTGGACAAGTTTATTGTGGTATTTATAGATGATATCTTAATTTATTCGAAAGATGAGACAGAGCATGCTGAGCACTTGAGGATAGTTTTGCAAACTTTGCGAGACAAGCAATTATATGCCAAGTTTAGTAAAAGTGAATTTTGGCTTCGGGAAGTTGGATTTTTGGGTCATATTGTTTCGGGTGATGGTATACGGGTTGATCCCAGTAAAATTTCAGCTATTGTTGATTGGAAGCCACCGAAGAATGTAACCGAGGTTAGGAGTTTCTTGGGACTAGCTGGATATTATCGATGGTTTGTAAATGGATTTTCTATAATTGCTGCTCCTATGACTAGATTACTTCGCAAGGATGTTAAATTTGAGTGGACGGAAGAATGTCAACAAAGTTTTGAAGAATTGAAAAAGTTATTAACAGAGGCACCAGTGTTAGTACAGCCCGAGTCAGGTAAAGAATTTGTGGTATATAGCGATGCTTCTCTAAATGGTTTGGGATGTGTACTGATGCAAGAAGGAAAGGTTGTGGCTTATGCTTCGAGGCAGTTAAAACCTCACGAGAGGAATTATCCGACTCATGATTTGGAATTGGCTACAGTGGTGTTTGCTTTGAAGATTTGGCGACATTATCTATATGGTGAAAAGTGTCAAGTATATACCGACCACAAGAGTCTTAAATACTTGATGTCACAAAAGGACTTGAATTTGAGACAGCGAAGATGGTTGGAGTTATTAAAAGATTACGAGCTTGTGATTGACTATCATCCAGGAAAAGCAAATGTAGTTGCTGATGCTTTGAGTAGAAAATTGTTGTTTGCTTTGAGAGTTATGAACACTCAGTTGGAAATGTCAGATGATGGTTCCATTCTGGCCGAGCTAAAAGTAAGACCGAGGTTTTTACAAGAGATTTGTGAAGCTCAGAAAAGCGATAAAGACTTGCAAGCCAAAAGAAAGCAATGTAAGGTTGATACAGAGTTAGATTTCAAAATCGGTCCTGATGGTTGCTTGATGTTTAAAGATCGGATTTGTGTACCGAAGAATGAGGAGTTAATTCAAAATATTTTGCAGGAAGCACATGGTGGTTATTTGTCGATTCATCCAGGCAGTACGAAAATGTATAATGATTTGAAGAAAATGTACTGGTGGAATGGAATGAAAAGGGATATATCAGAATTTGTATCGAAATGCCTAATTTGTCAACAGGTGAAAGCGGAACACCAAGTGCCTTCAGGATTACTTCAGCTTATTATGGATCTTGAATGGAAATGGGATCGGATTACTATGGATTTTGTTTCAGGGTTGCCGTTGACTCCAGGAAAGAAAGATGCCATCTAGGTAATAGTTGACAGATTGACTAAATCGGCTTATTTCATTCCAGTACGTACGGATTATTCTCTTAACAAGTTAGCTGAATTGTATGTTAGAGAAATTGTTAGACTATATGGAATACCATTGTCAATCATTTCAGACAGAGATCCGAGATTTACTTCGCAATTTTGGCAAAAGTTGCAAGAAGCGTTAGGTACAAGGTTAAATTTTAGTACTGCTTTTCATCCACAAACTGATGGGCAATCAGAAAGGGTAATTCAGATTCTTGAAGACATGCTTCGATGTTGTGTATTAGAATTTCAAGGAAGTTGGGAAAGATATTTACCGTTGGTGGAATTTGCTTACAATAACAGTTATCAGACGAGTTTGAAAATGGCACCTTATGAAGCATTGTATGGTCGTAAGTGTCGGACGCCTTTGTATTGGACCGAACTCAAGGAAAATCAGATCTATGGGGTTGATCTAATAAAAGAAATCGAAGAAAAAGTGAAGGTAATTCGAGATTGTTTGAAAGCTACTTCGGATAGACAGAAATCTTATGCAGATTTGAAACGAAAAGAAATTGAGTTTCAAGTTGGTGATAAGGTATTTTTAAAGGTGTCTCCGTGGAAGAAAGTCCTCAGATTTGGACGGAAAGGTAAATTAAGTCCGCGTTTTATCGGGCCATATGAAATAATTGAAAGAGTTGGACCGGTAGCTTATCGGTTAGCATTACCATCTGAGTTGGAGAAAATTCATGATGTGTTCCATGTATCTATGCTACGTCGGTATCGTTCGGATCCTTCACATGTGGTTTCATCGACAGAAATTGAATTACAACCAGATATGACCTACGAAGAAGAACCGATTAAAGTTTTAGCTCGAGAAGTCAAACAACTAAGAAACAAAAGTATTGCTCTTATGAAAGTGTTGTGGCAAAAGCATGGAATAGAAGAGGCTACATGGGAACCAGAGGAAACTATAAGGAAACAATACCCACACCTGTTTATCGGTAAGATTTTCGAGGACGAAAATCCTTAAAAAGGGGGAGAGTTGTAATATCCCGAATTAGGGCCTAATCAGAATAGTGGTTTCGTGACTACAAATTCGAGGTAGAAATAATTATTTTATAATTATTTTGATGTTTATGATATGATTTTATGATGGTGTGAAAATTTCGTGAAGAAATTCTAAGCGTAAAATGCTTAATTTGAAATTAGGGACTAAATCGAATAAGTTGCAAAACTTGCATTCTAGAAGTTTCTAGTATGAAACTGCTTTGGAATATTAATTAGGAGGTCTTAAATAGCAATTTGACCAATTTTAAGTTCATGGACAAAATTTGGACATGGATGGAATTTTTGAAAGTTTAGTAAGGAGGGGCATTTTGGTTATTTGGATATTAACAAGAAATAAAAAGGGAAAAATAACACAAAATTGGTCATCTTCTTCATTACCACGAAATTTCAAGGGTTCTCCAAAGCTAGGGTTTGTTTCAAGCTTCCAAGCTCCATAGTAAGTGATTCCAAGCCCCGTTTTTAATGTTCTTTACGTTTTCATAGTCCCGGTAACTCGATAAAGCTTATGTTAGCAATAATTTAAGTTAGGGTTCATATTTGGAAAAATAACCATAGGTGAAATTTGTGTATTTTGATGTTTTATGATAGAATATGAGGTTTTAAATTATGTTAGACAACTTGTGCTACTCGGTTTTAAGTAAAAACGAGTAAAACGGCTTAATCGGTAAAAGTACATATTGTTCATAAGTATGTGTTTTAGTGGGAATTTGAGCTTGCTAATGGTAAATAAATGATCAGCATGTTCTAAAACATAAGAATTTGTGATACAATTAAATTTCCGAACTTTGGGGCAAAAGTGTAAATATGCAAAAGTTTAGGGGCAAAATTGTAATTTTTCCAAAATTTGAATTTAGGACTATTTTGATAATGTGAGTATTAAATAAGCTAAATGTGTTATTTTAGATCAAGAAAGACGTGGAATCAACCTTGATCGAGGAAAAGAAAAGATTTTGGACTAAATCGCAAAATTGCTATATTTTGTACCGAGGTAAGTTCATGTGTAAATAATGTAACATAATTGCTATTTTAAGTGATTTAATTCTATTTATATGATATGATACTTGTTATTATGAATATTATGCTTTGTGAAATATTATGTATTGGTATAAAAAGTATATGATTAAATTGATAAGTATGAGATGCAAGCAACGTATTGGTTCCAATATTCCGAGGAGAACGACTGGGAAATGTGTGACTGAGGAAAATCCCGTTTGAACCTTGTGGGAATAGATTAGGATACAAGTGACATGTCACTAGGATGGTTGGGCATCCGAACTCGTTGAGTTGAGTCCGAGTTCACTTATGGATGCAAATGTCCAAACTCGTTGAGTTGAGTCCGAGTTCGTGAGATGTAACTAAGCATCCGAGCTCGTTGAGTTGAGTCCGAGTTCACTTATGGATGCGAACGCCCGAGCTCGTTGAGTTGAGTCCGAGTTCGCTTATGGGCGGGTTACATGATTGATTGATTACATATGTGGCACTTATGTGCAAATGATCCGTGTATCCGAGTTATATTCCAATGTGTTCAACGGGTAAAATTCTAGCGGAATGGAAGAATACTCAAGATGAAAATGATATTTTGGTAAGTGTTGTGAAATGGACAATTTGGACAGGTATGTACTTAACCCTCGGGTTGAAACTTGATACAACAGAAATAAGGTGGTAAGATGATACACGATAGCTAGAAATGTGGTTTGTATCTTGGTGATATCATGCTATTGTTGTTGATATAATTGCTTTGTTATGTTACTTGTTATTTGCATGTGAACTTACTAAGCATTTATGCTTACTTCCTCCTTTACATTCATTGTAGTTTTTAGCGAGCCAACTTGGATATCGGGAAGGTCGAAGAAACGCTCACACTATCCGAGGAAGAATTGGTATATTGGTTTGTATGTTTTGATGTATGGCATGTATAGCAATATACTTGTTTTGTGTAAATAATCTTGTGATATGGTTGTGGTTTGGTTGAGAAAATGCTTGATAATGATTAGTCATTGGTATGGCCAGCCTAGATAATGTTGGATGCCTTGTGAGTTTAATATGTTAGTTCATGAGAATTCATAAAAAGATGAAACTTGCCATAAAACAGAACACTACAGCAACAACGACGTGAGTTTGAAAAATCACCAAAAATAGTATAAAACGAATTAGGTGAAGAATTAACTATGAAATTGAAGCTTATTGTGTCTACTTTCAAATGGAAAAAGCGAAATAGGTAAAGGAGTTATATGTTATATGATATTTGAGTTTTAGTGAAACAGGGCCAGAGCGATTTTTGGATCCCCTGTTCCAACTTTGAAAATTCACTATAAATTGTAAAAAAAATAATTATGAGGTGTAATTTATAGAATCCTTATTGAATCTAATTTTAAGAGAAATAAACGGTATAGTTATATGAATTTTGTACAGGGAGAAAAGTGGTTCGAAGTAAGTAGAGGTCAGTGTACTCAAGTCCTGAAACAGGGGTAAATTTAACTAATAAACTATACTAATTGGACCAACCAAAAATTTTAGAAAAAAATTAGTAGATAGATATGTGAGTCTAGATTTAGGGAAAATTTATGGATCTTGATTTCGAGTTTCATAACTCGAGATATGATTTTTTTAGCAACCATGACGCAGAAAAATTGCTTATTCCAAAAATCAAAATAAATGATGTAAAGTTGTTTAAATAATAAATTATGTTCGGTAACACCTCAAGCTCGACTCCGGCGACGGTCTCGGGCGTGGGGGTGTTACAGATCTAGCTCGGACGAGTGATCGTATCCTGATATAGCCCTCCCGAAAAATATGTGTAAAATGGATTTAGCCCGGACGGGTAATCCAAATTAGGGTCTGAATTTAGCCTGGACTGGTCATTCAAATCCAAGCTCATTAGAGTAATTGTCGTTGCAGGGGATTTTGCCTGGACTGGTAATGCCGACAATACTCTACAAGTTTATATTACAGGGGATTTAGCCTGGACTGGTAATCCTGCTGTAAGGATGAGGTTCGCGGTAGTGTGCTCTCTGAAATAGAAATGTGCGCACATAAATATGAATTGACGGACCCGAAGTTGTACACTAAAGTGTACCCCTGAAAATCCATCGAAATTTCGAGAAATTCAACGGGATAAATATGGGAAAACAATAATGGAATGGAAATCATGGTATTGATGAGCTCATCAATCATGGTATATATTATTGATACGTTGAAATTATTGGACTAACTTGAATGTTGAGTTTGTACATGTTAGGATAACAATGCATTGAATGGATGTATAAGTGTTTATTGTATTGTATTGAAAATATTAAGTAAGTATAATTCTTGTTACATGAGCTTACTAAGCACAATGTGCTTACCCTGTTTTCTTTTTCCCTGTTTTGTAGTATTAAGAGCTCAGAGGTCAGATTCGGTCAGAAACACATCACACTATCAACCTCAACATTTTGGTATATCCAGAAACTTTATTTTAGAAATCAATGGCATGTATAAGTTAATAAAGTAAATGTTAATGTGAAATAAATATTTTGACCTCGAATTTGTGATCCTGAAAACACTGTTCTGATTTCACTAAAAATGGGCTATTACAGTACACCTCATGGATAAACTGTTCAACATTGAGCGAGGCGAGAGCACAGGCTGCCATGACATGCGCGCATTGATAATGAAGTGTCTGGATGCACCATTTGTTTCGGAGATCAACTTCGTAGGACCTAGGTGGTATATCGGGTCGACAATCGCTGGTCTCTATAACTTGAAACATTTCAAAATGTTGTGAATATACTTCTACCTATTTGTACTGAAGTTGTTATCTCATCAGGTAATATTAGATTTATTGTCATTTCTTCTAATATCTATGACAAAAACTAAGTTCTTTTTTAATTTTAATATTTATCTATTTTCCCCTATTGTCATCACTAACTAACAATTAATTTATAATAAATACTAACAAAATAACTCTAACATAATTTAAAAACAGCATAAAAATTACATTTATAACAAAGTACAATAAGCATCAAACTAAACAAATTAGTAACAAAATAATTTCTAATCTCTATTTAAAAAAAAATACCTCCACCTTCCATTTCTCTACTATCCTTTATTTTTTTTTTCTTCTCCTTTCTTTCTTTTAACTTTCTTTTCCTTTAATCTTCTTTACTAATTTTTTTTTTACACCTTTTTTCTTCTGCCTCTCTTTTACTTTCTTTTTTTTTAAATAAAAAAAAACTACTTCTCCAGTTTTAAAACTACAAAGGGGGACTATGATTATAATGTCCCTCAAATCTGCTTCTTCTTCGTTGTTGCCTATTAGATAGAGGTCACTTATGCCGCCTATTGATATAACATCACTCCCAAATACTATACCCATATATAAAAACGAGTATATACTAAATCTAGTATTTAGGTATTGCGTATCAACAAAGCTTCACCTATTAAAATATTATTTTTTTAATTATCTGGAATAATTATTAAAAAATAAAAATAGTGCCGTGTATACACCACCTTTCACCATATTTTTTATACCATTTTAATAATTAATGCAAAATATAACCCATTTTAATATATTATCTTTGTAAAAAGAGCGCAAGTTGAGAAATACGGATAAGGTCAGATTTTCTAATGTGGATGGTTGGGTGAGCAACCTAACCCCGGATGACCCAAACTAACCGCTTCCTGCAACCAATCAAAACGCGAGTGCTTCAATGTAAAAAATACTACTCGCGCGTTTTTAACTCCACCGTTCGCGCGTAATTTTAAGGAAATAAATGGTCGGTCGCCCAATCGAAAACGCAAATCATCAGTCTTTCTCTTTTGAACAAACAAATAAAGGCAGGCAAAAAGAAAAAAAAAACCACGTAATTCTGCAATGGATCGAGCATTTCAGAGAACCAAAGTCCTAACCGATCACCTCCTCCAACCACCTCCTTCTTCGTCCTTTCAAATCCCTTCTCTTTATTCAAACGCCTGTTTGAACTACTCTCCGCCCGAACTTTCCGAAAAATACGCATTCGACATCAACGATATGCGGAAGCTAATGGACGGGCACGACCTGGAGGAGCGGGATCGGCTGTTTGGGATGATCACGCAGAGCAAGGTGTTCAATCCCAAAGTGAGGGGAGGGAAGGTGTTTGTGTCGCCGGACTATAACCAGTCCATGGAGCAGCAACGGGAGATGACGTGGAAACGCATCGAGTATTTGTTCGAGAGGGGAGTGTTCCAAGGGTGGCTAACGGGGGAAGGAGAAGAAGTTGAGATGAGAAGGTTCGCTTGCTTTGAGGTTTTGGGTCTCTTCGATCATTCCATCTCCATTAAGCTTGGAGTTCACTTCTTCTTGTGGTGCGTTATCTGCCTTTTCTCTTTTCTATCTCCTTAAGATTAATCGAATTTTTTGATTTCGTTTTACTTTTCAAAGATTAATCGAATTTTTTGATTTCGTTTTACTTTTCAAACTCTACATAGAAATATGAAAAATATATTTTTTCTGAATAATTTTATTTTCATAAATAAAAAAATATAATTTTTTTTTCTATAAGCGCGCTGATGAAGAAAATGAAAAGAAGAATAATTTTACGTTGAAAATTTTAAAGATATAAAATAAAACATTTAAAAATAAATTAATATACAATTTTCTCTCTTTTTATCATTCTAATAGAATTTGGAAGATAATATGATCAACTTTTTGTATTTATTTCTCTCATTTTTTTAAGCACATTCAAAATTAAATTTTTTTTTCAACTTTTTACTTTCTCCTTTTACCCAAGCAAACACACTTTAAAAGTTATAGACTTCCTTTATGCATTATTTCCCTTACTTTGCTTTTAGGTGTAAAAATAGATTTGAATACATAAAAAAAGAGTAACCATTAGAATTTTTATATTTTTTGAGTAAGAAAATGTTATCATGAAGTCTACCAAAATTATTCTAAGTGTTTTGATTTTAAACAGAAGTTGTAAAATCGTATAGGTCGCATGTTTTTATGAATTTAGTATGTAGGATAAGATATAACTTTGTGAAGACTTTTCATGAAGGGATATTATTTCAAGATTTCAGATAGTTCTCTATAAAAGAATACTTTCATAGCACTTGTTAGTTTCTATGAATGTATTCATTTACACCGAATTGAACTATTACTTATATTCAACTACTCATTTTCTCTTTCTCTCTCAAATTCTTAGTTTTGGTTAAATATGTGCAAGAAAAGCTTGGGCTGCATTTTTTTTTTTGTAGTGGCAGTTTTTCATGGTAATATTTAAAAATGTTACCAAGAGCCCTTTTGCACTTAAGAGTAGTAGCTCCCTTGAAGTGTCTTTATTAACTGTATATTCATTTCTTCTTCATTTTCCTTGGTTGCATTACTCTATTTTATAATATACAACACAATGCCTTGTTTTAATTGATTTTCAATTTGTTTATTTTAGTTAAATTTGATCCTACCTGTTAGCAATGAAAAATAAAAAATCAAATAGCAAAAGATATAAGTATCAAAAGAAACTAACCAACAAAGTCTTAGTGTATTGAAGTTTGAAATTTAATGGAACCGAGAGCTGTTTGTTGCTTGCCTTACATTTTATTTATGAATTTAACCCATTGTTATAGGAAGGGGTGCAGACTTTTTAGTCGACAAGGTTGAAGTAGAAAATAAGAAAATTTGGAACTGAGTTCTACCATTGTCATAATATATGCAGGGGTGGTGCCATCCAATTTTTTGGTACAAAGCACCACCATGACAAGTGGCTGAGGGACACTGAAAATTACTTGATCAAAGGTTGCTTTGCAATGACTGAGTTGGGGCATGGAAGTAATGTATGTAAAGGTTGTCTAATCCTTTAGTAAGGAGAATCATGCTTTTTCTGAATTTTTATGCAGTCTTCCTCTTGTTCCTGATTTATTCTAGAGTTACTGTATTTAGGTTCGCGGCATTGAAACAATAACAACATATGACTCAAACACAAGGGAGTTTGTCATTAATACTCCTTGTGAATCAGCTCAAAAGTATTGGATTGGCGGAGCAGCCAACGTAAGCTTCTCTTAGAACCAAATACCATTTCTCTCCATGGAGTCTGTTTTTAGATTCCTTTGTAATGTGAAGCTTTTACTTAGCTGTTTTTATTATCCTTCCCTCTGTTTTGTGTATATGCTGACATGGTATACTTATGTTGTTGCTTTGTTGTCTAGCATGCAACACACACAATTGTGTTTTCACAAATCAATATCAATGGAACCAATCAAGGGGTTCATGCACTTATAGCCCAGATCAGGGATGCTGATGGTAATGTATGTCCAAACATTCGCATTGCTGACTGTGGTCATAAAATTGGTTTAAATGGTGTTGATAACGGTAGAATCTGGTATTGTAAACTCAGACTCTACTATGGATTCTTTAGTCTCTTCGTCTTCTTCGAAAAATTCTAATATTAAAGGTCTGCTCATGTTATTTCAGGTTTGACAATGTTCGAGTGCCGAGAGAGAACTTATTAAATTCAGTTGCTGATGTTTCACCTGATGGAAAATATCTAAGTGCTATAAAAGACCCAGATCAGGTACTTATATTTGAGTTGACTGGTATCTGCTCTAGAGCCGTTTATTGTACTACAACTGTTTTGCTGGTAATACTGTGTTGGTTTCTCTTACATGTCTGTTGCTTTAATTCAGAGATTTGCTGCATTCCTGGCCCCTCTAACAGCAGGCCGTGTTAATATTGCAGTTAATGCAGTTTACCAGTCAAAGGTATACCTCATTTTTTTCTAAGCAACTTGTCCGTTTTATTGGTAGAAGACATTTGCATGTTTTTGTATTTTGGGTATGGGTGGCAGGCCACTACTATCAGATGTAAAGGTCGCTGATATCAGGCCATTACTCTCCTTACAGGTTGGTTTAGCTATTGCCATTAGATATGCTCTAACAAGGCGGGCTTTTTCTCTTAAACCAAAGGAACCTGAGGTCTTATTGCTTGATTACCCAAGTCATCAACGACGACTCTTGCCTCTCCTTGCAAAGACGTAAGTATATGCACAGTTTCTTGATCAGAGTGCTACCCCAGTTGGCACTGTTGTTGTTGTAGCAATTTGGAGGTTGTGGGTTCGAGCACTATTAAGAGTGTAATCCTCCAATTTAGTTAGTTGGAGTTTGGAGGGGTTTAGAGGTAGTTTAGGAAATGTATATATATATGTATATATATTCTCCTGAACTCTTATTAAGTCCAGTTTGTGGTTGAAACTTAAGTACTGTGCTTGTAGCAAGTCTCATCATGACAATTTTTTCTTCACTGGCTTGGTAGATAAGATTAGTCATTCTTTTCTGTGCATGTATCGAAAACGTATGTTGTCTAAGTGTTTGTTGAACGTTTAACGTAAGTTCTAAACCCTCATTTGTTTATTTTCATTTTTATGCTGCAGGTGTGCTATGAGTTTTGGAGCAAATTACTTGAAAATGCTATATGTGAAGAGGACACCCCAGTCAAACAAAATCATTCATGTAGTTTCAAGTTCATTCAAGGCTACTTTTACATGGAGTAACATGCAAATACTTCAGGTGAGCTACAAACAATTTTGGAGTAAGTTGAACCATTTCAACATTAAGTGCCATTACAGACGTTCAATTGTTGAATGCTTCAGGAATGTCGCGAAGCTTGTGGAGGACAAGGACTAAAGACAGAGAATCGTGTTGGTCATCTAAAAGCTGAACATGATGTGCAATCCACTTTTGAAGGGGACAATAATATTTTAATGCAGCAGGTAAATTTGCTTTCTTCTTTCCTTACGAGTTTCCTTTGACAAGGACAGTTGGTTACAACTTACAACTAAACTGGCTGAGAATATATGACCTCAATGTAAAATGAAAGCAGCAGATGCAGAATTGGGGAATGAGTTCTCTGTGTATGGGTTTTTACTGGATTTTGTTTTCCTTGAAATGACCCATATGATGCATGTGGTCCCCTGCACATGGCCTGCAAGATGTGTAGGTCATTTTAATAGGCTTCATGGATTTTGGGTTTCACAACATCCTAATGTATTGACACCTAAACAGTGTAACTTATGATTGAACATGGTAACTCAGGTCAGCAAAGCTCTGTTTGCTGAATACATGGCAGCTCAGAAGCCAAACAAGGCTTTCAAGGGTCTGGGTTTAGAACACATGAATAAACCCTGCCCTGTCATTCCATCACAGCTTACTACGACTACCCTCAGATGCAGCCAATTCCAGGTAAATTAGATTAGCATCAGTTATACTGTTGATAATTCCATATAAATTTGTGGGCATCTCTAACCATTGTCCTATTTCAGATGGATGCCTTGTGCTTAAGGGAGAGAGATCTTTTGAATCGGTTTGTTGCGGAAGTCTCACAGTGTCGAGCCAAGGGAGAAAGTAAAGAGCACGCGTTCATTATGGTAAGGAAGCACTTGCTTTTATCGAAGTTTCTATTCTTTTTTATCCACCTTTTAGTCTAATAGTCGCTTATTCACACCAGAGTTATCAGCTAGCAGAGGACTTGGGAAAAGCTTTTTCAGATCGAACAATATTACAAACATTTGTTGAGGCAGAAGCAACTCTGGCTGCTGGTTCATTGAAGGTTAGTATTAGAGAATGTATCTCAAATGGGCATCCAGCCGTAGCATCCGCTTGGAATTCGTTCTATTTAGAAGTGGTGAAATGAACGTAATCTGAACCACTTAAGCCAGCCCTTTTAAAACCAAAAATTTAAGAGTCGACAGCTTGAGCATAAAAGGACCCAACTAAAACCTAATTGAACCTGATTGTTAGGACCTTTTAGGATTGTAGAAGTGGCTGAGTCTGACTCTAAATGGAAAACATCACTCACCCAACCCAAACTGACTTCAAAACTTATCCAAAACCTGGCTTAACCTAACCAGAACCAACTCAAACTTCATCGTTGTCTGAAGTTGCGTTGCAGGATACGGTGGGATGGATATGATCAGAAGAAATGAATAGAAAATTGCAGTCATACATATAGGATAAGAGATGGGTAAAATTCTCGGGATTTGCAGGATGGAAATCATCTAATTCTAAAATAACTTAGCATGTTTGTCACTTCAAATATTGAAGGCATGAGAAGATATATGCAGTCTTTTGTGCATTAGACAAGCTGTTGAATCTTCATTTTCATTGTTGTGCAGGATGTGCTGGGTATGCTGAGATCATTGTATGCCTTGAATTGTCTGGAAGATGGTGCGTATCTCCGATATGGGTACCTGTCAGTTGAGAATGCTGCTACAGTGAGGAGAGAAATAACAAAAATATGCAGTGAACTTCGACCGCATGCACTTGCTTTGGTCAGTTCCTTTGGCATTCCTGATGCTTTCCTCAGCCCTATTGCTTTTAACTGGATTGATGCCAACTCTTGGTCTTCGGCCCAACATTGATAGGGTGTTGTTAATCTGCCAACTGCACCTAACCCAAAGCTTTACTCTTTTCTAAGCAGTTTATACCCTAGCATAGTCATAAAAATAAATTCTTTTCGTATAATACATTTATATTACAAGGAGGATCATGTTTTAATAACTTTGCGTTGAATATATATTTGTTATTTAGGAAGTGCCCTATGTATGTATATTTTTGTTGCTTGCTTTTTCTATTCATCATACCGTATCATCAAAAGGTTTTGAATGTAATACCATTTCGAGGAAATTTTCTTTTTCCCTGGGCGTTCACCATCTTACACTCCAATCCACGTCATGGGTTTGACTTGTAGAAATTGTCTATTTGTAGTTGTGTGAGTTGTACTAAAAAACAAAAATTGCATTAATCATTTTTCTCAAATAATTATTTCTCATATAAATTTTATAAGATGAAAATATTACTATGAATTAAATAATATTATTCACAAAATATTCACATTCATTAAGTATTTGAATTGAATAAAAAAATGTATCTAATTGTTAAGGATAGTCGAATTGATTAGATCACTGATTTATCCGTTCAACTAGTCTAATCGTTTTAATCGGTTTGAATAAATAAGTCATTAAAAATTCATAAAAAATTATATATATTAAAAATCTAATTCATATGGTTCAATTTTTTGTCCAATTTAATTGATCTATATTAATTCCCGAGTTTAACTGGTTCGATATTTCTTTTTGAATTAATTCTTTAATTAATTTTCAATTCAATCGATCTAATCGACTGATTTAATCCAATTAAAACAAACTTGTCATATATACGAATAAATATAAGTTTTAACAAATCGTTTTAAAATTTATTTGGGATAGAAAAAGATACTGGTCATGATAAATAAGGATACTGATTTCATCAGTCTAATTGTGACAATCCAACATAACCTCTTCTCTACTAAATGGAACACTAAACACTAGGCCAATAATTATCCGGTTAGATCGGAAGTTCCAACTAATTTAGGCATTTTTTGTCAAAACAAATTGTTTATGCTAATACTTTATCCAGCACCTTTTTGTTTTTCAAGTCTCCACTAGAAGTTGAAGTATCTTTGAACAGGTTGGAATTATTTTTTATTTTCTCTCAATTTTGTGAAGAGAGAGGGATTTGGGATTATCTAAATAACTGATGAGTTTATAGAGATAAAATATCTCATTAGATTGGATAGTGCATAACACATAACCATCTAGATGCTCACAAAATGTCATATAAAAACATTGATTCAAACCCTACAAAGCATAAATGCCCACATTGTTTTGATAGGTAGACGTGTGCCATGCATTGTCTAATCTGACAAAACATTCTCACTCTATTGAACTTGTCATCTTTTTAATCAACTTCTGGCACTTAAACTCTTCATAAAGTCAGAAGATAACTTGGGATCAGTTAACTTCTGAAAGACATATTTTAAAAACTTCAATTTTAATATGTATAAATTATATTTTTTTACCATATTTTAAAATAAGCTTGGTTTTGGATCCAACATATTTTCAACAACAATACCGGTCTTAAACCTGAACCGTTTCGTTTGTTAAGGTTGTCACCATAATAATATAAAAGCTAAATAGTGTATGGAGCAAAAGTTTAGTGTTCTACATCTCAACAAAAGAAGTGATTTAACCGAAATGTCAAGAGGTTTCAACCCGTAAAGTTTTTTTATAGAAATTTCAGTTTAAGCAAAAGTTTTCAGACTTGCTAGTTTTCTGGCAAGAGAATGTTGAAGTTGGACAGCGTAGCACGAGATTAGCTGTGCTAATTAAGGATATTTTCAGAAATGGGTGGCAATAAGCTTTAACCAAACTTAACCCAGAGTTGAGGGAGGGTTTGGTGTTGCTGCAGTATGGTCTCTGTTGATGGATTGGTGCCAAATGTGGGGGAAAATTTCTTTTGATTTTTGTAATATTTGTGATTTTTGTTTTAATTTTAAATATTTTGTAGCTCAGTATAGTGGGACTATTGATGGTTGAGGAGGGTCCCTTCTCGTATGAAATGTATTGCTGCTGATTCCCATTAATAATATGAAATTTCATAAATATAGCCTTGTAATGTACAGTTTGATTCTTATATCAAACTCATTTAGTTTCCATCTTACAAATTCAATGGGTGAGTGATATAGAGTTTTTGTTCTCACATCAACGTGGTAGTAGAAAAACTTTTTCAAAATACTAAAATGATAAGAAGCTGAACGTGATTGGCAATATAATATATAAGTTGATCAGCACCCTCCAAGCCTCAACTTTCAGTAATTCAATCCAACACAACATGCTTCCATCTCTTTCTGCATTTCATACATTTAAAATTTCTTCATCCCACATGCTCTTCTTCATTATTTCAAGTTATAATATTACTGCAAATTAAGGCCATCTAAAGTGAATTTTGCAAGTAGCTGCAGCTTTAGCCATGCTGTCAACTTGGGTTGAAATTTTCTGCCAGTGTGATGATTGCGTTCCACTTGTTAGTTCTATCCATGTAAACGGAACTATGACTCCGCAGCCTGAATAAAACCAACACAGGAATAGTACAAAGCATCATCAATCTCAAGTTATAATAAAAGAAAAAAAATTCTTAAAATACCATAAAATAATAATTATTAATCTAAACTAAGAAATTTAATTTATCACTAATAAATCTGTTTAATTGTAGTATTATAATATTTTATTTATGATATAAGAGTTTTCTTATTCATTATTGTTTAATTATAATATTATAAGATTTTGTTAATATGATATTATGATTTTTTTCTAAAATATTATTATTTTTAATTATTACATTCACCACTATTAATTAGGTGCTATAAGAGATAAAATTGAGAAATTAATATATTATTATAATTTTATGCAAAACTATTACTTAAAGTTAGTTAAAAAGTTTCTAACTCGCTCTTTTATATATATATATATACTAGTTTCTAATGTCACGTGAATTTTACACGGACTTTTACGTGTTTAATTTTTAATTAATTTTTAAATAATATATTTTTAATTATTGTTACCTACAATAAATTATAATATTAATTTAAAAATAAGAAAAAAAAGATAAAATAACATGCAACAGTTATAATAATAGTTCATGATAAATACGAAAAATATTTATACTAAATTAACATGTTTAATAATAGTGATTAAAAATAATTTATTAAATTTGACTTTGTTTTCGAAGCAAGCTCACAAAACATTTCACCTATACCAAACAAATAATGGATAGGTAAAAAAATAGTTTTAAGAGTGCTTCACACAGTATAAACAACTTATAGAAAAATTTAAAAAATCATAATATTATATTACCTTATCATCAATTAAAATAATATTTGATTACTTTTCGGCGCCTCTTTAAACAACCATTGTTTTGTTGCTCCATTATTATTTTTATATAATTCTAACTTATTAATGTTAACAATCTCCATTTTCTTACCGGTGATTTTTATTAGATGCTACTTAATTCAATATGCCTAACTATTGAACGTTATTCATAAAGCTAAACTTAATTTTAAATTGAGATATAACTCTAATATTAATTAAGTGATAATTAAGGTGCTTACAGTTTTATTCAAATAACAACTCTATTTTACATTAATAAAATTAGCACATTCTAAAAAAAAAAATTTAACATAACTTTTTTTTTACCTGAAAAATTTTAACTAATAATTATAAATAAAATTATAATTATAATTATTACAATTTTTTCATATATTTCATGGTTAGAGTTGTATTCAAGTAATAACTCTATTTTCACAAATTTTTTCAACTAATGATTCTAAATTATTTTTCAAGTGAAATTAGTAATATGATTGAAAATAAATAGTATTTTTGTTAGTTCAAAAGTTTTTTTCAAACTTGTGCTTTTTTGTATATTATAGATTATATAGATAAAATAATTAGTAAAATTTTAGATATTTAGTAAATAATTGAAAACATTTTAATAAATTTAATATTTTAAAAATAAATAATTATAAATTAATAGAATATGATGTATAACTTAGTAATAAATAATAGACTTATATGAAAAATAGGTACTCAAACCATGTAATTTTTCTCATTTAGGTATCTAAAGTTTTATTTCATTATCACTTTAGGTATCAATCATTAACCTCGGTTAAAGAAAACTCTAAACCAATCAAATTATGACACGTTTTATTTTTAATTAAATAAAATTATTTAAAACGTTAACTCCAGTTAAAAAAAACCTCTAAATCAATCAAATTATGACACGCGCCACTTTTAATTAAATAAATTTTAATTAGAATTAACAATCGACAGAATAAAACTTTAGATACATAAACTAAGAAAAGTTGCATAATTTAAATGCTTATTTTTCGTATAAGCCTAATAATAATATTTGGTAACATTTCCATATTGTGGTAAATGTACAGCAATAAACGGTTTATAATACAAGGGTAAAAAATACTATGGATAAAATAATATTAAAGATATACAGCATAAAAACAATTTATACAATTATAAATGTAAACTTATACAATTTTTAATTTATAAAAAAGTTATATATTTTTATAAACATAATCCTTTTCTTATTACCTAATTGAAAATATATATTGATATTAAAAATTATGGTTTTAATACAACTAAATTATCTATTATGTGTTTGTAAAATTATTGCATCAAAATAAGTAATAAAAATTTTATTATAAAATATTATAAAATTCATATTTTAAATAATTTAATAATAAAATATTATAAGATTATATTTTGAATATATTTTAAAATTTTATATTAATTGAATATAGTGAAATTATTTTAATTATATTTTTTATAAAATTCATTAAATTATTTATCGTATTTATGATTTGACAATATTATACGCATAATATCATGTTATTAAAAAGTTTAAAACATTAACCTCTTTTTTTAAGTTGGAGGACATACCTAAACTTTGATTTCGATATTATTTTTAGTCTAACTGTTAGCCTTCTTTAATAAAATTATGTTAACTAACATGACATATTTTAAATAAAAAAATTAATTTGAATATTGAATAAAAATTAAATTAAATCCATCTTTCCTTCTTTTATCTAATTCTTCACTTCAACAAAATCCAAATTTTCTCCGCAACCAAACAAACTTTTCATTTACATTCTTCATCTTCTTTTTATTGATTTTCATATTTTTCCAATTTTCAAATTGATTAGCCAAACAACACTTGTTTTAACACCCAATTCATCTCTTTCTCTAAGTCATCATCGTACAGTATCATGATCCATATATGCATTCTCAGCTCAAGATGCAAACAAAATGATATAAGCGACAAATCAAACAAAACGTATCAATTATTAGAGCATTGGAATAATTCTTTTCCCTAATTATAATTAGTTGTTTTTATAATTTTAGTAAAGAAAAAACCAATCTTCACCTTAAATTTACCCTTCTACGGTTTTACCATTTTCATTTCTTTCCCCTCCAATTTTCTCCATTTCATTATTTCTTGATGATAAAAAACATAATCTTTGTTTTCACTATTTCTTTTGATACTCAAAAGAACCCACCTTTTCCTTTCCCCATTGAACCCAAATTCACCATCCAAAAACCCTAACTTTTTTATAACCCTCTCATTCCTATTGATGAGGAAGGAGAATAAGAGTGGTAAAGAAAGAAAAATGGAGGAGATGAAATAGAAAGAAGGAAAAAGGAAAAGAAATAGAGTTAATTTGAGTTGAAAAGAAGATGAAGGGAATGTTAGAGTATAGAGGTTATTAGTATAAAGGTTGTTAGTTTGTTATCATTCTGTTAATGAGTCTGGTATGTAGTTGGTTAGGAGCAGTTACTTACATATGAGTATATAATCATCATCAATGTATTGATTCAAACAAACAAGGAATAATAATCAAATTACTCTGTAAATTCATCTCTGTCTTTTAATTAAGTCTTATGCTTAGTATAGTACTTAACATGGTATCAGTCGCCTAACTTTCTGGTGCCTCCGTCTGCTACCGCTACATGGCTAATTCAATCGATTCCACTTTTGTTGATCATTCTACTCTGTCTTTTTTCAGCTCGCGGTTGATTCAAGCTTTTCCTCGTCACGACACAGTGAAATTAGTTGAAAAGAATTTTATGCAATGGCAGCAGCATATCAGATTGATCACAGAAGGATATGAGCTGCAAAGTTTTTTAGAAGGTACACTACCTGCTCCGCCTAGATTTGTGGCGTTTTCGGATGGTGTTCTGACTCCAAATCCCGATGCTTCCGTATTTCTTCAACAAGATTAGCTTCTAGCCTCTTGGTTGCTTTCTACTATTAGTGCTTCTTTGTTGTCTTCCTTTATAGTTGCCAAAACGGCGTGTGATGTCTAGAGCATTGCAAATCGGTTGTTTGCTGCCTCCACCGGTGCTAAGATCTCACGCATCAAGCATGAATTACACACTTTTAAGAAAGGTGAGTTAACTGTTACAGAATACATAGCCAATATTTAGAATACTTGTGCTCTGCTTGAGGCTTCTAGATCTATCGTTTCAGAAGCCAAAAAGGTAGAGGTGATTCTCGATGGTCTTTCGTTAGAGTTTGATACGGTGTTGACTTTCGTATCATTCTCATCAAAGACGCTCCCGTTTCAAAAATTAGTTGAGTGCTATTGGAGTTCGAGAGCTGCCAGACATGAGCGGTGCAAGACATGTCGATGTATACGAATATGGTTGAAACTTCTCCGGCTATGGCGATGACCGAATCTGATCTGCGTGCTATACGTGGTGGTCGCTCCTCTTCTGGTTCAAGTGGGCGTGGCTTTTGTCCTCAGATGCAATGCCAAATCTGCGGTTGGTATAGTCATCTAGCGCAACGTTGTTTTTATCGGCTCAACCGCGACTACGGTAGTCTGACTGCTCCAGCCGCAGCACGAGTCTCTTCTGTTCATGATAGCTGATTTGTGGCTACGATAGCCCTAGGTTATATTATGGCTCGGCGGGGACTATTTCAGCGAATGTCCCTCGCGGCACCTCTTAGAGAGCGTGGCCATCATATCTAAATTATGATTCTCAGTTGCCACAAACTAGGTTGAAAAGTCCTTTTGTCTATAACAATCTAAAAGACGTGGGTCACTTGGATGCTAGTGGTCTACATGGTCATGGTATTGGGTCTACTAATGGCTCACATGTGGTCTATGACATGTATGAAAGACTAATAGTGAGGTGTGACTTGGGCCAGCTTCAGTATGGGACACTTGCTGCTGCTCATGGCCCACGTGGTGCAGGCCAGCTACTTGGGCCAACTGATTCTAGTAGGTAGGCTCATGTTGGGCTGCATGTTGGACAAGCCACTATAGGTCCAAATTTTGGGCACATTTCTTTTGGCCTTAATGTTAACTATGTTGGTCTTGAAGGTTCATCTGGGTCTGGCCAAGGTTTTGTGCCCTCTCTGCAAAATAATGGTCCCAGAGTTTCATGGCAGACAAAACCTCGAGCCCATGTTATTGATTTTGACTCCTTATTACTGTGTATTAGACTGTCCCGTATTCCTAATTTTCATGCATCAGATTTTTTGGCCACCACTGAGTATGGGTCTAATTTTGATAATAACGACTCATATGTTCCTGTGCCTGTAGGGACCTCGTCATGGTATCTAGATTCAAAGGCTACTCATCATGTTTGTCAAAATGCCTTTGGTTTAAATGTCTCCACTCCATATTCAGGTACTTCTTCTCTTTTAATAGGGAATGGGGCCCCTACTAAAATATCGTTTATTGGAAATTCTGTCCTGCCCATGAAGAAAAAGCTATTACATTTATCTAATGTAATATGTATGCCAAGTATCCAAAAGAATATTATGTCTGTTTCTCAGTTTGCTAACAAAAATAATGTATTTTTTTAATTTCATCCATTTTATTGCGTTATTAAGGATGTCCAGACACAGGAAATTTTGCTGCAGAGCCAAGCTCGTGATGGTTTCTATCAATTTTCGGCTAATCTATCTATTCTATCCGATACAGTACCTGCCATTCACAACACCGAGGGTCCAAGATTGTCCTTTGGATGATGATTTTTTACATTGTGGTATAAAAGACTTGGCCACCCTTTTGCCGCAACTATTAACATTTTTCTTGATAAGTGTTACATTGTTTCTAATAAGAAATGTCTAGATAATGTTTGTATTGCCTGTTAGAAAAGAAATCACATAAATTGTCCTTTGCTTACCCTATTACTGAATATATGGAATTATTTGACTTGGTTGTCTCTAACTTGTGGGGACCGGCTTCTGTTGCTTGTGGAAGTAGTCTATACTATGTTTCCTTAATTAACTTGTGCACTCGGTTTACTTGGGTTTATCTCATTAAAAGTAAATCTCAAGCAGTTGAGTGTTTTCTTCAGTTTCAGAAAATGGTTCTCACTCAATTCAGGAAACATATTAAAAAATTTAAGAGTGACTGAGGCAGTGAGTTTTGTACGTTTGCATCAGTTTTGGCTAGTCACGGGATCTTTCATCGTCTTCCTTGTCTACATACATTAAAAAAAATGGTGTTACTAAGTGCAAACACAGGCACATTGTGCAGACTGGTTTTACACTCTTAGCCCAAGCCAATCTACTCATGGATTACTGGGGGTATGCTTTTTGCAGTGCTATTCATCTGATCAACCATCTGCCTACTCCAGTCCTAAGAGGTCAGTCTTCGTATCAGGCTCTTCATGGTCATGAACCTACGTATGATCACTTAAAGGTATTTGGTTGTTGCTATTTTCCATATTTGTGTCCATTTATGCATCACAAGCTGGATTTTTTTCACAACCATGTAGGTTTTTAGGGTATAGCTTTCAATATAAGGGCTATTACTGTCTCACACCAAATGGTAAGGTTATTATCTCTCGGCATGTTATTTTTGATAAGTGCCGATTTTTATTTTCTTTGCCTACTTTGGACATCATTAAGGCTCCTGTTTGTGTCCCCACTTATTTTCCTATCATTCAGCCCTCATCTGATCGATCCACTACCGAACCAAGAGAACCAATGTATCTTCACCCACTTTACATTCACCTTCTGCTCCGACTTGCAATCTTATGCAGTCTATTTCAGTTGACTCACCAGCTATATGTAGTCTAATACAGCCAGTTTCAGGTGATTTTTCGGCTGCATCAGGATCTGGTTATCTTGCAGTACCGTCAGCTGAAGCTAGTTCGTCTTGTCCAACCACTGAGGCACTACTACTCCTTATGTTCCTCTGGAAAATACTCACACTATAGTTACTTGGTCCAGGGTAGGAATTTTTAAACCCAAGGTTCTGTCAGTTGAGGCTGTTGATTTGGAGCCACAAACTATTGAGGAGGCTCTTGCTCATAAGGAGTGAAAATTAGCAGTCCAAGCTGAATTTGATGCTTTATTGGCTAACTCTACTTGGGAACTTGTGCCTTTACCTTTTAGTCGAAAAATGATTAGGTGCAAATGACTTTTCAAAGTAAAAAAGAATCCTGATGGGTCGGTTGATCGCCAAAAGGTACGATTGATGGCTAAAGGTTATTTTCAGATACCTGGATGTGACTTCAAGGAAACGTTTAATTTGGTGGTCAAATCTGCTACTATCCGAATCATATTATCTGTTTTTGTATCAAACGGTTGGCAACTTCGGCAAGTTGATGTAAACAATGCCTTTTCAAATGGAGATCTCATTGATAAAGTGTTTATGTAATAATCTCCGGGCTATGTTTAGTATGGATCGAATGGTGAGCCTTTAGTGTGTCATCTAACAAAGGTACTGTACAGCTTACGACAAGCTCCCTATGCCTGGTTTGACAAATTGAAACAATTCCTTGTCTCTACTGGTTTTGTTTTATCTAAATCTGATGCTTCTTTGTTTGTTAAAGTTACAACCAAGTCGGTCATCTATGTCTTGGTTTATGTGGATGATATTATTATTACTGGAAGCTCAACTAATGAAATAAACTGTTTTGTTCAGCAACTACATAACGAATTTTCTCTAAAGGATTTAGGCGACCTCCATTATTTCATAGGTATTGAAGTCAATCGATCATCTACTGGAAATCTACACTTATGCCAGTGCAAATACATTCGAGACCTACTTGATAGGAGTTCTCTAGCTAATGCAAAGAGTGTTCATACGCTGATGGTTAGTTCTTCTACTTTATCTAAAGATGAAGGTGATCGTCTTGCTGACCCTACTGAATACAGAAGTTTTGCTGGTGCTCTTCAATATATGGTCTTAACTCGGCCGAATATTGCATATGCGGTAAATCGTGTGTGTCAATTCATGCATGCACCTATTAAAATTCATATGGTAGCCTTAAAAAGCATCTTGAGGTATTTGCATGGCACTATTAATCATGGGCTAGTTTTTCATTAATCCAACTGACTGTCTTTAGTTGGTTATGCGGATGCCAACTGGGGTCTGGATTTTGATGACCGTCAGTCTACAACAGGATATTGTGTCTACTTTGGTCATACACCTGTTTCTTGGTGTTCTAAGAAACAACAAGTTGTTTCTCGATCCATAGCAGAGGTTAAATACCGGAGCTTAGCTGCAGCTACTAGTGACATGGCTTGGTTTGTTTCTCTACTAACAGAGTTACACATTGGTTCTGTTGATCCTCCTGCTATTTGGTGTGACAATTCCAGTGCAGTTGCTGTTGCAGCAAATCCGGTCTTACACTCCAAATTTAAACATGTCGAACTTGACTTATTTTTTGTTCGTGAGAAAGTGCTTAGTGGCTCTCTAGTTGTAGGTGAAGTACCTGCTTGTGACCATGTCGCAGATATTCTCACTAAACCATTGTCTGTCTCTATTTTTACTCGATTTTGAAGTTTACTTCGGTCTTACCCATTAAGAAGCTGGGTGAATGTTAGATTATAGAGGTTATTAGTATAAAGATTGTTAGTCTGTTATCACTCTGTTAATGAGTTTGGTATGTAGTTGGTTAGGAGCCGTTACTCATATATGAGTATAAAATCATCATCAATGTATTGATTCAAACAAACAGGGAATAATAATCAAATTACTCTGCAAATTCATCTCTCTCTTTTAATTAAGTTTTATGCTTAGTATAGTAACTAACAGGGAATAAAAATTAAAATTTCTTTATAATTTTTTTAAATTTAATTTAATTAAAGATTATTGGCTTTGAGAAATTTTAGAAGTAAGAGGTATTAAAAGTTTACCCCTTAATTATTATTATTTTTGAAACTATGATGGAGCGAGATTTGAGTCCATCAGTCTGGTTTATGGTCATCAAGTAGATGAAAAATATATTGCAAAATGAGGTACCAATCACGTTCAGCATCTGTGTTTACAGTTCATTTCTTTATATATAATTACATCCTTCCCTATATTTTTATAGGATTAATCCCTAGAATTTTTGCTCAATATTAAACTGGGATCTATTTGGTAGGAAAAGAGAGATGGGAGACTAAAGCATTTTCAGAAACTCACATATATTATTATTAACATCAAGCAGCGCGCAGAAGCAAAATCAACAAAAAATTCTGGAAATACAAATAATGTGGAAAACAAGAATATGTTCAACGACCAATCAGACCCTTATCGATCCGTTTGAAAAACGAAAATTTATAGTAAAAAATGCAGACAAACTTCATATATATCCGCTCATGAGAGAAATCCCATGCAAGCCAATGCAAGCCCAACAACGAATCCCAACCCCATATTCCTTCCGGTTGAGCCTGAATTATCAGCAGAAGCTGGCTCATCTGCGGTTGCTGATGCTCTTGAGTTCGATTTAGACCCTGTTGATGATTTCTTTGTCGCCGGTGAAGGTGCAGCCGCTGGGGATTTAGCTTCAAAAAACTCCTCAGGCAACAACACCTTGTCCGCTTGATAAATTGCCAGAGGTTTCTTTTGATATAATGCGTTGTTAATCTGAGTCTCGACAACCCCGCTTGAGACGTTAACCTGGTTGTTCAGGCCAGTGACGTTGAGGCCGAAATCCTCACCAGCTAGGGTTCTAACGGGGTTGCTAACAAATTGGAGATCGTTCAAGGAGTAGTATTTGGGAATAACGTGGTATAGAACTAGTTGTACTTTCTGTTGTGGGTCCAGGTTATTGACGGTGCCAGGTTTGAGGTTGTTGAAGGCATTATCTGTGGGAGCAAAGACGGTAAAGCCCTCAGTGGTGGTTTTGAGTTGAGTTTGTACTTGGCTCCCAACTTGAGTCTGTGCCAAAAGCTGAAGGAAGAAGGTGTATTGGCCATTTTTGTCAAGGATTGCAGTGAAATTCAAGGGGCCAGAAGGGGCAGGGGCGGGAGCCGTTTGAGCTGACACCCCACAAATGAAAACTAGAAATAGAGAGAGGAGAATGGGAGAAAGAGGAGATGATGAAGCCATGTCTTTTGGTTTGTGTTGGAAAGGAATATGTGAAGGAGAGAGCCAGTGGGGGGATTTTAAGGGATAAGATGTAGGGAGTGGGAGTTTGCTGGAATGAGCTGGCTGCACTCTAGAGTCTTGAACAAGACAATACTCTTTGATACAACAACATAGCAATAATGGGATTATGAAACGAGTTTTAACGAAAAAAGAATTCCTTAATTTGGGTTTGTTTTTTATTTACTTTGTGAAATTTTGATGGATGAAGCAGGGTGGGTGGTTGCCTATTTTAGGTATTATTTAAAGAGCGGATGGTGGTTAATGGCTATCCTCATCCCTTACTCTTTAACATTGGCAACAAATATTAAATGGGTTGAAAATCAGAAGTGGACCAATTGACACTTAAGCTAATCAATCCGGTTGGCCACTACTGGAAATGGAAGAATATTGTGTTGGCAGGGCAAATCACATGCTGCATTCGTCCAAAGCAATAATTGGTCATTTAGTAGCGCTAGTATGCGAGCAACAGCGTTTTCATTTCATATGAATCGACTACTTATTTTAGCACCTAGATTCTTGGACCAAACCAAACCCAGAGAAGAGCTAATGTTTAGGAGTGAGACGATCAATATGAAATGAGGTCGAATTTCAATAGATGTCGCGCTTGCCTGACAGTTCGATAGTCGATGTCTGATTTGAATGGTTTTTGGAAGAAGCATCTGGCAGCCTGTCTGGGCTTCAGAACATGGCTTGTGGGATTAGGATATTCCTTAAATACAGGTACACAATATTCCATGCTCATATGTCCAAAGGAAGGATGTTTATTTACTATCATTGCAGTCTACAACTATCGTGCATTCTATTCACTATATCTTCAATTATATTTTAGTCTTTTTATCCATAAATGGGTAAATTACTTTGCATGTAAAAGAATTATGCTGTTAAATGCTGATTTTGATGTTTTATCCATTAACATTTACACTTTTATTCATATTTGCCTTTATTCTTTTATTTGAAGTAAATTGATCATCAATTTTATCTTGTTTACGTAACACTATTTTGTTTTATGTTTTTCGACATAATTTTTTTAAAAAATTATAAAAATATGTTCTAAAATAAATAAATAAAACACAGAATTTTAAATTTTAAAATAGAATTTAGAAAAGAAAATATTTTTAAACACATTTTAAAATTTAAAGAAAAATGTTAAATGATAAAAAAAAATCATTTTCTTAACTACTGATAAGAAAATTAAGGTATGGCCAACATAAAATTTTCTTAACTACTCACAAGAAAATAAAGGAAAGCAAAAAGAAACTTGTATAATTTTAAATGACAAGTTATTAATTGTATCTAATATTCATTATACTTTTACCCTCAACCACCACCAATCTCCATGCTATAGTATTGATTTATATTTTATTTATATTTAATATATAAAATCAATAGGTGAGACACCAACTCTTGTTAAAACTATAATTGATTACCCAATTTCAGGAGAAGTCGCGAACAAGTGTTTGGGACTCTCCTTCCTTGAATATCATCCGCCTAAAAACACTTACAATTCAATATCACCCCCTACATATATTTTGAGTTTTGCTCTATAAAAACTATACTTACACCATCCCACTCATTTAGGTATGAAGGTTGGTTCGAAAATTGAAAAGTTTGAATAAAAATATGAGATCCAGAAAATAAAATTATTTAAAATTTAATGTTCGTTTTTTTATGGGCCAAACCTCGAGTAATATTTTTTGGCATTAGCTCAGTTTGACACGAATATATTATGTTATAAAAATAATTATATATTTATATTAAATCACTAACTTAATAACAATTAAACTCATTATGCAAAAATTTAAAAAAAAAGTTACCCAACTAAATAACTCAACCAAAAATATAAAATTTTCAAAATTATATTTAATATAATAAATTACTTATTATATTTATTTGAGTTTTTAATATAATAAAATATTTATTATATTTATGGTAGCCTTTTTTAATATAAATACTTTTTAATGTGTTAGAAAATTTTTATTTTAGCGTTTTTAGTGCATTTAGTGTATTATATTTTTTTAAAAATATTTTTAAATAAAAAATAATATAACAAAATCAAATATGGATGGGCCAAGTTAGGTCCGAATTTACCTTTCTAATATTAGGCTAAACTTAAGCAAAACGATAAGCTCATTTTTGAGTCTCGAATTTGAAATTTTAATCTAGATACCTTTCATAGGCCCATCTTGAAGTCGACCCGACCCATGAACCTCTCTATTAAAGTGTATATATATATATAGATTCACCTATTGAATGCCTCATTAAAGAAATAGCAAATAAAAGGGGAATACACTAAGGGTCTATTTGAACAATACAATAGAATTAAATGAAAATGTAATTATTAGGTGGCAATTATACTCTCTTTTAATTGCAAAGGATTGTATTTCCCTAGACATGTTTGATTGATAGAATGTAATTACATCGTAATTCCTTATATCATATTTGGTAATACAAATTGTAATTACACATTATATAATTTATATTTTTAAAAATATTAATTATTATAACAAATTATTAGTGCGATAAATATATTTTCTAAACAAGTAATAAAAATTAAAATCAAATCATGCATGTGTTATGTTAATTTAAAAAAATAGTTGATAATACAACTACTAATCAAAATAACCAAAAAAAATATCATATACTATTTTATCTAATTGTAGCGACGTAAAATTTGCTTCGGTCACTAATTAGGCGATTTGAAAATTCGAAAATCGAAATTTGATTTTATTTTAAAAAAAAGGGGAGTCGCCACCGATCTTTCCTCTAGGTGTGATCGGACACCTAATAAAACCTCTTTTTAGCAAATTTATTTTCGGATAAAATAAGGCCAAGTTTAGGTCTGCGTTGAAATTCAGAGAAAAATAGGGTTCGGGAGTTGGTTACGCGCGGGGAAGGTATTAGCACCCCCGCGACGCCCAAAATTGGTATCTTAATAAACAAATTTTCAGAAATACGAGTTCAACTTAAATTTTAATCGTGATCCGATTGAAAAAACAAGAATCTTCAAAATTTTTTTTATTTTTTAGAAGGATGTCCGGTTTCAACATGAGCCAATCGCGATTCATCCAACATAGCGATGAAATCACAGACTTAATGTTAATAGCGATACATTGCCTTAATTTTGAAATTAATTGAAAATATAAAAAATATTTAAAACAATAAAAATTGAAAACAATGTCAAAATTAGATGCATATTTACTTCAGAATCAAGCAAACAATAAAAACGCGAGTATGTGGCAAATAATAAACATAATTGTTACCAAACATTAACATATACAAATGGTATTAAACAATATAACAAGAGTATTTAAAATATTCACATAATAAGTATTTAAAAATATATATGAGACAAAGAATATATATATATAAATAATATAATATTGAAAATATATATACATAAGATAACATATAAAAATATACATATATATAAATAGTATAAAAAAAATATACATAATATACATAAAATGTTATAAACGAACTATTAATAAAATTACATGAATATATACATACATATTAAAAATATATATACAATAACACTATTAAAAGTATATACGTGAAATATTAGAGATAATAATAGTATTAAAATAATTAGAAATACACAAAATATAATATTAGAAATGTATACACGAAATAATATAAAAATACATATAAATATTAGAATAAAAAAACATATATAACATATATAGAAGAATATAGTATATACACAATATATAAAATATAACCTTAATACATATAAATGTAATATATTAAAAGTATATAATAATATTAAAAGTATATACATAAGATATATGTGTATAACTATAACACTGAAATATATATATAAACATGATATATGCATGACGTAGTAAAAATATATATAAAATATATAATAATAATAATAATAGAACTAATAAAACCTGTTAATCTTAACAAAAAAATTAATGCAAATAATATAGACAAACTGATTTGAATTAACAACATAATATATGAGGGAATTTGAAATAACAGAAAAGGAGGGGGTCCTATTTGCATGCATGAAGGGAAAAGGGGGGGCCACAAGGCAATATTTACACCTCCCAAAACGGTGCCATTTCACAGGGGCCAAATTGAAACAATAAGGGAAATTACCGAGCAAAATCTAAAATAAGGAAAAAGAGAACAAGCCAAATAGCAACAGACTACAAAGGCAGAGGGACCGAATCCATAAATAACCCATCAGGGCGAAGACACGCGGGTTTCGGCCTGCACGGGTCGGGTCATCGGGTGCGGGTCCGGATATTGGCCATACGGCACCGTTTTAGGCCATTGAAACTGGCCCTATACAGTGCCGTTTCATGCGTTATGAAAAAGCCCTAACTCTCCTTTCTTTTTCATTCACCCGATCCCCTTTCCTTTGCAAAATAAACGGCAGCCACCTCTCTCCCCTCTCTGTTCTAAACGATCGGGCTTCACCGGAGGCTCGTCATACCGCCACTAAGTCTAACGGCAGACGAGACGCCACAACGGGCTCCTAGCCCCGATCCAAGCCGAGCTTGAAGGTCGAGCTTTCGGCACCCGAAAGACACGGAGGATGGGGATCTTCGGCTCCCTTATCGAGCCCGACCACAGTAATGGAGAAGATCCTCCGTCGAATGCCCTCCAACGACGAGCCCGAGGGGTTTTGGTGAGGTTCACTTCCTCTTTCCTTTTTTATCACTTAAGAACAAAATCGAAATCAAAATAAAAGAGGAAATCAGAGATCGAAAGAGAAAAACACAACCTTTTGTTTTTGCTTTTCTTGATTTCTGATAAATGCTTTCTTTTCTTTCCTTTTTTAGCAATCGGTTCCCCCTTTTACAAAGATTTTCAGCCTCTGTTCTTTAGCCGAAAAAGATAAAAAAATCCTAAAATCCCCCCTTTACAATCGGTTCATCCTTCTTTTTTATATCCCCTATACAATGATTTTTTTTGAAACCTATATTTACTACTGTTTGTTTCTTCTCCTTGCTACTGTTGCTGCTTTCTATTTCCTATCTCTGCTTCGGTCCTTTTTGCGTGTGTGCACAGGTGCTGGGACGATGGGACATGGAGTTGATGGCCGAAGGTTAAGTGCGGCGCTGAGCTAGGGGAGCAGATGGCTAGGGAAGGAAGTGACCGGTGGTCAGAAGCAGGCCTAGGGTTAGCATGCGGTGCTAGGGTTCACGGGGCTAGGTTTTGGGTGTTATTGGGCCATCCGGGTTTGGGTTTTGCATTTGGGTCAGGGTATTGGGTTGGTTTATCGGGTATTGGAGTTTTGGGTCAATCGGGCAGTGGGCCAATATCAATTAGTGGGCCTTGTAATTGGGTTTTATTTCTTTGTAATTTTGGACTTTAGAATTGGACATTTGGACTTTTAATTTTGATGGTTTTTTTTAATATATTTTGGTTTATTTAATTTCAAAGTTGTTTGCTGGCTTGGGCCTGGGCAAATTTAGGCCCGTACAGCTGCCCCTCTTTACTCATTGTCGTGTAACGAGAATAGAGCAAAGACTTCAAAAGGGCCAAATTTGCCTGGTCTTGTAGGATCTCCACTTCTTGGCATTCCTCTTCTTCAAATAACGTCAATATGCTCCATCGTAGCTTCAGGGACATGAGACTCCTTGTCTTCGATCCGTTTCACCGCAACTTCAGAGAGACAAAATCTGGTCTTTTCGATCAGCTCCAGTCTTTATTCTCAATATATGACCTAATATTCAACTCACCTCTTGCAATACGAGTTGAAAAAACAGAAAATGAAAAGCAAATATTGAAAATACCTCAGTGTGTAATTTGAGACTTAACTCACCTCTTGCAATATGAGTTGAATAAACAGAAATTAAAAAGAGGAATTGAAAAAGATCAACTCACCTCTCGCAATACGAGTTGAATAAACAGAAATTAAAAAGCAGGAATTGAAAAAGATCAACTCACCTCTCGCAACATGAGTTGAATAAACAGAAATTAAAAAGCAAGAATTGAAAAAAATCAACTCACCTCTCGCAATACGAGTTGAATAAACAGAAATTAAAAACACAAATTAAAAGGAAATTGCAAATACCTCAACGTGAACCGAGGCTCAACTCACATCTGTAATATGAGTTGATTTCTTGAAAAAGAAATTGAAAAGAAATTAAAAGTACCTCAACATGTCTTGAGGCTCAACTCACCTCTGTAATATGAGTTGATTTTTGAAACGGAAATTGAAAAGCAGAAAATGGAAAAGCTCAACTCACCTCTGTAATATGAGTTGACTTTGAGAAACAGAATTTAAAAAACAGAAGTTGAAAAAGCTCAACTCACCTCTGTAACATGAGTTGACTTTTGAAAAGCAAGAATTGAAAGTATCTCAGCGTGTTTTGAGTCTCAACTCGCCTCTCGCAATATGAGTTGATCTCTTTGAAAAACAGGAATTAAAAGGCTCAACTCACCTCTCGCAATATGAGTTGATCTTTTGAAAAAACAGAATTTTAAAAGCAGAAATTGAAAAGGCTCAACTCACCTCTCGCAATATGAGTTGATTTTTTTGAATAGTAGAAATTGAAAAACAGAAATTGAAAAAGGCTTAACTCATTTCTCGTAATATGAGTTGATTTTTGAAAAACGAAATTGAAGAACTGAATTTGAAAATACCTCGGCGTCCTGAGGCTCAACTCACCTCTGTACTATGAGTTGATTTTGAAACATAAATTGAAAACTGAAATTGAAAAAGCTCAACTCACCTCTGTAATATGAGTAGATTTTTTTTTTTGAAAAAGAAATTGAAAATACCTCAACGTGTCTTGAGGCTCAACTCACCTCTGTAATATGAGTTGATTTTTGAAAAAGAAATTGAAAATACCTCAACGTGTCTTGAGGCTCAACTCACCTCTGTAATATGAGTTGATTTTTGAAAAAGAAATTGAAAAGAAATTGAAAATACCTCAACGTGTCTTGAGGCTCAACTCACCTCTGTAATATGAGTTGATTTTTGAAAAAGAAATTGAAAAGAAATTGAAAATACCTCAACGTGTCTTGAGGCTCAACTTACCTCTGTAATATGAGTTGATTTTTGAAAAAGAAATTGAAAAGAAATTGAAAATACCTCAACGTGTCTTGAGGCTCAACTCACCTCTGTAATATGAGTTGATTTTTGAAAAAGAAATTGAAAAGAAAGAAATAAATAAAAAAAGCTCAACTTACCTCTATAATATGAGCTGACTTTGAGAAACATAAATTAAAAAACTGAAATTAAAAAAGCTCAACTCACCTCTGTAATATGAGTTGTCTTTGAGGAACAGGAATAAAAAGACAGAAATTGAAAAAGGTTCAACTCACCTCTGTAATATGAGTTGACCTTGAGGGACTCAAATTAAAAACAGAAATTGAAAAAGCTCAACTCACCTCTGTAATATGAGTTGACTTTGAGAAACGTAAATTGAAAGACTGAAATTGAAAATACCTCTGCATATGAGCCGAAGCTCAACTCACCTCTGTAATATGAGTTGATTTTGAAAAAGAGAAAATGAAAAGCAGAAATTGAAAAAGATCAACTCACCTCTGTAATATGAGTTGACTTTGAGGAACAGAAATTAAAAACAGAATTTGAAAAAGCTCAACTCACCTCTATAACATGAGTTGGCTTTGAGAGACAGAAATTAAAAACAGAATTTGAAAAAGCTCAACTCACCTCTGTAACATGAGTTGGCTTTGAAAAACAGGGATTGAAAATACCTCAGCGAGTCCTGAGGCTCAACTCACCTCTCGCGATATGAGTTGATTTTTTTGAAACATAAATTAAAGGTACCTCAGAGTACCAAAACATATCATCTGGTGAAATTCAGGTGTCCTTTCCTTGATTTGGTGCAGTTATCATCGAAACCTCTTTTTCTGCTGGAATACCTGTATATGTCATGCATGATTTCATGATATGCGCATGTTTATCCTAAATGCCTGTATGCCTACATGATTATGCTATACGCTTGTGTCTCTTTTTTCACGATTATTGTGATGATCTGCATTCATTGCTTCGATTCTGGATCTTCTCTTCAGGCTTTGTACCCATCCTCAAACTTTACGAGTACTCTGTGTTTCTCAGATATCACTCTTTTGCCCCCCGTTGAACTTTTGTCCTTGCTTTGAAGCTCTTGTATTTGTCAAATTCTCATCCAAGTAATGAACTCTTCCACGTTTCTCAATCCAGGATCTTTTCAAGCGTGGCTTCTCGCATAAAAGATTTTAAGCTTCTGAAAATGCTTCAAATATCATTTTACTCCTTGGGTCCAAATCTGCTTCATTAGGACGCCCTTTCGGGTTTTCATCCTAATCCTTTTTGTGTTAATCAAGACACCCTTTTTAGGTTTTCATCTTAATCTTCCTTTTCTCTTTTTTTTTTTAATACTCAAAGTGTCATCACTCATTGCCCATCAGGACTCTATCATTGACGTGGTACACTGCCTTATTGCTCGGCTGGTATTTTGATTAAAACCCAAGGAAATAATCGCGTTTTGCTCAACTAACTTGCCCCACTGTAACTTCAGAGTCCATTCCACTGTAATTTGGGGACACAGAGTTGGTACTATCTTTAGATCATTCTACTACAATTCCGAGCTATATGATCTGTATCAACCCACTGTAACTCAAAGGTATAAGATCTGTAACTTGTTCCATCGAGATTATATCACTGACGCAATATCTTATTTTTGTTCAGCTAATATCTTTGACAGATAATCTGAAGAGATAAACTCAATTTTAGCTCAAATATTTCCAACTCTTACACTTAGTGAGCTCTTAAACAACAGTCTTGTTTCAGGTTCTTGTACTATTTAGAAGCTTTCAGAGTAATGTGCAAAACTCTTTTTATAAAAGTACGATTGGCCCATTAATCATTATTTCAATGCGAAATGCTTGAAAAGGATCAAACTAATGGACAAGAGGAAAATTGATTAAGAACATAGCTCGAAACAAACTAGTTAAACAATGAGAGTAAATGAGAGTTTATTGGAAGCGCATTTTGAAAAGAATAAGGTAATCAAAGATAAATTCAAAAATGGATAAAATGGAAAGTTAGGTGCCCCAGATATCGCAGCCTGAGCTTCTCTGTTCAAACTCTTTTGAGATCATTTTGAGCTCAACATGTGTTTAGAGGATTTGAGTACTTTGTCGATGCCCCAAGATATAGCATACTTCTTCATTGTCAATTTTAAGCATAGCAAGACTACCATGTGTCCCGTTTTATCAAAATTTGAGCAGCTCTTTTCTGGGTTTTCAACTCAAAGCCCCTTTGGTCTCAAGACGCCCTTTGCGGGTTTTCACCTTGGCCTCTCTATTTTTTTTCTTTCTTTTTTCTTTCTTTCTTCTTCTTTCTTCTTCTTTTCTTTTTTTGTTTGTTTTTTTTTTTGAAGATCTCAAAGTGCCCTTTGCGGGTTTTCACCTCGGCCTCTCCTTTTCAGGTATCTCTGGACTGAATCTGGATTTAGGATTGGGTCAGTGCTCCTCCGGGGAAAGCCTCCTTTACCTCATAAAGTTCTTAAGCATTCATTTTCCTTTGAAATCCTTTTGTACAGAAAGGATATTCTGTCATGACTTGCCATTATCCATTTCTCGCACATTTGACTATGATGGATGCTTTCAGACCTTTTTCTGTAGTCAAGTTTACTGAAGACATTTTATTTCATCCGACTCTTGATTTGATCAAAGCTTGGAGGAAAAGAATCTTAATTTCCATGGGCAGAATCACCTCTCCTGCCCTAGCGAAGGTACTGGTCAACTTTAATAAGCATAAAAAGTAAAAGGTAGCTTCTTATGCCAATATTTACAAGTCTCGATCACCTTTTATAACTCTTTTTCTTTTTTTTTGTATTTTTTTCTTTTGGCAGCCTTTGTTGTATTGTGATAGGGCGCCTAATCTTTGAACTGTAATCTTTTGACATTGTACAATCGCGCACTATAAAACATGATTCTTTTTTTGCATTTGATCTTCTTTTTCTTTCTTTTCTTTTTTTTATTTTTATTTTTATTTTTTGATAACTGTCGACTTTATAATATTGGCATATGAAGCAACATTCACTTTCCTAACGAAGCAAATGCCGACCACGACGATGATGCCCCCAGAACATTTATGCCCCATGTATTGAGAATCTTGAAGAAATAGAAGAAGCGCGTGTCTTGTCGACATAACTGATGCCATTCCCTTTCCATAGTGGACCAACAATATCCGATCCTCATAATTAGCCTGGCCATTGTAGAACCACTGCCATGTGTTCTTTAGACACCCTTATGGACTTCTTTCAAGGTGTTCCGAAGTGCATAGTGTGAAAATATTCTTAAATTCTTGGAAATAACTCAATAGTCTTACCTTATTTCTACAATGAGCTAGGTTTCGATCTTCATCTTTTTCCTAAGCTCTCGATGTCAACTAACCCTTTGTAAGTTGGGATTTGTCTTTTATCTCGTTCTGCCATTCTTAACGAATCAGAAGATAGGTACAATCTCTGTCATCTTCAAAGTCCTAAGATTCCTCTAGATACATATCTTACTTCAAAGGGAGTCAGTAACAGCATCGCTCATGACATTGATATTTGGGGACCTATTGTGGGCACGAAGGTATATTCCAAAGAATATATGATTCTTAAGATGATTATTTGCATGGTATGATCATGAATGTAAAATAAAAGACTGAAAGTCCAAATAAAAGAATCTATAAATAGAAGAAAATTCACTCAAAAAGATGCATTTCATTGAAATAAAAATCTTGGACCCAAGCATATTTCACAAAAGGAAACTTATCGCCTGTAGGCTTAAGGCAATAAGTATGTTTTGAATATTACTCTAGATTAGCTTTAAAAGTGCACGGATCCCTTCCACAGTTCCACTGTTCAAAACACTCCCGAGTATGCTAAGTTTGGAGGTGGGTGATGTCGTGGCCATGGTTGAATTGGGTACGAATTCGAAGTATAGTGGCTTCTTGTTTTTTCTTCATGGGTGTTGCCCCCTTTTTTAGCTTTCTAGGACTTCTATCCTTCCACTTTTGATAGCATTCTCAATCAGTTCCCCAGATACCACGATATCCGCAAAGTCCTTTGTGGCGCTCCCGACCAACTTGTCATAAAATGGCGCTTTTAACGTGTTGATGAAAAGAATCGCTAGTTCGATTTTGGTCAAAGGTGGTTCTACTTGTGCCGAGATATCCCTCTATCTCAGCGCGTACTGCCTAAAAGTTTCCGTTGGCTTCTTTTCCATCATCTGTAGGGTCAACCGATCAGGTACCATGTCAGACACGTGCTTATACTGTTCCCAAAATGCTGATGCTAGGTCTTTCCATGATCGGATCCTTTCTCTGCTAAGTTGATTATACCATCGAAGAGCCGATCCGACTAAGCTATCTTGGAAACAGTGTATGAGCAGCTTATCTTCATTTAAATAGCCAGTTATCCTTCGGCAAAACATGATAAGATGCCCCTTTGGACAACTCGCTCCATCATATTTTCAAAGTCTGGCACTTTAAACTTCGGAGGCAGAACCAGATCGGGTACCATACTGAGCTCTTTGGTACTCAACGTAGAGAGGACTTCAGTACCTTCTATTGCCCTGAGCCTTTCTTCCAAACTCTTATACTTGTCATGATCGTCTATTTTCAATTTGGCTATTCCTATTGGATCATTCAGAACAAGAGGATTGGAAGGAGCAGCTCCGGGATTTGACACAAATATACCTTGCCCAATTGAGTAGGTGGTGCAGGTCGTTGCTCTAAGCCTACGGATTCCCCTAGAGTGTACCCCCTTTGTGCTGCATGGGCGTGCGGTAGAGTGAATCCTGAGGGATAGGGCGGATACTGATTTGCTCTTGATTGGGGTTCTATGATTTCAGGGCCTTGTAAGGGTTCTTTCTCTTTAACCAAAACCGCCATCATCTCTATCATTTTGGCCATTTGATCTTTTCGTTCAAGCGATTCCTCTCGAGATCTCACCATTAGATCTCTCTTTTCTTATTGTGACTTGGCCAGTTGCTCTTGTAGTTCCTTTTGGAATCTTTTCATCCTTTCGATTCTTTCATTAAGTTCAGCCTCCATTACTCCAGTTTGTCAGTGCGTCTTATTCAAATGATGTGATTCCAGCCTTGTATTGTTGCCACTGCGAATTGTACGATTCTAACCTTAGTGGATGAGTATGGAATATGTATATGCAATGAATGAATGAAAAAAATGTCAAATGATCATTAGTCATGAATGCAAAATTTGGTGTCGATTTCAATATAGCCCCTATTTAGGCATTTCATTAATCAAAGAGTCTATTACGAAAAGTTTTGGTCACTTCTGTAATTGACTCCTCCATCAGAAACCTGTTTTTTGGCAACCAGTCTCTAATCAACACCTTCCTAGCAAGATGTCTACGATGGATAATGAAAAATTAAAATACAGACAAACAACCTCGGTCAGTACAACAAATATGAACAGAGGAAAATTGTGGAAAATCTAGCAAATCAAGCTGTTTGGACCAATGGACCCGATTCCTATAACAAGCGTAAATGTAAAAGAAAACAGAAGGTAAGAGGTGTTCCTCCCGTGTACTCATTTTGGTGACTAGTAAATGGACGGAGGTTCAGCATGGCTCTAGTTGGGTGGCTCGTACAGTTCACTACATGTGGTTTTGGTTCTAGATGGGTACTCGAATTGTCCGTACTGTCATCTACTAAGATTAGCACGGAGCCTCGGTCATGGCCCATCATAGGCTTACGAGATCAATTCAAGGGATTACATTTACTTATGCCTATGCGGAGGGACAAGTTAACTCACGAAAGCATAAATCATATGTAACCCGAAAATATTCACTAGCCTGTGCGGAGGGACGAGTTAACTCACAAAGGCTTAGCGTTTACTTTCACTTAAATGGACGGAGCCCGGATATAAAGCTCATGTTATGCAAAATGCAAGTGCACGGTGTGTGGGGAGAAATTTACAACCCTTTCGTTTTATTTTAACAACTACAAAACTAAAATCATACAAACTTAGAGCTTAAAAACAAAATGACAAAGCAAATTAGCAAAATATTTACAACAAATGCAAATGCATGATTTTTTTTCGAAAACAAAATTACAGGATCACGGCTAAATATCAAATTGAACAAGGAATTTTAAAAATTTTGACAACACTCGTTTAATTCTAGATTCGACTCTCAAAAAATGCTTCCCCAGCGGAGTCGCCAGCTGTAGCGACGTAAAACTTGCTTCGGTCGCTAATTAGGCGATTTGAAAATTCGAAAATCGAAATTTGATTTTATTTTAAAAAAAAGGGGGAGTCGCCACCGATCTTTCCTCTAGGTGTGATCGGACACCTAATAAAACCTCTTTTTAGCAAATTTATTTTCGGATAAAATAAGGCCAAGTTTAGGTCTGCGTTGAAATTCAGAGAAAAATAGGGTTCGGGAGTCGGTTACGCGCGGGGAAGGTATTAGCACCCCCGCGACGCCCAAAATTGGTATCTTAATAAACACGCGTTGTCTTAATTTTCAGAAATACGAGTTCAACTTAAATTTTAATCGTGATCCGATTGAAAAAACAAGAATCTTCGAAATTTTTTAATTTTTTAGAAGGATGTCCGGTTTCAACATGAGCCAATCGCGATTCATCCAACATAGCGATGAAATCACAGACTTAATGTTAATAGCGATACATTGCCTTAATTTTGAAATTAATTGAAAATATAAAAAATATTTAAAACAATAAAAATTGAAAACAATGTCAAAATTAGATGCATATTTACTTCAGAATCATGCAAACAATAAAAACGCGAGTATGTGGCAAATAATAAACATAATTGTTACCAAACATTAACATATACAAATGGTATTAAACAATATAACAAGAGTATTTAAAATATTCACATAATAAGTATTTAAAAATATATATGAGATAAAGAATATATATATATATAAATAATATAATATTGAAAATATATATACATAAGATAACATATAAAAATATACATATATATAAATAGTATAAAAAAATATACATAATATACATAAAATGTTATAAACGAACTATTAATAAAATTACATGAATATATACATACATATTAAAAATATATATACAATAACACTATTAAAAGTATATACGTGAAATATTAGAGATAATAATAGAATTAAAATAATTAGAAATACACAAAATATAATATTAGAAATGTATACACGAAATAATATAAAAATACATGTAAATATTAGAATAAAAAAACATATATAACATATATAGAAGAATATAGTATATACACAATATATAAAATATAACCTTAATACATATAAATGTAATATATTAAAAGTATATAATAATATTAAAAGTATATACATAAGATATATGTGTATAACTATAACACTGAAATATATATATAAACATGATATATGCACGACGTAGTAAAAATATATATAAAATATATAATAATAATAATAATAGAACTAATAAAACCTGTTAATCTTAACAAAAAAATTAATGCAAATAATATAGACAAACTGATTTGAATTAACAACATAATATATGAGGGAATTTGAAATAACAGAAAAGGAGGGGGTCCTATTTGCATGCATGAAGGGAAAAGGGGGGGCCACAAGGCAATATTTCCACCTCCCAAAACGGTGCCATTTCACAGGGGCCAAATTGAAACAATAAGGGAAATTACCGAGTAAAATCTAAAATAAGGAAAAAGAGAACAAGCCGAATAGCAACAGACTACAAAGGCAGAGGGACCGAATCCATAAATAACCCATCAGGGCGAAGACACGCGGGTCTCGGCCTGCACGGGTCGGGTCATCGGGTGCGGGTCCGGATATTGGCCATACGGCACCATTTTAGGCCATTGAAACTGGCCCTATACGATGCCGTTTCATGCGTTATGAAAAAGCCCTAACTCTCCTTTCTTTTCATTCACCCGATCCCCTTTCCTTTGCAAAATAAACGGCAGCTACCTCTCTCCCCTCTCTGTTCTAAACGATCGGGCTTCACCGGAGGCTCGTCATACCGCCACTCAGTCTAACGGCAGACGAGACGCCACAACGGGCTCCTAGCCCTGCTCCAAGCCGAGCTTGAAGGTCGAGCTTTCGGCACCTGAAAGACACGGAGGATGGGGATCTTCGGCTCCCTTATCGAGCCCAACCACAGTAACGGAGAAGATCCTCCGTCGAAGGCCCTCCAATGACGAGCCCGAGGGGTTTTGGTGAGGTTCACTTCCTCTTTCCTTTTTTATCACTTAAGAACAAAATCGAAACTAAAATAAAAGAGGAAATCGGAGATCGAAAGAGAAAAATGCAACCTTTTGTTTTTGCTTTTCTTGATTTCTGATAAATGCTTTCTTTTCTTTCCCTTTTTAGCAATCGGTTCCCCCTTTTACAAAGATTTTCAGCCTCTGTTCTTTAGCCGCAAAAGATAAAAAAATCCTAAAATCCCCCCCTTTACAATCGGTTCATCCTCCTTTTTTATATCCCCTATACAATGATTTTTTTTAAAACCTATATTTACTACTGTTTGTTTCTTCTCCTTGCTACTGTTGCTGCTTTCTATTTCCTGTCTCTGCTTCGGTCCTTTTTACGTGTGTGTGTGCAGGTGCTGGGACGATGGGACATGGAGTTGATGGCCGAAGGTTAAGTGCGGGGCCGAGCTAGGGGAGCAGGTGGCTAGGGAAGGAAGTGACCGGTGGTCAGAAGCAGGCCTAGGGTTAGCATGCGGTGCTAGGGTTCACGGGGCTAGGTTTTGGGTGTTATTGGGCCATCCGGGTTTGGGTTTTGCATTTGGGTCAGGGTATTGGGTTGGTTTACCGGGTATTGGAGTTTTGGGTCAATCGGGCAGTGGGCCAATGTCAATTAGTGGGCCTTGTAATTGGGTTTTATTTCTTTGTAATTTTGGACTTTAGAATTGGACATTTGGACTTTTAATTTTGATGGTTTTTTTAATATATTTTGGTTTATTTAATTTCAAAGTTGTTTGCTGGCTTAGGCCCGGGCAAATTTAGGCCCGTACACTAATTATTCTAGTGCATATTTGTTGGGTTAGTCCTTCTTTGATATTTAACATATGCTCCTTATCATCATCTATTAGTCTTTAATCGAGTTCATCATCATCTAAACTTGAATTTACACAATTAAGATTATCAATATCTCCTTCTTCCATGTACTCTTTGAAGTATGGATGATTTCAATTTCACCTTTGATTGAAGTTATGAAATATACGATATGCTAGTATCCATCATTGTCTTTTTTATACTATACTAAGGTGATGTTGTTAATATGAGAAATATTTTTTTTAGAACAATAAATGCCTTAACCACATTTTGAAGCGTTTAATGTTCCAAATTAAAGAGTTCGCAAGTTGTTTATGGTGCTTGTGATTGCCACCATCCTCTCAAATGGTATTATACCCTATGATATGATGTAAAAGAACATTTTTTATTTGCATAATTAGCATCGATCTTATTATATTAGGACTCACAATTCAAACAATATATAGTTTAATTATAAAAACTTATATAAAGTTAATTTAGAGAGAATTTATACTAAATTATATCCTTTTATAATACTTAAATTAAGTAATAATATTAATATAAAATTTACAATATATAAATTTTTAAAAAAAATATTTTATACGTTGTAGAAATTTTTCATAATAATTTTTTTCCATTAACTTTAAAAAATTATTTTTATAAATAAGTTAGGCTTAATTGAATAGGAGGTACTTAAACTATGAGTTTATTTGAGTTAAGTACTTAAACTATTTTTTCTATAGCTTTAATTTTTTATTTAATTATATTTTAATGAGATGACGATATGGCAAAATTTGATTGGTTAACATTTTTTTTAACGACACTAATGATAGAGATCAACTTCAGTAATGAAATCAAAGTTTAGGTAGCCAGATCGATCAAAAAATAATTTAGGTACGTATCTCAAACAAACCAAATAGTTTACGTACCTCCTGTTCAATTTAGCCAATAAATTATGATAAGAAATTACAACATTTTTTCTTATAAATAAGTGTATTATTTTTAGAATATAGGACATAAATAAATTATATCCATATTTTTTGCGGGAACTTATTATAAATAAAAATGCTATGACACATTTACAACATATAAATTAATTTTTTATAATAATTTTAAATTTATTAGGATTTAAATAATATATCATAATTTTATAAAAATACACAAGTTACTTTTATAATACATGATTTTAGGATTTATAATACAAGAATTCTTTTGTCATAACCATCCCAAACACTTATATGTGTTCATGGATATAATATATTTTTCTATAAGAGTAAGTATTTGGTGGCACTGTACTTTTTTTATTTCACAAATAGCCTTAAAATTTTGATATGTATCTTTCTTTTTAATATTTTATTATACCCTTATAGGACATTTGTTAAACCCTTTATCATATTTGTAGAGTTTAAAAACTCCACTCACAATATACTGAATAATTTCTCCTTTTATAACTTGTATTAAAATAATTTTTAAAATTGGATTTGAGTGTAACACCAATGTAATTACTTCAGTTCTCACCATCACTCTAAAAATTGGAAAGTGTAATTAGGGTACTCCAATTTAGACATATCCAAGGATTGGGTAGTCCATGGGCTTGACCTGACTAGAACCGAGGTTGGACAAGGATTTTTGCACCTCGACTTGACATAAATTCAATTTAATAATAAAATATTTTTTAAATTTAAATTTAATTATAAAAGTATATAAAATATCAATTAAAATGTTATTTTTAATATTATTTTTTTTGAATAGTGAAATTGATTTTTGGGCAATCAATCCAAAAACAGGCTTGAGTTTGAAATTTTTGGAGCTGAGCTTGGGTCCAATCCAACTCGACCCAATGACAGCTCTACTCCAATTACATTAAATTCGATGGAATTCATTAATTACAATGATTATTCAAACATACTACTTATATATAATTACAAGTAATTACACAAAATTTAAGGATATCCAAAACACCATCTAATTTTTTTTATTAATACTAATAAGACCAAATTAGAGGCTAAAAGAACTTTAATGTTTATTTATTCACTGATTCAATGAAAATATATATCATAGAAAGAGTTTTAAAACTGTTAGGGATGGTGAATTAATGTTAATGTAAACATGTCATGGTACGTGAATCACCCTACAAAGCTGCCATGGAATGGTTGAAAGTGGTATTTCTTAATGTGCAAAATGACCGCAACAAATATGGTACCCTATTGAAAATGGATATCTTTTTATTGAAATTTTGGGAAAAAAATTATAATTTTTTAATTCTTTTACATTTTTTCAGTTTGAAGAGTTTTTTTAAAATAAATTTTAAATTATTTGATAACGTGACATATAAGATAAAATAATTTCATATCAACAATGAAATTTTTAGGGTCCAAATAAAATAATAGGAGTCAAATTGAAATAAGAAATGTAAAGATTAAAGGCTAAATTTGTTATTTTATCTTATATTAACAGCACAATTTTAACAGAAAATATTTTACTCCTTTGTCTAATATACAATGACCAATTTATTTATTTTTCCAATAAAAAATTTAAAATATAATCTAATATATGATACAGGTAGCAGTTTAACACTTTTAAACCTAGAGACCAATGCTTGCCCCAAACATACATACCCTCTAAATTTAGAGGTGGCGAATAGATTGTAAAACCTTTTGCACGGGCCAGAGTAAATTAAAAATAAACAGATCATTGTTTTTACAAGGCCCAAATACATTAAACTATGGCCCAAAAAAACTAAAAACCTAGCCCAAATTCTGGTAGGCCCAAGACCTAAACTATTTCAGCAGAAGCAGAAACCCTAGTCTGCCTTAGGCGTCGCACATTCCCCTCAATGGCATCGCCCTCCCTTGTGCCTCCGTAGCGCACTCGGCGCTCGAGGTTTGCAACTCTTGCAGGCCATACACCAAAAAAACAAATTTCTTGCCCGTTGACTCCTCGCCTAAACCTGTAAACAAGGTAAAGAAAAGGACAAAGAATGGCAGAAAAACAGTAGCAGCAGAAACAAAAGAAATAGTGATAGGGTAGTGAAAACTGTAGCATTTTCGGCTATAAAAGCCAAACCGAACCAATGTAAAAAGGGGGGATTTTTGAAATAAGAAAAAAAAGATTTAAAATTTTAAAGGTAATTTCTTTCGTTTTATTTTCTCTTTTAAGTTCTTTTTATTTTTTATTTTATTTTTTACTTTTCATTTACATGCGAAACTAATAAAAAGGGAAAGAAAAAACGAACCTTACCTTAACGACCCCACAGCTCTGTCACTAGAATCCTTTTTCTGGTACCAAAATTGAGCGAAAAAGTGGTCATGGGTCTTGAAGGTTCGATGCTCTTGGGGTCTTGAGGTATCTGCCCGCAAACGTGGCCCAAAGTCGGGTTTAAAACACCCATCTTCGCGCACCGTCGACCATCGAGTACGGTGGTGGTGCGGCAAGCGTCGGAGAAACCCATTTGGCCAGATATGGGGGTTGAAAGGGAATAAGAGGATTTTCATTTGTTTTTTTGAGAAGGAAAGTTGAAAAATGAAGTTTTTTTTTTTAAATGATTTTTATAATGGTATGAAACGACTCCGTTTCATATTGGCCATTTAGGTGCCAAAACGACGCCGTTTAAGGCCAACCCGTCCGACCTGATCCGCGTGAGCCTCAGGATCCGCATATTTCCACTTTAATGGGTTATTTGCGGATTCGGTCCACCTGTTTTTTGGCTTGTTGCGATTCGGTTTGTTTTCATTTTCCTTTCTTTTAATTTTACCCTGTAATATTTTGTTGCGTTTCATTTTAATCCGCATGGAAGTTATGCGTTTTGGGGGACAGGGATATTATCCCATTTGGTCCCTCATTTCATTCGCGTATCATAATTTGGCCTTGATATTTTACCTTTCTTTTGATTTTCCCCGTTTAATTTTGTTTTGATTGCAATCTAGCCCAGGTTCGAATTATTTCATTATTTAGTTGTTTTGTTTTATTTTATTTTTTATTTCCTTTAAAAAAAATACTCAAGTTTATTATATTTACTTATTTGTTCGTTCATTATTCATTTTTGCATTTAGATTCGTTATCCATGCTTGATTTATCAATTTATCATTCTTTTACTTCAAAATATTTAAATCTAATATTAGTTAATATTATTTTATCTATCTGCTATTATTCTTACTTTCAAAATGTTCAAATTTAATATTGTATGTATATCTATTCATATATTTATTATTCCATTTTTACTTGTACGTACATCTATTTATTATTTTATCATGTATATCTACTTATACACTGACCTAATGTTATATGTATACCTATTTGATTGCTTTTGAAATATTTATTATTCCCTATATTCAAGGTTAATATTAATTGTATTATTTTAAACTTAGTATTATTTAAATCATTCATGTTTATCGGCTCATTTGTTCATTATTCTCTTATTTTTTGCAATTTAATATTATTGACGATTATTTTATTAATTTATCTATTTATTCATTCAAATTTAATATTACACATATTTATTTCACCCATCCATCATTATTATTTTACCCCTCTTTTAACGCTTAAGTTATATATTTACCTACCCATATATTCCTTTTTTTTTTACTCTTTTAAATATTTAAATTTGATATCATTTGTCATATTTCATTTATTTATCATTCTTTCATTTTTAAATGTTGGGTACTATTTTCGCTAAATATCTTTTATTTTCATTTTTATTTTGAATTGTTTTATCATGTTGATCCTTTAAATCAATATTCTCATATAATTAATATCATAATATTTGTCCATCATGTCATTATATAAAATAGACATTCTCCCTGTCGAGCTATTTCACATTCATACATCATAGTGCCATCATCTATACTACCTTTTTATAAAAATCACGTCATAAATCACATTTGGGCATATATACCCATTGTCGTATTATTTTCAAATTCTATAAATACTCATTGTTTAAATATTGCATTTGCTATTGTTCAAAAATGAAAATTTTAAAATAAGGCAATATTTTGCGTTTTAGAAATTTGAGAAATCGTACCCTAATTTACTGGGTTTCGATTTTTCTCGTTTAACCTAAATAGCCAAATATCCTTTTAAACTTCAAAATACATGAAATCTCAATAAGATTTAAAGACGAGCTTATTCTCGAGGTTTTAAAATGTTGCGACCTAACTTACTAAATGTGACATTTTATTACTTCGAGACGAGAGGGTCTTTAACATTCGTTTCAATTTATTCAATTTTTTTTTTAAATCAAAAAGAGGGATCGTGTTTTAAATTCTTTCGAATTTTCAAATTTTCGACATTAAGACACTAATTAATCAATTAGGTGCCAATTTTGGGCGTATCGAGGGTGCTAATCCTTCCTCGTGCTTAACCGACTCCCGAACCCGTTTTCTGGATTTCGTAGACCAAAAATCATCGTTTTAGTAAATTTAAATTTTATTAAAATAATTGAATTTCGAGGTGATCCGATCACACCTCATAAAAAGGATTGGTGGCGACTCCCATTTTTCGTTTTCATTTTCAAAATCAAAGTCGATTCCCGTTTTCAAAAAATGGTTTCGACATAGATGGTGTGTACCCTCTATATATCTTGTAATAAATTTAATTTATGTTAAAATTACCATGGAGGTTTCTATATTATGAGTTAGATTTTATTTTATTTTATTTATTTAAAAAATAGATAAATTAGTCTTTGTGCATTATATTAAAGAGTAAACTGACCCTTTCTATTAAAAATTTCTATCAATTTCTACTGTTAAAAATTGATGTGGCTGATAGAATAACTAGACAGTTACACGTGGTGTGCCACATGTATCTTATTCTAATGTATAGGGACTAGTTTTTTACAGTAGACATGAGTATAATTTTTAATAAAATGACCAATTTACTCTTTAATTTAATGTATATAGACTAATTTATCAATTTTTTAAGTAAAAAACAAAATATAATCTAATTTCTTAAGAAAGCAAATAGTTGAGAACAAATCTAGCTTCATCCTCTTAGAATCTAGCGGCCCATTCAACGCAAGTGTTGAGAGCCCATACCTACATGTTTCTAAGATCCAAATCTGGAGTTGATATGTTAAGATATGCAAGATTAATTTGTCCCTAACTTGCAAGCGGTATATACAGAAAGTGACATAAAATCGTTTGTCTTGACCTTTTTTCCTATAATTTTCAAACCAATTTAATCCAGTTATAGTAGTCAAACAAAATTAAGCCATTATATTCGACTTGTAGCCTAAATAAAACATTTGTATGAAAACAAGTTAATGTAAAAAAAAAAAAAAAATCAAAGATCTCAACCATTTATCATTATATAAATAATAAACAAGGATTATTATTCAATATATTGGTGGCGAAGTTTTTTAACTCCACAAGTGAGTTTAAGAAATCATCGTGTGTATTATTTATTTATTTTTTTAATATCAATTAAAGACAATTGACAATTTCTTAAATTTTCTTATCGAGTTAAAAACCCTACTGCCAATACATCAAATAATAATCCTATGTATAATACATAATCTATACAACCAAATTAGGAAATAATCCTATGTGGCACTATATAATTATGGCGAGTGAAATGATCTTATTGGTTGACACCTCATCTATTATAATATTAATAAAATTGTCGAGCTCAAATCTTAATCCATATATAAATATAAAAAATTCTATTTAAAAAAAAATTTATGAATATCTAATAAAAAAATTCTCATTTTTTATTAAAATAAAATACTTATTTCTTACAATTATTTAATTTTACATAGTATTTTTTGAATATATCATTTTTCACTTATTATTTTTTGAATATATTATTTTTAAATTTCTTTATTTACATTATTTGTAAATCTTTTAATTTTAAAAAAATATGAAGTAAAATAATATATTTTAATTATTAAATACAGTAGACTCGTGCATCGCACAGGGATCAAACTAGTATTTTTTATTTGTTTTCTTTAGCGTTTGTATATATGTGCAACCCTAATAGCCAATAGGTAGAGGGGAAACTAACTTATATATATGATCAACTTTTAATTGTATATGCCCATCAAGTAACTAAATAAATGAATGAATAAGATTTTATAGCTATTAAAGTAAATAACTTAATTTCCTTCAATTAGGCTTTTTTTATTGACTTTAATTATGTTATCAACTACTGTTGAGGTGGTTTTGTGAGCAGTGTAACAAGTAATGCCAATTGCATTTGGCGTTGTGCAAGTTACGTAACTTGCCTTATTTAGTATTTACAATCTTTTGTTACAAAACAATTGGGTCGTAATCTATGATGTTTTGGATGTATTGGCTCATATTTGAAGATCGATCGATATAAAAGAACATATCTTTAAGATTGGATCGAATTAGATCAAGCAATCGAATTCCTCGATTTGAAAAGATTGGGTTGGATAACCTGGAAACTTATCTTGGAGGTCTTTAACTTATACTAGACTTTATTAGGATATTCTCATTGCTGATTTTATTACTACTTTGACGGGGATTGAGATTGTAATTGATTTAGTATGTTAGCAAGTCGAAAAAACATATATTCATGAGACTTATTCAAGTTTTGTACAAAGAGTTTAGCACTTGATCTATTCTTTAGGAATTTATCATTGGGAGTGAATTTTCTGAATAAAAAAAGTGAGTCACTTGGTTTTACAATCTAAGCTTTCAAGGAGAAAGCTTAGAATAAAGTGATCTAGATATTAGGTACAAAAAGTAAGATTGCTATACTAGTGTATGATAGGACTTAAACCACTCTTTGTACAAGGTTAAAGATAGTGGATTGTCTTTCTGGCAAGGCCTTGCCAATGTAGGGAAATTGATTGTGTAAAGAATTGCTATGTGTTTATTCTTGTTTTTTCACAGTTCCACTTGTAGTTGTAACTACTCTTATCACTGCTTCCGTGTTTTAGCAAATATCAGCTTGTCCTCTTTAAATTGGTATAAAAGCCTCCTATTTAATTTATCAAGTTGTATTCATGGTGTTAATACTTTCTTGAAATGGAATAAACACTTGAAATGGAATAAACACTTATGTCTCATCCTCTAATGATGGATGGTTCTAAGTACGCCTACTGGAAGGCTAGGATGAATGCATTCGTCAAGTTAATGGATGAAAAGTTTGGTTTGTTATTTTTACTAGATGGGAATTCCCTACAACTGAGACATCTAAGTGGAAACAAAAAAGTTTAAGCTTACTTGGACCATGAAGAAGGAGAAACTAGCCAATTCCAATTCAAAGGAATTGAACGCAATTTTTAGTAGTGTGGATGGATAGGAATTCAAAAAGATATCCAAGTGCACTATTGCTAAGTAGGCTTTGGATATTTTTGAGACTTCACATAAAGGTACAAATACTGTAAAGGAATCTAAAATGCAAATGTTAACCACCAAGTTTGAAACTCTCAGGATGTAAGAAAAGAAAACTATTGGTGAATTTTATGCAAAATTGTGTGACCTATTCGATCAAGTTTTCCCCTTTGGAAACGAGTACTCCAATTCAAAACTTGTAAGGAAGGTGCTTAGATCTCTACCAGAGAGATTTATTATTGAAGTCACTACCATTGGATAGGTAAAAGACATTGATAATACGAGAATCAATGAAATTATTAGATCTTTACGGACTTTTAAGATCAATTTAGATAAATTAAAAAGAAACATATCTAAAGGAGAGAAGAGCATTGCCTTACAAGTGACAAGAGTTATTTCAATTGAGGGTACCATTATGATGAAATAACTATGAAAGTAGGTACTATTGCTAACCTAGAATTTTATTAAAACTTTAAAGAAGCAACCCATGAGGAACAACAAGTTCAAGGCTATCAAGAACTTCTCCAAAATTAGACAAAAATGTGTTGTGATCAATGAGGAGTCTACCAAGGAGAAAAGGTAGGGCATTCAATGTTATGAATGTCATGGTTTTGGCCACATGCAAGTTGTCTTTGTGTGTAACATAGAGTGAAAAGGATTCTTAAAGCAGCTCAGATTCAAATGAAAAATACGTGAGCAACTATGTGGCTTTCTTTACTAAAGCCAGTATCCCTGTCACAACTAACTCTAATACTAATGATCATTAAGATGGGGAGTCAAATGCTGAGTTTTTGCAGACTTACAAGATAATGCCAGATAAACGAGAGCAGGTGTGTGATGTCAATGTGAAGCTAGTTGAGTAGAATTCTTGTCTAAAGGAAGAGAACCAAAAGCTAATCAAACAAATATAGGTAAAAGATAATCTTCTAGACGATATAAATACTTGTCTTCATGCAACGCATAAGGATCATACAACAATTTGGTTGATGTTGGAAAAGTTTAATGCAAGTAATGGAAAATTGGATGAAATCCTTGTAGCCACAAGTAGTGCAATTCTTTATGCATGAATAAATTTTGAATTCTTGTTTCTACATTAAAAATGAATATAATTGTTAATTATCTAACCAATTATAAAATGTAGTCTATTAATTATTTCAAAGGTGTGGCCAACTAGAGAGAGAAGAATTTTGAAAATTTCTAATTTTATTTCTTTAGGTTAACTTGTAACGACCTAAAATTCATTGGTGTCGAAAATTACGATTTCAAGATCTCGTTTCCATAAACTGAGTTTGTAATATTTACATGTATCGTATATTGTTTTCTTAAAGTTGGTCCAGTAATTTTTCTGAATTAATAGTTAATTAAGGTTCAATGACTAAATTGTAAACGTTTAATCATTATAAATTTTTAATTAGAAAAAGACTTAGGGACCTAGATAGTAATTATCCAATGGGCTAAAATGGTTAATAAACTAATAATAATCATTATTTACTGGAATTTGATGACCGTTACCATTAAATATTTAATTATTACTAAATTAAGATTGATTAAAGTATAAAATAGGTTTAATTTAATTAAACGTGGTTAATTAGTGTTAACCACACTAAATAAATCATATGAGTGGAGAAAGATGATGAGTATCATCTTCCCCACCGTCTATCGAAGTAAAAACAAAAAAAAAACTCCTTTTTTGGAGAGTTAAGCTTTGGCCAAAAATTTGTTAAGGTAACCAAGTCCTTTTGTTATAATTTTTATAGATTTGAGTTCACGAGAGCTTGATTTAGCTAACACATGTACCAATTTGTAAAAATTTTAAAGTTTTATAAAGTTTTCATTATTGATTTCTTGAAGAATTATGTGTGAAATTGATAGAAATTAAGCTTAGTTTAAGAAAATGACTAAATTGTAAAGTTTAATTGATAGTTTCGTACATTAGAGACCAAATTGAGTAAAGTTCAAAACTGTTATGAAATTTTGGTAGAGATAGAAAATAAAAGGTCCTTGATGAATATATGTGAAACCAGATTTTAATTTAAAGGTCTAGATTGAAAGTTATGTTTGTCCCGAGTTTAGGGACTAAATTGAATAAATTGAAAAATATGTATGACTTTGAATTTGAATGTGATTTGTTGTGGAATTTGGTATTGTCTTATTGTTGAATTATTATTTTTTGCTAAAAATGATGCAAGATTATCGAGAGGGAAAGGAAAGGCGAGAGTCGATGACGAGTGACACGAGCTTTCAATTTGTATCTCTATGACCTGAGATCAACCTAATTGTTGCATATTCATGACATTATGCATTACGCAATATTGAGGCGAGTTGTTAATGGTATTGAGTTGAAATGTTATGGTTGGAATTGAATATTGAGAGAGGGACTAAATTGAATAGAATAGAAAGTTGTATGACTTAATTGATATAGGAAATTGATATGAGATTGAACTAAATTATGTTATATTATATGATGAATTGAGAATTATGGGATGTAAATTGAACTATGTGATGAAATTAGAAATTGGATACTTTATTAACTATACATGTCACACCCTGGTTTAGTGAACTGGATTGGTTTGGGAGATTACATCAATGAAAACCAGCAAAGTTGCGAGACTTAGACCAAATAAGACTGGTAACTTCGTGGCTGAGCATTATGTAGAACTTTTCTAATACTACGAAGTACCATTCCGATAAACTTTCCTCCTAATAAAATCATCAGCCGTATTTTTAGTGACATTGCTAAAGTAAGTACGATGGCTTGTAGGAAACATTTATGTCACCTGGCATCTTAGTGGAGGCAACGTGTCAGTAATCTTGATTAATTAGTGGAAGCATATGGGAACAAGTAATGATTAAAGATAATCTTGATTGGGGTTTAGACGTGAATTACCTATAAATAGGATAACATGATAGTGGAGAGAAGATTTTGTATTCATATTCTCCACTAGACTTTGTTATCATCGAAGAAACTAGGAGAGTTTTTACTTGCTAATGAGGGTGTTAATTGTAAAAGCTTAGGAGAGCTTATGTGCTAGTTGTCTACTGGTAAATTTTTAAACATTCCTTTAAGTTTTACTGGATAGATAGAAACTAACACAAGAGGGGTTGTTAGGATTCCTTTGAATACTGGGTAGGAAGGAAACTTCTATCTAGAAATTCTTTGCATGTCTATAGATTCTTATTGTATCATAAGTTTTTGGTCATTTTTTATGTTTAAAGAAGTTATTTTATAATTTTAGCTAAAGAAACGGGAGAGGGTCCCAATACTAAAGGGAAAGAACCAGTAGAGTAGACAAAGCTTTAAGAAAAGCATTATGGTGAGTTCTAGTGTACCTTGTGTCTGGTATCTGTGTTAATTTGTTTACTTTTAAACTTTGTACAGTTAGATAAGTGGCTTTGTCATTTGTCTCTGATGTTTGTGTTTGGAGAAACCTGTTCAGTGAGTCAGTGCATGCAAGGCTATATATGTGTAACAACCCATTTTTAGTCAAATCGGAAAAGTTGTTTCGAAACCACAAATCAAGGTCAAAATATTTATTTTATTCTTATTTTAATGTCTGCAGCATGATAATATGATTGTGTGAAAATTTTATTAGGAAATTTTACTGATTGAATGCTTAATTTGATAAAAAAGACTAAATCGCATAAAATGTAAAAGTTGCGTTCTATAAGCTAAAAGTGCCAAATAGCTATAGAACTTTAAAATGGAGGTCCTTATGTGGTAATTAGACCATAAATGTTGATACTGGAATATGATGGCTTGGTATAAGTGAAAATTTTAATATTTTAAAAGGTTATAATTGTAATTTGGTAAATAATGATAAAAACAAAAAGAATAAAATATGTTGTCATCTTCCATTCATCATCATCAACCAAAAATTAGAAGGAAGAAAGCCATTGAAGTAGCTTAAATGTTCGGCCATGTTTTAACCTAGCATGTAAATGATTTTTGACTCAGTTTTTAATTATTTCTATGTTTTTTATATCGTTGCAACTAGGTCTAGCTAGCCCAGGGACTAATTTCCAAAATTGTTAAAGGTTTAAGGTTTTTCCATTGATAAATGTATGAGTATTTTGATGTTTGATGATAGAAAATGTATGATTGTTGTTAGATAAACAACATTTGTAAAGTGATTTTGGTAAAATTGCAAATTAGGGATTAAATTAAGAAAGATAAAAATTTTGTGGTTGAAATGTGAAATAAATGAAAAAATATGGGCTGATAAGCTAATAGGAGAAATTCAGCTAGCATGGGTAAGAACCTAATGGTATGAATTTGCATTTTTATGTGTAAGGACTAAATTGTAAAGAAGTTAAAATATTATGGGCAAAAGTGTAATTTTTCCAAAATGTATAATTTGAGTTAAATTGAATAGAATGATAATTAAATGAGTTAAATTTGATATTATATAGATCAAGAAAGGCAAAGATCGAAATTAGATCGGGGAAAGAGCAAAGTTGTCAAATAAACGATTGTTTTCATCCGAGCTATATCGAGGTAAGTTTGTATAGTTAGAATTGAGATAATTAAATTATATGATATTGAATGCCTAAATGTTGAAGTTCGAATAATACCGAGCCCCATTTGAGCCTTAGAAATTCGTAGGATACGAGTGACATGTCACTAGGGTTACCGTTTGGTCGAGATTCCAGCATGTGTTGCAGACTCACCACAGCTCGTATGAGCTTACCGATATTTCAGCTCGTAAAAGCTTATTGTTTCCCAGCTCACTAGAGTTTACTGTTACCACAGCTCAGGAGGAGCTTACCGTTTATAGCTCGAAAGAGCATATATGTACACAAATTGACGAATTACCGATTTGCACACTTCATGTGTACCACCTGTGTATCTAACAACATTCTAAGTGGTTCAACGGGTATAGTTCTGTTACAGGTTAAATGAATTGATGAGAACTTGCATAATGATTTGAATGAATTACATGGAAGGGTTATTTCATGCCATATTGAGATATGAAATGGATGATAAATGTATATGAACTTTGAATGATTGTGTATTCAACCATGTGATTAGATGATTATATGCACTTTACATGACTAACTTATTGGTGATTATATGTGTTTAGGCATTTGACAAAATGATTAAGTTATACTATGTTTATCTGCCTAAATTATGAAAAAGAGTAAGTTTAATTTTATATTATACGAGCTTACTAAGCTTTATAGCTTACTCTGTTTTCTTTTCTCTATTTTATAGTGTTTCGGAAGCTCACTTGATTCGAAAGTCATCGGAGATCGCATCTCACTATCTAATAATCATTCTGCTATTTTGAACTTGTGCATTTGGTTATATGGCATGTATAGAAGTAATGGTCATTTTGGTTTATAGTTTGGTAATGGATTTAGCCATTTGAATTAGCTTGTAAATGATGAATGCTTGGTTATGTGTATAGCCATGTAACTTGGCTAATTTTTGGCATGTTTGGTTGTGTTTATATAGGTGCAAATGACTTTATGTCATGTGGTTGGTATTGGTTATGTAATGTTTATTATGAATTGGTAAATTAAGTATCTTATGGTTGAAATTGGAGATTTGAAATACATGTGATGTTAAGTAAAAAAAAAGTTGTATATATGAAATTAATTAGTTAAGTGATTTGTGAATGTGAATTTGGTATGGTTTGAATAGCTTATTGTGATACTTAAGTGTCTTGTGATTGATGGTATTGATATAACATGGATTGAGTTTGATTTAGATGAGTTTAAATGCCATGTAAAGACATGGTCATATGCTATTTGGTTTGTGTAGGTGAATGAAAGTTTAGGGTGAGAAATGTGGCTTTAAACTAGCCTAATTTCGTCTACATGGGCAGAGACATGGGCGTGTATCTCAGCCGTGTGTGACACACGATCAGGTGACACGACTGTGTGTCCTCTGTAGAATTTGATGAAATCAAGTTAGTAAGTTACATGGGTTGATCACATGGGCGTGTGGTTGGCCGTGTGACACAAGTCAGATAGTTACACGGGGTAGAACACGACCCTGTGATCCCATTTTGAAGGTCCACATGACCTATGACACAGGCATGTCTTCGGCAATGTGAGACACACAGCCTGGCTATATGGGAGTGTGTCCCCTGTATTCTAAAAATTTTCTATGTTTTCCAAAAAGTTTCCTGAGATATCGGTTTAATCCCGAACTACTCCCATTGCAAAATTTGAGCCTCGTAGGCTCATATTAAGGACAATTTGAATGTATTTGATTGATGATTATTGTAAATGGAAAAATGTAGGTGAAATGTATGATTATTTATATAATGAGTCTAATGCTCCATAACCTTATACCGATGACTGGTACGGGTTAAGGGTGTTACAATATGGTTAAATAGACCCATAAAACCTAGTATATACATGGTTTGAGAAATCCTTCCTTGGTGCACAAGCTTCTTATCTAGACTGGTGTAAGGAGGTATGGGAGGGATGTTGTGTATACTGATAAAAAAGACACAGGATAAAATGTTTTGCCTCTGGTATGACACTTAGATGCAAATTATGATTGGTGAAAACTCGATCTTATAAGGGAACACCTACATATTTAAACAAGGAAATGAGTTAGGAGGATATAGAGGTGATGATTGTTATATAGATCTGATGAGTGAATATGAATTCATAGGAAAAATTGGTTCTTTAGGAACCAGGATTAGAAGCTAGCACAAAGAAGGGGGTACGTGAGAAAAGATGCATGTGATATTGCACGTTGCATGAGAACATAAATAGAAAACCTGCAAGTCATAAATGGTAGCCTAGATAAGTGGCGTATTCGCGAAGCAAATGTACCCATGGCTGTCATATATGAGTTAGTAACCAGTTTTATCCGCCAATAGGTTGAGTTTAATTGTGGTAGTATTTGCCTATTGATTTATTTATCAAAGTAATGTATCAACCAAATACGTCAGCTAATCTGTCAACTTGAGTCCCATTTCCTAATGACTGATAGTAATTATGGTGGGATCGTTCTTCCCAGGAACTCACTAAGTTCACATGAACTTACCCAAATTCTTTTTCCTTTCAAGTTCTTAGGTTGGGCGTGGTGATTGAAGGGATACGACTATATTTGTGACCATTTGTGAACCTTCTTATTTTTAAGGTTAACATGTATTTACTGGGGGTGCTAGGACAACTATTAGATACTGCCATTTTGAAACCAATTAAATTGTATTGAACATTATTTTGAACACTTGAATGTGTATTGAAAGTTTTGATGACATAATGTTTGTAGCGACGTAAAATTTTCGCTTTGGTCGCTAATTGAGGTGATTATTTGAAAATTTGAAAATCGAAATTCGATTTTATTTTAAAAGGGAGTCGCCATCGATCTTTTTCTTAGGTGTGATCGGACACCTAATAAAACCTCTTTTTAACAGAAAAAATTTATTTTTAGGTAAAAAGAAGGCTGAGTTTAGGTCCATTTCAAAATCCAGAGAAAAATAGGGTTTGGGAGTCGGTTACGCACGAGGAAGGTATTAGCACCCTCGTGACGCCCAAAATTGTTATCTTATTAAACATGTGTTGTCTTGATTTTCAAAAATACGAGTTCAATTTAATATTTAATCGTGATCCGATTAAAAGAAACGAGAAATCTTATGTTTTTGGTTTTTTTAGAAGGACGTCCCGTTTTTAACATGAGCCGACGAATTTCACCCAACATAGCGGTGAAATCGATGCCTTAATGTTAAAATCGGTACGTTGCCTCATTTATTGAATTTAATAAAAACATGAAAAATATTTCTAAAAATGATAAAAACTAATAAGATTATTTTCAGAAAATGCAAATAATGATGAATTAATGAGAAATGTTAACATAAAATGAGATCATTAGAATAATAATAACACTAATATTTATATTAAAAAGAAAAGAGTGAAAATAATTTTTCTAATAATATAATAAAATAAGTAAAAATAGTAAAAATAATAAATAATGATATATGAAAATAATACTATATATAAAAAGTATATATATATACGTATAATAAGATGTATACTAATACTAATAACAAATATAATAGGGGTAAAAATAGATATAATAATAATGTGTACATAAAGACATATATATGTATATATTTAAGGGTATGTATGTATAAGGTAGATAAAAAGAAATGAAAGAATATGATTTTACTAATAATAACTTAGTTAATAATAAAATAGCAAATGAATAAACATAAAAAGAAAAATACTTATAATGGTAATAATAATAAAAATATATAAAAAGGTGAAAATAAAATAAAATAAGTAAGATAAATATAACAGTATATATAAATAAAATAGTATATAATAATACCAATAATAATAATTAAAAAAGAAATGAAGATATAAAATATATAAGAATATATATATATATATATATATATATACGTACAATAAAAAAATGAAAGAGAATGATTTTTAATATTAAAATACCTATAATAAAAATAAATAATAATAATTATGATGATAATAATATAATATAAATACGAAAAAAGAAAATATGATATAATAATAAGAAAAATGAAGTAATAAATAATGATATATTAAAAATAATGAATATAATAGTAACTATAGTAATATTAAAAATAATACTATGTATAAAAGGTACATATACACATGTATAATAAAATATACATTAATATAAATAATAATAGTAATAATAGTAATAATGTAAATAATGGTAAATATAATAATAATATTAAAAGTGATTAATTTAATAATCAAGAAGTAAAAATAAACAAAAAGGACTAAAATTGAATTAAAAACTGAGTTTTGGGGCGAATTTAAAAGGAAATAAATGAAAAGGGATTAAAATGCGACACGCGCGTAACCTGGGGGGACTGAAAGCGCAATATTCCCTTATCCTTCAAAACGTTGCACAGTAAGAGGGACTAAATTATAAAGCAGGTTAAATTTTAGGGCCAATTTATAAATAAATATAAACTTGATTTGAAGCGCCGAAAATGCGGAAGGACCGCGTGCGCAATTAGCCCTTTTGAATAAAAACACGCAGATCCTAGGTGGGTATGGGTCAAATCGGGTCGGGTCAGCCAAAAGGACGTCGTTTTGGGGTTAAAGGGCAGCCCCCAAAACGACATCGTTTTGGGAGGCTATAAAAGGCTTCTTTTCTTCAAAAAAAAATTCATTTTTGCAAAGTGAGAAAAAAAGGGAAAGGGGAGGGGTTTTCTCTCTGGACTATGTCCAGAAGTCGGCCAAGAGGGCCACCGCGCGCCGCTGCAGCTCCATCGCCACCGCCGCCGTCGGCCACCATACACGGTGGCCAGAAAAGGTAAATTTTTTTTATTTAAAAAAAAAAATATATATTTGTATAGATCTTTGCTTAAAAAGGGAGAAAAATAAAAAAGAAAAGATAATGGATGCGAAAAAAGTCACCTTCGGGCTTAGATTATGTGTTTTTGGTACTTTTGTTCTCTGATTTTGGAGTGATCTTCTTGCTATTTTTGTTTGTGTTTTTAAACTCAAATGCTCTTTTTTACTTCTTTCCAAAAGTGCCGAATCCCGTACTCAACCTCTGCTTTTTCGAAAATCTCTACTTTTGGTGTTGAATGTATATCTTGTTGCTGCCATTCTATTAATTTTTGGTTTGAAATCAAATGTTTTTTCTATTTCTTTCAAAAATAACCCAAAAAAAAAAAATCCCTATAATGGTTTTTCGATTCGCTTTTATAGCCTTTACAAGATTTTTGTTTATTAATACTGCTACTGTTATTTGCGTTTCTTCTTGCAGGAGCAGTTGAGTGGTGGGATGTGACCGGGGTTGGTGGCCGGTGCAACAGTGGCGCAGGTGATGATGGTGGCGTGCTGCAAGTGTTGGTGTCAGAAGGCAGAGAGTTGGTGGCTAGGGCGGCACAAATGTGAAAAAGGGATTAGGTTTTTCTAAATTGGGCTTGGGCAGGTATTGGGCTAAAGTTTGGGCTGTTAATATTTGGGGTTTGGGTTAGTATTTAGGTGGGCTGATGGTTTTGGGTTGTTTTAATTGGGGTTTAGCATGTGGGTTTTTGTTGGTTTTGGTTTATTTTTAATTGGGCTGATATAATGTTTGGGTAGGTTTTAGAAATGGGTTGGCAAAATTGGGTATGTACAATGTTATTTGTGACTTAATTCATGCATCATTAAATCCTTAAATAAAACAGACTATTGTTTTAAAATTGTGCTTCCAAATAAGTGTAGTCTTAAACTAATGGAATACTGCTCTGGTAATGAGGGCATCATATTGGTCATAGTAAATGAAGGAGCATATGTGTCTATAAAGGATAATGTGAATTGATTAAGTTGTACAAAATATGAACGAAAATGAGATTAAACATCATAATGGGACATAAATGTATATGTAAGTAATTCAATTGGATATGTTACATCTTTGTTAATAGAATGGATGATATAAATGTTAGTTTGACTATCAAATGGAATGTTGTAGGAGCATAGAATTCTTATATTGAATACGTAAATTGTTCTATTTGAATTGTAGTATATTTGAATTGAATTATTATATTGATCATGCTTATTTGTAACTTGAAATTTGGAAAATTGAGCATAATTGCTCAGCATACAATTTGTTTTCTCCATGTGCAAGTATAGTTCTAGATAGTTTGAGCAGTTGTTCCAACGTCTAGCAAGCAATCCTCGACTTAATAAAGTTTGTAAAGTTCTCTTTTGATTAGTATATGACATGTACCTAAGGTTTAAGTCAATTTTGTATCAAAAACGGTTGAATTCAAAACTTGGTTGCTCGATGTTGTTTTGAAGTATCATTTTGACATATTTTAGCTTGAATGCAATTGGCATATTTTTGTTTTGGTTATAATTGAAATGTAAAGTATTATAACAGGTCTTTCAAACTTGTGCCATGTTGATATTTATAGAAACAATATGTCACGTCAAGATAACATATTCCCAACATCACGACGAGGAGCAACATAGGATTCATGTTATGACGATGTGTATTTTAGGTCACAATGAGACCTACTTAGTATGTTGTGTCGCGACGGGGAACCCCTGACGTCGCAACGTCAACCCAATGTTATGAAATTCTTTCAATTCGGTCCTAAATTGACCTCAAGTTAACAATAGAGCTTTCGTAGGCTCGTATAAGACCCGAAAATATACACAAAACATTTTATATACATGTTTAACTTATATTAGGATGTTTTATATTATAAATTGAACTGTGAATTGATCGAACTTGCTCCAGCAACGAATGTGGCACCTTCTAACTAGAACTCGGTGATTCGGTTAAAAAAATAAATAAGAAATAATTTTTCTTAGCCATATAATTTTTAAAATATTTTTTTAATTAGGATTCTATTTTTTTTCTATTTTAAGAATTAAAATACTTTTTGTAACGCCCCAAGATTTGAATATTTGATTTGTTGTATTTTGTCAAGTAATCTAAACTGCTTTAGTGGTTAAATGTGTGGATGTGTGTTTGGGGTCTAGTGTTTGAACCCCCATACGAGTAATTGGGGATATTTGTTGTTTTCTTTTATTTTTTGTGTCATAAGAGGAGTTGAAAGGGGTTTGGGTTTTTAATTTGTCTGGTAGTGTTGTGGATAGGTTGTTAGAGACCTGTTAAGTAATGGATAGTATGAGAGTTGTTTTTTTTCCTTCTTTTCCAACTTCTTCCCAAATTATTTGGTAGTTGTTTTTTTAATTTATCTTGTAGTTGTTGTGGATGGGTTTGATTCCTCTCTCTCTTGCGATAGTGTTTTTTTTTCGAGTATTTGTAAGTAAGTTTTTTTAAAGTTTATAAGGATTTTTGGTTAATGTTTTATTACTCTTTCGAAGCATGGGTTAACCTTGTGAAATATTTATTGTTAGGTGTTAATCAAGAAGGTCGAAATTCCCCTCCTGTTAGTTAGTTGTATTAAGACCTATTACGGACGTTGGGTAAGTTTTGAATGCTTAAGGGTTCAATTTTTGTGTTAGAATTGCTTATGTTGCATTGTTGAGTGAATTCTTTTGGTAAAATTGAAGAATTGGATCCGATTTGGGACAATTAATTCTTGATTTGAGATGTTGATTATCTTATGGGTGCATTTGTATCAAAATCAAATCAAGCATGTAACAAGAAACCCGAAAATTAGTGAACAACGAAAGCTAGAAAACAACACTATTGACACCAGATGGCCGTGTGACAGTCCATGTGCTGGACCATGTGTGACACACGGTCTAGGCCATTTGGGTCCTGTGGGCCTAAAATTTGAAAATTTTTCTCAGGGTCATACACGTCGTTTCGCTCGATTGTGGGCCTTCCGTGGGATCTGTATATGATCAAATAATCTATAAAACATGGTATCCGATCATTTATTAGTCCATTTTCGTTATATGTATGCGTACTTGAGATAACATATGATACATTAACATTGTAATAGGTTATTTTTTATGACATGCATATATAATTATAGCTTGTATAATTTATGTTCTAATTATATCCGCATTGGGGATGGGTTATATTATGTGGAGGAAGTGTTTTATGGGAGGCAAAATCTCGCCCATTATACTAACAACATAGTTGTAAATATTCTGAAAAGTGTCTTAATAACATTAAGTGGTGTGCAGGGTTAGATGGGTGTTTTATACCCCATATGGTGTGTTTGGATGGTAGGAGATGGTGTGTAGCGGATGAGGGTAGGAAAGCATGTCTGCTCTGATATGATTCTATTTCTGTAAAATCTGTCTTGTATAAATTTATGGTTAAGTTATTTGTTACACATTGAGTTTCGAAAACTCATTTTCCGTTTATTTGATATTTTTAAGTAATCCTCATACTTAGGCGAGTCGGTGCGATGGAGATTGGTTATAAAAGTTTTTCGTTCAGCTTGATTATTATAATTAATTTAATTTTGATTAAAGTATTTTTGTAAATTTTGGTTGTTTGGGTTTGAACTTTACTTTTGTTTTCCATAAAACACTGCTTAAATGCTTTATCAACAAAATTCGTTTTTCTACAAAAGTAACAGATTTCTAACAATAGATAGTGTTTTTAAAAGTCAACATTTTAAAGTTTCCACTGCAAAATTATAAGTTTTTAAATAAAAATAAATAAATAAACAAATTATGTTTTCAATTAAATAGTTAGGTAAGATATGTTCCCGAATAATCCGAGATTTTTAAGAGTTTATGACGATTTTCAAGATACACGAAAATCAAATTTTCAATCATTATACGTATCAACTCCAGATTCAACTATAATGTATAGACCGGGTTTGAAGTGGTACACTTTTAATGTTTTTTCTTTTTGTTTATTAAACATATTTTATGCAAATTCAATTCGTTCTAGCTTTTTATGAGCAGTGGACTGAGCAAACTTCCTTATAAATAAATTGGTGTGGAATATTCCACCGGGATAAAAGAATTGTACATTAATTTTTAATTTGATTCTTAAATTAGTTTGAAGTCAATCTAGTCTACTCCTAGCTTTTTCTTTTACCAAACTTGATTGGAATTATAGTTGAAGGGAGAAAAATGCAACATTCATTGCTTGAGTGATTAAAGGTAGAGATGTGCATGGGTCGGGCCAGGCCGGGCCCAACTAAAAATTTAGGCCCATTTGCTGGGCTCGGGTCGGGCTGGGCTCAAAAAATGGGCCTAAAATTTTGCCCAAGCCCGACCCGAATAAAAATGTTAAAACCCGGGCCCGGTCCAGCCCACTCATATTAATTTTTATATTATTTTTATATAATTTTAAAATATATATAAACCATCAAAAATACTAAAAACATCAAAATAAATATTTCTCAACAAATAAAAAATAAATTTTAAAAAATATGTATATTTAAATAACAATAAAATAGATGCAATTTAACAAGCAAATGCCTCTAAAATAATAACAAAATTAACAAATGTCTTTAAAATAATAACAAAATTAACAATAAAATAAGTTTTATACAATATCTAAACAATAACAACAAAAGAGTAGCAAAATAGGGAGAAAATAATAAGAAAATAATATTAAAAAATAAATTTTTTTGTCTTTAGTGAATTCGGGCTAGGCCGGGCTGGGCCCGAGCCAAAAATGCCTTACCCAGGCCCGGCCCATTTTTTAAACGGGCATTTTTTTTGTCCAAGCCCATTTTTCGGGCCTATATTTTTGCCCAAACCCTCCCACATTTCTGGCTGGCCGGGCCGCCATGCACACCTCTAATTAAAGGTAATTTAAGGATTTAAAAAAATGTTTAATTTTATCTATTTTATAATTTTATATAGAAATAATATTATTTTTTAAATTAACCTACTCTATTTATCCAAGTTTTGAATAAATTTAACAATTATTTCCATTAAGAATTCTACTTAAAATAATATTTTGTGCACTGTCGGGTGAAGTTTTTAGACTCTAAGTAAGGGTTGGGTTGACAAATGTTCTATAAGGATATAGTAAAATATTAAAAAAAAGAGACGTGATAATTTTTTAAAGCTGCTTATGAAATAAAAAAGTACATTTTCAGTGTATAAATATCAAACCTTCTACTTATTAATATATATTTTAAATTCTTTTAGGAATAATATTTAGTACACTGACAGTAGAGTTTTTAGTTGCTTTTGGAATAAAAAAAGTTCACTGTCAATGTACCAAATACTTATCCATTTTTTATGAGAAAATATTTAGTTCAATGTCAGTGGAGTCTTTAAATTCCACAAGCAATGTTAGGGAATTGACAACTACCTTGTAGAAGTATACTAAAATATTTAAAAAAAAAAGAGATATTTAAAAAACGAGATACAGATCAATTTTTTAAGGCTACTTATATAATAAAAAAAAGTACATTGCTAATCTATCAAATATTTTTTTATACCAAACAAATAATATTTTTTTTGTTTATTAAAAATTTGATGTAGTATGAAATGCAATAGTGAAATTAAAAAAATAGAAAAAATAAAAATAGAAACTAAAGTTGGTTTGAATATATAAAGATCACTTTTCCACAGCTTCTAATAAAAATTAGCAGTAAATTTCTAGCTTTTCTTGCATTTGATTTGAATTTTCCTTGATGCAAAGACTTTGAATGAAACCTTGCCTTTTCCTTCTCAATTCCAACACTCCCAATCATCACTTGTTCAATCTGCCTTCCCATATATTTCCCACATCATATCATTTGTCTTCTTCAATTTCCTTAATTAGTGAAACTTTAATTTGATGGCGACCTTGTTTAATCAATCAATTATTTAAGCTTGTAATTTTGTTTAGGCATTATTTACTACATGTATTAATATTTTATATATAAGAAAAATTAAATGGACGGTTCCTAGTCCCTACCTAGCTAACTTTAAAAAAAGGGGGCATCTTGAAAGAAAGAGAGAGGAGGGTGTGCTTTAGCTTTTCCTCCCACAAGCCTAAAAAGAGAATCTTTGATCTTCTTATATGGCATTGCACGAGTGTACATTATCATTTTGGTTTGATTGAGCTAAAAAGCTTGTAATTGTGGGTGTTAAATAATTTTTCATGATTCTCTAGCTCCATTCAAAAGCAAACAAATAATCTATTTATTTATCCATCTACATATAAACACATTCATATAAAACAGATAATCTTTGTCATAACTCATTCATCCCAATTTGCTACTTAATTAATATTACACAAATAAAAAGGTTCATGCAACTTAATTTGAGAAAACCATATCATGAAGAAGCACTTTGATTTAGCACCCACAATCATTGTACTTGTTTTATCTGGGTGTTTGTATCTGCAATTTTCCTTTGTTTAATTATAATATATTAATTAGTGCACTACATTACTAGCTACCCAGTTACTTTTCTTTCGACAAAATGAAATATATATATTAGTTGCCACATTAATCAACAAAATGATTGCTGCTTGATTGTACGATATCCATATAATTCTTCCCTCAACAACATTTATTCAGTAACCTTTCGAAAGATGAGCATGGGAGTCCAAAAGATACCAGTGAAAAAGGTAATTCAAGTCAAGAGGGGGTTAATTAATGATATGGTCAATACTTAAGTAAAAGAAGGAAGAATCCATAATATATACCCATATATTATCCAATTCCACTAAGTGACATATGCATACATAATGCATTCATGCTTTGCTTTATCTTCTTTATATATATATATATATATATATGATCAGAAAGATGAGTCAATAGAGCAACCATTTGTCGTCTTCGATACTGCATGTATTTGTTTCCGTCAATCCTTGCATCCCTAGCATTTTATAAAAACTATACTTAAGTTTCCACCTACGTATAATATTGTAAGTTAAAAAAGAATGTATAATATTTCACTAAATATAGGTTACGATCTTTTGAAGAATATGATTTAGGTAATGACACGAAAGGTTTGCAATTTCAAAATCATTAAATGTGAAAGTATTGTGTTGATGGTCAACTATTAGTTAAGATACAATTGGATGAATTAATAAAAGAGTAAAAAATAGAGATGTACACAAGAGTTGATTATGAAATTCGAAAACCTATTCTAAATTTGTAGAGTCAATCTTACAAGAGTAATTCACTGTACATCAACAATACAAGTCAAGAGTTAAGCTCAACTCGCCTATCAAGTTACAACCCCACACATTTACATCAACTATATAAGATTATTGTCACATCCTAAAAACCGGGTTAGAAGAAATTGGGTTAATAGAATTAAGAGTAGTTGCGCTCTACTTTGAATTAAGGTTGTGAAAATTATGAAAAATAATTTAATTAGGTTTAGTGGATATGTGTTCTGTATGTGTGTGTGAGGTCCTAAGTTTAAACTTATCTTTTGAAATTTTGTTAATTTTTAGCTCAATTCCTATCCCTAGTCTTTTGATTAAAATCTTATTTCTGTGCAAGTTATAATAGAATGAGTTGGTTGGTTCGGTGGTAAGGTGCTTGTTAGTTTACTCTTTGGTTTGTGTTTGAATCCTGTGGTGCGCACGTGGAAAATATTTTTGCTTTGGCTTTTGTTGGGTACTAGAGTTTAATTTAAATTCCATGAAATCTAATGGATAAAATTTGAGTTATTTTATTTTAATATTTGTTTTCCAGATCCTTATTTTTTCTCAACCTTAACCGTCGTCCACTTCTTTGTGCTTCTCACATTCCTTCTTTTGTTTTTTTTTCCTTTTGTTTCTTCCACAATCTCTTTTGCTTGGTTTCTCTATATTATTTTTGGGTGGGTTTAATTTTCAATTTTTGGGCATTGTGCATCAAAAGTTTACTTTTCGTTGTGATCTTGTTATTAGTTTGGTTTATTTTTCGTTCTTGACGGGCTCGATAAGTGTACAAGTGTTTCAAGATGGATTAAATTAAGCATTGTGTTGTTGACAATCTTTCGGATTTAATCTATGTGTTATGTGTTCTTATATTGTTAGGAGATAACCGCGCAGTGCTCGAAGATTCCCCGGCTAGTTAGGAATGATTTTGGCGACTGTTAATTTCGTCGTAAGTGATTGAACATTGGTTTTTGGAGCTGTTTTTCATTGTGAAATGGGTGTGTTTATAAGTAATTTTGGGATTATCTCGGGTAGGTAATCAATATGTTTTGATTCCAATTGCAGGATTCGTGAGTCTTAGTTGTGTAGTCAACCAAATCAATAATCAAGTGTGTAATTCTAAATCGAAATGTCGTTTAGAACTCAAAAAATTTGTGAAAATAGTGGTTGTTTTGAAACTATTGTTTATCACATGGTTGTGTGTCAGGCCATGTGACAGACTGTGTAGGTCACACGACTGTGTAGGTCACACGACTGTGTAGGTCACACTACCGTGTGGTAGGCTGTGTGGCAAACCTGTGGGTCACATGGGCTGGGGTTGTATGGCAAACCTGTATGTCACATAGGTTGGCTAGTTGTGCCGTATAGACCACATAACTGTATGGACCCATTTTTCGAAAATTTTCACCTAGGCCTGTGATCGTGATTGTGATGAAGTAATAATAATGATCGTACCTAGAAACTAACTATTATCACGATAAAAGGCAAGCGCACCTATCGAATAATAGTATAGTTAGTGGCAAGACCAGAATGTCGAATCCAAAGAACTAAAAGTACTAGTAATAACTTTTTTCCTATTATCTAGCCTAGAAATAAAGGAAGGTTGTTTGTAGACTAAAATTTTAACTAACTAAAGACACGAAAAAGAATAAGTTGGGGAAATACTTTGGGAAAAACTGAATGATAAAGGCAATACCCAAGGAAGAATCCACCTAGACTTCACTTGTTATTTAACTCTGAATTAGATGATTTATTCATTCGAATTGATCCGTAGAGATCCCTAAATTATGTTAATATCTACGTCGAGACTAAGAACAACTAACCCTAGGTTGATCAATTGAAATCTCTTTCTAATTAAAACCCCTAGTGTTGCATTAACTCGATCTATGGATCTCCATATTAGATTTGACTCTAATCCGGCAGATTTTCGTCGTCCTATGTCTAGGATTGCGAACAACTCCGCTTAATTGTGTTGGATCTACTCTTAAACAGGGACTTTTGCTCCTCTGAATAAGCACTTTCGACTTGAATTAATATCTTGAAATATCCACTCAAGAATTAAAAACACAATTATGAGCAAATCGAATATTTATCATATAGTTCAAATAACAATAACAAGATTTGTCTTAGGTTTCATCCCCCTTAGGTATTTGGGGGATTTAGTTCATAATAAAAAGGGAAAACATCTCAAAATAAAGAAAACAACAAAACATAAAGAAAACCCAAAACTCCTGATAGAATTGAAGGGAGATCTTCAGTCTTGATGTAGATCTTTGCTTCCAAGATGGATCAATTGACGTTCCTTGAGTAATTCCCTGCCTTCTACTGTGTGTCGGGCTCCTCCCTTTAAGTCTTCTCCTTGGGTGTTTATATAGACTCCGGAATACCTTTCTTAGCCCCAAAGTAGCTTTTTCCGCGTGAAATTAAAATTCGTCACGATAGGGACACGCCCGTGTGAATCGAGCCTAGGCCGTGTTCAAGTCTGCTAATGTGGCACGGGCGTGTGGTTCACCCGTGTGAGGAACTTCAGGCCGTGTTGATTTCTCACTCTGGCTCATTTTTTTCGTTTTGGCCCGTTTCTCACTCTTCTATACTCACCTAACTATAAAACATGAATTTAAAGGATTAGGAGCATCAAATTCCACAATTCAATGGATAATTCATCCAAAATTATGCTAAGCATGGGGTAAAAACATGTATAAATTACGGTTTATCAACCTGTTTTGTAACACCCCAAAAATCTCAAACTTTTCTTTTTCGGTTTTGATGAGAAATGTGAACTTAATATTGTAGCCAAGCGTTATGTATGTGTTAGTAGTCCATTGATTAAGTTTTGAGTCCAAGTTTTAATGTGAAGAAATTTTTAATTGATTATTAAAAAAACCAGGGCGGTGAGTAGTTGGGCTTTTAAATATAAATAAGGAAAAATGGCATTAAAGAGCCTTGTGGTGGAGTGGCTAAGAGATGCCACTTAGGGTATAGAAAGGTGGCATTATGGGCTAGCAAGGAGATCCTAGGTTCGAATCATAGCTTAGTATTTTTTTAGGAGTTTAATTTTGGCCTTCTAGAAGGTTGGAAGTGGTATGATGATGGACTCTAAGAAGAGTGATCAGAAGAGAAAATTTAGGAAAAGGATTGGGGAGTTATCAAGGAGAAAAACGAGGAGCTGAGATGGGGAGGAGGTGGAGCCGATTGAGACTTTAGGGGTAGCTAAGTTTCAGCTATAGGCTATATATATATGTGCCGAATTTGAGGTCCTAGTTAATGTCGAATCCCTTATCTTTTTCTTTTTCTTTGTGATGCCGATTTTTATTCTTTCACCTCCTCAATTTTTGTTAGTCTAAATTCTTTACCCTCACTTGCTAAATCTTTTCTATTCTTTCTCTTCTCAAATTCTCCTAGATTTACCGTTGGTTTAGCCGAATTCTTCTTTTACTTTTCTTCTTTAATTTGCGTCAAATAAACCTTATTCACCATATTAGTTTAAAAGCCGAAAAGCCAAAAAGTCCCTAGGCCGATTACTCTGTTGGTGTAAGTACCTTTTTTCTTATTCAGTTACTATTGTTAATACCGATTACTCCTCTCCCTCAATCTTCCTAAATCAATTTTGGTAGGGGATTGATATCGAATCTCTGTTTTTTAGATTTCTGCCGAATCACTCTTTATGCGTTTCAGGATTTTGGTAAGTATTCTTCACTTTTGGTTTTGAAGGTTGGCCGAATGGTCGTAAGTAATGTGAAGGTGACTCGTTTTAGATGCCAGTCACCTAATACTTGGGTTTTGATGATTAAGTTGGTACGAATCTAGGGTCTAATAGCGGTTGGTAAATAAAGGAGCTATTAAGGCTTGTCGTACACGGTAAGGTTATGGTGAGGTTTCGGTTTTTTTATAAAGTATTAATGATTAATCGTTAAGTGATGTCAATTGTAGGTTCGTGATTAAGGGGATTACAACACGCGTTATTACCAGGTGTGTACATACACTATACACACACATCAGGTCGATAAAATCCCGAAATGCCGAAAAGCCGAAAGTTGGCTATAGTAGTCTTGCGAGCGCACGAACACTCGTAAGGGGGAAACCGATAAGTTACCAGAAACCCTATGAGCAATCTTATGGACTTGGGTCGTGTATTGGCCAATCGGGTCCGGATGGGCCAAATAGGCCCCATGGGCCATAGGGCCCGTAATAGACAATTGATAATTTATTACTAAGTGATGAAATGAGCATATAGTTGCATGAATCTGTATAAGATTGGGCCTAATGGGTCATATTTATGTGATTGGGCCTAAAGGGCCATATATGTAGGTGATTGGGTCTGATGGGCTAAATGATATAGGTAAGTAAGTGGGCTCGCTAGGGTTTTATAGTAGACTTGTAAGCCTAGTTCCTAATGATTTCTCAAATACTCATAAAACTTCAATAACTATAAAGCAAGTTCGTGGGCATGTCGTGCGGTTAAGGTGTGGCAATGGGCATATGCATGTCTAGGATTGGATCTAGGGAGAGCTTGGTACTTAAGCGGTCTTGATGACCGACCTCTTCTTCTCTGGAATCCTACCTGGTGCATAGTGTCTGTTCACTTTGACCAATAAAAACTTATTGACGGGCCAAAGTTCATAATTAAAACCCATACTGTTAAGAATGACCAAAATACCCCCATAGGGTAGAACTACTAAAACACCCTTGTAGGGTAGAATTACTGAAATACCCTCGATTAGCAAAATTACCAAACTAAAATGACCAAAATACCTCTATGTGTATGAGTATGATTAATGCATGTTACATGTTATTTGTTGCATTCATGCATTACAATATTGCATATGGGCTGGGATTTTGAATGGAAGAAGTGTAATTGAGGGTCGCACGGTCGCTTGACGACTGTGGATCCACCGTAAGGCTTTAAGCCACTGAACAGCTTTACTGCACCGTTAAATAGTGTTGTAACTGGTACTACACCGTATATAAGCAGCTATGTTGCACTATTAAGTAGACCACATTAGTTCCACACCGGGTTGTAATAAGGACGGGTGAGTCGAGCATCTTCCCACAGGAATGTGGGCTGGAAGGGGGTGTACAGGATGATGGGATATAAACATTGCATACATGAACTGTGATCTGATGTTGAAATAGGCTTCGGTCCAATTAAATGTGCTATGTGGAAAGTGATATGGGCTAAGACCCTATTAAGGCCAAGGGCCACCATACTTGTATTGGGGTCAGGCCCAAAATGATTTGATTAATGCATGCTATTGTTTGTTGAGGGAAGTACACACTGAGGTTCAAAACTCACTCCCTCTTTTAATATTTTCAGGTGACCCTCAGTAGGCGGCGCGACGGATGGTGGGACTTAGAGGTGGCCAACTAGCAAGATATTATTATTTGGATTTTCTTTAGAATTCCTAGTATTTTGAAACTATTTTAGTTCAGATTGTAATAAGGTCTTATCTCTGGGTTTTATTTCATTATTATTATTATGTTTTATACTTAGAAACAAAACATGGATTTAATTGCTTCATCCAGTTTTCAAGATTATCTAAAATTTATTATTGTTTTTTAAATTAAGCTTCCGCAGTAAATATTTTCCAAGTAATTAGTAATTTATAACAAGAAGTAGCCTTTAAATACACCTCATTTTGAAAAGAAATACAAATAAGGATTTTACTTAACTTTTTCTTAAGAAGGGTTTTCAATGAAAATAAGGTTTTCGCAAAAACACTTTAATGTGACACGCTGGATTCGGCCATAGCGTCTAGGCCGGGTTTGGGGTGTTACATGTTTGACTCTGAAATTCATAATTAGACATTCTGTGGGGTTTGTTCGGCTTAAATAAGACTTGGAAATATGAAATCTGATAGTATGATACGGTAAGTAGTGTGGGGTTTTAAGTAAAAAAACTGCATGTTAATCATTTATTTTTTAATATTAATCAAGTATGATTAATATATGTTTTGATATGTGATTAAGTGGCGATTGGGAAGTACAAAAAATGATTACTAATTCTGAATCTAAGGCAAGTGTTCTGACTTGTATTTTGCAGTTTTTGATTTGTTGTGTGATAATGAATATGTTGTAAGTTGACACTTATGTTTGTGATATTATGGTACGATTTTGTTTCTGTTAATCTGTTCTCTTAATATGAGATAAACTTCTAAATTCGCCATATATGATTGCATGATAAGCATGTCATTGTTTTGATTTTGTTTTTGTATGTGATAAACGCTAAATTATACATATTTTTACCTCATGTTTAGCCTATATTTTGGATGGATTCTTATCAATTTTGTGAGAATTGGTACTCTTAATCCTTCCTTTTTATATCTTATACTCAGGAGAGCATAGGGAAGAAGAAAGAACGGAAAACGGGCCAAATGCGAACAACACGGGCAAAGAAATGCCACACGGCCGTGCCACACGGCCGTGCCACATGAAGATCACACGGTCAAGCCCCCGACAAGCACGGCCAGGTCACACGACCGTGCCTCCACCGATAAAAGCACACGGCCTCTGTCAAAGTCACACAGGCGTGGCACACGAGCGTGTTCTAGTCGTGAGGAAGGGGAATTTCACTCGAATTGGGATGCTTAGAGGCTAAGAAAGGCTCCCCATAAGCTCTCTATATAAAGACCTCATGAGGCAGAAGCACCATAGGTTTTTAGATATCTTTCTTCTCATTCTTCTGCCACACTAAGGGTAGAAGCAAGGGATTACTCCAAGGGAGAAAGCCGATTAATTCATCTCAGAAGCTGAAATTCTGCAGTAACATAGAGGATCTCCCTAAATTCCTTCAAGGGTTTTTGGTTTCTTTTATGTTTTGTTATTTTATATCTTCTGAGATGTTTTCTTTTTTTATTATGAACTAAACCCTTCAAATACTTAAGGGGGATGAAACCTAAGACAGATCTTGTTATTTATTCTTGATTTATTTGATAAATACTTGAATTGTTCTTAATTATGCGTTCTTCATTCTTGATTTAATAATCCTAGGTATTATTTCAAGAATTAGATGTGCTTAGAGCAGAGGAGCAAAATTCCCTGTGATAAGAGTAGATGTACCATAATTAAGCGGAGTTGCATGCAACCCTAGACATAGGGCGACATAAATCTGCCGGATTAGGGTCAAACCTAATATGGGGAACCATAGATCGAATTAATGCAACCTAGGGAGTTAATTAATAAAGGAACTTTAATTAACAACTTAGGCCTAGTTGCTCTACGCCTCGACGGAGGGTTTAGCATAAATTAGGGATCTTTACGGATCAAGTCAAGTAAAGAAATCATATAGTTCAAGAAAATAGTAACAAGTGAAGTCTAGGTGGATTCCCCCTTGAGTATTGTCCATATAAATCAGCTTTTCCCTAAAAGTTTTCCCAATTTACTTTTATACTTTCTTAGTTAGTTTTAAATAAGTTTAAACAATCCTCTTTTATTTTTAGGCTAGATAATAGGAAAGAAGTAAGTACTAGTACTTTTGGTTCCCTTGGGTAAGATAACTCGGTCTTGCCACTAAGCTATACTACTGTTCGACATGTGTGCTTGCCTCAATGTCGTGATATTAATTGGTTTTGGTGTGAACAAGTTCTTTATAAATTTTATTACCTCATATCACGAGATACCAAGTTTTTGGCACCGTTGCCGGGGAACTAAAATATTACGAAAGCTCGATTTCTATTACTTTAGCCATCAATATATATACATATATTTATTTATTTTTCTTTTATTTTTATTTTTAATTTTTATTTATTCTTATTTTTATTTTTATTTTTATTATTTTTTTAAAATTTTCTTTAAAATTTTTGAGTTTTCTTTGCTTTCTCTTTTTAGGTATTTTTAGTTTATGACTAGAAACAACCCAACAGGACCACTACTTTTTGACGACGATCTAAAAGCAATAGTTCGTAGAAATCACAGAGAAATTAGACGCAGTTTACATTATCCAGAACAAGAACCTGAGCAAGAGCCAGAACCTACAGAAGAGATGGAAGCAAATCAAAATGTTCCACCACCTCCCGCAATAGTCGCTCCACAAGCAAATCAAGAAGAAGCTCCTCGCACTATGTATGATTATGCTAAACCTAGTTTGGCTGGTACCCAAACTAGCATTCTTAGACTACTATTGTGCTAATAATTTCGAGTTAAAGCCTAACATTATTCAGATGATACAACAATTGGTTCAGTTTGATGGTTTACAGGACGAAGATCCAAACTCACACATAACCAATTTTTTGGAACTTTGTGATACCTTCAAAATAAACGGCGTTTCTGATGATGCCATTCGATTGAGGCTATTTCCATTCTCTTTGAGAAATAAAGCCAAACAGTGGTTAAATTCTTTACCACGAGGCTCAATTACCACATGGGAGCAGATGACCGAAAAATTTTTACTTAAATATTTTCCTCCAGCTAAAACAGCCAAATTACGAAACGATATTTCTTCTTTTGTGCAGATGGATTTAGAAACACTATACGATGCATGGGAAAGATATAAAGATCTTCTCAGAAGGTGCCCTCATCATGGTCTACCTTTGTGGCTACAAGTTTAAACCTTCCACAACAGTTTAAACCTGTCAACTAGACAAATGATCGATGTAGCCGCAGGAGGGACGATCAATAATAAAACACCTGAAGCAGCTTATGAATTTATTGAAGAGATGTCATTGAATAATTATCAGTGGTAAGTCATGAGGAAAAAGCCAACAAAAGCTGCAGGAGTTTATAATATTGATGCTGTCGCCATGCTTACTAACCAAGTAGAACTTTTAAATAAAAAGTTTGATAATTTTGTTAGTTCTATGCAGGCACAACCAGTGATGCAATATGATGCGACTCAAGGAAACACGTTTAATCCAGATTTCACATCTTATGGACACAGCACGGAAACTGAACAAGCCAACTATATGGGTAACAATACTAGACCTCAAAATAACCCCTATAGTAATACTTATAATGCAGGTTGGAGAAATCACCCAAATTTTTCATGGGGAGGACAAGGAAATCAAAGACAACAACCTCCTCCAAGATTTCAGCAACCACCATTGCAATATGAGAAGAAGCCGAATCTTGAAGAGATGTTCACCAAATTCATGGCCGCATCGGAAACACGTTTTCAAAGCACTGAAATGGCACTGAAAAATCAGCAAGCATCAATTCAAGGGCTTGAAAACCAAATTGGTCAACTTGCAAAATTAATCTCAGAAAGACCACAAGGAGAATTGCCGAGTAACACTGAGCCAAATCCTAGAGAACATGTCAAAGCGATTACTTTAAGAGATAGAAAGGTCCTAGCCGAACCAGAAAAGAGGACTATCCCAGAACTTTCAGAAGAAAAGGCAGCGGAACCCGAGGATAACACTCTACTGACACTCAAGGAATACAAACCGCGAATCCCATATCCAGAAAAATTGAAGAAAGACCATACAGACGCTCAATTCGGTAAGTTCCTTGAACTTTTTAAACAATTACACATTAACTTACCTTTTGTTGAAGCACTTTCACAGATGCCGAAGTATGCGAAGTTCCTTAAAGAACTTCTGACAAATAAAAGGAAGTTGGAAGAATTGGCCACAGTAAAACTCAATGAGGAATGCTCAGCTATTCTCCAAAATAAACTGCCAGCAAAATTGAAAGATACAGGGAGTTTTACTATCCTTTGTCTGATTGGTAGTTTACTTATTAATAAAGCTTTAGCTGATTTAGGTGCTAGTATTAATCTCATGCCTTACAAAATGTTCAAACAACTAGGTCTCGGGGAACCCAAACCCACTAGGATGAGTATTCAATTAGCCGATAGATCTGTTAAATATCCTAGGGGAATCATTGAAGATGTGTTAGTAAAGGTAAATAAATTTATATTCCCTGTTGATTTTGTTGTGCTTGACTTGGATGAGGATATTGAAGTACCTTTAATTTTGGGACGACCATTTTTAGTCACTGCTAGATCTATTATTGATGTAGGGGATGGCAAATTAGTACTTAGAGTTGGCGAGGAAGAAGTTGTCTTTAAAATTTATGATGCCATGAGATTCTCTAAAGAACAAGATGATTCGTGTTATTTTGTTGATATTATTGACTATTTTGTTCAAGATAATCTCCAGAAGCTTTCTCTCAAAGACACGTTGGAACTGTGTGAAAGAGTTGAATTCTAATAAAATCATCACTAGGCACATAAGTTATGAAAATTTAAAGATGAGTGATGAATTTAGACAGAAACCTTCCATTACTGAACCCCCTAAATTAGAACTAAAACAACTGCCAGATCATTTAGAATATGCCTTTTTCGGGGAAGAATCAACTTTACCAGTCATTGTCGCATCCGATTTAAGCCTTGCAGAGAAAGAGGAACTATTCCATGTGTTAAGAGAACACAAACGTGCTATAGCTTGGAAAATTTCAGATATCAAGGGAATTAATCCTTCTTTCTGCACCCACAAAATTTTAATGGAGGACGAATTCAAACCATCAGTGCAAGCCTAGAGACGATTGAATCCCAACATGAAAGAAGTTGTAAAAGCCGAGGTAATTAAACTTCTTGATGTAGGTATTATCTATCCTATTTCTGACAGTTCTTGGGTAAGCCCGGTGCAGGTTGTTCCTAAGAAAGGTGGATTGACCGTGGTGTCTAATGACAAGGAAGAGTTAATACCTATAAGAACAGTCACAGGATGGAGAGTTTGCATTGATTATAGGAAGCTGAATGATGTCACTTGGAAAGATCATTTCCCATTGCCTTTTATTGATCAGATGTTGGAAAAATTATCAGGTCATATGTATTATTGTTTCCTAGATGGCCTCTCTGGTTACTTCCAGATCCCGATAGCTCCGGAAGATCAAGAGAAAACAACGTTCACATTCCCATATGGTACATTTGCTTATCGCAGAATGCCTTTTGGTTTATGTAATGCTCCTGCTACTTTTCAGCGATGCATGCTAGCTATCTTCAGTGAATTCGTGGAGGACATCATGGAGGTATTTATGGACGATTTTTTAGTTTTTGGTAATTCTTTCCAACTTTGTCTTAATAATCTAGAACGTGTTTTGATCAGATGTGAAGAGACAAATTTAGTGCTAAACTGGAAAAAATGCCACTTTATGGTTCAAGAGGGTATTGTTTTAGGACATAAAATTTCTAATAAAGGGATAGAGGTAGATAAATCAAAAATTAAAACTATTGGAAAAACTACCTCCTCCTAATTCAGTTAAGGCTATAAGAAGCTTTTTAGGACACGCCGGTTTTTATCGAAGATTCATTAAAGACTTTTCTAAAATAGCTAAGCCTTTAATTAAATTACTAGAAAAAGACGTACCCTTCAACTTTGACCAAGAATGTCTGGAATCTTTCAACAACCTTAAGGAAAAGTTAGTTAACGCCCCGATTAGGATTTCACCTGATTGGAATCTACCTTTTGAACTAATGTGCGATGCAAGTGATTTTGTAGTAGGTGTGTTTTGGGATAGCAAAGGAACAAACACTTCTAGCCGATCTATTATGCTAGCAGAACTTTGACAACCGCTCAAGCAAATTACACGACCACAGAGAAAGAATTGCTAGCTGTTATTTTTGCATTTTACAAATTTAGATCTTATTTAATTTTGTCAAAAGTCATTGTTTATACTGATCATTTAGCTCTTCGCTACCTCTTAACTAAAACTGATGCAAAACCTCGATTAATAAGTTGGATTCTATTGTTACAGGAATTCGACTTGGAAATAAAGGATAAGAAAGGAGCCGAAAACTTGGTAGCAGATCACCTCTCAAGGCTAGAGAATGCACAACCCAAATATCTCGACAAGATGAACGATTTATTCCCTGAGGAACAACTCCTAGCCTTAGCAGATACGACACTTCCTTGGTTTGTTGATTTTGTAAATTATTTAGCAGCTAGCATAACCCCAAAAGGGCTAACCCATCAGCAAAAGAAGTAATTCTTTGCTAATGTGAAGAACTACTTTTGGGAAGATCCTTTTCTTTTTCAAATTTGTGCAGATTAGGTTATATGAAGATGCGTTGATGACACCGAAACATATCAAATTTTGAATCACTGCCACTCAGGACCCACAGGAGGACATCACAGCAGAACTAGAACTGCTCATAAGGTACTCGAATCAGGCTTTTACTGGCCTACACTTTTCAGAGATGCCAACAGGTATGTGACCTCTTATGATAAATGCTAACGAACAGGTAATATCTCTCAGCATAATGAAATGCCTCAGAATGATATACTTTCATGTGAAATATTTGATGTATGGGGTATTGATTTCATGGGTCCGTTCCCTGATTCATTTGGGAATAAATACATACTAGTAGCAGTAGACTACATGTCAAAATGGGTAGAAGCCCAAGCCTTACCTACGAATGATGCTAGGGTGGTAGTACACTTTTGAAAAAACTTTTTTCTCGATTTGGAACACCTAGGATAATCATTAGTGATAGGGGTACACATTTTTGCAACACCCAATTTGAAAAAATCTTGAAAAAGTATGGAGTACACCATAGAACAGCCATCCCTTATCACCCACAAACCAGTGGCCAAGTCGAAGTAACAAATAGGGAACTAAAACGCATATTAGAGAAAACAATAGAAACAAATAGGAAAGATTGGTCAAGAAAGGTAGACGATGCATTATGGGCTTATAGAACTGCTTTTAAAACACCCATAGGAACGTCTCCCTATAAACTCGTTTATGAAAAAAACTGCCATCTACCGTTTGAACTTGAACATAAAGCATTCAGGGCTATAAAATTTTTAAACCTTGATTTTAAAAGTGCAGGAGAGAAGAGATTAATGCGGTTGAATGAACTTGATTAATGGCGTTTCAATACTTACGAGAACTCACGACTATATAAGGAAGCCATAAAGCGACGTCATGACAAAAGGCTGAAACAACCCAAGCAATTCAAAACAGGTGATCTCGTCTTACTTTACAACTCAAGGCTGAAACTATTCCCTAGAAAACTCAAGTCAAGGTGGTCAGGTCCATTCACTGTTCTAAATGTCTTTCCATACGGCACCATTGAGGTAACTCACCCTGACCACGGTACGTTCAAGGTAAATGGCCATAGGCTTAAACATTATAGAGGTAAAAATTTTGCAGAAAACAGGGAAGAGCTTCGGCTCCACCACATCCCCTCTTGACACATCCAGGTAGAGTCGAGCTTAGACTCTAAATAAGTGCTTCTCGGGAGGCAACCCGAGCACTAACTTAGTAACTTTCTTTTCTTTAAAATCTTTAGTATTTGTTCATGCATAAACTAACTCTTTGAATGCAGAAATTTAGGACCACACGGCCAGGCATACGGGCGTGCCTCAGGCCGTGTGCACACTTAAAACAGGGACACGGTCGTGCACCCAGACCGTGCACAAACAGAGTAAAAATTTTCTCAAAACACGGGCTTTCGATAAATGCCCACGGCCGTGCGATTTGGCCGTGGCGACCTTGCAAATTCCACACGGGCTATCAACACTGCCCCACGATCGTGCGGTATGGCCGTGGCAACCCTGCAGTATCAACACAGGCTTGCACAAATCCTTACGCCCGTGTCCGTAGTTGTGGAAGACACTGTCAAATTTCACATGCGTAAGTAACGGCCGTGTGAACCAACCACACGGACACGGGTCTTCGTTATATACACTGTATATAACGATCATGGCCGTGTATACCATCACACGACAGTGTAAGTAACGAAGACCTGATCTCCCACGGCCGTGTAAACCAACCACACGGGCGTGCTCATCGAAACCAGACGCGCTATAAAGACCGATTTTTGAAAAACACGGGCTAAACACGACTCACACGGGCGTGTGACATGCCCGTATGACCCAAAATGTATAAATATGAGGCATCTTTCACTTTCCCTTTTCACTCAAACCCTAACATTTCTCACCCAAACTTCCCCCTAAGCCACCGAAAACGCCGCCACAGCCCTCCAAACGCCACCATATACAATTTCATCCTTCCCACGCCCATGTAACAGCCCCCACGACCGTGCAAACTCATAATTGGTTCTATTTTCTCATTTTTCTCATTTATTTTTTGTTTTATTTCATTTATTTAATTTTTATTTTATTTATTTTGGTCTAATTGTTGATACAAGCATGGAACTAGGAAATATAGGATGAATAATCTAGACTAATATAGAATCAATTAGGATTACATGCCACTTAATTTTATTTTTGCTTGCCATTTAGATTTCATTTTATTTTGCCACTTGGACACATATTTGCATGCCATTTTTCTCATAAGTTAATACATACATGCCTATAGTTCTTAGTTTTTGTTATAAGTTTTTAATATGATTAGATTTTACTATTTAGGTTACTCCTCTTTTTTTTTAGGAAAAATATCAATTTACATTTTAAATCATTTTTTTAATCTCAATATTTAGGACTAATACTTTTGTTTTTTTTCAGATACCATGTCATCATCGCGCACTAGAAAAGCTGCTGTCCCCGTCTCCAAGAAATGAAAGGGACCAGAAAGTTCTTCATCGAGGCCCACCTCTGAGACACGCCACCCGTTCCTCACATTTTCGCAGGACTCCCAAGAGGAACGCTACCAGTTACTCCGAGCACGCACTATCTCGATGGGCCGATGCATTGACTGGGAGGCCCTCGCGTAAGTAAACCTGGTAGACGATGTCCGAGCCCAGCTAGCTACCGACCCATGGGACCAGTTCTTTAGGATTGTGGAGCCCACCTACCTAGAACTCACTCTCGAGTTCTGCTTCACATTCCACCCCCAGACCGTCATGAACAGATTTGACGATCTCGGTACGGTCTAATTTCGATTAGGAGGTCTTGTGCGATAGCTGAGTGTCCTAGAGTTCGGTACGGCTCTCGGTCTCTACACCGAGCAGTTCATGGCAGAAGAAGACTTCCCTACTCTTTCCAGGCGCATCCACATCCGACCCATTGACTGCTGGAACAAGATTGCTCTAGGACGACAGATCTATAATCTCAGCGTCAGCAAAGCATCTGCCCTCCCTCCTTCTCTCAGGTATATTCACGCCCTCTTTGCTCACACCTTGACAGGTAGACGGAAGAGTACAGGCGTCACACTTATGACGTCTATTTCCTCTGGTGCATGGCCAATGGCCACCCCATCGACCTTGCCTACTTCATAGTGTTGGCCATGCAGCACCAGACTGAGAGGCACCGTAAGGGAGTCGTATCCATGGGTCCGTTCATCACACGACTAGGCCACTACTTCGGCCTACTCAACACCGCAGCCCAGGCATCCTCGTACACCTTACTTGGCCAGATGTCCTCCCAGGGCATCCAGAGCATGCTCTCCATGAGGATGGTCGAGTGACAGTCAAGTGGCGGCCACTTTCACTTCCGCCTTGTCCAGGAAGGCGAGGACTTAGAGGACGTTGCTGATAATATCCCACCGCCACCACCTGAGGAGGATGCACCCGCCGAGCTATCACGCCCCAGACGACCTACCCAGATAGCAGCCCTACACGCTGACATACACGAGCGCCTGGATCGATTTGAGCAGTGCCTCGATTACATCGACGCCACTTTAGCGCATATATGTCAGCACCTCGGCATTTCCCCACCACCACGAGATCCATCAAAGGACTAGATCCTCTTTTATATTTATCTTTATTTTGTTTTAGTTTTATTTTATCTTTTATCTTTTATTATTACTTTATTCTAACTCTTAAACACTGATCCTTATTTTCACCTTTTCTTCTAACTTTATTTTCCTTTTTAGGTTTATTTGTCATTTTTTTCTTTATTTGAATTTTCATTTTTTATTTATTCTGTTTATTTTATTTTCTTTGGCCATCTCCTAATGAAGTAACCCCTCTTCATCTTAACCTCCCACGACTAATAAATCAATTTGCAGTTTTAAAGGAGCCTTACAGCTCAAATCTCTACGGAAATGGAAACACCGTGCCACATATGCCAACTCTTCCCATATCTGTCTCACAAAGCCATCCACATTTTAGGGAGTTTCATATCTCTCCCTCTCTTATGATATTATGCTTTTATTGCTAATATTATCCTTGTACATTAAGGGCAATGTACATCTTAAGTGTGGGGGGGAACGTACCTTAAATTTTATTTTATTCTCTTTGAAATCCCTGAAATTGTTCTAACTAATTGCACTGTCCTCAATAGCATGATCTTCAGTCTATTATTAGGAATTAATTCTGATTGATTTATAATTTTTATTAATATGTTGAGAATTAAGATATAGGTGCTTGTACTTTGATTATTCAAACTTTAAAACATTAAGGAATCAAGTATGATAAGTTGAAATTTTTGAGAACTCCAATTTTTGAATAAGTTATCTTCCCTAATTTTAAGTACAATCTTGAGATTTGAAATTCGCAGGATTGACATCAAAAGCCATAATTCTGGTGAGATCTTGAGCCTTTTTTAGCATACATTCTTTCGTGCTCACTTTTATTATTGCTTTGAGTGAGTCAACACTGAATTATTATTCTAGAACTTGCTTTGAATATACATGTCAAGACCACATCATTGATTTGATATACCGAGATGATAAAGGCACTTAGGACTTAACCCACTCACTCCATAAAAGCCTACCTCTATAATCTAACCCATAGTGAACCCTATTGAGCCTAACAACCTTTTCCTTGACTCACCTTCTAATTATTAACCAATAACCCATTTTTGTTGAATTTTCCATTCAATTACTTTTTGATCCCTATTTTTGTCAAGATTTGAATTGAATTTATTATCTAAGCTTTATTCTCTTTTCCAGTATGTAAATCTTTACTCAATTCATTGTATTCTTGAATTGTTCTTAAAAAAAAGTGTACATACAGTCAAATTTAGTTTTAATATGTAATAGTTCAAATTAAGTTTTTGCATATCTCTCTTAAGGCTACCAATTTGATGTTATTAAGCTTTGAAAATATGTTCCAGTGATAAAGATTTTTCTAGCTAGATAATTTTTTTCAATTCAATCTCGATTCTAACCCTTTTTTTGCAGCCTGTGACAATACCCCTAACCAAGCCCCGTTACAACCATGAAAAGACCTTTTGATCGATGTATCATTTCAAACTAAAGTGGTGGAGATTTGATTTTCTTGTAAGCTTATGGTAAAAAACTTTTCAGGTTGACTAGAGAGTGCTTAAATTTTGAACCCTAAACACTTTGAGTGGATAGAGTGAACCTTTAGTGAGGATGTCAACTCCTGTTAACTAAGATGGAAAGATAATTACTTAGAAAGAAGGAAGAGACTTATGTTTTCAATGACAAAATTCTCAACTTAAATTGATTGAATCTTTAATGTTCTTCTGATTTAATTTTTCATTGTATGATTACCTGTGGATTAGTTTGAAACATTATTGATAAAGATTATAGGTTGAGAAGAATGATTCTTTTTAGGGATTGAGATTTTGCTTGAGGACAAGCAAAGGCTTAAGTATGGGGGTATTTGATAAACGCTAAATTATACATATTTTTACCTTATGTTTAGCCTATATTTTAGATGGATTCTTATCAATTTTGTAAGAATTGGTGCTCTTAATCCTTCCTTTTTATATCTTATACTCAGGAGAGCATAGGAAAGAAGAAAGAACGGAAAACGGGCCAAAAACGATGAAAAATGGGCCAAAATGTGCGAACAACACGGGCAAAGAAATGCCAGATGGCTATGTCACATGGCCGTGCTACATGAAGATCACACGGTCAAGCCCCCGACAAGCACAGCCAGGTCACATGACCGTGCCTCCACCGATAAAAGCACACGGCCTCTGTTGAAGTTACACGGGCGTGGCACATGGGCGTGTTCTAGTCGTGAGGAAGGGGAATTTCACTCGAATTGGGATGCTTAGAGGCTAAGAAAGGCTCCCTATAAGCTCTCTATATAAAGACCTCATGAGGCAGAAGCACTATAGGTTTTTAGATATCTTTCTTCTCGTTCTTCTGCCACACTAAGGGTAGAAGCAAGGGATTACTCCAAGGGAGAAAGCCGATTAATTCATCTCAGAAGCTAGAATTCTACAGCAACATAGAGGATCTCCCTAAATTCCTTCAGGGGTTTTTGGTTTCTTTTATGTTTTGTTATTTTATATCTTCTGAGATGTTTTCTTTTTTTATTATGAACTAAACCCCTCAAATACTTAAGGGGGATGAAACCTAAGACAGATCTTGTTATTTATTCTTGATTTATTTGATAAATACTTGAATTGTTCTTAATTATACGTTCTTCATTCTTGATTTAATAATCCTAGGTATTATTTCAAGAATTAGATGTGCTTAGAGCAGAGAAGCAAAAGTCCCTGTGATAAGAGTAGATCTACCATAATTAAGCGGAGTTGCATGCAACCCTAGACATAGGGCGACATAAATCTGCCAGATTAGGGTCAAACCTAATATGGGGAACCATAGATCGAATTAATGCAACCTAAGGAGTTAATTAATAAAGGAACTTTAATTAACAACTTAGGCCTAGTTGCTCTACGCCTCGACGGAGGGTTTAGCATAAATTAGAGATCTTTACGGATCAAGTCAAGTAAAGAAATCATATAGTTCAAGAAAATAGTAACAAGTGAAGTCTAGGTGGATTCCCCCTTGAGTATTGTCCATATAAATTAGCTTTTCCCTAAAAGCTTTCCCAATTTACTTTTATACTTTCTTAGTTAGTTTTAAATTAGTTTAAACAATCTTCTTTTATTTTTAGGCTAGATAATAGGAAAGAAGTAAGTACTAGTACTTTTGGTTCCCTTGGGTACGATAACTCGGTCTTGCCACTAAGCTATACTACTATTCGACAGGTGCGCTTGCCTCAACGTCGTGATTTTAGTTGGTTTTGGTGTGAACAAGTTCTTTATAAATTTTATTACTTCATATCACGCGATATCAGTATGTCATATCACATGAATGGGGTTGGGTTAATATTAAAAGGAAAAAGTGTATTTTGGCAATTTTACTGCAATTTTGGCGATTAAACCGCAATATATGTTTGGCAGCTCAACTGCACCATTATGAGTGGCATACCACCACGACTCGGTGTGATTAGATGGGTGGACTCATGTAGATCTATTGGTGTGATTGGTTAGATGGAGTTGGTGTGTAGCAAATGGGGGTAGGATTTGCTCTGATATGATATGACATTTTGATATGATATATGTTCTGAAAATATGATATTCTGTTTTGATAATATGTTTCTGGTAAGGTGTCATTGTGATATGATTTTTCACATGTGTGAATATTATAAGTAAAACTATGTATTGGTATTTACATTTGTATATGTCTTATGGAAATTCTGTTTTGTGGGTCAAGTTGCACACTAAGCTTCTAATTCACTCATTTGTTAATACGTTTAAGGTGAACTACAGACTTAGGACTAGACGATGTGCTAGAGCTCGAGTTGTTTCCTTAATTAATTAAAATATAGTGATTTTCGTAATTATCTATTTTGGACTTTTGGGATTGTAAGTTGTTTTTGAGCTTTATTCTAGTTTTTGTTTAATTTGTCGACATTTGATATTTTCAAACGTGAAATAGTAAAATCACACGAGTTAACAAAATGGATTTTGGTTTTTAAAACTAAAACTATGAAAAAATTTCCGCTGTAAATTGACAGTGGCTCTTTATGGCCACTTGCTTTGTAACCTGTCATTTGAGTGAGAAATGGCTCATTAACAGTGGTTGTGCCAACCATATGACTTTTGATCATGAGCTTTTCAAAGACTTGGATAGTCCAATAGTTTCCCAAGTAAATATTGGCAATGACGAGTACATTGCAATAAAAAGGAAAAGGCACAGTTGCAATTGAAAGAATTTCATGTACAAAATTTATCAAAGATGTGTTATTTGAACCTAACATCAGTCAAAATTTGTTGAGTGTTAGCCAGTTAATTCAAAAAGGTTTCAAAGTTATCTTTGTAACAAATCAATGTTTAATCTAATATGCAAATGGCAACGATGCATTCAAAGTAAAAGGGAAAGGAAAGAGCTTTGCACTTGATTCATTGGAGGAGGAGCAAGCCTCGCTCTCTTCAACAAATGTTCATGCTGAAGTTTGGCACAAGAGTCTTGGACATTTCAACCATAAAACTGGAATTTCGAAGCAACTCAAACTTGAAGGTACTTTTAAAGGACATACATGTTTGAAACTCAGAATAAAAAAGAATCAAAATGCTTATTGGCAGTTTAGCAAGCCTAAAGACTTAAACAACTCTTCTGGTACTAGATTACCAAACAGGCTACATCATGAGCAAAAAAATAATACCAATGAGTAGCGGGCTACCGGAAGTGGTAAGGATGTGAAGATGCTAACGTAAATTAGGATGCTAGTGAAACTTATAACTTTACAAGAAACGAGATTGAACTTGATTCTGTGCCCCTGAACATAGATTCAACACATGAATATTCTTACTAAAACAAATCTACACTAGCAGGAAATGCAGATGTTATTGTTCTTAGTTGTAATACTCCGAAAATTACTACAGTAAGAAAGTAAGATATTATCTTGATATAGTAAAATAAGGAAATAAAATGAAAAAAAGGAAAAATTTGAGTTATGTCAATATTGAGAAGTATATTATGATATATTAATTCAAGAAAAGACTAAATTACAAAAGTGAGAAAATTTTTGTGGCCCAAGAGCAAATACTTAAAATTTGAAGGGTTAAAGTATAAATATGAAAAAGTTGAAGGATTAATAGTGTAAATATTTTAAGGGTGGAATGATCTAGAAACTAAGGAAAATGGATGAATTAGGACCAAATTGAATAAGTGGAAAAAGTATGAGGGGTTAAATCACAATTTTACCAAAATAAGTGATGAGTCGATGGAGGAATTTTGAAGAATCATAAGGGGCAAAATGGTCATTTAGCATGGAAGACAATTTTGAAGAGTAATGATAATGTTGGTGATATTTTAGATTAAATAAATAAATAAATATTAGTTTATTAATATTTTGATTTGATTTTTCAATATATTTGATTAATTATTATTATTTTATTTAGTATATAAGGAAAGAAATATGAAAGATGAAGAATTCTCTTGATCTTTCCATGCTACCCACGTGAGAAGAGAAAAGAAAGAAAGAAATTTTCTTTTTTTTTACTACTTGGTCCTTTCACCAAAAATCCACCATTTTCACCAAGAATTTCAAGAAATTTTCATAATCACCAAGAGAGAAAAGTGATAAAGAGACTATGGAGAACAAGAAAATCACCTTGGATTCAAGAAAATGGAAGTTGGAGGAGAGAGAAAATGAAGTTAAAGATTGAAATCAATAGGACAAGGTAAGAACATCAAGATTTCAATATATTTTTAAGTTTGATATTATTGAAAAAGCATGAAAATAATGTTAAAGTAGAGTTTTCTTATATAAGGTTCTATGTTCTTGATATGTTACTGAAGAAAAATAAGAGGAAGTGATGAGAAATATTGTTGAGAACGGAAAGGAGGGTGTTATCAACTTGGTTATCAACATTTTACACTAAAACAATTTTGAACAGCAGCAATAATTTAAATTTGAAAATTCACCAAAAATTTTAGAAATTGAATTAGAGGTTAATTAAAGTATTAAATTAAATCCTATTGAGCCTAGTTTTACATACAAGAAATGTTGTAAGCAAAATAATTTCATATTATGAGATATATGAATTTTTGTAAGACAATGTCAGATTCATTTTGGGTTCCCCTGTGTTGACTTTGGAAAATCATAAAAAAATGTAAAAAAATAATTAGGGGTTTAAATTTATTAATAAGTCTATTTTCAAGATAAACAAATGGAAACATCATCCAAACCCCGTACTAAGAGATAATTATTTTTTGTAAAGAAAGGTTGAAGCTATACTATTGGCTAAATTTGAAGCTATACAATAGAACATGGATAAATTTGAAGATTTTACTGTACTTATTGATTAAATTATAAATTATTAAATTATTATGGTAGAAATATACTTGATTCTAGTTATAAAAACACCAAGCAGACCTTAATTTAGAATTCTATAGCTTAAGATATAAATAATTTAGTGACTATGACTCAAGTAGACAGTTTTGATATGAACATATAAGCATGTTATATACTAAAAGCTAAAGATTCTAACAAATATTTATACATTAAGGATGTGGAATGGAGTGGAGGAGGAGGAAAATATATATGAATATTCAGCTAGCATGGGTTTACATTAAAAAAGGTTAATTTGCATGTTTTAGGCTTAGGGACTAAATTGTAAAAGTTGTAAAAGCTGGAGTAATTGTGTAAATTTGAAAAATTGAAAGGTATAAATTGAGAAATAAATTATAACTGAAATATATGCTAACGAATGAGTAATTTTATATTTTAGATCAAGATTCCGTAGATACTTGTGAAAAAAGAAAAATAGCAGAATAGTCCCTAAACTCCTGCAATTATTATAATTTGATTCAGGTAAGTTCGTATGGTTAAACTTTAATGTTTATTTATTAACTTGATAAATGTTATTATTTATTTATTCATATCTATTGTTGAAAATAAAATTATTGTTAAATTATGAAATTGAATTAAATGATCAAAACGAGTGGAACGCGGGATTAAGTACAATCGTTCTGTGGCAAAGGATGAATTGACGGTAAATGCAAAGGATGAAATGATGGAAAATTACCCAAGTAAACCGAGGTTCAACATTTGTTGCGAACTTTCATGTTTACTTTCCGTTTAGCTCTTACGAGCTTCTGTTAAGCCATATGAGTTTTCGTTCAACCCTAATGGGTTTACGTTTAGCTCTTACGAGCTTCTGTTCAACCATTATGGGTTTCTATTTAGCTTTCATGAGCTTCCGTTTAATCGTCGGGTTTTTGAAAATGATGTACTCGTATTCGTAAGTCATTCTTCGAATGGTAAGTTATCGGGAGTTGTCTTGGATGATATATGTATATGAAGAAACAGTAAAAGATGATTTGTATCATGAAATGTGTATATAAATATATATATATATATATATATATCAATATCTTGATATGTTGATACATGAAAATCATGTAAGTTGAGACACGTACTAAATTCAAATGTGACATGTTCAGATAATAAGGTTATTGATGTTGAAATTATATGAAATATGTTCAAGTACACTAACAAGTGTTGTTGTTTGATGCTTAGGTAAGTGCCAAATGTTTTGTTGAATGGTAATATGTTTAATTACAAGATGCATTGAAATGGTAAGTGCTCAAATGAAAATATGCTTGTGCTCATGAAAGAGTGGTAAGGTTTAAGTTATGCAATTTCTTATGAGATCAGTTATCATGTGATTAATTCGAAAAATGTCTATGTTTAAATGCACTAGCTTGTAGCTATGGTTGAATGATATGCTTATGATTGGTATGTAACGCCCCAAGTTTCTGTACTTTTGACTTTAGTGAATTTGTGGTATGGAAGTTTTTTGAATGTGTTACTGCATTATTTGGACATAAATAGTTGACTGCTTTAATGGATTTTTGCTCTGGGTGTGTTGGGAAGGTCTCAGGTTCAAGCCTCAACTTAGGTTAAATTTTTTGTTTTATTTGAATAATATCCAATCCTTGCTAATTAGGCTTTTAAATAAATGTTGGTAGAAATACGACAGAATGGGCCTGCTGGTTTGGTGGTTAAGTGGAGAAGGGTTGTGTGAGAGGTCTTGTGTTCGAATCTCAAGATGAGTGTGGATGTTATTTTTGCTGCAAGTTTTGAGTTAGGAATTTGAATTTTAATAGAATTCTGAATAATGGGGGAGTAATTCAGAGGATTGGGGAGTTATCTGAGTATTATTCTTTTTTTTTTTTTGCAAATTTCATTCTCTCTTTCCCCTCTCCTTGCCAAAAATTTCATCCTTCATTCTTTTCTCTTTTCATGGTTTTTCGTATAATCATCCCCTTAGTTTTGTGTGGCGCGAAACCTTGATTGTTCGGTAAGTTAAGAGGCCTTCTTTTTGTTTTGTTATTAAAAAATGGGGTTGATAAAGAATTGTTTTCTTTTAAGAGGTAATTAGGGTGCTGTGGACTGTTAACCGGTGTACCAATCAGCAAGGAATTGCCATTTTCTTCATTAGAGGTAAGGTTATCGGCTCTCTCAAGAGTTGTCTTTTTGTAATGATTCGATTTAAGTGAAAAGAAATGGCCTTGGGTTTGACGATTTTAGGTCCTGAAGGGCTTAGGAGTGCTTTGGCATCGAGAGAAGTCCAGGTGTGTACTCTAATCGCACTGAAAACATGTTTCAACGAAAGCTGAAAACGAAGCTGTTGATGTCACACGAGCTTATAGACTGCCCGTGTGGAGGCCATGTGGCGAGACAAGGCCGTGGGATCGATGAGCCAGGCCGTACGCGTACTACACGGGCACGATGGACACTAGCGTGTGAGACTAGCTAGGACGTGTGTGAGGTACGGGCTTGGCCAATTGGGCTGTGTGGGCCACACGAGCGTGTGGAATTTTAGGCTAGGCTGTGTGATCCAAACGGCAAGGCAAATTTGGGCAGTGTGGGCCCACACAAACAGGTCATATGGGCATGTCAGCCCATTAATCTAAATTGTTTTGAAAGATTACACGGGTCGCCCTAGTCGGCTGTAACCTGTTGTAGGGTCGGTAAGCGTTACTGAGACCCCTATTCTGTGATATGATAGCATGTTATACCTAGCATCTATACTGCTTCTGATCTGATATGTATCTGTATGATCTGTTTACTATATAAAAACATGCCATGATATTATTTATGTTGCATTGCATTGGGGTGGGATTGTTGTGAAAAGAAGGAATACTGTAAGGCTTTTAGCCGATTATTGACAGATATGCTGTATTTACTATTATGTACCGTTTTACGGTACTTCACGGTTGTAGGGTTGGATAGGTTGATTTTATCCTCATACTTGGTGTGTAGGGCTGGGTGGGTCAATTTTATCCCCACATGGTGTGTAGGGTGGACGGAGATGGTGTACAGGGTTAGTGGGCATGTACTGTACTGATTAGATATGCATGCGTATTTGTATGGGCTAAGGCCCGAATATATATGATTCTGTTCTAAATGGGCTAAGGCCTACACTGTATTTGTTAAAGGCTCAGGCCCGCATCATGACTGTTATCTGTTTCTGATATTTATATGTATGCATGCTTTACTGTGGGGATGTACACACTAAGTTTGCGAAAACTCACCCCTTTATTTATTTATCTGTCAGGTAATCCCCAGCAGTAGATGGATCGGTGCAACGGAGGGCTCAATGGTGACCACTAAGACGTTTACTACAGTTGATGACTTCTATGACTTTATTGGTTTTATTATATTTGGGTTATTTATGTAATTTTTGACTCGGACAGTTTTTGGTTTTAATTGGGTTTCTAAATTGATATTTGTGGATTTATTTTTAAAAAAACTGCAAATGTCGCAAAGGTTTCGTTTTTCTAAAATTAACTAAGAGCTTCCGCGTAGAAGAAATGGATTTAAGCAAATACCTTGATTAGTGGTTTTCTGACTTAAGTAAAGATAATAACTGGAATGATTTTCAACTTACTAAGGCTTTTCCAAAAGCACTATCATGTGACGCCGCCAAATTCGGCCGTAACGTCTAAGCCGGGTTTGGGGTGTTACATGGTGTGTTATGCATATGGAATGAGAGTGAAAAGTAAAGAAGCGCAAATTAAAATAAAAAAATTTTGGAAGAGTTAAAGTTGTTTAAAATCCTACTATGCTAGGAATAATATGTATAAGTGATACTATAGATTTACTCGTTTAGTGAGTTGTTAAATATAACTTTATGAGTATTGTGGTATCAATATTGGATCATTTTTTATATGTATAAATTTCATATTTGAAAAGAAGTATTATGATTAAAGTTTATACGAGCTTACTAAGCATTCATTGCTTATGTATTTGTTTTCCTTTACTTTTCAAATTATCGAAAGCTCGATTGGGTTGGAAGCTTGTCAGAGTTGTATCACACTATCCATCGGTTCTATCGATACTTTTGAATGTTTTAATTTTGGTTATAATATCATGTATAGGTATTTTGTTTAATGATGGCCTATATGTAATTTGTTGAGTTTAGCTACTTATTTTGGCTTGTTTTGGATGTCTAATTATGGCTTGTTGATATGTTTAATGTTGATTGTAGATTGACATAGAATTGGGTGAGAAATATGGCTTGTAAAATGACCTATTTTCGTCTACACGAGTAGAGACACGGGAATGTGTCTCAACCGTGTGTGACACACGACCAGATGACACGACCGTGTGTCCCTTGTATCTTAAATTTGCACAAAATAGAATGCTCACACTATCTAGCACACAGGTGTGTGACTTGGCCGTGTGACCCAAGTCAGTATACTCATAAGGGCATGGATACGGGCTGAGACACGACCGTGTGTCCCTATTTCGAGTACCCACACAGCCCGAGACACGAGCGTGTCTCCAAATCGAGTGACCTCTGCAGTGTTGAAAATTTTAAAAATATTTTCGAATTTTTTTTGAGTTTTTGACTTAGCCCCTATTTGTTTCTAATGCATAAATTTGGACCTGGATGCTTCGTTTAAGGGACAATATGTATGATTTTGATTGGTTTCTAATATGAATGCTAGATGAAATGAAATATCTAATAATTAATTTGTAAACTTTGGTAATGCTTCGTAACCCTATTCTGGCGATGGATTCGGGTTAGGGGTGTTACATTAGTGATTCAAACGATGAGAATGAGATATTAATATCGCCTCTTACTGTCTATAACTAGAATGATGGTAAGGGGCTTGGTTTTTCGATTACACCTCCTAGAATTTTTCATCCATATTCAGAAGAACCACCTCTTAGACCTATTCCTAATTTGGGTGGTTTGACTCCTAATGATGAATTTAATATGCCTTTGGTTGTCATCAGATTTGGTTGGGATACAATTTCTATTACGAGCTCCATTAAATGGTTAGCTATAGAAAATGTTTTTTGTTGTTCATATACAACATCCACAGTCACGACTAGATAGGTTTGATTTAGAGATTACTTCCTAGCATGATTATTATCCACTGACTCATCATAGATAGAGAAAAATTCCTTGGTTTCTCTAGAGGTGGATAACTCATCGTAGACCTCTTGATAGACATATGGTTCTCACTGTGAGAGCTTTTCATCTGGTTGATCCAGTTGCATTAAGAAGTGCTACTTTAGTCTGGCATGATAACCTGGCTTCGCTTGCAAAGCCTTTTCTTGTTGTCAACTTTGGAAGGGCAACAAGTAGCTGGTAATATGGTACGGATCTTGCAAAGCAATTAACAACCATGCTGCAAAATGTTCTTGGAATTTACAGTAACTAAAGCAATGAGGAGTGTTGAAGATTTTCTTCAGTTACCATAATCTAGCTAATTTTAGATATAATCATAACTCTTTGTTTTTCTTTTTCATATTTTTAGAGTTCTTTTTAGAGATTATGACTCTGTTAGTAGCCTATTTTGAGTCAATAGTTGTTAACTTGTTTAATATATAAAAGCTAGTTTCAATTCAATAAAACATACTCATTCCATTCCAATTACTTATACTTTTCTCTTGACTTTGTTATTTTCTCGTTTCCGTAAGTTTTGTTTTTCTAAAACTCCAACAGTTCTTAAGATGAACTAAGTTTATGACCTCTTAAACTTGTTCATAATAAAGTAAACAAATATTCTTGAAATAGGTATTGTAGGCATGTAAATCTTCAACTAGTGTGAAAGATGTATGCCCTTGGAACTGTGATTCAATTAGACTTTTATACGACATCAAATAAGCAAAGATCTTCATGAATTTAACTTCAATAGAAACTCAATCTCCTTATATATGGTATCTTGATCACACATAAACTCTTCCAATCATTATCTTACTTAATCATAATTTAATTTGATCATTTTTAAATGATTTCTGCTTAAAATTTTCAAAAAGATATATAAAGATACTTAAGTACTTCATGTCAAAATATTCCAACATATATTGTATCTTACACAACCGTTCAATTGCAAAGTGAGTTATAACTGATGGTACAATTAGAATGTGTAACTAACATTCTCTCTCTTTGGAATTTTTTTACCAAAAGCACAATAGCAATCTTAAGAAAAATGAGATATTACCTTTAAAATGATTCTCCCCTTTAATCTTAACCAGTTAATTAGTTATGAAAGTAAACTATGAATTAACATTAATGTAATAAGGATAATAAAAATAAAATGAACCTTTAACACAACCTATAGCAATCTCTTAAAACACCATCACACCCTGCTAGACTTGTTTTACCATATGAAAAACCATCCACATTAAACTTCATGGTATTAATATCAAGAAGAGACCAAGAAACACCAATTTTACAACTTGATGCAACAAAACATGTATAGTAGAGCCTTGGAGAAACCCACCAACATGCTTCAATAATGGTAATAAAACCCTCCAAGACATTAATGCAAATCATAGATCTAACTTTGTGAAGGAACACAACTTCCAAGCCATTCCATTCTTTATTATCAAAAACTAATGAGTTTCTCATAAACCATAGCGTCCAAAGAGTTGTACTTCAAATAGTCATCCATCTTTTTTGTTAATAACACTTGAGAAAGGAATATCATAACATTGAATAATAAATATTTTATCATATGTGGCATAATAATGAGCATGAAAACCAACATAAATAAAAACTTATTCAAAAATATAAAATTTTGTATATAGCATTGAGTAGGGTCGAATACATAGAGACCAATCATAATTTTATTTATCTAGTGAAAACAAGTAAAATTAAAATAAAAGAGGGGGTTTTAAATTTAAAGACTAAAATTAAAATTAAAACATGTAAGTCTAGTCAAAAGTAAAATCTCAGTTTTGATTTGTGAGTTTAATTGGTAATGTAAAGGTAAATTTCAATATTTTGTAATAAATTGGTTATAGTGACCGACTAACGCCTAGCAACTATTCTCTTCTTACTTTTTCAATAACCAAGATGACCACCATTAATTCTTTCTCTTATCGATAAATAACCCTATGATGAATGCTTAAGATTTAATTTGTCAATAGCATAAAGAACGAAAGAGACCCAATCTAGCTAACAAACATGCAAACAGAGTTTTAGACTAAAATTACATATCCACATAACATGAATTGCATATGTAGCTTATACTCAATCATGCTATTCGTCACATATATTAGAACCGATTAAACAATTAAATTCTAATTGACAAATAATATATTCTAAGTTATCCAATATCGTCCCTATATTCAACAAACCTAAATATTTATAATTAAAACAAAATATATATGAATACAAAATTATGAAGAAAATATTAAGAACAAAATTGAACTCATAAACTTGAAGAATCAAAACTTCAAAATCCCTTTAACTAGAAAAAAAGTTTAGCAACACATGAAGAAAAGAAAATCCGAAAAAATAAATAATAATGATGTAGGTGGCCAACTACAATTCCAAATCTAAAATTCTTATAATGGAGCAAAGATAAAATGCCCTTAATAAATTAAGTAAGTTTTTTAGCTTTTTGACAGATTTGTGTTTCAAATTTTTATGCCGTTTTGGGCATCTTCTTGAATTCTTTTTAGGTCTCGCTTTTGAAATTAGTCTATCAAATCTTTTGATTCCCTTGAAAATGGTATACTATGGGCCCAAATTAGAGTTTTGTAGCTCAAGTATGACCAAAATACTGAAGCAATATAAGTTGAAAGTCCAATACACAAAAACTTGTCAAAAATAATATTTAAGCTCACTTTCTCCAATCATTTCACCTAATATATGAAAAATAAAAAATGAGATAAAATAAAATATTAATGACTTAAGTAGTACAATTCAAAGGGAAATTTATCACAATTAAATTGATATTTTATGCACTTATCAGAAAACCCACGAAAGACCTCACCACCACAACACTATCAACCATATAGCTCAAAAATAATAACACTCGAATAAAACATGATCCTCGCTATTTAAATGAGAACCCGACGACATTTACCTAATCAATAGATAAAGTAACACCTCACTTTATCAAAAAAAAAAAAAACATTTTGAGGGTAAATAGTCATGGCAAGCCAACCAAAGAAAGGATTGAACCTTTGGTGGTACATTCATTTTCCTAATGATCACAAACAACTCATCCTTCACCACCCCATCAGAGCAACACTCAAGTAGCAACACCATTGTTTTGATTGAAAACTTGCCTTTCATCATAACACTGTAACACTCCACGTCCAACCTATCTGCTAGATCCGAGTATAGAGCGTCACAATTGGACTTATTTCACCTATACTTTAATTTTTATCAACAGACTGTTATAAGACTTAAATTCAAACAATAATTATAATTCTTGCAACAAAAGCCTTAAGCCACTAAATGTTTATATTCTCATAATTTTGGTTCCTAACCTGACTATTTATTTACAAAACAACTCTCATAATTTACTTAAGGCTATTTCTCCTAAAAACTCATATTCTAGGGCACTAAAAAAATACAATATAACAATTTCTAAAGCGAATCCTCTAACGGTACCCCCTTCCTAAGTGCATGACCCTAACTTCCTACTATCTCTGATCTCATCATTCCCTCTGGCTTAGTCCCTCCCCAAAGTCCTCGATTATCCTCGCAAGTCCTATGAACATCAGCACGCTTCTGTAAGATCAAATAAATGTATTGAATTCCTTTACTGTCCATAAATAACCCTACCACACAGGGGTAACAAATGTAAAATAATATAAAATAAATAAGGATTACCCCCTGCTTGCCAAAGGTGAACATTTGACATCAAGGTGGCAGACACCACTCGATCCTCTAAGCTACTCGCTCACTATAAGTCCTTCCTTTAGTCAGACTCTCTACTTGATTGTATCCCAGGTACTTCATCATACCATCAAACCTATCTTTCCTTCATTTCACTTTCCCTTCGCTCGGGGTTCTCATTAACTTTTATCTAACATGGTCGTTCGTCGGCTTCCTTTTATGAACCCTTTTTGTATCCTTTTCAACTACCCACCCAAGGATTCTGACATACCTTCCTTGGTGAACTTGTTCGTACCAGTCCTTGTAAACTCTTTTTATCCAAACCTTAGTCTTGAAAGACCCTTCGAATTTTTTATATTTTCCATTAGTTCTTTGAATCAAGCTAATTCTCATGGGTCAAACGATCCTCATCTAACTAATAGACCTGCATGAGATGTATTTTGTGCGAGGGTCACGGGCTTTAAACTGTAGTCTGTGACATAAGACCATAGCTCAATTATGGCAACCAATAGAATCCACCAGGACATTAAATATAGGGCATGATGCTTAAGACCGTAGGTCAGCTATGGCAACATATGGAGTCCGTCGGGACAATAAATACGGGTAGTTCGTTAAAATGGTAATTATGGGATAGTCTACTGGGACAATAAAAATAGGGTAGTCTGCCAAAATGGAAATCATGGAAAATCACGCAAACGAGGAAAATTTCAAGTGTTGGCAAGCAATAGCTAACTGATGAATTTTTAAGAATTCATCAGAAAAGCGGGTAAAAGTAATAGAAATGGGAAAATTTTGTCAAAGCGGTAAACAATAAAGTTTGTAGGGTACAGGGTAGTAACCTAACAAGAATCAGTTATAGGAATGACTTACTATTAGTTTAGCAAAGAACTAATTGAGGTATAAAACAAAATATGAATCAAATGGATAATTTCATTGACTAACAAAGCAGCCTTTATATACAAATCCCAAGTAACAACCTCAACAAAAATAAATTCAAATTGCTATTAACAAGCTAACAACTCTTACTCCTACTAACAAGCTAACAAATCCCCTAAGACTTAGTCTTATTTTAAAATAATAGTTGCAGCCTTGAAACACTAGCATTCTCCTCCTGACTCAAGTGCTGCAAACACCAAGTCTATTCCTAAGAAACTCAAATCAACTAACATGGAAAGACTTAGTAAAAATATCTACCACTTGGTCCTCTAATCTGCAATAAACCAGCTTTACTTGACCTGTCTTCTGCACTTCCCTCAACATATAATACTTGACTTTAAAATGTTTTGTCCTTCCATGAAATACAGGATTAAGTGAAATAGCTAGAGTAGCTTGATTGTCCACAAACACTCTATACTCTCTTCTTGCTTCAACTGCAAATCATCAATTAGTTTTTTTAGCCACAAGGCTTGGTTTACAGCAGTTGTAGTTGTAATGAATACAGCTTCCGCTGTTGATTGAGCCATCATCTCTTACTTTCTTGAGCACCAAAAGAAACAACCTGAGCCAAACGTGAAGCAATAGCCTGAAGTACTTCTCATATCATCTAGTGATCTAGCCCAATCGCTATCAGAATAACCCTGTAGCTTGAACTTCTCAACTTTGCTAAACTTGATTCCATATACAAGTGTCCTCTTCAAATATCTTAATATCCTCTTTGCAGCAACCATATGAATTTCAATTTCACAATGAAGAAATCTAGACAAAACACTTACAGTGTACATGATGTCTGGCCTAGTGGATGTGAGGTACATAAGACACCTAACAAGACTCCTGTATACCTTCTCATCTGCAGGATTTGCCCCATCCATCTTTTAAAGTTTTTCTTTCTGATTCATTAGAGTGTTTACACTGTTGCACTCTTCCATACAGAACCTCTTCAGAATCTCCTTCATATATTTTTTCTGGCAAAGAACCACTTCATTTTGACTTTGCTTGATCTCCATTCCCAGAAAGTAATGCATCTCACCAAGATCAGTCATCTCAAATACCTCTATCATGTCCTTCTTAAATAGTTCAATTTGAGTAGCATCATTTCCTATCACCAACATGTCATCTACATAAAGAGATACAATTAATAGATTTGTACCTGACTTTTTTACATAGAGAGTGGATTCACTCAAACTCTTTACAAAGCCTAAGTTTAGCAAATGTTCATCCATTTTGTTGTACCATGCTCTAGGAGCTTGTTTTAACCCATAGAGAGCCTTCTTTAACAGAAAAACCTTCCCTTCTTGACCTGGTGTGATGAAGCCATCTGGTTGCTCAACATATATTTCTTCGTTCAATACTCCGTTCAAGAATGCTGACTTCACATCCAACTGAAACACCCTCCAACGTTGTTGAGCTGACATAGCCAAAAGCATTCTAATTGTATCCATTCTTGCTACAGGAGCAAAAGTTTCAGAGAAATCAACTCCCCAAACCTGTGCATACCCCTTCACCACCAACCTAGCCTTATACTTGTTCACTGAGCCATCAGGATTAAGTTTGGTCTTGAAAACCCATTTAACTCCAATCACCTTTCTATTTGTAGGTCTCTCAACTAGTTCCCATGTTTGGTTTTTCTCTATCATACCCAACTCTTCCTTCATTACCTCCATCCACTCCTTATCATCTTTAGCTTCCTCATACCCTGCAGGTTCAAAAATAGCTACACTGCACCTTTGATAAATTTCACTCAAAGATCTCGTACCTCTAATTGGTGTATCATCCACCAGTTCATTAGGATTGAGAAAGAACTCTTGTTTTTGTTCTTTTGCATCACTTGTCTAATCCCACTGCTCATCCTCTAGGAACTGAACATTTCTACTCATAATCATCTTTCTTGATTGAGGTTGATAGATTCTATAGGCTTTTGACACCAAACTATAACCGACAAATATTTCATGCTCAGATTTTCCTCCCAACTTATCCCTCTTAACCTATGGAACATGATAGAAACATAAACAACCAAATACCTTCAAATTCTTCAGAGTTGGCTTCATTTCAAACCAAGTTTCATAGGGTGTTTTTTCTCCAATACCCTTGTAGGCAATCTATTTAGCAGAAATACAGCTGTGTTAGCTGCCTCTGCCTAAAACTCCTTAGGTAGGGACTTCTCATGCAGCATGCATCTAGTTATTTCCATAATGGTCATGTTTTTCCTCTCACTAACTCTGTTCTATTGTGGAGAGTAGGGAGTAGTGAGTTGATGCTCTATCCCAGCCTTCTCATAAACAATATTAAACCTTTGTGAGGTATATTCTGTCCAATTATCAGATCTGACAACTTGAATCTTACAACCATTTTGATTCTCAACCCATCTTTTATACTTAAAAAACACATCAGTAACATCAGACTTTTGCTTCATGAAATAAATCCAACACATTCTGGTAAAATCATCAATAAATATAATGAAATACCTGCTGTCATTTAATGAAGTAGTAGCTTGTGGACCGCACAGATCAATGTGAATCAACTGCAACTTCTCTTTGGCTCTCTAAGTTGAGTTTTTAAAAGGCAACCTTATTTGTTTACCAGTCAAGCAAGCTTTGCATCTCGAATTTAACTCCTCCAAAATTGGTAGCCCAACTGCCATTTCATTTTTCTGCATGAACTGCAAACCTTTGTGATGAAAGTGTCCTAACCTCTTATGCCACAATTCAGAGTCACTGACTTGACACTTGAACGCCACTTGCTCCTCCTCGAGTAGGTTTAACGAGAAACTTTTCTTTTGCATCTTGATCCTAAACAATACATTGCTACAAGAGTCAAGGATTAGACACATTCCTTCTTCAAACATTACCTTGAATCTCTTTTCTACTAATTGCCCCACACTTAACAAGTTTTGGTCGATCTCAGGTACGAACAAAACATCTGAAATCAATTTAGTTCCAGCACAACTCTCTATTGCCACTGTGCTTTTTCCTTGAACTTCTAGGTATTCTCCATTTCCTATCCTTACTCTTGACTTCAACTACCTGTCAAGATCTTTAAACAACTTCTTATCACAAGTCATGTGATTGGTGCAACCACTATCAACTAACTAATTTTCATATGGAGTGCTTGATGAGAAGTAAGAGACAACAAATAATTGTTCCTCTTCTTCTTTTACTACAGCATGTGCTCCACTTTGCTGCTAATTTTTTGATTCCTTACAGAACCTCTCAATGTGCCCCATCGAGTTACACTTTCTGCACTTTACATCTGGCCTTCTCCAACACCTAAAATGAGGATGATTCTGTTTTCTACAAAACTTACATGAAAAATATTTGTGAAAATTTCCAGTACCATTACCTTTCGCAGCAGTTTCTGAAACACTACCGCCACCACTCTTCTTCCCATTCCACTTTTGGTCATTTCTTCTTCCACTTTGTTGTATCTTAGCCTTCAAAACTCCCTCTATGGTTCCTTCCTGCCTCATTAATCTCCTCTACTCTTGTGCCTGTAAAGCACTGATCAACTCCACTACTCTCAATTGAGTCAAGTCCTTAGTGTTCTCAAAAGAGGCAATTGTTGCTTCATATTTCTTAGGCATAGAGACAAGTATCTTCTGCACTAGTCTAGAATCAGAGAGATCAGCCCCAAGAACTCTTACCTTGTTGGCAATATCTATTAGCTTGTCTGAGTGTTCTTTGATTGACTCAGACTCCTTCATTTGTAGCCTCTCAAATTCTCTGATCAAGTTCAATACCTTCATGCTCTTGATCCTCTCATCTCCTTGATACTCAGCTTTGAGGTAGTCTCATATTTCCTTCGCTGATCCAAAAGCCATAATTCTATTGAATATGGCTGGCGAAACTGAAGCATAAAAACAAGACCTTGCCTTAGCCTTCCTGGTGGTTCTCTCCTTATGCAATTTGATCTGATTCATAGTTGGATTATTAGGAAGTGGAGTCACCTTATAGTCTTCCTCGATAGATTTCCAATAATCACAACCCTCTATGTATGCTTGTATTCTCATGGCTCATGTTTGATAATTCTCTCCATCAAACACAGGTGGGGCTAAGATGGACAGGTTACTCGATCCCGATTCCATTTTCCTCAAAAACCTCACAAGTGTATCTTTCAAATTTTCTCTTAGAACTCTCACAAAACCTTTTGTCACAAGTCCCTCAAGAAAAATGGCTCTCGATACCACTATTGGTTTAGCAAAGAACTAATTGAGGTATAAAACAAAATATGAATCAAATGGATAATTTCATTGACTAACAAAGTAGCCCTTATATACAAGTCCCAAGTAACAACCTCAACAAAAATAAATTCAAATTGCTATTAACAAGCTAACAACTCCTACTCTTACTAACAAGCTAACAAATCCCCTAAGACTTAGTCTTATTTTAAAATAATAGTTGCAGCCTTGAAACACTAACACTTACCAATAATACCTATATAGAGGCAATGAAAGAGGATTTATCTGTGGATAGTAGGTAAGGATCCGCCATTAAGAACCATAAGGAAGTGCTAAAAAGAAACTCAGTATATTAAGAGAATACCTTAAAAGGTTAATGAGAGATTTACTCCTAGTATAAGGCTTTGATGAAAATCATAGATATATGGGGAGGTTCAATCGTATGAACCCCAGATAATAAAGTCTGTAAAGAGGGGATTAGTTGAAATGTAAGGATAGAAAGAGGTACTGGTAAAGAACTATCTAAGTGACAGTCATGTTTGTCAAGACTATTCCTCTTTGAGGGGAAACCACTACAGGTATACATGCTATAGATTTAGTTTCATAGGGAACCACTATACAAGATAAATTATAAACTCGAAGAGTCACTTAGGCAACAATCTGCTAGATATTATAAACCAAAACAGTCCACTGTAGATAGATAAGCTACACCATAAAAGCAAAGTATCACAAATAGGGGCGAATTACAAGTAAGTAATCCAACCAAATTTTCAGCCCGAGTGTAAGGGGAAATGAGATTGAGTTCGCCAAAGTGGTGTGGATCCTTATTAGTTAACCTAACTGATAGGATGTTAGCAAGTCCTCCAGGACTATACTAAGGGTTTGCTAAGGACTAGCTAGATTTGGAATGTACACCAAGGAAGACATAACCAAAGGGTCCTTAGGGTAGAAATTTAGGAGGACAACTTTATAAGTATATGACGAAAGAGAGAGTGTAGGCAAAGAAAAGTCAAAGTCCGTAATTATTGCAAGACCTTTAAAAAATCACCAAAACCAGTTGGATGGCTATAAAATTGAAAAGAGAAAGATTGCTTATCGATCTATCTGCCAATAGACGAGCTGAAAAAGAAATCAAAGTTCGCCATTCCAAATTTAGATAAATCGCCCCAAAATGATCAGGGAGTTAAACGTGTTTAATTTCTTTACAATTACTACCCTACAAAACGAGGTCTATTTTTGAGTAATGCAGTAAAGAAACTCATTAAGTTCTTTTGAACTTACAGAATTTTGGCCTATGTTTACAGGAATCATTGGTTGATTAAGGATCTCGAGGAGTGACCAAGCCAGACCATGTTAGAGCGATGATCATTGCTAGTATAGTGTCATGCACATAGGAAGGGGGTCCCTTTAAAGGCTTTGCCTTGAGGTTAGATATATTGTAGTTAAGAAGTAATTCCTTAGAAGTTAAATTTTCAAGGTAGTCAAATTAAGTTTGGTTTAAGGTTCCTATTGTAGAAATATTTGTAATAAATTAACGAAGTCATTTGGCGAAATTTTCTGATTAAAGTATTAGATCAAACCAGTTCAATTGTGACACTCTATACCCGAACTCAACGATCGAGTTGGGTAAGGGAGTTACAAACTATGTGGTTATTTTTCTCATATCTCTTTGAGGATTTTGAGTAGAAATTATATGGATTTGATCATGTTGAATATTTGTCAAGCAAAGAATTTGATTTGAAGAGTTTAAGTGGGATCGAGTTACCACGTTTAAGGAGATCATGTTTTTATAGAAGTTTAAATGAAGAAAATCTCTACTTATTTGACGTCATATAAAAGACCAATTGGAGCACAATTCCAATAGCATATCTTGTTCACACTGGTTGAAGGTTATCTACAATTCTTATTTTAAGAAGACTTATTTATTTAATTGTGTAAAAATTAAAGGGAGCACTTATTTTGTTTATCAAAAGAAATATGTATTTAGACCAAAGTTTTGTGTACAAATTAGAGAGAGTAAAATTTGTACCTAAGCTTTCAAGGGGAAAGTCTTAATGAGAGTGATCTTAATTGATATATAGGAGTAAAGTTGTAATTTGATGAGTGAGTTACTAAAATCACGAGAATAGTACAGTTGATTTACAATGAGTTACTCTTTGGGCAAAACGTTGAAGTAGTAAAAATGGATTTTGAATTGCATAATCAATTCGTATGTCCATCTCTACCATTTGCTCCTTTAATTGTTCCTTTAATTGCAACTTAGCATACAACTGACAAACAAGCCCAACACTAAAAAAATTAAATGTAACCTTACAAGTTTAGTATTTAATCACTAAAGTGTTAATTCTTACCGCAAGTAATTGAAATGCTACTAGACTTTTTGTGTTTCATGTATAATTTAGTTCTTTTCGCCCAATTATAGCATGATCTTCAAATTCTTAAATTTTTTTACATTGAAAAGTTAAGAGAAAGCATCATAATTTTAAATTAAAAAACTAATTTCTTATGTCACAATGCGTAATATGTCTATTTACATGTGTAATTATTTTTGTTTAGTTAATTATATTTTATTTTATTTACTTAATATAAGTAGTTGTCGATTGTATTCTGGTTCGGTTGGCATTGATATTGTTGCCTATGCAGGAGGATATGAGTTCGAACATGCTGAAACACATTTATTCTTCTATTAAAAGGTTAATGAAGAACTATGAGTAGTTTTAAGAATTTGTATCAAAAGAAATTAATGTAATTACTTATTATTTAATAGTACCTTATTTGGTATGGATTCGAAATGTGTTATTTCCATTCTTTACCCACTAATATTGTATCAAAAAATAATATATTACTTATTTATAAATTTGAATAATTAAAATTACAATAAAAATGTAATTCAATAAAATAATATTTTAAGAAGAAATAGTTACACTAAAAAGAGGCTTCTTTTATCCAAATTAACTGCGAAGGCTATAGAAAATGAGATTGAAAACATTGTTTCCTCTTTCTACTGTTGGAAAAACGAAGTTGACTTTTAGAGAAAAAGAATTTATCTATTTTGAACCATATTTGTGATATAAATTTTATTTTTTATATCAATAATTATAATTGTTAGTTTAATTCTCTATTATTGTTGGTTTAATGGCTATAATATGGTAATATAAAATAATAAAAAAATTGTATCTAAAAAAAATATAACCAAAATCAATTTCTATTTTATGCTTCAATTTATATTTACTTTGTTAGTTTAATTATAATTGTTGGTTTAATGCTATAAAACTTCGTTTCATGACAAAATCAAGGAGTTGTGAATTTCATAATATAATAAAAAAAAGTATTTATTGCAATTTAAAAGTTTCTCAAATTCGTAATTTTATATGTACTAATTCCAATATCACATGCATTGTTTGTGATTTTATGCGTTTAAATTTTAATTTATTAAAAATATTTTTAATAATTTAAATATATATATTTATTAGTTAAATGTTCATTGGTCTAATTTATGATAAAAACCAATTAAATTTGAAAAATAATTGAGATGATAAAACAATATTTTTAAAGGAAAAGAAAATTAAAAAAAAAGTGAAAACAACTTATGGTAAAATATTAAGCAATTAAATAAAGTAACTTGTCATTGGAATGTGAGTACAAGTTTCATCTACAAACAAGGGCAAACTATAGAATTAATCACCCAACTATTAACGTCTTTTTGTTTTTGTTACCATATTATAAGAATTTTCGTATTTGTCACTAATGTCAATCATTTGTTTATGTTTTGATCACCTTTCACTAAATCATTAATGGAAATAATGACATGATTTTTTTTTAATTGGTATGATTATAAATTTAGTGTTTAATACTTGCACGTTCTATCAATTTAATCCTAATTCTAAACAATTCAATAAATTTAATTCTCCACGCTTACAAATTCTATCAATTTGGCTTAATTCTCTTACAAATTCTAACAACTAACTTCTCATTGACCCCCTTCACTCATTGTTTCTTATTCTTGTTCTCGTTGTTCCTGTTATTATCATTTTTCAGTGGTGTTGCTATTACGGTCGCCTCTGCTGCAACCCTCTATTGCAACCTAGTCTGCATCACAATTGCTTTTCCTACCTCAACCACAATCATTCATTCCTTCAATTCTCATCACCCACAAGGAAAACCCTCAAAGATCGAATTCACTTTTTTGTCCTTTTATTCTCTTCTCTTTCTTCTCCAACTTTGATTTATAAAATATTATTTACATGAAATATTTTATATATTATTTATTTTAAAACAATAATTGTGCAACGCACGTAAGGATTAAAACTAATTTTTTAATATTAACTAAGGACACTCATTAACTTCTTAACATTGCTTATTGAGTTAAAAAATTTCACTTTATATTTATAAAATAATTATCCAATTATTATTATAAAAATATATAATGATCATAATCGTTAGAGGAGAAAGTCTTTAAAAGGAGATTGCTACACTTTTGCTTTTTGTGCGTTATAGTCATGGCCCTTTTCATTAAATATCACTTTTAGGAAGCTTTTCTTTTAAATCACCCAACAATATGTCTAAATTCAAAGGTATAAAGATGAAAAATTATGCAGCCTTTGCTTTTCCAAGCTACAAATTGATGAAATTTATAAATATATAAGGTTAAATTTGTTGAATTATTTAGAATTAAGATTAAATTGATCGAATGTGTAAGTGTCAAGGATTAAATGTGTACTTCACATCATTATTTATGTTGATGATTTAACGAAGGGTCACCAAAACAAAAATAAATCATACCATTATTGATGAAAATGAAAATTTTATAGTTCAGTGACCAAAACAGAAACATGCTAATAGTTAGGTGACTAATTGTAGTCTACCCTTATTTTAATACTTCATTGCATTCGACACAATATTTCAAAACACAATGGTAAAAGAACATTCACAATTGTGTAAGTCTTATTGAAATCAAATAATATTAAATAATAATAACTAAACATATCAAATAATAATGAAAGTCATACTTTTTTTTTCGGTGATGGAAATAAAACCTATTAAATAATACTAAAATATAATTTTCCAGTACGTAATTCCTCATATGCTATTGGAATGAAAATGCCTTACTAATGCATGTATTTATAGTGATAAATATTAGTTTTAATTGATATATAATTGTAATACTAATTAAGTGATAATTAATCTAAAATAATAAGTGTAATTTAATATGGATGCAGAGTCTAATTAAGTGATAATAACTATAAAATCACTAACAAAAACATTATTAATAAAATAATTATATTATATTATATTATTGGTTTTATAGATTTAAAATATGAGAAACATTATTCAAAACAATATATATTAATTAAGTGATAATTAAAATGCCTAGAATTCTATTCAAGTAATAATTTTATTTTATATCAAAAAAATTAGCACAATTTTTTTTACATCAATTTTTTCAACTAATAATTTTAATTGAAATTGTAATTATCACGACTTTTTTTCCTATATTTTATAGTTATAGTTCTATTTAAATAATAACTCTACTTTAGAATTAACATAATATTTTTAACTAATAATTTTAAATTAAATTATAATATTTTTAAATCTATAACAATTAACCTAACTTCTATTAAATTATAATTAATTTTTAATGTATAATTATCATAGCTTTTATTTTACTTCAACTTTTTTATTTTAAAATATAAATTTAATAATATTATGAAAAATAAAAATTATTCTCATTCGTTCAAAAAAATTTTAAACTCGTATTTTTATATACATTATAAAATAAAATAATATACAACTATGAATGTGATAAGAGAGGGCCCTATTGTTTCAAAGTATCCTTACATAAAGTACCGACCATTGATATCCAAAGGATTTTCATGTTACTGCCTTCCAATAAATATAAGGGAGACCATCTAGGTTGTGCCGTGTAACTTAAAATAATTAAAAAGGACATTATAATTTATTTTTCCTTCTAATTTTATAAATAATAATTATTTTAGTTATTTATTTAATATTTTATTTTTTTCATCTTTAAATTTATTTATTTTTTATCAAATCATCTTAAATTAGGTAGAAAAGTTAATGTTCGTCAACTTTGCTAATGCAGCATGTACATGGACGACACGTCAATATTTAATTAATTTTTTAAAATTTTAAAATTTCTAAAAATATAAAATTATTAAAAAGTATAAAAATATTTTTTAATATTTTTAAATTTTTAAAAAAACTAATTAAATATTGACATGTCATTCATGTATATGCTACGTCAATAAACTTAACAAACATTAATTTTTCCACCCATTTTGGGTGATTTAACAAAAAAAAATAAGTTTAAGAGCTAAAAGATGCGAAAAGTTAAATAAAAAGATAAAATAATTTTTTTCGTGACAAAAAAATTCATTATGTCTAAAAAAAAGCAAGGAGTAAAATAGAAAAAGTAGTAAATTGCAATATATATATATATATATATATTCAAAAAGGAAAAGGTGTATATTCTCCTACTTTTTACAAGCCAAAGCATGTGGGTTTCTGTAATGGTTTATTTCTTAGATCCGATCTGTAATGGTATTTTTAATTTTCTTTTTTGTAAAAAGGAGGGAAATAAGTAACATTGAAACTAGCCTTCTCTCAACTTCAATTAATTTGCTGCCACTACATAGGTAGAACAAGTCAATAGTAAGCTTTGATAAAATCAACTCTTCAAAGCTCAATAATTATCTATTTCATAAAATTGCCATCTTAATCAATTAATTTTAAATTACTATTTATTTAGTAAATTTTATATTAAAATAGGTTTCTTTGACAAAATAATCTTGGAATTGATGAATAGCATAAATTAAGGAAGAATGTAAGTTTGATTACATCCCTTGAAGGATGGCTGTTACTTTGAATTGCAGAAAGCATTATAAAATAGGTGGAAACATTTTGCCTTTCCCCCCTGTTTGAAAACTATGGCAATGTGTCAGGGTTCTGTTTCCATTTTAAACCTCAAATATAGTAAAGTGAGTGAGAGACAGAGAGGACTAAAACCTTGAAAGTTGAAGCCTTTTAGGAGTGTTGGGGAAGGAGAGAATATTCTGGTGCCGCCACAGTTCAACAGCTAAACTCCAAACCTTGTATATTAAAATAACACCACAAAAGCAAATGCATCATTAGATTATGATTAATGGCTTTGCTGCAAAAGTCAGCCTCAAGAACACGACCACTGCTCTCACTTCCAAATATTCACTGCCTTTGTCAGCTCACTGTCTTCTTTTTTCTTTTTACTAACTAGTCAGGCCCTCCCAAAATTTCAATGCCTTTATCCATAATATTAACCCTACCTTAGCTTTCTAATCATCTTTCTCTTTTCTTTAACACTGTATTTATCATCAAACAAATGCATGATTGGACAGGCAGAAGCCAAGTGCATTCTACTCACCGTCCAAAAATTTAATACCCACTCAATCAATGGATGTTTCTCAAAGACCGGATTTGAAGCAGAAATCTGTACTAAGATTAAAATCCCATCAAATGAAAAAAAGAAGAAGCAAAGATATATATATAATTTAAGCTAAAGTGAATAAAAAAAAAAAGTAGATCCTCATCTACCATTCAAGCTAAAGTAGACCAACCTATCAGACTTTCCAACGTCCCAACTTCGTCTTCAAAATTTTCTTTATGGAAGTACTTGGCAGAATTTTAGTTATATATAAAATTTAAATTCCATTTGCTCAATAATAGAAGTAACTCTGGAATTACATAATCCAATGGGTAAATAAATGAGTTATGGGACGATTATTCGCTTTTAATTGTGTGTTTGTTTGGTGGTTTGTGTTGGATTTTACGTGGTTGGCAGTTTGGGCATGTGCATGGCAGATTTTGTGAGAGAACCAACTGATTTTGTTTTTATTTGTATTTTCTTTTAAGGACTACCAGGTAGGGTAGTCAAATACTCTCAACTAAAAATTAGTGTTAACATTAAATTTTATTCGTTTCTAACAATCTTATAATTATTTGAATATTAAACATAATTATATCATCACAGGTTTTACATTGTATTCACATAAATTCTATAAAATTTAAAATTGTTGTTGTTACTTTAAGTTGTCTATTTGCTTAAAATGAAAATTGCAATGGAAGTATAAGACTGCAATGACTATTACGGCTTGGCACTACAAAAAACTGTACAAACAAAAATAGAAATAACATTTAGTTTCCCTACATCTGCAAAACCTAACTCAGTGAGTAATTTCACTATATTTAATCACGAATACAACAAGTGATTCACACTCTATCACTCCCCAAGCATAAAGATCTCACATTTGTACTTAAATACTAAAACACTAACCTCTAAATCCTCCCCCTAAGAATTTGGGTAGTAAACACTTAATAATGCTTAGATTTAGTTCGCACTCTCTCACGAAACAATTTCTCAAATAAACAGATTAGAATACACTCAATAAAATCTCATACAAAACCTATACATACAATCAATTTTCAGCTTACTAACATAGAATTACATGAATACAAAATAACTTCTTGAAAATAGCTATTACACTAATAACAATAAATCGAAGATATGCTCCCAAAAATTAACAACACTATCTCAATCAAATCTCTACATTCTAAAGGTTTAATAAATTAATACAAATCCAATCATATCTTCAATAAAACAATAAATAAGTCAATTAAAAAAAATTTATTAAATTGTTAAATCAAATAAGACGAATATTTAACTACTTCGGTAGTAATTTATGAGTGCTACTCAACGAAGTCTTAACCTATTATATCTCAATCGGTTAAATGCAATATTCTAATAATTTGATTATTAGTGATATGGCTTGTAACTGTAAAAAAAAAAAAAAAAAAGGGGAAGAAAGAGATTTTGTAATTTTCTCTCATTATCCTTCAGCTATACTATCATCCATTTTACTCAATTTACAAACAAAGGCGATTCAAGAAAATACTTTATTGATGCTATAATAATGAACTACATGTAGGTTCATAGTTTAATTAATTAATACTTTATTAAAACTAAATTTTTTTTCTTTTTTAATATACTAAGTTTTTTTTATTAAATTTCTTGATTTTTCATAAGATTAAGTATTAACTAATATTTACATTGAAATCTTTGAGAAGGTCTAAATGAACTGGTGTTACGCTATCCATGATCATAAACCGATGAAAAACAAAAAAAACTAAAAGTTAAATCAATTGGATAAAGTGAAGATTTATTTCCACTTTTAAGGGAAAGTTTGCACAGAGAAAGCAGTAGAAAATACAAGTTAAAATTACCTTAGGGGTTTTGCCATGTGATGGGATTGCACAGTAATTCTTATAATGATTGATCACTTATCTTTCTTTCAAATCTGGAAAGGAAAAATGAATGAATCCCTGGCTTGAAATAGCTGGAGCTGCCCTTTGGGTTGTGGATGCTTAAATTAAATGTGATTCACTACTGCTTAAGGTTCCATTCCTTGTACATTTGTTCAGTTGGTTTTAATATGCAAGTGGAGTTAAAAAATGCAGATTGCAATACAGCAGCAAAGATTATAAAAATGGAAAAACAAAAAACGTACAAATTATGGGATAATCATTCCAAATGAAAAAGTATGGAGATTAGCTTTCTTCCCACTTCATCTCTCTCGGTCTCTTCAACCTCTTTCCTTACCTCTCAACTTTAACTTTTCACCTCCTTTCATAATATAACTTCTACTATTATATTCCACCTAAAAGCAAGTCATTACTATAATTTAAATCACTACACCTTTTAGAAAGAAGAGAGATTCATTCCTTTGCATATATCAGCTTATGTTGTTAGGGTTGAGAAACTATTAGAACAAGCCTCAGTCTCTTCATAAATGAGTTTCTCTTAATCACAAAATCAATAAATATTACATCTTTGGTTAGCTATATATCTTAAGTTTTCTGGGTTTCTTTCAAAAATATTGGAATTAACAGAGAAGATGACAGAAGAATCAATTTCAGATGTTTTTGTGATGAATCCTATACCTGGATCCAATCCTCCAGTTGCAAAGAAGAAAAGAAACCTACCAGGAACACCAGGCAAGTGCCTTCTTTTTCCTCCTATATCTAATTTCTCTGAGGATTCACTAATAGTGATCTTCGTCAACTTAATGACTAAATGTTGTCTTCGTTTTCCACATATGATATGGGTAATAGCAGATCCGGAAGCAGAAGTTATAGCCTTGTCCCCAAAGACTCTGATGGCAACCAACAGATTCTTGTGTGAAATATGCGGTAAGGGTTTCCAAAGAGATCAAAACCTTCAACTTCATCGGCGGGGACATAACCTTCCATGGAAGCTGAAGCAAAGGAGCACTAAAGAAGTAAGAAAACGCGTCTACGTGTGCCCTGAAAGGACCTGCGTGCATCACCATCCTTCAAGGGCTCTTGGGGACCTCACCGGTATAAAGAAACACTTCTGTCGGAAGCATGGAGAGAAGAAGTGGAAGTGCGACAAGTGCTCCAAGCGATACGCTGTGCAGTCAGATTGGAAAGCACACTCCAAAACCTGCGGCACCAGGGAATACAAATGCGACTGTGGTACTTTATTTTCAAGGTAATATCTCTTGTACAGCCATTTTCACATCTGAAAAGAATAGACCATGAAATTGATATTCTTTGTGGTTCTGCTACTTGTGTCTGTGTGATAGACGATATAGTGTCGCTTTCTTCATGCAACAGTAGTAGTCAGAATTCCATAAAGACTAATGACAACATAGATAAAAATGGAATGAAGCCCCTCTGACCCTTTCTCTTTATCAATTAGCTTACTAGGCCGATTATTTAAACAACAGTCGCATTATGATGTTACAATCTGTCGCGATTTAGATTTCTTCTGCTATTTATCAAAATAACCATGATGTGCTTTCTATCCACAGCAATATCTTTTCATAAAAACTGAAAAGTCTTTCTTTTTTTTTTTTAAAAAGTTTTCTGAGACATGCCGTGGCGTTTGTGAATTTTTGTTGAGCAGAAGAGATAGCTTCATCACTCATCGGGCCTTCTGCGATGCCCTGGCAGAGGAAACCGCTAGAGTAAATGCAGCTTCCAGCATGCATAGCAATATCAATCACCATCTTATGGCGAACCAAATAGGACCGCCCATGGCACAACATTTTCCCCCTATTTTCAAGCCAATTTCGAGCAATGACGTAACGATAGATCAAACTAGATGTGGACTTTCCTTATGGATGGGCCAAGCATCTCAATTCCACGACTCAATTCCCAAAAGTCCCCAAGAGATTCATCAATTTGGTTCCGTGGTTTCGGGATCCATATATAGTGATCCGCTAGTTTCAACTTCGAATCCTCCTGCATCTGGTTATCACTTAAATTGGGTGTTAGGGAATAAGGTGTCATCGAGTCATGCTGAAGAGCTAACAAGCACTTCCCTTCCTTTGAACAATGTCAAAGAAAACGGAGCTCGGCTTGTGAGTGTTCCTTCATTATTCAGTACCCAAAAGCTCCACTCTCATCAAACCACATCCGCAAATATGTCTGCCACAGCTTTGTTGCAGAAAGCCGCCCAAATTGGTGCTACTTCTACTGACACATCATTCCTAGGAAGCTTGGGAACCAAGTGTAGCAACAGTCAAATTCAAGATGGGAACAAGTATAGTGGTCTGTGTATGTCAAACACTCCACCAACTAGTTTTGGAAGTGATTTAGAAAATTCAGCAAATGACATTTCCAATTTGAATCAACTGCAAATGCAGCCTGCAAAGCGTCAGCGCTTGCAGAACGAAGATAGTAGTGGCGGACAAACAAGAGACTTTTTGGGCGTCGGAGTACTGCCCATCTGTCACCCGTCTTCAATCAATGGATGGACATGATATGGCATGGGAATTTTGGGAGTTCGCATATTTCCTTGATGTAAAGCTAGGCTGATAATAAAGGGATGCGGGTTCAGAGAGATGGGAAGGTAGAGATAGAATTTAGTGTTTATTTGGAAACTTTGCAGGGAAGAAAAGTTGCACTGAGTGCACGATGAGAGGCTAAAAGTATGCCTAAGAACAATTGTAAGGGTGAGATCCATGCATATTCTCTTAAACCCTTGAACGCCGATTCCTTTAAAAATTGTGGCTTTTAGCTTTGCTAAAAGGGGATGGAGTATAGTGGGAGCAAGCAGGCACAGCGAAAACCCCTTTAGAGCTCCATTATTGCATTTGTTTTCACTCCACTTTGTTTTTGGTTTGTCATACTAGATTTAAAGAACTCTTCCAGATCCACAAAAGCTTGATTATTCTAAGTACAAACATGCTTTGAACTGTTTCTCTTCTCTAAATAATAAAATGTTGCATTTCCCTCGGCAGTCAGCACCAAACTATGCATATATACCTGCACGATAACAAGATTAGCACTATCTTAGAGCTTTAATATACTTCCCACAAATAGAATAAACATTATCTATTTTTATTGTATTCTCAATTATATCCACTACTTCCATTTTGAATTTTGTTGCAAGATTGTTACGAGAGCAATGACACCACTACTGCATCTGTAATTGCTCAAGTTTCAGAATTTGCCTTATTTGGATTTGGTAATTTCTTTTTTTTTTTTTGAATAAAATCAGTTAGATCTTGACTTAGCTGATATCATTATGTTTATGGGCACATATTTGAATATCAATCTTATGAAGGAACAAATCTTTGAAGATTGCTTGATTTGGATCCCTTATTTTTTGGAGATTGGCTTGAATGACTTGAAGGCATATATTAGAGATCTCTTATTTATTGTAGAGTTCATTAGGATATCAATAGTCCTAGTTTATCGACTACTTTGGTGAGGATTAATATTGTAACTAATCTATATATCAACAAGTCCAATAATGCATATATTCGAGACTTGTATAGGTTAGAGGTATTGAGAATTTTAGCACTTAAGCTATTCATTTAGAACTTGTTTTAGTGAATGCATTTTGTAAGTTAAACAAGTGAGTCAATTGGTTTTACAAATTAAGTTTTTAATGAGGAGAACTTAGTCCCTTGAAAACTTAGTGGAATGATCAGATGGTTACAACACCAATGACTAGTAGGACTTAAATCATTCTTTGTATGAGATTGAAGATAATGGATTGACTCATTAAGCAATACCCAATAGACATAGGTGATTATCTAACTATATAACCAATTGTATTGTGTTGCTTATCTTTAGTTGTTATACATAGACATGTATTTTCATTCAGTATCAGAGATTAACACATGGTATAGTAAGTGGTGTTTTTAGTGTTGTTTTTTCAATAGAAAGTTCATCTATCTTATGTCCCCTAATGTTGGATGGATTCAACTACGCATACTAGAAGGCAAGAATGAAGCCTTTATAAAGTTGTTGAATGAAAAATCCTAACATGATATTCTTATTGGATAGGAATCACTTGCAACTAAAACTTTAGGAGCTAAAACTCTTAAATCTGAACTTACATAGACCACTGAAGAGGAAAAGTTGTTCAATGCAAATTCTAAGCCTTTGTATGACATTTTCTATGGAGTTGATAGCAGGGGCGAAGCCAGAACAATTTTGTAGGGGGGCCGGAAGAAATTTTAATTTTTTATAGTTTATATCTTTATAATTTTTAAAGGATTAAATTGAATTTTTATAATTTTAGGGGGGCCAAAGTGCAATTTTACCTTTACTAATTTAAAATTTTTAAAAAATCTTAAGGGCCTAAATAGAAATTTTACCTTTTAGGGGGGCCGGGGCCCATGCCTGCCCCCTAGATCCGCCTCTGGTTGATAGCCACGAGTGTTGGAAAAATTGATTTAGAAAACGGTGTTTTTAGGCACAACGGAAATTTAATTTTTTTTCTTAAAATCGAGCCTTATGGTATTTATACTAAAAACCCTAAACTAATTTATTACATGTGTTTTATGCGAGGCGGTCTAAGTCATTTCTCAACTTTCTATCAAACAATATTTTCTACTATTCTTGAACCCCGAATTTCTTTGAGTGTGAGCTTAAACAAAATAAATAAAATGCACAAAATGGAAACTTTTATTTAGTGGGAAAGTTAATTTCTCTTTATGGGAACCAGAAACTCTGAGTTTTTCAAAATATAGAATTTATTCTATAAATAAATTACCATTATTTTCTAAGAGAATAACATCACTTGATTGATTATGTCCTGTCTATTTTTTGGTCATTTCATAGTTTCTATTTATAGGAAAAATGATACAAGAATTTTAATTGAACAATAGGTAATTAAATAATAATATTTTAATATAAAATATAATATTCAACTGTAACAAGGGATGACAACAACCCTAAGATACTAAGGTTTGTTGCCCCTCTCATATGGGATGGGCTCTCGGGCCCGTCTCGTGTACTAGGTACAATTTATTTAACCTAATAACTATTTTTCTATTTCTCAAAATATTAATTAATTAATCCAATTAAATTATTTTCTCAACACAATTCTAATTCCATTAAAGTCATGATAACTTTATCGTATTAGAATTTATGAGGAAATACATTTAATGGTTTCATTTAATAAAACTATGATTAATAATTAATTTAATTCTCACTTTGAATTTCAATTATTTAATTGTAATCAATTAAATAATAATTTGAAGAAATTAAAATAATTTCTAAGTCATTTTTTGTACTTAGTGGAAAAACACAATCATTGCGGATAGTGAAACATGCGATCTATTTCTCTTAATCGTCGTTTTCATTCATTCCATAGTATTGGTTATACATACTATTCGATTTAGATTATATTGAGCTAGTGGAGGGGCCGATTGAACATTTATAATTAAGGCTCAAATAATTTATAATTAAGTTTCGACTCTCCGTCTGTTAATTAAAATACTATATAATCATAGAGTCATTCCACTAAAGTACTATTATTGAACTCTCTTTTATTATATACAATTACGGAAACAACTTAATAAATCATTGTCCAAAGACCTTATTATTGGTGTGTCACATTCATAGGATATCTTTAATTTGTTTATGTTAAATTCATTCACCTAATATGATCTTATTTTATCTCGTGATAATCATTACATCTTTCTTCATGAAAAAGTCAATTACTAATAAATAATAACTAAATCATTTGTCCTAGGAAAATGACCCGTGACCACGTTATTTTTCCATCTATCATGTAATGTCAATGGGAGGATATAATTTACCCTTTCTTTGAGCTATAAATCCTATTATTGTAAATGAAGCTATGTCATACAAAAGACATATACCCAACATATCATCTTTTAAAATTTGTATAATAGTAACTTTAACCATAAATATTTATATATTATGTCAATTTAGTTTTTATTTTAGAAAAATTAACCCTCAACATTTACGCATTGTGTAATTTTATCTTTTTTGCACTTTTGCTTCTTCTTTTTTTGTGACCTATCACCTAAAAGGCTAAAAAACAAATTTATCAGCTAAATTTGATCGAAAATCTACCAAAAATGAAAACACCTAAAAATTTAATATAATAATTTTTATCTTTTCTCATTGTTTTAAATTTAGCCCTTAATGTCACAAAGAAAAGCAAAACTACAAAAATACAAAATTCAAAATATATAAATATATTGAGGGTTAAAGTTGTTATTATGCCAATTTTAAAAGCTACCAAGTTAACTTTCCTTTAGTAGTTTAATAGTTTGTGACAAAAAAAAAAATGAAAAGTTAAATAGTTATTTGACCATTTTGTAACTTTTTATAGTTGAGTGATTATCAATGTGGTTTACCTTTTTTTTTTGTATTCTTTTCATGCCTATTTTACAGTTTATGTTCAGAGTTCGTGGTTGTCCCTTCCAACAATATCTTTTTCAAGGTTTGAAGCCACATTTCCTCTAGAGAATGCAATGTGTCTTACCACTACACTCAACATTTGTTAGTTTGTACAAAGCTATCTATGAAGGTTAAATGAGAAAAGAAATAGGTAAACTACAAAAATAGTCATCCAACTATGCTTTTGGTTCTATGTTGGTCACCTAACTATTAATTTTTTTGATTTAGCCATTCAACTTTTCGAAATTAAATATTTTAGTCACTCTCCCATTAGTTGTCATTAGATGAATGACAGAAAGCTTAGGTGAGCTTTTTTTTTAATTGACCCGACAACAAATTTTGTCCTCCAATATTTATACATTTTATAAATTTAATTCTAAATCTAAAAAATTCAACAATTCAGCCGTGAAAAAAAAAAAAAAATCGACATCACTCACTTGCCAAGTGACCTTTCGTTTCCAGCTCTCATGTTATTTCATAAAAATTGGTGGATATATTTACGGTGCAAGCAAGGTGCTCCAGTTGACTTGTATTTGGAACTATAAGATAATTTATATAATCATGGTGGAAGGTATAATTAAAAAGGAGTTTCCCTTATAAACTCAAGGTGTTAAATTTGTTAGTGTCAAAGGATTGTAGATTGCATTAATGGAAAAGGTGTCACAGTGAACTCTGATATTGAAGTTTCAACTCCAGCAGCTTACTTGTACCTACTAATAAATGAGACCTGGCCATAAATAAATAAATAAGAAGGTTCAAAACACAGAAAAGATTTGGTAAACGTATCTTTCCTTTTCTTCTTTTCGTGTTCAGCTTCTTCATTTTGGAAGGCAGAAATGTCAATATGAACATAGAAGAAGAAGTTTTTAGCACTTCCTTTGTACCAAAGCTTGACTTAATAATTCCGGTCGCAGATATGAGATAAATTATGAACATGGCCACTCTCACCTAGAATTTCTTTATGAGTTTAAATGGGTAAAAGAATATCATAACTTTGTTTTCAAATATTCATTATAACGTTTTCGCCTCAAAATTTCAACTTGGTTAATGCTATGAGTAACATCAATCTCCCTGTAATTCATAATATCACTGAACTGACATTTGTTATGAAGAATGCTCTAAATTCGAAAACATTCCAACTTTGTTCACTTTTCTTGAAAGAGATCTCCAAATCCAATTGAATAAAAGAAAGGAAGGAAAAAAAAAAAAAACTGTTACTGCTTGTGAAAATTCATGCGTATAAAAATATTTAATTGGTTACTCGTAATTATATTAATCTCCTATAAAATGGAATTGAAAAAGTACAAAATACATTATAAAGGACAAAGTATTGAATAAAAACCTATCAGACTGCTACTTGTGGTAAGTGTATCACACCTTTGTACAGTTTCCAAAAGTTAAACTTCTCCAGGATTAAAGTTTGATGAAGCATATAACACATTTACAGCTTGTTGTTTGCACTGTACAAAGCATCGATTAGAAGAGGAACAGGGAATAGCCATAGAAAACTAAAAAAGAAAAAGGAAAATAGTGTTTATGGCGAAATCTTCATATATTCTTCCATCCTGAAGAATGTTTCTTCTCCTCTTCAACTAGCTATTAAATCATTCCTTATTCTTCCCAACCTTTTGGCTAATTATATATTAATTTATTATATTTATACGTCACCAATTAATGCTTTATTTGATTTTGCCTCCGGGATCCATATATACTATGTGGACTACGTATCACCTCCCATGGTTGATCCTTGTATTTATCAAGGAATGAAAGACCCATCATGGACTGCAAAGTGGGGAAGTAGCTGTGTTGGATTGGCTCTGCTTTGGCCACCTTGATCAAAGGAAATGAAAGAAGGATTATAGAACTCGACAAGCCCATTGTTATTATTATTCTTAAGGTGATGAGAAGCTTCATGTCCACTCTGCAACTTTAGGGAGTCCTTGATTGAACCACATTGTCTAGGCTGTGTTTGGTAGAAAACTTTTGAAATGACAAGCTCACCGTCCTTCTCTTCTTCGTTGTTGCCAAGATGGTACTGGTGCATCACCCAATTGGTTTTCTCGGGTTTCCTTTGCTTCCCATAGTTGGTGTAAAGCACCAAGATCTTCTTGTACCCCTTAACTTTTCCACTAATGAAAACTGGCCTGGTCTTGCCTGTTTTGTGCCACCGGGTCTCTCCGCCTTCTGTGTCGGTGTGAACCTTTCTTCTTTTCCTAGTCCCGGTCGTGTATGCCTTGGAGGGCCGGTGGAAGAAGTGGCGAACCAGGCCATCTTTGTTTACTCCTATACACCATTGATTTCATAAGAGTTTATTTAGTTATTAACGTGAAGGAAGCGGGTTCTTGTCAATGTCATTGTCAAATAATGCAACTAAGATTCACTAGTAGGGGTAGTTGGAGAGTATTTCTTCAATAATGGAAATGGAAAAAAGGGCGAAAGGCTACTAGGGTTAGTTGCAAGGTTTCTTCATAATGTCTATCTTATGCAAAAAGCTATGTACATAAAGGTTAGATGGTAGGTTTCTTCAAACGAGAATGGTTAACCATTCCACCATATCGAATGATATTTTTAAGAATGTTTCCCAGTTTTTTCTTATTAATAGAAAACTGGTTATACTTGAATTTTTTTTCATTTTTTCTTCTCGCGATGAAAACCCCAGATAGATGAGAGATAGTGGTAATGATAATGTAGTTAGCATTTGAAGTTAAAAAAAGATGAGAGAGACTCATAATAATAATATATATATATTGAATGATCGATCACCTGGCAACTTCTCAGGATGAGTGTAGCAAATTCCATTCTCTCCTTCAATAGTAGGGATAAATTCATCAATAAGAGGATGAAGCTTGCGAGCATCAGAGCGCACCTTCCCTTCCAAATGTTCAAGAAGCTCTTGATCTGTTGGATCAAACTTCACTCCAGCAGGTAATCCAGGCAAATCATGAATTCCACCCTACACCATCACAATTTTGTGCAAGTTGTCAACAAAAAAAGAAAAAGAAAAAAGTAAACCACATTTAACAATCATTAATTCAAGAAGCATGAACAAACAGAAAATACACATATACATATATACAACAAAATCAATGAGGTAAGTGTATAGGAAAGAGATATTGAAGTTGAAAGACCTGATCACGGTATTTGATCTGATGACCGCAAGAAGGACATGCTCTAAGTAGGCAATCTTTGTGCCTTTGAGCAATAACAGTTTTATGAGAAGAAGGAGGAGAGCTTCTCTCAATAGTTTGTACATCACTACAGTCATTGCACCAAGTCATTTCCTTTCCCTTTGCTTTGCTCTATAATTATATTTTTCCCATTCCACAATGGAGAAGCTCTTTATTTTACCTTGTTGTTTCCTTCCCTGCTACTCCAAAATATAAACAATAGTATCAGAGGGAAGAGGAAAAGGAGAAAGAGAGAGAAATAAAAGGAAATAAAAGGGGAACGACAAAAGTTAGCTTGTCTCCTCTAAAGCTTAGGTGCTCCCAAGCCTGTTTATCTTGGGAGTTGAGAAGGGAATTAAATTCTTTTTTTTCGCTTTTTAACTAATACCTTGCACTAAATCAGGCCAAAAACAAGATATTAAATCAATTTATAATTTATTATTCTTTCTTTATCTCAAGAACACTTTGAAGTACTCTCTTAATTGTCCTTTTATTACTCGAGCTACCTAAAAAACCTGAAGAGACACTAACCAAATTCTTATTTTTACTTGAATATTGTTGTATCGTAGGTTCTATTCAAAGCAAAAAATAAAAATAAAAGATTGCTTGAATCGTAAGTATGGATTTTGCTTGTGTATCAGCGTAAGGGAAACTTGTAAAACAATAAATGTAGTTTTTATGTCTTTTATTTTTATTATTATTATTCAAAATTTTAACCTCTCTGACTAAAGGCTGCATTGAATTGTTAAAATAGCTAAGTTAATATAAAGAAAGCTAAAAAATTAAAAATAAATAATAAGAATAGAGTGGAGATGGGGCAATCTATTAATTGGTAGAGCTATTTCACCACCAGTGAGAAAGAGAAAGATTTTAAGGTCCAATGTCACCTTGGAGTATTCATAAAGCTAAATCTTGTATTCTAAATATTATATACTCCATTAATTAAATAAATAAATAAATAAAAAACACCATAAATCTTTTTCTTCACCTGCACTTCTCATGAAATTCAACAAACCTCTTTCCGCCATTTTGTCTACGTGGCAAGACCTTGGCATGCCATCTAATTTTGATCTCCAATGGTGTAGATACATACAATTCCTACTCCAGGTAACCCTCTCTCTTTTCTTTTTTTATTTAATTTTTTTTTTGGGGGGGGGGGGGGGGAGCTTGCTTCCTCCAAAAGTAGGGGATGAAATTGTACCACCCAAAACTCTGTTTTTCACCTTAAAAATGGATTATTAATAAGAAAAGAAAAGAAAGAAATGGTGATTAGAATAGAAAGTAGAATATAAATGGATTCAGATCGTTAATTCAAAACGTGTATCATGAGAGAATTTGAGTGGGGCCATAACTTCTTAAAGCCAAGGGAAATTTACTTTTTCTTACTTCATGAATTGATAAAAACTGGTTACCCTATACATTAATGCAAAAGGAAGATACTAAGATTGCAGGGTTGAATTTCTTTAATATTCTTATCATACATCATCAACCAAATATATGGGCAATCATTTATTTTTCTTACTATCCCCCCCTTATAACCCACATCCTGGCTAAAGCTTCCGTCAAACACCATTTTGATTTCTTTTCATCTCTATCCTCTTCTTTCTTTCTAATGTTATAATGATGAAAAGTGATATTTAACATATTATATCCTCCCATTATATTCACATATGTTATCTCTTGTTACAATTCCAAAAATAAAAACTAGAAAATCACATCGAAATATATAAAAGCTATTGGAGCTGGCAAAACAGATTTGCTTGTACATACGGGTGCCCCTAACAATTTAAATTTGAAAAAAATTTAAACTTGGGTTAATTCAAGTTCAAGAAAGCATGAATTCGAGATAGACAAAAGTCCGAATTTATGAAGATATATTTTAAATATTATATAAATAACCGTAAATCTTTATGTTAAATTGTAAATTAAAATAAATTGTAAAATCATTAATTATGAATATAAATTAATTTTAATGCACTTATTATATATGTAAAATAAATATTCAAAGCCATTTATAAAATTTAAATTTAACAATTGTATAAATGTAATACATTAATTAATGATGTGAAAATCAAATTAAGCCTAAAGAATTCACCTTTCTAATTTCTTAAACTTTCGGTTATTGAAAAATCAAAATTTTATGTACTCATTAGACTTATATGAAAAATAAAAACAAAAACCTCTTAAAATATATTTTCTTGTAAATTTGAGATGTTCTGAAAAATACCAAATTGATTGAATTACGAAACTCTTCATAGAACATGAATTTTTTTTGTTATTTTTTGGCAAGTTCCAAAAATCCTATAACAAAACAAAATGGGGTATATATGGGCGCAAAGACAAAATTTGGACCAACTTTTAATTGTATTATAATATTTTATTTATATTTTAACATTCTATAACATTTTATGTTTTTGCTACTTTGTTAGAGTTTTAATAAATTTTTGTACTTTGTTAGAAAACTTTTAATAATTATTGATAATTTTTATAGTTTTATAATTTTACAATTTTTTACAGCTTTTTATTTTATTTTTATAATATTATGAACTACAACTGAAATGATTTAGACAAATAGATGCCTAAATTCAAATAAACTTGCACATCCGTTTGTTCAAGTTCATTCTAAATATGTATTTGAAATGTTTTTTTTTTTATAACTTTAGGATTTTAGATTGTTTAAATATATGATAGGTGAAATGTCATGTCAGCATACTTTGTCCAAGTGGCATGCTACATGTTAGCTTCTCATTAATTTTGTCGTGTAAGTGTATGTTAACAGTCAAATCAATCAATAATCATTTTTATTATAGGAAGGGCATAGTTGATCTCTTTTTTTCTTTGCCATTGAAGGTTCAATTTAGTATATCCTTTAAGTGCTTAATTGGTATATTTTTAATATTATGATTAGAAATAACTTGAGTGTTTTCACATTTGCATGCAATCAAAATCTCACATCATTAACTCTTTATGAATTCCTTTACATTATATTTTACATACCAAAAATTTTATTATATTATTTAAGATATTTCAAAATCAAGCAAATGAATTAATATAATCCTAATATAATAAAGACTACCACAATAAAATAAGTAGTCAATTATATGAAATTATCCTTATTACATCAAAGGGCATACTCCTAACAGAAGTGTCTTGGAATAAGTTCTCACATGGACACCATGCAAAATTAGCCTTCTAACTTAAGATATCAAGTCATGTTATAGAGGAAAGTTATGCTTTGAGTTATTATGAAACAAGTTTCAAAGACAGATGCCTAAGGTAGGATGCTTTTGGCATAACACAAATCATGTAAAAGGTGGATGAGTGAACCAGAGAGGCTTTATCAATTTGAGTGATATTGGAGACATATCTCATATAATCTTGATTGTGATTAATTAATCAAGGCTTTGGCCAAAGCATTATGAATTAAGAGAAATCATTTTTTAATGTCTAATAATTAACTATGAGTTGCAAGTTCTAATATGGATATCACATAGGTGGCATTACACTGAACCTATTATGATAATCCAAGATATTCTAGTAGAAGGGTCATATTGCATTGAGAGGTGGTCATAAAAAGGTTTCATTAGGATCACCTTAACTTCACAATAATTTAGGTGTCATGATGGGTTGCTTGACGCCACTCTTGAACCATAGGCAATATTTACTCTTAATCAAGTAGACTTGCCTATTGTTATTTTGTTGGGAACTTAATGGGTCAACACACAATAAGAAAAGGTATTAAACTCAGGTTTCAATTAAGTTTAACTTAATCAAAAAACATGCAGTAGAGGCTGTTTCTGCCCAAAACGATTTTGGTAAGTTGGCATTTAACAACATACATCGAACATTCTCCATGATCGTTCTGTTCATTCGTTCTGCAACGCCATTTTTGTTGTGGAGTATGACAAACTGTCAAATGTCTCACGATCCCTTCTGACTTGCACAGTCTATTAAACTCATCAGAACATAACTCTAAGCCATTGTCTGTGCGGAGGTATTTATTTTATTTCCCTTCTGTTTTTCAATCATAATTTTCCAAGACTTTAATGCGGAAAACACATCGCTTTTCTGCTTCAGGAAGAACGCCCAAACTTTTATGGAAAAATCATCAATAAAAGTTAGCATATAATTAGCTGCACCTCTCGAAGACACCCTGGATGGCCCCCACAGATCAGAATGAATATACTCCAACGTTCTTTTTGTGTTATGGATTCCTCTGGTAAATCGAACTCTCTTTTGCTTCCCAAAAACACAGTGCTCATAGAACTTCAGTTTGCAAATTCCTTGCCCATCAAGAAGTCCTCTTTTGCTCAATTCTGCCATGACATTCTCACTCATATGCCCTAGGCCCACATGTCAAAGTTTAGTAATATCATCATCTGACAAGGAAGAGGAAACGAAAGCTGCATCACCAGTAACAGTAGAACCCTGCAAAACATATAACTTGGCAGTATTTTTTTGCCCTTTCATCACAACAATGGAACCTTTAGAAATCTTTAAAACCCCATTTTCAGCTGTGTGTCTGTACCCTTTTGAATCAAGAATACTCAACGAAATTGAATTTCTCTTCAATTCTGGACATTTCGTACGTTACTAAGTATTCTGACAACTTCATCAAACATCTTAACTTTAATTGTTCCAACACCTACAATTTTACACGAAGCATTATTTCCCATCAAAACAACACCTTTAGACACAGTTTCATAAGTTGTAAACCAATCCCGATTGGGACTCATATGAAAGATGCAACCTAAATCAAGTATCCACTCTTCGCTCACTTTAGAATTGTTGATAAAAGCGACTAGAAGTTCACCATCGCTGTAGTCTTCTACAACATCAGCTTCACTAGAATTTTTTGGTTGTTTTCCCTTTTGATTCGCAGCCTCTCTTTTAATTTTGTTCTGTAGCTTATAATACTCAGACTTAATATGCCCTTTCTTCTTGCAGAAGTTACAAGTTTTACCTCTGTTTGAAGACTTTAATCTACCCTTAGATTTACCGTGAGGATTCCGTTCCTGTGTCCTTCTACGATCATCATCAGCATTCCGATCTTGTCTCCTACGAGACCCTCTCCCTGAAAGTCAGGTTTAACCACAAGATGCTTCATCTTATCATACGAAGTTAAAGAATCATAAATCTTATCAACTGTGAGAGAATTCCAGCTATATAGAATCGTGTCTCTAAAGGTTGAATAAGATGGGGGCAATGAACAAAGTAGAATCAACCCTAGATCTTCCTTATCATACTGAACCTCCATGGCCTCCAAGTTTGAGAGAATTTCTTTAAAAAATGTTAAATGTTCATGCACAGATGCACCTTCCTCCAAACGATGAGCATAAAGACACTGTTTCATATGCAATTTACTGGTTAGAGTTTTTGACATACATATTTGTTTCAGCCTCTTCCATAATGCAGCGGCAGTCTTCTCTTTCATCACATCCTGCAAAATTTCGTTAGACAAATGTAAATATAATTATGTTAATACCTTTCGATACTTACGCTTCTTCTCTTCATCCGTTAATGTCGAAGACATCTTATCTATCCCTAGCAGAGCTTCCTCTAAATCCATCTGCGCAAGAATTGCTTGAATCTTAATCTGCTACAACGCAATTCTGGTGTTGCCATCCGACAATGAAATTTCATACTTCAAAGACGTCATTACCGTGATCGAGATGAACAACCCAAAAGCTCGAATACCAATTTGTAAAAAAATAAAATAGAATATCGGTAATGACAATATATCGCAAAGAAAAGAGACATAAAATAAAGAATACACAGATTTTACGTGAAAACCCTTTTGGGAAAAAAACTATGGGCAGAAGAGAAGAAAATTCACTATATCGAATTCGAATAATTACAAGATAAATCGATTATGTCTATTTATAGGCTTGTACAGCCATATTCTAGTAAGATTGAAACACCTTATTCTAATCAATATAAAATAGATGAAGTTTAATAAGGTTTAAAAAACCTTATTCTAAAATAAAATAAAAGAAGTGTAGTTCTATATGGATTTTACTTTTATTTTATTTTAGCACTGTATTTTATTTAAATAAGGATTCGAGTCATTTAATTCTAATAAGTCAGTTGATGCATACAAGGAAAAATGATTTACTTTTCGATGCAAAAACATGAAGGAATTCAATTAGGGAGTTGTATCTCCTACCTTTAATCTTCAGACCATGAAATTTTCCAGTTAACGTTGTAATAGGGCAATTTTGCCCAGCCCAATTTAATTTAATAAATAACATAATAATAAAACCAAAAACCAATCAAAATAAGCAAAGTCCTTTATCAGTCCATTTACATGCCAACAAGCCCAATACCCATTTACAACCAGGCCCAAAACCCAACCTAAAGTGGCCCAAACTACCTGCCAGACCCACTTCCTATACCAGTTACAAACCCAAACCCGGAGCCCAACATTCGGCCCAAAACCCATCGGCCTAACACCCTAACCCGGTGGACCAACTCAGGTCCAAATCTGACTAGGGTTTCAGACTTTCTGAAACCCTAGCCACTTGCTCCTTTTAGCGCCAAACCTGCTCCCATCGTGGCCTCCACCTGCCTCAGTCCCATCACTCGTAGCCTCTTAGACCTGCAAAGAACACCAAAGCAGCAGCAGAGAAGCAGAAACCACAAAGACAAGACAACACAAGCAACAGTAGCGAATCAAAAAGAGATATTTCTATTTGGCTATTAAAGCCTAAGAAGAGAATGTAATCGGGGAGGTCCTTTTCGGGGGGGTTTTTTGGATAGGGAGAATCGGTTTTGTAATTAAGGGGATTTTGTTCAAAAAACAGGGTAATAATAATAAAAAAATTATCAGAGAGGGCTTCTTCTTCTTCCTTCAGATTTTAAATAGAAAAACAGGGTTTTAAACTCTAAAAGGTTATCATTTTCGTTCCCATTCTCAAGCTTTTAGATACCATTTACTTTCTGCTTTTACCCATTTTATACACGCAAACGGTAATAGAAATATAGGGGAGGGAGGAGCTCACCCGGTCTCTACCGTGTCGCGGTCGGAGAACCACCCTTCGTCGTTGTATCCGGATGGGAGGGTGAGCCTCGGCCTTTCGCTTTCGGGGCACCGTGGCGTTGTGGTTCAAAGACCTAACGGGGCTAGGATTCCCTCACTTTTGCGCGTCACCGACCACCAAACATGATGGTGGCGCGGTGGTGTGACGATGGCCACGATGGGTTTCAGACCCAAGTCGAGCAAGGAGGAGAGGGAGAGTTTGAAGGAGGCTGCTGCCCTTAGTCTCTTCTTCTGAAAACGTTAGGGTTAGACCAAAAAATCTGGTTTAATCAGCACAAAACGGCACCGTATGGACTAAAGCCCGGTAACCCATTTGCGACCCGACCCGTTCATGAGCTGACCCGCGCGTTTTCAAAGCCCGAATGGGCTATTTACGTGCGAGGTCCTTCTATCTTTTAGCGCTCGTCGATTGGACCCAGTTTTATGCCTTGTCTCATTCTTAAATTTGCCCCTTTGATCTCGTTTAGTTTCCAAATCGGTCCCTTGACCTGTTGGATTGTATGCGTGCAGGGAACCTAGGGGTATTTCCCATTTCGGTCCCTCCTTATTTCATGCGTGTTCGGCCTGGTCCTCTACTTTCTGTTTTCATTTGATTTTGCTCCATTATTTTAATTTCAGTTCAATTTAATCCTTTTTAAACTGTTATTGTTATTTTATTAATGAAATTAGTTAATTTATTATTATTGTTATTATTATTATTATTATTATTATTATTATTATTATTATTATTATTATTATTATTATTATTATTATTACTACTCTTATTGATGCATCATTTTTATTGGTATTACTAATATATATATATATTTCTATGTTGTGGCTATACGTATACATATTCTATGATATTATTATTTTTCGTTAGTTATTAGATATGTTTGTATGTTATATTTATATACTTTAAGGTTATATTTTATATTTTTGTAAGCATTATGTCCTTATATATATTATGTATATTATATATATATTCTCTTATAGTATTTTATACATGTATTTTCAATACTATTATTTTTTGTACAGTATGTGTATGTAAAAGCTATATTCTGTATACTATATATTTAAATAGTCAAATATTTTTAATATCTTTGTACATTACATATATTATTTTCGGATAAATATTTTAGTATGTAATATACATATGTATTTCATTTCAGTCTTTATATACATTATATATGTTATTTATGTAAATATTCTAATGTATATTTTAACCCTTTTTTATATCATAACATTTTATATTATGTACATTTTTTTTTCACCACATGTATTAGTCCTTTTTGCATTTTTTATTTTACTAGGTAAATATTATCACATATATGTATATGCATATTTTAGGTACACGATCTATTTTTCATTTTTACCTACTCATGTTTGGTATATTAGTTTTCATAAATATTATTCGTTTTGAAGATACAAATTACTATATAATTTATTTTTCATTTTAAAGTCTTCTATTCTTGTATTTTTGAACTCGCTGTTTTAACTATTTGTTTATCGAAAATTTGTTGGATTTTACTTATTTTAACTTGTCTCAACACTCTCTTCAAATTTGTTTTAATTTTCGAATGTTAATTTTATTATTTGCATTTCATGACATGTTATATAATCGTTGTCATTATGCATCGTTTGACGTTCGTTGATTATTATGATTCATTAATACCCCATGTGTTCTTTCTTTGCTTTGTATGTTGTTATCCCGTGTTTGTATTTCAAAAGTTCGGGTTTAACGTTATCTTAAGTAGAAATCTCCTTTCAAAGGTTTTCAAAAAAAAAATAATTCGAGTTTGGAAATTACGAGAAAATCGAGCTTTAACTCACTAAGTTCTGATTTCTCATATTTAACCAAGTCATCGAGTATCGCTTTTAAAACCACATCGAATCTTCAAACAAAATTTATTCTCGAGATCTTGAAATGCCACGTCCTAACTTGCTGAATGTGGCGCTCTTCGTTCCGAAATAAGGATTTCAAAATCAAGGCAATATTTTCGAGCCCTAACTTACTGGGTTCTGGTCTCTCATTCGACTCAAAATAATTAAATATCCTTTTTTTGATCTAAATGCACAAACCTTTTAAGCAAATAGGTGAGCTTAATTTCAAGAAATCGAGGTGCTGCATCCTAACTTACTGGATGCGATATTCTTATTTCATTGAGATGAGCGAGTCTCGATTTTTATTTCGACATATTTAAATGTTTTTAATAAAAGGGATCGTATTTTAAATTCTTTCAAATTTCCAAAACATTCGACACTAAGACATTAATTAATCAACAAGGTACCAATTTTGGGCGTATCGAGGGTGCTAATCCTTCCTCGTGCGTAACCGACTCCCGAACCCTTTTCTGATTTCGTAGGCCAAAATTGTTGTTTTGATAAATCAAAATATTTATTAAAAACAACCACTTTTCGAGGTGATCCGATCACACCTCAATAAAAAGGGATCGGTGGCGACTCCATGTTGTTGTTTTCATTTTCAAAACCTTGCAAAAAAAATAGTTTCGACAAACGTCATCATAATATCAAGAAGCTGAGGCAAAGGTACCATCTCGAAAACCAATGGAGCCTTGAAAACATAGGCAAGTTCTCTTCTTTGTCAAACCTATTTCCTCTACTTGATTCTATGAATTTTGCATCAGTGTCTGTCAACAAATCTGTTCATCAAGATCATATTTTCATAATAAAGTTGGTGGATTTTATTGGAAACTAAAGGAACATGAAAAGGTTTATGGGAATTATGGGTTTAATCTAAGTTCTAGTCATGGTTTTGATTTTGACAATAAATTTGGAGGTGGGTATCGGTGAGGTTGTAGGGTAACATGGTTTGTGTGACCGATGGAATTAAAAATTTAAGAGTAAAGGTAGAACTGGAGATGATTGTGGTTCTATGGCTGATTTTCATCATGGCTTTGGTCAAGGTATTGGTAGTGTTAGGAAGGTTCCTTTCAAGACCTTGGGTGATAATAAAGTTGTATAATCCCGGGGTTTAAGCCGAAGAATCATGGTAGGTTTAATCTTAATTATGATTATGATTCAAAAAAGCATTGTCATAGGCCAATTTTGGCCGGTTACATCAAAAACAAATTAACCCTAATACAGAAACCCTTGCCCCGAATACCCCCACTTGCCCCTAATTCAGCAGCCTCTGACAGCACTTGCGGCCACCGCCCTTCCGAGTCACATCCCACCGCCCTTGCGCCTCACGCACCTGCAAAGCAATAAAACAGACGAGACAGAAAGCAGTATAGGGAGAATAAAATAACAATTTGTAATGGCTACAAAAGCCGATTGAAGACACATTTGTAAGGGTTCGATTTTTGCTAATAAACATACTAAAAATTTCAAGCACAGAGAATCAACATCAGGGACACGATAGCAAGGAACGCTTTCCAAATCAGAATCTGAACACCGAAATACCAAATCCAAAACCTAAGGTAAAAAGGGAATTTATTTTCAGTTTCAAAACTGTTTGTGCCTATTCTCTGGTTTCTTTTTTGAATAGCCTATAAATAAAATACGTATTAAATAATAACTAAAAAATATAAAAAAAAATCTGAATTTTTTACCTTTTTTCGGCCACCGGAACGGTGGCCGGAACGACGGCGATCGGCGGTCCACGACGGTCCGATCATCGGCCGGTGACCGGCCGGTGACCGGACGGTGACCGGACCGGTCACCGGACGGTGACCGGTCCGATGACCGGTCCGGCGACCGGAGCCCGGACCCCTCCTTCCTCTCCTTCTTCTTCCCCTCTCCTTTCCTCCTCCCTTTCTTCCCTTTTTCTTTTTTTTTCTCTCCAAGGCACAAATGAGCCGAAATCAAAAAATTTGGGTTTATATAGTTTTGAACTCGGGTCGGGTCGACCCGACCCGCTCCGCCTAGGATCCGCGTGCTCTGACGTCAGCAGGGCTTATTGCGCAATCGGTCCTTCCGCTTTTTTATTAATTTGCAATCGGGTTTTAATCACTCGCAATTTGGCTCTAATGTTTGTTCCGATTTTCAATTCGGTCCCCGAAGTTGCTGTTTGTTTTGAATAGTCGGGAAAATTTCGTTTTTGGTCCTGCTAAGTTTAACCCGTGTCTGAATAAGTCCTTTCCGCATATTTATATTTCGAAATTCACCCCAGAAACTTCATTTTTATGTTGAATTCGTCCCTTTTATTTTTAATTTTATTTGTTCTCATCATTGTATTTTTAATGCACATATTATTATTATTATTGTTATTATTATTATTATTATTATTATTATTATTATTATTAGTGTATCTTACTATTAATATTATTTTAGGTTTCGGTTAGTATTTTATATATACGTATATATATTTGTTTTTTTCATATTACTATTGTTCCTAATAAACATATATTATATACATATACTTAGATATTATTACCATATGTTATAATACGTATATATATATATATATATATATAATATTATATTAACTCTCTTTTATATTATTATTATCATTTTGTATCATTATACTTTTTACCTATATATATATTATCCTTATTATTAATTTATTTCCATCAATGAAATTTTTGCATATGCATCAATATTTTCTCCTATAGTTACGTATTTTCTTCATTTTATTATTATATGTATATTTTCTCTCTATATTATCATTATTATTATAATTATTATTTTCTTATTACTTTAGGTATTCATTGTTATCATTATTATTATTATGATCATTGTTATATTTATGTGTATATATTTTACATACTTTTAAGTATTTTTACCACGTATTTGCTTTTAAAATTCATGCATATATATTCGTATATACTCATATTAGTTTTAACATTTTTATTCCTAATATATATTATGCATACATGTTTAAATATCATATTATATATATTATATATTTTTGTATATTTACCAACATATCTACTATTTTCTCTATTATTTATTTCAATATTATTGTCATTATTTACGTATATATAGATGTACTTATGCATTCATTTCAAATATGTGGATTTCTCATTATATCGCCATGTACATATTATTTTCTCTAATATCGTATTTTCAATACTATTGTATATAGACTTTTCCTCCACATTAACATATATATTTTTCAAACATATATATATATATATATATATATATGTATAAATGTAGCATTATTAGCATTTTAATATTATGTTTTCACCTTACTTTTCTTATTACATGTTTATTTTTATGTTTAATACTATTGTCATATTTATTGTTTATTTCGATATATTTCTACTCTTATTTTTCGTTCATCACCATTTTTAGCATTCATTACCTAAAAATATTTTTTCCACGTTTCAATAAATAAGGCAATATGCCGATTTTAGCATTATGCCAGTGATTTCATTGCTATTGTTGGGTGAATCACGATTGGCTTGTGTTGAAGCGGGATATCCTCTTCAAAAGAAATAAAGAACCCTTAAAATACTCGTATCTTAATCGGATCACGACTAAATTTTAAATTGAACTCGTATTTTCGAATATTAAGACAACGCATGTTTGAAAAGATACCAATTTTTGGGCGTCGCGGGGGTGCTAATACCTTCCCCGCGCGTAACCGACTCCCGGACCCTACTTTTCTCTGAATTTCAACGTGGACCTAAATTTAGCCTTTTTACTTAAAAAACGAATTTTTCAGCCAAAAGAAGTTTTAATAGGTGTCCGATCACACCTAAGAAAAAGGATCGGTGGCGACTCCTTTGCTTTAAATAAATCGAAATTCGTTTTCAAGATTTTAAATCGCCACAATTAGCGACCTAAGCTAAAAATTTTTCGTCGCTACAGCTGGCGACTCCACTGGGGAGCAGTCTTCGAGAGTCGAATCAAATCAAAAGCGTTGTCGAAATTTTCGAAATGCCCTTTTCAAATTAATGTTTAGTCGTGATCCTCAAAATTTTTGCAAAAACCATGTACTCGCATCTCATTGTAAATGTTTTCTAACTTCTTGTTTACTTGTTTTGAAGCTCTAAATTTCTAAGCTTCGGTTCTCTAAGTCTAGTTTTTAAAATAAAACGAAAGGTTTGTGAGTTTCTCCCCACACACCGTTCACGTGCATTGTTGCATAACATGAGCTCTATACCCGGGCTCCGTCCCTTTTAAGTGAAAGTAAACGCTACGCCTTCGTGAGTTAACTCGTCCCTCCGCATAGGCTAGTGAATACTTTCGAGTTACATATGACTTATGCTTTCGTGAGATAACTCGTCCCTCCGCATAGGCATAAGTAAATGTAATCCCTCGAATTGATCTCGTAAGCCTGTGATGGGCTATGACCGAGGTTCTGTACTAATCTTAGTAGATGACAGTACAGACAATTCGAGTACCTTTCTAGAACCTAAAACCGCATATAATGAACTGTACGAGCCACCCAGCTAGAGCCATGCCAAACCTCTGTCCGTTTAGTAGATACCAAAATAGGCACACGGGAGAAACGTCTCTTACCGTTTGTACTTTCGCTTTGTATACAAGGGGTGGGTTTTACCCGGTAAAATGAATCGGGTAGCTTAAATGCTTTAATTTATTTTTGCTTATATTTGATCACTAACCGTGTTTGATTGTCTTTGTTTTATTCCTCATCATGCATAATAGGCATCATAGTAGGACGGTGTTGGCTAAGGATCAGTTGCCAAAAACGGGTTTCAGATGGAAGAGTCGATTGTACAAACGATCGAGACGAACACCGTGGTTCGGGATTGGTCTCTGAGGACTCAAAAAGAAAAGGGAGACAGCCTGGTAGAAGGATGCATTGTCAATCTACCCGAGCGGGTAACTGTGAATGTCCGTCAAAACAATCTTGAGGACTTGGTTTGGATCTGGAATCAGTGGGATTCAGATACTCAGGGTATTTTCACCGAAAGGTACGGAGATATAGCCCATCTGATTGCTGTCAAAGTAGACGAAAGATTGATTCAAGCTATGATCGGATTTTGGGATCCGGGTTACCAGTGTTTCACGTTCAACCAAGAGGATATGACCCCTACGATAGAGGAGTATGCTGCTCTACTGCGTGTCGAAAACATGCAAACCTACAAAATATATGTCAAAGAGCCCAAGCCGATGACATTCAGGAAAAAGTTAGTAAGGCTGACGGACATAACTGATGCATGGGCCGAAAAGAAAATAAAGAAGAAGAATGAAATCAGCTGTGTCCCATGGTTTTCCCTACGAGACCTGGTTTTAAATCATCCTGACATGTTAAAACGGATAAATTTGTTTGCTTTGGCTATCTACGGTTTGGTTGTCTTTCCGAAGATACTCGGGCACATAGAAGTAGCGGTAGTGGATTTCTTCGAAAAGTTAAAGTAAGGTATCAATCCTGCCCCAACCATCCTAGCAGAGACCTTCAGATCTTTGAGCAGTTGCAGAAAAAGAGGGGAAGGACGATTCATCGGATGCGCGCAGCTACTCAACGTTTGGATTTTGAGTCACTTTTGGAAGGTAGAGCGCACACCGTTCTACATGTTTTTGAAGACATTTGCCCCGTTGGAAGCTCACCTTAAGAAAGAATGGCCGAAGGAGGTTACTGAACAGCATTGGGTCTCAGTGTTTCAGAACCTGCGTGTCGAGGACATAATTTGGAGAGCGCCGTGGATACGCCCTTCGCTTCTGTTATACAAGGTCGGAAACCAAGATTGGGTACCACTACTTGGATTGTGGGGAGGAGTTGGTTATGCCCCTCTTTTGGTTAAAAGACAGTTCTCTTCACGACAGTTTATACCCGCCACCAGTGGTCTAGCACAGTCAGAGTTTGCTTTTGCGGGTGAAGGTTACATGAAGAAAGTCCGAGACACTGCAAAGGCTTGGAAAAAAATTCATCTGATGGAGTTGGCTTTATACGCCGATACTATCACCCAGGACTATGATGCATGGAGGAAGCAACGGATGAGTAGTTTGCGAGTCTCATCAGCAGATCACACCTTTCAAAATCCTTTCTCGAAAGAAATCCCATCCGAGCTAGAGACGGCGAGACAAGAATTCGAACGCGAAAAGACCAAGATGTTACGGGATCTTAGTGCCCTTCAGGAAGAAAACTATCAGCTGAAGATTGATGTTCAAATTGAAAGATCTAGGGCTGAGAAGGTGCAAAAGGAAGCCGAGGTCGTGAGAAACGACTTAAGAGATCTTCATCTGGAAAATAAAAAGTTGAGAGGCACTATAAAGAACAGCGGGCTGGGCAAGTCGTCAGCGGAATGGAAAGATGAATTGAGTAATGTCAAAGGTGGGATGGAATTTTGGAAAGGAAAAGCAAAGAAAGAAGAAGGAAAGGCTGCACGGGCTGCAATAGAGTTAAGAAAGAAGTCTGCTGAGTATGAAGCTACATCTGTTGAACTGATGACTAGTCGAGCTAAGCGTCAAGAATTGAAAGAGATGATACGGGATTTAGAAGACACACTACAAGCTCGACAACAACAACTAGATACTCTCTTGGAAGCTTTGGAAGAAAAGAAGGGTCAGTATGATAGAGATACCCGCGCTTACGAAAGAGCCCTCTGCGAAAAGGATGAGAATCTCAAATATTTGATCAACGAGATTCGTATGGCAGCCATGCACATAATACAAATAGCAGATGAAGCCGAGAGTCTTAGTTGCCAATTCCCGCCTAGACAGAGATCGAGCATATCAGAATTTTTGGAACGGGTGAAGAATTACGGCAATGTAGCAAGGAAGTTTGTATAAAAGCTGAATCAAATGATGGAAAAACGTTTTGTAAATAGACTCTTTTGATTAATGAAATGCCTAGATAGGGGCTGTCTGGAATCAACACCGATTTTTGCATATGCATTCGTAACTAACATTTGACGTGCATTCATAACTAACATTTAACATTCATTCATTCATTCATTCATTCATTCATTCATTCACTGCATATCCCACGATCATTTGCTAAAGAGTAGAATCATATAATGCGCAGTTGTGACGTTGTAAACCTGGAATCACACCATACGTATAGAACACGTCGACAAGCCAGAGCAATGGAGGCTGAGTTTAATGAAAGAATTGACAGGATAGAGAGAATTCAGAAAGAATTACAGGAACAGTTAGCCAGGTCGCAACAGGAGACGAGAGAGTTGATGATAAGGTCTCAGGAAGAATCTACTGAACAGAAAGATCAAATGACTAGGATGATGGAGATGATGTCGGCCCTAGTCAAAGGAAAAGGACCTCTACAAAACCCTGAAGTTGTGAATCTTGATCAAGAACCGCCTTATCCTCCAGGGTTTACTCCGCCCCACGTGACATATAGAGGATACATACAGGGAGGACCCGCGGGCGTAGAACAACGGCCTGTAACACCCCCTCCTGTAGGACAGGGAGTATTTGTGGCAAACCCAGAAACTGCTCCGGTTGATCCACCTGTCCCTGACCTAGACGATCCGGCAGAAATCGCTAGGTTAAGGATAGAAGATCAAGAAGTCCAAGAAAAGTATAGAAGTTTGGAAGAAAGACTTAAAGCAATAGAAGGCACTGAAGTCTTCTCGGCATTAAATGCTAAAGAACTTAGTCTGGTACCGGACTTGATCCTACCTCCAAAATTCAAATCACCGGATTTTGAAAAATATGATGGCTCGAGATGCCCGAAGGCACATCTCGTTATGTTCTGCCGAAAAATGACCGGCTATGTTAATGAAGACAAGCTGCTTATACATTGTTTTCAGGACAGTTTGGATTAGCTCTCCGCTGGTACAACCAACTCAGTAGAGAGAAGATCCGGACCTGGAAAGATCTAGCAGCAGCTTTTTGCGAACAGTACAAACACGTCTCCGATATGGTACCCGATCGCATGACACTACAAATGATAGAGAAAAAGCTATCGGAAACCTTCAGACAATACGCACAGAGATGGAGGGACATCTCAGCCCAGGTAGAGCCTCCACTAACCAAGACCGAGATAGCAGTCCTTTTTATCAATACCTTGAAGGTGCCGTTTTATGATAAATTAGTGGGAAGCGCCACAAAGGACTTCTCGGATATTGTCATATCCGGTGAACTTATAGAAAACGCGGTTAAAAGTGGAAGAATGGAAGGAGAAGGTTCGAAGAAGGCAGTGCCCATGAGGAAAAAGGAGCCGGAAGCCCACATGGTGGGAACAGGAAACCGTTATACTCCTGGTCCACATTCTAATCAATTCCGACCTCGAAATTACCCACCACCAAATTTCTATCATCCACAAACACCCTATTACCAAACACCATCTCCCTACCCTTCTTACCCTGTCTATGCAACCAACAACCTGAGGCCAGCCGCCACGTTTCCTCAGAATGCCGGCTCCACCCAAAGCCAACCCAGAAACGAACCAAGGCCAGCAAGGCCAAACCCCGAGAGACCCCAATTCACTCCTATTTCGGTATCTTATGGGGAACTATACCCCAAGCTTTTAGAGAAACAATTGATATCTCCCCATTACATGGCACCGTTGAAACCCCCGTACCCAAAGTGGTACGACCCAAATGCTAGCTGTGCATACCACGCGGGGAACCAGGGGCACTCTACAGAAAACTGCATTGCCTTTAAACGAAGAGTCCAAGGACTAATCGATGCCGGTGTTTTGCGCTTCGACGGTACCGGTAGTGAAACCGGGAACCCGTTCTCAAATCATACTGAAAGAAATGTAAGCGCAGTGGAGGAGATAAATGAATTGCAAACCAGAAGAGTTGTTTCAGAAATAAGCTCACCTTTGCAGAGAATCTGGGAGGTGCTGCTTGAAAAAGGGCTACTCTGTCTTCTTAAAGGGGTAACCGAGAAAAGAAATACGAAAAGTCAAAATTTTTGTGACTTCCATGAAGTCAAAGGACATAATATCCAGTCTTGTGAGCAATTTAAAGAATTACTCCAAAACATGATGGACAACAAAGAAATTGAAATCTTCAATGGAAGAAAAGAGGCCAATGAAAGAGAAATATGTGCCTCTGATAGTCAATCATCGGATCTCCCTTACACGGCTGAACGACCACTGATAATTTATTATGATGCGAGGAGAGAACCGGTAAAACCAAAAATGGTAATTGAGGTACCATCGCCTTTTCCGTATAACGATAGTAAGGCAGTACCTTGGAAATACGATGTCAATATCGTCACTCCTGAAAGTGAAAAATCCCAAGGCAAGGCTGAAAATATCGGAGAAGTTGGTCACTTTACCCGGAGTGGAAGATGCTATTCCAAAGAAGTTGAACCAGCAAAGAGGAATAATGATTTAAAACAAAAGGGAAAGGTACCCATGCTTGAGGCTGAAGCTGAATCTGAAAGTCCGCCTGAACGGCAAGAGACTAAAAAAACCTGTGAATGAGGAAGAAGCACGGGAATTTTTGAAATTCATTAAACACAGTGAGTACAACGTGGTCGAACAATTAAGTAAACAACCTACACGTATTTCGGTATTATCTCTGTTATTGAATTCGGAGCCGTATCGAAATGCCTTGTTGAGGGTATTGAATCAAGCCTATGTAGCAAACAATATATCGGTCGAAAAGCTTGATAGATGGATCAATAACTTGAACGCAGATAATTTCATCTCCTTTAGTGATGATGAAATACCACCGAACGGTAGAGGCTCCGTGAAGGCACTGCACATAACAACCCGATGCAAGGGTTATATAATACCAAACGTGCTTATTGATAATGGGTCAGCACTTAATATTATGCCTCTGGCCACACTTTCCAAAATTTCGATGGATTTGTCCTACTTGAGGCCGTGTCACTCCACGGTAAGGGCATTTGATGGAACGAGACAAGAAGTTATAGGAAAAATTGAGGTCCCTCTAGAAGTGGGTCCTTATATCTATGACGTCGAGTTCCAAGTTATGGACATCACCCCTTCATATAATTGCCTCCTGGGGAGGCCATGGATCCATTCGGCCGGGGCAGTTCCATCATCCCTTCATCAGAAAATAAAGTTTATCATGGATGGCTGCTTGGTTACCATTGAGGGTGAAGAGGATATTGTTGCGTCTATCTCTGCAGACACACCTTACCTCGAAGCGAACAAAGACGCCGTGGAATGTTCCTTTAGATCCTTTGAGTTCGTCAACGCCACATTTGTGGCTGAAGGAAATAGAATTCCCGTGCCTAGGCTGTCGAAGAATACTAAAATGGGAATCAAGCTGACAGTAGGGAGAGGGGCCCGAGCAAGGAAAGGTTTGGGAAGACAACATCAAGGGATAGTCAGGGCCTTAAAGCCAGTACCTCATAAGGCACGATTTGGTCTAGGATTCCAACCGAATACACATCACTTGAAGAAACAGTGGAAGAAGGAGCAAGAAAGAAGGGTTGCGAGAACTCTAGGACGAGAACCGGAATGGGAACCCATCGAGTACCCCCATTTGTCAAGGACATTCACATCCGCTGGGATCATGTATCCGGGGCAAAAAAATGTGCACAGCCCACTGCTACTCGTTGAGAAGGCTTTCCAGAACATTTGTATAAATGTCATTGATGAAGAAGCTGATGTAAGTAAAAGTGTTTCGAGGATACGCCCTTGTCCCCCGGGTTACATGTTGAACAATTGGACCGCTGAGGACCTTCTTGTGGTTTATAAGTCTTCCTCAGAGTAATGCCCGATATTCACTTTTTGTGTCCCTAAATACAATGGGATTCTTTTGTAAGAGCTGTCGTCTGCTCTTTATCTATTAAATGAATATTAATGAAGAGGCATTTTGTCATAACCTTTTGCATTCGCATTTACTCCATAATTATTCTTTCATTTCACGACCTGTCCTTACACTTACCTCACACCATACCATAACATTTTGTTTGTTGTTGCCAATGCTTGGATGTCCCTCTATAGTTTTCCTTTTTTATTTCAGGTGTTCAGATACCAATGACATGAACGAGCCCGTTACCAATCTTGAAATTGATTTTGAGAGGACTGTTTGTCTAGGAGAATTCGAGGATGAGGAGAATGCCGAAGACTATGTCTCGTCTCCTGACTTGCTAAGGTTGGTGGAACAAGAGGACAAACAGATTTTACCTCATCAAGAATCTGTTGAAACAATAAACCTGGGGACTGATGAAAATAAGCAAGAAGTGAAGATTGGAACCTCTATCTCAGAGGACACCAGGCATAATTTGATCGCTTTGCTCCATGAGTACAAAGATGTGTTCGCATGGTCGTATCAGGACATGTCGGGATTAGATGAAGATATAACAGTCCATAAGCTCCCACTGAGACCAGAGTGCAAACCCATTCAACAAAAATTAAGACGAATGAGGCCTGAAATGTTGTTGAAGATAAAAGAAGAAGTCAAAAGGCAATTTGATGCGGGCTTCTTACAAGCCTCCAAATATCCAGAATGGGTGGCTAATATTATCCCAGTACCAAAGAAAGATGGTAAAGTACGAATGTGCATGGATTATCGTGACCTGAACCGAGTAAGTCCTAAGGATAATTTTCCCTTACCACATATCGACACATTAGTGGACAATACGGCAAAGCATTCATTATTTTCTTTCATTGATGGATTCTCGGGGTATAACCAAATCAAAATGGCTCCCGAGGATATGGAGAAAACCACATTTATAACGATGTGGGGAACATTCTGCTACAAGGTGATGCCATTCGGACTAAAGAATGCTGGAGCCACATATCAGAGGGCCATGGTGACATTATTTCACGATATGATGCATAAAGAGATAGAAGTCTATGTTGACGACATGATTGCTAAATCCCGAGGAGAAGAGGAACATATTGTGAACCTCAAAAAGTTATTTGAAAGACCGAGAAAGTTTCAGCTAAGGCTTAATCCAGTTAAATGTACATTCGGGGTTACCTCGGGAAAGTTGCTAGGCTTCATCGTCAGTGAAAGAGGCATTGAGGTGGATCCAGAAAAGATAAAAGCCATTCAAGAATTACCACCTCCGCGCACACAGAAAGAGGTTAGAGGATTTCTGGGAAGGCTAAACTACATTGCTTTCTCAACTCACCAATCAGTGTGACCCCATCTTTCGACTCCTTCGAAAGCACAACCCTGGAGAATGGGACGAAGAATGCCAGGAGGCCTTTGACAAAATAAAACAATATTTGTCTAGCCCTCCAATGCTAGTGCCACCAACTCCAGGAAGGCATTTGATTTTGTATTTAACGGTGTTCGAAAACTCAATGGGTTGTGTACTCGGGCAACATGACGAGTCGGGAAAGAAGGAAAATGCGATATACTACCTCAGTAAAAAGTTTACAGAATATGAGGCAAGGTATTCGTCAATCGAAAAATTCTGTTGTGCTTTGGTTTGGGCAGCTCGGAGGCTCAGGTAATACATGTTGTATCACACGACGTGGTTAATATCAAAGCTGGACCCGATAAAGTATATGATGGAATTACCCGCACTCTCGGGGAGAATGGCACGATGGCAGATTCTATTATCAGAATACGATATCGTCTATGTGAATCAAAAATCGGTGAAAGGGAGTGCAATAGCTGATTTCTTGGCGGCTCGAACAACAGAAGAATATGAGCCCCTGAAATTTGATTTCCCGGATGAAGACTTAATGTGCATCACAGAAAAAGAGTGTGAGTCATCAAAAGGGACGCCCTGGAAGATGAGCTTTGATGGTGCATCGAATGCCCTGGGGCATGGAATTGAAGCAGTCCTAATATCACCAGAAGGATATCATTATCCTTTCACTGCTAGGCTCAATTTCTTCTGCACTAATAATATAGCAGAATATGAGGCTTGTATCATGGGACTTCGGGCCGCCATTGAACGAAACATTGAGATCCTAGAGGTATACGGGGATTCAGCTTTGGTGATCTACCAAATTCGTGGAGATTGGGAAGTGAGAGATCCAAAGTTGATCAAGTACAGCTATTTGGTGGCTGAATTGATCAAAGATTTCAAAGAAATAACATTTAATTACTTCCCACGAGAAGATAACCAATTGGCTGATGCCTTGGCCACTTTGGCTTTCATGTTCAAAACAAATAGAGAAGCAGAAATAATGCCCCTCAGGATGAGCATATACGATGTCCCAGCACATTGTTATAGCATTGAGAAAGAGGCTGATGGACGACCATGGTACCATGATATCTTAGAGTACGTCAAGAATCAAACGTATCCTGAGCAAGCAAACGAGAATGACAAAAGAACAATCAGAAGAATGTCAGTGGGATTTGTTCTTGATGGGGACACCTTGTACAAGAAAGGTAAAGATCAGGTGCTTCTGAGATGCGTAGACACTACTGAGGCCAAGAAAATACTTGAAGAAGTTCATGAAGGAATATGTGGGACCCATTCTAACGGTTTCACTATGGCCAGGAAAATCATGAGACTCGAGTACTACTGGTCGACGATGGAAAGAGATTGCATTAGCTACGCAAGAAATGTCAAATTTATGGTGACAAAATTCACGTAGCTCCTTCGCCCATTCATGTTATGACGTCTCCATGGCCCTTTTCAATGTGGGGCATGGACGTTATAGGGCCTATTTCTCCCAAAGCTTCTAATGGGCACCGATTCATTTTTGTGGTCATAAATTATTTCACCAAATGGATAGAAGCTGCCTCATTTGCCAATGTGACAAAGACCGCCGTCTGTAGATTCTTGAAAAAGGAAATCATTTGTCGATATGGTTTGCCTGAAAGAATCATTTCAGATAACGCATTGAATCTGAACAATAAAATGATGGCAGAAGTGTGCAAGCAATTTCAAATAAAACATCATAATTCCTCGCCCTATCGACCAAAGATGAACGGAGCTGTTGAAGCGGCTAACAAGAACATAAAGAAGATTATCGGCAAAATGACAGAGACCTACAAGGACTGGCACGAAAAGCTGCCATTCGCTCTGTATGCATATCGCACATCCGTACGGACATCAACAGGGGCAACTCCTTTCTCTCTAGTCTATGGAATCGAAGCCGTGCTACCTATCGAAGTTGAGATACCGTCCCTACGAGTCTTAATAGAATCGAAACTCGAGGAGGCAGAATGGGTTCAAGCTCGATATGATCAGTTGAATCTCATCGAAGAAAAACGCTTGAAGGCAATCTGCCATGGACAGATGTACCAGAAACGGATGATCGCCGCCCATGACAAGAAAGTAAGGCCAAGAGAATTCCATGAAGGAGAACTCGTGTTGAGAAAGATCCTCCCAATACAAAAAGATTTGCGAGGGAAATGGGCACCTAATTGGGAAGGACCATACGTCGTAAAAAAGGCATTCTCTGGTGGGGCTTTGATTCTCACAGAAATGGATGGGAAGGAGTTACCAAATCCAGTAAACTCCGATGTTGTGAAGAAATATTACACTTAAAAAAAACAAAAAAAAACACACTTAAAAAAAAAAGAGGATCAAGGTGAAAACCCGGAAAGGACGCCTTGGTTAAACACAAAATATTAGGATGAAAACCCGAAAGGGCGTCCTAATGAAGCAAATCTGGGTCCAAAGAGCAAAAGCAATTTGAACAGTGGGCCAAGTGACAAGGCTATAGTACAAAGTATTTCTGGACACTCGAGATCTTCTACACAAGAAGTCTTGCTCAGAAAGATTCTTGATTGAGAAACGTGGCAGAGTTCATGCGTTGAATATCTAGAACATTTGTATCCACTAATATGGTTCCTTTTCTTTTATGGCACTTCCAATTATCCTTGGTTAACTTTGTTTGTTACCTTTGAAATTAATGTGAAATCTCTTTCTTGTACCTACCTGACCATTTGCATGCATCTCATTATGTTGTTTATTTAAGCGATAAATAGTAGAATGACATGCTCTAAACAAAAGAAATGTTGAGTATTACTCAGATAGAAAACTTGAGAGGCACAAGAGTCTCCAAGCAGGAACAAAAGTTCAACATATGCCAAGCAAGTGATATCTGAGAAACACAAACCGCTTGTAAAGCTTAAAAGACGAATACAGAACCTGAAGAGAAACTTAAGAATCCAAGCAATGAAAGCAGATCATCCCGACAAGCAAAACAAAAGCTCGAAAACAAGAACAAAAGCTCAGATGGGGCAAAAGAGTGCTATCCAAAGAAACAAAGATTACTCGTGAAATTGGGAAACGAGTACGAAGTTTAAAGGAAAAGGTCAAGAAATAATGAGAATAGATCACTACAAGAGTCGTGATGAAAAGAGATCATGATAAACAAGTGCAAGGCACATAACATGTTCATATAGGCATGAATGCATTTAAGGCAAACAGGTGCATATCATGATAACATCATGCATGACATATACAGGTATTTCAGCAGAACAAGGGGTTTCGATGACTCTACTGAATCAATGAAAGGACACCTGAGCTCCACCAGATGATATGGTACTTCGAGGTACCTTTAATTTATGTTTCAAAAAAATCAACTCATGTTACAGAGATGAGTTGAGCCTCAAGGCACGATTGAGGTATTTTCAATTTCTTGTTCGAAAATCAACTCATATTGCGAGAGGTGAGTTGAGCCTCAGGACACGCTGAGGTATTTTCAAATTCTGTCTTAGTTTCCGTTCTTCAAAATTAGCTCATATTGCGAGAGGTGAGCTGAGCCTCAAGACATGTTGAGGTATTTTTAATTTCTGTCCTTCAAAATCAACTCATATTGCGAGAGGTGAGTTGAGCCTCAAGACACGTTGAGGTATTTTTAATTTCTGTTATTTGACTCATATTGCGAGAGGTGAGTCAAACCTCAGGTCATGCCGAGGTACTTTCGAATCCTATTAATTTATGTTTCAAAAATCAGCTCATATTACGAGAGGTGAGCTGAGCCTCAAGACACGTTGAGGTACTTTTATGTTTCAAAATCAGCTCATATTGCGAGAGGTGAGCTGAGCCTCAAGACACGTTGAGGTACTTTTAATTTCTGTTCAATCAACTCATATTGCGAGAGGTGAGTTGATCTTTTTTAATTTCTGCCTTTTAATTTCTGTTCAATCAATTCATATTGCGAGAGGTGAGTTGATCTTTTTCAATTTCTGCTTTTAATTTCTATTCAATCAACTCATATTGCGAGAGGTGAGTTGATCTTTTTCAATTTCTGCTTTTAATTTCTGTTCAATCAACTCATATTGCGAGAGGTGAGTTGATCTTTTTCAATTTCTGCTTTTAATTTCTGTTCAATCAACTCATATTGCGAGAGGTGAGTTGATCTTTTTCAATTTCTACTTTTTAATTTATGTTCATTCAACTCATATTGCGAGAGGTGAGTTGATCTTTTTCAAATTCTATTTTTAATTTCTGTTTCTCAAAGGTTAACTCATATCGCGAGAGGTGCGTTAAGCCTCGGACCTCATGTCCAGATATTTTCAAACTCTATTCTTTAAAAAGTCAACTCATATCGCGAGAAGTGAGTTGAGCCTCAGTTTGCACACTGAGGTACTTACAATTCTTGTTTCAAAAATTAACCCATATTACGAGAATGCGCAGGTCGAGCAATTTTTGATTTCGTCTCAATGAAGGATGAAGTTGCAAGAGAGTCAATTGAAGATGCAGATTTTGTCTCTTTGAAGTTACGAGGGACCCAATCAAAGATGTAGACCTTGCATCCCCAGTGAAGTCGCAGAGGCGCAGATTGAAGTTACTAGTTTCATCTTCCTGAAGTTGTAGCAGAGCGGATTGAAGATGCCAGATCTCATCTCCCTAAAGTGGCAGAAGAGCAGGTCACAATAAACCTTATCTCCTCGAAGCTGCAATGGATGAACAGATCGAAGACGATGAATCTCATATCGCCGAAGATGCGAATAAATTGAAGCCACGATACATGTTTTTGAAGTTACAGTGGATTGAATCAAAGTTATAAGATGCGGTGGACTAGAAAATGACTACCAAAACAAGAAGAGTGCCAAAAGAAGTCAAGACTTGGCAGGACAATGCAAAATTGGCCTTTCTTTATGTCTTTGCTCTATTCCCGTTACACGACAATGAGCAAAGAGGGGCAGCTGTCATAGGCCAATTTTGGCCGGTTACATCAAAAACCAATTAACCCTAATACAGAAACCCTAGCCCCGAATACCCCCACTTGCCCCTAATTCAGCAGCCTCTGACAGCACTTGCGGCCACCGCCCTTCCGAGTCACATCCCACCGCCCTTGCGCCTCACGCACCTGCAAAGCAATAAAACAGACGAGACAGAAAGCAGTCTAGGGAGAATAAAATAACAATTTGTAATGGCTATAAAAGCCGATTGAAGACACATTTGTAAGGGTTCGATTTTTGCTAATAAACATACTAAAAATTTCAAGCACAGAGAATCAACATCAGGGACACGATAGCAAGGAACGCTTTCCAAATCAGAATCTGAACACCGAAATACCAAATCCAAAACCTAAGGTAAAAATGGAATTTATTTTCAGTTTCAAAACTGTTTGTGCCTATTCTCTGGTTTCTTTTTTGAATAGCCTATAAATAAAATACGTATTAAATAATAACTAAAAAATATAAAAAAAAATCTGAATTTTTTACCTTTTTTCGGCCACCGGAACGGTGGCCGGAACGACGGCGATCGGCGGTCCACGGCGGTCCGATCATCGGCCGGTGACCGGACAGTGACCGGTCCGATGACCGGTCCGGCGACCGGAGCCCGGACCCCTCATTCCTCTCCTTCTTCTTCCCCTCTCCTTTCCTCCTCCCTTTCTTCCCTTTTTCTTTTTTTTTCTCTCCACGGCACAAATGAGCCGAAATCAAAAAATTTGGGTTTATATAGTTTTGAACTCGGGTCGGGTCGACCCGACCCGCTCCGCCTAGGATCCGCGTGCTCTGACGTCAGCAGGGCTTATTGCGCAATCGGTCCTTCCGCTTTTTTATTAATTTGCAATCGGGTTTTAATCACTCGCAATTTGGCTCTAATGTTTGTTCCGATTTTCAATTCGGTCCCCGAAGTTGCTGTTTGTTTTGAATAGTCGGGAAAATTTCGTTTTTGGTCCTGCTAAGTTTAACCCGTGTCTGAATAAGTCCTTTCCGCATATTTATATTTCGAAATTCACCCCAGAAACTTCATTTTTATGTTGAATTCGTCCCTTTTATTTTTAATTTTATTTGTTCTCATCATTGTATTTTTAATGCACATATTATTATTATTATTGTTATTATTATTATTATTATTATTATTATTATTATTAGTGTATCTTACTATTAATATTATTTTAGGTTTCGGTTAGTATTTTATATATACGTATATATATTTGTTTTTTTCATATTACTATTGTTCCTAATAAACATATATTATATACATATACTTAGATATTATTACCATATGTTATAATACGTGTATATATATATATATATATATAATATTATATTAACTCTCTTTTATATTATTATTATCATTTTATATCATTATACTTTTTACCTATATATATATTATCCTTATTATTAATTTATTTCCATCAATGAAATTTTTGCATATGCATCAATATTTTCTCCTATAGTTACGTATTTTCTTCATTTTATTATTATATGTATATTTTCTCTCTATATTATCATTATTATTATAATTATTATTTTCTTATTACTTTAGGTATTCATTGTTATCATTATTATTATTATGATCATTGTTATATTTATGTGTATATATTTTACATACTTTTAAGTATTTTTACCACGTATTTACTTTTAAAATTCATGCATATATATTCGTATATACTCATATTAGTTTTAACATTTTTATTCCTAATATATATTATGCATACATGTTTAAATATCATATTATATATATTATATATTTTTGTATATTTACCAACATATCTACTATTTTCTCTATTATTTATTTCAATATTATTGTCATTATTTACGTATATATAGATGTACTTATGCATTCATTTCAAATATGTGGATTTCTCATTATATCGCCATGTACATATTATTTTCTCTAATATCGTATTTTCAATACTATTGTATATAGACTTTTCCTCCACATTAACATATATATTTTTCAAACATATATATATATATATATATGTATAAATGTAGCATTATTAGCATTTTAATATTATGTTTTCACCTTACTTTTCTTATTACATGTTTATTTTTATGTTTAATACTATTGTCATATTTATTGTTTATTTCGATATATTTCTACTCTTATTTTTCGTTCATCACCATTTTTAGCATTCATTACCTAAAAATATTTTTTCCACGTTTCAATAAATAAGGCAATATGCCGATTTTAGCATTATGCCAGTGATTTCATTGCTATTGTTGGGTGAATCACGATTGGCTTGTGTTGAAGCGGGATATCCTCTTCAAAAGAAATAAAGAACCCTTAAAATACTCGTATCTTAATCGGATCACGACTAAATTTTAAATTGAACTCGTATTTTCGAATATTAAGACAACGCATGTTTGAAAAGATACCAATTTTTGGGCGTCGCGGGGGTGCTAATACCTTCCCCGCGCGTAACCGACTCCCGGACCCTACTTTTCTCTGAATTTCAACGTGGACCTAAATTTAGCCTTTTTACTTAAAAAACGAATTTTTCAGCCAAAAGAAGTTTTAATAGGTGTCCGATCACACCTAAGAAAAAGGATCGGTGGCGACTCCTTTGCTTTAAATAAATCGAAATTCGTTTTCAAGATTTTAAATCGCCACAATTAGCGACCTAAGCTAAAAATTTTTCGTCGCTACAAGCATGTAGATGAAGGAATACGGTTCCAAGTAAATGTTTCAAGTACAAACTGATATATTAACTATTTTTTTATTTTATCAAAAATATTTTTCTATTTTTAATTTATTTTAGAATCGAAACTAAATTGAAAGAATATATAAAATTGATAAATTGAATAGCTAAATTTGTTATTATGTAAATGAAAAAGTCGTATCAATATTTCTTTAATAATTAAATGGATGAGTGACCAAAATATCAAGTGTCGATGATCTTAGTGACTAAAATATAAATTTGTTTGAACTTGAATGACCAAAACAAAAACACACTGATAAATAAGTTGCTATTAATTTTAGTTTTAAAATATTTTTTAATTGAAATTTCCAAGGGGCTAATATATTTACAAAAATGCATTTTTTATTTTATAACTATTTTTATATTATATATTTTAGAACTTTTATATAATTTTAAACATTTTAGTTAGATAAATATTTTCCATGTGTTTATTACAATTTCTTAAATTTATAAAATTTTATAAATATATTTACTTTAATTTTCTAAAACATAACATAATCTAAAATACTTTGTAAAATTTTAGATTTGAAGTTGAAAAAATTATTTTGGAGTTGTGGTTAAAGTATGACTCAAATGTTTTTTTTTTTTTTCAAGAGGAAAAATTTAAAGTAAAACAAAAATTTGTTCTTCATATCTTGTCATTGGATTGGGAGCCTTAGTCACGTAATAAAGATTGAATGGCTATAAAACAAAATCAAATCAATGCTCTTTCTTTCTATAGCAGAAAAAATCGCCCGTAATGACGAATCACAGCTATATTATTAAAAGGTTGTGGTAAGAGCGAGTCTCATTCCAGTGATCAAAAATAACATTCTAAAGCTTTTATATGCTCTCTGTTATTTGTGTGGATAAGACCTATGTTATAGAATATATAATTTTAATTATGGGGATTAATTTTTAGTTGAATAGCCTCATAATAATTTTGTAAGTTCTCCTCATAATTGATTTTGGATTGAGCCTAAATCCATTAATAACGTCATTTGATTCAAAGGATTCTTCATTTCAAAATTGTACATGAAATTTTCTCCTTATATGACTCCTCTTTTATGTGAAGGAGTAAAAGGCTATTTGCTTTGCCCATTGCCATCCCTAGCTCTTTATAGGGCAAAGCAAGAAAATCGAGAGATTGACCTGAATTAAGGTGTTTGAATTGTTTATGGAATACAAGTTAAAAAACCATGATCTGAATTTTTTTATTTAAGTTATAATTAATTTTAATTGTTTATGGTATAAAAATAAATATTTTATATTTAAAACAATGATTCTATAAAAAATATTTTCAAAAAAATATTATATAAGAGTTAATGGTTTTTTATTTACTTGAAAAAATAGTTTTTATATACATATTTATGAAAAATGTTGATGCAAGTTTTTGAAGTGACCTATTAAGAGCTAGTAAAAAGTGACCACTTTCATCGTCTATTTGACAATTTACTAACTTGCTATTTTTGGAGTTGACAATTTATTAAAACAAAATTTTTGGACTCTAAATTGTGTTGATACCCTAAATATATGTAAATTTAACTTTGAAAATTAATGTAAAGCAACTATCCTTAAAGATTAGACTGGATCAGATCAAACAATTAAACCCCTAGATTATGGAAAACTAATTGAGATCACATTAAATATATTGAATCTCCTTTAACTCACTTTATATTGGACTTTACTAGTATAGTGGTTTTGCTATTTTGTAGTTGTTATTGTTAAGGGGTTAGATTGAAATTGATCTCAAGTATGTTAGTAAGTCTCAAAAACTTCTATATATTGAGTTAATTTTATAGGTTTTATACGAGAGCATAGAGAACACTTTATTGTTCACTAAGGAACTTATTTTGTGAGTGCATTTGAAGAGTAAATAGATTTTGTTTACAACCTAAATTCTCAAGAAGAATTTGGAGCTAAGTGTTTTGGTCTTTAGGTACAAAAGTGAGGTCTCTATACTTGGAGAATCGTAGCGCTTGGTTCACTTATATTGTGAATTAAAGATAGTGAAATTACTCATTGAACTAGGCTTCGTAGACATAAGAAAACTAAATTGTGTAGATAAACATTTGTGCTTTTTGTTTACTCCGTTTATTTGTTCATCGCATTGGCAACTGAAGTGGTCATTGTGGCCTAACACTTCCATTCAACACATTCGTTTCAATATAGTTAACAATTGTAGGTTTCAACAAAATAGATTTTGAAACTTTACTAAAAAAAATCCAAAAGTTATAAAACAAATATCATTTTGTAAAAACAAGTCCAAAAACCCAAATCCCAAAATTAGTATGAAAAAAATCGAGAACTTAATCAAACCAAATTATCATAAATAGTTGAAAAAAATCTAAAAAAGTTCAACCAAAACTAGACTGAACTTACCCTAGTTGTATGAGATTTAATTCCTAATTCTTAATTATAATTAAGAGAGTACCTTTTTCGTTGTCATCATAATATAAGGCTTAAAATACTTAATTCGTTCATCAACTTGATATTTACTCTCAAATTAGTATTTATAATTTTTTTTATTTCAATTTGACACTTAAAATTTTTTTTCCGTCTACTATTCAGATTTTTTTTTTATTTGGGACACGACATTTTTGAATGAGACATTATTTAAAAGTTTTAAAAATTATATAAAATATAAAAATTAAAAATATTTTTTATATAAATATACCAAACAAAATATATAACAATTAAAAATTCAATATCGTTTTAAACCCAAAAAAATTGAGAGTCCAACAAAATTTGCAACCTATCGATTATCTTCTTCTTGTTTATGTTATTTTTGTTTATTCAATTTGATTCTAATAAATTCTAAACTCAGAAACCTTCATCCCCACTGCTTCACTGAACCCAAACCTTTACCCCATTATCACCCCTCTTAGAAATTGATTTGGATTTTTTTTTTCAAAATGAATCAGAAAACCTACGTAGTTCTAAACCTAGAAAATCTATTTGAGAAAAAGAGTTACTCAATTTTGGTTTTTGACTTTTGCAGCAATGGAAGCAACATCATAACTCCTTTCCAACATCTACTCTTCAAGTTAGAGCTTTCTAACACTTCCAAAATTTTCAGTTCGATAAAAATATTGCAATGCTTACTGAAATTAATTTTTTAAAGCGAATTTAATATCTGAAATTAAAGTTTAGAGTTATGATGTGAAAATTGAGAAAATCAGAAGAGAAGATAGGAAGGTAAGCTTTTGATTTTGAAATCATCTCCCGATCGTTCGAAATGATATTGATAAAGGTTTAAAGCTGTTTTAGAATAATTTTGATAAAATTATCGTTTGGATACGAAGAGATAAAGTTTCACTATATTTTTTATGTTTAAAATATTAATTTAATGTTTCTAAACAACACACTTAGAAATTTTAGTTTTTGATTTCCTTTTTTTTTAAATTACTCTAGTTATTAATTTAATACTTAGTCAAAAGAAATTTCCTTTGACCATTTACCACCTACTTTTAATTGTTAAGTTCTTTTAATGAATTGATGAGGACCGATTCAATTGAAATGGGCATATGCAGATGTTATTTCATACATTGAAATTTGTGTTGTTGACGTTTTGGATGGTTGAATTGTCTTTATGGCTTTGTTCTTGAGTGACAGGCATGTCGGTTCTGGTATGCTCGCATGTTTAGGCATTGATATGGACTTGTATGTTGTTCATTTCGACTCAAAATTTGCAGCTGTGGAATGAGATGTTGGTACCTCTGAGGTCAAGCGTCGGAACTTGAACTTAATGTTCCGATATATTTAAAGACAGTAAGGGAGGCTTGTATCAATATAAAGTCTCATCCATAGATACTTATTCAAAAATATAAATGTTTCAATGCATTAAAATTTTAAAGTTTATTGTTTGATTTCTCATTCAAGGTATTGATAGTCACAATCCACGAATGTTCTTATAAAGCTTGTTTTAATTTAGTTATGATAAATATATTTCTTTTTAATGAAAAATAATATTTTAATAAGAATTCATTAAATGGACGATTGATGGAGTGTTTTGACGATTTTTCTGATACTTAATATTTGGACGAGTATTTACAAGTTTAACTTCACCAAAATTTTATAAATCATTAACCCAAAAATTTTCTTAAACGAATTTTGGCCGAGAAAATTGGATTGCGATAAAGTTCATGCTTTCTGCTCTAATTGTATTTTTATTTTCCTTATATTTCAATCTATTCTTTCCTTTCCTTAGATTTATAAACTTTGATAAATTAGATAATTGAAGGGGAGAAGAAAAAGGAGATTTGTGCTACGAGGGTATTGAGCCGCTGACGCCTCCTCCTTAGGGCTAGTTTAGTAATATTTTTAAAAAGTACTTTTGAAAAATATCGCGGAAAAGTACTTTTGAAAAGTTTGATTTAAAAATTGATTGTTTAGTATTAAGGTCAAAAAGTGCTTTTAAAAAATAAAATGTCCATTTTAAATATGTTATTATCAAGTAACAAATATGCATTTAAATAATATTTAAATTAGTTAATATTTTTATATTTTAGTAAGAATATAAAAAATTATTATAATTTGTTGTTAATATTTTAATATATGAAATATAAATTTTAAATATTTTTAAGCAATAAATATGAATTATTTATAAAATTTAATTAGACTATATAAATTATATTTTAAATATTTAAATACAACCATTAAATATTTGTAATTAATATTTTAAATTTTTTTATTTTTAATTAATGATTTTAAATATAAGGAAAATACTATGTTATTAAAGGGGTAAAAAAGTAATTAAGCACTAAAAATGCTTTTGGGAAAGAAAAAGCTAAAAGTATTAGCTTCTCCTTCAGAAGTGCTTTTAGCCAAAAATTTCAGTAAAAAGCAGTTTTTTAGTACAACTTTTTTTCTAAAAATACTTTTGAAGTTAAAAATATTTTTTTTAAGCATTACTAAACATGCCGTTAGTGACATTAAAAGTAAATTCCCCTTTGATTTTTTGTTTTAAATTTAATTACAATATTAGGTATTTGCTGAATACGGAAAACAAATTTAGTTGTTATAATTACTTGAAAAATTGATTTTCTTTACAAAGAAGAAACCTTTGCTAGAGATTCTGAATGTTTTTAGTTGAATTAAATCATTGGATTTTTTTATGTAGCAACTAACTTATTATTTTTGTGTAACGTGTACTAAATCCATTACTTGTTGAATTCATATTCTATACATTAATGGTAGAATTTTATAAATTTTGAAACTGATTCTTAATGTCATAGCAGAAAATAAAAGTGAAAGCAACAATGCATCTAGCCATTTGTTAGTTTTTCTTGACATATGTTTTTGAATTTTGAGAATTTTCTTTTTAAAATTTGTATATAAAATATTCTTAATTTTTAATTTTTTAAATATATATTTTAGAAATTTTATAATTTTTTTTCTAAATTAACTGTTATAAATGGAAAGTCAAAAGATCTTATACATTTATTACTAAAATTTCAACTTTAAGTATGTTAAGAGATATGACCTAAATATAAAAATGCGTCAAAATTAACCATCAATATAAAACTTGTAACTTTCTTTTTACTTTAAGTTTCTTCCACATCACTATGAAATTTATAACTTTCTTGATATTTTTAAATTTATTATTAAGTATTTTTAATTGCTATTAGATAAGAATTGATTGAATACTCAACAAAACGTCATTAAGAAAAAAAAAATATTCTTAAACAGGAAAGTGCAAGGACCAAAAACTTAAGCTCATAAGAGATAGGTGCATTGATACCATGAAGAGAAAAGGTAAAGAAGAGGAAAAGATTTGCTGTGAATATTTTTCCATAACTTTTTCTATTAATGACCATGGTTGTTTTTATACAAAGTATATCCTAGAGAATTTACTCTGTGACATCAAATATAATTAACTTAGATTGATTCAAAACAAAACACTTACTAGAATCTAGGAACAACAAAAGAAAATAACATAAAAATAAAGTTGAATTATGTAATTTGGTATGCATTCTTACCACTTGGATCAACTTTAGGTTTAGTGTATTCAATTTCATAGTTGCATGTATTGACATTTTCTTCCCCAATTTATTTTACCTGCAAATACCATATGAAATATTTTATTGAAAATAAATCCACGGAAAACACTAAAAATAATTATAAAAACACAGTATTTACAATGTAAACATACAAAAGCTCAAATAAACTAAAATAACAAACTAAGCAAATATATCTATTTTCCCTCGGAAGGGAGTTTGGCTTTCAGGCATATTTCCATAGCCATTTGGTTAAGAGAGCATTATTACGAGTAACTAGTAGTTAAATCCACAACCCCAAGTCTGCCAAGGTTCTTCTCAGTACATACAAGTTTCTTGGATTAAATCTATCTTATACACCACACCTTTAGGAATTTTACAAATAGACTTAAAATACATAGGAAGAGAAGAGACAAGTCGAGCAGCAAAAGAATGGTGCTAACTTTCGACATCATTTAGCAATAATAGGCTCCCAATCCTCCTCCTTTGGATTTATACCCAACGGAATACCAAGATAACAAACCAGGAACGTACCGATTTCATAGCCTCCATACCAATGGCAAACAGCTTGGATTTCTTGTAGTTTATATGAAGACCTGAAAGATGTAATATGTGTTTCATGACAGTCCACTCACCGTTGAAGAAGAGGATGGCGTCGGTGTGTCAACTCAAGACCATCAAAATTAACATCAAGCTCGACAGCTTTGCTGATTAATAGATTAAGAACTTCCGCTACAATAGTGAAAGAGGACCATATCAAAACAGAAACACGAGTAGTAGTCAAACACTCCGATATCCATCCTCTCTAATCTGATCCAAATCCCATGGCAACCATAACACTATCTATGAAGCCCTCATATTCTTTTTGGAATTCGAGCTTCAGAGTAATACCTCCAACGTTCTTTTTTTCACCAATGACTGAATGATTTCATTTGTTAAAAGCACTCCATCCAAGCTATAATGAATGTCGATGAGTGTCCCCAACCACCTGGAGCCTCTTCATAAACTCAATTTTCTAAAGACAATAACACCGATTGGTCTATAATCCCCAAGCGCCAGCGGACTCTCAACTTCTCCTTCACATACAAATCCTTAAAAAGGCTTCAATCTCACCTTTGAGAAAAAGACCAACCTTGAGAATAAAACTCCAAACTTAAATAATGGTGTCAAATAATAATAAAGGTATAACTATCTAATTAGTCATTAAACTATAAACATTTTCAATTTGATCACTAAACTATCTCATCGCGCTATTAAGTTGGAAATGGTTGGATGGCATGGTTGTTATAAACTACATGAAATCACTCAACTATGAGAGTATTTCTATTTTGGTCACCCAACTATAATGTTTTTTAGCTTTGCCACTAAAGTTCTTGAAATTAGATTTTTGTCATCCTATTATTAAGTTGATAACAAAAGTTCGACGTGGCCTTTTTATTGGTCTTATAAAAAAAAAATTTGCCTTTCAATATTTATACCTTCTATCAATTTAGTCTTAATTCTAAAGAAAACTAATCATCAACATTCACAAAATTTGTCAACTTAATCATAATTATTATAGCCTTTTCTTTTCTCTTTGCCTATTCTTTTATGCTCTTAGCTAGTGTTATTCAATGTAGGAAAACTCAACATTTTTAGTTTTCCGGCCTAAAAGGATCATAAGTCGTCAAATAAAAAAGTGGTTCTTTGGTGCTAAAAAATTCAAAATTTACTAGCATCAAATAAAAAAATTATTAAAAACCTTTCTTGTACCAAATACTAGTAAGAATATTTAAGATTAAATTTATTGATTGTTTATAATTGGAAATAAATTAATAGAACATATAAATATAAAACAGAAAAAATTGTTCTTATGCGGGTAAAAAAAGACCAAGTCAAACTTCCGTTATTAACTTAACGGTATGAGGACAAAAATCTAAATTTAAAAACTTTAGTAACTAAATAAAAAAAATTAGTTGGATGTGCAAAATAAAAAATTCTCATAGTTGAGTGACCATTCATGTAGTTTATAACAATCTGTCATCCAGCCATTTTAGACTTAACGGCACAGTGACTAAAAAACGATTCTAAATAATTTAATGATCAAATTAAAAATTTTCATAGTTCAGTGACTAAACCAGAAACAGGTGAGAAGTTGAGTGATTAATTAGAGAGTTGACCCTAATAAGAAACCCGGAAAACAGCGTTGTAAGAGAGAGAAACTGGACACCGTATCGTTGAAGTTGGTCTCCCATATTTCAAATTGAAAAACACAAAGACAAAAATTGATCTGGTCTGACAAATACCCTTCTCTTTCTCTTTTTTTGCTTTTTGTTTTTTTTTTTGTTTTTTCCCATTAATTTATAACCCACAACAACAATAGGATCGATTGGGATGAGAGAGAGAGTGCGTTTTGTTCTTGGATATTGCATTCTTCCTCGTTTTTCATTCGCTGAGTATCATTATTTTAGTCTTTCTGTTTCACATCCTTTCCTCCTTTTGTTTTCATTACTACTACTACTACCATTAATTTTTAATATTTCTCAACCATCTTTCATCTCTATTCTTCTTTTACCTTCATTTAAGCTTTCGTCTATCCACCATTACTATTTTCATCACGACACCACTAAGGCTATTATCTTTGAAGTATTTCTTTTGGAAATCTAACCGCACATCTTAATCACGCACTCACCACTACCACATTGATTCTTTATTCCGAGAGAGACAGACAGACAAGTAGCTTCTCCTTATATTTTTTTTCTTTCTTTCTTTAGAGAGAGAAAGACTTTGTTTGTGGTGCTAATTAATGTCTAATAGCTTAGTAAAGTAAATTCATTTTTTATCTTCGTCAATCCCTAGTTTAGAGAGTGAATCCTCCCTGTGTTTTCCTTTTCTTTGATTTTCTAGCTGTTGAAGCTCTTTTGTGATCTCATTCTCAATGTTTTAGAGAGTGAAATTCTGTTTCACCTTTGTTGAATTTCTTGGGATTTTTATTCTCACCTTGAAAAATGGAGACTGGTGGTATTAGTGGCGGAGATGGAGGTAGTTCTGAAGGCGAGAAGAAGAAGCCTCAAGAAGGAGAAACAAAAGTCAAACGGAAAATGAAGACCGCTTCTCAGCTTGAAGTTCTAGAGAAAACATATGCCAGTTTGTTTTACTTTCTCACTCATTTCTGTCTCGATGTTTTTTCTTTTTTTCTTTTTTTGTGGTTGATATGTTGTAAAAATTTGCTCATTTATGCTTTTTCAGCGGAAATGTACCCGTCCGAAGCTAGGCGGGCGGAATTATCGGTGCAATTGGGGCTTTCTGATAGACAGTTACAGATGTGGTTCTGCCACCGCCGGCTAAAGGATAGGAAGGCGGCGCCTTTGAAGCGTCAAAGGAAGGATTCCACGTCGTCAGCTCACCTTGTTGGAGTTGCGGGAGAAGAGATGGGAGGTTCTGAGGCGGGAAATGAACATGGATCAGGGGGGTCCGGTTTGTTGGGGCATGGGCTGGACCTTAAAAGGGTGGTTCCAAGAGCTGGAATGACTATTCCAAGGTATTACGAGATGCCTCACTCGATGGCAGAGCTTGAGCTTCGGGCTATAAAATTTGCGGAATTACAGCTGGGTGAGCCTACAAGGGATGATGGTCCTATGTTTGGGATGGAGTTTGATCCTTTGCCACCTGGTGCATTTGGCGCACCAATAGGCAAGTAACTAAAATTGCTCTTCTCTTGGTCAAAAACTGTGAATCTAGTTGTTGAAATTAAGCTTAACTTTTTGACATTGATCTTCTACTCAAGCTAATTTTATAGTTTTTTTTTTTTTTTGGTAGGATTTCAACTTGCTTAAACGTCTAGCATCTTGCACTAGGTTTCTGTAACATGTTAATAGTTTCCAGCGGAGGTGGATTGCTTCAGGTTAGGAATTCTGAAGAGAAGGTTAAAACTTCCATTGGTTAGGTCAATTGTTGGTCTCAACTCTTATCGGTAAAAGCAATAATGCATGTGTGAAAATAGAGAAAAGAGTAGATAGAACCCTAAGGAGTTCAATAAGGAATGGTTTCTATCAACAACACTTAAAAGCATGGTCTAATCTGCATGCGTATTGAGTCACAAATGTACATTTTCTATTGAAGAGTTTAGATTGGTTAACTTTTAAGCTTCAGTGGTTTGATTTTCTATTCTTCCTGAATTGCTTCTATTTTCCTCTCAAATCGTGACATAAAATTATTAGCCATGTACTTAATGATCATCATACTTTCTTTGGTTTTGTGTGTTTAACTGTTGTCTTTTGACTTCAAGTCAACCAGCATTCTACCCATTAAATGTTTATATCTTTTGCTAGGAGCATCAACAGCAGTGCAGCAGAAACAACCTGGGGGGCCTTTTGAGACCAAAATATATGATCGATGGGATACAAAAACAGTCAAGGTTAGATTTTGTTCTTCTCACATCCAAGATGTGTAGGGAACCATGAATATCCCATCCAAGATGTGTAGGGAACCATGAATATCCCAATTGCTTTCTCCTTCATAATGGTTGCTTTTGCAATGCCTTGCCTCTCTAGGTTTTGTTAGTTTTACTAGCACTAAGGAAAACTATAAATTGGACTACCTATTAACTATAACTAGACTTTGGGCAATCTGCGCACACAAAACTTTTCTGTATCTCAGAATTTGACTTTGGGCAAGGCTCAGATTGTCTTGGGTTCTTTCATATGTTGAATATTATATTCCTGTTAAATACTTGATTTATTAAATAAGTTCAATTGATATAATAGAAAAGAATTCTGTTGATTCATTCATCTTCTTGATTTAACCTGCTGCTTCTTCCATAATCTGATTATGTGATTTGGCAAGCTTCACCTGTATATCATTCTAGAACTCTTTTACGTTATTCAAAATGAAGTGTATTGACAAGAAATTAACAGAACCTATTGCATCCTCAGGGTTCGGTGAGGGCTGTTTGTGAATATCAGTTTCTCCTAGAGCAGCCTACTGTTAGAACTGAAACATATGGAAGATTTCCCGTATCCTTCAACTATGGTTTACCCACTGATGGTCCAAATGCCAGAGCCTTATCATTGTCTGCTGGGTGTTCATCTTTGCTTGGGAATGAACAAGTACAACCTGGATATGGATTTCCAGGTCAGTTACCAAATTTGAATCTTTTGCCTCAACAAAGCAGGCCAGGGCATCTCTTACCTACTGCTTCAGGAGAATATGATTATGTTTCACGAACAAACTCTTCAACAAATACTGCTCTCGATGCTAATATTGGTTCTCACCCAATTTCTGCACTGGGAAGTCCATTTGTGTCATCTGACAGGAGGGTCTGTCTTGATGATGATGTTTTGCGAAAAGAGAGGAAGCGCAAGGTGTACTGTTATTTGTAATGAAGTACCCTCATGGCTATTAATCATAGAATGTTATATCATTAATCTTCATCTATGTTTTGTAGGGTGACGGAGATAGAATTGCACGTGAAATTGAAGCCCATGAGAAAAGAATTAGAAGGGAGCTTGAAAAACAGGATATGTTGAAGCGAAAGGTTTGGGTTACTAGTGTGCCTTTTTCTTGGTCTGTGAGGTTTATGAGTTATGCACTAATACTTCTTTTGTATGTAAAGAGAGAAGAGCAAATAAGAAAAGAAATGCAGAGACATGAACATGAAAAGCGGAAGGAAGAGGAGAGGCTGCTACGTGAAAAGCATCGGGAGGAGGAGAGATACCAGAGGGAGCAGAGGCGTGAACTAGAGCGTAGGGAGAAGTTCTTGATGAAAGAATCTATTAGAGTAAGCCTTGGAGCATTTTGTTTTAAGTATTTTCAAACTCTAGCATATGAGTTTAGGGCATAATTATATCTCTATATGTACTAAGGTTGAGAGATTGCGACAAAAAGAAGAACTGCGAAAAGAAAAGGAGGCAGCCAGGCTTAGAGCTGCTAATGAGAGAGCTATTGCTCGTAAACTAGCTAAAGAATCGATGGAACCTGTAGAGGATGAATACTTGGAACTCATGGAGATAACTACATCAAGCAAAGGGCTGTCTTCAACACTGCCACTCGGCTTTGAAGCCTTGCAAAATCTTGATATATTTAGAGGTAGGTTATTTTTGGATATTCCTTTGCCACATTCTACCATCTTTGAAACTCTTTGGTTCTGTCGGTTTAGTGAAGGTTACTTTGATCTTTAGTGGAAGTACGTGACTATGTATTTGATCCATGATTCTTTCAATTAATTCATTTTATATTCTTCTGACTGGTATGATTCCCTCATTGAACTAAGAATCGCTTCTGATGAATGCTTGTGGGTCTTGGTTCTGTCTGTATCGCCTGAATTGTTACAGCTAAAAAGGTGTCATTTTTTCTTTGTATGTTACTAGTCTAAATTGCATACCTTTGTTTATTGTCCAAGTTTGAACATCTGAACCATCAATCTTGTGGGACTATGCCTTGACTGCCCACTGGTATTTTTTTGCTTACCTTGTGTGAGTTTTCAGCTTGGCAACTGTTTTATATATTTCCTTTTTCCTGTTTTAGATAAGCTTTGTGAGTTTCCGCCCAAAACAGTGCAATTGAAGAAACCTTTCTCAATTCAACCATGGAATTGTTCTGAGGAGAATGTAGGGAATCTTCTCATGGTGAGCTTGTGTAGTTGTTTTCTTAGAGGATATTTTCGCGGCTTTTTGTTTTCCCGATAAGGAGATGATCTTTAATTGACTGAAGCCTAATAGCACGTCAGAAAGTGCACATATTACATTGAGACTGTCATTCAGAAGTTACAATCATATAGTATCCTGTTTGATTTAATCAATCTGTCACGTAATATGTTTACTGATTATTGATTGAAGTAAGCAAAATCTTAAAGGTTCTTTTGTTAAATCTTGCATCCTGTTTACTGTTTTTTGTTTTCATTTTTTTTAACATGCCTGGTTGCATGTTTTTCAATTCAAAAAAAAAAAAAAAACCTGAAAAGATAAACAAAGTTTTCAGAGTAATTGGAAGCAAAAAAGAAAAAAGAAAGCATTTCCATCTGTTTCGGATACAAAATTTACAAGTAGGACCCTGTTATCTGCTGTGAACGGTACCCTGTTATATGAGCAGTGTCACCTTTTATTGTCAAAAATGACACATGGTGACTAAGTTATTGATGACGAATGTCTTACTCAAACCAGCCACTCCATTCCATTTTCTTGTCCTATCTTTTTACAACTGCTATGTTTCCTTTTATCAGAAATTTAGAAAAAAAAGGAAAATAGCACTCTTGAAAATAAAAACATGAAAAATTGGCGAAGTTACCAAATGATGCCTTGTCTGAAGTGGTTAATTTTCTGGTTTCTACCCTGAATTTCCTTTCTTTTATGTTATTGTGAAGTCCATCTAAGGGCAAGCTTTTATATCATATGCATTTATAAGCATTATCATTTATCATTTTCTCTATATGGGTAATCATGTTAAGGGTTGTGCTTCCTTCCCCTTGGTGGTTTTGCCGAAACTCTCTATACTATTGTTGATTGAAGATGAAAATCTGTTGATAGTTATTGGCTGTGTTATGTTTTCTTATGTTCTGTTTGAAATTATGCGCATGCATCACATCTTTTTAGCTGCCAATTTATCATGTATGGCTATGTATTGTATTTATCAAGGTTTGAATTGTGACGAATATTTTAGGTCTGGAGGTTCTTAATTACCTTTGCAGATGTTCTTGGACTTTGGCCTTTTACTCTGGATGAGCTTGTCCAAGCTTTTCATGACTATGTAAGTTGTCCTTTTCCCCTACCTTTCTCCTTCGAAAAGAGATTTTTGTATTGATTTAATTCTACTAGGAGCTATGATCCTTTTTAGCATATTTTCTTTGATATGGATCTGCACTTTTTCTCTTGGATGTTTCAGGATCCAAGGTTGTTGGGTGAGATACATGTTGCACTTCTTAGATCTATTATCAAAGATATTGAGGATGTTGCACGAACACCTTCAACTGGGGCAGGAGCAAGTCAAAACAGTGCTGCTAACCCTGGAGGTGGGCATCCACAGATTGTTGAAGGGGTAAGCTATAAGCTATTAATTGTTTATGGTTAGGGTCATTTCTTACTGATAAACTTTCTCCATTACTTTCCTGTGTTACACCCTATATTTAGGCATACGCATGGGGCTTTGACATACACAGCTGGCAACGCCACTTAAATGTGTTGACATGGCCTGAAATCTTGCGGCAGTTTGCTCTGTCTGCTGGATTTGGACCACAGCTGAAGAAAAGAAATATTCAGCAGGCATATCTTTGTGATGGAAATGAGGTGCTTTTCTTTGTCAGTTGGTTATGTGGTCCTTTATCTTTTTAGTTGAAGAGTCATCTGCGCTTTCATGTTTAATATTAATTTTTTTTGTCCTTTTTGATTAAATGAGAGTCATCTTCATCCAAAGAAGCTGGCTAGTCTGCTACAAAGAGTAGCAGCTGCACTAAGCAGCAAGCTGTTCATGACATCAGGAAGTGAACAATAAGAACTGCAAGCTATTCTTATGGTCTTAACTAAAGTTGTGATGACTTGTCTGGTTATATAGTTGTGACTTTTGAATGTAATGGTTGCCATTTTGCTTATGTAACGAGACTGCTTGTGTATTTTACTTGATAAGAATATTATGCATAGTTGAATTTTTTGAGCGAGCTATCCTAGTTTTCAGCCTTCAATAGGAGAATCTTGGGTGTGATTTGTTTAAGCTATTTCTTCTTTTTTAGCCTTGATTGAACAAGTTGGGAATGCTACTGAGAAGTTCTGAATTACATCAAAAGTTTGCTTCTCCATGGAGTTCTGAAAGCTCAATGCTGTAGTAGATCTTACAATGCTTTTAGTTATATCACTCCTTAGCTGAATGGATGATTGGTCAAGAAAGCCGATGATAAAACCAAATTTTTATTGTCACTCAACTATTGTTGGATTGGAATTGGTTGGTTAGTGTGAACTATTAGTGAACAGAAAAGGTTAAAGGTGCGGTATTTCTTGCTTGGTGCATGTAGGAACTTGTTTGCCTGTATATTCAACTGAAAGAGTTCTCATCTGATTTTTATGTAGTAGGGATATCTTTCTCTTGAGTACAACTATTGTATGTAATATTTTTGAGCAAAGCATGCTATTATGAGGAGCTCTCTTTCCAGTATATTATTATTTTTACTTACTTTCTCTCTTTATGCTTATTTCTAATGCACCATACATTTCTATTCTTTATTTCCTCCTGTTTTAGTTGTTTCTTTCCACTTTGGAAAGTATTCATATTTGTTTGAATTCAGCATTTAATACGATTTTCTTCAAATACATCATTTCCTTTTATGACTATCTTTAAGATAAGGTCTATTGAATCAGTTTGAAAAAAATCCAGCCTGCGGGCATATCAATTTCCTTCTTTTTTTTGGTTACTAGAAGAAAGTCTTACTCTTTAGGGCAGATAGCAGAAAGAGTTTTTACTAATTCTGAAACAGTTATATGAAGCATGCTATTTCTGAGGAGCTCCCCTCTCAGTATATTATTGTTAATTTTTTCTTATTTTTCTCTTATGCTTATTTCGAATACAATATGGATTGTCTAATCTTTATTTCCTTCTGTTTTAGACATCTACATTCATACAACATTCATATATGTCTGAGTTGATTGGTATTGAGCATTATTTTCTGCAAATTTTTTTGTTTCTTTCAGTGATGAGTATTTTTAAGGTAAGGTCTAGTTCAAGCAGTTAGAATAAAATCCAACCCTTGAGCATATCAGTTATCTTGTTACCAAAAACGAGGTCTTATTCTTGGGGGTGTAATTTATGAGAGTACATCTGTGGTGGTAATACCTAAAACTATGATGGCCAATCAACAGGCTTCAAATTTGTCTTCTTTAGTTTTCAGGCATACAATTGTTAATCTATCTTGTGTGTCCATGTAGGGTAATAATGGTGAAGACATAATTACTAATTTGCGAAATGGGGCAGCAGCTGCAAATGCCATTGCTATAATGCAAGAAAGGGGTTTCTCTAATCCACGCAGATCTAGACATCGGTTGACACCCGGAACTGTTAAATTTGCTGCATTTCATATTCTTTCTCTTGAGGGTAGCAAAGGCCTAACAGTATTGGAAGTCGCAGAGAAGATCCAAGTAAGCTAAGTTGGTGCCCGTGCAGTTCTTCATTGCTGCTCTAGATTAAACTCCTTTAATCTCTTTTCTCTTCTATTCATTTTTTCCGTATTTTTGGTCTGTTAATTTAAGAAATCGGGTCTGAGAGATCTTACAACAAACAAGGCCCTGGAAGCTTCTATTGCTGCTGCTTTTTCGAGGGATACAAAACTCTTTGACAGAACAGCTGCTTCAACATACTGTGTGCGTTCTCCATATAGGAAGGACCCAGCTGATGCTGAGGCAATTCTTTCTGCAGCAAGGGAAAGAATTCGAGTATTTAAAAGTGAATTTTTAGGTGTAGATGCTGAGGTTGCTGAAAGAGATGAAGATTCTGAAAGTGATATACCAGAGGATCCTGTGGTTGATGATCTGGGTGCTGAAATAAATGCAAAGAAAGAGATCCACAATTCTGAAGAAAGAAGCAGTTCTGTTAGAGAAACTATCTCAGGAAAGGAGGAGAGTGGTGTTATGGAAACCCCACAAGTTGAAGTTGGGAATGCATGCAAGGGTTTATCATCTCCACATTCTGGAGGTTTTGATAAGGTAAAGCATATTGATGCTTCTACTGAGCAATCAGCGGATGCTGCTAGCACTGGTCAAGAAGATATGGAAATTGATGAAAGCAACCCTGGTGAACTATGGGTTCAAGGACTTATGGAAGGGGACTACTCTGATTTAAGTGTTGAGGAACGCCTTAATGCACTTGTTGCTTTGATTTCCATTGCAATTGAAGGAAACTTTATTCGCATTGTTCTCAAGGTGAGCCTTAGATTTTATTTGTTCTTTAACTTATAAAATCTGTTTATTACTTTTCTTCATGTATTCTAAATTGAAATTGCTTTCAGGAACGCCTAGAAGCCGCAAATGCTTTAAAGAAGCAAATTTGGATGGAGGCACAACTTGATAAACGTCGCATAAAAGAAGACTTTGTATTGAGGACATATTATTCATATATGGGGAACCCAGTGAAGAATAGACTTGTGATGTCTTCAGCTGAATGTAGGGAAAGCCCACAGATCATTGGTGACAAAAAAGATCATGATTCCTCTGTTTATCATGTTGTGCGGCAAGAATGCTTAAACAATCCACAAAATGATCAGAATTGTCTTAATAACATGTCTACGGAAGGGAACCTGCCAGTGCAAGATTTCTCTTTTGGACCAGATAATCTCCAATATCAGCAACCAGGTTATGCACTTGACAGATCTCGTTCACTGCTAAAATCTTATATTGGTCACAAGGCAGAAGAGATGTATGCATACAGATCATTACCTCTTGGTCAAGATCGTAGAAGAAATAGATACTGGCGATTTACCACTACATCTTGTAACGATCCTGGTTGTGGCAGGATCTTCATTGAGTTACTTGATGGTCGTTGGAGACTTATTGATACTGAAGAAGTAAATTTCTATCTCAAACAGCTTTTAAATTCTGACACTGCTGTATATGTTTCTTGATGCATGTTTTGTTGCCTTACATATGTTAGTTGCTTTTGCGTGTTCAATTGCCTCTTTTTCCTCTATGCATGCAGGGTTTTGATGCTCTGTTGTCATCTTTGGATGTGCGTGGGATCAGGGAATCCCTCTTGCATGCAATATTGCTGAAGATTGACATGTCCTTTAAGGAAGCTGTTGCGCGGAATAAGCTGCATGTCAATGAGAGGCAGAAAGGAGACACTGCTAAGAAAAAAGCTAATGAAATGACTTCAGGCATTGATTGGAGTGTCTATTCTGAAAGTCCTAGTAGCATTTTATGTGGGTCTGATTCTGATATGTCGGAGACATCATCTTTTTCAATTGAGCTTGGCAGGGATGAAAATGAGAAAAATAATGCCCTGAAGAGATATCAAGATTTTGAGAAATGGATGTGGAAGGAGTGTTTTAGTTCGTTGACATTTTCTGTCATGAAATATGGGGAGAGAATGTGCAAAGAGCTTCTGGGTGTATGCAGTTCTTGCTTCAATGTTTATTTTGTTAATGACAATCACTGCCCTTCTTGCCATACGACCTATATTGCCTCTAAGAGTGCATTAACATTTTCTGAACATGTGGCTCAGTGTGCACAGAAAATGCAAATGGGTGCTGAACTTGCTTTGGATGGTTCAGTGTTTTGTCCTCTGAGAATCAGATTGATTAAACTTCAATTAGCTTTGCTTGAGGTCTGTGCCTTCTCATTTGCACCTCTCCTTAGATTTAAGAGAAGGGTAGTGAAGAGGGATTTTTGGTTAATTAAAATCATAAATATGGGTTTATGACCTAGGCATTCTTGTAGCTTGAGCTCATTGACAAAATGAAAAGGCAAGTATAGGGTGACAAGTGGTCTAAGGAGTCCCTTCTAGTTTCTGAGCTTTTACTTCCTTTATTATAGAATGTCGTGCTCTTTTTGGGCAGTTTATTTGATTCATAAATGACGAACCTCTGATTGCAGTTATAACCATAAGCCATGACAGTATCTTTTAAGTACTTATTATCCAATATTTTTGCGGCTTAGCATTGTCCTCTTGCAGGTTTCAATTCCATTTGAAGCTCTTCAATCCACTTGGACTGAGGACTACCGAAATTCTTGGGGTATGAAGCTGGACTCTTCAACAACAGCTGAAGAGCTTCTTCAGGTTTGTGTGCCAGGCGTATTTATTGTGTTAATCATCTCTTAACTTTAAAAGTTTCCTCACTGTTATTGGTTCATAACCAAGAAAGAAGAGTACCCATCATCTAACTGTTGCTCTGCATGGCATTACTTTCTCTTGTTCGAAATGAATAAGGAATAAATTCTTGGTATTGAGAAGATTCAAAAGGAAATGATAAGATTGGACATGAAAGTGAAAGGGAAGAGAAGAAGGCAATAACGGGATAAAAGGAACATAGAGCTAGGAGAAATTAGAAGAGAAGAGGAGAATGCGGGATTTGAAGCCTTACAATTGTTGTTTCTTTTATTTGATTCAAGCTCACCAGGTGTGAAAACCTAAGCATAATGGAAAAGGTGTAGGATCTTGGTAATTGTTTTCTATTCTACTTAAATGGCTTCTGTCATGCAAGCTTTAGTTCCATATCATTTAGTAATAATGTGTCATTCTAATCTTTTTGCAAACACATGCTGAATCAACAGGGTGCTTCTTGTTTCTTTCCTAATCTTTTGTTTTTGTTAAGAAGTTGGGTTACTTACTCTTGTGCCCATTTTAGATCTTGACACTGCTGGAAAGTTCCATCAGGAGGGATTATTTATCCTCAAAATTTGAGACTACAAGTGAAGTACTGTCTCCATCTAACCTGTCAGGACATCAAGTTGATTATTCTTCCAATCTTGAGGCTGTTCCTGTACTTCCATGGATTCCAAAAACAACAGCTGCTGTGGCTCTGAGGCTTATGGAATTCAATGCGGCTATCTCCTACACACTTACCCAGGGGGCAGAGACTAAGAGGGACAGGGGAGCTGAAGAACTTATGGTAAGCACTGCCTTTTGCATTGTGATTAATTCATGAATATAAAAAGCAGAAAATAATATCCTCAATAAATAGAAGAATGATGAGATTTGGATTCCTTTTGGCATGGATTAGCATTGTGAAAATGTTCTTTTATAAGTATACAATTTTCTTTTGGTACAAGGAAAAGCAATATGGCACAAACTTGAAATTTCCAACAGAAAGGACACCCAGCATTTGGCTCAAGGCTGGTGTATGTGTTTGAGTTGGGTTTGAATCACTTCCCGTCTTTCGCTCTATATATTCATTTTTGCTCAAATCAACAAAATATAAAAGAATTTCTACCTAATCCTCATTTCCTTTCGACCTGAGTCAAGTTTTTTACTAGTCCTATATTTGATGCCCTCATTCATGCGCCGAGATCCTACAGACATCGGCTTTTTAAATAATAATAAGATATAATAAGCAGAAAGGGACAGTAAATGTAATTTCTTACATTTTCTTGTCGTGACTGGATAAAAAAAACTGGATGGGACTGGTTGAAATGGGAAACAGTATTCTGTCTGGTCTAGTTAGTATCCAGCTTTTCAGTGAACTAGTTAAACCCAACATAATTAGTAATTGAACCAGTTTTAGGCTCACTTTTAATAATTGATAAGACTTGAACTCTTAAACTTTTTTTTAATCAAATACTGTATCATTAAACCAACTGGTTTTTGGTTAAGTATGTACTATAATTAATACGTATTCAATTATTAAAATAATGTATTTTGTATTTAAGTAATTTTTTCCACTGGATTGGCTGGTTGAACTGAAATCGGCAACTTCACGTATTCAACCTCCTGTCTGGGTTTTACTTGCTGGGTTTGGGGTTCTGTCCTGCTATATACTTAGCTTCTTACCGTGAGTACCACATTTAACCTCCAAGAGTTGGGCATTTGTTGGATGTATCTTGAAGAATTGTCAGTTATATTTGAAATAATATATAGTACAATTGTTTTTTGTTTTTCTTATGACGCTTGAAACTAATTATTCTCAATTTATTCTGTTTTCTTTTAAGGAGCTTCCCCCATCTAAGTATGCTTTTGTGAAGAACCACCAAGATGATGAGATAATGCAGACTCCAAATCAAGTTAAATATCTACAAAAAGCAAGCTGGGATGATGTAGGGATAGGATTTTCTGGTTCTGGCCGCAGGGAAGTTCGTAGGAGGGCATTTGGAGTCATATGTGGTGGAAGATATCAGAGAAGGCCTGCTAATTCTAGATCTGGATCTAGAGAGAGGATTACAACTGCAAAGAGTGGGAGATTAAGGCCAGTAGTGGAATGGAAATCACAGTCACATCGGCAGGGAGGGCGTAACCATGGTCGACGAAGCAGCAGAAGGCTAAAAGTGGCAAATAGAATGGTTGAGAGTGCTGGTGAGAGAGAGAGCCGGAAGGAAATCATGGGGAAATCATCCAGAAGTTGTGGAATGAATGCTTGGAATGGAGATGAAGTAACCTTATTAGAAACAGGGACTGCTGAGAATGGTAGAAGCTCTGAAAGCTCAGGATACAAGGATGAAATAAGAGATGAATGTGATTATGAGGCAGTAGATGAGTATGGTGGTGGTTTCAATGGCAAAGATGATGATGGGGAGGGAAGTGATTGTGATATAGACGGTGGTGAGGAGGATGAGACTGAAGAAAGAAATTTGAATGGAGGGTATATAAAGGAGAATTCAGATGAGGGGGTGAGGGATGCAGCAGATGATCTACCATACGGATATTCAACAGAAGGATGTTCAGGGTTCAGTGAGTGAAGAACTTGGTTGAAATGCTTAGAAGACGGTTTCTGAGAGGTAAACAGTGGTTTATGGTGTTCACTGACCAACAAGAATATAATGGTAAATTTTAACCATGTAAAGCACCTCCTCCGTGCTTGCTATAATACAATACAATTACCAAGGAATAGCTTCTAAAATTAGCAGAGATAAGCAGTATTTGCTTCTCCACTAACCAGCCTGTGTTTCTTATGAGAATCAGAACTTTGCGTGGTTAATGACACTGTTATCGTAAATTTGGGGAAAAAAAAATACTGTAGCAACTTAAATACTTTATTTTGATTTTAGTACTGATTTTTTGCCCTCAAATTATACAAATATATATATATATATATATATATATATATGTTAGTTTTTTTTCTTTTTCGGCATCATTTAGCCCTCCAACTTTTAATTTTGTCAAATTGTTCCGAATTAGATAGAAAAGATAATGACGGGATGATTGATGTTGATAATGGTATTCACATCATAATTTATATGTAACATCAATAATTAATTAATTTTTAAAATTAAAAATATTAAAATTTGACAAAGTGTTTTTAAAAATTCAAAAAATATTTAAATATAATTGAAAAAATAGGTAAAATTTTCAAATTAAAAGAACAAAGGTTCAAAAAACATGATTCGCCCATGATTTTTTATCATCACCATCTTCTAGCCTCGCAAATTTAGAGTTTATGAGCCGAGTTCGTATTGAGTCTAACTAAAATTTTAAATTTGTTTGTTAAGCTTGGGTTTGTCTAAGCTTGGCTTAGATAAAATTATAAAATTATAAAAAATTGGATTCAACCATACATCAAATATGAACAAATGGTATTGTAATTATAAAATTTCAAATAATTTTTCTTTATAATTTTTTACCATTTTGAATTTTAAATAATTTTTATAATAATATTTTTTTTTATAGTTTTGAACTAATCTAAAATGAATTTGAACTAAAAGTTGTTCAAATTTAAATGAACCTAGACAACTTTGTCCAAGTACATTCTAAATGCGCATATATATATATATATATATTATTTTTATAATTTTATAATTCTTTAAAATTTTTCATATTTAATTTTTATAATTTTTTTGATAATGTTGTACTTATCCAGAATGGATCAGAAGAATTAAATATGCTTGTCAACTACACTGAGACCTCTTTGACATTGGTTTATTAAATATTTCCCTCGTATAATTTACATTTGGAACTATTTGTTTAAAGGTCTATAGTAGATTTATTATCCTCACATAATAAATATTATTTCATATATTTCGCTAATAAATATATACATGAATTGTGCATGTAACAAAGTGTTTGTTTCCACTTAATTTAATTAGAAAAAAAAAAAAGAGTTAGTTGGAGGAAAACCTTTCAAGTAATGGCTATAATCTAAGCATGGAAAAAGGAATATTATATATATATATATATATATATATAGGAATAGAAAGGAAAGACTTGTACTTGAAACCTAACATATGGTTAATGTCGTCGAATTAAGGTGTTGAAAATGACGTTGCATGCAATGCAAGGGATACATATATCAAGCGGAAGAGGGTGGTATGTTGGGGAGTCCTGGACGTTGCAACTCTCCCAAAACAGTATCGCTAGCTGGCGGCTTCAGTCCCAGAGGAAGTGGTTGCTAAGGTTTCGATAGAACATCTCCTATAGCTGCATCTATGCTCTCTTTCGACTGTTGCACAACCCACATTGCTTAATTATTTCATAATATTACAAACCATTATCATGCTATTATGATACCATCATTTGCATTTCCATAGAGTTTTTTAATTTTGCAAACTGCTGATGAGTTCTTTGTTTCCTGCCTTCTCTTTTTCTTCTTTTTCTATCTTATTCTACTGTATTTTAGACTCTATTATATTCTTTTATCCCTTCAATAAAGCTTTCTTTGCATGAGACAAAAAAAAAAAAAAAAAAAAAAAAAAAACAGATTTGGAAATTACTAACAATTTTTTATTTTTAATAAATCTTTTATTCGCAGTAAAAATTAATACTGTTTCTCCATCTTTTCTATTTATAACTTTATATTTTTTTTAACCATAGTAAGCATATGGTATTTGCTTAAAACATTTACAGCTTGTTTGGTTGACTGTAATACTAAACATTACAGCCTTATTCAGTGGAACTAACCCTATTCCATTATTTAGTTGGCTGAATGGGCTATTACAGCCCTAATCCTTACAGTCTTATTCAAGGCAAAAGTATCGTTTATCATTTAGCAACCTCCTCACTGAATACCTATTCAGCGTGAAATTTTATCAACTATACCCTTCTCTTCTTTCTCACATTTGACCTTTTCACTTAAAAAAAATGTTATTTTAGTTTTCAATTTAATTTTCCACCTCTTTTAGCTTTTAAACTTGTGTTATTTGTCAAATCACCCCAAAATAAATGTAAAAGTTAACATTTGTTAACTTTGCTGATGTGTCAAACATGTTGTTGCCACATCAACAATTATTTTTTTAATATTTCTAAAAATATATTTTAAAAATTAAAAATTATTTAAAATTATAAAAATTTTAGTTATTTGCTAACATGACATACACTTGAACTGTCATGTAGATGTCATGTCAGCAAATTATAACAAACATTAACTTTTTCATCTATTTTAGGATGATTTGACAAATAATGTAAGTTTAAGTGCTAAAGGAGACGAAAAATTAAATGAAAGACTAAAATAATCTTTTTGTAAAATTGGAGAGCCAAATAAGTCGTTATACCAATTATCTATAACCTATAATATATTTAAAAGTACGAGTTTGATACATTTTTGAAGTGACGAGAATACCTTTTATTGTTAAATTATATCATTAAATTTATATTAGAATAATAATTTATTAGTATTATTATGTGATAATAATAAAATTAATATTAATTAAATATTAATTAATAGAGTGGTTTATTAATGTGAAATTAATTTGATCATATCTTTTAAAATTTATACTTTAAAAAATATTATTTTATTAATTAATAAAATTATAAATCTATAAAATTATTGAATATAATTGGATAAATTAAAAATAAAAAAATCAATTTTTAATTAAATAAATATAACTTTTATATATAAATATGATTTTATCTTAAATATGATAATAATTAATAACGTTAAAAATTAAATTTTTATAATAAATAAAAAAATAATATGTGAAATTAATATTATATATATAAAAAGATAATATAAACATATTAATAATCTAATTTATAATTTATGAATTTATTTATTTATTCTTAATTGATATGTCAAAACTCAAAAAGAAAATAAATTTATTTTATAATTAAATTAAATATTAATTTTTTATAAATACTAATTGCATCTAAGAAAACTGGTTTGATTCAACACAAATTCTGACTCGACAAATAGTATGACTCATATCCATTCAAAAAATTAAGATAAAAAAATTTGATCAATTAAGAATTAGAATTTTGTATTATCTATGTTTTTGATATTTTTAAATTAACAATATAATTATAATTATTTTTTATTAATAATATTATTTTAAATCTTGAATATAAAATTACATTCATAACAAATTATGAATATAAAATAATTATAATTTAATCATAATTATTTAGTTAATTTTTTTATTATCAATGGTTATCAGCACTTAATTAGACTTTTGATCTATATTAAGTTACACTTACTTTAGATTAATTAATACTTAATTAGTGTTATAGTTATATACCAATTAAAATTAATATTTAGCACTACAAGTATATGCATTAACAAGACATTTTATTCAAAAAAACTTCTAAAGAATTATTGAGAAAAAAAATTATATTTTAGCATCAGTGAATAGAATTTTTATTATTATTTGAGATGTTTAGTTGTTATTATTTGATATTCGATGATTTTAATAATGTTTACACAATTGTAAATTTTTTTTGCGATTGTGTTGTGAAATATTATGTGTAATAAAATATTAAAGTAATGGTGGAAGCCACTAACCGGGTGGAAGTCCATGAGAGGGTGGGGACTTGATAGGACGTCAATGCCGGGGTCTGCCTTGTACATGATGCCATGGTGCGGTTGAATGCCCGGGACCGGTGCTGCAGCAAATCTCTGCATGCAATGCAAACCACCAAATCAATTTATTTCCAGATGCCAATCCAAAACGCTAGCTAGCAAGTCCTTTTCTTTTTCATCATTCTAAGAAACAAACAGGCCAAGAAGCCTCCAAATTAAACAGCAAGGATTGAGTGGCTGTTTACCCTTGTTGCTAGTGGCAGTGGTTGTGGAAAGCAAGGTGTTCCTGGGCTTATTCCATTTGTTACCTACGGTAAGAGATTACCAAAGATGAAAATAATTACTTTTAAGACACATTTGGCTGCACTAGATTATCTATGTTATTAAATAAAATCTGGTTGATATTACCGGTCAATCTAACATTAATTTAATTACAAAATTAAAAAAAAATTATCTTTTATATTTAAAATAAATTATATTATTAATTTATTTTAAACCATAGAATTCAATAAATAATGGTGAGGATATTGGACGGGATTCAAAAAAAGAAGAACTTGTAGTAGGTATGCTATGCCAAAAACACAGACCATTCCTCTCGGTCATTCAAACAGGCACTGTCTTTTAGCTACAAGCACTAAATTCATGACACCTCCGCAATCCTCAACAATATTGATATCTTTGATCAGAGTTTTATATTTCTGATGTGCAAGATCCATATAAATATGGCAAGCACAGAGCATACTCTACTTAACTCTTTTGTAACTCATAAGTTAAACATTTTCTAGAAAGAAATCTAAAGAGAAAACGAGAGAATTTAGAAAGCCATAGATAAAAGCACACTGATATTTTACTAAATATGAAACTTCGTTGAATCTACAAGATGGAAAACACCTCCTTTTATAGGTGAAAGAGACGGAATATAACAAAATAATTACAGTGCAAATGGTACACTAGGAATAGTAAATATTCCTGACATAAGGAATAGTAAATATTCCTGACATATTCCTAATATTTATAAGATAAAGACAAAAGATTCCTAATATGACAAAATAGTGGACAAAGTAGTGGTACATGACATGACAAGTTTAATACATAACGTGGCTTTAAACAAAACCAAAAGTAAAAGTAAAAGTAAAAGCTGAAAGTGAAATATTCTCTTTTAGCTATTAGTGTTGGAATGAGGGAGTTGTGCGCTGTCCATAGAACTTTCACTGTAATTGTCTCCTTATTTAGATTTTTCTTTTTTAACTTATCTTCCTGTTCATCTTGAATTCTTATCTTATTCAGATTAATCTGACTGCAATACCAGGGATAGTCTTGAGACCATTTTGATGGATCCGAAATATTTTTATAATATTCCTGAATAGCTTTTAAGATCTCCTTGTGGTAAGGTTGATACTGAATTGGCCAAGTATCCCATGGAGCAATAACATCTGAAGGAGGCCATATTTCAAATGGTATTACCTTATTTAGCTCACAAAGGAATTTCTAGATTTCTTGATAATGAATATCAGAATTTCGAATGTCATCTAAATAAACCCTGTGAATCCATGCAGTGGGAAATGATCTTAATTGAATTGACCTGCCACATTGCATGAAATATTGAGGTTTATAAAAGATAATCACCATATGACATTTTGTTTTGTCCTGAGAAGATTGTTCCACCATATTTAGCCATTGCGTTAGAGGATGAAACCAGTTCATGAAAGTAAAGAAATTCTGATGCTCTGGTTGAATATTTCCTCGCACAACTTTTAACAGATAATAATGAAGATCTGGAATAAAGAACTAAATGGCAATATGGTATAAATGAGTGAGATACCATAAAAACCATTTTATCTCATCAGGTTGTTCAACAAATTCAAACTTGATTGGGTGTATAAATGGATAATCTGGATGTACACCCCATGGCTTGAGGATGAGTCCTCCAAAATTTTTAAAGACTTGAATTTGGTATTCAAACATCATCTCTTTGGTCTTTTGATGAAATGTTTTTTGTTGAACAAGGTTCATGAATTCTGGTGGAAATTCTGGGTTAAGATTGGGAGCAACAGGATAAGAAGTAGGAAAGGTTGAAGATAAAGAAGATGGTTTGTACATCATCATGGGTCTGGGCCAAAAGTAGGTTCTTTTGTAAGTCAATATTTCTTCTTTAGGCCTAAAAAGGAAGTCAGCAAGGATATTTTCCTTTCCTTTGATATGTTTGACATCATAAGAGAATTTTGAAAACCATTCAGCCCATTTAAGGAGCTAAAAATGTGGTACAATTTTTTGTTTGAATTTGAGCATCTGAGGAAAAGAGGACATGTCTATCTCAACAAGAAAATGATATCCTATAAGATGGAATGCAAACTTTGAAATACCTTTTTTGACCGCCAGGATTTCTTTGAATGTGGAATGATAACTGATTTTAGCTTTTAAAAATCTTCCACTTTTGAATCTGCAAAGATGTCTTTTTCTTTCATTTCTTCAAAGAGTATTACACCCCAGTATTTATCACTGGCATCTATTTGTAAAATTCCTTTTCCATCAGAAGAAATTTGAAGTGGAGGCAAACCTTGTGATAATTCTTTTAAATTTTGTACAGCTCTTGTTTGAAAGGATGACCATGCATGAGGCTCCTTCTTAAGCATTTTTCTTAGAGGGTTAATATACATAGAAACCTTAGGAATAAAGTCTATAAAGTAATTAACAATCCCTAAGGATTGTTGTACCTATTTTTAGACAGGTTTTCACCTAGAAACTTGAGAAGTTCTTGTGAAATGTGAGGTCTTGGAGAGTATTGACCATACTTCAGATTCATTCCTAGAAATTTAATTTCTGGTTTATTTAACTGCATCTTCTTCTCTGAAAGCATTATCTTATATTTGAGAACAAGGGACTTGAATTCTTCTAAGAGTTGAGCATGAGATTCTTTATTCGGACTATAAAGCAAGATATCATCAATATAGATTAAAGCATTCTTCATGATGGGCTAGAAGATTTTTATCATTGCCATTTGGAATAATGACGGGGCAGTTTTTAATCCAAATGGTATGACTTTCCACTGGAAATGTCTGTTGGGAATACAAAATCCTATTTTAGCTCAATCATCAGGGTGAATTCCCAATTGCCAGAATCCTGCCTTAAGATCAAACTTGGAGAAGATTCTTACTATAGCTGGACTGGAAAAAAGAGAATTTTTGTTTGGCAATAGAAATTTATCATCCTGAAGGAAATGATTAAGAGGTTGATAGTTGATAACCAATATTAATTTTTCTCTGACTTACTCTGATCTTTTGTTCACATAGAAAGCTTCACACGCCCATTGGGAATTTGATGGTTCAATCAAATCTTACTGTTGAAGTTCATTGCATTTTTGTTCAGCTAACAGCAAATGATCTGGATTTAAACTTCAAATGGGATTCATCATATGCTTAATCAATCCTTTTATCACCATAGAGATAATCTTTGAATATCTTCCTTCTATTGCAAATGTCTTCTAAGGCAATAAAGACTTCTTGTTGAATTTCTCCAACTATTAATTAGAGAATATCTCTATTTTACCTTTGGAGAGCTTGATTAATTGCAACTTGTAAAGGATCTGAAATGGATGATAAGATTACTGGCTTCAAATTTGAATTGAGACCTAAGAAATAAAATAATTTAGTCATTATTTTGAAATGCCTTGCTAGATCTCTCCTGTCATATGAACAGCATTATCTATTGTGAAACTCTCTTCTCTTGATGGTTAAAATATCATTTGGATTGCCCACAAAGTGATGATGGGTAATTCATATTGGTTGAGAAAGATTTTGGAGAACTAAGAATTATATTTGATCATGTTGGCTAATTGAATTCCACCAATCTCACAGCATACCCATAAATCTGGAGACAAATTCCATGAGAATATTGTAATTACTGTTTTCAGTAAGCTTACGCGTTTTAAGACAAGAATGAAACTCCTGAATTCTACCTTGTCATTTTTCTTGTGGGATGTTGTCAACAGTGAAAGTTGTTCTTCCAATAGAGGTTTTCTGTGTAGAATGTTGTTGTGAAGATGATGATTATGGTATTTCTTCCATCTCTTCATCATCTGATTGTTCTACCTTTGGATGAGTTTATAACACATTTGAAAGATTCTCTTCTTCTGATTGGCTTTTTGATTCTGGTTCTGAGGATGGTTCTGACGTTGAACTGGAATTTGAATCTGAATAGTTTGTATCAGAATCTGATTGTTGATCTTGAAGTTGTAAAATTGAGATTTTTGGAATCATGGCTTCATTATAATCCTTTAAAAATTTTGTTAAAGGATTTTAATCTTGTTGAATCATTAGAGATTTTGAAGCTTGCTTTGGATAAGGCGACTTTGGAGGTGACTTGTCCATAATTGGTCTTTTGCCAAGTTTAATTTATTCTTGGTGAGCTTCTTCCTTCTTTGCTGCCTCACTTCTTTCAGCTTTTTTTTGCTTCTTTTTCTCAGCTTCTTGTTTTTAATTTCCAGAAACACTTCATAAGTGCTTGGTTTAGTTCTTTCTGGAAATTTTGGGAAGGAGATATGAACTCCTTCTGCTGAAATGGTGTTCCTTTATCTGATCGAAGGAAATAATTCAATTGTTTCTGATCTCGGGGATGGAGCTGGAATTTTTCCAGTTTCTTGGAGTTTCTTAATATGTTTTTTGAGATTCTAGATTTCTTTTTCTCTTTGTGCCAGATGAGAAAAGAAATCTTGGCCCGGAGCAACTAGTTCTCTTGCCATGACATTTAATCTCTTCCATAAGAGATTGATAAGATCTTTCATCATCTTTGTATTATCATCCACTTTATCTTTAACTGCTGAAATTTTTGAATCAACCTTTTTTAAAGCATGATTCTAAGCTAAGGCATTTTTAATCTGCCAATTGAGAGTGGCTTCTGCAGCACTTATTTTGCAGGTACACCAGAAATGTCTGTTTGGATCGTTGAAGGAATTTTTGGTGCATATGTGTAATTTTTCTCAGTGTATTCATCAAGAGGTGGAAAATCCCTGTCATGTGATGTTTTTTCAGAAGATTGTAACATGCATATAGCAGGAATTGGATTTTGTTCAGATAAAGGTTTTTTTGAACCTATTTACTGATCTTTTTATAACAAGGCTATGGGAAAGGTTTTGATTTTTCTTGGGGTTTTGGCTTTTGAGGGGGTTTTTTATCTGGTGGTTGATTTGGAAGTGGGAAATTCTTTGTTTCAGGAAAAGTTTTTTGAACAAGTGGTGGTAAGGTACCAGAATAATCAACAGGATAAACAAATTTACCATTGTCCTCACTAAGTCGACCAATTGTTGGATCTCCATTCATCCACCTTTCATAAAATTCTGATTGGATAGATTTCTTTTTATTTTTCTTCTTGCCTGGTTTTGAAGCTGAATGACCCATACCATCAAGCCATGCATTGAACATGTCATTAATGCATGACTGGCATGAGCAATCTAGATTCTAAGGACAGTGTCCTGTTTTTTCATCTTTAAAAATGTACAAAGGTTTTTCGTCAGTAGAAAAGCTTTGTATTAGTTTTCTTTCAAATCCTGGGTCGCAAAGATCACAACAACATTCTGGATCATCTTTATCATGATTAGCTGTTGGATTTCCTATAGGCTGCATCATTAGTTGAGTATGAAATATTGAAGGACCTTTTGGATCATGAAAATAGTCATGATCAAACTTTATTTTAGTGGTCCCATCTCATTTGGATAATATCTAACTCTTAGTAGGTTGGATGGGTTGACTATGCTCATGAAGCTTTTCATAGTTTGTAACCTATTTTTTCGGGAGAAGCTTGATTAGTTCCTTTCTCGGTATTTATCTTGAGACATGAACATAATGAGGTTGATCATTAGTGTTAACAATGATCAAAAGAAAATCTCCTGTTCCATGCTTAGAAAGATTGAAAGCATGATCTTGGATTCTGTAGACAATTTGGTAGTGCAAGGTGGCCACTATCACAGATGGTATTTGTGGGCTCCAACAATTTGGATCTGAACTTGAAGAGCTGAAAGTAGATTTGGATCTGTTAAGGCCATTGTAAAGTTGGGGAAAAGAGTAACCATGACAAGGCTAGAGTTCAAAGTGGCCTCAATAGTAGTAATACAAGCATGTTGGTATTCCAAATATCTGGAATCCAATAAGGCGATTCTTGAGACAACATGTTTTCCTTCTGCACTATGGTAATTTAAGGTAAGACGAATTGCTCCAAAATGAATATGAGAGTAACCTACTCGTTGTTATTCCCTGGGAAATTCAGGTGGGATTTCGAGTGTAACAAACTGCTCTTCAGAGAAAGCAGAGATATGATAACTATCAAACCGTAATGCTTGAATATATTTTTTGGCATCTTTAGGAGTATTATGTATAAGGGTTTTTAAGGACCTAATAGGAGAAAAAGAGGTCTTTTATAAGTAGAGTAAGGATTTACTGTAAGAAGATCTGTAGATTGAATTTTATTTTCTTCACTAAGATAGTCTATTTCATACAAAGAAGAGATTTTCTTTGCAGAATGAGATCTAAAAGGAAAACTAGGTAATGAAATAGAAGTTGAAGAAGTAGAGGATCTTATGAGCTGATTATTAGACATAATGAAGGATATTCTCTCTTTAGATCATCTGGTTGAGGAAAAACATATGAGTTTTCCTTTTGGATCTCATTCTACAAAGAAAATCTCTTCTTTGTATGAAATAGACTATCTTAGTGAAGAAAATAAAATTCAACCTACAGATCTTCCAACAGTAAATCCTTACTCTACTTATAAAAAGACCCATTTTTCTTCCATTAGGTCCATAAAAACCCTTATACATAATACTCTTAAGTATGCCAAGGAATATATTCAAGCCTCACAGTTTGATAGTCATCTTACCTCTACTTCCTCTGAAGAGCAGTTTGTTACACTTGAAATCCCACCTGAATTTCCCAGAGAATGGCAATGAGTAGGTTACTCTCATATTCATTTTGGAGCAATTTATCTTGCCTTAAATTACCATGGTGCAGAAGGAAAACTTGTTGTCGCAAGAATTGCCTTATTGGATTCCAGATATTTGGAATACCAACATGTTTGTATTGCTACTATTGAGGCCACTTTAAACTCTGGCCTTTTCATGGTTACTCTTTTCCCCAACTTTACGATGGCCTTAGCAGATTCAAATATGCTTTCAGCTCTTCAAGTTCAGATCCAGATTGTTGGAGCACCACAAGTACCATCTGCGATAGTGGCCACATTGCACTACCAAATTGTCTATAGAATCCAATATCATGCTTTCAATCTTTCTAAGCATGGAACAGGAGATTCTCTTTTGATCACTGTTAACACTAATAATCAACCTCACTGTGTTCATGTCCCAAGACAAATACCGAGAAAGTAACGAATCAAGATTCTTTTGGAAAAAATGGGTTACAAACTATGAAAAGCTTCATGAGCATAGTTAACCCATCTAGTCTACTAAGAGTTAGATATTATCCAAGGGAGATGGGACCACTGAAATAAAGTTTGATCATGACCATCTTCATGATCCAAAAGGTCCTTCAATATTTCCTACTCAACTGATGATGTAGCCTATGGGAAACCCAACAGCTAATCATGATAAAGATGCTTTAGAATGTTGCTATGATCTTTGTGAACCAGGATCTTAAAGAAAACTAATACAAAGTTTTTCTGCTGACGGAAAAGCTTTGTACATTTTTAAAAATGAAAAAACAGGACACTATCTTTGGGATCTAGATTACTCATACCAGTCATGTATTAATGACAGGTTCAATGCATGGATTGATGGTATGGACCATTCAGCTTCAAAACCAAGCAAGAAAAAAATTAAAAAAAATCCATCCAATCAGAGTTTTATGAAAGGTAGATGAACGGAGATCCAACAATTGGTCCACTTGGCGAGGACAATGGTAAATTTGTTTATCTTGTTGATTATTCTACTACTTTACCACCACCTGTTCAAAAAAACTCTTCCTGAAACAAACAATTTCCCACCTCCAAATCAACCACCAGATAAAAACCCCTTTAAAAGCCAAAACCCCAAGAAAAATCAAAACCTTTCCCACAACCTTGTTATAAAAAGATCAGTAAATGGGTTCAGAAAAATCCTTTATCTGAACAAAATCTAATTCCTGCTATATGCATGTTACAATCTTCTGAAAAAACATCATATGACAAGGATTTTCCACCTCTTGATGAATACGCTGAGAAAAATTATACCCATACATCGAAAATTCCTTCAAATATCCAAATAGACACATCTGGTGTACTTGCAAAAATAAGTGCTGCAGAAGCCACTCTCAATTGGCAGATTGAAAATGCTTTAGCTTAGAATCATGCTTTAAAAAAGATTGATTCAAAAATTTCAGCAGTTGAAGCTACGGTGGATGATAATAAAAAGATGGTGAAAGATCTTATTAAGCTCTTGTAGAAGAGATTAAATGTCATGGCAAGAGAACTAGCTGTATCGGGCTAAGATTTATTTTCTTATCTGGCACAAAGAGAAAAAAGAAATCTAGAATCTCAAAGAACAGATCAAGACACTCTAGGAAACTAGAAAAATTTCAGCTCTATCTAGGAAACTAGAAAAATTTCAGCTCTATCCTGAGATCAGAAACAGTTAGATTATTTCTTTCGATCAGACAAAGGAACACCCTTCCAATAGAAGGAGTTCATATCTCTTTCCCAAAAATTTCTAGAAAGAACTAAACCAAGCACTTATGAAGTGTTTCTGAAAATTAAAAAACAATAAGCTGAGAAAAAGAAGCAAAAAGAAGCTAAAAGAAGTGAGGCAGCAAAGAAGGAAGAAGCTCACCAAGAAGAAATTAAACTTGGCAAAAGACCAATTGTGGACAAGTCACCTCCAAAGTCGCCTTCTCCAAAACAAGCTTCAAAATCTCTAATGATTCAACAAGATCAAAATCTTTTAACAAAATTTTTAAAAGATCATAATGAAGCCATGATTCCAAAAATCTCAGCTTTATAACTTCAAGATTAACAATCAAATTCTGATACAAACTATTCAGATTCAAATTCCAGTTCAACGTCAGAACCATCCTCTAAAGCAGAATCAGAAAGCCAATCAGAAGAAGAGAATCTTTCAAAGGTGTTACAAACTCATCCAAAGGTAGAACAATCAGATGATGAAGAGATGGAAGAAATACCACAATCATCATCTTCACAACAACATTCTACACAGAAAACCTCCATTGGAAGGACCACTTTCACTGTTGACGATATCCCATAAGGAAATGGCCAGATAGAATTTAGGAGTTTCATTCTTGTCTTAAAACCTGTAAGCTTACTGAAGACAGTAATTACAATATTCTCATGGAATTTGTCTCCAGATTTACGGGTATGCTGCGAGATTGGTGGAATTCAATTAACCAACATGATCAAATGTAATTCTTAGTTCTCCAAGATCTTGCTCAACCAATACGAATTATCCATCACTACTTTGTGGACAATCCAGATGATATTTTAACCCTCAAGAGAAGAGAGTTTCACAAGAGAAAATGTTGTTCATATGACAGAAGAGATCTAGCAAGGCATTTTAAAATAATGACTAAATTATTTTGTGCCTTAGGTCTCAATTCAAATTTGAAGCCAATAATCTTATCATCCATTCCAGATCCATTACAAGTTGCAGTTAATCAAACTCTCTAAAGGAAAAATAGAGATATTTTCTAATTAACAGTTGGAGAAATTCAACAAGAAGTCTTTATTGGCTTAGAAAACATTTGCAACAAAAGGAAGATATTCAAAGATTATCTCTATGGTGATAAAAGGATTGATTGAGCATGTGATGAATCCCATTTGAAGTTTAAATGCTCAAAAGATAAGACATGTGATTGTTGTTCAAAGAAAAGAAGACATTTCAAAAAATATTCTTTTCCAAAGCAATCAAAATGGAAAAGAAGAAGAAAAAAGACTCAATGGAGATATCTCAGAAAAAAGAGGAGATCAACAATGAAGTCTGATTGATGCTATATCTGCAATAAAAAATGACATTTTTCAAAAGACTGTCCAAAGAATAAGAAATGAGCAAAAAAGATTGCACAAATGGTTCAACAAGCAGGAGTTAAAATTCAAAAGGAAGATGATATAGAATTTGTCTGTTCTATTGAAGATGAACCTTCAGACAGAACTATCTGTGCTATTCTTTTTTATCCTGATAAGGTTCCAGATTCAGAGTCAGATTACTCAGACGTTCATATGATGCTAGCCCAAGCCCAAGTCTAGAAAAATTGTTACAGCGTCATACCTGTTCCCCATATTCCTGTAAAGGTCTATTTAGAAAAATATAGTAAACCCATTACTATAATTTCCTTCATAGACTCTGGAGCAGTAGAGAATATCATGAATCCAAATGTTTTACCTCAAGAATGGTGGAAACCACATGTCAAGTATTTTAATTCTGCTGTAGATCATCCTTTTGCTACCTATTTGATCAGTAAACCCATCACTATTCAGTTCTTTGAGGCTGTTGTGTTAGAACTATAGTTTTGGGGTTCAAAAATACCAGAAAAAATATTGCAGTAGGTTTTAACCTCTACACAAAAGCTCAACATTTAAGAATCATTCTTGATGGAGTACGTTTTAAAAACATGTTCCAACCCTTTGTTTCCATACCCAAACTTTTTTCCATTCAAACAGAAAAATCTTCCAAATTATCCAAGAGTTAACAGAAAAATCCTGTGCAAATTCTCACTCAAAATTTCATCTCAAATGTCCTAACCTTTTATGGAAAAATCTTGAATTCTTCATTTCTCTTCCATTCAAGAAAAATGAAGACATCAATCCTACAAAAGCCAATCATATGAGAATGTATCCAGATCATTTGCTGTTAGCTGAACAAGAATGTAAAGAACTTCAATAGTAAGATTTGATTGAACCATCAAATTCCTAATGGGCGTGTGAAGCTTTCTATGTGAAGAAAAGATCAGAGTAAGTCAGAGGAAAATTAAGATTGGTTATCAACTACTAACCTCTTAATCATTTCCTTCAGGATGATAAATTTCCATTGCCAAACAAAAATTCTCTTTTTTTCAGTCTAGCTAAAGTAAGAATCTTTTCTAAGTTTGATCTTAAGGTAGGATTCTGGCAATTGGGAATTCACCTTGATGATAGAGCTAAAATAGGATTTTGTATTCCCAACAGACATTTCCTGTGGAAAGTCATACCATTTGGATTAAAAACTGCCCTGTCATTATTCCAAAAGGCAATGATAAAAATCTTCCAGCTCATCATGAAGAATGCTTTAATATATATAGATGATATCTTGCTTTATAGTTCGAATGAAGAATCTCATGCTCAACTCTTAGAAGAATTCAAGTCCCTAGTTCTCAAATACAAGATAATGCTTTCAGAGAAGAAGATGCAGTTAAATAAACCAGAAATTAAATTTCTAGGAATGAATCTGAAGTATGGTCAATACTCTTAAGGGCCTCACATTTCACAAGAACTTCTCAAGTTTCCAGATGAAAACCTGTCTAAAAAATAGGTACAAAAATTCTTAGGGATTGTTAATTACTTTAGAGACTTTATTCTTAAGGTTTCTAAGTATATTAACCCTCTAAGAAAAATGCTTAAGAAGGAGCCTCCTGCATGGTCATCTTCTCAAACAAAAGCTGTACAAAAGTTAAAAGAAGTGTCGCAAGGTTTGGCTCCACTTCAAATTCCCTCTAATGGAAAAAAGAATTTTACAAACAGATGCTAGTGGTAAATACCCAGGTGCAATACTCTTTGAAGAAAATGAAAGAAAAAGACATCTTTGTGAATTCAAAAGTGGAAGATTTTCAAAAGCTGAAAGCAATTATCATTCCACATTCAAAGAAATCCTGGCTCTCAAAAAAGGTATTTCAAAGTTTGCATTCTGTCTTACAGGATATGATTTTCTTGTTGAGATGAACATGTCCTCTTTTCCTCAGATGCTCAAATTCAAACAAAAAACTGTACCACATTTTCAGCTCCTTAGATGAGCTGAATGGTTTTCAAAATTCACTTTTGATGTCAAACATATCAAAGGAAAGGAGAATATCCTTGCTAACTTCCTTTCTAGGCCTAAAGAAGAAATATTGACTTACAAAAGAACCTACTTTTTGCCCAGACCCATGGTGATGTATAGACCATCTTCTTCATCTTCAATCTTTCCTACTTCTTATCCTATTACTCCCAATCTTAACCCAGAATTTCCACCAGAAGTCATGAACCTTGCTCAACAAAAAACCTTTCATCAAAAGACCAAATAGATGATGTTTGAATACCAAATTCAAGTCTTTAAAAATTTTAGAGGACTTATCCTCAAGCCATTGGGTGTACATCTAGATTATCCATTTATACACCTAATCAAGTTTGAATTTGTTGAACAACTTGATGAGATAAAATGGTTTTTATGGTATCTTACTCATTTATACCATATTGCCATTCAGTTCTTTGTTCTAGATCTTTATTATTATCTGTTAAAAGCTGTGCGAGGAAATATTCAACCAGAGTATCATAATTTCTTTTCTTTCATGAGCTGGTTTCATCCTCTGACGTAATGGCTAAATATGGTGGAACAATCTTCTTAGGAAAAAGCAAAATGCCATATGGTGATTATCTTTTATAAACCTCAATATTTCATGCAATGTGGCAGGTCAATTCAATTAGTATCATTTCCCACTGCATGGATTCACAGGGTTTATTTAGATGACATTTGGAATTCTAATATTCATTATCGATAAATCCAGAAATTCATTTGTCAACTAAATAAGGTAATACCATTTGAAATATAGCCTCCTCTAAATATTACTGCTCCATGGGATACTTGGCCAGTTCAGTATTAACCTTATCACAAGGAGATCTTAAAAGCTATTCAGGAATATTATGAAAATATTCCGAATCCATCAAAATGGTCTCAAGACTATCCCTGGTATTGCAGTTAGATCAATCTGAATAAGATAAGAATTCAAGATGAATAAGAAGATAAGCTTGAAGAAGAAAAATCTGAATAAGGAGACAATTGTAGTGAAAGTTCTATGGACAGTGCACAACTCCCTCATTCCAACGTTAATAGCTAAAAGAGAATCTTTCACTTTCAGCTTTTGCTTTTACTTTTACTTTTACTTTTGGTTTTGTTTAAAGTCACGTTATGTATTAAGCTTGTCATGTTATGTACTACTACTTTGTCTACTATTTTGTCATATTAGGAATCTTTTGTCTTTATCTTATAAATATTAGGAATATGTCAGGAATATTTACCATTCCTTGTGTCAGGAATATTTACTATTCCTAGTGTACTATTTGCACTGTAATTATTTTGTTGTATTTTGTCTCCTTCACTTATAAAAGGAGATGTTTTCCATATTGTAGATTCAACGAAGTTTCATATTTAATAAAATATCAGTGTGCTTTTATCTATGGCTTTCTAAATTCTCTCGTTTTCTCTTTAGATTTCTTTTTAGAAAATGTTTAACTTATGAGTTACAAAAGAGTTAAGTAGAGTATGCTCTGTGCTTGCCATATTTATATGGATCTTGCACATCAGAAATATAAAACTCTGATCAGAGATATCAATATTGTTGAGGATTGTAGAGGTGTCATGAATTAAGTGCTTGTAACTAAAAGGCAGTGCCTGTTTGAATGACCAAGAGAAATGGTCTGTGTTTTTGGCATAGCATACCTACTACAAGTTCTTCTTTCTTAAATCTCATCCAATATCCTCACCATTATTTGTCTACAAATAATGTTCTGTGTTTTATACAATATTCGTAATGTGCATTTGTGGTAAGCAATATTCATCTGTTATACTTTAATTAGGTGCAGGGAAAAAGGAGCTTACACGTTTGTGGTGGTGGTGCCAATACGAGGGGCCTGCTCGTGAAGGTTCCCACATAGGCCGTGGTGGTGGCGGTGGGGGGCTAGATGTTTAGGCCATAAGTGGATTAGGGAGTAGTCCACGGTGGGATGACCCCATACATGCAAAGGCCTAAAGTGGTGGTGCAAGGGTGACGATGGTGACATAGGCGGAAAACCCATAGTGGGTGCAAGCCAAGGATTCATGTCTCTCTTGCCTCCACCTGCTGGAGAGGTGGCAGCACCACAGATTTGACTCTTTTGGGTCCATCTTGCTGCCGTCGCTGCCTCACGAGCTAGCAAATGCTTCCGATGAGATCTATATTTCTACACAGCAAAACGTAGTTTATTCATCAATTCAAACCAAGCAAACCCCTCTCTTTATCAGAACTTCATTTACCATTAAACAAATTAGCAGCTTGTACAGGCTGCAAATGTAAGTAAATATATATATATATATATATATATATATATATAAATATATATAAAAAGGATGAAGCTGGGAAAGGCGGTAGTAAGGGAAGGGGTAATGAAAGTACTTGAAGATGGCTGGCAATGTTATGGCGAGTGAGACATTGGATTCCCATAAGCTCTAAAATTCTTGAAGGCACCGCCTTATCCAGCCCCAGCTGCTCTACTGCTTGCACGAACCTCCCGTGCAGCTCTGGCGTCCAATCCACCTTCACAAATTTCAACTCATAACCACCACTTCCAACAACTAAAATCAGCCACCCAACAATCCAACACTTAGAAACTGGGAAAAAAATTAAATCGCAAAACATAGCTGCCTCTCTCTCGTAGATAATTCACATACTTCCATCTTACTGCCCCTGGAAGTCTGTGAATGGTCCATAATTAAGAGAGAGGAGGAGGCTGCTGCCATTGATATCAAAGAAAACCTTAGAAACTACGAACTACTCTAATCTCTGGTTCAAGTAATTCAGCTATTATACCTTCACTTTTTGTTTCCCTTGATTGTTATTCTTTGCTTGTGCTGGTGATTTTCTTCCCTTATCAGCATCTTTCGAAGTTGTTTTAACTGCTCTACCTTCCTCTCTTTTGCTAAGAATCTCCTCGCCTTTGCTTCTGCTCCAACCTAACGCTGAACCTGAACTTGAACTCGGATCCGAAACCTTACCTTCTTCCTCTTTCCTTTGGTTATACCCGTCACCCGTTTCTACTACCGATACGTTCATCTCCGGGTCCTCACCGCCAGGGGCGGGTAATTCCGTGATAATTTCAGGGTCCATCTCCAAATCCGGCAACACATAACCGTCGACAAATAGATCCTCAAAATCAATACTCTCGAGTAAATTCCCATGGTAGAAGTCAGGGAACTCTTCCGAGCTAATATTGAATTTGAAACTCTCCATCGCTCCTTTGTTCTCATCTTCAGTTGTGTTCCTCAAAGGTGACACAGCTAGCATTAATTCAATTCAATCACTCTCTTTCCCCCTCAAATGTTCACCAAAACTACAAAGAAATAGTTATTAAATTCCAAACGTACGTATATGTATTACATGTCTTCTATGCAGATATACACTGTATTTCTAAGAAATTTGATACAGGCTTAAAAGGCCAAGTATTAGATGAAGTATATGTAGAAATGGGAATATTTTTTTTTCTGGAACCTGAACTGAGATGGGGATATGTTTTAAGTAGTTGCCGAGGCTTCCTGCTGCTTCTTGTTTACGCCGAAAGCCAATATTTACTTTGAGTGTCATTCAACAGTAAGTCTTTTGACCAAAACAAAATGTGTGGTTTTCAATTTAGTTCGAAAATCATATAGTGTTGATTAAAAAAATTAGTTTTTAGTATATTAGTATTATATATTTTTTATTTTACAAGTTTTAAAAAATTAATATATATTTTTATTTTTTAAATATTTTACTATATTTTTATAATACACTTGTTAACCCTTAGAGTCTAAAAACTTGAGAATGTATTAAAGAAATTTCTTTTATAAAATTAAATAAAGCAATTGATAAAGTACATTATAAATATTAAAGTAATTTAATTTTGGGTAAACTATAAAAATAATTATTTTTATTTGTCTCATATTATATTTTAGTAACTTATGTTTGAAATGTTACGTTTTAGCCACTTACATTATCGTTTTGTTTTATCGAATAAAGATTGAATAGGAGGATTTTAGCTAAAAGAACATTTTTTTTACCGAAACCAGGTAAAGAAGTAGTCCTAAAAGTTGTTTCCCAAGCACTCATTGTTTCCTACATAAGTGTCTTCTTATTCCCCTTGAATACGGACGCCCTAGGGGAGATGAACCCTATGATGAATTCTATCTTTTGATTTATGTTTTATGCAATAAATACTTAGATCTTGTTCTCAATTATGTGTGCTTAATTCTTGATTTAATATTTCTAGATTATTAATCCATGTTTAATATGCTTAAATCAAAAGAGGAATAGACCCTGTTTAAGAGTAGATCTAGCATAATTGAGTAGAGTTGCATGCAATCCTAGAAATAGAACGGCATAAATCTACCGAATTAGAGTCAAATCTAATAGGGGATCTATAGATCGAGTTCATGCGACAATAGGGGTTTTAATTAGAAAGAAATTTTCATTAATCAACCTAAAGTTAGTTGCTCTTAGTCTTGATGAGAGATATTAGCATAATTTAGAGATTTCTATAGATCAAGATACTAGGTGAAGAAATTGCGTAACTTAAATTGATAATGGCAGATGAAGTTTAGGTGGATGTTTTCCTGGGTATTGTTTCACTTCTTGGTTGTTAATCGCTTGTTTTCCTGATTCGTTCTTTGTCGTGTTCTTTAGTTAATTAATTTAATTAAATTTTAGTTTTAATCAATCTCTCTAATTTGTTGGTTAAATAATAGAAAGACGGTAATTACTAGTACTTTTAGTCCTCGTGGGAACGATATCTTTGTTCATCGTAACTATACTATTAATTGATAGGTGCATTTTCCTTTGTCGAATTTTTAGTTTGTTTTGTGGACATCGAAACTCTGAGTTGTCTTTTTGATATTTTAATTTCAGATAATGCGTTTACAAGACATAAGAATGAGTATATCGAGTAAGCCTATTGGCTTGGGTTTTAGTTCATCCTCTTCTTATTGGTTATGTTTATCTACTTTTGGCTTTATTAATGATTGAGTTTCATTAAAAAATATTTATAATATATTTAACTTATTTTGATTGAAAAATATTAGTTTGTTCATTAATAATGTAAAAAAATTTGTGCATTATGCATCAAATGTTAATTCACAATAAAAAATCTAAACTCAAACCTAAATTAAAACCATCTATTGCATAATTTGATTTATGTTCGTTTTCTTTTAAAATGATCTATGTTCTTATTGTTCAAATAGCACAATCCTACATCTAAAAAAATACAAAGTTGTGGAAAGTTGTACTACTATAAATAGAGGTTGTTTTTCCTCCTTTGAATCATCCCAAAATTTCTCATTTTCTTCATAAAACAATTTTTCCCTCTTCTATGAAAGAAGTTAATGATTCTTCTATGGTAGGAGACTCTAGTCAGGAGGATCCAATGAAAGAAGGAGACATCGGTGAAGAGGAGGCCTAGACCTAAGAACTTCCATGTCAACTTGAATTAGTTGCAACTAATAAGCCAAGGATAATAATTAAAAAGCTTGCTCGCTTTGCTGATATGGTGGCTTATTCATTTCCAGTTATAATTGATGACATTCCTATCACTTTTAATGAATCAATTTAGAGTTCAAAAGAAGAAAATTGGAGGATTTCCATGAATAAAGATATGAAATCCATTCATAAAAATCAGACTTGAAAACTAGCAAGCCTACCAAAGGAAAAGAAGATAATTGGATGCAAGAGGATGTTTGCAAATGAAGAATTATTTCTTAGCCAAGACGATGTTTGCTACAAAGCAATATTGGTGGCAAAAGTTTATGCTTAGAAGGAGAGAATTGATTAGAATGAGGTGTTTTCTCTAGTTCTAAAGCATTTGTTGATTAAAATTCTATTGGTTTTGCTGAGATAGTTGGATATAAAAGTTGTTTTTTTATATAGAAATTCGAAAGAGGAAATATTTATGACTCAACCAAAATGATTAACGTTTCAAGAAAATAAAATTTAGTATGTAAACTTGAAAAATCATTATACAGTTTAAAATAATTTTCGAGACAGTGGTACAAGCGATTTGACAAGTTTATGACAAAACAAAACTATACAAGAAGCAAATATGATCATTGTGTGTATTTTCTCAAGCTTTAAGATGGTTCTTTCATATATCTTCTTCTTTATGTTGATGATATGTCGATAGCTTCCAAAAGTCAAATAGAGATTGAGAAGCTAAATACATAGTTCAAAAAGGAGTTTGAGATGAATGATTTAGGAAAAGTAAAGGAGATTCTTGGCATGGAGATAAATTGAGATAAAAGCTTGAAGATGCTTTGATTGACTCAGAAACAATATCTAAGAAAATTCTAAAGCGTTTTGGCATGAATGTAAATTCAAAACCTGTTAGCACTCCCCTTGCTCATCATTCAAGCTTAATTCTTCAATGTTGCCAAAGAATGATGCAGAATGAGAATACATGTCAAAGATATCATATGGAAATGTTATTGGTAGCTTAATGTATGCTATGGTATGTACAAGACCTGACATTTCACAAGCAGCTGAGGTCGTATGCATGATCTAGGAAAGGAGCATTAGCAAGTTGTGAAATGGATTTTGAAATATATCCATAATACAATGTATATTGGATTTTTTTAGTAGGAGGATAATCATGGTGTGGTTGGATAGTGTGTGTAGCGACGTAAAATTTGCTTCGGTCGCTAATTGTGGCGATTTATTGAAAACTTGAAAAAGAAAAACCAAAATTTAATTTTAAAAATGGAAGGAGTCGCCACCGATCTTTTCTTCTTGGTGTGATCGGACACCTAATAAAACATTTATTTTCGAGTAAAGAAGGCCGAGTTTTAGGTCCGCGTTGAAATTCAGAGAAAAATAGGGTTCGGGAGTCGGTTACGCGCGGAGAAGGTATTAGCACCCCTGCGACGCCCAAAATTGGTATCTTTCAAACGTACCTTGTCTTAATTTTCAAAAATACGAGTTCAATTTAAAATTTAGTTGTGATCCGATCAAAATACGAGCATTTAAGGTTTTTTCTTTGAAAAGGATATCCCGCTTTTAACACGAGCCATTCGTGATTCACCCAACATAGCGATGAAATCACCGGCTTAATGTTAGAGTCGGTATATTGCCTTGTTTATTGAACATGAAATGGTTGACTAATATCGATGAAGAAATCGAAATATGAATTAACATACTAAATTAGAAGTAAATAATGACAAAGTGTAAGAATGAACGAGATGAATATATATATTAAACATATAATAATGCATGCGTAATAATAATGATTATAATGATGCATATAGTGTGGTAATAATAGTAATGGTAATACAAAGTATGAAATAATAACAAACATATATAGAACATATAATGCTAGGTTTAAGAAAAGTACACATAATAATAGTATATAGAAGAAATAACATAAAAATAACTAATAATAATAGTATGTACGAATATACGTAATATATAGAAAAAAAAATATACGTATATAGGGTTATGACGTTAAAAATGTAATACAAGGATATATATATATGTTTATATTTATATATATATGTATATGATAGTATCAAGAATAAACACATAAGATAATATAAAAATAATAAAAAAGTATACGATAATAGTGACAAAGTACATACGTGAGTGTATATATATATATAAAGAAATATAATAATGGAACTACGTAAAATAAAACACTTAAAAATATATACGATGATAGCATCGAAACTAAAAACAGGTACATAAAATAATATATATATATATATATATATATATATATATAGGGGTTAATAATACTAATAGTAAAACATTGATAAACTATAAATTTAATAATAATGAAAATAATAGAATATAATAGTAATAACGTAAAATAATAAAAATAATAGCAAGTATAACGAATAATACTAAATAAAATATAATAATAATAAATACAAAGTAATTAGAGCTTTAAAACAAATGCAAATAATATTATTATAAAAAAATATTATACTATATGTATGCATATAAATATAATAATTCTAATAATAATAGGAATAAATAATATTAATAATGTATATATATAATAATATATAATAATAACAACCAAATAAAATAATAACAATTATATGATGATAATAATAATAATAATAATAGTAATAATAATAATAATAATGAAATTAATAATAATAATAATAATAAAACTCAAAAATAAACGGTAGAAGGATGAAATTGGAAGCAGAATTAAAAGTTCGGGCCAGATTTTAAAATAAAACAAGTAAAAAGGACTGATTAGAACACGGGTTAAGTTTAAGGGGACCAAAACAGAAATTTACCCCAGGGTTTAAAACGCAGCGTGGCGGTTTGGGGGTTAATTGGAAAACAAAACGAATTTTCGGGCCGAATTGCAATTTGAAGAACTTGATTGTAAATTGAAGAAGAAACGGAAGGACCGATCGCGCAAATATCCCATGTGACGTAAGAACGCGCGGATCCTAGGTGGACCTGGGTCGAGTCGACCCAACCCAGGTCGGTTACTATAAAAGGTGAGTTTTTTTGTTTTTTGATTCATTTGTTACCCGGAGAGAAAAAAAAAGAGAAGGGGAAGAAAAGAGAGGGGGAAGGAAAGGGGGGTCTCCGGGGAGCTCCAGTCACCGGACCGGTCAACGTCCGGTCACCGGCCGGTCGCCGGCCGATGATCGGACCGTCGCGGACCGCCGATCGCCGTCGTTCCGGCCACCGTTCCGGTGGCCGAAAAAAGGTAATTTTTTTTATTTTTTCCCCTTTTTTTATTTTTTTATATCTTGTTATTATTTTTGTTATTTTTAAACATATATGCACAAAAACAGAAAAAAAGAAATCACCTTGCGTTCTAATACTTTGATTCTGACTTAATCTCTGATCGGGGGTTTCCCTTCGCTGTTGGTGCTCACTGTTTTAGTATAAATGTTTGTATTGATCCTTTGCTCTTCTATTTCGAATTCTGAAACCAAGATTACAATGTATTGCTCTCTGTTTTTTTGTTTTTGAAAATAGAAATCCGACCTTTACAATGGAAAATCATTCGGCTTTTATAGCCTTTGATTTCTTTACAAATTGTTTTTGTAATCATTTCCTCTATTGCTTTCTGTCCTTTCGTGTTTAATGTATGCAGGTACAGTGGGCGGTGCTGCAGAGGCCTAGGGCGGTGCTGGGACGTGACAGAGGCGGTGAAGCTGCTGAGTCAGGGGCAGAGGCCAAGTGGGCAGAGGCGGCTAGGGTTTCTGCTAAGTTTGGGTTAACTTGTAATGGGTTAGGGTTTCCTGGATATTGGGCTTAGTGGGTCACGGGTTTGGGTAGTTTAAAACGGGTAGATGGACATTTGTAATTGGGCTTTTGGCTTTTAATTTTGTAAAATGGACTGGGACTTTGGACTTATTCATTTGGGTTTATTTCTGTGTGCAAAATTGGGCTATAACAGCTGCCCCTCTTTGCTCATTGTCGTGCAACGGGAATAGGGCAAAGATATAATGAAAGGCCAATTTTGCCCAGTCTCACCGAATCTTTGACTTCTTTGGTACTCTGGTTCAGATAGTCTCTTTCCAGTCCACCGCATTTTGTAGCTTTGGTTCGATCCGCCACAACTTCAGAAACGAGGTCTTGATATCTTCAAATTGTTCTGCTAACTTCAGGAGGATGAAACTTGTGACTTCAATTTGTTCTACTATGACTTCACTGGGGATGTAAGATCTATGTCTTTGATTAGCTCTCTTGCAACTTCCAAGAGGCAAAATCTGGCATCTTCCATCAGCTTCGTTGCAACTTTAGAGAGGCAAAATCTGATGTCTTCAATCAGCTCCAATCTTCATCCTTTATTGAGACGAAGTCAAAAATTGCTCGACCTGCGCATTCTCGCAATATGGGTCAATTTGAAGCATAAATTGCAAGTACCTCAGTGTGCCAACTGAGGCTCAACTCACTTCTCGCGATATGAGTTGACTTTTTAAAGGATAGAGTTTGAAAATATCTGGACATGAGGTCCGAGGCTTAACTCACCTCTCGCGATATGAGTTAACCTTTGAGGAACAGAAATTAAGATAGAAATTGAGAAGCTCAACTCATCTCTGTAACATGAGTTGACTTTTGAAAAGCAGAAAATAAAAACTGAATTAAAAGCTCAACTCATTTCTCGCAATATGAGTTGATTCTGAAACATGAATTAAAGACTAAATATTGAAAGAGCTCAACTCACTTCTCACAATATGAGTTGATTGAAAACATAAGTTAAAAACTAAAATTAAAAGAAATCAACTCACTTCTCGCAATATGAGTTGATTAAAAACTGAAATTAAAAGGCAGAAATAGAAAAAGATCAACTCGCCTCTCGCAATATGAGTTGAACAAACAGAAATTAAAAAGCAGAAATTGAAAAAGATCAACTCACCTCTCGCAATATGAGTTGAATGAACAGAAATTAAAAAGCAGAAAATGAAAAAGATCAACTCACTTCTCGCAATATGAGTTGAATGAACAGAAATTAAAAAGCAGAAAATGAAAAAGATTTACTCACTTCTCGCAACATGAGCTGACTTTGAGAAACATAAATTAAAAACAGAAATTAAACGAGCTCAACTCACCTCTCGCAATATGAGTTGATTTTGAAAAAGAAAAAGTACCTCAACGTGTCTTGAGGCTCAGCTCACCTCTCGCAATATGAGCTGATTTTTGAAACATAAATTAAAAGTACCTCAACGTGTCTTGAGGCTCAGCTCACCTCTCGCAATATGAGCTGATTTTTGAAACATAAATTAAAAGTACCTCAACGTGTCTTGAGGCTCAACTCACTTCTCGCAATATGAGTTGATTTTTAAAACCTAATTAAAGACAGATGTTGAAAACATCTCGTCGTGACTTGAGATTTGACTCACCTCTCGCAATATGAGTCAATAACAGAAATTTAAAAATACCTCAACGTGGCTTGAGGCTCAACTCACTTCTCGCAATATGAGTTGATTTTGAGACATAAATTAAAAACACCTCAACGTGTTTTGAGGCTCAACTCACCTCTCGTAATATGAGTTGATTTTCGAAAACATAAATTAAAATCACCCAAAGTTTCTCACATGGTGGAATTCAAGTGTCTTCTTTTTCGATTTGGATGCAATTGTCATCGAAACCTCTTGTTCTGCTGAAATATCTGTATGTTATGCATAATGTCATCATGATATGCACCTATTTGCCTTAAATGCATTCATGCCTATATGAACATGTTATGTGCCTCGCGCTTGCTTATCGTGATCTCTTTTCATCGCGACTCTTGTAGTGATCTGATCTCATTATTTCTTGACCCTTTCCTTTAAACTTCGTATTCGTTTCCCAATTCCACGAGTAACCCTTTGTTTCTTGGATAGCATTCTTTTACCCCATTTGAGCTTTCGTTCTTGCTTCCGAGCTCTTGTTTTGCTTATCATGATGATCTGCTTTCATTGCTTGGATTCTTAAGTTTCTCTTCAGGCTTTATATCCATCTTTCAAGCTTTACAAGTAAAGTGCGTTTCTCAGATATCACTTGTTTGGTATATGTTGAACTTTTGTTCCTGCTTTGAGACTCTTGCGTCTGTCCAGTTTTCTATCCGAGTAATACTCAACATTTCTTTTGTACAGAGCATGTCATATTACTATTTATCAATTAAATAAACATAATAAGATGCATGCAAATGGTCAGGTAGGTATGAGAAAAAGACTTCATATTAATTTCAAAGGTAACAAACAAAGAAAGTTCGCCAAAGATAAAAGTGTTATAAAAGAAAAGGAACCATATTGGTGGATACAAATGTTCTAGATATTCAATGCATGAACTCTGCCACGTTTCTCAATCAAGAATCTTTCTGAGCAAGACTTCTTGTGTAGAAGATCTCGAGTGTTTCAACAATGCTTCATACTATAGCCTTGTCACTTGACCCACTGTTCAAATCACTTTTGCTATTTGGATCCAGATTTGCTTCATTAGAACGCCCTTTCGGGTTTTCATCCTAATATTTTGTGTTTAACCAAGGCGCCCTTTCCGGGTTTTCACCTTGATTCCCCCTTTTTTTTTAAGTGTAATATTTCTTCACAACATCGGAGTTTACTGGATTTGGTAACTCCTTCCCATCCATTTCTGTGAGAATCAAAGCCCCACCAGAGAATGCTTTCTTCACGACGTATGGTCCCTCCCAATTAGGTGCCCATTTCCCTCGCAAATCTTTTTGTATTGGGAGGATCTTTCTCAACACGAGTTCTCCTTCATGGAATTCTCTTGGCCTTACTTTCTTGTCATGGGCGGCGATCATCCGTTTCTGGTACGTCTGTCCATGGCAGATTGCCTTCAAGCGTTTTTCTTCGATGAGATTCAACTGATCATATCGAGCTTGGACCCATTCGGCCTCCTCGAGTTTCGATTCCATTAAGACTCGTAGGGACGGTATTTCAACTTCAATAGGTAGCACGGCTTCCATCCTATAGACTAGAGAGAAAGGAGTTGCCCCTGTAGATATCCGTACGGATGTGCGATATGCATACAGAGCGAATGGTAGCTTTTCGTGCCAGTCCTTGTAGGTCTCTGTCATTTTGCCGATAATCTTCTTTATGTTCTTATTAGCCGCCTCTACAGCTCCGTTCATCTTCGGTCGATAAGGCGAAGAATTATGATGCTTTATTGGAAATTGCTTGCACACTTCTGTCATCATTTTATTGTTCAAATTCAAGGCGTTATCTGAGATGATTCTTTCAGGCAAACCATATCGACAAATGATTTCCTTTTTCAAGAATCTACAGACGGCGGTCTTTGTCACATTGGCAAATGAGGCAGCTTCTATCCATTTCGTGAAATAATCTATGACCACAAAAATGAATCGGTGCCCATTAGAAGCTTTGGGAGAAATCGGCCCTATAACGTCCATGCCCCACATTGAAAAGGGCCATGGAGACGTCATAACATGAAGGGGCGAAGGGGCTACATGAATTTTGTCACCATAAACTTGACATTTGTGGCACTTTCTTGCGTAGCTAATGCAATCGCTTTCCATCGTTGACCAGTAGTACTCGAGTCTCATGATTTTCCTGGCCATAGTGAAACCATTGGAATGGGTCCCACATATCCCTTCATGAACTTCTTCAAGTATTTTCTTGGCTTCAGTAGTATCTACACATCTCAGAAGCACCTGATATTTACCTTTCTTGTACAAGGTGTCCCCATCAAGAACAAATCCCACTGACATTCTTCTGATTAGTCTTTTGTCATTCACGTTTGCTTGTTCAGGATACGTTTGATTCTTGACGTACTCTAAGATATCATGGTACCATGGTCGTTCATCAGCCTCTTTCTCAATGCTATAACAATGTGCAGGGACCTCGTATATGCTCATCCTGAGGGGCATTATTTCTGCTTCTTTATTTGCTTTGAACATTGAGGCTAAGGTGGCCAAGGCATCAGCCAATTGGTTATCTTCTCGCGAGAAGTAATTAAAAGTTATTTCTTTGAAATCTTTGATCAATTCAGCCACCAGATAGCTGTACTTGATCAACTTTGGATCTCTCACTTCCCAATCTCCACGGATTTGGTAGATCACTAAAGCTGAATCCCCGTATACCTCTAGGATCTTGATGTTTCGTTCAATGGCTGCCCGAAGTCCCATGATACAAGCCTCATATTCTGCTATGTTATTAGTGCAGAAGAAATTGAGCCTAGCAGTGAAAGGATAATGATCTCCTTCCGGTGATATTAAGACTGCACCAATTCTATGCCCCAGAGCATTCAATGCACCATCAAAGCTCATCTTCCAAGGCGTACCTTTTGACGACTCACATTCTTTCTCTGTGATGCACATTAAGTCCTCATCCGGGAAATCAAATCTCAGGGGCTCATATTCTTCTGTTGTTCGAGCCGCCAAGAAATCAGCTATTGCACTCCCTTTCACCGATTTTTGGTTCACATAGATGATATCGTATTCTGATAACAGGATCTGCCATCGGGCCATTCTCCCCGAGAGTGCGGGTGATTCCATCATATATTTTATCGGGTCCAGCTTTGAGATTAACCATGTCGTATGATACAACATGTATTGCCTGAGCCTCCTAGTTGCCCAAACCAAAGCACAACAGGATCTTTCGATCGACGAACACCTTGCCTCGTATTCTGTGAACTTTTTGCTGAGGTAGTATATCGCCTTTTCTTTCTTTCTCGACTCATCATGTTGCCCCAGTACGTAACCCATTGAGTTTTTAAACACGGTTAGATACAAAATTAAAGGCTTTCCTGGAGTCGGTGGCACTAGCACCGGGGGGCTAGACAAATATTGTTTTATTTTGTCAAAGGCCTCCTGGCATTCTTCGTCCCATTCTATAGGGTTGTACTTTCGAAGGAGTCAAAAGATGGGGTCACACTGATTGGTAAGTTGAGCAATGAATCGGGAAATGTAGTTTAGCCTTCCCAAGAATCCTCTGACCTCTTTCTGTGTACGCGGAGGTGGTAATTCTTGAATGGCTTTTATCTTTTCCGGATCCACCTCGATGCCTCTTTCACTGACGATGAAGCCTAGCAACTTTCCTGAGGTAACCCCGAATGTACATTTAACTGGATTAAGCCTTAGCTGAAACTTTCTCAGTCTTTCAAATAACTTTTTGAGGTTTACAATATGTTCCTCTTCTCCTCGGGATTTAGCAATCATGTCGTCAACATAGACTTCTATCTCTTTATGCATCATATCGTGAAATAATGTCACCATGGCCCTCTGATATTTGGCTCCAGCATTCTTTAGTCCGAATGGCATCACCTTGTAGCAGAATGTTCCCCACATCATTATAAAGGTGGTTTTCTCCATATCCCCGGGAGCCATTTTGATTTGGTTATACCCCGAGAATCCATCCATGAAAGAAAATAAAGAATGCTTTGCCGTATTGTCCACTAATGTGTCGATATGTGGTAAGGGAAAATTATCCTTAGGACTTGCTCGGTTCAGGTCACGATAATCCACGCACATTCATACTTTTCCATCTTTCTTTGGTATTGGGACAATATTAGCCACCCATTCTGGATATTTGGAGGCTTGTAAGAAGCCCGCATCAAATTGCCTTTTGACTTCTTCTTTTATCTTCAACAACATTTCAGGCCTCATTCGTCTTAATTTTTGTTGAATGGGTTTGCACTCTGGTCTCAGTGGGAGCTTATGGACTGTTATATCTTCATCCAATCCCGGCATGTCCTGATACGACCATGCGAACACATCTTTGTACTCATGGAGCAAATCGATCAAATTATGCCTGGTGTCCTCTGAGATAGAGGTTCCAATCTTCACTTCTTGCTTATTTTCATCAGTCCCCAGGTTTATTGTTTCAACAGATTCTTGATGAGGTAAAATCTGTTTGTCCTCTTGTTCCACCAACCTTAGCAAGTCAGGAGACGAGACGTAGTCTTCGGCATTCTCCTCATCCTCGAATTCTTCTAGACAAACAGTCCTCTCAAAATCAATTTCAAGGTTGGTAACGGGCTCGTTCATGTCATTGGTATCTGAACACCTGAAATAAAAAAGGAAAACTATAGAGGGACATCCAAGCATTGGCAACAGCAAACAAAATGTTATGGTATGGTGTGAGGTAAGTGTAAGGACAGGTCGTGAAATGAAAGAATAATTATGGAGTAAATGCGAATGCAAAAGGTTATGACAAAATGCCTCTTCATTAATATTCATTTAATAGATAAAGAGTAGACGACAGCTCTTACAAAAGAATCCCATTGTATTTAGGGACACAAAAAGTGAATATCGGACATTACTCTGAGGAAGACTTATAAACCACAAGAAGGTCCTCAGCGGTCCAATTGTTCAACATGTAACCCGGGGGACAAAGGCGTATCCTCGAAACACTTTTACTTGCATCAGCTTCTTCATCAATGACATTTATACAAATGTTCTGGAAAGCCTTCTCAACGAGTAGCAGTGGGCTGTGCACATTTTCTTGCCCTGGATACATGATCCTAGCGGATGTGAATGTCCTTGACAGATGGGGGTACTCATGGGTTCCCATTCCGGTTCTCGTCCTAGAGTCCTCGCAACCCTTCTTTCTTGCTCCTTCTTCCACTATTTCTTCAAGTGATATGCATTTGGTTGGAATCCTAGACCAAATCGTGCCTTATGAGGTACTGGCTTTAAGGCCCTGACTATCCCTTGATGATGTCTTCCCAAACCTTTCCTTGCTCGGGCCCCTCTCCATACTGTCAGCTTGATTCCCATTTTAGTATTCTTTGACAGCCTAGGCACGGGAATTCTATTTCCTTCAGCCACAAATGTGGCGTTGACGAACTCAAAGGATCTAAAGGAACATTCCACGGCGTCTTTGTTCGCTTCGAGGTAAGGTGTGTCTGTAGAGATAGACGCAATAATATCCTCTTCACCCTCAACGGTAACCAAGCAGCCATCCATGATAAACTTTATTTTCTGATGAAGGGATGATGGAACTGCCCCGGCCGAATGGATCCATGGCCTCCCCAGGAGGCAATTATATGAAGGGGTGATGTCCATAACTTGGAACTCGACGTCATAGATATAAGGACCCACTTCTAGAGGGACCTCAATTTTTCCTATAACTTCTCGTCTCGTTCCATCAAATGCTCTTACCGTGGAGTGACACGGCCTCAAGTAGGACAAATCCATCGGAATTCTAGAAAGTGTGGCCAGAGGCATAACATTAAGTGCTGACCCATTATCAATAAGCATGTTTGGTATTATATAACCCTTACATCGGGTTGTTATGTGTAGTGCCTTCACGGAGCCTCTACCGTTCGGTGGTATTTCATCATCACTAAAGGAGATAAAATTATCTGCGTTCAAGTTATTGATCCATCTATCAAGCTTTTCGACCGATATATTGTTTGCTACATAGGCTTGATTCAATACCCTCAACAAGGCATTTCGATGCGGCTCCGAATTCAATAACAGAGATAATACCGAAATACGTGCAGGTTGTTTACTTAATTGTTCGACCACGTTGTACTCACGGTGTTTAATGAATTTCAAAAATTCCCGTGCTTCTTCCTTATTCACAGGTTTTTTAGTCTCTTGCCGTTCAGGCGAACTTTCAGATTCAGCTTCAGCCTCAAGCATGGGTGCCTTTCCCTTTTGTTTTAAATCATTATTCCTCTTTGCTGGTTCAACTTCTTTGGAATAGCATCTTCCACTCCGGGTAAAGTGACCAACTTCTCCGATATTTTCAGCCGTGCCTTGGGATTTTTCACTTTCAGGAGTGACGATATTGACATCGTATTTTCAAGGTACTGCCTTACTATCGTTATACGGAAAAGGCGATGGCACCTCAATTACCATTTTTGGTTTTACCGGTTCTCTCCTCGCATCACAATAAATTATCAGTGGTCGTTCAGCAGTGTAAGGGAGATCCAATGATTGACCATCGGAGGCACATATTTCTCCCTCATTGGCCTCTTTTCTTCCATTGAAGATTTCAATTTCTTTGTTGTCCATCATGTTTTGGAGTAATTCTTTAAATTGCTCACAAGAATGGATATTATGTCCTTCGACTTCATGGAAGTCACAAAAATTTTGAATTTTCGTATTTCTTTTCTCGGTTACCCCTTTAAGACGACAGAGTAACCCTTTTTCAAGCAGCACCTCCCAGATTCTCTGCAAAGGTGAGCTTATTTCTGAAACAACTCTTCTGGTTTGCAATTCATTTATCTCCTCCACTGCGCTTACATTTCTTTCAGTATGATTTGGGAACGGGTTCCCGGTTTCACCACCGGTACCGTCGAAGCGCAAAACACCGGCATCGATTAGTCCTTGGACTCTTCATTTAAAGGCAATGCAGTTTTTCGTAGAGTGCCCCTGGTTCCCCGCGTGGTATGCACAGCTAGCATTTGGGTCGTACCACTTTGGGTACGGGGGTTTCAACGGTGCCATGTAATGGGGAGATATCAATTGTTTCTCTAAAAGCTTGGGGTATAGTTCCCCATAAGATACCGGAATAGGAGTGAATTGGGGTCTCTCGGGGTTTGGCCTTGCTGGCCTTGGTTCGTTTCTGGGTTGGCTTTGGGTGGAGCCGGCATTCTGAGGAAACGTGGCGGCTGGCCTTAGGTTGTTGGTTGCATAGACAGGGTAAGAAGGGTAGGGAGATGGTGTTTGGTAATAGGGGGTTTTTGGATGATAAAAATTTGGTGGTGGGTAATTTCGAGGTCAGAATTGATTAGAATGTGGACCAGGAGTATAACGGTTTCCTGTTCCCACCATGTGGGCTTCCGGCTCCTTTTTCCTCATGGGCACTGCCTTCTTCGAACCTTCTCCTTCCATTCTTCCACTTTTAACCGCGTTTTCTATAAGTTCACCGGATATGACAATATCCGAGAAGTCCTTTGTGGCGCTTCCCACTAATTTATCATAAAACGGCGCATTCAGGGTATTGATAAAAAGGACTGCTATCTCGGTCTTGGTTAGTGGAGGCTCTACCTGGGCTGAGATGTCCCTCCATATCTGTGCGTATTGTCTGAAGGTTTCCGATGGCTTTTTCTCCATAATTTGTAATGTCATGCGATCGGGTACTATATCGGAGACGTGTTTGTACTGTTCGCAAAAAGCCGCTGCTAGATCTTTCCAGGTCCGGATCTTCTCTCTACTGAGTTGGTTGTACCAGCGGAGAGCTGATCCGGTCAAACTGTCCTGAAAACAATGTATAAGCAGCTTGTCTTCATTAACATAGCCGGTCATTTTTCGGCAGAACATAACGAGATGTGCCTTCAGGCATCTCGAGCCATCATACTTTTCAAAATCCGGTGCTTTGAATTTTAGAGGGAGGACCAAATCAGGTACCAAACTAAGTTCTTTAGCGTTTAGCGCCGAGAAGACTTCAATGCCTTCTATCGCTCTAAGTCTTTCCTCCAGACTTCTATATTTTTCTTGGACTTCATGATCTTCTATCCTTAGCCTAGCGATTTCTGCCGGATCGTCTAGGTCTGGGACAAGTGGATCCATCGGAGCAGTTCCTGGGTTTGCCACGAATACCCCCTGTCCTACAGGAGGAGGTGTTACAGGCCGTTGTTCCAGGCCCGCGGGTCCCCCTTGCGTGTATCCTCTATGTATCGCGTGAGGCGGAGTAAACCCAGGAGGGCAGGGCGGATCCTGATCAAGATTCACAACCTCAGGGTTTTGTATAGGTCCCTTTCCTTTGACTAGGGCCGACATCATTTCCATCATTTTAGCCAATTGGTCCTTCTGTTCAGTGGATTCTTCCCGAAACCTTATCATCAACTCTCTCGTCTCCTGTTGCGACCTGGCTAACTATTCCTGTAGTTCTTTCTGAACTCTCTCCATCCTTTCAATTCTTTCGTTAAACTCAGCCTCCATTGCTCTAGCTCGTCGACGTGTTCTATACGTATGGTGTGATTCCAGGTTTACAACGTCGCAACTGCGCATTATATGATTCTACTCTTTAGCGAATGATCATGAGATATACAATGAATGAATAAAGGATGAATGTATGTTAAATGTTAATTATGAATGCATATGCAAAATCGGTGTTGATTCCAGACAGCCCCTATTTAGGCATTTCATTAATCAAAAGAGCCTATTTACAAAACGTTTTTCCATCATTTGATTCAACTTTCATACAAACTTCCTCGCTACATTGCCATAATTTTTCACTCGTTCCAAGAATTCTGATATGCTCGATCTCTGTCTAGGCGGGAATTGGCAACTAAGACTCTCGGCTTCATCCGCTATTTGTACTATGTGCATGGCTGCCGCGCGAATCTCGTTGATCAAGTATTTGAGATTCTCATCCTTTTCGCAGAGGGCTCTTTCGTAAGCGCGGGTATCTCTATCATACTGACCCTTCTTTTCTTCCAAAGCTTCCAAGAGAGTATCTAGTTGTTGTTGTCGAGCTTGTAGTGTGTCTTCTAAATCCCGTATCATTTCTTTCAATTCTTGACGCTTAGCTCGACTAGTCATCAGTTCAACAGATGTAGCTTCATACTCAGCAGACTTCTTTCTTAACTTTATTACAGCCCGTGCAGCCTTTCCTTCTTCTTTCTTTGCTTTTCCTTTCCAAAATTCCATCCCACCTTTGACATTACTCAATTCATCTTTCCATTCCGCTGACGACTTGCCCAGCCCGCTGTTCTTTATAGTGCCTCTTAACTTTTTATTTTCCAGATGAAGATCTCTTAAGTCGTTTCTTACGACCTCGGCTTCTTTTTGCACCTTCTCGGCCCTGGATCTTTCAATTTGAACATCGATCTTCAGCTGATAGTTTTCTTCCTGAAGGGCACTAAGATCCCGTAACATCTTGGTCTTTTCGCGTTCGAATTCTTGTCTCGCCGTCTCTAGCGCGGATGGGATTTCTTCCGAGAAAGGATTTTGAAAGGCATGATCTGCCGATGAGACTCGCAAACTACTCATCCGTTGCTTCCTCCATGCATCATAATCCTGGGCGATGGCGTATAAAGCCAACTCCATCAGATAAATTCTTTTCCAAGCCTTTGCAGTGTCTCAGACTTTCTTCATGTAACCTTCACCCGCAAAAGCAAACTCTGACTGTGCTAGACCACTGGTGGAGGGTATAAACTATCGTGAAGAGAACTGTCTTTGAACCAAAAGAGGGGCATAACCAACTCCTCCCCACAATCCAAGTAGTGGTACCCAATCTTAGTTTCCGACCTTGTATAACAGAAGCGAAGGGCGTATCCACGGCGCTCTCCAAATTATGTCCTCGGCACGCAGGTTCTGAAACACTGAGACACAATGCTGTTCAGTAACCTCCTTCGGCCATTCTTTCTTAAGGTGAGCTTCCAACGGGGCAAATGTCTTCGAAAACATGTAGAACGGTGTGCGCTCTACCTTCCAAAAGTGACTCAAAATCCAAACGTTGAGTAGCTGCGCGCATCCGATGAATCGTCCTTCCCCTCTTTTTCTGCAACTGCTCAAAGATCTGAAGGTCTCTGCTAGGATGGTTGGGGCAGGATTGATACTTTGCTTTAACTTTTCAAAGAAATCCACTACCGCTACTTCTATATGTCCGAGAATCTTTGGAAAGACAACCAAACCATAGATAGCCAAAGCAAACAAATTTATCCGTTTCAACATGTCAGGATGATTTAAAACCAGGTCTCGTAGGGAAAACCATGGGACACAGCTGATTTCATTCTTTTTCTTTATTTGCTTTTCGGCCCATGCATCGGTCATGTCCGTCAGCCTCACTAACTTTTTCTTGAAGGTCATCGGCTTGGGCTCTTTGACATATATTTTGTAGGTTTGCATGCTTTCGACACGCAGCAAAGCAGCATATTCCTCTATCGTAGGGGTCATATCTTCTTGGTTAAATGTGAAACACTGATAACCCGGGTCCCAAAATCTGATCATAGCTTGAATCAATCTTTCATCTACTTTGACAGCAATCAGATGGGCTATGTCCCCGTACCTTTCGGTGAAAATGCCCCTAGTATCTGAATCCCACTGATTCTAGATCCAAACCAAGTCTTCAAGGTTGTTTTGACGGACATTCACAGTCACCCGCTCGGGTAGATTGACCATGCAATCTTCCACCAGGCTGTTTCCCTTTTCTCTTTGAGTCCTCAAAGACCAGTCCCGAACCACGGTGTTTGTCTTGGTCGTTTGTACAATTGACTCTTCTATTTGAAACCCGTTTTTGGCAACTAATCTGTAGTCAACACCGTCCTATTATGATGCCTATGATGCATGATGAGGAATAAAACAAAGACAATCAAACTCGGTTAGTGATCAGATATAAACGAAAATAAATTAAAGTAATTTTAAGCTACCCGATCCAATTTACCAAATAGATCCCATCCCCTTATATACAAAGCGAAAGTACAAAAGGTGAGAGGCGTTTCTCCCGTGTGCCTATTTTGGTATCTACTAAACGGACAGAGGTTCGGCATGGCTCTAGTTGGGTAGCTCGTACAGTTCATTATATGTAGTTTTAGGTTCTAGAAAGGTACCCGAATTGTCTGTACTGTCATCTACTAAGATTAGTACAGAACCTCGGTCATAGCCCATCACAGGCTTACGAGATCAATTCGAGGGATTACATTTACTTATGCCTGTGCGGAGGGACGAGTTATCTCACGAAAGCATAAGTCATATGTAACCCGAAAGTATTCACTAGCCTGTGCGGAGGGACGAGTTAACTCACGAAGGCGTAGCGTTTACTTTCACTTAAAAGGGACGGAGCCCGGGTATAGAGCTCATGTTATGCAACAATGCACGTGAACGGTGTGTGGGGAGAAACTCACAAACCTTTCGTTTTATTTTAAAAACTAGACTTAGAGAACTGAAGCTTAGAAATTTAGAGCTTCAAAACAAGTAAACAAGAAGTTAGAAAACATTTACAATGAGATGCGAGTACATGATTTTTGCAAAATTTTGAGGATCACAACTAAATATTAATTTGAAAAAGGCATTTCGAAAATTTTGACAACGCATTTGATTCGATTTGACTCTCGAAAGCTGGTCCCCAGTGGAGTCGCCAGCTGTAGCGACGTAAAATTTGCTTCGGTCGCTAATTGTGGCGATTTATTGAAAACTTGAAAAAGAAAAACCAGAATTTAATTTTAAAAATGGAAGGAGTCGCCACCGATCTTTTCTTCTTGGTGTGATCGGACACCTAATAAAACATTTATTTTCGAGTAAAGAAGGCCGAGTTTTAGATCCGCGTTGAAATTCAGAGAAAAATAGGGTTCGGGAGTCGGTTACGCGCGGGAAGGTATTAGCACCCCCGCGACGCCCAAAATTGGTATCTTTCAAACGTACGTTGTCTTAATTTTCAAAAATACGAGTTCAATTTAAAATTTAGTTGTGATCCGATCAAAATACGAGCATTTAAGGTTTTTTCTTTGAAAAGGATATCCCGCTTTTAACACGAGCCATTCGTGATTCACCCAACATAGCGATGAAATCACCGGCTTAATGTTAGAATCGGTATATTGCCTTGTTTATTGAACATGAAAAGGTTGACTAATATCGATGAAGAAATCGAAATATGAATTAACATGCTAAATTAGAAGTAAATAATGACAAAGTGTAAGAATGAACGAGATGAATATATATATTAAACATATAATAATGCATGCGTAATAATAATGATTATAATGATGCATATATTGTGGTAATAATAGTAATGGTAATACAAAGTATGAAATAATAACAAACATATATAGAACATATAATGCTAGGTTTAAGAAAAGTACACATAATAATAGTATATAGAAGAAATAACATAAAAATAACTAATAATAATAGTATGTACGAATATACGTAATATATAGAAAAAAAATACGTATATAGGGTTATGACGTTAAAAATGTAATACAAGGATATATATATATGTGTATATTTATATATATATGTATATGATAGTATCAAGAATAAACACATAAGATAATATAAAAATAATAAAAAAGTATACTATAATAGTGACAAAGTACATACGTGAGTGTATATATATATATAAAGAAATATAATAATGGAACTACGTAAAATAAAACACTTAAAAATATATACGATGATAGCATCGAAACTAAAAACAGGTACATAAAATAATATATATATATATATATATATATATATAGGGGTTAATAATACTAATAGTAAAACATTGATAAACTATAAATTTAATAATAATGAAAATAATAGAATATAATAGTAATAACGTAAAATAATAAAAATAATAGCAAGTATAACGAATAATACTAAATAAAATATAATAATAATAAATACAAAGTAATTAGAGCTTTAAAACAAATGCAAATAATATTATTATAAAAAAATATTATACTATATGTATGCATATAAATATAATAATTCTAATAATAATAGGAATAAATAATATTAATAATGTATATATATAATAATATATAATAATAACAACCAAATAAAATAATAACAATTATATGATGATGATAATAATAATAATAATAGTAATAATAATAATAATAATGAAATTAATAATAATAATAATAAAACTCAAAAATAAACGGTAGAAGGATGAAATTGGAAGCAGAATTAAAAGTTCGGGCCAGATTTTAAAATAAAACAAGTAAAAAGGACTGATTAGAACACGGGTTAAGTTTAAGGGGACCAAAACAGAAATTTACCCCAGGGTTTAAAACGCAGCGTGGCGGTTTGGGGGTTAATTGGAAAACAAAACGAATTTTCGGGCTGAATTGCAATTTGAAGAACTTGATTGTAAATTGAAGAAGAAACGGAAGGACAGATCGCGCAAATATCCCATGTGACGTAAGAACGCGCGGATCCTAGGTAGACCTGGGTCGGGTCGACCCGACCCAGGTCGGTTACTATAAAAGGTGAGTTTTTTTTGTTTTTTGATTCATTTGTTACCCGGAGAGAAAAAAAAAGAGAAGGGGAAGAGAAGAGAGGGGGAAGGAAAGGGGGGGTCTCCGGGGAGCTCCGGTCACCGGACCGGTCAACGTCCGGTCACCGGCCGGTCGCCGGCCGATGATCGGACCGCCGCGGACCGCCGATCGCCGTCGTTCCGGCCACCGTTCCGGTGGCCGAAAAAAGGTAATTTTTTTATTTTTTCCCCTTTTTTTATTTTTTTATATCTTGTTATTATTTTTGTTATTTTTAAACATATATGCACAAAAACAGAAAAAAAGAAATCACCTTGCGTTCTAATACTTTGATTCTGACTTAATCTCTGATCGGGGGTTTCCCTTCGCTGTTGGTGCTCACTGTTTTAGTATAAATGTTTGTATTGATCCTTTGCTCTTCTATTTCGAATTCTGAAAACCAAGATTACAATGTATTGCTCTCTGTTTTTTTGTTTTTGAAAATAGAAATCCGACCTTTACAATGGAAAATCATTCGGCTTTTATAGCCTTTGATTTCTTTACAAATTGTTTTTGTAATCATTTCCTCTATTGCTTTCTGTCCTTTCGTGTTTAATGTATGCAGGTACAGTGGGCGGTGCTGCAGAGGCCTAGGGCGGTGCTGGGACGTGACAGAGGCGGTGAAGCTGCTGAGTCAGGGGCAGAGGCCAAGTGGGCAGAGGCGGCTAGGGTTTCTGCTAAATTTGGGTTAACTTGTAATGGGTTAGGGTTTCCTGGATATTGGGCTTAGTGGGTCACGGGTTTGGGTAGTTTAAAACGGGTAGATGGACATTTGTAATTGGGCTTTTGGCTTTTAATTTTGTAAAATGGACTGGGACTTTGGACTTATTCATTTGGGTTTATTTCTGTGTGCAAAATTGGGCTATAACAGTGTGACTTAAACTATGCTGGTGATCTGGACAAATGATGATCAACTATTGGTTATGTGTTTGCCCTTACAAAGGCACCAATTAGTTGGAAGTCAACTTTACAGCTAACAAATTATCTTATATAGAAACAGAGTATATGACAATCATAGAGGCTGTAAAAGAGGCAATTTGGCTTCAAGGGTTGCTTGGTGAATTGGAAATTAAGCAGAAGTATGTCAAAGTACATTGCGATAGTCAGTGTGTTATTCAGTTAGCAAAGAATCAAGTTTATCATGCAAGGACGAAGCACATTAATGTCCGATATCATTTTGTACGAGAGATTTTAAAAGAAGGTTGTTGAAACCATTTTTGAACGAGTTTGAAAAAACGGGATCGATTTTAAAAATATGAAAACGGGAGTCGCCACCAATCTTTTTAGGTGTGATTGGATCACCAAATAAAACATTTTGGTCTACGATTTTTAGAAAACAGGTTCGGGAGTCGGTTACGTACGAGGAAGGATTAGCACCTTTGTAACGCCCAAAATTGGTACCAAATTGAATAGTTTTCTGTCTTAATGTCGAAGATTTGAAATGATTTAAAAATAAGATCCTTTTTTTTTAAAATCAGAAAAGTTTGAGTTTAAAAATCGAGATTCCTTCGTTCCAAAAGAATACGAACATCACATCCAGCATGATAGGACACGATATTCTCAAACTTTCGTAATTGAACTCACCTCGTAATTCATAAAAATTATTTAGAACGATACTTTAGGTATTTAGATAAACGAGAAATCGCAACCCAACATGTTAGGGCACTATTTCTCGAATTTAGGGCACTATTTCTCGAATTTTTAAATACGAAAAACATTGCCTCATCTTTTAAAGATTCTTTTGAATAAAAAATATTTTTACAAAAACTATGATGTATGCAAAATATAATATTAATATATTGCAAGATATCAATAATAAACAATTTAAATTACAACAATCACTTACAACTCATGCGAATACAACATATAAATATAAAATATAAATTACATAACATATACAATAATTTTTCATGCAAATACAACTTAAAATACCAACATAAATAATCAATTTTCATGCAAATATATATATATATACAGTAAATAATATAAAGGAAATAAAATGTATACAAAAATAAATCGACAAATTTTAAATAATAAAAAAAGAGCTGAAAAGATAAAAATAAAGTATTTTAAAAAATTTTAAAACAACATAAAAATAATATATTTAAAAAATTAAAAAAGAAAATCAATTAATAAAAGTATATTTTATAGTATAATAAATATACATATCTATTCATAAAAAAAAAATTTATAATAATATATAATAGGAACAAAGCTTTGTAAGAGTTCTTATAACATACAAATTAGATATTTAATATGTAAAAAAAATAATAATAATAATTTAGATAATAATTTACAAATTTACAAATTATACATAATAATATAAATATATATGTAATAAAATATATAATATAAATAGTAAAATAAATATAGAATATAAATTAAAAACATAATATATAATAATAATTTACAAATTTTAAAAATATAAATAATATAATGAATAAAAAAATATAATAATATAATAATATAATAAATACTATATACCAAAATATAATATATATAAGAAAATAATAAAGTAATATATGATAAATAAAATTTTTATATATAACTAATATTTATAATAAAATAATATATGTAATATTTAAAATAAAATAAAAAATTAAAAGAAATAAGAATGGGGTTAAAATTAAATTCAAATAAAGGTTGGGAGCTAATTTTAAAATAAAAAATGAATTTAGATCTAATTAAAACGCGCAATAAAAGTTGAGGGACTCACTGGGTAATTAACCCTAATCCCAGAAAACGACGACGTCTCAATATTCGGCTTAAATGATACAGGGACTAAATTGGGACGCAAATGAATTATTAGGGCTAAATTAAAAAAGTAAAATAAAATTAATTTAAAAAACAAAAAATGCGGAAGGACCAAGGGCGTAATTAGTCCTTTAGTAAAAAACACGCGGATCCTTCGGGTCAATCGGGTTGGGTCACGGTTCAACCTTAAACAGCACCGTTTTAAGGCTATTAACATTAGCCTTAAACGGTGTCATTTTGAGAATGTATAAAAGGTCAATTTTCTTTAAAAAAAATTCTCATTTTCACTTCCCCCCTTTAAAACTAACCCGAAAACTCTCCTAATTTCCTCTCTAGCTAGACGAACTCCCTCCTAGCCTCGACGACTGGTCTGCTGGATGCGCCACCGCACGCGTCACCGGTTGCGGCGGTCAGAGGGTCAAAAACCCTCCTTTTTCCAGGCGCTTCGTAGGTACCCTCATTTCCTCTCTATTTTAATTGTATTTTAAAAAAAAAACTTTATATATATATATATATATATATATATACTTAACAAAAGAGAAATAAAACGAAATAATGAAGGAAAATGATGAAATATTAAAAAGGAATCACCTTTCTAAAAAATATAAAAACTGTTTGTATTTCTTTTATGTTTGCAAAGTTCTATTTTTGTGGATCTGAGTATCCCCCTATTACATTGATAACAATCGGGCTTTATAGCTACTGTTTACATTTGGTAAGAATAATTTCTTTCGATTTCTTCCCCTTTTTGTGCTGCTGCTGCTTTTATTTCCTTTGGCAGGTATTCGCGGAAATCTCGGCGATGATGGTGGCTTAACTGCGACGTTGAAGAAGGCCAGTACTGATTGCGGTGCAAGGGGCTAATGTCGGGTACTGCGGCGCGAAGAGAAGGCTAGGGTTTCTAACCCTAGCTTGGAAGTTTAAGTTTTGGGCTTCTTGGGCTGCCGTTTGTTGGGTCTGGCATAGACCTGGGGTATTTGGGTTAGTTTAGGCTGTTTAGGTTAAGGGTGGTAATGGGTATTTGGGTCTGGTATGGGGATTTTGTAAATGGGCCATAGGTTTGTAAAAGGACTGTAAAATAAATGGACATTTTATTTTTTTAATTGGTTTATTCAATACAGCCCAGGCAAAATATGGTTCGTATAACTGCCTCTTATTGCTCATTGCTGTGTAACAGGAATAGAGCAAAGATTAAAAAGAAACAATTTTGCCCGGGCTTGCCGGGTCTTGAGTTCTTCAATCTGCTCTCTGTTAAATACAGAGACGCCAAATCATCTTAAATCTGCTTTGATGAAAATCAGATCTGCTGTGTCTTCGATTTGCTCCCCGTCCATTACAGAGATGCCAAATCATCTTGGATCTGCTTTAATGAAAGTCAGATCTGCTATGTCTTCGATTTGTTCCCCGTCCATTACAGAGATGCCAAATCACTTTAGATCTGCTCTCTGTCCAATACAGAGAGATAAGATCTGTTATCTTGGATCTGTTCTCCGTCCATTATAGAGAAATAAGATCTATTACCTTGGATCTGCTCCCCGTCCATTACAGAGAGATAAGATCTGTCAACTTGGATCTGTTCTCCATCCATTACAGAGAAATAAGATCTGTTATCTTGGATCTGCTCCCTGTCCATTACAGAGAGATAAGATCTGCTATCTTGAATCTGCTCTCCGTCCATTACAGAGAGATAAGATCCGCCATCTTGGATCTGCTCTCCGTCCATTACAGAGAGATAAGATCTGCCATCTTGGATTTGCTCCCCATCTATTACGGAGAGATAAGATCTGCCATCTTAGATTTGCTCCCCGTCTATTACGGAGAGATAAGATCTGCCATCTTGGATCTGCTCCCCATCCATTACAGAGAGATAAGATCTACCATCTTGGATCTGCTCCCCGTCTATTACAAAGAGATAAGATCTGCTGAGTTTTGTAGTTTCAAATTTTGCTACATTGTCCACTACGGAATCCATTTGTAGAATTTGATTCCCTAAAATTTATGCTAATGCTAAGTAATTAAGATGCCATGATCGAAATGAGCCAAATGCTTCCTAATTAAACATATTATAATGCAAAATGTTATGAGAATGACTCTTATTTTAGGTATTATCTCTCATTCATTCATCACATTCTGCTCGTATCCTTCAAATTTTCTCCATCAATTCGGTCAATTGTACCATTTCCAAATGTCACGACCCACTGGAGATGTTTGTGAAATGATCCTCCCTTAGGATCGAATCGTTTGAATTGTCCAATCATCATTTGGACTGAAGAAGAAATTCTCTCAAGTACCTCTGATCCTTACTCAATAGGAATTCCTTAAACAAATGACATGTTTCAGTTTCTTGTATTATCTAGAAATTTCCAGAGTAATATGTAAAACTTCGTTTGTGAAGATATTTTAGTTCATCAATCATTATTTCAAAGCAACATGCTTTATGAATAATGAACGACAAATAAATTGATCTTGAGGAAAATTAGAGTTCAAATGATTTATCAAAAATAATACAAAGGAGATTAATCTAGGAATCTATCTTTGAGAAGAAAGAGAATCCAAAGATAGTAAACAGAACAAAAATCAGATGCCCTAGATATCGCAGCTTAGGCTTCCATATACAAACTTTATGAAGACTGCTTTGAGTTTAACATGTGTTTAGAAGATCCAAAGTACTTTGTTGATGCCCCGGCATGTAACGTACTTCACTTCTTGTCGAATCAGGTATAGCAACATCACTGTATGCCTTTCAAAATTTGAGCTGCCCTTTCGGGTTTTCAACTCAAAACCCCTTTGGTCTCAAGGCGCCCTTTGCGGGTTTTCACCTTGGCCTCTCCATTTTTTTTTCTCTCTTTTTTTTAATTTTTTTCTCTTTTTTTTGGAATAGAAGTCTCAAAGCGCCCTTTGTGGGTTTTCACCTTGGCTTCCGTGAGAAATTCTTGTGGACGAACCCTCTTCGTCTGTGTCATCCATTCTTGGTACATTTGATTAGGATGAATTCCTTCAAGTTAAGTTCACTAGAGGTATTTAATTCTTGATTCCATCGAAGTTTGAAGGAAAAAATCTCGACTCATAAACCTATGAGAAAGGGATTGCCCCAGCTGCAGTCCTAGACTATTCTTTTACCTGGGAAGCTAAAGTAATGAAACTGATCCTGGAGTAATCATTCCACCATGACTTGATGATGTCCCTGAAACATCTACAAACTTCATAAATTACCCCAATTATGAAGCTGCCAAATGAGCGTAGCAAATAGGGGCCACAACAGATATGGCTGTGGTGCACATATGATGAACAAGCTCTTGTAGATCATCAGCTGAAAACCTAATCTGATCTAAGAGAACATGATAGTGGGTCAGCCTTGTGGTTCCTATCAATCTAGCATGAGCACAAAGGTAAAAATCATTGTTCTTTGGATGGCACGCTTTGTTATCAATGACAGTACCAGGTAGCACATTGTCAGGAGATTCTTGCTAGAAAAACTTAGTATGATGGGTTTTTTTTTTTGCAACAATAACCACGATCTTAGGGTTCCAATTCTCGTCAAGGAACTTGCAAGCCTTAATAACTTGATCAAGTTCTTTGTTTAAAACTTGATTGAACTAAGACTCGCTAACCCCATGATGATCTGATCAGGCTTCCTCTTCCCTGAACTTGTATAAAAGTCTAGGAGAGCTTCCTTCATGATACCCTCATCTACTTTGTCAGAAACTGGTTTGAAGAGAGAATCTATCATTTCAAGCTTCAGAGGCTGTGTACAGCCATGATGTTCTATAGAGAAAAATTGGTAACTATTACTTGAAGCTATCCAATGTAGCTATTGACAGCACATCAGACTTCCTAGGAGATCCATGCGCTGCATTTATTCTAAAGATGATAGTTGGGACCCTTGAAAGTGTTTGCCCCAGCGTAAACATAAAGAGTAAGTAGTAGCTTTTTATGCCAATTTTTACAAAGTCTCGATCATCTTCCGTACTTTTTTGTTGATTTTTTCCTTTTGGCTACCTTTGATGTACTGTGATAGGGTGCCTAATCCTTGAACGGACTACAAACCTTTGACATTGTGCAGTTAAAGACGATCTTTTCTTTTCCTTTTTTATTTATTATTTATTTATTTTTTTATCGATGTCTATTGACTTTGTAATATTGGCATATGAAGCTACTCTCTCCCTCTTAACGGAGCAGTCAACAGCCACAACGATGATCCATTGTCAGCTCGAAACTTTTTGACGAGCACAGACCAATAACTTACATGCCCCATAAGTCTTGACTCCTTAAATTCGGCATTTATAGTATAACTGATGTGATCATGTATCCTCATTGACAACGTTTTTGAATTTCCATAATAGCCTCCACGAGGTCTTGTTTTGGCTCTCCGGCTATGCGTGTTCTAATTTCACAACCTTCCTTTCCTCTAAGGCTGTATCACCCTTTTTATTGGGTAAAATTTGTTTCTCTCTTTACCATTTCCAACAAATTTAGAAACATGTTACACTTTCTGTCAAATCTTCAAAGTACTGAGGTTCCTTTAAACACATGTCAGGCTCAAAAAATAAACTTTGAATCTGTAGTATCGTTGCCCACGTCATTGATATCTAAGGACCTAAGATAGGCACAAAAGAATGTACAAGGAATAAATGAATTCAAGAATGGCTATTCACATGTTATGAATGAAGAAATTTGATGAGAATTAAAAAAAAATCAAAGAATAAAGAATGAGGGAACATTTGCCCGAATTAATCATGAAAGATATGTTTTATTGAAACAATAATGTCTGAACACGAGCCTATTTCACAAATGAAATCTTGTTACTCCTAGGCTTTAGAGTAACAAGAGTGTTCTGCACATTACTCTAGATTATCCTTAAAATACAAAGATCACTTCCACAATCTCGTTGTTCAAAACATTCCCAATTGTGCAAAGGCTCAACAAATTTTATTCCTTGGTTCCCCTCTTTGGATATGTCATTCAGATCCCCCAATATCAAGTCTTGCTCTTGGCACATTCCTAGATCCCATGTCCCTTTCCATCATAGAATTCACCCATTCATCTAGATGATCAGGTAACAGATTCTCTACCTCAGAGGGTTCATCAAATCTTACAACACCTATTTTGATGAGTTTTTCAATCATCTTTTTAAAGGCAGTGCAATTCTCAATTGAGTGTCCTATGCATCCCGCATGGTACTCACATCGAGCGTTTAAATCATACCATTTGGGGTATGGGGGTTGTAACGGTTTTATATAAAACGGGGACACTACGTGCGCGTCAAATAATCTTTGATATAACTCCTTATACGATATTGGAGTTAGCGTAAAGGGGAGCTTTTCAGAGCTTAGTCTTGGATTAGATTCTTGCTTTTGAGGAACCTGATGGCCAGCAGTTGTCATTCTTGGCTGACCTATGGTCAACATCTTCACCTCGTTTTCTCTTCTCTTCATTGCCCTCGAAGTATTATATCGAGAGCTCCACTCTTGCTTATTGAAAGCCTCGCACTATTTCGGATGCTCCACACTGGCCTTCTTTGTTTCTTCAATGACAATAAGATTGGCTGGATTGCCTCTCAGATTGGGACCTGAGCCTACTGAGTAGTTTGCTGATGCCGTCATGCTGACCTGATGCTGTGGGGGTCAAATTGTAACGTGTACCATTTGTATAGGTGCATCTGGTTGAGTCTGAACACTTATTAGAGTGAAACTTGGGGAATAAACGATGTCTTCATCATTATCCTCACTGCTGATCGCTGGGTCTTTTCTTTTTTCAAGCCCTTTAGTTAGTAACTGATTTAACTGACCAATCACATTTCTTTGAAAATCTCGTATATCTCGTTGAATGTTAGTCAATTGCTCTTGCATCTGTATTTGTCTTTGCTCTAGTCTCTCCATCCTTTGTTCCATATTCCCAGTCAATTCTGAAATAATCTTACCTAATTAGGGTCTTTCTATAACTTTGAATGCATGTGATACGATGGGATGCAAATGCATGAATGCAAAAAGGTATCGATTTTGATTCAGTTTCATTTTAGAAAACGTTATTTAAGGAACAAAAATCTTTTCATAAAACGGATTACAAATACGCTTTCGCCCGTAGGCCCAAAGTCTTAACCCCATCTAGTAACAAAGCTAACTCTTGACCTCTATTTGATACTAGCTCATATTTTACACTTAATACATTAGCTTGCACTGCCAATTCTTGTAGGTGATCAGCAACCTCTTGAATCTGAACTATGACTTCACCCATGAGGTAACCCCTACAGCCAAGGACACCCCCTCCAATGCCTGTGAAGTCGTTCTGATTATCTTTGAAAGAAAGATTGACGAACAAGTAGGCATTCCTGCTTCATAGCATGCTGCCTTCAAATGATATCCAACATCCTCAATGTTTCTTGAGTGTCTTCAGATTTCTGCCCCTACAGAGCATAGCTAATCTCCACTTTAAAGGTCTTTGAATGATATGGTCTTCTTTAACCTCTTCGTTCACGCCCATTTGTCCAAATCTTGTACTTCTATTGTTTCTGCAACGTCCTAGTAAACTCAAGTTTGTCGTTTGGTAATGGTCCTATAGTAGATAACTTTTTTACCATCATAGGCAAAATTCTTTCCATCCAATTCAAATTTGTAGGTCTTATGCATTCTGTCAATCACCTTTTCTCCAATACCCTTACCATCCATGGGGCGACCATCTTCATATAAAAGGGAAATGCTGTAATGGTAGAAGTGTCCATCAATACTTCCACGCTTCACTTTGAATTGTCCATTTATCTTCCCGTCAAGCAAATACTGCAATTCCTCATAGCTGAACAACTGCTTGGCTTCATTATCCCAATGGGCCTAAATGTCCTTCAACTCCTTCCACTCAATCTGTGTCGAACTGATACGAGTGAAGTCCCACAACTCCGATATATATCCCTCGGTGACACTATCTCCTTTCTCTAACTAGGTTTTCTCTGACCATGCACAGACGAAAGAGTTGTCCCCCACTTTATTAAGATATTCGTTCCCCATTACAAAACTTTCTAACTCAGAAATCGAACCTTGAATTGATACCTTTTAATGATGAATAATATGCAATGACAACAAAAATAAGAAGAATAGGTCAGTGCCATATATAAAAAAAATAATAAACAAATACTTTAAAAGGGTAGGTACTAAAAGTTATCACCCTACTACCTAAGGCAAGCACTTAAGGCTCACTACATGAAGTTCGGTTCTAAAGTAAAGGGTACCCAAACCAGCAGATTCCTCGATCCTCACCCATTATAGGCTCATATGGACCAAGTTCGGTTTAGGGGGATTCATTTCCCTACGACCATACGGAGATGAAAATCTCATGAAGTCTATAGGTACAGATGTTTCCCGGAAGCAATCCACTAACTCATACGAAGGTGAAAACCTCACGAAAGCTTAGTTTCTTACTCCCACTTAAAGGTGTGACCACAACGGTCATGCAAATACAATGTGTGCGGGAAAAGTAACAACCATATGCAGCAAACACATGTAAAGGATCATATTTCAAATCAAGTTTTCAAATTTCGACAAGAGGATAGAAATCAACCAATTTTACGGCTTGACTCTCTTATTAATCCCCACTGGAGTCGCCAAGCTGTCGAAACCAATTTTGAACGAGTTTGAAAAAAGGGGATCGATTTTAAAAATATGAAAACGGGAGTCGCCACCAATCTTTTTAGGTGTGATTGGATCACCAAATAAAATATTTTGGTCCACGATTTTTAGAAAATAGGTTCGGGAGTCGGTTACGTACAAGGAAGGATTAGCACCCTCGTAACGCCCAAAATTGGTACCAAATTGAATAGTTTTCTGTCTTAATGTCGAAGATTTGAAATGATTTAAAAATAAGATCCTTTTTTTTTTTAATCAGAAAAGTTTGAGTTTAAAAATCGAGATTCCTTCGTTCCAAAAGAATACGAACATCACATCCAGCATGATAGGACACGATATTCTCAAACTTTCGTAATTGAACTCACCTCGTAATTCATAAAAATTATTTAGAACGATACTTTAGGTATTTAGATAAACGAGAAATCGCAACCCAACATGTTAGGGCACTATTTCTCGAATTTTTAAATACGAAAAATATTGCCTCATCTTTTAAAGATTCTTTTGAATAAAAAATATTTTTACAAAAACTATGATGTATGCAAAATATAATATTAATATATTGCAAGATATCAATAATAAACAATTTAAATTACAACAATCACTTACAACTCATGCGAATACAACATATAAATATAAAATATAAATTACATAACATATACAATAATTTTTCATGCAAATACAACTTAAAATACCAACATAAATAATCAATTTTCATGCAAATATATATATACAATAAATAATATAAAGGAAATAAAATGTATACAAAAATAAATCGACAAATTTTAAATAATAAAAAAAGAGCTAAAAAGATAAAAATAAAGTATTTTAAAAAATTTTAAAACAACATAAAAATAATATATATAAAAAATTAAAAAATAAAATCAATTAATAAAAGTATATTTTATAGTATAATAAATATACATATCTATTTATAAAAAAAAATTTATAATAATATATAATAGGAACAAAGCTCTGTAAGAGTTTTTATAACATACAAATTAGATATTTAATATGTAAAATAATAATAATAATAATTTAGATAATAATTTACAAATTTACAAATTATACATAATAATATAAATATATGTAATAAAATATATAATATAAAGTATAAAGGTTAAAAAAAATGGAATAATGTATAATATAAATAGTAAAATAAATATAGAATATAAATTAAAAAAATAATATATAATAATAATTTACAAATTTTAAAAATATAAATAATATAATGAATAAAAAATATAATAATATAATAATATAATAAATACTATATACCAAAATATAATATATATAAGAAAATAATAAAGTAATATATGATAAATAAAATTTTTATATATAACTAATATTTATAATAAAATAATATATGTAATATTTAAAATAAAATAAAAAAATTTAAAAGAAATAAGAATGGGATTAAAATTAAATTCAAATAAAGGTTGGGAGCTAATTTTAAAATAAAAAAAATGAATTTAGATCTAATTAAAACGCGCAATAAAAGTTGAGGGACTCACTGGGTAATTAACCCTAATCCCAGAAAACGACGACGTCTCAATATTCGGCTTAAATGATACAGGGACTAAATTGGGACGCAAATGAATTATTAGGGCTAAATTAAAAAAGTAAAATAAACTTAATTTAAAAAACAGAAAATGTGAAAGGACCAAGGGCATAATTAGTCCCTTAGTCAAAAAACGCGGATCCTTCGGGTCGGATCGGGTCGGGTCACGGTTCAACCTTAAACGGCACCGTTTTAAGGCTATTAACATTAGCCCTAAACAGTGTCGTTTTAAGAATGTATAAAAGGTCAATTTTCTTTAAAAAAAATTCTCATTTTCACTTCCCCCTTTAAAACTAACCCGAAAACTCTCCTAATTTCCTCTCTGGCCAGACGAACTCCCACCTAACCCCGACGACTGGTCCGCCCCACGCGCCACCGCATGCGTCACCGGTTGTGGCGGTCAGAGGGTCAAAAACCCTCCTTTTCCTGGCGCTTTGCAGGTGGCCTCATTTCCTCTCTATTTTAATTGTATTTAAAAAAAAAGTTTATATATATATATATATATATATATATATATACACTTAACAGAAGAGAAATAAAACGAAATAATGAAGGAAAACGATGAAATATTAAAAAGGAATCACCTTTCTGAAAAATATAAAAACTGTTTGTATTTCTTTTATGTTTGCGAAGTTCTATTTTTGTGGATCTGAGTATCCCCCTATTACATTGATAACAATCGGGCTTTATAGCCACTGTTTACATTTGGTAAGAATAATTTCTTTCGATTTCTTCCCCTTTTTTGTGCTGCTGCTGCTTTTATTTCCTTTGGTAGGTATTCGCGGAAATCTCGACGACGATGGTGGCTTAATTGCGGCGTTGAAGAAGGCCAGTACTGATTGCAGTGCGAGGGGCTAATGTCGGGTACTGCGGCGCGAAGAGAAGGCTAGGGTTTCTAACCCTAGCTTGGAAGTTTAAGTTTTGGGCTTCTTGGGCTGCCGTTTGTTTGGTCTGGCATAGGCCTGGGGTATTTGGGTTAGTTTAGGCTGTTTAGGTTAAGGGTGGTAATGGGTATTTGGGTCTGGTATGGGTATTTTGTAAATGGGCCATAGGTTTGTAAAAGGACTGTAAAATAAATGGACATTTTATTTTTTTAATTGGTTTATTCAATACAGCCCGAGCAAAATATGGTTCGTACAAAGTTGTAATAAAGATCCAGAAAATTTCAAACAGTAAGAATCTTGTCGATATGATGACTAAGGTTGTGGTTGCGGTCAAGTTCCCACTATGTTTGGACTTGATCAATGTTAAAACTTGAAGCTTGAAATTTGAAGACACTAACAAATGGTTTTTTTTTGCAAGGAGATTGAATATGTGAAAATTTGTTGAAGACATGAACCTCATAAATTTTTTGGTGTTTTTTTTTTTTTAGTTTTTTATTAATATCTTTTAATATTTTTTAGAGTATAATTGTAGTTATATATTGTGCTATTAAATTTCATTGTAGGGAATTTTGTCTAGAAGTTTAGGTTTCAAGTGGGACCATTTATGACCGTCCAATCTTTCCTGATAATTAAACCTAATGCAGTTTTCTAGTACAATAATTTACTCTTTTTTACCATATTCACACAACATTTATTGATATAATATTTAGAGATGAAAGTTGGTGATGTTTCATATTGAAATGTTGAAGGTCACCTAAGCTTGTTTTGATAAATTGAGAGAATAATAAAAGTCTTTTTTGTGACTTTAATAGAGTCTCAGGTATTCAGGAATGTTTTGCAGGGATCTATACAGTGAAGAGGATTTTTATGGCTTGACATGGGCCCTTCAAAACATAGGTGTTGCTAAGAAGAACAAGTTAAGCCTTGATGGGTTTGTAAACTTATGTGATTTAGGGGATTATTGTCTTGTTATAAATCCCTCATGTGGATCTGATGTGGACTTATTCAAGGGTGAGGCTACTTGCCCAAGCTTAAAGGCTCGTCTGAAATTTGGAAGTGTTTGAGCAAAAATTTTAGGCTTGAAAAATACGTTTGGGCAAAAAAAAAAAGGCCCATTAATATAGGTTGGGCTTGAACTTAACCATTTCAAGTTCAAGCCTAACTTGACCTATTTTCTAAGTTTGTAATACATTATATTATTTTTTGTATATATTATGCATTTTATAACACAAAAATAAATTTATAGTAATATATAATATATAATACTCTAATGTAAACATTAAATAATATCGACAAATCTAAAATAAACTAGAGTTAGCTATTTACAAATATGTGTGGACTGTAAGAAAATTTTAAGCACGTATTTTGGATCAGGCTGAGGCTTGGATAATTATAAAATCTGTTGATATCATGCTTAGGTTAGCTAGAATCTAATTCGACCTGACACATGAATACCTCTAATCTAATGTGACTTGAAGTATTTCCTATTCACTAAGCATGTAAAAGATAGATTAGTCTGAATCAGGGGCAGAGCTAGAAGGGCCCCAACCCTCTAAAATGTAAAATTGCAATATTGACCATTTAAGTTTTACAAAATTTTAATTGAGTAAAAGGTAAAATTACACTTTGCCCTAGAAAATGATAATTTTTTATTTAGTCCTTTAAAATTATAAATATTTATAAGTTATAAGTTATTAAAATTGTGAAATTGCGTTTTAACTCTCATTCAAATATACAATTTAATTTTTGCCCTCTAGAAAAAAAAATTAATTTCATTCGTAATCTAGATATTCTGATCATGTAATGAGAAATGAAGTATTCCTTTGGTAAGGTAGTCTCTCGACTATAAGCAAGATAAACTCTTCCATGTTCACAAAGTAATTAACTTAAACGAGGTTTGTTTTTCGAAATTGATTGAAAGGAAATAAATAATTACGAAAATTACCCAAGACCAAAATCTTGTATGAGAATGATCTATTTTCTATAGTGAACATCGGTTTCGCTAGACCCATTAGCGGCACCACCCCTCATCATTAACTAATCATCAACTTTAAAAAAAAAAATTGGGTGTCGCCACTGTGTCCAGTGATACCAATGTGTATTTTTCTACATGCCTATAAAAATATGAGTATTTTGGTAGGAAACAAAGGAAAACAATAATATTTTAATGAGTTCCACCGATCTCTCTCGTGACACTAGAGAAATTAAAAAAATTGTCAGATAAAAAATTGTGTCAAAAAAATATTGTGTCAAGCTTTTTTAGTGCTGTCGTTCTCATTGGCGCATAGTACCACTATTCTCAGTGGTGGCACTGATGCTCCGCAAGGCTATTAGGCGGCATTAAAAGCCGATATATACCTCATCGTCGGTGCAAAATTTGTATTTGTTAAAGGAGTTGAATTTTTTTCCAATCTTTTTTCTTTTGAAGAAATGATAAAGAGGGAGAAATTTTTGTGATTAGTAGTAGGGGAGAGAATAGGGAAGAAAATATACATGTTGAGAATGAGGGGAGAGAAGAATTTTTTTTTGTTTTTGTTTTAGTTAGAAATTGTGATAAATTAAAGGAATGTTTTATTTAACGATGATTCGATGGCACTCAGACACAGGCAAATTTCATTTATTGATTGAGGAGTGCATCATCACCTTAAAAGATGTCGCATTGCTACTCGAACTCCCACTTGACAGTTATGCAGTCACATGTTCAAGTAAAAGTAAGGTTCTCAGTTGGCAATGGTTATGTGATTATGAGTTCAAATTGGTTATGCTGTCAAGGGAACCCAGTTTCATGCCACCAGAAAATGATGCTTTAAGGGAGTTGCCAATTACACCTGGCACAAGTTGAAACAAGGCTTGGTGCGACTGCGATTGTAGTTATTAAAATGCTACATTAGATGAAGGTCGATCGAGCCTTGTCTCACTAAAAGCACTTTTGTCTCACAGGATTCCTAATAGACCCAAATCAAACAAAGTTGAATACCATGGGATTCTCGATGGACCTTATCCAAGCAGAAAATGATGCAACTAGTGAAAATACTTATTAAACTACATTAGCACTACATAATGTAATTATTCCAATTGTAATTAGTATTATTATAATACAAGTTAAAATGATAGTGGAGATAATCAAATTTTCGAGCCATCATTCATATAACTTGAAGTACGATGAATCAAAAGAAAAACTTTTCAGTTTATTATAAGAGAATAATCGTTGTTAAATAAAAACGGATGAATAAAACAAACTGAAAAAGAATAAGAAAAAAACGGATGAATAAAAAAAATAGAGGAAAAAATGAGGAGAAAGAGAAAAAAAAAAAAAGGATGAAGTTGTAATTGTGTGGTCATATTGGCAACAGTGTTTGACCCAAATTTTTTTTTTGTTAAACTTTTTAAACACTCAAAAAATAGAAATCGGAAGGAAACAAATGAAATGAAGATAAAAAATGGAAAAGGAAAAAAGAAAACGAATGGTGGTCTTATTAAACAGATGAAGAAAAAGAAGGCATAGTTGGCCGTGACAATTTAGTAAGAAAAAAATTAGTTTAAAGAGTTTTACAAAGAAAAGTGGGAAGAAAAATATGGTATTAGGAAGAACAAAACAAATCGGAAATGAAGGGGAAAAAGGGATAAATAAAATAAACTGAGAAAAAACGGAACAAATAGGGGAAAGACCCATTAAGGTGTGGTCACGCTCAACTAGTCGGCACCGAATTGACACCTATTGCCGATATGACCGCATGGTCAAGAGTTTCCCCCCTCCCCTTTTTTTCTTATTCCCCTCTCACTATATAAACCCCAAATGGTCCCCGCACCATGCACCACCAATAGGGGGAAAAAAAAGGAAAAAAAATTTGTTTTTTTGTTGGTGTTATTTGAATTTTTAAGATTGTTGTGTTGGTGTTTTTGAGAGAAAATTTAATACATTTAATGTATGTTAGTTTTTTATTATAATAATTGATATATTATATTCAATTTAATATTATAAAATAATGTTTAACTGTATTTTGTTCTAGCTCATTGCTACGGCTTTATGCTACCTAACCATTGATGGGAAGGATTATTCGTTTGCCCCTCCATATTAACCTCAAACCTCACTAGCCTATGCCTAAAACGATATGGTTCTAGCTCGTATGTTTCATATGTATTCAGATATGGGATGTTATCATTCCTTTTAGTTTCTAATAGTGCTTAAAAATATTTAAACAATAAAAAACAAAATCGACATTTATCCATGTTCATGATTTATTTGCGTCAATCTTTATTCTTGTACTCTCGGTGGAAGTTGACATTGATGTGGTGGATGCAATAGACGAATCTCCACGGAACCCCAGAATGCCTAATCGTGGCTACTAGTCCCTCCGATCTATCAAAGATAATGCAAATGTTGTCTTCCTTAACAACATGCCTCCACAAGTTTTTCAGGAAAAATTTTCACAATTTGAAGTTTTTTGACTCCATGATAACAAAGGCAATGGGCAGTACATTCTGGTTTGCATCTTGTGCAACCACAATTAGAAGTATATGCATATATTTACCATAAAGCCAGGTACCATCAACTTACACCAACGAATTGTAATGGGAGAAGGCCCTAACACATGGATTGAACGTCCAAAAAAAGCAGTGGAAAATTCTTCTCCTCAGTTGTAGTTGGTCATCCGAGTAGTAGGAAGGCAGCGTTTGTAAGTCGACGACAATCCCTGGCATGTACTTTTGCATCGTGAATATACACCCCTAATATTCATTGTACGACTTATCTTAGTCTCCATACAACTGCTCCATGTCCATCTGTTTTGCCAACCATGCTTTCTTGTACGCCACCCTATACTAGAACCAGACTTGTATGTTGGCTATCAAGACCGATACGGGAATGGTGGACATGTCTTTCACCAACTGCATGATGTTATTGCAGATTGTTTCTACATCTAGTTTGTGATGGCCTTGTGTCATATGTGTAGTAGTGCATGTATGGGGCCCTTCAAAGTTTCGAATTGTCCATAGTTGAGTCCTCTGTATAAATGCAGCTTGAACCCTCTAGTTGCACCCTTCTTCAAACCTTGAACATTCCCAACTGTATAATGTCGGTATAGACTTTGCGAATTTGTAATCCACTAATACCTTCATGTTGTACCACTTGATGGCAAATAAACAGTCCTCCTTGTTCACAAATTGTTGCCCTACGAACAACTTTTCAAACTTGAAATCTTCCGCCGTACGGTGAAAAAGTGTTATATATGGGTACTTAAGAAACTTAGATGCAAGCGCTATATCAGGATCTACACTAAACATGTAGGCCCTAGGGTCATTCTGTATAACAATTCAACAACTCGAGTTCTCGACCAAAAAAGGTGTACATCTTCACCCTCCTACGCGCCTTCATCATCGATAGCATCCGAGACCTCATCCAGATCGAGGTTACTAAAATCTTCACCATTGTGATTAGAATAACCATCATTATCAGATCCTTCTTCACCTTGTGTATAGGTGTCTATTACCTCCGGATGTATCTCTAGGCGAGAACCCTGGATAGAGTTGTTATATGAAGTCCCACCATAGTTTGGATTTTTGGGCTATATAAATGTCCCTCCACAGCCTGACTGTTCTACCCATCTGACATTAAGATCAAAGTGAAACCCGTAATTTTGATTTATTAGAGTGACATTTTGAACAGACTCTACATCGGTTAACTCATTGAACAACTTAACTGGTTGGGGGTTGATATAAATTGCGATCATAGTGCCCAAGTTATCATCATCTACAAGTTCCATCTTCATAAATTTCGATGGATCTAAGGAAATTGGAAATGTGTAGAATAATCTTGACATCGTCCTTCCACAACAAAGAGTTATTTTTGCTCTGATCTTTTGTTTCATTTCTTCCACCTTTACATTTTTATTAAATCTCATCCCTACTTTTTGGCAAACTTCAAATACACAACCAACTTCAATTTGTAGAATTGCTCACTCAAAATGAATGTATACCAACAACATTTGATTATTCATCTTTAATACAATTTATGTTTTCTCTTCTACTAAACACAAATCTTTTGTTTTTTTCTCTCTTGGACAATTAAAAAAAACTTCAACAAAAAGCAAAATAGGTTGCCATATACATTGGGTGGTGTTATTAGACAAGTCAGCGACACTTAAAAAATCTGACACTGGTGCCGCCAAACAGCTCGATGACACTTAAAAAATTTTTAATTTTTAATTGGTATTTTCCAAATACGACGACATCAATAAAAAAAATTTAAATTTTTTTAAAACTAACACTGGTGTCACCATACAACCCAACGACACCAAAAAAAATTCAATTTTTTACGAGTACCGCCACTAAGAATGGCAGCACCAAAAATTCCCGAAACAATTTTTTATCTAACAAATGATTTTTTAAAAAGATTTCTTTGGTGCCGCAATAGGCCGGTAGTACCTATTAAAATATTATTATTTTTTTCCTTTTTTTTTCTTCTTAAAATACTCGTATTTTTAATGGGTATGTAGAAAAAATACATACATGTGTCGTTGGACACAGTGGTGGCACCCAAAAAAATATTTTTTTTAAAAAATTGATGATTGTTTAATGATGAGGGGTGATGCCACTTGTCGAAACCATTTTTATTTTTGAAAAACGGAGTCGACTTTTTTAAAAAAAAAATGAAAATGGAGTCGCCACCAATCTTTTTTGTTTAAGTGTGGTTGGGTCACCTTATAAAACATTTTGTTTTATTTAAAATATTGATTTTAGCCTACGAAATTATAGAAAATATGTTCGGGAGTCGGTTACGTACGAGGAAGGATTAACACCCTCGCAACGCCCAAAATTGGTACCTATTGATTAATTAATGACCTAATGTCGAAAATTTTGGAAAAAATTTTAAAATACAATCCTTTTAAAAATGCTTGAACAATTCGAGTTAAAATTTAGGATTCTCTTGCTCCGAAAGAATAAAATATCACATCCAGCACGTTAGGATACGACATTTTAAACCCTCGAAACTAAAATCATCTCATGATTTGTAAAACTCATGCCTTTAAAAAAATTAAAAAGGATATTTAGTTATTTGGTCAAATGGAAAATCGAAACCCAGGACGTTAGGGCACTATTTCCCGAATTTCCAAACACAAATACGATCCCTTTAAAAATGCTTGAACAATTCAAGTTAAAATTTAAGATTCTCTTGTTCCGAAAGAATAAAATATCACATCCAGCACGTTAGGATACGACATTTTAAACCCTCGAAACCAAAATCATCTCATGATTTGCAAAACTCATGCCTTTAAAAAGAATTAAAAAAAGGATATTTAGTTATTTGGTCAAACGGAAAATCGAAACCCAGCACGTTAGGGCACTATTTCCCGAATTTCTAAACATAAAATATTGCCTTATTTAAAAAAAACTTCTTTTTGAATTTTTAGGAAAATTGATGCAATATTAAAACGATGCATAAAAACTTTGATAGAAAAACGACAATATAAGAACAAGCCACAAAAAATAAGAACGTAAGAGAGAGAGAAATTTGAGTGAATGCTCTCAAGAATTCTTATTGCTCCCAAAACTCAAGTAATTTACAATGAAGGGAGAGGCCTCTATTTATAGTTGAGCCTCCCCAAATCCAACGGTACAGATCAATTACATCAACGACTAAGATTAAAGGGTATCTACAAATTAAATCTCTAAGATTACAAAATCATATCTTCTAAGATTACATATCATATCTAAGATTGCATATCCTTGAAAATTATGTTTCCATATGCGCCAAACTTGTAGATGGACCTTTAATCTTCTCAAGTAATAGGCCATTCCGATCGGGCCAAATGATATATTTGTAATTTTGGATTGGACTTGGACTTTGTTTTATTCTATTATTTTTTTTGTATGGACCCGGGCTAAATTGGCCTATTACACCACTGATGAGTTTGACAGCATCGACATGCACGGTAAAATATAGGCCATTCTCATACAAAATTTTGGTCTTGGGTTATTTTTATAATTATTTATTTATTTTAGGTTAATTTTAAAAAACCCTTAAACGAGGTGGTAATAAATGGTTGAATTATGTGCCATGTCCTCAAGAAGGAAAAACAAAAATTCAAAATTTTATTTTTATATATCCTTTTTCGTTTTCGATTTTTTGAGGTTACCTTATGTTTGCATTATTATTTTATTTCTATAATCTTTTATATACAGAAGGGCTCGACGCCAAATTGGAATTAATATATTTGATTTAGGCTTTACACTGGATTGATTATTTATTTATATTAAATTATAGAGTAAAATTTAAAAATTAAAATATATTTAAAGTAAAATTTTTAGAATCAAATAGGTAATTGAATTGATCGAGTTATTGATTTTTGTGGTTTGATTAAATAAATTATAAAAAATTATAAATAAATAAAAATTGTTCAATTTGTCCGCATCGATTTGGTTCCTGATCTAGTTCAAATAACTAAGATTCTAAATCTCTATCTATTTTGTACATTTAAAATTTAGTTTCCTATTTTTATTTTCAAGAATTTAATCTCTCCACTTTTTGTATTTAAAAATCTATTTTTAAATTATATATAACAACGTAATATTTTAATAAAAAATTAACTATATTAACTATTTGAACTAATTAATAATATTATAAAAATATAGAGATAAAATTATATTAGAATTTAAATCTTAAATTTAAGTATAATAAAGAATTAAAATTAGAATTTAACCATTTATTTATAGAAAAAGAAAACTTAATAAACCCAAGTGTCAATGGCGACCTTTTAGAGTTAAGTAGATGAGAATAGCAGGAATGAATTAAAATCACAACTGAGGTTGAGATGTAAGGGATTTGTTTGTTTTGGTGTTTTTATTTCTATTTTCCCTGCTTTGTGTTTTTTTCTTCTTTAAAATGTGGACGCCGTTTTGAGTCGCCTGCTCTGCTCGTGAACTGTAATTTAAATTCAATTATTATATATTTATGAGAGAAATCTTGTTTGAAGAAAGAGGGAAATTGATGTGACAGTGGAATTGGTTGATATGTGTATATAAAATGTTTATCTGTTTGTAACACCGCTGGAAACTGGGAAAGAAAGTGATGGGAGCAATTCTAGGCTAAAATAATAATAATAAGAAATGAATCAGTTATAAGTTTATGATTTTAAATTAAAATTAACTCAACTAATTTATATTTAATAATTATTTATGAAATTTAAATTTGTTTTGATTATATGATATTTAAGTTAAAAATAAAGAAAAGATCATTGCTATTAATTAATTTCTTTCATGCTAAATAAAACTATTTTTTTAATTTCTTTCACTTTAATCTTTATTATTTTTTTACCTTGATCAATATTTTAAGAAACGAACTTTTTGAGTGACCAAAATGAAAGTGACTTAAAAGTTGAGTGACCAAAATAAAAGCAAAACATGATATAACGTGTACAGTTAACTATCATTAGAGATTTAATACTTAAATAGCTAAAATGAAAGCACCGTAAAAATTGGGTAACCAACTAAGGAGTTTACCCTTAAATTTTAATTGATACTAAAATTTCTAAAGCTATATTAATATTTTTGATTGATATCAAAATTTCTAACAGATACCAACATTTCAAAGGCGGTACTAAAAGTTTTAAGCAATACCAAAATTTCTAGGCTTAATTGCAACTTTTGCCCTTAACTTTTCATGTTTTTCAATTTCACCCTAATTCTTTTTTTTCAGTTGCACTCTTTCTATAGCATTTGTTTTCAAATTGATCCTTTTTGGATGGAAAATATTGATGTTCGTTAATTGACTAATGGTCAACAACTTTTGTTGTTATGGTCCACCATGTGTATTTAATTGCTGATAAGACATTGTTTGGCACATGCCACATCAACAAATAATTTTAAAATAAGTAAAAATAGAAAAAATTATAATAAAATAAATAAAAGTCCAAAATGTAAGATTTATTAAAAAATTATAAATTTTTTTAAAAATAAATAAATTATGAAAAACTACAAAAAATTTGTAGAAAATTTTAAAGTATATATAATGAAAATATCCATTGTGCTCCACTAGAGCCTAGATTTCTACTATTATAAAATCCACTATTTCTTTTTTTCCTTTTTGATAAACAAACTAGTTATTTAAAGGATGATTACATATTTTGCTACAATCATATTGTTAAGCCTGAAAATACCAAGAGGAGGTGAATTGGTATTTTAAAATCTTTACAAATATTTTCAAATGATAAGAAAATGAAAGAAAAGCTTGCATATTTCAAGTTATAGTGGTTCGGCCTCAATTGCCTACCTCCACTACCTTAGCTTTCCAACACTAAGAATTTCCCAAGTCACTGTTAGATTTGATGCATTTCAAAGAGGAGTAACCTTTACAACATCATATTTTTCTTAAGGCTTAGATAAAACGTTTCCCCCTAGCTTTTGTGGCTAAACTAGAACCCTTTTTTAGTTTTTATATGTAACGGACCAAATTTCAGTGGTGTCGGAACAGTGATTCGAGATCACTAAATTCGAAAAATGAGTAGAAAATATTATTAATTTAATGAGTATAAGTTAGATATGAAGTTCGGAAAATAATTGAAATAGTAAATAGTATTTTAGAAATAAATACTAAATAATTAGAACTAAAAACGAGGTATCGAGGTCTCGAAATTTTAAACCGAGCCATAAATATTTTTATAAATATTTATAAAGTGTTAATAAGTTAGTATTAAAGTTTCGTTATGAAATTTTAAGGTTTCGGTGGTCAATTGAGTGAAAAGGACTAAATTGAATAAAATACAAAATTGTGGAAAGTGATTAAATAGCTTAGATAAAAAAATAAGGACTTATAAGGTAATTTGGCCCAAAATGAAATGGGCTGGACGGCTAAATGAAAAATTGGCTGAAAAATAGGTGAACTAATGGCAATTTTGTAAATAAATAGAAATTCAATAGTGATATATGGACTAAATTAGAAGAAAAATCTAGATATTTTATTTTCTTTCATATTCTCTAGAAAAAACACCATAGGAGGGTTTCTAAAAGCTGGTTTTTCATATTTTTACTGCAAGTAAGTTCAATTCTTGATTATTTCTTGAAATTTTTATGTTTTTGGGACTTTTACAACTAGGTCCACTTATTGAATTCATTAGTTTTTGATTTCATGAATAATTTGAAAGTTGCTATGAATATGTGCTGGAAGTATGTGATGATTTAGCATGGAATTAAAGCTTTAATTTGTTATATGTTGATTTCATTGAAAGAATTGAATAGAAAGTGAATATTTAGGGACCTAATTGTAAAATAAATGAAAGTAGGGTTTTGTATGGAAATATAGAATTTTAATGGCTGTGAAATGGTTCATAATGTTAAAATAAAGCTTTAATTGAGAGAAATTAGTTCCATTAGAGAGTTAATTAGTCAAGGACCAACTTGTGAAAATTGTAAATTTTACAGTAAAAGTGTAATTTATGGAAATAAAGGGTATAAATTGTGAGATAAAATAAAATTTAAATAAATGCTAATGAATGAATGATTTTGCAATTATAGATCAAGAAAGTGAAGCAAGTCGAGGAAAGGAGAAAATAGTAGAATAATTCCGGAACTTCTACAACTTTTGCAAAATAGCACAGGTAAGTTCATGTGGCTAAATTTTAGTGATCATTTGTTAATCTTTTGAATTGTACAATGTGTTATACTGTATGTATTTGATAGAACAATGAACCATGTAAAATTATGAAATTGAAGAAATAATCAAATTGATTGGAACAACGGATTTGAGTACTTTCGTTCAGTAACAAGATGAATTGACGGAAAAGACCATGGTTGGACCATGGCAACAAATGAAAAGTAATATCCGTGTAAGACCATAGCTGGGCTATGGCATCGGTGAAAAATGCCAAGTGATTTCCATGTAAGACCATAGTTGGGCTATGGCATTGGATTAAAGTAATATAAGTGATCTGTATAAGACCATAGCTAGGCTATGGCATCAGAGAAAAGTGATAAGTGTTTCCGTGCAAGACCATATCTGGGATATGGCATCGGAATGATGTGCGACCCGTATAAGATCATGGCTAAGCCATGGCTTCAGAAAGTAAAATGTGATCATGTGCAAGTCCATAGTTCTACTATGGCAAAGTGGAAACGAGGTACTCAATCCCGTATAGTTCCCTAATTTGTGTCAGTTTAGTAAGTGGAAAAATGGGCTTAAGAAAATGAAGTTTATATGTAAGTGATATTGAACAATATTAAGTGAAAATTGACATTGGTTTGTGAATGACAGGAGAAATTGGTGAATTTGTATATTATATGAATACATTATCATATTTGGTAAGTTTACTTTTCAAGCCTATGAACTTACTAAGCTTTCACAAGCTTACTTGAATGTGTTTAATATGTTTTGTAGATTAACGTGGATGCGAAGGATCGGATCATCATAAAAAATCACACTATCCAGACATTTTCCGGTAGTTTTGGTTATTAGCTTTTGATTTATATGGCATGTATAGGCAAAGGTAAATAATGGAATAGTTTAGGTTAAGCTATATATATGAAATGACAAAGGAGTATGTTAACTTAATGATATGTATATGTTGCTTCATGTTCTAATTAAATACATGTTATAGTCTAAAATGAATGTTTGATTGGTTGGAATTGGTATAAATTGTGTTTGAGTGCAAGTAAGTTGAAAGGGTGAGAAAAGTGGCCTTAAACGGCCTATTTTCGTCCACACGGGTAGACACACGGGCGTGTGTCTAGGCCGTGTGTGACATACAGTCAGCCCACGGGCGTGTCTAATGACTGTGTGTCCCTTGTATCTTAAAAATGTGAATCAGGATAGCACGGGCTAAGACACAGCCGTGTGTCTTGGCAGTGTGAAAGGCATGGATTTCCAACATGGCCGTGCGACATGGTCGTGTGAAAATGGCTTAAAAATGGTTTACAAACAGGTTACCAGACGACCTAGCAATATGGGCGTGTCCCCAGGCCATGTGGCTCTCTGTTTCTTGAGAAATTGCAAGTCAGTATGCCACACGGGCTGGCCACACGGCCATGGGAGCCCCACGGGCTGGCCACACGGCCATGTCCCAAACCATACGGGCGTGTGCCCACACGGCCATGTCCCAAACCATACGGGCGTGTGCCCCTATCTTCAAGGAAAAATTTCCAAAGTTACCGGTTTAGCCTCGAACCACTTCCAAAGCATGTATTGGGCCCCGTAGGCCCATATTAGGGACTTTATGATGAAATTTGAAAGGTTTTAATTTGGAATGAAGATTTATGACTCGGTTTTGTACAAATGCTAGTGTATCAGTCCGGTAATGCCTCGTAACCTTGTTTCAGTGACATATACGGGTTAAGGGTGTTACATTATGGTTCAATTAAAACTCTCCTAATTTACAATTAATGATATGAAAGAAAGTAAACAAAGAGATCTCTACAAGGTGTGTGTTTAGAAAAATTTAGCCATCAAAGAAATGAAATGAGAATGATAAAAGATCTAACAATAAGTTCCTATAGAATATTTACAAGAGAAATGAAAGACTAAAGGTTTGAAGGCTTTTCTCTTGTGTTTGATGCTTAGATATCTCTTTCTTGAGTTTTGAAGTGTTCTTGAAGTGTATTTATACCAAAGAATAAGTTGTGGACGTTTATTGTCATTGGGGATGAAATATAGTTATCGAAAGCATTAATTTCGAGCTTAAAAACTATCCCTACAATCTAGGTCTCGAGACATGGTTGAAAATAGTCATGGCAGGCTATGTCTTGAGACATACATGCTTATCTCTTAAGACTGACAACCCAATGTCCCTAGACAAGTAGCCCTTGGGAGTAGAATTTTGCATTTGAAATTTTATGTTTTAAGACATATAGTCCTATGTCTTGAGACATATGGTCTTATGTCTCGAGACTTAACTACCAAAGTGTCTTAAAAATATTTTAAATATATTAGAATATTTCGGTATTAACTAAAAAAAATATTTAGATAAATTAAAATACATTTAAAAACATGTTTTAAGTATATTCCATGCCGTTGAAAATGCTTTGAAATTGTTTGGTAAAATTTTCAAACATATTTTTATCAAATGAATTACGAAATATAATATATATATATATATATATATATAAATGTATATATAATTTATCTTAAATGTTGTTATATCAAAAGTGTGGGACATCAAAGCTAACAATCTCCCTCTTTTTTTATATAGAAAAATTAGGAAAAATTTGCATTTTAGAATAACACATTCTAAATCATTTAGTCTGTAACGCCCCAACTTTCTTATACCGGCTTTTGTAATTTTACGACACAACTGTCTGTCTGATTTAGTGGTTATGTGTTCTGGGAGTGTTTGAGAAGTTTAGGGTTCAAGCCTTGACTTGGGCAAATTTTGGTATTTTTTATGAAAAAAGCCTAAACCTTGCCAAACAGACTTAAGTTTAATTATTTGTGAGAACATATCAGAATGGGCATGCTGGTTTGGTGGATAAGAATGAGTGTTTGTTTGTGGGAGGTCCTGTGTTTGAATCCTTGCGCAAGCGAGGGGAATTATTTTTGCTTAATGCCGTGTAGGAGTTTAAGGTGAGTGGGATTTTGAGTGGTTGTGTGTAGTGAGGATATAGGGAGGAAAATTAGGGATTGGAAAGTTATTGGGATTTCCTATTGTTGTAAGTTGTGGCAAAAATTGGCACCATTCTTTTATTCTGCAAAAATTCTTAATTTCAATTCTTCTTTTCTCCCTGCCGAACCTCTCTTTCTCTCTCACCTATTTCTTTTCAATTCATTTTTTTTCTCTTTTCTATATCACTTCTAACGACAATCGTCTGGTAAGTTGTTGTCTCACTTAAGCTTTAACGTTTTTCTTTTAATTAAATCTTTATAGGGAAAATTGTGTTCTTGATAGGCGAAGAACGAACTCTGGCTAGGGTTTCTAAAGCAGTTTAAGTATTTAAAGTTCTGATTCGGCAGCGATAAGTTTCGTGTTCATAGAAAGTTGTTTTGAGGGTTTGTTCGTTTAGGGTCGTTTTTTAAATTCTGTGTTATCATATCTGATTAAGGACTTGGAATGGTCAATTTTAGGTTTTGAAACGTTCGGGAGTGTTCATACAACAAAACAAGACTAGGTGTGTACTCGATTGCATAGAAAATGTGAATCGGTGAAAGCTGAAAAAGTATTCTATCGACGCCACACGGGCATGTGACGGAACACGGGTGTGTAATCAACTAGTCAGGCCGTGCACGTATGAGATGACTATGTGATAGCCTAGCGAGGCCGTGTGTGACACACTGGCTCGACCAATTGGGCTGTGTGGGATTTTGGGCTAGGCCGTGTGATCCACACAGTCAAGGCCAATTTGGGCCGTGTGGGCCACACGGGCGTGTGGACCTACACGGGCAGACCACATGGGCGTGTGAGCCCATTTTCACTGATTTGTTCGCTAAGGTTGCACGGGTTGCCCAAGTCGACTGTAAACCTACTGTAGGGTCTGTAAGCCATGCTTAGATCCCTAACTAAGTGAATTGACTGATTGATATGTGTATATATATGTATACTGAGCATGATGATAATACTGAACTGAGAATATGCACTGATTCCATGAATAAGCATGTCATACACTGTATGTTGCATTGCATTGGGTTGGGATGATATAGTTGGAGGAAGTGTACCGAACGGCTTTAAGCCTGATATACTGGTAGCACAGCTGCAAATTATTGATGTCTTTAAGCCTAATATACTGGCAGCTCAGCTACAAATTACTGTTTAGTGCCGCAACCGGTACTGTTTGTAAGTGTAGGGATGGGTGGGTGATTTAATCCTCACAGTAAGTGCAGGGTTTGACAGAGATGGTGTATAGCGGATGGTTGGGTAGGACTTGTATACTAAATTCTGCATGACTGTTATTGTTACTGTTACGGGCTAAGGGCCTAGTGCATACTGTTACTATAATGGGCTACGGCCCTATTGTTTACTATTGCTGTGAAGGGTTAAGGTCCTATTATATGACTGCTACTGTTTTGAGAAAGGGCTTAGGCCCAGAATTTGTAACTGTAAACTGTTTGTTTGATTCTGTGGGGATTACACACTGAGTTTACGAAAACCTACCCCTCTGTTTAATCTGTACAAGTAATCCCTAAACTTAGGTAGATCGGTACGGCGGAGGACTTAGCGGTGGCCATACGACCTCTTTCATATCGTTTATTACTTATTCATGTTTTAAATTTTTATTTGAGGGTATTTTTCTGTAATTATGGCCTCTATGGATTTTTGGTTTAAACTTGCGATTTATACTGTTTTGTGGTTTATATCTGTTAGTAGTAGGAAAACTCAAATTTTCAAAAGAAATAAATGTTTTATCAAAAATACCCACGATTACGCAAACTGTTTAGCTTCCATAATGAATAACGTTTTGGAAACGAATAACGTTTTGTTAATGATCGACTAAATAAATAACACGATTTTGGAGGTAATTGAAAAGGATAAAAAGTTTTAAACAAAAAATGGTTTTAGCGATGGTACGGCTTTCCAAACACACTCTCATGTGACATTGATAGATTCGGTCATAACGTCTAGGCGAGGTTTGGGGTGTTACATTTAGTGGTATTAGAGTCAGGTTGCAAAACTCGGCTGTGGATTTGTGTTTTAGAATTTGTTTTCAGAACTGATTTTTGAAGTCTGGAATATTTCTACTATATGTGTGGTATACTGAGTCTCCGGTACAGATCTTGTCTCTAAAATTGTTATATGTCTTAAACTGAAACTGTTAGGATTCTGAAACTACTATAGGTAGTATACTGTACTAAAAACACTTTAGTTAGTGTATACTGGAAACTATAGAGAAACTGAAAACGATAGTGAGACTGCGATCTACGAAAATGAACTTTAAATTATCGATACTATTTTGCATAAAATTTCGTTAATAAATATTGAAACTGTAAACTGATGCATAAAACTGTTAATACAGATAAAAGCGATTAGACAATGAGCACAAGAGGTACTCGCAGACGGGGTACAAAAGGCCATGGTAGAGGTAGTAGAGGGGCTCGAGTTGGGTCCCCATCATCTGGCTACATGCCTAATCTGGACACCAGCAAGATGCCGGTGTCGCCTATTACTGAGACTGGGTCTCATGATCGTATGGTTGGGGATGACGCACCGTCCCAAACCATGTTAAAGATTCTGGAGAAGGTCGCTGAGCCTAATACTGGAGCAAGAGGCCAATGGTTAGTTATGGAACGACTCTAGTCTAATGGAGCTAAGCTCTTCAGAGGTGTCGCTAGAGTCACCCCCAATGTGGCCGAGTATTGGATTGAGGCCACAGAGAGGATCATGGATCATCTGGACTGCACCTCCGAGCAGAAATTAAAGGGTGCAGTGTTGCTGCTGTGTGACGAGGCTTATCAGTAGTGGCTCACTATTAAAGAGGGCACTCAGCCCGAACGACTGACCTGGAAGTACTTCAAGTCTGCCTTCCAGGGGAAATATGTGGATGCTAGTTAGGTGGGTGCCCATAGGAGAGAGTTTTTGAATCTGACCCAGGGAGATAGATCTATGGTTGAGTATAAGGCTAAATTTCTGCGATTGAGCCGCTATGCGCGAGGTATGTTGGCGACTGAGTATGAGTGATGTGTGCACTTCGAGGATGGCCTCAGGGATAGTTTGAGGGTTTTGATAGCTCCATAGAGGGAGCAAGATTTTTCTACATTAGTGGAAAAGGCGAAAATTACCGAGGAGGTTAAGCGAGCTGAGCGTCAAAACCTCGACAGGGGGAGAGGTAGAACAAGAGGGATTCGGAGCCGTCGAGTTCCGTTCAGAGGTCTAAGAAAAAGGCTAGAGCTGATAGGACGATTAGAGTTGGGGCCCCTGTTACTGCTACTGGACAGCAGTCATATACTGATTGTGGTAGACGCCATCAGAACGAGTGTTGGAAAAGGACTGTGTCTTGTTTGAGGTACGATTCATTGGAGCACTGTATTAGGGAGTGTCTGCAGAGGCCTGATCAGATGCAAGCTCCGGGTACTGGTGCTGCACAGCCATCGAGGGTAGTTCAGCAGTCACTGAGAGGCCGTAGGCAGGCCAGAGGTGGAAATGGTGTGGATCATGGGCAAAGAGCACTAGGCAGAGGTGTTGGTCAGAATGGGGTGAGACAGTCGGCTCCAGTTTATGCTGCACATCACCGAGAGGATGGAGATGATCAGGACGTCATCACGGGTACATTTCTTATTTATGATGTACCATACACTACATTGATAGATATAGGATCTACTTATTCCTATATAGCCTGCTCTGTTACTAAAAACTGGGATTCCAGTTGAGAGTACTTCGAGTGAAATTACTATATTGAATCCATTGGGGCAGTCTGTCCGGATTAGCAAGTTATTTAGAGATGTTCCTTTAGAGTTTCAAGTGGCAATCTTTCTAGCAGATCTGATGGAGCTTCTATTTGAGAGTTTGATTTAATATTGGGAATGGACTGGCTGGTCAAGCACCGTGTTAGTTTGGATTGTACGACTAAATGGGTCATGTTGAGAACTGAGAAGGACAGCGAGGTAGTCATAATTGGGGAACGCCGGAACTACTTGACGAATGTGATTTCTACACTGCTGGCAGAAAAGCTGGTTCTAAAGGGATGTGAGGCGTTTCTGTCCTACATAAGTGCTTCAGATTCTGAGGTTTCTTCTGTTAAAGATATTATAACGGTAAAAGATTTTTCGAATGTTTTTCCTGAAGAGTTACTTCGATTACCTTCGAGCCGTGAAGTGTAGTTTGTGATTGAGCTCCTTCCTGGTACAGCTCTGGTGTCCATTGTTCCCTATTGAATGGCACCGAAGAAGCTTGTAGAGCTTAAGGTTCAGATTCAAGAACTGTTAGAACATGGGTTTATTCATCTTAGTGTGTCTCTGTAGGGAGTACCTATTTTATTTGTGAAAATGAAAGATAGGACAATGAGGATGTGTATCGACTACCGATAGCTGAACAAACTAAGATCAAGAATAAGTGCCCACTTCTGAGGATAGATGATATATTCAACCAGTTCAAATGAGCTTTTGTGTTTTCTAAGATCGATCTACGTTTAGGATATCATCTGTTGAAAGGCTGCATAAGACGTCATTTAGGACTCGGTATAGGCATTAAGAATTCCTAGTTATGCCTTTTGGGTTGACTAACGTACTAGTGGCATTTATAGACTTAATGAACTGAGTGCTCTAGCCCTATCTGGACCAATTTGTGGTGGTATTCATTGATGACACACTGGTGTATTCGAGGACTGAGGATGAGCACGATGAACACCTTAGAGTGGTACTATAGATTCTGTGAGAAAAACAACTGTACGCTAAGTTTAGTAAATGTGAGTTCTGGTTACGTGAAGTAACATTTCTGGGCCATGTGGTTTCTGTTGATGGGATTAGGGTTGATCTTTGAAAGATTGAGGCGGTGTTAGATTGGAATCAACCTAAGACTGCATCTGAGATTCACAGTTTTCTAGGGCTGGTAGAGTATTATTGACGACTTGTAGAGGTTTTTTCACTGATTGCAGCACCCTTGACTAAGCTGCTATGTAAGGATGTGCTGTTTAACAGGACTGATGCGCAGCAAGAGAGCTTTGAGAAGCTCATGACTGCACTGACTGAAGCCCCTGTTTGATATAACCATAGACTAGAAAAGAGTTCACTGTTTATAATGATGCATCACTTGTCGGTTTAGGATGTGTGTTGATGTAGGAGGGTAAGGTTGTAGCGTATGCGTCTCGTCAACTTAAGACTCCTGAGGCGAATTATATGACGCATGACTTAGAGTTGGCCGCGGTGGTATTCGCACTGAAAATCTGGAGGCATTATTTGTATGGTGAGAAGTGTGTCATTTACATGGATCACAAAAGCCTTAAGTATCTCCTCACTCAGAAGGAGCTGAATCTTAGGCAACGTAGATAGATTGAGCTGCTGAAGAACTACGACTGTACTTTTAAGTACCACTCTGGTGAAGCCAGACTTGACCTTTGAGGAGGAGTCGGTTCAGATCTTAGATAGCGATATAAAAGTTCTGAGGAGGAAATCTATCCCACTAGTTAAGGTTCTGTGGCGTAATCATAGCACTGAGGAGGCCACGTGGGAGCCTGAGGATGCGATGCGTCAGCAGTATCCTCATCTGTTCTGATCAGGTAAAATTTCGAGACCAAAATTTTCTTTTAGGGGGTAGAGTTGTAACGCCCCAATTTTCTTATACCAGTTTTTGTAATTTTACGACACAATTGTCTGTCTACTTTAATGGTTATGTGTTCTGGAAGTGCCTAGGAAGTCTAGGGTTCAAGCCTTGACTTGGGTAAATTTTGGTATTTTTTATGAATAAAGCCTAAAGCTTTCCAAATAGACTTAATTTTAATTATTTGTGAGAACATATCAGAATGGGACTGCTGGTCTGGTGGATAAGGAAGAGTGTTTGTCTGTGGGAGGTCTTGTGTTCGAACCCTTGCGCGAGCGAAGGAAATTATTTTTGCTTGATGTCGTGTAGGAGTTTGAGGTGAGTGTGATTTGAGTGGTTGTGTGTAGTGGGGATATGGGGAGGAAAATTAGGGATTGAGAAGTTATCGGGATTTCTTATTGTTGTAGGTTGGGGCAAAAATCGGTACCCTCCATTTATTTTGCAAAAATTCTGACTTTTAATTCTACTTTTCTCCCTATCGAACCTCTCTTTCTCTCACACTTATTTCTTTTCAATTCATTTTTTTTGGGCTCCTTTCTATATCACTTCTAACGACAATCGTCTGGTAAGTTGTTGTCTCACTTAAGCTTTAACGTTTTTCTTCTAATTAAATTTTGATAAAGGGGAAAATTGTGTTCTTGATAGCTAAGAATGAACTCTGGCTGGGGTTTCTACAGCAGTTTAAGTATTCAAAGTTCTGGTTCGGCAGCGGTAAGTTTCATGTTCATAAGAAGTTGTTGTGAGGGTTCGTTCGTTTAGGGTCATTATTTAAATTCTATGTTATTGTCTCTGATTAAGGACTTGGAATGGTCAATTTTAGGGTTTGGAATGTTCGGGAGTGTTCATACAGCAAAACAATACCAGGTGTGTACTCAATTGCACAGAAAACTGGAATTGACGAAAGCTGAAAAAGTATTCTATTGACGCCACACAGGCGTGTGGTCGCCCATATGGTAGGCTGTATGACGAAACACGGGCGTGTGGTCGACGAGTCAGGCTGTACGTGCATGACATGGTCGTGTGATGGCTTGGCGAAGCCGTGTGTGACACATGGGGTCGACCAATTAGGCCGTGTGGGCCATACAAGCGTGTAGGCCCACATGGGTAGTCCCCATGGGTGCGTAAGATTTTGGGCCAAGACGTCTGATCCACATAGCAAAGGCCAATTTGGGCCGTGTGGACCACACGAGCGTGTGGGCCTACACGAGTAAACCACATGGGCGTGTGAGCCTATTTTCACTGATTTGTTTACTAAGGTTGCACGAGTCACCCAAGTCAACTGTGAACCTACTGTTAGGTCGGTAAGCCATGCTTAGATCCCTAACTAAGTGAATTTACTGATTGATATGTGTATATATATGTATACTGAGCATGATGACAATACTGAACTCAATATATGTATTGATTCCATGAATAAACTTGTCATACACTATATGTTGCATTGCATTGGGTTGGGATGATATGGATGGAGGAAGTTTACTAAAAGGCTTTAAGCCTGATATGCTGGCAGCATAACTACAAATTACTGATGACTTTAGGCCTAATATATTGGCAGCTCAGCTGCAAATTACTATTTAGTGCCGCAATTGGTACTATTTGTAAGTGTAGGGATGGGTGGGTGATTTAATCCCCACAGTAAGTGTAGGGTTGGACAAAGATGGTGTATAGTGGATGGTTGGGTAGGACTTGCATACAGAATTCTGCATGACTGCTACTGTTACTATTACGGGCTAAGGCCCTAGTACATACTGTTATTGTAATGGGCTACAGCCCTACTGTTTACTGTTACTGTGATGGGCAAAGGTCCTACTGTATGACTGCTACTATTTTGTAAAAGCGGCTTAGGCCTAGAATGTGTAATTGTACACTGTTTGTTTGATTCTATGGGGATTACACACCGAGTTTATAAAAACCTAGCCCTCTATTTAATATGTACAGGTAATCCCCAGACTTAGGCGGATTGGTACGGCGGAGGACTCAGCGGTGGCTACACAACCTCTTTCATACCGTTTATTACTTATTCATGTTTTAAATTTTTTCAAAGGGCATTTTTCTATAATTATGGCCTCTGCGGATTTTTGGTTTAAACTTGGGATTTATACTGTTTTGTGGTTTATATCTGCTAGTAGTAGGAAAACTCGGGTTTTCAAAAGAAATAAATGTTTTATCAAAAATACCCACGATTACACGAACTGTTTTAAAAGCTTCCGCAATGAATAACGTTTTGAAAATAAAAAATATTTGAAATGAATAATGTTTTGTTAATGATCGACAAACTAAATAACACAATTTTGGAGGTAATTGAAAAGAATAAAAAGTTGTAAACGAAAAATGGTTTTAGCGACAATACGTCTTTCCAAACACACTCTCATGTGACATCATCAGATTCGACCATAACATCTAGGTAGGGTTTAGGGTGTTACATAGTCATTTAATAACTCCCCCTTGATAAAATATTCATTGAAAAATTTTAAGCACAAACAGTTAAGCAAGACATAAACATATTGAATTTCAATAAGAGATATAACAATTAAGTAATGGAGAAATTCAATAAAATCCAAGACTTTAAAAACACGATTGAGCTTATATGCATAAAGCACCAATTAATGTCATGCGTTTAAACAATGTATCAATAAAACATATATCATGATCATTAATTCATTTGCATTACGAAGATATAAATTTAAAACAAACTACATATGTAAATTTTATCATCCCCCTCTTTTGGTATATCAAAAAGCATTTAAAGCATTTGAAGAATGATACCAATTTTAAAGATATTTTAAAAAATAAAATTTAGGAAGAATAAAGATTGATGCAAGAATGCAAGGATTCAAAATAGATTCATGTTAAGAACATTCAATTTGCAGTCTCACAAGTAAGCAATGACCTTCAAGAAAGAATTATATGAAAAAGAAGCACACTTGAAATCCTTTGAAAATGACACTTTATGCAAAAATCTAGGGATAATAAAAATGAGTCCTAATTGCATAAAAATTCAACCAAATTCATGACAAATGAAGATACTAATTGATACTTAAACTAAGATACCAATTGTTAACAAGAACTATAAACAATGCATGGATTAATATTTAAATAATTGCATGCTAAGGATAATTCAATAAATTCACAAGCAATTCCTATTTCTAGTACTCCCACCTACTAGATGCATATCTTGATGAAAATTCAACCAAATTCATGACTAATGAAGATACTAATTGATACTTAAACTAAGATACCAATTGTTAACAAGAACTGTAAACAATACATGGATTAATATTTAAATAATTGCATGCTAAGGATAATTCAATAAATTCACAAGCAATTCCTATTTCTAGTACTTCCCCTTACTAGATACATATCTTGATGAAAATTCAACCAAATTCATGACTAATGAAGATACTAATTGATACTTAAACTAAGATACCAATTGTTAACAAGAACTGCAAACAATACATGGATTAATACTTAAAGAATTGCATGCTAAGGATAATTCAATAAATTCACAAGCAATTCTTATTTCTAGTACTCCCCTTTACTAAATGCATATCTTGATGATTTTCTTCCATTTTCTAGATACCAAATTGTATTAAACAAAATAAGACATGGAAAGCATAATGGTACCAAAAATGTGGAAATAAAAAGCTTATCAAAGCTACAATAATACCAATTATGAATAGCATAAGGAGAAATTCATACAGGGTATACATTATTGAATGGAAAAATCATATAAATAAGTAAGAAGTATTTCATTCAATAAGTATACTTATCATCACTCAATTTCACCATGCTTAACATATAATAAAGGTTCTTTAAAGCATAAGACATGGCAAAAGTATCCATTCAACAACATGGCAATGTAATCTTACAATGGATACCGAAGTGAGTGTGAAATGAAGGAGTTGATCATGACATATTAGCACAAAACAAATTTCAAATTAAAGCAAAAAATATGTCATGGCAAAGGTATCTAAAGATATAGCATGTTAATGCAAGATGCCAATGTGAGGAGTTTTAGGTCCTAAGTCCTAATCCTAAGCTCTTAGCTTAAGTCTAATCCTAAGTTCTAAAATTAAGTTCTAACTTCTAATCCTGGACCTAATTCTAAGACTAGTCCTAAGTTTAATCTTGAGACTAATTGTAAGCCTAATTCTAAAACTAGTCCTAAAGGGCAATTTTAAGACTAATTCTAAGCCAATAGGTTAATTATAATTCTAAGTCTAACCATAAAATTCTATACAAATTCTAAAGTAAGGACAAGTACCTTGTACCCATCTTAAGGTAATAGGGTAATCAAAGCTGCTGAAAATAATTTAGGACCTGAATACTTTGTAAGAGGTCATCAAATGTTCGAAACAAAACAAAAGCATTTTGGATCATTTTGAACATTTTCAATATAGTTTATGAGATAAAGAAAATGTGTTAAATGATCCTATGATCCTAATTTCAAGAATTAAAAAAACTCATATCTTTAAGCCTCACATTTTCTTAAAAAGTCTAATGATATTCAATAAATATGACTGAGGTACAAAGTGTTTTTATTTTAATTTTATTGAAACATTTAAGCTAAGATACTCTCTCTAAGTATATGCACAAGTATGGCTTAACCATATGCCCTTATATGCTCTTAAGAAAAAAAAATGCACCTAGAGACTGCCCCTGGCTAGATGTTGACCACCCTTTCATCGCCCTTGTGAACGATAGGAGGAAATCAACAATGAAAGACAAAAATCAAATAAATAATTACATGCAATGTTTGCAAGTGTGGCGGGTCAGTTGTAATGTAATTGTACAACGGGATACGGAGTACCCCAGGGCTTGAACCCAAATGAGTCAGCGGTTGAACAATTTCTACTAACGAGTATGCTAGATAGGAGTCTAACCAACTAATCACTAAAATACTATAGTACAGAAAACCATGAAGTCAAGAATAATTATACTAATTTACAAGCTAGCTATCGAGAACTCAATTGTAAAACATGCAAAGTTACGAAACTAACAGATAAATAAAAAAATGGTAGTCGATTGATTTCAATATGGTTCACCAATCTTTGAATTAGGGACCTAAATTGCTTAAACTCTAAAACGGTTCCATTTTAGCTCTCAGTCTCAATTTTACCAAATTAAACAAGTTAATCTGGTTTATCTTTCGATTGTACTAACTAACCAGTGACTAATGAGTTGGTGCTCAACAAGATTACCCCTCGGTCTTATTTACTTAGATTTTCCCTTAGGGTCATCAATTGTAAGTTTTTATGTTCATCCAATTTAGTCCCTCATCCAAAAATTAGTTTATCCACATCTCCATCAACCAATCTCCTTAAGAGTTTAATTACTCATGTTAAAAACTAAATGAATAAACATAAAACAAAGAAACCTAACAACAATGAAAATAAAGCTTGAGAAAAAGATGAAAGCTTGGACTTTTACTCTAGAAAACATAAAAGAAAAGTAATGAGAGGCATCCAACAACAAAATAGAGAGCAAGAAACATAGAAGTTGAAGTCTTTAATGGATTAAATTAAAAGAAATTGAAATACATTAAACTAAAAGGTTGAAAAGTCATTATAAGTAAAGAAATGGACTAAAAGAAAAGTAATGAAAGGTATCCAACAACAAAATAGAGAACAAGAAACATAAAAGTTAAAGTCTTTAATAGATTAAACTAAAATACATTAAACTAAAAGGTTGAAAAGTCATTACAAGCAAAGAAATGGACTAAAGGTCTAAATAAACCTAAGCTAAGTGTTACCTAACTTAATTAATTTGAAAGATAACAAGAACAAGAAGAAAAATGCAAAAAAATAAACACTACAACTATGGAGAAAGATGGAAAATAAGAAACCTTAGAAAAGTGTAGAGAAAACTAAAGGAAAACCTAAGAGAAAACTATCTAAAACTAAATCTAAGTGTGTCTCCTCTCTCTTTAGCCAAATTTGGTTGTTTTTACCAGCAATTTTTTGACCCTCTTTGCGCCCAAATGCCCTTCAATGGGCCTTCAATGATTGATGCTTTGGTTGGACAAAGATTACCATTAGCGTCATTTTTTATCCCCTTACGATGTTGGTATCGCGATACCACTATCAGTCTTGAACTTCAGGTGCTCCTTAGCAAGTGGGTATCCTGATTCTCAAAGTGGATATTATGATACCACTGTAGGTGGTCTTCATCTTAGGGCCTATTTGAGGTATTATGATTCCAAGGGTAGGATATTGCGATACCCTCTCTTTTGGTGGTGTTCTTGCTCAATTTCAGCGTCCAACATGTTCTTACAATACTCAATCACATATTAAAGCCTCCAGTGGCACAATTGACCAAATTAGGTCTCAAAATAAGTAAAAAGTGACTTTTACACTTATTAAATTAAAATTTTAAAAACTAAGAAAAACTATAGAAAAGACACTAATTTGCTCGAAAACAAGCCCCGTAAGTATAAAATAGAAACCTAATTTACCATATCAAATTACGGCAGATCAGATGACTCAAAACATTTCCCTTAAGTCTCAAGAATTTAAGAACAAAATGACCATTTAGTCATTTTTTGGGCTATTCTCTCGAGACATTGCTACAAAAATGTAGAAAAATGCAATTTAAACATTAACGACTCGATTTCCAGTGGTGTCAGGAAATGAAGTTTTGGGACCCCGTTTTTGTAAATTGAGCTTGTAAATATTTAATAAGAATATTTGTAGACTTATTTTATTGATGAATTGAAACTTGGTGATAAGCCATAAAAGTAACATATTTTTAATCACATTCTTGATGTCTTTTTGGATGATTAATTATGTAAATTAATGAATTTTATGCTCCTAATCCTTTAAATTCATGTTTTTATACTTAGGAGATCATTTGGGAGAAAAAAGAGTGAAAAACAAGCCAAAATTGGACAAATAGAGCTATTTTCAGGATCCACACGGCCTAGGCATTTCCACATTGGCTGGCCACATGCCCGTGTGAGCCACACAGGCTGCCCACACGCCCATGTGCCAACCTGTGTCGATATCGCACCTTGCTTCCCAAATACACAAAAAACCTAATTTTTAGGCTTTCTAAGCATTCTAAAGTGTATAAATACCAATTAGAAGAAGACCAAAAAGAGCACTCAGAGAAGATCGAAGAAAGCACTCAAAGAATGCCATCAGAATCAACTCAGAAGTGGATCTCCCTCAAGATCAAAGATCTCCATTTAATTTCTTTCGAAGTTTTATTGAGTTCTTTATGTCTTGTGGTTATTCTGACTTTGAGATGTTTTCATTCAAGATTATGAACTAAATTCCCTAGATACTTAGGGAAGATGAAACCTATGATGAATCTTATTATTTGATTTCTGATTAACGTGATAAATACTTGATTCTTGTTCTCAATTATGTATGCTTATTTCTTGTTTTAAGTTTTTTGATAAATTAATTTAAGTTTAATGTGCTTATTTCAGTGGAGCAAAAGTCCCTGTTTAAAAGTAGATCTAGCATAATTGAGTGGAGTTGTATGCAATCTTAAAAATAGGATGACAGAGTAAAATCTAATAGGGGAATCCATAGATCGAGTTAATGCGACACTAGGGGTTTTAATCAGAAAGAGATTTTAATTAATCAACCTAAAATCTATTGTTCTTACTCTCGAAAGAGATATTAACATAATTTAGGGATTTCTACAGATCAAGACACAAGTGAATAAATCGTTTAATTCAAATTCATAATAATAGGTGAAGTCTAGATGGATTCTTTCCTGGGTATTGTCTATCTCATTGGTTATCTTCGATAATTTTCCTATTTCATTCTCTGTTGTGTTATTAGTTAGATTAGTTTAGTAATTTTAGATTAAAAACAATCACTCCAATTTTTCCGCTAAACAATAGAAAAACGGTAATTACTAGTACTTTTAGTCCTCGTTGATACGATATTCCCTACTCACTATAGCTATACTATTGTTTGATAGGTGTGCTTAACTTAGTCTTATTTATATTTAGTTTAGTGACCATCAAGTTTTTGGCACCATTGCCGGGGACTAAAATATAGAAACACTCGATTTTTATTAATTTAGAAAATTTTTTTATTTTTAGTTTAATTTTTGCATTCTAATTTTTCTTTTCTTTCATTTGCTTCTGACAGGTTCCTTTAGTTTATGACTAAAAGAAACTCGTCGAGACCATTACTGTTTGATAGCAAAATTGAAAGTGCAGCTCGCAGAAATCATAGAGAAGCAAGGCATAGTTGATAGAGTATAGTAGACGGGCAAGAGGACGTTATTATTATTATTAAAGAGATGGGTGATAATCAGAATAATCGACTACCTCTTGCAATTGCTGCAAATCCATATCCTGTTCCTCGTACTATGTACTATTATGCCAAGCCTACTCTAATTAGGGATGAATTGAGTATTGTGAAACCCACTATTGTTGCAAATAATTTCGAACTGAAGCCGAACACTATTCAATTGGTAGAACAATTTGTTCAGTTTGATGGTTTGCAAGACGAAGATCCAGATACTCATTTGGCTAATTTTCTGGAAGTCTGTGATACTTTCAAGATTAATGGCGTTTTTGACAATGCCATTCACCTATGGTTGTTCCCTTTCTCGTTGAGGAACAAAGCTAAATAGTGGTTGAATTCTTTCCCACGAGGTTCTATCACTACATGGGATTAAATGACCGAGAAACTCCTACTGAAGTATTTTTCACTAGCTAAGATGGCCAAGTTGAGGAATGAGATCTCTTCTTTCGTTCAAATTGACTTAGAAACCCTATATGATGCATAGGCGAGGTTGAGATGGTACCTTCACCATGGGTTACCTTTATGGCTACAGGTTCAAACATTCTACAACGATTTGAATCCCTAAACTAGACAGTTAATCGATGCAGCAGTCGGTGGTACTCTGAACAATAGAACACCTAAAATGGCGTATAAGTATATAAAGGAGATGGCACTGAATAATTATTAGTGGTAAGTCATGAGGACAAAGCTGATGAAAGTAGCCAATGTTTTTAACTTAGATGCAGTTACCATGTTATCGAATTAGGTAGAGCTTTTAAATAAGAAAATTGATGGTTTATGTGTTTCTACGCAGGTACATCTGGTGATTCAGTGCGATACAAATGAAGGAAGAATGAACAATCCAAAATATTTACCCTACAATCCTAGCACAGATAATGAAAAAATCAACTATATGGGTAATAATTCTAGGCCTCAAAATATTCCTTAAAGTAACACCTATAATGCAGGTTGGAGGAACCATCCCAATTTCTCTTGGGGTGGTTGAGGAAATCAAATAACACAACCCTCTCAGGCTTCAAACAACAACCTTATGAGTAAGAGAATAAGAACCTTAAGGAGATGTTAACGAAGTTTATCTCAGTGTCAATAATTCATTTTCAAAACACTAAAGCAGCGTTTAAAAATCAACAAGCATCAATTTAAGGGCTCGAGAACCAAATAGGCCAATTTGCTTAGTTAATCTCAGAACGACCATAAGGTAGTTTGCCTAGCAATACCGAAACTAACCCTAGGGAGCAGCTTCATGCAATTACTGTGTGACATGAAGAAGGGTTAGTTGAATCTGAACCAACACTGAAGCAAGAAAGTGTGGTAAGTAACAGTAAGGTCAAGGTAAGCCAAAATGAACAAAAACTGATCGGTAAGGAATACAAACCTCGAGGGCCATATCCTAACGCCGTGAAGAAAGACCATACAAACCAATAATTTGGTAAATTTCTTAAACTTCTAAAAAAAATTACATATTAACTTACCGTTTATTGAATCTTTTTCGCAGATGCCCAATTTCGTTAAATTTTTAAAGGAGCTTTTGGAAAATAAGAGGAAGTGTAACACCCCAAACCCGGCCCAGACATTATGGCCAGATCTGACATGTCACATTGGAACATTTTCGAAAACACATGATCTGATCCCAAAAATTTCCTTAAAGAAATTAACGATAATTTTAAAAGACTAAAGTGAATGGAAGCTATGCACCAGGTAGGTATCCGAAACAGAGGAGGTGAGCCATGAAGGCTGCTTAAGTACCAAGCTCTTAATTGGATCCAATCCTCGACATGCCCACAACCATTGCGACACTTTAGGTTGCTGATAGTTTTGAAAATTTCTCGAGATAGAGTTTGTTCAAAGTGATGTTTTAGTTAAAACGTTATAATTTATCTTTGTAGGAGTTGGAAACCAAGAGTTATTTAAAACGTAACCTAGGTCTAGCCCATTTCAAAACATTATTAGTAGCCCAAAATGTAGAGTTTTAACCCAAACAATCCCAAAAAGAAAATAATTAAAATGGCCTTATTACAACCCAAAAACAGATAATAATATGTAACTAAAACTCATTTAAAAGAAAGTCCAACTGAACATCATGGCCACTCTGAATCCCCACCGGCTCCAAGTCTCCACATCAAGGCTCACCTGCAAGGTTTAGAATAACGGGTGAGTTTGGAAAACTCGATGTATAACAAGCCCTTTCAGAGCCCAAATCCAAACATGCACAACTCGTTTTCAACATATACTGGGCCGAAGCCCTTACTTTTTACAATAACTGGGCCGAAGCCTTTCATAGATCATATCACTGGGCCGAAGCCTTTATTTTCTGTAAACGGTATGGCCCTTAGGCCCATTTCAGTAACACAACTGTCAAGACATACATATATGCAGAAAACCCATTTTGGGGAGACTACTCAACCCACCAACCGCTACTCTCCACCCGTACCATCCAACACACCATGTGGGGAATAACTCAACCCACCCAACCAACACACCACTGGCAGCATTGCTGCTTAATCATATAACTGGAGGCCAAGCCTCTTCCGGTAACTGGGGCAAAAGCCCTATTCGGTAAACTGGGGCAAAAGCCCTTTTCGGTATACTGGGGCAAAGCCCTTTAACACTTCCTCCAATCATATATACCCAACCCATGCATGTAATGATTATAATATGGCATATCGTATACATATCGTAGTATATCATGTGCATATCATGTGCATATCATACCATAGCATAAAATATCAATATCACAATCATCATATCCAGAATGAAACCCTAGGGGTATACTGGTCATTTTCACCTAGGGGCAAAATAGTCATTTTCCATGCTTAGGGGTAATTTCGTAATTTTACCAATTATTAAGGTTTTCCATGCTTATTCATCAATTCTAAGTGTTTAACCAACAGTTTTTAGCCCAATATAGCGCATTCAAGTTATTGAGCCCAAAACCCCTAATGGGCCCTGCGTAGCCGATTTAGTCATTTAGTCCCTTTTTAGCCCAAGTTCCATAACAGTTCTAACAATCTCATCATGCAATTTATCCATTTTCATTCTTACATCAATTTTCCCTAAATGGACCCAAAAGCCCATTGGGCCCAATTTTAGCCTTTCGAGGCCCAACTTACCAAACTGCTCGAAATCGTGCTCTTACATGATCCATCAATTTTGTTTACTTCGTTCATTGTAATCGAACTCATCCACGCACCATCTCGTTTTTACAAGTTTCAACAACCACAGAATTCGATATTTCAGTTTTTAAACAATATGAACCTAGGCTATTACAGGGTATGTTACACACCTGATTGGCTACGGTTGCTTTCCTCGACTCTCCCACGTACTTGCCCTACATCGTTAAACAAACTTATTCGTTTCACAACTAAAGATAATCCCAAGATATTACTAACACCATTCGGCTACTACCCCCAATGCCTTAAATTGCTTACCTTTGCCGGATTCACCGATTCAGACTTAGTCTATTGAGTATCGATTCTCCAAACCTTGTTGTTCCTCCCAAGTTGTCCACTTTGCTACAAGAGATCATAAAACAAATGAAAAAGGCCTCATAAAAACCTTAACCACAAATCGGCAACCTCCCTAATCCTTAGGGAGTTTCGGCTTTTCTTAACATCCATCGCATCAAAATATAATTAAGGTTTCGAACTCTTACCGAGGGTTCACCTACGCCAATGGTTCAATCCTGTATTGACTCAGACTCGACACAACCCCAAGCTCCTAAACACCAGTAAAAGTCGCCCCACAAAGATCCTAAGATTTGGCCACCAAGACTCCACAAATGCTGCGCTTTCGGCTTTTGAACTAAGAGAGAAGAAGTTGTTTTGGGATGGTAATTTGATGATTTAATCAGTAGAGGTTGAAGGCTCAGAGGTTGAAGGTTTCGGCTACAAGAGATGAAAAGATGAAAAGAACATGAAGAGTTTGGCTTACAAGAAATCGGCACAAAGTACTCTTTCGGGATTTGGCTTAGTTAGTGTTCGGCTACCAAGAGAAACAGAGAGGGGAATAAGGTTCGGCTTCCACAAGAAATTAATGGGAGAAAGAGATGAGAGGAAAAAGTTTGTGGAAGGAAAATTGAAAGAAAATAGAGAGAGTTTTTTTTTTTGCTTATGGGTAGACGGCACAAGAGAGAAAAGGAGAAAATTTGCTAAACTAAACCTATTAGCCGAATTAACACTACAACATCCCCCTTGGCCGGCCACACTTCCACTCTTTTCAAAACTCCTAAAATCTCTCCCTAATATCCTCCCCCTTATCACTCCTAGATTCTAGCTCATGACCAATTCAAACCTTAGCCAACAGAGTTCCATTCAGCTTCTAACTCTTGCATACATAAGACATAAAAAAATTATCACACATTTGTTCCCTCAGTGAATTGATCCTTGGCCCTCTCTCCTCATTTACACGCCACCTTTTTAGGAGACTAGTGGTGTCACTTAGCCACTCTACCAAGGCTCCTCTTGAGATACATTTTACCCACCTATTTTGATAAGGCCTCCTAACCAGAGCCCCTAATTCTTTAAGTCCAAAATTCAAAAATTCTACCGAGTTTTGGTCAACTCATGGTCCTTCCATAAGCCCATTTACACACTCTAAACATGAATTTCACAACCAAAAACCAACATTTAACATTTCACCAAACATCTCACAAAATTACTAAGCCCCAAAAATCAGGATGTTACAGGAAGTTAAATGATTCGTCGCATATGGAGCTAAATGCAGTTTGCTCAGCCATTTTGCAAAATACACTACCCAACAAATTGAAAGATCTAGGAAGTTTTACTATTCCTTGTTTAATTGGTAGTTTGAATATTAATAATGTTTTGGCTGATTTAGGGGCGAGTATTAATTACATTCCCTGTAAAATGTTTAAACAATTAGGTCTTGAGAAACCCAAACAAACTTCGGATAAGTATTCAATTAACAGATAGAACCACTAGTGTGACAGCCTTAATTTGACCCTAGTCGGAAAGTGGTTTCGGGACCACAAAACCGAGTCATTAAATTTATTAAATGTTAAAATTCATATCTTCTATGTGTGATATGCATGTGTGAAAATTTTGGATATTTTAATTTAGTCATATGAATGTGAATTTCACTTGAAAGGACTTAGTTGTGAAACTTAGAAAATATGTTAGGTAAATGTGTGAGGACCAAATTATAGCATAGATTAAAAACATGACTTTGCATGTCAAATTGCCCAAAAATGAGCTAGTGGCCAGCCATGATATGATGATATACACTAAGTGCAAATTTCCTTTAATATTTTATTAATTTAGTAATTAAAATATGGAATAAAGAAAATAAGAAAAATTGGATAAACAAAAAAAAGAAAAAGAAAAAAGAAAAAGAAAACTGTTCATCTTTTGCTCTACTTGGCCGAAACCTTGAAGGAAGAACTTGGAGAAGACTTTAATTTTCGGTCACCTTTGTCATGCTTGTTTAAGGTATGTTTGATGTTTAGTCTTTAATTTCTTGTGCAATTTTGGGTTAATTACTTAGTCTACTATATAACCCATGTTAAAGTTTTCAATTTGGTTATAAGATGAACATTCGGTCATGAAGTGTTGGAGTACTTTGAAATGGCATTTTTGATTTTTGAAACTAAGCATGGCGGTGCTTCATCCAGCCTTAGTCAAGAACAAGCTTGAGTTTGTTGAATGTTAAGTAGTTAAAAAAATAGAAAAGAATTCGGTTAAAAAAAATGTTTGAAAAAATGTTGTGCAAGTCGAATGAAATTGTAAATTTTTGGGTGTTTAAGATGATATATTAGCATGTTTTGAGATTGTTGTTGTGTGTAGTGCCGATTGTGTATTGAAATTATATGATGGGTTTGAGCTTGTTACATTTATTATTTAGGTGGCTGAATGTGCTTCTCAATTATATATGAACCGTATGTGATAAATGAAAGTTGGAAATAAGGGTGGAAATTTAATATGCTTTAATTTGGTCTACTACAGCGTTCGGCAATAGAGTTTTATAAATTGGTTAAACTGAGCTCAAAGGTAGTAATTTAAAGGATAATAAAGAATGGAGTTGAGAAACAAATGTCTAAAGTGCTTTTTGTAATATTAATTAGAATATTGTTTAAAAAGAACGAATGTATACAAAGACTATTTCATGACTATTTGATCAATGTATGTTAAGAAAACATGATTAAATAGCTACCTAATGAGGCATATGTATATTCGGCTATAAGGTTAAATTATGTATAAAGAAGTATAAAAATCATAAAATTTTATGTTAGTTGATGATATGCTGTTGAATGGCCGAATGGCTTTTTAAGTGATGAATCGAATGTTTGGTTGTAAATTGAGATTTGTGAAAGTATGAATTTGTTGATAAATAGCAATTAATTAATGTGCTTATGTGCAAATATAGTTGCCGAATGCCCTTCAAGGTTGAAATGAATCTATCATGTGTCATTGTAATTTTGGTATAGTAAAAATTTAGTTGAAAGTTCCAAGTAGATTAATGTAGTAATGACGAATGTGTTATGTGATTTAGGTAACCATGAGCATTCGGCCATTAAAGTTATTTATACTTTGGCATTGTGGTATATGTGTATTAAGGGTAAATTAATAAATTGGGATGAGAGAAAAACATAGATAAGATGTTAGTTCGAAATTGAGAAGTATATGTGGCCATAATATTCTTTGTGTAATTTTTGAATTGGTGAATTGTGTATGGTTGCAAATTGAAAGATTTTGGGATGGACATTTTGCCGAATATACAATAATATATATATATATATGTATATATATCAAGTTTGGGGTTACATGATTCTCGAATGTAAATTTTGTATGCATTTGTAAATGTGTGTATTCGGCCAATCTCAGTTAAAATGATGCTTGAAAAGAAGAGATAAGAAAGTTAAATAGTACAAGTGTGTTTCCTGTATGAATGTGTCTATTGAGAAAATGATTTTTAAATTAGTTGTAATGAATTGACAAGAGGATTAAACTAGTTAAATTTTTGTTGAACTTAGCTCAAAAGCTAAACTCGGATAGAGGGAAAACCAAGATTTTGGGGTAGTTGATCTGTATTTGTTCATCGACATTTCAGGTAAGTTCTTGAGTGCTTAAATTAAAATGCTTACGTTAAATTATGGAAGAAATGAAATGAACCTCTATAATATGAGCATAGCATGATAATGTCCGATTATAAATTGATAAAGTAGTGTATGTGATTGATAAAGTTACGATATGTTATATGCACTTTTAAGTGAAAACATGTGTGGAAGCGTGATATAAAGAATGAAGGTGGGATTTAATAGTATAAGCCGGATGTGGTATAAATAATTCAACGAGAATTTTGAATACGGAATGAGTACCGAATGTATTATGAGATGAATTATGGTTGAATGATATAAAGTGAGTAAAAATACTAATGTGATTGAGAAATTGAAGAAAAGAAATTGAGACTTTAGTAAATTTTAAGTGTTTAAACATAAGTATTAGTAAAGGTGACATGCTATATCTTGATAATTAAATGTCTCGTATTATATACGTGTATTATCAAATGAAACATGCATATGGAATAAAAGCTATATAGTTGACATGAGTAAATTATCAAACGGTGAGTATGATATAGAAATGTCATAATGGTTGTGCTTGTTTGCCGATTTGCTAATATGGAAAAATGTATAAGATATGTACATGTAGGGAGGCCGGAATGGCTAATGTTAAATGGGTACAAGTTGTATATAAATGTGTGTACTTAGTGAGGTCAAATGGCTAATGAGAATGTTAAATGGCCTAATGGTTATTATAGAATGAAAGCAAATTATGTGTTGTATAACTAGGTGCGAATATAAGCATCATCCTCTTTAAGACGTTTGTGTTATGTGAATATTAAAAATATATGAAATGATATATGAATAACTTTGTGAATTGACTATCGTATGATATTATTCGGGTCTATGACCTAGTAAGCTGCGTGCTGGTAACATATCCGGGCTAAAGTCCCGCAGGCTTCGTGCTGGTAATCCATTCGGGCTAGAGTCCCGCAGGCTACATGCTGGTGATATGTTCGGGTTTAAAGTCCTGCTGTTTTCGAGCTGGTAATAAATACAGGTTCTTAAACCTAGCAGGCTAAGTGCCATCGAATTATTTCAAACTAGAGACTATTTGCATACGTATAAGGTAATGATAAAATTAGTTACATGAAAATCTATCAAGTTGAGTTGTATGCAGTTAGATGTGCAAATACAAGGTATGAATTGTATTCAGTCATCTTACGTATATGTGATAAGGAATATGTGTGGTCCTTTAGGTACCTATACAGAAATTTAATATTGTCATGTTGAATTATTCGAAGATATTGATGTGATTATGAACTAGAGAATTTAGTTTCTATATACGTATATGCATACGGGTATGTGCACGAAATGAGTGCATATGAAGAAGTGGTTAGCAATTGTAGGCGTACAAAGATTAAATATTATGTACGTGATGCTTACTACTATGTGAATTTGACTTCGGGTGATTTATGAATGTGCTTTGGCAATCAATTATGAAATGGTTATGTGTTATACTAAATGAGTATTGATTCTATGAAATTATCATGAAAGGTCATGACATGAATATGTGATTCCAAATATGGAAATTGAATGTGGTTATAGTATTATGATTTAGTCCGATTGATTGAATTAGAAGTAGCAATGAAGCTTTTAGATGCAAAAGAACATATGATCTCAAATTTGGAAGAAACAAATAAATTATATGTGCATGCATAGGGTTGAACTATTTGATTGAATGGTGACATCCCTTGATATTGATAAATGTGACTTGAGCAAGGTCTAAGACTATGAGACTTAGTAATGAAACAACAATTAAAGATGTTCAGTACACTAAGTTGGCCAGGTATGTATTATGTACTTGTATGTGACCTTAATTTGGTTTGAATCAAAAGTATATAAAATAATGCATATGTGAATAAGTGTACGAATCTAAATGTAACCACAGTACATGTGACTATGATACATTTGGCCGATATGTGATGTCACGAGAACGTATTTGATTAAACTCTAATAAAGGGATTTAGATTTAAGTGAAATTATATGCTAATGGGGTCATGTGTGCTTGCGAATATTTGACCATCTTAGTCATTATCATGAAAGTATATGTGTGTTAGTTAGACGATGTGTTTAATGAAATTATAGTTCGTTATGAAGCTCTAGATTGACTTCATCGATTAGAGGAAATGAATGATAAATGATATTGGATGAAAACATTTTGTGATGTTAAACTCAAGGCCAAAGAAAAGGTAAATTAAACTATGTGCAATTATGGATAGGTATATTCAGCCAAATGAGACTTTACTTAGATTTCTGTATATGAGATAATTGTATTTGATTCAGCAAAGTTACTGTTTTGCTTAAGACTTACTAAGCTTATGAAAGCTTACTTCGTTTGTTTCGCGTTTCTATTTTATAGATCATAGACTCTTACTACTAGCTCGAGGATCGTCAGCAGTTTATCACACTATCTACTATTGTGGTAACCAAATGATTCGGATTTAGCTTATGGCATGTATAGGATAGACTATAGGAGGAAGATATCTTGACTATTGTTTTATAAGCCATGCGAATATGGCATCCTTGAAAGTTTACTTTTGTAGGTTATAAATTCGATCTTTGTTTGTGTCTAGCAATTTTTGTAAATGAATGATCTTTATTCAAGAAAATGATCAAAATTTTACTGTTCTGATCTGTTTTCAAATTTCCGGTAAACGCCTCGTCCTATTTCGGCGATGGTTACGGGATAGGGGTGTTACATTTTATTGGTATCAGAGCTATGGTTTAGTCGATTTCTAGGACTAACGTAGCACGAGGGAGTCTAGCTATACATTCCATAAAGTGATAAAATGATAGTGTGATGATTTCTAACAGTTAAAAATGTGTTTTTCGTATTGTAATGAATTCCGATCCCGATCGAGCTGTAGCAGATGGTATTGAGAGGATTGGAATATGCTTATGATGTGTCAAAATTGAGAAAGTATGAATAGAAGTATATTGGGATAGTTGTAATGTGTATTGTATGCACGAGAAGTTATATTTTGGTTCAGGATTTTATGTAAATGGGCGGAATATATATATATATATATATTGAAATGGAGCAAGTGAATTACAAATATGATATGTTATGTGAAATGTATTAAGATGTGAATAAATATGCATGAAATTCGGTGATGTGTATTCGGGCCTTCGTGCCTAGCAGGCTTTGTGCCGGTGATGTGTATTCGGGCCTTCGTGCCTAGCAGGCTTCATGCCGGTGATATGTATTCGGGCCTTTGTGCCTAGCAAGCTTCGTGCCGGTGATGTGTATTCGGGCCTTTGTGCCTCGCAGGCTTCATGCCGGTGATGTGTATTCTGGCCTTTGTGCCTAGCAGGCTTCGTGCCGGTGATGAGTATTCGAGCTTTTGTGCTTGGCAGGCTTTGTGCCGGTGATGTGTATACGGGCCTTCGTGCCTAGCAGGCTTAATGCTGGTGATTTGAGTAAAGTTTAAGTGTTCATTACTATATAAACTCAAAGTTAAATGAAAGGATACGTTTAAAATGTACATATATGATGTTTTATAGACTTGGTTAAGTCATTTCAATGTGTAATAACGAATGAATATGGGCACTATGTGTGCGAATGATTGGAGGCACTGTGTGTGTGAATTCCTTTAACCGAGCACTATGTGTGCGAGATCGGTCAGTGGGAACTAAGTGTGAGAAATAAGATTCATGTAAGACCTCGTCTGGGACGAAGGTATTGATTTGAAATGGTGTGTAAGACCATGTCTGGGACATGGCATCGACTCGATATGTGATAACATGTAAGGCCATATCTAGGATATGGTATTGTACGAGTTATATGTGATTATCGAGTATCCGTAATGATTCCGAATGGTTCAACGAGCATATTTAAGACGTTAATTAAAGTAAGATCAGAATAAGTGATACAGGTATGTACGGAACTTATGTGAGGATTAAATGAAAGTAAAAATTTGTGAGTTCATATAGATATGTTTCATATCAAAATGTGTTATGGATTTAGTCTATGAGATTCTTGGTATATGAAGTCATATGTGCTATTGCTGAATGGACACTATTTTGTTAACCATGTTCAAGAAATTATTTCGATTAAGTTTCGACATTTGAAAGACTGTAAGAATTTTTGATGAATGCGGATAATCTTGGGTATATGAGTTATGTGCTAGAATAAATCTCATGCCAGTGTATTATATTAGGCTTTATGCCTATTTGACAGTATACGGGTAACTATGGTTGAATGTGTTAAATGAACTAAATGTTCGGGTATGTGGAAGTTGATTTTCTTTTGGAAATAAGTTAAGTTGAATATTGAGATGTGATAAAGTTATAAAGGATATTCATTGGGATGTTTGAGTATATGTGTACTCTCGGCCAGGTTACAGCTTATACATGAATGAAAATATGGGTTATGAATATGTGAGTTGACGTTAGGTATTACACATATTAATATGTGATTTATACGTGTTTGAAATGCAAGTATAAATTCAATTAAGTGATTTTCGCTTATGAAATCAAGAGAAAGAGATGTATGTTTATACTCGTATAAATGTTTATGTATATAGACATAATTCAATAAGAGAAAGTTATCCTAATCTAGTCGCTAGTAAGATTTTCGGGGACGAAAATCCCTAAAGGAAGGGAGAGTTGTTACAGCCCTAATTTGACCCTAGTCGGAAAGTGGTTTCGGGACCACAAAACTGAGTCATTAAATTTATTAAATGTTAAAATTCATATCTTCTATGTGTGATATGCATGTGTGAAAATTTTGGGTATTTTAATTTAGTCATATGAATGTGAATTTCACTTGAAAGGACTTAGTTGTGAAACTTAGAAAATATGTTAGGTAAATATGTGAGGACCAAATTATAGCATAGATTAAAAACATGACTTTGCATGTCAAATTGCCCAAAAATGAGCTAGTGGCCGGCCATGATATGATGATATGCACTAAGTGCAAATTTCCTTTAATATTTTATTAATTTAGTAATTAAAATATGGAATAAAGAAAATAAGAAAAAGTGGATAAACAAAAAAAAAAAAAAAAAAAGAAAATTGTTCATCTTTTTCTCTACTTGGCCGAAACCTTGAAGGAAGAACTTGGAGAAGACTTTAATTTTCGGTCACCTTTGTCATGCTTGTTTAAGGTATGTTTGATGTTTAGTCTTTAATTTCTTGTGCAATTTTGGGTTAATTACTTAGTCTACTATATAACCCATGTTAAAGTTTTCAATTTGGTTATAAGATGAACATTCGGTCATGAAGTGTTGGAGTACTTTGAAATGGCATTTTTGATTTTTGAAACTAAGCATGGCGGTGCTTCATTCGGCCTTAGTCAAGAACAAGCTTGAGTTTGTTGAATGTTAAGTAGTTAAAAAAAATAGAAAAGAATTCGGTTAAAAAAAATGTTTGAATAAATGTTGTGCAAGTCGAATGAAATTGTAAATTTTTGGGTGTTTAAGATGATATATTAGCATGTTTTAAGATTGTTGTTGTGTGTAGTGCCGATTGTGTATTGAAATTATATGATGGGTTTGAGCTTGTTACATTTATTATTTAGGCGGCCGAATGTGCTTCTCAATTATATATGAACCATATGTGATAAATGAAATTTGGAAATAAGGGTGGAAATTTAATATGCTTTAATTTGGTCTACTATAATGTTCGGCAATAGAGTTTTATAAATTGGTTAAACCGAGCTCAAAGGTAGTAATTTAAAGGATAGTAAAGAATGGAGTTGAGAAACAAATGTCCAAAGTGCTTTTTGTAATATTAATTAGAATATTGTTTAAAAGGACCGAATGTATACAAAGACTATTTCATGACTATTTGATCAATGTATGTTAAGAAAACATGATTAAATAGCTACCTAATGAGGCATATGTATATTTGGCTATAAGGTTAAATTATGTATAAAGAAGTATAAAAATAATGAAATTTTATGTTAGCTGATGATATGCTGTTGAATGGTCGAATGGCTTTTTAAGTGATGAATCGAATGTTTGGTTGTAAATTGAGATTTGTGAAAGTATGAATTTGTTGATAAATAGCAATTAATTAATGTGCTTATGTGCAAATGTAGTTGCCAAATGCCCTTCAAGGTTGAAATGTGTAACAGCCTAATTTTCAGTGGTGTCGGAACAATGATTCGGGATCACTAAATCCAACAAATGAGTAGGAAATATTATTAATTTAGTGAGTATAAGTTAAATGTGAAGTTAGGAAAAATTTTGAAATAGTGAATAGTGTACTAAAAATAAATATTAAAATAATTAGAATCGAAAACGAGGTATCGAGACCTCGGGAATTTTAAATCAAGATATAAATATTTTTATAAATATTTATGGAGTATTAATAAGTTAGTATTAAGGTTTCGTCAAGAAATTTTAAAGTTCTGATAGTTAATTGAACAAAAAGGACTAAATTGTATCAAATGCAAAATTGTGAGAAATGATTAAATAGCTTAAATGATAAAAGAAAGAGGGTTTAAAAGGAAAATAGACCCAAGGTCTATTTGGGCTGGACGGCAAGGGCATGAAATCAGCAAGAAAATAAGGAGAATTAAGGGCAAAATTGGAAAATCGCAGAATTTATTTAATAAAGCTAGGACTAAAATGGAATTATCTAGATTTCTCTTTATTTTTCTGCATTCTCATGAGCAAAAATGCCATGGAAGAGTTCCCTTAAGCTAGTTTTTCATATTTTTACTTCAAGTAAGTTCAATTCCTGATTATTTCTTGAAATTTTTGTGTTTTTGTGACTTTTGCAACTTGGTCCACTTGTTGAATTCATTAGTTTTTGATTCTATGAAAGAAATTGAAAGTTGCCATGAATATGTGCTGGAAGTAAATGATGATTTGGCATGGAATTAGAGTTTTAAATTGTTTATATGCTGATTTTATTAAAAGAATTGAATAGAAAGTGAATGTTTGAGACCTAATTGTAAAAGAGTTTGAAGTTAGAATTTTATGTGGAAATTCTGAATTTCAGTAGTTATGAAATAACTTATAATGTGTATGGAAAGTATTAATAGAGAAAATTATCTTAATTGAGGGGCTAATTGAGCAAGGATTGAATTGTATGAATTGTGAAATTTGGGGCAAAATGGAAATCAATATTTTGCACTAAAACTGTTTTGGACAGCAGCAGTGGTCTAACTTTGAAAAATCACCAAAAATTGTAGAAATTGAATTAGAGAATGAATAAGATATGGAATTAAATATTATTGAGTCTATTTTCATATAAAAGAAACATAGCAAGTAAATAAATTCTGTATTTTGAGATATTTATATTTTTGTGAGACTGGTTTAGAATGATTTTGGGATCCTCTGTTCTAACTTGGAAAAATCATTAAAAATTGTATAAAAATTATTATGGGACATAATTTATATGGTTAGATTCCTTAATGAGTATATTTTTATAATAAAAAAACTGTAATATCATCTGAATCTTTTATGATGAGATAATTAATTTTTAATAAAGAAAGGTCGGAACTGTTAGACAGCAGAACAGGGGAGACTCCAATGAATAAACTGTACTAATTGGATGGACAAAAAATTCTGAAAATTTTATGGTAAGAATATGTATGAGTCTAGTTTCAGGGAAAATTAGTGGATCTTAAATTGGAGTTCTGTAGCTCAAGATAAAAATAATTTAGCGACTATGACACGGATGGACAGTTTTGAATATAAATAAGTAAATAGTGAAATTATTGATAATGTTACTTATAGCATGTTATATAAATTAAGGATGTGGAATGGAGAGGAGGAGGAGGAAAATATGTATGAATATCCAGCTAGCATGGTTAATTTGCATATTTTAGGCTCAGGGACTAAATTGAATAAAAGTAAAACTTTATGGGCAATTTTGTAAAAATGTTAGAAATAACTAATTTGCATGAAATGGATTATTTTATTATTTAAAATTGCAAAATTTAATGGAATTATTAACTTAGTTCAAGATCGGGGGAAAAACATGTTTTAAAGATTAAATTGAAAAAGTGTTAAATTTATAGAAAATTTTAATATTTTATAGAATACATGGGTTGTTATAAATGTGTATGAGAATAACGGCAAGAAATAAGGATTAAATTGCAAGAATTTTATTTTCTGAGCCTAAGGATGCAATCGTCATTAATTAAAAGTTCAGGGGCAAAACGGTAAATTTTGTTTAGAGCATTAGTCGAATGTATTAGGACATGAAATAAATGAAAATGACGATCATCTTTATTTATAGAGATCCGGATGACTCAAATATGAGACTAGAAAGTGGAAAAGAAGAGATATAAGATTATTGAAATTATAAACATGAATAAGCAACGAGGTAAGTTAGTGTAACTTGAATTGTATTTTTAAATACATGAAATATCGATATAATGAGTTACTTAATTTATGTTTATGAAGTAAAGGCAAGAGGATAATATTTATCATGACATGTAAATGTGTGATTTTCATTGATATGTTGATACAAGAAAATTAAGTATGTTGAGACCATAAATTCAAGTAAAACATGTCAAGAAAAATTAAGCACGTTTAAGGGACAATATGTTTAATTTTAATTGGTTTCAAATATGAATGTTAGATGAAGTAAAATATCTGATAAATAAATCGGTCACTCCGGTAATGCTCCGTAGCTCTATTCCGGTGACGGATTCGGGTTAGGGGCGTTACAAAATGAATCTATCATGTGTCATTGTAATTTTGGTATAGTAAAAATTTAGTTGAAAGTTCCAAGTAGATTAATGTGGTAATGCCGAATGTGTTATGTGATTTAGGTAACCATGAGCATTCGGCCATTAAAGTTATTTATACTTTGGCATTGTGGTATATGTGTATTAAGGGTAAACTAATAAATTGGGATGAGAGAAAAACATAGATAATATGTTAGTTCGAAATTGAGAAGTATATGTGGCCATAATATTCTTTGTGTAATTTTTGAATTGGTGAATTGTGTATGGTTGCAAATTGAAAGATTTTGGGATGGACATTTTGCCGAATATACAATAATATATATATATATATATCAAGTTTGGGGTTACATGATTCTCGAATATAAATTTTGTATGCATTTGTAAATGTGTGTATTCGGCCAATCTAGGTTAAAATGATGCTTGAAAAGAAGAGATAAGAAAGTTAAATAGTACAAGTGTGTTTCCCGTATGAATGTGTCTATTGAGAAAATGATTTTTAAATTAGTTGTAATGAATTGACAAGAGGATTAAACTAGTTAAATTTTTGTTGAACTTAGCTCAAAAGCTAAACTCGGATAGAGGGAAAACCAAGATTTTGGGGTAGCTGATCCGTATTTGTTCATCGACATTTCAGGTAAGTTCTTGAGTGCTTAAATTAAAATGCTTATGTTAAATTATGGAAGAAATGAAATGAACCTCTATAATATGAGCATAACATGATAATGTCCGATTATAAATTGATAAAGTAGTGTATGTGATTGATAAAGTTACGATATGTTATATGCACTTTTAAATGAAAACATGTGTGGAAGCGTGATATAACGAATGAAGGTGGGATTTGATAGTATAAGCCGGATGTGGTATAAATAATTCAACGAGAATTTTGAATATGGAATGAGTACCGAATGTATTATGAGATGAATTATGGTTGAATGATATAAAGTGAGTAGAAATACTAATGTGATTGAGAAATTGAAGAAAAGAAATTGAGACTTTAGTAAATTTTAAGTGTTTAAACATAAGTATTAGTGAAGGTGACATGCTATATCTTGATAATTAAATGTCTCGTATTATATACGTGTATTATCAAATGAAACATGCATATGGAATAAAAGCTATATAGTTGGCATGAGTAAATTATCAAACGGTGAGTATGATATAGAAATGTCATAATGGTTGTGCTTGTTTGCCTGTTGGCTAATATGGAAAAATGTATAAGATATGTACATGTGGAGAAGCCAGAATGGCTAATGTTAAATGGGTACAAGTTGTATATAAATGTGTGTACTTAGTGAGGTCAAATGGCTAATGAGAATGTTAAATGGCCTAATGGTTATTATAGGATGAAAGCAAATTATGTGTTGTATGAGTAGGTGTGAATATAAGCATCATCCTATTTAAGACGTTTGTGTTATGTGAATATTAAAAATATATGAAATGATATATGAATAACTTTGTGAATTGACTATCGTACGATATTATTCGGGTCTATGACCTAGTAAGCTTCGTACTGGTAACATATCCGGGCTAAAGTCCCGCAAGCTTCGTGCTAGTAATCCATCCGGGTTAGAGTCCCGCAGGCTACATGCTGGTGATATGTTCGGGTTTAAAGTCCTGTTATTTTCGAGCCGGTAATGAATACAGGTTCTTAAACCTAGCAGGCTAAGTGCCATCGAATTATTTCAACCTAGAGACTATTTGCATACGTATAAGGTAATGATAAAATTAGTTACATGAAAATCTATCAAGTTGAGTTGTATTCGGCTAGATGTGCAAATACAAGGTATGAATTGTATTCAGTCATCTTACGTATATGTGATAAGGAATATGTGTGGTCCTTTAGGTACCTATACAGAAATTTAATATTGTCATGTTAAATTATTCGAAGATATTGATGTGATTATGAACTAGTGAATTTAGTTTCTATATACGTATATACATACGGGTATGTGCACAAAATGAGTGCATATGAACAAGTGGTTAGCAATTGTAGGCGTACAAAGATTAAGTATTACGTACGTGATGCTTACTACTATGTGAATTTGACTTCGGGTGATTTATGAATGTGCTTTGGCAATCAATTATGAAATGGTTATGTGTTATACTAAATGAGTATCGATTCTATGAAATTAGTCATGAAAGATCATGACATGAATATGTGATTCCAAATATGGAAATTGAATGTGGTTATAGTATTATGATTTAGTCCGATTGATTGAATTAGAAGTAGCAATGAAGCTTTTAGATGCAAAAGAACATATGATCTCAAATTTGGAAGAAACAAATAAATTATATGTGCATGCATAGGGTTGAACTATTTGATTGAATGGTGACATCCCTTGATATTGATAAATGTGACTTGTGCAAGGTCTAAGACTATGAGGTTTAGTAATGAAACAACAATTAAAGATGTTCAGTACACTAAGTTGGCCAGGTATGTATTATGTACTCATATGTGACCTTAATTTGGTTTGAATCAAAAGTATATAAAATAATGCATATGTGAATAAGTGTACGAATATAAATGTGACCACAGTACATGGGACTATGATACATTTGGCCGATATGTGATGTCATGAGAACGTATTTGATTAAACCCTAATAAAGGGATTTAGATTTAAGTGAAATTATATGCTAATGGGGTCATGTGTGCTTGCGAATATTTGACCATCTTAGTCATTATCATGAAAGTATATGTGTGTTAGTTAGGCGATGTGTTTATTGAAATTATAGTTCGTTATGAAGCTCTAGATTGACTTCATCGATTAGAGGAAATGAATGATAAATGATATTGGATGAAAACATTTTGTGACGTTAAACTCAAGGCCAAAGAAAAGGTAAATTAAATTATGTGCAATTATAGATAGGTATATTCAGCCAAATGAGACTTTACTTAGATTTCTGTATATGAGATAATTGTATTTGATTCAGCAAAGTTACTGTTTTGCTTAAGACTTGCTAAGCTTATAAAAGCTTACTTTGTTTGTTTCGCGTTTCTATTTTATAGATCGTGGACTCTTACTACCAGCTCGGGGATCGTCAGCAGTTTATCACACTATCTACTATTGTGGTAACCAAATGATTCGGATTTAGCTTATGGCATGTATAGGATAGACTATAGGAGGAAGATATCTTGACTATTGTTTTATAAGCCATGCGAATATGGCATCCTTGAAAGTTTACTTTTGTAGGTTATAAATTCGATCTTTGTTTGTGTCTAGCAATTTTTGTAAATGAATGATCTTTATTCAACAAAATGATCAAAATTTTACTGTTCTGATCTGTTTTCAAATTTCTGTAAATGCCTCGTCCTATTCCGGCGACGGTTACGGGATAGGGGTGTTACAACTAGATTTCCTAAAGGTATTATTGAAGATATTATTGTAAAAATTGATAAATTCATATTCCTAGTTGATTTTGTTGTTTTAAACATGGATGAGGGTAATGAAATACCTTTAATTTTAGGAAGACCCTTTTTAGCAACTGTTAGAACTATTATTGATGTTGGTGTAAGTGAGTTAGTACTTCATGTAGGTGACGAAACGATTACTCTCCAAGCTCGTGATTCTGTTAAGATATCTAATGATCGAGATGATTTTACAAGTTCAGTTAATATGAGTAACCATATGTCTCAAACTTCTTTGCAGGAAAGCCCTCGAAAAACGTGATGGAGCCACGTTCTAGTCCATGCAACAACAGAATGACTCATGGTAAACGAATGTTGCAAATTGATGAATTAGATGAATAGCGAACACATGTTAGGGAGAAACCAAAAAAGCACGGTGAAGAGTTAAGGAGACACCATGATAAGCAAGTGGATGGAACGAAACAATTTAAGGATGGAGATAAGGTACTTCTAGATAAAATGAATCCTCGAATTGCCACTTCTGAGCTTGATGCAAATGGATCAAATCCCTTTATAGTACTAAATGTCTTCCCATACAGTACAGTCGAGGTAACTCATTCTAAATTTGGCACATTTAAGGTAAATAGTACTCGACTTAAACCTTATGTTAATAATAGAATTGATAACGAGAAAGAGGAGCTTCGACTTGGCGAACCATCGTGATTGTGTGAATGCGAGGTAAGTCAAGCTTAGACTTTAACTAAGTGCTTCTCGGGAGGCAACCCAAGTGTTAACATTGCTAATTCTTTTAATTTTATTTCATGCTATTTTTAAAACTAATTAATTTTCAAAATTAAAAAATGTTTTTGACCCACACGTCCTAGACGTACGAGCGTGTCCCAGGCTGTGTGCACTATAAGGGGTTCAACAATGAGTTACATGGCCTGGCGACATGGCCGTGTAACCCACACGGCCTAGACACAGGGGCGTGTCCTTGGCCGTATGGATACTGGGACTTAAATGTTCAAAAATTTGACTGTCACATGGCTGAAAATGACACACACGGCCCGGCGACATGGCCATGTGATCCACACGGCTTGGACACATGGACGTGTCCTAGGTAGTGTGAAACCTGGAGCTAATTTTTTCAAAGTCAAAAGTTACACATGCAGGAGACATGGTCATGTTAGAGACATGGCCAAGCCACACGAGCATGTGCTATCTTACATGGGCGTGGGAGAAGCAAAGGGAAACACACATGGCCTAGCACATGGCCGTGTGTACCACACGGCTTGGACACACGGGTGTGTCCATAGTCATGTGAAAATTGGGTTAATTTTTAATTACACACGGGCTAAAAATACTCCACACAGCCGTGTCACATGGCCATGTGGCCCAAACCCTCGAATTCCTTTTTCAATTTATCTTTTTATTCTTCCCCAACCAAGCTACCCCTTTTATTTTATTTTATTTTTTATTATTTCTTATATTATTTATTTTTATTTCATTTATTATTCTTATACTTAAATTTTAAATTTATTTTAATTTTTTTGCTATTTTTATTATTTTTAGTTTTTTTTACTATTATTATTACAATTACCTTTAAATTTATAAGTATCATTGAGTTTATTGTTTTTTTTCTTTTTTTCCATTTTATTTTTTATTTTATTTTTTATTTATCTTTCTTTTTAATTTTATTTTAGTTGCTTTATTTTTTTATTTTCTTAAACTTATTTTAATTATTTTTTCAAATATATTTTCATGGTTGTTTCTAATTAAGTTATAACCCTTTAATCTTCACTATTTGTGTTTATTTTCTTATTAGTTTGCTTGAAATCATGCACTACATCTAGATTTGTCTACAATTTCGCTTTTTACCATTCTGGCAATTTCATCCAATATTCAAGGCAGTTTCAGTTTTCTTGTAACACCCCAAACCCGACCTAGACGTTATGGCCGAATCCTGCGGTGTCACATTTGAATACAAACCTGTCTGAAAGTTAAAGCCTCTTGTTGGTTCTTAAACCCTTTTAGTCATTTGTTAACCATTTAAAACGTTCTTCCTTTTAAAAAAAAAAGACTTTGTTTGGTACGGAAGCATTTCAACAGTGTTGCAGAAACGTGTTGTTTTGAAAACAATTATCATTTTGGAAAAACTGTGACCTATGTCTAACAGATATGAAATTATGATAAATAAAATCCCAAATTGAAAGCTAAGAAATTAGAGAGGCCTTATTACAGTAAAAACCCAAATTTAAGTTATTGAAAAATAAATAGTCGATGTAACACATGTGCAGTTGTGTGGCCATCCTCGAGTCCCTTGTAGCACCAATCCACCTAACACTGGGGATTACCTATACAATTAAAAATGGGGTGAGTTTACGAAAACTCAGTGTGAAATCCCCTAATACAAAAAAACAGTCAGTCAGTCAAATACACAGAATACAAAAGCAGTCTGGGCTTGAGCCCATTATAGCAGACAGTCCCAGATGGGCCTTAGCCCATTTCAGTAGCAAAATCAGAAGCAGAAAGCCCAATATAGCATCAATTCAGAACAATAATGTAATAGTGCAACCCACCCAATCCAGCCAACACACCTCTTCGTACTGCTAACACACCATATGAGGATAAAATCAACCTACTCAGCCAGCACACCAATATCGCAGCAAGGCTACCAAACAACAAAATCGTAGCTTAGCTGCCCGTAATCAGAATTGCAGCATAGCTGCCAGTAAGATAAGTGGCTTTAAGCCATCAATACAACCTACTTTTGGTAAAATGAACGGAACTAAGCCATCAATAATATGCGTGGCACAAAGCCATCGGTAAAATGGACATCACTAAGTGATGTGCATGATATGAAGTAATAAAATTTATAATAATGATCGCACCAAAAGCTAACTATTATCACGACTTTAAAGCAAGCGCACCTATCGAACAGTAGTATAGTTTAGCGGCAAGACCGAGATATCGTACCCAAGGGAACCAGAAGTACTAGTACTTACTTCTTTCCTATTATTTAACCTAAAAATAAAAGGGATTTTTATGAAACTAAACTAATTCTAAAACTAACTATAAATGCATAAAAAGTAAAATGGGGGAAAACTTTTTTAGGGAAAACTGATTGATTTGGGCAATACTCAAGGGAGAATCCACCTAGACTTCACTTGTTATCAATTCTTAAGCTAGACGATCTATTCACTTGACTTGATTCGTAGAAATCCCTAATTTATGTTAATACCTCCGTCGAGGATAAGAACAACTAATCCTAGGTTGATTAACTGAAATCTCTTTCTAGTTAAAACCCCTAGTCTTGCATTAATTCGATCTATGGATCCCCTTATTAGGTTTGACCCTAATCCATCAGATTTATGTCGTCTTGTGTCTAGGGTTGCATGCAACTCCGCTTAATTATGTTAGATCTGCTCTTAAATAGGGACTTTTGCTCATCTGAATAAGCACATCAATACTTGAATTAATACTTAGGAATATTAAAAAAAGAATTAAGAGCACATAATTAAGAACAAATCAGGTATTTATCATATAACTCAAGATAAAATAATAACAAGATCTGTCTTAGGTTTCATCCCCCTCAAGTATTTGAGGGATTTAGTTCATATTTAATAAAGAAATCATCTCATAATAATTAAAATAGCAAAACATAAAGAACCCAAAACCCCTGTAGGAATTTGAAGGGAGATCTTTAGTCTTGAAGGAGAATTCAGGTTCTAAGATGGATCAATTGGCTTCCCTTCGAGTAATTCCCTGCCTTTAACTCCTCGTCTTGGCAGGAAAATAATGTCCCCTTTGAAGTTGCCTCATAGGGTTTTTATATAGAGTTTAGAATGAATTTCTTAGCCCCTAAGCAACCTTTTCTGAGTGAAATTGAACTTCCTCACGATAGGGACACGCCCGTGTGGATCAAGGCCCAGGCCATTTCGGGCCTATTAAGGTGGCATGGTCATGTGGTCTGGCCATGCAAGTCAGGGTTGGGCCATGTTTATGCTCAAAGTGGCACGACCGTGTGACACGACCGTGTGGTGAATCTCCGGGCCGTGTTGATTATTGAATTGGGCCTAATTTGCCCGTTTTTGGCCCGTTTCTTGCTCTTTTCTCTTCCTTAAGCTTACCTGGGCATAAAACATGAAATAGAAGGATTAAGAGCACCAACTTTCACAAATTCAATGATATTTCATCCATAAATTAGGCTAAGCATGAGGTAAAAACATGTATAATTTATCATTTATCAAATACCCCCACACTTAAGCCTTTGCTTGTCCTCAAGCAAAATCTCAACCCACAGTTAAGAATCATTCTTCTTAACTTACAATCCTTATCAATAATGTTTCAAACTAATGCACAAGTAATCATACAATGAAAATTCAATCAGAAGAATATTAAAGTTTCAAATATTCTAAGTTGAAAATTTTATCACAGAAACATAGGCTTTTTCCCTTCTCTTAAGTAATTACCTTTCAATCAAATTAACAAGATTTGACATACTCACTAAAGGTTCACTCTATCCGTTCAAAGTGTTTAGGGTTCAAGAATTAAGCACTCTTTAGTCAGCCTAAAAAGTTATTACCATAGGCTTGCAAAAAAATCAAATCTCCACCACTATAGATTGATATGACACATTGATCAAAAGGTCTTTCAATGGTTGTAATGGGGCTTTGGTTAGGGGTGTTGTCATAAGCTAAAAGAGAAGGTTAAAATCGAGATTGCATTGAAAGATTGTCTAACTAGAAAAATCTCTATCATTTGAACATATTTCTAGAGCTTAAGTCTTCTGATGACATCGTTCCGGATTCGGTAGCTTATAATAGAAATATGCAAAAAATATTAAACTATAACTAAAATATGAATTACAACTGAATTAATTTTATAAACACTTTTTTGTTTTTTTCGTGTTTTTTTTAGGAACAAATCAAATACAATACTTTGAATGTTTATAAACTGAACAAGAGAACAAAGCTAGATAATAATTTCAACTCAAATCTCGACAAAAATAGGGATCAATATAGTTGAATAGAATTCAACAAAAAATGGGTTATAGGTTAATATTAGAGGTAAGTCAAAGAATGGGTTGTTAGGCTCAATGGGGTCCACTAGGGGTTAATTTATAGAGGTAGGCTTTTATGGAGTGAGTGGGTTAAACCTAGGTGCCTTTATCATTTTGGTGTATCAAACCAATGATATGGTCTCAATATGTATAATCGGAGCAAGTTCTAGAATCACAAATCAGTATTGACTCATTCAAAGCAACAATAAAAGTGACCACGAAAGGATGTATGCTCAAAAGGCTCAAAAATCTCACTAGAATTATGGCTTTTGATGTCAATCCTGCGAATTTCAAATCTCAAGATAATACTTAAAATTAGGGAAAATAACCTAGAAAAAATTTAAATTCTCAAAAATTTTAACTTATCATGCTTGATTCCCTAATGTCTTAAAGTTTGAATAATCAAAGCATAAATACCTATGTCTTAATTCTCAACATATCAATAAAAATCATAAATCAATCAGAATTCATTCCTAATAGGAGATTGAGATTAATGCAGAGAATTCGAAATCTAAGAGTAATTTTCAGGGATTTCAAAGATAATATAAAGAATGAAAGTGAGTTTCCCCCCACACTTAAGATGTACATTGCCCTCAATGTACAAAGATAACATTAATAGCAATAGAAGCACAGATCATAAGTTAGAGAGAGAAGAAAACTCCCTGAATATTGGATGGAGCCCTTGAATTGTGAAAGCTGTCTTGGAGGAAGGAATACGTGAAGTTCATGATTTTGGGTGACTGGAGAAATTAATCATAACTGTGTAGAGTTCAAGTATTACTCGATAGGAATTTAATTGTAAAATAAAAGGAACAAGAGAAATAAAAAGTAAAGAAAATGAAAATTAAAAATAAAAATTAAGTAACAGTGATTTGGTCCCATGGCCGTGTAAGAGATCACACGCCCGTGTCTGAATTGGCAGGTTCGACCACGGTCTTAGGGCATGAGCGTGTCGCACGCCCGTGTTGTATTAACAGGTTTGGCCACGGCCACATCGCATGGCCGTGGTAAGTTATCGAAGCCCATGTGTTAGGGACATCTTACCCTGCTCATACACAACCATATCGCACGGCCGTGTCTTTACTTGTGGTGTCCACACGGCCTGAGGCACACCCATGGGCATGGCCATGTGGCTCTAAAAACCTGCATTCAAAGGGTTAGTTGATGTATTAAAGAGCCTAAATAAAATAATTTACTAAGTCAGTGCTCGGGTTGCCTCCCGAGAAGTGCTTATTTATAGTCTAAGCTCGACTTTGCTCGAGCTTGTACGTTCATGGTGGTTTGAAGAGTTGGAACTCTTTTAACCTGTTTTTAGTTTCATTGTCAAAATAAAGTTTGAGTCGAGTTTGATTTACCTTGAAAGTGCCGAGTGACTCATGATTTATCTTGACTGTACCATAGGGAAAGATTTTCATTACCGTGAAGTAGGGTATGTCACTTGTATGTTCTTTTGAATTCAAGATTCGAGGATCGTCTTCCCCTAATATTACCTTCTCCTACCTTGATTTGATTCGTTTTTCACCTGAGGGTTGTCTTGGTAATGCTCTGGGTTGGTATGGCATACTTTGGGCTTTTCATGACAGTTCAGCCATTCATCTAGTTCATCAATCTGAAGCATTTGCTTTTCAGGTGCATCGCCCTTGGATGGACTTGTCTGTGATTGGGTTGCCTTTATATGGAGTGTATCCCGCACAAAAGGTTGGGTGGTGAGTTCAGTGTTTTTACAAGGACTCGTGACTATATTATTATCAACAGTCTTAATCAAGTTTCGAGCTTGTAAAGTAACTTTGTCATTACCTACACGTAGTGTAAGTTCACCTGTTCCTAAATCAATTATTGTTTTGGTAGTTGCTAAAAAGAGACGTCCTAAAATTAAGGGTATATTACTATCATCATCAATGACTAAAACAACAAAGTCAACTGGGAATATAAATTTATCAATTTTGACAAGCACATATTCAATTATTCCCCTTGGAATTCTAATGGTCTTATCAGCCAATTGGATGCTCATATTAGTTTGTTTAGGTTTTCCAAGACCTAGTTGTTTGAACAGTTTATAACGTATGACATTTATACTACCCCCTAGATCAGCTAAAGCATTTTTGGCGTCTAGGCTACCAAGTAAACAAGGAATAGTAAAACTCCCTGGATCATTTAGTTTGGTTGGTAGTTTATTTTGGAGAATAGCTGAGCATTCCTCGTTGAGTGCCATTATGGACAATTCTTCCAACTTCCTTTTATTTGTAAGAAGTTCCTCTAAAAATTTTGCGTACTTCGGCATCTGCGAAATTGCTTTAACAAACGGTAAGTTGATATGTAATTTCTTTAAGAGTTTAAGAAACTTACTGAATTGCTCATCTGTGTGGTCTTTCTTTAGCGCGTTTGGGTATGAGATACGAGGTTTATATTCCTTGATGACTGGCTCGTTATTACTTACCTCGACCTTACCTTTACTCACCTCATCCTCCTTACATGGCTCTGGTTTGGTTTCGGTTAATCCTTCCTCATCTATTGTATTCACGGAATTGAGTTGCTCCTTAGGGTTAATCTCAGTGTTGTTTGGTAACCCACATTGCGGTCTTTCAGAAATTAACTTGGTGAGCTGGCCTATTTGTGTTTCGAGTCCTTGAATGGATGCTTGCTGGTTCTTCAGTGCCGTTTCGGTGTTTTGGAAACAGGTTTTTGACACGGTAATAAATTTTGTAAGCATCTCCTCAAGGTTTGGCTTTTTCTCTTGTTGGAATGGTGGCTGTTGAAATCCTGAAGGAGATGGTTGTCTTTGATTTCCTTGTCCTCCCCATGAAAAATTAGGGTGGTTCCGTCAACCTATATTGTAAGTATTACTGTAAGAGTTATTTTAAGGTCTAGAATTGTTACCCATATAGTTGGCTTGTTCAGTTTTCATGTCATGTCCATAAGAGGAGTAATCTGAATTGAAGATATTTCCCTGGGTTATGTCACACTGCATCACTGGGTGTGCCTGCGTAGAACCAACAAAATTATCAAACTTTTTATTTAAAAGTTCTACTTGATTAGTAAGCATGGTGACAGCGTCAATATTAAAAACTCCTGCAGCTTTTGTCAGCTTTGTCCTCGTGACTTGCCACTGATAGTTATTCAGTGACATCTCTTTTATAAACTCATAGGCTGCTTCAGGTGTTTTATTGTTGATTGTTCCTCATGCGGCTGCATCGATTATTTGCCTTGTTGAAGGATTCAAACCGTTGTGAAAGGTTTGAACTTGTAACCATAAAGGCAACCCATGGTGCGAGCACTTTCTCAAAAGATCTTTGTATCTTTCCCAGGCATCGTAAAGCGTCTCTAAATCCATCTGCACAAAAGAAGAAATATCATTCCGCAATTTAGCTGTTTTGGCTGGAGAAAAATACTTAAGTAAAAATTTTTCGGTCATTTGTTCTCATGTAGTGATAGACCCTCGTGGTAAAGAATTTAACCAATGTTTAGCTTTGTTTCTCAAGGAGAACGGGAATAGCCTAAGACGAATGGCATCATCAGAAACCCTATTTATTTTGAATGTATCGCAAAATTCTAAAAAGTTGGCTAGATGCGAGTTAGGATCCTCATCCTGCAATCCATCAAACTGAAAAAATTGTTGTATCATTTGAATAGTGTTAGGTTTCAGTTCAAAATTATTTTCAGCAATAGTAGGCCTAACAATGCTAGATTCAGTGCCTGCTAAATTAGGTCTAGCATAATCATACATAGTACGCGGAGTAGGATTTTGCTCAACAGGATTTGCCGCTACTACAGGAGGTAGCTGATTATCCTGATTTGCTTCCATCTCTTCAGTAGGTTCAAGTTTTTCTTCTTATCCTTCTTTCGGATATTGCAAGCTTCTTCTTATCTGTTTGGCGAGTTCGCCGAACTGTCGCTTCTAAATCATCGTCAAAAAGTAGCGGTCCTCCCAAGTTTATTCTAGTCATAAACTAGAGATACCTAGAAGGGGAAAACAAGTTAAAACAAATAAATAAACAAATAAAAATAAAAATTGAAAATTTATATAAATATAAATAGTAATGGCTAAAATAATAAAAATCGAGTGTTCCTAATATTTTAGTTCCCTGGAAACAGCGCCAAAAACTTGTTATGCGTGATATGAAGTAATAAAATTTATAATAATGATCGCACCAAAAATTATCACGACTTTAAGGCAAGCGCACCTATCGAATAGTAGTATAGTTTAGCGGCAAGACTGAGATATCGTACCCAAGGGAACCAAAAGTACTAGTACTTACTTCCTTCCTATTATTTAACCTAAAAATAAAAGGGGTTTTTATGAAACTAAACTAATTCTAAAACTAACTGGTTTTTATGAAACTAAACTAATTCTAAAACTAACTATAAATGCATAAAAAGTAAAATGGGGGAAATTCTTTTAGGAAAAATTGATTGATTTGGGCAATACTCAAGGGAGAATCCACCTAGACTTCACTTGTTATCAATTCTTAAGCTAGACGATCTATTCACTTGACTTGATCCGTAGAAATCCTTAATTTATGTTAATACCTCCGTCAAGGATAAGAACAACTAATCCTAGGTTGATTAACTGAAATCTCTTTCTAGTTAAAACCCCTAGTCTTGTATTAATTCGATCTATGGGTCCCCTTATTAGGTTTGACCCTAATCTGGCAAATTTATGTCGCCCTATGTCTAGGGTTGCATGTAACTCCGCTTAATTATGTTAGATCTACTCTTAAACAGGGACTTTTGCTCTTCTGAATAAGCACATCAATACTTGAATTAATACCTAGGAATATTAAAAAAAGAATTAACAACACATAATTAAGAACAAATCAGGTATTTATCATATAACTCAAGATAAAATAATAACAAGATCTGTCTTAGGTTTCATCCCCCTCAAGTATTTAAGGGATTTAGTTCATATTTAATAAAGAAATCATCTCATAAGAATTAAAATAGCAAAACATAAAGAACCCAAAACCCCTGTAGGAATTTGAAGGGAGATCTTTAGTCTTGAAGGAGAATTTGGCTTCTGAGATGGATCAATCGGCTTCCCTTCGAGTAATTTCCTGCCTTTAACTCCCCGTCTTGGCGGGAAAATAATATCCCCTTTAAGTTGCCTCCTAGGGTCTTTATATAGAGTTTAGAATGGCTTTCTTAGCCCCTAAGTAACCTTTTTCGAGTGAAATTAAACTTTCTCACGACAGGGCACGCCCGTGTGGATCAAGGCCCAGGCCGTGTTCGGGCCTGTTAAGGTGGCACGACCGTGTGGTCTGGCCGTGCAAGTCGGGGTTGGGCCTTGTTTATGCTCAAAGTGGCACGGTTGTGTGACACGGCCGTACGGTAAATCTCCGGGCCTTGTTCATTATTGAATTGGGCCTAATTTGCCCGTTTTTGGCCCGTTTCTTGCTCTTTTCTGTTTTGTAAGCTTACCTGGGCATAAAACATGAAATAGAAGGATTAAGAGCACCAATTTCCACAAATTAAATGATAATTCATCTATGAATTAGGCTAAGCATGAGGTAAAAACATGTATAATTTATCGTTTATCACTAAGCCATCGATAATATACGTGGCAGAAAGCCATCGATAATATGCTTGGCACCAAGCCATCGGTAAAATGAAAAGCACGAAGCCATCGATAATATGCATAGCACCAAGCCATCGATAGTATGAAGGGCACAAAGCCATCGGACGGTCCACAGTCGTCTCGTGTGACCCTTGTAACCTTAACAGATCAGTACGAATATACCGCTTTAAGCCTTCAATGGGTCCACAGTCGTCGCGTGTGACCCTAACAGATCAGTACGAATATACGGTTTTAAGCCTTCAGTGAGTCCACATTCATCTCGTGCGACCCGTGCGACCCTAACAGACCGGTAGTTCCTTCATAACAATAACCCAACCTATGTAGCATGTCATGCATGTATGCAAAACACATAAATATCACATAACATACTGAATCAATCAAACATCATATAAGGCATAACAGTCATTCTACCCTACAGGGGTATTACGATCATTCTACCCTACAGGGGTATTATGATCATTCTACCTACAGGGGTAATTCGGTCATTTTACCCTCCAGGGGTAATTCGGTCATTTTACCCTCTAAGGGTAATTCGGTCATTTTACCCTTCAAGGGTAATTCGATCATTTTACCCTCTAGGAGTAATTCAGTCATTTTACCCTCTAGGGGTAATTCGGTCATTCTACCCTTCAGGGGTAATTCAGTCATTCTACCCTTTAGGGGTAATTCGGTCATTTTACCTCCGAGGGTAATTCGGTCATTTTACCCTCTAAGGGTAATTTAGTCATTTTACCCTCTAGGGGTAATTTGGTCATTTTCACCTATTTTGGAGTCTCGGTACAAATAACAACCTCGCGAAAATAATTATAACGGTGTAAATGGGCCTAAGACCCATTATTTGGCCCAAGTGGGCCCACATGCTCGTGTGGCCCATCTGGCCTAGAATTAACCACGGTCATGCAACTACACAGCCCAGTCCATTATTCATCACAAAATGTAAGTTTTTACCCGTGTGAGGCCCACGAGCTCATTAGGCCCACACGACCCATTCTGGCCTATAACGGCCTAAGCCTATGAGAACGCTTATGGCGACCTTTACAGTCTTACGCCCATATTCGTGGGCTCAGCTCCACCACACGAGTGTTCGCACACTCATGTGACCTCAAAGCCCAACCTTCCGGCTATTCGACTTTTCACTGATCTACAGTTTAGACGGTGTTAGTACACACTCATTCGGCTTTTTCAGCCGACTAACAGATACGGGGTAATGCTATACACACCTATTTACGAACGCGTGATTAACCCACTTGTATCAAACCTATAATCCATCAGAATATTTTCTTAGTCAGTTGTCCATTAGGGGTAATCACTTTTAATACTTAGCCCAAAAATACACCTTCCTTACCCTATCTGAACAAACGTCCTTAAACCTCCCAAGATCACTGATCATAATCTAGTACACGCCTTTATAAAAAATCTATAGTATAACAGATCTCATTAGACAAAAACATTCATAAGTGTGGTTTAAATCCACACATATTGTGCTAGCAGGCACAAAAGCACATTCGGCCAGAACCCAATATTATGATAATCGTTGTCACCTTGATTGAACAATGAACAGAAAATAAAAGCTTGATTACTTCAAGCCACTTGCACCCCTTCACACCACCAAAATCCCTAAGCCCAACGATGGTCATATCACAGAGAAGAAATGTATTTTGCAGTCAGAAGGCGTAAGGAGAAAACATTCAGTTGTTAGGGAAGAAATCAAACGAAAGCAAAGTTATCAACAAAAGAAAGAATAACGAACACATAAATACCTACCGATTGTCAGAATCTTTGCAAAACCAAAATAGAGGGGGAACAGTACTGTGTTTCGGCCAAGGACCAAATTACAAGGTAAGGTGAAAATGACCAACAAAAGGGTAAAGAGTATTCGGCCAAATAAAAATAGGAGAATCGAGAGAGAAGGAACGGAAAATAAAGAAGTAAAATGAGAAGGTTTGGCTATGTGAGAAACCGATTGAAGAAGAAATGGTAAGGGAGAGTAGGTGCTAGATTAGGGCAAGGAGAAAAAGAAAGCAGTAAAGATGAAGAGAAAGAAACAGTCGACAGCAGTAGAGAATTCGGGCACCAATAAAAGAAATGACACGAATAGTCAAAAGAAAATGACACGAATGGTCAGTTTCCCACAATAAATTCACAGCACAGAGAAAAATAAAGAGAAACCAAAAATGCAAAAAGGAAAAAACCCCAAAATGGGAGCAAGAGAATTCGGCAGCCCCTCACTACTAGCCTAAACTGAATTTCTGAATAGCTAGCTTACCAATTCGGCTACAACACTCAACTTTCAAATTCTACAATTTTCTCCATATAATTCTCTCTATATCCATACCAACCTTTATCCATATCCCTTGATTCTCTCCCAAGACCAATTCCACTCTCTCTTCCAGCAGAGTTTTAGTTAAACTCCACCTCTCAAGTAGCAAGGAGATAAAATAAATTCTCCTTGAGCAAGGAGTGTCTCGAACTCAGGTTCCCCAATAGAAGCAACACGCTACCTACCACTGAGCTACAAGCTCCTTTTGTGTCATATTTCGGCCACAAATATATTTAAAGCCTATGTGCTAAACAAAAATTTTGTGAAAGCCAGGGCTTGAACCCAGGGCCTCCCCAACACTCCCAAACACTCCTAACTCACTTTGCCACTAAAGCAAACAACCAAATTTGTGCCATTACTTGCACAATTAAATACTTATGTACAGCCTCCTTACCGATCCATACTCAAGCCCCAATACTTCTAGGTCCAAAATTCGGGGCGTTACATTTCTCCCTCTTTTATGATATTCTGTTTATATTGTGATTATCTATGTTTGTACATTGAGGACAATGTACATTTTAAGTGTAGGGAGGTTATTTATATAATTATTAAAAAAATCCCTAAATTATGTCTTGTGTTTAAGTAATTTTCTCGTACTCTTGTTAGAATGAGTTTTTATCAATTTGTAATTTTTATTTATGTGTTTTGGGTTAAATTCATAGATATTTGTGGATTGGTTGTTTTAAACTTTAAGACATGAGAGAACCAAGCATGATAAATTTATTTTCATAATTAAAAATTTTAGATTGTTTCCCTGAATTGAGGTCTTACCTTGAAGTTTTAAATATACAAGTTTGACATAAAAAGCTATAATTTTTTGTGAGATTTTGAGCCATTAGAGCATACATTTTTCTTGCTCATTTTATTATTAGTTATGAGTGTGTCAATTTGATTTGTTATTCTAGAACTTGCATCGATTATACATCTCGAGACCACACCTTTTAATTTGATATACTAAGATCATAAAGACACTTAGATTTTAACCCACTTATCCCATAAAAAAGCTTACCTATATAATTAACCCTTAGTAAACCCTGTTGAGCCTAGCACACCGTTTCTTGATTCACCCATTAATGTTAACCCATAACTCATTTTTTTCGTTGGAACTTTTTCCCATTTTATTGAGTCCCTTTTTGTCGAGATTTGATTTGGTTAGTTGCCTAATTGTGCTCTTTTGTTTGATTTGTTGAATTATTTCTTATTGTTCTCAAAAAAAAAAAAAAAAGAAGAAGAAAAAATTTTAAAAAAATATAATAAAAAAATTGATCATTATTTAGTTCTATGTTGATTGAGCTTGAGCAATTAAATTCATATTCTGAGAAGAAGCTCATTTTTATTCTTGAATAGTTTTCGATTGATGTAATTATTTTTTTTAATTCAGCATTTGTTTATTTTCTTGTTTGGTAATTTATCAATTCGATCTCCATTTTAACCAACTTTTTCAACCTTTCTCCACACCCTTAACCTAATCCCCATTACAACCTCTTAAAGAACTTTTGATTTGTGAATCATATCATTTTATAGTGGTGAATATTTGATTTTCATGCAAGCCTATGGTAATGACTTTTCATGTTTGACTATTGAGTGCTTACTATTGAACCTTAAACACTTTGAGTGATCTGAGTAAATCTTTAGTGAGGATGCCGATTCTTGTCGATTTTGAATTAAAGGTAATTACTAGATAAGAGAAAATACCTATGTTTTCATACTTTAAAAATGTTCCACTTGGATTGTTTGAATCTTTAGTGCTCTTTTAGTTGAATTATCAATGTATGCTTATTTGTTAATTATGAAAAAACATCATTGATGAGAATTATAAGTTGAGAAAGATTAATTTTAATTGTAAGTTGAGGATTTTGCTTGAGGACAAGCAAACGCTCAAGTGTAGGGATATTTGATAAGCCATAAAAGTAACATATTTTTAATCATATTCTTGATGCATTTTTGGATGATTAATTATGTAAATTAGTGAATTTGATGGTCCTAATCCTTTAAATTCATGTCTTTATACTTAAGAGAGCATTTGGAAGAAAAATGAGTGAAAAATGAGACAAAATCGGGCAAATAGAGCTATTTCCAGGATCCACACGGCTTGGGCATTTCCACATGGGCTGGCCACACGCTTATGTGCCAGCCCGTGTCGATATCGTACCCTGCTTACCAAATACACGAAAAAACCCAATTTTTAAGCTTTCTGAGCATTCTAAAGTCTATAAATATCAATTAGAAGAAGTCCTAAGAGAGCACTCAGAAAAGATCGAAGAAAGCACTCGAAGAACGCCATCGAAATCAACTCGGAAGCGGATCTCCCTCAAGATCGAAGATCTCCATTTAATTTCTTTTGAAGTTTTATTGAGTTTTGTTTATGTCTTGTGGTTATTCTAACTTGGAGATGTTTTCATTCAGGATTATGAACTAAATTCCCTAAATACCTAGGGAAGATGAAACTTATGATTAATCTTATTATTTGATTTCTAATTTACGCGATAAATACTTGATTGTTCTCATTTATGTATGCTTATTTCTTGTTTTAATATTTCTGATATATTAATTCAAGTTTAATGTGCTTATTTCAGTAGAGCAAAAGTCATTATTTAAGAGTATGAGTGGAGTTGCATGCAATCCTAGAAATAGGATGACATAAATCTATCAGATTAGAGTCAAATCTAATAGGAGAATCCATAGATCGAGTTAATGTAACAATAGGGGTTTTAATCAGAAAGAGATTTCAATTAATCAACCTAGAGTCAGTTGTTCTTACTCTCGAAAGAGATATTAACATAATTTAGGGATTTCTATGGATCAAGACACAAGTGAATAAATCGTTTAATTCAAATTCATAATAATAGGTGAAGTCTAGGTGGATTCTTTCCTGGGTATTGTCTATCTTATTGGTTATCTTCGACTATTTTCCTATTTCATTCTCTGTTGCATTCTTAGTTAGATTACTTTAGTAATTTTAGATTAAAAACAATTACTCCAATTTGTCGGCTAAATAATAGAAAAATAGTAATTACTAGTACTTTTAGTTCTCGTAGATACGATATTCCCTACTCACCATAACTATACTATTGTTCGATAGGTGCGCTTGCCTTAGTCGTATTTATATTTAATTTAGTGACCACCACTTGGTTAAGAGATTTAGCCGAAATTGTGAGTAATTAAGGCTTAAGGACTAAATTATAAAATTTTAATCGTTATAGGTTTTTAATTAGGATAAAGATTAGGGACTTCAATAGCAATTAACGTAAGGATTAAAATGGCAAATAAACCAAATTACAATAGATGTTAGTGGGATTTGATGTTATATGTCATTGGTTTAAGTTAATTAAGGATTAAAACTTAATTAAACATGATTAAGTTAATTAATAATGTTTAATTAAGATTAAACCTAGTATATATATAATGTGATAGTGGGAAAAGATGAAACATCTTCTTTTGTCCACAATTGAAGGGTTGGGGAAGCTTAGCTTTTAACATTCGACCATTTTTACACGTCCCTAGCCAATTTTTCTTTGATTTCTATATTTATTTTTACATTGGGAGCTTGATTTAGCTAATCCAAGGATCAATATGATCAATTGGTGAAGTTTTGTTAAGATTCCATTGTTGAGAATTGGACGATTTAGGTGTTAAATTGATAGAAATTAAGCTTAGTTTAAGAAAATGACTAAAATTGTAAAGCTTAATTGTTAGTTTCGTATATTAGAGACCAAATTGAATAAAATACAAAATTGTCTTAAATTTTTTGTAGGGATACAAAATAGAGGATCTCTAATGAGTTTTGGTGAAATTAGATTTTAATTTGAGGCTTTAAATTGAAAGTTATGCTTGTCCCGATCTTAGGTACTAAATTGTATAACTTAATTGTTAGTTTCATATATTAGGGACCAAATTGAATAAAATACAAAATTGTCATAAATATTTGGTAGGGATACAAAATAGAGGGTCCCTAATGAGTTTTGGTGAAATGAGATTTTAATTCGAGGCTTTAAATTGAAAGTTACGTTTGTCCCCGTTTTAGAGACTAAATTGAGTAATTCGAAAATTTTGTAAAAATTTGATAGTGATGACAAGGACTAAATTGACAAATAGATAATAAGGAATAATATGTTTTTTCCCTTTAACTTGCCAATTAGATTCAGTTTAGTACTTATACTTTTTTTGTTCACTTTGGTGCCTAAATTTGACAACTAGATCCATTTTGGTCCCTGAACTGAATTCCATCAAGATTGGAACAAGAATGATTGGTCGACTGAACCAGTTGGACTGAGAACCAATTGGTATATTAGTCCAAACAAAGGGAGTAAACTGATTGAATAAAAAATTGTTCGAAACCAGTCAAAATTGAAAACTAAGACAAAAACTAGTAGTTGAACAAGTGTCAAACTTTTATATTTTTCAAGTTCAAGGACCAAAATGAATCTAGTTGCAAAGTTCAGGTATCAAAGTAGGTCAAAAAAGAGTACAAGTACTAAAGTGGATCTAATTGTAAAGTTTAGGTACCAAAATATACCTACTTGCCAAGTTAGGGGCCAAAAATTATATTATCCCTAATAATAACAACAATAATTCAAGAATCATGCAACAACAACACGGAGATAAGCTAAAGCAACCTATGATGACCACGACAATGACAATGATAATAAAGTCTAAGATTTATTTCATGTTAAAGAACTTTGTGAAGGCTTTGGACACATTATAAACATCAGCAATTCTCAAACTAATTCCAATCCCTTTCAGTCTCAGAGAGGATAAAAAGGGAAGATGAGAGATATGTAGAGAAACCCTTTACTTATGAATGAGGCAACCAAAAGGCTTTAACAAATACACTTAATTTTTACCTTAAGAATATTCAGCTACCTGTTTCAAAAATAATTCAGACTGAGCTTTGTTCTTCCCCCATTTTACCCAAAAATAATGGAGTTTACCCCTCACTTCCTCTCAAGATTTTCAGACAAGTATATTCAATGATAAGCTCTTATATAATTCTCAGGAAAATGATACCAATGGCCAATGATCTAAGAACCTCCTTGCTTTAAAATTTTGGAGCAGAGATGCACTGAGGGATGAGAAGATAATTGGCCATAAAAACAAAAGAGGGAAAAATCAATCAAGTAATGATCAAAGGGAAAGACATTGTACCCTGTCAGGGAGATTACGGGGCCTTGGGAGTGCAATTACGTATCTCTGGAAGAAGAATTTGGGAGATCTAGCAATTGCATCAGAGGACAATGAGGTCTCAGTGCCGTCAGCTTGCCCACGACCGTGAAACTTGGCGAAACGATTGATGATAGAAATCTTCTCTAGATCCTGACATTCCAATCTTAGGTCCAAGATTGAGGCTCTCTTGTCCAGGCTGCATAACAAATAGCAAACATTTGAAGATAACTGGCATGGTCATAAAAGTAGCTTAGGGAAAAATAATTGATGGATGAATAAAAAAGAATATATAATTAAGTACACGAATAATTAGAGGTGCCAAGTAAACCCTTAAAACATGATGCAATCGAAGAAAAATTTTATCCCACAGTTAAATTCATGTCCGATGATTCTAAATAAGGCGTATAATTATTAGTCATTTAATCCATTGAACTAGCAAGACGTTATCCCTTCAGGTCAAAGTACTACAGGAACATAACCAGGAAACACATGCAGCACACTTCGATGACAACAATATGACCAAATTTAATGGGTGGTTTGTGAGGGGAAGCTCTTACCACAAAACATTGAACTTCATAATTCATAAACATGGTGTTCACATTGCTAACGATGTTGCAAAAGACTAACAAATGAAATATTATGCATAAAAGATATTGGTGAGAAGAACTAGATGTGACTTACCTCTGTAAATCATTCTCCAGCTTCTCCGCTTTGATGACAAAATCTTCGGCAGCCTTTAATGTGGATTGGTTTCTCTCCTTCTTAAGCTTTTCAGAGAGGCTAAAAACTAATTTTAAAGGAAAATATAAATATTTTTAAGATAGTATTGACTATAACAACAATGATCCAGCGGATGAAAACAAGTAAAAACAATATTCCAGGATTTCAAACAATATAAGATGTTCTTACGTGCTTTCACTGTCAGGAAGAATAGCTTGTTTCTATACCTTGTCGTAGAATTGTTGAATGGGGGGTGGACGGGTATTATTTAACTTCTTACAACAACCTAATTTTGATTGAAGTGGAATGGTAACCGATAAATGTATCCCTCATTCCTTCATTCCCCATACTATTTGTATTTGGTTGGCTTCAGTTAATGAGGATACTAATTTGGTTATTATTTTCAGAATGATACAAGTAAAAAAAAAAAAAAAAAAACCTCTAACATTAGTTCTTCTAAAAATTATATATGTATAAAATCATAAAAGCTTGAGCTTTTTCACATTATATATGTATAAAATCATAAAAGCTTGAGCTTTTTCACATGAGATTGTGGCCGCAGTTGTAGTTTGAGATAGAGAGAATAGAGAAGCAAGCATACCTCATGCACATTCTCCTAGTTTATGTAATATGACTTGAGCACCATATCGAGGTTGAAGTGTGACAGCAGCATTTGGGGCGCGAGTATATTATAAAAATTGCAGATGTTTTATAAGCTGCTCATTCAATCTTTTAATTATCATGTTTGACTATTTAGAAAATATATAATACAATATCAAAATAAAAGTGAAAAAATTTAATTAAGTATAATGATAAATTTAACTGAACATTATTAAATTTAATATTAAAGTAATTAAGTTTAATTATACTTCAACTCTTTAAACTCGTTTTGTAGAGATAACATTTTTTAAACAAATTATTTGAGAAAAACTTTTTGATTTGAAGCAAGCCCATACTTGAATCCAAAAGGTATAAAGTCACAACGCTCCACTCTTGTTCCCATTCCCATTCCCATTCCCATTCCCACTCTGTTAATATTTGTAGAAGGTTGAACAAAGAAAATTGAATATGCAGAGAATGAACTAGTATTATATCTTGAATTCAATCAGTACATCAATAGTATTTATACAAATTTGTATAACTGCGGCTAACAATTTCACTAACAGCATAATAGCCTGTATAACAAACTAGCAATAACAGACTAACAGAGTCTTTTTATACTCTAACACACTCCCAACCGGAAATTTAAAAACCTTGTACCCTAATTGTCATGGCTTATCTGGAAAATGGCATAGGAACCACCCAGACAAAGCCTCTGCCCAAGGATACCAAGAAGAAAGATGTTAACAAGGACGAGGATCTTGTGAGTCTCCGTTTTGATTTTATGCTTTAGTTATCTTTATCCATTTGTTTTTATTTTGTTTTATAACTTAAGTGGTTGTTGTTTTCTCAGCATGCACAATCGGAAGAAGACTTAGCTCTGAAGCAACAGTTGGAGTTATATGTAGAGAGAATATATGATGTTGATCTTGAAGTCTAGAAAGTAGCTCTTGAGAGCATGAGGTAATCAGTTATTTGCGAATTTGAAGTTAAAAAATGTAGAGGAAATAAGAGTTTATTTTATAGTTCAACTGTCTTCATTAAATGCTTGTATGTTTTAATAACATTTGATCAGGCTGATGCGTCAATGTATCAAACTGTGGTGTTTGTATGAGTTTTTACTATTTGTGGGAGTAGTTCCAATGTTGAAATATAGCATCATTTTTACAGTTTGGTTTTATATCCTTTTTAGGCAAGAAGTCTGCACCTCAATCAGCTCTATGACTTATGTTCCAAAGCTATTGATGTTTTTTGGCCCCCATTATAGAACCCTAAAAGCATTTTATGATACTATGCTTGATTTAGATTTGAAGGTATTACTTGTTTTACTTTAATGATCTTTCATTATATCTTTTGTAAATGTAATTTGGCTAAGCAATGCAGGTAAGGATGATTATGATGGATCATTATTTAATATTGGGACTTTGTTGGTAATATACATGAAATTATTGCTTTATATATGAAATTTAGGGCATTTAATTATTGGTTTCAGTAGTTTTGTTTCTTTGTAAATTAGTTATTGGCATTTAATTATTGGTTTCAGTAGTTTTGTTTCTTTGTAAATTAGTTATTCTACAAATTAAGAACTTCCTTCTATTCTAAGAATTTTCTTCTCTAGTTATATCTTTTTTCTTCATACGTCCTACATTATTAAATTACTTTCATTTGTTTGCAGAAATACCTAGCTGATATATTGTCTGTATTGCCATTGACCATGTCTACAGAGGGCAAGCAGGTAGCCCTCAGTTTTTTTAATACTTACATAAGTTCTGCTTTATCTTCTCAATCCCCTCTTGCTTTTGCTCCAAATTAACTATCGTTTCTTTTATTTGAAAATCAAACAGAAGATGTTAAAGTACAGATTGTTAGGTTCAGAAGGTGACATTAGTTCATGGGCCCATGGATATGTGAGGTGAGCATTTATTCTGTCTGATAAGTTATTATATTTTACTCCTTTACTACTGCAAAATTTGTATAACAAGTGCTTCTTCGCTATTACTGGCCGAACTTGTTTAGATCATGATAATAGTTATGTTTATCTGTCTGGCTAATCCAACTTTCATTTCTTAGAATCCATAACCAAATGGTGACCTATGTGAATCTTTTCCATGACCTATGTGAATCTTGTCCTTCTCATGTTGCTGGAAAACCTAGCAGGAACCTTTTTGGCATTACTTGTTAATTTATTTATTGTCAGGATCTTGGCAGGAGAAATTTCACAAGAGTATCTGATGCGACAAGTTAGAAATCTAACGATCTATAGATATCTAGTAGTCTTATGAGTGATGTAGTTCAAAACAATTGTCTCTATAGGTTTCTCCTAAATGGTGAGATATTCTATTTACTTGGTTTTCTGCCAATATAGAGTGAAGATGCCATAGTTGACAATCTAATAGAGCTTGTGGAATAAATTGTTGCTTTTCACATGAAGGTTTAGCTATCTTATCATATCAACAAGCAATTGATGTATCACAAAAGAAATTTTTTTTCCAGTATTTGCCATGCTTTCCAGTTTCTAATATATTTGTACATTCTGCACAGCACAATGTTGAATCTGAAGCTGTTGATCTCTTGATGGAGGTATCCATCAACTTGTTTTTTCCTTCAGTTTTTTATTTGAGGATCCTCCTGTTTTTATAGAGCTTGAAACATATGATTTACATCCAATTGTAGGTTAACAATCTTAACCCTTTAACTGAGCATGTTGATATTACAAATTTCAGGAGAACTTGTCTATACCTTACCAGTGCTGCAAGGTAACTGGTAATTAAAGCTTGTGAACAACTCGTTTATCAGACAATTTATAGGAAGTGTTATTTGTTTTTCTCCTATTGTATGCGTCTTTGGTGAATTGTAATCGAGTATTCTCCATCAATCATCTTTGAAATTTATTATGTTTTAAGTATCGAACTAAAAGTTTCAAGTGGATATTTGATTTGGTGTTATGCATAAATGCTACAATTCCTCTTTCTCTCCTCATGTTGACATTTCATACTGGTAATACATTGCAGATATCTTCTGGATCTAGATGACATTTTATTTATGGATATTGCATACTCAATATATCTTATGTTTTACGAATTTGCAAGTGCACTTCAGATTGCCCTTTTCCTTGACAACTTGGAGGTTTGTTTCTGTTATGTTCCTATAATTTATGTGATGTAACATTCTTTAGAAACACCTTTCTCAAACACCTTTTTCAGGATGTCAATATGAGTTTCATTTGTGAAATTATTATTTCTCCCTAACAATTTAGAATGTGCTTTTACAGCATGTTTGCGAGTTGTTCACTTCTTGTGATGATCTGCTAATGAAGAAGCAATTTTGCTATATTCTTGCTCGACAAGTAAGTTCTACGTTTGATTTGCCTCTATTCTTTGTGCTCACTAGGTTTGAATTATTTTTTACCGAGTATGTAAGGCGGTTCATATTTTCTTTTAATTGTCGAAACCATTTTTAATTTGGAAAAAACGAAGATTGACTTTTAAAAACGAAAATGAAGTCGCCACCAATCTTTTTTCAAGGTGTGATCGGGTCACCTTGAAATTGATCATTTTAATAAAAAATATTTTGATTTATTAAAATAATGATTTTGGTCTACGAAATTCGAGAAAACGAGTTCGGGAGTCGATTACGCACGAGGAAGGATTAGCATCCTCATAACGCCCAAAATTGGTACCTAATTGATTAATTAATGTCTTCATGTCGAAAATTTGTGAAGATTTTAAAATACGATCATTTTTATTTTAAAAAATGTTTGAATAAATTGAAATGGATGTTAAGACCCTCTTATCCCGAAGTAATAAAATATCATATCCAGCACGTTAGGACACGACATTTTAAATACTTGAAATTAAGCTTGTCTTTTAAAAAAAATGTTTGAATAAATTGAAATGGATGTTAAGACCCCCTTTGTCCCGAAGTAATATCACATCCAGCACGTTAGGACACGACATTTTAAATCCTCGAAACTAAGCTTATCTTTTGATTTTCAAAGCCCATGCATTGAAATTTAAAAGGATATTTAGTTATTTGGTCAAACAGAAAATCGAAACCCAACACATTAGGGCACTATTTCTCCAATTTCCAAACACAAAGTATTACCTTATTTAAAAACTTCTTTTTGAATTTTTAGGAAAATTGATGTAATATTAAAACGATGCATAAAAACTTTGATAGAAAACCGGCAATATAAGAACAAGCCAAAAAAAAACGCAAGAGAGAGAGAAATTTGAGTGAATGCTCTCAAGAATTCTTATTGCTCTCAAAACTTAAGTGCTTTACAATGAAGGGAGAGGCCTCTATTTATAGTTGAGCCTCCTCAAATCCAACGGTATAGATCAATTACATCAACGGTTAAGATTAAAGGGTATCTACAAATTAAATCTTTAAGATTACAAAATCATATCTTCTAAGATTGCATATCATATCTAAGATTGTATCATATCTAAGATTGCATATCCTTGAAGATTATATTTCCATATGAGTCAAGCTTGTAGATGGGCCTTAAATCTTTTCAAGTAATGGGCCATTCCGATCGGGCCAAATTATACATTTGTAATTTTAGACTGGACTTGGACTTTGTTTTAGTTTTTAGGGGTTTATTATTTTTTGTGTGGGCCCGGGCTAAATTGGCCTATTACAGCTGCCCCTCTTTGCTCATTGTCGTGAAACGAGAATAGAGCAAAGACTGTAAAAGGACCAATTTGGCTCGGTCTTGCCGAGCTTTGACTTCTTGGTCATTGCTTTCTTCAGATAACTTCCAACCCATTTCAACTTCAGAGGTATTAGACTATGAGTCTGACAGCTTCAATCTGCTTCACTGCAACTTCAGGAAGGCGATATCTGCTATCTTCAGCCTGCTCCACTGCAACCTCAAGGACGCTATGCTGATATCTTCAATCTGCTCCCTGCAAATTCAGGGATTGCTAAATCTTTTATCTTCGATCTGCTCCCTGCCAACACAGGGATTGCCAGACCGTTGTTTTCAATCTGCTCCTTACAAAACTCAAGGATGCAAGATCTATTTTCTTCAATCTGCTCCCTGCCAACACAGGGATTGCCAGACCATTGTCTTCAATCTGCTCCTTGCAAAACTCAAGGATGTCAGATCTGCTTTCTTCAATCTGCTCCCTCCCAACATAGGGATTGCCAAATCATTATCTTCAATCTACTCCTTGCAAAGCTCAAGGATGCCAGATCTGCTTTCTTCAATCTGCTCCCTGCCAACACAAGGATTGCCAGATCGTTATCTTCAATCTACTCCTTGCAAAACTTCAAGGATGCCAGATCTACTTTCTTCAATCTACTCCCTGCCAACATAGGGATTGCCAGATCATTGTCTTCAATCTGCTCATTGCAAAACTCAAGGATGCCAGATCTACTTTCTTCAATCTGCTCCCTGCCAGCACAGGGATTGCCAGATCGTTATCTTCAATCTGCTCATTGCAAAACTCAAGGATGCCAGATCTGCTTTCTTCAATCTGCTACCTGCCAACACAGGGATTGCCAGATCGTTGTCTTCAATCTGCTCCTTGCAAAACCCAAGGATGCCAGATCTGCTTTCTTCAATCTGCTCCCTGCCAATACAGGGATTGCCAGATCGTTATCTTCAATCTGCTCCTTGCAAAACTAAAGGATGCCAGATCTGATTTCTTCAATCTGCTCCCTGCCAACACAGGGATTGCCAGATCGTTATCTTCAATCTGCTCCTTGCAAAATTTCAAGGATGCCAGATCTACTTTCTTCAATCTGTTCCCTACCAACACAGAGATTGTCAGATCGTTGTCTTCAATTTGCTCCCTGCCAACATAGGGATTGCCAGATCGTTATCTTTAATCTGCTGCTTGTAAAATTTCAAGGATGCCAGATCTACTTTCTTCAATCTGCTCCCTGCCAACACAGGGATTGTCAGATCGTTATCTTCAATATGCTCATTCCAAAACTCAAAGATACCAGATTTTCAATCTGCTCCCTGCAAACTCAGGGATTACCAGATCTGCTATCTTCAATCTGCTCCCTGCAAACTCAAGGATTGCTAGATCTACTATCTTCGATCTGCTCCCTACAAACTCAGGGATTGCCAGATCTGCTGTCTTCAACCTGCTCCTTGCAAACTCAAGGATGCCAGATCTTCAATCTTTGATCTGCTCCCTGCAAACTCAAGGATTGCCAGATCTACTATCTTCGATCTACATTGTCCCCTAGAGGACATAACCTGTAGAATGGGTATATGCTTATGCCTAATGATTAGGATGCCTAGATCGAAATGAGTCAAATGCTCCTATTTAGACATGCTATGATATATAAATAGAAAAAAAATGTTATGAGAATGATTCCTATTTCTGGTATCATCACTTATCAAGGTTTCATTTTCGTTTCTCTTGAAGTATCATATTCTGCTCAAATTTTCCCTATGGAAATTTTAGGGCCCACTCCACTTGAACCTTAGGGACACAAGGCTTATACCATTTTCAACCTATCCCACTGCGGTTTTGAAACTTTTTAATCCATCCCCACTGTAATTCAAGGGTATAGGACTTGTATTTTTTTCAATCCATCCTACTACAACTTTGGGTATAGGATCTGTAACGTGTTCCATCCACTGATCACTCCCTAGGTGACCCAACTAGATATGTATGCATGATACTCGTATGTATGTAGAATATCATTTTACGAGAATGATTCCTTCTACGCTTGGGTTGTCATTGCTTGTTTTTCATCAAGATTGTATCACCGACGCAATATCTTGCTTTTTGATCAACCACCATTTCTAACTGAAAATCTGAGGAGATAGTCTCAATTTAAACTTTTTCTTCTCAAATATTTCCAACCCTTAAGCTTGGTGAATTCTAAATAACAGTCATGTTTCAGGTTCCTGTACTATTTAGCGACCTCCAAAGTAATATGCAAAACTCCTTTTATAAAAGTATGATTAGCCCATTAATCGTTATTTCAATGCGAAGTGCTTGAAAAAAATTATAAAAATAGACAAGAAGAAAATTAATTAAGTGCATAGCTCGAAGTGAACAAGTTAATCAAGGATAGCAAATGCAATTAAGAAGAAAGTTATTGGGATGTATCTTGAAAAGAATAAGATAGCAAATAATGGGTAAAATAGAAAGTAGGTACCTCAGATATCACAGTCTGAGCTTCTCTTTACCAACCTTTTGAGGACCCTTTGGAGCTCAATATGTGTTTAGGGGATCTAGAGTACTTTGTCGATGCCCCAAGACGTAGCATACTTCATCATTGCTAATTCAGGTACAGCAAGACTACTATTTGCCCCATTTTGATCAAAATTTGAGCCGCCCTTTTTGGGTTTTCAACTCAAAACCCCTTTGGTCTCAATGCGCCATTTGCGGGTTTTCGTCTTGGCCTCTCCATTTTCTTTTTCTTTTTTCTTTTTTTTCTTTTTTTCTTTTTCTTTTCTTTTTCTTCTTTTTTTTGTGAAGGTCACAAAGCGCCCTTTGTGGGTCTTCACATTGAATCTCTGGATTGAATCCAAAATTATAGGATTGGATAAGTTTATCTCAGTCAAACTCAATGCTCCTCCGGGAAAAACCTTTTTTACCACGTAAGGTCCTTTCCCGTTTGGCATTCATTTCCTTTTGAAATCATTTTGTATATAAAGGATCTTCCTCAATACCAAGTTCCCATCATGAAATTCCCTTGGGTGAACCTTTTTCGTCATAAATCAGCATCGTCCACTTTTGGCACATTTGACTATGATAAATACTTTCAAACCTTTTTCTTTAGCCAAGTTCACTGGAGACATTCTACTTCATCCAATTCTTGACTCAATCAAAGCTTGGAGAAAAGGAATCTCGATTTCCATGGGCCGAACCACCTCTATTCCATAGACTAATGGGAAAAGTGTTGCCCCAACGAAAGTCCTGGTTGACTTTTGATAAGCATAGAGAGTAAATGGTAGCTTCTTATGCCAATCCTTACAAGTCTCGGTCACCTTCCATAATTTTTTGGTTTTTCTTTCGTTTTGTACTTTTTCTTTTAGCAGCCTTTGCTGCACTGTGATATGCCGCCTGATCTTTGAACAGACTGTAAACTTTTGTCATTGTACAGTTGTGCATTATTAAACAAGATCCTTTCTAACATTCTTTGTCGGCACATGATCCTTTCTCTTTTTTTTGAAATTTGATGACTGTCGACTTTGTAATATTGGCATTTGAAGCAATATTCACCCTCTTGATGATTCGATGTCAGTTAGGAGCTTTTGACGAGATAGGCCTCATAACATTCATGCCCCATATATGAAAAATCTATGAATAAATAGAGGAGGTACGTGGGTCTTGTCTCCTTAAATATGGCATAACTGATGCCTTCCCCTTCTATGATAAATTAGTAATACCCAAACATCATAGTTAACTTGGCTATTGTGAAACCATTAGCATGTGTCCTTATGCATCCTTATAAACCTCTTTTAAGATTTTAGCATACTCGCATCTCAGTAACCCAGGCATGTCCTGATATTATCGTGTGAAAACATCTTTGAATTCTTGAAAATAACTCAATGATGTCTCGTCTTATTTCTGTGGTGAGTTAAGCTTCAATCTTTACCTCTTTTCTAGGCTCATAATATCCATTGATCCTTTGTAGAGTAGGACCTGTTTTTCATCTTGTTCTACCATTCTTAACAAATCAGAAGATAAGTTACAATCTCTGTCATATTTAAAGTCTTGAGATCCCTCTAGACACCTATCTTACTCGAAAGCAGAATCTAAGTCAGTAGCAACGTCGCTCATGTCGTTGATATCTGGGGTCCTGTTGTAGGTACGAAGTCAAATTCTAAAGAATAAATGATTCTAAGGATGATTATTTATATGGTATGATCATGAATGAAGAATAAAAGAATTTTTGAGTAAAAGAATCTATACAGGGAAAGAATAAAAAATATTTGTTCAAAAAGATGCATTTTATTGAAATAAAAATTCTAGACACAAGCCTATTTCACAAAAGGTTTCTTATTGCCTCTAGGCTTAAAGCAACAAGCATGTTTTGAATATTACTCTAGATTAACCTTAAAAATACAAGGATCTCTTCCACAGTCTCGTTGTTCAAAATACTCCCAAGTATGCAAGGGCTTAGAAACTTTATTCCTTGATTCCCTCTTTAATGTTCAGACTCCCCGATATTCCCTTCGGGCTCTTGACTTCCTCCAGGAGTCGCAACTCTCTTGCCCCCTACTTTTAACTATTGTATTTACTGCTTCGTCAGATTAGGTTATGAGGAATCGTTGAACTTCACAATCCCCATCTTAATGAGTCTCTCAACTACTTTCTTGAAAGCCGTGTAATTTTCTATAGAATGCCCTGGTATTCCCGCATGGTAGTCACATTGAGCATTGGAATCATACCATTTCGGGTATGGGGGTTGTAACGGCTTTAGATAAAATGGGGACACCATGTGTGCATCAAACGCAATTTGGCCTTTTCTTGAGTTCAGTCTTAGGTTAGTTGGATTGCCCCTCGGATTGGGACCTGAGCCTATTGGGTAGTTTATTGGTGTCGATATACTGGCTTGATGCTGTTGGGGTTTGGTAGTAGTGGGTACCCCTTGCAGATGTGCGTCTGGTTGGGTCTGGACATTTATTGAAGTAAAACCTGGGGGATGAACGAGGTTTTCATTATTATCCCCACTGTTGACCACTGGGCTTTTCCCCTTTTCAAACCCTTCGGCTAGTAACTGTCTTAACTGACCAATCACATTTATTTGGAAATCTAACATTTGATCACGTATATCTTGTTGAATTTTGGTCAATTGCTCCTACATTTGTATTTGCCTTTGCTCTAATCTCTCCAACTTTTGTTCCAAGTTTTCCAGGTTAACTCTCTCTCTTTCTCTCTGTAATAACTTCAACTAATTAGGGTCTTTCTATAGATTTAAATGCATATGATGTAATGTAATGCAAATGCATGAATGCATAAAGATATCGATTCTGATTCAGTTTCATTTAGAAAACTTTATTTAGAAAATAAAATTCTTTACACAAAACGGATTACAAATATGCTTTCGCCCTAAGGCCCAAAGCTTTAACCCTCCTAAACAACAAGGCTAACTCTTGACCACGATCTGACTGTAGCTCATATTTCACGCTCAATATATCTATCTGTACTGCCAGGGTCTGTAGATGGTTGGCTACCTCTCGAATCTGAGCTATGGCTTCTCCTATGAGATAATCCCTATTTCTGACTTGATCGTGAAAATGTTGAAACTCTCCCTTCCAATGTCCTTCTCTTGCTTCAAGATGCTTGATCCAGAGTTCACAGTTTTGCAATGCCGACTCCATCTCTTCAATATTGCTCTTCATTTCCTCGATCTTGTTTAAACTTGACTTTAGCTCGATCGTAGAATTACGACTTCGGTGGAGATGAAGCGACCGTCCAAGTTCAGCCACTTTAGCCTTTAATCCATATTTCTCCTTCTGACTTTCTACCAACCTCTTTTCTAGGGCATGGTTTTGTGCCTGAATTTCTTAACGCTTCCTCTCCCATTGATCAGTTTTGGCTTTTTCCTTTTGAATCTCATGTTGCCACTGCTCCGAAGTCTTCCCCAATCCGGCTCTTTTTATCGACAATTGTATCTTCTTGTATTCTGTCTTCAAGTCATCTTGATCTTCCTCTACCTTCTTCTTCTCTTTTCTTACTTTTTTTGCCTCTAGCTTTTGAACATCCACGTCTAGCCTCAAGTACATTTTCTTTTCGTCCAAATTCTCTATCCTCTTTGCAAGCTCGAGACTCTCTCTTTTCAAAATCTTGTTTTATAATCTCTAACTCTGATGGGACAACTTGTAAGTACTCCTCCATAGTAGGTACTAAATCCACTGTCCCAAAAATAAAACAATTATAGTCAAGGTTCCTAAATTAAGTCATGGCCCGAAACAAATGCTTATCCACCTTAACATCAAGTAAGTAGGTAGATCACTATAATTATGGTAGAACAGCTACTTAGTCTCGTCATCCTACTGGGCCCATATATCTTCCAATTCCTGGAGGTCATTCTGCGCTGCACTGATGCGAGTGAAGTCCCACCATTTCGGTGTATATCCCTCAATGATACTATCTCCTTTTTCTAACTGGGTATCCTCGAACCATGCATGGATTGTAGCGTTGTCCTCCGCTTTATCAAGATATTCATTCTCCATAACAAAACTTTTTAATTTAGAAATTGAACCGTGAATCGACACCTTTAAATGTTGAATGATATGTAATGACAACAAAATAAAATTGGTCAGTGACATGTATATAAGACATAATGCAAAGAAAATAGAAAATAAATAAGCACCTATATGGGTAATTGCTATGTGTCAACATAGTTCTACCTAACGCGAGCTCCTAAGGTTCACTATATGTGTTTTTGGTTCTAAAGGAAAAGGGTATCTGAACCAGCAGATTCCTCGATCCTCACCCATTATAGGCTCATATAGATCGAGTTCAGTTCAGGAGGACACATTTCCCTATGGCCATGCAGAGATGAAAATCTCACAGAAACATAGGTACGGATGTATCCTGGAAGCGATCCACTAGCCTATGCAGAGGTGAAAACCTTACGAAGGCGTAGCTTCTCACTCCCACTTAAGGGTGTGACCACAACGGTCATGCAATGAAATGTGTAGGAGAAAAATAACAATCATATGTAACAAACACATGCAAAAAGATCATAATTTTCAAATCGAATTTTCAAATTTTGACATAAGGATAGAAAATAATCAAATTTTTGGCTTGACTCTCTTATTGGCTCCCAGCGGAGTCACCAAGCTATCGAAACCATTTTTAATTTGAAAAAAACAAAAATCGACTTTTAAAAACGAAAATGGAGTCGCCACCAATCTTTTTTCGAGGTGTGATCGGGTCACCTTGAAATTGATCATTTTAATAAAAAATATTTTGATTTATTAAAATAATGATTTTGGTTTACAAAATTCGAGAAAACGGGTTCGGGAGTCGGTTACGCACGAGGAAGGATTAGCACCCTCATAACGCCCAAAATTGGTACCTAATTGATTAATTAATGTCTTAATGTCGAAAATTTGTGAAGATTTTAAAATACGATCCTTTTTTTTTTTAAATGTTTGAATAAATTTAAATGGATGTTAAGACCCTCTTGTCCCGAAGTAATAAAATATCATATCCAGCACGTTAGGACACGACATTTTAAATACTCGAAATTAAGCTTGTTTTTTAAAAAAAATGTTTGAATAAATTGAAATGGATGTTAAAACCCTCTTTATCCCGAAGTAATATCACATCCAACATGTTAGGACACGACATTTTAAATCTTCAAAACTAAGCTTGTCTTTTGATCTTCAAAGCCCATGCATTGAAATTTAAAAGGATATTTAGTTATTTGGTCAAACAGAAAATCAAAACCCAGCACATTAGGGCACTATTTCCCCAATTTCCAAACACAAAATATTACCTTATTTAAAAAAATTCTTTTTGAATTTTTAGGAAAATTGATGCAATATTAAAACGATGCATAAAAACTTTGATAGAAAAACGGCAATATAAGAACAAGCCACAAAAAAAAAAAAAACGTAAGAGAGAGAAATTTGAGTGAATGCTCTCAAGAATTCTTATTGCTCTCAAAACTTAAGTTCTTTACAATGAAGGGAGAGGCCTCTATTTATAGTTGAGCCTCTTCAAATCCAACGGTACAGATCAATTACATCAACGGTTAAGATTAAAAGGTATCTACAAATTAAATCTCTAAGATTACAAAATCATATCTTCTAAGATTGCATATCATATCTAAGATTATATCATATCTAAGATTGCATATCATATCTAAGATTGCATATCCTTGAAGATTATATTTCCATATGAGTCAAGCTTGTAGATGGACCTTAAATCTTTTCAAGTAATGGGCTATTCCGATCGGGCCAAATTATATATTTGTAATTTTGGACTGGACTTGGACTTTGTTTTATTTTTTGGGGGGTTTATTATTTTTTGTGTGGGCCCGGGCTAAATTGGCCTATTACACTAATTATGGATGATTATTTTCTCATGTTTAAATTTGGGTTTTTTTTTTTAATTTAAATTTCTTTAGAATTGTTAGTCATGTAGGAGAGTAGCGATATTAATTTATTTACTTTTTGCAGGGGATTAATTTTGAACTTGATGATGATATGGTTGAGGATGATGAAGAAAGAGAACTGTCGCAGAATATCATTAACAATTTTAAATTAAGTGAAGGTTATCTCACCCTTGCTCGTGATTTTAAAGTTATAGAGCCTAAATGTCTAGAAGACGTCTATAAGGTTTGGACTTCAACACTCAATAAAGATTTATTTACATTGACTTTGTCCGTGTTGTCTAATTTTTGCTTCATCAAATTGATGACTGGCATATGTAGTTTTGATAGACTCACTTGCTTGATGGTCGCACTATTGTTGGTGCAAATGTTGATTCAGCTAGACAAAATTTGGCTGCTACATTTGTCAATGCTTTTGTTAATGTAGGTTTTGGCAAGGTATGGTTTGCAAAACTTAAAAGTATGAAAACATAGGACCTTAGTTATTTTCTATCAGTTAATACGTTTCCTCTGTAAGATAGGTTACTGATGGACCCGTTTGACTCTTCAAGTGATGGTTCATCTAAAAATTGGCTTTTCAAAAACAAAGAACATGCGAGGATCAGTGTTATAGCAAGTTTGGTATGTTTATTGAAATACAAAATTTGCCTCCATATGGGCATGCATAAACTATTACTCAATTTCCTTTTAGGAATTTAGTTAAAATTTTAAGATTTCCACATAATAGGGCGTGATTCTATTGTGGGATGTCGACTCTGGGCTTGCTCAAATTGACAAGTATTTACATAGTGATGATAACTACGTGATTGCTGGAGCATTATTAGGAGCTGAGCTCGTCAATTGTAGTGTTACTAATGATTGTGATCCTATGAGTTTCTTTCTACTATTCATCTCTTGGTTTGTGCAAAGAGTATAATGTCTGTTATATGTATCTTATTTTGTTTTCGAGCTTTGGCATTCTGAGTGAATATATAAATAAAGAAGATTCTTCAATCCAAATTGGTGCAATTATGGGTTTGGGGACTGTATACGCAGGTGCTCGAGATGAGCAGGTTTCTCTCTCTCTCTCCTTCTATTTTTATTGGATGCACATCATTTAACAATTCTATCCATCTTTTGTTTTGTGGATGAGATTGTGGACTGTAACACAAGTAATTCTAAAGAAAACATACCGATGCTATTGATAGATACTTAACAGCCTGACTGCGATACTTAAACATGAAAATGTCCCCCTCGATGTGATTACCTTTACTGCAATTTCATTGGGTTTGGTTTACGTAGGTTCCTGTAATGAGGAGGTTTCGCAGGTAATTGCAGATGCTTTAACTGGCAGAACTGTGTCAGAATTAGGGCAACCCCTAAGTCGGCTTCTAGTTGTTGCTCTTGGTCTCATATACCTTGAAAAGCAGGTGATTAAGTTATTTGGGGCTTCTTGATATATATTTTTTTTCTCTTAAATGATTACTGTGATATGCTAATTTGAAACAATAAATCCTGACTGTTCAGAACTACTTACTTAACAGGAAGGTATGGAGGCCACTTCGGAGATCTCAGAATCTTTTTCTGAAAAGATGAGAAATTACGTTGATATCACACTGCTTTCTTGTGCCCATCCAGGAACTGGGAATATTCTGACAGTATTCTCTGAAATCCATTAAAATGTTGTTCAATACTAAAATTAGAATACAATTTTGGTAAAACTATATTATATGCAGGTCCAGAAACTTCTTGGTCATTGTTCACATCTCAAAAACACTGAAACCTCCTATGATTCTGCTGTGCTTGGAATTGCCATGGTAGTAATGGCTGAAGAGGTAAGTCTTGATATGTCATTTCGTTCACTGAAGCATCTTTTATAGTATGGTGAGCAGAAAATCCAGTAGGTAGTTCCTTTGGCTCTTGGTCTTCTGTGTATATCAAACCCAAAGGTAATTTGATTACTTCTTGCTGAACTACTTATTTCACTATTTGCTGTACCTTACTTTAAAATCCTAGATTTAAGTTCAAAATGTTGGGAAAGCTATAGAGAGATTATTGATCTTTTGTTGTTGTCGTTGTTGTTATGATACACCTCTTTCTCACCATTTTATCTGTTGCATATGAATTCTACAGGTCAATGTGATGGACACTTTAAGCAGGCTTAATCATGATACAGATTTAGAAGTTGCAATGGTAATATGGTTGAACTCTATACTTTTTGTAGTTTTTGATCAGCTTCCACTTAAGTGTTTATATTGGTAGTACAGGCTACTGTTATCTCATTAGGTTTGATAAGTGCTGGAACTAATAATGCTCGCATTGTTGGCATGCTTTGCAATCTTTCAAGTTTTTACTACAAAGTTCCTGGCCTTTTATTCTGTGTATGTCCTTTTTGTATTTATCTTTGTAGTTTCTTGCACGATACATGTGCATTTGCTATAGAAACTAAGTCTGAATTGCTTTTGCAGGTGCGAATTGCTCAAGGTTTAGTACATTTGGGGAAGGGTCTGTTGACACTTGATCCCTATCATTCTAATTGCCTTTTGTGTTCACCGTAAGTAGTTCTTCCACATAAAAAAACATTCAAAATTATACACTGTTGACTTAAGGGAGAGGCTTTCTTTCTGTAAAATGCTACTGCGTGCTTCATTTTAATTGGACCTTGTGAAAAGTTTGTTGCCTTTTGTTATCACCAGGACTGCACTTGCTGGTTTGGTTACAATGCTGCATGCATGTCTTGATATGAAATCTATTATTCTGGGGAAATACCATTTTGTTCTTTAGTACCTTGTTTTATCAATGAAGGTTTGTTTCAGTATACCAGTATGCTACTTGCTTTCCAGTGTTGGTATGTGTTCGTTACTGCAGCAGGTTTTCTTGGTCTCATATAAGGTTGTTTTCTTGTACAGCCAATGATGTTAATGACTTTGGACAAAAACCTGGAACCTATTTCAGTCCTCGTTTGGGTGGGGAAAGCTGTTGATGTTGTAGGCCAGGCTGGCCGACCCAGAACTATCACTGGTTTCCAGACCCATTCAACCCCTGTCCTTCTAGCTGCCAGTGAGAAAGCAGAGCTGGCTACTGAAAAGTAACTTAGCTTCTGAGTGATTCGCGGAATGTTGCATAGGTTTAAGATTTCTCTAAGGCTATTCCATTTTGTACAGGTATGTCCCCCTCTCGCCATCCTAGAGGAATACGTTATTTTGATAGAAAATACCGAGTACATGGAAGATAATTAGGTTAATAGCAGGAATTTTGGAGGCATGGCAGGCTACGTTAGCTTCTAGTTTTTGGTGACTTTATGATTTGTTGTGTTTAGTAAAATTCCCATTTTTCCTTTACAGCTGCCCCCGGTGCTTATAATCGCAAATTGCTATAGCTTTCTTAATTTCTTTCTAGTGAACAGCTTGTTTCTGTACCCTGTAGTAGAATTGTTGAATGGGGGTGGACGTGAATTATTGAACTTCTTAAAACAACTTAATTTTGATTGAAGTGGAATGGTAACTGATAAATGTATCACTCATTCCTTCTTTCCCCATACTATTTGTATTTGGTTGGCTTCAGTTAGAGGTGTGCATGGGCTGGGCGGCTCGGCCCGGCTCGAAGGCCCGCCCGAAATGTGGGAGGGTTTGGGCAAAAATATAGGCCCGAAAAATGGGCTTGGACAAAAAAATAAGGCCTGTTTAAAAAATGGGCCAGGCTCGGGTAAGGCATTTTTGGCCCGAGCCCGGCCCGGCCCAACCCGAATTCAGTAAAGACAAAAAAAATCTATTTTTTTAATATTATTTTCTCATTATTTTCTCCCTATTTTGCTACCATTTTACTACTATGTTGCTACTATTTTGTTGTTATTGTTTAGATATTGTATAAAACTTATTTTATTTTTAATTTTGTTATTATTTTAAAGACATTTGTTAATTTTATTATTATTTTAGAGGCATTTGCTTGTTAAGTTGCATCTATTTTATTGTTATTTAAGTATACATATTTTTTAAAATTTATTTTTAATTTGTTGAGAAATATTTATTTTGATGTTTTTAGTATTTTTGATGGTTTATATATATTTTAAAATTATATAAAAAATAATATAAAATTTAACATGGGCGGGCCGGGTCGGGCCCGGGTTTTAACATTTTTATTCGGGTCGGGCTTGGACAAAATTTTAGGCCCATTTTTTGGGCCCGGCCCTGCCCGAGTCCGACAAACGGGCCTAAATTTTTAGTTGGGCCCGACCCGAACCTGGCCCGGCCCGGCCCATGCACACCTCTAGCTTCAGTTAATGAGGATACTAATTTGGTTGTTATCTTCAGAATGATACAAGGAAAAAAAATAGACCTGTAACATTAGTTCTAATTCCATTCAAGACTCAGAAAAACACTCCATGTATCAAAAACGAGTTTTTTTTTTTTTTTAAATCTGAGCAATCAAAGAGTGCAAAATTGGATAGATAAGTAGTTTAAGTTTTGACTGAATTAAGGCAAACCTCGATTATTATTATTATTTTTTAATGTTTTACAAGTAGCTTGGGAAAAACTAAAAATATATATATGTATAAAATCATAAAAGCTTGAGCTTTTTCCCATGAGATTGTTTCATGCAGCTGTAGGTTTAGATAGAGAGAATAGAAAAGCAAGCATGCCTCACGCACATTCTCCTAGTTTATGTAATATGACTTGAGCACCATAACGAGGTTGAAGTGTGATAGCAGCATGTGGGGCGTGAGTATAAGTTGGAGATAGTTGAAATGAGAAGTTCTGCAAGATTTTGGCAATGGCCAGTTTGGATTCAAGCATAGCAAAGTTTTCTCCAACGCATATTCTAGGGCCCCATCCGAAAGGGAAGTAGGATACTTTATCCTTCGTTGCCTTAAACATCCCTTCTGAAAATCTCTCTGGCTTGAACTCCATCACGTCTTCTCCCCATTGTTCTTTATCTCTATGCACAAGGTGCAATGGCATGAACAGTTGCACCCCTGCTGGAAGACTCATATCTCCCAGCTTCGTCTCTTTCTTCGTGCATCTAATCAGGGACGTTGAGGGATATAGTCTCATTACTTCTAGCAGTATCATGTTTACCTAGTAACGTTTAAACAAATATCAATCTTAAATCATCAAAATTAAGCAAGAAAGACTATACATGCTCAAATAATATATATATTAATCAAACTTACTATCTTCAAGCGATTCAAGTCATCATAATCGGGTTTATTGTTCCCAAAAACTTGAAGCACCTCTTCCCTAGCTCTCTTCTGCCACTCATTATGCATGCTCAACACAATCATGGTCCAAGTCAACAAATTGGCCGTGGTTTCCTGACCAAGGAAGTAAAACAACTTGCACTCTTCAATCACATCTGCCATGCTCATTCCTGCACCTGAATTCTTGTTTACTTCCACTTCATTGAGATTAGACTTGAGGAGCAAGCCCAGCAAATCGTCCTTGTGATCTCCTGCTCTTATAAATTTCTCTCTTTTTTCTATTATTCTTGTCAGTAAGGATCTCACTTCTCTGTTTATGTGCTCCATTCTCTTGTTTACTTTGGTTGGAAGAAACCTGACGGAGAAGCAATGAAAATTGATACCCATTTTAACGATGTTTAAAAATAGTGAATAATTCTGCAAATTGCATATGTGGGGTAAAAGGTGCACCTTAACAATGGGAAATTGATGTTCATCTGGGACTGTAAAAACAGCTGCCCTTGTTCTTTTTGCAGAAGGAATATCAACCTCCCTTCTTCGAAATTGCTGCCAAAAGTTGCTCTGGATATAACATCCCCGGTTAAGTTTTGAAATTCAACCGACATATCCACTTCGCTTGACCCCATGAAGTTCACCAACTTTCTCCACTTGGAAATCATTTCGTCCGTACAGACAACAAATGCAGGCAACATATGCTAGCCACCCAAATAGCCTCAAATAAGTCTCCAATATATATTACTGGAATTAAAACATGCTAAACAAAGAAAGCAAGTATAAAATAATATAAAGCTATAAAAGCAAATAATAACCTTCAACTTCTCTACATGGAAGGCAGGATTAACGATTTTCCTGTGTTTGACCCATTTATCTCCATTATAGCTGGCAAGACCGGTCACGAACAGCTGAGTGAATGAATTTATTTCTGGCTTTGGGAAATCACCAGTTTTGTTGTTCAGAACCTCTTTTATCAAATTTGGCTCCATGATTGCCACTCGAGGAGTTGTTCCATACCAAACAACGAACGATTTCTCTGCATGCATGGTTAAAACATATAAAGTAATATGATGTGAAGTTTTTACTTTTAAGGGATTCCAACGTCAGACCCGCGTGCAATGCATTTAAAATGTTCTAAGAAATATTGAACACTGATGCAAGCACACAGTGGACTGGACAGTCTCAACTGAGATCATAGAATTTGTGTTGTGTTCGTCTTAAAATACAAGCAAGAGCCCAATACCCTTATTTGGTGGTTAGCTCTACATGTTTTATTTTTATTTGTTTAACAAATCCAGAACGTTAGATAACTAAACGTCAAACCAGAAAATTAAACAAAGGGTGATGTAATAAACTTGTCTTTTAGGATGAGAAGAACTTCATTTCTATGCTGATTCAACCTAGAATATATCGATATGAAACTGCTATAATCTCTATTTGTCACTTTCGGCTGTCCACGTACGACTGAATATCCCATATAATAAATATGGCGAAAGTCACAACCATGATAGATTTCTAGGTTTTTCTGGTTTCGATTGCAATGATCTATATGATTTTTTTTTTCAAAGTGGTTGTCAACATAAAAAATAAAAAACAACTGATATCAGTAAACGACATGACATACTGTGAGTAGTGGCGAGATCATGAAGCAAAGGATTGATACGAGGTACAATGTCGTGCGGCTGCTCCACAGGTCGGAACCCTTTTTCCTTAGCTAACTCCATCATCTCCGTGGTGTTCCCGTAAATCAACTTGTAGGGGTAGCCATGGATGCCCTGTTTCCTTAGCTTCTTCTCTATCGCTTTAGGTTTCCACCAAATGGCATACAATAGTTTGAGAGTCCAGGCGATTGCCACACCATAAACCACTGACATCAAAACCGCCATTCAACTACGATACGGAGGATTTCTCGAAGCTTTGTTTGGGTAAAATAGCAAGGAGCTAACGAGTCTTTATATGGAGGATTTTAAAAGCTTTTGATGAAGCAAGGTGGATAATAAAATAATTCTTTGTTGTGTCCCACAACTTCGTGAAGCTACGTTCATCATTTGACAATAGCAAGAAGTTCTCTTGTCTTGTCGGTTTATTAATCAATCATTGCATTAAACTTCCAAATTTGAAGCAAATGAAATGACAATATTCTCTTTTTTAACTTAATTCAAGATTCTTACTTTACACGTTATGGAGTTTTACTCAAACATCATTTCCTTAGGGTTCTTCTTCCTTAATTTTTAGCCTCCTATTCCAAAATAAAGAATATTTTTATGTTTGTCTAATCTTTTTAAACCTGTTTAAATACCATATTTTTTAAAAGAACGGGCTAATTTTATATTTGGCCCCTCTTAAATTTTACTCATATATATTAACATGATCTACTTTCCTTAACCATGCATAATCTTTTGTTTTCTTTTGTAACGTTAAATAATTTTAGGTGTATTTTAGTTATTTTAATTAGAATTTTTTTTTGGACATGGAAACTATAATTCTTTACATTTGCAACAACAATGATAATATTTAAAAGTTAAGGAAAATTTATATAGATTTGTAATATTTAAAGGTGTTTATGCATTAGAGTGTGAAGTTCATATAGTACTAAGGCTCCGTTTAATTGCCAGTAAAATGTTTTCCGGAAAATGATTTCTAGAAAATAATTTATTTTTCTGAAAATGATTTACTTTACTGGTGTTTGGATGAATCTGTGTAAAATGTTTTTTGTTATTTGGCAAATTTCCTGAAAATATTTTTCGAAAAAACTATTTTTATATATATTGCAATAATTTATTTATAAATAAATAAATCAAATTAAATATATAATAATACTCAATTATTAAGCTAGAATATTAACCGTCATAAATTGAAAACAACTAAAGTCAAATAAATTATTTGTAATTGTGTTACGAAAAAATAAAAAACAAGAATTGAATAATTATAAATTAGCTTCCAAATCACAATTAATACTAAAAATTAATAATATTATCCAAATGCATAATTATTTGTACACCACATAATAACAACAACATTATCCACATCAGAAATATAAACATTGTCCACATAAAAATAACACCAACATTTATCCAAACTTGTTTAATAACACCAACATTTATCCAAACTTGTTTAATCTTTAAGATTTTTTATATCAAATTTGATTTCATATATGAATAAATTAAATAAAAATATATTTGAAAAGCTTGAATCAAACTTGTGGTAGCCCAATTTTACCTGGGCCTTAAGAAAAACCCAAAATAAAAACCAAAATAAAATTAATAGTCCAAATCCAATATTACAAACCCAAATGAAAATGGTCCAGTGGCACAAAATATCCAATGGCCCAGTGGCCCAAAATATTCAGGCATTTTCAGTAAAAAAGAATCCTAGCTCCCCATCAGTGCCGCTACCCTCCACGTGAACGGGCACGTTACCCGAAGTGCCTCGTCCCAATGCCTGGCACGCGCTGCAGCCATTTGCACCAAAACAGCAAGGGCTTCCACCTCCGCCTCCATTGACCGCCAGACCTGCAAAGAACACAGAAACAACAAGACAATGGCAGAGAAACAGTAGCAGAAACGAAAGCAAATAGTAATGAAAAACAACAAATATAATATGTAAATCGACTATAAAAGCAGTGATAATCCATGTAATAGTTTCAGACATAGAATCGAATAGAAAAAAACAGAGAAAGAAAAAGCAAGATTTCAAAAATTTAAAGGTAGCCATTATATATATATATATATATATATATATATATATTGCGGTCTTTAACGAGGATAATAAATATGAAAAAAAAAAGGGAGAGGAAGGGTCTCACTAGCTATTCCGCCTTTCACCGCTATTGAGGATAACCTCCGGCACTCTGAACGTCTCAAAATCCATTACGGTTCCAACGAGAGTTTGGAACGCAGCGAGACCGAAGGTTCCTTTTGCATTTCTTTTTCTTTTTGTTTTTGTTTTTTTTTAAGAAATAGATTCAATCTAGGTCAAGATTCTTTTTTGAAGAAATTTAATAAAAAAAAGATATTTGAGTTTCCGTCACTGTCGACCGGCGGCCGCCGCAGCGGCTACTCGTCGGAGCCAAGGCCAGCCTAAGATAGTTTTTGAGAGAAAATGAATGGCTTTTTAAATTCTTTTTTGAAAACAATGAACAGAATCAAAATTTTAAAAAAAAATTGGCTTAAATAGCCTTAATGAAACGACGCCGTTTCATTTAGGCCCCCAAACACCCAAAAGGCGTCGTTTGGGGGTCCGACCCAATGACCCGACCCGAGAGCCTAGGATTTGCATGTTTTAAACAAAAATGGGTTATTTGCTGCTTCAACCCTTCCGCCTTTTTAATATCTTTCAATATCGTCCTACTATTTGATTTTTGTTTTTTAATTTCGCCATTTTATTTTATTTGTTATGCAATTTAATCCCCCGACTATCGTGTGCCCTTTAAAAGGATGACACTTGTTTTAAAATTTGGGAAATTATTCGCGGCGTCCCTATGCTCTAGAGGTGTGCATAGGCTGGGTCGGGTCGGGTTCGGGCCGGGCTCAACTAAAAATTTAGACCCGTTTACTAGGTTCAAGCCTGGCCCAACCCGAAAAATGAGCCTAGAATTTTGCCCAAGCCCGAATCGGAGATAAATATTAAAACCTAGGCCCTACCCGACCCACCCATATTAATTTTTATATTATTTTTATATAATTTTAAAATATATATAATACATCAAAAATACTAAAAACATCAAAATAAATATTTCTCAACAAATTGAAAATAAACTTTAAAAAATATGTATACTTAAATAACACTAAGATAGATGCAACTTAACAAGCAAATGCCTCTAAAATAATAACAAAATTAACAAATGTCTTTAAAATAATAACAAAATTAACAATAAAATAAGTTTTATACAATATCCAAACAATAACAATAAAATAGTAGCAACATAATAGTAAAATGGTAGCAAAATAGGGAGAAAAAAATAAGAAATAATATTAAAAAATAAAAAAAATATAGATTTTTTTTTGCCTTACGTAAGGCACAGCCCATTTTTTAAACAGGTCTTTTTTTGTCCAAGCCCATTTTCTGGGCCAATATTTTTGCCCAAACCCTCCCATATTTTGGGCGAGCAAGGTGGCCCGACCCATGAACAGGTCTACTATACTCCTTATTTCATTTTAATTCAGTCATTCACATTCTACTTTTTTTCTTTTTAAATTATACCTTAAGTTTCATTGTATTTTCAATTTAATCCCTTTTGACCACTGAAAACAATTTACATTTAGAAAATATTTTCCAAAACACGGGTAAAATGAGTATGAGTTTAGGGAAAATGTCTTACCCATTTTATTTCTGTAAGACATTTTCCAACTCTCTCCAGGTAACTTTCTCCTTCTTCCTTCCGTTCTTCATCCCTTCTCCTTCTTCATCCAGGTAACTTTCCTCCTTCTACTTCTTCCTTTCTTCATCTTTTATAATCTCTTCCATTTTTCCTTAGCTATGTCCGTCGCATATCTTCTCTTCTCAAGCAAATTACACGCTGCTGTTTCGTTTCGCTCAAATCTTCCTCTTCACAAGGTCTTGACTTAAGATATGACATCTTTTTATCATTTTTTTTCTTCTTGTTCTTGAAAAACTGCTTAAGGTATGCCATCATTTTGGTTTTGTATTTTTATACTATTGAATACCTATTTGTTTTTTGTGCTGAATTAATTGTGGGTTTTATCTGAAAATGAAGCAGCATTGGTTTGGGTTTTATGCATTTGTTTTTTTTTTAATTTTCTTTTTGGGTTTGGGATTAAAATATGAAAATGATCATTCAAATGATGAAAATGATAAAACTCAAGATGAGGGTTAGATACATGAAGAGGCATATCATTTCAAAATGATGCATTATTTGGAAGTGGAAAGGGATCTGCTTAAAAATGATCCTTAGAGCATAAATTTCTCACCATAGGTTGATTTAACAATGCCCAATTTGCACTAGTTTAATTGATGATTTTTTTTGCCTTTCTTGTTTTAATATTAGGATCTGTAATTAGTACTAGTTTAATTGTTTCTCTTTTTGATAAATAAGAAAGGAAGGTAGGTAGAACTAGCCATAGCATTCTGCAGGTAACACTCTAAAACCCAGGCAATCTTGGAGCAGAGTTGCAGCCATCTCATGTGGTGGTTCTTCAAAGATAAATAACCCAATTGATAAATTCTTGAACATACTGGCCATAAATTCAGTAGCCATATTAATTATGCTAGGTGAAAACTGCACTGTAACCTCCCAATCTCTGTCCATCATTTCCCAGACCATTACTACCAGCCTCGATACATCCATTCTGGTGCGATTATTGATCAGTCCCATAGCCTCCAGACTGTTCGTTTCAACAACCAACTGTTTGATTACCAAACATAACTAGCTAGGTTAACTTTTATTATCTATTTAAGTGTATGTATGTATGTATGTAAGTGCGTACCTACATATTTAATGCTTCACGTATGTGAAGTGTAGCTAGGTTAGCATAAAACCTAATGAGGACAAGCTATTTTGCCATTTTTATGTCTAATATTCTGTCCTAAATATTGGTTTGTCCATGTTATCAATTATTTATGGGAAAAAGAGAAAGTAAATTTGGTGCCTAAATTTCAGCTACACACATGTGTGTATTTGTTTAATACTTCTTTACAAGACTTTAAGACAATCCTATATGAGCATGAAATTATTAAAAAAAAAAAAGAAAAGACCCAAGTTGAGTAGAGTGTTTGAGTTTTGGTTTATGTAAGCAAATCGAAATTGTATCTACGGATCATAATTCACAAGGAAAAGGCTATCTACTTTTCACATGTCGTAAATAAATAATTATGTTCACGTTACATTTTTTTTATACACGACATTTTTCATTTGAAACTGTGCAGCTTCGTTCAGCTGAAGAAAGACGTGAGGAAGCAGAAGTTAGAGCCAGGGAACTTGAGAAACAGGTGTGTTACTCTGCCTTTAGTTGCAAGATCACTGTCTCCTACTTATTATTATTTGAATGGCTCATCCTATTAAAATGTTTAGCATCAATCTGACTTGTTTCATCTAAAGTGTTTCTACTCTATGAACCATTTTTTTTTATGTGGGGCACTTAAGTAATTTCAACTTGATGACACAAGCTAAATGCATATGGTAATATTTCAGAAGTCTTTCCTAGTTTTCCTTGAAGTACATATCATGTCCCTTCCTGTGCTATTTATCTCTTGAAGGGCTTAGCTTTATGTATTTGGTGGATTTCGTTGTATAATTCATCTTAGGCTTACATAAGATAGGGTCTCCACATGTCACAGATAACACAAGCCTAATAATCAAAATTCAAAATTCAAAAGTAAATGATTAATAGCTTTTATGAAATATATTTATTTTAAATGATTAATTAGAGAATTTAGTTTTGCATGAGAGAAGGAAGATGAGTATTTTATTGATAGTAGGCTTTATCTTTATGCTGTTTGACTTGGTGATACAACTATTTTGAATTTGTTTGGAGCTAAAAGCTAGCATTCAAAATTCAAATTATAGATAAAGGATTGAATTTAAACTGTGTGAGAGCTTGTTTTGTGATTTCCAAATCTATTAATTTGTGTATTGTTGTACTCTTGTATCCAAGTATTCTGCAGATAGTAAACTCTGTTTGTAAGTGATGTTTTTGGGGTGAGTGTGATTGTAACTTTGAATTTTTTTTTGTTCGGTTACAATTATCTATTGTAATTTAGTCAATAGGATTTTTGAATAAAATCATCATTGAACAAGAGTAAAAGTAGTATCTGAATTACTATAATAAATTGGTGTACCATTTATTATATATCTACTTTACTCTCTTTAAAATTCGTTAATTAACTTTCCTAGTTTCAACTAGTGTTTGAACATCGGTTTGGGTATTGAACTGAGACAAACACCAAAGGCTCTTACAAAAATCCATCAAGGATGAGTTGCCACAAACTCTCACTATTCCATTCCAAGCAGAGACACATCATTTTATTTTATTTTTTTAATTTTATATCAAATTATCAAAATTATTTTCTACATTTTTTAATTATCAAAAACTTGAGTCATTCAAGTTGAATTGTTCGATTTTTCGAGTCAACTCGTGTAACACTATAACACCTCCGACCCGTATCCGTCGCCTGAACAGGGTACGAGGCATTACTGGAGCTTACCAAATCATTATTAATCAGTGGAAAAAGTAAAACAAAGTAAGCATGTAATATTTAATAAGTTCGTATAACATGGTAATTAACTTACCGCTTCTTTATATTCAACATAAATATGAAAAGCATAATTACTCGAATTGATCATGAGCCCTAATACCTATTCTTATCACATTGTTAGTCATATAATTCATATAAATACCAAGAAACATGTATGGGCTCAACTCTCATTAGATTTCTCATATTCAGATACTTTTACACATCATTTATTCAAATAACCTATTACAATCATATCTCTGTATTTTAAATACGCTTTCATAATAATTTGTCTTAATTTCAAACTATCTCACATTGGAGCCTTACTCATCAAATCATTTGAAATATTGTCTTTATACAAATAGTACACTTGAGTTGTACAATTCTATAATTATGAACGAACACATTTATCAAACATATTCCATGTTCATATATCATAGTCTCATGTCTCCATATATCAATAACTATCATTTTCTTGTTATTCAGATAAATACATATAACCATACATAAGCATACCATTGACTAGTTCTTCATGTCTATCACAATTTCAAATGACATATTCATGTGAATGAGCCCAATAATAACTATGAAAATATTTACCACATTCTTTCATACATGTTCCACTTTCTACTTACCAACTTGTCAATGCAATGAACAGATTATGAAGTTGAGTACATTGTAGTTTGAAGCCCAAAGGCTAACTGAAGCACATAAGTGCTAAACGGAAGCCCGAAGGCTAACTGAAGCACATAAGTGCTAAACAGAAGCTTGAAGGCTAACTGAAGCACATAAGTGCTAAACGGAAACCTATAAGGGTTGAACTAAAGCTCAAAAGAGCTAAACTGAAACTCGAAAGTTAAACTGAAGCTCAAAAGAGCTAAATTGAAACCCAAAGGTTAAACTGAAGCTCAGAAAAGCTAAACTGAAAGCAAACACGAGAATTTACAACAAATGCTGAATCTCGATTTACTTGGGTAATTCACCGTCAATTCTTTGCTTTTGAATGCCATAGCCCAGCTATGGTCTCACATCTACTCATTGCCATGGCTTAACCATGGTCTTTTCTGTCAATTCATCACTTTTCACTGAACTGAAGTGCTCAGTTTGATCATTTATTCAATTTTCATGCTTTTTACATTGTTCACGATTTTATCATCAATACATATGAAATAACATATCATGAAATTAATAAGATTTAACAAATGATCACCAAAATTTTAGCCATATAAACTTACAAATTCGATTTTTATATTATAACGATAATCATAATTTCATAATAAATATTTCAAAGAAAACATTATATCATTTTGTAATTCAACATTTATCGATTATAATCGAGTATGTAATCAATTTATACACAAGTCATTCATATACATTTTTTCCTCCTCCTCCTCTCCATCCACATCCTTAGTATAAATATCACACTTGTAAGTAATGTTAGGAATAGACCCGATTAAGCGACGAACAAGTAAAATTAGCAGAAGAAATTGAGAAATTGAAAGCACAAATTTAACGTGGAAAAACCCCTCCTAAGAGGGTAAAAAACCATGGGCAAAGATAATTTTACTATAATGGCAAAAGAAGGAAGAGTACAAAAGATGGAGATAAAAACTAAACCTCGAAAACTCGAAAAACAAAGAACCTTCAAAACGTAAACACAAAATTCTTTAAATGTGTTATGAGTTCTAATATCTAATGGGTGTATTTTCTAAGGTTGTAAAAGAGCCTATTTATAGGCTAAATTCATAGGTCAAATAATAATAAAATAATCTAAACTAATAAGTATTTGACTGAAACAAATAAACAGAGTTTAACTAGAAGATTATTTTTCAAATTTGACTTAAAATAGGAGTCATACTTAACAAGTAACATTATCTTTAATTTTCACTATTTACTTATGTGCATATTCAAGCTGTCCATCTGTGTCATAGTCACTAAATTATTTCTATCTTGAGCTACAGAACTCGAAATTAAGTTCTGTCAATTTTCCCTGAAACTAGACTCATATATATTCTTTCCATAAAATTTTCAGAATTTTTGGTTGGGACAATTAATACATTTTGTTCATTAAAGCTTCCCCTGTTTCGCTACTTGACAGTCCTAACCACTCTTCATTAACATTTTGATTTCTCTTTATACAGAATTCAAAGGATGTTCTCATTTATTTCCTCTAAAAATAGACTCAATAAGGAATCTAACCATATAAATTATGTTTTTCAATGATTTTTCAAAGTCAGAACAGAGGATCCCAAAATCATTCTGAACTAGTCTCACAAAAATATATATATCTCAAAATACAGAATTCCTTTACTTGCTATGTTTCTTTTATATGAAAATAGACTCAATAAGATTTAATTCCATATCTTATTCATCCTCTAATTCAATTTCTACAATTTTTGGTGATTTTTCAAAGTTAGACTACTGCTGCTGTCCAAAACAATTTTAGTGCAAAATATTGATTTCTATTTTGCCCCAAATTTCACAATTCATACAATTTAGTCCTTGCTCAATTAACCCCCCAATTGAGCTAATTTTTCTCAATTAATACTTTATTCTATCACTTTAAACTACTTCATAATCTTTGGAAATCAGAACTCAGTATTAGTCTTTAATTCCAATCATTTTTTCAATTAGGTCCAAAAAAAATCAATTTCTATTGAAATTACCTAATAAAATCATCTCATAAACAAATTAAAACTTTAATTTCATGCTATTTCATCATAAACTTATAGAACTCAACCACGGTGACTTTCAATTCCATCCATGAAATAAAAAACTAATGAATTTAATAGTAGGACCTAACTATAAAAGCCTTAAAAACATAAAAACTACAAGAAAAAGGCAAGGATTAACTTACTTGAAGCTAAAATATGAGATACCAGCTCAAAACCCTCTTCCATGGCTATTTTTGACCGAAAGTTGAAGAAGAAATAGCCTAGAAATTATTAAAATCAACTTTGGCCATGTAACTTTTGTTTAAATTCCAATTTTGTCCTTTTCACATAAAAATCTTTGATTTTTTTCACGCTATGCCGCCTCAGCCTTTTTAAAATGGTCCATTTTCCCTTTTGGTCCTTCCCTATTTAATGGTTAAGCTATTTAATCACTTTAGCAAGTTTTGCACTTTTTTCAATTTAGTCTTTTTATTTAATTGTCTACTGAAACGTTAAAAGTTTCTGACGAAATTTTAGTACTACCTTATTAACACTCCGTAAATATTTATAAAAATATTTACGGCTTGGTTTATAACTCCGAGATCTCGATACCTCTTTTTCTCAATTTCTTGACCAAACAAATCTTTATAAAACACAATTTACTATTTCAAAAATCTTTTAAAAGCTACATTTCGCTCGTAAATATTAAATTATATAATTTATGAGTTCATTTTCTGAATTTGGTGGTCTCAAACCACTATTTTCGATATCGCTGAAATTCGGGCTATTACAAATACCCCCTAACCCCAAACCGTCGTCGAAATAGGGTTTCGAAGTATTACCAGACTTATCGGATAATTTACAATTAATATACAAATAATTAAAAAGAAACATAATATAAAATAGTCTTAAAGTCCCTTAGATGGACCCTCGAGGTCCAAAATACAAGTTAAAATGATTCGGGACTAATTCAGGTACTCGGGAAATTTTCTCAAACTTTTAAAAAATTTTCTCAAGTACAGGGCTTACACACCTGTGTGACCCCATGACATGCCCGTGTTATTGAATCGTGTGGCTCAACACGGCTGTGGTGGTTTGGGACACACCCGTGTCCCTTACCCGTATAATTCTCAGACTTCCATTTCATGTACAAATGAGTTTCACACGGCCTGATCTCACGCTCGTGTTCAAAGCCCGTGTGGGTCACACGGCCAGCCACATGCACGTGTGCCAGGCCGTGTAGACACTATGTGAGTCGTGTATAACTACCTAGCCAACCCTGCAATTCAACCTACATCCAATCCAATATTGATACTAACTAACTAAGACATTCCAACATTGATACTAGAGTTTACTAAGTGATTATTTAGATTAAATCAAAGAACTTTATTAAATCATACTATCATACTGTAATAACCTTTCTTGGTTTTAACTTATAACATAACAATTTAATTCAAGTTTCACATTACTCTATTCACAACCAAAATCACTAATACCCAAAGACTTAACTTAGATACATGCCACTTTACCCAAAGAAATATACATTACCAAATTTCTGTTGAAGTCGAGATTACACTGGAATGCTGGACCGTAACTCTGAACAATTACTAACCTGCGCACAGAAAACAACCATATGCTGAGTATGGAAATACTCAGTGGTATTACTATAATTCAAATTCATATCATTATACAATATAATATATATATTCAATTTATGCTTATAATCTTTCAATAACTATTTCATATATTAAATCAATTTATAAATTTCAATAATAATATTAACTATCTTAAAACTTGTATTCAATTGAATTTTTGCACTATTTCCCTACCTCAACTTTATTTGATTTTCAAATCTTATTTCCATAACTTATTTCATTTCTTAAAAAAATCATTCAATTTAACATTTATTTCATATCAATAGCTATTTAACTAATTTTTCTCTTTTGAAATTCACATATCATTTACCAATAACAATACTCTTTTCATAAACCTTTAGTTCAAGTATTTCAATCCATTATATCATTATCCTTTTATGGATAAATTATATACATTCAAATTATGCCTACAATTATTCATAAACTTTCTCATACTTTAAATCGACTTGTTCAATAGTAACAATAAGTACTATTTCAAATCTGGTATCAAATTGAATTCACACCTTATTTCACTATCTCGATTTCATTGAAATTTTTTAATCTCATTTTAATAGCTCGTTTTAAGTCTTATACAACTCATATAACTTATCGCTTATTCAACATCAATTCTACTGCAATTTGCATTTACTAATATCATATGTCAAAAATTTAATCTTAATCAAATTATGAACCTTGGTTCATACTTTCAAATCTCATATCTCAATTTCCAATTTCCAATTCACAATTTCACTTTCTCATTTCTTTCCATAACTCAATCAATCACATTTATTCAAATTTTCTCATTTTACTTATTTACCCCTATTAACTCGACTTGGCCTTTGGCGGATACACGGATCCAACCAAACACAACTTATCGCTTATTCAACATCAATTCTATTGCAATTTGCATTTACTAATATCATATGTCAAAAATTTAATCTTAATCAAATTATGAACCTTGGTTCATACTTTCAAATCTCATATCTCAATTTCCAATTTCCAATTCACAATTTCTCTTTCTCATTTCTTTCCATAACTCAATCAATCACATTTATTCAAATTTTCTCATTTTACTTATTTACCCCTATTAACTCGATTCGGCCTTTGGCAGATACACGGATCCAACCAAACACACTAGAATGGCAACCAATGCCTCATCAGATAGTTCGAAGCAAATAAGTGACACCCAGTGTTTCATCGGCCTAGCCGAAGTAAAGTGGTACCAGTACCTCATCGAATCCATCCGAAGAAATATAGTGACACCCAGTGTCTCATCGACTCGAGGTCGAAGTATCCCTGAACTCTTCCAATCCTATGGTATGCCAACTATATCTGACTAAACCCGACTAGTTAATAGGGTATTGGTTACACTTTTTCAATTCAATTTCAACTACTTTCAAATCACTTTCCACTTTTCAATCCATATACATTTCAAACAATCACATTCAATTCAATTTGATTCAAGTTAATTCAATTCCAATCACTTTTCACATTTCAATTCCATTCATTTCAATATCATCAATTCAAAGCCATTCCAATTATAATTTCTTATATATTCTATTTGTGTCACTTTTACAATCAATTTGCATTTCAAATGCTCACATATATTCACAATTTAATACCATAATAATTTAATAATTCATTTCAAACCACTTCAATTCCTAATCTATATTCACATTCAATTTCTTACCTTAATTTACTTACTATTTATATTAATCAAATGCAATAATTAATAATAATTAAATTCAAATTATAGTAATACAAACCCGGATTTCGTAATTACTCTCCATAACTTTCTCCTTTCCTTTTTGTGCCGATGCCTCGAGTTTTTTGTTAGCTACAGAAATTAAAATAATTATACTATTAATCACAGAACTAATTATAATAAATAATTGAATTTCTAATCAATTCCTGCCTTATTTCCAATTTAATCCTAACTAAGTTTACTTACTTTTCCAATTCAATTCACACTTTATTTCTATTCAAATTTTACCCAAACTCAAATTTAACTATTAAAATTTCAACATATTTTTCCTAATTTCAAAATTTCCTCAATTTAGTCCCTACAACATAAAACTAATAGCTTAGTTTACAATTTAATTCTTTAATCAATTCTAATTAATAATCCTATCAATTAAACCCCTAATTCAAGCATTTGTTCAATATGAACTATACTTAAAAACCTATAAACTTCCAAAACTTCAACTTAATTTCATCAAAATTTAGTTCTAAAGCTTTTAAAACGTCAAAATTAAGTAAAAAGGACTTAATTGACTTACCTTTTAAAGCTTTAAGCTCTTAAATCCTAATTTCTCATTTTTCCTTTTCTTTTTCTTTCTTCTATTTTCGTTCACTCTGTGTTTCTCTTTTCTGTTTTGTTTCTTTTTATTCCCTTTTATATTCTATTTCTTTTATTCGTTATTTTTTTATATTAATGTTATAATAATATTAATTAATAAATATCTTTTTCTTATTATATAAGAAAATATATAAATCATTTACAAGTGTATAAACATATATGTTACACATGTACCATTAATAATTATACAATTGTCTTCATTCTAGTCCATTTTAACAATAATAATCATAATTTAATAATTTAATATAAAACTATAATAATAATAATTATAATAAGTATCTATTTAATAATAAATACATATATTACAATTATACACATATTCATTTTACATTTGTATATTATCATCACCATCCACTTGTCATCATTTAATTCATTTATCCTATAAAAATCTTATATTATTATTATTTTATTAATAAATATCTTTTCACTTAAATTTTAATTAAATAAATAATTATAATACAAGTGTGTATATACACATTATTACACATGTACCACTTATCACCCTAAATTTGTTATATTTCAATTTATTTCATAATATAATAATATTTAAAATAATTTATAATTAAATAAAATAATAATATTATTAACTAATTAATTAAGTAAGTAAATATCTAAGAAAAATCTTAGATTTTTCATATGTTTGCCGCCACAACCATTAGAAATGGCGTATTTGCCATTTTGGTCCTCCCTTCTTTCTATTAATTTATAATTAAATTTTTATCCCTTATTCAATTTAATTCTTTTTACTATTTACTCTAAATTAGGCTAAATTCACTTAACTAAAGCCTAATTAAACACATAACTATTTTCATAAATATTTTTAATAAATATTTAAGGACTCGATTTACTAAGACGGAGGCCCTACAACTCATCTTTTTGATGCATGTAAGTTTTAGGTCGTTACAACTCGAATGAATTGGTTTTAAGTGAAAAACATACATAATTATATACATCAAAATGTACATAAAAATACATATGACAATATACAAACAATGTTAGAAAATAATATACGTAGTAATATATACAGGGTTATACATAAATGTATACAAAAAAAACATAAAGATATACATATAATAATATTAACCTCAATATATTTATAAAAAATACACAGAAAATTATCATGATTATTATCCTAAACAAAAAATTTACCATCATAAATCATTATCCTATATGTATATCATGCATTATATAAATAAGAGTTTGATGTTGTATATCATGAATTGTTCGTTGATATATATTTGTTTCATTTAAAACAGCTTTTATGAAATATTTTTAGAAAATCTACCAAACAATAGAAAATATTTTACACAGATTCATCCAAACACCAGAAAAGTAAATCATTTCCAGAAAAGTAAATCATTTTCCAGAATTCATTTTCCTGAAAATGTTTTACTGGCAAACAAATGAGCCTAAGATTGAAACATTTTCCCATTTGTGTATCATGCCCGAATAAATAAAAAATACATCACCTTAAATGTTTTTTTTACATGATGTAAAAAAAGGAAAAATTTTTAAACCGATGCAAATGTTTATTATTTTGAATTTAGAAAAGATGTGTTCCTAACTTACGGAATATGACTTCCTTCTAAAATTGATATAATCGAATATTTACTTTAAAATAAAAAAAACAAGATTTAAGTAACGATCAATTGGTTTTTATTCTCGTTTTTAAGGATTAAAGACATTGTGTCCTAACTTATGGGACGTGATCCTTTTCTCGATTAACTTGAAATAAACCCCTTTTCGTGAAAAATTAATTTAATTAAGTAATGTTTTAATAAAAGATCATATTCTAAAATCTCTTCAATTTTTTAATTTTTGACACTAAGACATTAATTAATCAACTAGGTACTAAATTTGGGTGCTAATCATCCTCGTGCGTAACTGACTCCCGAACCCATTTCCTGAATTTTGTAAACCAAAAATTGTTGTTTTAGTAAATCAAACCATTTATTAAAACAATCAAATTACGAGGTGACCTGATCACACCTCATAAAAAAAAGGATTGGTGGTGACTACCATTTTCGTTTTTTAAGTAAAAAGTCGATTTCAAAAAAAAGGTTTCAACAGCTTGGCGACTCCACTAGGGACCAAAATAAGATAGTCAAGCCACGACTTGATTACTTTTGATCTTTTTGTCGAAAATTGATAATTTGGTTTAAATTTACGATCCCTTCGCTGCATTTCATCCTTCATTTTTGTCGTCTTCATCATTTTGCTAAATAACGATACGTTTGCTTTAGTGGTTCGAGTCTTGGGCTTAGTTTGGATGGGCGGTGTGTTTACCTCCGGTGAGGTTAAAAACAGCGGTGGCGGTGAGATTAGTTACTGTAGCGGTGAGATTGGATACTGTAGCAGTGAGATTAGAAACAGCGGTGGAGTGTGTGTTTGGATTCAAACGCAGCTGTAGCGGTGAGGTGAAAATGAAAAATGACTATTAAGGACATCATATTAGAATTGATATATAATAAAAGTTTTTAAATTATTTTACTTATATAAAATTATTAAAATATGTGAATTTATAAATTCATTTAATAAAATATTAAAATGTATCTTCTAATATTTTATTATAAATATTTTAATGAATTATATAATCAATTTAAATTATTTATTAGACAAAATGATAATAATTTTTAATTTTTTATAGTTAAATATTCTTTTATAACAATGATAAATATTATTTTCGCAAATAGTAACATTATACTTGGATCAAATTTTGAAGTATCTAAATGAATTATTTTCAATAAAAAATATATATATATATTAACATAAGACATAACAAGTTTCATTATTACTAGAAATTAGGTTTTGATATAAATTTGTTTTTACAAATATTGATTCATTAAACTCTTTGCAATGGTTTCCCTTAACATTGCAATTTCAAGGTCACTTTCACTGTTAGAAGAACTCGATTCACCTCTATCAAAATGGCCTGAAGAGATTGGCATGTTGGGTATATTCTCAAATTGTCGAAAATCCTCATCATTTGACCAAGCATGTCTTCGAATGTAATTATACAAAACCATTGTTGCAATAACTATTAAAACTTGCTTGTCGAATGAATAGCTTGGAATATCTCTTAATATTGGCCATTTTTTTTTCCACACTCCAAATGTTCGTTCAATCACAGAGTGTAACGAAGAATGGGCATGATTAAAAATTTCTTTTTTTCCAGATGCTCGATGATTATCTCGATGAAAGTCAGGTAAATGATGTCGTTCCCCCCTATATGGACCTAGAAAACCTACCATTTGTGGATATCCTGAATCCACAAGATAATATTTTCCTACAAAAAAGTAAAACATAATATCAAGTTTAAAAATAAATTAAAAATTTTAATAGTGTTTTTTATGCAAAGATTAATTTAAAAAAAATTAAAGTTCAACCTGGTGGAGGGTGTGGAAACTTTAACTGTTGTTTTCTAAGATTAATTTAAAAGAAATTATTGGGCTAAAACCTATAAAAAAAACACTAGAGAGTTTCCCGAACTCAGAACAAAAATAGAAAAAAAACCGAGAAAGTCAACGTGTATATAGAACTTACAAAACTATATGAAAACAAAAATTTCCTCATGTAACTAAAGAAAAAGAAACCAGCGTTATTAAAGGAAACCTGTAATGTTCAAAGCAATCAACAAGCGTTTAATGGTGGGAATATTGTGGTCTCCATTGAGGTTTTAAAAGAAGTGATTGATAATTTCAGTGAAGCTAATATATCAGAAAAAGGCGGATTTGGGATTTTTTATAAAGGTGTATTGTATGATGGGACACAAATTGCAGTCAAAAGGATGGAATGTGTTGGTGAAGGTACTAAAGGAATGACTGAGTTCCAAGCTGAAATTGTAGTGCTTTCAAAGGTTAGGCATTTGGTTGCTCTTTTAGGTTATTGTATCAATGGTAATGAAAGGCTTTTGGTTTATAAGTACATGCCTCGTAGTACCCTTTGTATCCGGGTTAAGCATCAGGATCTTATACATATTATTCAGGGCTACATTTGTAGTGCAAGAGTTGTCATAAAATCTACATTAGGCATCTCAATGATCAAAATAGCAAATATGGTTTCAATAATAAGAATCTACTTTTTAGACAGAAACAATAAGATATCATGCATCTTATTTGCATCTCATATGGGTAAATTTTGAGCATAACAAAGCTCAAGAAAACTAAAATATTAAACTTAAAATGACTAGTAATAGTAGAAAAAATCTAGCCTATATTCCTATGAGCTAAAATGAGCTACAAACAAAATGTAGAATAAAGGAACGTCTAACTTCTAATTCAAGGTCTAATATGGGAGGGGGATCATATTAAACTGACAAAACATACTATAAAGGCTCTTACTAGACATTGGGACTTTGAAAGGCATCTGACTATGCAATCTCTGGATACAATAACAATGTTATCAATCTGAGCAAAGAGTCTAGAACGCTCTTAACTATGCATTGAGAATTTGGGACATCGAAAGTACTAAAACTGACATAGGGAAACCATCACTATGCAATCTCTGGATACTTTAACCATGTTAACAATTTGAGAAAAAGAGACCACAAAGCTCTTACTTGGAAATTTGCGACATATGGAAGCACTAATATAAAAATCTCTCAAAAACTAAAGTTTTGAAATTCCCCACTCTTACGGAGCCAATTATAAGACTAATGCACCATTAAGGCTTAGCAGCACCGGAAGCACCTTTACCAGTTTTCTCACCCCTAACTTGACTTCCTTAAAAGACTGTAACGAAGGCACATATTATTTAGTAAACATTTTACCACCTTGAGTCATTTGTTTGATAGAATGCATGGACATATCTCATCCTTCAAGCACGGTTCATAAGATCTAAAAATAGAATTTGAGGAACCCCAGCATCATAACATCTTATTTTGGATAACATAAGCGCAATCATCAATTCTGCTGTATTCAGTTCCAAGTTCATGGCTACAACACAAATGTTAAATCATATTTCCCTAAATTTAGTGATGCATTTCCTAAAAATGCTAAAAACATGTTACACAGAGAGAAGGAAGATAAAGAAGGAAGTTTTATGACCTCTTCTGCCTGTTTTACTTCTAAAGAGGGCAAATCAACAGCTGCAGAAACAACCATTTAAGAGAGTGTCCATCTAATTTACAAAAACCCAATCCGTAACAAGAAGAAACTGGTAGCAAGAAGAAACAGAGAATATGGTAGCAAGAAGAAACAGAGAAATATGGGAATGAAAAGAAATTACTTACAAGAAGAAACAGAGAGACTTTGCACTTCACAGGCTTGTCGGTCGTCAGAGGAGTTGAAGAGCTTTACAGAGAATTTGGTTGTGTTCTTCCCCAATCTGAAAACAAATAAGGTTCGGGAAGGAATTACGCTAAAATTTCAAGGATAAAATGGTAAAAAAAAATAAAAGTATGGCTATTTTCCCACTTGCCTTCAATTGCTACTGAAAGCTTCAGTCCCATTTCAGCACCAGCAGTGAGATTGAAATGAAATTTCACTGCACTGGACTGGTGAACTAAAGGCAGTTCAGTGAGGTTGGGTAACCCAACTGAAACTCACTGGTGAAAAAAGCGGTACCAAAGGCAGCCTTGGTATATTTTCGCATATCGCATTGTATAATTTTTTTATTTTGCCCTTCTTAAGTAGGAGTGAGAAGCTATTCCTTTGTAAGGTCTTCACCTTCGTATAGGATAGTGGATCACTTTTGGGATACATCCGTACCTATGCCTTCGTGAGATCTTCATCTCCGTATAGCCATAGGGAAATGTATTCCACTGAACCGAACTTGGCTCGTAATGGGTAAGGATCAAGGAATCTGTCGGTTCAGATATCTTTACTTTAGAACCGAACTACATATAATGAGCCCTAAAAATCTACCCTAGGTAGAACCATACCAAACCCTAGTGGTCACCCGAATAGGTGCTCTATTTATTATTCTTGCTTGCTTTAGCTTTGTATAAAATGTACTAACTTGTTTCGTTTTGTTTTGGTTATGATTGCATTACATTTTCATCATGGAAAAGGGGTGTTGATTCACGTTTAGTTGCTAAATAGAAAGCTTGTCATGGAAAAGAGATTTCTTGATAAAGTGGAAAACAATGCGGCCGTCCGGATATGGTTTGAGAAGACACAATAAGAGAAGGGCGGCAGTTGGACAGAAAGAGATATGTTAGAATTATAGGATTTCACTCGCATCGATGTGACTCAGAATAATCTCTAAGAGTTGGAAGAGGTGTGGGACCAATGGGATGACGAAATCAAAGAATTATTCTACTGTAACTATGGTGACTTGCCTTATCTACTCGATGTCAAAATGGATAAGCACTTATTCCGAGCTTTGGTCCAGTATTGGAATCCCACCTATGGTTGCTTTACTTTTGGAAAGGTAGACTTGGTACCCACCGTAGAAAAGTACACAACTCTGTCCTGTTGCCTGAGGATTCATGCCGACAAAGTTTATTCTAAGAGCCGCTAATGTCTTGATTTTCTTGAAAAGGCTAATGAGCATAACTGGAATGAGCAAGCAATGGGTCGCAGCCTGGATTAAACAAAATAGAGATAGTAAATGTATCCTTTGGAAAAGTTTGCGGGATTTGATCTTGGCACATCCGAATGTGAAGAAAAGGGTCGATGTATTCGCTTTGAGTATGAGGGCAAAGCTGTATATATAAAATATCCGTTTTATGTAAAGAGATTTGTTTTCTAGTAAAGTTATTCTAATAAAATTGGATTAGAATCAATGCCTCTTTTTGCATTCATTTCATTCATCTGCATTAGATTTCATCATATACATTAAGTTTCACAAAAAGACCCTAATTATTCAAAATTATCACAGTTACCCTAGGAACTAACAAGAATCTACCAACTAAATATTGTTATGGTACCTGCGGTAAAACCAAAGAAATGGATCAAAGATTAGAACAAATTCAGAAGGACATGCAAAATCAATTGCAAGTGCAGCTGTAGGAACAATTTGCCAAAGTACAACAAGATAAGAGGGATAATACAAGAATCCCAACGAAGTATGATAAGCTAGTTGACTCAATTGTAGGTTGGAGGAAGCGAAAAAGGGAAAACCATTGTAGTTAACTCGGAGGATGATAATGAAGACCCTACCTACCCCCTAGGCTTTACCCTGGTAAATGTCTAGGCCTGTAATGGCTTAAATTCAATGTTATCGAAACAATGGTTTCGTAACCACAAATCTGATTTAAAGAGAAATTTATTTTAATATTTTTGCATGAATATTGATATGATAGGAAAATCGTATGAAAATATCAATAGAAAAATTTTATCGATTTAGTGGTTAGTTAGAAAACAAAAATTATTGAAGAAACTAGGTAAAAACAAGGTATCGAGACCGCGATCTCGTAAAACCAAGTCAAAAATATTTTTATAAATATTTATGAAATTTTAGTAATATGGTATTAAAATTTCGTTAGAAAATTTTATCGTTTGGGTAGTTAATTAAATAAAAAGAACTAAATTGAAAAGGGTGTAAAAGTTACTAGAAGGATTAAATAGCTTAATTGTCAAATGAGGAGGGACTTAAAGTGAAAAAATCCCAAAGAAGATATTTTGGGTGGCATAAGCTGAGAAAAATCAGGAGAATTGATGAAATAAGGAAAAGGAGAAAATAACAAAATTTACTAAAATAAAAATGGGACTAAATTGGGATATCTAGAATTCTCATCATGTTTTCTTCATTATCTTCAGCCAAAAACGTCCTAAGGGTTTATTTAAGTTGGTATTTCATAATTTTTTTTACCAAGTGAGTTAATCCTTGCCTTTTTCTTGTAATTTTTTGTTTTTAAGACTTTTACAACTACGTCCTACTATTAAATTCATTAGTTTTTTATTTCATGGATAAAATTGAAAGACACCATGGTTGAGTGCTGTAAGTATATGATGATTTAGAATGGAATTGAAGCTTTAATCTTATTAAATGATGATTTTATTGAATGAAATGAATAGGAAGTGGATAATTAGGACCTATTTGTAAAAGAGTATGAAATTGAAGTCTAGTGCTGAAATTCTGATTTCCAAAGGTTATAAAGTAGTTTAAAATGATAGAATAAAGTGTTAATTGAGAAAAATCAGCTCAATTGAGAGGTTAATTGAGTAGGGACGAAATTATCATTTATTAAAAGCTTAGGGGAAAAATGGTAATAAACCTCTTACAATAAAACAGTTTTGGACAGCAGCAGTAGGCTAACTTTGAAAAATCACAATAAATTTTAGAAATCGAATTAAGGATAAAAAAATATGAAATTAAAGCTTATTTAGTCTAGTTTCTCATAGAAGAAATGGTGTAAGCAATGGAATTGTAAATCATGAGATATAATAAATTTTGTGAGACAAGGTCAAAATGATTTTGGGTTCCCCTGTTCTAAATTTGTAAAATCACCAAAAATTGTAGAAAAATAATTATTGGCTTAAATTTATATGTTTAAATCCTTGATGAGTCTATTTTCAATAGAAACAAACAAGAACATCATCCAAATCCCGTATGAGGAGATAATTAATTTTTAGTGAAGAAGGGTCGGAACTGTCAGACAGCAGAATAGGGGTGAATTTAAAGAATAAAATGTACTTATTGGCTAAGTTAAAAATTCTAAAAATTTTATGGTAAGAAGATATATGAGTCTAGTTTCAGGTAAAATTAGTGGATCTTAATTTGGAGTTCCGTAGGTCAAGATAAAAATAATTTAGTGACTACGACTCAAGTAGACAGCTTTGAATGAACTATAAATAATAGTGGAATTGTAGAGAATGGTACATATGAACATGAAATATTAAATTGATGATTAAATTTATTTATTTATATCCCAAAGACTCAAATACGAAGCTAGATCGAGGAAAGTAGATTTTTGTATGAGAACAAGTATCGAGGTAAGTTCTTGTAACTTGAATTATATTCTTCAATGCTTGAAATGTATGTTATTGATGTGAATATGATTTGAATGTTAATTGTATGAAAATTGATGAAACATTGATATATTTGATAAAAAGGGGAAGAAATCTCGGTTGAATGAAAGGAAAATTCGATGGATTTCTGAAAAAGAATTGACGGTAAAAAGGATCTAGCCCAGACTGGTGATCCTATCCTGATATAGCCCTCCCGAAAAATATGTGTACAATGGATTTAGCTCGGATGGGTAATCCGAATTAAGGTCTGAATTTAGCCTGGACTGGTAATTCAGATCCAAGCTCATTAGAGTAATTGTCGTTGCAGGGGATTTAGCCTGGACTGGTAATCCTGACAACACTCTATGAGTTTATATTACAGGGAATTTAACCTAGACTGGTAATCTCGCTGTAAGAATGAGGTTCGCGGGAATGTGCTCTCTGGAATGGAAATGTGCGTACATGAATATGAATTGACGGACCCAGATTTGTACATTAAAGTGTACCCCTAAAAATCTGTCTAAATTCTGAGAAATTCAACGGGATAAATATGGGAAAATAATAATGGAATGAAAATCATATTGTATTGATGAGCTCATTGTCGAAACCATTTTTTAAGGGTTTTTGGAAAAATGGGGTCAACTTTAAGAAAAATGAAAATAGGAGTCGCCACCAACCTTTTTAGGTGTGATTGGATCACCTTATAAAACATTTTGGTCTACGAAAATTTGAGAAAACGGGTTCGGGAGTCGGTTACGTATGAGGAAGGATTAGCACCCTCGCAATGCCCAAAATTGGTACAAATTGATTAGTTTTCTGTCCTATCGTCGAAACTTTGAAAAGATTTAAAAAGTATAATCCCTTTTAAAATTTCAGCAATTTTAATTAAAACTCGAGATTCTTTTATTTCGAAAGAATACAAACATCACATCCAGCATGTTAGGACACGATGTTTTTAAATTCTTGTAACTAAAATCATCTCGTGATTTATAAAACTTATTTAGAAGGATACTTTAGGCATTCAAACAAACAGGAAATCGCAACCCAGCATGTTAGGGCACTACTTCTCGAATTTCTAAATACGAAAAACATTGCCTCATTTTTAAAACTTTTTTTGGGTGAAATGAAATATAGACTTTTAAAACAATGACGTATTTGATATATTACAAAATATCAATATTGAAACAATATAAATTGCATAATACATACCAACATTTCATGCAAATATAAACAATTTAAGAAAACAATAACATCATAAAATAATGAATTACTATATTAAAATGCATACAAGGCTTAAATAGATAAAAGAAATATAATTGAAAAAGAAAATAAAATAAAACAAGATAATAACTTAGAAAAGAACTATATTAAAGAATATATAAAAATATCTAATAATATAATATAGTATATAAATCATATATATATGTATAAATAATTTAAATGCTACATAAAATATTGATTTTATACAATACGACAAATCTATTCATATTTTTATAAATAAAAGCATATTGAAAAAATTAAAAAAAAAACTTTACTAAAGGAATTATTTTAAAATATTATACAATATATAAAATATAAGATAATATCTAGAAATAATAGATGAAGATAGCTATATAAAAAAATTATATAAAAGTTTAATAATACGAATTTTACAGAAATAATATATATTTAATAATAATAAGAATTTTAAAACGACATACAATATTTAATTATAATATATAAATTTTAAAACGATATATAATTTTTAATACAATTAATATATATTTAATAATAATAAAAAAATAATTGCAATACATAATAAATAATATAAGAATATAAGAATAACATATAAAGAAATAATTTGATATATATAAAAAAAGGTTAAAAATAAAAATAAATAATACATTAAAAAAATAGATAAAACATCATTATTATAATAAAATAATTTAATATAAAAACAGTTTTTATAAAAACATTTTTAAATATATGATATATTAAAATAAATAAAAGAAAACTAATGGAACTAAATATATAAGAAAGAAAATTAAAAATAAAAAAAAAGACCAAATTGAGTTGAAAATGTAAGTTTTGGGGCGAATTTGGAAATAAATTTAAGAGAATAGGCTAGATTAAAGCGTGCATAAACAATCAGGGGTTTAAAACGAAAATATCCCATCCCTGAACGCAGCATTTTGAGCATGGACCGAATCGCGATAGTGCAGAAATCCTAGGGAGAAATTTAAAGAAAACCAAAGATGCAAACAGGCCTGATCGAATAGCAACGCAACAAAGGGGGACTAAACGCACAATTTACCCACTTAGGGAAAGCCGCGCGGATCCAATCATGGATCGGGTCGCGCAGCGAGCTGAGCACCAAACGGTGCCGCTTTGAATCCGTTTAAAACTCCCTTTTTTCCTGCTTCAAAACCATTTGGGAATTATTCCCTTTTTTGAAAAAAAACAAACCCTAAGCTCCCTTAACCCCTATTCGGCCGAACTTAAAACACCCTCTAAACGCCGCACAACCACTTAAAACACAGACCTATGGTAAACAATGAATGCCTGTTCTGGCGCTGCTTGCAAATGCTTGAGAGGACCTGGTTTATCCCGAAAACGAACAAAACAACAGGGCTCTAGGTTGTGCGGGCCTTGAATCCGGCGAAGAAAATGAGGCTCCGATGAAGCAAGCCAAGGATGATTAGGGTGAGTCTCGTTTTCCCCTTTCTTTACGTTCGTATACCAATGGAGAAAAAAATGAAATGGAAAGTCAAAGAGAAAACAAATCCGAAGAAAAACTTTGAAATCCATTTTCTTTTTATTGTATTCGACAGTCAATAGTAAAGAATAAAGAACAAAATAAAGTTTTTAAATTTCGAAATAAAAAACGAATATAACAAAAAAATAATCTGTTTTCTCTTATATTCCTTCTATCTCCCTCTTTTCTTTTTATAGATTCAAAAGGGCTTTTATAGCCTCTATTTTAGTGTACAAATTTGGTATAGCAAATTATCTCTGATTTCTTGCCATGTTTGTCGTTCCTTTCTCTTCTTGCAGGTAATCCCTAAGAGATCCAGTAGTGAGTGCACGCGCGATGTGCGGAGATTGCGGCGGTGAAAGCTGAGGTTTCATTGGAGCTGCGGCGTAAAAAAAGGGGTTGAAACCCTAGGGTTCCCAAATCTGAAAACAGATTTGGGCCATCGGACCAGATAGCTTATTGGGTCTGATTTGTTTGGACCGATTGGGTTTAAGTTCTTTGGGTCACAAGTGTAATAGGGGTATGGGTAGGTGGGTCTGATTCTGGGTTTTGGGCTAGATGTTAACTTAGGTATAAATGGAGTTTAATTTGGTTATAAAAGGGACTGTTTAAAAAATTGTTATGATTTGGATTTTATTTTTGTTTGTTTTTTTAATTTTTGTAAGCCCCTCTTTGCTCATTGCTGTGTAACAGGAATAAAGCAAGGACTATAAAAACCAATTTTGCCCGGGCTTGCTGAGTCTTGAGTTCTTGGTCCTTGATCTTCTTTAAATGGCCTCCAATCCATTTGTAACTTTAAAGGTTTCCGCTGCAACTCAAGAAGGCAATATCCACTATCCTCAGCCTGCTCCACTACAAATTCAAGGACGCCATGCTAAAATCTTCGATCTGTTTCGCTGCCGACTCAGAAATGCCAGATCTGTAGTTTTTAGCCTATTACCCTACTACTTAGGAAGTTAAAACGAGTCTTTGATCTGCTCCGCTACTGTTTAGGGAGACAAGATCTGCAATTTTAGCCTATTACCCTACCACTTAGGGAGTTAAGGCGAGTCTTTGAACCACTTCACTCCTGCCAGTGGGATGAAATCTGCTATTTAGCCTATTACCCTACCACTTAGGGAGTTACGGCAAGTCTTCGATCCACTCCACTTCTGCCAAGGGGATGAGATCTACTATTTAGCCTGTTACCCTACCACTTAGGGAGTTAAGGTGAGTCTTCGATCCACTCCATTCCTGTCAGTGGGATGAGATCTACTATTTAGCTTGTTACCCTACCACTTAGGGAGTTAAGGCAAGTCTTTGATCCACTCCACTTCTGCCAGTGGGAAGAGATTTGCTATATTTTAGCCTGTTACCCTACCACTTAGGGAGTCAAGGCAAGTCTTCGATCTGTTTCGCTGTTGACTCAGGAATGCCAGATCTGTAGTTTTAGCCTGTTACCCTATCGCTTAAGGAGTTAAGGCAAGTCTTCGATCCACTCCACTTCTGAGGGAGATAGAATCTGCAATTTGAGCCTGTTACCCTACCACTTAAGGAGTTAAGGCGAGTGGCCAAAATCTGCTCCAATGCTGGCATATGGAGATAATATTTGCCAAAATTTGATATGTTACCCTACTGCCTAGGGGGTTAAGATTTGCTAAAATTTGTAGTTTTAATCAATCTTGCTACATTGTCCATTGGGGAATCCATCCGTAGAATTGATTTCTTGGAATTTACACTTATGCCAAATAATTAAGATGCCATGATCGAAATGAGTCAAATGCTTCCTAATTAAACATATTATGATGCAAAAATGTTATGAGAATGATCCCTATTTCGGACATCATCCCTCATTCATCTATCGAGATTTCTACTTCGTTCTTCTCGACATATCAATCATACTCTGCTCGTATCTTTGAATCTTCTCCATCAATTTGGTCCACTGTACCATTCCTAAATGTTATAACCCACTGGAGATGTTTGTGAAATGATCCTCTCTTAGGATCAAATCGTTTGAATTGTCCAATCACCATTTTGACTGAGGAAGAAATTCTCTTAAGGACCTCTGATCCTTACTCAATGGGAATTCCTTAAACAATTGTCAGGTTTCAGTTTCTTGTATTATCCAGAAATTTCTAGAGTAATATACAAAACTTCGTTTGTAAAATATTTAGTTCATCTGTCATTATTTCAATGCAACATGCTTTATGAATAATGGACAACAAATAAATTGATCTTTGAGGATAATTAGAGTTTATTTATCAAAAAAAAACAAAGGAGGTTAATCTAGGAATCTATCTTTGAGAAGAAAGAGAATCCAAAGATAGTAAACAGGACAAAGATCAGATGCCCTAGATATCGCAGCTTGGGCTTCTATATACAAACTCCATAAAGACCGCTTTGAGTTTAATATGTGTTTAGAAGATCCAAAGTATATTGTTGATGCCCCAGTATGTAACATACTTCGTTTCTTGTCGAATCTGGTATAGCAAGGTCACTGTACTTCTTTCGAAAAATTGAGCAGCCCTTTCGGGTTTTCCACTCAAAACCCCTTTGGTCTCAAGGCGCCCTTTACCGGTGTTCACCTTGGCCTCTCCATTTTTTTTTCTTTTTTTCTTTTTTCTTTTTTCTTTTTTCTTTTTTTCTTTTTTCTTTTTTTTTTTGAAATAGAAGTCTCAAAGCGCCTTTTGCGGGTTTTCACCTTGGCTTTCTTGAGAAATTCTTGTGGACGAACCTTCTTCGTCATAAGTCCGTGCCATCTATTCTTGGTACATTTGATTAGGATGAATACTTTCAAGTTAAGTTCACTAGAGGTATTCAATTCTTGACTCCATCAAAGATTGGAGAAAAAAAATCTCAATTCATAAACCTATGAGAAAGGAATTGCCCCAACAATAGTCCTGGCTGTCGTTTGACAATCTCAACAATGAAGTTACTGACATTATCCTTCAACCTGGAAAGCTGAGGTACATAAAGTGCTCCCGGAGTAGTTACCCCGCCATGGCTCGATGATGTCTCTGAAGCACCCACCAACTTTATAAATTACCTCAATTGTGAAGCTGCCAAATGAGCGTAGCAAATAGAGGCCACAACAGATATGGCTATGGTGCTCCTTTGATATACGTAGGATAGAGAATGAACAAGCTCCTGCAGATCATCAGCTGAAAACCTAACCTGGTCTAAGAAAACATGATAGTGGGTTGGCCTTGTGGTTCCTATCATTTCAGTATGAGCACAAAGGTAAAAAAATCATTGTTTTTCGGATGGCATACTTTGTTGTTAATGACAGTACCAGGTAGTACATTGCCAAGAGATCCCTGCTGGAAAAACTTAGTATGATGGTTTTTCTGTAACAATAGCCACAAACTTACGGTTCCAATTCTCGTCAAGGTGCTTTCAAGCCTCAATAACTTGATCAAGTCCTTTGTTCATCATTCAGCTGAATTGAGACTTGCTATCTCCATCCTTGGAGATAATGACCTGATCAGGCTCCCTCTTCCCTGAACTTGTATAGAAGTCTAAGAGAGCTTCTCTCATGATCTACTTATCCACTTTGTCAGAAACTGGTTTGAAAAGGGAATATATCATTTCAAGCTTTGGAGACTGTGTATAGTCTGATGCTCTATAGCGGGAAATTGGTAATTGTTACTTGAAGCTATCCAATGCAGCTATTGATAGCACATCAGAATTCCTAGGAGATCTATGCGCTGCATTCATTCTAAAGATGATAGTTAGGACCCTTGAAAGCGTTTGCCCCAGCGTAAACATAAAGAGTAAGTAGTAGCTTTTTATGCCAATTTTTACAAAGTCTCTGTCATCTTCTGTATTTTTTGTTAATTTTTCCTTTTGGCCACCTTTGATGTACTATGATAGGGTGCCTAATCTTTGAATGGACTGCAAACCTTTGACATTGTGCAGTTGAAAATGACCTTTTCTTTTCCTTTTTTCCTTTTTCTTTTTTTTTTATTTTTTTGTGTTTCTTTTTTTTTTTTGAATTGATGACTATTGACTTTGTAATATTGGCATATGAAGCTACTCTCTCCCTCTTAATGGAGTAGTCAACAACCACAAAGATGAACCATTGCCAGCCTGAAATTTTTGAGGAGCTCGGGCCCATAACATATATGCCCCATATATAGAAAGTTTGAGAAGAAAAGAAAGAGGCACATAAGTCTCGATTCCTTAAATTCGGCATTTATGGTATAACTGATGCAATCCCCTTCCATGATGGACCAGCGGTGCCCAAACCTCAAGTTTATCCATTATGAATGCACTCTTCTGTCATTCCTTTAGACCTCTTTTAACATTGACAACGTCTTTGAGCTCCCCTAATAGCCTCCACAAGGTCTTGTTTTACGTTCCATCCTTTCCTTCCTTCTAAGGCCATATCTTTTACCACATTTTCATGAGGTAAAATTTATTTCTCTTTTTGCTTTACCATTTTCAACAAATTCAGAAACAAGTCACAATTTCTGGCACCTTCAAAGTACTGAAATTCCTCTAAACACATGGCGCGCTCAAAAGGAACTTTGAATCTGTAGTATCGTCGCCCCTGTCATTAATATCTAGGGACCTATGATAGGCACAAAAGAATGTACAAGGAATGAATTCAAGAATGACTATTTACATATTATGAATGAAGCAATTTGATGAGAATCAAAGAATAAAGAATGAGGGAACATTTGCCCGAATTAATCATAAAAGATATGTTTTATTAAAGTAATAATGTTTGAACATGAGCCTATTTCACAAATGAGATCTCGTTACTCCTAGGCTTTAAAGTAACAAGAGTGTTCTGCAGATTACTCTGTATAATTTCTAAGACTATAAAAAGTTCCTCTACAGACCAATTGTTCAAGACATTCCCAGGTTTGTAAGGTCGAATGCCCCACAAGTTTCTTTGCTCAGAATCCAACACTACCAATCCTCTTCTTATTATTTCTTCCCAAACTATCTTCAATGGGGTTCTTATTTCTGCAATATCCCCCTTGATCCTTCTCACAATACCTTAATCAATTGCATTTACCCCCTCATAACCATGGTCTGGTAATGGGCTCTTTGCACCAAGGGTATCATCAAACTTCACAATCCCCATCTTAATGAGCTTTTCCACGGTCTTCTTGAAGCCAATGCAGTTTTCTATTGAATGCCCCTGTACTTCTGCATGGTATTCACATTTAGCATTTGCGTCATACCATTTGGGATATGGGGGTTGTAGTGGCTTTGAATAGAAAGGAGCTACCACATGTGCATTAAATAAATTCTGATAAAGTTCCCCATACGACATCCGGATTGGCATAAACTGGATCTTTTCAGCATTCTATCTCGTATCAGATTCATTCTTTTGCGAACCCTACTGCCCTTTAGTTACTGCTCTTGGTTGACTAACTGTAACTGATTTCGAGTTATAACTATACGCAATTTTCACCTTATTATCTTTTCTCCTTGGGGCCAATCTTTTAACAGCTTCCCCTTCTATCTTGCCACCTCTTATGGCATTTTCAATCATCTCCCCCACCATGACTATGTCGGCAAATCTTTTGGTAATGCTTCTAATCATGTGAGTAATAAATGGAGCTTTCAAAGTGTTGATGAACAACATAGTAGTCTCCTTTTCCAAGAGCAGTGGTTGAACTTGCATAGCAACTTCCCTCCATCTTTGTGCATATTGCCTAAAATTCTCATTAGGCTTCTTCTCCATGTTCTGCAGTGTGATTCTATCAGAAGTCATGTCAGTCACATGATTATACTGCTGCATGAAGGCCTGCGCAAGATCTCTCCACGAACTAATTCTGGCACGGCTCAACTGATTGTACTACTTAGCCGCTGCCCCAACCAAACTATCCTGGAAACAATGGATCAACAATTGATCATTGTTTACATAACCTGCCATCCTTCTACAGAACATAGTGATATGGGCCTCCAGGCAAGTAGTCCCATTATACTTCTCGAACTCTGGCATTTTAAATTTATGGGAAGCACCAGATCTGGGACTAAGCTTAAATCCTTGGCATCAATCCCATGATGACTACCAGCACCTTCTAAGACCCTGAACTTCTCCTCTAACCACTTGCAGCGATCCTCCAACTGCTTTGAAGATTCCATTGCCATTCTTTCTTTCTCAACTATATCTAGGTCAGGAGTGATAGGATTAGCAGAGTTATCACCTAAATTAAATCCCAAGCCAGTTGGGAAATTCATTGGGATTCCAGTATCGACCGGCTCATGTTAAGGCCTTATAGTGACAGATGGCCTCCTTGGGGTGCCTCAGTTTGTGCTTGGGCATGAGGTGGGGTAAAACCTAGAGGATAATCCTCACTATCCTCTCCAGTAGCAGTCATAGGGGCCTTCCCCTTATCCGTGGCTCTCAGCAGCTGAGCCATCTGAGCCATCATATTTTGCTATGCTTCCATCATCTGCTCTCTCACGTCGCTTTGCATCTTTTCCAACTGCTCTTGCAATTGGTCTTGCATGTCTTTCTGTAGTTGCTCGAACCTTTGATCCATGTTCTTGGTTTTAGTGCGGGTACCGTAAGGGTGTGTAGGTTCCAGGTGAACCTTCTCTCACTTTTACTGTAATAATTTTAACTAGTTAGGGTCTTCCTATAACTTGGAATGCATATGATGCGATGGAATGCAAATGCATGAATGAAAAAGATATCGATTCTGATTCAGTTTCATTTTAGAAAACGTTATTTAAAGAACAAAAATGTTTTCATAAAATAGATTACAAATACGCTTTCGCCTGTAGGCCCAGAGTCTTAACCCTATCAAACAAAGAAGCTAACTCACGTCCTTTAACTCATACTTCGCGCTTGCACTGCCAAATCTTGCAAACGGCTAGCAACCTCTCGAATCTGGATTATAACTTCACCCATGAGGTAATCCCTACAGCCAAGGACACTTCCTCCAATATCTGTGAAGTTGTTCTGATTATCTTGAAAGATTGACAAATAAATAAGCATTCTTGCCTCATAGCATGCTGCCTTCAAATGATATCCAACATCCTCAGTGTTTCTTGAGTGTCTTCAGATTTTTGCCCCTGCAGAGCATAGCTAATCTCCACTTTAAAGGTCTTTGAATGATACGGTCTTCTTTAACCTCTTCGTTCATGCCCATTTGTCCAAATCTTGTACTTCCATTGTTTCTGCAACATCCTAGTAAACTCAAGCTTGTCGTTTGGTAATGGTCCTATAGTAAATAACCTTTTTACCATCATAGGTAAAATTCTTTCCATCCAATTCAAATTTGTAGGTCTTATGCATTCTGTCAATCACATTTCCTCCAATACCCTTACCATCCACAGGACGACCATCTTCATATAGAAGGGAAGTGTTGTAATGGTAGAAGTGTCCATTAATACTTCCACGCTTCACTTTGAATTGTCCATCTATGTTCCCGTCAAGCAAATACTATAAGTCCTCATAGCTGAACAACTACTTGGCTTCATTATCCCATGGGCCTAAATGTCCTTCAACTCCTTCCACTCAATCTGTGTCGAATTGATACGAGTGAAGTTCCATAACTCTGATGTATATCCTTGGTGACACTATCTGCTTTCTCTAACTGGGTTTTCTCTGACCATGCACAGATGAAAGAGTTGTCCCCTACTTTATTAAGATATTCGTCCCCCATTACAAAACTTTCTAACTCAGAAATCAAACCTTAAATCGATACCTTTTAATGATGAATGATATGCAATGACAACAAAAATAAGAAGAATATGTCAGTGCAATATATAAAAAATATAATAAACAAATACTTTAAAAGGGTAGATACTAAAAGTTATCACCCTACTACCTAAGGCAAGCACTTAAATCTCACTACATGAAGTTTGGTTCTAAAGTAAAGGGTACCCAAACCAGCAGATTCCTCGATCCTCACCCATTATAGGCTCATATGGACCAAGTTCGGTTTAGGGGGATTCATTTCCCTACGACCATACGGAGATGAAAATCTCACGAAGTCTATAGGTACAGATGTTTCCTGGAAGCAATCCACTAACTCATACGAAGGTGAAAACCTCACGAAAGCTTAGTTTCTTACTCCCACTTAAAGGTGTGACCAACAGTCATGCAAATGCAATGTGTGTAGATAAAATAACAAACATATGCAACAAACACATGAAAAGGGATCTTTATTTTTACATCTTTTCAAATTTTAGCATTAAGACAGAAAGTAATCAATTTTCGGCTTGACTCTCTTATTGGTCCCCAGTGGAGTCGCCAAGCTGTCGAAACCATTTTTTAAGGGTTTTTTTGGAAAAATGGGGTCGACTTTAAGAAAAATGAAAATAGGTGTGATTGGATCACCTTATAAAACATTTTGGTCTACAAAAATTTGAGAAAACGGGTTCCAGAGTCGGTTACGTACGAGGAAGGATTAGCACCCTCGCAACGCCCAAAATTGGTACCAATTGATTAGTTTTCTGTCCTATCGTCGAAACTTTAAAAAGATTTAAAAAGTATAATCCCTTTTAAAATTTGAGCAATTTTAATTAAAACTCGAGATTCTTTTGTTTCGAAAGAATACAAACATCACATCCAGCATGTTAGGACACGATGTTTTTAAATTCTTGTAACTAAAATCATCTCGTGATTTATAAAACTTATTTAGAAGGATACTTTAGGCATTCAAACAAACGGGAAATCGCAATCCAGCATGTTAGGGCACTACTTCTCGAATTTCTAAATACGAAAAACATTGCCTCATTTTTAAAACTCTTTTTGGGTGAAATGAAATATAGATTTTTAAAACAATGACGTATTTGATATATTACAAGATATCAATATTGAAACAATATAAATTGCATAATACATACCAACATTTCATGCAAATATAATCGATTTAAGAAAACAATAACATCATAAAATAATGAATTACTATATGAAAACGCATACAAGGCTTAAATAGATAAAAGAAATATAATTGAAAAAGAAAATAAAATAAAACAAGATAATAACTTAGAAAAGAACTATATTAAAGAATATATAATAATATCTAATAATATAATATAGTATATAAGAACATATATATATATATATGTATAAATAATTTAAATGCTACATAAAATATTGATTTTATACAACACGACAAATCTATTCATATTTTTATAAATAAAAGCATATTAAAAATAATAAAAAAAAACTTTACTAAAGGAATTATTTTAAAATATTATACAATATATAAAATATAAGATAATATCTAGAAATAATAGATGAAAATAGCTATATAAAAAAATTATATAAAAGTTTAATAATACGAATTTTACAGAAATAATACATATTTAATAATAATAAGAATTTTAAAACGATATACAATATTTAATTATAATATATAAATTTTAAAACGATATATAATTTTTAATACAATTAATATATATTTAATAATAATAATAAAATAATTGTAATACATAATAAATAATATAAGAATATAAGAATAACATATAAAGAAATAATTTGATATATATAAAAAAAGGTTAAAAATAAAAATAAATAATACATTAAAAAAATAGATAAAACATCATTATTATTATAAAATAATTTAATATAAAAACAGTTTTTATAAAAACATTTTAAATATATGATATATTAAAATAAATAAAAGAAAACTAATGGAACTAAATATATAAGAAAAAGAATTAAAAATAAAAAAAGACCAAATTGAGTTGAAAATGTAAGTTTTGGGGCGAATTTGGAAATAAATTTAAGAGAATAGGCTAGATTAAAACGTGCATAAACAATCAGGGGTTTAAAACGAAAATATCCCATCCCTGAACGCAGCATTTTGAGCATGGACCGAATCGCGATAGTGCAGAAATCCTAGGGAAAAATTTAAAGAAAACCAAAGACGCAAACAGGCCTAATCGAATAGCAACGCAACAAAGGGGGACTAAACGCGCAATTTACCCACTTAGGGAAAGCCGCGCGGATCCAATCATGGATCGGGTCGCGCAGCGAGCTGAGCACCAAACGGTGCCGCTTTGAATCCGTTTAAAACTCCCTTTTTTCCTGCTTCAAAACCATTTGGGAATTATTCCCTTTTTTAAAAAAAAACAAACCCTAAGCTCCCTTAACCCCTATTCGGCCGAACTTAAAACACCCTCCAAACGCCGCACCACCACTTAAAACACAGACCTATGGTGAACAACGAAGGCCTGTTCTGGCGCTGCTTGCAAATGCTTGAGAGGACCTGGTTTTTCAATCCCGAAAACGAACAAAACAACGGGGCTCTAGGTTGTGCGGGCCTTGAATCCGACGAAGAAAACGAGGCTCCGATGAAGCAAGCCAAGGACGATTAGGGTGAGTCTCGTTTTCCCCTTTCTTTACGTTCGTATACCAATGGACAAAAAAATGAAATGGAAAGTCAAAGAGAAAACAAATCCGAAGAAAAACTTTGAAATCCTTTTTCTTTTTATTGTATTCAACAGTCAATAGTAAAGAATAAAGAACAAAATAAAGCTTTTAAATTTCGAAATAAAAAAATGAATATAACAAAAAAACAATATGTTTTCTCTTGTATTCCTTCTATCTCCTTCTTTTCTTTTTACAGATTCAAAAGGGCTTTTATAGCCTCTATTTTAGTGTACAAATTTGGTATAGCAAATTATCTCTGATTTCTTGCCATGTCTGTCGTTCCTTTCTCTTATTGCAGGTAATCCCTGAGAGATCCGGTAGTGAGTACGCGCGCGATGTGCGGAGATTGCGGCGGTGAAGGCTGAGGTTTCATAGGAGCTGCGGCGTAAAAAAAGGGGTTGAAACCCTAGGGTTCCCAAATCTGAAAACAGATTTGGGCCATCGGACCACATAGCTTATTGGGTCTGATTTATTTAGACCGATTGGGTTTAAGTTCTTTGGGTCACAAGTGTAATAGGGGTATGGGTAGGTGGGTCTGATTTTGGGTTTTGGGCTAGATGTTAACTTGGGTATAAATGGAGTTTAATTTGGTTGTAAAAGGGACTGTTTAAAAAACTGTTATGATTTGGATTTTATTTTTGTTTGTTTTTTTAATTTTTGTAAGCCCGGGCAAAATAAAGGTGTTACACTCATCAATCATGTTATATATTATTGATACATTGAAAGTGGACTAACTATTATTGATACATTGAAATTATTGGACTAACTTGAACGTTGAGTTTGTGCATGTTAGGATAACAATGTATTGAATGAATGTATGAATGTTTATTGTATTGTATTGAAAATATTAGGTAAGTATAATTCTAGTTACATGAGCTTACTAAGCACAATGTGCTTACCCTATTTCCTTTTTCCCTGTTTTGTAGTATTAAGAGCTCGGAGGTCGGATTCAATGGAGACACATCAAACTATCAACCTCAACATTTTGGTATAAAAAGAAACTTTATTTTGGAAATCAATGGCATGTATAAGTTAATAAAGTAAATGTTAATATGAAATGAATATAAAGTTAACCATTGGTGTGGCTAACAAATCTTGGTTTTGGTATGTGATGTGGTTATCTTATGGATATGCATGAATCTATCTTGAAAATATGTTGAATTGGATTGGTTGATTTGGATTGGTCTCGGTTTAAAATTGCATGGAAGGTTAGATATCTATAAAGGGCTTATATTGAGTTAAAAAAAATTAAGTTTTTACGAAAAATTCCCTATGGTTTCGATTAAATCCCAATTTGGTCCCGATGTATGTTTTGGGCTTCAAAGACCCATCTAAGGGACGTCATAACATGTTTCGATAAATGAATAGTATTTAACTCGTAATAACGAAAAAATTAATTCGGTAAACTCTGGTAATGCCTCGTACCCTATTTTGGCGATGAATACGGGTAGGGGGTGTTACATTTGTTGGTATCAGAGCTACGGTTTAGTCGATTCTCGGGCCGACATAGCATATACAGGATTAGCTATACATGCCATTTAAATTATTATTGATAGTGTGATATCTCCTGACCATTTAAATGTGTTTTCCTTATAGTAAATGCCTGTCGATCGAGCTCAATCCGGGGAAGCCGGGAGTCATGCATTAGCCCCGAAAAGGAAACAAAGACAAGTTGAAGCTACTAGTAGTAGAAGGCCCGAGACAAGGAACCAAAGTGAAGAGGCTAAAATGGCCTTCTATCAAATGATGAATGAATGGTTTACGCAGTATATATGAACTAACCCTATAGTGCAGCAAACTCAAGTTCCCCTTCCTCCTCCTCCACCGGTTCCCGAGACTACACAGGGTATAGATACTGAATCTACTAGAAAATAGAAAGCTCTTGTTGATAAAATTAGAAAGTATGGGGCTGAAGAATTCCGAGCTGCGGTTGATGATGATTCTGAAAGGGCTGAGTTTTGGTTTAGAAAATACTACCCTGGTTTTGGTGGAATTATCATGCACGCCAGAAGAATGTCTGAAATGTGCTGTCTCACTGCTAAAAGACACAGCTTATCATTGGTGGAACACTAAAGCTTCGGTAGTTTTGAAAGAAGAGATTACCTGGGAATTCTTTCAGAACGAATTTAAAAAGAAATATATCAGCCAGAGATTTCTTGATCAGAAAAGAAAAGAATTTCTTAAGTTGAAACAGGGCAACAGATTGATATCTGAGTATGAAAGAGAATTTGTTCGGTTGAGTAAATATGCTTGGAAATGGGTACAATCAGAAGCCGAAATGTGTAAACGATTTGAAGAAGGGCTGAATGAAGATATTAAATTGTTGATTGGAATTCTTGAAATTCGTGAGTTTGCTATACTGACAGAGCGAGCTTATAAAACAGAATAGCTGAGTAAAGAGAAGAAACAAGCTAAAAGGGAAGCTCGGATTTCTAGTAAGAGATCGTTTCACTTCAGTCACTAGGTATTCGAGTAGAGAACGGGGTTCTCAACATTCTAATCCAAGACCATCTACTCCATTAGTGACCAATGTGGGCAGTGTCGGTACCCCTAAGCCGAGATGCCAGTACTGTAATAAAGTTCATTTTAGATAATGCCAGCTAAAAAGTGGGGCTTGTTACCGATATGGTTCATTTGATCATTTCCTTAGAAATTTTCCAGAAAGAGGTAAAAAAGAAGCTGAACAGATATCGAAGCCGAATAATCCAGTTTGGAGAGGCAGACCACCTCGACCATCCGGTAATGTTAGTGGTAGCCAAGGAGCTATGAAAGATACTATGGGCAGGTCTAAGGCACGAGCACTTGCTAGGACATATGCCATCCGTGCCAAAGAAGATGCATCAGCACCCGATGTTATTACTAGTACATTTTCTTTACTTGACACTAATATTACTGTATTAATTGATCCTAATTCTACGCATTCATATATATGTGTCAAACTTGCATTTGTTAAAAATTTATCTGTTGAACCTATTGAATTTGTGGTTAAAGTCTCGAACCCCCTGGACCAGTATGTGTTGGTGGATAAAATTTGTAAAAATTATCCACTGATGGTAAGAGGTTATTATTTCTCGGCTGACTTGATGTTACTTCCTTTTGATGAGTTTGATGTGATTTTGGGTATAGATTGGCTAACTCAGCATGATGCAATAGTAAATTGTAGAGAAAAATATATTTTGTTAAAATGTTAGAACGGTGAGTTGCTTCGGGTTAAATCTAATCAGACAGAGGGGTTATCTGATGTGATTTCAGTTTTTACTGCTCAGAGGTATGTCAAAAATGGGTATGATACTTTTCTTGCTTATGTAATAGACACCAAGGTATCTGAGTCGAAGATTCAGGCAGTGTCAGTGGTATGTGAATTTTTTGATGTGTTTCCAGAGGAATTACCAGGGTTGCCACCAAAAAGAGAAGTGGAATTCTTTATAGATTTGGTTCCAGGAACTACTCTTATTTCCATAGCTCTGTACCGGATGGCTCCTACAGAATTAAAGGAGTTATAGTTACAGGAACTTGTTATAAGGGTTTTGTTCGAATGAGTCATTCACCTTGGGGTGCTCTAGTTTTGTTTGTAAAAAAGAAAGACGGGTTTTTGAGACTGTGTACCGACTACCGATAGCTTAATAAGGTAACCATAAAGAATAAGTACACATTACTCTGGATTGATGGTTTATTTGATCAGCTAAAATGTGCTACAGTGTTTTCAAAAATTGATCTCCGATCGGGTTATTATCAATTACGGGTAAAGTAGTCAAATGTGCCAAAGACAGCCTTCAGAACTAGGTACGGGCATTATGAATTTCTGGTTATGCCGTTCGGGCTAACTAATGCACCTACAATATTTATGGATTTGATGAATCAGATATTCAAACCGTACTTAGACAGGTTTGCAATAGTTTTCATTAATGATATTTTAGTCTATTCTCGGGATGAAAATGAGCATGCAGAATGTTTGAGAATAGTTTTGTAAATCTTGTGTGAAAAGCAACTTTATGCTAAATTCAGTAAATGTGAATTTTGGCTCTAAAAAGTGGGTTTTCTTAGACATATTGTATCTACTGAAGGCATTAGGGCAGACCCGAGTAAAATCTCAGCTATTGTAAATTGGAGTCCACCAAAAAGTGTATCTGAAGTCAGAAGTTTCTTAGGTTTAGCTGGGTATTATCAAAGATTTGTATAGGAGTTCTCTATGATAGCTTCTCCGATGACTCGTCTACTGTAGAAAGATGTAAAGTTTAAGTGGACCGATGAATACCAGTAGAGCTTTGACAGACTGAAAGATCTACTAACGAAAGCACTTGTGTTAGTATATGATAAACTGTAAATTATACATGTTTTTACCTCATACTTAGCACATTTATGGATGAATTATTCATTGATTTGTGGAATTTGATCCTCCTAATCCTTTAATTTCATGTTTTATACTTAAGAGAGCATAAGGAAGAGAAAAGAGCAAGGAATGGGCGAAAACTGGCAAATTAGGCCCAAATCAATAATCAACGCGGCCTAGAAGTTCGTCACACGGGCATGGCACATGGCAGAGCCACTTTAACAGGCCTGAGCACGGCCTCCACATCGACTCACACGGGCGTGTAACACGAGTATGTCCCTATCATGGTGAAGTTCAATTTCACTTGAAAAAGGCTACTTAGGGGCTAAGAAAAACATTCTGAACTCTATATAAAGACCCTAGGAGGCAACTACAAGGGTGTACATTATTCCCGCCAAGACAGGGAGTTAAAGGCAGGGAATTACTCGAGGGAAAGCCGATTGATCCATCTCAGAAGCCAGGATCTATATCAAGATAGAGAATCTCCCTTCTATCCTTTCAGGAATTTTGGGTTTTCTTATGTTTTGTTATTTTATTTATTCTGAGATGTTTCTTTTTATAATTATGAACTAAAACCCCAAATATCTAAAGGGGATGAAACCTAAGACGAATCTTGTTATTGTTATCTGAACTATATGATAAATATTTGATTTGTTCTTAATTGTGTTTTTAACTCTTGAATTGATATTTCCGAGATATTAATTTAAGTCAAATCTGCTTATACAGAGGAGCAAAAGTCCCTATATAAGAGTAGATCTAACACTATTAAGCAGAGTTGATCGCAATCTTAGACATAGGATGACGAAAATCTGTCGGATTAGAGTCAAATCTAATATGAGGAGTCATAGATCAAGTTAATGCAAAACTAGGGGTTTTAATTAGAAAGATATTTCAATTAATCAACCTAGGATTAGTTGTTCTTATCCTCGACGGAGGTATTAACATAATTTGGGGATCTCTACAGATCAAGTCAAATGAAGAAATCTTCTAGTTCAGAGTTAGATAACAAGTGAAGTCTAGGTGGATTCTTCCTTAGGTATTGCCCTCATCAATCAGTTTTTCCCAAAAGTAATTTCCAAATTTACTCTTTGTCATTTCTTTAGTTTAGTTTAAAGTAGTTTACAACCAAACCCCTTTTATTTCGTAGGCTAGATAATAGAAAGGAAGTCATTACTAGTACTTTTAGTTCCTTGGATTCGATATTCCGGTCTTGCCACTAGCTATACTACTATTCGATAGGTGCGCTTGCCTTTTATCGTGATAATAGTTAGTTTCTAGGTACGATAGATTTTATTACTTCATCATCACGAGATCAAGTTTTTGGCGCCGTTGCCGGGGAACTGAAATATTAGGAACACTCGATTTCTATTACTTTAGCTATTTTTACTTTTATTGCCAATTATTTTCTATTTTTCTTAGGTTTTTAATTTTCTTTTTACCTTTCCCTTCTAGGTACCTCGAGTTTATGACTAGAAGAAACCCAGGAAGACCATTACTGTTTGATGACGATTTAGAATCTACAGTTCGTAGAACTTGCAGAGAGATAAGAAAAAGCTTGCAATATCCAGAACAAAGTCAAGAAGAAGAACCTGAACCTGCTGAAGAGATGGAGGTAAATCACAATAATCAACTACCTCCTGTAGTAGCCGCAAATCCTGCTGAACAGAATCCGATTCATCGTACTATGTATGATTATGCTAAACCTAATTTGGCTGGTACTAAACCTAGTATCGTTAGGCCCACTATTGCTACAAATAATTTTGAACTGAAACCTAACATTATTCAGATGATACAACAATTTGTTCAATTTGATAGTTTGTAGGATGAGAATCCTAACACTCATTTAGCCAATTTCTTGGAATTCTGCGACACATTTAAAATAAATGGCATTTCTGATGATGTCATTCGTCTTCGGTTATTCCCATTCTCCTTGAGAAATAAAGCTAAATAGTGGTTAAATTCTTTACCACGAGGGTCTATCACTACATGGGAACAAATGACTGAAAAATTTTTGCTCAAATATTTTCCGCCGGCTAAAACAGCAAAATTAAGGAATGATATCTCTTCTTTTGTGTAGATGGATTTAGAAACACTTTACGATGCTTGGGAGAGATACAAGGACCTATTGAGAAGGTGCCCTCACCATGGGTTACTTCTGTGGTTACAAGTTCAAACCTTTCACAACAGTTTGAATCCTTCAACGAGGCAAATGATCGATGCAGCTGCTGGTGGAACAATTAACAAAAAAACACCAGAAGCAGCTTACGAGTTTATAGAAGAGATGTCACTGAATAACTATCAGTGGCAAGTCTTGAGAACAAAGCCACAGAAAGCTGCCAGAGTTTTTAATATTGGTGCAGTCACCATGCTTTCTAATCAGGTGGAACTTCTTAATAAAAAGATTGATAATTTTGTTGGTTCTACGCAGGTACACCTAGTGATATAATGTGACTCAAACTAGGGAAACATGTATAATCCCGATTACTTCTCCTATGGACATGGCATGGAAACTGAGCAAGCCAACTATATGGGTAATAATTCTAGATCCCAAAATAACTCTTATAGTAATACTTACAATGCAGGTTGGAGGAACCACCCAAATTTCTCATGGGGAGGATAAGGAAATCAAAGGCAACCACTTCCTCTGAGATTTCAACAGCCACCGTTCCAACCAGAGAAAAATTTGAACCTTGAAGAGATGCTCACAAAATTTATCGTCGTGTCAGAAACCCATTTCCAGAACATCGAGATGGCACTTAAGAACCAGCAAGCATCCATTCAAGGGCTTGAAACTCAAATAGGCCAGCTCACTAAGCTAATTTCTAAAAGACCACAAGGTGGGTTACCAAGCAACACCGAGACTAACCCTAAGGAGCAACTTAATGTCATGGATACAATAGATAAGGAAGGGTTAGCCAAAACCAACCTAGAGCCATGTATGAAGACTGTCGTAAGTAAAGGAAAGGATGAGGTAAGTCCCAAAGAAGCAATTGTCAAAGAATATAAGCCTCGTATCCCATATCCTAATACGTTAAGGAAAGATCTCACAGATGAACAATTTGGTAAATTTCTTAAACTCTTAAAGAAATTACATATTAACTTACCGTTTATTGAAGCTCTTTCGCAGATGCCAAACGCCTTTAAATTTTTAAAAGAGCTACTGACGAATAAACAAAAGCTAGATGAGACATCTTATGTGGAACTAAATGTAGTGTGCTCAGCTATTTTATAGAATAAGCTGCCCAACAAACTAAAAGATCCAGGGAGTTTTACAATTCCCTGCTTACTTGGTAGCTTAGATGTTAAAAATGCTTTAGCTGATTTAGGAGCTAGTATTAATATGATGCCATATAAATTATTTAAACAACTAGGTCTTAGGAAACCTAAACAAACTAAGATGAGCATCCAATTGGCTGATAAAACCATTAGATTTCCAAAGGACATAATTGAAAATATACTTATCAAAATTGATAAATTTATATTCCCAGTCAACTTTGTTGTTCTATACATTGATGAGGATAGCAATGTACCCCTAATTCTATGGCAACCCTTTCTAGCAACTGCTAGAACCATAATTGATGTAGGTACAGGCGAGCTTACACTTTGTGTAGGGGATGACAAAGTTACTTTACAATCCCGAAACTCGAATAAGGTTGTTGATGTTAAAAATATTGTTACAAGTCCCTGTAATAAGAATGATCTCACCGTCCAACCTTCTTCATAAGATACACTTCACATAAGGGCAACCCGACCACAGATGAGTCCATCCAAGGGAAACGTACATGAAAAATGAATGCTCCAGATTGAGGAACTAGATGAGTGGCTGAACTATCAACAAGAAAAGCCCAAAATATGCCACACCAACCCAGAGCATCACCAAGACGACCCTAAGGTAAAAATGAATCAATTTAAGGTAGGGGATAAGGTATTCTTAAAGGAGGCAGATCCTCGAATTTTGAATGCAAAACTTCATACAGGTGACATACCTCCCTTCACGGTAATTAAAATCTTTCCTTATGGTACAGTCAAGATAACACACAAGACACTCGGCACTTTCAAGGTAAATCATACTCGACTCAAACCTTATGTTGATAATAAAATTGAAAGCAAGATAGAAGAGTCTCAACTCTTCAAACCACCGTGACCAAACAAGCTTGAGAAAAGTCGAGCTTAGACTATAAACAAGCGTTCTCGAGAGGCAACCCGAGCACTGACATAGTAAAGTTCTTTTATTTAAACTCTTTAATACATCAACTAACCCTTCAAATGCAAGTTTTTCATGCCACACGGCCAAGTCCACGGGCGTGCCTAAAGCCGTGTGAACACCATGGGCAAAGACATGGCTGTGCGATATGGCCGTGTATAAGCAGGGTAAGATTTCCCCAACACACAGGCTACGACAACTAGCCATGACCGTGCGAGGTGGCTGTGGCCAATCCTGACAAAATAACACGGGCATGCGACACGCCCGTGTCTCTACCCTGTAGTCGAACCTGCCAAACTATATACGAGCGTATGACCCCCTACACGGGCGTGGGAGAAGCAAACATCGAAGGACACGGCCGTGCGACACGGCCATATACCCCAATACGCCCAAGGAACATGGGCGTGTGTCACGAACCAGGCGCACCAAAATCCTCAAATTTTGAACCACACGGGCTGAAAACGATCCACACGGGCATGTGACACGCTCGTGTGCCCCATTTCTTATATAAACCCCTCACTATATAAACCCATTTCCTCTAAACCCCAGAAGACTAGGAGAAAACGACATTCACATGTCCATACGGTATGTTTGCTTATTGTAGAATGCCTTTTGAATTATGTAATGCTCTTGCGACTTTTTAGCGATGCATGCTAGCTATCTTTAACGAATTCGTGGAAGACATCATGGAGGTATTTATGGATGATTTTTCAGTCTTCGGTAATTCTTTTCAACTTTTTCTTAATAATTTAAAACGTGTTCTGATAAGATGTGAAGAGACCAATCTAGTATTAAATTGGGAAAAATGTCATTTTATGGTTCAAGAAGGTATTGTATTAGGACATAAAATTTCTAGTAAAGGAATAGAAGTAGATAAAGCAAAAATTGAAACAATTGAAAAACTACCTCCCTCTAATTCAGTTAAGGCTATAAGAAGCTTTTTAGGACATGCCGGTTTTTATCACAGATTTATTAAAGATTTTTTTAAAATAGCTAAGCCTTTGACGAAATTACTAGAAAAAGACGTGCTTTTCAACTTTGACCAGGAATGTTTAGAATCTTTTAACACTCTCAAAGAAAAGTTAGTCAATGCCTCAATTGTGATTTCACCTGATTGGAATCTACCTTTTGAACTAATGTGTGATGCGAGTGATTTTGCAATAGGTGCAGTTTTAGGTCAACGAAAAGACAATCACTTTCAACCTATTTATTCCGCTAGCAGAACTTTGACAGTCACGCAAGCAAATTATACTACCACAGAAAAAGAATTGCTAGCCGTTATTTTTGCATTTGACAAATTCAGATCTTATTTAATATTGTCAAAAGTCATCGTTTATACTGACCACTCTGCTCTTCGTTACCTTTTGACTAAAACTGATGCAAAACCCCGATTAATAAGATGGATTCTGTTATTACAGGAATTTGACTTAGAAATAAAGGATAAGAAAGGAGCTGAAAATTTGGCAGCAGATCACCTTTCGAGATTAGGAAATCCACAACCCAAGCACCTTGATAAAATAAATGACTTGTTTCCTGAAGAACAACTCCTAACCATAGTAGACGAAGCAATTCCTTGGTTTGCCGATTTTGCAAATTATTTAGCAGCTAACATAACCCTAAAAAGGTTGACTCATCAACAAAAGAAGCGATTCTTCGCTGATGTGAAAAACTACTTTTGGGAAGATCCTTTTTTTTTGTATTTGTGCAGATCAGGTTATTCGAAGATGCATTGCTGAGATAGAAACATACCAAATTTTAGATCACTGCCATTCAGGACCCACAGGAGGACACCACAGTGGAGCTAGAACTGCTCATAAGGTACTCGAATCAGGTTTTTACTGGCCTACACTTTTCAGAGATGCCAACAGGTATGTGACCTCTTGTGATAAATGCCAGAGAATAGGTAATATCTCTTAACATAATGAAATGCCTCAAAACTATATACTCTCATGTGAAATATTTGATGTGTGAGGTGTTAATTTCATGGGTCCATTCCCTACTTCATTTGGGAATAAGTATATCCTAGTAACAGTAGATTATATGTCAAAATGGGTGGAAGCCCAAGCCTTACCTACTAATGATGCTAGAATGGTAGTACGCTTTCTGAAGAAACTTTTCTCTTAATTTGGAACACCTAGGATAATCATTAGCGATAGGGTTACCCATTTTTACAATGCTCAATTTGAAAAGGTTTTAAAGAGGTACAGAGTACACCATAGAATAGCTACCCCTTATCATCCACAAATAAGTGGTCAAGTCGAAGTAACAAATAGGGAATTAAAATGCATCTTAGAGAAAATGATAGAAACAAATAGAAAAGACTGGTCAAGAAAGGTAGGCGATGCTTTATGGGCTTATAGAACTGCATTTAAAACACCCATAAGTACATCTCCTTATAAACTAGTCTACGGAAAAAGCTGTCATCTGCCATTTGAACTTAAACATAAAGCATTTTGGGCTATAAAATTTTTAAATCTTGATTTTAAGCTTGCAGGTGAGAAAAGACTAACGTAGTTAAATGAGCTAGATGAATGGCATTGTAATGCCTACGAGAGCTCACGACTATATAAGGAAGCCATGAAGCGACGCCATGACACACGACTGAGACAACCTAAGCTGCTCAAAATGGGTGATCTTGTCTTACTCTATAACTCAAGGCTAAAACTATTTCCTGGAAAACTCAAGTCAAGGTGGTCAAGTCTATTCACTGTTCAAACTGTCTTTCCATACGGCATAGTTGAGGTAACTATCCCAAACCACGGTACTTTCAAGGTAAACGACCATCGGCTTAAACACTATAAAGGTGAGAATTTTAAAGATAACAGGGAGGAGTTTCAACTCCACGAAATCTCTTCGTGATACATCCAGGTAGAGTCGAGCTTAGACTCTAAATAAGCGCTTCTCGGGAGGCAACCCGAGCACTAACTTAGTAACTTTTCTTTTATTTCGATTTTAGTCTTTTTATACATCAACTAACCCTTTTAAATGCAGAATTTTAGGACCACACGGCCATGCCCACGGGCGTGTCCAAGGCCGTGTGAACACTATGAGCAAAGACACGGTCGTGCATCCTGGCCGTGTACAAGTAGGGTAAAATTTTCCCTAAAACACAGGCTATGATAAATCGCCACGGCCGTGTGATGTGGCTGTGGCCAACATATCAACTTTTACATGGGTTTCGACAACTTCCCACGCTCGTGTCACCAAACCGTGGCCAACACTGTCAATTGAGACATAGGCTAAAACGAGAATGACACGACCGTGCGATACGGCCGTGTGACCGAAACACGGGCATGTGACACACCCGTGCCCCAAGACCGTGGTCGACACTATCAAATCCAACACGGGCATGTGACCTATTACACGACCGTGTGCGAAGCGAACACCTTAGGACACGGTCGTGTGACATGGCCGTGTGCCTCAACACGCCCTCGACACACGGGCGTGTGCTTCAAACCAGGCGGGCCAAAACCCCTAAATTTTAAACAACACAGGTAAAACCCGAGCTACACGGGCGTGTGCCTTGCCTGTGTGACCCAAAATCTATATAAAGGGGCCATTATTCATCATCTTCTTCCCTTTTAAACCCTAAATCCTACCACCCAAACCCTACCCAAAACTTCCCTAGCACCGCCATCGGTATCCACAGTGCCTCCACGACCGTGCTAGCCACCACACGACCATGCTCTGCCTCATTCCTCTGCCATTTGGTTCTATTTTCTCATTTTTCCTTCAAATTTTTACTGCTTATTTCTATTTTTATTTCAATATCATATTATATTTAGACTTAGCATTATTTTAAGCATGGAATTAAGTGAATTAGGATGAATAGTCTAGAATGTTATAGAGAACTTTATGATTTCATGCCACTTTGATTTACATTTGATTACCACTTTTTCCTATCACAACTCGCATGCATTTAGTATAAATACATACCCATGTTTCTTAATTTTGATATCATGATAGGATGGATAGATTATACTATTTAGGTTAGTCCACATTTCATTCCAAATTATTTCAGTCACATTATCATTTAAGCATAAATATTCATTATTTTTCTTAGTTTTTTTATTCAATTTAATTTCAATTTTTAGGACTAATGCATTTTATTTTATTTTTAGGCATTATGTCGACATCACGCGGTAAGAAAGCTACCGTCCTACCTTCGAAGAAGCGCAAGGGACCTGGTGGTTCCTCGTCGCAGCCCGTCGCTAAAAATCGCCATCCATTTCTCCATTTTCCACAGAACTCCTAAGAGGAGTCGTTCTAAATCCTATGAGGCCGCCCCTTAGATGTCGGACGTTGCATTGATTGGGCCGCCCTAGAACAAGTCCAACTCGCCGATGCAATTCAGGCCCTACTGTCTACTGACCCATGGGGACAATTTTTCGACATCATCGAGCCCACTTATCTTGAACTAACATTGGAATTTTGCTCTACATTTCATCTACAGGTGGTGATGACAAACCATGATGATCCGTGGACTATTCAATTCTGCCTCGGTGGATTGGTGCGTCAGCTGAGCGTCCCTAAGTTTGGCATTGCGCTAGGATCTACACAGACAAGTTCATAGCCGAAGAGGACTTTTCTACACTTCCCCGTCGCATCCATCTCAAACTAGTCGATTGTTGGCGCGATCTCGCTCCAGAGCACCCTACATATGACCCTAATCGTACCAAGGCGACCGCCCTTACCCCATCGTTGAGGTGCTTTCATGCCCTCCTCGCACATACTTTGACGGACAGGCGCGAGAGCACTGGCGTCGTCACCACACATGATGCCTACTTCCTATGGAGCATGGCGAATACATACACCATCGACTTAGCCTTCTTCATCGTCCATGCCATCCAGTATCAAACAAAAAGGCATCGTAGGGGAGTGATATCCATGTGCCTATATATCACACGCTTGGCCTGTCACTTCGGGCTACTCAATACCCCGGCCCAGACATCCTCTTATACGCTGATCGGCCAGATGTCCCCTCAGGGCATCTAGACTATGCTCCACATGAGGATAATCTAGCGCAGACCAGGGGCCGACCCCGTATAGTACCGACTCATCCAAGGTGCCGAGGATCTAGAGGACATTACTGATGATGTCCCACCACCGGAGGAGGATGCACCTACCGAGCCACCACCCCATCACCGCCCAGTTCATGCGGCAGCTTCAAACGCTGACATATCTGAGCGCCTATCACGATTCGAGCAGCAATGCTTCCAGCACTTCGATCACATCGATGTGACACTACAGCAGATATGCCAGCATCTCCACATCACTTCACCACCGCCACTGCGTGACCCATCTGAGGCTTAGAAACTTCTATTCCTCTTAACTTTATTTTTATCTTAATTTTTATTTAAACTCTAATCTCTATTTTTACCTTTTCTTCTAACTTTATTTTCCTTTTTACTTTTACTTTTATTTTCTTTCATTTTATCTTTTTCATTATTTGAATATTAGTATTTTCAAATTTAGTTTATTTTATTTCAATTATTTCCTATCGGCTATCTCCTAATGATAAATTTTTCTAATCCTAAAATTCCCTAAAAATGATAAGTGCTTTCGCAGTTTCAAAGGAGCCTTACAGCTCAAATCCAAATTCTAAAGGGAACCTTGCCACAACCTCACCGAGTTGACATCTCCAAAGCCTACACTCACAACATGAAAGCTGTGGACAAACAAACACCACCACCACCTCACTAATCTATCCAAATAAAGGAGTTTCATCTCTTCCCCTATCTTATGATCTTGTGCTTCTATTGCTACTAATGTTATCCTTGTACATTGAGGGCAATGTACATCTTAAGTGTGGGGGGGAACTTACTTTCAGTCTTTACATTCTCTCTGAAATCCCTGAAATTTTTCTAACTGTTTGCATTGTTCTCAAATCCTCATTATCTTCAATTTCCTATTAAGAATTAATTCTGATTGATTTATGATTTTTATTGATATGTTGAGAATTAAGACATAGGTGCTTGTACTTTGATTATTCAAACTTTAAAACACTAGGGAATCAAGCATGATAAGTTGAAATTTTTGAGAATCTAATTTTTTTCATAAGTTATTTTCCCTAATTTTAAGTATTATCTTGAGATTTGAAATTCGCAGGATTGACATCAAAAGCCATAATTCTAGTGAGATTTTTGAGCCTTTTTTAGCATACATTCTTTCGTGCTCACTTCTATTATTGCTTTGAGTGAGTCAATACTGATTTGTTATTCTAGAACTTGCTTCGATTATACAAGTCCAGACCACATCATTGATTTGATACACTGAGATGATAAAGGCACCTAGGATTTAACCCATTTACTCTATAAAAGCCTACCTCCATAAATTAACCCCTAGTGAACCCCATTGAGCCTAACAACCTATTCTTTGACTTACCTCTAATTTTAACCCATAACCTGTTTTTGTTGAATTTCATTCAATTGCTTTGATCCCTATTTTTGTCGAGATTCGAGTTGAATTATTATCTAGCTTTATTCTCTTTTCCAGATTGTAAAGTTGTAAATATTCAATTTATTGTATTGTATTTGAATTGTTCTTAAAAAAACGTATGTATATTAAAGAAATTCAGTTGTAATCTCTCATAGTTCAATAGTTTTTGCATATTTCTATTTTAAGGCTACCAAGGCTACAATGATGTCATCATAAGGCTTAGCTCGAGGAATATGTTCCAGTGATAGAGATTTTTCTAGCTAGATAATTTTTCAGTTTAATCTTGATTCTAACCCTTTGCTTTTCAGCTTGTGACAACACCCCTAACCAAAGCCCCGTTACAACCGTTGAAAGACCTTTTGATCGATGTATCACATCAATCTATAGTGGTGGAGATTTGATTTTCTTGCAAGCTTGTGGTAATAACTTTTCAGGTTGACTCGAGAGTGCTAAATTTTTTAACCCTAAACACTTTGAGTGAATAGAGTGAATCCTTAGTGAGGATGTCAATTCTTGTTGATTTTGATTAAGACATAACTGCTTAGAAAAAAAGGAAGAAAACTTATGTTTCGATGATAAAATTCTCAACTTAAAGTATTTGAATCTTTAATGCTCTTCTGATTGAATTTTCATTGTATGACTGCTTGTGAATTAGTTTGAAACATTATTGATAAAAATTGTGAGTTGAGAAGAATGATTCTTGATTATGGATTGAGATTTTGCTTGAGGACAAGCAAAGCCTTAAGTGTGAGGGTATTTGATAAACGATAAATTATACATATTTTTACCTCATGTTTAGCCTAATTTTTGGATGAATTATCATTAAATTTGTGAGAATTGGTGCTCTTAACCTTTCAATTTCATGTTTTATACTCAGAAGAGCATAAGGAAGAGAAAAGAACGAAAAACGGGCTGAAAACAAAGAAAATGGGCCAAAGTGTGAAAATGCCACTACCCAAGAATTCACCACACGGCCGTGGCACACAGCTGTGCCACATGAGGTTCAACACGGCCCAGCCCCGACAAGCACGGCCAGGCCACACGGCCGTGCCACCCTCGGCAGGCCCAACCACGGCCTCTTGTCGATCCATACGGGCGTGGCACACGGGCGTGCCCCTGTCGTGAGGAAGTGCAATTTCACTCGGATTTGGATACTTAGAGGCTAAGAAAGGTATCCCAAAGCTCTATGTAAAGACCCTAGGAGGCAACACTAAGGGTACACACTTTTCTCTCCTCAAGAGAGTGCCTTATTTCTGCCAACACAGAGAGTGGAAACAAGGATTACTCCAAGGGAAGCCGATTGATTCATCTCAGAAGCCGAATTCTACATCAAGACAGAGGATCTCCCTAAATTCCTTCAGGGGTTTTTGGGTTCTTTATGTTTTGTTATCTTATTTCCTCTGAGATGTTTTCTTTATTAATTATGAATTAAATCTCCCAAATACTTGAGGGGGATGAAACCTAAGACAGATCTTGTTATTATTTTTCCTTGAGTTATATGATAAATACTTGAATTGTTCTTAATTATGTGTCCTTAATTCTTGTTTTAATAATCCTATTAATTCAAGAAACTGATGTGCTTATGCAGAGGAGCAAAAGTCCCTGTTTAAGAGTAGATCTAGCATAATTAAGCGGAGTTGCATGCAACCCTAGACATAGGGCGACATAAATCTGCCGGATTAGGGTCAAACCTAATAAGGGGATCCATAGATCGAGTTAAAAGAAGATTAGGGGTTTTAACTAGAAAGAGATTTCAGTTAATCAACCTAGGATTAGTTGTTCTTATCTTCGACGGAGGTATTAACATAAGTTAGGGATCTCTACGGATCAAGTCAAGTGAATAAATCATCTAGCTCAAGAATTGATAATAAGTGAAGTCTAGGTGGATTCTCCCTTGAGTATTGCCCAATCAAACAGTCTTTCCCAAAGAGCTTTTGTAACACCCTCACGCCCGAGACCGTCACCGGAGTCGAGCTTGAAGTGTTACTACACATAATTTACCATTTTAAACAACTTTACATTATCTATTTTGATTTTCGGAATAAGCAGTTTATCTGCGTCATGGTCGCTTGAAAAATCATATATCGAGTTACAAAACTTGAAATCAAGATCCGTAAATTTTCCCTGAATCTAGACTCATGTATCTATCTGCTAATTTGTTTCTAGAATTTTTGGCTAGGCCAATTAGTACAGTTTATTAGTTAAAGTTACCCCTGTTTCAGAACTTGACTGCACTGACTTCTACTTACTACGAACCACTTTTATCCTTGTAAAAAATTCATATGACTATGTAGTTTGTTCCTATTAAAACTATACCCAATAAGAATTCTGAACATATAAAGTAATCCTCCTAATTATTTTTGTACAATTTATGGTGAATTTCCAAAGTTGGAATAGGGGATCTAGAAATTGCTCTGGCCCTATTTTACTAAAACTCAGATATCTCATAAAATACAATACCTTTACCTGTATTACTTATTCCGTATGAAAATAGACACAATAAGCTTTATTTCATATATTATTCACCATCAAACCATGTTTCTACTATTTTTAGTGATTTTTCAAAGTCACGTCATTTCTGCTACTTGAATCTGTTTTTAAGCTACTTTCGCATTTTCCTTAGTTTCCATGTGATAGTTATCACTCAATCATACATACTATTAAACATGTATATCATCAGCCATTCTATTAGCTAATCACTAGCAAGTATTTACACATCATTCATTGATCATATCATATCAAAAGAAGCCAAGTCCCTATACATGCCATACACGAAACGAAACGTTTAACTATACCAATATGATTCCTTCGATAGTGTGATCGGATCTCCAACGTTTCCTTCAATCCCCGAGTGGCTTGGCAAGAACTATAAGAAGAAGGAAATAAAGAGAGTAAGCACTAGGCTTAGTAAGTTTACAAGAAAATAAATCACAACATTCAACACAAGGAATAATTATGCAAAATATCACCTAGCGTCATAAACTTTCTTTACATCTCATTTTCTACCTTCTTCTTTATTCACTTACCTTCTTTCTTACCTGACTTTTTGATAAGCGCTAATTTATACATATTTTTACCTCATGTTTAGCCTATATTATGGATGAATTATTATCAATTTAGTGAGAATTGGTGCTCTTAATCGTTCTTTTTCATATCTTATACTCAGGAGAGCCTAGGGAAGATGAAAGAACAGAAAACGAGCCTAAAACGGTGAAAAATGGGCCAAAATGCACGAATCGCACGGGCCAAGCCGTGCCACACGGGCGTGCCTCACAAAGATCACACGGACAAAGCCCCAACAAGCACGGCCACTGCATACGGGCGTGCTGAATCACACAGCCTCTGTCGAAACCCACACGGGCGTGGCACACGGGCGTGTTCTAGTCACGGGAAAGACGAATTTCACTCAAATTGGGATGCTTAGGGGCTAAAAAAGAGTCCCTAAAACTTCTCTATATAAAGACCCCATGAGGCAACATAGAAGGGGGCCTTCTTCCATCTTTTACACACCCTCTATATTCTTTTCCTCTCGTCTTTCTGCCATACCACAGGTAGAAGCAAGGGATTACTCGAAGGGAGAAGCCAATCGATTCATCTTAGAAGCCGAAGTTCTGTATCAACATAGAGGATTCTCCTAAATTCCTTCAGGGGTTTTTGGTTTCTTTTATGATTTGTTATTTTATAACTTCTGAGATGTTTTCTTTTATTATTATGAACTAAACCCCTCAAATACTTGAGGGGGATAAAACCTAAGACAGATCTTGTCATTTATTCTTGATTATTATGAGAATTACTTGAATTGTTCTTAATTATGTGTTTTTAATCCTTGATTTAATAGTCCTAGGTATTGATTCAAGAATTGGATGTGCTTAAAGCAGAGGAGCAAAAGTCCCTGTGATAAGAGTAGATCTACCATAATTAAGCGGAGTTGCATGCAACCCTAGACATAGGGCGACATAAATCTGCCGGATTAGGGTCAAACCTAATATGGGGAACCATAGATCGAATTAATGCAACCTAGGGAGTTAATTAATAAAGGAACTTTAATTAACAACTTAGGCCTAGTTGCTCTTCACCTCGATAGAGGGTTTAGCATAGATTAGGGATCTCTACGGATCAAGTCAAGTAAATAACTCGTATAATTGAAGAAAATAATAACAAGTGAAGTCTAGGTGGATTCTCCCTTAAGTATTAATCATATCAATTAGCTTTTCCCTAAAAGTTCTTCCCAATTTATTTTTCCTGCTTTTCTTAGTTAGTTTTAGAATTAGTTTAAACAAACCCCTCTTTTATTCTTAGGTTAAATAATAGAAAGAAAGTGAGTAATAGTACTTTTGGTTCCCTTGGGTACGATACTCGATCTTATCACTAGACTATACTACTGTCGACAGGTGCGCTTGCCTTAAAAACGTCGTGATATTAGTCAGTTTAGGTTTGATCAAGTTCTTTATAAATTTTATTACTTAAGTATCGCGAACGCATACATCAAGTTTTTGGCGCCGTTGCCAGGGAAATAACTGAAATATTACGAAAGCTCGATTTCTATTACTTTAGCCATTATTTATTTATTTAATTTTTTTTATTTTTATTGTTATTTTTTCTCTCTTTTAATTATTTTATTTTATTTTATTTTATTTTATTTTTAGGTTTTTCTAGTTTATGACTAGAAGCAACCCATCAGGACCACTCCTTTTTGACGAAGATTTGGAAGCTACAGTCCGCAGAAATCGTAGAGAAATTAGACGAAGTTTACATTATCCAGAGCAGGAACTTGAGCAAGAGCCAGAACCTACTTAAGAGATGGCCGCAAATCAAAATATTCACCAACCTCCAGCACTACCCGCTGAACCAGAAGAAGCTCCGCGTACTATGTATGATTATGCTAAACCTAGTGTGATTGGTACTCAAACTAGTATTGTTAGACCTGCTATTACTGCTAATAATTTTGAATTAAAACCTAGTACTATTCAGATGATTCAACAACTTGTGCAGTTTGACGGTTTACAGGATGAAGATCCCAACTCACATCTAGCCAATTTTTTGGAACTATGCGACACTTTTAAAATCAATGGCGTTACTGATGACGCCATTCGCCTAAGGCTATTTCCATTTTCCCTAAGAAATAAGGCAAAACAGTGGTTAAACTCTCTACCACGAGGCTCAATTACTACATGGGACCAAATGTCTGAAAAATTTTTGCTTAAATATTTTCCCCTGCTAAAACTGCTAAATTACGAAACGATATTTCTTCTTTTGTGCAGATGGATTTAGAAACACTTTATAATGCCTGGGAAAGGTACAAAGATCTTTTAAGAAGATGCCCTCACCACGGATTACCTTTATGGCTACAGGTCCAAACTTTCCACAATGGGTTAAACCCATCAACTAGGCAGATGATCGATGCAGCCGCAGGCGGAACCATCAATAATAAAACACCTGACGAAGCTTACGAATTTATTGAGGAAATGTCATTGAATAACTATCAATGGCAAGTCATGAGGACAAAGCCGACGAAAGCCGCAGGAGTCTATAATATTGATGTTGTTGCTATGCTCACTAACCAAGTAGAACTTTTAAATAAAAAATTTGATAATTTTGTTGGTTCCACGCAGGCTCAATCAGTGATGCAATGTGATGCAGCCCCAGGAAATATGTTTCATTCAGACCATCTACACAACATGGAAGCCGAACAAGCCAATTATATGGGTAATAATTCTCGACCTCAAAATAATCCTTATAGTAATACTTATAATGCAGGTTGGAGAAATCACCCAAATTTTTCATGAGGAGGACAAGGAAATCAAAGACAACATCCTCCGGTATTCCAGCAGCCACCGCCTCAACAAGAAAAGAAGCCGGACCTTGAGGACATGTTCACTAAATTCATGGCCGCCTCAGACACTCGTTTCCAAAACACTAAAACAGCATTAAAGAATCAACAGGCCTCTATCCAAGGACTCGAGAACCAAATCGGTCAGCTTGCAAAATTAATCTCAGAAAGACCTCATGGCGGGCTTCCAAGCAACACTGAACCAAATCCCAGAGAACATGTGAAAGCAATCACTCTAAGAGATGGTAAAGTGCTAGCAGAACCAGAAAAGAAGCATGCTCACAAACTGCCAAAGGATAAAGTAGAGGAATCTAAGGATGACGCCACTCCAACACTCAGGGAGTACAAACCGCGCATCCCATGCCCAGCAAGGTTAAAGAAGGACCAAACAGACGCCCAATTCGGTAAGTTTCTTGAACTTTTCAAACAATTACATATTAACTTACCCTTTGTTGAAGCAATTTCACAGATGCTGAAATACGCGAAATTCCTAAAAGAACTCCTGACGAACAAAAGAAAATTGGAAGAATTAGCCACAGTGGAACTCAACGAGGAATGTTCAGCCATTCTCCAAAATAAACTGCCAACAAAGCTAAAGGACCCAGGGAGTTTTACTATCCCTTGTTTAATTGGTAGCTTAATTATTAATAAAGCATTGGCTGATTTAGGTGCAAGTATTAATCTTATGCCCTATAAAATGTTCAAACAACTAGGTCTAGGGGAACCTAAACCCATTAGGATGAGCATCCAATTAGCTGATAGATCTGTTAAGTATCCTAGGGGAATTATTGAAAATGTGCTAGTAAAAGTCGATAAATTTATATTCCCTGTAGATTTTGTTGTGCTTGACATGGATGAGGACATTGACGTACCTTTAATTTTAGGACGCCCATTTTTAGCCACTGCTAGAGCTATTATTGATGTTGGAGATGGTAAATTAGTTCTTAGAGTTGGTGAAGAGGAAGTCATTTTTAAAATTTATGATGCCATGAAATTTTCCAAAGAACAAGATGATTCTTGCTATTTTGTTGATATGGTTGATCAATTCGTTCAAGATAATTTGTAGGAAATCTCTATCACCGACACTCTGGAATTGTGTCTTATTCAGGGAGAGGGTGGAACCTCCTTAGAAGTGGAGAAAGTAAGAAAAAAATTAGACTCTAGCGAAACTATCACTAGACACATAAGCTATGACAATTTAAAAATGCATGATAAGCTAAGACAGAAACCTTCCATTGAGGAACCCCCTAAATTAGAATTAAAACAACTGCCAGAACACTTAGAATATGCCTTCTTAGGAGAGAACTCAACTTTACCAGTCATTATTGCATCAAATTTAAGCTCTAGAGAAAAGGAAGAACTGCTCCAGGTATTAAGAAAACATAGGCAAGCCATAGCCTGGAAAATTTCAGATATCAAGGGAATTAATCCCTCTTTCTGTACTCACAAGATTTTAATGGAAGATGAATATAAACCAGCAGTGCAAGCTCAGAGACGATTAAATCTTAACATGAAGGAAGTCGTAAAGGCTGAGGTAATTAAACTTCTTGATGCAAGTATCATTTATCCTATTTTTGAAAGTTCTTGGGTAAGCCCCGTGCAGGTTGTTCCTAAGAAAGGTGGGCTAACCGTGGTATCCAACGACAAAGAAGAACTCGTGCCAATACGAACAGTCACAGGATGGAGAGTATGCATAGATTACCGAAAGCTGAATGATGCCACTCGAAAAGATCATTTTCCTTTGCCCTTTATCGATCAAATGATAGAAAGATTAGCCGGTCACATGTATTATTGCTTCCTAGATGGCCTCTCCAGTTACTTCCAAATTCTGATAGCTCCAGAAGATCAAGAAAAGACGATGTTCACATGCCCATACGGTACGTTTGCATATCGTAGAATGCCTCTTGGTTTATGTAACGCTCCTGCTACTTTTCAGCGATGCATGCTAGCTATTTTTAACGAATTTGTGGAAGATATCATGGAGGTATTCATGGACGATTTCTCCGTTTTCGATAACTCTTTCCAACACTATCTAAATAATTTGAAACTTGTTTTGATAAGATGTAAAGAAACAAATCTAGTGCTAAATTGGGAAAAATGTCATTTCATGGTTCAGGAAGGTATTGTACTAGGACATAAAATCTCTAATAGAGGAATAGAGGTAGACAAAGCTAAAGTTGAAACTATTGAGAAACTACCCCCTCCCAGTTCAGTTAAGGCTATAAGAAGTTTTTTAGGACATGCCGGTTTTTATCGTAGATTCATTAAGGACTTTTCTAAAATAGCTAAGCCTTTAACTAAATTGCTAGAAAAAGACATACCTTTTAACTTCGACCAAGAATGTTTAGAGTCCTTTAGCACCCTTAAAGACAAGTTAGTCAGCGCTCTAATTATGATTTCACCCGATTGGAATCTGCCTTTTGAACTAATATGCGATGCAAGTGATTTTGCCGTAGGTGCAGTTTTAGGACAGCGAAGGGACAAGCACTTCCAACCGATCTACTATGCCAGCAGAACATTGACAGCTGCTCAAGCCAACTACACCACCACGGAGAAAGAATTACTAGCTGTTATCTTTACTTTTGATAAATTCAGATCTTATTTAATCTTGTCAAAAGAATTCGACTTGGAAATTAAAGACAAGAAAGGAGCCGAAAATTTAGCAGCAGATCACCTCTTGAGACTAGAAAATACACAACCCAGGTACCTCGAAAAGATAAACGATATGTTCCCTGAAGAACAACTCCTAACTTTAGCAGGTACGACACTTCCTTGGTTGGCCGATTTTGCAAATTATTTAGCAGCCAATATAACCCCAAAAGGGCTAACCCATCAGCAAAAGAAGCGATTCTTTGCTAATGTGAAAAACTACTTTTGGGAAGATCCTTTTCTTTTTCGAATTTGCGCAGATCAAGTCATACGGAAATTCGTTGATGACATAGAGGCATATCAAATTTTGGAACACTGCCACTCAGAACCCACAAGAGGACACCACAATGGAACCAGAACCGCCCATAAAGTTCTCAAATTAGGTTTTTACTGGCCTACACTTTTCAGAGATGCCAACAGGTATGTGACTTCTTGTGATAAATGCCAACGAACAGGTGAAAAGAGACTTCTGCAGCTAAATGAGCTAGATGAATGGCGCTACAACGCGTACAAAAATTCACGATTATATAAGGAAGCCGTGAAGCGACGTCACGACAAAAGGCTAAAACAACCTAAGCAGTTCGAAACAGGTGATCTCGTTCTACTTTACAACTCAAGATTGAAACTATTCCCTGGAAAACTCAAATCAAGGTGGGTAGGTCCGTTTACCATTCTCAAAGTCTTTCCATACGGCACTGTCGAGGTAACACACCCCAACCACGGTACTTTCAAGGTAAATGGCCATAGGCTAAAACATTATAAAATTGAGAATTTAGCAGAAAACAAGGAGGAGCTTAGGCTCCATCCCGTTTCTTCTTGACATCTCTAGGAAGAGTCGAGCTTAGACTCTAAATAAGCGCTTCTCGAGAGGCAACCCGAGCACTAACATAGTAACCTCCTTTTTTTTTCTTTCTTTAAAATTTTTTCATGGTTTTATTGCATAAATTAACACTTTTTCTGTAGAAAATATGGACCATACGGCTAGGCACACGGGCGTGCCTAAGGCCGTGCGCATACCGAAAAGCAGAGACATGGTCGTGTGGGCAGACCGTGTGCAAACAGCAGTTTCCCCAAAACACGGACTTCCAATAAAATCCCACGTCCGTGCGAAATGGCCGTGGCGACTCTTCGACATCTACACGGGCAAACATAGATCCACACGCCCGTGCCACAAACCCGTAGAAGCTACTGTCAATTCAAACACGACCGTGTACTCTATTACATGCCCATGCGTTTAACGAAGGACTGATCTCCACGGCCGTGTATACCTTACCACGCCCGTGCGTTTAACGAAGGACTAATCTCCACGGCCGTGCTCAAAGGAAACACGGGCGTGCTCATCGAACGTGGCACGCCAAAAACCTCCAATTTTCGAAAAGCACGGGCTCAACACGACTCACACGGGCGTGCGATATGCCAGTGTGACCCAAAATGTATATATATAGGGCCATTTCTCCCTTCCCATTTCATCTAAACCCTAAGCTTTTTCCCTCAAAACCTCCCCAAACCTCCAAAAACACCACCACAGCCCTCTAAAACGCTACCATTCTAGATTTTCTCGATCCACACGCCCGTGCAACAGTACCCAAGACCGTGCGACACCAAATGTGGTTCTATTTTCCCCCTTTTCTCATTTATTTTATTTTTACTGCAATTTTTTACATTACATTTTGTTATTATTAATATTATTGACTTAGGCTATTAGAGAACTAGGAAATAGAGAATAATCTAGAATAGTTTAGAATTTTTAATTTGGTTTGTCATTTAGATTCCATTTCACAATTTTATGCCATTTAACATCATAATTAGTTGCCACCTAATACACATTGAAAATATGCCACTTAAACACACATAAATATGCCATTTGTTATTTAAGTTTAGTATATATATATCCACTCATAAAAAGAATTTTTATCCCAACTATAAAAAATGATTAGATTTTACTACCAAGGTAAATTCTCATTAGGAACATGTTCATTTTATTTTACTACTCAGCCTCTTTACTTTAATATTTACATTTCTTATTTTTAAATATCAATTATTGTCTTTCCTAATTATTTTTTGTAGATCCCATGTCATCTTCCCGAGCCAGGAAAGCCACCACCACCTCTAAGAAACGAAAGGGGCCAGGGAGTTCTTCGACTAGGCCCACTTCCGAGGTGTGCCACCCATTTCTTACTTTTTCACAAGACTCCCAGGAAGAGCACTACCAGCTGCTGCGTGCGCGCAATATCACGATGGGCTGATGCATCGACTGGAGGGCCCTCGAACAAGTCCGCTTGGTAGATGATGTCCGGGCCCTGCTCACCACTGACCCATGGGACCAGTTATTTCAGATCATGGAGCCCACATACCTTGAACTCACTCTCGAGTTCTGTGCCACATTCCACCTTCAGACGGCGATGACACAGTTCGATGATCCTGGGACAGTCCAATTTCGGTTGGGAGGGCTTGTTCGACAACTCAGCATCCCAGAATTCGGTGTGGCACTTGGCCTTTACACCGAGCAGTTTATGGCTGAGGAGAGTTTCCCCACCCTTTCTAGGCGCATCCATATCCGACCCCTTGATTGCTGGAAAGAGATTGCCCCAGGAAGACAACTATACAACCCCAGCATCAGCAAAGCCTCCGCTCTCCTCCCTCTCTCAGGTATATCCACGCACTCCTAGCTCATACTATTACAGGTCACTGAGAGAGCACAGGCGTCGTCAACACACACGACGTCTACTTCTTATGGTGCATGGCAAATGGCCACCCTATTGACCTTGCATATTTCCTCGCACTCGCCATGCAACATCAGACCGAGAGGCACCGCAAGGGAGTCGTATCCAAGGGCCCGTACATCACTCGACTAGGCCGTTACTTCGGCCTATTTAACACCACAGCCCAGACCTCCTCCTACACATTACTTGGCCAGATGTCCTCCCAGGGCATCCAGAGCATGCTTTCGATGAGGATGGTCGAGAGACGACTCGGTGGCGACCACTTTCACTTCCGCCTTGTCCAAGAAGGCGAGGATCCAAAGGACATTCCTGATGATGTCCTATTGCCACCACCAGCCGAGGATGCGCCAGCTGAGCCACTACGCCCTACACGATCACAGCAGACGGCAGCTTCCAGTGTTGACATATCCGAGCGCCTGGACCACTTTGAGCAGCGCCTCGATTACATCGATGCCACCTTAGCACACATATGTCAACACCTTGGCATCGTCCCACCACCACGACACCCACCAGAGGATTAGATCCTCTTTTTGTTATTTTTATTTTATTTTACTTTATTTTTCTTTTTACTTTTGTTTTATTCTATTTTATCTTTTATTTTTCTCTTTCTACCTAATACACACTAATCTTAACCTTTAATATTAGTTTTTCTTTTTCCTTTTTGGAGCTTTTAATTTTCTTATATTTTTCCTTATTTTGAATTTTAGTAAATTTTATATTTTATTATAATAACGGTTATCTCCTAACGAAATAATCCCTCTTCTTCTTAACCTCCCACGACTAATAAACCCCTTCGCAGTTTCAAATGAGCTCTACAGCTCAAATCTCTACGAAAAAAGGGAACACATTGCCAAACCTACCAGTTCTTCCACTAATCCATCCAAAGCAGGGAGTTTCATACCCTTCCCTATCTTATGATGCTATGCTTTTATTGTTATTAATATTTTCCTTGTACATTGGGGGCAATGTACATCTTAAGTGTGGGGGGTAACTTACTATTTATACTATCTTTGAAATCCCTGAATTTTTCCTAATAGCAATATCTTCAGTCTCCTATAGGAATTTATTCTGATTAGTTTATGATTTCTATCGATATATTGAGAATTAAGATATAGGTGCTTGTACTTTGATTATTCAAACTTTAAAACATTAGGGAATCAAGCATGATAAGTTAAAATTTTTGAGAATCCCCAATTTTTACATAAGTTATTTTCCTTAATTTTAAGCATTATCTTGAGATTTGAAATTCGCAGGATTGACATCAAAAGCCGTAATTCTGGTGAGATTTTGAGCCTATTGAGCATATATTTTCTTCGTGCTCACTTTTATTATTGCTTTGAGTGAGTCAATACTGAATTGTTATTCTAGAACTTGCTTCGATTATACATGTCGAGACCACATCATTGATTTGATATACTGAAATGATAAAGGCACCTAGGATTTAACCCACTTACTCCACAGAAAAAGCCTACCTACATAAATCTAATCCCTAGTGAACCCCGTTGAGCCTAACAACCTTTTCCTTGACTCACCCTCTAATTATTAACCAATAACTCATTTTTGTTGAATTTCATTCAATTATTTTGACCCCTATTTTTATCGAGATTTGAGTTGAATTTTTCATCTAGCTTTATTCTCTGTTCTAGATTGTAAAGTTTTGTTCAATTTATTGTAAATATTTGAATTGTTCTTAAAAAAAAGAAAAAAAATGAAGTACATACAGTGAAATTTGATTATAAATTGTAAATTGTAAATAGTTCGACAAGTTTTTGCATAGTTCTATTTTAAGGCTACCAAGGCAGAAATGATAGTATCACAAGAATTAGCTGAAAAATATGTTCCAGTGATAGAGATTTTTCTAGCTAGATAATTTTTCAGTTCAATCTCGATTCTAACCTTCTTTTTGCAGCCTGTGACAACACCCCTAACCAAGCCCCGTTACAACCATTTAAAGACCTTTTGATCAATGTATCATATCAAACTATAGTGGTGGAGATTTGATTTTCTTGCAAGCCTATGGTAATAACTTTTCAGGTTGACTAAGGAGTGCTTAAATTAGCCTATGGTAATAACTTTTCAGGTTGACTAAGGAGTGCTTAAATTTTGAACCCTAAAAACTTCGAGTGAATAGAGTGAACCTTTAGTAAGGATGTCAACTCCTGTTAATTAAGATGGAGAGATAACTACTTAGAAGGAAGGAAAAGACTTATGTTTTCAATGATAAAATTCTTAACTTAAAGCGATTGAGTCTTAAATGTTCTTTAGATTGAATTTTCATTGTATGACTACCTGTGGATTAATTTGAATTATTATTGATAAGGATTGTGAATTAAGAAGAATGGTTTCCTTTAGGGATTGAGATTTTGCTTGAGGACAAGCAAAGGCTTAAGTGTGGGGGTATTTGATAAGCGCTAATTTATACATATTTTTACCTCATGTTTAGCCTATATTATGGATGAATTATTATCAATTTAGTGAGAATTGGTGCTCTTAATCGTTCTTTTTCATATCTTATACTCAGGAGAGCCTAGGGAAGATGAAAGAACAGAAAACGAGCCTAAAACGGTGAAAAATGGGCCAAAATGCACGAATCGCACGGGCCAAGCCGTGCCACACGGGCGTGCCTCACAAAGATCACACGGACAAAGCCCCAACAAGCACGGCCACTGCATACGGGCGTGCTGAATCACACAGCCTCTGTCGAAACCCACACGGGCGTGGCACACGGGCGTGTTCTAGTCACGGGAAAGACGAATTTCACTCAAATTGGGATGCTTAGGGGCTAAAAAAGAGTCCCTAAAACTTCTCTATATAAAGACCCCATGAGGCAACATAGAAGGGGGCCTTCTTCCATCTTTTACACACCCTCTATATTCTTTTCCTCTCGTCTTTCTGCCATACCACAGGTAGAAGCAAGGGATTACTCGAAGGGAGAAGCCAATCGATTCATCTTAGAAGCCGAAGTTCTGTATCAACATAGAGGATTCTCCTAAATTCCTTCAGGGGTTTTTGGTTTCTTTTATGATTTGTTATTTTATAACTTCTGAGATGTTTTCTTTTATTATTATGAACTAAACCCCTCAAATACTTGAGGGGGATAAAACCTAAGACAGATCTTGTCATTTATTCTTGATTATTATGAGAATTACTTGAATTGTTCTTAATTATGTGTTTTTAATCCTTGATTTAATAGTCCTAGGTATTGATTCAAGAATTGGATGTGCTTAAAGCAGAGGAGCAAAAGTCCCTGTGATAAGAGTAGATCTACCATAATTAAGCGGAGTTGCATGCAACCCTAGACATAGGGCGACATAAATCTGCCGGATTAGGGTCAAACCTAATATGGGGAACCATAGATCGAATTAATGCAACCTAGGGAGTTAATTAATAAAGGAACTTTAATTAACAACTTAGGCCTAGTTGCTCTTCACCTCGATAGAGAGTTTAGCATAGATTAGGGATCTCTACGGATCAAGTCAAGTAAATAACTCGTATAATTGAAGAAAATAATAACAAGTGAAGTCTAGGTGGATTCTCCCTTAAGTATTAATCATATCAATTAGCTTTTCCCTAAAAGTTCTTCCCAATTTATTTTTCCTGCTTTTCTTAGTTAGTTTTAGAATTAGTTTAAACAAACCCCTCTTTTATTCTTAGGTTAAATAATAGAAAGAAAGTGAGTAATAGTACTTTTGGTTCCCTTGGGTACGATACTCGATCTTATCACTAGACTATACTACTGTCGACAGGTGCGCTTGCCTTAAAAACGTCGTGATATTAGTCAGTTTAGGTTTGATCAAGTTCTTTATAAATTTTATTACTTAAGTATCGCGAAGGCATGCATCACTTTTCATTATTCATAAATACAATCAACCTTTCCTTTGCTAATAATTCACTGTAATTTAACTTGTACAATGGCCCGTTGAACCACTCGGAATACTAAGGATACTAGGGTCTTTCCTGTCTAATAATATCCTGCCAATGTCATGTCTTTGACATGGACTTACATGAATTATTCCTGTCTCCAAAGCCATATATCTGATATGGACTTACATGGCTCATTTCTATCCTGTCCTGTCAACCCCAAATGTCATGACATTTCGTATACTAACATTCCTAAGGTTCAAACGGGGCTTTCTAATGCTTTTCCTCTGTCACATCGACTTAATTCAACTTTGAATATTTTCATAAGATAAATATATAAATACTGGAAATTGATAATATTAATTTAAAATAAAATAATATTGCATTTATTTACCGTAAACTTACCTCGATACAAAATGTGACTAAACTTTACAATTTAGTCCTTTACTTTTTCCTTTCCCCGATCTACTCCCGAATTTCACTTTTCTTGATCAATAATAGCAAATTTAACTTATTTAATATTCATATTTATCAAAACAGTGCTTTACTCAAACTTTGGCAAAATTATATTTTTGCCCCTAAACTTTTGCATATTTACACTTTTGCCCCAAGACTCGGAAATCAAAACTTATCACAAATTCTTGTATTTTAAGACATACTGATCATTTATTTACCAACATCATCTTCAAATTCCTACTATAACATACACTTATGTACAATAAGTATTTTTACCAATTAAGCCCTTTTACTCGTTTTTACCTAAAACCGAGTAGCCCAAGTTGTCTAACATAATCTAAAATCTCATATTCATCATAAAACATCAAAATAAACACTTTTCACCTATGGCTATTTTTCCAAATATGAACCCTAGCTTAAATTATTGCTAGCATAAGCTAAATCAAGTTACCGGGACTCCGAAAACGTAAAGAACATTAAAAACGGGGCTTGGAATCACTTACTATGGAGCTTGGAAGCTTGAAACAAACCCTAGCTATGGAGAACCCTTGAAATTTCGTGGTAATGAAGAAGATGATATCAATTTTGTCATCTTTTTCCCTTTTAATTCATGTTAATAACCAAATGACCAAAATGCCCTTCCTTACTAAACTTTCAAAAATTCCACCCATGTCCAAGTTTTGTCCATGAAATTAGAAATTGGTCAAATTTCTATTTAAAACCTCCTAATTAATATTCCAAAGCAATTTCATACTAAAAACTTCTAAAAATGCAAAATTTGCAACTTATTCGATTTAGTCCCTAATTTCAAATAAAGCACTTTACGCATGGAATTTCTTCACGAAATTTTCACACCATCATGCAATCATAATATAAACCTCAAAATAATTATAAAATAATTATTTCTACCTCAGATTTGTGGTTACGAAACTACTATTCCGATTAGGCCTTATTTTGGGATGTTACATTTCTCCCCCCTTTAGGGATTTTCGTCCCTGAAAATCTTACCTGTGAAGAGATTTGGGTACTGTTTTTGCATGTCCTCTTCGGGTTCCCATGTAGCCTCATCCACCCCATGTCTATTCCATAAGACTTTCACAAGGGCAATACTTTTATTCCTTAATTGCTTTACCTCTCGAGCTAAAATCTTTACCGGTTCTTCACTATAAGTCATATCTGACTGAATCTCAACCTCTGTCGGAGAAATCAAATGTGACGGATCTGACTGATAGCGTCGTAACATCGATACATGGAACGCATCATGAATATTCTCTAATCCAGTTGGCAAAGCTAACCGATATGCTAATGGTCCAACTCTCTCTAATAAAACATGGACTCAGCTTGCCTTTCCTGCCAAATCTGAGAACTTTCTTCCACGGGGATACTTTCAAAAACACCTTGTCGCCAACCTAATACTCAATCTCTTTTCTTTTTAAATCTGCATATGACCTCTGCCTGTCTGAAGCTGCTTTCAAGCAATCTTTGATAACTTTCACTTTTTCTTCTGTTTCTTTAACTAGATCAACCCCATAAATCTGACTTTCTTTAAGCTCTGTCCAATATAAAGGTGTACGAAATTTACGTCCATACAAAGCTTCATAAGGTGCCATCTTCAAACTCGACTAGCAACTATTATTATAGGCGAACTCTACCAATGGTAAATATTTTTCCCAACTGCCTTGAAATTCCAATACACAACATCTAAATATATCCTCAAGTACCTGAATAACTCTCTCTGTCTGACCGTCGGTCTGAGGATGAAAAGTCGTACTAAAACTCAACTTGGTGCCTAAAGCTTCTTGTAACTTTTTCCAGAACCGTAAAGTAAATCTCGGATCTCTATCTGAAATGATCGATAATGGTACTCCATGTAGTCTGACTATCTCTGAAATGTATAACTCAGCCAACTTGTCGAGTGAATAATCCATACGAACTGGGATAAAATGAGCCGACTTAGTTAGCTTATCAATCACAACCCATACTGCATCTTTTTTTTTCGGTGTTAACGGTAACCCGGACACAAAATCCATAGTAACTCTGTCCCATTTCCATTCCAGAACTAGCACAGGCTGCAATAATCCTGAAGGTACCTGATGTTCAGCCGTTACCTGTTGACAAATTAAGCATCTGGAAACAAATTCTGAAATATCTCTTTTCATTCCTACCCACCAATACAATTTCTTCAAATCATTATACATCTTTGTGCTACCTGGATGAATAGACAAAGAACTGCTATGTGCTTCCTGTAAAATTTTCTGAATAAGCTCATCATTCCTTGGTACACATATTCTGTCTCTAAACATCAAACAACCATCAGAACCAATCCAGAAATCTGATTCTATGCCTGACTCCCATTGAATTCTTTTAGCTTGTAACTCACTATCATCTTTCTGAGCTTCACAAATTTCTTCAAAAAATACCGGTTTAGCTCTCAATTCAGCTAAAATAGAACCATCATCCGACATGGCCAAATTGGTATTTAAAGCTCGCAATGTAAATAAAAGTTTTCTACTTAAAGCATTAGCAACTACATTTGCCTTACCTGGGTGATAATCAATCACTAACTCATAGTCTTTAATCAACTCTAGCCATCTTCTTTGTCTCAGATTCAAATCTTTTTGAGTCATCAAGTATTTCAAGCTTTTGTGATCGGTGAATATCTGGCACCTTTCACCATACAAATTATGTCTCCAAATCTTCAATGCAAATACAATAACAGCTAGCTCTAAATCATGTGTCAGATAATTTTTCTCATGTGGCTTCAATTGTCTAGAGGCATAAGCAATCACCTTTCCTTCCTGCATGAGTACGCAACCGAGCCCATTCAAAGACGCATCACTATAAATCACAAATTCTTTACCCGGTTCTGGCTGTTCTAAGATGGGAGCTTCAGTCAACAATGCTTTTAACTTGTCAAAACTCTGCTGGCACTTCTCAGTCCATTCGAACTTGACATCCTTCCGCAACAATCTCGTCAACGGGGTAGCTATCATAGAGAATACCTCCACAAATCGTCTATAATAACCAGCTAAACCAAGAAAGCTTTTGACCTCTGAAACTTTCCTAGGAGGCTTCCAATCGATAATGGCTGAAATTTTGCTTGGATCAACTCTAATACCTTCACCTGAAACAATATGTCCAAGGAATCCAACTTCTCGAAGCCAAAACTCACTTTTACTGAACTTAGCATACAACTGATTATCTCTCAGAATCTGTAAAACTGTTCTCAAATGCTCTTTATGTTTAGTCTCATCAGGAGAATAAATCAAAATATCATCAATGAACACCACTACAAACTTGTCCAAATACGGTCTAAATATTCGGTTCATTAAGTCCATAAAAACGATAGGAGCATTAGTTAAGCCAAACGGCATCACAAGAAACTCATAATGACCGTACCTAGTTCGGAATGCAGTCTTCAGAACATCTGACTCCTTAACTAGCATCTGATAGTATCCGAATCTCAAATCTATCTTGGAAAACACGGTGGCTCCCTTTAATTGATCAAACAAATCATCAATTCTGGGCAGTGGATATTTGTTTTTGATAGTTACCTTGTTAAGTTTCCGATAATCTATGCACAATCTCATTGAACCATCTTTCTTTTTCACAAATAACACTGGTGCACCCCATGGCGAACTACTGGGTCTTAGAAAACCTTTATTAGTTAATTCTTGCAGCTGAGCTTTCAGTTCTTTCAATTCCGATGGGGCCATTCTATAAAGAGTAATAGAAATAGGTGTGGTACCTGGAATTAGCTCAATACCAAACTCAACTTCTCTAACAGGAAGCAAACCTGGTAATTCTTCCGGAAATACGTCTAGATACTCGCACACTACAGGCACTGATTCAACTTTCAATTTTGAATCTTTAGTATTCAATACAAAAGCAAGATAAGCCTCATACCCCTTTCTCAAATATTTCTGAGCTATCATAATAGAAATCATAGCAAATGAACCATCTGACTCATCTAAATTAACTCGAAGAATCTCACCATTTTCACATTTTAACTCAATGAATTTCCTTCCACAATTCACTATCACATCATGTGCCGTCAACCAATCCATACCCAGAATAACATCAAACTCATCAAACGGCAATAACATGAGATCGGCAAGAAAACAGTGACCTCTAATCATCAAAGGGCAATTTCTACATACTTTATCTATCAATACACACTTGCCTAGTGGATTCGATACTTTTATCACAAATTCTGTGGATTCTATAGGCATACTCATTTTAGACATCAGTTTCACACAAACATAGGAATGGGTCGAACACGGATCAATTAAAGTAACGACATTAATGTCATGTAAAGAAAATGTACCCATAATCACATCGGGGGAGGATGCCTCTTCGCGAGCACGAATAGCATAAGTCCTTACAGGGGCTCTAGCATCTGGTCTCACCATCGAATCTCTAGAGGTGCCTCTGTTACTTACTCCTACTCCCAGTTGCCTCGGGGATCTACCTTTAGTCGGAGCATTTCCGGATCTAGCACTCTGTGTTACCTCTCGGTTAGCCACCTCTGGACATTCTCGCACAAAATGATCTAGAGCACCACACTTATAACAAACATTTTCGCCTACTCGACAAGGACCATAATGAAGTCTACCACATCGTGGACATCCCGATCTAACATTACCCACACTTGCGGTCGAAGTGGTCTGAGCTTTCGGATCTTTAAATCTGCTACATCTATTCTGACTAGATTGCCCTGCCGAAAAGCTAAATCTGGTAGAAAACTCTTTAGGCCTCTTGGATGTAGCCTGAAATGATCTGCTCATCTGTCTTTTCTTTATATCTCGTGTCTCTATTTCAGTTTTATCTTTTCTTTTTAACAACTCCTCCGCTTTACAGGCTCTGTCAACTAAAATGACGAACTCTTTTATTTCCAGAACACCCACTGATAGTCGGATATCATCATTTAACCCATCCTCAAACCTTTTACACATAATAGCCTCCGTGGACACACATTCTCAAGCATATTTACTGAGTCTAACAAATTCACGCTCATAATCAGTCACTGTCATATTACCTTGTTTCAGCTCTAAGAACTCTTTTCTCTTCTGATCAATAAACCTCTAGCGGATGTCTTTTTTACGGAATTCCTCCTAAAAAAAGTCCCAAGTGACCCTCTCTTTCGGTACAACTGATACTAATGTCTTCCACCAATGGTAGGCTGAGTCTCTAAGAAGTGATACTACACATTTCATACATTCCTCAGGTGTACAAGATAATTCATCGAAGACTCTGATGGTATTTTCTAACCAAAATTCTGCTCTTTCTGCATCATCGTCTTTTGTTGCTCGGAACTCTTCTGCCTCATATTTTCTAATTTTATCAACTGGTGGCTTTTCTCTTATTACTGTACCTGTAACTGGGGGAGCTTAAGCTACATGGGTAGCCTGAGAATCCTGAGGGGGTGGAGGTCTAACTGTCGGATTCGTACAAACGAACTCGGCAAACCAATCATTCAAAGCTTGGAAGAGAGCTTCTCGAGTCACTCCTCCCTGATCAACTATTACTGGCCTATTCTCAGATGGCACTACCCCTTCAGCAGGAGCAGGCGCATTACTTTCCATATCATCATCACCAGCTCATTCGAGATCCATTACTATAAAACAAAATATTTAAAAATCGTCAGGAGTCGTCACACAATCAAAATATAAGTATGGCATGTATAGCTAGACTTTTACTCACACTAACTGTTCCGAGAACCAACTAAACCTGCTCTGATACCAATAAATGTAACGCCCCCATGCCCGAAACCGTCACCGGAGTCGAGCTTGAAGTGTTACTACACATAATTTACCATTTTAAACAACTTTACATTATCTATTTTGATTTTCGGAATAAGCAGTTTATCTGCGTCATGGTCGCTTGAAAAATCATATCTCGAGTTACGAAACTCGAAATCAAGATCCGTAAATTTTCCCTAAATCTAGACTCATGTATCTATCTGATAATTGTTTTCTAGAATTTTTGGCTGGGCCAATTAGTACAGTTTATTAGTTAAAATTACCCCTATTTCAGAACTCGACTGCACTGACCTCTACTTACTACGAACCACTTTTCTCCCTGTACAAAATTCATATAACTATGTGGTTTGTTCCTATTAAAACTAGACTCAATAACTGAACATATAAAGTAATCCTCCTAATTATTTTTGTACAATTTATGGTGAATTTCCAAAGTTGGAATAGGGGATCCAGAAATCGCACTGGCCCTGTTTTACTAAAACTCAGATATCTCATAAAATACAATACCTTTACCTGTTTTACTTATTCCGTATGAAAATAGACACAATAAGATTTAATTTCATATATTATTCACCATCAAACCATGTTTCTACTATTTTTAGTGATTTTTCAAAGTCACGTCATTTTTGCTACTTGAATCTGTTTTTAAGCTACTTTCGCATTTTCCTTAGTTTCCATGTGATAGTTATCACTCAATCATACATACTATTAAACATGTATATCATCAGCCATTCTATTAGCTAATCACTAGCAAGTATTTACACATCATTCATTGATCATATCATATCAAAAGAAGCCAAGTCCCTATACATGCCATACACGAAACGAAACGTTTAACTATACCAATATGATTCCTTCGATAGTGTGATCGGATCTCCGACGTTTCCTTCGATCCCCGAGTGGCTTGGCAAGAACTATAAGAAGAAGGAAATAAAGAGAGTAAGCACTAGGCTTAGTAAGTTTACAAGCAAATAAATCACAACATTCAACACAAGGAATAATTATGCAAAATATCACCTAGCCTCATAAACTTTCTTTACATCTCATTTTCTACCTTCTTCTTTATTCACTTACCGTCTTTCTTACCTGACTTTTCATTATTCATAAATACAATCAACCTTTCCTTTGCTGATAATTCACTGTAATTTAACTTGTACAATGGCCCGTTGAACCACTCGAAATACTAAGGATACTAGGGTCTTTCCTGTCTAATAATATCCTGCCAATGTCATGTCTTTGACATGGACTTACATGAATTATTCCTGTCTCCAAAGCCATATATCTGACATGGACTTACATGAATTATTCCTGTCTCCAAAGCCATATATCTGATATGGACTTACATGGCTCATTTCTATCCTGTCCTGTCAACCCCAAATGTCATGACATTTCGTATACTAACATTCCTAAGGTTCAAACGGGGCTTTTCTAATGCTTTTTCTCTGTCACATCAACTTAATTCAACTTTGAATATTTTCATAAGATAAATATATAAATACTGGAAATTGACAATATTAATGTAAAATAAAAGAATATTGTATTTATTTACCGTAAACTTACCTCGATACAAAATGTGACTAAACTTTACAATTTAGTCCTTTACTTTTTCCTTTCCCCGATCTACTCCCGAATTTCGCTTTTCTTGATCAATAATAGCAAATTTAACTTATTTAATATTCATATTTATCAAAACAGTGCTTTACTCAAACTTTGGCAAAATTATATTTTTGCCCCTAAACTTTTGCATATTTACACTTTTGCCCCAAGACTCGGAAATCAAAACTTATCACAAATTCTTGTATTTTAAGACATGCTGATCATTTATTTACCAACGTCATCTTCAAATTCCTACTATAACATACACTTATGTACAATAAGTATTTTTACCAATTAAGCCCTTTTACTCGTTTTTACCTAAAACCGAGTAGCCCAAGTTGTCTAACATAATCTAAAATCTCATATTCTATCATAAAACATCAAAATAAACACTTTTCACCTATGGCTATTTTTCCAAATATGAACCCTAGCTTAAATTATTGCTAGCATAAGCTAAATCAAGTTACCGGGACTCCGAAAACGTAAAAAACATTAAAAACGGGGCTTGGAATCACTTACTATGGAGCTTGGAAGTTTGAAACAAACCTTAGCTATGGAGAACCCTTGAAATTTCGTGGTAATGAAGAAGATGATAGCAATTTTGTCATCTTTTTCCCTTTTAATTCATGTTAATAACCAAATGACCAAAATGCCCTTCCTTACTAAACTTTCAAAAATTCCACCCATGTCCAATTTTTGTCCATGAACTTAGAAATTGGTCAAATTGCTATTTAAAACCTCCTAATTAATATTCCAAAGCAATTTCATACTAAAAACTTCTAAAAATGCAAAATTTGCAACTTATTTGATTTAGTCCCTAATTTCAAATAAAGTACTTTACGCATGGAATTTCTTCACGAAATTTTCACACCATCATGCAATCATAAAATAAACCTCAAAATAATTATAAAATAATTATTTCTACCTCAGATTTATGGTTACGAAACCATTATTCCGATTAGGCCCTATTTTGGGATGTTACAGCTTTTCCCCACTTTACTTTTTGTATTCTTAGTTTAATTTTAGAATTAGTTTAAGTCTTCATAAAAACCCGTTTTATTTTTAGGCTAGATAATAGAAAGGAAGTTAGTACTAGTACTTTTGGTTCCCTTGGGTACGATAACTCGATCTTGCCACTAAGCTATACTACTGTTCGATAGGTGCGCTTGCCTCAAAATCGTGATAATAGTTAGTTTTTGGTTCGATCATTATTATATATTTTATTACTTCATATCACGCATATCAACAGTAGAATAGGGGTGACTTTAAAGAATAAACTGTACTTATTGGCTAAACCAAAAATTTTGAAAATTTTATGGTAAGAAGATATTTGAGTCTAGTTTCAGGTAAGTTTAGTGGATCTTAATTTTGGAGTTTCGTAGCTTAAGAGAAAAATAATTTAGTGACTACGACTCAAGTAGACAGCTTTGAATGAACTATAAATAATAGTGGAATTGTAGAGAATGGTACATATGAACATGAAATATTAAATTGATGATTAAATTTATTTATTTAGATCCCGAAGACTCAAATATAAAGCTAGATCGAGGAAAGGAAAAAGTTCGGGATTAGTAAATTTTTGTATACGAACAAGTATCGAGATAAGTTCTTGTAACTTGAATTATATTCTTCAATGCTTGAAATGTATGTTATTGATGTGAATATGATTTGAATGTTCATTATATGAAAATTGATGAAATATTGATATATTTGATAAAAAAGGGGAAGAAATCTCGGTTGAATGAAAGGAAAATTTGATGGATTTCTGAAAAAGAATTGACGGTAAAAAGGATCTAGCCCGGACGGGTGATCCTATCCTGATATAGCCCTCCCAAAGAATATGTGTAAAATGGATTTAGCCCGGACGGGTAATCCGAATTAGGGACTGAATTTAGCCTAGACTGGTACTTCAGATCCAAGCTCATTAGAGTAATTGTCGCTGCAGGGGATTTAGCCTGGACTGGTAATCCCAACAATCATCTATGAGTTTATATTACAGGGGATTTAACCTGGACTAGTAATCCCACTGTAAGGATGAGGTTCGCGGGAGTGTGCTCTCTGAAATGGAAATGTGCGCAGATGAATATAAATTGACGGACTCGGATTTGTACACTAAAGTGTACCCCTGAAAATCCATCGAAATTTCGATAAATTCAACGGGATAAATATGGAAAAATAATAATGGAATGAAAATCATTGTATTGATGAGCTTATCAATCATGGTATATATTATTGATGCATTGAAATTATTGGACTAACTTGAATGCTGAGTTTGTGCATGTTAGGATTACAATGTATTGAATGGATATATGAATGTTTATTGTATTGTATTGAAAATATTAGGTAAGTATAATTCTTGTTACATGAACTTACTAAGCACAATATGCTTACCCTGTTTCATTTTTCCCTGTTTTGTAGTATTAAAAGCTCGGAGGTCGGATTCAGTCGGAGACACATCACAGTATCAACCTCAACATTTTGGTATAAAAAGAAACTTTATTTTGGAAATCAATGGCATGTATAAGTTAATAAAGTAAATGTTAATGTGAAATGAATGTAAAGTTAGCTATTGGTGTGGCTAACAAATCTTGGCTTTGGTATGTGATGTGGTTATCTTATGGATATGCATGAATCTATCTTGAAAATATGTTGAATTGGATTGGTTGATTTGGATTGGTCTCGGTTTAAAATTGCAGGGAAGGTTAGATATCTATAAAGGGGTTATATTGAGTTCAAAAAACAAATTAGGTTTCTGCGAAAAATTCCCTATGGTTTCGATTAATTCCCAGTTTGGTCCCGATGTATGTCTTGGGCTTTGGAGACCCTTATAAGGGACGTTATAACATGTTTCGATAAATGAATAGTATTTAACTCGTAATAACAAAAAATTATTTCGGTAAACTCCGGTAATGCCTCGTACCCTATTTATGCAACGAACATAAGTAGGGGGTGTTACAGGCCTAACCAGATGCATATCCACAGAAGGTACCTGTTACCATAAAACTTCAACAATATCAGGCCAGTACCTCAACACCGATGAACTACCCAACAGGCTCGGGTTCTAATCTTGGGGATAATCTAACTAATCTTGTTGTTCCTGATTTAGACAACATAGCAGAAATGGATAAAGCAATGGTAGAACTGCAAAAAACAACTAGAAGATCGGTACAGATGTTTGGAAGAAAAATTCAGAGCAATGGAGAATGTTGATCACTATTGCGTGGTTGATGCTAAGGATTTGAGTTTGGTCCCAGATCTAGTACTCCCACCAAAATTCAAGACTCCAGAGTTTGAAAAGTATAATAGGACTAGTTGTCCTGAAGCCTACATCACTATGTTCTACCGAAGAATGACGAGATATGCCAATAATACCAATTGTTAATCCACTACTTCCACGATAGTTTGATCGTCAACTGCCAAGTGGTATAACCAGTTGAGCTGTGCCAAAGTCAACTCATGGAAAGGCTTGGCATGCTTTCATGAAACAATACAGCCATGTGACCAACATGACACCCGACAGGATTACATTATAAAACATGGAAAAGAAGCAAAATGAGAGCTTCAGACAGTATGCTCAGTGATGGAGAGAGGTGGCAACACAAGTCCAACCACCTTTTCTAGAGAAAGAGACAACAATGATTTTCATAAATACTCTTAAAACCCCATTCATTAACCATACATTGGGAAGCGCAACCAAGAGCTTCTCAGATATAGTAATGTTCAGTGAGATTTTTGAAAATGTAGTAAGAAGTGGGAAAATAGACGCGGGGGAAAACAAGAGATCAACCCTAAAGAAGAAGAAAAATGAAGTGAATAATGCAAGTATGTATAACAAGGACTATTCAAAATTGGTCACTGTGGGCCGACCAAGGACTGTAACAACCAGTCATCAAGGCCCTTCAAGGCAAGAATCTAACTCAAGGCCAAATATAGAAAGACTCTAGTTCACACCTCTCCCGATGACATATAAGGAGTTGTATCCGAGTTTGTTCGATGTACATGTGGTATCTCTATTCTATTTGAAACACATGCAACCTCTATTCTTGAAATGGTATGATGCGAATGCTTCATACGAATACCTTTAAAAAGTTGATTGAAAGGTTTACCAAAATGGGCATCGTGAAGTTCGATGATCCACCAAGACCTAATGTGGCAGGAAATCTGTTACCTAATCGTTTAGATCAATGGGTAAATGTAATAATTAAGAATGAAGGAAGGAGAACCAAAGCCAATGTTGCGGAAGAAAAAACCCCACTGAAATGGGTTCTAAAACAAATGATAGACATGGGATTAATCATTCAAGATTCGGAGAAAATACCTAAAAGGATGGGAAGCTATTGTAAGTTCCACGCTGTAGAAGGTCATGAAATCTAGGAATGCTCTAAATTCAAAGCTCTAGTACAAAGTCTAATGGATAACAAAGAGTTAGAATTCTTGGAAAAGTTCAAAGACCCAGAAGGAATATTAGGAAAATTGAGCATCAATGATATATCCGAAGAAGGAATTAGGGAAGAGAATTTATCAAGCATTTGCCCTTACATACCTAGGAGTGTTTTGAATAATTGGACTATGGAAAAGATTCATGTAACCTTTAGAACTAATTTAGAGTAATGTTCAAAACACACTTATTGCTCTAAGCCTAGGAGCCCAGTCATTCAGATCAATGGGTAAACGTAATAATTGAGAATGAAGGAAGGAGAACCAAAGCCAATGTTGCGAAAGTAAAAACCTCACTGAAATGGGTTCTAAAACAAATGATAGACATGGGATTAATCATTCAAGATTCGAAGGAAATACTCAAAAGGATGGGAAGCTACTGTAAGTTCCATGCTGTAGAAGGTCATGAAATCCAGGAGTATACTAAATTCAAAGCTGTAGTGCAAAGTCTAATGGATAACAAAGAGTTGGAATTCTTGGAAATGGTCAAAGGCCTAGAATGAATGTTAGAAAATTTGATCATCAATGCTATATCCAAAGAAGGAAATGGGGAAAAGAATTTATCAAGCATTTGCCCTTACGTATTGATAAACGATAAATTATACATATTTTTACCTCATGTTTAGCCTAATTTCTGGATGAATGATTATTAATTTTGAGAGAATTGGTGCTCTTAACCCTTCTATTTCATGTTGTATACTCAGGAGAGCATAGGGGAGAGAAAAGAACGAAAAACGGACCGAAAACGAAGAAAATGGGCCAAAGTGTGAAAACGACATAGCCCAAGGAATCACCACAAGGCCGTGGCACACAGCCGTGCCACATGAGGTCCAACACGGCCCAGCCCCGACAAGCACGGCCAAGCTACACGGCCGTGCCACCTCAATAGGCCCGAACACGGCCCTTATTGAAACCACACGGGCATAGCACATGGGCGTGTCCCTGTAGTAAGGAAGTGTAATTTCACTCGAATTTGGATACTTAGAGGCTAAGAAAGGCATCCCAAAGCTCTATATAAAGACCCTAGGAGGCAACTCTAAGGGTGTACTCTTTTCTCCCAAAAAGGAACGTCATATTTCTACCAACACAAGGAGTGAAAGCAAGGAATTACTCCAAGGGAAGCCAATTGATTCATCCCAGAAGCCAAAATTCTACTTCAAGATAGAGGATCTCCCTAAATTCCTTCAGGGGTTTTTGGGTTCTTTATGTTTTGTTATCTTATTTCTTCTAAGATGTTTTCTTTATTAATTATGAACTAAACCTCTCAAATGAGGGGGATGAAACCTAAGATAGATCTTGTTATTATTTATTCTTGAATTATATGATAAATACTTGAATTGTTCTTAATTATGTGTTCTTCATTCTTGATTTAATAGTCCTAGATATTACTTCAAGAAACCGATATGCTTAGGCAAAAGAGCAAAAGTCCCTGTTTTAAGAGTAGATCTACCATAATTAAGCGGAGTTGCATGCAACCCTTGACATAGGGTGACATAAATCTGCCGGATTAGGGTCAAACCTAATAGGGGGATCCATAGATCGAATTAACGCAACCTAGGGGTGTTAATTAATAAAGAAACTTTAGTTAAACACCTAGGATTAGTTGTTCTTATCCTCGATGGAGGTATTAACATAGGTTAGGGATCTCTACGGATCAAGTCAAGTAAAGAAATCGTCTAGTTCAAGAAGTTAATAACAAGTGTAGTCTAGTTGGATTCTCCATTGAGTATTGCTTATATCAATCAGTTTTCCCAAAGAGTCTCTCCCCACTTTACTTTTTGTGCATTCTTAGTTTAGTTTTAGAATTAGTTTCAAACAACCCTATTTTATTTTTAGGCTAGATAATAGAAAGGAAGTAAGTACTAGTACTTTTGGTTCCCTTGGGTACGATAACTCGTTCTTGCCGCTAAACTATACTACTATTCGATAGGTGCGCTTGCCTTTCAAATCGTGATATTAGTTAGTTTTTGGTGTGATCAGTTTTTATAAATTTTATTACTTAATATCGCGAGTATCAAGTTTTTGGCGCCGTTGCCGGAGGACTAAAATATTACGAAAACTCGATTTCTATTACTTTAGACATTATTATTTTTATTTCTTTTCAGCTTTTTTTTTATTTTTTTATTTTTTTAATTTTCTTTGTTTTTTTTCCTTTTAGGTATTTCTAGTTTATGACTAGAAACAACCCAGTAGGACCATTACTTTTTGACGAAGACTTAGAAGCAACAGTTCGCAGAACTCGCAGAGAGATCAGACGAAGCCTACATGATCCAGAACAAGATCAAGAATAAGGGCCAGAACCTATAGAAGAGATGGAAGCAAACCAAAACATTCCACCACCTCCCGCAATAGCCGCGCAACCAGTGAATCAAGATGAAGCTCCTCGCACTATGTATGATTATGCTAAACCTAGTTTGGCTGGTACTCAAACTAGTATTATTAGACCTGCCATTGCTGCTTATAATTTTAAACTAAAACCCAACACTATTCAGATGATACAGTAATTGGTGCAGTTTGATAGTTTACAGGATGAAGATTTAAATTCACACATAGCCAATTTTTTGGAACTTTGTGATACTTTTAAAATTAATGGCGTTTCTGATGATGTCATTCATCTAAGGCTATTTCCATTCTCTTTGAGAAATAAAGCCAAACAGTGGTTAAATTCTTTACCACGAGGCTCAATCACTACATGGGAACAGATGACCAAAAAATTTTTACTTAAATATTTTCCTCCAGCTAAAACAGCTAAATTACGAAACGATATCTCTTCTTTTGTGCAGATGGATCTAGAAACACTTTATGATGCCTGAGAGAGATACAAAAATCTTTTAAGAAGGTGCCCTCATCATGGATTACCTTTGTGGCTACAAGTTCGAACCTTTCACAACGGTTTGAATCCTTCAACAAGGCAAATGATCGATGCAGCCGCAGGAGGAACAATCAACAATAGAACACCCGAAGTAGCTTATGAATTTATTAAAGAGATGTTACTGAATAACTATCAATGGCAAGTCATAAGGCCAAAACCGACAAAAGTTGCAGGAGTTTATAATATTGATGTTGTCACTATGCTTACTAACCAAGTAAAACTTTTAAATAAAAAGTTTGATAATTTTGTTGGTTCTACGCAGGCACAGCCAGTGATGCAGTGCGACGCAACCCCAGGAAATATGTTCAATCCAAACTATTCATCTTATGAACACAACATAGAAACTGAGCAAGCCAACTATATGGGTAACAATTCTAGACCTTAAAATAACCCTTATAGTAATACTTACAATGCAGGTTGGAGAAATCACCCCAATTTTTCCTGGGGAGGACAAGGAAATCAAAGACAACAGCCTCCTCCGGGATTTCAGCAACCACCACCACAACAAGAGAAAAAGCTGAATCTTAAAGAAATGTTCACCAAATTCATGGCCGCATCAGAAACCCGTTTTCAAAACACTGAAACGGCATAAAAAACCAACAAGCATCAATTCAAGGGCTTGAGAATTAAATCGGTCAACTTGCGAAATTAATCTCAGAGAGACCACAAGGTGGACTACCCAGTAACACTGAGCCAAATCCCAGAAAACATGTCAAAGCAATTACTTTAAGAGATGGGAACGTACTAGCTAAACCAGAAAAGAAGTCTGTTTAAGAATCTCCAGGAGACAAGGTAGAGGAATCCAAGGAAAACACTCCACCAACACTCAAGGAATACAAACCGCATATTCCATATCTAGCAAAGTTGAAGAAAGACCATACAAACGCTCAATTCGGTAAATTTCTTGAACTTTTTAAATAATTACACATTAACTTACCTTTTGTTGAAGCAATTTCACAGATGCCGAAGTATGCGAAGTTTCTTAAAGAACTTCTAACAAATAAAAGGAAGTTAGAAGAATTAGCCACAGTGGAACTCAACGAGGAATTCTCAGCTATTCTCTAAAATAAACTGTCGGTAAAACTGAAAGATCTAGGGAGTTTTACTATTCCTTGCTTAATTGGAAGTTTAATTATTGATAAAGCCTTAGCTGATTTAGGTGCTAGCATTAATCTAATGCCTTACAAAATATTCAAGCAACTAGGTCTAGGGGAACCAAAGCCCACTAGGATGAGTATTCAACTAGCTGATAGATCTGTTAAATATCCTAGGGGAATCATAAAAGATGTGCTAGTAAAGGCAGATAAATTTATATTCCCTATTGATTTTGTTGTGCTTGACATGGATGAGGATATTGAGGTACTTTTAATTTTGAGACGTCCATTCTTAGCTACTGCTAGAGCTGTTATTGATGTAGAGGATGGTAAATTGGTACTTAGAGTTGGTGAGGAAGAAGTCGTTTTTAAAATCTATGATGCTATGAAATTTTCTAAAGAAGAAGATGATTCTTGTTATTTTGTTGATATTATTGATTACTTTGTTCAAGATAATTTTCAGGAACTTTCTCTCACAAACACGTTGGAACTGTGTCTTGTTCAAGGTGAGGGGGAAGATGAAGCCACCACTGAAGTTGAGGAAATAAGAAAGGAGTTAGATTCTAATGAAATTATCACGAGACACATAAATTATGAAAGCATAAAGATGAATGATGACTTGAGACAGAAACCTTCCATTGATGAACCCCCTAAATTAGAGTTAAAGCAACTGCCAAAACATTTAGAATATGCCTTTTTAGGGGAAGATTCAACTTTACCAGTCATTATCGCATCAGATTTAGGCATTGCAGAAAAAGGGGAACTACTCCATGTGTTAAGGGAGCACAAGTAGGCTATAGCTTGGAAAATTTCAGATATTAAGGGAATTAATCCTTCTTTTTGCACCCATAAAATTTTAATAGAAGATGAATATAAACCATCGGTGTAAGCTCAGAGACGATTGAATCCCAACATGAAGGAAGTTGTAAAAGCCAAGGTAATTAAACTTCTAGATGCAGGCATTATTTATCCTATTTCTGATAGTTCTTAGGTAGGTCCTGTGCAGGTTGTTTCTAAAAAGGGAGGCATGACCGTTGATATGCTCGCGGTATTAAGTAATAAAATTTGTAAAAACTGATCACACCAAAACTAACTAATATCACGATTTTAAAAGTAAGCGCACCTATCGAATAGTAGTATAGTTTAGCGGCAAGACCGAGTTATCATACCCAAGGGAACCAAAAGTACTAATACTTACTTCCTTTCTATTATCTAGCCTAAAAATAAAAGAGGATTGATTGAAACTAATTCTAAAACTAACTAAAAGTGCACAAAAAGTAAATTGGGGAAAACTTTCGGGAAAAGCTAATTGATATGAGCAATACTTAAGGGAGAATCCACCTAGACTTCACTTGTTATTAATTTCTTGAACTAGATGATTTTTTCACTTGACTTGATCCGTAGAGATCCCTAACCTATGTTAATACCTCTTTCAAGGTTAAGAACAACTAATCCTAGGTGGTTAATTAAAGTTTTCTTATTAATTAACACCCCTAGGTTACATTAATTCGATCTATGGATCCCCCTATTAGGTTTGACCCTAATCCGGTAGATTTATGTCACCTTATGTCTAGGGTTGCATGCAACTCTGCTTAATTATGGTAGATCTACTCTTAAAACAGGGACTTTTGCTCCTCTGCCTAAGCACATCAAGTTCTTGAAGTAATACCTAGGATTATTAAATCAAGAATGAAGAACACATAATTAAGAACAATTCAAGTATTTATCAAATAATTTAAGAATAAATAATAATAAGATCTGTCTTAGGTTTTATCTCCCTCAAGTATTTGAGGGGTTTAGTTCATGATAAATAAAGAAAACATCTCAGAAGAAATAAGATAACAAAACATAAAGAACCCAAAAACCTTGAAGGAATTTAGGAAGATCTTCTGTCTTGATGTAGAATTCTGGCTTCTGGGATGAATCCCTTGCTTTTACTCCTTGTGTTGGCAAAATTATAGCGCTCCTTCTTGAGAGAAAAGAGTATATCCTTAGAGTTACCTCTTGGGGTCTTTATATAGAGTTTAGAATGGCTTTCTTAGCCCCTAAGTATCCAAATCCGAGTGAAATTCCACTTCCTCAAGACAGGGACACGCCCATGTGCCATGCCCGTGTGCCACGACAAGAGGCCGTGTGAGAGTCTGTCGATGGAGGCACGGCCTTGTGGCCTGGCCTTGCTTGTTGAGGGCTAGACCGTGTGGTCTTCGTGTGGCACGGCCGTGTGGTGACTTCTTGGGCCGTGTCGTTTTCTCATTTTGGCCCATTTTCTCCGTTTTTGGCCCATTTTCTGTTCTTTTCTCTTCCTTATGCTCTCCTAGGTATAAGATATGAAAAAGAAAGATTAAGAGCACCAATTCTCACAAAATTAATGATAATCCATTCGGAAATTAGGCTAAACATGAGGTAAAAATATGTATAATTTATCGTTTATCAAATACCCCCACACTTAAGCCTTTGCTTGTCCTCAAGCAAAATCTCAATCCCTAATTAAGAATTATTCCTCTTAACTTACAATCGCTATTAATAATGTTTCGAACTAATCCACAGGTAATCATACAATGAAAATTCAATCAAAAGAATATTAAAGACTCAATTACTTTAAGTTGAGAATTTTATCATTGAAAACATAAGTTTTCTCCCTTCTCCTAAGTAATTATCTCTCCATCTTAACTAACAGAAGTTGACATCCTCACTAAGGATTCACTCTATCCACTCGAAGTGTTTAGGGTTCAAGAATTAAGTACTCTCTAGTCAACTTGAAAAGTTATTACCATAGGCTTGCAAGAGAATCATATCTCCACCACTTGTAGATTGATATGATACATCGATCAAAATGTCTTTCAATGGTTGTAATGAGGCTTGGTTAGGGGTGTTGTCACAGGCTGCAAAAGAGGGTTAGAATCGAGCTTGAATTGAAAAATTATCTAGCTAGAAAAATCTCTATCACTGGAACATATTTCTTGAGCTAATTTTTATGATAATATCAATTCTGCCTTGGTAGCCTTAAAATAGAAATATGCAAAAACTATTTGAACTATTATAGATTACAGCTGAATACATACATTTTTTTTAAGAACAATTCAAGTACGAAAAATTGGATAAAATTTTACATTCTAGAAAAGAGAATAAAGCTAAATGAAAATTTCAACTCAAATCTCGACAAAAATAGGGATCAAAATAATTGAATGGAATTAAACAAAAAATGGGTGAAAGGTTAACATTAGAGGTAAGTCAAAGAAAAGGTTGTTAGGCTCAATGGGGTTCACTAGGGGTTAATTTATGGAGGTAGGCTTTTGTAGAGTAAGTGGGTTAAATCCTAGGTGCCTTTATCATTTTAGTGTATCAAATCAATGATGTGGTCTCAACATGTATAATCAAGCAAGTTCTAGAATAATAAATCAGTATTGATTCACTCAAAGCAATAATAAAAGTGAGCACGAAAGAATGTATACTCAAAAAGGCTCAAAATCTCACCAGAATTATGGCTTTTGATGTCAATCCTGCGAATTTCAAATCTCAAGATAACACTTAGAATTAAGGAAAATAACTTATGAAAAAAATTGGAGTTCTCAAAAATTTCAACTTATCATGCTTGATTCCCTAATGTTTTAGAGTTTGAATATTCAAAGTACAAGCACCTATGTCTTAATTCTCACATATCAATAAAAATCATAAATCAATTAAAATAAATTCTTAATAGGAGGTTGAAGATAATGTAAGGAATGAAAGTTAGAAAAGTTTAGGGATTTCAAAGAGAGTGTAAAGACTGAAAATAGATTTCCCCTCCCCCCCCCACACTTAAGATGTACATTGTCCTCAATGTACAAAGATAATATTAGTAGCAATAAAAGCATAAGATCATAAGATAGGGAGAGGTATGAAACTCCCTACTTTGGATGGATTAGTGAGACGGAGATTGGAAGAGTTGGCAGTTGTGGCAAGGTGTTCCCATTTTCGTAGAGATTTAAGCTAGAAAGCTCCTTTGAAACTGCAAAAGTATTTATTAGTCGTGGGAAATTTGGATTAAGAGAGATTACTCATTAGGGATTAGCCGATATGAAAAATAGAAAAAAGAAATAAAAGGAAAATAATAAACTAAGTTCTAAAAATACTAATATTCAAATAATGAAAAAGATAAAGTGAATTAAAAAATAAAAAAGGAAAAGGAAAATAAAGTTAGAAGAAAGGAAAAGGTAAAAATAGAGATCAGAGTTAAAATAAAAATAAAAATAAAAATTAAGATAAAAATAAAGTTAGAAGGAATAGACATCTCTAATCCTCGTGTGGGTCACGCGGTGACGGTGGAGTGATGTTGAGATGCTGAAAAATCTGCAGTAATGTGGCATTGATATGATCGAGGCACTGGAAGCATTGCTGCTCAAACTGTGAGAAGCGCTCAGATAGGTCAGCATGGGAGGCTGCCGCACGAAATGGGTGGCGAGGTGGTGGTGGCGCTGTTGGTGTATCCTCCTCCGGTGGCGGGACATCGTCAGGAATGTCCACTGGCTCCTCGCCCTCCTGGATGAGGCGATACTGGAAGTGGCTGCCTCCTGGTCTCCGCTCGATCATCCTCATATGAAGCATAGTCTGGATGCCTTGTGGGGACATCTGGCCCACTAAGGTGTATGAGGATGTCTGGGCCGATGTGCTGAGGAGCCTGAAGTGACGGGCTAAGCATATGATGTACGGGCCCATAGATATAACGCCCCGACAATGACGCTTAGTCTGGTGCTGCATGGCGTGGGTGATGAAGTAGGCAAGGTCAATGGGGTGTGCGTTCGCTATGCTCCATAAGAAATAGGCGTCGTGAGTATTGACGATGCCTGTGCTTTCGCGTCTACCCATCAGAGTATGTGCAAGGAGAGCATGAATGTACCTCAATGACGGTGGGAGGGAGGTCGCTTTGCTACTACTAGGATTGTATATCTGACACCCCGGCGCGATTTCGTTCCAACAGTTGACTGGCCTGAGATGGATGCGACGGGAGAGGTTGGGGAAGTCTTCTTCTTCCATGAATTGCTCCGTGTAGAGCCTGAGTGCTGAGCCGAACTTTGGTACGCTTAGGTGGCGTATGCGACCTCCTAAGCAGAACTGGACTGTTCCGGGATCATCAAACCAGTTCATGACGATCTGGAGGTGGAATGTGGAACAGAACTCGAGGGTGAGCTCCATGTAAGTAGGCTCGATGATCTGGAAGAACTGCTCCCAAGGGTCCGTCATGAGTAAGGCTCGGACTGGATCAGCGAGGTTTACTTGTTCTAGTGCTGCCCAATCTATGCATCGGCCAGCGCTCAATGGGCGTTCCCGTAGTATTTGAAATAATTCCTCTTGCGAGGTTTGAAAGAATGTGATGGATGGGTGGCGAACGTCGGAGGTGGGTCTGGATGATGAACTACCCGGCCCCTTTCGTTTCTTTGAAGTGGGAACGGCAGCTTTCTTACCGCGCGGTGACATGTTACCTAAAATGAAGTTAGAATTATTAGTTCTAAAAATCGAAGTTAAATTGTAAACTATAATAAAATTAAATGTGTAGATTAAAATGACAATGTGTCTAAAAATAAAATGGGGACTGACTAAAATAGTAAATATAATCCATTCTAAGTGGTAGCAAAACAAACAATATGGGTATGTATTTATACTAAGTTTATGAGATAAATGGCAAGCAAATGAGCACTTAAATGGCATACAATCCTAATATGTTCTCTAACATTCTAGAATATTCATCCTAATGTAACAAATTCTATGCTTGAATTAACATCTAGAATAAAGTAAGATAAACTAAATAAAAACGAAATATAAATAAATAAATGAGAAAATAGAACCAAATATAGAGTTGCACGGTCGTGGGTTGAGGTCGAAAGGTCATGGGGTGGGTTTTGCACGGGCGTGGGTGGGTTGTGGACGAGCGTGGTGGTGGTTTTAAGGTTGGTAGTGATGTTTATAGTGGTTGGGGAGGGAGGATTTTAGGGTTTTGAGTGAAGAACAGAATGAATAGTGGCTTCCTATTTATAGTTTTTGGGTCACACGGGCATGTCACACGCTCGTGTGACTCGGGGGTTGCCCGTGTGATTCAAAATTTGGTGGTTTTGGCGTGCCTAGTTCGTCGTACACGCCCGTGTTGATGTTTCGCACGGCCGTGTACGGTCGGTTCTTCGTCACTCACACGGTCGTGTGACGGGTTCCATGGTCGTGTGCAATCGTGTTCGTTTTTCACACGGTCGTGTGATATGTTCCACAGCTATGTCTTAATTGACAGTGTTGGCCACGGTCGGGGGACACGGCGTGGGAATTTGTGTAAGCCCGTGTCTAAGCTGCAGGGTTGCTACGGCCATGTCGCACGACCGTGGGGATTTATCGATAGCCCGTGTTGAAGTCGGAAGGTTGCCACGGCCATATCGCACGGCCGTGGCTATTTATCAGTGGCCCGTGTTTTGGGAAAATTTTTGCTCTGGTTATACACGGCCTCAGTACACGACCGTGTCTCTGCTTGAAGTATTCCCACGGCCTTGGACACGCCCGTGGGCATGGCCGTGTGGTCCTAAATCTCTGTATTTAAAAAGGGTTAGTTGATGCATGAAAAATACTAAAATTTGTAAAGAAAGAAAAGTTACTAAGTTATTGCTCGGGTTGCCTCCCGAGAAGCGCTTATTTAGAGTCTAAGCTCGACTCTACCTGGATGTATCACGAAGGGATTTCGTGGAGCTGAAGCCCCTTCTTGTTATCTTTAAAATTCTCACCTCTATAGTGTTTAAGCCTATGGCCGTTTACCTTAAACGTACCGTGGTTTGGGTGAGTTACCTGAATTGTGCCATATGGAAAGACAGTTTGAACAGTGAATGGACCTGACCACCTTGACTTGAGTTTTCCAGGAAATAGTTTTAGCCTTGAGTTGTAGAGTAAGACAAGATCACCTGTTCTGAACTGTTTAGGTTGTTTCAGTCTTTTGTCATGACGTCGCTTCATGGCTTCCTTATATAGTCGTGAGCTCTCGTAGGCATTGCAACGCCATTCTTCTAGTTCATTTAACTGCATTAATCTTTTCTCACCTACAAGCTTGAAATCAAGGTTTAAGAATTTGATAGCCCAAAATGCTTTATGTTCAAGTTCAAATAGCAGATGACAACTTTTTTCGTAGACAAGTCTATAGGGCGATGTACCTATGGGTGTTTTAAAAGCAGTTCTATAAGCCCATAAAGCGTCGTCTATCTTTCTTGACCAGTCTTTTCTATTCGTTTCTATTGTTTTCTCTAGAATGCGTTTCAGTTCCCTATTTGTCACTTCGACTTGGCCACTAGTTTGTGGGTGATAAGGGGTAGCTGTTCTATGGTGTACTCCATACCTTTTTAAGACTTTTTCAAACTGGGCATTGCAAAAATGGGTGCCCCTATCACTAATGATTATCCTAGGTGTTCCAAATCGAGAGAAAAGTTTCTTCAAAAATCGTACTACCATTCTAGCATCATTAGTAGGTAAGGCTTGGGCTTCCACCCATTTTGACATATAATCTACCGCTACTAGGATGTACTTATTCCCAAATGAAGTAGGGAATGGACCCATGAAATCAATACCCCATACATCAAATATTTCGCATGAAAGTATATAGTTTTGAGGCATTTCATTATGTTGAGAAATATTACCTGTTCGTTGACATTTATCACAAGAGGTCACATACCTGTTGGCATCCTTGAAAAGTGTAGGCCAGTAAAAGCCTGATTCGAGTACCTTATGAACAGTTCTAGCTCCACTGTGATGTCCTCCTGTGGGTCCTGAATGACAGTGATTTAGAATCTGGTATGCTTCTGTTTCTGTAATGCATCTTCGAATAACCTGATTTGCACAAATTTAAAAAAGAAAAGGATCTTCCCAAAAGTAGTTTTTCATATCAGCGAAGAATCGCTTCTTTTACTGATGGGTCAGCCCTTTTGAGGTTATGTTAGCTGCTAAATAATTTGCAAGATTAGCAAACCAAGAAATTGTTGTATCTGTTAAGGATAGGAGTTGTTCTTCAGGAAACAAGTCATTTATTTTATCGAGGTACTTAGGTTGCTTGTTTTCTAATCTTGAAAGGTAATCTGCCGCTAGGTTTTCAGCTCCCTTCTTGTCCTTTATTTCTAAATCGAACTCCTGTAATAATAGAATCCATCTTATTAATTGAGGTTTTGCATCAGTTTTAGTTAAAAGGTAACGAAGAGCAGAATGGTCAGTATAAACAATGACTTTTGACAAAATCAAATAAGATCTAAATTTATCAAATGCGAAAATAATAGCTAGCAATTCTTTTTTTGTGGTAGTATAATTTGCTTGAGCAGCTGTCAAAGTTCTGCTAGCATAATAGATCGGTTGAAAGTGCTTGTCTCTTCGTTGTCCTAAAACTGCACCTACTGCAAAATCACTTGCATCGCACATTAGTTCAAAAGGTAGATTCCAATTAGGTGAAATCATAATCGGGGCATTGACTAACTTTTCTTTTAGAGCATTAAAAGAGTCTAAACATCCTTGGTCAAAGTTGAAAAGCACGTCTTTTTCTAGCAACTTTGCTAAAGGCTTAGCTATTTTAGAAAAATCTTTAATAAATCTGCGATAAAAACCGGTATGTCCTAAAAAGCTTCTTATAGCCTTAACTGAATTAGGGGGAGGTAACTTTTCAATGGTTTCAATTTTTACTTTATCTACCTCTATCCATTTACTAGAAATTTTATGTCCTAATACAATACCCTCTTGAACCATAAAGTGGCATTTTTCCCAGTTTAGCACTAAATTTGTCACTTCACATCTTATCAAAACACGTTTTAGATTATTAAGACAAAGTTGGAAAGAATTACCGAAAACTGAAACATCATCCATAAATACCTCCATGATGTCTTCCACGAATTCATTGTAGATAGCTAGCATGCATCACTGAAAAGTAGCAGGAGCGTTACATAAACCAAAAGGCATTCTACGATAAGCAAACGTACCGTATGGGCATGTGAATATCGTTTTCTTCTGATCTTCTAGAGCTATCGGGATTTGGAAGTAACCAGAGAGGCCATCTAGGAAACAATAATACATGTGACCTGATAATCTTTCCAACATCTGATCAATAAAAGGTAAGGGAAAATGGTCTTTTCGAGTGGCGTCATTCAGCTTCCTATAATCAATGCAAACTCTCCATCCAGTGACTGTTCTTGTAGGTATTGACTCTTTTTTGTCATTAGACACCACAGTCATGCCTCCCTTTTTAGGAACAACCTGCACAGGACTTACCCAAGAACTGTCAGAAATAGAATAAATAATGCCTGCATCTAGAAGTTTAATTACCTCGGCTTTTACGACTTCCTTCATGTTGGGATTCAATCATCTCTGAGCTTGCACCGATGGTTTATATTCATCTTTCATTAAAATTTTGTGGGTGTAAAAGGAAGGATTAATTCCCTTAATATCTGAAATTTTCCAAGCTATAGCATGCTTGTGTTCCCTTAACACATGGAGTAGTTCCTCTTTTTCTGCAATGCTCAAATCTGATGCGATAATGACTGGTAAAGTTGAATCTTCCCCTAAAAAGGCATATTCTAAATGATCTGGTAGTTGCTTCAACTCTAATTTAGGGGGTTCATCAATGGAAGGTTTTTGTCTTAACTCATCATTCATTTTATACTTTCATAACTTATGTGTCTTGTGATGATTTCATTAGAATCTAACTCCTTTCTTATTTCCTCAATTTCAGTGGTGACTTCGTCTTCTCCCCCACCTTGAACAAGACACAGTTCCAACATGTCTGCCATAGAAAGTTCCTGAAAATTATCTTGAACAAAGTAATCAATAATATCAACAAAATAACAAGAATCATCTTCTTCTTTAGAAAATTTCATAGCATCATAGATTTTAAAAACGACTTCTTCCTCACCAACTCTGAGTACCAATTTACCATCCCCTACATCAATCACAGCTCTAGTAGTGGCTAAGAATAGACGTCCCAGAATTAAAGGTACCTCAATATCCTCATCCACATCAAGCACAACAAAATCAACAAGGAATATAAATTTATCTACCTTTACTAGCACATCTTCTATGATTCCCCTAGGATATTTAACAAATCTATCAGCTAGTTAAATACTCCTCCTAGTGGGCTTTGGTTCCCCTAGACCTAATTGCTTGAACATTTTGTAAGGCATGAGATTAATGCTAGCACCTAAATCAGCTAAGGCTTTATCAATAAGTAAACTACCAATTAAACAAGGAATAGTAAAACTTTCTGAATCTTTTAGTTTTGCCGGCAGTTTATTTTAGAGAATAGCTGAGCATTCTTCGTTGAGTTCCACTGTGGCTAATTCTTCCAACTTCCTTTTATTTGTCAGAAGTTCTTTAAGGAACTTTACGTACTTCGGCATCTGCGAAATTACTTCAACAAAAGGTAAGTTAATGTGTAATTGTTTAAAAAGTTCAAGAAATTTATCGAATTGAGCGTCTGTATGGTCTTTCTCCAACTTTGTCGGATAAGGAATGGGCGGTTTGTATTCCTTGAGTGTTGGTGGAGTGTTTTTCACTGATTCTTCTACCTTGTCTCCTGAAGATTCTGGAGTAGGTTTCTTTTCTGGTTCAGCTAGTACTTTCCCATCTCTTAGAGTAATTGCTTTGACATGTTCTCTGGGATTTGGCTCAGTATTACTTGGTAATCCACCTTGTGGTCTTTTTGAAATTAATTTTGCAAGCTGACCGATTTGATTCTCAAGCCCTTGAATTGATGTTTACTGGTTCTTTAATGCTGTTTCAGTGTTTTAGAAATGGGTTTCTGATGCAGCCATAAATTTGGTGAACATCTCTTCAAGATTCGACTTTTTCTCTTGTTGGGGTGGCGGCTGCTGAAATCCCAGAGGAGGCTGTTGTCTTTGATTTTCATGTCCTCCTTATGAAAAATTGGGGTGATTTCTCCAACATGCATTGTAAGTATTACTATAAGGGTTATTTTGAGGTCTAGAATTGTTACCCATATAGTTGGCTTGCTCAGTTTCCATGCTGTGTCCAAAGGATAAGTAGTCTGGATTGAACATATTTACTGGAGTTGTGTCACACTGCATCACTAGCTGTGCCTGCGTAGAACCAACAAAATGATCAAACTTTTTATTTAACAGTTCTACTTAGTTAGTAAGCGTAGTGACAGCATCAATATTATAAACTCCTGCAGCTTTTTTCAGCTTTGTCCTCATGACTTGCCACTGATAGTTATTCAGTGACATCTCTTCAATAAATTCATAAGCTGCTTCGGGTGTTTTATTGTTGATTGTTCCTCTTGCGGCTGCATGGATTATTTGCCTCGTTGAAGGGTTCAAACCGTTGTGAAAGGTTTGAACTTGTAGCCATAAAGGTAGGCCATGATGAGGGCATCTTCTCAAAAGATCCTTGTATCTCTCCCAAGCATCGTAAAGTGTTTCTAAATCCATTTTGACAAAAGAAGAGATATCATTTCGTAATTTAGCTGTTTTAGCTGGAGGAAAATATTTAAGTAAGAATTTCTCGGTCATCTGTTCCCATGTAGTGATTGAGCCTCGTGGTAAAGAATTTAACCACTGTTTGGCTTTGTTTCTCAAAGAGAATGGAAATAGCCTTAGACGAATGGCATCATCAGAAACGCCATTAATTTTAAAGGTATCGCAAAGTTCCAAAAAATTGGCTATGTGTGAATTTGGATCTTCATCCTGTAAACCATCAAACTGCACCAATTGCTGTATCATCTGAATAGTGTTAGGCTTCAATTCAAAATTATTAGCAGCAATAGTAGGTCTAATAATGGTAGTTTGGGTACCAGCCAAACTAGGCTTAGCATAATCATACATAGTGCGAGGAGCTGCTTCCTGATTTGCTGGTGGCGCGACTATTGCGGGAGGTGGTGGAATGTTTTGATTTGCTTCCATCTCTTTTGTAGGTTCTGGCCTTTGTTCTTGTCCTTGTTCTGGATATTGTAGGCTTCGTCTGATCTCTCTGCGAGTTCTGCGAACTGTCGCTTCTAAATCTTCGTCAAAAAGCAATGGTCCTACTGGGTTGTTTCTAGTCATAAACTAGAAATACCGAGAAGTAAAAAGCAAAGAAAATTAAAATAGAATAAAATAAAAGAAAAGAAAAATAATAAAATTAAAATAAATAAAAACTGAAAATAAATAAATATAGTAATGGCTAAAGTAATAGAAATCGAGTTTTCTTAATATTTCAGTTCCCCGGCAACGGCGCCAAAAACTTGATATGCTCGCGATATTAAGTAATAAAATTTATAAAAACTGATCACACCAAAACTAACTAATATCACGATTTTAAAGGCAAGCGTACCTATTGAACAGTAGTATAGTTTAGCGGCAAGACCGAGTTATCGTACCCGAAGGAACCAAAAGTACTAATACTTACTTCCTTTCTATTATCTAGCCTAAAAATAAAAGAGGATTGATTGAAACTAATTCTAAAACTAACTAAAAGTGCACAAAAAGTAAATTGGGGAAAACTTTTGGGAAAAGCTGATGGATATGAGCAATACTTAAGGGAGAAACCACCTAGACTTCACTTGTTATTAATTTCTTGAACTAGATGATTTCTTCACTTGACTTGATCCGTAGAGATCCCTAACCTATGTTAATACCTCTTTCGAGGATAAGAATAACTAATCCTAGGTGGTTAATTAAAGTTTTCTTATTAATTAACACCCCTAGATTGCATTAATTCGATTTATGGATCCCCTATTAGGTTTGACCCTAATCCGGCAAATTTATGTCGCCCTATGTCTAGGGTTGCATGCAACTCCGCTTAATTATGGTAGATCTACTCTTAAAATAGGGACTTTTGCTCCTCTGCCTAAGCACATCAAGTTCTTGAAGTAATACCTAGGATTATTAAATCAAGAATGAAGAACACATAATTAAGAACAATTCAAGTATTTATCAAATAATTCAAGAATAAATAATAACAAGATCTGTCTTAGGTTTCATCTCCCTCAAGTATTTGAGGGGTTTAGTTCATGATAAATAAAGAAAACATCTCAGAAGAAATAAGATAACAAAACATAAAGAACCCAAAAACCCCTGAAGGAATTTCAGAAGATCTTCTGTCTTGATGTAGAATTCTGGCTTCTGGGATGAATCCCTTGCTTTCACTCCTTGTGTTGGCAGAATTATGGCGCTCCTTCTTGAGAGAAAAGAGTATATCCTTAGAGTTGCCTCTTGGGGCTTTATATAGAGTTTAGAATGGCTTTCTTAGCCCCTAAGTATTCAAATCCGAGTGAAATTCCTCTTCCTCACGACAAGGACACGCCCGTGTGCCACGCCTATATGCCACGACAAGAGGCCGTGTGAGAGTCTGTCGATGGAGGCGCGGCCGTGTGGTGACTTCTTGGGCCGTGTCGTTTTCTCATTTTAGCCCATTTTCTCTGTTTTTAGCCTATTTTTCGTTCTTTTCTCTTCCTTATGCTCTCTTGGGTATAAGATATGAAAAAGAAAGATTAAGAGCACCAATTCTCACAAAATTAATGATAATGCATTCGGAAATTAGGCTAAACATGCGGTAAAAATATGTATAATTTATTGTTTATCAACCGTGATGTCTAATGATAAAAAAGAGTCAATACCTACATCACTGGATGGAGAGTTTGCATTGATATAGAAAGCTGAATGATGCAACTCGAAAAAATCATTTTCTCTTACCTTTTATTAATTAGATGTTGGAAAGATTATCAGGTCACATGTATTATTGTTTCTTAGATGGCCTCTCTGGTTACTTCCAAATCCCGATAGCTCTAGAAGATCAGGAGAAAACGACATTCACATGTCCATACGGTACGTTTGCTTATCGTAGAATGCCTTTTGGTTTATGTAACGCTCTTACTACTTTTCAGCGATGCATGCTAGCTATCTTCAATGAATTCGTGGAAGACATCATGGAGGAATTCGATTTAGAAATAAAACACAAGAAAGGAGCTGAAAACTTGGTAGCAGATCACCTTTCAAGATTAGAAAACACACAACCTAAGTACCTCGATAAAATAAACTACTTGTTTCCTGAAGAACAACTCCTAGCCTTAGCAGATGCGACAGTTCCTTGGTTTGCTGATTTTCTAAATTATTTAGCAACTAACATAACCCCAAAAGGGCTGACCCATCAGCAAAAGAAGCGATTCTTTGCTGATGTGAAAAACTACTTTTGGGAGGATCCTTTTCTTTTTTGAATTTGTACAGATCAGGTTATTCGAAGATGCGTTGCTGAAACAGAAGCATACCAGATTTTAAATCACTGTCATTCAGGACCCACAGGAGGACATCACAGTGGAGCTAGAACTACTCATAAGTTACTCGAATCAGGCTTTTACTGGCCTACACTTTTCAGGGATGCCAACAGGTATGTGACCTCTTATGATAAATGCCAGAGAACAGGTAATATTTCTCAACATAATGAAATGCCTCAGAGCTATATACTTTCATGTGAAATATTTGATGTATGGGGTATTGATTTCATGGGTCCATTCCCTACTTCATTTGGGAATTAGTACATCCTAGTAGCGGTAGATTATATGTCAAAATGGGTGGAAGCCCAAGCCTTACCTACTAATGATGCTAGAATGGTAGTACGATTTTTGAAGAAACTTTTCTCTCGATTTGAAACACCTAGGATAATTATTAGTGATAGGGGCACCCATTTTTGCAATGCCCAATTTGAAAAAGTATTAAAAAGGTATGGGGTACACCATAGAACAGCTACCCCTTATCATCCACAAACCAGTGGCCAAGTCGAAGTGACAAATAGGGAACTAAAATGCATCTTAGAGAAAACAATAGAAACAAATAGAAAAGATTGGTCAAGAAAGATAGACGATGCTTTATGAGGCCTATAGAACTGCTTTTAAAACACCCATAGGTACATCTCCCTGTAAACTTGTCTACGGAAAAAGTTGTCATCTGCCATTTGAACTTGAACATAAAGCATTTTGGGCTATAAAATTTTTAAACCTTGATTTCAAGCTTGCAGATGAGAAAAGATTAATGTAGTTAAATGAACTAGATGAATGGCGTTGCAATGCCTACGAGAGCTCACGACTATATAAGGAAGCCATGAAGCAACGTCATGACAAATAACTGAAACAACCTAAGCAGTTCAAAACGGGTGATCTTGTCTTACTCTACAACTCAAGGCTGAGGCTATTTCTTGGAAAAATCAAGTCAAGGTGGTCAAGTCAATTCACTGTTCAAACTGTCTTTCCATACGGCACAATTCAGGTAACTCACCCAAACCACGGTACGTTTAAGGTAAACGGCCATAGGCTTAAACACTATAGAGGTGAGAATTTTAAAGATAACAGGGAGGGGCTTCAGCTCCACGAAATCCCTTCGTGATACATCCAGGTAAAGTCGAGCTTTGACTCTAAATAAATGCTTCTTGGGAGGCAACCCTAGCACTAACTTAGTAACTTTTCTTTCTTTAAAATTTTAGTATTTTTCATGCATCAACTAACTTTTTTTTTAAATGTAGAAATTTAGGACAACAGGGCCATGCCCACGGGCGTGTCCAAGGCCGTATGAACACTTGAAGCAGAGACACAGTCGTGCACCCAGGCCGTGTGTACACAGAGCATAATTTTCCCAAAAACACGGGCTACCGACATATCGACATGGCCGTGCGACATGGCCGTGGCAACCTTTCAACTTAGACACGGGCTTACACAAAGCCACACGCCTGTGTCCCCAGACCGTAGCCAACACTGTGAATTTAGACACGGCCGTGTGACTACCTACACGACCGTGTGATTAACGAAAACCTCATCACAAATTGCCGTGTGACCTATCACACGACCGTGTGAAAAGTGAACAAGATCGCAAATGGCCGTGCGAAATGGCCAATGCGGGCGTGTACTTCGAACCAGGCGCGCCAAAACCACTGAAATCACACAGGCAAAACCCGAGTCACACGGGCGTGTGCCATGCCCATGTGACCCAAAAACTATAAATAAGGGATCACTATTCACTTTCTCCTTCACTCAAACCCTAAATCATCTCACTCAAACTCTTCCCCAACCACCATAAACGCTGCCTCCGACCCTTAAAACACCACCACGCTCGTATAGGACTATCCCATGCCCGTGTAAAGCTCCCCACGACTGTTTGGAACCTCTCCCACGACCGTACACATCTCCCATTTGGTTCTATTTTCCTTATTTTTTTTCTTTAATTTTTACTAATCTATTTTATTTATTTTTTATCATGATTATATTTAGATTTAGAATTAATTCAAGAATGGAATTAGTTACACTAGGATGAATAATCTAGAATAATATAGAACATTTCATGCTTGCATGCCACTTAAAATCACATTTGATTGCCATTTATCTCAATCATTCAGTATAAATATATACTCATGTTGCCTGTTTTTAATATCACATTAGGATGGATAGTCTATATTATTTAGGTTAGTCCCTATTTTATTTTTAGGAACATTGTCATTCTAATCTACATATTTATTATTTATATATAGTTTTTTTTAATTTAATTTCAATCTTTAGGACTAATGTTTACTATTTGTTTTTAGGCATCATGTCATCATCGCGCGGTAAGAAAACTGTCGTCCCCGCTTCAAAGAAACACAAGGGACCCGGTGGTTCATCCTCGCGACCCATTACCGAGAACTGCCATCCTCTCCTCTGTTTTTCGCAAGCCTCGCAGGAGGAGCGGTATGAAAGACTCCAAGCTCGCACTCTAACCACTGGCCGATGCATAGATTGGGCTGCCCTTGAGCAAATACACCTAGTGGATGAGGTCAGGGCCCTATTAATGACCGATCCGTGGGCACAGTTCTTTCAGATCGTAGAGCTCACATACTTGGAACTCACTCTTGAGTTCTGTTCCACATTTCACCTCCAAATCTTGATGAACAGATATGATGATCCAGGGACAGTACAGTACCGTCTAGGAGGTCTCGTGCGACAGCTTAGTGTCCCAGAATTCGGCATAGCTCCGGTCTCTATACCGAGCAATTTATGGAAGAGGAGGACCTCTCCACGCTTCACCGTCACATTTATTTAGCACCATCTAAGTGTTGGGAGGCCTAGCCCCTGCGTCATCAACATACGATCCTAGTCGCTCCAAAGCAACTAAGCTCATCCCGGCCCTGAGGTATCTACATTCTCTCCTTGCACACACATTAACCGGCATGGGAGAGAGCACAGGAGTCATCCGTACCCACGACGCCTACTTCTTATGGTGCATAGAGAACACGCATGTTATCGACTTAGCCTACTTCATCGCCCATGCAATCCAGCATAAGACAGAGAGGCACCGCAATGGCGTAATTTCTATGGGCCCATACATCACGAGATTAGGCTGCTATTTCGGCCTATTCAACACTGCAGCCCAGACATCCTCATATACTTTGGTGGGCTAGATGTCCCCACAGTACATTCAGACCATGCTTCACATGAGGATAATCAAGCAAGCCAGGAGGCAGCCCGTTTCAGTATCGCCTCATCCAGAAGAGCGAGGATCCTGAGGATATTCTTGATGATGTCCCACCACCACCACAGGAGGAGGATGCACCCACCGAGCCACTGCCCCCTCGCCGCCCATCTCATGTAGCAGCCACCTATGCTGACATATCTGAGCACCTATCTCGATTTGAGCAGCAATGCTTCCAGCGCTTCAACCACATAAACGCCACACTACAGCAGATATGACAGCACCTTCACATCACTGCACCACCGCCACCGCGTGATCCACCTGAGGATTAGAGATTTCTATTCCTCTTAACTTTATTTTTATTTTAATTTTTATTTTAACACTGATCCCTATTTTTACCTTTTCTTTTTTTCTAACTTTATTTTCCTTTTTACCTTTACTTTTATTTTCTTTCATTATTTGAATATTAATATTTTTAGAACCTTTTTTTATTTCTTTTTCATATCAGCCAACCTCTAACGAGTAATCTCTCTTAATCCAAATTCCCTATGACTAATAAATACTTTCGCAGTTTCAAAGGAGCCTTACAGCTCATATCTATATAGAAATGGGAACACCCTGTCACAACTGCCGGCTCTTCCAATTCCAATCTCCGTCTCACAAATTCATCCAAAATTTAGGGAGTTTCATGCCTTTCCTTATCTTATGATCTTGTGCTTTTATTGCTACTAATGTTATCTTTGTACATTGAGGGCAATGTACATATTAAGTGTGGGGGGAAATTCACTTTCAGTCTTTACACTCTCTTTGAAATCCCTGAACTTTTTTCTACTAACATTTTGCATTGTTCTCAAATTCTCACTTTCACTTTTTGCATTATCTTCAATCTCCTATTAGGAATATATTCTGATTGATTTATAATTTCTATTAATATGTTGAAAATTAAGACATAGGTGCTTGTACTTTGATTATTCAAACTTTAAAACATTAGGGAATCAAGCATGATAAGTTGAAATTTTTTAGAACCCCAATTTTTTTTCATAAGTTAATTTCCTGAATTTTTAAGTGTTATCTTGAATTTGAAATTCGCAGGATTGACATCAAAAGCCATGATTCTGGTGAGATTTTTGAGCCTTTTGAGCATACATTCTTTCGTGCTCACTTTTATTATTGCTTTAAGTGAGTCAATATTGATTTGTTATTCTAGAACTTGGTTTGATTATACATGTCGAGACCACATTATTGATTTGATACACTGAAATGATAAAGGCACCTAGGATTTAACCCACTTACTTCACAAAAGCCTACCTCCATAAATTAACCCCTAGTGAACCCCATTGAGCCTAACAACCTTTTCTTTTACTTACCTCTAATATTAACCTTTCACCCATTTTTTTTTTTGAATTCCATTCAATTATTTTGACCCCTATTTTTGTCGAGATCTAAGTTGAGATTTTCATCTAGCTTTATTCTATTTTCCTGATTGTAAAGTTTTATTCAATTTAGTGTATTGTAGTTGAATTGTTCTTAAAAAAAAAACGCATGTATTAATTCAGTTGTACTCTGTAATAGTTCAAATAGTTTTTGCATATTTCTATTTTAAGACAACCAAGGCGGAAATGATGTTTTCATAAGAATTAGCTCGAGAAATATGTTCCAGTGATAGAGATTTTTCTAGCTAGATAAATTTTCAGTTCAATCTCGATTCTAACCTTTCTTTTTCAGCTTGTGACAACACCCCTAACCAAGCTCCTAACCAAGCTCCGTTACAACCATTACAAGACCTTTTGATCGATGTATCATGTCAATCTATAGTGGTGGAGATATGATTTTCTTGCAAGCCTATGGTAATAGCTTTTCAGGTTGACTAGAGAGTGCTTAATTCTTGAACCCTAAACACTTCAAGTGGATAGAGTGAATCTTTAGTGAGGATGTCAACTCCTGTTAATTAAGATGGAGAGATAATTACTTAGGAGAAGGGAGAAAACTTATGTTTCAATGATAAAATTCTCAACTTAGAGTAATTGAATGTTTAATGTTCTTCTGATTGAATTATCATTGTATGATTACGTATGGATTTGTTTGAAGCATTATTGATAACAATTGTAAGTTGATAGGAATGATTCTTAATTAGGGATTGAGATTTTGCTTGAGGATAAGCAAAGGCTTAAGTTTGGGGATATTTGATAAACGATAAATTATACATATTTTTACCTCATGTTTAGCCTAATTTCTGGATGAATGATTATTAACTTTGTGAGAATTGGTGCTCTTAACCTTTCTATTTCATGTTGTATACTCAGGAGAGTATAAGAGAGAGAAAAAAACAAAAAAGGGACCAAAAACGAAGAAAATAGGCCAAAGTGTGAAAACGACACGGCCCAAGGAATCACCACATGGCCGTGGCACACGGTCATGCCACATGAGGTCCAACACGGCCCAGCCCCGACAAGCACGGCCAGGCTACACAGTCGTGCCACCTTAACAGGCTCAAACACGGCCCTTATCAAAACCACACGGGTGTGGCACACGGGCGTGTCCATGTCGTGAGGAAATGCAATTTCACTCGGATTTGGATACTTAGAGGCTAAGAAAAGCATCCCAAAGCTCTATATAAAGACCCTAGGAGGCAACTCTAAGGGTGTACTCTTTTCTCCCAAAAAGGAGCGCCATATTTCTGCCAACACAAGGAGTGAAAGTAAGGAATTACTCCAAGGGAAGCCAATTGATTCATCCCAGAAGCTAGAATTCTACATCAAGACAGAGGATCTCCCTAAATTCCTTTAGGGGTTTTTGGGTTCTTTATGTTTTGTTATCTTATTTCTTCTGAGATGTTTTCTTTATTAATTATGAACTAAACCTCTCAAATACTTGAGAGGGATAAAACCTAAAACAGATCTTGTTATTATTTATTCTTGAATTATATGATAAATACTTGAATTGTTCTTAATTATGTGTTCTTCATTCTTGATTTAATAGTCCTAGGTCTTACTTTAAGAAACCGATGTGCTTAGGCAGAGGAGAAAAAGTCCCTATTTTAAGAGTAGATCTACCATAATTAAGTGGAGTTGCATGCAACCCTAGACATAAGGTGACATAAATCTGCCGTATTAGGATCAAACCTAATAGGGGGATATAGATCGAATTAATGCAACCTAGGGGAGTTAATTAATAAAGAAACTTTAGTTAACCACCTAGGATTAGTTGTTCTTATCCTCGACGGAGGTATTAACATAAGTTAGGGATCTCTACAGATCAAGTCAAGTGAAAAAATCGTCTAGTTCAAGAAGTTAATAACAAGTGAAGTCTAGGTGGATTCTCCCTTGAGTATTGCTTATATCAATCAGTTTTCCCAAAGAGTCTCTCCCCACTTTACTTTTTGTGCATTCTTAGTTTAGTTTTAGAGTTAGTTTCAAACAACCCTCTTTTATTTTTAGGCTAGATAATAGAAAGGAAGTAAGTACTAGTACTTTTGGTTTCCTTGGGTATGATAACTCGGTCTTGCCGCTAAACTATACTACTGTTCGATAGGTGCGCTTGCCTTTAAAATCGTGATATTAGTTAGTTTTTGGTGTGATTAGTTTTTATAAATTTTATTACTTAATATCGCGAGTATCACGTATCTGGGAGTGTTTTGAACAATTGGACTGCGGAAGATATTCCTATAATCTTTAGAACTAATTCAGAGTAATGTTCAAAGGACACTTATTGCTCTAAGCCTGGGAGCAATAAGAATCCTTTTATGAAAAATGCATATGTCCAACATCTTTATTTCAATAAAATGCATCTTTGTGTCTCATTTTGAGCAAATATTCTTTTATTTTTTACATTTCATTCATACTCATACCACACAGATAATTATTCTTAGATTCTTTTGTCCTTTGGTTCTTCCATCATTCTTATAACAGCTCCCCAGATATCAATGATATGAGTGACACTGCTACTGACTTAAAGTCTCATTTTGAGCAAGATATGTATCTGAAGAAATCTTAGGATTTTGAAGATGATCGAGACTTAGCTTATCTCCTGATTTATTAAGGATGGTAGAATAAGATGAGAAATAGATCCTACCTTACAAAAAAATCATTAGAAATTGTGAGCTTAGGAGAACAGAAAGAGGTGAAAATCGAAGCTTGTATCACTGCAAAGACAAAGCGAAACCTCATTAAGTTACTCCAAGAATTCGAAGATGTTTTTGCATGGTCGTATCAAGATATGCTCGGACTAAGTACTGATATCGTGGTACACCGACTCTCCATAAAGGAAGGTAAGCCAGTTTAACAGAAGCTTCAAAGGATGAAACCTGACATCTTGCTAAAAATAAAAGAAGAGGTAAAAAACAATTTGATGTTGGTTTCTTAGAAGTGGTTAAATACTCAAAACGAGTAGCCAATATTGTCCTCGTCCCTAAAAAGATGGGAAAGTACGAATGTATTTAGACTACAGAGACTTAAACAAGGCTAACCCCAAAGACAATTTCCCATTGCCTCACATTGACACTTTAGTGGACAACACGATAGGTTACTCACTGTTCTCTTTCATGGATGACTTCTCGGGATACAATCAGATAAAGATGCATCCTAAAGACATGGAAAAGACCACATTCGTAACCATGTGGGGAATATTTTGCTATAAGGTGATGCCATTTGGACTGAAAAATACGGGAGCGATATATCAAAGAGCCATGGTAACCCTGTTTCATGATATGATGCACAAAGAAATCGAGGTTTATGTCAATGATATGATCGCAAAATCCTAAACAGAAAGGAAGCATATACAAGTCATGAGGAAATTGTTCTTGAGATTAAAAAAATTCCAACTAAAGATCAATCCAGCAAAATGTACCTTCAAGGCTAGGTCAAGGAAACTGCTAGGATTCATAGTCAGTGAAAAGGGGATTGAGATCGACCCGAGTAAATTCAAGGCTATATAGGAGTTGCCTCCACCGCGCTCTCAAAAAGAAGTTCGAGGTTTCCTAGGAAGACTAAATTACATCACCTTGTTCATTTCACAACTAACTGAGAAATGTGACCCTATATTCCGTCTCCTTAAGAAACACAATTCAGGTGTATGGGATGAGGAGTGCCAAAAAAACTTTTGACAATGTCAAACTTTTGGCAGTATTTAGGAATTCTATGGGATACATGTTGGGCCAACATGATGAGTTAGGTAGAATAAAAAGAGCGATACACTACCTTAGTAAGAAGTTTATTAAATGTGAGACAAGATACGCGCCAATTAACAAGTTGTGTTATGCTTTAATCTAGACAACCCGAATCAAAAATGGACCCTCTAAAGTACATGATGGAGTCGACTACTTTGAATGGAAGGATGACCCAATGGCAATTCTACTTTCTGAATTTGATATAGTCTATGTAAATTAAAAAGCAGTGAAAGGGAGCGCAATAGCAAATTTTCTAGCCAGTAGAGCTCTAGAAGATTATGAGCCTTTGAACTTTAATTTCCTAAATGAATATTTGGTGTACATTGCAATAACTGAAAAAGATGCTCAGGAAGGACATACTTGGAAACTAAATTTTGACGAATGTCAAACACTATGGGTAATGGAATCGAGGCAGTCCTGGTATCCCCAAATAGAGATCATTATCCTTTTACTAGTAAATTGGATTTTTATTACACGAATAATATGATAGAATACGAAGCATGCATCATGGGTATCCATGCAACCATAGAACGTAAGATCAAAGTGTTGGAGTGTAACTCCCCAAATTTTCTTAATTCCTGCTTTTTGTGAAATTATAGCAAAAAATATATGTATATGTTTCTGCATTAATTTGACACAAATATATGTCTGCTTCAGTGGTTATGTGTTCTAAGTGTGTGTTAGAGGTTCTAAGTTTAAACCTCAACCTGGGTAAATTTTGGCTTTTTATGAATAAAGCCCACTCTTTGGTAATTAGGCTTAAGTTTAATTATTGGTAGTAATATGTCAGAATGGGCTTGCTAGTCTGAAGGTTGAGAGGAGTGTTAGAGTAAAGGAGGTCTTGTGTTCGAGTCTGGGCAGGAGCATTATTTTTATTCTTCCTGTCGTAAAAGTTTGAAGTATAATCGAATGCTGAGTGTTGGACTTGTAGGGGAAAGTAGTGGACGATTTTTAGGAGGAAATTAAGGGAATGGGGGAGGTGGTTACCGAATTTCTGATTACTCTTCCCTTTTTGGCAATTTTCAGCTATCCCTCTTCTTTTTCCTCTCCCCTTGCTGCTGACTTTTCATTAGATTTTTCCCCTCTCTTCTTTTGTCTCAAAAGTCATCTTTTTTATCTTTTTGTTCCTCATCCAATCGATTTTCTGTCGTGCAACGGTTGTTTCTTTGTATCAATACTGCTCAAAGTCCTTAATCAAGTTCTCGTGTTATAGAAACACTGCTTCTTGGTCGAAGGTACTAGTAGTCTCGGGATAATGTGATCATAAAAAATGTACTAGGTGTGCACTCTGATTGAACAGAAAATGAGATTCGGTAAAAGCCGAAAAGCAATCTGTCGACACCACACGGGTGTGTGGATTGCCCGTGTGGTAGGCTGTGTGGCAGTACACAGCCGTGTGATCGACGAACTAGGCCATGCGCTCGTGACACGGGCACACGACATGACTGTGTACTAGCTAGCGAGGCTGTGTACGAGGACGGGCTCGGCTAATTGGGCCATTTCGGCTACACGAGCATGTGAGAATTTGGGCCAGGCCGTGTGATCCACACGGTCAGGGCCAATTTGCTCGTGTGGCCCACACGGGCAGGCCACATGGGCGTGTGAGCCCATTTTTCTGAAATGTATTGTAAGGTTGCACGGGTCGCCTAAGTCAACTGTGACTGGTCGTAGGGTTGGTATGCATGTCATATTTGTATGATGCTTTGAATTAAGGTGGGTTTAATGAAGTAAAGGAAGTATCTGAAAGGCTTCTAAAGCCTGTTATCTAGAAACTAAGCTGCATATTTATGATATGTGCTGCATTTCGGTACTGTATGGTGTGTAGGGTTGGATGGGTCGATTTTATCCCCATATTTGGTGTACAGGGATGGGTGGGTCAATTTTATCCCCATATGGTGTGTTGGGTTGGATGGAGTTGGTGTACAGGGTTGGTGGTCATATTTCTGATATACTAATCCGTTATGCATGCTATATCTGAGATGGGCTAAGGCCCAGTTCGTATTTGATTTTGCTTATGAGTAGGCTAAGGTCCATACCGATTTTGTAAAGAGCTCAAGCCTGAATTATCTGTTATTTAAGTTATAACTGTATACATGCTGTCTATGAGGAATTACACACTGAGTTTGTAAAAACTCACCTCTTTTCTGTTTAATTTGTTCATGTACTCCCAGCAGTAGATGGATTGGTGCAGCAGAAGACTCGACAGTAACCACTGCCACTCTTATTTTGGTTTTACGTTTTCTTTATGCTTGTGTTATATCGATTATTATTTTGGGGGATTTTGATGTATTTTTTTGGACTTAGACTCTTTGGTTTTTAATTTGGGTTTTTAAACTGTTACTTTTGGATTTTAAGCTGCGACACAACCAAGTATAGTTTTCTAAAATTAACTAAGGTTTTCATAAGTAAAATGGTTCCAAGAGTTATTTGGATAGTATAGCTTCCGCATAAAGGAAATGTTTTCAAGTGAGTCAATCAATACACGTTTTCTGACCTAAGTAAAAGTTAATAATTTGAGCGAATTTTTATGCATCGAAACGGTTTTCCAAAAACACTCTCATGTGACATTGCCAGATTCGGCCATAACATCTAAGCCAAGTTTGGGGTGTTACATTTAGTGGTATCAGAGCCAAGTTGCAAAACTCAATTGTGGATTGGGTTTTTAAGATTGGTTTAGAGAAATGATTTGTAATTGGTTTGAAATAATTTTTGGGAATAAGTATGTGGTACACCAAGTCTCCGGCGCCGATCCTGTAAGTTTTCTAAAACTCTGATAAGTATTGTCTGAAAGCATGATTAGTTTATTCTAAAACTCTACTTGGATTTGTCTGAAAATACTACTAGCATGATATGAAACCACTTTAGGTAGGTACTATACTGAAAACACTCTAGGTAGTGTGGACTAAAAACTGTAGTGAGACTATTACTCGCGATAACCGACTCTGTAACGCTGATACTATTCTGTATAAAATATTTGTTAACAATTATCAGAACTGTAAACTAATTTGCATAAAACTTTTAATATAGATAATTTTTGAAAATTTACGATGAGAGCATGTAGTACTCATGGACGGGGTATTAGAGGCCGTGGTAGAGGCCGTAGAGGGGCTCGAGCTGAGTCTTTAGCATCTATCTGGACACTAGCAAAACACAGGTGTCGCCTGAGACAAAGACTGGGTCAGGGTCTCACTATCATGCGACTGGGGACGACGCACTATCCCAAGCCATACTACGGATTTTGGAGAGGGTCGTTGGGCCCAACACTAGCTCTAGGGGCCGAGGGTCGATTACGAAATGACTCCGGTCCAATGGGGCTAAATTATTCAAGGGCACAACTTGAGTTGCTCCTAATGTGGCTGAGTACTGGATGAAGGCCACAGAACGCATTATGGACTATCTAGATTTTATTGCTGAGCAGAAGCTCAAAGGGGCTGTATCTCTACTTCGTGATAAGTCATACCAGTTGTCGTTGACGATTAAAGAGAGCACCCAACCCGACCGTTTGTCATGGGATCTGTTTAAGATGGCTTTCTAGAGTAAGTATGTGAGAGCCAGTTATACTGATGTGAGGCAACGTGAGTTTCTAAACCTCATCTAAGGAGACCGTTCGGTGGCTAACTATGAGGTCGACTTCTTGACACTGAGCCGTTATGCGCGAGGCATGGTGGCAATAGAATATGAACACTGTGTTCGGTTTGAGGATGGTCTTCGGGATAGTCTGCATGTTCTAATAGCTCCTCAGTGAAGTGGGATTTCTTTGCACTGGTTGAATAGGCGAAGATCACCGAAGAGGTGAAGTGCATTGAGCGCCAAAACTGAGACAGAGGGAAGGCTAAAAGGGATACAGAGCCTTCAAATTCTAGGATGAGGCCTAAGAAAAAGGCCAGGTCTGATGGGCTCGTGAGAGTTGGGCCTACTGTTGCACCTACTTGGGAGGCCATTTGTCAACACTATAATGATGCCATCCGGGCGAGTGTTGGAGGGCTACTAGGGCTTATCTTAGATGTGGGTCTACTGAGCATCGAGTTAATTATTTTCTATTGAGAGTTATCCGATACAAGCTCCGGCTACTGAGACTGCACAGCCACCGATGTGAGTTCAGGCCAGGGGTGGTAATGCCATGGGCCGAGAGTAGAGAGTACTGAGAAGAGGTGTTGGTCTGACTGAGGCGAGGCAGCCTACACTGGTTTATGCTACACATCATCGTGAGGATCGAGATGCTCTAGATGTCATCACAAGTACGTTTTTCATATTTAATGTACCTTATTTTGCACTGATAGATATAGGCTCTACACATTTATATGTAGCTAGTACTGTGTCTGAGACATTAGAGATTCTGGTCGAGGTTACTGATAGTGAGTTAACTGTGGTGAGTCTGCTGTGGCAGTCTATCCGAGTGAATAAATTGTATAGAGATGTACCGTCAGAGGTCTAAGGGATTGTATACCTGGCTAATCTGATGGAGCTTCCATTTGGGGAGTTCGATTTAATTTTGGGCATGGACTAGTTAGTCAAACATCGAGTGAGTTTAGACTGTACTACGAAAAGGGTTGTTCTGAGAATCGAGGAGGATAACGAGATAGCTGTGATTGGGGAACGACGTGATTATCTGACTAATGTAATCTCGGCTTGGGTGGCGAAAAAGTTAGTAAGGAAATAGTGTAAGGCATTCATGGCCTACATTAGTGTTTTAGATTCTGTGGACTCTTCGGTCAAGGACATCCAAACTATGAGGGACTTTCCAAATGTTTTTCTAAAGGAACTACCGGGTTTACCTTCGAGCCGAGAGGTAGAGTTTGGGATCGAGTTGATTCTTGGTACAGCTCCGGTGTCTATCGCCCCTTACTAAATGGCACTGAAAGAGCTTGTAGAACTTAAGGTACAAATTCAGGAGTTACTAGATCGTGGGTTCATTTGTTCCAATGTGTCTCCATAGAGAGCACATGTTCTATTTGTAAAGAAGAAGGACGGTACAATGACGATGTGTATCGACTACCGTTAATTGAACAAATTAACGATCAAGAATAAGTACCCACTTTCGAGGATAGATGACCTATTCGACCAGTTCAGAGTGGCTTCTGTGTTCTCTAAGATTGATCTACAATCAGGATACCATCAGTTGAGAGTAAAGGAGGCCGATGTGCATAAGACGGCATTTAGGACTCGTTATGGACATTACGAGTTCCTAGTTATGCCTTTTGGGTTGTCTAATGCACCAGCGGCGTTTATGGACTTGATGAATCGAGTACTCCAACCCTACTTAGATCAGTTCATGGTGGTGTTTATCGATGACATTCTCATGTATTCTAAGTCAGAGGACGAGCTTGACGAGCATCTCAGGGTTGTTCTACAGACTCTTCGAGAGAAACTGTTGTATGTGAAGTTCACTGAGTGTGAGTTTTGGCTTCGAGAGGTAACCTTTTTAGGATATGTGGTATCTGTTGAGGGGATTCGTGTGGATCCTTGTAAGATTGAGGCTGTGTTAGAGTGGAAACAGCCGAAGAATGTGTCTGAGATTCATAGCTTTCTAGGGTTAGTAGGATACTATTAACGTTTTGTAGAAGGGTTCTCCTTGATCGCAGCTCCATTGACAAAGCTTTTGCATAAAGGAGTTCCTTTCGTTTGGACTGATACACAGCAAGAGACCTTTGAGAAGCTTAAAATCGTTTTAACTCAGGCTTCTGTTCTGATACAGCCTGAGCCCGGTAAGGACCTCGTGGTATACAGTGATGCGTCACATGGGTTTGGGTTGTGTTCTGATGCAAGACAGTAAAGTGGTTGCTTATACATCTCGTCAGCTCAAGACTCATGAGGCTAATTATCCGACGCATGATTTGGAGTTGGAAGCCGTAGTTTTTGCTCTAAAGATCTTGAGATACTATCTGTACAGTGAGAAGTGTATTATTTACATTGATCATAAGAGCCTCAAGTATCTTATCATTCAAAAGGAGTTAAACCTTAGGCAGCGTAGATGGGTTGAGCTGCTTAAGGATTATGACTGCAATATCGAGTATTATCTTGGTAAGACCAATGTTGTGGCCGATGCGTTAAGCCTTAGGGTTATGACCGACTTGAGAGTGATGTTTGCTCAGCTCAGTTAATTCGACGATAAGAGCCTGTTGGCTGAGCTGCGAGTGAAACCGACATGGATTGATTGGATCAGGGATAAACAGTTAAGAGATAAGTCTCTCGAGTTGCTTTTCTATCAGATTAAGAGTGGGGTTACCACCAATTTTTAGATTAATGATGATGGGGTATTGTGTTTCCGCGGATGGATCTATGTATCGAATGATGAAGATTTGAGACTATCGATTTTGAGGGAAGCGCATGGTAGCCCCTATGCTATGCATCCCGGTAAAAATAAAATGTACCGAGATCTCCGAGAGTTGTACTAGTGGCCAGGGTTAAAATGTAAGGTGACCAACTTTGTTGTTCGTGGTTTGACTTGTCAGCAGGTTAAGGCTGAGCATCAATTACCTTCGGGTTTGCTGCAGCCAGTTAAGATACCGATGTGTAAATAGGAGCGAGTAACGATGGACTTTGTTAGTGGGTTGCCTCTAACACTCACTAAGAAAGATTCTATCTGGGTCATCGTGGATCGATTGACCAAGTCTGTGCATTTCATTTTGGTCAGGATGGACTTCTCCTAGCAAAAGTTGTCTAAGCTCTACATCTCTAAGATAGTGAGGTTACATGAGGTACCTATCTCGATCATTTCTAATAGGGATCCTCGATTCACGTCACGGTTCTGGCTAAAGCTTCATGAAGCTTTGGGTTTGAGACTGGACTTCAGTACTACTTTCCATCCTCAGACATATGGCAGTCGGAGAGGGTGATTCAGATACTGGAGGATATGTTGAGGGGATGTATTATAGATTTTTGGGGCAGTTGGGAGGAGTACTTGCCTTTAGCAGAGTTCACTTATAATAACAACTATTAGTCTAGTATACAGATAGCACTGTATGAGGGACTATATAGGCGTAAGTGTCGCACTCCCTTGTGCTGGACTAAGTTGGGTAAGCGACATATTCTGGGTCCGGAGTTGGTTTCAGAGACTGAGGATAAGGTCCGTTTGGTTCGGGATCGACTGAAAGCAGCTTCTTATAGGAAAAAGTCTTATACATGATCTGTTCGAGATCAACTGAAAGCGGCTTCTTATAGGAAAAAGTCTTATACATGATGTGTTTCATGTCTAGATGTTGAGGCGCTACCACTTTGATCCCACGTACATTATCCCTGTGGAGGAGATTGAGGTTAAGCCAGATCGCAACGTAAAGTTCCTTCGGAGAAAATCTATTCCCTTAGTGAAGGTGTTGTGGCGGAATCATAGCACTAAGAAGTCTACTTGGGAGCTAGAGGATTCGATGCGATAGTAGTATCATCACCTTTTCTGATTAGGTAAAATTTCGAGGACAAAATTTTCTTTTAGGGGGTAGAGTTGTAACACCCCAAATTTTCTTAATTCTGGTTTTTTGTGAAATTGTAGCGTAAAAATATCTGTATATGTTTCTGCATTAATTTGACACAAATATCTGTCTGTTTCAGTGGTTATGTGTTCTAGGTGTGTGTTCAGGGTTCCAAGTTTAAGCCACAACTTGGGTAAATTTTGGCTTTTTATGAATAAAGCCTACTCTTTTGGTATTGTATGGTGTGTAAGGTTGGATGGGTCGATTTTATCCCCATATTTGGTGTGCAGGGATGGGTGAATCGATTTTATCCCCACATGGTATGTTGGGTTAGACGGAGTTGGTGTGCAGGGTTAGTGGGCATATTTCTGATGTTTTGATCCGTTATGCATACTATATCTAAGATGGGCTAAGGCCCAGTCTGTATTTGATTTTGCTTATGAGTGGGCTAAGGTCCACATCGATTTTGTAAAGGACTTAGGCTCGAATTATCTATTATTTGAGTTATGACTGTTTGCATGCTGTCTGTAGGGAATTACACATTGAGTTTGCAAAAACTCACCCCTTTTCTGTTAAATCTGTTCAGGTAATCCCTAGCAGTAGATAGATTGGTGCAGCAGAAGACTCAACGGTGACCACTACCACTCTTGTTTTGGTTTTATGTTCTTGTGTACTTGGATGTTCTTGCAGAAAAGTTTCAACCTTTTTCTATTATCCTTAAACCATTTCTTGGATTCTCCTTTCATTTGAGCTTTTTCGTTCATCTTTGCATTTTTCTCTATTAGAATCCTTGTATGTTCTAGAAGTGGTTTGATTTCTAATTTCGAGGCTTTCATGATAGCTTGACGTATTGGTTTTTGGATCATCGAAAATTTCTCTTGCTTAACATCGAGATCTACATTCCTGCAAGGCACGCTTTGTAACTTATCATTGGAATGCCTTATATCCTCATAAACATTAAACCTAACCACGTCACCTTCAAATTCTATGGTGAGTGTTCCACTCCAAACATTAATTTTCATTCACGCAATACTCAAGAATGGTCTCCCAAGAATTATGTCAGACGAATTAGCCAAATTGTCATCCTCCATGTCGGTAATGTAGAAATCTATAGGAAATATTAGCTCGTTTACCTTGACAAAAACGTCCTCTAATACTCCCTCCGAATGCACCACAGACCTATCTGTAAGCTGAATAATTACACCTATTTCCTTCAAATGACCCGCGTTAAGTAGTTTATAAGTTGACAAAGGCATAACATTAATTTATGCGCCAAAGTCACACATTGCTTTTTAAATATTGACATTACCTATTTTGCAAGATATGGAAAACATACCTTGGTCCTTACATTTGGGTGGTATTTTCCTTTATAGAATGGCAGAGACATTTTCTCCGACACTTACCTTTTCATTGCCCAGGAGCTTCCTCTTACTTGTGCATAATTCTTTTAAGAATTTTGCGTATCGTGGGATCTATTTAATTGCATTAAGAAGAGGTATGTTAATTTCTACCTTTTGAATGGTGTTGAGTATCTTTTTCTCTTCTCACTCCTTCTTACGTTGAACTAGACTTCCAGGAAACGGAGGTGATACTACAAATGATTTTTGTGAGGCTGACTCTACTGGAGCCTCTGTGTCAAGTTTCTCCTTATCTCGACTAACGTCATGGGCACGACACGTGTTAGGTACGGGCTCCAAAACCTTTCTACTCCTCAACGTCATAGCACTTACATTGTATCGAGGATTAGGCTCAGTTTGCGACGGCAGCTTACCTTAAGATTCCAAATGACAAACTACGAGCGCGAGCTTGCTCACTAGTTTATCCAACTCCTGCAAATACAAGTCAGTTTTTTGTTGAAATTTCTCAATACTGTTGGCTAACCTTTCCATTATGGCTTTCAATGATGACTTTGGGGATGGTAACTTTTGATGCGGAGCAGCCTTGGCTGGTATGGTTGATTGAACCACGGATTTGACCCATAACTAAGATTCGGATGATCTTTCCACCCCACATTGTACGAGTTTGAGTAGGGGTCATATTGCCTTTGAGGAGGTCTTAAAAATTCCCTGACAGCATTTGCTTGTTCTGTCGAATCCTCATGTAGAATTGGACATGAGCTCGTCGAATGGTCTAGCTTAGCACAAATTCCGCACAATCGTGCTGGGCCAGTTTTATCTGTAAGTAAAGTTTGAACAACGTTAGTTAGCTTATCAATTTTATCTTCTAGAGATAGATAACTTAACCTGTGAACCCATCTCGTGGGTTATGTGGACGGTCAAAATTGTTGAGAGTTGGCAGCCTTGGTTGAAATCAATTCTCTCACTCTTTGAGGCGTCATATTGACTAGTTCCCCCCACTTGACGTATCTACCATTTTCATTTCCATCGGGAGCAATACTTCATAGAAATACTGCAAGAGTGACTGTTCAGTCAGTCTATGTTGTGGGTAACTTGCACACAACTTTTTGTATCGCTTCCAGTAATCGTAGAGCGATTCAGTCTCCTTCTGACAGATCCCTACGATATCCCTCCTTAGTTCAGCTGCTCGAGCTGCAGGGAAGAACATGTCAAGAAACAAACAAGCATGTCAGACCATGTGTTAACAGATCCCGGAGGTAAATAAAATAGCCACTCTCTAGCAGAGTCGGCTAATGAGAATGGAAAAGCACAAAGTTTGATTTGGTCTTCTTTTACTTCCTGAGGCTTAATGCTTGTGCACACCATATGGAACTCTTTAAGGTGAGTGTGCAGATTTTCGTTTTGTACCCCGCGGAAGGTGGGTAGTAAATGGATCAAACCCGACTTTAGCTCGAACGGCGCTCTTCCTGCCGGATAGGGTATGCATAAAGGTTGTTGTTCATCTGTGCTGTTGTGAGCTGGTGTATCATTTGTTTGGCCATCTCATCTGGTTCGTCAAAAATTTCCTCGGTGTGAGATATAGTTTCGAATCCAGGATTTGGCAGTTTACCGCGTCGTATGGCTTCTCTCGGCAGTTGTCGGGCCAATTTCTCAATTTCTGGCTCAAACTCTAGATTTCCCGATTTTGATCTGGTCATAAGTTAAACAAACAAAAATATGAAGAATATCTCCAATCCCCGGTAACAGCGCCAAAATTTGATAGGCATCAAATCCACCAAAAATAATTCCTACAAAAGTAACTTTAAACAATAGTAAGAGTGGTAATAGGGTTGAGTCCACAGGGATTGGATCTATAATCAATTTATGTGTTCACTTATGAATAGAATGTCATCGTGTCAAGCGGTCATGGCAAGTGTCATGCCCACAACTCCAAACGTACCTGCTAAAAATAAAATAAACAAGTAAGCTGGGGGTTGAGAATGTTTAAGAAAGTAAATATTCTAAAATAAGCAATTGATTAAACGTAAATTGGAAATAAATTCAGAAATGTGCCAACAAAAATAAATAGCCTTAGCCTTAGACTCGGTAAATTCCCTGTTAATAATCGATCCTCGAAAATTGATCTTCTCCTCCAAATGATAAGCTAGTTATAGCGATTAAGAACATCCTAACCACCAATTCTTCCTCTCGTAGTTAGTCCCGGTACGTCCTACAGACCAACCCTTACCGATTATCTAACCGAGATACACGTGTTCCTGATTCAAGATTTCGGCAGCCTTGCATTTTGAAAAACCCAACTAGAATTAACGGCCTCAACTGTGTGGGGCGTTTAAACTCGATCACCTCCTCCTTGATTTGTTCTCAGAAATCTGAATACAGCATGGCCGATTCGTTTCTCCAACTGTCAGCAAACATGACTCCAAACCAACATGCACTTTTTGACTTGTTGTCGAGTTAACCTTAAGGGATGAGTTGTCAATCCCGATACTTAGGAAAAAGGTGAATACCGACTGAAAGGGTATTATTTAACGTGACTTCATTTCTCACGATTTTGGATCGGAAAGAACACCAGCCTAAGGCCAAGATAAAATTTAGTGTAGCATGAATTTGATCATGCTTGAAGGTTATGGAAGATGATGGAATTTGTATGAAAAAGGTGATAGAAATTGAGAAGGAAAAATATTTGAAAAGAGAATTAGACAAACTTTGTAAAAGCAAGACAAAAGCAATCCAATTTCCAATTGAAGTAGGAAAACAAAGAAGATAATAGAACTCCAAAGTGAAGTAGGAATATAAGATGAATGGATGATATTCAAAGAACCAAATACCCCTATTTATATATATGGGGTTTACTAAAAATAGCCTAGCTAATTTAATAAATTAAAATAAAATAAATAAGAATAAAACTAAAAATAACATAAAATATCTTCCTATTTTAAGCTTTTTATAAAGTCAAAATATATGATGAATCCCTAGCTTCCTCCATATTTTTTATTTTGGCCCCATCTCTATGATTGTGTTTCAAATTGGCCCCTTTTTGCTCGTTTTTGATCAATTGCATCCCTGACAAGATTAAATCATAAAACTACTTAATTTAGCAGGGTTCAATTCAACAACAAACCAAATTAAATACAAAAAAATGCACATTAACATGTTTATCATACATTTTCTTTATTCTTGTGTTATATCGATGATTATTATTATTATTATTATTATTTTGGGGGATTTTGATGTAATTTTCCGAACTTAGACTCTTTGGTTTTTAATTTGGGATTTTAAACTGTTGCTTTTGGACTTTAAGCTGCGACACAACCAAGGATAGTTTTCTAAAATTAACTAAGGTTTTCATAAGTAAAAATGGTACCAAGAGTTATTTGGATAGTATAGCTTCCACGTAAAAGAAATGTTTTCAAGTGAGTCAATCAATACACGTTTTCCGAGCTAAGTAAAAGTTAATAATTTGAATGAATTTTTATGTATCAAAACGGTTTTCCAAAAACACTCTCATGTGACATTGTCAGATTCGGCCATAACATCTAAGTCGGGTTTGGGGTGTTACATGGAGGTATATGGGGATTCTGCATTAGTTATCTATCAACTCAAAAGTGAACAGGAGACAAGAGATTCCAAGTTGATTGATTATCGAATGTTGATCCTTAAATTAATTAAAGAGTTTGATGACATCACCTTTTGCTAGCTCTCACGAGATGAAAATCAAATGGCTGACGCCCTGGCTACTTTAGCTTCCATGATCAAAGTGAATAGGCAAGAAAATGTAAAACCTATCTAGATAATTTATGAGGCTCCGGCTCATTGTTACAACATCGAAGGAGAAGAAAAGGATGAACAACCTTGGTACCATGATATACTATGATATGTGAAAAATCGCAAATACCCTGACCAAGCAACTGAGAATGATAAAAGGATGTTGAGAAGACTGGCCAGTGATTATGTCTTAGATGGGGAGATCCTATATAAAAGAAGAAAGGATCAAGTGCTTCTAAGATGTGTGGACGTTGTTGAAGTTAGGAAAATCTTGGAAGAAGTCCATAAGGGTGTCTGCGGAACACATGCTAATGGTTTTACAATGGCCAGACAAATCATGAGATTTGGGAATTATTGGTCCACCATAAAAGGGGATTGCATCATTTATGCCAAGAAATACCATAAGTGCCAAATTTATGGAGATAAAATTCATGTACCTCATTCACCTCTTCATGTTATGACTTCTTCATAGCCTTTTTCTATGTTAGGCATGGATGTCATTGGACCGATCTCACCAAAGGCTTCTAACGGGCATTGATTCATATTTGTGGTCATCGATTACTTTACCAAGTGGGTAGAAGTCACTTTATATGCCAATGTCACAAAGTCGGCAATTAAAAAATTCTTGAAGAAAGAGATCGTATGTCAGTATAGAATGCCCGAAAGGATCATATCTAACAATGCATTGAATTTGAACAACAACACGATATCAGAAGTCTAGAGTCAGTTCAAAATCAAACACCACAACTCGTTACCATATTGCCCAAAAATGAATGGTGTGGTAGAGGCAGCCAATAAGAGTATTAAAAAGATTATTAAAAAGATAGTAGGGAAAATGACTAAGACTTATAAAGATTGGTATAAGAAGTTACCATTTGCCCTCTATGCTTATCAAATGTCTGTCAAAACCTTCACTGGGGCAACGCCTTTCTCATTGGTTTATAGAATGGAGGCAGTTTTACGCATTGAAGTCGAGATTCCTTCTGCTCGAGTTCTGGCAAAGTTAAAGTTGGATGAAGCAGAATAGATCAAATCCCAATATGTTCAATTGAACTTGATTGAAGAGAAAATGTTAAAAGCTATCCGTCATGGCCAGATGTACCAAAAATGAATGATGCGGGCTTACGAAAAAAAGGTTCGCCCTAGAGAATTCCATGAAGGAGACTTGGTATTAAAAAAATCCTTTCCATACAAAAAGACTTCAGAAGAAAGTGGATGCCAAACTGGAAAGGACCTTATGTGGTAAAAAAGGCATTTTCTAGAGAAGCGTTGATTTTGACTAAGATGAATGGCAAGAACTTGCCTAATCCTGTAAATTTGGATTCAGTAAAGAAATACTTCACTTAAAAAAAAAGGAGACGCCAAGGTGAAAACTCGCAAAGGGCACCTTGAGACCAAAGGGGTCTTGAGTTGAAAACCTACGAAAGGGCAACTCAAATTTTGATCGAAGGTGGGGTACGTAGTAGTCTTGTTACCTCAGAAATAACAAGGAGGAAAAAGTTTACATCTCGGGGCATCAACAAAGTACTTTAGATCTCCTAAACACATACCAAGCTCAAAATGGTCCTTGAGAAATTTGTGTGGAGAAGCTCGTGCTACGATATCTGCGGCACCTATTTTTACCTTATTCATTTTGTATTTTAGCAAAATTTGCTATTTTATTCATCTATTCATTTCGAGCTTTGTTCTCAATAAATTTCAATCTGGTCTATTGTATGACATTTTTCAAGCATTTTACATTGAAATAACGATTGATGAACTAATAATATTTAAATAAAAGGAGTTATGCATATTGCTCTGAAAGATTTTCTAAATAGTACGATGACCTAAAATAGGATCACTAGTCAGAACTAACCAAATTTAAGAGTTTGAAACATTTTGGAAAGAATAGTCCAAATTGTAATTATTTCTTCAGGTTTTATGTCAAAAATACCAACTAAACAAGAGGGCAGGGTAATACGTCAGTGATAAAACTTTAATGAACAACGAGCAATGTCAATCTAAGCATTTAAAGTGGATCACTCTCAAAAAATGACATTCTGCATTCATGCAAATATCATTTATACACATCTAGTTAGGAGCATTTGATTCATTCTGATCATGACATCCTGATCGCTTGGCATAAATAGCACCATGAAATGGATTCTATAGGTCATGTTCCCCAGAAAATAGTGTAACAGATTAGAGAAACCACAAATCCTATACCCCTAATCGCTACCCTCCACATGAACAGGCGCGCCCTACCGCCATTTGCACCAAAACAGCAAGGGCCTCCACCTTCATTGACCGCCAAACCTGCAAAGAACACAGAATCATGAAGACAATGGCAGAGAAACAGTAGCAGAAACAAAAGCAAATAGTAATGAAAAAACAACAAATATAACATGTAAATCGGCTATAAGAGCCACGATAATCCATGTAATAGTTTTAGACAGAGAATCGAATAGAAAAAAAACAGAGAAAGAAAAAGTAAGATTTCAAAAATTTGAAGGTACCCTTTATATATATATATATATATATATATATATATATTGCGGTTTTTAAAGAGGATAATAAATACAAAAAAAAGAGGGAGAGGAAGGGTCTCACAAGCTATTCTGCCTTTCACCGCTATTGAGGATAACCTCCGGCACTCCGAACATTTCAGAACCCATTATGGTTCCGATGAGAGTTTGGAACGCAGCGAGACCAAAGGCTCCTTTCGCGTTTCTTTCTCTTTTTCTTTTTACTTTTTTTAAGAAATAGATTCAATCTTGTCGGGTTCCTTTTTTAAATAAATTTAAGAAAAGAGAGACTTTTGAGTTTCCCAACTGCCATGGACGGCGGAGCCATCACTAGCGACAAACGGCCATTGCGGCGGCTACTCGCCAGAGCCAAGGCCAGCCTGAGATGGTTTTTGAGAGAAAAAGAATGGCTTTTTAATTTTTTTTGAAAATAATGAACAGAATGAAATTTAAAAAAAAAAAAGGCTTAAATAGCCTTAATGAAACGACGCCGATTCACTTAGGCCCCTAAACTCCCAAAACGCGTCGTTTTGGGGGCCGACTCGATGACCTAACCTGAGAACCTAGGATCCGCTTGTTTTAAACAAAAATGGGTTATTTGCTGCTTCAACCTTTTCGTTTTTTTAATATCTTTCAATATCGTCCTACTGTTTGATTTTTGTTTTTTTAATTTCACCCTTTTATTTTATTTTTATGCAATTTAATCCCCCGACTATCATGTGCCCTTTAAAAAGGTGACACGTGTTTTAAAATTTGGGAAATTATTCACAGCATCCCTATGCTCCTTGTTTCATTTTAATTCAATCATTCACATTCTGCTTTTTTCCTTTTTAAATTATACCTTAAATTTCATCGTATTTTCAATTCAATCCATTTTGATCACTGAAAATGACACCAGATATGATGTAGGTGCACTTATGGGAGTAATTTTATCCTAAATCCTTGCAGTTTATATTTTATTTCCAATTTAACCCCTAATTTTGGGATTCTTTATAACTTAATCCTTAAATTTCATCACCGGTTTTAATTTAGTCCTTTATTCATTTAGCTTCGACCTTTTACAAAGTTTATTTATTTATTTATTCATTTATTACTTATTTATTTTTTATTTCTATTTTATTTTTATTTTTTTAATGTTTGAAAATAAAATTTTTTTTTATCTTTTTTATATTTTTCGATTATTTATTGTTATTGTTATTATTTTATTTTCATCTATTTTTGCTATTGTATCATTTCTTCTATCATTCCCACATTTTTTATATTTTCATTCATCATTAAGCATCATTCATCTTTATTTTATTTTTTCTTAATTACCTCATTTATTTTATTTTTACTATGATATGATTATTAATCTCATTATTATAATTATATTATTAGTATTATGATATTCTTTTATTCACCTATTATTCATCATTTTACCCATATAGCCCTTTTGAAATTATTTCATTATCGTTATATAGTACATTAAGATTCAAACATTTTCCGATTTGTATATCATGCCCGAATAAATCAAAAATACATCACCTTAAATGTTCTTTTACATGATGTATAAAAAAGGAAAATTTTTTAAACCGATGCAAATGTTCATTATTTCGAATTTAGAAAAGTTGTGTTCTTAACTTACGGAATATGACTTCCTCCTAAAATCGAGATAATCGAATATTTACTTTAAAATAAATAAAAAAGAACAAGATTTAAGTAACGATCAATTGGTGTTTATTCTCTTTTTTGAGGATTTAAGACATTGTGTCCTAACTTACAAAACGTGATCCTTTTCTCGATTAACTTGAAATAAACCCCTTTTCGTGAAAAATTAATTTAGTTAAATAATGTTATAATAAAAGATCGTATTCTAAAATCTCTTCAAATTTTTAATTTTTGACACTAAGGCATTAATTAATCAACTATATACCAATTTTGGGCGTTACAAGGGTGCTAATCCTTCCTCGTGCGTAATCGACTCCCGAACTAATTTCTTAAATTTTGTAGACTAAAAATTATTGTTTTAGTAAATCAAACCATTTATTAAAACGTTCAAATAATGAGGTGACCCGACCACACCTCATTAAAAAAAATTGGTGGTGCCTTCCATTTTTGTTTTTTTAAATAAAAAGTCTTTCAAAAAAAAAGTTTCGACAAAACTCATGAAGTTATACGATTATCTCAATTAATAAATTGACCTATTTCATTATAATTTTCTTTTAATATCTCAGCCCCTTCTCAATTATATTCCTCGCGTTGACATGCTTATATTGCTGATGAAGCCACAATTGGAGTAGCAAAATTCTTGCTCATTGGCATTAGAACCTAGGTTCTAGTATGCGTTACAATTCGGACACAAAGTGTATCGCTCCGATTTTTGGTCGAACTTCTTAAATTGAATCTTTCTGGAATTCAAAAATAGGCACCATAATTGTAAAATCAGCAAAATTAGTTAGAATTTAGAAATTAGAATTTAAGGCCTATGAAATAAATTGTAAGATTAGTAAAATTAGTGGGGTTAATGTGTGAAAATCAAGAAATATGATTAGATGGATGTGAGATCCTTAGGCTGTAAATATCTTAAGCCAATAATAGCATATTTATCCATTTTGAAATTTGGTTTGTTGGGAAAGGTTTTTCCCACGCATTTCCACAGTTGCACTTGTCTAAAAACGCAAATTTTATGTCAATATTTCTCTCCACGCTTTTCATCAAACCTTTGATTTTTCTTTTAAAGACTTCATATTGGTAATCTAATTTTTATTAAATTATTTTATAAAAAAAAAAAAGATTTCTTAATCAAGAATCTCAACATTTTTTCTCTTGATCTTCCTAGCTAACGTTACTTTTGAAAAGAAGTGAAGGTTTCTTTTGTGTTTCTTGATGGTTCTTTGTTTTTTTAGCAAGGTACATAATTTATGATTTCTAAACCTTGAAATCTGATTTTTTTTTCTTTCATTTTCTTTCATTATTGAGTATTTTTCAAGATAGAGTAAGAAGGATGTGATTCGAGGATTTCTTGATGTTTTCAAGCTAAATTTATAGATTTAAGTTTAGAATCATATGGAAAGGTTAGATTTCAAGTTTGATTGGAGTTTGGAGATTGGGCTTGAGAGGTGCCATTGTTGAGAGTTTAAAGAGTTCCAAAGAAAGTGTAAGAGCTTTGAATTACTAGTGATTTCTAAGTGTTTAGGAGTTCTTAAACTTATTTGTGTGGTTAGATTTTGATTTTTAATGAATTAGATTATAGTTCTCTTAAGCTGCCAAGAAAGTGAAATAATTTCGCTATATTGAATTGCATTTCACTGATAGTTTTAGGTGAATTTGGGGTTTGATTATATTGTTCTTACTTTTTTGTTATTGATTTGTAATAAAGATTGTGTTATCTTAAATTTAATTTTATAAATATAGATTCATTTAAGTAATCTAGCTTAGAACTTTTTAATGATGATATATTGATAATTTGTTGGTTAATGTGCTTGGATTATGATATACTGAATGTATGAGTTATGTATGTCTTTGAGATAAATTATGTGGATGCATGAGAACATTTTGAATTGGTATTGGTACAATGGCAATGGCTTAATAATTGAAATTAATTATATATGTTAACAATCTATGATGCTTGGTATTTCTATGGCATGTTTTAATAATAAACGCCCTATTAAACAATGTTAGAAATGGTACAAGTATAATTAGCATGTTATAGGGTTTGTGTGTTAGAATTAAATGACCCGAATTCTTATTTAAATAAAATACAGTGGTAAAAATAAAATAAAAGTAAAATCCATATAGAACTACACTTCTTTTATTTTATTTTAGAATAAGATTTTTTAAACCTTATTAAACTCCATCTATTTTATATTGATTAGAATAAGGTATTTCAATCTTACTACACTCAAATTAGAATATGGCTTTATAAGCCTATAAATATATATAGTCTATACCTCTTGTAATGATTCGAATTCGACATAGTGAATTTTTTTCTCCTCTGCCCGTGGTTTTTTTCCTGAAAGGGTTTTCACGTAAAATCTGTGTGTTTTTTTTATTTTTTATTTTTTATTTCTCTTTTCTTTGCGATATATTATCATTACCGACATTATATATTTTACAAACTGGTATCCGAGCTTCCAGGTTGTTTATCTTGATCACGGTAATGGTGTCTTTGAAGTATGAAGTTCTGCTCTTGGATCACAACACCATATTTGCATTGTGGCAGATTAAGATGCAAACAGTTCTTGCACAGATGGATCTGGAGGATACCCTGCTAGGGATAGATAAGATGCCTTTGACATTAACGGATGAAGAGAAGAAGCGAAAGGATCGAAAGGTGTTAATACAGTTACATCTATATTTGCCTAACGAAATTTTGCAGGATGTGATGAAGGAGAAGACTGCTGCTGGATTATGGAAGATGCTAGAACAAATATGTATGTTGAAAACTCTAACCAGCAAGCTGCATATGAAGCAGCATCTTTATGCTCATCGTTTGGAGGAAGGTGCGTCTGTGCACGAACACTTAATAGTGTTTAAAGAAATTCTCTCAAACTTGGCGGCCATGAAGGTTCAGTATGATAAGGAAGATCTAGGGTTGATTCTACTTTGTTCGTTGCCCCCGTCTTATTCAACCTTTAGGGACACGATTTTATATAGCCGTGAGTCTTTCACAGTTGATGAGGTTTATGATTCTTTAACCTCGTATGATAAGATGAAGCATCTTGTGGTTAAAACTAGAGGTGAGCAAAATCCGATTTGATTCAAAAAACTCGATAAAAAATTTAAATTTTGAATTAAATAGTTCGAGTTATTTGAGTTAATTATGTTATTCAGATTAACACGAATAAAAAATTAAGTTTTTCAGTTTAACTCAAATATGAATTACATAATTCGAGCTATCCGAAAATTTAAATAAGAAAAGATAAAACTACTTCGTTTTGATAAATGTTTACTTTTTTAAAAGTTAAAATTCAAAATAATTAAGTTAAAAGGCAAAATTACGTCGTTTTAATAAATGTTTCCCATTAAGTTAAAAGGCAAAATCATTATATTGTTCATGTAGTTAAATAATCTTGTACTTCGTCTACTAGTTAAATAATCGATCCATCTAAATGCAACATTAAGTATAAATAATAGGATTCATTAACTCAACTCAATTTGACTCGAAATTTTTTTACTTGATTTGATTTAATTAAAAAAATTCAAATTGAGTTGGGTTGCTAAAATACGATTTGTCAACTCGACTAACTCAAAAAAATTTTACTCGATTCGACTTAACTCAATCGAATACTCACCCCTAGTTAAAACCGACTCTCAGGGAAAAGGTCTCGTTGTTCGTGGAAGACAAGATCGGAATGCTAATGATGATCGTGGAATGACACAGGAACGGAATCCTCGCGGCAAATCTAAGGGTAGATCAAAGTCTTCAAATAGAGGTAAAACTTGTAACTTCTGCAAGAAGAAAGGACACATTAAATCTGAGTGCTATAAGCTATAGAACAAGATCAAAAGGGAGGCTGCAAATAAAAAGGCAAAACAACCAGAAAATTCTGGTGAAGCTAATTTTGTAGAAGACTACAGCGATAGTGAACTTCTAGTCGCTTCTATCAACAATTTTAAAGTAAGCAAGGAATGAATCCTTGATTTGAGTTGCATCTTCCACATGAGTCTCAATCGAGATTGGTTTAAACTTATGAAACAGTGTCTGAAGGTGTTGTTTTGATGAAAAATAATGCTTCGTGTAAAACCACAGGTGTTGGAACGATTAAAGTTAAGATGTTTGATGGAGTTGTCAGAACACTTAGTGATGTACGACATGTTCCAGAATTGAAGAAAAATTTAATTTTGTTGAGTATTCTTGATTCAAAAGGGTACACATATACAGCTGAAAGTGGGATTTTGAAGCTTTCCAAAGGTTCCCTCATTGTGATGAAAGGGCAGAGAAAGATTGCCAAGTTATATGTTCTGCAGGGTTCTACTGTTATTGGTGAGATGCAGCTGTAATTTTCTCTTCCTTGTCAAATAATGATATTACTAAACTTTGGCATATGCGCCTAGGGCATATAAGTGAGAATGGCATGGCAGAATTAAGCAAAAGAGGACTTCATGATGGGCAAGGAATTTGTAAACTAAAGTTCTGTGAGCACTGCATCTTTGAGAAGCAAAAGAGAGTTCGATTCACCAGAGGAATCCATAACAAGAAGGGAACATTGGAGTATATTCATTCTAATTTGTGGGGGCCATCTAGAGTGCCTTTGAGAGGTGGAGCTAATTATATGCTAACTTTTATTGATGATTTTTCTAGAAAAGTTTAGGCATTCTTCTTGAAGCAGAAAAGTGATGTGTTTTTCGTACTTAAGTCTTGGAAAACTATGATTGAAAAATAGACGGGAAAACAAATAAAGTACTTCCACACAGACAATGGCTTAGAGTTCTGTTCTGATGAGTTTAATAAACTGTGCAGGTCAAAAGAGATCATGAGACACTTGATAGTTTGTCATACTTCACAGCAAAACAGCGTTGTAGAACAAATGAACAAAACGATCATGAATAAGGTACAATGTATGTTGTCAAATGCCAATTTACCAAAGTTGTTTTGGGCCGAAGCAGCCTCTATTGCATGTTTTTTTTATCAACCGATCTCCATCCGTTTCCATTGAGAAAAAGACTCTACAAGAGGTATGGTTTGGTAATCCTGCTGACTATTCTAATTTAAATATTTTTGGGTGTCTTGCGTATGCTCATGTTGATAATGGAAAATTGGAATCGAGATCCATTAAATGTGTTTTTCTTGGTTATAAATCTGGTGTTAAAGGGTAGAAGTTATGATGTCCTGAAAATAGAAAAGTTATGATTAGCAGAGATATTGTTTTTGATGAAACTGCTATGCTACCTAACTTATCTCTTAAAGACTCTTCCAATAAAGAAATCAAAAATAGGTGGAGCATGAGATTAATACAAAATCTACAACAGAGTCGACTCCTCAAGCTAGTACAAAAATTAAGAATAAAGTTGCTTCTTTACCATAATACTCTATCGCTAAAAAAAGAACTAGAAGAGAAATTAAACCTCCAAAGAAGTATGCTGAGGCTGATCTAGTTATTTATGCTTTAAATGTGGCTAAAGATATAGATGCAAACCAAGAGCCATCTAATTATTCTGAGGCAGTTAGTTGTGAAGACTCAGAAAAGTGGATGTTTGCTATGCAAGAGGAGATGGAATCACTCCACAAAAACAGAACATGAAATCTTGTGAAACTTCCTAAAGGTAAAAAAGTTGTTCGTTGTAAATGGGTGTTTAAAAAGAAAGAAGGGACTCCAAGAGTTGAAGAACCCAGATATAAAGCAAGGCTTCTTGCAAAGGGTTACAGTCAAATTCCAAGAGTGGACTTCACAGATGTGTTCTCCCTAATTGTGAAGCATAGTTCGATTCGAGCTTTGCTTGGTACTATGGTCATGCATGATTTGGAGCTTGAGCAGTTAGATGTAAAAACTACATTTTTGCATGGAGAACTTGAGGAGGATATTTACATACAACAACCAGAGGGTTTTACAATCTCAGAAAAAAGGACTATGTTTGCTTGCTGAAAAAGTCTATTTACGGTTTGAAATAGTCACCAAGACAGTGGTACAAGAAGTTTGATTCCTTTATGACTTCTTATGATTTCAAAAAAAGTAGTTTTGACAGTTGTGTTTACTTTAAGAAAAACAATGATGGTTCTTTTGTGTATCTACTCCTTTATGTTGATGATATGTTGATAGCAGCAAAAGATAAAGAGAGATATGAAAGGTCAAAGCCCAACTAAGTGAAGAATTTGCGATGAAAGATTTGGGACCAACAAAGAAGATACTTGGTATGGAGATTCTCAAAGTTAGAAAAACAAGTAAAATGTTCCTAAGTCAGAAGGGGTACATTAAGAAAGTTCTTTGCAAGTTCAATATGCAGAGTACTAAGCCTGTTAGTATTCTTTTAGCAGCCCATTTTAGACTTTCATCGGCTTTATCTCCATAATTAGATAATGAGATTGAGTACATGTCACATGTTCCATACTCTAGTGTAGTGGGATCTCTCATGTATGCTATGGTTTGTTCACGTCCAAATTTATCATATGCAGTCAGTGTAGTTAGCAGATACATGGCAAATCCCGATAAAGAATATTGGAAAGCAGTTCAGTAGATTTTAAGATACTTACGAGATACTACTGATGTTTGCTTACAGTTTGGAAGAACTAGAGATGGAGTCATTGAGTATATTGATGCTGATTTGTTAGAGACCTTGATAGAAGAAGATCTCTCACAGGTTATGTCTTTATAATTGGAGGTTGTGCAATCAGTTAGAAAGCCACTTTGCAAACTATAGTCGCTTTGTCTACCACTGAAGCTGAGTACATGGCAATTACTGAGGCTTGTAAAAAAGTTATTTGGTTGAAGGGACTCTTTAGTGAACTCAATAAAAACATTCAAATCAGTACAGTATTTTGTGATAGTCAGAGTGCAATCTTCTTTACAAAAGATCAAATGTTTCATGAGAAAACAAAACACATTGATGTTTAGTATCATTTTGTTCGTGATATTATTGCTTATGGTGATATTGTCGTGAGCAAAATTAGTACTCATGAAAATCTTGCAGATATGATGACTAAGTCACTTCTTATAACCAAGTTTGAGCATTGCTTACACTTGGTTGGTGTTCACTGTTGAAGTTAAACCCTTAGGGGGTTTTATGAAAGAGGTGGAAAACTTGGTCGTTGAGAGTTTGTGATGAAGAACTTGTTTGTTTAGAATTCATGTCAAGGTGGAGATTGTTAGAATTAAGTGACCCGAATCCTTATTTAAATAAAATACAGTGGTAAAAATAAAATAAAAGTACAATCCATATAGAACTACACTTCTTTTATTTTATTTTAGAATAAGGTTTTTTAAACCTTATTAAACTCCATCTATTTTATATTGATTAGAATAAGGTATTTCAATCTTACTACACTCCTATTAGAATATGGCTTTACAAGCCTATAAATATATATAGTCTATTCCTCTTATAATGATTCGAATTCGACATAGTGAATTTTCTTCTCCTCTACCCGTGGTTTTTTTCCCGAAAGGGTTTCCATGTAAAATTTGTTTTTTTTAATTTTTTATTTCTCTTTTCTTTGCAATATATTGTAATTACCGACATTATATATTTTATAGTGTGTGATAGAGGAAGACTGGTACTTGTGTGCATTCTATTGGTGCTTGTGGTATTTATATTTCGCACTTATGTGCACCATGAAGTGTTAGGAAAAGTCATTTTCTTACATGCATTGGTGCATTTATGCTCATTTGACACTTGTGCGCATCTATGTGAAGTTTTAGGGGATGTCCTTAATTCATAATTGGTTAATAGAGGCATATTTTAACCAAGATTGATATAGAAATGATGAAAATAAAATGAAATTGTTCTAATTCATGGTATATGAAAATGAGATATGAAATGTTGAGACAACGCAAAATATGATTTGAATATGCTAAGTGATTTGAATTATGCTATTGGGATTGTGTAAAAGAGACTAATTGATGTTGTGATGACTATATGAATCATGTTTAACTGATGAACTATCGATATGTTAGCATGTTTTATTGCTTAATTGTTTTATGTTATGGATTTGGCTTTTGTTAGCACTATTGAACTTCAATAGCTCAACATGTAGATTGTTTGCTCCATGCACAAATTTTAGAAGCATGTTCGAGTAGTGATTCAATCATTTGTCGCATTTGAGCTCTTGAATTATAGCTACACTTGCTATCTTTTGTAATTCCTTTCTTTTGAACATTGTATTGGGCATGTACCGAATGTACATAGGTCTCTAGGTGAACTCTTATGTCTTGAGTATGTTTCTGCATAAATTTGGTATATTAAGCATATTTGGAATATTCTAATATATTTTGGTACTATTGGTTATCTTTAATGTGGATTTTTTGGATGCAAATTTACTTGTTAAATGTACAGTTTATGGATTACATTATACTTGACTAATGAATCTTTGATATATTGTGTTATTAAAAATTATGTCCTTGTATATTTAGGACTTGTTTTAGTACATAAAATATGTTTGAATTAGTTTGGTTGCATGTTGAACATATTTAGGTGCTTTTAGAAATGCATTTTCATGACTTGCATTGCTTAATCTCTTCATTTTTGGACATGTGTGTTGAGACATCAAGAACATGTTTCGAGACTTCAAGAACAAATTTAAGTGATTCATGCATTTCTGGGTTAAAGTCTTAACACATAGCATGCCAGTTTCAAGATCTGAGCCATTAAGTCTCGAGACGTCATGATATTGTCCCTAGACATAAAACATCGAATCTAAAATCAATCAAGTTGGATCCAAGGTCTTAAGACGGGGTTTTTTGTATTGAGATAAGGATCAAGGTCTCCAAACATGCTTTCATTGTCTCAAGACTTCAAATTTTAAATCTAAAATTAGAAAACATGGAAAGATGTCTCAAGACATGTTTTTAAAATATGTGTGAATATATGTTATTAAAATTTTATTTAAATTATACATAGATTGAATGATTTTATGTTTTGGAAAATGAATTAAAAGTTTAAGGATATTAGTTAAAAAAACTGTGTGAATAAATGCTATTAAAATTTTATTTAAATTGTACATATATGGTAAGATTGAATTCAATTGAGTACTTACTAAGCTATTCACGTAGCTTAATGTGTTTGCTTTAAATGCGTAGGTGATAGATAAGTCCTGAAAAGAATTGAGGATTGTTATTTCAGTTCGGATCACATCACTCCTCAAGCTTCAAGTTCAAGCCTTTGGTATATATATACACATTGGATTTTAGTTTGGCATATACTTAAAAAATTGTGAATTATGTGTGAATGATAATGTTTTGTACTATAAATTACCTCAATTATAATGAAACAAGAATATGTTTAAGTGATGAATTTAATGTTTAAATGTAGCATCTCTTGTAATGGCCTAAATTTAGTGACATCGGAATAGTAGTTTCGTAACCACAAATCCGAGCTAGAAAAAAATATATTTTAATAATATGCATGATTTATATTATGATAAGAAAGTCGTATGAAAATTTTGATAGGAAAATTTTATCGATTAAATAGTTAATTAGAGAAAGGGCTAAATTGCATAAAATATGAAAGTTGAGTGCTAGAAGCAAAAAGGACCAAATAGCTATGAAACCCAAAATTAGAGGCCCTTATATAGTAATTAGACCATCAATCAAAAGATGGAAAATATCTTTGTAATATGCCTAATTTGCCCGGGCCCATACCAGGAAAATAAATAAACCAAATTTTAAACCAAAATAAAATGTCCAGTCCCATTTACATTCAAATGTCCTAAACTACCCATATTAGCCCAATTCTAAAGAGCCCAAGTCAAAACCCGCCAAACCCAAATGCAAAGCCTAACCAGACCCATCATACAAGCCCAAAAGTTACCATCCCAACAGACCCAAAATAAACCAAAACCTAAACTAACCTAAGCCTACAGGCTTAAAACCCAACCCCGATTATAATAAAGGGACCAAATCAAAATAGGCCCAAATGGCCCAATACCCAAACTTTTCAGAAACCCTAAGGGTTTCTGAAATCCCTTGTGCCGTAGCCTCCCTTCAGCCTTCATCAGCCGCCTTTTACGCCGCCATTAGCGCCCTCATCGCCGCCTTGTTTCTCGTTGTTAACTTGCAAGAAAAGGAAAGGATGTAGACAAAAGCAAAAAATCAGCAAAATAAGTCTGAATCCGAATAAAGATTTGATAATTTTTAGATTCATTTTGGCTATAAATGGTTGTAAAAAAACAGTGTAAAGGGATTCTTTTTGCGAGTACAATACAAAAAAATTAAAGAAAACTGAGGTGATTTTCCGTTTTTATCTCATTTAATCTTTGCTGTTGTTTTTGTTATATTTATTTCTTTTTTCCTACACATATAAAACACAATGCGATAAAAAAAAAAGATTTTAAACAAAAAGGGATCGAGGGAAAACAGTTCTGATTTTTTTTTTTTTAAGTTTTTATGCAAAATATTATTTAAAAGTGAAAAAGGAAAAGAGGTTACTTGCGATTTGGCCCAAAAAATGGGTTTCAGCTCTTCGGCCATCGAGTGCAGCGGCACGTACGGTGGCGCGTGCGATGATTTATCACCGGAGCCTTGGCCGGAGACCTTTGGGTCTGGGAAGGCAGAGCTTTTATTTAGGGCTCTTTGTTTTTTTTTTTAAAAAGAGGGTCTAAAACTTTTTTTTTTTACAAACTTTTTATTTTTTATAGGCAATCGGTACGACGCCGTTTTAGAAGCTGCTTTTAAAGCCAAAACAACGTCGTTTTAAGGCCAAAGATCTGTGCGTTGACCCAACCCGGGGAGGATCCACGCGTTTTTTATAGAGGGGCTAATTGCTCCATTGGCCCTTCCGTATTATTGCATTTTTGTAATTATGTCCAATTTATATCTTTCTTTCATTTTCAATGTGGCCCTGAAATATGTTCTTTGTTTTGATTTAGTCCTTGGGCTATTTAAAGGCAGATGATGGAACGGCGTCGTTTAGGAGATAAGGCATAATTGCCCAATAGGTCCCTACAGTGTGGTGCGCGTTCCAATCTGATCCTTTTACACTTTTACTTCAGATTCTATTTTTCTTTTGATTTAATCCCTGTTTCATTGATTTTTAGTCCCTTTTTATATTTATATTTTTATTTTATTTTTAATTATTTTAGTATTATATATTAAATTATTTTTTTATTTATTATCTTTATTAGGTTATTTTATTAAATTCTATATTGTTTATATATCACATATTTTTTTTAAATTTGTATATTGTATAATATTTAAATTGTTTAATCATTAACACAATTTTTTTTCATATATTGTCTATTTTAAACATGTATATTATCCTTTTTTATGTATATATATATATTAGATTATTATATTATATATGTTTTCCCTTATATATTTCTTTATAGTTAAAGTTTTATATATTCTATTTATTTATTTTAAAAAATATATATACTACTTATTTTATCATGTACATATATTATTCATCTTAGTTTTTGGCCATATCATTTTTTATATTTCTTTTTTTTTTCTAAAAATTGTTATAGTATTCATTTGTTGTTTACCTTATATTATTATATTTTTATATATATTTAATCTTGTGTGTAAATTTTTATATTTATTTCTTAATTTTTCATAGATTTTTAAATTGTTATTATCTACTCTATATCTTTTATTTGATTATTCATATTCTTAAAATTAAAATATGTTATCTTTATTTACCTTAGCATTGTTATTACATTGCTTGCATTATTCGCTATGTTATGTCATTCTTTTACTTAATTGTTTATATTAGTGCTAATTGTTAATATGTTTTGTAATTTTAGTGAATTGTTCTTTGATATTTATGTTTTGTAATGCATTAATGGTATATTTTATTCAAGTCATTGTTTTAAAAAAATATATCTCATTTTTAATTGCCACGATTTATCCAAAAGTTTTTCTTAAATAAGGCAATATTTGGCATTTAGAAGCCTCAAGAGAAATTGTGCCCTAACTCACTGGGTTTCAATTTTCCTTTTTGAAATCAAAATTGCAAATTTTAAATAAAAAAAACCTATTCTCAGGAAGTTAAGAGGTTGTGTCCTAACTCATTGGATGCGATGTTTTATCATCTCGGGGTAAGGATTTCTAAAACGCAAAGGATATTTCGTGTTTGGAAAATTTGAAAGATCGTACTCTAACTTACTGAGTTTCGATATTTCTTTTAAAATTCCAATAATCGAATGTCCTTTAAAAAGGTATAAGTTGTAAAAAGGATCTTGTGTTTTTTAAAATCTTTTCAAAGTATTCGACATTAGGACATTAATCAATCAATTAGGTACCAATTTTTGGGCGTTACGAGGGTGCTAATCCTTCCTTGTACAAAGCATTTTACAAGGTGATCCGATCACACCTCGAAAAAGATTGGTGGCGACTCCATTTTCGTTTTTAAAGTCGATCCCTGTTTTTTCAAAATAAAAAATTGGTTTCGACAATCTTTGTTGAACCATCCATGGAAAAATTAGAAATGGGCAAGGACTAAATTGGAATTCAAGAAAATTAAAAGATGATAAGTTAATTAACATGAAATATCATCTTATTTTATCATCTTCATCCCTAAAATCCCATGGAAACCCTAAGAGAGAGAAAAGAAACTTTCTTTGCATAAATTGGTAAGTTTTCATGTCCCGTTTTTAGTAATTTTTATATTTTTAGGATCGGGATAACTTGCTCTCTTTATTTTGGGGATTAATATCAAAGTATAGAAATTGTGTCGTGGATGAAATTGCTGGAAATTGAAAATTTATGGAAGAATATGAAAGGTTGTTAGTAAATAAACAACTTTTACAAGTGATTTTGGATGAAATTGAGATTTAGGGACTAAATTACAAATTTGTGAAATTTAAAGGAAAATTCTGATTTTTATGAAAAATAAGTGCTGTAAATGATGTATATAGAATTTGACTAGGCTTGGATAGAGGATTAAATTGCATGAATTTTATCTTCCGAGCCTTGAGACAAAATTAGAATTATCGAAAAGTTTAAGGGCAAAATAGTAATTTTGCCTAGAGTGTAAATTGAACTCGATGGAATATATATTGAATGAAATTGATGATTAAATTCATTTATATAGATCTAGACGACTCGAATATGAGATTAGAACGAGGCAAGGAAAAAGTCTCGGAATAATTAATTTTATACACGAACAAATATCAAGGTAAGTTCATGTAACTTTAAATTAATTCTTGAAATGCTTGAATTGCATGTTTTTTATGACATGAAAGTGAATTGAATGTTCATTGCATGGAAAAATGGTAGTTGATAACACTTGATAAAAAAGAAATAAGTCCTAGTTGTATAAAAGCATTTCGATGGATCAATAAAAAAGGATATTACATGAGTAGTAAAAGGGATTTAGCCTGGACAGGTAATCCTGATATAAGCCCTCCCGATTTATATATTGTGAAATGGATTTTGCCCGGACGGGTAATCCAAACTGAGCTCTATAGAGTATTTGTCACCGAAAGGATTTAGCCTGGCCTGGTAATCCCGCTGTATGAAATGAGGCTCGGGAGTGTGCTCTCTGATAAGGGTAAATGTGAATTGACGGTTTATGAATTTGTGCACTATAAGTGTACTACTGAAAATCCATCGAAACTCCAAGAAATTCAATAGGATAAATATGGAAAAAGGCAAGTACATGAAATTATGGAATTGATCAGCTCATCATTCATCTATGTGTTGAAATTACATGAAATCCTTTGACTAACTCAAGTTTTGAGATTGTGTGATAGGATAATGTTCCTTTACTTGGATGCATGTATATTTGTTATAATTAATAGATATGTATAGTAAGTTTAATTTTTGTTATATGAACTTACTAAGCACTAAGTGCTTACTCTATTTATTTTCCCTATTTTATAGTGCTTAGAAGCTCAGAAGGTCAGGAATAGGTCGGAGACTCGTCACATTATCAACCCACACATTTTGGTATATAAAGATGTTCTATTTTGAGTTAATGGCATGTATAAGCTAAAAATACCAATGATGATGTTGAAATGAATGGATGTAAAACTAGCCATTGGTATGGCTAGGAATGATTTTATTTTTGGTCTTGGTATATAAGTTAAATTATGTTATTGCATGTATGCATGGAATGAACTAAATTAGTAAGATCTAACATGCAAGTTTAAAGGGTAAGTTTGTACCAAATGTGCTTGTGAAAATATGGCATATTGTATGATGTATTTGGTTAGAAATCTTATATGAATTGCTTGGTTGGTATTGAAATAGTTTGATGCAGGCATTGGATGATAATGGGTGAGAAATTAGGCTTGGATATAGCCTTGTTTTTGTCTACAAGGGTAGACATACGGGCATGTGTCTAGGCCGTGTGTGACATACAATCTGATACACGGGCGTGTGTTAAGGCCGTTTGTCCCCTACATCCTAGAATTTGAGAAACAAAATGCTCAGAATTGAGTATATAGGCAGAGATACGGGCGTGTGTGTAACGCCCCAAATTTTGGGCCCAGAAGTATTGGGCCTTAAGCTTGGGGTCGGTTAGAAGGTGGCTCATAAAAGTTTAATTGTGCTTGAAAATATCACAATTGCATGTTTGGTGTGTTGTTTAAGTGATTTGGAGTGTTTGGGAATGTCTGAGAAGTCCTGGGTTCAAACCAGAGCTTTAGCAAAAATTTTAATTTTTCCCTTAGGTGGACCTTGGCGTTAGCTTGAAGACCTCATAAATATTTTTGCTTGAAATATGACATAAGGAAGCAAGTGGTCTAGTGGCAAGGTGGCATTAGGAGTATGCATGTGGTATGGGGTTCAAGTCTTGACGTTTGCAAAATTATTATTTTTTCTCCTAAGTGAACCCTTGGTGATTGGAAGTAGACTTTATATTTAGTTGAGGATAAGGTATGGCACAAAAGAGCTTGTGGCAAGGAGGCAAGTGACGTGTTGGACTATTGAGAGGGGCCTGGGTTCAAATCCCCTTGCTAGCAAAATGCAATTATTTTGCTACATAGGGGCGGTAAGAGGTAGGGTGGAATCCAAACTCTATCAAGGGATTTGAGGCTTGGGAGAGTTGTAGCCAAAAATGGTATGTGTGCATAATCGACAATTTGTAAGTCTTGAAATAGGTGTTTTCGGCATTTGATGAAGGGGTAGGTGCCGATTTCTTTTCTTTGCCACTTCGGGTTCTTTTCCAACAGTTTTAGCTTTCATTTCTTTAGTACCGTTTTTACAAGTAGCTTTCGGGATTTGATTTGGGTAAATTAGTAGTGCCGAAAATCCTACTTTTAACTTTCTTTCTTTTATGGAATCATAACACCCTTCTTATTTTTCTTTCTAAGCCATTGACCAAATACCCTATCGTTAGCCGACTCATTCTTTCTTTTCTTCTATTCTCCAATCTTGTCTTTTCATTTGACTGGCCGAATCAACCTTCTTCCCTTTCCCTCTTGATCATTCGGTTTTTGTTGAAGCCAAACCTTCTTGATTCTCTCTTTTCTAATCTAATCGAGTGCATCACCCTTCTTCTTCATTTTATCCATTTGTCTCTCAATAGTTGAATTCCCCCTTGCTTTCCTTTTAACATTCCTTTCTGTTATTTTTCTTGGTTGCCTGGGAGGCCGACTCACCTTTATTTCGCTACAAGTGTAAATCGGTGCTTGGGCAGCAACCTCTTCTTCTATCCATAACTTAGGGGTAAGCCCAATATTATATCTCATTTCTTCCTCCCTTATGTCCTTTATTTTGTTTGATATTGGGTAAGAATCATTTATCTTGTTTGGTTTCCAAACCTTTTGGATTTTAGTTCTTGGCAATCGGTGGAGCTTCGACTGTCTTATTCTCTGCGCAGTTCTGATTTGTTTTGCAAGTAGTCATAACCGCATACTGAGAGGTAAGGGAATGGTTTTGCTTTAATGGTATTGGTTGTATATCAATCCACTCTCTTCCTAGTTCTTTGGACTTTGTTTATTGATTTAATCTTGGGTCAAGCGTTTGTTGATTAAGGGTTTCTTTTGTCAAAGTGGCAGTCGGTAGGAGAAGGACATAGGTTTTACTTGGTTGGTATTCAAAAGGACTACGCTATACACTTTGGTTAAGGTGAGTGTCTATGCCACTCTTTAAGATCAAGTGTTAGTATTGGGTATTGTTGTTAACTGAAACCATTGACGATTGTAAGGTTGGTGGTTGAAGATTTGTTGCATTTCCGTAAATCAGGTGTGTAATTACACCCTTCTCATGTTAATGTTGATCGGCATTATGCCAAAAAGCCAAAATACCAGCGAATGATGCCACACGAGCGTGCGATCGCGCGTGTGGTGGAATTGAGCCCACAAGCATGTGTATTAGACGGTATAGACCTACATGAACGTTCTCATGGGTCAGGGCCGTGTTGGGCCACGTTGGGCCGTGTGGGCCCCACATAAAATAGATTTGCTTATTGTGGTAAATGTTAGACCGAGCCATGTAGTCCACATGACTAGGGTCGTTTTTGGGCTAAATAAGCCGTGTGGGCCCAATGGGCTTATGGGCTCACACGATTAAAATGTATGTGATGTGATAAGTGATTGTTGTGGGCTATGTTGTTCGCATAGTCATGGTTGTTTCTGGGCTAAATGGGCCACACGAGTGTGTGGGCCCACTGGGCCGGGTAATGGGCCTTAGGCCCATTTACACCGTTGTGTCTGTTTAGGTTTCTTAAGTCGCTCGAGGTGACGGTGGACCTTTTTGTTGGGTCGTTAAGCCCCGGTTTACAAAATTATAGAAATACCCTTGGTTTGTAAAATTACAGAAATACCCTCAATTTGCAAAATTATAGAAATACCCTCGGTTTATAAAATTACAGAAATACCCTCGGTTTGCAAAATACTTCACCAATCCTAGTTTGGACATGAGAGTGAAAATAAGAAACTACATATATATAGTTGGAATCGATGTGTATGCCTAAAGAAGTGGGTGGAGTTGGAATTAAAATAACACAATACATGAATGATGATCTTCTTCGCAAACAAGCATTGAAGGTATTGACAAAACCACAATCAATGGCACAAGTTATGTTTCTAGCCACGTATTTTATGAATTAAAACTTTTTTATTGTCCAAGTAAAGAATTTGGACTCATGGATATAGAAAAGCATCCCGAAGAGATGTGACATATGCATACAAGGGATTGATATTCAAATATAGGATGGCAAGTGTGTGTCTATTTTTTTGTTCTTATTACTAGCATCACCAATCTCAAAATATGTCTAGCAATTTAGTTAGGGATTTTCAGGTTTTGAACGTTTAAAGGTGGAAGGTAGACACAATGAGAGATCAAGTTGATACAACTTGGGTGTAAGATTTAAATTTTAAGAGTTTTTCAATATTAAAAAAGAAGGAAAAGTATATCTAGAAGCACAAGTTATGGAGTCATTCTTAGTTAGGGAAGCATGTAAAGTTATAACTACAAGAGATGAAGAAATTGGAGGCTACACTTACTATAGATTTAATTGGGGTACACTTTTTAAGATTAAACTTTCTTTTAAAATGATAGTCTTTTTGTAAATTGTGTGCTCTAATATCCTACATATCTGATCAAAGTAAGAGCAATATAAACGTAAACCCTCATTATGTGCTTTGTTCAAGGGAGAATGAAACAATTGATCATCCTTTTCGCGCCTGATATTTTGCAAATGTGGTAGTTTGGAAATAATAGTGAAGTTCGGATTGATAATTTTTTGGTCACTGATATTAATAAAAAGTGGATCAACTAATTGTATTATAGTGTTATGGGAGCTTTGGAAACCTAAGAATGTAGCCTATTTTTTTGGAGTGACACCTAGCCCTACACAATCATAAGACAAAATAATAAGTCTAGTGTTGAATGTTGAACGTATTCAACTTCGAATAAAGAATGAGGTAGTAATACAACACTTTCGAGCCTAACCAAAGTCTAAAAGAGGTTTTATGGTTGTCTACATACAATAATTTCATTTTGTGATCTCATTTGTACTCAAGACAAAACCACTTGCATCAGAGCACCAAAGAATTTTTTTTTAGTTTTATGTATAATACATTTAAATAATTATAATTAATAGTATAAGTATGATTAGAGTGGTAATCAAAAGATATTTGGATATAAATCAGAATAAATTTAAAGAGGACATATATATAATAAGGCTTAAGTCAGAATAAATTTGTATTTAGAACTCATGTGACTCAACCTCAATTTACTTTAAGTCAACGCCTCTTTTTAAACTTTTAAGAATTAAAAGCTTAGTTTTAATAAAATTTAAATATCAAAATTACATATGAATTTTAGTTTGATGTAAAATATGTTATATGAAATCTGATATTGAAAAATTATAATTATGAAATTTTCATCTAATCGAATTGTTATAAACTTATAATATCATTATTGAGTAACACCATTTTAACTCTATATATTACATATAAAAACACTTATATTTATTTAACATAAAATTAAATTTATTTTTAAAATGTTCAAAACTAGATTAAAGTAAAAAAAATTATTTATTTAATTGAACTAAAATTAAGGGTGGATGAAATAAAACTTCACATACTATTTTTTGAAAACTACTCACGATAAAAAGTATAGGTAGATATAGATTTTTTTTTTTATAAATAATAGATATAGATTATAATTAAATAGATAATTAAGTTACCTATCATTATATTTTTCATAAAAAATAAAAAAAAAATATTATTTTCAATTATGTGCTTATTCATATTAGTAATTAGTTTCCATATTATTTATTAATTTAAATTCTATATCATTAAAAGAAGTCTAGTTATTAAAACAAAGGGTTTTTATGAATGTATATTAAAGAAAATTATTTAAGCATAAAATTACTATATAGTTAAATGCTATTCTTAGGCTCCGATCTTCATTCTTTTTGTAATGAGTTTTTGCTCAAAAAAGTGCTTTTTCTTTAAAAACAATAGAGAACAAATAGCAGTGTAAAATTTTTTTTAACTTTAAAAAAGCACTTTTGCATAGTTGGAGAAGCAGAAATTTTTTGCTTTTCTCAGCCAAAAGTGCTTCTTAGCTGGTATTTTATTATTTTAACCCTTTTTGAAACTTTACTCAAATATATGTAATATTTTAATTTGTTAGGTTTATGTTTTCTATGTTATGTTAATATCTAATGTGAGTTTTACAAATGTGTTAAAAGCATTAATTAAAAATAAAAAATAATTTTTAAAATAATACAGTTATGTCAATATCTAATTACAAATATTTAATTATTATATTTAAATATTTAAATATAGTTTATATATTCTAATTAAATTTAATAAATAATTAATATTAATTACTTAGAAATATTTAAAATTAATATTATATATTAAAATATTAACAATAAGTTATAATAAATTATTTTTTATTTTTACTAAAATATCATAATATTAAATAATTTAAACATTATTTAAATACATATTTATTACTTTATAATATCATGTCTAAAATGAACATTTTACTTCTTAAAAATACTTTTTAATAATAATACCAAACACTTAAATTTTTCAAAAGCACTCCTAAAAAGCAATACCAAACTTGCGTCAATATATATAATTCAAAATATTAAGCGCAGTTGAGCGGTAGATCAAAGGTTGATTTCTTCCTTCCCTTTTTAAAAAACATCTGAAAGCGGTGATTGCGATCTCAGTTAAATCACGTTAAATTTCAACTTGGATCAAAGATTTCGTGTAAGACGGTAACACATGTACTACAAAATGACCCCCAAAAGGGAAGTTTACAATTATCGAACGGATAATTGTGGATCCACAGAAGTCAAACAGTGGAACCGCGTACACGCAACAACTGCCCTTTTTTTTTTTTAATCTTTCAAGCAAAAATGAGAACAAAGACCGAGCCCGTGGAAGGAGATGTAGAAAGGAGGAGCGGAAGAACCAAAAAACATCAATAGAAATAGAAAAAGAGGTACGATCTCTCATATTTACCGTTAAAATTTCAAAATAATCTTGGATGCCAAACAATTATTTTTCTGCAAAAAGGTGATACACTTACGATTTCAATCAATATTTCTTTGAAATTGTGTAGTCGCAATTTAATCACGTTTTAAATCAATCTATATGACGGTTCCATTCATCGGATTAATTGAAGCTTTTATCTAGAATTTTATATATCATGATCTTGTCTCATATTTTATTTTCTTTTTAATGATAAATTATAACTTGAAAAATCTTAGTTTGAACTAATTGAATGGAGATTCTACGATGTGATATGTAATTAATTGAGCTGGTTCTCTTATTTTGTTTGTTTTCTCCGTTACATTTCCTGTAAAATTTTTGAAAGGGACAATCTATCGTGAATTGCTTCTAATGTTAATTTGTGTACTTTTCTATTTCAGGTTAAGTGACAGGCTCCTTACCGCTGTTGAGCTCTGTAATGAGCTCGGGGGGAAACTGTAGAGTTGCCACTGATTGCTTTTGAGGCAAAAATGAAGCGATATGTTTACATTAATGACAATGAATCATCACATGAACTTTACTGTGACAATCGAATTTCTAACAGAAAATATACTGTATTGAACTTTCTCCCAAAAAATTTATGGGAGCAGTTCAGGTATATCTTAAGAAGTTTTCTTTTCAGTTGGAGACTAGTTTCCGAGTTTGGTTAATATTATGCTTTCTTTGGCTTCACAAGCTAAATAAACAAAGCTTGTCATTGTAATGTTATCAATTGTTTGCTATGCTCATTTATTTTGTGCATATATATACATATGATTTTTGCTTGTACCGTGATCAATTTATACCTTCTGCCTGACTAATCATTGAGTTTTGATTTTATTTTATGAAGAATTGCCTCATGAGATGACTGAAAGGTCCTGTTTAGAGACTCTTACATGGCTTTTGATGCATTTGATGATTCATTTATCAATTGTGCATGATAATGTATTTAGGCTGGAGATCATTCTTTTTTTCCTGCTTGAAAGTTGTCTATTTTGCATTTCTTATGCAGCCACTATTTCTAATATGTTTGCTTCTTATTTCAGCCGGTTCATGAACCAGTATTTCTTATTGATTGCTTGCCTTCAGTTATGGTCACTGATTACTCCAGTAAATCCTGCCAGTACTTGGGGTCCACTAATTTTCATTTTTGCTGTCTCTGCATCAAAAGAAGCATGGGATGATTACAATAGATATTTATCAGACAAGAAAGCAAATGAGAAACTAGTCTGGGTTGTTAGGCAGGGTATCAGGAAACATGTAAGGGAGTTTTCTGATATTCTTTGTCATTTGGTTATATATCATCTGGTTCTCTTTTTCCTTTAAAGTTGAATGACCTCTTGCTTTAGGATTACTTGCTATCGTGTACCTTTTAAACTTTGTAAACCTAACTGTTTGCTTTCTCTTTGTATGTCATTTGTGGTTGTGGCCATCATTTGCAGATCCAAGCACAGGATATTCATGTTGGTAATATAGTGTGGCTTCGTGAGAATGATGAAGTGCCGTGTGATCTTGTTTTAATTGGGACCTCTGATCCGCAAGGCCTTTGTTATGTTGAGGTGAATATGCACCTTGTTAAAAGTTGTAACTCTGTAAGTGTTAGTTTGTGGTTGAACTATCAGTGTGGACAGAGATGGACTCCAAAATTTTAGATAACAACAAAATTTTGTGAACTTGAGAAATAGAGCTTCTGTTGGAAAACTCTATTTTATCGAGAGATTTGGCTACCGTTTGTATTCTGAATTGTTAGCATTTAAGAGAGAAGAGAATTTAAATCAGCACATGATTTCGTTTCATTTTCTTTTAAAAGCCTGAGTGGAATGAATTCATTCGGGAATATTATTGGATTAAGATGTAATTTGAACTTTCACCTAATTGAGACTTGGAGGAGGTCAAGCTCTTAATGTCAAAAACAGAAGAGCCATAGCATATAAAATTGTTAAGAATGCTTACACTGTGTTTATGCGTAGCATTTTTAATTCTTTAAAATTGACCGAGCACAAATTGTCTTGCAGACTGCTGCCCTTGATGGTGAAACTGATTTGAAGACCAGGGTAATACCATCTGCTTGCATGGGAATAGATTTTGAATTGCTGCATAAAATCAAGGCAAGATTTAAGTACCACACACACACACACACACACATATATATATTAATATTAGACGCAGACACATTTGTGTATTTTTTATCCTTACATGCTCTATCTTCTTTTTCAGGGTGTTATTGAGTGTCCAAATCCAGATAAGGATATTACAAGATTTGATGCCAATCTGCGTTTGTTCCCTCCATTTATTGATAATGATGTGTGTCCGTTGACCATAAAAAACACAATTCTTCAGTCATGCTACTTGAGGAACACAGAATGGGCTTGTGGAGTTGCTGTCTACACAGGCAAGCTCCTATATATGAAATTTCAAGGCCACTGATATATCTTATCATTAATTTATCATTGTTATCTATTATTCACCCCTTTTCCCCTTAATATCTAAGTGCTACTGAGCTAAGCTAAAAGATGTGAGAAACAGCTGAGATATAGAGGACTATGTCATAAAAATAATGTGAACATGGTTACATAAAAAAATAGAAAGTAAAATGTGTTTGTTTAATGGGCGATTCATGTTAACAGTATTTTTGAGGAAAAGTTATACATTGTATCGAGACTCATGTCATTTTAGTTGTCCGAAACTGCTTTGACCACCTAAAGTAAAGGTGGTAATATTTTAATATTTTTGGCTATTGCCAGAAGAGATTGGGTTCTGAAACATATCATGATATTTTAGTCATTTTTCTGTAGCCTCTGAAGGGCACTGATAAATAAGCTTCATCTAGTATTCAATCTTGAAGAATTTGTAACTTGACATTGTTAGCATAAACATCCTGGGATGCAGTACAATCTTACTTTGTGTTCTCTCCCTTTATGGGTTAGTATTTTTGTTATATGTTCTCATCTTGCTTCAGAAATAATTATTTGCAGCCTAGTAGTCTATTTTAACTTGACTTTAACACCACATGGATGGCCTGCTTGAGTTATTGACGCTTTGATAATGTGATAGCTTTTCTTTTATTTTATTTTCTCTAAATGCTATCTGAACATGCATGGTATATTATTTTGTGAATATTTGTGCTTTTCTTTTTCTTCCCTCAACTGGCTTCCTGAGTTTTCTACTCTGTTTGTTTTTTTTTATCCTTAGTCCATTTGAGGGTTTCATTTTTCATTCTGATGGTATTAACATCTGTACTGCAGTTTTTGAATTATTTATTCCGTCTTTCAGGAAACGAAACTAAGTTGGGTATGAGTAGGGGCATACCAGAGCCAAAGCTAACAGCCATGGATGCCATGATTGACAAGTTAACTGGTGCTATATTTGTTTTCCAGATAGTGGTTGTTATGGTTCTTGGTATAGCTGGGAATGTGTGGAAGGATACAGAAGCAAGAAAGGTTGGCAGAAATTGCACTTTCTAGCTTCAGTTTCTCATCTATTTATTATCATCAATAATCATATTGTATAATCTTTAGGCTTGGTTGATAACACATTTTGTTTCCTTTAATTCCAAACTCAATGCAAATTTGCATGGAGTCTATACTTTTCAACTGAACAGGAATCTATCTTAGCCTTTTCTTTTAGTTGTAGGGAACCTTTCTTTGTACAAAACTGATTATTTGGCTTAGTTTTACATCTGTATTTATCTACTACAATACGGTCTTAAGTTTTGACATCTTGAGAGGACCCTTTTTTACTGCTATCCTTGAAGTTGAATTTTAGTTCTTATTAAGAGAATATCCTAAAATCTGTATTATGGCATAAGATCAGTAGATCACATAGTTCAGGGGTGAAAATTGTGGATTTTGCTACAAACAAATTTTGTATATGCACCGGGCAAGGTTGTACTCTTTTTCCTCTGCAGTGTGATTTTATCTGAGCTGTTATTTTGGAGTGTGTAACTTCGAGGGGTGTCCAGATGTTTAAAGCCAAGATCAAGCTTCCTCACCTGCCCATTTACATGGTAATTTATAATTAAAATATTAGCTGGACTTGGCCGTGGCCTAAATACCTACGACCAAGCCTCTGACCTTAACCTGACTGGATCTTTGGACCTGGGCAGGTTTCTAGCCCCAGGACACCTGTGAAATTCTTCCACCTTTATTTCTTTCACATTTGCTTGCTGCTCAGTTGTCTTTACTCCATGCATGCCTGTGTTTTCTATATCATTTTCTTGCTTGTTCTTGGCTCTTAATTTTGTGATGAAGCTTTGCCCCCCCCCCCCTAAAATTTTGTGTCACAATGTTTTAGCTCACTTTCTTGTTGCAGCAATGGTATGTGCAATATCCAATTGAAGGTCCATGGTATGAGCTATTGGTCATTCCTCTTCGTTTTGAGCTTCTGTGTTCCATCATGATACCCATATCTATTAAGGTAATTTATCTAAAAATGCTAATGATTTTGGATTGTTGCCCTTAACTTTTTAGTGGTGTGAACCTGGATTTTACTGAACAGGGCAGCTTGCTGCTAATAGCCACAGAAGGTTCTTAGCTAGAATTTTCGTCCTCTAGAATGGAAGAGATTGTTAAGCTAGATCAAAATAATGGTGCAACAGTGATGTGAGTTTTGGGTTTAAATTATTAATAGTCCATGGCATAATTATAATATGATTAGAGGGTCATCACTTAACTAACTTGTAGACTTTAATTTATACGCTTGCTGGTTGAATTAAAACCCTACCAAGGTAGAAATGTTTTAGTTCATGGATATTGCACATAAATGCAAAATCTAGTAGGATGGTTGTAGATATGTTTTTGTTCAATCATGTTATTGTTAATAGAAATCCAAGGGGGTGACAGAAACCAGTTGTAGTTTAAATTATTATACACATGTCATTGTACTGATGGTCCTAGTTAATAGCTTTTGGATTAATGGTTTATTTCCTATTACTATTAGGCTGGGTGGTTGGGAGATGGACAGTTTCTTTACTTGAAGCTTAAGGTTTCAAATAGTTAGGAATGAAGTTTCATCTTAAACATCCTTATCATTGTTACTGCTAATCTTGAATTATCTGCTTCAATTTTGATTGATTCTCATATATGAGTTCTTTCTCAGATATCTAACCTTGTTAACCATCGGGCCTTTTCTTTTGCAGGTCTCTCTAGATCTTGTGAAAAGTTTATATGCAAAGTTCATTGATTGGGACGCTGAAATGATAGATTATGAAACTGGTATTCCTTCCCATGCAACAAAGTAAGTATTTTCTTCCCAAGAAATCCATCAGCTGGAGTGTCCTTTCCAGTGTATGAAGCTGCTAGCTAAGTTGATATCACTCAAACTAAATATTATCTATTCAAATGTTTAAGTGATGTTGGAGTCTTTTATGACTTGGCCATACTTTTCTTTCTTTTGTTCTTTCTTTCCGTTCCCCTTTCTCTTTTTTGGTTTTACTTTTTTTAAAACTCTTTATCTCTTCCTTTTTCTTCTTACTATATTATTAAGTTATTTTTACTGTAAGAAACATTTTGAAAAGAAATTTATGCAATTATTTAGCTATATGGTTGGATTCTGCCATAGATTTTTAGTGAACATATATATTTAATAAGATCTTTTTTTTTTCATGCGGCAGCACAGCAATAAGTGAGGACCTTGGACAAGTTGAGTACATAATGACTGATAAAACTGGAACACTAACAGAAAATAGAATGATCTTTAGAAGATGCTGCATTAGTGGTGTTTTCTATGGAAATGAGAGTGGTGATGCACTGAAAGGTTTGCTATCTACTTTTCTCCTTCTTGCTTGTTGACTCATCTTTTCTCATTACCTATTTTATTCCTCCAATCCTTTTTTAGTTTTCAATTCTGTTGAATGAATATTTCCTTTATGTCATCGGTATATCTTTCTACCATAAGGCAGCTGTCTACATTTGTAGCCAAGAGCAACTTATCAAACTAAGTTAATCAATTACCTTTTCCCTTCTCCCTGAAAACCTTGCTGAAAATGATGAAAAGTATCTTCTTTAAATATGTTTTCTTGCTTCTTGATTGAAATAATCAGGAAATTTTGTATTTTATAATTGAGGTGGTCCAAAAATGGGAATGAAATTTAATATTGCTTAAGTTTTATAAAACGGGAATGGAGCTTCCACGCTGGTTCTAGTAAGTGTACTCTTGGCGTCTTTTTATTTTGTACATTTTCTGATACTTCATTGTGCTCTGGCACGATGCTTCTGGCTGCTGATGTGATGTACTTTTTCTGGCTTTCAGCAATTCTGCACATCTATTTTGCCGAGGCCCATAAGTTTTGGAAGGAAAAATGTTTCACCATTTTAAGCAGTGTGTGACACTTTTTTAATTATATCAGTAAAATATGCACACTGAATATTATTTTACCTCTTTATAATATAAAAATCTGATTTATCTTTCAAAATGTGGCTTTAGTAAGTTATTCTTTATGGTTTTGGTATTTATACTTGGAAATAACATGATTGACTTGAAGCAATTTGCATGCTTTTGGATAAATGAGGTCAATACTTTTGATATCTTATGCTTCTTATTGTGCTTGAAATAGTTTGAGATTCATGTGGAGGATCTTTAAATCAATTAGTGTTACTTTTGGTTTTCAAATATTGAGGACAATTTTCAAGTAAGAATTGTTAACTTTGATTATGACTAATTTCGCCACTGGTGCACAGATACGAAACTGCTTAATGCTGTTGCTGGTAGCTCTCCTGATGTTGTTCAGTTTCTCACAGTTATGGCTATATGTAATACTGTTGTTCCTATAAAGAGGTGATTCTATCTTCTATCTTGGTAGAGTTTTAGCTGCAATTTAGAGATAGATCCACATAACAGTATCATAACTTGTTCTCGGTTTTGAAATTCTAATACATATCATCCCAACCTTGTTTAATCATCTGTAGCAAAACCGGAGCCATCTCATACAAGGCGCAATCTCAGGATGAAGATGCTCTTGTTAATGCTGCTGCTCAATTGCATATGGTTTATGCCAATAAAAATGCAAATATTCTTGGTAAAAAAACTCCTTTTCTTTTTGGTGTACAGAAGTTGATTGCTGGTATGATTATTTATGGTTTTCCCTATTAAATACTATAGAGATCAGGTTCAACGGTTCTGTGATTAAGTTTGAAGTGTTGGAGATTTTGGAGTTCACTTCTGATCGGAAAAGAATGTCGGTGGTTGTTAAAGATTGCCAAAATGGAAAAATTGTACTTTTGTCAAAGGGTGCAGATGAAGCAATTCTTCCTTATGCTTATGTTGGTAATGTTTTTATTCTATCTTTTGCTCATCTTAGGACTTTCAGAGAACGTTTTAAATGCATCAACTAGGTTATTCTTTCTAATTCAATCAATTTATTTGATGGTCATTGGCAGTGTAGCTGCATGATTTTCTTTAAATTATTTGATGATTGTTGCCTCGATCTGCAAGGACATCCTTTTCCTCTTTGATGAATATCTTTGGTTCACTAGTATAAATAATCATCGCTATCCTGCATGGCACAATGATCATGTCATCAGTTTGAGGATGGAGTGTTGGAGGCTTAGATCTTGTAATAAGTCCATGTCGCCTGATATATTTGTTTCAACTTCAAGTCTCATCATTTTCATTTCATTGCCATGAACATACATTTTATAAAAGAAATTGGAATTTATTATCTTTAATCTATGGTCAGAGTTTGCCATCCTCATATTAGTATTTCTTGTAGTTCTTTAACATCCTTGTTGGGACTTACATTGTAATCATAGAAAAGGGCTTACTAAATTTGTAGTAACTAGAATTCAAAAAGTTGCATGTGGTGGCTACTTTTTCATTACAGGCTGTTTTCATTATAGGTTATGCATATAACTTCAGGATCATGCATCAATAAACATAAACGTGATTTACCCCCTCATCTTACTGGCTTACTAATATATTTTATTTGTTTTAATGGCGGGAAGATTTTTGTGGCTTGTAATGTACCTTGGTGACTTGCTAATAGAATATCTTGATTATGGCATGTTAGAAAATATAATCATTCATTAAAAGGAAACATATACTTGATACTGCCTCAGTTGGCTTTCTATTTGGTAAAATCATTTCTTTTTCAGGGCAACAAACAAGAACATTTATTGAAGCTGTAGAACAATATGCTCAATTGGGGCTTCGTACTTTATGCTTAGCTTGTCGTGAATTGAGAGAGGATGAGTATCAAGAGTGGTCTTTGCTGTTCAAAGAGGCTAGTAGCACATTAGTTGATAGGGAGGTGAAGTACAATCCAATGATTCTTTTTGTGTTCAATTTGTTTCTTTATTTTTATTTTTTTCTGCATGCTTTTGGTCAAGTTTGGTGATAAGTGACTTAGTTCCTCTAGTGTCCGCATTCTGCAGTGGAGGATTGCTGAGGTTTGCCAAAGGTTAGAACATGATTTTGAGGTTCTAGGTGTTACTGCAATAGAGGATCGTCTACAGGTGAAATTGAGCTATTAAATCCAACTTTCATGTGTAAAACTTTTTTCATCTATTTTTAAGACAAATATACATCATTTCCATGGAATACTTTGGATGTTAACATGTCACCCTTTTAATCTTTTTAATTATTTAGGATGGTGTACCTGAAACAATTGAGACACTCAGGAAAGCTGGAATTAATTTTTGGATGCTGACCGGAGACAAGCAGAATACTGCCATACAGATTGCTCTTTCTTGCAATTTTATTTCCCCAGGTGGATTAAATCATTTACGTAAATCTCAACTCTTTGTGTTAATCACTTGTCCTGCTGTTTATGTTATTGTTTCAAATATCTTGGTTAACGAGGACTGTTCTTGGTTCCTAAATGTTTGGAACTAAGCTATTTGTATGATTTGTTGCTTGGATTGAGCAACTACATTTCTTTCAAGTTTTCATCCTTGCATCTCTCCACATACCTAAAAATGCTTCATGCATTCTTATTTTTTCTAATAAAGATAAAAAAAGTTGTTAGATTCAAATATAAATAAACATAAAAAATTAGAGTTTAGCTTTATCTTCAAAATTTTAGTACCTGAAATTGTATACTGTACGCCTTTTCCTTTTATGTTATTAAAGATTCTTAAATGTCTTGTCATATTTGATTATCATTTTTGGTGTTTGATGTCAGATTAATGATTAAGCTGAATGTAATTGGCGGGGGCAATAATTGAGGTTTTGGTTTGTTAGAAGGGTCATTATGCATTTTTAGGTGATTGTCTGGTGGAGTTGGTCTTTTGCTGTCAGTTTTGATTCTATTGGTGCCACAAGAAATTCAGTTGCTTTAATCAATGAATAGAATGTCACAGTTTGAATCTCATCAGTTGTTCGTTTCACGTTTATGATGTTTCCTCCTTCCTTCCAAATTATCAGAGCCAAAAGGTCAGCTTCTTCTAATTGATGGAAAAACTGAAGATGAAGTTTGTAGAAGTTTAGAGAGAGTTTTGCTTACAATGAGGATAACATCTTCGGAACCTAAGGTAAACCTTAATGCTCCATCTTTGCAAATTTATGTGAGGGGTTCTTGTGTTATTTTTCTTTCTGGCCACTATTCTTGTGTGTTTGCGATCTCCTAATTGCAGTTAATTGTAGAATTCTTTTTTTTTTTTTTTAAGTAAATTATTGACTTGATTAAGGGCAAATTTTCTGGCTCTAAACTGAATTGCGATTCTGAAAAAAAGATTTTACAGAGCCACCTCACAAGTACAGACAAATGTTGTTAGGTTTCTAATAGTATGTAACTAAGAACAAAAAAATACCAGTCGTTAGTAAACCTAAGGTCCTTGTTAACTTAACCAGATTATCAAAGTAAGAAGCTCAGCACTTCAGCTATGCACTCTAAATTGTCAAAGTGGGTGCAAAAGCAATTGTCACTAGAAGTGGACAATGTGTGTGAGGCCCACAAGGCTTATTCACTCACATACGTGTAATCCAAAAATAAATATATACTTTCTCTGAAAAAAGAAAAGAAACAGTAAATGGTTGACTTATGTATAGTGATTCTAAGCTGATGATAATGATTTTTATTTCATCTCCTCGCATTCTTGGTTGAGTATTTAATTGAAATTCATGCTACCCTAAACAATCTTGTAAAGAACCTTTCTCCCTTTCTTTTGCTTCTTTAGGGTTTAGTTTATTTTTACTTTACTCATAGGAAGAATTGCTTGGTAAGTTTTTATCTGTCTAATGTTTAACTCACAAGGTTTTATTCACTATGGCATTTATTTCCCTATTTTTTACTTCTCCAATTCCGTGCAGGATGTGGCATTTGTTGTTGATGGATGGGCTCTTGAAATTGCACTTAAGCATTATAGGAAAGCCTTTACAGAATTAGCTATTTTGTCCAGGACGGCTATATGTTGTCGTGTTACACCATCCCAAAAAGCACAGGTTTTGATTTTGTTAATAATTTTAAAGTATTAAATATATTTTGGATTGTTATATACTTATATTGAGCTTGTGTTACAACTACAGAACTTTCTTAGTATCTTCTCCCTCATAATCATATTCATCATGCTCACTTATTATTGTTATTATTTATTTTCTATAAATTTTTCCTTAAAGCTCATGGTAACCTCCACTGCTGTGCTAAGGATATTCTGAAGTAAAAAGATAATCTTAAAACTTTCTAAAATAATCGGTGGTCCATAATACAAAAGTCTTGCTACTTCTGTAAAGGGAATTTTCCTAGTAGAAATATATAAAATAGAATTCCTAAAATTCTCTAATAAAAATACATAATGTAATTAAGATTTGAAGAGGATGTATAGCTCTCATCCATAATAGTCATGAATATGATCGTTATCTACAGATTTCTCTCATCAAGCAACACTCTTGGCTTAAAACTGATATTCAAGCTAATAAATGAAGAAAAAAAGGGATACATCCAGACTGCTGGCATTTGCTGCATGTTCTACTGATAAGAACATCCAAGAGCATTAGTGGGGGCAGAATAAATGTCATGCATGTTAATCTTTACAATCGATATACCTTTTTTCAATCTTTTATGTATGGACGGCACCTTTCTTCTCAAAATGGAAAGGAGAATAGGAAAGAACTGCTGGATCTCTCTGTATGCAGGCTATAGAGTATTGGTACTACTATGTAGCGGCAAGGGGAAACTATACCTTTTGATTTTCCTGCTTCTAAGAAGAAATGTTGAGTGAACACTGGCATAACTTGGCCCAGTACATACTGGGTACTAACACAAATGTGAATCTTATAATAATTAATTAATTAATTAATTAAAAAGGAAAAAGTAATTTGAGAGTTTAAGACATATTTTTAGTAGTGTTTTTGGAAGTGCTATCACCTCTCATTATGAAGTGTGAATTATTATTGCCCTAATATATTTTAGCTAGACCAGCTTCTAATATCAATGCTGTGACCTTAGGATTTTTAGAAGTACATATATTGCGTGCTCTAGTTTTCTAATTCTCTTATTGTCTTTATCTCATTGAATTTTTTACAGTATTAGGCTGTATTTTGCTTTGTTCTTAAGGAGTTAATCTTATCCCTTCTAATTTAAATTGCCGAATATTTTATTTGTAGTCCATTACCAGTATTTATAAAAGATTATATTCATTAGTTATAGCTTCTTTTATACGGAAATGATGACTTTTACATCTAAAGGAACTATACTTTTGGCAGCTTGTTGAACTCTTGAAATCATGTGATTATAGAACATTGGCTATTGGGGATGGTGGAAATGATGTGAGAATGATACAACAAGCTGATATTGGTGTTGGCATTAGTGGAAGAGAAGGGCTGCAGGCTGCAAGAGCAGCTGATTATAGTATTGGAAGTAAGTATCTTGAAATATTTTGAAAGCCTTCAGGACTGGTTGCCTATTATTTATTTTCTTTTTTTCGGTTATTGAACTTATGGCGAAAATTGTTATAATTTTGAAAGTTCTCAACCTATATGCTATTCAGGCAATAAGTTGTCGTTATGATAATGAACCTAAAGGAAGATTTGTTATGACCCCTCAGGAAAATATAACATTTATGAGCATAAGATGGATTTTTAGAACTATTTCTTGATGATACTATACTATTTAATGGTTTTGAAGTGGTCTAGTTTGGATAAATGTGCTTTTGACTGGCATTGACAGGAGAGTTTAGAATTATGCCAAGGATGCTACCTAGTTTGGATAATCATAGGCATTCGAGATGTTCTTTTTTTTTTTTTTTTCATCTTCATTGTGGAGTGATTACTTTTTATCTGTTTTCTTTTCCTAAATACCTCTCTTGGTTGCAGAGTTCAGGTTTCTCAAAAGATTAATACTTGTTCATGGCCGTTATTCCTACAATCGTACAGCATTTCTTTCCCAGTATTCCTTCTACAAGTCACTAGTTATATGTTTCATCCAAATTTTGTGAGTTCCTAAATATGATGTTCCTCTCTTTGTTGCTTTTATTGTACTTGATTCTCACTTAAACTTGCTTATCATTACTTTTCTGCTGACACCAGAATACATCAGTTTCTCTTTTATTTCAGGTGTCTCTGGAACTAGTCTTTTCAATTCTGTTAGCTTGATGGCCTATAATGTTTTCTACACTAGTGTTCCTGTTCTAGTCAGTGTCCTTGACAAAGATCTTAGTGAAGGAACAGTTATGCAGCATCCACAAATTTTATTTTACTGCCAAGCGGGAAGGTTTACTGTTTCTCCACCTCTTTTGGCCTTTTTTCCCCCTTCTATATAACAGGGTTAGGAAATGGGACTGTTTTAGCATACAACCGTGTAGGCTGCTGGTTATGGTCATCTAACTGATATATAATTGTTTCTCTAACAGGCTTCTGAATCCGAGTACATTTGCTGGATGGTTTGGTCGATCCTTGTTCCATGTGAGTGCTATTCTTTATCAAAGCATCTTGACTGAGTAAAGTAATTAAAACAAGTCTGAAAACATTTAGTGATCCATGACTGTAGTTAAATCTTAAATCGGTGATTGAAACTCATAATCAAAACATCTTTACTTGATATTGCTTGTAGATTTATAACATTTTGCTTTATTTTCTCATCAATAAATTTTGTGGGGATTTGCAGGCAATTGTTGTGTTTGTGATCACCATACATGCTTATGCCTACGAGAAAAGTGAAATGGAAGAACTTTCTATGGTGGCACTCTCAGGATGTATATGGCTGCAGGCTTTTGTTGTGGCTTTGGAGACAAAGTATGCTTCCATTTAAATGTGGACTGCAGTTAATATGTTGCATTTCTGTTTTCTTTTCCTTTTTTCCCCTTCACACAAGGTCTTTTACTCCAGCTTATTGAGGGTTAGAAAAATGGCATATCATATAGTTTGTCCTTGCTTGAGAAGCAATGTAAAATAGTGTTGCTCCATAAGTGCTGTTAAGGGGGAGTTATACTTTGTAGTTCATCAAAATGCCATGGTTTGCACCCCCCACGGGCCTGGAATGTGCATCTTGGCCCATGATAAATAGCTCATAACCAGAATTTTTTAAATGGCTTCATGATACCACTTTTAATATATTTAAATATCCTGACTTGCTGAACTTTAATTGGTGCTTGCAGTTCCTTCACGATATTGCAACATCTTGCCATATGGGGGAATTTAGTTGCTTTCTATGTAATTAATTGGATTTTCAGCGCAATTCCTGCATCAGGGATGTACACTATTATGTTCCGGTTATGTAGGCAACCTTCTTATTGGATAACTATGTCCGTAAGTTTCACTCTCTCTGTCTTTTAGTTGCTTTCCTTTTGATGTTACAGGGAGGAATCTATCTCCATTGTTCTCCTGTTAAATTAGTTGATTACTGGAATTTAATTTCTCCACTTGCCGGCTTATTAGTGCTATGGCTTCAGTTTGAATACTGGTCTGTTGTTTTGTCTTTGTTTCTCTTGAACAGCTCATAGTTGCAGCAGGGATGGGTCCAGTTCTAGCTTTGAAGTACTTCCGGTATACATACAGACCAAGAAAAATCAATACACTCCAGCAGGCTGAACGAATGGGTGGGCCGATTCTAACTTTAGGCAATATCGAGCCGCACCCAAGACCGATGGAGAAAGAAGTAGTTTCTCCCTTGCAAATTAGTCAACCAAAGAACAGAAACCCAGTTTATGAACCTCTTCTATCGGATTCACCGAACTCTTCAAGAAGGTCGCTGGGATCAGGAACTCCTTTTGATTTCTTTCAGTCGCAATCTAGATTGTCTTCAAGCTATTCAAGGAACTGTAAGGACAATTGAGGTATACAAACAATGTATAGCTAAATACATGATTTACATTCTGAGATACGGCAGCATTCATTTCAGCAAATTGACGTTCTCATTTCATGTAAACTTAGTAAGTAAATTATTAATTTTGTGACGCTTGATACTGAGATTAGGAAGAGCTCTTTAATCCGAATGTTGTACATTCTTTCTGTTATAAAATTTTCATGAAATATAATAAATAATGGAAACTAAAGTTTCATACGGATTTCAAGATGGATTGCCTGAATGAACGAAAAGATTTATGTTTTATAAAGTATGTCCGCTGTATGCAAAGGTTTTTTTTTTTTAAATTGTGTTAAAAGTTTCGGCGGTTTAAAATGGAATCTGATTAACAATCATAACTGTGATTTCTCATCTTTAATAGCTTCAACAAGAGTAAAAATCGCATTTATTGTAATTGTAGAGGTGTAGTCAATTGTAATTCCAAACATAATAAAACTAAGTGACAGAGGCGGAAGTGCAAAATAACAATCCTGATTGTAAACCCGTGCAAATGCTTGGTTATATATAAACTTCGATCGACTCTCGATCGTAAAGCTTTGCAGCTGATTGAGCATCTTCTTTTCTTTTCTTTTTTTTATAATAGTGTCCAAGACATTGGATAAAGGAAGAAACATTGAATTCCCATTAAACCAAAGCATACAAAAAGCAAAGCAGGAATAGGGGAAGTAAGAATTGGAAACCAAACTAAGTTGCCATAACCATATCCCGTCACCGCCTGCTTTGTCCAATATTTCAGCATGCATCCCGTAGTTTGTTAAATCTAATCTAGGAGCTGGCCCCAGTGCCCATCAAAACCTAACTCCTTGAGTGTCATGCTTTTGCCTCACCCACCCCTGTAATTTATTGCAAGAGACGCCTCCCATCTAGGCACCACGTCGAGATAGCAGTTAACTTGGTTTCAGCAACGGAAGCTGTGTCTTCTTGCATTGCATATCCTCAAAGTAACCACTATCATTGCATATCCACGTTTCACTTTGACCGCCTCCCTTCATTTCAATCCACTATCATCATCATCTAGGAAACAATACCATTCCTACTATAGCATGGCAAGATTACATTGATCCATAATCCTTCCTTTTATACTGATCATTTTGTTTCTTTTTTACTCCTCTGTAATATTACGATTGAACCTTGGTAGCAACAAATAATTATTTGATTTTCGATGAATTAGATCCTTGAGTTCAGTTGAGCGTATGTGCTATACATAGTGATCAAAATTCATTATAATATATATATATACATATATCAAAATTCCACTGAAAGTAATTTGTTATAAAAAGAAAAAATTTCATAGATTATTACCAAACAAACACACCAATAAAAAAAAAAAAGATATATATGTTATACATCTTTCCATTTTTTCTAATTTACCATCTAATGCCAAAGTGTTGAGTTATAGCAACCTCGAAAGCCTCAACTCAATGTCCTAAATTTTACATCACCTAGAGCGCAACTCAAACAATGGTTTCATCAAACGACCAGACCCCTCCAGAATCCGTGTATTTACATACAAACTCAAATGCAAATTACCAGAGTCAACTGCCAACAACCTGTGTGTCTTGTAGAACCCGCACTTTCAACATTGCTGCAATTTTGCTAGCAACTTTGCCTCTGCCTATATGCCAGAATCTGAAACCAAAATGCTATTCAGATTTAATTCTATAGACAAAAAGGTTTCTGATTCGATTGTGAACCCTTAAATCCAAGAATACTACAAATTGATATAACCTCAAATAGAGACATCAAATGTACTCACCAAATGATTTATTCCAGAACTGCACTTCACCTTAAGCCCTGCCAAAGTTTCTTGACCTTCCAAGATTTGCAGTGCATCCTCCGAGGGGTTGGTGCATTTTTCATCAGTATGGTATTGTCCTTTTACCATTAATATTTCTACTTCTTCAGCCCGTAATGGTGTCTGGAGAGCGATGTACTGTGCAACAATCAATCACTACAATTTTAGACGATCATCCTGAATGGTTTGTCTTAAAGGCAAAAACATGGAAAAGAAAAATGAGATCCAATTTCATAGAGTGAGAAATGAGGTGGGGGGAGGGATGCTGGAACAGCAGTACCACATGAAGGATTCATCCTGCATAGGATTTAAGTTAGAAAATCAATGAGTTCACACATCAGACCTTTAGGTCAACCCCAAAACTTAATCATATGGGCACACCAACCAAACACTGTATTAAAGTGACTCGCAGCTGGAATTGGGTCAACTGAAATCACAGATTTAATGCATTATGCCAATTCAACCAAATGTCGAGGTTCATCAAAATTGCCATTTTCCTAGAATCTAACTTCAGATTTTGGAAGAGAGAAATTCTATGTTTAAGCTGGAGGGAAAGAACTCTCACTTCACATAGCTGCTTAACTGACAGACTGGGCCGACAACAAAGATAAGGTTGCTGCAAACTTGATGTACTGTGTTCATCCACTGAAATAAGCTTGAGATGAACATCCAACTGCATCCGAAGAATTAAGCTTTAGTTATTATATAAAAGGAGGACCTGCATACGAATGGGGAATAAAAGGGAAAAGACAAGAAAAACGGGGCAGGGTGGACAGAGAGCAAGGAGAGAAGAAACCTATGGTATTACTCAAGTAGAACCCATAAAAAAGAAAAGAACCGCTAGAAAGTTATGCTAACAATGGGAGCTTAATATCAGTGATAAACCGAAACCATATATATTATGGAGAGTCTAATAGTATGATCCCAATATACCTCATCTTCGTTTTCCTCCAAGCTCCTAAGATACTCTACCAATCTGTTCAAGCGAGCACGTGAACTCTTGCTGCTGCCACTGCTTGAATTTCCATGTCGAGTGTGACTCCGAGCACCACCTCTCCCCCAAGCAAGCATGTCTGGATTCCAGACAAGCCCAGGAGAAATCCCTCTGCTGTCTCTAGACACTTCAGTATCATTTTCAACATATCCACCATCTGAGTTTACCACTGATGAAGAAGGCAGCGATGACCGAATTCCAGGCCGTCTTTTGCGCCTTCTCTGCCTCACTTCTGTACAGCGCTCATCTGTGGAAGAAGAATCTTTGCCTCCATTATCATCGTTTTCATCCTCATTGTCTTCAGATCCTTGATGCTCAACTCCTCGAGAGTTCCGTCGCCTACGAGGATGAGCACTGCGATGATGGCGTTGTGATCTAGGGACAAAGGTGCTGCTCTCTTTGCCAAGACTACGTCGTTTAACTAGTGCTTCTGATTGTCTCTGAAAAATTTGGGCAATCGATGCTTGAATCTGTACAAGATATTGAAGCAACCATTGCAAAGATAAAGAATGTGTCAAAATCTTGAACTTGCAACATGGTCTAATGGTATTCTTTGAACACATAATTGGATAGTCAAAAAAGGTACCGAGAAAACATGTACCGTATAGCCAGGTCAATTGTCTAGGACAAGTTTTGTCATCTCATATCTATGAAATGAGAAATACAGTTCTTCTATTCGGTTATTTGTCCCACCACAAAGCATTAAACATAGGGATAATGTCATAAATGGTCCTGTAGCATATATATTTTTTTTCGTTGTGGAACTTATACTTTAAAATTGTTCGGAACAGTACTTGTACTAATACTACTATCATAGCTGTGTCAATGAGGTGATAACATGGCTAAGGACCCATGTTTTTTACCACGTCACCATGCATATCATATTGAAAATACACAGAGGGTATTCATTCAAAAATTATAAAAAATTTCTCAGATAACTTTTAAAAAAGATGAAATTTGAAAAGCTTTTAAAAGAACAAAAAAATAAAGGACAAGGACATAGAGACGGAGCCCTTTTTTGTTTCTTTTTCTTACTTTCTTTTCCTCTTTTTTTAATTTCTTATTTTCCCTTTTTAAAAGATTTCCAGATTTTAATACATAATTAATGTTTTTTAAATTTTAAATTTCCAAATTTTAACAATTTTTTTGAATTAAAAATTTTTAAAATTACAGATTTTAATTTTTTAAAGTTAAATTTGCTATTTATATATCTTATAAAATTCCAGATTCTAATATTTAAAAAACTTAGATTTTCTTTTTTTTTTCTAATCTTCAATTTTTAGTCTATACAGAAAACAAAACTAAATTTAAAAATAAAAATATGGCACACAAATGCCCCAAGTCGAATTCTTACATCAGACTCATTGAAAGGTGTTAAGATCCTGTATGAAATTGACACACGAAATAGTACATATACTAGATTGGACATTGGACATTTTCAAAATACAGGGACTTACAAGAGCCATTCACGGCATTAGGCCAAAGCAAAAATGCGAAAATGACACTTGAATAAGCACCTAATACAAATGTATGGATGCAGCTGATACAAGTAACTATCAAAAATATCAGGTTGCATGTTTTAAGGTAGATGAATGAAGACAAATCACCACAAACATCTGCAAATCTAGAAAATAGGATGTCGACCTTAACAATAAGCAAAGAGCAGCGGGAAATAAATGCATGTGGTAAAAAACCTACATATGTAAATATAAATATATATCTGACCTGCTTATTGCGAGTCCTTTCCTCTTCATGGAATGCCAATTCCTGAGAGACCAAATGCACAAGACCAGAATTGATGGGCAAGATCATGGTGTAAGAAATTTTAAAATAGCACCCTGAAAGTAAAAAAGAAAAGAAAGGATAAGACTTATACCTCCTCTTCATACTTGTCGATATCTGGATATAATGCTGCAATTAAGGCATCATAGTTTGGGTCGTCTCTTAGAGAACGTCGACTAGCACAATGCGTACGGCAAGCAGGACACTCATTGTTCCTACAATCAGAATCAAATAAGAATTTCTAGATATTCACAAAATTACCCAAACAAAGGCAAGAGAGTAGCAATCCATTTATAACATACCCCAGTCGCATTGATTTGTCAATGCATTCTCTGCAGAAACGGTGTAGGCATTCCATTACAGTTCTTGTTTTCTTTATGATTCCTGTACACACAGAAAACAATAAATTACAAATCTTCTACCACATCAATGTCCAACCACTGATAATAGTCAAATTGTGCGAGTTAACCTGATCAAATCCTATTGCTAGATGACAAAATGCACCATAAAAAGAACTCAAGCAATAACCCAATACTGCTGACCACAGACCAGGAAGGCAGAAATATTAAAGGTAAGACTAACAAGCATACCATTACCCTGATGCAATCAGATATAGCAAATGTTATTTTGTTATCCAGGTTGTGTCTCCATAAACTAAGCAGCAATGAAACACGTGAATACAACTACTATAATATTACTCTTTTGTGATTTTTCCTTCAGAGAAAACATGCTTATATATTTATATAAATTTAACTAAATTCTGTTTTATGGATATGTTACATCTAAAATACGACTACCCAACCTTCTCAGCTAGAATTTACATATTGCATAGAGTCCTCTGATTAAGTGTTTTACTAACACCTGACATGATCCAACTTATCTGTATTTTTTAAATGATACCTTCCTCCCAATTCACCAAAAACAGTTAAAAAGTTTAGATTTACATAACATCAGAACCCCTTTCTCCGAATCCATTGAAAATGACCTGAAAATTCAGATATAACAAAATCAACAATTTTAAATCATCTTTTTTCCTATCTTGTCAACTTTAGATCTTTCAAGGAGCATCCAGATATACAACTATCTCCTTGGTTTTCCATATTATTTATGGGTCCCCATGCACTCATGGGTGAAAAAACATTCTATTAAATTTATGAATCTACTCTGAACTTCTAACACCATTAAGCACAATGGTGAAAAAAAATTCCCAACTCAAGCAAATGTCAGGCAAAACAACATGAACATTATGCCCAATATAGGATCCAGCAAAGATAATTTTAAGATATGGGACAGGTAGGATCTACCATTTTGGAAAACAAACTAAAAGAATTATGCTTAGAAAGTCAACTATGAAAAATTAGACTTTATATTCCATTATAGGACACACTCATATTAATAGTTGCTTTGTTCTGACAATCCATTTCTGTTAGACAAACCTCATCTTAACTTCCGCACAAGTTAGAGAGAGGGAAAGAGCATTTGATTTGCACAAAACCAACTAAAGAAGATATCACCTTCAGACAATATGCAAAAACTGCAATTGGAAAATTTTCTACATATATCTTAAAACATTTAAGGAAGGAACCTCAATATTCTACTTAATGTCAGGTAAAAATAAGACACTATCAATAAATAGTACAATATGTGCAATAAACAGTAAACACACGACACTTGATTTTCCTCTTGTAACGGTTTATATGATTTTCCAAAGACAAAAGTTAATCAACAATGTATAGTGATAAAAAAGATTTATGCAAATGGGACTCAAACCTGATTTCTATCTGTCTATCTATTTATCTATCTATATAGATAGATAAAGAGATAAAAGGTGATGGATTCAAGAGCATGTAACCAAATAGGATTTGTTTACAGAAATATAATACAACCACTGGTTCATATATCTCAACTCCTAATCACAGACATTCATTAGAAACTGTAGGAGAAAGTATAAAATAATAGCAAATTGAAGCATTACCTAAACAAATTGGACATTGAACATCTTTACGAATTTCCGGAAGCTCTACTAAGACAAATCTGGAATTCGAACATAAAAATGTTAATAGAACTTTCTATCACGTTATTTATAGATTAAAGTTACATTATACACCATATGCACAAATATCCCAGTAAGCATGTCAGTGAAGAGATACTTTGATTGCTGTCATCAATGTAAATATATGACTTTGCATGGGAACAGGATGGGTTCAAAGAGATGACTATACCTACTTTAAAAGGTAATCTAAATATTTTCAAGCAATCATACAAGTAGATATTCCATGACAGGCCAGGAATCACAACACAGCGTCAACTAACACTTTACTATCATATACTAACAACAATCATGGGGAAAGAAAAGAAATTATTTTTTGGTAAATCTAGACAAAATAGGAAGAAGAAATAGAATCAAGCCCAAACCAACTCAGTATGAGAATCCTCACGTTAGTATATTAAAAGAATAACCCAAAAGCTCTAGTTTATTAATAAGACAACACTGTTTTCCACTATAACAGACTCCACGATAGTTAGCTCCCAACAATTGATTCCTCCCAATGACTAGAATAGACAATGAAAAGCTGCATTTCAAACCTCACTAGCTTGTCTGCTCTTACTTTCATTCTTGCTCACAAGGCCAGCAACACCAAATTGACATGATTGATTGTATTGTCTTACTATTTGAAGAAAGAGAAGTTAAAAAGTCTAGGCAGAGGTACCTCCCTGGTCTCAATACATGACTCTTTGACCGACTGCTCAGTAAAGTTAGCCTAGTGATGCTGAGTCATCAAGGTTTATTAGATTCGCTCAAGCTGAACACAGATGCATAATAAGATTCGAAAAAACGCAAGGTGGGGAAGAAAAAAGAAGTCTGAATCAAAATGAAATGCATTTATGTAAAACAAATAATGCATATTTTGAACAGTGGAAGAATATAGTAGGACGTGTTTTCAAGCTAGTACTTTACAAGTTGGTAACGAGTGTTTTACTTGACAAACAAGGATCCCGAACGGATAAAGAATACAACAAGAACAAATTTCCGAATTTTCCAGCTTTATGTGGTTACGAGCATATACAAGACACAGATCGTTGACATGCAAAATGCAAATCGATTAAACGATGAGGAAATATATCACAAAACACAATGTCATATAGCAAATAGCATAAAACCCAACAACTAATTTCAAACCCCTTTCTCTTCAACAGCTAAAGCATCCAAAAGAAATAAAGAATGCTGTTGTAAAGAAAAAAAAAAAAAAGAAAGAAAATCGCGGCAAACCCAACTTATAAAAGCAGAGCCAAAGCTAATTATGAAGCTAAAATGGATTAAAAAAAACTATAAACGAAAAGAAAATATTGAAAGTGAAAGAGAGGGAAAAGAGTACTCGGGTTTCTCTTGAGAAGTAGAAGATTGGCTTCCATCAGAATCTGAGAACAAAAAAAAAGAGTCCAAGAATCGAAATCAACTTCAAACATGGGTCTACACCTATGCATCGAACTATATGTGTAACATATAAGTGCGAAAAAAGAGAAAGGGACGTCACCATCTTCATCATCTCCATCTTCATCGTCATCTTCATCTTCGTCGTCGCCTTGGAGTTGAGCTTGGTGGTTTTGGTCATCGGGGTCTTGTTTCAGGTGTTGTTGGTCTTGGTCCGGCTCGGGCTGTTCTTGTCCCAGTTGGGTTGTTTCGTCTTCAGGTTTGTGTTGGCCATCTTCGTTTCGAGATTGCTTGGTGTGGCTTTGGTGATGAAGGCTGGACTCTTCATCGTCGAGATTCTCCGGCAATGACCGCTTCTGGGCTGGCATTGATGCCTTTGCTTTGCCGATTCTCTGCCTCCTTTGTTATTGGTACCACAGACACCCAGCCGAAGAGGGAGGACGACGACCCTGAGATTGCTCACTTCTTTTTTTTTTTTTTTCCTTTTTTTCTGTATGGGTCGATAAAAAGAAGAAACAAAAATAAATAGATGGGAAGAGATTTCTTTTCTTTTTTTTTTTTCTTTTTCTCTTTTCCTATATTTTTTCTCTAATAATGTTTATATTTTAATTAATTATTAATTAATTAAGAAGAGATCTGTTAAATGAGCACATGTTGGCTCGGTGGGCGGCCTTCTGTGTCTCTTATCTATTTTTCTTTTTTACTTCTCAAATGGGTATTTTAGTCTTTTTCTTATTTTAATTTGAATAACTATGCAAGTTATTCAAAATTAGGGTTAAATCGTCTTTAATCAACCTGTAAGACACTTAAATGGGCGAGATTTTTTCAATGACCAACTCAATTTACCATTAAATACTTTGTATTAATGCAATCACTTCCTAATCAACATTCTTATTATAAGAATTATCCATAACTTTTTATTAACTCATAGATAGAAATAATAATAATAATGTCTATATCAATCAAATTAAAACTCAACCGACGTCTTTTTTCATAAAAACAATAATTTTATCATCTCCTTATATTTATTTAGATTTACTTTATATATAATTATTTATATTTTTTTATTACTTGTTTATACTATATATGCTATATATAATGCTTTTAATTGAGTTTGATATCATTTAATTCAGCAATATTAACTCAACTAAGTAATTACTTAAAATCTAAAATATAAATTAAGTATAACATTTATAAGAGAAAGATTCAGTTTCACTGAAAAATTAGTATTATATTATTTCATAATTTTTATATGATTGATATTTTAATAATTCAACCGTTAAATTTATCAATATATTTCTACTTACCATGTATAAGAAATTTTGAATCAATCTAATATATATATCATATCAATCTAAAATATTATTTATATTAATATATATTTAATGGTTGAAAGTTTTTACATAAAATAAATAGTTAAATATATATTTTATGTCAAATTTGATACATGTTATTTATATATAATAAGTATGAAATATGGCAATTAAATTATTAAAATATTAATGTTATAAAAATTTATGAAATGATGTAAAAATACTTTTAATAATTTAAAAATTAACTTCTTTATTAACTCACTTTTACTTTTTACTCTTTAACCTTTAAAATTGTTAATTAGACTAAAAAAAAGGTTAATACAACTATTTATTTCAATTAAAATATACAATAAAACATTTTATTTTATTTTTTACCGATGTAGGGGGTTGTACAGTATTTAGAACCATACTTAATTCGATTGAAAAATATAATAATTTTAAAAAATAATAATAATAAATATTACTATGAAGCGATTTTTTATTTTTTTATATATTTTTATATAAATTTAGAGGTAACTCAACATGATAAGATATAAATCCAAACATCAAAATCTCTAAAACATCGACAATGCCATTTCAACCAAAACTTAATATCGTTTTTATATAAATTATGTTTATCAATGACTAAAAAGCTATTCTTTCTACTAAATATCTTTTACATATTTTTTTCAAACGAATCATGAGTGTCATAAAACTCCTGATTGAGTTGAAGTCACTCTTATTCGGGTTATCAATTCGATTAAAAAATTATTAAAATATTTTTTCATAAAACTTTTAATTTTCTACTTAACTAAAGTCTTGTTTAAATATTTTTATACATTTTAATTTTATTATGCACATTTTATTACCTCCATGAGTTGTATATATATACTATTAATAAAACCCTTGACTAAGTTGGTGTCACCCTCAACCGGACCATCAACTCAATTAGGAAGTTACAAGAATATCCTTTGATAATTAAAATAAGTAATATTATTCGAGAGTATTTTAGCCTTTTCACTTTAAAAGAATCAATAAAAATATACATATGATGATATTTGAGTCCACACCAATTGCATTTTTAAAACATTTAATTTACCACTAATGTAAAGTTTTACTTTAATATTTTTATACATTTTAATTTTATTATGCACACTCCGTGTACTTTATTGGTTGTGTATTTGTATATATATATATACACACTATTAATAAAACTCCTAACTGAGTTGATATCATCCTCAACTGGGTCACCAGCTTAGTTAGGAACTTATGAGAATGTCCTTCTGTAATTAAAATAAATAATATTATTCAAGTTTATTTTAATTTTTCACTTTAAAAAAAAGTCAATTAGAACATGCATATATTGGTATTTAAACCTACGTCAATTGTATTAATAAAATCTTTAAGTTACCACTCAACTAAAGTTTTATTTTGATATTTTTATGTATTTTAATTTTATTATGCGCGCTTTATTATCTCTAATTGAGTTGATGTCACCCTCAACCGGGTCACCAACTCGGTTAGGAAGTTACAAGAATACCCTTCCGTAATTAAAATAAGTAATGTTATTCAAAAGTATTTTAGTCTTTTCACTTAAAAAAATCTAATAAAAATATGCATATAGTGGGATTTGAACCCACGTCAACTACATTAGTAAAACATTTAATTTACCACTTAATTAAAGTTTTATTTTATATTTTTATACATTTTAACTGAGTTAGTGTCACGGGTTAACCAAACACTAACTAATTGTAACAAGTCTAAAAGACCCTTTTTTAAATAACAACAACTATTATTGCAATGTTATTTATGTCTTTTAATATTTATATTTGATCTTTAAAAAATGCACAATAAAAAATTTTGCCCCCCAATATTTCCTCTTTTGTCACTTTGGTCTTTTTTATCACTTTAATCATTAACCTTCAAATTTTAGTTAAACTGTTTTTCTTTGGGTGAAAAAATTGACCAAACTATTAACATGTAGAGTAAACTATACAATTAGTCACTCAATTGTTAGTGTGTTTTTGGTTTGGTCACCAAACTACAAAAATTTTCAATTTCATCACTAATGTTATCATTTGTTTCTATTTTGGTCACCTTTTCTTAAATTGATAATAGAAAGGATGATGTGGTATTATTAAATTAGTATAATAACATATATAGTCCTCAATACACCACATTCTATTAGTTTGGTCCTAATTCTAAATAATTCAACAAATTTAATGTAACGTCCCAAAAACATCCATGGTCGTAAATAGTATGTGATAGATTCTTAGTGAGATAAGGTGTAAGTGTCATGGGATACCAAAGGAAGTTGAATCAAGAAGTAAGACATGATGTATTAATTTAAATATTGACTAAAATGTAAAAATATGAAAGTAGTGTGGCATTAGTGTAAATATTCAAATTTTATAGGGTCAAATTATAAATATGAAAAATTTGAAAGACCAAAAGTGAAAATATCCCAAGAGAGGAAAGGGATAAAGAGTAAAATAAATTGATAAATGGGGACCATATTGAAAAAGTGGAAAATAAGAGAGACTAAATTGTAATTTTATCTAAAGTGAGTAATGACACAAAAGAGAATATTAAGAGATTTTGAAAAATGGCCATTTCTCAATCAAGATAATTATCATGAATTATCATGATAACAATTGATAAATATTAGATGTTGAAATAAAATTGGTGAAATATTTTATTATTATCTTATTATTTTATTATAAGATATTTTAATTAATTAAATTAAATGAGTACGGGAGTATGAAGAAATTTCTTCATTCTCTCTGTGCTCCAATGTTGCCACCATTATAAAAAGAAAGAAGTTCTCATATTCTTGCAATTTGGTTCTTTTGTCATGTAATCTTATTATATCTCCCAAATTAGGAAAAATGAAGTAGAGACTCTAGAGAGTATGCTCATCAATTTAAAAGCAAGAAATTAATAGATGGAAGTGAAGAAAATTAGAAGAAAAGAGAAGGATAATCATGAGGTTGAGGAAGAAAAGGGCAGAGAAGCAAAGGAGAGAAATTTCTTGATAAAAGAAGTAAATTTTCATATTAAATTTATTTATATTTCAAATAATTAAGTTAGATATATCGTAATTGGAATGTATGATATGAGAATTTAATCAAAATAGCAGAGATAGAAAGTATCTTTAGAATGAATGATATATAAAAACATTAAGTTTTTATGAGAAAAAGAGAGATGTCATTCGTATCATGAGAAATGTTAAGGTAAAGAAATGAATATGTTACTAACATATAAAATTATATGACTAAATTGAATAATAATCAAAAGTATAATGGTTATATACATCCAATTGACAGTTAATGCAAAGAATCATGGAAAAGTAAATATTTTTACTAAACAATTTTTGGATAGCAATAGTAGTCCAAATTTAAAAATTAACCAAAAATTGTAGAAATTGAGTTAGAGGTTGAACCAAATATGAAATTAAACCCTATTAAATCTAGTTTTGTATAGAATAAACGGTTTAAGAAATGGAATTGTATATCATGAGATATATAAATTTAAGTGAGATAGTGTCAAATTGATTTCGGGTTCCTTGTTTTGACTTTGAAATGTTATTAACAATTGTACAAAAACATTTAGGAAATAAAATTTATATATCTAAAAGCTTAATGACTCTATTTTCAAGATAAACAAACAACAACATTATATGAATCATACTGAAAGATAACTAAATTTTAGAAGAGAAGGGTTAGAGCTGCCTACTAACAAAACATGGGAAGAAATGAAGGAAAAAAACTGTATTAATTGGTTTATGTGAAGATTCTGAAATTTTTTTGATAAAAAATTCATTGAGCCTAGTTTCAAAAACAATAAGTAGATCTTAATTTCGAATTCTATAGGCCAATATATAAATAATTTAGTGATTGCTACTCAAGTAGACAACCTTGTTGAAAGTATATGTGTAATTAGTGAAAGAATAATTAATATTACATATAGGCATGCTATATTAAAAGCCAAATATTCTTATATACATACATGTACATATAGGATGTGGAATGGAGAGTAAGAGGAGGGGGGAAATAATAGAAGAGTTGTCATGTAAAAAAGTTGATATAAGTGATGGAATTGCTAATATGTAAGAGAAGTTTAAATGAAATTAACATTAAGTGAGTATTTGTTATATGATGAAATTGAAGCATTATATGAGTCTAAATTGATTGATGCATATGTATTGGATTATGTGATATTGATCTTAACATGAAAACAAATAAGTTTTGACTTATTTAGCAAATGAGGACTCAAGGTCGCGACATTGGCTCTATTTTCCTCTACCTTGTTCTTTTTTATTTGAAAAAGCCCCGAACGAACCACGAATGCAATCAAACTTTAGAAAAAAATATAGAAATAGTGTATAAAACATTATATAATTTTAAAAAGGTCTAAAAGATGAGAAGAACTTGAACAATAAATTTAAATCTTGAAGAAAGCATTTATCCTAAAATATAGCATTTCTTACTAAAATTTAGGTAGAAGCTTGAGTAAGGGGTGTTACCTTTAACCCTCCATATTTAGTAATTCTGTCAATTAGTTCTCAAACTCTTTCACCAGGCAAAATTTATTTTGTTTTAAGTGGGTGTTTTTAACAATTTACTTTTAATCCTAAGCCGCTGTTTACGAAGGAGTTGAAGAGGAGGGGGATGACGCCGACTTCACTGCTGGAGGATGCCAAAAGAAACAAATATGAATTGAATGAGGAAATGAGAATAGGGAAAGAAATGGGGAGTCCCTCTACAAGGAATGCTGTCACAACTGAATAGTGAAAACCTTGAGGTTGGCGAAAATTTTATTGATGGTTTTGCTTTGTCTGCACTGGTAACTTTCTTGCATTTTTGTTGCCTTACAAGACCTTCATAAGAATGTTGTAAAATTGTTTTCTTTTCAATGAATGAATTTTGAAGGAAAACGAGAATTGATGTTACTACATTTTCAATGTTTTATTTGGTTAAAAGAAGGGATTGCGGGTGCTGAAGGTTGAACTTTGATATGTCGGATGCTAGCTTTCACGGGTGACTTCATGAACTAACTAAGCTAAGCCTCAGGTTCTTCACATTCCTGGTGTTGTCATTGCTTATTTAACATTTAGAAATAGAGACACAATTTTTCTATCTTCCTTTGGGGATTGTTGTAGAACAAAAAAACAACTTTATTTATTCATGTTCTGTTTAGTTGTCCAATTTTTCTGTTGACCCAACTTTATTTTAATTTCTTTGTATAATCTGACTGTTCTGGGATCATCAAAAGCTTCCCTTTTTCTTTTTTATTTTGTTCCTTCCTAGCCATACACGTTTTTATGTGTGTATTTATTTGAGCTAATCTCATTTTACCTCAAGCAATGCCCTATTCTTGTGCATTTATAGAGTAATACTTAGATATTTGAATTTTAATATTTATTTTTAGAATTAAACCAAATCACTTATTTATAGTTAAAATAAATTTTTAGTATTTATTAATTTAATTTGATTGATTTGTGAGGAAGATGTGTTTGAGGATAAAATTGATGGAATTTAAAAATATAGAAGGTTAAATTTATTGAATTGTTTAGAATTAGGATCAAATTGATAAGATGTACAAGTGATTCTATTATATCAATTAAAAAAAGTCATGCCATTACTTTTGTTAACAATTTAACAAAGGGTGATCAAAACATAAACGACTAAAAATGTTAGTGACACGCTAATAATTGAGTGACTGCTATTATAATCTACCCTAAAGTTCGTGTGTACTTCATGAATTTAAAAAAAAAAAGCATTATTGGGTGATTAATGGTATAGTTTTCCTAAAATTTAAAGTATATGTAGACTGTCATGTAAGCTGTCATATTAATACCACAAAATTTTAATAGTTCAATTAGTTTTTTTTATCTAAAAAAAATAATTTGACAAAATTTTAAAAATTGAAAGTCAAATTGATATTGATAAGAAAATGAGATCAAAATAATAAAATAAATCAATATCATCATAAACTAAATTTATCATTGCACCTAAAAACACAACACTAATACCCTAAGGTTAAAACAAAATATTAACCAGTTACAGTTATAAAAATAAAATTATAAATATTATTTTCCATTTTCATTTTCTTTCACCTCACGTACAATTAGATTATCAATTAATCTAATCTAATCTTTCTTTTTTCTGAATGTCCTTAGAATCCGATAGAACGGGAAAAACACTATCATTACATTTTGGACCCCAAATATCAACTTTAATCTTAGGTACCATTTATATCTTTTATATATATATATATAAAGAGAGAAAAAGGGCTTGTTCTTATCATTTGAAGTTCTAATATTAGCATATATATTTCATATTTGTTAGAGTTGGATTTAACTCAATATATAATCTTCAAGTTTTATTTCAATCCACACATATTTTAGTTAATTAATTTAAGTTCACCCATATATTTTTTTAATTTTAGTTATAAAAAATATGCTATTTACATATTAATATATATTTTTTTGTTCATTTAGAAAATATTTGGAAAGACTATGAGGATTTTTAGTTTATTATTGATGTTGAAAAGTGTTTATAAAAAATGATGTGATAGATTTGATAGTCATTTACCATTACTGTTTATAAGTGTTTTTAAAAAGATAAAATATATATTTTAGACGTAATGTTGTAAAGTAGAAGATATAATGAGGGGTAAAAAGGTAATTTTATTGAAAAACACTTTTCCAAAAAGCCAAAAGCTAAAAATTTTTGGCTTTTTAACTTGACTTAAATTCTAGTTTGAAATCAAGATTTGGTTTGAAAAACTGCTTATTTACTACATTTTTTTATTTGAAATCATGGTTTGGGTTGAAAAATGCTTTTCAACCACAATGATAAACACACCCTTAATAATTGAATTTAGATATATTTGCTTATAGTTACACATATGCGATATGTTTGAATAACTATTGTAATTAGTGGGTCTCTTTGAATTGTGTGTAATTAGAACGCCTCAATTATCTTCTCCAATTCTTAAGAGGTGTAAGAATTAGAGTAATTGTACAAATCATTGCAGGTGATTACATTCAAATTCAATTATCTTATAACTTTTCAAACATCCGCAAATAATTGAAGTTTAAGAAGTTATTTTTGTACAATAACAACATTTTAATTTTTAGACATATTTAATTTTTCAAAATATTATTCTACATTATTTTACTAATCTAACTTAAACCATTTTAAAATTTTATTAATGAGGAATAATTTTTCAAACATTTTGGACTATTGAATATTTAATTGATTATATAGTATTTATTATAAATTATATATTAATTTTAATTAAATTATATGATATCTTATTAATTATTTATACTTTGTAAATGATTAATTAATGACGATAAGTATTATATATTTAGTGCTAGAGCGAGAATAGCTCAAAAATCATTTGTCTTGTTAACTTTATTAGAAATTGTATTGTCAAATACTCTTTTGGACTACCATATTATACATGATAAGTTGGTTTTGTTATCTGTTTAGAGATTTTTTATCTCAAGTACTTTGAATAATTTTTATAATAATTAATATTTTTTAGAATTTAAAATCATGTAGTTGTGTAGTTACAATTTATATTGCCAAACATAATATAGAGAATTTCAATGTGATTACACTCCGTTAGTCAAATATGTTTAATTACAAGAGGGTGTAATAATATTTTCATGAAACAATTTTGAACGTAACAAATTTACGAATCAAAATTGAAACAGTTTAAATATTTTATATTTAATATTTATTTATTTATAACAAAAAAACAGTAGATCCGACCATATAACAAAAAAAAAAGTTTAAATATTTTATATTTAATCTTATACCATTGATGCATATTTTATATTTAAAGCTTATTTAATTCATTCACTTAATATTTGTAAATATATTTTATGTACATATATTAAACATTTCTTTAAAATAACGATAAATTAAAAATGTCAACCTGAAATAGATTTATATTATTATGCACTAGTACTAATAAAAAAATGATACATCCATTAATATGATAATGACTATCTTGCACCGAAGCTCACTACACATCTAAAGGGAGCCTTAGTTAGATTCTAGAGGTGTTCGTGGGCCGAGCTAGGCTTAAGTATGATATTGACACACTTTATACTTACTCAAGTTCGGCCTTGCTTGAAATATGATTCTAAAATTTTGACCAAGCCCGCCCATATTTACAAATGGTTAACTTAAGCCCATTTTAGGCCCGTTGATATTAAATTTAAAATTTTTAAATATATATTTATATTTAATATTTGTTTATTTATTTATAATTTTATATATACCATATTAAATTTTGTTAATGTTTATATTATAGTAGTATTATATATTATTATATATTTAATTTTTATGCATTCTAAATTACATAATATATTAAAATAACATCATATAAAACATTATAAACTTGAAAAACATATTGGGCCGGGACAAACTCGAGCCTTGAATGTTTATTCCTGGGTCAACCCACATTTTAAATAAGCCTAAAATTTTTTGTCTAAACTTATTTTTCGAACCTAATATTTCAAACTATCTAAAATTTCAATGAATTTTTAGACCTAAGAGAATAACCTAATCCATGAACAACTCTACGCTTAGGGGTGGCACAAATACAATTCAAAGCTGAAAGCGAGGACAAATCCGTCATTATAGAGAAAAAAAACCCTAAACCTAAATGCGGACATATAAATAGGCTCATCTCTTACATTTCTCCTTGCAGTTTGGAAGGAGTAGTAGTAGTCAAACAGCTTCCTAGGCGACCTCTCAGGTTACTCTGTCTCCTCAATTTTCTTCTCTGTTGTTTGGTTGCTTAGAAATTCACTGAAAATCTCAATCCAAATTCACTCTTGAGCTTGATTTATTATCTGATTTGTTTGTTGTTTTTGGTCAGTTTGTTTATTACTTCTTGTTGTCTTATTCTTTTCATCAGTAGCTGACATACAACTGAATGTTACTATGAATCGATAATAGTTTTAATTAATGGTGATTAGATTGTTAGTTTAATAGTTGTTGTAACACGTAGATCTGTTATCTTTTACCAAGTTCTGTTTGCTATGTGGAAATATGTTGGATGATTTTGAATTATGTGGATTTCTTTTAAAATTTTGCTTAGAACTGCTTTATCTATTTCACCAAAGCTAAATTAGGATGTTCCATTATTGATATAGTTCAGGCTTTTACCTTCTTTTCAGTCCATTAGTTTCAAAATTTGCTTGCCTGCAATTCCTTTTAAGATGTGTGTCTATATTAGAACAAATGCCTATATTGGCCTCGTTTTTAATTTTTTTTCAATGTTTTAAAACTCTTTTTCTCTAATTCTGTTAACTTACAGGTCACTGTTTTAAGTTGTAAGCATGGCAGATGGATCAAAGCGTCCATCAGTGTTCCATAAAATGCATGGGCAGTCCTATTTCATTTCCAGGCTTACGCCTAGCTTGCCTGCTCAGAATTATAGCATGACTGGTGCCTATACCAATGGAGGAATTCATGTTGCTTTGCAGCCATCACGTCATTCCACTGGGTTGGCATATATGCCCACTGTTTCCCCCATATTTGTACAAGCTCCATCAGAGAAAGGTTTTACTGGTTTTATGGTGGATTTCCTCATGGGAGGAGTGTCTGCAGCTGTTTCCAAGACAGCTGCTGCTCCGATTGAGCGCGTAAAACTTTTAATCCAAAATCAGGATGAAATGATCAAAGCTGGGCGGTTGTCTGAACCATACAAGGGAATTACTGACTGCTTTGCCAGGACTATTAAGGATGAAGGTGTCATTGCTCTTTGGAGAGGCAACACTGCCAATGTTCTCAGATACTTCCCCACGCAGGTTGATTTTGTCTTGTTTTTCTTTCTTTTAGTATTTTCTTTTACTTTTCTGGAATCCCTTTTAAAGTGTTTTTGTAGTTTTGCTTTTACTGAGTTTTCTGTTATATCCCTTGGCTATCTGCTATCTCAGTGCACCTCTTGTTGGGAAAGAAGGAAACGAACCGAAAAAATTGAGGCTTTTGAGGCACATGTAACTATATTGTTGTTGAGGTGTGCACCTAGTGCCTAAGCATTGGATCTTAGCATTAGACAACAAAGTGTTCTAGATCATTTTAAGCAAGGTGCACTTTGTCATGCCTTTTTTCTAAGGCAATATGCATAATTAAAGTTTCCTTTTAAGTTTTTGCTTATCCTTAGCTGTATTTTTACTAGTGAGAAAAGGGATGATATTGAACTTTCTGCTTTTGAATTTTTGAGGATTCAACAAGCATGGGGTTATAAGGAAAATATGCATATTGAGCAACAAAGGAAGGAAAAATTTTGCAATGTTCTGTAAGATACTTTGGACCACTTTTTCGATACATAAAAATACACGCACATATACCTTTCGTGTCTTTTATCACTCAGGCTATTGATCTTATGTCCTAAGGCAATATGCATAATTAAAGTTTCCTTTTAAGTTTTTGCTTATCCTTAGCTGTATTTTTACTAGTGAGAAAAGGGATGATATTGAACTTTCTGCTTTTGAATTTTTGAGGATTCAACAAGCATGGGGTTATAAGGAAAATATGCATATTGAGCAACAAAGGAAGGAAAAATTTTGCAATGTTCTGTAAGATACTTTGGACCACTTTTTCGATACATAAAAATACACGCACATATACCTTTCGTGTCTTTTATCACTCAGGCTATTGATCTTATGTCATGCGTTCAAGTAATTTAGGGGTTCTAATGCATGGATGCACTTTGTGCTCTTGACAACATTGCTATATGTGTGATTTAGTATTTACTATGTCAGTTTGGTCCAAGGACTTATCTTTGTGTTCTCTTTCCCCTTGTTTTATTTTTTCCTCTTAAAGCTTAACTTGTATATTTGTGCCAGGCTTTGAACTTTGCCTTCAAGGATTATTTCAAGAGGATGTTCAACTTCAAGAAGGACAGAGATGGCTACTGGAAATGGTTTGCGGGGAACTTGGCATCTGGTGGTGCTGCTGGTGCTTCATCACTTCTTTTTGTTTACTCTCTGGATTATGCTCGTACACGTTTGGCTAATGATAACAAGGCTGCTAAAAAGGGTGGTCAGAGGCAGTTTAATGGTTTAGTTGATGTCTACAGGAAGACCATCCAATCTGATGGCATTGCTGGTCTTTACCGAGGATTCAATATCTCATGTGTTGGAATTATTGTTTACCGTGGACTTTACTTTGGAATGTATGATTCTTTGAAGCCTGTTGTTTTGGTTGGTGGATTGCAGGTAAGCATCTGTTTACTTGCCCTCACAACCATGTGGAGTTTTAATTGTTGAAACATAGAGCCTGAATCTGTGCGTGTATTTGGCATTTACAGGATAGTTTCTTGGCAAGTTTCTTGCTGGGTTGGGGTATCACAATAGGTGCTGGACTGGCATCTTATCCAATTGATACAGTACGTAGAAGAATGATGATGACTTCTGGAGAAGCAGTGAAATACAAGAGCTCGATGGCAGCATTTTCTCAAATCATCAAGAATGAAGGTGCCAAATCGCTGTTCAAGGGTGCTGGTGCAAACATTCTTCGTGCAGTTGCAGGGGCTGGTGTGCTTGCTGGCTATGACAAGCTGCAAGTCCTTTTCTTCGGGAAGAAATATGGATCTGGTGGCGGCTAATGTGGAAGGTGATTCTGCTGCCTTCAAGAATGATCTAGCGTCCCAAGTTCGAATAAATTTGGAAGGACAAAGTGCTTATGATAGTCCCCGTTCCCAGTAATTAGGAATTTAATATGAAAAAGTTGGTGACGAAAAATTTACTTGAGCTTTTGAGTGTTACATTACATGTGTTTAGTTACAAGACCATGTGGTTTTTATTTTGGTTTTTGGTTGACAATAATTTCAACACTGCTTTCATCTATAGTATATGAATCGGTTGTCTTTTGATTTGTTTTGCTTTCAACTGTTGGGTATCGGCTCTAGGGTTACTCCACAAACTTTAACTCAGAAAAGCTCTGTTTTTATGGTTTTACTTTTACCTGCTGCAGGCGCAAGTTCTGACCTAATGAATTGAAGGTTAGAATATGCTCAGAAGTCCCTATTCTCTTAGAAAATCAGAAGTTTAATTGTGCATAATAAAAATTAAAATATATAAGTATTGAAATAAAGATTTAGTTATGTGGTAAATTAATAAATAGTATAGATAAATATATACTATTGACGCAGATAATGATAAAAAAATTTGCATAATAAAAATTAAAATAAAATTTTAATTGAGTCAGTTAACTAAAAGTTCTATTTTTCAATTGTTTTTGAGTTTAGTTCACACCACGTATATGTATTTTTATTGGTGTTTTTAAACAAAAAGATTAAATTATTCTCAAATAATATAATTTATTTTAATTATACAAGGTATTTTTGTAATTTTTCTAATCAAGTTGGTGATTCGAGTGAAGGTGATGCCAACTCAATAAAACACTAAACAAACAATATAGATAAACAAATTTGGTAAAAAAAAACATTTATTGTTAAAAAACTTCTTTGTTTACTTAAGAATGAATATTGATATAGTGATAAAGAATTTGCTTACAACTTCATTAAACATGGGTTCAATCATGTTATTTTTTAATTCTTTTTTATCTAAAAATTATATAAAAATATGAAAAATAAAAAGATTAATAAAATAATAATAATCATTTGATAAAAAGCATATTAGTCATTTAATAAAAGATTATCAAAATAATAAATTACAGGTTAAGTAAATACATTATTCAACATAATATACATCTACATTCTGGTTGGCCATGACAGTTTTACAACTAGCCCTGCCGTTTCTAAACCTATTCTTTAATGCACAACGAAGACGATAGATACTGGGATTTGGGTCCCACACTTAGTAGATATCACCAGTTAAGGGTGGCTATAGGAACTAATTAGATTAAACCTGGGTTCATATTCTAAAAACTTTGGATGTACTATACACAGATCGGGTTAGACCTATCACTTAATACAGGGTTAAAAGAAATGCAGAGTTTGGACAATCTGTTTCTTTACAAGTTCGTGATTGGGCTTACCAACACTCAGTTCAACCATTTCATGCCTCCTTTTTTCTTCTTTTGTAGTTCCAAAGCAAATTCTCCCTCTCTGAAGGAGTTGCAGAGAGTACCCACTTACTAAACTCAACCACTCCCATGCCCTTGAACTGCGCCAGCCGACCATACTGAATCTTTTTCCTGTCTCTGGTTGAGACGACATTTTCCTCCCCATCTGTTTTCCTCTTCCATGAAGCATTTGTGTCTATTCTATTATCGCCAGTAAGGACTATTATTTTCTGTTGTATCCCAGGTCTACTGTTGACAATATCTTCATTACGATGGGCATACAAGATACCTGAAGATAAAGAGAATGAGATCTTCTAGAGTCAGTTGATTTACGAGCTCTCTGTCCCCATCAATTTGAACAAACATATGCTACAGCACATTTTATCAGTTGGTTTGTTAAAACAACACAGAACAGAAAGTCAAATTGCATGTCAACTCAAATATATATAAATATATATATATATAACCAGTTCAGCTTTTGTCTATTTGCCACGTGAAAAGAATGATATAAAAAAATACAAATGGAACACTAGGCCATTGACTAAATGTAAACACAAACAAAGGAGAGGAAAACATTCATAGCAAAATGAACATACCTAAGTCCTCAAGAACTGGTTTATCAGTAGCAGCAATCTCTGTGTCACTAGGATGCAAATTCTTGGACACTGAAGAAAATGTTTCACTTCCTTCTGCCGGAGTTGGAAGGGAGCCTAGACTGGTTAGCTCCTGCTTATCACTATGGTGTTCTGTGTGCTGTTGCCCTTGCTTTTCATGTAATTCAAGAATTTCACTTGTGAAAAGCTTATCTGAAAGATCGCGAAACAGATTGCAGATTCCAAAAAGCTCGCCTTGAAATTCCTTGCAGTCCTGAAAACAAGATGGATGTCACATGGAATGTAGAGAGCTCTGAACTCAGAAAGGATGACTGAGACCATTTCACATCTGAAATCCAGCCACAAGTTCAATATATGCTTCACTTAGTCTACCAAATGGATTTTGGATGAGGTAAATTGCAACAGCATACAGGTAGATCTAAAACATACTCAGATAACTAAGAGAGTAGTTTAGCCATGACTAAAAAATTCCCATATCTATACCTGAACGCCTTCAAAGTATCTTTTTTCCATTTTCCCAGATACAGCAATGTTCGACAGCTGCTGTTTATACACCTGACGTGAATATACAAGTTCTTCAAGGGAACCAGCTGCAAGAAGGCGGAAAACCACAACATGCCGCCTCTGCCCAAAACGAAATGATCTGTCCTGGGCCTGTAAATCTTGGGCAGGGTTCCAATTTGGATCAAATATAACAACACGATTAGCACTTACAAGATTCAATCCAAGTCCACCAGCTCGGGTTGATATAAGGAACACCTGAAACCAAACGAGAATCAAAATGATATGGAAATTCAAATTAAAAGCCACCATGGTTCAAATTAATTCGAAAAATACTTGTTTGCTTGGACTTGAGTTAAATTCGTCAACAAGAGATTGGCGCATGTTAGTAGGAGTAGATCCATCAAGTCTTGAAAAGCAAAAGCCTTTCCGTATAAGAAACTTCTCCAATATATCAAGCATCCTGAAAATTGTTCAATGTAATAAGCAAAAAGGAGAAGATTGGTGCAAGTGACAAGTAGCTGCACAATACATCATTCACACTTCAATCTTCAAGAACCTAACTCTGACCTATATGAGAACAGTTTTGCTATAAAGTAGCAAACTTGTAACACCAAAAATTTGAAAGAAAAAAGTCCATTTCATATATTTGATTAAAATGATAATAAGCTTAGCTTATTATACAAGCTATTCTTTAACCTCCTCATTGAATTATTAAATTACTTTTAACTAAAGTTTAGATTCAGTCCCAATTTTGGAGATGAATACTAAAATCTGATGCGAGTTTCCGGTCTCTGCAACTTTTTACAACATCGTAGATGGAACAGTTTTGACAGGTGATCTGGACTCAATTCAATTGAAAAAAAAGAAACAAGCAGCAACAGGGAGTACAGAACAAGTATTACTAAATCCTTTTCCTGGTATTGATGTTGGAAAATGTTTTCTTATATACTTTCTATTAAATAAAAGTGAAAAAACATCTTCAGGAAATGCATGCATAGATGCGAGGAATTTGGCCAATCTGAAAGTATTCCACAACGTTTTAAATCTCGCTAGCATAGCAAGTAAGCACAAGATACGGCCATAGAGGTCCAGGTTTCATGGCCTAGTAATCTGATAATTCAAAATATGTAAAATACCTAAGCACCGAAGTATGAAATAAGAATATTACCTGACAGAGTAGCTAAAAAGAAGGATTTTGTCACCCATCAACGCCCATGAGGACATTAACTTTTCCAAGGCCCTCATCTTTCCACAATATCTAGTGTCACTTAAATCCATAAAGCTTTTACTTGGGGCATTCCCTCCCACCATATCAATATCTGGACCAAAGACAGAAGAGGCAAATTCTGCATCTTTTCTTTGTTTATCTGGTTCATCCCTAGGATTAGGCTTAATAAGCTCCAAGTGATTGCTAATCTGCAGTGAAGGTACAAAAGTAAGCACAAGACAGAACCCCAACCACACAACAAGACTTCTGCTCAAAAGCTTATGCAAAAAAATACACACTATTAAATATCAAATGCTCAATATAGATAATATAACGTGTCACACAATATTTTCTTTAATAATGACTATTTTTTGAGTAATGCAATGCTCATAGTGTTTAATCTGAAATCAATGCAATAACAGGGATAGCTTATATGAGAATAAATCTGTGAGATACCTGTAAAACAAAAATTTCCTAGTCTTTTACCACACTAAATGGAATTTGCAGGAAAATGCATCAGTTAAATAGAACTGGTATGCGTTTTTAGGCAAAGGGATCCAGAATTGCACTGATGTAGCAGGTGTTCTTGTCTCAAACAATGAGTTGGAGATGTTTCTAGAGTGCCTAAATGAACCTAAGAATTTTTATTTAAGGATCAACATTAAAAATTATGAGGGTAAAAAAATAAAGAGATGAAAAAGAGTAGGAAGTCAATGACCTGTTGTAGCTTGACAAGGCAAGGAAGGACAAGGCAGAAAGGGCATGAATCACAACCCTCTGGGCTGCCCCTGTGAAGGTAAGGCCATATAATTCCTTTAGGCACAATCCTCTTGCAACATTCTACTTGGGCAAGAGGGCTTCCACAGCTACAAGGCAGGTCCTTGTTAATAAGACATTGAACGTCTGGCAGCTGCAACATTCTCTGATATACCCGTTTTTGCAATTCACTCATGGCGCAAAAGACAACATTATCTTCCTTTCCCAACATAAGTTGTCCAATAGTCTCCTCTTTTGTCCTTCTTAACATATATTTATGAAGGACTGCTACCAGGTGCTGTTTACGCTCACCAGCAACCCGAACAAATCTTTCAGGAGCAGTTGCCCTCTGGCCATGTTTGAGGGGTTCATCATAAAACTCCCGAAAATGTTCCCTTGTTCCCAAGGATCCAGGAGCAGCCCAGTCAAAGAGATTAAAGAGTTCCATAATTTTGTTCTGCATGATGGTTCCTGTAAGACCAATACGTCTGCGAGTCTTAATTTCTAAACATGCTGAATAGAGTTTTGATTTTTCATTTTTCAGGCGGTGGGCTTCATCAACGACCACAATCTCCCACTTGATCTCTGACAAAAGATTTCCATGAATTCTGAATGTGTCAAAACTGGTAACCAGAACTTCAACTCCATTAGCTTGTAGCTTCTCAAGAATGAGTTCACGGCTTGACCCATGGTAAAGAGAGACATTAAAGGGTGCCCATCTGGAGAATTCACACTTCCAATTGCAGATGACAGAAGTGGGACAGATTATTAATACAGGTCCTTTCTGTCCAATCTGGTTTTCCTTCAGTACTCTGGAGTCACCATATTCCTCGTCTTTTCCATATACAGCAGCGAGAAATGCGATTGTCTGGATTGTCTTGCCAAGTCCCCTGCATTAATTATTTTAAAAAGGTGAAAAGGGAACCATTGTTCCTATTGAAAGATGGTGCACCTAAACAAATACACACAATATAAGGCTTGCAGAAGCAGTAAAAAATCAGAAAGAATAAATAAAGAAAAGAAGAGGAACAACCAAAAAACACTTGCATGGCTAAATAAAAAAGATGCCATGACATAGAAATGAAGGACATAAGGTGGTCAAACAAGTGTTCTAAGTTGTCACTTAGTACAGTCCTCTGCAAAGGACTATTTCTTGGTTTATGATACCACTCACATTCATGACATAAGCATAAGCGGGTCCTTTAACATAGTATGCCATACTTGTTAGAAGACTACGCAGGTAAGAATTTAAAACTGAAAAACAACAAGATGAGATGAAAACGTGGGTTCCATTACAGAGGCTATAAGCGACTAATAAATATTAATATATAAAAATCACTACAACTTAAAACAAAAAAAAAAAAAGCATTCCGACCATGAACAAACCAACAAGTATTCTTTGAAAACAAACTGATATACAATTTAGTAATAACATAAAGAGTGAAAACATTGGATTAAAGAATTCACATATCATCACCAAGAATGCCCCCATGGTTGCTCTTGTATAGCATGTATAAAAACTTGACTCCCTCTCTTTGATGGGCAAGCAACCGACAGTTAATATATGCAGGCACCTGTCACAACCAAAGAGTATAAAAAATCAACCAATTAACCAAAACAAAATAGCAACTTTAACTTACTGCAACAACTCTCGAAGGAAATAAAACGTTCCCACAAAAGCAATTAAATTATAAAAATAATGACCTGTATAATTGGAAATTCTCCATCGGAAGACAATACCAACGGCTCGTAAGGACCCGTATCCTCAAACTGAACCCGACTCAATTCGGCTCTCCCAAATTCTTTTACTTCTTCCTCCTCAGCCTCTTCTTGGTGGTCATCGTCGTCTTGTTGTCCATGCATATGAGCATTGTTTTTGAGTTGGGGCAAGGAGAATTTAGGGTTTTCGAAATGGGATTCCTGTGCAGAAGGGAGATAGTCGTGTTCAAGGCGTTGAAGCTGGCGCGAAAGCGAAGATTTGGGGGGTTTCCTCTGGTTTATTACAGAAGGTAGAGGTGGTTGTTGGGATAAGGAAGGTTGTGAAAATGAAGATGAATTGCAACAGGGTTTTAGTGTTTCTTTAAAAGAGCGGAGTAGTGACATGAGGGCTCTTGCGGGCGTTTGGGGAAAACCGTTGTTTTTTCCCCAGATCTCACATTTACCTACGTTTAATTGAATTGAAGAAACAGGCAATAGTTTAAATTTATGAAATATAGGCAACCGCCCCTAACGGCGACCGCCTCTCCAGATTGCGCTTTCCTAACTTCACTACCGGCTAACATGCATGATGATGATAATAATCGGTGTAAACTAAACCATTGAGTTTCATTTTGTTCATTCAAGATTACAATTTAATCCTTAATGTTTTCAAAATTATTTTTTCAGGGTATAATAATAATTTTAGTTGCCAATTTTTATATTTTATCAATTTACTTTTAATTATATATAAAATGATATAAAAATTAAATAAAAGTGTATAAAATTTTTAAAAATAGATAAAGTAAGACAAAATGAGAAAAAATTACTTTTAAATCCTTCAAGAATTTTCTATGTATAGAAATATCCTGTACTTATTTTTTAAAAATAACATAAAAAAACATGAAACAAATATTGATTCTTTATTTTTTACTCTTTTATGTTTCTTGACATAATTTTTTTTATTATCGAAAAAGAAAAAGAAATCAGAATATAATATATTTTTATTATTTAGGCTTTGAAAAATAAGTTAAGGGTGTGTTTGGATAAATGATTTGAAGAAGACATTTGATTTTTATTTTTAAAAATTTTTTAAAAATAAAATTATTTATTTGAGTGAAATAATAATAAAATTTAAAAATCATTAAAAAAATTCAAGAGGTAGTTTAAGTTGATGAATTTTGTTTTATGAGAATATTAAAGAAAAGTCTTATGCAACATTAAAAAAGAAAAATCTCATGCAGAGGGCAAATGTATATAAGCGTTTTTTGTTATTAAAGTTTTTTTGTCAACCGTAATTCTAGGAAATACCATTGGTTGATAAACTAAATTAGATAATTACATATGAGTGAAAGAAAGTAGTAAATATCATTTATTGTAAGATAATCACCTGTTGATAAATTAAATTAGATAGTTATATATGAGTGAAAGAAAGCAATTTATAAATTTACAATAAATTAGATAAAATAAAATAAAATTTCATTTCCTATGTACAAGAGTTAAGTGAAAGAAAACATAAGTGGAAGAAGTTTTTACCCCAAGACGGGTTGATTAGTCAATTTATCTTGAAGTAGGCTTAAAAGATCAACCGTATAGAGTTTTCGCTGTCCTTTATATGGATTCCCATACATGTATTGCTAAACAAAGGAGGGATTGAACAAAAAACAAGTAGATGTTTATGAACATCAAAATACATAAAGGATTGGTAATGAAGATTATGTAAATTATATAAAAAGAGGCTTCTAGATAACATAAAAATGATACTAATTGGGCTTTAAATTTGTAGAAATGACTAGGCGATACTCCCCATAATTCCGGTCTAGAGTATCCTCTTATCTGCCAATTAAAGTCATGACTATCAGGAACAAAATAATCTTTTACCATGTTATAGTTTAAGACCCCATTCGTCGTTTTATCATATCCGAAAGTAGAATAGAAATGAAAAGAAAAAATAAAGAATAAAAAAGAATTTTTTTATTCTTTCTTTCATAGATATAGAGAGATCTAATCCGTGTCATGATTTATAAGCTAATGTAATGTTTCATTTTTTTCATAATAGAAAACAATGGGTTGAAATATCTATTAATATTCTACAAAAAAAGTATTTTATTAAAGGCTTAAATTATTACTCAACAAATAATAATTGAAATTATGAACGGGCGAGAGAGACTTTTCAACTGGGCCTAAAGAGGCATTATTTATTTTATGGCTGCCATCGAGTTGGCCTAAATCCTTGAAACTGACCTGCTATTAATGGCCCATTTACCAGTATCAATGCCTCTTTTTGCAACTAAGGCTCCGTTTGTTTGCCAGTAAAATATTTTTCGGAAAATAATTTCTAGAAAATGATTTGCTTTTCTAGAAAATAATTTACTTTTCTAGTGTTTGGATGAATCTGTGTAAAATATTTTCTGTTGTTTGACAAATTTCCTGAAAGCATATTTATGGATAAAAAAAATTAAGGCTGAAACTGAAAGAAATACCAAATTTAGGAATTCAGTGTTAGTATATCCTTTTAAAGAAAGAAAAAAAAAGAGTGAAAATTTGAAACAAAATAGAACATTGAATAAAGGTAGACAGAAACTAAAATCAAAGCATGAAATAGAAGATTAATAAAATTGGAAGTGGAATGATTTAGAAAATTGAAGGCCTTTCTTAACAGTAATATAACATCTAAGTTAATTAGGTTTCAATTCTAAAGTAATTCTCATCATACACAGCAATGCAAAAATTTCAACAAGTAGCAACACAGTGAAGTATTAAAAAACCCAACTACAAATGACATCTTAACTAATTGGGCAAAATCAATTTTTAAAGCAACACACATCATATGCAACAAGTTGAATTTTTCAACAACCAGCAAGACCAAGAAAACAAATGTCATAACATTAGGGTATCAACTTCAAAACACCTTGCCTCTGTAACGCCCCTAACCCAAATCTGTCACCGGAATAGAGTTCGGAGCATTACCGAAGTTACTGATTTATTTATCAGATATTTTACTTCATTTAACATTCATATTTGAAACTAATTAAAATTAAACATGTTGTCCCTTAAACGTGCTTATTTTTCTCGACATGTTTTACTTGAATTTATTAAATGTTTCAACATACTTAGTTTCCGTGTATTAAGTATAACAGATAATCACATATTTACATGTCATGATAAATATCATTCTCTTTCCATTTCTTCATAAACATAAATTAGGTAATTTATTATATCAATACTTCATGTATTTAAAAATACAATTCAAGTTACCCCAACTTACCTCATTGTTTATTCATGCTTATAATTTCAATAATCTCTTTTCTTTTCCACGTTCTAGTATCATATTTGAGTCATCCGGATCTCTATAAATAAAGATGATTGTCATTTTCATTTATTTCATGTTCTAATACATTCAACTAATGTTCTAAACAAAATTTACCATTTTGCCCCTAAACTTTTAATTAATGACGATTTCATCCTTAAGCTCAGAGAATAAAATTCTTGCAATTTAATCCTTAAAACGTATTTTTCACCGAACTTGAACTAAATTAATAATTCCATTTAAATTTTGCAATTTAAATAATAAAATAATCCTTTTCATGCAAATTGGTCATTTCTAACATTTTTACAAATTTGCCCCTAAAGTTTTACTTTTATTCAATTTAGTCCCTGAGCCTAAAATATACAAATTATCCATTCTAGATGAATATTCATACATATTTTCCTCCTCCTCCTCTCCATTCCACATCCTTAATTTATATAACATGCTATAAGTAACATTATCAATAATTTCACTATTTACTTATATGTATATTCAAAACTGTCCATTTGTGTCATGGTTACCAAATTATTTATATCTTGAGCTACAGAACTCAAAATTAAGATCTGTAAATTTTCCTTGAAACTAGACTCATATATCTTCTTACCATAAAATTTTCAGAATTTTTCGTTTAGCCAATTAATACAGTTTATTCATTAAAGTTTCCCCTGTTACAAAGTCCAACAGCTCTGACCTCTCTTCACTAAAAATTAATTATCTCATAGTACGATTTTCATATAGTGTTTTCAATTGTTTCTAATGAAAATAGACTCACTAAGGAATCTAACCATATAAATTATGTCCCATAACTATTTTTTTACAATTTTTAATGATATTTACAAGTCAGAACAGAGGATCCCGAAATCATTCTGAACCAGTCTCACAAAAATCTAAATATCTCAGAAAACAGAGTTCCTTTCCTTGCTCTGTTTCTTTTATATGAAAGTAGACTCAATAAGCTTTAATTCCATATCTCACTCAACTTCTAATTCAATTTATACCATTTTTGGTGATTTTTCAAAATTAGACAATTGCTGCTGTCTAAAACTGCTTTAGTGTAACATGTTGATTTCTATTTTGTCCCAAATTCCACAATTCATACAATTCAATCCTTACACAATTAACCCCTCAATTGAGCTAAATTTCTCATTTAATACTTTTCTCTATCATTTTTAAACTACTTCATAACCTTTGAAATTCAGAATTTTAATACTAGGCCTTAATTTCAACTCTTTCATAATTAGGTCCTAAAACCAATTTCCATCAACTTTACTTGATAAAATCATCATATAACAAAATTAAAGCTTCAATTCAATATTTATTCATCATATTCTTCCAGCACTAATCCACATCAACTTTAAAAATTAGCCATAGAATGAAAAACTAATGAATTAATAAGTTGGACCCAATTGTAAAAGTCTAATAAACATAGAAATTTCAAGGAGAAAGCAAGAATTAAACTTACATGAAGCTTGAGTATGAAAACCAGCTTGAACTCTCTCCCATGGCTGTTTTTCAGCTGAAGAAAATGAAGAGAAATGAAGAGAATTCTAGATATTCCAATTTGGTCCCATTTTTATTTAACTAATTTTGGCAATTTTCCAATTTTGCCCTTATTTCACCCATTCCCTGATTTTTCTCAGCTATTGCCGCCCAAAATATCTCTTTTGGGCTTATTTTCACTTTAGGTTCTTCCTCATTTGACAATTGAGCTATTTAATCCTTCTAGCAACTTTTACACCTTTTTCAATTTAGTCCTTTTTATTTAATTAACCATCCAAACGTCAAAATTTTCTAACGAAATTTTAATATTACCTTATTAACACTCCGTAAATGTTCATAAAAATATTTATGGCTCGATTTATAACACCGAGATCTCGATACCTCTCTTTCTCGATTTCTTGGCTAAATAAATCTTTATAAAACACAATTTACTGTTTCAAAAATCTTTTAAAAATTACGTTTGGCTCGTAAATATTAAATAATATAATCTACGAGTTCATTTGTCAGGTCTCAAACCATTATTTTCGACATCACTGAAATTTGGGCTATTACAATTCCACTGTAGAAATTTTCGGGGTGTTACAGCCTCCTTGCAACCTAACTCAAAAAAATGTGAAAATGATGCACTAACTCCTACTTTAGAGCATTTTAGGCTACACTATCCCAACTCTTCATAATATCGCTTTAATATCAAGTAAACTGGAAATTATAGAATTATCAATAACCAGGGGGATAATAACCCAACTAAATGATCAGAAATAACTTGTCATACCTCAATAACCAGGGGGATAATAACCTAAGTCAGTTCTGAAAGTTTGGCAGCTCAGACAGAAGCAACATGTGTATTAATATCATGACGTAGCTTATCCCTGACTTTCGAGGAATCCCAATTTGCCAATTCAACAACATCATCTGAAAAAATGATGTTACACTCAACATGTAGTCAGTCAACCTTATCGAGCAAAAATACTCTCATTGACAAGCATCCATGGCACCAAACTTATTAAATGCAACCAAGATAGAAAGGCTTTTAAAGTTTTGATTCATAAGAATGGCTTAAAAAATCATTTTCCCAATACTTCATAGCCAAACGACAGATCAAGCTAACATCAAACAAATTAGGGACTTCTACATTTTCATCCATAGTTGCATGCAACTGATTCAAAGTACAATCACAAAGAAAAGGCACAAGTAGATAGAGGAACCAAAGCATGAAACCAGAAAAGCTAACAATCTCTACTTGGATCTAAATTTAGATGCAATCATCTTTTTAAGTAGCACAGACTAAAATAGAACTCACAAATTAGGAGAAAGTTTCCCCATTAGAATTGTTACCTCACTCCCAATTCCCCCAATAGAACTGATGTACAAAATGGGGGAAAGGTTCACCCTAGTCAAGCGAATGACAGTGGGTAATCTTTCTCGTTCTTTCAGTTAGAGAAAATAAAGAAAGAAGCAATTGAAAAATGAAAAATCCAAACAAAACAAACAGATGCAAAAATTTAAACAGATTCTTCAACATAAAAAAAAGGAAGAAGAAGATTTGAGTGAGAGAGGTGACAAAAACATGAAATACAGATTAAAAATAAAGCATAAAAAAGTTACCTAGATGAAGAAGGAGAAGGAAGATGAAGAACGGAAGAAGGAGGAAGGAATTTGGTGAGAGTTTTGGAAGATGGAAAATGTCTTATAGAAATAAAATCGGTAAGACATTTTCCTTAAAACCCATTTCATTTTACCCATGTTTTAGAAAACGTTTTCCAAATGTAATTTATTTTCAATCAAACAAACACCGTAAAACCAGTAAAAAATTTTCCGGAAAATATTTTCCTGGCAAACAAACGGACCCTATGTTTTGGTCCACTTCAGTCCCCACAATCGACCCAATTCCCATAAAATATGAACCCAACTTCTTAAATTAATCCCCAGGCCTAAACCCGCAACCATGGCCCGCATTGTCTAACTCTTCTACTTCAACAACCAGCCCTAAATCTTTGGCCCCTTTCCCTTTATTATCACTTTTAAATATCTTGAAAAAATCTCATTTCTTGAAATTGATCCCCAATAAATCAGTCATACAATCTTCTTCTTCCCCATTTCCTTTTTCTATCAAAACTAATGCCCTGAATTTTGAACCATTTGGTTCACTTCCTGGAATTTTAGCCGCTGATTTGCTCGAATATCTGAAATTATGGTGAGACCGCCTGTCAACGATCATCCAAGGCCTAAACTCTATCGCCTCCTTCATCAAATCTCTAGTTATAGGCTTGGTTGCCACCCTCTTTTTCTCCAGAGTTACCCTTAGTACCGGTCGAGAAGGAACACAAATCCTTAACATGGCCATGTCTCTCGCATTAAAAGCAAATGGTAGGTAAGGACTCATACTCTACTCTCTGTGTTTTTCATTAACCAAAATCTGAGAAATTAGAGGCTTATCCAAATTGACGAAAATTGACACCTCAACCCCTTGTCGATGTTAAAATCAAGCTTCGCTACTCTCCCTATCATTCCGCCAATTTCCTCAAAAATCTTCTTATTGTATAAATATCCGAGAAGGCTTGGTAGTCAGATTCAGGTCATATGAGATATTGGTCGAAGTTGGTCCTAGGACCCTAAGTAAGCACTTTCTTATAATCCTCTTTACTCTGAAATTTTATGGGAAAAAATAGCCATTTTCCAATCCATAATTTGAAAAGGCTTAGAAGGTCACCACAAATTCTAAAGAGTAATGTATCCAATGCTCCGCCCTAGAAGTTTAACCACAACGGTGGTTCCCATATCTTTCAACAGGTAATTCTTAACCCGGTAGAAAAATCAATTGCGAGCATCCTATTAACTATGGTCATAGAGAAATCTCTTTCTTTGAGGTTAAAGTGTTCATTATTGTTTCCCCTTGCTCTTTCAGTTGATTTAACAGAATTCCTCAATAACAAATCTTTCTAGGACATAGATGGTGATGACACCGGGCCAACTAGCATTTCAACATTATTCCCTTCTTTTCCCTTAAACCAAACTCTTTTAGAATTATGACCATCGATCAGACAAGCATTGCCGTCCTCATTGTTACCGGAAGTTGACATATATATTTTTAAGTCCTATATTAGTGTTTTTAGTGTTTTTGATGTATTATTTTTTTAATTTTTATATGTAAAAAAATAATATAAAATTTTTTAATACGGGCGAGTCAAGCTGGGTTCGTGTAACACTCCTATAGATTACCTGATCACCAGGTCAAGATATCAGAATGCTACATTTGTTGTCGAAGCAACGACAGTCAAATTTGTTTCATTTTGAATACTTTTATTAATCATCTTGATCAATTTAAGTTTTTGATATGCCTCAGTATCATTTTCGAGTCTTATACGGGTTTATTGTAGCTTTTAAAATAGTCTAAAGAGGAGTAGGGACTAGAGTGAAAGGCTTTCAAAATTTAGGGGTGACATTGCGACGTCGGGAGGTTCCTTGTTAGGACTTTACAAACTGACTTATGTCATTGCGGTGCGGTTCCTCCATCATCACGTCGAGAATTCTATTTCCCATGTTTTACCATATTTTAAGTTTTTAACATCCAAGTCCCTTTTTAAAGCTCAAAATTCAATCAATTTAACTTATTTCACATAGCAAATCATTTAGATTTAAGTATTTATAGTTTCAAATCCACATAATATTACATGATATTCAATCAAAAATAGCAAGGCTTATAAAATTGACACAATTATCAAAGTTTTACAAATAAGTCCATTAGAGGATTCATACTTACAAATACAATTTATTTTTTTCTACATACCATTACCAATGTCAATATATTAATTAGGACTTCATCAAATCATTTTATGAAAATCACTTACTTAGTACTACAACAAAGCATTTGAATTTATTCTATGTATTTTCAAGTCTATTATTTGCAACATTTCCTTAGTATTATCACTCTTCTATTATTTTGCCTCTTCCTCCTCTTCATTCCACATCCTTAATATATGTTTTTTTTTTTTGTATACATTAATCTTTTCCTCTTAACATATTATATGCCTATGTGTGACATTAATTAAGGGTTTTATTTCTTTTTCTAATTACACAATACTCTTATCAAGGCTGTCCATTTGAGTTTTAGTCACTAAATTATTTATATCTAGGCTTACAGGATTCAAAATTAGGATCCGCATTTTATTCTTGAAACTAGACTTGATGAAATTTTTACCATAAAAATTTCAAAATTTTTACTTATTCCAATTAATATAGTAAATTCTTTAAATTTTTCCCTATTCTTCAAGGTTAGGTTACTGCTACTATCCAAAACTGTTTTAGTGTAAAATGTTGATAACCAAATTTATAACACCCTCCTTTCTTTTCTCTACAATATTTCCCATCACTTCTTCTTATTTCCTTTCACTAACATATTAAGAACATAAAACCTTATATAAGAAAACTCTACTTTAACATCATTTTCATACTTTTTCAATAATATTAAACTTAAAAATGTATTGAAATCTTGATGTTCTTACCTTATCCTATTGATTCAAATTTTAACTTGATTTTCTCTCTCCTCCAACTTCCATTTTATTAAATCCAATGTGATTTTCTTGTTCTCCATAGTCTTCTTATCACTTTTCTCTCTTGGTAGTTATGAAAATTCCTTTAAATTCTAGGTAAAAATGGTGGATTTTTTATGGAAGGACCAAATTGTAAAGAAAGCAAAGCTTTCTTTTTCTCTCCCCCTCACTCACGTTGGAAAGTTAGGAGGATCCTTTTTTTTTTCTTCATCTTTCTCTCATTTTATACTAGCTATTTATAATATTAGGAAAATATCTCATTAAAATATTAATAAAGTAATATTTATCTAATTAAATAATTATAAAATATCATCAAAATATCTCCAATATCATCGTTGCCTTATAGAGTTCTCTCTCTTTCTAATTGACAATTTTGTCTTTTATGATTTTTTAAAAATTCCACCATTGAATCATTACTTAATTTGGTAAAATTGTAATTTAGTCCCTTATACTTTTTTTGCTTATTCAATTTGGTCCTTATTCATCCATTTCTCTTAATTTCTAGGTCCTTCTACCTTTAAGATATTTTCACTATTGACCTTTCATTTCAACTTTTTCATATTTATACATATGCCACCAAATTTTTTGCATATTTACTTATGCCACAAAACTTTTCGCATATTTACAATTTATGCCACAAAACTTTTCCATATTTATACTTATGTCTTGCTTCTTGATTTAACTTCCTTTTAATATCTTGCAACTTTCATTCTCTTTGATCTTATACATTTTTTCGCTAAGATTTTATCTTATATTATTTACTACAAAGGGGGCTTTGAGGATGTTACAGTTTAGGTATTAACATTTTTATTTGAGCTAAGCTTGGACAAAATTTAGACTTATTTTTCGAGTTGGAACGAGCCCGGACTTAAAATTTTGTTAGGGCCTAGCCTAAACCTGACTTGGCCATGGACATCTATAATCTCAACTCATTTTATCATAATTTTTTTTTTTATAAAGTCAAGCTGGGAAGAGACTTAAACCTTAGGAACGCTAAAAAAAACCCCTTAATTATTGGTTTATGTTGTTGGCAAAAACTTAATTTTCTTTTTAAGTTTGAAACTTAGGGAAATTAGACTAACATGAATTGTCAATATACCAAAAAAAAAAAAAAGCATTAAATAAATTTCATCCAGCTTTACTCTTAGTCCCTTACTCTCAATAAACAATTGGAAAGTTTCGAAGTCCACTTATGATTGTTCCATTACTGAAGGAATGTCTGACACCAGATAATAGAAACAAATAAAGGCAATATTACACCAGCAAGCAGCCTAGCGGGGCATAGAAGCAGCTAGATTGAGAAACGTGAATCACATGATATGGAAATTCCACGTTTCGGGAGGGATTTCGTAGTCCCAATATAGCTCTTGTTCAAGTTCCTCTTCCCTGCACCTGTCTTCATTCACAAACTTGTTCAATTTCTCCTTTATTATTTTCGCTACACCAAATTCTCCAATCTGCGTTCAATAATGAAAATTTTAATTCCAAGATTCAAAAAAAAAAAAAAATTGAAATTGGAATTGAAGAGCAGAGATGGGTTAATTACCTCAGCATGAACAATGTGGAAAATTGTATTCCCAACAACCCAGAAATTGGCGTTCAGTACATGAGCTCCATCTTCATGAAACATGCGGATCATTTCATAAAACATGTACTGACTGCCGGGCCCTGTCATCAAAGCCACCTCCATAGCTGAACCCTTTTCGTTAATCCTAATTTCAGCAGGTTTAGTACTATCATTACTGTGGGTGCATCTGTAGGATCTCGTTCTTCCCATTAGGCTTTCCTTTCTCTCCCTGGATTCCTTCAACTTTGTTTGCAGCCTCTTTATGTATTTCACAGCTTCATCTACTTGATCAGGTAGTGACAATGGCTCCTGCAATTAGCATATTCCCATTGAAATGAAAACTGAAAGTACTCCTGCAATTAGCATATTAATCCCCAAAAAAGAAATACAAACCTTGGAATTTTGATGGGGGAGTAGAGAATTGAGCATGGAGTACAAATTCTTCATATGATTTCTCCTGTTTTTCTCAATGATCTTCCTCTCAACCTTAGCTGAAGAAGAACGAGACCTTTTCATTCCCTTATGCCCACCCAAATTATGAGTCAAGTATTCCATTTCAAGTTCCCTTGGTATACCCACACTAAGCTGTGTTATGTTGTTTTATATACATACACACGCAACAGTTGTGGCTAGCGATTACCAAATGGGGTGAACAAGAAGTGCAAAGCGCCGAAACTTCGATTGCGACCGATGACGGAAGCAAATAGTAAGAAATATGAGAACACGCCGGTGCCGTCACTTGTGTTACGTCACAGCCTTCTTGTCGGAATTATTGTTCTGTAACATGGTACTTTTTTAACTCTAGTTAAAGATATGATTACATTTTAAAAGTTCAATATAAAAATAATGATTTTAATTTGACTCAAATATACCTAATAAAATTTACATAAATATGTAATTTTATAGACGATTGAGTCTTACTATAATTGATATCTACATTATTATCTGAACGTGAGGACGTAATTTTGAGCGCATTGAAATGCATTTATGTTTTTATTTAAGAGTTGGAGAGAATGTTATGAGTAATTATTAAATTTTATATCAAAAATAAAAATTAATTTTAATATGACACAAATATATAACTTCATAAATATAAATAGAATTTTTTACACTAACAATATTAGTGAAAAATAAATATTTTATCTATTTTAGTTGAAAACTAATTTTATTTAAAATAATTAAATATTATTTATAAGAATTGAAAAATGTTAGCTTATTTTATTACTTTAATTAAAATATTGAACTTTTGGCCTTTGGGGTGGGTAGCCGAACTTTAGATGGATAGTTATCAAAGTAATTGAATGTTTTAAAAATTAAAAAAAAATTGAAATACATAATTAACTCTAATTACCTATTTTAATTTTAAAATTTCACACCTTTATTGTAATTTCATTAATTGAATTGGAGTAACTTGATATTAAACTTAGTTGCATACATATAAATAATTATTAGATTTTATCACATATAAATTGTGAATGAAAAAAATATGATGTTTAAAAATTATTTAATAATAAATATATGTGAAAGTGATAATGGATTTGGATTTGTAATTATTTTATTCAACATGTGTTCGATACTTGAACTTGTAATTATTTTATTTGAAGATAATAAAATATTTAAAAAGATAAAAATGTCATCATAATAATATTAATTATAATTAAGAGTGGCACTAATTCGGTAAAATATTTAAATGTAAGTAATAAATAGATATATTATAATAAACAAAATAAATAAATATAACAAATTATATCACACGCATATGCATGCAAAAACAACATTTTTAGAACACAAGTAATAGATAGTTTAGAACTAATTAATTATAACACATGCACTATGTATGAGATTAAAAAAATAGGTTAAATTTTGAGTAAAATTAAATTTAAACACACATATACATCATACTAGAAATGTTAAATGCACTACAATTATTTATCATGGTCTTATCATTAATCTTGAGTTGATATCGAGTTAACTTATGACGCCGAGTCAATCAATAATATTACCATTATATTAATTGATAGAAAAATAAAATAAAATATGTATAATAAAATTAAAATGTACAAAATATTCTAAAATAAAACTTTGACAGTGTCATAAATAGTAAAAGTAAAATTTTATCAACTCAAATTTTATGAATTAAAATCTAATCTTATACAAATTATTTATTGAAATTTAAAAAAAAAACTCTAATTAAATGTAACACCAAGGCAATTAAAAATATAAATATATGTATAAATAATACATTTTTTTTCTCCTTTTAACTTATGTTTCCCCAAAACAGCTTTTTTGATTTGTTAGATTCGATTCTAATCCTATCACTCTCCACGTTTTCCGACAAAATCTATCTATTCCATTTAGGTGTCTGCAGTTCTTACTTGCTCAAACCTACGAAGAATAAAATATTTTTTTTTTCTAAACATTAGATTAAATTATTAAAAAATTTACATTTTAATTATTTAATTTTAAAAAGTTATAAAATGGTTTCAAAAGTTTTATTTAAGTCAATAAATGATTTGAAAATATTTATTTAAGTTACTAGATAGTTAATTTTTTCTTTAAAGTTTGACTAGCGAGTTTCAAGTAATGATTTAGTGATTGGTACGATGAATCAGTACCCATCGACGAGTGGAAAAATATACCTTAAATTTAAGTAGATTTAATGGTTAGTGTAGGATATCGAAGAAAAACTTGTTTAGATTTTGGTTCCCAAATTCGTGACGTTTAACATTGTTTCATGAAAAAAAAATTGAATTGTAGAAGAGAAGGGGAATGAGAGTTTTCGATTGGTATAGGCAGTGTGAATAGAGAGGCCATACAACAATGATTTTAACAACCTTGTAACTTAAACGAAAATTTTTGAATAGTTCAATGATCAGTTTATAACTTTTTGAAGTTGAGTGACCAAAATATAAACTTATTAAAAGTTTAGGGTGTGTTTACCATTAAGGTTAAAAAGCACTTTTCAACCCAAACCATGATTTCAAATAAAAAAATTTAATAAACAATAAACTTTTCAATCCAAACATTGATTTTAAATTGAGATTTTAATAAAATAAAAAAAGCCACAAATTTTAACTTTTAACTTTTGAAAGAGTGGTTTTAATGAAATTATATTTTAATTCCCTTATAAAATCTTCTACTTTATAACATTATAGATATTTTGTTTTTATAAAAGTATTTATAGACAATAATAGTAAATGCTATAAAAATTTTAAAAAAGTAATTTTTTAAATCTCTTTTTCACAACACTTTTTAATCTTAATGATGAACTAGCATTAGTAACATTAAGTGTATTTTACCTAATTTTTTTATTAACAGAGATGAAATATAAATTTGGAAAAAGAAAAATCCATTTGAACCCCTATCAAAACTATCGAACAGATACTTGTTTTGTTTAAAAAATCCAATAAATTGAATATGGACTGAAAAATATGAATATCAAAATCCAAAGGGTTGAATTCCAAATGATTTTAAATTCAAAGCCACTTGAAATAAAGTGATTTAACTTTGAATTATAAGGGACCGTCAAAATAATTTTCTTAAAGTTTTTAATTCACCGATTTCAAGTTCAGTTCTCGGAATAATTTTACCTTCTACCTTTTATAAACGAAACCTCAAATGACTTCATTAATATGGCTTTGCTAATGAGGTCTTGAGGTTATGGGAAAGTACCGAGGTATTTAAGTTCGAGTTTATGGGTAAAGCTAAGAAATTGTTTAGGGAAGTAAAAAATGAATAAAAATTTTAAAGGGTTAAAGTGTAATTTTACTATTATATTTATTTGTGATTTTTTAAAAACTAAAGGAGCTATATAAACAATTACTATGTGTGGGTCTCCAATCTCACCATGCATAGTTGCCGTGAGTGGGTTTTGTTTGATTATATTCTGGTTCCTCATCTGTTTGTACTTTGTATTGATTTGATTTTATTTTGTTATTACACAAACATATATTTGTAATTGTATTAGATTTGCACTTATAAACTCTAAAAAAAATTAGAATGATTTTAATACGAATCGATCAGACAATGAAAACTATAAAATTTTTATACTAGATCTCTCTATAGGAAAAAAAATTCTAACACAAGTTCTCAATAAAAATAGAATTTACTTAAAAAAAGAAATCTCTTTGAATTTCTTCAAAGTAAATGCTCTCAACAATATTATGGTTTGACCTAACTGATAGTCTCTATTTATAGGGAAAAATGACAAGAGTTTTAGTTGAACAAGATGTAATAAAATAATAATATTTTAATAACAACGGATTATAAGATAAGTGGCGCACACTTCTTTTCTAAAAACCAATGTGTTACCCATCACATGATAAATGAGCTCATTTGTGTATTGAGTACAATTATATGTATTATCTACACTTAAACTATTTAATATAATTTATTCAACCTAATACTCAATTTTCTATTTTCCAAATATTATTTATTTAATTAATTCACTCAATTAAATCATTTTCTCAACAAAAATTTAATTTCGTTAAAGTCATGTCAACTTTATTGTACTAGAATCTATAAGTAAATAAATTTAATTGTCTCGTTCAATAAAACTGCGGCGACTAATTAATTTAATTTTCACATTGAACTTCAATTATTTAAGAACAATCAATTAAATAATAATTCAAAGAAATTAATTTAATCTCTAAGTCAACTCTTATTTTTAGCAAGAATATACATTTATTGTAGATAGCGTGTGGAAGTATGCTTCGCATTTCAATCAAGCAGCATGTGATGTCGCAACAAGGAGAAACTCTTCATCCCAACGAGCAGCAGACATCACGACAAGAAGAAAGTCCTCGTCCTGATGATGTGATCCTTCTTCATCTCAATAACCAAACTCCACGTCACGACGTGACGACGTGCACCTAAAGTTTCTCAACTTTCTTCTCTTAGTTAAACTCTATTTCAGATTTCCACTTAAACTTTGATTAACCTAGGGATATTCTAGTCATATATGCTACGAATTTTAGCCTATAAATAAGCCTTAGTTACTCTAGGATTTATATAACATAAATTAGATTGAGATAATTCTATCCTTTGTTTTGAAGGGTTTTTTTTTCCAAGGCTTTGGGTTTTCTTTTGATTCTCTCCATCTTTTGTACTCTCTTTTTATTATAGTGAAATATCCTTTTTTTGTAGTGGTTTTTATCCTCTTTTGAGGAGTTTTTCCATGTAATATTTATATGTTTGATCTTTTCGATTTCTACTTTATTTATTTGTTTGTTGCATACACAGGTTATTTCCCCACACAATGATATATACGATATATTTCTTTTTTCTTCGTTTTCATTCATTTAATGTATTAGTTCACATGCAATTTGTAAAGGATTGTGTTGAAGTAATGGAGAGACCGATTGAACATAAATAATTAAGGCTCAAATAATTTGTAATTAAGTTTCGACTCTCCATCTATTAATTACAATATTATTTAATTATGGAGTCAATCCACTAAAAATACCACGACTTCACTCTCTCTTATTATATATTGTTAAAAACAACTTAATTTATGTTCATCTAATGACATTGTCACGTATGTGTTACCATCATAGGGTATCTTTTATCTCTTTGGATCAAATCCGTTCACCCAATATGATCATATTTTATCCCATGGTAACCATTATATCTTCTTTCATGAAAAAAGTCAATTACTAACACATAGTAATCACCTTATTAATCTTAGACAAATTACCTATGGCCACGTTACTTTTCCATCAACTATGTAATGCTGATGAGAGGATATCATTTACCCTTTATTGGACTATGTATTCTATTGTTGTAAGTGAATTCATGACATGTAGAAGTTGTATACCCAATATACCAACTTTCAACTTTATTACTAATTGAACTTAGACTTTCAGTACATCAAAGTATACGAGTCACACATGCATGATCAGTCACTTACTCAGTATTGAGGTAAGTCACACCATGAATATCACAAGCAATAAATCCATAAAAAAATCTAGGAAATATTCAACTTGAATCCTATCCAATGTATTTTTAGTCTAGACAATAACACCTATGTCTATCTTCTAGAAGTCATCCGCTCCGATATCTAAGACATGTATCTCCCTGATTGGACTTGATAGATAACATAATAGTCCATTGAATTGATTTGCTCAATTTTGATTCTTTAGATTACATATTATTTATATTACCTACTAATATAAGTTGTCTTCTCGCATCATGATCTGACCACATGATGCAACTTGATATTAGTTAAACATAAGGTAACTAGTGAGCTAATATTTGCTTATACATTTTGTTTGTGTGCAAAAACCATTGAGGATAAATACAAAAGTTAATGATAAAATTATACTAAACCAAACTGTTTGAAAAATTACAAACATACATGATAAAAAGCCTACACTAAGGGCATTAGATCCCAACAAGATGATGGTGATCTTTTATGACATTGGGAAGTAGTCTTCATGGTATGTTAGCTTTACTATGAAAGAGGATGTGAGGTTGAATCTGAAGTTGCTCATGGGCATTGGTTAGTGTTGATGCAAGGTGTGTGGTGGAATTATGTCTATGGTTGAAGAACTTTCGAGGAAAACCAACTTGGAAGTTGCACCATAAACTTTAGTAGGTTTCTCAACAAGTGTTAAAGTTAAATGTTTAGCAAATTTACTTTTAAGGTGGAATACGATAATTCACTGAGTTGACAATTATGATTGTCGATGAAGACAATGAAAGTTAAAGTGGTATATGTTTTTAATCAAAGGTGGATATTTGTTGAGAATGATTGAAAATGTAGGCTAAATTTGCAAGAAAGTGAGGAAACAAGTTCAAGATTATATGTAAGGACTCCTATGTTGCTAAGGAAGCAAAGGGTAAAGTGGTTGCAAGTCTATATAAGAAACTCAAATCCTTGATTTACAAACACACCAAGTTAAGTATTAAGTATTGTATTTGACTTTTTCAAATTCCTTTCTTTCACTTGTTCGAGAGTATTTTATCTTGTTTTAGAACGTTTTGGAGGTGCAATTAAATATGTGGTTTTTCTCCAATTAGTGGGTTTTCCACGTAAACTATTGTGTGCGTATTTTTTGTATTTTTTACAAGTTTATTTCACCAATTTTGAGTCTTGTGTTTTCTTATATGTCAAAATGGAGGTTTGTAGTAATACTTGCAGATTTAAAAAATTTCATTTCCAATATATTAAAAAATTATCCATAAATATAATAAATCATCATTAAAAATGTAACAAGTGTCTAGAATTATTTAACAAAATAATTTTAATATTTATTATGTTAAAATGCATTTTATTATATAAAATTTATATAAATATTTATTATATTATTATGGTTAGTATTTACTACACTTGTAGTATAAGTGAAATAAATAAAAATAAAATATCATATGTAATTATATTAGTCAAAATCAAATTAATTGATGGAGTTAATTTAATGTCCTCAAAATCAGTTTAATTCAAATCAATTTTACTTAAAAAAAAACTCTTGAAATTGGTTTAAGAAAAATATATTTTAAGTTTTTTAATTTTAGTTAAAAACTTAATTATCAAATTAATAAAATAATTATAAAATTATCTAAAACTTAGTGATGACATAAATGATATATAGTTTTAAAAATCTTTTTACTCTACAATTGAATTATAGAAAAAAAATCAAAATATGTGTTAGATAGTATTGTCCTAGGTGTGTATCATTGGGATGATGCTTATACCTATTTATAAGTATATAATCATTGTCTCTGTCAAAACCTTCTTCACATTGTGTCATTGTATTGGGTGGTGTAGCGAATATATCAAAATAGGGTTGTTGATACACGATATTAACAGTAGTAATTAATAGAGGGAAAGGGTGCTCTGGTGATGGAGAAGAGGAGAAGAAAATAATAAAATTAGGGAATCTGAAGTCCCGTCCTCAAAGAGGGTCTTTAAAATTTTATTATATAGGGAAGTTATTCGGGTCGGACCTCAAACTGAGTTATTATATATTTTATTATAATTGTATAACAATTTGTCCCCCACCTTGTTGAAAAAGAGTTATCAAATGACTTTTCTGAGACAAATTTACATGCGTAGAACGTGTAAATTAGGAGTTTACTATATAGGTTTTAAATTGAAACTTTATTGAGAAAATTTTTTTATCTGATAATGTGGTTCAAAAATTAAAAACTGTATTGCAAAATATCGCAAACCGTACTTCACTTAAGTAAAAATGTCCCTCACATTGTCAAAGAAATTGGCGAACTTTAAAAATGAAAGTCGCAATATTAAATCAAGCAAAATATTAGCATATCGAAGGTCAAGTGAACTGAAAAAATGACAGTTACAATGTTAAATCAATCGAACTGTTAGAATATTGAACGTCGCGATCTTAAATAAATTGAACCGTAAAAATGACAGTTGCGATCTTAAATCTAGCGAGTGTTTGGAGTAGCAATAGTAAATCAGTTGGGGATTAATGAGAAAATATATGACACACCACATGAACCACTAGAGATCCAAAACCAACAATAGAGTTATAATAGAACATGCGAAGTCAACCGTGAAATTACTAGTGGTGTATAATGGCACTGAATGTGTTAAGAAACCACTTGAAGCAACCACCCAACGTGTGTATAGTCGTAGAACAAGCAACCTCGCGTTGTTTAGAGTGTTATAATCCAAACCATTTGTGTTTTTCACTGGTGCAAACTCTTCCTCTTGCAATACCTTAAACAAAGTAGTTGAAGGAGCATAGAGAAATGCATCAAATATGAACTACTCTAGTTTCAAACCCATTTTCTATTGGGGCCAGAGGAACCTTTGGAGGCATAGGATATTTAATCATATGATATTATGCTAAAGCAAATGGTTGAATAAAATGATTTGCTTCTTTAACTTTAGCCTATATAATAGGCCTTAAAAAAATTAGCATTTTCCTCTTCTAGCTTTTGCCATACTAAAGTTGTGAATCCAAGATCTACCATTGCTCAAGTCAAGAGGGTTTTGACAACCTCATCTCTGTTCATATGGAGTTGTAAACATCATTCAATTAAATTTTGGACAAGTTCTATATCTTGGTGTGAAACTTTTTTGTCATCATTGCTTGAAGTAGATAAAGCCAGAATCTGCTAAGGGGCCATGTGCTGTTTGATTATTTTGTGGTTCTGTTTTTGGTTCATGTGAAACTTGAGTTAATGGGTTTTTTTTTTTTTTTTATCTTGTGTGTTATGTATGTTCTTCATTACTATTAAAAACCAACTATCTGCATCTATTTGCTCAGCGCAGAGCCTCACACTCTCCATCAACGGTCACATAATTCACCAATATCAAATGCTGGCATCTGAGAATATCATATCCTACTTAAAAGGGATTAAAAATAGAAAACCATAAAACCATAAAATTACAGTCAATACATGTCTTTTCTGTCGATGTCGCTCGCTTCCTTTCGACATTCCCCATTACTAATGAGTACTGCTGCTTCTCAGCTACTGTTTTTGAACTAGAGTTGGAGAACCAAAGAGCTTACCAGTATTGGAGAAGATGATGATAGGAACTTCAGTATCACAGAGAATAATGAACTCTTTTGGCAAGTTCATTCCACACTTACCGTACCATTGTTGATACACGATATCAACAGTAGTAATTGATAAAGGGAAAAGAGTGCTCTAATGATAGACTAAACGAGAAGAAAATAATAAAAATAGGGAATTTGAAGTCCTGTCCCTAAAGAGGGTCTTTAGAATTTTATTATAGAGGAAAGTTAACCGAGTCAGACCTTGGGTTGGATTATTATATATTTTATTATAATTGTATAACAGGTAGCACACTATATCCATGTTATCATAACTTGACACTCAACCAAATAATGCAAGACACCAACATAGGCCTTCAAAAGCTGACGAGGGAAGGGTTACTAGCAAACAACACCTTCACAAATTCCCACCCATCACATTTGATACATCAATTAGTGTACTTTTGTTTGAATTAGAAAAAAAAATCTAAAATTATTTTCTTTTAAATAGATTTTAAGAATTAAAAATCTAAAAACAAAATCGGTTTCTCTTAAACTAAATTGTTCAGGAGTATGTTAAAGACTTTAGTGGATTGATACTTCAAATCTCTAACCTGAATGAGAAATAAGCTTTCTATTGGTTCAAAGACAAGTTGAAGCCTTGGGCGAAGCAAAAGTTGTGTCGACAATGTATCATTGAGCTTATTGTAGCCATGGTTTAGGTGAAATCATTTATTGAGCTTGGCTTGAGGGGAGACAAGTTCAAGTCTTTCGAGCCTAAAGAGATAAACAATGGTGGGGGAGACCATGAGAAAAATAGAGATGGCAACGATGGAAATGGTAAGAATGGTGGAAATGGTAGACCACATAATGGGAAATAGAAGCCTAATATAGACCAAAAGGGCCAGTGAAATGCTTCATTTGTGATGGTTCGTATATGGTGGGAAAATATCCGAAGAAATTTGTGTTTTATGCTATCGAAGGAGATGATGAGCTAGATAGAGCATTGGTGAGAATTGGTTCAATTGTTGTGGTTCGCATTAGTGCAAGACTATTTAGAGCGATCTAAGCTGGCCGCAAGCAGTGAAGAAATTAAAATAGAGCCAAAGAAATAGGCTTTTAAAGCTTGGGTTGATGATACTCAATTCTGCAAAAGTGAAGAAATATAACAAACAAAAAGGGTTAATGTATGTGGAAATCAACATTGCAAGTCAGATGAAGAGTGCTCTTATTTATTCGGGGGCATCAGATCTATTCATATAAGAAAAAAACCATGAGTAAACTTGGTTTTTCAGTTAGCGAATCAACTAAGAAGATCAAGAATGTTAATTTTAATGTGGGAGTAGCACGAGGAGTTGAGCTGCAGATCGATTAATGGTAAAGCAAGGAAGACTTTGAGGTAATTCACTTAGATGATTACGACTTCATGCTTGTCTTGAATTCTCTTGACAAGATTAATGCTTTTTTTATTCCTTCTACCGACTATATATGCATCATGGATACTCGACAACAACAATATGTTGTGCCGGTAAGTCGAGACATGAATGGCGAAACAAAAGTATTGTCGGTAATCCAACTAGCCAAGGATATTCCTTATGAGAGGAATATTGACTTGGTAGATGAGAGTGCCATGAGAACTCCTTTAAAAATTCTAGAGGGGGCGAGAAATTGATATGAAGCTTGTTGAGTTAACAGTGGGGCTACCACCTAAGAGAGAAGTGGGTTGTGCATCAAACTTCGGAGGAAAAGTAGTGATGTAAATTGGACAATTGGAACGAGTAAATGCTACGAGCGAAGAACATCTCAAACACGTTGGTAGTGTTTTACATTTTGACTTACCATTAGCCTGGAAACTACATAGGGGCTTTTTTAGAGTTTTGAAACGAGTAAGTTTAGGGGCTTACAAACCAGAATTTGTGGTACGACTCAAGGTTAACCCGATGTTCAATGTGAGTGTGTCGAAGTCTATTTGTGTGAATCAAGAAGATCTCGATTGAGGCAACTCAAAATGGGGGCAATTAAGAGTGATGGCCTCTTACTATTGAGATGTACAAGAGGGAAATGCAGTGCAAGTTAGGCGACGACAGAGATATAAGCCAAAGCAAATGTTCTGAGAGGCGGGATGACTCGACAGAGAGAGAAGCTGAAATCAGTCGAGGCATCGATATCGTTTTAAGACTAGTCAAACTAGTGCCCTTCTAAAGACGCGATGAGGGCGTCGCAAGATTGGGTGAGGGTGAATGTCACGGGTCGTATCAAAGCCCGTGACCATTGTACACAAAACGCCTCATAGAGGTCAATTTGTTAAATAAGACTCATTTGACCCACATAAGCTACCTGATTCGAGAAACCAATAAAGAAGCCCATCTACTTCAAGCTGTGGTGGTGGTCTAATAAAGCACTCGAGTAAAACTAGAGTTACTAGGGTAAATTGGGTAAATCCTAAAGGGATACAATTGTATAGAGTTTAAATCCCTTAGGACTCTCAATTGTAGATAGACTCTAGTATCGACCATTGATGTAACTCAATCTATACCGTTGGTTTTGGGGAAGCTCAACTATAAATAAAAACCTCCCCCCTCATTTGTATTCACTTAGTTGTAATCCTTCATAGTAATTGAATACTATTTGAGAGTATTTACTCAAACATTTGGTGTGCGCTATTTTTCTGTGGCTTATTGTTCATTCGTAGCTTCTTTTGTCTTTCGAGCTTGCTTTTGCTTTGCCTCAGTGCCTTAGAAAATTTCTGTAAAATTTCTCATTTTCCGAGAGTAAATTGACTTAAGCAGGATTTGAACCCAAAAAATCACTTGAGGCCGCACAATTTGCCAGACTAAAGATCTAGCCCTGTGACAACCTAGAATGATGTTGATTGACATGTGAAAAAAATCATTTTTTATTTTTGTTAAATTAATTTCTCTCTCCTCATATTAAATTTATATTGATTTAGTAAATAATGTAAAAGGTGTATTTTTTTGTATTATTGGGATAAACAACTTCAAGAGGATGAATATGCATGTATAATTATTTATGATTAAAATAACATAATTTGATTGATTATATGTATATGTTAGGATATGCAAATCTTATTTTAAGAAATAACAATAATTTGGCGTGGAGTGAAATTGTTTGTTTTCCTTAACTTCATAATAGTAATACAAGACAAAGATGAAAGTGATGGAGAGGAGTGGTGGACCGCCTGAATGGTTTCCCTTGTGGTGATGGAAGTTTGGGGTAGGTGTCTGTCAACCATGACCACCAACTTGATGCTACTATTTCACACCAAACCAACCCACTTGTACAAATTACGGATCAATCAATTAATACTCCAAAGTGTCTATTTCATGCCACACACCCTGCCTTCATTATTGACTCTCGACTGCTGACTTTATTGTATCACAATCATACTCCTCTATTCTCGTATAAACAAAATCACACAAAATAGGTCGGGTTACTCCCCCGGTCCAATAGGACTCATCCAATCATATTAGATAGCTAGGTAAACTATAAAAATATCACTCAAGTACGCTTTTCATTTTATTTTGATCACTTAATTATGATTTTTTTTATTTAATCACTGAATTTTTTAAATTAGATATTTTAGAGACTATGAGTTATTGTGGGTTTTTTTTATTGGTATAATAAAAAAATTAATCCTTTATTGTTTATATATTCTATCAATTTGATTCTAAATATAAAAATTCAACAAATTTATTCCTCAATATTTACAAAATTTGTCAATTTAGTCCCAACTCTAAAAATTAATATATATTAAAAAATCAGTTTGTCAATTTAGTCCTAGCAAAGTGGATGAAGCTTTTGAGTTGTATGATTGAATAAGCATAGTAGTAAGGCTATATCGAAAGAACACTAAATAAAAAGTTACAGGTCCTAGTCTAAGAAGAAGCTAAAACGAGCGTATGCACTATTCAGGGTCTCCCAAGAATCAACCTCTCGTAGCCTTCCTTCCATATGACAGGGATTCCATGATGTCCTCTGTCCATGGTCTAAGTTGCCTATGCATACTGTTTCTTCCAGACAAAAGTTCTAATATCTGACTATCCTTGGCATGATAATATTTGTCCTAATGTTCTTCTCCAGTGCTGTTAGAAGAGCATCTCTTAATATGGGCAGCTTTGAACTTGTCTTGTCAAGGTGAATGGAAGAGTAGCTAGCTTGTGTGAAGGTTCCGCCATTGCTGTCTTTGAAGATGAAAGCAAACCCAAATCCTACTGCCCGGAAACAGAAGCACTGGCTTGTGTTAATGTTACTTAAAAACGTGGTTTGAGCCGGTACGGGCAACGGGAACCATAACGTAAATTATTACTTACCTGGAACACAATTATTCGATTTACTTATTAGATACCAAATACGATTAATGTAAAATCTTTGTCAATCTTTTATCTTAATTAAAATAATATAAATTACTAATAAATTTAATTAATTTCCATGCGTAACAAAATCAGATAACCTTTAATGAAAAAGTTATAAACTATATAAAATTTTAGGGTTTAATACTTCATTTGGCCCTTTACTATAGTTATGTATTTACACTCTTTATTTTTTATTAGTTTGACTTTTGTATATATATATATATATTGTTATCCCCTATAATTTTGTAACATTTTTATCTCAACACACATTTCCGTTTAAAAATTAATCCAACCAATGATACGTTGCAAGTACAAAATTCATTTAAAAAATTTAAAAATATATCACAACTGACAAATCATAAAAAAAACCCAAAAATCTAAAAAATTGTAAAAAAAATTTTAAAAATCGTAATCTAATTTTGAAAATTATTTATATTTTAAAAATTTTTTAAGTATGCAAAATTTCAAAAATTAAGAAAATCATAAATTTTGTTTGTTTGGAAATTTAGGTTTTTTTTAGAAAAATTTATAATTTTATGAAACCTTTTAATAATTTTATGGTATTTTTACTAGAAAAATAAAAATTTCTTAAAAATATTTAAAAAATCATAAAAATTAAAAAAGGAAAATAAAACCATTAAATTATTAAATTTTTTTAGTAAAATTCTAAAATTTTCTAACAAACATAAATTCCAAACAAACGAATTTTTAAAATTTTATGAAATTCTTTTTCGAAGTTTCATACACTTATAATTTTAAAAGTATATTTTTTATAATTTTTCAAATATAGATTATGATTTTTTAAAATTTTATAAAGTTCATTTTTTATTGTTTAAGTATTTTTAACTTTTTTACACGTGGTAGTGTGTTATTAATTGATTTATTTTTTTGACAAAAAATTAGATTAAGGTAACCAGCTATACAAAAAGAAAGTACGAGGGCTAAATTGATAAAAATGTAATATATGTATCAAAGTGATAATTTAGATATAGTATGTAATGGCCAATTTTTGGCCCAAGATAATAAATCCAAAACAATAATTAAGACCAAATAAAACCACATCAGCCCAATAATAAATACAGCCCAAACTATCAATCTAATGCAAAAAAATCAGCAGAACCCCAAGAACGTTCAGCCACCGCCCGGCATCTCTTTGTCTGCTCGCACGCTGCTCCATCAGTTTCCCTCCACGCGTCGTCTGATATCTGAAACAAGCACAATAGCAGAGAAAGAAGCATGCGAGCGCAGAGAAATAAAGAGCAAAAAAACAAAAAGCTAAAAGGGGAATCGATTGTAAATGGCTTTAAAAAGCTCGGATCTACTCTCTTGTTTTTTTTACGAACATTTTACAAGCAAAAATTAGTCAAAAAAAAGAATACTCGTTTTAAAGGTGATTTTTTTATTTGGTGTTAAATTTTTCTGTCTCTGTATCTTGTTTTTACTTTTGTTTCTCTGAGTTTTTTTTATTTTATTTCACATATAACAATAAAAGGGAAATAAACTTACCGGAAAACCCCCATGGTCGGTCGTCAGAGACTTCTTTCTCCTTCGGAGTTGAACCCAAAAGGGGAGGTTGGTAAGTCCCTTTATTTTCGGACACTCAATCGAGGGATTTGGGGCCTTCAAAGGCACCACGAACAGAGGCTAGGTAGCCTATTTCGCTCGTCGTCGGCAACCGATTGTAATAGTGGTGCGATGAACCACCGAGGGCGGTGATGAGGGGTTCAAGACCCTAGCCAAACAGAGGGGAAAAGGGGGTAGAGAGGCTGAGTTTTTTAAAAAAATAAGCAGCAGAAATCTGCCTAAAAGGGAAGAAATCCTTTTGTTTCTTAAAAGGTGAAACGACACAGTGTAAAAGGGAGGAACCATTTTCAAAGCCCGAATGGGCTATTTGCTACTCAGGTCCCTCTGTTGTCTTGTGTGTTTCAATCACCCCTTTTTGCATTTTTCTACCTTTAAAATTACCCCTGCAAGTTTGCGCGACTGCTGCTTTGGTCCCCCTGTTTAAAATCTTTATTTCCTTTATTTTAAGTTTTTTTTTGTTTTATTTAAATTGTTTTACATATTATTATTATTATTTATTATAAGCTTATATATATACATTCATATATATTACCTTTTAAGTTTTATAGGTTACTTTATTTCCATTAAAATAAAAACGTTTTATGTTATATATATGTATATCATTTCATTATATTTTGTTTTAAATTTCTTTCGCATTATATTCGAAATCTTTATTATTCATTTGAAAGTGTTTTCTTTAGAGTCATTCATTCAAAACTTTTTGTACTTTATATATTATAGCTTAGATTTATTTAGATATAATTTAAAAATCATTTTGTCACTTATTTCAAATTGTTTATATACCTTATTCTAAAATCTTATTCATATTAAATTGCTTATATATATGTATTATTTATTTCATAGTTCTTTGTATATTAATTATATTAAGTTATTATTTGCTTCAAATTTTATAAGCTGCTTTGAACTACTAAATTTTATTAACTTTAAATTATTTCATGTATTATTTGTTTATATTCTCTTACATATTACATATACATGTGGTATTTCAAACGTTACTTATTTATTATTATTTTAAAATTGTTTTGTTATATACTTATTTTAAATTATACCTATTTTTTTATATGTGACATTTTAAAAAAAATACTGTTTCATTTTCTTTATATACATATACTGTTTTTTTATTTTAAATTTATATTTGATTGTAAGTTGACTTATGTATATATATACATTACTTTTTTTTTAACCTTTGTATACTTATTTTATCTTTTACATACACCATCTATTTGCGAAAAATGTCTTGTATATTACTCATTTTAAATTTATTTTCGCATCATGATTATTTTAAATTCAATTATGTATTATTTGCTTTAAGTTTTATATACATTATTTATTTCACATTTTTTTCTATATATCATCTATTTAAATTCTTTATGTATAATCCAATTTTAAAATTTGTCTTGCATATCACTGATTTTCTTTTAAAAAATATTTCTTTTTTTTATTACTTGTTTTAAACTTATTTACTATAATTTTGAAATGGTTCCTTACATTTTAATTGGCTTTATTTTTTTCTTGAGTTGTAGTATATGATATTTATTTCATTGTTCTTAGATTATCAATGTTGTTTTAAATAATGCAAATTTGCGTGATTATTGCCGTTATGTATTTTAATTCGTTTATTTCATACCTTTTGTATTATTGTCATTTACTCATTATATCCTACTCATGCATCGTCCTTCCTTACTCTTTACCATATTGTCGTTTCATGTCATGGCATCGCGAATTAAATTCCAACGCGTTTATCCAATACTAATTTTTTTTATTCCAAACAATCAATAAGGCCATATTCAATATTTGGAAACTCGAGAAAATTGTGCCCTAACTTACTGGGTTGTGATTTTTCTCGTTGAATTTAAATTATCGAATACTTTTTATTTTTTAAATTCACGAGTTTTAAATAAAAAGGGGAAAACTTATTCTTGAGAATTTAAGGCGTTGTGTCCTAACTTACTGGATGCGACGTCTTATTTTCTCGAGATAAGAAAATTTTAGAAAATAAAGGCAATATCTCGTATTTGGGAATTCGAGAAGATCATGCCCTAACTTACTGGGTTTCGATTTTTCTTATTTGACCTAAAAGACGAATATCCTTTTATTAAAATACACGAGTTTTGAAAATTAAAAGATGAGTTCGTTCTTGAGGGATTAAAATGTTGTGCCCTAACTCACTGGGTGTGACGCTTTATTATTTCGAAACAAGAATATCTTTAACATCCATTTTTACTTACTCGAGCTTTCTTAAACATTAATAAAAAGACCGTATTTTAAAATCTTTTCAAATTTTTCAACATTAAGACATTAATTGATCAATTCGGTACCAATTTTGGGCATGACGAGGGTGCTAACTCTTCCTCGCACGTAACCGACTCTCGAACCTGATTTCTCAAAATTTCGTAGGCCAAAAACACTGTTTTAGTAAATCAAAATGCTTTATTAAAACAAAGGTGAACTGATCACACCTAATAAAAGATCGGTGGCGACTCCCGTTTTCGTTTTCAAAACCAAGTCGATCCCCTTTTCAAAAAAATGGTTTCGACATAGTATAGGGGCCAAAAGAAGTATTAAGCCAAATTTTAAAGATTAAAAAATAAAGATGATAATTAAAAGAAATTAACTTTTTATATGAAAAATAAAATAAAACTCCAAAAGATAATTTATATATATATATATATATACCAAAACCCAAAATATTACATGTACTTTCTCGTGGTTATTTGCCTTTGGGCACTTTTTTTATGTTGACTTTTCTTTCTCTTTGATATATGTGATTCCTTTATAGCTTAGGAACGCCAAAGTTATCGATTTGGATCGCATATTCGCAGGGTGAATGGCGATTTTGGTAACATCGGTTAAACTTTCTTGCCATCGGTACGCCGTCAATCTTGCTAGAGAAATAGCATAAATTGGATCACCGACTTTGCCTTCAAGATCACGTCATTCCTTTGTGGCTAAATATTCCACAAAGATGCTGTTGCAGTAAACATAAGGGAAGAGTTGAAACTGGTGGTGGGTAGTATATTGAGAACAAATTATTGCATAGAAACACTGCATACATTCCATTTTTAATCCCAAATGACAGCCATACCAGACTGCTCTTGAGAAAGGACACACACACACACACACACAAATATAAGTGTTCACCAATTTCTTCCACATCGTTGCACGGAAGACAAGACACAGAAGGGATTCCAACATGCTTTTGCAATAATGCTTCTAAGAGGAAGACTATTTGCACATATTTTCCACTGAAAGAGTATGGTTTTATTAGGGACTCGGAGTTTCCAAAGTATGCTCCAGAACTTCTTGAGTCTCACGTCAGAGAAAAGGGGAAAATTAAACAAGAAAAATAAAATAATGTTACTAAAATATGATGGTTTTGAAGCCTATAAATTATTTTTCTTAATATTTTAATGTCTTGTAAAATTCTCAACCTTGTAAGTAGAATAGTAAAAATGACTAATAAAAAAACTCTATATATCTAATAGGCGTATCTTTTTATAAGACATCCTTTCATAAATTTGTGTTGCTTTACATGACAACTTTATATAAAGTTGTATATTTAACCAAATATCATCCATACAAGTTGATATCTCTCGATTTTGACCATCAATTAGCGGATATTCCAACCTTTTAATGAAGTTTTTGATGTCCGAAGATTGAACCACAACTCTAAATATTAAAAATGGAAATATATTACACATAATATTTATTTATATTTTTCTATATTGGTTCTTTACTTTTAGCACTATTATGGTTATATGCTTATGTTGTTCATAATCAACATTAAAAGAGAGATTCCACCTCTACTTGTTAAGTTTATATAGGTAAAGTTCCTTTAATGTTTTCATTGTTTTAGACATTTAAACATTAGATTATAAATTTTAAAAACAGCAAGATTGGTTCAAATTATAATGGAATAAGAATGTAATAGGATTGTAATAGAATGAAATAGAGTCTAAATATTTGAATAGAATAATACCAATGAATAGATCAGGAATAGATCACAAATGACAACTTTACCCTTAAAAATAAAAAATAGTTTATTTATATTATTAATATATAATAAAAGTATTTAAATTAAATTAAATAATTTCTAATAAAAATATATTAACCACCGTTCATCATATCTCAATGAATAGGTCAGAATTACTGTTCATTTTTCCAGAAAACCACCGTTTCTTGAAGCTTTCTTTAAGCTTTCTTGAAGATATCCATAAATGAGAAAATTACTCTTTCTTCTTTTAAGTTTTCGTTTCTATCGTTATTTTCTTTCAGATCTATCTTTCTCGAAGCTTTTCATGCTTTGTGTGCTTTTTATGGAAATTTTGAATTTGTTTTTTTTTTTTTTTTTTGAAAATTCTCTAGAAATCAGAAACTTCCCTAAAAAATGCATGCAAGTTTGATTTGGGAAGGAGGTATTTTTGATTGGAAAAAAAAGAAAGTTATTACGGGTGACATCATAATGTTCTGACCCAAGATTTTTTTGAAGATTCATCAAAATGTTCCTTCAAATCTTTTCTTTCATATTTTCTAATTTATTTTTTGTGAAATTTCTAGAAAAAAAAGTCAGATATCTACAAGAACAGGTTGTGGGTTCCCTGTCCATTTTGGTCATCCTCCTCCCTAATTTTGGATTTTAAATCTCTATATAATAGCTTGACCCAAAATTGAGATAGAAAATGCTCTCTTTTTCTTTTAAGCTGTTGTTGCAAATTTTGAGATATTTCTCTTTTTTTTGGTCAAAAAAAATCTAACCATATTGTTCTTGGAACCATTGAAGATCATCTGTATTATTGTTAAATTCAATTTGACACAAAATTCATCAATGGACATAATTGGGGATAAAAAAGTCGCTATTACTTGCGTTGCTGAATTGTCTATTCCTACCGCTGGCTACCGAATATGCTGAATAAACAAGGAATGGCATTTCATGAATATGTTAATTCCCTCCCACCAAACGTGCTATAAGAGTATTCAAACTTATTTTCTATACATAATCGACTCTACTAATTTTCATTAAACTTATTTTAAAACGAGTTTTACTACAGCATCGTATAATAATTTGTTTTTACCAATTCAACATTAAAAATTAGAAGTTGGGTTCCCATTATCAGTGTGTAATAATAAGGCTGAAACTCATTCTAATTATAAAACTACTAATCAAGCAAAATTATTTGCTATCACATTCATTACCTTAAATTAGAGATGAATATCTAATTTTTATTAAATTCATAGGTTAACATATCCAAACTCTATTTTACAACATGTTTTTGGACATTGTTCCTTTTTTAAGGAAATAGTTGATATTGATTGTAACCACAATTTAATTCTCATTAAAATAAAATTTAATATTTTTATTTCCATAACTTTAATATAGATTTGATCATAGATTGGGTTCAGGTCAGGTCAATGCAAAATTTTAGATTCGTCTTCTAGGTCCAATTTGAAAAATGGGCATAAAATTTTGCTTAAGCTTGACCTAGGTACAAAAGAGCTAAACCCAAGCTCGATCTGACTCGCCGCATTCATTTTTTATATTATTTTTCTATAAAAACAAATTTTAAAAATATAATATATCAAATGTACTAAAAATATTAAAATAAATGTTTCTCAGAAAATTGAAAATACATTCAAAACAAATCTTTATACTTAAAGAACACTAACATAGTTGCAACTTAACAATCAAATGCCTCTAAAATAATAGTAAAATTTAATAATAAAATAAGAGTTATACAATATCTAAACAATAACAGAATGGCACAAAACAAAAATGCAAATTTAGGTTGGGTCAAGCTGAGCCCAGACCAAAAAATTTTACTCGAGACTCAACCCGTTTAGAAAATGAGCATTATTTTTTATCCAAGCCCATTTTTGGGTCTATATTTTTTCCCAAACCCTCCAATTTTTTGGGCGGACCTTCAAACCTAGACAGATAACCCAACCTATAACCAGACCTATCTTAATTCAACTTAAAATTAGATAAAATAAATAAACAAACCTATCAATTTAATACTTAAAGATTAATAATCAATTTAATTGTTTTTCTTCAATAAGTTAGTTAAACTCATCAACTTGTATAATTTACACTACGGTGGTACATTTAATTTGTTGTTAAGAAATCAACACCCCACCTGTGCAAAATATTTGTTCTTTCACTAAAGAATATTTAATTCAATCATCAAGATCTCATTGTTTTCCCACTCATCTTTTGTCTTTCTTGGCGGCATCACATTATTGCTGCCACATCCACCCTTAGTGAAATGTTACTAACATAGTAAATATTTGATATATTGAAGTTTATTATTATTTTTATAAGGTTCCAAAAACATCTACAACTCAATTTTTTATCCGTCGATTCCTTAATTTTCTATTGATATCGTATGACTTAAAAAAAAAAAATCTCTTTCTTTCATATATATATATATATATATAAGGCTCAACTCCAAAATGATTAAAAGTCTCCAAAGGCATTAGATGGTTCGTTTCTAAGGGGTCTAATATTTTCTTTTGGTCGGATAATTGGACTGGTATGGGTCGTCTTCAAAACCTTATTGAAGGCCCTTTAAACTCACACGAAGATCCTTTGAGGGTGAAAAATTTCTTCTCTGATCCCACCTCTATCTCTTTCAATTTGCCTGCCCGAATTGGTAATATTCTATTGGCTACTTCGTTATCCTTGTTCCAAGAGACAAATGAGGTGCTGGGATGGAGCGACATTTCATCTGGTATTCTTTTTTATCATAGCTCGGCGTACAATATTGCTCGTAACGTGGTTGACTCCCCTTTCGATAGACCTGTTATGGATTGGAAATGGATTTGGAAGTTACATCTCATTTCGGAATTAAATTTCTTTCTTTGGGAACTTGTTCGATATACTCTTCCAACCCCTTCTTTCTTAATAGACAGGGAATGAATCTATGTAATACATGTCCTTTTCGTTCATCTGATTCTGATCATCTTAATCATTTTCTCCAGAACTGTAGTGTTATCCAACAGCTTTGGATTGAGCTAGGCACTCCACCCTCTTTAATTGCCTCATTTAATGGCCTTTTAACAGATTGACTACACACAAACTTGAAGGCAAAGTGTTTCTATGCAAAGTCGAAAATTATCCTTGATCTAATTGCTCAATTTTATTAGTCATACCATTTTTTATATGCTTATCATAATCCATCAGAGGATGTTTGATCAGCTAAATTGCCTTGTACATCTAAAATTTTTCTCATGCTTAAACAAAGCTTAAATGTATCAAAAAAATCAACACAATTTTGTTGCTTTAAATAAATCAAGTAGATCATTATGTCCAAACTAGTAACTCTATATAACAGTGCACAAACTACCTTCATGATATGAAAAAATATTGTGCCACCACTTAAAACCACATTACGAGGTGCACCGCAAGCTGTATATCAACATATCCGTTTTATCGGTTGTTACTGTTTCTTTCGCAACTACTTTCTTTTAAAAAAAAATTCACTCAATTCATAAAATTAAATACTTTAGGGTTGTGATTAAAACTCAAAATTTAAATATGTATTTATTTATAATATATATAAAAGCATGAGTTTAAAAAGAATATCTTTTAATATTCATTTAATTATTAAACTGACATTAAATAAATGTTTTTTTCTTATAAATAATAGTGTTTTTATACATTTGAACCATACCATTAAGAATAATAGATAAAATCTCCTATAAATATTAAAAAAATAATATCAATAATATATTCTTTTATTTGTATAATAGAATTTTTATTGGTTTGAACTACACAGTTAATTATATTAATTATCAATAATATAAATTATTTTAACATCCCTCACTTGACTCGATCATTGGGTCCGAGCTACGGAATGCTCTATTCGTTGTCAGAGCAACTACAATCAACTAGTCAACATACCAGCATTTATACATGTAATCAACTTTTAATCAAACTCAAATTATGATTAAAAAAATCATTTTGGGTCTTAATCTAGCTTAGGAAAGCTCTTTTGACAACTCGAGCACAAAATAGGACCAAATTGTAAAATTGTAAAAGTTTAAGCCAACGTCATGACGTCACCAAATAGTTTGTCACGTCGTGACCTCAGGCCGCTTGACGTCATGACATGTGTCGAAACCATTTTTAATTTGAAAAACGGGGTCGACTTTTAAAAAAAATGAAAATGGAGTCGCCACCAATCTTTTTAGGTGTGATTGGATCACCTTTTTTGAAATATTGATTTTGGCCTACAAAATTTCAAAAAAACGGGTTCGGGAGTCGGTTACGTACGAGGAAGGATTAGCACCCTCATAACGCCCAAAAATTGGTACCAAACTGATTATAAAATGTCCTAGTGTCGAAGATTTGAAAAGACTCTTTAAGTATGATCCTTTTGAGTTTCAAAAACTTATTACCCCTTTTAAGAGACATTTAATTATTTGGATAAAAACTGGTCGAATCTCAGTAAGTTAGAGCACGACCCTTCAAATTTCCCAAACGTTAAATATCTTTCGTTTTTTAGAAACCCCTATCTCGAAATATCAAAACATCACATCCAGTAAGTTAGGACGCAATATCTTAAACTTTCAAAGATAGTGTTTTATTTGAAGATGGTTCGTTTTAATTTGAAAAGGATACTTGACCATTTAAAATTAACGAAAGAAATCGAAGCCCAGTAAGTTGGGGCACGATTCTTTCAAAAATCTCAAATGTCAAATATTGCCTTAATTTTAAAAAACATTTTTGGATAAAAAAAACGATAATTAAATGGGACATATTTTAAAACAATGTTTTGATAAAAAATGCAACATAAATATATTACAAAGCATAAATATTAAAGAATATTCAAATTACATGCCACATCAACATTTCGAATTAATTCAAACAATAAAAGTCAACAACTTAAAATAATGAATTATAATAAAATAGCTATGCTAAAAAAACAAATACATAACATAAGCAAATATGAGATCTAAAGTAAATCATATCAAATTATAAAATATAAAAGAAAATAGAAATAAATAAAAAGATAAAATGACAAATAGAAAATGAATGAAATATTTTAAACAACAAATTAATATTGTAATAAAAAAGGTAAAAAAAGAACGACAAATAACACTATTTAAAAAATATATATATACACATATAAGATAATTAATGTACTTTAAATAAATTAAATAAAACTTAGGATTTTTTTTAAAAGGAATAAATATATAATATATAAAAATTTTAAATGATAATACACACATTTAAAAATAAATAATATATACAAAAAAACTTTACATTATTAAATCAATTTGAAATATAATACAATATATATATATATATATATATATATAAATTTTAAAATAATACGTAATTAATGATAGATAATATAAAAATATATATAAAAATGTATAATAAAATAGTTTTATATAAAAAAAACTTAGGATAAATAATAAAGAAGTAAAAGTATTAAAATAAATAGATAATAAAAAAAACTAGGTCAAAATAGAAGTAGAAATAAAGGATTAAATTCGAATTTTAATAAAATTATGGGGTTAATTTTTAAAAAATAAAACTAAATTCGAGCCCTAATTGAAACGTGTGTCATAAGGTAAGGGACTCACTAGGCAAATATGCCCTAATCCCAAAAACGGCGCCGTTCCATCGTGCTTTAAAATGGCCCCAAGGACCTAATTGAAACAAAGGCAAAATCTTTGGGCCAGATTAAAATAAAGGAAAATGCAATCGGACGTAATTATAAAAATGAAAAAAACGGAAGGGCCTATAGGGTAAATACCCCTTTTAACAAAAAACACGCGGATCCTCCCCGGGTTGGGTCACACGCGCGCGGGTCATGCCTTAAGCGGCACCGTTTTGGGACTATTAGAATAAACCCCAAACGGCGTCGTTTCGGGAGAGTATAAAGGATGAATTTTTTTCAAAATTTTCATTTTTCTCTTCTCCTCAAAAAATCTAAAACCTCCCATTCCTTTCTCTCTGGCAAGGCAATTTCCGGCCTAATCTCCGACGACTGCTCCGTCCCACGCGCCGCCGCACGCGCCACAGGTCGTGACGGTCGGAAGGTTAGAATCCTTCCCTTTTTTAGGCGAATCAAAGGTAACCCTTTCCCTTCTCTATTTTAGTTGTTTTTATTTATAAAAAATCGATTTATATGTATGTATTCGGCGAAATAGAAATACAGATAAAATAATAATATAAAAATGAAATAACAATAAAAAGTCACCTTTCTTTGATTTGAAAAACTATTTTCGTATCTATTTCTTAGTATCCGTAGTCCGATTACATTGTTTTATACTGATTTTATAGTCTAAATGTAAAAATAGAAAGTACAATCTTTTGATTTCTTGCTTATTCTGCTCGATCCTTTTTTTCTTTTTGCAGGTTGCTAGCGCGAATCATGGCGGCAAACGGGCGCTGCTGGTGCTTGACGAGGGACTTGCATTGATGCTTACGGCGCGAGTCTTTTTAAAAACCCTTAGGGTTTCTGGAAGGTCTTTAGGATTTTGGGCTGATTGGGCTGATCGGGTTTGGGTTAGGTCTTAGGCGGGTTTGGGTCATTGGGTTTTCAATTCGGGCTTCGGGTAATTGATTTCTGTTGGATAGTGGTTTAAATTTTGGGCCGTTTAAGATATGTATTTGGGCCTATTTATTGTAAAAAAAAACATTGGACTTTTATTATTATTTTTTTGGTTTTTTTCATACTGCTATGGGCCCGGGCAAAAATAGGTTATTACAGCTACCCCTCTTTGCTCATTGTTGTGTAACGAGAATAGAGCAAAGACCATAAAAGGACCTATTTTGCCCAGTTTTGTTGAGTTTTGACTTCTTAGTCCTCGTCTTCTTCAAATAATTTCCAACCCAACTGCAACTTCAGGGGAATTGGAACTTCAATTTCTCTGTGATTGGGCTATATGTCTGACAGCTTCAATCTGCTTCACTGTAACTTCAGGAAGACAATTTCTGCTATCTTTGATCTGCTCTCTGCCAACTTAGGGATTGCCAGATTGTGCTATCTTCGATTTGCTCCCTGCCAACTTAGGGATTGCTAGACCGTTATCTTCAATCTGCTCCTTGCAAAACTCAAGGATGCCAGATCTGTTTTCTTCAATCTGCTCCCTGCCAACACAAGGGTTGCCATGTCATTATCTTCAATTTGCTCCTTGCAAAACTCAAGTATGTCAGATCTGCTCTCTTCAATCTGCTCCCTGCCAACACAGGGATTGCCAGATCATTGTCTTCAATCTTCAGTCTACTCCCTTGCTACATCAGGTAGATAAGACTACAATCTTCAACCTGCTCCCTTGCTACCTTAGGAAGATAAGGCTAATGACTAAAATCTAATCTCCTACTACTTCGGAAAGATAATATATACCAACATCGATCTGCCTCGCTGTTATCTCAAGGAGACAAAATCTTCATTTTTCAGTCTACTTCCTTGTTACATCAGGAAGATTATACTACAATCTTCAGCCGACTCCCTTGCTACCTCAGGAAGATAAGGCTAATGGCTAAAATCTGCTCCCTTGCTACTTCAAAAAGATAAGATTTGCCAACATCAATCTGTCTCACTGCTATCTTAAGGAGACAAAATCTTCATTTTTCAGTCTACTCCCTTGCTACATCAGGAAGATAAGACTCTAATCTTTTGCCGACTCCCTTGTTACCTCAGGAAGATAAGGCTAGTGGCTAAAATCTTCTCCCCTACTACTTCGGAAAGATAAGATCTGCCAACATCGATCTGTCTCACTCCTATCTTGAGGAGACAAGATCTGAAATCATCGATATTGCTACACTGCCCTCTAGGGATATGTCCTGTAGAATCGGTTGTGTATGCTTATGTTTATGATTAGGATGCTATGATTAGAATGAATCAAGTGCTCCTAGCCAAATGTGTTATGAATGCTATGAATGGAAAATGTCACGAGGATGATTCCTTTTTAAGGTGCCATTATTCATCAAGAGTTTCATCTACATTCTTCTCGAAGTATGCTCTAAACCTTGTTTGTCATATCATTCCCTGAATATTTTGACCCACTGGAGATGTTTATGACATGATCCTCTTTTAGGATCGGTATTGCTCAACTCATTAATTTAGACAAAAGAGATAGTCTCAATTTTCTCAAGCACCTCTGTCCTTTACACATGAGACTTCTTTAAACAATTGTCATGTTTCAGTTTCTTTTATTATCTAGAAATTTCCAGAGTAATATATGCAAAACTTCTTTTGTGAAAATATTATTAATTCATCAGTCATTATTTCAATGCAACACGTTTTATAAATAATGGCAGCAAATAAATTGATCTTTGAGGATAATTAGAGTTTGAACAAATTATCAAAAATACAAAGGAGATTAATCTGGGAACATATCTTTGAGAAGAAAAAGAATCCAAAGATAGTAAATAGGACAAAAACCAAGTGCCCTCGATATCGCAGCTTGGGCTTTTATATACAAGCTCCATGAAGACTGCTTTTAGCTTAACATGTGTTTAGAAGATCCAAAGTACTTTGCTAATACCCCAGTATGTAACACACTTCGCTTCTTATCGATTCAGGTATAGCAAGATCAATGCATGTCTTTCAAAATTTGAGTCGCCCTTTCAGGTTTTCAACTCAAAACCCCTTTGGTCTCAAGGTGCCCTTTGCAGGTTTTCACCTTGGCCTCTCCGTTTTTTTTTTGAAGTCTCAAAGCGCCATTTGTGGGTTTTCACCTTGGCTTCTTCCCCCTTTTAGGCAAAATATTTCTTGACTAAGTCTGAATTTATAGGATTGGGTAAGCTTTTCCCATCCATTTCGATCAAAATTAGTCCACCACCAGAGAAAGCTTTCTCTACCATATATGGCCCTTCCCAATTCGGCATCCATTTTCCTCTAAAATCCTTCTGTATGGGAAGGATCTTTTTCAGTACAAGGTCCCTCTCGTAAAATTCTCTTGGACGAACTTTTTTTGTCATAAGCTCTCATCATTCGCTTCTGATACATCTGACCATGACAAATATCCCTTAGTCTCTTTTCTTCAATCAAGTTCAATTGATCATATCGCAATTGGATCCATTCTGCTTCATCCAGCTTTATCTCCGACAAAATTCGAAGAGAAGGTATTTCCACTTCAATGGGTAGAACTGCCTCCATCCCATAAACCAATGAGAAAGGAGTTGCCCTAGTAGAGGTTCTGACAGACGTTCGATAGGCAAAAAGCGTAAATGGTAATTTCTAATGCTAATCTCTGTAAGTCTCAGTCATTTTCCCCACTATCTTTTTGATGTTCTTATTGGCCGCTTCCATTGCCCCATTCATTTTTGGGTGATACGGAGATGAGTTGTGATGTTTGATCTTGAACTGACTGCAAACTTCTGCTATCATGCTATTATTCAAGTTCAGTGCGTTGTCTGATATAATCCTCTTAGGTATTCCATACCGACAGATGATCTCCTTTTTCAAGAATTAACTAACTGCTGACTTAGTAACGCTTGCGTATGAAGCAGCTTCCACCTATTTCGTGAAGTAGTCAATAACCACGAAGATAAAACGATGCCCATTTGAAGCTTTCGGTGAGATCGACCCAATGACATCCATGCCCTACATGGAAAAAGGCCATGGAGAAGTCATAACATACAAAGGTGAAGGTGGTACATGAATCTTATCCCCATAAATCTGGCATTTATGGCATCTCTTGGCATAGTTGATACAATCTCCTTCCATTGTAGACCAATAGTATCCAAACCTCAAGATTTGTCTAGCCATCGTGAAACCGTTAGCATGTGTCCCACAAACACCTTCATGCACTTCTTCCAAGATTTTTCTGGCTTTCACAGTGTCAACACATCTCAAAAGCACCTGATCTTTCCTTTTTTTATACAAGATATCCCCATCCAAAACATAGTCGTAGGCTAATCTCCTCAATGTTCTTTTGTCATTCTCAGTTGCCTGCTTAGGGTATTCACGATTTCTCACGTATCGTAATATATCCTGATACAAAGAGTGGTCATCCTTTTCCTCTTCTTCGATGTTACAACAATGAGCTGGAACCTCAAAAATACTCATTTGAATAGGCCTCATATCCTCCTTTTTGTTTACTTTAATCATGGAAGCCAGAGTTGCCAAAGCATCCGCCGTCTGATTTTCATCTCGTCGGAGATAATTGAAAGTGATGTCATCACTCTTCAATTAACCCTAAAACTATCCTTTGATAATTAATCAATTTGGGGTCTCTTGTCTCACATTCTCCCTTGAGCTGGTAGATCATTAATACAGAGTCTTCATATACTTCTAGTGTTCTAATTTTGCGCTCTATGGCCGCCCTAATTCCCATGGTGCATGCTTCATACTCAACCATATTGTTTGTGCAATTGAAATCCAATTTGCACGTAAATGGATAATAATCTCCATTTGGGGACACTAAGACTGCCCCAATTCTATTTCTTACAGCAACTGACGCTCCATCAAAGTTCAGCTTCCAATGATACCTTTCAGTAGTTGCCACATACATCAACTCTTCATTGGGGAAATCAAAGCTCAATGGTTCATACTCTTCTAAAGCTCTACTAGCCAAAAATTCTGCTATTGCACTTTCTTTTATAGCTTTTTGACTTACATAGACTATATCAAACTTAGAAAGCAATATCTGCCATCTTGCCATTCTTCCATTTAAAGCAGTTGATCTCATCATGTACTTTAATGGGTCAAGTTTTGAAATAAGCCAGGTTGTATAATATAGCATATATTGCCTCAATCTTCGAGTTGTCTAAATCAAAGCACAACACAACTTCTCAATCGGCGAATATCTCATCTCACACTCAGTGAATTTCTTACTGAGATAATATATCGCCCTCTCTTTTCTCCCTGACTCATCATGTTGACCAAGCACACATCTCATAGAGTTACTGAACACTGACAAGTACAGTATTAACGGTTTATCTGGACTGGGTGGAGATAGTACTGGAGCATTTGACAAATATTGCTTAACTTTATCAAAAGCTTTCTGGCATTCCTCATCCCAAGTACATTGGTTGTGTTTCTTAAGAAGGCGAAATATGGTATCACATTTCTCAGTTAATTGTGAAATAAACTGAGCAATGTAATTTAACCTTCCAAGAAAACCTCGAACCTTTTTCTGAGTATACAGTGAAGGCAATTCTTGTATGGCTCTGACCTTGTCTGAGTTAACCTTTATTCTCTTTTTGCTGACTACAAAACCCAATAGTTTTCTCGACCTAGCTCCAAAGGTACACTTTGCCGGATTGAGCTTTAACTGAAATTTCCTCAATCTCAGGAACAATTTCTTCAAGAATTCAATGTGCTCTTTCTCTATTCGAGATTTGGCAATCATGTCGTCAACATACACCTCAATTTCTTTTTGCATTATATCATGGAATAAGGTTACCATAGCCCTTTGGTATGTTGCCTCTGCATTCTTTAGCCCAAATGGCATTACCTTATAACAAAAGGTACCTCCATAATGTTATGAAGGTAGTTTTATCCATGTCTTCAGGATGCATTTTTATTTGATTGTACCTTGAGAAGCCATCCATAAAGGAAAACAACGAGTAACCTGCCGTATTATCCACTAAAGTATCAATGTGCGATAAGGGAAAATTATCCTTCGGGCTAGCTTTATTCAAATCCCTATAATCAACACACATTCGCACCTTCTCATCCTTCTTAGGGACAGGTACAATGGTAGCTACCCATTCTGAGTACTTAACCTCTTGCCGGAATCCAGCATCAAAATACTTCTTGACCTCATCTTTAATTTTCAACACAATATCAGGCTTCATCCTTTGTAGCTTTTATTGGACTGGCTTACAGTCTTCTCTTATGGGAAGGCGATGTACTACAATATTAGTATTCAGTCTAGGCATATCTTGGTACGACCATGCAAAAACGTCTCTGAATTTTCGTAGTAACTCAACAATATCTCGCCTCGTTTCCTTGGCAATGTCCGTCCCAATTTTCACTTCTTTCCCTTCCTCCAAGGTTACATTTTCTACTGCCTCTTTCTCATGGGGCAAAATTTGCTTCTTTTATTGTTTTACCATTCTTAACAGATTTGGAGACACGTCACTATCCTTGTCATCTTCAAAATCCTGAGGTTCCTTTAAACACATGTCTTGCTCAAAAGAGAATTCAAGATTTGTAGTATCATTGCTCATGTCATTGATATCTAGGGACCTGTGGTGGGCACGAAAGAATGTATAAAGAACGAATGAATTTAAGAATGACTATTTACATGTTATGAATAAAATTAAAAGGTTAAAAGAATATTTATCGGTAAAAAAGAATGAAAGAATATTTGCTTGAATTGATAACAAATGTGTATTTTATTTAAACAAAAATGTCTGAACATGAGCTTATTTCACAAATGAAATCTTATTACTCCTAGGCTTTAGAGCAACAAGAGTGTTCTGAAAATTACTCTGTATAATTTCTAAAGACTACAGGAAGTTCTTCTGCAGTCCAATTGTTTAAGGAACTTCCCGATTTGTAAGGATGAATATCCTCCAGATTTCTTTGTTCAGTCTCCTCCTCGTGTATGGAATTGACATGATGACCTTTACTTTCAAGCAACCCTCTTTCAGGGTGAATTATCCCTCCTGACACAAAAGTCTGGAACATGTGAGGGAACGTCATGAATTCCTACTCGACTTTTCTTCCACTCAATCGTGCCCTTCTTCTCTCTTGTCGCTTTTCTATTTCCTTCCTTCTTTGTATATGATCTGGCCTAAAACCTAAGCCAAAATAGTCTCTTTTCTCTTTTAGCCCCGGAACTTTAATCCCTCCTTGGCGATATCTTCTCAATCCTTTTCTTGGCAAGGCTCCTTTCCTTACCGTCATCTGTAGACCCATTCTTGTAGTTCTGAATATTTTAGGTACTGGAACTTCACTTTCTTCCGTAATGAATGTCGCGTTTACGAATTCCAAGAATAAAAAAAAGCATTCCATTGCCTCCTCATTTGCCTCTTCATAGGGCGCGTCACTAGTAACTGACGCTATGATGTCCTCCTCATTTATAGTAACCAGCCATCCATTCGTTACTAATTTTAATTTTTGGTGCAAAAATGAGGGTACCGCTCCTGCCGAATGTATCCAGGGCCTCCCCAACAGGCAATTATAGGAGGACTTGATGTCCATCACCAGAAAATCCACCTCATACGTGTTTGGCCCAATCAACAAAGGTATGTCAATTCTTCCTATCACTTTTCTCTCGGTGCCATCAAATGCTCTCACTATGTTATGGCATGTCTTCATGTGAGAACTATCTATTGGCAACCTGTTCAATGTGGACAATGGTAGAACATTCAAAGCTAACCTATTATCAATTAGCACGCTACGCAATGTATATCCTTTGCAACAAGTAGTGATATGCAAAGCCTTAGTCGATCCCATGCCACCAGGTGGAATTTCATCATCATTGAAATAGATGAAGTTGTCAGCGCTTATGTTACTAACCAAATGATCCAACTTATTGACAGATATGTCGTTAGTAACATAGGTTTCATTGAGCACTTTCATCAAAGCTTCACGATGCACTTCTGAACTTAGAAGCAATGCTAGTACTGATATACGTGCCGGTTGTTTGCGCAGCTGCTCTTCCACACTATATTCACTATGCTTTAAGAATTTTAAAAACTCTTTAGCCTCTTCTTCCTCCACCAGTTCGTTAATAAGTGCTTCGGTCCCTTTCTCTTACTCAACTACCAAAGCCTTCCCTTCACAGGCTTAGTTCTGGCACTTACCGAATCATACCACCTTTCACTACGCGTGTAAGATCCCTCACTCTAGACCTCCTTGGAAGTACTAACTATGTTTTCACCTCCTGGTATCGTTACATTGCAATCGTAACTCCAAGGAACATTCTTATTATCATTATAAGTAAATGAGACGAGTTTCTGAATGATGACTTTTGGCACTATTTGTGTTCCGACCTCATTATTCCTTGATCGAGAAATGATAATCCTCGGATGGTTGATTTTTTGATTTGTCAGCTCTCCTTCCGATACGCATGCGTTTCTTTCATCTGATCCTTCAAAAAACTTTATTTCTTTGTTATCCACAAGGTCCTGTACTAAAACCCTGAACTTAACACAGTCCTGAATCTTGTGCCCTTCTGTACCGTGGAACTTACAGTAGTTCCTCATCTTTTCACAACCTCCTTCTGATTCTAAAATAATTATCCCCCTTTTTACCATCTCCTTCCATACCCACCTTAAAGGAGTTCTTACTTCTACCAAGTCGGTTTTAACTCTTCTCATGTCTTCACCTACCGCATTTACCCCACTATCAATATGATTGGGTAGCGGGTTCTCTGCATTAGGCTTATCATCGAACTTTGCAATACCCATTTCAATAAATCTTTCGACCAATTTCTTGAAAGTAGTACAATTTTCTATAGAATGTCCCGTTATCCCTGCATGGTACTCACATCGAGCTTTTGCATCATACCATTTAAGATATGGAGGTTGCATTGGTTTCAAGTAAAAGGGAGCTACCACGTGTGCATCAAATAAATTTTAATAAAGTTCTCTATACGTCACCGAAATGGGCGTAAACTGGATCTTTTTAGAGTTTTGTCTTGTACCAGATTCATGCCTTTGCGAACCCTGTTGTCCAGCTACGTTTGGTTGACTGACAGTTATTGACTTTGGGTACCATTTGCTGTAGGTATTGGTATTGTTCACCTAATTTTCTTTCCTCATTGGGGCTGACCTTTTAGTGGTTTTGCCTTCAATCCTGCCACCTCTTATGGCGTTTTCAACCATTTCACCTGCTATTACTATGTTTGCAAAACTTTTAGTGGTACTTCCTATCATATAGGTAATGAATGGGGCCTTCAACGTGTTGATAAAGAGTATTGTAGTTTTTTTCTCCAAGAGCGGTGGCTGAACTTGCATGGCAACTTCCCTCCATCTTTGCGCGTATTGCCTAAAGCTTTCATTTGGCTTCTTTTTCATGTTTTGCAGGGTGATTCTATCAGGCGTCATATCCGTCACATGACTGTATTGCTGCGTGGAAGCCTGCGCTAGGTCTCTCCAGAAACTGATTCTAGCACAGCTTAGTTGGTTATACCACTTAGACGCTGCCCCAACTAAACTATCTTAGAAATAATGAATCAGCAGCTGATCATTGTTAACATAGCCGGTCATCTTTCTACAGAACATGGTGATATGGACTTCAGGACAACTGGTCCCATTGTACTTCTCGAATTCTGGCATCTTAAACATTTGAGGAAGTACCAAATCTGGGACCAAGCTCAAATATTTAGCATTAATTCCATGATGCTTATCAGCACCTTCTAAAGCCTTGAATTTTTTCTCTAACCATCTGCAACGGTCCTCTAACTGCCTTAAGGATTCCATTCTTATTCCTTCCCTCTCGGCCATGTCTAGATCAGGGAGAATAGGATTAGCCGGGTTTTCCCTTAGGTTAGATCCAGATCCAACCTGGAAATTCATGGGCACCCCAGTATCAGCTTGCCCTTGTTGAGGCCTAATTGTAACAGACGGCCTTCGAGGATGTGCCTCAGTTTGTGTTTGTGCATGGGGTGGGGTAAAACCCGGAGGATAATCCTTATTATCCTCTCCAAAAATAGTCATAGGGCCTTTTCCCTTATCCATTGCCCCTGTCAGCAGTTGGGCCATCTAAGACATCATATTCTTCTAGGCCTCTATCATTTGTTCTCTCATATCCTGTTGTATCTTTGCCAATTGCTCTTGCAACTGGTCTTGCCTGTCCTTTTGGAGCTGTTCGAATCTTTGATCCATGTTTTTAGTTTTGGCGCGTGTACCGTAACGGTTTGTAGTTTCTAGATTTTTCTCTCTTCTGTAATAACTTACACTAATTAGGGTCTTTCTATGGATTTAAATACATATGATGTAATGTAATGCAAATGTATAAATGCAAAAAGGCATCAATTCTGATTCAATTTTATTTAGAAAACTTTATTAGATAACAAAATTTTTTTACATAAAACGAGCTACAAATATGCTTTCACCCTAATGCCCAAAGTCTTAAGTTTACTAAACAATAAGGCTAACTCTTGACCACGATCAGACTGCAGCTCATATCTCGTGCTTAATGTATCAGCCTACACCGCCAGGGTCTGTAGATGGTCAGCCACTTCTCGAATCTGAGCTATGGCTTCTCCCATGAGATAATCCCTGTTTCTGACTTGTTCTTGGAAACGACGAAGCTCTTCCTTCCAATGCCCCTCTCTTGCTTCAAGGTACTCGATGCAGAGCTCACAGTTTTGTAATGTCGATTCTAACCTTCCGATCTTATCTTTCAATTCCTTAATCTGGTTCAGACTTGCTTTTAACTCGGTTGCAGAATTACGGCTTCGATGTTGATAAAGAGACCTTCCCAATTCAGCCACTCTAGCCTTTAATCCACTTTTCTCATTTTGACTTTCTGCCAAACTCCTTTCCAATGCCTCATTCTGTGCTTGAATTTCTTGGAACCTCTTCTCCTATTGGTTGGCTTTGGCTCTTTCCTCCCAAATCTCTTGTTGCCACTGCTCCGTAGTCTTCCCCAATCCAGCTCTTTTCATCGATAGTTGTCTCTTCTTATATTGTATCTTCAAGTCATCTCGATCTTCTTCAACCTTCCTCTTCTCCTTTCTTAACTTTTCAGCCTCCAGTTTCTGAGCATCCGCGTCTAATCTGAGATGCATCTTTTCTTCCTCTAACTTTTCTATCTACTTTCTGAACTCTGAACTCTTCTTTTCATAATCTTGCTTCATAATCTCTAACTCCGATGGGACCACTCGTAAGTACTTTTCAATCGGTCGAGCACCTTCTAAACTTGGCACTAGGATATTGTCATTCACTCTTCTACTCCACTATTCCGTGTATTCTGGGGTCGTCGCTGAGCACACATCCACTATCTTCATACGGCAAGTCTAACTCCAAGCACAAGAAATCGCCTTAACCAGCTTCTTATAACGATCTCCTTTGTATGAAAACTTACATTGACCCAACCCATGTGTTACCGGTATGAACTGCCTTGACCTATACTGCCTCAAGACGAGCAAAGGTGCATATCCAACAGCTCCTCAAATTCCAAGTAGTGGGACCCAATCGAAACTCCCACATTGGTACAAAATTTTATTGGGTACCAACCAAGGAGCTCGCCACTCAACATCATCTCCTTGAAGGTCTCTGAGAAGCGCTATCTAATTTTCTTCTGAGACGTCATCTCTCCGTGGTACTGTCACAATCTCTTTTAAAGGAGAGTAATTTTTGAGGAAAACCTGATAGGAGACTTTATCCACCTTCTGGAAATGACTGTGGAACCAAACCAACAGCAACTGTGCACATCCTATGAACCTACCCTCACCAGCTCTCCTACATGCATTCAACGATCGGAACGTCTCAGCTAAAATTGCAGGAACAGGTGTAACCTATTTATCAAGTCGATTAAAGAGATCTGACACAGCTTCATCCACATATCCCAATGCTCTAGGGAAAAACACCAACCCATATATACTTAGAGCAAAAACATCAACTTTCTTCTTCTTATCTGGATGGGTTAGAATCAAATCCTTCAGAACCTTCCATGGGATGTATTTCCACTCACCTTTTTGCTTGATTCTAGCTGTGACCACTGCTCGCTCATCCCCGTGATGTTCATCAATTTCCTCACAAAAGTTGGAATACAATTAGCCCTTGAGTAAACTTTATCCACCTGAATCCTGGGACAACGTAACAAAGCTGAATACTCTTCCACCGTGGGCACCATATCGATCTTTCTAAAAGTAAAGCAATTATACGCAGGGTTCCAATATTGAGTGATGGTCCGAAACAAATGTTCATCTACCTTCATATCCAGCAAGTACGGTAAATCCCCAAAGTTGTAATAGAACAACTGCTTGGTCTCGTTACTCCATTGATCCCATATTTCCTTTATCTCCTAGAGATTATTCTGCGTCACACTGATGCGAGTGTAGTCCCATAATTCTGATGTGTATCCTTCAGCTAGGCTATCTCCTTTTGCTAGTTGTGTTTCCTCTGACCATTTACGGACAGCTGCATTGTTTCTCACTTTATCAAGAAATTCGTTCTCCATAACCAGCTTTCTAATTTAGTAACTGACCGTGAATCGATACCTTTTAGAATATGAGATGACATGCACGAAAAATAAAGCACAACAAGTTAGTATCATGGAATAAAACATAAAGCAAATAAGATAAACACATATCTGGGTGACCACTAAGGTTTAACATAGTTCTACCTAGGGTGGGCACTTATGTCTTCTATATGCGGTTTAGCTCTAAAGTTGAGGTACCTGAACCAGCAGATTCCTCGATCCTTACCCATTATAGGCTCGTACGGACTGAGTTCAGTTCAGGGGAATACATTTTCCTATGGCTGTACGGAGATGAAAATCTCACGAAGACATAGGTACGGATGTATCCCGGAAGCGATCCACTATCTTGCACGGAGGTGAAAACCTCACGAAGGCGTAGTTTTCACTTCCACGGTGTGATCACAACGGTCATGCGAATGCAATGTGTGCGAGAAAATAACAAACATATGCAACAATGCAAACACATGTAAAAAAATTTGTAATTTTTGAAATCAAATTTCCAAACTTTGACAAAAGGATAGAAAATAATCAATTTTACGGCTTGACTCTCTTATTGGTCCCCAGTGGAGTCGCCAAGCTGTCGAAACCATTTTTAATTTGAAAAACAGGGTCGGCTTTTAAAAAAATGAAAATGGAGTCGCCACCAATCTTTTTAGGTGTGATTGGATCACCTTTTTTGAAATATTGATTTTGGCCTACGAAATTTCAAGAAAACAGGTTCGGGGAGTTAGTTACGTACGAGGAACGGTTAGCACCCTCGTAACGCCCAAAAATTGGTACCAAATTGATTATAAAATGTCCTAGTGTCGAAGATTTGAAAAGACTCTTTAAGTATGATTCTTTTGAGTTTCAAAAACTTATTACCCCTTTTAAGAGACATTTAATTATTTGGATAAAAAATGGTCAAATCTCATTAAGTTAGAGCACGACCCTTCAAATTTCTCAAACGTTAAATATCTTTCGTTTTTTAGAAACCCCTATCTCAAAATATCAAAACATCACATCCAGTAAGTTAGGACGCAATATTTTAAACTTTCAAAGATAGTGTTTTATTTGAAGATGGTTCGTTTTAATTTGAAAAGGATACTTGACCATTTAGAATTAACGAAAGAAATCGAAGCCCAGTAAGTTGTGGCACGATTCTTTCAAAAATCTCAAATGTCAAATATTGCCTTAATTTTAAAAAAACATTTTTTGGATAAAAAACGATAATTAAATGGGACATATTTTAAAACAATGTTTTGATAAAAAATGCAACATAAATATATTACAAAGCATAAATATTAAAGCAATATTCAAATTACATGCCACATCAACATTTCGAATTAATTCAAACAATAAAAGTCAACGACTTAAAATAATGAATTATAATAAAATAGCTATGCTAAAAAAAAAAACATAACATAAGCAAATATGAGATCTAAAGTAAATCATATCAGATTATAAAATATAAAAGAAAATAGAAATAAATAAAAAGATAAAATGACAAATAGAAAATGAATGAAATATTTTAAACAACAAATTAATATTGTAATAAAAAAGGTAAAAAAAGAACGACAAATAACACTATTTAAAAAATATTATATACACATATAAGATAACTAATGTACTTTAAATAAATTAAATAAAACTTAGGATTTTTTTTTGAAAGGAATAAATATATAATATATAACAATTTTAAAAGATAATATACACATTTAAAAATAAATAATATATACAAAAAAACTTTACATTATTAAATCAATTTGAAATATAATACAATATATATATATATATATAAATTTTAAAATAATACGTAATTGATAATAGATAATATAAAAATATATATAAAAATGTATAATAAAATACTTTTATATAAAAAAAACTTAGGATAAATAATAAATAAGTAAAAGTATTAAAATAAATAGATAATTAAAAAACTAGGTCAAAATAGAAGTAGAAATAAAGGATTAAATTCAAATTTTAATAAAATTCTGGGGTTAATTTTAAAAAATAAAACTAAATTCGAGCCCTAATTGAAACGTGCGTCAAAAGGTAAAGGACTCACTGGGCAAATATGCCCTAATCCCAAAAACGGCACCGTTCCACCGTGCCTTAAAATGGCCCCAAGGACCTAATTGAAACAAAGGCAAAATCTTTGGGCCAAATTAAAATAAAGGAAAATGCAATCGGACGTAATTATAAAAATGAAAAAAATGGAAGGGTCTATAGGGTAAATACCCCTTTTAACAAAAAACGCGTCGATCCTCCCCGGGTCGGGTCACACGCGCGCGGGTCATGCCTTAAGCGGTACCGTTTTGGGACTATTAGAATTAACCTCAAATGGCATCGTTTCGGGAGAGTATAAAGGATGAAGTTTTTTCAAAATTTTCATTTTTCTCTTCTCCTCAAAAAATCTGAAAACCCCCATTCCTTTCTCTCTGGCCAGGCGATTTTCGGCCCAATCTCCGACGACTGCTCCGTCCCACACGCCACCGTTCGCAGTTGCCGGAAGGTCAGAATCTTTCCCTTTTTTAGGTGAATCAAAGGTAACCCTTTCCCTTCTCTATTTTAGTTGTTTTTATTTATAAAAAATCGATTTATATGTATGTATTTGGCAAAATAGAAATACAGATAAAATAATAATATAAAAACGAAATAACAATAAAAGTCACCTTTCTTTGATTTGAAAAATTGTTTTCGTATCTATTTCTTAGTATCCGTAGTCCGATTACATTGTTTTATTCTGATTTTATAGCCTAAATGTAAAAATAGAAAGTACAATCTTTTGATTTCTTGCTTATTCTGCTCGGTCCTTCTTTCCTTTTTGCAGGTTGCTAGCGCGAATCATGACGGCGAACGGGCGCTGATGGTGCTTGACGAGGGACCTGCATTGAGGCTTGCGGCGCGAGTCTTTTCAGAAACCCTTAGGGTTTCTGAAAGGTCTTTAGGATTTTGGGCTGATTGGGCCGATCGGGTTTGGGTTAAGTCTTAGGCGGGTTTGGGTCATTGGGTTTTCAATTCAGGCTTGGGGTAATTGATTTCTGTTGGGTAGTGGTTTAAATTTTGGGTCGTTTAAGATATGTATTTGGGCCTATTTATTGAAAAAAAAAAACATTGGACTTTTATTATTATTTTTTTGGTTTTTTAATACTGCTATGGGCCCGGGCAAAAATAGGTTATTACAACATGACTCACTGTCAACTGATATTGTGATGAGCGAGGTTGGTCGTTGGGAGATGGGCTCTGTTTTTTGTATAAAAAAAGTCATTTGGTACCTATTTCAAGCTCTCCACCGAACATATCAATTTGTGAACAAAACATTTACTTCATCTGATTCAAAACAAGCCAAAATCATACCAAATAAGCTCAATACTCATATTCAACTTTTTAACAAAACATTCATTACTTAAACATCAATTAAACTTAAACATTTTAATGTCACTAGGGCATACCAACCAAATCATCCAAACATCAATCTTTACCTATACCTTATCATATTGAAACATACCATATCATTTCATTTACGCACACTTTGGCACATTATTCACATCAATGGCTTATAAACCTCAAACATAACCATCAACTATCCAAGTTAGACCACATTTCTTCATCAATCATCATTTAAAACATATTTGATTCCAAGAATTCCATTCAACCATGTCAATCATGTTTAGCCTAATTCACATTTGCATACATACACAATTTAACATCAAAATTGTCATGATTTTAACCATGAACTTAGATAACCATTCATTAATACATAACTCAAGCATGGAAATCAAACATACTATGTCCAACATTCAAAATCTCCATGTACCATATTCATCACAAGATATTAATTCATCAAGGCTTTTATACATTTAAGTATATAACAAGACACCTATATCATCACATATCATTTTGGGGTGATTTGACAATAAATACAAGTTCTAGGGATAAAAGAGATGAAAAATTAAATGAAGAGCTAAAATGACCTTCTTCTTTTTTTTTTTTTTTTTATAAAATTGAAGGGCTAAAAAACCATCATACCCTATCAAAAATATAGATATGCATTATGTCCATCTTTTAAACATTATATATACCTACTTTATTTAATGTTATACAAAAATAATAAAAATAGAAACATGTATCACATGCAACACATGTGATCTTGAAAACTAGATTTTACTAAACACAACATAAAAATATTGACTTTTCTAAAATATGCAAAATCAACTCTCAAATCTAAAATATTTTCTTTGGTTTCAATATTTAAAAATTATATTGCTTTTAAAATATCTTTAAAAGATGATTTTTATACACACTAATTGTAATGGCCTAAATTCAGGGTTATTGGAACAGTGGTTTCGTAACCACAAATCCGATTTAAAGAGAAATTTATTTTAAAATTTTTGAATAAATATTGATATGATAGGAAAATTGTATAAAAATATCGATAGAAAAATTTTACCGATTTAGTGGTTAGTTAGAAAAAAAATTATTGAAGAAATTGAGTAAAAACAAGTTATCGAGACCTCGATCTCGTAAAACCGAGTCAAAAATATTTTTATAAATATTTATGAAATGTTAGTAATATGGTATTAAAATTTCGTTAGAAATTTTTAACGTTTGGGCAATTAATTAAATAAAAAGGACTAAATTGAAAAGGGTGTAAAAGTTACTAGAAGGATTAAATAGCTCAATTGTCAAATGAGGAGGGACTTAAAGTGCAAATAAGCCCAAAGGAGATATTTTGGGTGGCATAAGCTGAGAAAAATCAGGAGAATTGATGAAATGAGGGCAAAATGGGAAAAATAACAAAATTTACTAAAATAAAAATGGGACTAAATTGAGATATCTAGAATTCTCTTCATATTTTCTTCATTTTCTTCAGAAAAAAACGTCCTAAGGTTTATTCAAGCTGGCATTTCATAATTTTTGCACCAAATGAGTTAATCCTTGCCTTTTTCTTGTAATTTTTGTGTTTTTAAGACTTTTACAACTAGGTCCTACTATTAAATTCATTAGTTTTTGATTTCATGGATAAAATTGAAAGTCAACATAGTTGGGTTCTGTAAGTATATGATGATTTAGAATGAAAATTAAGTTTTAATCTTATTATATGATGGTTTTATTGAATGAAATGAATAAGAAGTGGATATTTAGGACCTATTTGTAAAAGAGTATGAAATTGAAGTTTAGTGCTGAAATTCTGATTTCTAAAGGATATAAAGTAGTTTAAAATGATAGAATAAAGTGTTAATTGAGAAAAATCAGCTCAATTAAGAGGTTAATTGAGTAGGGACGAAATTATCATTTATTAAAAGCTTAGGAGAAAAATGGTAATAAACCTCTTGCACTAAAACAGTTTTGGACAGTAGCAGTAGGCTAACTTTGAAAAATCACCATAAATTTTAGAAATTAAATTAAAGGATGAAAAAAATATGGAATTAAATCTTATTGAGTCTAGTTTCTCATAAAAGAAACGGCGTAAGCAATGGAATTGTAAATCATGAGATATAATAAATTTTGTGAGACAATGTCAGAATGATTTCGGGTTCCCCTGTTTTGACTTTGGAAAATCACCAAAAATTGTATAAAAATAATTAAGGGCTTAAATTTATATGTTTGAAATTCCTAATGAGTCTATTTTCAAAAGAAATAATCAAGAATATCATCCGAGTTCCATAAAAGGACATAATTAATTTTTAGTGAAGAAGGGTCGGAACTGTCAGACAGTAGAATAGGGGTGACTTCAAAGAATAAACTGTACTTATTGGCTGAACCAAAAATTATAAAAATTTTATGGTAAAAATACATATGAGTCTAGTTTCAGGGAAAATTAGCAGATCTTAATTTGGAGTTCCATAGCTCAAGATAAAAATAATTTAGTGACTATGACTCAAGTAGATAGCTTTGAATGAACTATAAATAATAGTAGAATTGCAGAGAATGGTACATATGAACATGAAATGTTAAATTGATAATTAAATTTATTTATTTAGATCCCGAAGACTCAAATACGAAGTTAGATCGAGGAAAGGATAAAGTTCAGGATTAGTAGATTTTTGTATACGAACAAGTATCGAGGTAAGTTCGTGTAACTTGAATTATATTCTTAAATGCTTGAAATATATGTTATTGATGTGAATATGATTTGAATGTTCATTGTATGAAAATTAATGAAACATTGATATATTTGATAAAAAGGGGAAGATATCCCGGTTGAATGAAAGAAAAATTCGATGGGTTTCTGAAAAAGAATTGACGATAAAAAGGATCTAGCCCGGACGGGTGATCCTATCCTGATATAGCCCTCCCGAAGAATATGTGTAAAATGGATTTATCCCGGACGGGTAATCCGAATTAGGGAATGAATTTAGCCTGGACTGGTAATTCAGATCCAAGCTCATTAGAGTAATTGTCGTTGCAGGGAATTTAGCTTGGACTGGTAATCTCGACAATACTCTATGAGTTTATATTACAGGGGATCTAGCATGGACTGGTAATCCCGCTATAAGGATGAGGTTCGCAGGAATGTGCTATCTGAAATGAAAATGTGCGCACGTGAATATGAATTGACGGACCCGGATTTGTATACTAAAGTGTACCCCTGAAAATCCATTGAAATTCCGAGAAATTCAATGGGATAAATATGGGAAAATAATAATGGAATGGAAATCATGGTATTGATGAGCTCATCAATCACGGTATCTATTATTGATACATTTAAATTATTGGACTAACTTGAATGTTGAGTTTGTGCATGTTAGGGTAACAATGTATTGAATGGATGTATGATTGTTTATTGTATTGTATTGAAAATATTAGGTAAGTATAATTCTTGTTACATGAGCTTACTAAGCACAATGTGCTTACCTTGTTTTCTTTTTTCCCTGTTTTGTAGTATTAAAAGCTTGGAGGTCGGATTCGGTAGGAGACACATCACACTATCAACCTCAACATTTTGGTATATCAAGAAACATTTTTTTGGAAATCAATAGCATGTATAAGTTAATAAAGTAAATGTTAATGTGAAATGAATGTAAAGTTAGCCATTGGTGTGGCTAACAAACCTTGGTTTGGTATGTGATGAGGTTATTTTATGGATATGCATGAATCTATCTTGAAAAGATGTTGAATTGGATTGGTTGATTTGGATTGGTCTCGGTTTAAGTTTTGCAGGGAAGGTTAGATATCTATAAAGGGGTTATATTTAGTTAAAAAAGAAGTTAACATGGAAGCTTTGGGCTTTTGCTGCCGGTCTGAATATCTGACAGCCAAGGGTGCTGGCGTTCTTCTCTCGTATGTTCCCAGCCACTTGGCTTGCATGTACTTGTACTTCCTCCATGGAGCTAAGTGCATCTTTTTCTCTTTCATGCATTTTTTGGCTGCCAAGCATAATATCTTGGTCAGTGCTTTGAACCTCTCTACTTTGCCCACTAATAGTTCTGGTAGCACAGCGATTAGCTTGTTGTAATCTTCACTTGCCCTTGCCATTTCGAATTTGAACCTGAAATTCGACTCGATCACCACCCTCACCTCCCCCTTTTTGGCCTTTGATTTGTCTACCACTTCTAAATACTTGTACTCCCCCGACGGAATCTTGAGGGAGCTCCTCCACTTAGACTTGCATATGTAACAATTGAAATCTACGCTTTGGAGACGAATCGATAGTTCCCTTTGCAAACAGTTCCGGCATCCTCCGTCCACCGGTCTTTGGCAAGTGCATTGCACTCCCACTGCATCTATTTCCCTCAATGCTTCTTTTGTAACTTGTCGAATTCTTGATTCTAGAGAAGTCGTTCGGTACAATGTTGCCTGCGTCAACAAAAAATGTTTATCACCCAATCTTCAAAACTCTCCAAAACCTACGCCTAACGCTTTTATGTTTAATTTTCTATATTGAACATCGTTTACCTGAAGAAGCTTTTCTTGGGCTTCCTAGAAAATTTTCCTCTGTTCGATCTCACTAAGATCTTCAACATTGTTAGCATCCTCCTCATTGATAACAAAGTCCCTTAAAATTTCTTTGGAATCATTACTTTCGTCGATGAACCCAAACATCATATCGACAAATCTCGCCGCTCCGTCAAGGAACTTGTCGATTTCATCGGAATTCTGTCGCGTCACTGACGCCTTTTCCATTCCTCCGCTGACGGGGTTGGTTTAGGATTTTGCCAAAAAAAATTAGATGCCCAAGAGTTTGGTTGGTACCCATATTTATATAGCAAAGCAAGTTGGATCTTACGTAGGATCCAACTCTCCCAAGTGGACGAACAAATCGCCGCGGCCAAAGGAAGGGTGGGGTCGATGCTATCGTGGCAAGTGATGATTGGTTGGTGAGTCAGAGTAACCTTATAATACAATTCAAGATGGGATGAGGGTATGGATATGCTTGAAAAACATACTGACATTAGTTTTGAACTTATTTTCTTTTAATTAATTTAATTTCAAAAACTGATTGTTGTTTCTTAAACAATGATTAGAGCTGGAATTTGCTGTTGTTATCCTAATCCTAGTGGGGCTAATGATTTAAATCAAGATCCATTAGGAAGTTACCACGTGGCAAAAGAATGTTGAAAAACACGTGGCCTTAACTGGGATGTTTGATGGAAACGCCTTTTTCTATTATGAGTAGGACTCACCACCTCTTTGAATATTCGAATTACCAAACAGCCCCGATGCGGACTAGTATGTTACAAAGGGATATTCAATATTGTCTCTACAAAACAAAATTGTTAAAATGGATAAATTACGACTTAATTATTGTTTGTTTTAATATATATTTCTTAGTCCCTTCAAATTTATCAACTAACTATTTATAATTTTTTTATTCGTTTAATTATAAAAAATTACAAAACGGTCACTTAATTATTTAATTTTGTCTTTTTTGTCGCTTTATTATCTTCCATTTTTACATTGGTCAATTGGTGATAAAAAAGATAAAATTGAATAATTAGATAATCATTTTGTAATGTTTCATAGTTGGGTGACCGAAAAAGAAGCTTACTAATAGTTGAGTTACTATTTTGTAACTTTTCATAAGTGAATGACAAAAGTTGACCATAATTAATTTACCTATATTGTAATTTACCCTCTTAAAAATTATCTTTATCATATGTCAACAATTTTTTTTAAAAAATTAGATTAGAAAGACGAGTTAACTTTTTACTAGTTCAAATTTTGCTATCAATCGCTATTTTATAAGCCATGGAACTAGATTTTATATTTTAATTTGATGATGTTTTTATTCTTTATAATTTTTAATTTTTAAATTTTCAATCTTGACTAAAGGTATTTATGGTTGGCCTATCTAGATTTGGGTCGAGTCCAACCACAATTTTATGCCCCTTTATTATGTTCGGGTTCGGTCTACTCCAAAAAATGGGCCTAAAATTTTGTTTAAGCCTAGCCTGAATAAAAACGTTAAAACCCGAGCCCAACCCAGCCTACCCGTATTAATTTTTTTAAGAAAATATAACACATCAAAAATACTAAAAGCATTAAAATAAATGTTTCGCAACAAATTGAAAATAAATTAAAAAAAATATGTATACTTAAATAACACTAAGATAGGTGCAACTTAATAAACAAATACCTCTAAAATAGTAACAAAATTAAAGAGTTATACAATATCTAAGCAATAACAACAAAATAGTAAAAATATAATAGTGAAATGGTAGCAAAATAGTGAAAAAACAAGAAGAAAATAGTAATAAAAAAACAATAGTTTTTGACCAAACCCATTTTTCGAGCCTATATTTTTACCCAAGCTCTCCCACTTTTCGGGTAGGCCTTCGGGCCGGGCAAACAAAATTAATCTTGACCCAAACAATAACGCTTAAATTCATTAATTATTTTGTTATTACTAAAATCTTATATATATTATCAGATATATAATGTCATGTTAGCATGTTATTTTCAGATAATACTCTAACTAAAGTTTTGTTCATACTTTCATGGTTTTTATTTTGTCCACTCTAGTTTCTTTGAAAGTAGTAATGGTTTTGGTTTTAGTTTTAGTTGTTAGCCATATTTTTGGTGTATACATGAGATTTGTCAAGGTAAGAGTGTTGCTAGATCTATTGGGAACCGTTCTTGTAGAGCCTTATCATAATAGAGCATAGTGATGTTTGTAAAATGAGAATCCAAGTTGATGAGAAAGATTAGCCATTTGAGATTTGGCCTTTTATGCATCACTGATGTGGTGGGTCTCTTGGAGCTCTTAATGGTGGTTTCTTAATTGACTGGACTTTATTGTCAAGATGGTCTGACGGTTGCGAGGCTAGATTCCAATTTTAATCGGTTTATGAATTCTTTTAGTGTTGCGATTATTACCAATTTGTCTTTCTCCTTTTTAGGTATTTGGGCATCAGTTTGGAGTGTCTTACTTATCGATTGTGCTATGTGTCATGTCTCGTATTTTTATCGTTCATAATTCCTACAACTCATGCATAGTACAAGACTAAACTAACATCAAAGTTTGACTTAACAGATTTAATTACTAGCACTCGAGTTAAAATTAAAATTTTAAAATTCAAAAAATACAAGAATTAAAATAAACCAAATTATTACAATAAAAACAAAAACTTACATATATCCCAAGGACTAATAACAAAAGTTAAAGTATAATTTTTAAAATTATTTATAGAATTTTCTCCACAAACATGATTGCAAAGATAAGAGACAAAGAATATTATACATTAATACCCACTTTTGTTGAAGAAAATAGCTTAAAACCATCTTTGTAAATTTATTATGGTTCAGGTTAAAATATATTAATTTAAGTAATTTTTTCATTCATAATTACATCGTAATGATTGATGATCATCGTAGTTATATAATTATGAGTATTACTTTTTGCTTGTCCAATATTTATTGGATTATTTTTTATTTTATATCACTAATTAAATAATTAAACTATTAATTTTCAATTTAACGATAAAGAAAAGATTAAAAATTAATCCAAATTTAACAATCGTGTTGTGATTGTAGTGCAGAATTTGAAGGACAAAAACAAAAAGCATGTGAAAAGTGTGGTGACATGATTGAATATGTCTTGCTTTGCTTAGGATAAATATTTGTGTTTGCACTTCTGATTATACAATTGAAAAGAAATGGAATGATGTATTTAAAATAAGCTTCAATAACATTTTTTTTATTTCTCCTTTCTCACCAAGTTTTTCTATTTTATTTTAAATGAGTTTAATTTGGGATCCCAAAAAAGCTGCTTCTTCTTCTTTTTCTTATTATTCCTTGACAACTGTTAATTTGATTTTTATTTATTTTTTGAGCTCAATTTAACTTTTATTTTTTTAAAATAAGTCAAATTTGATCATCAACTTTTTAATTTTGATAACTTAATTGGTGTATTTAAAATTTGATCGTTAATTTTTAAATTATTTCTTGATGTGACATATAGAATAGATAGTGTCATGTTAGTATGAAGTACACGTACACTACCACACGGGTTGCCACATCTATATCGTTAAAAACTTAATTAGTTGTCATTTCTGTTTAAAAAAGCGATTTAATTATTTTAAAAAGATTAATGATTAAATTCTACTCAAAACAAGAATAAGGGTCAAATTAACAAAAGATTTTAATGTTGAGGGTACATAGATTAAGGTACTAAAGTTTTTTTTTTGAAAGGTAAATTTATTAATTCATTCAATGAATGAAACTATACAATTCAGAGAGAAAAGAAATAGTAAACACTCGTCGTAGATGGTGAATGGCAAGTTTCATCAACACAACAAAGGCTTTAACATCAGCATCAATAGAACATTATAATACGTTGACAATTTGCTTTGTCATAACTCAAGCACGACATATCTCGAGTGATTGCAAGTCCCATATGGTCCAAAGCGACGAACAAAAATCGATAAAATAATTGAGCATTCACCAAACTAGAGAGGATGACAACAAAATCACCCCTAAAATCACTTGTAAAACTAAGATTACATGCATAAATAAAACTAAAAAACATGCTACAAGAGTAGACCAAAACTTCTAAATTTGAAGACTTGTTAAATAATAGAAAAACAAACAAAAAAACATATAAAACTTAAGACAACACGGATCCAAATCAACACATGAAATCATTTATTATTTTGAAATACTTTCAAACCAGAAAAAAATTAAGAAGTTGACGAAAAGCCACCCACTTTCCAAGAAAAAGTACTGGTGGTTGGTGGAGTTTTAGCGAACGACATGCACTGTCATCTCTCCATCACAACTTGTGAAGACACCATAGATACTTAAAAAATATATCTACAAACTGAAAAGAGAGAAAACGTGTGTAGTGAATGAGAAAAAAAAAAAGAAATGATTGATGGGAGAAGAAAATTGCAGGCAATAGCTAGCCCAAAGACTAACACTGCCGCTAAGCAAAACAAAAAGTAAAAAGCAAATGACTAGGAAAAAAAAAGAGAAAAGTTTTTATTAAGGGACTAGAGTTAAAAGCTCACAAGGCCGTATCAATTTCGGCAATTTTTTTAGTTGATAGGTTAAAATAGTTTAACATATCTCAAACTAAAATTTAAAAAAAAAAAAAAGATAAAAAATGTTTTTATTTGTTTATTGAAACAAGGTAATTTAGAAAATAAAAGTAGTTTTACCTTTAGTTAAATAAAGGGTTTGCATGAATAAAGTTAAAGGATAAGGGTTTATTTGATTAAAAAAGAAGAATAGAAGTTTACTTGAACAAAGTTTAATAGTTTTAAGGAATTTTTTAGCATATTAATCAATTCTTTTAACTCCATGACACAATGTCCACAATTTCTAATACATACTTGTTCCCAGTTTCTAATAGGAGTACTTAATTTCTTTTTATTACTTTTACCAACCCAACTAATAATTTGGTGAAATTTTTATATAACAAATATATATGTTAAAATATTATAATATTTGGATTCGAATATTATCATATATATCTATATTTCTAGATTTTATATGAAAAAAAACAAAAATTGCCTTTAAAATTATATCTATAATTTTGTAAAACGAGTGTTTTGATAAATTTACAATTGAGTTGGGACAAATATATATGTTAAAATATTATAATATTTGGATTCGAATATTATCATATGTAAATATATTTCTAGATTTTATATGGAAAAAAACAAAAATTGCCCTTAAAATAATATCCATAGTTTTGTAAAATGAGTGTTTTGATAAATTTACAATTGAGTTGGGACTCATTTGATGGGTGACAACAATTCAATCAAAATCTTAAATATAGTATAAATAATTAGGCTTAAACGCCAAAAAAAATCATCATAAAATAATTTAAAATTTAATTAAGCCAATCAATTGAGCTCTTGAGTATAGTTTTCTGTAAAAACCTCTAACATGTTAAATAATGACATCACAGCTACTCTAACGGTTGGGAAGGAAAAAATGTTGATATTGAGGACTTCATTGATTTTTAGTTATTTAATGATGGTTTAATTACTTTTTAATTGTTTTTAGAAATTATAAAAAAATTAAAAATAAATTATAAAAAGTTATAGAAAATTTATTTGAAAAATAAAAAAAATATGTAATTTATAACAAGAGTAGCAGTTTTTATTTTTATAATATTTTGTTACTTTTTAATAATTTATATATTTTTCTATAACTTTCCATATTTTATAATTTTCTAAAATTTTAATAAAATAAGAATTTCATGACATGATGGTTAAGGATATTTATTGTCTTAGGTGTGACCTAGATTCAAGTCACACTAATTATGTTTGTTATTTGAACTTTGCTCTGTTATTATAATTCACCAAAAAAATAATAATTTCTAATATTTTTTAATACAAATTTACTACACTTTTTTGCTTTCCCTCACGCAGTGCCACATCATATTATAGCCTATTTTTATCAACTTCCTTTGTATCATCTCTAATTAACTAAAACCATTATCTATTCCTTTCCTCAAACCACTTAACATTAAACTCATTGTTACTCAAACCCCTAACTTTTAACACCCATTTAAATATGATTATCATCACAACTCAAAACTCCCATTTCCTTATTAACTGTTGTGCGGATGCACTTGCTAAAATGGGCCGCAATATTAGTAATAGTTGCAATTTTGCTGCTAGGAAGTAGTCACTTATCTGATGTTGTATATATATATATATATTTTAATAATCTCATCATAAGTTCTAATTATATCTGTTTTTTTATATAATGTCTAGAATTATTCATAGCCCCTCTCCAACCCATAAATAAAAAGATAATGCGCTTTAGTGCACTCAAACCCATGTTCTCCTACATTTTATTCTAAATACCCGATGTTTTGAAAAAAATTAAAATAATTATCAAATATATTTAAAATATTAAATGTTGAAAATTTTCATCACTAAAAATGAAATTTTTTAATAATTTTTCAAGACACTCTTAATCTTATTTATCATATTTGTAACATATAATAGTTAAAATCCTATAAATAATGGTCAAGTAGATAATCCAAAGAAAAAAAAGCGACTAAAATATAACTGGAATTAAACAAAAGAATCTATTTTAATAATTTATGCAAGACTTGCCGAAAAGAGAGGGTAGCAATGACTATGCACTTTAAATTGTTAATTCAAAAAAAGAAGGTATTTGTTAGTATCTGATAGTACCGTAAATAATATAAAAATCTACAAGATTGAAACAGTGTTCCACATTTGCAACTTATTAAAAGTTGGTATATTTACAATGGACTTCTTAATTATATATTATACAGCAGAAAAACTTTTGCTAAAACAAAACAAGCTCACCCATCAAAACTTAAATTTGGTTTTTTAATTCCGCCATCAAAAATCATGTTTCTCACTATCATTCACCACACGACTTCAACAGCAGTGTAATGCAAGGCAGGCAAATTCTCACGCAGATCAGAAGTTAACATGGAAGCCTTGGGCTTTTGCTGCCGGTCTGAATATCCGACGGCCAAGGGTGCTGGCGTTCTTCTCTCGTATGTTCCCAGCCACTTGGCTTGCATGTACTTGTACTTCCTCCATGGAGCCAAGTGCATCTTTTTCTCTTTCATGCATTTTTTGGCTGCCAAGCATAATATCTTGGTCAGTGCTTTGAACCTCTCTGCTTTGCCCACCAATAGTTCTGGTAGCACAGCGATTAGCTTGTTGTAATCTTCGCTTGCCCTTGCCATTTCGAATTCGGCCCTGAAATTCAACTCGATCACCACCCTCATCTCCCCCTTTTTGGCCTTTGATTTGTCTATCACTTCTAAATATGTGTGCTCCCCCGACGGAATCTCGGGGGAGCTCCTCCACTTAGACTTGCATATGTAACAATTGAGATCTACGCTTTGGAGACGAATCGATAGTTCCCTTTGCAAACAGTTCCGGCATCCTCCGTCCACCGGTCTTCGGCAAGTGCATTGCACTCCCACTGCATCTATTTCCCTTAATGCTTCTTTTGTAGCTTGTCGAATTCTTGATTCTAGAGAAGTCGTTCGGTACAATGTTGCCTGCGTCAACGAAAAATGTTTATCACCCAATCTTCAAAAGTTTCCGAAACCTACGCCTAACGCTTTTATGTTTAATTTTCTAAATTGAACATCGTTTACCTGAAGAAGCTTTTCTTGGGCTTCCCAGAAAATTTTCCTCTGTTCGATCTCACTAGGATCTTCATCATTGTTAGCATCCTCGTCATCGACAACAAAGTCCCTTAAAATTTCCTCGGAATCATTGCTTTCGTCGATGAACCCAAACATCATATCGGCAAAGCTCGCCGCTCCGTCAAGGAACTTGTCGATTTCATTGGAATTCTGTCGCGTCATTGGCGCCTTTTCCATTCCTCCGCCGACGGGGTTAGTTTAGGATTTTGCCAAAAAAATTTAGATGCCCAAGAGTTTGGTTGGTACCCATATTTATATAGCAAAGTGCGTTGGATCCTACGTAGGACCCAAGTCTCCCAAGTGGACGAACAAATCGCCGCGGCCAAAGGAAGCTTGGGGTCGATGCTATCGTGGCAAATGATGATTGGTTGGTGAGTCAAAGCAACCTCATAATACAATTTAAGATGGGATGGGGAAGAAGTAGTATGGATATGCTTGAAAAATTAAAATAATTATCAAATATATTTAAAATATCATATTTGTAACATATAATAGTTAAAATCCTATAAATAATGGTCAAGTAGATAATCCAAAGAAAAAAAAGTATTGTCATCCCATTTTGTCTTATTTTCTCTTTTTCTACTACATCTTAATATATATATATGAATGAAATTTTAAATAGAGAAAGAGGGACAACAAGCTAGCAAATCAAATTTAAAAATGGGTTAGTTCAGGAAGACTAAGTATTGTTTTTATTGGATAATTATGGTTTGGCACTTTAATGGCAACTTGAATTAGGAAATTGATGACAATCCAAGCAAAGTGAAAATAAATAAGAAAAAAAAAGTGCCATTATTATTTAATTCTAGGTCGAAAGTTGTGAAGTAATATTTAAATTAATTAAAACTCAATCATCCTCTTTGGATGACATTGGAGGCCACTTAGCTTTTAATTGTATTAAAGAAAGCTGTTACATGCCTTCTAACAATTAAAGAAATAATAATAACTTAATAAAAATTAGGGTAAATTATCTAGTTGGTCATCCAATTAGGGCGACCAAAATAAAATCTTATGATTTCGTCACTCAATTTTTAGGGCGTTTTTATTTTAGTCCTTTAACTGTTAAATCTCTAACAATGGTTAACTATACATGCCACCTCATGTTCAAACTTTTATTTTGGGCACCAAACTTCTAGGTCACTTTCATTTTGATCATCCAAAAAAATACCCTTTTTTTAAAGTATTGTTTGGGGTAAAAAAAATAAGGATTAAAGTGAAAAAACATAGAAACTAAAATTATGCATTAAAAATTATTAAATTGTACTTATTTATCACATTGCCGAAAATTTTAAATTTTTTTTAATATTGAAACTTTAAATTTTAAAATATAAAAATCAATTAAATAAGTTTTTGAAAATTTTGTATCCCTTAAGTTAATCGATTTGTTAATGTAATATTAAAATTAATTAAATAAATCTCCTTCTAAATTTTAAAATTTTATTTTATGTTTTCATATTATTTATAATGAAAACAAATTAATCTTTCATTCTAAGTTAAAAGAATAACAATTAATTAAATTAATTACTTGTTCTTCGTTTGGGTAAAGAAGTGATGAAAAATTCTGGAATTTTGTTTGGCATGGAAGATAAAATTGATTAATTTAATTAACTATGAGGATTTTTCTTTACTTTTGGCTTAGTATGAAATACTTGAGATCATTTAATCAAAAGAAATCTGAGTTTCATGTACAATTATTAAAGATGATTTACTTGACTTTATTCTAATTCGGAAATATAAAATAAAATTTTAAGATTTAAAAGGAGACTAAATTAATAAATTTAATTAATTTTAATATTATAATAGTAAATCAATTTACACTATTAAGGGATAAAAAATTTTAATAACTTTTTAAATTGATTTTGATATTTTGAAATTTAAAATTTTCATATTGAAAATAAAATTAGAACTTCCGTTTATGGGGTAAACAAATACAATTTGACAATTTTTAAAGCATTATTCTAGCTTCTACCACTTTTTCATTTTAATCCTTCATTTTTTTTTTTAAATCTAGATCAATATTAAAAAAAAAAAACAAAGATACTTTTTGGGTTACCAAAATGAAAGTAACCTAGAAAATGGGTGACCAAAATAAAAGTGTGAATATGATATGGCGTGTATAAGTTAATTGCCATTAGAGATTTAACAGTTTGGTGACTAAAATGAAAGTGCCCTAAAAATTGAGTGACGAAATTCTAAATATTTCATTCCGGGTGACCAAATTGAAAACACCCTAAAAATTGGGTGACCAACTAGAAATTTATCGAAAAGATTACAAGAGAATATTGCTGGTAAGATCCAAGACAAAAGGATAGAACTTAGCATAAAAAAATATAGTAAACAAATGCGATTTCTAAACCTTAGCAAGAAATTATTAATTATATACTTTCTAGATGATGGTACACATAAGAAACCCATATTTCTTTTTCTTTTCTTTATTATTGTTGAGAGAGAAAAAAAAGGTAAAAAAGAAGAGGTGATGGTTCACATGGTAGCCAGAGCCATGGAAAATAAAATTAGGATTTAAAATAATAGAAAGAGTAACAGACAATGTTGCTTAAGATACAAACATTGCCAATATGTTGTGGCAATTAATTTGCTAAATACTATTTAAAATTAGTTCATGTTTATACGGAAAGTAAAGAATTAATAAAATAATAATGATTCAGTATGATATTGTTTAGATGTCACTTGTTAAAATTGATATAAAATTTAAATGTAGAAGTGTACTTGAATGCTTTGATATCTTGAGATTCGAAAATTTTAATATATTACTATTCTAGAGAAAGTGATTCTCTTTTTTGATGGTAGGATGTCAGAAAGTTATGTATGTATAATTTGAAAATCAAAATCCTGATATATATATAACTTTTGCATATTAACATTAATTTCTAATCAGTTCATCATTAAATAGAAATCAATTACTAAAGGATCTATACATATTTTACTTATATTTTATTTAATAACTAAAATTCAATAAATTTTAATCAAATTAAATTAGTTTTAATTTCGCTAACTTTTACCACATTAAATAATAACTTTTTTATTTTTTCTATTATATATATATATATATATATAGTGTGGACGTCGAGGTGTCTTAGAACCATCAGGGCAGTGGAGAAGACTTATACAACCAATGAGTTTAACGTGGGTCTCTTGAACATATATATGTAAATGTGATCGGTAATTTCTTGTCTTATTATGGTGCCTTAAGTGAGTCTTAATATAACTTGTTAATGGTTTATATACTAAACATATGGGAGACAAGTATTGGTAAAAGACACGATCGAGGCATCATAACTATATACCATATTGGATGAATTATAACTCTTTTAACTCTGAATTAAATTCATACTTTTTTTTTATCGAAATAATTTATTTAACAAAGTAATCCAAAAAAATAACAAGTTGACAGTTTTATTCATTATTTTTAAAATAATGGATGCAGATATCACTAACATATGATAATCCTTGGAAAATTCATCGTTAAAGAAAAAAAAAAGATTGATTTATGGTTGAAATTAAATCTGCTTTCCTGGCTGCCTTATTAATCTACTAGTAAAAATCCAAAAAGTGGATAGCCAAGATTTATTTGCATTGTTAAATAGAAGTTGTCGTTTTCATTATGCTCTTACACAATAGGCTAAAGCATAAACATCAATAAATTAATGATGTACTTTAGGGGGTGAAATTACATGACATAATTTGGTAATTAAATAAATTGTCAATTCCAGAAACGGATATTGTAATGTTTAATACGTGGAACGAAGCCCAACTCAGGGTTGCAAGTGGCATTTTTTGATAGTAGAGAGTAAATTAGTAATGTAATAATCAACAAATGAGACTAACTCAATGAGGCAAATTTGGATAAGATTCAAAGTCATATGACAATAACTGCTTTCACACTGAAAAAGCAAAACCCTTTTTGTTTGGATTTTGGAGAAGAAATGGGGAAAACAAAATCCTAACCAAAACCATTAAGTTTTCAGTGCTATAAGTCATCATGAGTTAAAACAAGAGCCTAACTCATGTTATCCGGCATACTTTAAACTAGTAAAAGTACTATGAAGACTTTTTACTAAGAGTTAAATTACATTTTATCCTTATTATTCAAAAAATGGATATGTTAATTTCTGCACATTAGATCAAAGAGTAAACCGGTCCATTCTAATAAATTTTCATCCATTTCTAGTATTAAAAATTAGTGTGGCTGACAAAATAACTAGATAAATACATGTGACGTGTCATATGTACTGTCGAAACCATTTTTTTGAAAATTAGGGGAATCGACTTTGGATTTTGAAAATGAACAGGAGTCGCCACCGATCCCTTTTTACTGAGGTGTGATCGGATCACCTAGAAAAGTGGTTGCTTTTAATAAATATTTTGATTTATCAGAACAACGATTTTGGCCTACGAAATCAGGAAAGGGTTCGGGAGTCGGTTACGCTCGAGGAAGGATTAGCACCCTCGATACGCCCAAAATTGGTACCTTGTTGATTAATTAATGTCCTAGTGTTGAATGTTTTGAAAATTCGAAAAAATTTAAAATACGATCCCTTTTATTAAAAACATTTGAATATGTCGAAATACAAGTCGAGACTCGCTCATCTTAATGAAATAAGAATGTCGCATCCAGTAAGTTAGGGTGCAACATATCAATTTCTCGAAATTAAGCTCGTCCTTTTTATTAAAAGATTCATATATTTAACTCGAAAAGGAATATTTAATTATTTTAGGTCGAACGAAGAATCGGAACCCAGTAAGTTAGGGCTCGATTTATCGAAGTTCCAAAACATAAAACATTGTTTTGATTTTGAAATTCTTATCTCGAGACAATGAACGCCACATTCAGTAAGTTAGGATGTAGCATTTCAGGGTCTCGAGAATAGGTTTTATTTGAAAACTCACGTGTTATGATTTTGAAAGCAATACTCGATAGTTCGGATTTAATGAGAAAAATCGAAACCTAGTGAGTTAAGGCTCGATTTCCTCGAAGTTCACAAACTTGAGTTATAAATTTGAAAGACTTTGAACAAAAAAATTTAATAAAATGATATTAAACACGACTTTTATAAATTACAAGCACGGAATTATGAAATACAAAGTAAAAAACTAGTTCATAAACATCATATTACCTCAATGCTAGCAACAATAATCAAGAAACAGTAACATAGATACATATATAACGATCAAAGAATTAAAAACCAATCAAAAATAATATGCAAAAACCATCAAAAATGATAATAACTAAGTTAAAAACAATTAACATAAAAAGGGATTTTGAAATCGAATGTTACAAAGTAGATGATGTATACACAATTTGGTTAAGTATATATGAAAGATACATAAATAAAAATAAAACATAATATAAATAACAAAACATTTTAAGGTAAACAGATAGAGTTTACAACAATACACATAAAACCTAAAATAATAATGAGACAATTTTAAGTAAATAATACATAGAAAGAGTTCAGAATAATGGAAATACAAAACAATTTGAATAAAAAAAATAAAAGGTTCAGTATATATATACAATGCGTAACAAGGAAATTGAAATAAAACAACCTGTATATAGAAATGTTTTAAAAAAAAAAAATTATATAAAAGATATTTTGAAATAAGTAATATAAATATACATGTATATATACATATAAGAGTTTTAAATAATGATATATAAGAAGCTAACAACAGATGATAAAACAATTTAAAAAGAACAAATAAGATAAATTTAAAACAAATAATATATATAAAATTATTTAAAATAAATGAAACAGAATAGTTTAATATATAAAGAAAATGCAAGCGAGTAACAAGAAGAACAGTTTAATAAAAATCAGTATTAAAGACTTTAAAAGATTGGAGGATTTAATCGCAAATCTGAGCAAAACTGAGGGCTAATATTCGAAAACATAAAAGATGGGCTAGGGACTGATTTGAAACACACTAGGAAGACAAATGGGCGAAAGAGCAAATAGCTCAGACCCCCTTATGCTGCGCGTTTTGCCCAAGGACCCACTTGTCACACCAGCAAAATTACAGGGCTAAATTTAAAAGAAAGAAACTGCAAAAAAGGGCGCGATTGAAACACGCCAAATAACTGAGGGACCCGAGCAACAAATAGCCCAATTGGACCTTGAGGACACGCGGGTCATCAGGTTGCGGGTCGAGTCGCACCGATGGGTCCCCTATTTACTCATACGACGTCGTTTTGTGTTTCTTTAGTAAAACAAAAACAAAATTTTAGGGCAGCCCTCTGCCATTTTTTTTTTAAACATGTTTCAGCCCCCCTTTTCGTTCTTCTTCCTTTGCCGCTAGGGTTCCGACTCGAACCCCTTTTCGGCGCCGGCCTTGGGCTCATCAAAGGCTTCTCCGTGCCTCGTCACGATCGGCGGCTACTATTGCGCGCAACAGGGTCCTTTTCAACGACTCACGACATTGCAAGAGCAAGGAGGGGAGGTTCTCAGTTCGTCGCTCACCGTTGCGGCCAATGGCCAAACCCCCAAGGGTTCGACGACCTTCAGATCGGCGATAGGACTCCGGAGGCACACCCCAGCACCGGTAACCCTTTCCTCTTCTTTTTTGTACAATGAGTAATAAAAGGGAGAAAATAGGAAGTGAATCGCAAAGGGGAATATAAAATCACCTAAAAATCGTCACTTTGATTCATTTGATGTATGTTTACATGCATGGTTGTTTGATACAAAAAGAATCAGAATCGGCCCTTGTTCTAGCCAAAACAGATAGGAAAGTAAAACCTAAAAAATCCCAAGTTTTCAGATCTCTTTTTTTTTTATCTCTCTCCCCCTCTCTAATCATTCTATTATTTTGGCTTTATAGCCGAGTACATAAAATATTTCTTTGGGATTTTGCCACTGTTGCTTCTGCTTTTCGTTTCTGCTTCTGTTGCTCTGTTTATTTTGCAGGTACTGGGGAGTTGATGGGAGCAGGTAGAGGCTCGGGCTGATGGAGAGATGGAAGTGACCGGTTGCCAGAAGCTAGTGGGCAGAGGCGGCTAGGGTAGGTGTGTGGCGCCGAATGCTAGGGTTAGGGGCTTGCTATAGTTCACGAGGCTATGTTTTGGATGTTGTTGGGCTACCGGGTTTAGTGCTTCGGGTAGGCTAAGTGGGCTGTCTGGGTTCGTAGTGGGTTGGGTTAATTTGGACTGATGTAAATGGACATTTGATTTTAATTTAATTTTTTAATTATTTTTTTTTTTGGTTTTTATTATTTTGTTTATTTTGATTGGGCCCGGGTATGGTTTTAAAATGGGCAAAATTGGGCTATAACATGTACCATGCTGACGTATAGAAACCAATTTTTAACAATAAAAATAGATGAAATTTTTAACAGAAAATTTGCTTTTAATTTAATGTATAATGACTATTTACTCTTTTTTTAGTAAAGAGATAAAATGCAATATAACTTATAGTACAAGGACCTCCATAACATTTTACCCGCCACACTCTCTTTCTTTTTTTTTTTTTTAATTATCTCACCTTCCTAAGGTAAGATTTTAACTCTTTTTGTAGAACCAAAAGTCTAAAATTAAGTAGAGTAATTTAAAGTAATTAAATTATTTACTTTAATAATAAATTAAATTTTATCTTTTATTTGGGTATTTGATGAATGCAGTAGATGAAAATATAAACTAATTATTCTTTATCGATTAGGGTTGCACACCTTTAAATTAATGGAATTCATAGCTTTCATGTGGGAAAAAATAATTTTATCGTGGTGTTCTCTATCTAATTCAATGATCTATTTTAATTCTACATCAGTAGATGCCAGAATTTTTGTTTATACAATGTTATATCAAGATGTTATATTTTTTCATTTAATACAAAATTTCTAACTTCGTAACCGTGTTGGGTTGAAGAAGCTTGTTGTGTTGTAATTTAATTGGCAAAAAAGAAACTAGTTTTCTTGAAAGAAACACGAGCATCAGCAATTTCACCAATACTTGAATTGCTTTCAATGCTAAATAGCAGTGATGAGTTCAGGAAATGACAGACATGGAGATTACCAGTAAATTATAGAAATCCGCGACTTTTATCAAGGAAATCACAGCTACCATGGCATGGGGAAAAAGTTATTTAACATATACTTTTTCTTCACTTTTCTTTTCTTTAATAGTTCTTTTCTCATGTTTGAAGTTGATGTATAGGGTAAACCAAAGTACATGAATCCAAAATAGGCCGCTGTCTGAATAATTTAAGCCAAAGTTAAGAATGGAAAAAAGGGAATGGTGATGCATTTAGTTTGTATTCGTTTTGTATATGACAGTGGAAACCACTTGAACATAAATAAAACCTGACGTAACTTTAACTAAAATATTGCAGTCTGAGGTTTAAAAGCTGAATTCGAAAGAGACGAAACAATTAACTATCTATAGTCTTATCATATATCGTCACGATTTGGCAAGTGGACACAACACCCAACAAAAACAAGAAATAAGAAACAATTACTGTCGGTTCTAAGCATGGTCCGGCCTCTCTTAGCCTTCGCCGTTCACTTTCATGGGAAATTAAGATTGGGATCTGTTAAAATAATAATCAAACTTGAACTGGGGAAAGGACCATAACCAAGGTTCACCCAAATCAGCATTAGCTTAGACGAAACATATGCGCTGATTTTGGTGGAGATCTGTATAAGAAGTACATGTTCCATCTCTTAAATATAATTGTTTCATGGTGATGTTATGTCCCACTCAGCAACAAATTTGGTCCCAATACGAGGTTGGCTAACTTCACCAGTTGTATTTTGTTTTTCAATACATAACTAGTTGCAATTTCTTCTTCTTCTTTTTTTACCCATAATTCTTCTTCAAATCCTTAAATTGATGAAAATAATACTTAAACACATTCAAACTTATGTCCTCTTTATTGTTGCAACAACAACAATAAAACTAAACTAGCGCTCAATTTGCAAATCACAAATCACAAGTTAATTATCTACACTATAAATGAGTAATGTTCTGCTAAAATCCAATGCATGCATTCTTATGAGACTCGCATGAATATAAAGAGAGGTTACAGATAAGGTGTAAAAACATAAAAAATTACAATATCATTATATTTTAATAATATTTAACATTTAATATAGTGTAAAACCGAATTCAAACTTTTTTTTCATTCTTTTTTTTTAAATCAATTTTGTAGTTTTTTTTTTTTTGTAATTTAAACTACAATTAGAACACTAGATCCAACAGATACAATAAGAGAAAAGGATAAGGCAGAGCAAAAAAGAGATCAATGTGGGGTAATTGAATTCAGTTCACCTGTAAAGACTGAAAGTCACGACAAGGACAAACTGATTGATAAGCTAAGTGCTAGAGTAATTTCAGAGTGCAAAAAGTCGATTCCCTTTATTCATCATTTCTCTAGTATTTATAGGAGAGATCTCTTTACCCGCGAGTATAACAAGTCATGATATACATTCAATCTTGTAAAATGCATAATGGATAATTATTGGAAAATAAGATGGGGCTTTATTAGTATGAGGTAGTAAAGTTTAAACAGACTCTTTATTGTCTTGGAATTGTGTTTACATTAGGATAGTATTCACCCTTAGGCTCGGGTGGATGGTTCCATTTGAGGTAGAATAATTGGTCATGCTAAAGAAGTCAATGTGAAATGAATGGTGCCTTTTAGGTTAACATGTATCTACTAGGCGGAGGGATATGCAAATACTTAAAGTAAATTTTAAAATTTATCATTATACTTTATTTTTATTTTTATTTATTATTGTACTTTTAAACTAAAGATAAATTTACCCTTATATTTTAAAACATTTAGTCGATTGCATTTGTTACTAAAATTAATATAATATATTTTAATATTTAATAAAGAGTAAATTAATATAATATTTAAAATTACTAAAATAGATGTTGTATATAAAAATAAACATAGAAAGAAATATATGTTTTTTTTTATTTATCAAGGCTTTCTTTCTTTAAATAAAAATTTGAAGTTAAATTATTAATATAAATTTTTTTATATTTATGATTCAAACTCAAACCATTCATGAATAAAATAAACATCGGAACAATAGATTACAACTTAAAATTTATAAATTAACTACTAAAATAAAACAACTGAAACAATTTTCTTATAAACTTTGTTTACAAAATAAATAAAAAAATCAAAGTTGATGGTAAAAACTGAATCACATAAACATAAAAATTAGGATGTGGGCAAATTTGATTAGTTGAAGTTTAACTCTTTTATTTAATGTACCAGGCCAAAAAAAGTTACTAGAGAAGCAGGGATTGGGTTTGAACTTGAACTGATGGAATCATTTACCCAGTTTCGTAGACAGGCACAACACCATTGGAGCCTGGAGGGGTCTCATTCAATGGATAATAATGGGCCTTCGGCACATTGGGAAGCAAAGATGCGGATGCCTCACAAAAAGTTATAAATACAAAAATGAATTGCACCAGCCGGGAATCGAACCCGGGTCTGTACCGTGGCAGGGTACTATTCTACCACTAGACCACTGGTGCAAGTTATCGGCCCCTCATTGCTGGATATATATTACCAATATCAACGAATTAAGTATTTATTTTAAATTCCCGTTTTTTTCTTTATGGAACTTGTTAGCATGGAAAGCAAAGACAGAATATCTACAATCATGAATTGACAATCCAAGCTAACCAAGTGCTCCCTATGTGGTTTCAAAACAGTTTTTTAAGCCATTTGGGCCTATGCGGATTGTTATAGTAGCCTTATCCTAGATTTAAGTATTCTTTGTTCCAATGCCTAAATTAGAAAACTAGTGAAATAAACATGTACCAAATGACCTCATCTCCTTTGTTGTATTTCTCTCTTAATTTTTTTCCCTGAAACATTAAGCTGATAAATGCCTTTGGGTAAGTCATTATTTTTTGCAAATGGGAGCTTCCCTATTAACTAAGCAAACACAATTGAAGAAAGCTCTAAAAACCCCTCTAATTGAGATGGCCCTAATTTATACCTTTACTAGTTCGTTCTCTTAATACTAGTCTAGCTTTTGAATACAATGTAGTGCAAAGTAATTTTAGAAACTTATTCCATGTAACTTTACCATATATTCATATACTTAGTGGTTTGGTGGCAGCAATATTGTACAATTGTAGCAACTCTACAAACTAGGGATGAATGGCCAAGTGAAAGCACACTTCCGAAAAATGCAAATGGCGATAAAACCCCCTTCCATCCATCGTAACGTTGCTTGTCCCATATGATCTTAATGGAACTAAGAACTGATATTTATAGCAAGAAGGCTTGAGGCATTGCAATAGCAACATGGCAGTAATCTCCTCCATATTGGTGGTACATTGCCGTTCTTTACCTTCCACTAAAGAACCATTTGCTTGAAATCTCAAAGAATTAGTGTCCATTTTAAAAGATGAGAAATTAAAAGCAAAAAGATAAAGAGCAATGTTTTGAAGAAAAACAATGAATTTTGAAGAAAAAACAATCAAAGGCAAACAAGTGTCTTCAAGCAATTGAAACAAAGAAACAATTATCATGGCAATAATCATGACATTTTAAAATCTCTTCAGACCTCATTAGAACTCTTAAGAGCTCCACTAGAGTTGACTCAATCCAGATCACTTATAACCTACATTTCATTTAGGAGTAATTGTTATTCCCACACTATCTCATCCCTCGCCAAACCACCCGACACCTACATCGAAGAGGAAAAACTCAATGAAGTTCAACCTTGTAGCCTCATCGGGAAAATAGTCATAACCTTGCCTTGCCAAAGCTCCACGCCATATAAGGTGTGTTGGGAAATGTACCCGTATTGTAATAAACATGTAATTGTTTTTTTATGTATTTGAATGATGAATAAATAAATTTCACATTTCACTGTTATATCTTTTGTATTTTTGTCTTTCATATTTGCATGCATAGCGAAATTGTGACAAAAGGATTATTATGTCGTCTACAATTATAATTGAAACCATCTTGGCTATCGGAGTAGTTGACTCCACGAGTAGAGACATAGATATATTCATTGGCAGAATGATACATTGGATTGAACCCACGATTAATTAATTTTGAATTCGTTTGTGAATTAATTCACTTGTGACATTCATGGTGTGATTTACTTAAATCCTGAGTTAGTCACTGACCATACATATGTAACTCATGTGTTTTGATATAAGTGGAGGCTTATGCTCTAAAGATAATCGAGCCGATAGCTGGTATATTGGGTACATGACTTGTGTATGGTATGGTTTTATTAGCAACAGTGGAATTCAAAGCTCAATTAAAGAGTTAACAGTATCTTATCATTGGCATTGTATGGATTGATAAATACAGAACGTGGTCACGGGTTGCTTGTTCTTAAATTAGCAATTTATCACAATTATATGTTGATAGTGGTCAAATTAATCATTGAGAAGATACAATGGTGACAATCAAATAAAATAAGATAGTATTGAGTGAACGAAATTAACTCAAAGAAATCAATGATATCATATGAAAGTAACAAACACATGATGAGGTCATTGGACAAAGTTGTTACATGAATTGCTTTCGTAAAGAGTATATAATAAGGAGGTTTCAATCATGGTACTTCTTATGGATTGACTCCATAAGTAATTTTGAATTATCAAAATGATACTTCTAGATATAATTGCAATTACTAGAGCCTAATTGTATGTCTGATTGGTCCTCCGCTAGCTCAACAAAAGCTCGAACGGACTGCATTTGAATTAGAAGTAAATTTTATGACTTTAGAAACAATTCAATTGAGTCAATTTATTCAACGTGGAATTAAATTAGACGATCGTAAGAATTGTTCAATAAGAGAATTTGATTAAAGAATTTTCATGAAAAATTAATTTGGAAAATTTAAGTGATATTTGGAAAAATTAATTTTGATTAAGTAAAATTAAATTCATCAAATTAATTAAAATTAATATGATATTCTTGGAAATTAATTTTCAAGTCAGACAATTGGTCCAATGGGTAATTGAACTTAAAAATTGGACCTAAGATCATAAATTGGGTTCGGGAGGCCAAAACCGAGACCTAGATCCAAAAATTGGTCGAATCGGGTTGACGTTCCAACCAGTGGCTAGATTGGACCGGTCAAGCTGTCATTGGCCTAGACCGAATTGGCAAAAATCAAACTAGCTCGAGGTGCCAAAAGCTGCGACGGCGGCATTCTGGTGCCTAAAAATTGGTCAATTGCAATGGGTCTTCGATGGTTAAGCAGTAGAAGAATTACACTTCTATTGGAACTTTATTAGAGAATTTGATTTTAGATTAACTATACAAAAATTAAATTATTTTAATAGATTTAATATTAAATTAAATTTAATATTAAAAAATTAAATTAAATTTAATATTTATCTTGTAGATAAATATTCTATTAATTTAATAAGATTTAATATTAAATTTAATCTAATATTTACCGTAAATAATAGATTTAATATTCTATTAATCATAGTTGAACTCTCTAAACTCTCCCTATATAAAGAAAGAGTCTTGGGTCATTATTTAAAACACACTTGAATTCAAGAGAAAATTCTCTGAAAAAATAATTTTTATTTTTTTCACAACTTGACTTAAAAGTTCAGAAAAATTGTGAAATTACCCCACTGACAATTTTTTTGAAAATTTTTTTGATTTGAAGTTAGTCCACACTCGACAGAGATGTGAGTTTGAGGATAGCGGAGAAGACTACTCAATTGGAGTGTTCATCCTAAACGAATCGAAAAGGTACAATTTTAATTAAGTGTTGATTACTTTAGATATGACAATCAAGTTCTTGTTTTGAAAAAAAAATTAAAACTCTAATTTTTTCATCAATTTATTTTTTGCTGCCTCAAACAATCCCAAAAAAAATATGGGGAAGAGTTCTTGTCAAGACCTGTCAATCTATAAGCTTAGGTTTGACAATCGTTTATTTATCTCACATAGTTCCCTCACATCAATTCTAATAATATTCTTAGTTGACATCTATTACTCTACCCTTTACACATATGGAGAGTGGGGTACAATATGGATAGGATCCATGCCAAACTAACCCCTCTCCATAAATACTTTCTCCCAACACCAAGAAAGGAGTAGAGATAAAAACCCAGACTTTGCTGGAACACCTTCCCAACTCACAAATTGCCATCTTTAATGGCTCTCTAACTACTAAATAAACCACTATAAATTTCAGTGACTATCAACAATATCTACCCAACACCCTATATAATTTAATTATTTAGTGGTATAACACATATTCTATCAAAATCAAATACCACCAACACCAATTAGATTAAATTTATAAACTTAGAAGTGCAATTACACATTAGAATTTTGAATTTTTATTTTCAAGCAAAACTTACAATCTATTCGGACTTTGTTATTCATTTAACTTAGATATAAATTTACTAAAAAAAGGTTTTTTTTTCTTTTTAAAGTTAACAATATTTTTATTTTTTATATTTTTATATAAAATTTAAAAAAATATATATTATTTTTTATAAATAAAGTAAATTATATTATTATAGAACTAATTTTTTATTTTTATACTTTTATATAAATTCAAAAAAATTCCAATCATAATAATATTTAAATCTATAATAAGATGAATTCTAAACATTTAAATTTATCTCGTCAACCAAAAATTTATTTAATTTTTATTTAAAATTTTAATAAAAATATTTATTATATAATTTTTTTCGATCATCATAATCTAATATTTACAATCAAACTAAAAAATTTTAAAAGCATAATTTAAAGTTAAAGTAAAATAAAGTACAAAATAATATCCATAATGAAATTAAAGCAGGAACTGGTAAAACTTGGATGAGGCACAAAAATCAGAAAATCGTCAAAATCTAAACCGCTGAAAAGCACACATCCCAAGGAACCCCACAGCTCAGAGTTTGGTAATTTAATCCCAATTCCAGATCAGATTCTCTTCATTCAACTTTTCAACCTCAACCTTAACCCTTCCTTTTCCCCTCTCTCTTGCAATACTCCCAACTTTTTTTCTTTGATCCTTGCCTCTCTGTGATTTATTTCCATTCACTTGAGGAACATCACTAGATCATTAATTATTTCTCTTTTCTTTTCTTTTTTTTATCTACGGATCGAGGTTCTTCCCTTGGTGTGTACATCTGCAGGTTTCATGGTTTATTTTTATTCTCATTGTCATAAATTTGTTGACCCCTTTTTGTAAATTTGGTTTCTGTTTAGGGCTTCCTTTGCTTTTTTATTATTGTTGTGATCAGCTCTTATATTAGCCTTATAAAAAATGTATCTTTTCTTGAATCTTCATTATATAGTTGTTGTGAAGACAATGGGAAGAAGATCCACGCAAGGAATGGTATAGATAGACGATCGAGTACAATGGGTTTGTCCATGTTCTTTGTAATTTGCATTCTCCACTCCGTGATTCCCATAACGAGTAGATCCTTAATAATGTTCTATCTCCACGAGATCTATATACTCGGCCACGGTGTTGAAACGGCTCAAAAGCTTTTAGGGTCAACTCCACATGATCAATTTTTAATTCACACATCCAATTCATTTGTTGGGTTGCTTCTCTTTGTAGTTGGGTTCTTGGTGTTCATGGTAGCCTTTATAAAAGACAACCTGTTCCAGAGCTTTTTCGCCGAAGGATGTGTACTCCTTCACTTATCAATGGCTGTGTGAAGGGTTAATTTTGAGAAGAGGTTAGAGGATCTGGCATGGGATTGGCCGAGACAAGTGATAGGTGATATTCTGCTGGCTCTATCTTGGGTCTTCTTTTTACTCTATACTTGGAAGGAGAAGTATGATTAGCTTACACTGCCAAGTGCCAATCGCACTCACATTTTGTTCGACAATGTGGAGTTAGTGTCTGGATATTCAGCGAAAAAAAGAAAGGTCGGGATCTGTGAATGAAATGAAAGGTTACCATGTGCCTAAGTCTAACAAGCTTGATTACTGTTGCAATAAGGAGTAGATTGCTGCCAATCCTTCCATATTAGGGTGGAAAAGACTATGGGCCTTTGCTTAAGGAAAATTTTTTACCAACACATTTTGAGAAGCCATTACAACATCCATTAGCAATGACCCTAAATTTGAGCTTTATACTATTTGCTTGTTTAACGCTCATGGGTGCTGTGAATGTGATCTAGCTTAAGTGTTTATCAAGTTGTTCTAATTACATTTGCATGAGCCAAAAGGTAATATAAGATAATATTGGATTTTTTTTAAAAGATTTGTTGCATATACAAAAAAAAAAAAAAAAAAGTTAAAAGCTAAAATGAAATTTAGCTAGCTTTTGATAAATATAGAATTGTTATTAATTTTTAAAAAATAGTAACACTTATGTGTTGTTATTTCAAGACATAAATTTATTATCAGTTAATTTTTTTTAGAAAAAAAGCCAATATATAACAAATCTTTTAGTAATTAATACTATTTCAAGGTAGTTTTGTTACTTGGGCATTTGATAAGTATGGCAACAACGAAACGCATCAACATATGTAGTGAAAGGGTTGTGTTGGGTGAAACAAATGAAAATAAACAATAGAAAAGCCTGTATTTTTTAGTCATGGTAGTTGGTACCATATTGGTACTTGTTGTACCACTGACAGTACTGTTCCGATCTTTAACTAGTACAACGTAGTTTGGGTTCCATTCTAGTTAAGATTTTAGATGTATTTTAATTGTTCTAATATGTTTTGACTCATTTCAGCCAATATCTATTTGTATCGGCCCATATTAATTGATACAACATTTTATTATTTTAAACCTAATTTTTAAATTTTTTATCTTAAACATTTTTATTTGTTATAATTACATTTTAAAATTAACCTATAATTGTTAAGTTAAGTTATTGAATCTAATTAATAAATTTTAAAACTTATATTTGCATATAAATATATTTATACACATGTAATTAAGAGTTATTTATATGTATATTATATATAATATATAATCTAATAAAAAATTAAAAATTACTATAAATATATATGTAAAAAACTTGCAACAATATATTGAAACACGTTGATAGTGATACGTACTACACATTGATAGTGATATGTACTAGTACCAGTACTAGGACAAAAACAGTATGGTCACTTAATTTGAAGACAATGGATGAATAGAGAAAAGAATGTGAGATTTTAAAATCCATATCCAAATATATTATGTACGGGCCTAAATTTGTCCGGGTCCAAAACTAAAGACCAAAATATAAATAAAAGCAAAATTCACTGTCCATTTACAAAATGTAAAGGCCCAAATTACAATTACCCGATAGCCCAAACTAAAACAAGGCCCAATGGCCCAAAGTGTTAAACATTTTCGGAAGATACCCTAACCTTAGGGTTTTCTGGTGCGCCGCTGCCTCCACGTGCTGGGTCAGCGCCTTTATCGCTCGAGGCTCGGCTCCCCTGACACCGCTAGCACCTGCAAACACGCAAAAAGGACAAGGATAGAAAACAACAGTAAATATAGAAACAAAAGAGGAAAGATGGGTATTTCTCATTTTTATTTCGAATCGGCTATAAAGCCACTGAAATGAACTATTGTAATAGGGGGAGGCTTTTGAATATTGAAATAGAAAACAGAGAAGGTATTTTCAACCAATTTCTTTGCTCATTTTCTCTCTTAATCTACTACATACATAGAACGCAGACTTTTTACCTTTTAGGTGCTGTTGGGGTCCAAATTCGAGAGTTTCGTTTGTTTACTTCGTTTTTGAAGGAACTCTCGGGTATTTAGGGCCTGGGTTTAAGTTTAAAGAGAGTTTAGGGTCGAAACAGAGAGATTTACCTTTACAAAGGCCACTGAAATTCGCTCATTCTTCGTTGACATCGGAGTTTTGAGGAGATTTCGAGGCCGAAATTAAGAAGCCTCAGGTTGTTGGTCGCCATCGAACCCCTACCATTCCGTCGAACCCCTATCATTTTGTCGAAATCAAAATCGAAGTAGGGGTTCAATAGTGGTCACATCTGCCCATGCACGAGGCCAATCGCCGATTTCAATGGTGTTTTGGCCGATCGGAAGGCCTCTTGTCAGTCGGCCAAGCGAGTTCTTATTTTCAGCCGAACAAAGGAGGGGAAAGGGGGAGAGTTTAGCTTGTTTAGATGTTAGGGTTTTTGACATTAAATTTTTTTTCTATTTTATTTAATCTATTTAAATGCTTGAAACGGCGCCGTACAAAGAGAAACTGTATGGATCATTCGATAACCCGACCCGAATACTGCATAACCCGCGTGTTCAGGCATCTGAGGGAATATTTGCGTGAATGATCCCTTTGTCTGCGTCATAATTCAATTAAATCCATTTGCTATTCTTTTAATTTTGGCCATAGAATCCTGCACCGTTTTCATTTTAGTCCACTTCAACTCTGCGTTTTGACATTTTGTAATATTTGTACATTTAGTCCTTACTAATTTGTATGTATTTCATTTTAATTCTTATTATTGAATGAATTTATTCATTTGTAAATTGCGTATATACTAAGCTTTATATTATTTTGTATTTGTATTTTATCTTAAACTATGAACACATATATACTTTGTTTCTTCTGAAAACCTTAATTTAAATTATGTTTCATTTATTTCAATCATTTTCTATTATTTATATGTATGAATATTTCATTTATATTTAAATTTTTGGTTAATATCCTATTATTTTTATTATTCATGAATTACTTTGTATATGAATAAGTTATATCCTATAGATTTCATTTTTCATGTATAAATATTTTTTTAGATTCATTAAATCCTTTTTCATATATATTACGTATTCTATTGTATATGAAAATTTAAATTAATTATATTCCTTCAAAATACCAATATGTTATTATATTCTATCTTTTGCATGTATTATTATTATATTGTTTATTTTCTTATATTTTGCATGTATTATTGTTTTATTTGTTTCAAGGTTTAGTATCCCATGTTTATAATTACTTGGTATCAATTGCAAATTTGTTGTTTTATGCTAGTATCGATATTCATATGGTGTAATATTATATCTCTATGCGTTGTTTAAGCAATCTTGTTATATGTGTTTATTCCACGATTATCTGTTATATTGTAGTTTCATGATTTTAACTCAAGTTCATTCTATTTCAAATTAAATGCATTAAATCATTTTTAAATTTGTCGATTTAAATAATTTTGAAACAAGGCAATATTTAGTATTTGGAAAAATTGAAAAATTGTGCCCTAACGTGCTGGGTTGCGATTTTTCATTTGACTAAACAACTAAATACCCTTTTAATTGCATGTTTTAAAAATTATGAGATGATCTCGGTTTTGAGAACCTTAAAATGTTATATCCTAACATGCTGGATGTGGCATTTTAATCTTTCGAAACGAGTGAAGCTTAAAATCCATTATAAAGTATTCAAAAAGAATCACATTTTAAATCTTTTCAAAAATTCTCAACATTTGGACAAATATTAATTAAAATGGTACCAATTTTGGGCGTTACGAGGGTGCTAACCCTTCCTCGTACGTAACCGACTCCCGATTCCATTTTTTTTGAAATTCGTAGACCAAAGTCATAATTTTAGTAAATCAAGATATTTTATGAAAACGATCAATTCCAAGGTGACTCGACCACACCTCGAAAAAGGGTCGGTGGCGACTCCCCTTTTTTTGCTTTCATTTTCAAAGTCCAAAGTCGATCCCCTATGTTCAAAAAAATGGTTTCGACATATTAATTATTGAATATCCAAATAAAATTGTTGGTGAAAACATCATGCTTGTTTCCTTTTTCTTTCATCTCTTGCATTAGGACATCCAACTTGTCATGTTTTCCTAGGCGACTGTAGAGATTTAACATCACATTATAGGAGACTGCATTACTAAGAAGCCCCGATTCCCTCATAATTTGCAAAGTGGCCTCTGCTTTTTCTAAACATTTGTGGTGCGCATAGCAATTTAAAAGGGTACCATATACCTGGAAAGTTCTCATAATGTTAGGAAGACTATCAAAGTATTTCTCAGCTTGTCCAACGCCGTGAACTTTCGAGATCAAATCCAGCCTCATAGCCATGTCGCTAACTGAAATATCATACTTCATTTCTTCGCTTATAAACTCGGATACCTGCCAAAATATTACTTTTGAATATCCAGAGGTGACATGATTATGGGGCAATCTTAGACTACTCGGTAAAATTTTTAAGAAGAAGAAAAAAAGGTTTCCTATTGCTTCATGTTACATAGGAGTGTACCTCGATGGCTTGCTTGAAGCGTCCAAAACTGCGGAGATGTTTGATTATAGTTTGGAGCATGGATTGCTTGATGGCTTTGCCATCATTAAGCCATTGGTTGAGGACAGGGACGATGGAGGCTTTGGGAGGTCCGGATCGAGAGACGCGGATGGGCAGAGTGTCTGGTGGCTATGAAGGGGAGGCGTTGGGGCTAAGGGTGTTAGTGGAGTAGGCAACAACTCTCAGAATCCTAGAAATGCAAGAATAGGTCCATGGATTTGATCGAATAACAAGCTTCATCGCTACGCTAGCTAAAAGCAAGATTAGTCTGAAAACTCGGAGAGAAGGCTGTTTCAATGAGACTAGGGTTTAGGGGAAAATCGATAGTTAAAATTAGGGTTTAGGAGAGATGATTAATAGAGTGTATGATATGGGTTTGGTGGGCCTCACTCTGCCCTCTAGTTGGCTCTAGTTATGTTTTTTTCTTTAAATATGCAAGGTACAATTGAAATTGGGATAATGTAAATTTTGACAACTAAAATTTTTTTAATTTATTTAATTATATTATATTAATAACCAAAAAAAAAAAAGAATAATGTAACTTTTAGCCTCTCAACTTGGTAAGTAAGTCTACTTTGACCCTTAAACTTAACAACTAGGTTCACTTTAATACCTATACTTTTTATGATTTATTTTGAACTTGACTCAGAGTTGTGTAACCCAAATCCCGTCACTTGTGAGAAAAATAAAATAAAGAGGCAAAATAGGGGGATCTGTGGGTGCGAAGGACCGAGGGCCGAAAAGGACTATAACAGGACTATGCCGCACAAGTTGAATACGTATGGGACTATACTTTTTCTATTAGAAATTGATTATAACTGGGTTGTTTAACCCTTAAAATATGTGTAGTCGATCTCCTCTTGTATTATGGTTGTACGAACCCCAAATTACCCGGCCCTTTTAAATATTTAAATAAATTATAAAAAATCGAAATTAATCCAAATGTCCATTTTAAAGTCCAAATTACAAAAATGAAATCCAAATTACAATAATAACCCAAGCCCAGCAAACCCAATTAATCTCTACCTATTTACAAAACCTACTTAAGCACATACCTAACTAAACCCAAACCCAACAGAAGCCCAAGTACCCGTAACCCAACAACCAAACTTAACCCTTAACGCAATACCCGATTAGCCCATTACACCCTCAGCCTAACACTAACCAAACCCGTATTAAGAAACCCTAACCACCCCATGTGCACCGCACCTACCCTCGGGCAAGCCATCCGCGTTTTGTCCCGAGGCCCCCTAGCCCCGAGGCTCACCTGGCTGGCACCCTTGCACCGAAATGGAGCCCTCTCCCTCGCTCGTTAACCCCGATGGACCTGCAAATAGAACAAAAACAGAAGCATCAAAATGGCAGAGGAACAACAGTAGTAAATATGACCGAACAGTAATATAGATTTAAACACCATTTGTATTCGGCTATAAAAGAAAAGCCATGAATCGATTGTAAAAACTTACGCACTGAGGAATACAAAAAAAAAGAATCAAAGAAAGGTATTTCTTTTAGGTTTTTAATGTGTTTGCATTCTCGGTCCAGTGTATACATAGAGAAATATCGCAAAAAATAAAAAGCTCTTACCTTTCTGAGGTTTCAAGTCTCGGATACGAAGAGTCGCTTTGATTTCCTTTTAATCGTGAGTGCTTTGTGAGTAACCTAAGGCTAGATTCGGGTCTAGAAGGACGAAACGAAAAAAAGGAGCTCTTTTGGTCTCCTCCGACCACCGTGTACGGCGGCACCATTGCCGGTGACTGACGGTCGACACGGTGGTCTGGTTGCCTAAAATCGGAGACCCCGGAGCTCCCTTTCTCACTCCCTCTCCCTCTCTCTGGATTTTTTTAAATCGTGCATCAAAAATGAATTTTTTCTGTTTTTTTCTTTTTATAGACGTCTCATACGACGTCGTTTAGGGCTGAGTTCAATAACCCTTAAACGACGTCGTTTAGAGCTACACTCATGGGTCGACCCGATCCGTCCTCAGGATCCGTGTGTTTTCGTGGTGAAGGGCTATTCATGCAGTAAATCCCTCCGCTTTTGCGAGGTGTTTCAATGAACTCCCTAGTCTTTTTTTTTATTTTGGCCTCATTCTTTAGTCTCTGTTTCAATTTAACCCTTGCACTGCTGAAGGCTCTATACGCGAACGGCGTCGTTTTGAATGGACAGGATAATTTCCCTTTTAATCCCTGTCCTCTACGCGCGTTTTCAATCAGGTCCCTTTGTTTATTCTATTTAGCTTTGTTCTTTCTTTTTAGACTTCAAATTTTGTTTCGTTTTTTTAATTTCGTCCGTTCTTATTTCCACTTTTTTTCTTTATTTTATTATGATGTTAATATTATTTGTATTATTTTGTTACCGATATTATTATATTTATTATCTATTGACATATCACCATTATTAATCTACTATCATTTTATACTTTATATATATATAAATCCTTTTTAATATTTACTTATATCATCTTCATTATTTTACTGTTTATTTACTATTATTGTATCATATTACTTTTTGTATCTCATCATTATTACTAATATTATTACTATTTACATATATTTACATAGTATTATTAATAGTATTTTTGAAATTATTCTCGTTTCCAACATATATATTACGTATATATCTTTACCTATTATATATACTTTTAACGCTATTATATATACTTCTGAGTATTATCGTTACGTATATACTATGTCTACATTTTTGTACTACATAATATGTTTATCCTTTTGATACTATATCATATATATTTTCAACGTTATATTACACTTTCATATATTATGTATATACCTTTCATATTACTAGTTATATTTTTTATATACCATCTTATGTATATGTTCTCTATACTATATTATATTGATTTTTTACTATATTATGTATATATCTAAACCCTATGCCATACATATATTTTTAATATTATATCTTTTTACATATTATGCACGTATTTCATACTATTAATTACATATTCCGTGTTATATTTTCTCATGCATACACGCTTTTTGTTTTGAATGATGTTTTACACTATTTTATATGTAGTTTTAATAACTATTACATAAGTCTTTTAATACCACATTATGTACATATTTCAATATTATTATATACATATTTTTAAGTACAATCATTATGTGTATATAGGTATAATCATTTTTTATTTCGTATTCGTTATTAATATCGTTTAATATCGCATGCATCTTATTATCTTTAATATTATCGTCATATCCATTATTTGCTTCAATGTAATTCTAACTTTTTTTCTTTTTTCATTTATTTCTCCTTCATATAAATTTGTTTTTCGTCATTTCAAAACTTTGTTCAAATTCAATATACGAGGCAATGTCCCGATTTAACATTAAGTCGTCGATTTTATCGCTATGTTGGGTGAACTATGTCGGCTCGTGTTAATACTGAAATATCCTTCTAAAAACTAAAAAATTTAAAGTTTTTCATTTCTTTCAATCGGATCACAATCAAATTTTAGATTGAACCCGCACTTTTGAAAATCAAGACAATACATGTTTAATAAGATACCAATTTTGGGCGTCACGAGGGTGCTAATACCTTCCTCGTGCGTAACCGACTTCCGAACCCTATTTTTCTCTAGATTATCACATAGACCTAAACCCGGCTTTCCTTTTTTTTGAAAATAAACTCTTTTGTTAAAACGAAGATTTTATAGGTATCCGATCACACCGAGATCGGTGGCGACTCTCCTTTTAAAAAAAATTAAATTTTGATTTCAAATTTTCTGATCAATCACCCCAATTAGCAACCAAACGACACTAAAATTTTTACGTTGCTACAGCTGGCGACTCCGCTGGGGACCCCTTTTTGAAAGTCGAGTCGAATTAAATGCATGTTGTCTTAATTTTCAAAAAATGTGAATTCAAGTTAATACTTAATCGTGATCCTCAAATTTTGTTTTCAAAAATCATGCATCCGCGTTATGTTGTTAATATTTTTCTAATTTGTTTTATCTTTTTGTTTTTCAGCTTTAAGTTTTATGGTTTTAGTTTTGTAGTTTTTAAAATAAAACGAAAGGTTTGTGAGTTTCTCCCTACACACCGTGCACTTGCATTTTGCATAACATGAGATCTATACCCGGGCTCCGTCCTCTTAAGTGAAAGTAAACGCTATGCCTTCGTGAGTTAACTCGTCCCTCTGCGCAGGCTAGTGAATACTTTCGAGTTACATACGACTTATGCTTTCGTGAGTTAACTTGTCCCTCCGCATAGGCATAAGTAAATGTAACCCCTCGAATTGAACTCGTGAGCCTATGATGGGCCATGACCGAGGCTTTGTACTAGTCTTAGTAGACGATAGTGCGAACAATTCGAGTACCTGTCTAGAACCAAAACCGCATATAGTGAACCATATGAGCCACCTAACTAGAGCCATACCGAACCTTCGTCCGTCTAGTAGTTACCGAAATAATTACACGGGAGAAACGCCTCCAACCTTTTGCATCTTCACTTTTTGTGCAAGGGATCAGGTCTATTTAATAAACTAGGTCGGGTAGCTTAATTTGTTAAATTTTCCATGTTTTTACCTATATTTGATTACTAACCGAGGATTGTTTGTCGTTGTTTTATTTTTCATCATACATTATAGGCATCATATTAGGAAGGTATTGACTAGAGATCGGTTGCCAAAAACAGGTTTCTGATGGAAGAGTCAATTATACAAACAACCGAGAAAAATGCCGTGGTTCGGGACTGGTCTCTGAAAACCCGAAAAGAGAAAGGGGACAATCTAGTGGAAGGATGTATTGCTAATCTGCCCGAGCACGTAACTGTGAATGTTCGACAGAATAACCTTGAAGACTTGGTTCGGATTTGGAATCAGTGGGACTCGAACACTAGGGGAATCTTCACTGAAAGGTATGGGGATATAGCCAACCTAATCGCTGTCAATGTAGATGAACGATTGATTCGAGCTATGGTCAAATTCTGGGATCCAACTTATCAATGTTTCATTTTCAACAAAGAAGATATGACTCCGACTATAGAAGAGTATGCCGCTTTGCTTCGCATCGATAATGTACAATTCTATAAGGTATATGTGAAGGAGCCCAAGCCGATGACCTTCAAGAAAAAGTTAGTAAAGTTGACAGATATAACCGACACTTGGGCCAAAAAACAGATAAAGAAGAAGAATGAAGTCATTTGAATCCCGTGGTTTTCCCTACGAGATTTGGTTCTAAACCATCCTGATATGTTGAAAGAGTGAATTTGTTCGCTTTGGCCATTTATGGATTGATCGTCTTCCCAAAAGTTCTCAGACATATAGAAGTTGCAGTAGTGGATTTCTTTGACAGGTTAAAGTAAGGAATCAACCCTGTCCCGACTATCTTGGCCGAGACCTTCAGATCCCTAAGCAGTTGTAGGAGAAAGGGAGAATGACGTTTTATCAGATGCGCGCAATTACTTAATGTTTTGATTTTGAGCCATTCTGGAAAGTAGAGCGCACGCTGTTCTATATGTTTTCAAAAACATTTGCCCCGTTGGAAGCTTATCTTAAGAAAGAATGGCCAAAGGAGGTCACCGAGCAACATTGGGTTTCAGTTTTTCAACACCTACGCGCTGAAGATGTAACTTGGAGAGCACCGTAGATTTGCCCGTCAGTTCTGTTATACAAAGTTGGAAGCCAGGATTGGGTACCACTACTCGGGTTATGGGGAGAAGTTGGATATGCCCCATTAATGATCCAAAGACAATTTTCTTCACGACAATTCATACACTCCACTGGAGGATTAGCACAATCTGAGTTTGCTTTCGCAGGTGAGGGTTATATGAAGAGGGTCTGAGACACTGCCAAGTCTTGAAAGAAAATTCATTTGATGGAGTTGGCTCTATACGCCGATACTCTCACCCAAGATTACGACGTATGAAGAAAGTAACGGGTGAATAGTCAGCAAATCTCGTCGATGAATCATACCTTCCAGAATCCTTTCTCAGAGGAAATGCCATCCGAGCTAGAAATGGCGAGACAGGAATTTGAACGCGAAAAGTCCAAAATGTTGTGGGACCTTAGTACTGTTCAAGAAGAAAATTACCAGTTGAAGATCGACATCCAGATTGAAAAGTTCAGAACCGAGAAAGTGCAAAAAGAAGTTGAAGTCGTAAGAAATTACTTAAGGGACCTTCATTTAGAAAATAAGAAGTTAAGAGTCACTATCAAGAATAGCGGGTTGGGCAAGTCGTCAACGGAGTAGAAGGAAGAGTTAAGCAACGCAAAAGGCGGAATGGAATTTTGGAAAGGGAAAGCGAAGAGGGAGAAGGAAAAGGCTGCTCGGGTCATGATAAAATTAAGAAAGAAGAGTGTTGAATGCGAGACCGTGTCTACCGAATTAATGACTAGTCGATTCAAACGACAAGAGTTAAGAGATAGAATACAAGATTTAGAAGATATGCTGCAAGCTTGACAGCGACAGCTAGATACTCTTTTAAAAGCCTTGGAAGAAAAGAATAGTCAGTATGATAGAGACACTCACGCCTATAAAATAGACCTCCATGAAAAAGAAATGCAACTTGGCTTTTTGATCAACGAAATTCGTAAAGTAGCCATGCACATGGTACAACTATCAGATGAAGCAGAGGATCTCAGTTGCCAATTCCCGCCGAGCCAACAATCGAGCATATCGGAATTCTTAGAGCAAACAAAGAAATATAGCGATATAGCTAGGAAGTTCGTGTAATGGCCAAATCAAAAAATGGTGAAATGTTTTGTAATGAACTCTTTTGATGAATGAAATGCCTAAATAGGGGCTATCTTGAAATCAACACCAACTTCTTGCATATTCATTCATGACTGACATTCATTTGACATTTATTCATTGCATATACATATCCCATAATCATTCACTAAGGTTAGAATCGTACAATTCGTAGTTGAGACAATAAAATGCTGAAATCACATCATTCGTATAGGACGCGCCGACAAGCTAGAGTAATGGAGGCTGAATTTAATAAAAGGATCGAAAAGATGGAGAGAGCCCAAAGGGAATTACAAGAGCAACTGGCTAAATCACAGCAAGAAACGAGGGATTTGATGGTGAGATCCCAAGAGGAATTGCTTGAACAAAAGGACCAAATGGCTAAGATGATGGAAATGATGTCAGCTCTGGTAAAAGGGAAGGGACTCATGCAGAACCCTGAGGTTGTTAGTCTCGATCAGGATTCGCTCTATCCCCCATGATTTACTCCACCTCATGCGACACAAAGAGGGAATACTCAAAGGGAACCCACTGGCTTAGAGCAACGACCTGTGCCACCTGCTCATTTAGGGCAGGGAATATTTGTGTCAAATCATGGAACCACTCCTGTTAATCCACCCGTTCTGGATTTAGATGATCCGGCAGAAATCGCTAAGTTAAGGATGGATGATCACGAGGCTCAAGAGAAATATAGGAGCTTAGAGGAAAGACTCAAAGCGATAGAAGGCACTGAGGTCTTTTCTGCATTAAGCGCTAAAGAACTTAGCTTGGTGCCCGATCTAGTCCTACCTCTAAAATTTAAGGCACATGATTTTGAAAAATACGATGGGACGAGATGTCCAAAAGCGCATCTTGTCATGTTTTACCGGAAAATGACCAGTTATGTGAACGAAGACAAGCTGCTTATACACTGCTTTCAAGACAGCTTCGTTGGATCAGCTCTTAGGTGGTATAATCAGCTTAATAGAGAAAGGATCTGATCGTGGAAGGACCTGGCATCAGCATTCTGTGAACAGTATAAGCATGTGTCTGATATGGTGCCCCACCGGATGACTTTGCAAATGATGGAGAAAAAGCCGTAGAAATTTTTAGGCAGTATGCATAGAGATGGAGGGACGTCTCGACCCAAGTAGAATTCCCACTAACTAAGACTGAGATAACGATCCTCTTTATTAACACCTTGAAAGCGCCATTTTATGACAAATTGGTGGGAAGTGCCACGAAAGACTTTGCGGATATTGTCATATCTGGCGAGCTTATAGAGAATACTGTCAAAAGCAGTAGAATGGAAGGTTAAGAAAGTTCAATGTGGGCAGCGCCCATAAAGAAGAGAGAACCAGAAGCCCATATGGTGGGAATGGGAAGCCGTGATACCCCTAATCCGTATCCAAACCAGTCCCGACCTCGAAATTACCCACCCCCAAATTTTTATTATCCTCCTCAAACCCCTTACTACCAAGCACCACCTCCTTACCCTTCTTACCCCATTTATGCCACGAGTAACCTGAGACCAACCGCCACGTTCCCACCAAATACAATGCCTGCCCAAGGCTACTCCAAAAATGAGTAAAGGCCAGCAAGACCCAATTCTGAGAGACCATAATTTACCCCTATTCCCGTATAGTATGGGAAACTGTACCCAAAACTTTTGGAGAAACAGTTGATATCCCCGCATTATATGGCACCCCTAAAGCCTCCGTACCCGAAGTGGTACGATCCAAATGCTAGTTGCGTGTACCATGCAGGGAATTAGGGACACTCTACGAAAAACTGCCTTGCTTTTAAAGGGAGAGTTTAAGGACTTATTGATGCGGACGTTCTGCGATTTGACGGTACTGTTAGTGCGGTTGGGAACCCATTCCCGAACCACACCGAAGGGAATGTAAGTGCAGTAAGAAAGGAGGACAAACGGCAAGTTAGAAGATGAGTTTCCAAAATAAGAACACCTCTGCAGAAAATCTGGGAGGTACTAGTTGAAAAGAGGTTGCTCTGTCATCCTAATAGAGAATTCGAAGAAAGAAAGGTAAAGGGGCAAAGTTTTTGTGCTTTCCATTGTACAGAAAGACACAATATCCAGTCTTGTGAGGAATTTAGGAAAGTACTTCAAGACATGATGGATAGTAAAGAGGTTGAGATCTTCAACAAGGGTGAAGAGGCCGATGAAAGAAAAGTATGCGCATCTGATAATCAATCATTGGGTTTCCCGTATAGCACTGACCAACCGCTGATAATATAGTACGGCGAGAAGAAGGAGCCGGTAAAACTGAAAATGATAATCGAAGTACCGTCTCCTTTCCCTTACAAGGACGATAAGGCAATACCATAGAAGTACGACGTTAACATCGTCACACCTGGAGGTGAAAAGTCTGAAGCCGTGACCGCAAGTGTTGGAGAAGTAGGTCATTTCACCCGTAGTAGGAGGTGCTATTCCAAAGAGGCAGAACCAATAAAGAAAACCAGCAATTTGAAGTAGAAAGAAAAAGCATTGATGCATGACACTGAAGCCGAGTATGGAACTATACCCGAACAGGAGATTAAAAGGCCTGTGGACGAAGAGGAGGCACAAGAATTCCTAAAATTTATCAAGCACAGTGAGTACAATGTGATGGAGCAATTGAGTAAGCAGCCAGCATGAATCTCGGTATTGTCCCTATTATTAAATTCAAAGCCACACCAAAACGCTTTGTTGAAGGTGTTAAATCAAGCTTACATAGCAAACAATATATCTGTGGAGAAGCTTGACAAGTAGGTGAATAATCTGAACGCGGTCAATTTTATTTCTTTTAGCGATGATGAAATACCGCCTAATGGTAGGGGTTCCGTGAAAGCATTGCATATCACAATCCGCTGCAAGGGTTACATAATACTGAACGTGCTCATCGATAATGGGTCGACACTTAATGTCATGCCTTTGGCCACGCTTTCCAGAATTCTGATGGATCTATCCTACTTAAGGCCCTGTTATTCCACGGTAAGGGCTTTCGATGGAACAAGACGAGAAGTCATGGGAAAGATTGAGATCCCTCTGGAAATGGGTCCCTACATATATGATGTCGAGTTCCAAGTTATGGACATTACACCCTCGTACAATTGCCTTCTGGGAAGACCTTAGATCCATTCTGCTGGAGCAGTTCCTTCGTCTCTCCACCAAAAGATGAAGTTTATCATGGACGGCTGTTTGGTCACCGTGGAGGGCGAAGAAGACATCGTTGTGTCGGTCTCTGCTGACACACCTTACTTGGAAGTAAGCCAAGATGTAGTGGAATGTTCCTTCCAATCCCTCGAGTTTGTCAATGCCACATTTGTTGCGGAGGGAAATAGAATTCCCTTAACTAAGCTGTCAAGGAATACCAAAATGGGAATTAAGTTGACTGTAGGAAGGGGAGCTCAAGCGAGAAAAGGTTTCGGAATGTATCATTAAGGGATAGTCAGGGCTCTAAAACCAGTACCCCATAAGGCTCGATACGGTTTAGGGTTCCAGTCAAATGCGTGTCAAATAAGGAAATAGTGGAAGAAAGATCAAGAAAGAAGGATTGCAAGAACCTTAGCCAAGAACTGGAATGGGAGCCCATAGAGTACCCTCATTTGTCAAGAACGTTTACATCGGCAGGAATGATATACCCCGGGGAAGATAATTTTCGGAGCACCCTGGTATTAATCGAAAGGGGTTTTCAGAATATCAGCATAAATGCCATTGACGGAGGAGCTGATGGGGGTAGAGATGTTTCAATGATACGTCCTTATCCCCCTGGTTTTATGTTGAACAATTAGACTGCTGAGGACCTCCTTGTAGTTTCTAAGTCTTCAGAGTAATACTCAATAATAAATCTTTGTTATGTCTCTAGATATAACAAGATGCTTTTGTAAGAGCTTGCGTTAGCTCTTTATCATTTGAATGAATATCAATGAAGATGCATTTTGTCATGATCTTTTGCATTCGTAATTGTTCCTTCATCTCACGGTACATCCTTACATTTACTTCATATCGCAACATAACATTTTGCTTGTTGGTTCCAATATTTCGATGCCCCTCTATAGTTTCATTTTCCATTCAACTTTCAGGTACCCAGATATCAACGACATGAACAAACCTATTACGAATCTTGAAATCGATTTTGAGAGGGCTGTTTGTTTAGGAGAATTAGAGGTTGAGGAAAATGCCGAAGACTATGTCTCGTTTCCTAACTTGCTGAGAATGGTGGAACAAGAGGATAAACAGATCCTACCTCATCAAGAATCTGTTGAAACAATAAACTTGGAAACTGAAGAAGAGAGGCAAGAAGTGAAAATTGGGACCTCCATTTCAGAGGACACCAAGCGTAATTTGATTGCTTTGCTTCGCGAGTATAAAGATGTATTCGCATGGTCGTATCAGGATATGCCAGGATTGGATGAGGATATAATGGTTCATAAGCTCCCACTGAAACCAGAGTGCAAACCCATCCAGCAGAAACTAAGACAGATGAGACCTGAAATGCTGCTGAAGATAAAAGAAGAAGTCAAGAAGTAGTTTGACGTAGGTTTCCTACAAGCCTCAAAGTATCCAGAATGGGTGGCTAACATAGTCCCGGTACCGAAGAAAGATGGCAAAATACGAATGCGTGTGGATTATCATGACCTGAATCGAGCGAGCCCCAAAGATAATTTTCCTTTACCGCACATTGATACATTGGTGGATAACACAGCAAAACATTCATTATTTTCTTTCATGGACGGATTTTCGGGGTATAATCAGATCAAGATGGCTCCTGAAGATATGGAGAAAACCACCTTCACAACGATGTGAAGAATATTCTGCTACAAGGTAATGCCGTTCGGATTAAAGAATGCTGGGGCAACATATCAGAGGGCGATGGTGACATTATTCCATGACATGATGCATAAGGAAATAGAAGTCTACGTCGATGATATGATCGCTAAATCCCGAGGGGAGGAAGAGCATGTTGTGAACCTCAAAAAGTTGTTCGAAAGATTGAGAAAGTTTCAGCTAAAGCTTAATCCAGCCAAATGTACGTTTGGGGCTACCTCGGGAAAGTTGCTAGGCTTCATTGTCAGTCAAAGAGGTATCGAGGTTGATCCAGATAAGATAAAAGCCATACAAGAATTACCACCTCCACGCACGCAGAAAGAAGTCAGAGGATTTTTGGGAAGGTTAAATTACATCGCCGGATTCATTGCTCAACTTATCAACCGGTACAATCCAATTTTCCGACTCGTTCGAAAACACAACCCGGAAGAATGGAACGAGGAATGCCAGGTGGCTTTTGACAAAATAAAACAGTATTTGTCTAGTCCCCGGTGCTAGTACCGCCACTTCCCGGAAGGCTTTAATTTTGTATCTGACCGTGTTCGAAAATTCAATGGGTTGCATACTTGGGCAACATGACGAATCAGGAAAGAAAGAGAAAGCGATTTACTACCTCAGCAAAAAGTTTACAGAATATGAGGCAAAGTATCCGTCAATCGAAAAATTTTGTTACGCTTTGGTTTGAGTAGTTCGGAGGCTCAGGCAATATATGTTGTATCATACGACATGGTTAATCTCGAAACTGGACCCAATAAAGTACATGATGGAATCACTCGCACTCTCAGGAAGAATGGCACGATGGCAGATCCTACTATCGGAATACAACATCGCCTATGTGAGTCAAAAGTTAATAAAATGAAGTATAATAGCTGACTTCTTGACAACTCGGACAACGGAGGAATATGAGCCTTTGAGATTTGATTTCCCAGACAAAGACTTAATGTCCATCATGGAAAAAGAATCTGAATCATCAAAAGAGAAGCCATGGAAGATGAGTTTTGATGGTGCATCAAATGCCTTGGGGCATGGAATTGGAGCAATCCTAGTATCCCCAGAAGGGAATTATTACCCGTTCACTGCAAAGCTAAACTTCTTTTGCACCAACAACATAGCGGAATATGAAGCTTCTATCATGGGACTTCGTGCAGCCATTGAACGAAACATCAAAACCCTAGAGGTGTATGGGGACTTAGCCTTAGTGATTTACCAAATCCGTGGAGATTGGGAAGTAAGGGATCTGAAATTGATTAAGTACAGTGATCTAGTGGCTGAATTGATCCAAGAATTCAAAGAAATAACTTTTCATTACTTCCCACGAGAAAAAAACCAATTGGCAGATGCCCTGGCTACTTTAGCTTCAATGTTCAAAGCAAGTAGAGCAGCAGAAATAATGCCCCTCAGAATGAGCATATACGAGGCCCTTGTACACTGTTGTAGTATTGAGAAAGAGGCAGATGGACGTCCGTGGTTCCACGATATCTTGGAATATGTTAAAAACCAAAAATATCCTGAACAAGCAAATGAAAACAACAAAAGAACAATCAGAAGAATGTCAGTGAGATTTGTTCTTGATGGGGATATCTTGTACAAAAGAGGGAAGGATCAAGTGCTTCTGAGATGCGTGGATGCTATTGAAGCCAAGAAAGTACTCGAAGATGTCCATTAAGAAATCTGTGGGACACATGCCAATGGTTTCACTATGGCCAAAAAGATTATGAGACTCGGTTGCTACTGGTCGACGATGGAAAGCGATTGCATCAGTTATGCCAGAAAATGCCACAAATGTCAATTTTACGGCGATAAGATTCATATAGCTCCTTCGCCCCTTCATGTCATGACTTCTCCGTGGCCTTTTTCTATGTGGGGCATGGATGTTATAGGGCCTATTTCCCCAAAAGCTTCTAATGGACATCGATTTATTTTTGTAGTTATAGACTACTTCACAAAGTGGATAGAAGCCACTTCATTCGCTAATGTGACGAAGACTGCAATCTGTAGATTCTTGAAAAAGGAAATCATTTGTCGATATGGTTTCCCTGAAAGAATCATTTCGGATAACGCTTTAAATTTGAACAACAAGATGATGAAGGAAGTATGTGAGCAATTTCAAATAAAGCATCATAATTCATCGCCCTATCGCCCGAAGATAAACGGGGCTGTTGAAGCGACTAACAAAAATATTAAGAAGATTATTAGAAAAATGACAGAGACATATAAGGATTGGCACGAGAAGCTACTATTCGCTTTGTATGCATACCGCACGTCTGACGAAAATCTACGGGAGCAACTCCTTTCTCGCTGGTCTATGGAATGGAAGTTGTGCTACCTATCGAAGTTGAGATTCCCTCCCTACGAGTCTTAATGGAGTCGAAATTAGAAGAGGCAGAATGGGTTCAAGCTCGATATGACTAGCTAAATCTCATCGAAGAAAAATGCTTGAAGGCAATCTGCCATAGACAGATGTACCAAAAAAGAATAATCGCAGTCCACGATAAGAAGGTACGGCCAAGAGAATTCCACGAGGGAGAACTCCTACTGAGGAAGATTCTCCCAATACAAAAGGACTTACGAGGAAAATAGGCACCAAATTGGGAAGGGCCATATGTTGTAAAGAAAGCTTTCTCGGGTAGAGCTCTGATTCTCACTCAGATGGATGGGAAGGAGTTATCGAATCCAATAAACTCTAATGCTGTGAAGAAGTACTATGCTTAAAAAAAAAGAGATCAGGATGAAAACCCAAAAGGGCGTCCTAATAGAGCAGATTTGAGCCCAAGGAGTAAGACGATTCAAACAGTAAGTCAAACAGCAAGACTATAGTTTTTGAAGCTTTTCAGTAGTTTGAAATCTTCTATGCAAGAAGCCATGCTCGAAAGATTCTTGATTAAGAAACGTGGAAAAGTTCATGCGTTAAGTATCCAGAACCTTTGTATCCACTAAACACAGTTCCCTTTTTCTTGCTATTGATTCTTTTGACTTTTTGGTCAACTTTCTTTGTTTGCCATATTTGAAGTGAATATAAATGTGGGGCATCCTTTTTTTCACCTATTGTGGCCATTTTTATGCATTTCTTTGTATGGTTTATTTGTATGATAAATAGTGAAATGACATACTCCAAACAAAAGAAATGTTGAGCATTACCTGTTTGAGAATTTGGTAAGTATGAAAGTTACTAAAGCAAAGTTCAACAGGGGGCAAAAGGGTGATATCTGAGGAACGTAGGTCACTCGTAAAGTTTAAAGACGGGTGTAAAACGTGAAAAGAAATTCAAGAATCGAAACAAAGAATGCAGATCATCACAAAAATCGTGACGAATAAGTTAAAGGCGCATAGCATAATCATATAGGCATAAAGACATTTAAGACAAACATATGCATATCATGATAACATCATGCATGACATATACAGGTACCCAGCAAAGCAAAAGGCTTTATCTATAATAAATCAAGGAAAAACACCAGAATTTCACCAGATGATATGTTTGGTACTATGTTTAAATTTCATTTTTAAAAGTCAACTCATATTGCGAGAGGTGAGTTGAGCCTCGGCTCACACGCTGAGGTATTTTCAGTTTATGTTTTCAAAAAAACTCAACTCATACTGCGAGAAGTGAGTTGAGCCTCAGGCCACACGCTGAGGTACTTTCAATTTCTGTATTTTAATTTATGTTTTTCAAAAATCAACTTGTATTGCGAGAAATAAGTTGAGCCTCAGGGCACGCTGAGGTATTTTCAATTTATGTTTTCCAACAAAAATCAAATATTGCAAGAAGTGAGTTGAGCCTCAGGGCACACTGAGGTATTTTTAATTTATGTTTTCCAGCAAAAATCAACTCAAATTGCGAGAAGTGAGTTGAGCCTCAGGGCACACTGAGGTATTTTCAATTTATGTTTTCCAATGAAAATCAACTCATATTGCGAGAAGTGAGTTGAGCCTCAGGGCACACTGAGGTATTTTCAATTTATGTTTTCCAATGAAAATTAACTTATATTGCGAGAAGTGAGCTGAGCCTCAAATCACATGCTGAGGTATTTTCAATTTATGTTTTTCAAAAAAAAATCAACTCGTATTGTGATAAATGATTTGAGCCTCAGGGCACGCTAAGGTATATTCAGTTTATGTTTTTCAAAGGTCAACTCGTATTGCGAGAGGCGAGTTGGGCCTTAAGTCACATACCAAGGTATTTTCAAACTTTGTTTCTAGTGTTTGTTTTTCAGAAAATCAACTCATATTGCGAGAGATGAGTTGAACCCAGGGTCACATACAGATTAAAGAATAAAGATTGAAGTTGATCGAAGATACAGATCTTGCCACCCAGAAGTTGCAGTGGAATTGGTCGAGAATATTAGAAAGATCAGTGAAACAGGTCGAAGTTATGAACCTCATATCCTTGAAGGTGCAAAATAGATCGAAGCTATGAACCTCATATCCTTGAATGCGTGAAGCAGGATGAAGTTACAAGTCCTATTTCTCTGAAGTACGATGGATTGAATCAAAGTAAACTCGACGTGATAGGGGAGAACGAGACTACTTAGAAAAGAGGGATACCAAATCAAGTCAATACTCAGCAAGACCGAGCAAATTTGGTCTTCTTTGAAAGTCTTTGCTCTATTCCTGTTGCACGATAATGAGCAAAGAGGGGCAGCTATACGAACCCCAAATTACCCGGCCCTTTTAAATATTTAAACAAATTATAAAAAACCAAAATTAATCAAAATGTCCATTTTAAAGTCCAAATTGCAAAAATGAAATCTAAATTACAATAATAACCCAAGCCCAGCAAACCCAATTAATCTCTACCCATTTACAAAACCTACCTAAGCGCATGCCTAACTAAACCCAAACCCAACAGAAGCCCAAGTACCCGTAACCCAACAACCAAACTTAACCCCTAACCCAATACCCGATTAGCCCATTACACCCTCAGCCCAACACTAACCAAACCAGTACTAAGAAACCCTAAGCACCCCATGTGCGCCGCACCTACCCTCGGGCAAGCCACCCGCGCTTCGTCCCGAGGCCCTCTAGCCCCGAGGCTCACCTGGCTGGCACCCTTGCACCGAAATGGAGCCCTCTCCCTCGCTCGTTGACCCCGATGAAACTGCAAACAGAACAAAAACAGAAGCATCAAAATGGCAGAGGAACAACAGTAGCAAATAGGACCGAACAGTAATATAGATTTAAACACCATTTGTATTCGACTATAAAAGAAAAGCCATGAATTGATTGTAAAAACTTACGCACTGAGGAATACAAAAAAAACAAGAATCAAAGAAAGGTATTTCTTTTAGGTTTTTAATGTGTTTGCATTCTCGGTCCAGTGTATACATAGAGAAATATCGCAAAAAATAAAAAGCTCTTACCTTTCTGAGGTTTCAAGTCTCGGATACGAAGAGTCGCTTTGATTTCCTTTTAATCGTGGGTGCTTTGTGAGTAATCTAATGCCAGATTCGGGTCTAGAAGGACGAAACGGAAAAAAGGAGCTCTTTTGGTCTCCTCCGACCACCGTGTACGGCGGCACCGTTGCTAGTGACTGACGGCCGACACGGTGGTCCGGTTGCCTAAAATCGGAGACCCCAGAGCTCCCTCTCTCCCTCCCTCTCTCTCTCTCTAGATTTTTTTAAATCGTGCATCAAAAATGAATTTTTTCTATTTTTTTCTTTTTATAGACGTCTCATACGACGTCGTTTAGGGCTGAGTTCAACAACCCTTAAACGACGTCGTTTAGAGCTACACTCATGGGTCGACCCGATCCATCCTCAGGATCCATGTGTTTTCGTGGTGATGGGCTATTCATGCAGTAGATCCCTCCGCTTTTGCGAGGTGTTTCAATGAACTCCCTAGTCTTTTTTTATTTTGGCCTCGTTCTTTAGTCTCTGTTTCAATTTAACCCTTGCGCTGCTGAAGGCTCTATACGCGAACGGCGTCGTTTTGAATGGACGGGATAATTTCCCTTTTAATCCCTGTCCTCTACGCGCGTTTTCAATCGGGTCCCTTTGTTTATTCTATTTAGCTTTGTTCTTTCTTTTTAGACTTCAAATTTTGTTTCGTTTTTTTAATTTCGTCCGTTCTTATTTCCACTTTTTTTCTTTATTTTATTATGATGTTAATATTATTTGTATTATTTTATTACCGATATTATTATATTTATTATCTATTGACATATCATCATTATTAATCTACTATCATTTTATACTTTATATATATATATAAATCCTTTTTAATATTTACTTACATCATCTTCATTATTTTACTGTTTATTTACTATTATATATATTTAATATTACTATTGTATCATATTACTTTTTGTATCTCATCATTATTACTAGTATTATTACTATTTACATATATTTACATAGTATTATTAATAGTATTTTTGAAATTATTCTCGTTTCCAACATATATATTACGTATATATATTTACCTGTTATGTATACTTTTAACGCTATTATATATACTTCTAAGTATTATCGTTACGTATATACTATGTCTACATTTTTGTACTACATAATATGTTGATCCTTTTGATACTATATCATATATATTTTCAACGTTATATTACACTTTCATATATTATGTATATACTTTTCATATTACTAGTTATATTTTTTATATACCATCTTATGTATATGTTTTCTATACTATATTATATAGATTTTTTACTATATTATGTATATATCTAAACCCTATGCCATACATATATTTTTAATATTATATCTTTTTACATATTATGCACGTATTTCATACTATTAATTACATACTCCGTGTTATATTTTCTTATGCATACACGCTTTTTCTTTTAAATGATGTTTTACACTATTTTATATGTATTTTTAATAACTATTACATAAGTCTTTTAATACCACATTACGTACATATTTCAATATTATTATATACATATTTTTAAGTACTATCATTATGTTTATATAGGTATAATCATTTTTTATTTCGTATTCGTTATTAATATCGTTTAATATCGCATGCATCTTATTGTCTTTAATATTATCATCATATCCATTATTTGCTTCAATGTAATTCTAACTTTTTTCTTTTTTCATTTATTTCTCCTTCATATAAATTTGTTTTTCGTCATTTCAAAACTTTGTTCAAATTCAATATACGAGGCAATGTCCCGATTTAACACTAAGTCGTCGATTTCATCGCTATGCTGGGTGAACTATGTCGGCTCGTGTTAATACCGAAATATCATTCTGAAAACTCAAAAATTTAAAGTTTCTCATTTCTTTCAATCGGATCACAATCAAATTTAGATTGAACCCGCATTTTTGAAAATCAAGACAACACATGTTTAATAAGATACCAATTTTGGGCGTCACGAGGGTGCAAATACCTTCCTCGTGCGAAACCGAATCCCGAACCCTATTTTTCTCTGGATTATCACGTAGACCTAAACTCGGCTTTCCTTTTTTTTTTTGAAAATAAACCCTTTTGTTAAAACGAAGATTTTATAGGTATCCGATCACACCTAGAAAAGAGATCGGTGGCGACTCCCCTTTTAAAATAAAATTAAATTTCGATTTCAAATTTTCCGATCAATCACCCCAATTAACAACCAAACGACGCTAAAATTTTTACGCCGCTACAATGGTTTTTTCAACATTAGTGAATTTTTCTTCCTCTGCCGGTGATTTTTCTTGAAAAGAGTTTTCCACGTAAAATTTGCATGTTATTATTTTTCTTTCTTATTGCTTTGCGATAATTCCTACTACTATTATCGACATTTAGCATAACATTGACAATTAGGTTCATTTTGATCTTTAAACTTGAAAAATCTAAAAGTTTGATGATATGATACTTTGAGTTTGAAAAATAAAAAATTCTTAGATGATGATGCGATACAATATCGAAATATTTTCCTTATATTTTTGTGAATTTTTATTTACTACTGGTTGAATCGAGAACGAATGGACTTGTTCAACCATTGATTTGATTATTAAAATACTGAATACGACATTTTGAGATTGTACCACACCATCATCTAAAAATTTATTATTTTTCAAGTGATGTTGTGGGATAATCTCAAAGTGTTACATTATCAAACTTTAAAAATTTTCATGTTCAAGAATCGAAGCGAACCTAGTTGTAAAGTTCAAAATGGACCAAAAATAGCACAAGTATTGTCGAAACCATTTTTTTTGAAAACGAGGATCTACTTTGGTTTGACGAAAATTAAAAAGAGGAGTTGCCACCAATCCTTTTTTATGAGGTGTGATCGGATCACCTTTGTTTTAATAAAACGACTATTTTGGTCCACGAAGTTTGAGAAAATGGGTTCGGGAATCGGTTACTCACGAGGAAGGATTAGCACCCTCGATACGCCCAAAATTGGTACCTAATTGGTTAATTAATGTCTTAGTGTCGAAAGTTAAAAAATCTGTGAATAATTAGGAAAAATACGATCCTCTCTTTTTATTAATGCTAATTTTAATGGGATGTTTTGGTAAATCGAATGTTTGAACGAATCAGAACACATTTTAAAGACTTTCTTATTTCGAAGTGATAAAATGCCACATCCAGTACGTAGGACACAACACTTTAAACCCTTGAGAATAAGCTCGTCTTTGGATTTCAAAACTTATGATTTTTAAGATCAAAAGGTTATTTGGTCATTCGAGCCAATCAAGGAAAATCGAAACCCAGTACATAGGGCACGATCTCTTGAATTTCTCAAACGAAGAATATTGCCTTTATTTTTAAGAGAAAGCTTTGATAATGACTATTGCAAAACCAAATCGATATTTACTTTTTTATTTGGAGCAAAGCAAAACGATCCATATTGGACAAGTACATTGGAGTTTAATTCGTGACGTAATGACGTGAACAACAATATCATAATGAGCATGAAGCAATAATACAGGGATGAAATATTACACAAGTGAATGGTGATGATGCAAAGATATGAAATAACGAATTAAAGCATAATAATGACAATGGCCACACAAGACGAATTATTTAAATACTAACATTGATAAATAAAGACCGATGAAGCAATTTATGCAAAAATGATATAAAGCACATCAAAATGCAAAAAAAACTTTGAAATGATGATAAATGGGTTTAAAATAAATGATGCGGAAATGAATTTTAAAGTCAATGATATACAAAATAATTTAACAATAAATAACATATATATCAAAATTAAAAAAAATGTATGTATATAGAAATGATAAAATGGTATAAAAAGAACTTAACACAAATAATAATAATACATCTTGAAATAGATAAACGGAGTTTAAAATAAGATGTGTAAATACTTTAACATAATAAAATAATTTTAAAATAAATAATACATAAGGTGAATTTAAAGTATACAAACGATGATTTAAGAATAAATAATGTAGTAGTTAACATGTATAACATATCTTATCGTAAAGTAATATATAAAATATGTAAAATAATAAATAAATAAAATATACATGATGTCAAATTTTATTTTTTTAATATAAAAATAATAAAATATCAAAGACGAAATAATAATAAAAAGATACGATATGTAATAAATGGACAAACAAGACAAGAGAGAGAAAACTTGTAATAAAATATGTAAACAAATAATAACGATAGTAGTAAAACATAAGAGTACGTAAAAAAAAATAAATGAACTTTGATTATTAGGACAGGTTAAAAATAATAATAAGCAAATGAATAAAAGAATGAATGGACTAATGAATAAAATAATAATAAATAAATAAACGAATGAATAAGTAAATGAAATAAATATGACGCGTGAAAGCAAGCAAGGGTCAAAGGAGGAAATAAACCAATCCTTTGAACACGTATCCCTGCTCAGCGAGTTAGGGACTAACTTGGAACACGCGACAAATTCGATGGCCAAATCTATAAGGAGAAAAAGTAAAACAAAATGGACTAAATTGAAGCGGGACTCAAAAGCGGGGGACCAAGCGCGTGAATAAACCAAAGAATGGAAACACGCGGATCCTACTATATACAGGTCGGGTCGCACGGGTCTCCCCCAAAACGACGCCGTTTTGGGCGCGTTTGGGGGATTCTGAAACGCTGTCGTTTCAATATACTGATATAGACCAAGTTTTTTAAGGAAAAAAAAAACATTTTTCTGCTTCATACTTAAAAAAAAAAGGAGAAGAAAAGAGAAAAATCTAAGCCTTCTTCTCTCAACCCATCCGGCGATTGGGTTCCCTCCGGCGACCCGTCGCACCACCACCACGTCCGGTGGCCAACGATGCGTGGAGAGGGGCCGTTAGCCTCGTTTTCAGATGCCTTTGATGGCGAAGGCTCAAAAGCCCTGAGAGTCGAAAAGAAAGAAAAGAAAAGGGCCTCGATCACCCCTCGGTCCGATTATGGCACCGGAAACTGAGTTCTGACGACGGACAGGTAAACCCTTTTCTTCCTTATGGTTTTCGTATTTCCTTTTTTAAAAAAAACGAAAATAAAATATTAAGGCAAAAATAAAAGTGAAATAGGAAATAACAACCTTGGTATTCAAACTGCTTTGTTCTTTGTATTTCGAAAATCCGGTCGTTTACACTGGTTTTGTTTCGGCTTATATAGCCGAATGATACATTTGAAAATCACTATTGCTTGTTTATCACTGTTTATTTGTTCTTGCTTGCGTCTGGCTCTGTTTCTGTTTCTTTCTTCTTTTTTGCTTTCCTTTGCAGGTATACAACGGGTCAACTGGACTTGGATGGCCATTTTGGTGAAATCTTCGACGAATGGTACTGTCATCGGGCGTTGTGCGCGCCGAGGGCGCACATGAGAGGCTACGGCGCGAGGGAAGGAGGGGGAACCCTAGGGTTCCAAAATTTTTTTAAAGTTTTTGAGCCGTTTTTGTGTTTGGGCCTAATGTATTTGGGTTGTTTTAATTTTGATTTTTTGGTTGTAATTGGACTGAAACATTTTAAATTTGTTTGGTTTGTAATTTGGGCCTCGCTTATTATGGCCCGGTTGAATTTGGACCCGTACAAGTATCAAAGTGAATCTAGTTATCAAGTGAGAGGCAATGTGGATCTACTTATCAAGTTTAAAGGCCAAAAGCTATATTATCTCCTCTTTTTTTTTACCGTCATTAACAAAATAGACTTAAATGAATAATAATTTTCAAGTTTAGGGTCAAAATAAATCGAAAAAAATTTAGGAATAAATGTGAACCTATTTATCAAGTTTTATCCCATTGAAATTTAATTTTTTTATTTTTATTTTTAAAGGTGGTAAAGCAAGGAGAAAACCGGATGGTGGTTGAGAGAAAAACAAGGAAAGACACTGGCAGCAAAGAAAGAGTGTACCAATTACCAAATAACGTTTCGATTTACTGGAAGAGTGGACTTTGCAACATAAGGAGAAGTCAACCATGTGGGTTGGGCCGTCACAAAGGGGAAAATAAAATCATTGCTCGGCATGGCCTGGCTGAATATAGATCTACAAAAAGGGAATAAGCAAGCGAGCCTATTATTGAAAAATAAAGTACAACTGGGCCAAATCCTTTGGATCGGGTTGCTCAATCGATTCACATGTTGTTTCATTATTTAAAATTTCCTTCAACTTCATCGTTTATATTTAGTGTGGAAAAAATTTCTAAAAATATCATGGAATTTATATTATTATTTTGAAATTAAAAAATATAACATGGACAAAATTTATCTGAATCTGGACTTTGTTTTTTCAAATTCATTTTCAACGTAAAATAGTTTTTATAATTATATATATTAACATATTTTTATTAATGCTTACCACTTGTCATGATTTTAGGTTGTTATGTATCATGTTATTGACTGTTAGTGTCACATCATCGTATTTGAACAATATTATACAAAATGTACTAAAATGTGTAATGAATTTTAAATTTAGACAGCAATTATGTCTACCAAAATTAGGCACCAACTAAAGCCTTGTTTAATAACCTATTGAAAAAATTAAATAAGTCGAAAATATTAATTTTCAGTTTATTTAATTTTTTAAGCAAGTTTGATTATCTAAACTAAAAAACAAATAGAATTTTTCTAATGAAAAAGGGTTAAAATTAATAAGTGGATAATAAGCTATTTATCATTTAATGTGATTTTTTTTCAATTCTTTTAATATTATCTTTTAAACAAGTTACCTTTAAAATTTTAAAAATTACCGTTTTATACTTAATTTTAATTAATATACTAAACAAATTTTATAATTTAAATTAATACTTAATTTTTCAATTTATTAAATAATACCTAGGTGTTAGTAGCCAAATTCAATAGGCAAAGTATACATTAAAATTTTAAAATATATAAAAATTAGTTTATGTTAACATTTAATATATTTTGTATAATTAAGTATAAATAACAATATTTTTATTAATGAATAATAAGTTAATATAAGTTGGTCCTAATTCAAAAATAAATATTCAAATGTCGTTCTATTTTCTATTGTTTTTGGAGTTAGACTGAATTGATGAGTTGAATCAATTAGATTATAAGCTAATTGAGATATTGATCCAAAGGATTAGATTAATTGACTTATAAATTGATACAAACTAGTTAGATTGAATTAAAAAATTAGTTAAATTATTTTATTCTATTTTTAACATTTTTTTAAATTCTTATTATTTTTTAAATAATTTATCTAATTGAACAAGATAAATTCACGTGATAATTAATTCAACCCCACTTCAATGGTGTCGTTACTAGTCAACCTGATTAGACATGTATGCTTTCCAATTAGGAAATCTTTTTTCCTTCTTCCATTAGTATTTCTCTCTTGGATTGCCTTTTTTTGGTTATCCGTGATTTGACAATATTTATTAAAAATCGTATGACAATAAGGATAAAGATATTTTTTCTTCATCAAAAGATGAAAAGATTACACACAAGCCTTATACCAACATAATGTGATCTCATCTATCTTATTGTCGCAACATCAATAGCTTCTTGATAGTTTTTAATATTATGGGTCGGCATTTCTATTTTGCTGACAGTTTTTAACATTCTAATTATTATATTGAGTTACGAATCAGGTAATTGGATATAATAAGCTACTCATGCACGTGTTGTTGAAATACCATCTTAGCAAACCAAGATGGCTATTCTTTAAAAAGAGAAGCAAGTGAATGTCCAGTGCCTAAACATTCAATTCTTTGTCTGCATTTATTTTTTTAAGGCGTGATCAATAAAATCAACTCAACGTTTGAAGAAACCCTCTACATGTTTGCTGCAACTACAAATACAAAGTATACAAGAAAAAGACACCCATAACTGACGCTACCCCTCAACTGCATCATTATCCTTATACTTGTGAAACATGGTTTTCACTAGACAATATTGCAACAGGTATGGTGATCAGTTTATCTGGGGACTAGGCCCAGATGGTGGTACAGGCTGACCTGTCGGAAGCATAGTTCCAAGACTCCTATAGCTTGACCCCAATGTATTCTCAGCTCGGAATGCAGAAAACTTTGCCAGAGACGAGGGCCTTGCACGACACTGTGAACCTACCGAGAGAAAGAGAGCAATGCCAATGGCTAGAACAATGAACAAGTTTACCAAGGTCTTCGATAATGATTGGTTTAACTTTAAATTCCCCATTTTGGAGTACATTGTATTAATATGAGTGGAGAAATGAAGGGTTATATATAAATAAGGTTGGTAAGGTTTTCCGTGCATAAAAGGTGGGCCGGCTTGTCAACTGGGATTTTGTTTACTACAGCCTGTATGTATGGGGTCACGTTTGGTTGGATGAAGCATGCAATTGCCGGCTGATTTTGGGGATTGCTCATTTTTTTGGTTATAAAATTTCCGGAATTCCTGAAGGCCGGCTACTTGTTGCTGCTGAAATGGAAGACCTAATGTTGTTCTTTCCACGGGAGATAGGGGGCAATGTAGTTGACAAATACAAATTCAAAGTTGAAATCATTATGCAATATTTCATCATAGGTAACATCTCACATCCACTTGTTGTTTTTTTTTTTTTTTTTTTTTTTTTTCCTTAAACTTCTAATGTTCACTTGAAATTGAGTTATCAAGCTTCATAATGGTAATTAAGTAGAACAAAAATCATGCTAGCCAACACATAGCTATAAATAATAGCATATACATGCTTAGGTTCATTTTGAAAGAAATGAAGTCCAAAATGTTCCTTGTACCAGAGCTGCTCCACGTTCTAAGATTATAACATACATGCGACTATGAGAGAGGCATCAGGCTTCTCTCAGAAAATTAGTTTAAAACATCCCTTACAATTTGAATAGAGGTGTATCAACTTTTAATTTCTTTTGTATTTTTGTTTTATTTTCTAATTTCAATATATAAATTTTACACATTACTCTTAACTTTTATTTAGTTCATCATCAATTAAAAATTAATTACAAATTGTACTTCTTGCTCATTAAACTTTAAATTAAATATTGGGTTACTTAGAAATATAGAATAAAACAACGTCTTATTCTAATACCCTTTTTTACCCAAATGCTTGAAGCCTTGAACCGTTGTGGTTGAATCAGCTGAATACTTCAAGTCAATGCCATATTCAATGCAATTAACTTTTGAAAACAAAAATTAATCACGAAAATTTAGCTTTTTCTTTTATATGCGAAATGGGAAGACTCAAATTCTTATGCTTATCATTGTGCTATTGGATATTGAACCAACCCATATGACAAATTTTAAGCTTCCTTTGTTTCACAACAATTACACACCATGTATAAACATTAGAAATTGGACAGCAGTATAATATGAAAATTAATTAATATAAAAAAGGTTAATTAAAATTCTAATTAAGTTATAAATTGGAATTGGTGGATGGAAAGATGATTTATCATCTTCGCCAACCCTCCCAAAAATAAGAAAACAATTAGGAATGCCTACTCCAAGCTTTTAATTTCAAAATTCAAGTAAGTTCTCCATTATTTTCTTGTAATATCTATAAATTTAAGACCATGGGAACTTAATTTAATTAGTCCATATATCAATTTGTAAAACTGTTAAAGTTTTAGAAAGTTGCCATTGTTAGTTTATTGAAGTTTTAGTTGTTAAATTGATGGATTTTAAGCTTAGATGTGAAAAATGACTAAATTGTAAAACTTAATTGATAGTTTGGTACATTAAGGACTAAACTAAATAAAATGTAAAATTAATTGTAAAAATAAGAAATAGGAGGTCCCTAATGTGTAATAGTAAAAAAGGAATTCAATTTGAAGCTTTAAATTGAAAGCTATGCTAGTCCTAATTTTAAAGACTAAATTGAATAAATTGAAAATATGCGTAAATTAATAATTAAATGTAAATTGGTTGATTATTGATAATGTTATATGTTTTATGTTAATCTGCATCTAACGTCGATTGGAAAATGTTCAGACATTTTACTAAACAGTGCCTTATCAGTTTAGAAAATGTCTTATCGAAAAAATTTTAATAAGACATTTTAAAAGAAATAAAGAGATAAATATATATTGATTGGAAAATATTTTACCTTAAACACCCTATTTTATATAAAACAAACAAAAGAAAAAACTAAAAATACTTTTCTTAAAAACTTTTAGGTGAAACAAAGATTCCTTTACCTCTTCATCAATTTTTATGTACAATGAATAATAAATGGAATGCAATCTTGATAATAAAAAATAAAAAATTAGAACCCAAGAAATTAACAATTTGATTGGACCTTCATAATTAAAGCTTCTAACGCCCCCATCAATTTCGAGTTTAATAATTCATGGAAATTTAAAAAAAAAAATGAAATGAAAAGTTCCTTTATCTCCCCAAACTAAAAACTGCTGCCTCTATATCACCCTCACCATCATATCCTACTCCCTTAAACCAAGACTTCCATCACCTACTGTTAGCCCCTCAATTTCATACTCACTGGGTTTAGTAATACATGTGGCGAAACGTGATTGGATCAAAAATTGTTTTGAGAATATTGAATAAAAAGGGGAGTTAGAGAATTTAAAAAAAGAAAAAAGAAAAGTTATTTGAAGATTTCAAGTTTGCGAGATTGGGAATGTTTGCTACTGAATCTGGACAGTTGAAAGTTAGTTGCCGACACAAGGAGCAACATATTAGAAAATCAGGAGATTGGAGCATAGGCAAGTAGAGGCTAAAGGTTCAAATTTGAGCATTTAGGCTTGGTTCTCGAAAATCTCAACCGTGGAAGTTGAAGAGGGTGAGGAAAGCTTCATTTTGGTGGCGCCACCATTTTCGCAAATGGAGACTGGAGACTGGAGTCTGGTGGCGACTAACGGTTGTTTATTTGAGTTGAACTTAGCAGATGAGTACAACCGTTCACCCACTGTTTGTCTTTCCAAATCTCCAAACTCCTAATTCCAACTTCGGATGAATGGTTAGGTTTTGGTGAATTTGAATCAATTTCCTTTGATTTATTTGGCTTCCCAATTAATTCTTTTTTTATCAATGTTAATTTTAGAGTTTTTTTTTTCTCATATCATAAATTAATTTCTCTAATTTTAAACTTCCATATGATTATATAAGAAAAATCTAATTTCTTTCATCTTTTTGTCAAACTGGATATCAGTATACCCTCTTATGTTGATACTGTTGTATAGATTTAAAACAACAATGTACATACATTTAATTGTGAACTGCGGAGATCTTAAACGTTAAAAAATATTACTATAAAATCACTTGTATGTATATATTATTCACCTGCCCTTAAAACTTTCTTCTGCTATTATGTGTGAAAGTTAGAAAATTTCATTGAGAAACAGAATTAAATTATATATACATACAGTGAGAGTTAAAACACGATTTATATTTTTATAATTAATATTTTATCATCTTGGGAGTAAATTATACTTTTATTTTTTACTTGATTAAAACGCGAATATTACAAATTTACATTTTAGGTAGGCTGCCCCTGACCGACAGTGAAGTTATGTGTTGTAATAAAAAAATAAAAATAGAAGAGGGAAAATGGGAAGGGAAATGTGAAAGCATGCATGTTTTATAGTTGAATAAAATAGGCATTTAATGGGATAAGTTGAATGGAATTCACATTCACATGGGTATATTCTTCAACGGGCTTTAACTACCATATCACCTTTCCTTATTAAACCATATTCTTACTTTAGTAAGTAGGATCACTTTTTCTGAACTTAATTACCACCAAATCTGAGTATAGCAGAAGGTGAGCTTTAACGACGCCCTCTTTCCTGGCTAAATGGAAAACTGGTTTCCATATGATATGACCCAATACTTTAATAAAAAGAATGGATACAAATCTTCTTTTGAGAGCACTAACCCTTTCTTTAGTTTAGTAATGGGATGCAAAATGCATCCACAGTCAAACTAACTAAACCAATTCAGCATTAAAAGGAGAGAGATACTGAAAGTCAGGAAAGTAAGGCTTGGGTTTGAGTTAATACTTGCATTCAATACACCTACTAGAATTAAAATAGGATGTCCAAAATGTGTGAACAGTGGATGATACTTGTGAATAAGACGTACGCCCGCAACTCTTCACATGGGAATGTCTAACCTCTGTTTCAATTGCGACAATGAATCCTTTTTATTTATTTATGCAAAATCCTATCCTCTCACTTTCCATCCATGTTTTTCTTCTCCTTCTTGTTTAAGAGCAATTTATGGACTAATTCGCTGATGTTGAGGCTTTACAATTCCACCCCCTTGAAATTTGTGCACATCTTTTTTTTTTTTTTTTTTTGCCTTCCTGAATTGTTGGGTCTTGGATCATCATCCCACTCTCCCCAGACAATACTACCAAACATCACACCTCTACCTTTACTATTTTTAAAACTCCTTTTTCCAACAAATGAAAGTGGAGGGAGCAATATCATTAGCGCCAAAACTAAACATATGCCTAACTTATCTTTCAAACTTTCTAAAGTACACATCATTATTGAATTGCATCAACTACTCTTTTCTTCTTCTCATTTACCCCAACATCTTAATTAGAGACAATGAGTTTCTCACCATTGCCAATTAATGCATTTCTTTCTAACAAGACAAGACTAGAGAAAATGAATGCATTGTGGTGTAAGGATTGGAGTCAGAGTCAAAAGTAAATATGTGCATCATTATGTTTGTTACTAAATATATTATTTACCCCAACCATCAGTTCAGTTCAGTTAAGTGGTCCATAGACTTGTGCAACAGACAAGGTTTTTAGACTGATCTTGTTTTTTATTTGGTTGGTGGTGCCAACAATAATTCAAGAGTGCCGCTACCCCTACTGTTTCTGCCTGGACCAGCGCTTCAACCCTTCCGTAGTTCCTGTTTCCTAACCTTACTCTAAACATAAAACTAAACCATAAATGAGGTCATTTAAAGATTCAATCTAGCCTCCGCTTTTCAATTGGATCAACTTATTCAATACTCCAAATTTGCTGGCCCAGTTTTTAATTATTTTATAATACTAATATATATTCATTTATTTATTTTTACTCGCATTAATTTTTTTCTGAACACCGTGGCCCAACTTTAACTAAACAACTTAAATAGGAAAAGATTTAAAAAAAAAAAATCAATTTTTGAACAACCAAATAAATATACCTTAAATAACCAACAACCTCTGGATTGTAATTCAATGGCAAGAGTATTAGGTTACAGCGTATTTGGGTTCAATCCCAAACAATCTTAATCTCTACTCTAATTATCAAAAAAGAAAAACAAAACACTAACAAATATTTTTATTTCTTTTAATATTTTTATATAAAATCTTTAAAAAAAATTAACCATCTACCTAAAAATCTATTTTAAAAAATAAGTCGCTCCCACAAAACACTCACTCCAAAAATAAAATACTCCATTCAAAATTTTACTATGTATATTTACATTTTTTCTTTCACACATAAAAAATTTATTTTATCACTCACATATTACAATATAAACATAAAAGATATGTTAAATTATTTATATTTTAATATTGATAGATATTTATTATTAAATTACTTAAATTAAAAGTAAAATATATTTTTCAAAATTTTAAATATAAATGAACTTATTATATTATTTTCAAAATGAATACATGGTAAAAAAATTGCAACTTATATTTAAAATCAAATCAAACTTGTACACCCATATATTATGTTTTATTTTTTTAATTTCTTATGGTGAAAAAAATTGTTACTCAAATAAATTTGTTAAGATTATAACCCAAAATACATTTTTTAAAAAGTTATTTTGATACTTATGGGTGTCAAGTTCAATTATATGTATTGTGTTGTCAAGTTTTTCATATCCTACTCGAATTAAGTAATGCTTATGGAGTGATTAAAGAAGCCTCAACAACAATGGGTATCAGTTTCCATGTAAAATATTTAAAATTTAAATTCTATCAATATAGTTTGATTTTGTAACACTCTAGATAATATTTAAACAAAACCTAATATTTGTAGGTTTCGGGTTTTGCATAAAAATTTAAAAAAACGTAAAATTATAATTCGTAATCGATTATTTGAAGAGGAAAATAGAAATTTAAAATTGACCTTGCTACACTTTGGTGTCAAGGTCCTATGGAAAATCCTAGCGAACCCTAATCCTAAAATATATAAATAACCCATGCCACTTGTTAGTTTTCCAAAAAACTCAAACTTTCCTCTACATTCTATGTTATCTTATATGTTAAGATTTTCTAAATCCAAATTTCCAATCAAACAATAACGGTTGTCCTCTTATTGATATTAAAAGAACGACATGTTGGTTAAAATGCAACAACAATGGAGTATTCTCTAGCAACTTGATGTGGCAGTAGTATAAAAATAAATCCACGTGATAATAGAACCATTTATCACTTAAGAGACATTAGTTTTTATTGTACTAACCAAATTCAAAATTTTACTTTCATATTGACCTTCATCTCTACTTTGATTGAACGATGGAGACTTGAGATCATACATTTTCATCTCCCATATGGTGAAGCAACAATAATGTTAGAAGATGTAGCATTACTAACATGCCTTCTATCGGACAAGTGTCCAGTAATAGAAATTTCTCAGTATAATCTACGGGAGGTACTTTTTCGAGCTCTAGGAACAAGTATCGACCTTAAGTCTAATTTCACTAGGCTTTGAATTCAGTTAACATGGTTGAAGAGTCGTTTTGAACATTTCTCAAAGAATTCAACATTCAAAGATATTCAACATCATGTTAGAGTTATTCTTCAGTTGATTAGAGGTGTGTTGATGCCAAAAAAGCTTCGCAACTTAGTTAACTCCAGATATCATCGATTGTTATATAATTTTAAAATGATTGAAACATATAGTTAGGGATCTATGGTTTGGGTATGACTACATAAGGCATCATTTAAGGTATGTAAAGTGGGAAACAAGAAAGTAATTGGTTGCCTATTGATTTTACAATTGCGCGAGTGGTATTGACTTCCATAGATTGAGTTTATACCCTTATAGAATCTCAATTTCTCTATTGCTAGAAGATAAAATTAGAAGCATATGTTATAAATTTAATGGCATTCTAAACATTTTATATCGATGCTAACTGTTGAGATTTTAATAGATGGTCCAACTATTGTGACCATACAATTTACTAGAAGAATGGCATCACAAACAGGTATCCGTTGATGTTAAATCAAATAATTCAAAAATGTTTGTGTTATAATGATGTTTAATTAACATGATTAATATCATAACTAAGTTTAAATGTATTTTTTTATTATTTTAACAATTTGTGTGGTTGTTGTATTATTTGGAAGAGATTATTTCTATACTACCAGCGATAACATGTGCACACATATATGTTTTTAATGCATGCATATTGCTTATACACTTCTATTGCATCAAGTGGCATCATTTTGATCATATTTTATGATAGTATTGGATGGTCCAAGAAATTCTCATAGATGATAGAATAAATGCCCTAGTGGTAATTAGATTGCACTTGGGGTATATAAGTTAATGAAGCAAAACCGAATACAACTAGTTGCTTTGTAAATGTTTTCCTTTATGTTAGTACAAATAACTTATAAGTTGTTCAAAGTACTAATAGGACGAAGCCCATGGAATAAATAAGGCTTTTTAAAGGAACTGCAAACAAGTTGCAATTATGGAATTCTTATGCATCAAGTTATGTTCCTAAAAATGTTCCTAGTCAATGTATTGCCAAGATGGGGCACTAATAATGCGTCATAGACTAGCATATGTTAAGCCGTCATGTATGGGATGCATGTAATCAATTCCAGATGTCAAACTATGTAACACAATTGAGGATATCAATGTGTGCTTATTTTGAAAATAGGTTCATTGAACATGACTCGTTGTGAACTCCATTCAATAGAATCACTTAAAGGTCTTAGAATAAGTTCTTATGGGACTATCATGTAAATGAGTTCTTTGACTTGAGAAACTAGGTCATCTTATATGCAAATAAGTTCTCAAGGCATGGCTTGAGAAATTTTCTTTCATCTCCTACCTTCAAACCGATTACAACCATAAAAAGAAAAACATGAAAGCTTCAAGGGTTTCAACTTTCGGCCAACATTAGGTATGTTTAATTAAGTCATTTTCTTATAATTTTTATGTTTTTAAGGTTTATGGGAGCTTGATTTAGCTAACCCATGTACCAATTTATAAAATTGTTAAAGTTTTTAAAAGTTGTCATTGTTGATTTCTTGAAAAATTGGTATTTTTATATGGTAAGTTCATACGGTGTTTATTTATTTAGGTTTTCATATATTTGATTGTGAATGAATTGGTTGTGAGTAGGTATAAATACTAGAATTAGACTAAATTGAAAATTAATGTTTATATATGTAAAAGATACCCATTTGAACTTAGTGAGTGTTAGGATACAATTGGCATGCCAATAAGGTCTTATGCACGCTTGTACAAGATTGATTACAGATGTTACTGAGATCAAGCATTTGCTGCAGACTCGCAAATATATTTGACATAAGTTTAGCTCGAACGAGTAACCTGATGTTGTTATAAAGGTTTAGCCCAAACGAGTAACCTAACATGTTTATATTCAGCTTAGATGAGCAACTGGTGTGGGTAGATGCCTATGCATCCAAGTTCATTTACTAGGGTTTATCGTGAGAAATAATTTATACGAAATGAGAAATGGAAATGAGATAAAATGACCTTGATCTTCACACGGAAGATATTGAATTGAGCTTGAATAATGTGTTGGAATATTGACTTTGACATGTTCGTAATTGTATCAACCCATGATTGAATAGGATTCAAATTTAGTTAATTGAAATGATATGAATTAGCATGATATGTGGTTGTGGTATCATATGATTAAATTATGAGTTAAAACCCACTTTTTGATGTTTGATTTGTCATGTCTAGCCAAACCATGCCAAGTTGTGATTGTAACAGTCCGATTTTCAGTGATGTCGAAAATAGTGGTTCGAGGCCACCAAATCCGACAAGCAAGTTCGTAAATATTAGTCAAATATGGTTTTAAAAAGATTTTTGAATTAGTAATTTGTGTTTTATAATGATTTATTGGTCAAGTGGTTTTAGAAAGTGAGGTATCCGGACCTCGTTTCTATAAACCAAACCGTAAATATTTTTATAAATATTTATGTAGTGTCATTAAAGTAGTATTAAAGTTTCGTTGAAAAATTTTAACGTTTCGATAGTTAATTAATTAAAAAAGATTAAATTGAAAAATGTGCAAAACTTACTAATTATAATATTTAAGAGATTAAATGGCTTGATAAGTAAAAAGAGAAAGGACTTAAGAAGCAAATATACCAAAATTAAAGGGTGAGGCGGCATAAGGAAAGAAAATAATGAAATAAAGCCATTCAATGACAAAATTATAATTTAATTGAAATTAAAATGAAACAAATTGGAAATTGAAAATTTTCTAGACATTTCTTCTTGTTTTGGTCTAAACTACCATAGGAGAGAAAGTTTTAAGCTGGTTCTTCATATTTTGCTTTATATCAAGATCGGGTGGAAAATTTAGAAAAATGAAAAATTACCAAAATGCCTCTGAATCTTAGTATTTCTGCAATTTAGTTAGGTAAGTTCGTACAGTTAAAATTTAATATTTTGTATAAATTGATGAATGATATTATTTATTTATTCTATTGTTGGAAATAAATTATTGTTGGAATTATAATATTGAATTGGAGGGAGATATCGACATATTAACCAAGTAAATCGGGGTTTAACATTTTTTGCAAACTCTCGTGTTTTACTTTCTGTTTGGAGTGATTGGGTGGATAAGCTCTTATGAGCTTCTGTTGGCGTGTTCTGGTGGACTAGCTCTATGAGCTTCTGTTGCTGATATACTCTTATCTCTAAGTCGTTCTTCGTATGGAAAATCTCGATAAGGTAAATTGTTTAATGAATTTGAAAGATTTGTTAATTATTGAATGGCTAATGCCAATGTATAAATAATTGTGGTTTGATATGTGAATAACTATTTATATAACAATTGTGTGAATTAGAACATTGTTATTTAAATAAAAGACGTTAGCATGTGCAATTTGAGTATAGTACAAAATGATGTTGAAATGATGTGCTAATATGTATGAATTAAAAAGATTGACATTTGATAGTTAATTAAAATGGATTGAATTGGTGTATAAATTATGAATGTTTTGATTATTTGAATTGAAAGGAATATATATATGTGCAAATATGATAATTGAATATTGGTTGTATTTGGAAGTGAAATTAAACCCTATTAACTATGTCGGGCTATGTCGGATATAGATGGCATGCCATAGGATAGAAAGAGTTCAGGGATTTCTTCGACTTCGAGTCGATGAGGCATTGGGTGCCAATTTACTTTGGTTTAACCGATGAGACAGTAGGTGTCAAATGTATATAGCACTGGGCACATATTACTTCGGTTTAACCGAGTATGAGTTGTGTTAATAAGGGTAATTAAAATGGTACTATGATTGATATTGGATGATATTGTATGAGAATTGAAAATGGAATACTGATTTGAAACATGAAAATGAGTTATATACATAAATGCACTAACTTGTGTATTGATGATGGTGATTAAGCTTATGTTAAGCTTCAGATTATGATTGATGTATGTGCTTATGTCTGGTATTATACAAATGAAATGGTAAGTTCATAATTGAAATGTGATATGATAAAAAAGGGACTAATGAGTTGAATAATGTACCTATATATGAGAAATTACATATATTATGGTTGAACTTACCTATGTTATGAATAAATATATTAATTAGTTAATTGATGTTGTTATTTAAGTTTATGTTTAGTAAATAGAATGGAAAATAAGTAAAGGAAGTTATTCATAGTTTTATGAAAAGGTTAATGATGGTGTATAATATTTATAAAATCGTATTAAGTTAGAAATGAATATATATATATATATATATGATGTTGATAGACTTACTCATTTATGAGTTGGTGGTTATGTAGTTGATAAATCTTGAGGTATTGGTATAGCTTTATATTTAATATATAAAGTTTATTATTGAATTAGAATATTATGTTTAAAATTTGTACGAGCTTACTAAGCATTCATTGCTTACGTAGTTGTTTATCCTTTATTTCACAGATTATCAAAAGCTCGATTGGGTTGGAAGCTTGTCGGAGTTATATCACACTATCTATCGGTACTTTGGGATGTTTTGATTTTGGTTATAATGGCATGTATAGGTTATTTTGGGTAAATGTTGGCCTATATGTGTTTTGCTGAGATAAGCCACTTATTTAACTTGTGTTTTGGTATTTTGGTATGTGCATAATTTGCCTTATAATGTTGATGTGTGGAATGATTTTTGGTTGAATGATGAAGGGTAAAATAGTAGTTGAATATGCATATGAGGTATGTTTTATAACTTGGTGTGATTTGATACTATGCTATAGTAAGTGTGTATGTATTTGATGATATTGAATAAGTGATACAATTAGTACCAAATGTTAAATTTTGGTAAATGATTTACATGCTATGTGTTAATGCAATTATACATAAAAGTTGGTTGATTTCTTGGTTACATGGACTACATGATTAAACATGTTTATAATTGTCATTTGAGGTGCCTAAGGGCGTATTGGTTGTATGTGAATATACTATATGTTTAAGACTTGATTTTGCTTGTTTTGAATGCCATAATATGGCTTGTTTATATGCAAAATGTTGATTGTAGGTTGACACCAAATTGGGTGAGAAATATGGCTTATAAAATGACCTATTTTTATCCATACAGACAGAGACACGAGCATCTGTCCCCTGTATCTTTTAAGAATATAAGTCAGTATGCTCACACGGTCTAATACACGGGCATGCGACTTGGCCGTGTGACCAAGTCAGAGAGTTACACGGGTATGGACACGGGTTGAGACACGGCCATGTGTCCCTAATTCAAATATCCACATGGCTTGAGACACGGGTGTGTCTATTGATCGTGTGAGTCACACGGCGTGGCCATACGATCGTGTGACCTTTGCAACTTTGAAAATTTTTAATGTATTCCGAAAAATTTCCTGTGTTTCCAAATTAGTTTTGACTTGTTTCTAATGCGTATTTTGGGCCTTGAAGGCTTGAATAAAGGACAATGTTTATGAGTTTAATTTGTTTCTAACATGAATGTTATGTTATATGAAATGTTGAAATTTCTATCTATTTGATCTGTAAACTCCGGTAATGCTCCATAGCCCGGTTCTGGCGAAGGATACGGGTTGGGGTTGTTACAGTGGTAGCTTATTGTAATTAGATAAAAGATAATGTAATTTTTGTTTAATACCCTATGAATTTACTAAGCATCTTATATGCTTACCTAGTTTGTTTCCTCTTTTCCTTGTAGTTTATCACCTTGCGAAACACATCATGCCAGATAGTTTTGAAGCTCACACTATCTCCATTTTGGTAACTATTTGATAAATTTGAGTCAAGGGTTGAGGCATGTATATAAAAGATGTGGTGTTTATATTAGTATGTGAATGTGTTTACTTTGTGACAAGTTTGTCTTAACCATTACCTATTACGTTGAATTTGTGTTTTGGATTGCTTATGGTATTGAACATATATGTGTTGTTACGCTAAATGATTCGATGATATATAACTATATCTATGGTATGTGAAATGGCGTGAATGAGGTAGAAACAATAGCTTGGTTAATAGGAGATTAAGATGTGAATGTATTTGAACATTTGTAACTTGATGTATGCTTATAAAATGTAACCTAATTTTGATGGTTGATAGTCATGCTTAAAGTTTAGAAGCCATAGATGAGCATAAAGTGAACAAGGTTATGTAAATGAAGTGAAATGACATGTTGTAATATGAATTAGCTTAAGTAAAGATTGGTGAATGAATGGCTTGGTTGATATATTGTTCATGACATTGAAATGTTTAAATCTAATTGATGAATAGGTGTGGAATGTTTGATATGAAGTCGGAATTGTATGTTTGAACTCATTTGGTATGCTTTGGTAAGTTTTAAGATAATTGGAAGTAGTATTTAGGTGTATCTTTTAATTGATTGTATTTAGAAAATATGAAATAGGTACCAAAATGTACATTTTGCCAAAAATAGAGATCACATCGCGACCTTAGATTTTGGACGTTGTAATGTTGTCATTACAATAAGTGACGTCGTGACGAGCTTGGGCTTGCCATTATGACGTGACATACTGTGATGGCCACGTCATGAATAGAACCAGATGAAGTCGCAACGTCAATCCATACACTTTAAAATTTTTATAATTTGGTCCTATTTCATGTTCAGGTTGACAAAAGAGCTTTCGTAAGCTTGATTAAGAATCAAAATTGACTATTTAGCATGATTTGAATGTGATTGACACTTAATTGCATGTGTGGATGATTATTTACCACTTATTTGACTGTAGATACTTTAGTATCAAATGTGACATCTTGTAGCTCAAACCCGATGATTGGGTCAGGTAAGGGGTATTGCCCTTCTCTTATCAAGGATCTTATAGATTATGAGGCAAATACGTCGAAGTAGGATGTTATTCAATTATTTTTTTAATTGGGAGGAATGTAAAGCCATTTTGAAGTTCCGAATTAGGCCTCTAGAATCGAGTAACAAGATGGTATAACACTTTACTAAGAATGGGACCTATAGTGTTTGTTCTGGTTATTGGAACTTTCCCTTTTTTTTCTAGGGCACTTCTCATGCTAAGTGCGTCCTCAATTGAGAATGGGAATTTGACTAAATGTTAGAAAAACTTTAGAAACTTCAAACTTCACTGAAAGTTAAACATTTTCGTTGAAGATCCTATCACAATGCAATTGCTACAAAGCATTACCTTAACAAATGTATGAGGGGGTGGATCCTAATTGCCCTTGATGTGATGAAGAGAGGGAAACCATTGAACATGTTTTTTTTTTTTCTTTTGCCCTTTTACACAAACCACGTGGGGAGCTTTGGGTTTCATTTATAGCCTCCATAGAGAAGGGTTCTCAAGCATCAAAGATTGGTGGGATGATATTTTCAATTCATTTCCATTATTTGGTTAATTTTGCTCTAAGAACCTTATGAAGTACTTATGTTGGTATATATGGAAAGCTTGCAACAAATTTGTATTTAACAAAGCTTTAATCAATTCGGTGGAGGTATGGCATGATGCACTCTAGGATTTTACTTCTCTTAACAACCTTATCTATAACCCAGTAAGGTTGACAACTCAATATCACCCTCTTTTAGTGTGGATGGTCTCTCATCATTCCTTTGTTAAAGGAAATTGTGATGCTTTCTATGATCCAACGACTAGCAAATTTGGTATTGGAGGAGTGTTTAGGGACCACTGTAGAATGGTTGTTGATGGATGGGTTGATGTTGTCAAAATTGCCTCTATTGAGGTGGCCCTTGTCATCTTTGCCTGAATATGTCAGAACGATAGAGAATGAACTAGAGTAATTTTTGAAGTTGATTGTAGAAATGTTATCAATTGTATCCGTGCGGCCATTCTTTTGCTTCTTGGAATACTTTTGCCATTGATTAGGATATTATTTCCATTCATCAACCTATTATCTTTTGAATGATTGAGTAAACTAACTTGTATTACTTCTTGCTTTGTAACTGCTTGTACAGGAAAAAAATGTGAGAAAGATAACACATTCACTATGTAAGTTGAAATGTAGTTTACATGATTGTTAACAGATACTTTTGTTTTAAAATTGGAAAGTAATAATTGAGATATACACTAAAATTTCTTGAATAGCTTGGGCCTTCCGGCTGCCCTCTGTACATATGATACAAAAGGTAAAGCAATCCAGTTTTGGAATGTTATAGTGCCAATACGACATAGTTTCGACCAGACCAATAATACCCTAAAAAGTCCCAAACGACTAACCATCACATGGCCCCTGAAGTAAGAAAACACACGCACACACATAACGACAACAATATTAACGGTCGAATACTCGAATGACAAAAAAGCCCCTGGCTCCCTCCTAGTACGATCACGCGGAATTAACGCCTTAACCGTCGGTGGACCCGTAAATATAGTGGCACCGAGGTAAATAACACTAAAACCAGTGGATCCCATAGTCACAAGAAAATATAAAAAAAAATAGAACGTTTACTCGTTTCTCTGCTTCCTCTGCTTCTATATTTGTAGGAAGCTCTCTCAACACTGTCTTCAAGACTATCAATATTCAATGCTAATATAAACTGTCGGCAGAAGTAGCATCCTTTCTCTCTTGCCCTGCATTTTTTTCCCACCTACTTTTTTTCCTTTCACTTTCCTTTTTGTCCACTTAACCTGCACCGCCTAAGGCTGAACAAGTGGTGGCGCCGCCTGTTAACACAATGCAGCGCCGCGGTGGATTCGGTGGGATTGTTACATTATGCTGCCTAGTCTTGTTTCAGTGTTCAATGGTGTCTACTGCGGTCCCTGTGCCGCAACACAAGGTAGACCTACATTGGTACCCTGCCACTGCCACTTGGTACGGCAGTCCTGACGGCGATGGTAGCGACGGTAAGTGCCCGCCACTGGCTTCTGTTGCCGTTTTGTCACATTTTTGTTCAATGCATTCTAGATCTGTAACAGGATTTCTTTTAGTTTCCTTACGGTTTTTCTGTAGAGTCTACTGGTAGACTACTAATCTAGTAGTAGAGTTCCAAATGAACTCCAGTTAATTAAAGAAAAATGCTAAATGCGGTGCTCAATTTTGGCTCAATTTTAGTTTTTGTAAAGTGGAATTACTTGAATGGTAGGTTGTGAATGTGGCATTGTGCAGGGGGAGCATGTGGGTACGGGTCATTAGTTGACGTGAAGCCGCTGAGGGCCAGAGTGGGAGCGGTAAGCCCGGTGCTGTTCAAGAACGGGGAAGGGTGTGGGGCATGCTTCAAAGTGAAGTGCCTAGACAAGAGCATATGCTCAAGGAGGGCCGTCACCATCATTGTAACTGACGAGTGCCCCGGCGGGTACTGTGCCAATGGCCGCACTCACTTCGACCTAAGTGGTGCAGCCTTTGGCCGAATGGCTATAACCGGTGAGAGTTCACAGCTCAGGAACCGAGGCGAACTTCCAGTCCTTTATAGAAGGTATTTGCTTTGGGACTGCCTTTTTGTTTTTCAAGGATCTTTCTTTTTCGTTGTCGCTTCTATTTTGTCACCTTTTTTTTTTTTTCATTTTACCCTTTTTCCTTTACTATTTTCTTCTTTTGTTTCTATTGGTTTTCCTGAACTTTAAACTAAAAAGTGAAATGCTTTTTATTTAAAATTTTATAGGACCCCATGTAAATATCCAGGGAAGAACATTGCCTTCCATGTGAATGAAGGGTCGACTGATTATTGGCTCTCTCTTCTGGTGGAGTTTGAGGATGGAGATGGAGATGTTGGGTCAATGCATATAAGAGAAGTAAGCCCCCCCCTTTTTCTCTTTTTCCATAAATTCTACTGTTTTCATTAATTTCAATGCTTTAAAATCTTTTTGACTCCCATGGCCCAATATTAAAAAACGCAAAAGCAAAAGTTAAAAAAAGAAAGAGAGAAAAAAGGGCTCTTTAGGCTCCACAAAATTCAGATATGACTGATTTTAGGGAAATTCTTAGTGCTACATCAATGAATGCTTGCATCTTCAAAGCAAATTTACATGGAAAAAGCTGCTTAATATTTTGTTCAAAAAAGTTAATATATATGTAGTACCCATACCTTTAAAAAGATAGTGGCAGAATGTTTTATATTCCTTGGTTATTATATTATCAACCCTTGGCTCTTCCTAGTATCTTGGATTTGTCTGCTTAAATAGGTTGCATTAGGGCAACATAAATGTTACTTTATTAAGAAAACATTGCCCATGCTTTTTTATAATGGCGCCAATGTGCAAAGTGCTGAAACCCACTTTTCCCTTAAATTGATTACTCAAGTATTTTCTTGAATCTTGATTCCCTGCATGTGATAATATCAATAGGGGCCAGGCCACACTCAAGTGTGATCTTTTGCTTTCCCTTTTAACCCATACGGCAAAACATGTCATTAGGGTATCTTCCAACTATTCTCATTCAAAATCAAAGTTTCAGCAAGTTTTATGGTGAAAGAAAGCAACACGCATAAATGGCAGTTTTTTTTTTTTTTTTTTGAACAACTTACACATGTTCAGAAAACAATATTGAGAGGGGAAAAAACGAATGCTATATATTAATAGATATTGAGATATGGATGTTGTTGGCAGGCAAATTCGGATGAGTGGTCAGAGATGAACCATGTTTGGGGAGCAAATTGGTGCATTATAAGGGGACCCCTGAAAGGGCCCTTCTCAGTGAAACTAACTACATTATCAGCAGGAAGAACATTATCAGCGAGGGATGTCATTCCAAGAAATTGGTCGCCAAAAGCAACTTACACCTCTCGTCTTAACTTCAAACTCTAAAAGCCATAACGAAGAGGGAACTAAGCCCCCTTTTTTTATGTCTCCTTAGTCCCCCAAAAGTATTGCTAGTCTGTTTTTTCGTTTTAAAGGGAAAAGGAAAGCCGGTCGGACAGCATAATGGCATCCAAGGGTTCTTTATTTCCTTTTTATTATCGTTCCTCTTAAATAGTTTTCTTTGGTTCTACAGTGTGTAAGTGTTATTATAGATGAATGTAGCCCTCTCCAAAGGAGAGTGTGCGTTTAGCATTGTTGCTGCCATTCATGTTTGAATGTGGTGTGTGGTGTCGTTGGATTTTCATGAAATTTGGAATATTCAGTGTAATATATATATGTTACATGTGTTGTCAATTGTCTCCATGAAAAAGAAAAAACCTCTATGTCTCTATTACTTTATGTTCAATATTAATCAGCAGGACCACGGACGAACTCATGTGAGGTGGGGACTTTGATCCCTTCGTTAAAACTAAATTCCATAAATAACATTGCACAATTGATCCATCGTTCATACAAAGTTTTATCCATTTCATTTTTTATTTTCTTTTTCCTCCTATTTTTCTATCATCTGTATCTAATATTTAAAGAAAACCTAGTTGAAGATCTCAAATTGCATAAGCAATTGGGTTTACATGTAAAAGATCTTATACCCATAGCTAAAAAATTTCCCGCCAAACTACATAAAACAAATTTTCGGAAGTCCACAAAAATTATTTTTAATGGTCCGAAATGAAAAGCAAAAATATTTTGATTCCACCATATGTTTTTTTTTTTTTTTTTTTTGCATATTTCATCAATTTTTTCATTTTACTTTTTTTTTAAATTTAATTTTAGATTTTTCAATAATTGCTTCAATTGGCTAATCATATGATGGACACATTGTTAAATGATGACATTAAAAGTAATATCCGAGGTGGGATTACTTTTTTATTTGAAAATAACATTAAATTCAAAGTCACATATTATGAAATAATAAAAGATAAAAGGGAAAAGTATCATGGAAGCCTCTTTAGTATCAATATGACTTGAATTGTATTTTGCTCCCTCTACAAAAAAAAAAAGAAGACAAATTAGTTATTGTACGTTAGATCAAACAACAAATTTATCATTTTGTTAAAATTTTCATCAATTTCTACTATTAAGTGCTGGCATGACTAACGAGCAATTAAACACAATATTTTAAAAAAATAAAAAAATAATTTTTTTTGTAATTACTAAAGAAAACTTTCAACAACAACTTAAATATAGTTTTTCAAATAAATAAAAAATTAATGGAAATAGAAAAATATTTAAAAATTGTTAAAAATTATAATAAATTATTAAAAATTATTGTAAACAATGTCTAGAATGAATATAGATAAATGGTTGTACAGGTTCAAACTTTTACAACCATTTATTCAAGTTCATTTAATTTTTTAATTCATCCTCGTATTGATACTTTTATTTTTAAAAATTTAATCTTACTTTTTAGATTTCAAAATTCTAATTTAATTATTAATCATATTAAAATTATTTTGTTAAATTTAGGTTTATCGTAATATCATTTAGTATACCAAATAATTTTTTTATTTTAAAATGTCATATCAAGATAAATTCCAAAGAATTAAAATTAATATTTGTAAATAAAAAAAAATATGAGATATTAAAAATAAGTAATATTTTAGTTGAAAGTTGTACACCTTAATTTAGCTGCATTTGATGTGACCACACGTGGAGGAGATCCCACTCAATCTTCATTGAAACTCTTGTCGGGGAAAAAAATTATAGATTTTGGATCCAATGGAATTTATGATAAAAGATTTTTAATGTGTACTTATTTAATTCCAATTAATTAAATTAAAATATTTAATTATTTATTTAGGAATCCTAATTTTAGGATTCAAAATTATTTTACGATAAACTTAGTTTTTTCAATAATTCAAAAGATATGAGCTTTTACCTTTTCAATCTGCTAAATTTGGTTTTAAGTTATTTATAAATAAATAAAAAATTAATTTAGTTTTTGATACTATTCCTGCAAGAAGTATTATGATGTGCCATTAAGAAAGTAGAATTGCTTTCCATATTTGAGTGGGTAATTTAATTTAATTAGTCAAAATCTTTATATTAATGGGTGCATGTAGGGTTGGGGATTATGTTTTAGAGATGTAATAAGGATTGGGTTAGAGTAATATAAATATAAGGAAGAAAATAGAATACTTATCCTATAAGATTCTTGCTTTTATCTATCTAATATGTTGTAGATAATTTAGAAAGTTACATTCAATCATTTTAAAATACGTGCATTCTAATCATATTAACAACATTTGTTTTGCCAAAAGAAATCATATTCAGAAGTTGAAGTTGATTTAACAAAGTAACTATGTTTTCGATTTTCGATGCATGCATATCTGATTTTTGACTCCAACTGCTTATACAATTCCTAGTAACACTGGAATTGATGTACGTACCTATAAAACACTCACCCACAAATTACCAACAAAAATATACAATCAAAACCCTGAAAACCAAATCCAAACCCTAACCATGGCTTTCCGTTTCTGCATCAAGATTATGCAAGAAAAGGAGAATCATTTAGAACCACTTGGTTTTGAGATCCCACATCGTCTTTTCCACTTAAATGTTGAGTTTCGTTTCATTTCATCTCATAACCCCCAAATTACCTTAGAAACCTGCAACCGATCCATCCTATGTCGTCGAGACCTGTTTTTTTCTGAACAACATGGTCGAAACATCCTAATTTCTATGGTTACCGACTTCGGAGCATCCCAAGACTTCATTGATACTGTCCTTGTTCCTGACGTCATGTCTTTTGCATGGGATACTCATACTATGCCTATGAACCTTGGACGTCAAGTAATAAAGTTGAGAGTCGAGTTAGTCATTGAGGTCAGACCTAATGACGAGATTGATGACTCATTGACGAGCTCAGTGAATTTCAAGCCTGCCAGTAAGTCATCTATTGAAGCTTTGAAAAGGGTTAAATGGGATGATGATGAATTAGATCATATTCCATTGAACAAGAGGAGGAAATTGGCCAAGGGTTTGAGTTCACGAAAAGAATGCGTCGTCTGTTTGGAAGAGTTCTTGGATGGTGACGAGGTTGCATCCTTGCCTTGCGGCCATGTTTATCATTACGGTTGCATCGTTAAGTGGTTAGAGACTAGTCATCTCTGTCCATTGTGCCGATATCATATGCCAATTGATTGAAGTTTTTATTTCTAGTCTTATAGTTGATTAATGTATGACAAAGAAAAAAAAGTTGATCAAGATTGTAGTTCCTTGTATTTTTTAATCAATAAGAATTTCTTTTTCATATTCGAATCATAACTTGTGTAGATGGCAACCGGTGGTAAAAATCAGTTATCCAACACTATCATATTCATTTGTTTTGGATTTAGATGTCATGGTAATTTGTGGATTCAGATTTTAGATTTATGATCCGCCAATGTCATGGCCAGGCGCCCTTTCTGGTTTGGTGGGAAGACCGACATGTCTGCTATCAGGCCACCAGAATCTGCATTACATGCTCCAGGGACCTATTACTCGCCTGTCTCCTTTTTATGCCGCCATGAATGAATACCATGTGTTTTCATAAAGTTTTCACCAACTTGAAGCCTTTTGGTCCATTCTCTGCTACACGAAGCTTGAATCCCCCCCCCCCCATTAGGCAATCTTAAGGAGAGACAACCGAAGGTAGTAAAAGGATAGTCGGGGTTTTATCTTGACCTGAGTTTGGTGTTGCTTCTTTGGTAAATATTATCACTGTAGTAGTTTCAATTTTGAGGCACTGCTTATTTTATCTTCTTGGGGCTATATAGATTACACTCACTGAACTGAACATGATATGACAACCGTGTTTGCTTCCATCCATTATATGGCAAAACTTCATTACAAGTTGTCCTAGTAAATCTGTTGGAAGGGAGAGTAAGAAATTTGAGAGGAAACCTTGGAAGAGAGAAATGATGAACGGCAAGCTTTTTTGTTTCTTACTTGAATCTACTAAAATAGCATTATATCCTACAATGTCAAACACTGATACAGGGAAGTATTTAGCCATGATACTATTTTGTTCTTATGGATCTAGATAGACCAACAGTATAGAAAGAGATGGAGAAATGCACCTCCAATAATATTAAACGTTTTCCTTTTGGTTTACATAAGGGTGCTGGCTTTCTCTATTTCAATCATTAAACTATACAAGTTGCCAGATTCCACCTTGAAAAATGCATCTGTCAGTCCCCAGTTTGCTCATGGTTTCTCTAGTAGATGCTCAGTGTCTTCCATCTCCACTTCACTTCTTGCCATTCATTGTGACGTTGGAAAAGCAACTTAATCTGCTCCAAGGATTTTCCCTTCGTCTCGGGTACAAGCTTATAACAAAGAGAACCGAAAGAGCTGACAACGGCGGAAAGACGAAAAAGGTTCCTGCAACTGTAATCGTATGGGAGAGCGAAAGGAACGACATGGCAACAAGGCCACTGGATACCCTGTTACCTACTGCCCCAAGAGCAGATGCTTGAGCAATCAATAAAAAAGCAGTCCTTATGATTCCCACGGCAACTGTTGCAACAAGAAGCTTAGACTTGCTCTCAATCCCAGCATCCTTGAAGATTTCGGGGCTATGATACACAGTTGCGCCTATTCCAGTGACTTGTTGGAAACACTCAGCATCCGACGAAGTGAAGAAGAAGGGTTTAACAGTTCACACCACACAACTTTCTCTTCATTCTTCTCTCCATTACACATTCCAGCTGCTTCCATTATTTCTGAGAGCCTCTCATTAACCTCTTTCCCATTTTCATCTGTTTTTAATTGCACAGTTCTTGCTTCTTCCACTCAGTTTTGCAGGACCAACCACCTTGGTGATTCAGGGATAATGAAAAGTGCGAACCCTATAAAGATTGAAGGCCAAATTCCAACAGCCAGCCTTACCCTCCAGTTTATATGTACTGGAAGTCCAGAAAAAGCATAATTTGAGACATAACCAAGCAAAATTCATAGAATCATGAAGATCTCAGGGAACGAGGTGAGAGAGCCTCTATCAACAGTTGGTGATATCTCAACAATACAGACAGGAGCAATCATGACACCGAAGCCAATACCAATCCCAGACAAAATTCGTCCTATCATTAGTACTTGGAATGAAGATGCAAGTGTCATTATAGCCGCACCAATTTGAAATACAGCCGCAGCAAAGGCCATTGTCCACTTTCTACCCATAACATCTGATGTCCTTCCACCAGCTAAGCTACCCAGAAGTGAAATGATGCTCAAAATTCCAACCAGAACTTCTTGTACCTCAGTTATCCTCAGGTCTTCTTGTACAAATATAATTTCCCCACTCATGACACCTACATCTGCACAAAAGAGAGGGATTCTTAGCCAAAAAGTTTTTTAAAATTGGCTGTTAGGTGGAACACTATCAGAGCAATAAATAGTTCAGAATCTATTTACAGATAAGTGCGATAGAGCTAAAGAGTATAAGGATGGACGATGGAGTAATGAAGAAAAGGACTACAACCAACAGGACTTATTAGCAATGTTCCTATTCTAAGTTCATGGATTACTTTTATTCAGAGAGTTGAGGGGACTGAGCATGAAGTTCTCATGCGAACACTATAATGCTGACTTTGGAAAGTATTAAACTCTGCACTGACTAAAAGAGAGAAAGAAGAAGAAATGGTGAAGCAAGAAACAAAGAGAAAACATGAGAGATTTGAAAAGAGTAAAACTTACCATAGCCAAGAATAACGTTGTTGAGAGATGCAAAAATGGCAGAAGCAATAACATAGTTCCTGGTACTTACGATGAAGATGATGTGAAGCATAATGATCCAAGTCATCTTGATATGTCAGAATCCATTCTCTTGTACTTATTCTTGTTCCCCAATGGCAAAGCCTTTTCCCCATTCCCACTTTCTTGGACACCCACCAACCCCATAGCTCTGCCTCTGCCAGCCTGTTTTAACTCACAAGACAGTAACGCCATTTTCAAAGCAATGGGTGGGTAAGTTTCAGCATAAATGTCTCCCAATTGTGTAATTAGAAATATGTAACATAACAAAAACAAATTAAGACTTTTCTTTTGTAACCATCAAATTTACTTGAATTTTAATTATTTGTTTCAACGGGCACAGATTTCAAGTTTGGCAATTGGCAGTCCTCCATCGGTACTTCATTATTTAGCTACCTCCTTTGTCGTAAAACCGCCAAGTTTTAAATTTCAACAATAAGAAGTTAAAAATTACGTAGCAATTTCGTGTGAAATTTTTATAATTTAGGACACGTTTCCAATAAATCACCATTTCATCGAAATAAGTTCATTTATTTGACTTTTCAATAAGTTTAATTGGTTTCAGCTTTTTGTATAGTTGATTATTAGTTTTGGATATATAAAATTGAATAAATTAATTAAAAAATATGTTATGATAAAATGCTTATAATTTCCTATGATAAAATGCTTATAATTTCCACCCTTAAATAGAGAAAAAATCTATCCACATCTTTTTCATCGAAATAAGTTCATTTATTTGACTTTTCAATAAGTTTAATTGGTTTCAGCTTTTTGTATAGTTGATTATTAGTTTTGGATATATAAAATTGAATAAATTAATTAAAAAATATGTTATGATAAAATGCTTATAATTTCCACCCTTAAATAGAGAAAAAATCTATCCACATCTTTTTTATTATTACAATAATAAAAATATCAATTGAGTTAAAAATTTAATCGATAAATACTCAATTAATTGAATTTTAATATATAAAACAATTTGTTTAGAAAGTAACTCAATCCAAAAAAAAAAAACAAAATTTTAATTTAATTATTTAATGAAAAAAAAAGAATTCACCTATTATAAACATGAGTGCTTTACTTTTATCTAAAATTTCGATAAATTTATTGAGATAAAAATATACCCATTTCTTAAATATTTTATGTAGGTGATTTATAGGGGTAACTATTTTTTATTTTATAAATAAATAAATCTTAAAAAAGGAAAAAGAATTGAAAAACAACCGGATAGAACCGAACCAAATTTCAGTTAGATTATTTCATTGGTGGAAATATATTCAGTTCAGTTTTGTCAGTTTTTATTAGAGGTGTGCATAGGTCGGGCTACCCGGCTCGACCTGAAGACTCGCCCGAAAAATGGGAGGGTTCGGGTAAAAATATAGGCCTAAAATATGGGATTGGGCAAAAAAACAAGGCTCGTTTAGAAAAAGGGTCGGGCCTCGAATAAACCTTTTTTGGCCCGGGCCTCGGCTTGGCCCGGCCCGAATTTTATACTAAATATATATTTTTTTTATTTTTAATAATATTTACATTTTATTTTCAATTTTAATATAACTACTTTTTATTATATTTTCAATTTGTGTATTATTTTAAGAATTGTTTGTCTCATTTTTTTATTTATTTCTTGTTTTAATATTTGTTTTTTATGCTTTTAAATGTATTTGATTTATTATATTTTAAAATTTTTTATTTAATGAAATAAGCTAAAAAAATTAATATGAGTCGGGCCGGGCCGGGCTCGGGCTTAACAATTTTATTTTGGGCCGGGCTTGGAAAAATTTTTAGGCCCATATTTTTAGCCGGGCCAGGGCCCGGGCCTAGAAAACGAGACTAAATTTTGTTTGTGCCTGGCCCAAACCTGGACCGGCCCAGCCCATGCACACCTCTAGTTTTTATGGTTTAATGATTCGATTATTGCTATATAAAAACTAAACCGGTTAGGATTTGTGTCTTTGTAATTATTTTGTCCCAATTTACTTGTACCCGACTCTAAGGCAGGGCTTTTACGAGTGTGCAAATTTTAGTTAAAATCGATTTAATCGATCAAATTAAATTAACGGTCGGGAATCAATTAATAATTTTTTAGAAGTTTAGTTAACAATTAATTTAGTTTGAAATCAATTAATTAATCGAAATTAATAATTAATATTATATTAACCCATCAGGCCACCACTACCCACCCAAACCCAGGCCCCAAACACTATCCCACTCCCAAATAAACCCAATCTATTGAAAATAAACCCAAACATTAATCTAGGCCCTAAACATAAAATTTGAATTCCCAAAATCTAAAAACTCAAAACAATGCAGGTAATACTAAAACACCAGCCACCGCCCACCAAGTCCCAAAATCTTACAACTAAAAAAATCCCTAACCCTAAATTGAAAATCCCTAATCTAAAATCTCCCAAGTCTCAAAATCCCTATTACTAGTCACCACCGTCCAACGTTCACCAGTCACATTGTTCGGCGTACACCAGGTCACCATCATCATTTGACGTTTGTTTGCCATCGATTTCGGCTTCGCCAGTCAAAGGTTTTTTTATTGAAATTGATTCTTCTACTGCTTCTTTTTTTATGAAAAAAATTCATTCTTCGATATTCTTGCAATTTTGTTATTGCTTCTTTGTTCTAAACGAGTCAACGTGTGTTTGTGAATGTAACTTTGTAGAAAAGTTACTGACCATATCTGTTGCTTCTTCGTTCTTTAGGTTACTGATGTAGTTATGTTGTTAATTTGTCACCTGTGATTACTCCTTTGGCTACAGATGCTGTAGAAAATACATCAGTTTCTAATATATATATGTATACAATATACTTCTTTTCAAATCGGCCTTGAATTTTAGTTCTAGTAGCATATCTATATATATGAAAGTGAGTCAATTATGCTATTTGCACATCAAAGATTATCGATATGGTTGATGTTTTGGATTTCAATTATATTCAATATTATTTTGGACTATGGAGTAATAACGTTCTTATTAGTATAATGAGAGATATTTTCTCTTTATATATGACTCTGTTAAGAGTGTGAGTGGTCCTTGTTAATTTTTGCTATGTTTTATATTTGTTTTAACCAAAAAACAAAAAAATATAAATTTCAGTTAATTCGGTTAACCAACTCAATTAACCGAAAAAGTTTGGTTCGGTTAGTTTTTTTTTTAAATTTGATTCGGTCAACAATTAAGAGTTTAAAAAGTTCGGTTAATGTTAGTTTGAGTCAGTTAACCGGTTGAACACCCTTAGGGGCTTAGTTCCCAAAAATAATTTTTTTTCAATTTAGTCTTCCTGTAAATAGATAAACTATGAATTAATATATAGTGAAATCACACTTTGACCTCCATAATGAAAAAAAATAAATTCATTCATCTTACAAATAAAGAAATTATAAATTAATATATAGTAAAATTTTATTTTATCTCCCTAAAAATGAAAAAAAAAATTGTTTAGTCTTTTAAAAAATGATGAAATTATAAATTAATGATAAACTTATATTTTGATTTATGGAAAAATTATAATTAAATTTTGATCCCTGTTAAAATTTTTTTGAATTCACCCCTGAATTTACTTGTGATATTTTGAACTGTTTAGATTAAATAAAATTTTACATGATTATTTAATATTTTGGGTATTATTGTCATCAATAGCTTTTGCATGAAAACAAAATGAATTAGCAAATATTAATTCTGTAACAGTTCGTTTTCAGTGAAATCGGAATAGTAGTTTCGGGACCACAAATCAGAGTCCGTAAGAAAAAAATATTTTAATATTATTTCATGGTATGCATAATGATAGAAATGTCATATGAAAATTTCGTAAAGAAATTTATACCGATTACATGTTTAATTAGATAAAAAGGTCCAAATTGCATAAAATGCAAAAGTTGAGTTCTAGTAGCTATAGGTATCAAATAGCTATGAAATTCAAAATTAGAGGTCCTTATATGGCAAATAGACTATTAAGAGGAGTTACTAGATAAGTATGATGATTCATCCTTGGAAAATTAAATAAAGAAAAGGATGAAATTGGAAAGTAAAAATAATAAAAGATGATAAACGAAAAAATAATGAAAATATCATCATTTTCATCATCTTTCCCAAAATTAAAACATGGAAACCCCAGCCATGGAAACCTAAGCTTAAGCCAACTTATTTTGCTTAATTATGTATGTTTCTTTGTCTCGTTTTTAGTAATTTTATATTTTCGAGATCGTAATAACTTAATCTAGCTATCTTGGGGATTTTTTTGCAAAGTTATTAAGGTATTAAAGTTTTTCCATGGATGATTATGCATGAATTATGAATTTTTAAGGTAGAAAATGAAAGGTTGTTGTTATATAAACAACTTTGGTAAAGTGAACTTTGATGAAATTGTGATTTAGGGACTAAATTGTAAAGATGAAAAATTATGGAAAAATTATGAATTTTATGAAATACATGGGCTGCTAATGTTATATGTAAAAATCGGTTAGGCTTGGAATAAGGATTAAATTGCGTGAATTTCATTTTTCGATCCTAGAGACGAAATCGAAATTAATTAAAAATATAGGGGTAAAATGATAACTTTGCCTAAGATGTGAATTGGATTGAATTGAATGTAAATTTTATTAAATTGATGTTAAATCCATTCATATAGATCTGGATAGATCAAATACGGAGTTAAATCGAGGAAAAGATGAAGTAGCAAATTAGTAACTTTTGTGTGCATGAATATTGTCGAGGTAAGTTCGTGTAACTAAATTGTATATTTATATGTTTGAATTGAATGTTGTGTATGTGATTGTATTATTTCCATGTAGATGAAATTAATCACATATTCAATGATGACCGACAAGTATTAAGTCCTATTTGAATAAATGAAATTCGATGGATATAGGCTTCTCGAATTGGTTGTGATCCTACATGTGTTGTGGACACACCACAGCTCGAAAGAGTGTCCCATTATTAGCTTTCATGAGCTTCTCGTTATATGGTTCTTGTAAGCTTCCCGTTAATAGCTCTTCGGAGTATCCTGTTTGGTTGTGATCCTGCATGTGTTGTGGACACACCATAGCTCTTATGAGAGACCCGATATATGGCTCTTCGGAGCTTCCCGATTATTTAGCTCTCCAGAGCTTCCCGATATTAGCTCGCTTGAACCTTCCCGATATTAGCTCGTATGAGCTTTTCGTTAATGGCTCTCAAGAGCTTCCTATTACATGGCTCACATGAGCTTTTCGTTACATGGCTAACATTAGCTTCTCGTTTTATGGCTCAAAAAAGCTTCCCATTTACATGTTTGCATGAGCATTCATGTATATAATTTGACGGATTATAGTTTTGTACACCTTGTGTGTACTTCCTGTGCATCCATCGATATTTTCAATGATTTAACGGACAAAATCCTGACATGAGAAAAATATGAGTACTAAATGAATCATTTCCCGTATAACCTTGACATACATGGAATTAATATATGTGAATACAAGATGTGGGAAATTTATGAACATGGGAAATTTATGAACATGGGAATTTGATATTTGATGAGCTCATTCATGTTTCTTAAAATTCATACGAAATACATGACTAACTTGTTTGATGAGGATATATGTTTAGGATATTGGCTAAATTGCTTTGGATGTATTTTGTGTACTTACCTTATATGTAAATGAATGGTAAGTTAATTTTCCATTATACGAACTTACCAAGCTCTAAAGTTTACTCTGTTTATTTTCTCTTGTTTTATAGTACTCGGAAGCTCATTAAGGTTGGACGCTGGTCGGAGACACATCACACTATCCATCGGCCCGTTTCGGTACAAATATAAAACTAATTTTGGTTATAATGGCATGTATAGGTTAATTGGCCAATGTTGGCAAGTAAATGTTTTGTTGAGATTAGCCATTTGAATGGCTAGTGTTTGGTACATTTTGATATATACATACGTATGTGGTATCATAAATTGGGTGTGTGTGTATGGATGAATGAATAAAAGTGAAATGGAGATGGAATATGCATATGAGTATTAGGTAGACATGAAAATAAATTGTCACTTAGAGTGCCTAAAGGCACATTGGTTGAATGTGGTAATATGTCATGTTTAAGAGATGATTTTGGTATATTTTGAGTGATTTGATATGGTTTGTAAATGTGAAGTTTATTATGATAGGCTGATGCCAAAAATTGAATGAGAAAAGTGGCTTGGGAAATGACCTATTTTCTTCCATACGAGTAGAGACACAAGCATGTGTCACAGCCATGTGTCATGGGCGTGTGATTTGGCCGTGTGTCTCCTGCATCTTAAAAATTGAGAAATAAAATACTCAAAATTATTCACACGGCCTAGCACACGGGCGTGTGTCCTCTGCATCTAGGAAAAATTTTGACATTTTGCAAATAATTCTCTGAGTATCCAGTTTAGTTCCGACTTATTTCTAATGCATATTTTGGGTCTTGAGGGCTTTTATAAGGGACATTATAATTGATTATGATTAGTTTCTGATATGAATTAGAAATGATATGAAATGTCTGTATTTGACCTATAAATTCTGGTTATGCTCTATAACCCTTTTCTGGCGACGGATATGGGTTAGGGGTATTACAAGTTCACTGGTTATTTAAAGTCTAACTAATATTAAATTGCATTATATTGGTTGGTTGTAATTTAGAAGACAACTTATATTAGTAGGTAATATAAATAACCTGTAGTACAATGGTTAAATTGAACAAATAACTAACATTAGCATTGTTAAGTTGTCTACAAGTCTAATTGGAGAGGTAATTTGCTTTTGCTATTGGAGGTAGATTGACTCCCACAAATAAATATATAAATATGATTGTCTGGATTGACAATATATCATACAAGACCTTAGTTGAATTTTTCCTGGATTTGTTTATGGATTAATTCACTTGTGAAGTTCATAGTCTGACTTAACCAAATCCTAAATAAGTGAATAACCATATGTGCATGACTAATGTAATTTGATATATTGAAAACCCATGCTCTTAAGGTAGTGAGCAAAAAGTTTATATGTTAGGTGCATGACCAGTGCATTACATGGCAATAAGTAATTTGTCCAAGAGAAATGATTCAATCATTAACAGTATAAGTAACCGTCATTTTCATCATACTAGATGCAATGGTAATCAAGAGATAAAAGTGAGTAAACTATGTGAGCGAATTTAACCTTAGGGGATCATGAATATCTTATGAGGATGACACACATATGATAAGATAATTGGAATAAAGCTTAATAATATGAGTACCTTTCTAAATGATATATAATAGGGATTTCATTTACAGTAATTGTTAGTAGATTGACTCCATGACTAAATAATTGTGTAATTAATATACATTGAGTCAAAACTTAATTACAAGTTCTTTTTAGTCTAATAATATATATCTAATCAGCCCCTACACCAGTTCATTATAACTCTTAATGAATAGCATATATGGACCCAGAACAACTAACAAATTGAATGGAGAGAAAGAAATTGCACGGATTACTATGCATCTGCAGTAATTGCATTTTCTCAGCAAGGCAGGAGATGACTTAGAATTGATTTAATTTCTTTGTATTATTATTTAATTGAATGAATAAATTAAATAATTGAGTCTAAATTAAAAATTAAATTAAATGATAATTGAAGTTCGAATAATTAAATAATAATTAACTAGGTCACCAACTCGGTTAATAACATTATAAAAACATCACCAACTCAATAAAACACTTAATGAATAATATAAATACATAAGTAATAATATATTTATTTGCTCTAAGTGTCTCATCAAAATCTGTCGTGTCTTAAGGAATTTGGCATTCTTCTACAAGTACGAACATTTTGGATTTCTTAATTTTGATCAAGGTTTTTAGAATTGGACCAATGATCGAACTAGTCAAATCACTAGTTCTTGGTTTGATCAGTTCGTTTAGTTCAATCAAATAAATTATTAAAAAATCATAAAAAAATTAACAAAAGAGAAAACCAGTTCAACAAGTTATTTTAACTTGGTTCAACCAGTCTATATGGTTTGTGGATCAATCAATCCAATCCCTATCTCTAGACCGATAACCCGGTCGATTCCAATCCAACCCGTTAGTCCAATCCAGTTCTAAAAATGATAGTTTTGATTAATGAAAGAACTTTTTTTATTTAGTCAGGTTGAGCAACCAAGTCATGAAGTTTGGAAAGAGAATTAATCGCTAATGTCTTGATATTGGAAGAGCAAATTTTAAACATTGCTAGCATCGTTAAACATTATAAAGGTAGAAGAAAGAATTAAAAAGGAAGAAGAAAGCATAGTCAAACATTATTAAAATTGAAAATGATGGTATATGAATAATCCAAAAAAGAATATAAAAGGTGGCTAAATATATGCTAATCCTCTCAAGTCTGGGTTAAAGATTCCGTATTTCAAGCATGCTAAGTAAATATGAGGTGATTGAAAAAGAAGAGTTGAATTGAGTTAAGCACAAGAGCTCTCTCTTCGGAAAAGTCAACAACAAATCAAATCCCTTATTTAAGGCAATTGATTCATTCTACAAGGTTTTGACTGAAAACATTGCATGATAAACAAGAAACATGAGAAAGAAAGTAAAGAGCACGTATTTGTTTTATAATTGAAAGAGGAATTACTCAATTTGGAGAAGATGAAAATAGTTCGAAGAGAGGAGACAATTGTGATAATTGCAAAAGGTTAGGATTTAGGTTTTCAAAGTTACAAAAGAAAAAGAGAGATTCTGGTTTTTAATTATAGTTAAATTATTTTTTAAGAAAATGACTGTCGAAACCATTTTTAATTTTTAAAAATGGGAGTCGACTTAAAAATAAAAAATGGAGTCGCCACCAATCATCTTGCTTAGGTGTGATTGGATCACCTTATAAAACGTTTTGTTTTATCAAAATATCAATTTTGGCCAACAAAATTTGAGAAAATGTGTTCAGGAGTCGGTTACACACGAGGAAGGATTAGTACCCTCGTGACACCCAAAAATTGGTACCTAATTGATTGATTAATGTCTTAATGTCGAATACTTTTAAAAGATTTAAAAAAAAATAAAATTCTTTTTACAACTTAAAACCTTTTAATGGACATTCGATTCTTTGAATTTTAAAAGAAATATCGAAACTCAGTAAGTTAGAGTACGATCTTTCAAATTTCCAAGTATCGAATATCCTTTTCGTTTTGGAAATCCTTTCTCGAGATGACAAAACGCCGCATCCAATGAGTTAGGACACAACCTTTTAACCTTCCAAGAATAGTTTTTTTTTTTTTTTAAATTTGCAATTTTTATTTCTAAAAGGATACTTGGCTTATGTAAGTTCAATGAAGAAAATTGAAACCCAGTGAGTTAGGACACAATTTCCCTCGAGACCTCCAAACACCAAATATTATTTTATTTAAGAAAGCATTTTTTTATAAATGATTATAATTAAAAATAAAATACATTTTCTAAAACAATGATTCGAATGAAATGTGGCATTAGTATGTTACAAAAACATAAATTTTAAAGAGTATTTTACTAAGATTACAAGGCATATCAACAGATAGTACTAATATGGACAATGAAGTAAAAATAATAACAAAACAAATGATGCAAGCTATATAATAATTATACTAGAATAAAGATTACTAATCTAAAAATATGAATGATCGAATAAAAGATAGAAAGTAGACAATAAAAAAATTATTTTAAAAAGAAATTAAGGAATAAACATGAAAATTTTACACATGATTAAATGCACATATTAAAAATAAGGTGAATAATGTATATAAAATAAATAAATACAATAAAAACAATATGGAAAATACTAAAAAATATATATATTCATGTAAAAATAAGTAATATATATTTTAAATAAATAATATATAACTTTAAGTAAAAATATATTTATAACATAATATTTTAATACATATAGGTATAAGAACTACATATTTAAAAAATAAACAATATAAGGGATATTTTTTATATTAAGGATAAAATAATTTAAATGTTATGCAATATACAAATTTTAAAATAACATACAATATAATATATACAAATTTCAAAATGATATGTAATATATAAATAATATTGAATTTAATAAAATAACCTAATATAAGTAATAAATAATAAAAGAAAAATTATTTGATATATAATACTTAAAATAATAAAATAAAAACAAAATAAATAAAAAATAAAAAAATGTGGTAAATAAATAAAAAAACCAGAAGGGACCAGATTAAAAACGGGCGCCATATATTAAGGACCAAATGGGAAATTATACCCTATCACTTAAACGGCGTCGTTCTGTCATCAGCCTTTAAATAGTCCGAGGACTAGTTTAAATCAAAATATAAATCTTAGGGCTAATTTGAAGATAAAAAAAAAACTTGAATTGGACGAAATTATAAAGAATAAAATTGCGGAAGGACTTAAGAGGCAAATTGCCCTTTTTATAAAAATACGCGGATCCTCCCTGGGTCGAGTCAACGCGCGGATTTTTTGCCTTAAAATGACGTCGTTTTGGTCATTAATTTGCCACACCAAAACGACGCCGTACCACTGACCTATATAAGGAAAAAAATGACCCCAAAAAATCATTTTTAATCCCTTTTAAAAAAAAACTGAAACAGTGCCCAAAAATGCTCTCTCAGCCCCCCTGGCCTGAGCTCCGGCAACGGCCAATGACCACCGCCTCATGCGCTTCACGCGCCCCACATGCTCACGTGCTTTACGTGCCCCACGCGCCTCACGTGGCTCCATCAGAGCCGCCGTACACGGCGGTCAGGGGTCAAGGAACTTTATTTTTTCACGCGAATCAAAAGGTAACCCTTCTTTTTATCTATTTTAGTAGTACTTTATAAAAAAACTATTTGTATGTATTTAAACTGGAAAATGAAATAAAAAAACAAAATAGAATAGTTGAGAATCACCTCTGTTTTTTTATTATTTCTCTATTGTATTTGTAAAAAAAAAAAAATCGTCCCCTTTTACACTGTTATTAGTTTTGCTTTTATAGCCAGTACAAAATCAAAAATAAATATTACAACTTTATTTCTTTGATTTCCTGCCATATTCGTATTTCTTTGTATTTTCCTTTCCTTTTGCAGGTTAATAGCGAAAACTTCGGCGATGATAACGGCGTAAACGGTGACCGTTGAAGGCTGAAAGGAGGCTGCGGCGCAAAGGATTTCAGAAACCCTTAGGGTTTCTGAACAGTTTGAGGTATTGGGCCTTTTAGGTTCGGGCTAGTTTAGGTTTTGGGCTTGAGGGTGTAATCGGGTATAGGCTAATTGTAAAACTGGGTTTACTGGGTTTTGGGTATTGAGTTTAATCTGGACTGTAAAAAGGATTGGACACTTTATTTTGGTTTTTAATTTGGTTTGTTTTATTGTCATGGGCCTGGGCAATAATGGGTTCTTACAGCTGCCCCTCTTTGCTCATTGTCGTGAAACGAGAATAGAGCAAAGACTATAAAAGGACTAATTTTGCTCGGTCTTGCCGAATCTTGACTTCTTGGTCCTTGCTTTCTTCAAATAACTTTCAACTTATCTGCAATTTCATAGGTATTGGACTATAAGTCTCACAGCTTCAATCTGCTTCACTGCAACTTCATGAAGACAATATCCGCTATCTTTAGTCTGCTCCACTGCAAACTCAGGGAAACAGGACTGGTGTCTTCGATCTGCTTCACTGCAACTTCAAGAAGGCCAAATCTGCTATCTTTAGTCTGCTCCACTGCAAACTCAGGGAGACAAGACTAATGTATTCGATCTGCTTCACTGCAACTTCAGGAAGACAAGATCTGCTATCTTCAGTCTGTTCCACTGCCAACTTAGGGAGACGGGACTGGTGTCTTCGATCTGCTTGACTGCAACTTTAGGAAGACAAGATCTACTATCTTCAGTCTGCTCCGCTGCAAACTCAGGGCTGCCAGACTGGTATCTTCGATCCGCTTCGCTGCAAACTCAGGAAGACAGAATCTGCTCTCTTTAGTCTGCTCCACTGCAAACTCAGGGACGCGAGGCTAATGTTTCTCGATCCGCTTCACTGCAAACTCAGGAAGACAAGATCTGCTGTCTTCAATCTGCTCCGCTGCAAACTCAGAGATGCTAGACTGATGTCTTCGATCTGCTTCACTACAACTTCAAGAATGCCAGATCTGTTATTTTTAGTCTACTCCACTGGAAACTCAGGGATGCCAAACTAATATCTTTAATCTACCTTACTACATTGTCCTCTAGAGGACATAACCTGAAGAACGGGTATATGCTTATACCTAATAATTACGAGGCCCTGATCGAAATGAGTCAAATGCTCCTATTTAGACATGCTATGATATTTGAATACAAAAATGTTATGAGAATGATTCCTATTCCAGGTGTCATCACTCATTTATTCATCAAGGTTTCATCTTCATTCCTCTCGAAGCATCAATCATATTCTGCTCAAATAATTTGCCCCACGGTGATTTCAGGGCTCACTCCACTTGAATCTTAGGGATACAAGGCTTATACCGCCTTTGAACCGTCCAACCACGATTTATAAGATTTGAATCTTTTTAACCTGCCCCTACTGCAATTCAAGGGTAAAGGATCTGTTCCAACTTCAATCCGTTTCACCATAATTCGATAGTTTTGAATCTTTTCCCATCGATTTAGTCTATCATACTGTTTCCCGAAGGCTATGACCTAATGAGAATGCTTGTAAAAATGATCCTCTCTTAGGATTAATATTGCCCAATCATCATTCGGACAAAAGAAATAATCTCAATTTAGACTTTCCTTAAGTACCTCCAATCCTTACACATGGAAATTCTTAAACAATTGTCCTGTTTCAGTTTCTTGTATTATCTAGAAATTTCCAGAGTAATATGTAGAACTTCTTTTATGAAAATATTATTAGTTCATCAATCATTATTTCAATGCAACATGCTTATAAATAATGGACAACAAGTAAATTGATCCTAAGAAGAGTTGAATAAATTATCAAAAGAAATTAACTGGGAACATATCTTTGAGAAGAAAAAGAATCCAAAGATAATAAATTTAATATGAATAAGATGAAGACCAGGTACCCTAGATATCGCCACTTGGGCCTTTATATACAAACTCCATGAAGACTACTTTGAACTTAACCTGTGTTTAGAAGATCCAAAGTTCTTTATTGATTCCCCGGTATGTAACATACTTCGTTCCTTGTTGATTCAGGTATAGCAAGATCACTACATGCCCTTCAAAATTTGAGCCGCCCTTTTCAGGTTTTCAACTCAAAACCCCTTTGGTCTCAAGGCGCCCTTTGCGGGTTATCGCCTTGGCCTCTTTTTTTTTTGAAGTCTCAAAGTGCCCTTTACAGGTTTTCACCTTGGCCTCTTCTCCTTTTCAAGCAAAATATTTTTTGACTGAATCCGAATTTACAGGATTGGATAAGCTTTTCCCATCCATTTCGGTCAAAATTAGTGCACCTCCAAAGAAAGCCTTCTTCACCACATATGGTCATTCCCAATTCGGCATCCATTTTCCTCTGAAATCCTTTTGTATGGGAATGATCTTTTTCAGTACAAGGTCCCCCTCGTGGAATTCTCTTGGGCGAACTCTTTTGTCGTAGGCTCGCATCATTCATTTTTTTTACATCTGACCATGATGAATAGCCCTTAGCCTCTTTTCCTCAATTAAGTTCAACTGATCATATTGAGACTGGATCCATTCTACTTCATCCAGTTTTATTTCTGACAAAATTCGAAGGGAAGGTATCTTTGCTTCAATTGGTAGAACTGCCTCTATTCTGTAGACCAATGAGAAAGGAGTTGCCCCAGTAGAGGTTCTGACGGGCGTTCGATAGGCATAGAGTGCAAATGGTAATTTCTCATGCCAATCCTTGTAAGTCTCAGTCATTTTCCCCACTATCTTCTTAATATTTTTATTGGCCGCTTCCACTGCTCCATTCATTTTTGGATGATACAGAGACGAATTGTGGTGTTTGATCTTGAATTGGCTACAGACTTCTGCTATTATGCCATTTTTCAAGTTTAATGCATTGTTTGATATGATCCTTTTAGGCATTCCATATCGACATATGATCTCCTTCTTCAAAAATCGACTAACTGCTGATTTAGTAATGCTAGTATATGAAGTAGCCTCTACCCATTTCGTGAAGTAGTCAATAAACACAAAGATGAATCGATGCCCATTCAAAGCTTTTGGTGAGATCGACCTAATGACATCCATGCCCCACATGGAAAGAGGCCATTGAAAAGTCGTAACATGCAAAGGTGAAAGCGGTACATGAATTTTGTCTCTATAAATCTGACATTTATGACATCTCTTAGCATAGTTTAATAAATAATTAAATTTAAAAGGTAATAGTGTGAGTTGTGTTAATTACCGAGTAATAGAAGAAGTCTCTCTTGGCACTATTAAAGCATAGTATATTTTAATGTTTTGACATATATTCCTGCTTAGCTAATCACAACATTATTTTATCCAAGCAATACAAAACAACTGTACCGCAAAAGAGAAACCGACATAACTAACGATTGTATTTTATTAGGGTAAAAGATGATGCAAATTTGCTGAATTTATTTCCAAAGGGACAAACAAACTATAAAATGTCAAACGAGAACTCCCCAACTCAATTTGAAATTTATCTTTTACTACTAAAAATTGCAACATTACATAATAAATCCCAAAAGAACAAAAAGAAGCTTGCTATCTATTAACAAAACATAAAACATGTTTTTGTCTATGCTTAAAGGCCCTAGAAAAGTATGCAACCTTTTTGCACTTGTACTGGTGAAAAGCATGAGGTTGATTGCTCCAAAAATCCTGTGAAACAAAACGTCATAGTTTGATCTAAAAACCTCCTTAGCAATACAAACATGCACACCGGCAAAGAATAGGTTTACCACTAAAAGAAAATTGATCCTATAATTCACCTATTAATCTTCATCTTTCCAAAAGAAATGTTTTATTGGACAAGAAGGTGAAGAAGCAGAATTGTGTTGTTTGAGAGATTAGAATCCAGTTGCTTTCGATTTTGATGGGTGAAAGGAAGATTTGAAGGAAAAAGTAGATTGTTTGTGGTATCTAAATCATCCCAAATAGGACTACCAAGTCCCCAACCTACTGGAATTGGATTGAACAAGCCTCTACCATGGCTCCTCACTCCATTTCCTCACAACCACAAACGCCTTCTCCTGCTCTAAAACCCTCTGTTGTCATCCCTGAACTAGTGTCAGGATTATCTTCTTCAAGTGGCCGCACCGTGTCCATTTTTACAGATTACAAATCTTAGTCTTCTTCATGTTCTTGTTGCGGGAGGTTTTGAGTCTAGTTTGGCTTTGAACTTTGATAAGGAGTCTAGGGAGACGAAACCAGTGAACTTGGGGCTATGGACGTAACTTTATCCTTATTGAGGAAAAGCTCCTGGAAATTGAACCTTGCATTCTCTCCTCTAAGCTTGAATGTTTCGCGATCATAGGCTAAGGCAGCTTCTTCAACCGTATCAAATGTGCTAAGCCAAAGACTAGTCCTATTTCGAGGAAGATGAATTTCACCTATCCATTTGCCCCAATGACTCTGCCTTACTCCTGGTAAATCTTAGTAACATTTATCGATTGCACAGATGACCTAAGTAATTGTCTACGATTCTGGCCCAACCTGCTTGTATGAGCCCAAATTTACCCGGACCATTTTAAACCAAATAAACCAAAAACAGAAACAAATCAAAAGCAGAAACCAAAATTAAAAATCCAAATTACAATTAAATATCAAAGTCCATTTACATACCCATTTACCATATTAAAACCCCAAAAGCCCAAATACAGTCTGTAACCCAATTCGGCCTAATGGCCCAAATACCAAAAACCCAAAACAAACCCCTTTACAATCTCAGCCTATACCCGAATAACCCCAACAGACCTAACCCAATACAATTAAAATTTGACCCAAACCCAGAGCCCAACAAAATACCTAGCCCAAATTTTAGGCCCAAGACCTAAGTAGCTTAGGTAGAGGAATTAGGAAACCCTAGGGTTTCCTCCTCATCCCATGTGCGCCGCACTCGCCTCGGTCACAGAGCCCGCGCCTCGTCCCGAGATCCCTTGCCCCGAGGCTCATCTTTCTGGCACACTAGCATCGAAATGGCAAGGTCTTGCCTCCGTTGACCCTCCGCAAACCTGCAAACAGATGAAAACCGAGGCAAAAAAGCAGCAAACAGAGCCAAACGACAGCCAAGGAATAACAGTAACAAGCCGAATCAAACACAGGCAAATATAATTTTAAAACTCATTGTATTTGAATATAAAAAGAAAGCAAGAAATCGTTTGTAATACTTACGCTCGGAATATACAAAAAAATCAAAGAGGAAAGGTATTTTTCTTCAGTTCTTGGTATACTTTCATTTTAAATATCACGTGCATATAGAAATACAATAAAAAGATTGAAACTTTTACCTGTTTGAGGGAATCGGAGCCAGAATCCGAATCGTCTAGGGCTAGTATCTCGTTTTCAGGGAGTTTTTGTGGATTTTGGAACTGATATTTGGGCTCAAGGGTTTCAAAAGGCTGAAATAGCCTATTTTCACGGCCCCTCGACACTATATACAGTGGTGGGTACGGAGGGCCAACGGTGGGTGCTCACCGGAGCTTCACCGAATTCTGGGTTTCAACCCAGAGAAAACCCCTTGTTTTTTCCTGAAGCACGGGAGAAATGAATTTAAAAAAAAATTCCACTTTTAAATGCCCCCGGTACGACGTCGTTTGAGGCTGAGTCTATTGGCTTCAAAACAACGTCGTTTTGAACCGGGTCAGTTCAACTCGATTTGAACCCTCAAGATTCGCGTGTTTTAGTGGTGAAGGGTTATTTGTGCTCTAGGTCCCTCCGTGTGTAGCAATGTGATCCTGCACTCTCTTTCTGATTTGGTCTGCTTATTTCATTATTATTTCAATTTAGTCCTTGCGCTGGTGACCGACCAATATGCGAACGGTGCCGTTTCGAACGGGTAGGGGTAATTGCCCTTTTAATCCCTGTTCTTCGCACGCGTGTTCAAATAGGTCCCTGTTTCATGTTTTTATTTTAAATTAGCCTCGAGTTTCAGTTGTAAATTCAATTTTAGTCCTTATTGTTGATATTTTGTTTTTTATTAACTAGTATTATATCACATGTTGTTTTTGTTTTTTATTGTATATTATTATTATTATTATCATAGTTATTATTATCATTTCACACTTTATACGTATATATGTATCCCTTTTTTATTTATTATATTAATATTATCACTATTATTATTACTTCATATTATCATTATATTATGTTTAGTGTTATTTTAGTATTATGTTTTCATTATGATATTTATCTTTTCAATATTATAATACTTCATTTTATATATTATTACCACTATCGTAGTACTGTTTTTTATTTTTAATACATATATATTATCGTTATTTATCGTAGTACTTCAATGTTGTGTTTTTGTCATTTCATGTACTACTATTCTATGTTCATATATGTATATGTATACATTTATAGTCTTTATTTCATGTTTAATTCCAATTACGTTTAATATCGCCTACATCATTATTGTTTTTAATAATTGTTGTTATGATCATTATTCGTTTCAATGTGTTTCTAACCTTTTATTTATTTTTACTTCATATCAATTTGTTCTTCGTTATCTCAAAACCTCGTTCTTGTTTTTTTTTATTAGTTTCAATATGCGAGGCACCGTCCCGATTCAAAACTAAGTCGACGATTTCATCACTATGTTGGGTGAATTGCGTCAGCTCGTGTTGAAACCGGGATGTCTTTCTAAAGAATCAAAAACTTAAAAATTCTTGTCGTTAAATCGGATCATGATTAAATGTTACATTGAACTCATAATTTTAAAAATCAAGACAACGCGTATTTAATAAAATACCAATTTTGGGCATTGTGGGGGTGCTGATACCTTCCCCATGTGTAACCGGCTCCCGAACCCTATTTTTCTCTGAATTTTAAACGTAGGCCTAAACTCGGCCTTTTTTTATCAAAAATAAAACCTTTGTTAAAATAAAGATTTTATAGATATCCGATCACGCCTAGAAAGGAGATTGGTGGTTACTCCCTTTTTAAAATCAAACCTCGGTTTTCAAATTTTCAAATCAATTAGCGACCAAAGCAAAATTCTTACGTCGCTACAGCTAGCGACTCCGCTGGGGAATCCTTTTTGAGAGTCAAGTCGAATTAAATGCGTGTTGTCAAAATTTTCACAATTTCTTGTTCAAGTAAGCACTTAGTCGTGGTCCTCAAATTTTGCTTTCGAAAAATCATGCATCCACATTATGTTGTTAATGTTTTTCTAATTTGTGTTATCTTTCTGTTTTTCAGCTCTAAGTTTTATGGTTTTAGTTTTGTAGTTTTTAAAATAAAAAGAAAGGTTTGTGAGTTTCTCCCCACACACCGTGCATATGCATTCTTACATAACATGAGCTCTGCACCCGGGCTCCATCCGTTTAAGTGAAAGTAAACGCTATGGCTTCGTGAGTTAACTCGTCCCTCGGCACAGGCTAGTGAATACTTTCGGGTTACATACGACTTATGCTTTCGTGAGTTAACTTGTCCCTCCGCATAGGCATAAGTAAATGTAATCTCTCGAATTGGACTCGTAAGCCTACGATGGGCCATGACCGATGCTCTGTACTAATCTTAGTAGATGATAGTACGGACAATTCGAGTACCTATCTAGAATCGAAAACCGCATATAGTGAACCGTACGAGCCACCTAACTAGAGCCATGCCAAACCTCCGTCCGTTTAGTAGTCACCGAACTAAGTACACAGGAGAAACGCCTCCAACCTTTTGCATTTTCACTTTTCATGCAAGGGGATCGGGTCTGTTTAATAAACTAGAGCGGGTAGTTTAATTTGTTAAATTTTCTATGTTTTTGCCTATATTTGATTACTAACCAGGGTTGTCTGTCTTTGTTTTATTTTCATCATGCATTATAGGCATCATATTAGGAAGGTGTTGGCTAGAGATCGGTTGCCAAAAAATGAGTTTCTCATGGAAGAGTCGATTGTACAGACAACCGAGAAAAATACCGTGGTTCGGGATTGGTCTCTAAAAACCTAGAAAGAAAAAGGGGGTAGTCTAGTGGGGGAGGTGTTTCCAATCTGCCAGAGTATATAAATGTGAATGTTCGTCAGAATAACCTTGAAGACTTAGTTCGGATCTAGAAACAGTGGGATTCGGACACTAGGGGCATCTTCACTGAAAGGTATGGGGATATAGCCCACCTGATTGCTGTCAATGTAAACGAACGATTGATCCAAGCCATAGTCAGATTCTGGGATCCGGCTTACCAATGCTTCACTTTCAATCAAGAAGATATGGTTTCAACTGTAGAGGAGTACGCTGCTTTGCTTCACGCTGATAATGTGCAATTCTATAAGATATATGTGAAGGAGCCCAAGCCAATGACGTTCAAGAAAAAGTTAGTAAGATTGACAGACATGACAGACGCATGGGCCGAAAAACAGATAAAGAAGAAGAATGAAACCATTTGCATTCCGTGGTCTTCCCTGCGAGATTTGGTTCTAAACCATCCTGATATGTTGAAGAGAGTGAATCTGTTCGCTTTGGCCATTTACAGATTGGTCATCTTCCCTAAAGTTCTCGGACATATAGAAGTGGTAATAGTGGACTTCTTTGAAAGGTTAAAGCAAGTGATCAACCCTGTCCCGACTATCTTGGCCGAAACCTTCAGATCCCTAAGCAGTTGTAGAAAGAAAGGGGAATGACGTTTTATCGGGTGCGCGCAGTTACTCAATGTTTGGATTTTGAGCCACTTCTGGAAAGTAGAACGCATACCGTTCCACATGTTTTCAAAAACATTTGCCCCACTAGAAGCTTATCTTGAGAAAGAATGGCCAAAGGATGTTACTGAATAGCATTGGGTTTCAGTTTTTCAGAACCTTCGCGCGGAAGATATAAGCTAGAGAGCACCATAGATACACCTTTCGATTTTGTTATACAGGGTCGGAAGTCAGGATTGGGTACTTCTACTCTGATTATGGGGAGGAGTTGGATATGTTCCATTAATGGTCCAAAGGTAATTTTCTTCACGACAATTCTTACCCGTCACCGGAGGATTAGGGCAGTCTGAGTTTGCCTTTGCGGGTGAGGGTTATATGAAGAGGGTCCGAGACACTACAAAGTCTTGGAAGAAAATTCATCTGATGGAGGTAGCTCTATACGCTAATACTCTCACCCAAGATTACGACATATGGAGAAAGCAACAAGTGAATAGTTAGCAAGTCTCGTCGACGAATCACACCTTCTTGAATCCTTTCTCGGAAGAAATGCCATCCGAGCTTGGAATGGCCAGATAGGAATTTGAATGCGAAAAGGCCAAAATGTTACGGGACCTTAGTGCTCTTCAAGAAAAAACTACCAGCTAAAGATTGACGTTCAGATTAACAGATTCAGAATCGAGAAAGTGCAAAAAGAAGCTGAAGTCGTAAGAAATGACTTAAGAGATCTTCATCTGGAAAAATAAAAGGTTAAGGGGCACTATAAAGAATAGTAAACTGGGCAAGTCGTCAGCGGAATGGAAAGAAGAATTAAGTAACGTCAAAGGGGGATGGAATTTTGGAAAGGGAAAGTGAAGAAAGAAGAGGAAAAGGCTGCGCGGGCTATGATGGAACTAAGGAAGAAGAGCACCAAATACGAAACTGTATCTACCAAGTTAATGACTGGTTGATCCGAACGTCAAGAGCTAAAAGAGAAAATACGAGATTTAGAAGATACGCTGCAAGCTCGTCAACAACAGCTAGATACTCTCTTAGAGGCCTTGGAAGAAAAGAATGGTCAATATGACAGAGATACCCGTACTTACAAAAGGGCCATCCACAAAAAGAATGAGAATCTTAGCTACTTGATCAATGAAATTCGTAAGGTAGCCATGCACGTGGTACAACTATCAGATGAAGCAGAAGATCTCAATTGCCAATTCCCTCTGAGCCAAAGATTAAGCATATCAGAATTCTTAGAACGAGTAAAGAAATATAGCGATATAGCTAGGAAGTTTGTGTAATGGTTGAATCAAAAGTGGCGAAATGTTTTGTAATAGACTCTTTTGATAAATGAAATGCCTAAATAGGGGCTATCTTGAAATCAACACCAAATTCTTGCATACGCATTCATGACTAACATTCATATGACATTTATGCATTCATTCATTGCATGTACATATCCCATAATCATTCACTAAGTTAAATTCATATAATTCGCAGTTGCGACCCTACAAATCTGGAATCACGCCATTCGTATAGAACGCGCTGACAAGCTAGAGTAATGGAGGCTGAATTTATTGAAAGAATCGAAAGGATGGAAAGAGCACAAAGGGAATTACAAGAACAATTGGCTAAATCATAGCAGGAGACGAGGGATCTGATGGTGAGATCTCGAGAGGAATCACTTGAACAAAAGGATCAAATGGCTAAGATGATGGACATGATGTCAGCTTTGGTCAAAGGAAAGGGACCCATGCAGAGCTCCGACGTTATGGAACCTCAGCCAAGGGTTAATCTCGATCAAGATCCGCTCTATCCCCTAGGATTCACTCCACCACACGCCCACGCAGCACAATGAGGGCACACTCAAGGGGAACCTACAGGCCTGGAGCAACGACCTATGCCACCTGCCCATCTAGGGCAAGGAATATTTGTGTCAAACCCCGGAGCTACTCCTGCCAATCCTATGGTTCCAGATTTAGATGATCCAGTAGAAATAGCCAGGTCGAAAATGGATGATCACGAGGCTCAAGAGAAGTATAGGAGCTTGGAGGAAAGACTCAAAGCGATAGAAGGCACTGAGGTCTTCTCTGTATTAAGCGCTAAAGAGCTTAGAGTGCCCGATCTGGTCCTACCTCTGAAATTTAAGGTACCTAATTTTGAAAAGTACGATGGGACAAGATGTCCAAAAGCGCTTCTTGTCATGTTTTGCCGGAAGATGACCGGTTATGTGAACGAAGACAAGCTGCTCATACACTGCTTTCAAGACAGCCTGGTCGGATCAGCTCTTCGATGGTATAATCAGCTTAGTAGAGAAAGGATCCGATCATGGAAGGACCTAGCGTCAGCGTTTTGTGAACAATATAAACATGTGTCTGATATGGTACCCGACCGGATGACTTTGCAAATGATGGAGAAAAAGTCGTTAGAAACTTTTAGACAGTATGCGCAAAGATGGAGGGACGTTTCGGCCCAAGTAGAACCCCCACTAACAAAAACTGAGATAACCGCCCTCTTTATCAACACCTTAAATGCGCTATTTTATGACAAACTAGTGGGAAGTGCCACGAAGGACTTTGCGAATATTGTAATATCCAGTGAGCTAATAGAGAATGCCGTCAAGAGCGGGAGAATGGAAGGTCAAGAAAGTTTAAAAAGGGCAGCGCCCACGAAGAAGAAAGAACTAGAATCTCATATGGTGGGAACTGGAAGCTGTTATACCCCTAGTCCGTATCCAAACTAACCCCGACCTCGAAATTACCTACCTCCAAATTTCTATTATCCTCCTCAAACCCCTTACTACCAAACACCACCTCCTTACCCTTCTTACCCCATTTACGCCACAAGTAATCAAAGACCAGTCGCCACATTCCCACAAAATATAATGCCCGCCCAAGGCCAACCCAAAAATGAGCAAAGGCCAGGAAGACCCAATCCCGATAAACCTCAATTTACTCCTATTACTGTGTCGTATAGGGAACTGTACCCAAAACTTTTGGAGAAACAATTGATATCCCCGCATTATATGGCACATCTGAAGCCTCCATACCCGAAATGGTATGACCCAAACGCTAGCTGCGTGTACCACGCTAGGAACCAGGGGCACTCTACAGAAAACTGCCTGGCTTTTAAAAGGAGGGTTCAAGGACTTATTGATGCAGGCATCCTGCGATTTGATGGTACTGGCAATACGGCTGGGAACCCGTTCCCTAACCATACTGAAGGAAATGTGAGCGCAGTGGGAAAGGAGGACAAATGACAAATCAGAAAATGGGTTTCTGAAATAAGGACACCTCTGCAGAAAATCTGAGAGGTACTAGTCAAAAAGGGGTTGCTCTGTCATCCTAGCAGAGTATTCGAAGAAAGAAATGCAAAAGGTCAAAGTTTTTGTAATTTCCATGGTACTGAAGGGCACAACATTCAATCTTGTGAGGGATTTAGAGGGTTACTCCAAAACATGATGGATAATAAGGAGATCAGGATTTTTAATGGAAGGGAAGAGGCAAATGAATGAGAAGTATACGCCTCTGATAATCAATCATTAGGCTCCCCTTATAGCGCCGATCGACCATTGGTAATTTACTACGATGAAAGAAAGGAACCAGTGAAACCAAAAATGATAATCGAAGTACCATCTCATTTCCCTTACAATGACAACAAGGAGGTACCTTGGAAATACGATGTCAACATCGTCACACCTGAAGGAGAAAAATCCAAAGCCGCGTCTGGAAATGTTGGAAAAGTAGGTCATTTCACCCGCAGCGGGAGATGTTATTCTAAGGAAGGTTGAGCCAGTGAAGAAGGTTAGCGATCCAAAACAGAAATGAAAGGCACCGATGCACGAGGCCGAAGATGAGCATGAAAATCTACTCTAACAACAAGAAGCTAAAAAGCCTGTGAATGAGAAGGAAGTACAAGAGTTCTTAAAGTTCATCAAGCACAGTGAATATAATGTGGTGGAACAATTGAGCAAACAGCCAGCACGAATCTCGGTATTATCCCTACTATTGAATTCAGAGCCACACCAGAACACTTTGTTGAAGGTGTTAAATCAAGCTTACATGGCAAACAATATATCTGTTGAGAAGCTTAATAGGTGGGTGAATAACCTGAACGCAGATAATTTCATTTCTTTTAGCGATGATGAAATACTGCCCAACGGTAGAGGCTCCGTGAAAGCATTACACATCACAACCCGCTGCAAGGGTTACATAATACCGAACGTACTCATCGATAACGGGTCGGCACTCAACGTCATGCCTTTGGCCACGCTTTCCAGGATTCCGATGGATATGTCCTATCTAAGGCCTTGTCATTCCATAATAAGGGCACTTGATGAGACAAGACGAGAAGTCATGGGAAAGATTGAGATCCCTCTAGAAGTGGGTCCCTACATATGTGATGTTGAGTTCCAGGTCATGGATATTACACCCTCCTATAACTGCCTTTTGGGAAGGCCCTGGATCCATTCTGCCGGAGCAGTCCCGTCATCCCTCCATCAAAAGATGAAGTTTATCATGGATGGCTATTTGGTCACAGTCGAGGGCGAAGAAGACATTGTCGCATCTATCTCTGCTGATGCACTGTACCTTGAAGTAAGCAAAGATGTAGTGGAATGTTCCTTTCGATCTCTCGAATTTGTCAACGCCACATTTGTTGCTGAGGGAAACAGAATTCTCGTGCCTAAGCTGTCTAGAAATACCAGGATGGGAATCAAACTGACTGTAGAAAGGGGAGCCCGAGCATGAAAAGGCTTGAGGAGATATCAGGAAGGGATAGTCAGGGCTTCAAAGCCAGTACATCACAAAGCTCAATACGGTTTAAGGCTCCAACCAGACGCACGTCAAAGAAGAAAACAGTGGAAGAAAGATTAAGAAAGAATAATTGCAAGAACCTTAGGCCAAGATTTGGAATGGGAGCCCATAGAGTACCCTCCTTTGTCAAGAACATTTACGTCTGCAAGAATGATATACCATGGGCAGGATAATTCACAGAGCACACTAGTATTAATCGAAAAGGGTTTTCAGAATATCAGCATAAATGTCATTGACGAAGGATCTGTTATGATTAAAGATGTTTCAATGATACGCCATTGTCCTCCTAGTTTCATGTTGAATAATTGAACTGCTGAGGACCTTCTTGTAGTTTCTAAGTCTTCAGAGTAATGTTCAATATTAACTCTCTGTTGTGTCCTTGGATATAATAGGATTCTTTTGTAAGAGCTTGCGTTCGCTCTTTATCATTCAAATGAATATCAATGAAGATACATTTTGTCATGATCTTTTGCATTCTCACTAATTCATTATTATTCCCTCATTTCATAGCCTGTCCTTATATTTACCTCATACCACGCCATAACATTTTGCTTGTTGGTTTCAATATTTGGATGCCCCTCTATAGCTTCCTTTTTATTTAACTTTCAGGTGTTCAGATATCATCGACATGAACAAACCCGTTACAAGTATTGAAATCGATTTTGAGAAAGCTGTTTGTTTAGGAGAATTCGAAGCCGAGGAAAATGCTGAAGGCTATGTCTTGTCTCCTGACTTGCTAAGAATGGTAGAACAAGAGGATAAACATATTTTACCTCATCAAGAACCTGTTGAAACGATAAACTTGGGAACTGAAGAAAAGAGACAAGAAGTGAAGATTGGGATCTCCATTTCAGGGGACACCAGGCATAGTTTGATCGCTTTACTCCGTGAGTACAAAGATGTATTCGTATGGTCGTATCAGGACATGCCAGGATTGGATGAGGATGTAGTGGTCCATAAACTCCCACTGAAACCGGAATGCAAACCCATTCAACAAAAACTAAGAAGGATGAGACCCGAAATGCTGCTGAAAATAAAAGAAGAAGTCAAGAAGCAATTTGATGCTGGCTTTCTACAAGCCTCTAAATATCCAGAATGGGTGGCTAACATAGTCCTAGTACCGAAGAAAGATGGCAAAGTACGAATGTGTGTGGATTATCGTGACCTGAATCGAGCGAGTCCTAAAGATAATTTTCCCTTACCACACATCGATACATTGGTGGATAACACAGCAAAACATTCATTATTTTCCTTCATGGATGGATTCTCGGGGTATAATCAGATCAAGATATCTCCTGAGGATATGGAGAAAACCACCTTCGTAATGATGTGGGGGACATTCTGCTAGAAGGTGATGCCGTTCGGATTAAAGAATGCTGGGGCAACATATCAGAGGGCCATGGTGACGTTGTTCCATGACATGATACATAAAGAAATAGAAGTCTACGTTGATGATATGATTGCTAAATCCCGAGGGGAAGAAGAGCATGTTGTGAACCTCAAGAAGTTATTCGAAAGACTGAGAAAGTTCCAGCTGAAGCTTAATCCAGCCAAATGTACATTTGGGGCTACCTCAAGAAAGTTGTTAAGCTTCATCGTTAGTGAAAGAGGTATTGGGGTTGATCTAGATAAAATAAAAGCCATACAAGAACTACCACCTCAGCGCACGCAAAAAGAAGTCAGAGGATTCTTAGGAAGGTTAAACTACATTGCCAGATTCATTACTCAACTTACCAACCAGTGTGATCCAATTTTTAGACTCCTTCGAAAAAACAACCCGGGAGAATGGAACGAGGAATGCCAGGTGGCTTTTGACAAGATAAAACAGTATTTTTCTAGTCCCCCGGAGCTAGTACCGCTAACTCTAGGAAGGCCTTTAATTTTGTATCTGACCGTGTTCGAAAATTCAATGGGTTGCGTATTGGGGCAACATGACGAATCAAGAAAGAAAGAAAAAACGATTTACTACCTCAGAAAAAAGTTTACAGAATATGAGGCAAAGTATCCGTCAATCAAAAAATTCTGTTGCATTTTGGTTTGGGTAGTTTGGAGGCTCAGGCAATATATGTTATATCACACGACATGGTTAATCTCGAAGCTGGACCCAATAAAGTACATGATGGAATCACCCGCACTCTCAGGAACAATGGCACGATGGCAGATCCTACTATCAGAATACGACATCGCCTATGTGAGTCAAAAGTCGATAAAAGGAAGTGCAATAGCTAACTTCTTGGTAACTCGAACAACAGAGGAATATGAGCCTTTGAGATTTGATTTCCCAGACGAAGACTTAATGTACATCACGAAAAAAGAATCTGAATCATCAAAAGAGAAGCCATGAAAGATGAGTTTTGATGGCGCATCGAATGCCTTGGGGTATGGAATTGGAGCAATCCTAGTATCAACAGAAGGGAATCATTACCCGTTTACTGCAAGACTGAACTTCTTCTATACCAATAATATAGCGGAATATGAAGCTTGTATCATGGGACTTCGTGCAGCCATTGAACGAAACATCAAAACCCTAGAGGTGTATAGGGACTCAGCCTTGGTGATTTACCAAATCTGTGGAGATTGGGAAGTGAGAGATCTAAAATTGATCAAGTACAGTGATCTAGTAGCTGAATTGATTAAAGAATTCAAAGAAGTAACTTTTAATTACTTCCCGCGAGAGGAAAACTAATTGGTCGATGCCTTGGCCACTTTGGCTTCAATGTTTAAAGCAAGTAGAGAAACAGAAATAATGCCTCTCAAAATGAGCATATATGAAGCCCCTACACACTGTTGTAGTATTGAAAAAGAGGCAGACAGACGGTCATGGTTTCACGATATCTGAGAATATATCAAGAATCAAAAGTATCCCGAACAAGCAAATGAAAATGACAAAAGAACAATTAGAAGAATATCAGTGGGATTTGTTCTTGATGGGGGCATCTTGTACAAAAGAGGAAAATATCAAGTGCTTTTGAGATGCGTGGATGCTATTGAAGCCAGAAAAATACTTGAAGATGTCCATGAAGGAATCTGTGGGACGCATGCTAATGGTTTTACTATGGCCAGGAAGATTATGAGACTCGGTTACTACTGGCTGATGATGGAAAGTGACTGCATTAGTTATGCAAGAAAGTGCCACAAATGTCAAATTTACGATGATGAAATTCATGCAGCCCCATCACCTTTCATGTCATGACTTCTCCATGGCCTTTTTCTATGTGGGGCATGGATGTTACAGGGCCGATTTCTCCAAAAGCTTCTAATGGACACCAATTCATTTTTGTAGTTATAGACTACTTCACAAAATGGATAGAAGCCACTTCATTTGCTAATGTGACGAAGACTGCGGCATGCAAGTTCTTGAAAAAGAAAATCATTTGTCAATATGGTTTTCCTGAAAGAATCATTTGGGATAATGCTTTAAATTTGAACAACAAGATGATGAAAGAAGTGTGTGAGCAATTTCAAATAAAGCATCATAATTCCTCGCCCTATTGTCCGAAGATGAACGGGGCTGTTGAAGCGGCCAACAAAAATATTAAGAAGATTATTAGAAAAATGACAGTGACATATAAGGACTGGCATGAAAAGTTACCATTCACTTTGTATGCATACCGCACGTCTGTACGGACATCTACGGGAGCAACTCCTTTCTCTCTGGTCTATAGAATAGAAGCTGTACTACCTATCGAAATTGAGATCCCCTCTCTACGAGTCTTAATGGAGTCAAAACTAGAGGAAGCAGAATGGGTTCAAGCTCGATATGACCAGCTAAATTTCATCGAAGAAAAATGCTTGAAGGCAATCTGTCATGGACAGATGTACCAAAAAAGAATGATCGCGACCCATGACAAGAAGGTACGGCCAAGAGAATTCCACGAAGGAGAACTCGTGCTAAGAAAGATTCTCTTAATACAAAAAGACTTACGAGGAAAATGGACACCAAATTGGGAAGGACCATACGTCGTAAAGAAAGCCTTCTCGGGTGGAGCTTTGATTCTCACTGAGATGGATGGGAAGGAGTTATCAAACCTAATAAACTCTGATGATGTGAAGAAGTATTATGCCTAAAAAAAAGGATCAGGATGAAAACCCGAAAAGGGCTTCTTAATAAACCAAAAGATCAGGATGAAAACCTGAAAAGGGCGTCTTGATAAATTAAAAGATTAGGATGAAAACCCAAAAAAGGCGTCTTGATAAACCAAAAGATTAGGTTAAAAACCCGAAAGGGCGTTCTAATGAAGCAGATTTGGGCCTAAGGAGCGAAATGATTCGAGCAGTAAGTCAAACAGTAAGGCTACAGTATTTGAAGTATTTTCAACGGCTAGAAATCTTCTGCACAAGAAGCCATGCTCGAAAAGATTCTTGATTAAGAAACATGGAAAAGTTCATACGTTAAATATCTAGAACCTTTGTATCCACTAAAAGTAATTCTTTGTTTTATGACTCTTTTAATCTTTTTGGTCAACTTTCTTTGTTTGTTACTTTTCAAATAAATACAAGTGTGGGGCATCCTTTTTCGTACCTATTTTGACCATTTTCATGCATCTCTTTGTATGGTTTGTTTGAATGAGAAATAGTGAAATGACATACTTCAAACAAAAGTAATGTTGAGTGTTACCCGAATGAGAATTTGGTAAGTACAAAAGTCTCCAAAGTAAGGACAAAGTTCAACAGGAGGCGAAAGGGTGATATCTGAGAAACACAGATCACTCGTAAAGCTTAAAGACGGGTACAAAGCATAAAAAGAGAGTCAATAATCGAAGCAAAGAATACAGATCATCACAAAAATATGACGAATAAGTTAAAGGCGCATAGCATAATCATATAGGCATAAAGACATTTAAGACAAACATATGCATATCATGATAATATCATGCATGACATATACATGTACCCCAGCAGAGCAAAAGGCTTTATCTGTACTAAATCAAGGAAAAACACCGGAATTTCACCAGATGATATGTTTTGGTACTATGTTTAAATTTGTTTTTCAAAAATCAACTCATATTGCGAGAAGTGAGTTGGGCCTCAGGTCACACGCTGAGGTATTTCCAGTTTATGTTTTTCAAAAATCAGCTCATATTGTGAGAAGTGAGTTTGGCCTCCGGTCACACGCTGAGGTATTTTCAATTTATGTTTTTCAAAAATCAGCTCATATTACGAGAAGTGAGTTGGGCCTCAGGTCACACGCTGAGGTATTTTCAATTTATGTTTTTCAAAAATCAGCTCATGTTACGAGAAGTGAATTGGGCCTCAGGTCACACGCTGAGGTATTTTCAATTTATGTTTTTCAAAAAAATCAACTCATATTGTGAGAAGTGAGTTGGACCTCAGGTTACACGCTAAGGTATTTTCAATTTATGTTTTTCAAAAATGAGCTCGTATTGCGAGAAGTGAGTTGGGCCTCAGGTCACACGCTGAAGTATTTTCAATTTATGTTTTTCAAAAAAAATCAACTCATATTGTGAGAAGTGAGTTGGGCCTCAGGTCACACGCTGAGGTATTTTAAATTTATGTTTTTCAAAAATCAGCTCATATTGCGAGAAGTGAGTTGGGCCTTGGGTCACACGCTGAGGTATTTTAAATTTATGTTTTTTCAAAAATCGGCTCACATTGCGAGAAGTGAGTTGGGCCCCAGGGCACACGCTGAGCTCATATTACGGGAGGCGAGTTGAGCCTCAAGTCACACGCCGAATGAAACAGATTAAAGACAATGAATTTCATATCCCTGAAGATGCGAGCAAATTGAGGCTACAAGACATATCTACGAAGTTGTGATAAAATGAACCAAAGCCACAAGAGGTGGTAAACTAGAAAGAGGCTAGCTGAGCAAGAAGAGCTTTGAAGAAGTCAAGACTTAGCAGTACCGGGCAAAATTGGTCTTTCTTGGATGTCTTTGCTCTATTCTTGTTACACGACAATGAGCAAAGAGGGGCAGCTGTATGAGCCCAAATTTGCCCGGACCATTTTAAACCAAATAAACCAAAAACAGAAACAAATCAAAAGCAGAAACCAAAATTAAAAGTCCAAATTACAATTAAATATCAAAGTCCATTTACATACCCATTTGCCATATTAAAACCCAAAAAGCCCGACTACAACCCATAACCCAATTCGGCCTAATGGCCCAAATACCAAAAACCCAAAACAAACCCCTTTACAATCTCAGCCTATACCCGAATAACCCTAACAGACCTAACCCAATACAATTAAATGACCCAAACCCGAGCCCAACTAAATACCTAGCCCAAATTTTAGGCCCAAGACTTAAGTGGCTTAGGCAGAGGAATCAGGAAACCCTAGGGTTTCCTCCTCCTCTCATGTGCGCTGCACTCGCCTCGGTCACAGAGCCCGCGCCTCGTTCTGAGATCCCTCGCCCCGAGGCTCATCTCTCTGGCACACTAGCACCGAAATGGCAAGGTCTTGCCTTTGTTGACCCTCCGAAAACCTGCAAATAGATGAAAACCGAGGCAAAAAAACAGCAAACAGAGCCAAACGATAGCCAAGGAACAACAGTAACAAGCCGAATCAAAAAGAGGCAAATATAATTTTAAAACTCATTGTATTTGAATATAAAAAGAAAGCGAGAAATCGTTTGTAATACTTACGCTCGGAATATACAAAAAAATCAAAGAGGAAAGGTATTTTTCTTCAGTTCTTGGTATACTTTCATTTTAAATATCACGTGCATATAGAAATACAATAAAAAGATTGAAACTTTTACCTGTTTGAGGGAATCGGAGCCGGAATCCGAATCGTCTAGGGCTAGTATCTCGTTCTCGGGGAGTTTTTATGGATTTTGGAACTGATATTTGGGCTCAAGGGTTTCAAAAGGCTGAAATAGCATATTTTGGCGGCCCTCCGACCACCGTATACGGTGGTGGGTACGGCGGGCCAACAGTGGGTGCTCACCGGAGCTTCACCGGATTCTGGGTTTCAACCCAGAGGAAACCCCTTGTTTTTTTCTGAAGTACGGGAGAAATGAATTTTAAAAAAAAAATTCCACTTTTAAAGGCCCCCGGTACGACGTCGTTTGAGGCTGAGTCTATTAGCTTCAAAACGGCGTCGTTTTGAGCCGAGTCGGTTCAACCCGATTTGAACCCTTAGGATCCGCGTGTTTTAGTGGTGAAGGGTTATTTGTGCTCTAGGTCCCTCTATGTGTAGCATTTGCAATGTGATCCTGCACTCTCTTTCTGATTTGGTCTGCTTATTTCGTTATTATTTCAATTTAGTCCTTGCGCTGGTGACCGACCAATATGCAAACGGTGCCGTTTCGAACGGGTGGGGGTAATTGCCCTTTTAATCCCTGTTCTTCGCACGCGTGTTCAAATAGGTCCCTGTTTCATGTTTTTATTTTAAATTAGCCCCGAGTTTCAGTTGTAAATTCAATTTTAGTCCTTATTGTTGATATTTTGTTTTTTTTATTAACTAGTATTATATCACATGTTCTTTTTGTTTTTTATTGTATATTATTATTATCATAGTTATTATTATCATTTTACACTTTATACGTAAATATGTATCCCTTTTTTTATTTATTATATTAATATTATCACTACTATTATTACTTCATATTATCATTATATTATGTTTAGTATTATTTTAGTATTATGTTTTCATTATGATATTTATCTTTTCAATATTATAATACTTCATTTTATATATTATTACCACTATCGTAGTACTGTTTTTTATTTTTAATACATATATATTATCGTTATTTATATATTTTTAACATATAGGTGTGTATTTATATTAATGGTTTTCCAATGTTACTATTCTTTTTTTCTATAATATATATATATATATATATATATATCGTGTATATATTTAAACTTTATATTATATATATATCTTTTAACATTACAATATTATGTACATTGTTTTTAACTCTATATTCGTATACATTATATTTTATGTATATTATGTACGTATTTTCATACTATTAATTACATATTTGGTGTTATATTATCTTATGTATATATGTTTTTAATGATATTTTTTATATTATTTTGCATACATATTTTAATAACTACATAACGTATGTCTTTCTAATACCATGTTATGTACATATTTTCAATATTATTATGTATACTTTTAAATACTATATATATTTCTTTTTTATATATTATATTTTTTTTAACTCTATCAAGTATTTATATATAATCCTTTTAACATTACATCCTTTTTACATTATAGACATATTTTCAATAATAGCATTATTTGTTTTTTTTTAATGTTGTGTTTTTGTCATTTCATGTACTACTATTCTATGTTCATATATGTATATGTATACATTCATAGTCTTTATTTCATGTTTAATTCCAATTACGTTTAATATCGCCTACATCATTATTGTTTTTAATAATTGTTGTTATGATCATTATTCGTTTCAATGTGTTTCTAAACTTTTATTTATTTTTACTTCATATCAATTTGTTCTTCGTTATCTCAAAACCTCGTTCTTGTTTTTTTTTAATTAGTTTCAATATACGAGGCAACGTCCCGATTTAAAACTAAGTCGACGATTTCATCGCTATGTTGGGTGAATTGCGTCGGCTCGTGTTGAAACCGGGACGTCTTTCTAAAGAATCAAAAACTTGAAAATTCTTGTCTTTAAATCAGATCATGATTAAATGTTACATTGAACTCGTATTTATGAAAATTAAGACAACGCGTATTTAATAATATACCAATTTTGGGCATTGTGGGGGTGCTGGTACCTTCCCCACGTGTAACCGGCTCCCGAACCCTATTTTTCTCTAAATTTTAAACGTAGACTTAAACTCGGCCTTTTTTTAATCAAAAATAAAACTTTTGTTAAAATAAAGATTTTATAGGTATCCGATCACGCCTAGAAAGGAGATCAGTGGCAACTCCCTTTTTAAAATCAAACCTCGGTTTTTAAATTTTCAAATCAATTAGCGACCAAAGCAAAATTTTTACGTCGCTACACTGCTCATCATCATTAAGCTCCCTCTCGGACTCAAATTCAATACATTACTCTAGTATTGAATAAGTTGCTGAGGCGGTAGGATGATTCTCTTGAGAACATTGGCTTGTAAACACCATCATGTTACTGCTGAGGCGTAAAGGAAACCATGTGTTGTTGATTTTGAGGTAATGGTAGGAGAGTGGGATTATTTCCGTATTGTTGAGATAAGTACATGGGCTGCTGAGATGCATCAAAAGCATAAGGCAAAACCAGTCTAGATGGTTGTAATGAAGCATCGGATGAAACAGAGCAAAAAGACGATTGATGAGGTAAAGAAGCTGAAAATTGAAAGAGGCTTCACGTTCAGGGCTACGTATCTTCTTAATAGGCCTTTTGGACATGGAAGCTTCATAAAAAAACTGGCCTCTATTCATGCCTCTCCAATCCAAAATCAACATTCTTGTCTTTGCCTATCTTCAAAACTTGGTCTCTTGGCATCTTGATTGCCTCATCACCAACACCTGTCTTAGATTTGCCAATATTATTTGTTGCTGCCATTAATACTAATAAGCACCGTCTTTCTCTCTATATATATAAATAAAAACTTGATAGCTCTAAGATGGGACGACTAATCAATAACTATGTTGGTATTGCAGGGGAGAAGTGATTATGTTGGAAACAGAACAAACCAGGGGAGGGAAGGACTCTTGTTTTGTGAGAGAGATAGAGAGATAGAAGTAGCGAATTTGTACAAGTCTCGTACCTCTAAGTTGGTATCTGAGGACCAGCATCAGGTTGACTTTCATTCTTTATTATTATTATTATTATTATTATTATTATTTCTATTAAAATATAAAATTATGTTGCCAACCGCACACAAAACTGCTCATTTGTGGATAATATTTTTCAACCTTTAAACCCATATTATGAATCATAATTCTTGTATGAATATATACTATAATAATGAATTAAAATGGCTTGACAAAACCATGTATAGCCATGGGTGTAAAATTGGTGGCGTGCATACTAAAATTACCTAAGGTTTGCTTTCAGTGAAGGAAATTAGAAAGAAAAAAAAATCCGATGCATTAGTTAATTAAAGCGTGAAAATATATACTTGAGTTATCTTTTGAATTTTTTCTTTTTATTGTTAGAAATATTTTCATATTATACTCAAATATTTTTATTGAGACCAGCTTAAATAATTATAGAATATGAAAAGAATAAAAAAGTCCATGAACAAGTGTGAGAGGTAAGGGTGGAGCCGTGAACAGCAGAATCGTAGTCTGGGAAGTCAGTGAAAAAGGGCACGTTCATCACATCCTCCCACATTTCCCATTTTTTTATTATTTAATTTTATAATCATTACCTTCGTTCATCAACAACAAGAAGAGCCAAAGTTTTAGAGCAACAAAAATATATGTGTCTTAATCATTGCTTTGAGGCCACAAAGGACATACTCATTGGCTGTCCACCCATCCAACCTCTTCTATTTATTTCCCAAACTCATGTTCGTCCTTCTTCAAATATATGTCTAACTTCCATTACTCAACCTTATTTGATTAGGCTTATATAATCAGTAGTTAATGAGTGATTGTAACTGACAGGCTTGTCAAGAAGATGTTAAAAAGAAGCTTCAACCACTGCTCTAAATAAATCTTAACAATGACATTATTTTTAAGCTTTCAAATTTACTATCAAATTTTATTTGAATTTTAAAATTTTTTAATAAATATATATATAAAATTTCTTTCTACGCCATAACATAGTGTCATTTATGCCATTATCTCCTTCCATAGAAGTGGGTGCAACTACGACATTAGAAGAACTTTTATTCAACAACCGAAGAGTTTGGTATGCTAATGGTATGGTAGGATCGAATTGAAAGAAGTTTCCATTAAACGTGTTGACCTGTTGGTATTGACACGTGTAATCTAATCATGAGTTTATGTATACTTCTGAAAAGACGAAAAATATCTGGAAAAGGAACGTCCTTTCATGTCTCACATCACATCCACTGGGAATTTGGGTTTTACTTTATTGACTTTAAAGACAGCCAGCACCATCCAACCTAAACCATAAAGGCCAACAAGAAGTGTACCTCAATTACAGCCAATGGAAACTTGGAGTGAGCGCAATCACAAGAAATATCCTTTTACCTTTGACCTCAAACAAGCATCTCTTGGTAACATGCATGAATCTTGTTACATGGAATTAATGGTAAGGCTCTTTCGACTTCAACATTCATAGTTGGTAGCAAATGCAAGCATGCATAAGGGCATGTGTCCCAAATTATAGGGGGTTCTTTCAACCACTTTTGATTCTGCCTTTGTAGTGCCTCACACTTGCTTTCACAACCAACCACCCTTCCCTTTCTTTCCATTTCCATCTTTTTTCTTTCTTTTGTGGGGAAAAATGGTATAATGCATTTTAGCATGCCATCCTTGCAAAACTATGATGTAATTTTAATAAATTAAGATGTGTAATCTGAAATTATGATAAAAATAAATTTATGATATGTTCAAAATTTTAAAATTTGTAATTTTCATCTTCCAAATAGCACACAATTTTTAGAAAATATTGAGTCTCTATTTCTAGAGGACGGAATATCAAAACACAAATTTATGTTATTTAAATACCTACTCATATTTTATTTAATAGTTGAACTACAATTAACTTTAATTGTAATTGATAAACCGTAAATTATACATATTTTTACCTCATACTTAGCCTAATTTTTGGATGAATTATCATTGAATTTGTGGAAATTGGTGCTCCTAATCCTTTTATTTCATGTTTTATACTTAGGTGAGCATAAGGAAGAGAAAAGAGCAAGGAACAGGCCAAAAACGGGCAAATTAGGCCCAATTCAGCAATCAACACGGCCTGGAGGTTCGCCACACGGCCGTGCCACTTTAACAGGCTCGAGCACGGCCTGGGCCCCGATACACACGGGCGTGGCACACGGGCGTGTCCCTGTCGTGAGGAAGTTCAATTTCACTCGAAAAATGCTACTTAGGGGCTAAGAAAGGCATTCCAAAACTCTATATAAAGACCCTAGAAGGCAACTACAAGGGTGTGCTTTATTCCCGCTAAAGGTGTGCTTTTCTCCCATCCAGGAGACATTATTTTCCCGCTAAGACAGGGAGTTGAAGGCAGGGAATTACTCGAAAGGAAGCCGATTGATCCATCTCAGAAGCCAGGATCTACATCAAAACATAGGATCTCTCTTCAATCCTTTTAGAAGTTTTGGGTTTTCTTATGTTTTGTTATTTTATTTCTTCTGAGATGTTTTCTTTTATAATTATGAACTAAAACCCCAAATATCTAAGGGGGATGAAACCTAAGATAGATTTCGTTATTCTTATCTAAGCTGTATGATAAATATTTGATTTGTTCTTAATTGTGTTTTTAACTCTTAAATTGGTATGTCCGGGATATTGATTTAAGTCGAATGTACCTATGTGAAGGAGCAAAAGTCCCTGCATAGGAGTAGATCCAACACAATTAAGCAGAGTTGATCGCAATCCTAGAGATAGGATGACGAAAACTACCGGATTAGAGTCAAATCTAATATGGGGAGCAATAGATCGAGTTAATGCAAGATTAGGGGTTTTAACTAGAAAGAGATTTCAGTTAATCAACATAGGATTAGTTGTTCTTGTCCTTGACGGGGGTATTAACATAATTTAGGGATCTCTATGGATCAAATCAAATGAAGAAATCATCTGGTTCAGAGTTAGATAACAAGTGAAGTCTAGGTAGATTCTTCCTTAGGTATTACCTTAATCAATTGGTCTTTCCCAAAAGCAATTTCCCAATTTACTCTTTGTCATTTCTTTAGTTAGTTTAGTTTAAGTTTATAACCAAAACCTCTTTATTTTTAGGCTAGATAATAGAAAGAAAGTCATTACTAGTACTCATAGTTCCTTGGATTCGATATTCCAATCTTACCACTGATTATACTACTATTCGATAGGTGCACTTGCCTTTCTATTGTGATATTAGTTAGTTTCCAGGTACGATTGATTTTTATTACTTATCTCATCACGATGAGTAATATTAGTAATTCTTTTATATATGTTTACAATTTACCAATTCATGAACCTTAATAAATTTTAATATTTAGATACATCTATACATGGGGAGAGCCACTTCCTTAAATGTTTGATATTTGAAAAAAAAAGGTTAACAAAAATAATAAGCTTTAAAATGGAGTTATACAACTATATGATATACGATCAGAAAATAGATCAAGTCTTAAAATCAAATGTCAAAGGTAAAGTCTAATTTTATATATTTTTCAACCATATGTGGGAGTAAAACATATTAGAAAGATTGAAAGGAGATTGAATTCATTCATATCATGAGCAATACAAAGATTATGAATTGATACGCATAGATCATCAAAGAAACTAACTAAATTAACTAACAGAATAAGCAACAGAGATAACAACTATATTACTAACTGTTTAATTAATCTTTATCACTATGCAACTGCTATGCAGACGTTCTGCCTAACATTCCCCTTGCAAAGTCTTGATAAAAAGAACCAGCAGTAGTGACAGCCATACGATCTCGACAGTGTGTAAAGGTTCCCACAGTTAAAGGTTTGGTCAACACATTAACAACTTGATCACACCTAGGGACATGATTCACCTGAAGTTCTCTACGAAGCACTTTTTCTCAAACAAAGTGCATGTCAAGCTCTACATGCTTGACTCTGGCATGAAGGATTGAATATGCAGCCAACGACACTACGATGGAATTGTCGCACTAGATTGTAGATATACCAGAGACTATTATGCCAATCTCATCAAGTAACATGTGATACCAAGTTAATTTAGCAACAACATTTGCTAGACTTCTATACTCTACCTCAGTGGTGGAGCGAGCCACGACATTTTATCTCTTTGAGGACCATCCAATAAGATTATTAGCCCGAATTAAGGCCTAGTCAGAATAGTGGTTTCGAGACCATAAATTTGAAGTAGAGTTTCATGTTTCATGATTATTTTAAAGTTTATGATATGATTGTATGATAGTGAGAGAATTTCATGAAGTTATTTTATGAGATAGTGATTAATTTGTCCTTTAGGACTAAATTGTAAAAGTTTCAAAATATGAGTTTCTAGAAGCTATTAGACCATTTTATAGCATGATGGACAAAAATGCCGAAGGAAGGGAAAAATTTTAAAGAAAGGCCATAAGGGCATTTTGGTCATTTGAAAAATTAAAGAAATAGAAAGGGAAAATGAAGCAAAAATGTGCTCATCTTCTTCCTCCTTATGCCGAAAATTGAAGGGTCTCCATAGCTAGGGTTTCTTTCATTTTCAAGCTCAAAAGTAAGTGCAATATAGTCCCGTTTTTAATGTTCTTCGTATTTTTGCAATCCTCGTAAATTGATTAAGTTATTTCTACCACTAATTTGAGCTAGGGTTTATGTTTAAAAATATACCATGCATGACAGCATGTATTTAGATGTTTAGTGGTAGAATATGAAAGTTTAAAGTGTAGTAAACATCTTTTTTTAGATAATTTTTCATGAAAACCCTTAATAGGGACCAAATTGTAAATGTGGTAAAACATGTAGTAAAAGTGTAAATTGATGAATAATGGAGGCTTTTATGAGTACATATAAGGTTCGGCTAGGCTTAGGTAACCAATAAAATAAGTGCATTTCATTTTACGAGCCTAGGGACCATTTTGCAAATATGTAAAAGTTTAGAGGAAAAATTATAATTTATTCCAAAGTATGAATTATGGGCTATTTAGCTAATGTAATTATTAAATGAGTGAAATTTGTCATTTTAGATCAAGAAACACAAAGCTCGGACCAAAATCGGGGAAAGAACAAAGTGGTAAACTAAATCAAATATCCATCCACAATTTGATTCTGAGGTAAGTTGTGTGTAATAAATTCAATGTTTCGATAATATGTATTTATTGTATGATGTTGTATGAAATATACCTTATTCCCAAGAAATTATTGACGAGATTTTGATAAAGAAATATAGAGTTATTATATTGAATCCCGCTTAAATTTTAAGGATACGAAGGATACCGTAGTCATGACATGAGATTTAAAAGGTCCCGTATAAGACCATGTCTAGGACATGGCATCGGTATCAATTTGTGATCCCATGTAAGACCATGCTGGGACATGGCATTGGCATCGACATATGGTCCTGTATAAGACCATGTTTGGGACATGGCATCGGCACCGAGTTAAGATCCCTTGTAAGACCATGTTTGGGACATGGCATCGGCATCTAAGAGTGATCAAGTATAAGACCATTGATGTAGTCGTGATAAGTTTTAAATTTTTATGATCGTACCTAGAAACTAACTATTATCACGAATAAGGCAAGCGCACCTATCGAATAGTAGTATAGTTTAATGGCAAGACCGGAATGTCGAACCCAAAGGAACTAAAAGTACTAGTAATAACTTTCTCTCTATTATCTAGCCTAGAAAATAAAAGGGGAGTTAGTTTAAACTAAAATTTAACTAATTAGGGAAATATTTTGGGAAAAATAATCGATTAAGGCAGTACCTAAGGAAGAATCCACCTAGACTTCACTTGTTATTTAACTCTGAACTAGATGATTTATTCATTCGACTTGATCCATAGAGATCCCTAAATTATGTTAATATCTCTCTCGAGACTAAGAACAACTAACCCTAGGTTGATTAATTGAAATCTCTTTCTAATTAAAACCCCTAGTGTTGCATTAACTCGATCTATGGATCCCCTTATTAGATTTGACTCTAATCCTGTAAATTTTCGTCGTTCTATGTCTAGGATTGCGATCAACTCCGCTTAATTATGTTAGATCTACTCTTAAACAGGGACTTTTGCTCCACTGAATAAGCATATTCAACTTGAATCAATATCCTGAAATATTAACTCAAGAATTAAAAACACAATTAAGAACAATTCAAATATTAATCATATAGTTCAGATAGCAATAACAAGATCCATCTTAGGTTTCATCCCCCTCAGGTATTTAAGGGATTTAGTTCATATTTATGAAGAAGAACATCTCAAAATAAGGAAAATAACAAAACATAAAGAAACCCTAAAACCCCTGAAAGAAATTGAAGGGAAATCTTTAGTCTTGAAGGAGATTCCAGCTTTTGAGATGGATCAATCAGCTTTCTTCGAGTAATTTCTTGCTCTCTACTCTGTATGTCATCCTTAGTCCTCTCCTAGGGTGTTTATATAGACTTTGGACAACCCTTCTTAGCCCCTAAGTAGCTTTTTCCGCGTAAAATTGAAACTCGTCACGACAGGGACACGCCTATGTGAATCGGGCCCAGGCCGTGTTCAAGTCTGCTAATTTGGCATGAGCGTGTGGTTTACCCATGTGATGAACTCCAGGCCGTGTTGATTTCTCACTTTGGCCCATTTTTTTTCGTTTTTGGCCCGTTCCTTGCTCTTTTCTCTTCCCCATGCTCACCTATGTATAAAACATGAAATTAAAGGATTAAGGGCATCAAATTCCACAAATTCAATGATAATTCATCCATAAATATGCCAAATGTGGGATAAAAATATGTATATATTATAATTTATCAAATACCCCCACACTTAAGCATTTGCTTGTCCTCAAGCAAAAATCTTAACTCACAATTAAAATTCATTTTTCTCAACTTACAATTTCTATTAATAATGTTTCAAAATAATCCATAAGTAATCATACATTGAGAGTTCAACTAAAAGAACATCAAAGTTTCAAACAATCTAAGTTGAGTATTTTAGCATGAAAACATAGGTATCTCCCATTGTCTAAGTGATTACCTTTGATTCAAAATATCACAGAGTTAACATCCTCACTAAGGATTCACTCAAATCACTCAAGGTGTTTAAGGACAACAATTTAGGCACTCAAGAGTCAATATGAAAACTTATTACCATAGGCTTGCATGAAAATCAAATCTCCACCACTGTATATTGAAATGATACATCAATCAAAAAGTCTTTAGAGGGTTGTAACGTGACTTTGGTTAGGAGGTGTGGTCATAAGCTAAAAGAGGAAGTTCGAATCGAGACTGAATTGAAAACTTACCTAACTAGAAAAATACTAATACTGAGTAAATACATTCTTGAATAAATAATCCTAGAATTGAACTTTCATTCATGAATAATATCGTTTATGTTCAAGCATTACTTAGTAGCAAAATGCTAAAGATAAATTAACAACTGAATTGACTTTATATATAAATATGTAGAATTTTTTTTAAGAACAAATCGAATTAATTGAACTTTACTAATTGAGGGGGAGAACATAGCTAGATAATTATTCAACTCAAATCTCGACAAAAATGGGGATCAAATTAGAATGAGGGAAATTTTCAAGGAATCAAAAACAGGTTTATGAGTTAATACTGAGGGACATCAATAAATGGTTTGTTAAGCTCAACGGGGGTTCACTAATGGTTAATTGTGAAGGTAGGCTTTTATAGAGTAAGTGGGTTAAACCTAAGTGCCTTTATCATCTTGGTATATCAGATCAATGGTGTGATCTCGGCATGAATAATCAGAGCAAGTTCTAGAATAACAAATCAATATTGACACACTCATAACAATAAAAGTGAGCAAGAAAGGATATATGCTCTAAAGGCTCAAAATCTCACAAAAATTATGGCTTTTGATGTCAATCCTGTGAATTTCAAACTTCAAGATAATACCTAAATTTGGGGAGACGTCCTGAAAGAATTTAATTTTCAAAAATTAACTTATCATGCTTGATTCTCTAATGACTTAAAGTTTAAACCATCAAAGCATAACTCCCTATGTTTTAATTCAAGACATATCAATAAAAATCATAAATCAATCCAAATTCATTCTAATAGTGAAAGCCAAGATTCAGAGATTTGAGAACAATGCAAAAATAGGCTTTCTGATAATAATGTAATGTATCCCCCCCATACTTAAGATGTACATTACCCTTAATGTATAAGGATAAATTTACTGAAAATATAAGCATAAACTCATAAGATAGGGAGAGAAGTGAAACTCCCTGAAAATTGGATGAAATCCTTAAGTTGGAAGTGTGGAAACTTGATTCGGAGATGTGTCTGTAGCTAGGGCAAAAATGAGGTTGGAGTAGGATATTCCGGTGGTGGTAGAGGTCGTTAGTCCACGAGTGTTGCGCCAAAAAAATATTATACTTGGTGTTTCGATGGCTATGGTCGTGGTTGAGCAAGACATGGCAGTCGTGGAATACCTTTCCCATTAGTGTTAGATTTGGGCTCTTGGGTTCTCTAGACTGCGATAGTATCAATGACTTTTTTGTAAATATAAAGTAGCAAGATTACTCGTTAAGAAATTGCCAAAAATATAAATTGTTTAATAAAGATTAAAAAACCTAAGGATGAGATAAAAATCATATTCAAAGAGAAATAAACATAAAAATTAAATGAAAAATTAAAAATAAAAGTAAAAATAACAAATAACAACTAAAAGAAAAATAAAAATAATGAGGACTCAAAAGTCTTTATCGCCATATAGTTCGCGAGGTGGGGGCGGCGATGAAATGTGAAGATGCTGACAAATCTGATAGAGAGTAGCGTCAATGTAATCAAAGCGCTAAAAACATTGCTGCTCAAATCGTGTTAAGCGCTCAGAGATGTTAGAAAGTGAAACTATCGCATGAACTGGACGATGAATGGGCGGTGGCTGAGACGGTGGCTCCTCGCGAGGAAGAGGGACATCATCAGTAATATCTTCTGGGTCATCTTGCTCGGTAGACTAGACTAGGCGGTACTGAGGAGGATCGGTCCCACGTCGTCGCTCGATCATCCTCATATATAGCATGCTCGAGATGCCCTGCGGAGACATCCAACAGATAAGAGTAAGGGAGGATGATTGCGCCATTGTGTTGAGGAGACTGAAGTGGCAAGCTAGTCGAGTCATATAGGGGCCCATAGAAATTACCCCATTCCTATGTCGCTCTGTCTGATGTTGAATGGCGAGGGCGATGAAATAAGCAAGGTTGAACACGTGCCCGTGTACCATACTCCATAGAAAATAGGTGTCGTGGGTGTTGATGACGCTGGTGCACTCCCTTCGTCTCGTCAAAGTGTGTACGAGGATGGCGTGGAGGTACTTTAATGATGGGGAGAGAGCTGTCGCCTTGAAACGGCTAGGATCATAGGTGGCTGAATCAGGGACCAGGGCCATCCAACATTTGGAAAGAGAATAATGGATGTGACGATGGAGCTCAGATAAGTCTTCGTCCTCTATGAATTCTTCGGTGTAGAGGCCCAGAGCTATACCGAACTCAGGTACACTTAATTGTTGTACCAAACCACCGAGATAAAACTGGACCATTCCGGGATTGTCATACTGAAACATGACCGTCTGTAGGTGGAAGGTAGAATAGAGCTTCAAGGTGAGCTCGAGATATGTGGGCTCGACAATCTTAAAGAATCGATCCCAAGGCTCAATCATCAATAAGGCCCGAATCGCGTCTGCGAGTTGGACCTACTTGAGGGCTTCCCAATCAATGCATCATCCCACTCCGAGGGCCGCACCCTCTGTATCTAAAATAGTTTCTCTTGGGAACCCTGTGGAAACTAAAGGGATAGGTGGCGCACTTCGGAAGATGTGCTAGTGGATGTAGCGCCTGGTCTTTCCCCTTCTTCGACGCGAGGACTGTGATTTTTGACTTGCCACGAGGGTTTGACATGGTACCAATGGGAAAGGTGACGGTGGCCGAGGGTGTGGTTATGGGTAGTGGCGGCAGTAGCGGCGTGAGGGGAAAAGGGATGAATATAGGCGTGTTTAGGGGTGGTGGTGGAGAAAGTTAGGGGTTTTTGATTGAAGAGGAAAGGAAGGGAGGAGTAAGGGGATAGAGGAGAGGGAAAATGAGTGGTGGCTGGGTCTGAGGCAGCGACGGCGGCGGAAGCTCGGCTAGGGTTTGGTGTTTGGAGGAGGGGATAATAAATAGTGAAATTTGAGGGGTTTAAATAGAGTTTGGGGCATACGGGTATGTGCCACGCCCGTGTGTCTCGTGTTTAGCCCCTGTGATTCGAGGATTTAAATTTTAGCCCGCCTGATACTTAGCCCACGCTCGTGTGTTATGGGCGTGTTAGTGCACACAACCGTGTCACACAGTCGTGTTCTACTTTGTTCGCTTCTTCCCCGCCCGTGTGTTATATAGCATGCCCGTGTTTAGGTAGTCAGTGTCAACCACGATCTTCGGGTACGGGCATGTCGCATGCCCGTGTTAGTTTCTTAACCTTGCCTACAGGTAAAGGCCACGGACGTGTCGCACGCTCGTGTTCAATTAGCAGGTTTGCGCACGACCATATCGCACGGCCGTGGTGTTTTGTCGAAACCCATGTATTGGGAAAAATTTTGCCCTGTTTTCACACGACCATGTTACACGATCGTGTCTCCACTCGTGGTGTGTCCACGGCCTTAGGCACGCTCGTGTGCTTTGCCGTGTGGTTCTGAAAAACCTACATTTAGGGATTCAATTAATGATTTAGATGTTAAAAATTGAAATTAAAGATATTAACAATGTTAGTGCTCGGGTTACTTCCTGAGAAGCACTTGTTTAGAGTCTAAGCTTGACTTACCATGTGCATACTTTTACGAGGGTTTGTGGAGCTTAAACTCCTTTCTTTCATTCCTAAAATCCTCACCTTTATAATGTTTAAGTCGATGATTGTTTACCTTAAAAGTGTCGTGGTTTGGATGTGTTACCTCAACTGTACCGTAGGGAAAAATGTTTATCACCGTGAAGGGAGGTGTATCGTTTGCTTTAGGCTTTAAGGTAGTAATTCAAGGGTCCTTTTCGTCTAGCAATACCTTGTCCTCGATCTAAAATTACTTCGGTTTATTTGTAGGTTCATCATGGATATGCTTTGGTTCCTCTTTTCCTCTCGGCCTAACTTGTGTTAGCCATTCATCTAGTTCCTTGATCTGTAGCATTCGTTCTTCGTGGATTGCTCCCTTGTTGTCGCATGAAGTTGAACATAGCTCATTTGTGCTTTTGCTAAGAGTATCTTGAAAAGAAGGTTGAGAAGTGAGGTTACTCTTATTAAAAGAACTCGTAATATCATCTCTATCATTAGATATCTTAACAAAATTACGAGCTTGAAGAGTAATCATGTCCTTGCCTACACGAAGCGTGAGTTCACCTGTACCAACATCAATGATAGTCCTAGCAGTTGCTAAAAAGGGTCGCCCTAAAATTAATAGTACATCGCTATCTTCATCCATATCTAGAACAACTAAATCTACTGGGAATATAAATTTGTCAATTTTAATAAGCACATCTTCAATTATACCCCTAGGAAATCTAATGGTTTATCAGCCAATTGAATGCTCATTCTAGTTTGTTTAGGTTTCCTAAGACCTAGTTATTTAAACAGTTTATAAGGCATTACATTAATGCTAGCCCCTAAATCAGCTAATGCATTATCAACAGTTAAACTACCAATTAAACAAGCAATCGTAAAACTCCCTGGATCTTCCAGTTTGTTGGGTAACTTGTTCTGCAAAATAGCTGAGCAAACTGCATTTAATTCCACATGCGATGACTCATCCAACTTTCGTTTGTTTGCTAAAAGCTCCTTTAAAAATTTAACTACGTTTGGCATCTGCGAAAGAGCTTCAATAAATAGTAAGTTAATGTGTAATTGCTTTAAGAGTTTAAGGAATTTACCGAATTGTTCGTCTGTACGCTCTTTCCTTATTGCATTTGGGTATGGCACACGAGGTTTATACTCTCTATCTACTGGTTCTTTGTGGCTTACCTTAACCTTACCTTTACTTACCAAATTTTCTTGCCTTGGTTCTGATTCATTCGTAACTAACCCTCATTCATCGAATGTAGTAATGGCATAAAGTTGCTTCTTTGGGTTAGTTTCAGTGTTGCTTGGCAAGCCGCCTTGTGTTCTTTCAGAGATCAGCTTAGTGAGTTGTCCTATTTGAGTTTCGAGCCTTGAATTGATGCTTTCTAATTTTTAAGCACTGTTTCAGTGTTTTGAAAATAAGTTTCAGACACCGAGATAAATTTCGTAAGCATCTCCTCGAGGTTCGACTTTTTCTCTTGTTGATAGGGTGGTTGCTGAAATCCAGGTGGAGGTGGTGCCCTTTGATTTCCTTGATTCCCTTAACCTCCCCATGAAAAGTTTGGGTGATTCCTCCAACCTGCATTATAAGTGTTACTATAAAGATTATTCTAAGGTCTAAAATTGTTACCCATATAGTTAACTTACTCGTTTTCTGTGTTACGATTGTATGATGAATAATCTATGCTGTACATTCCTTCTCCATTTGAATCGCACCTCATCACTAGATGTACCTGCGTAGAACCAACTTAACCATCAATCTTTTTATTTAACAGTTCTACTTGATTAGATAACATAGTGACTGCATCAATATTGAAAACACCGAAGGCTTTTTGTGGCTTTGTTCTCATGACTTGTCACTGATAATTATTCAGTGACATCTCTTGTATAAACTCATAAGCCTCCTTAGGTGTTTTGTTACTTATAGTTCCACCGACAGCTACATCAATCATCTGTCTTGTTGACGAATTCAAACCGTTATGAAAAGTTTGAACCTGTAACCATAAAGGTATCCCATGGTGAGGGCACCTTCTCAATAAATCCTTGTATCTCTCTCATGCAGCATAGAGTGTTTCTAAATCCATCTGCACAAAAGAAGAGATATCATTTCTCAACTTTTCTGTTTTTGCCGATGAAAAATATTTAAGTAAGAATTTTTCGGTCATTTGTTCCCAAGTAGTGATAGACCCTCATGATAAAGAGTTCAACCACTGTTTAGCCTTATTTCTCAAAGAAAAGGAAAATAATCGAAGGCGAATAGCGTCATCAGAAACACCATTGATTTTGAAAGTGTCACAGAATTTTAAAAAGTTAGCTAAATGTGTGTTAGGATTCTCATCCTGCAAACCATCAAACTGAACAAACTATTGAATCATCTGAATAGTGTTAGGTTTCAGTTCAAAATTATTTGCAGCAATAGCAGGCCTAACAATACTAGATTTAGTACCAGCTAAATTAGGCTTAGCATAATCATACATAGTACGAAGAGCAGGATTTTGATTCATAAGATCTACGGCTACCACAGGAGGTAGCTGATTATTTTGATTTGCCTCCATCTCTTCGGTAGACTCAGTTTTGTCCTCTTGCCCTTCTTCTACGTACTGTAAACTTCGCCTTATTTCTCTGCTGTTTCTGCGAGCTGTAGCTTCTATCTCACTATAAAAAAGCAAAAGTCCTAGCGGGTTCCTCCTACTCATAAACTAGAGACACTTGTCAAGGAAAAATAAAAAGAAGTAAAAATTTAGTAAATAAAACCTAAAATGAAAATAGAAAATAAATTGCAGTAAAAATAGCTAAAGTAATAGAAATCGAGTGTTCCTAATATTTTAGTTCCCCAGCAACGGCGCCAAAAACTTGATGTAGTCGTGATAAGTTTTAAATTTTTATGATCGTACCTAGAAACTAACTATTATCACGAATAAAGCAAGCGAACCTATTGAACAGTAGTATAGTTTAATGGCAAGACTAGAATGTTAAACCCAAAGGAACTAAAAATACTAGTAATAACTTTTCCTCTATTATCTAGCCTAGAAAATAAAGGGGAGTTGGTTTAAACTAAAATTTAACTAAACTAAAGACGTGACAAAGAATAAATTAGGGAAATACTTTGGGAAAACTAATCGATTAAGGCAGTACCTAAGAAAGAATCCAACTAGACTTCACTTGTTATTTAACTCTGAACTAGACAATTTATTCATTCGACTTGATCCGTAGAGATCCCTAAATTATGTTAATATCTCTCTTGAGACTAAGAACAACTAACCCTAGGTTGATTAATTGAAATCTCTTTCTAATTAAAACCCCTAGTATTGTATTAACTCAATCTATGGATCCCCTTCTTAGATTTGACTCTAATCCGGTAGATTTTCATCGTCCTATGTCTAGGATTGCAATCAACTCCGCTTAATTGCATTAGATCTACTCTTAAACAGGGACTTTTTCTCCACTGAGTAAGCACATTCGACTTGAATCAATATCCTGAAATATTAACTCAAGAATTAAAAACACAATTAAGAATAATTCGAATATTTATAATATAGTTCAGATAGCAATAACAAGATCCGTCTTAGGTTTCATCCCTCTTAGGTATTTGAGGGATTTAGTTCATATTTATGAAGAAGAACATCTCAAAATAAGGAAAATAACAAAACATAAAGAAACCCTAAAACCCCTGAAAGAAATTGAAGGGAAATCTTCAATCTTGAAAGAGATTCTGGTTTTTGAGATGGATCAATCGGCTTTCTTCGAGTAATTCCTTGCTCTCTACTCTGTATGTCCTCTTTAGTCCTCTCTCAGGGTGTTTATATAGACTTTGGAATACCCTTCTTAGCTCCTAAATAGCTTTTTTCACGTGAAATTAAAACTCGTCACGATAGGGACACGCCCGTGTGGCACGCCCGTGTGAATTGGACCCAGGCCTAATTTGGCACGGGCGTGTGGTTTACCCGTGTGATGAACTCCAGGCCGTGTTGATTTCTTACTTTGGCCCATTTTCTTCGTTTTTGGCCTGTTCCTTGCTCTTTTCTCTTCCTCATGCTCACCTTTATAGTATTGCGAAGCTAGCTCGAGGATCAAAAGGGACGTTGAAGCTCGAAGCCACACTATTAAACATTTTATTTTGGCATAGTAAAGTTTAATCATTTTAAGTGTGGCATGTATAGGAACTTGGCCTTTTTGCTATATGTCATATTTGTTAGCCAAATGTGTTGGCTATTAATGTCACTTGAATCATGTTGTAAATGGCCATTAGAATTGGCCGATATTAACTAAGTTATACTTATGCAATGTGGATGAAATTCATGACAGTGCAATATTGCATGTCTAAGTAGAGAAATGAATAATGAGAATGCATGACAAATGTAATCTGTTTTAGCATGTGAATGCCTTAACTGTGGGTATTTAGAGGTGTACTTATGCCATGTTATGTGATATTGAAATTGGCCTTGTGTTTGGTTAAGTTTTAGGGTGGCAAAGAGCTTGGAAAATAGCCTAATTGTCCACATAGGTAGGCACACGGGCGTGTATCTAGGCCGTGTGTGACACACGGTCAGCCCAATGGGCATGTTGATAGGCCGTGTGTCCCCTGAACTTAAATTATGCAAACAGAATGTCTAGTAATAAAATCACGAGCAGAGACACGGCTATGTGTCTCAACCGTGCGAAGGACACGGCCTAGCACAAGGGCGTATGGCTTGGCCGTATGCCCCTAAAGGTTTGCTAACGTCATAAACAGAATGTCAAGGTTTTCACACACAGGCTAAGACACGGGTGTGTCATGGCCGTGTGAGGGACACGAGCCATGGACACAGGCGTGCGCCAGGCCATGTGAAAACCCCTGTAGGTTTGAAATGAAAAATAAATTCGACACGGAATAGGGAGACGGGCATGTGTGACCATACGGCCTACCAACACGGGCGTGTCCCATCCCACACGGGCATGTGACCCTATTTTGAGCAAAAGTTTTTCAAGTACTCGAAAGTTTTCAATTAAACCCCGAGCCATTCCTGATGTATGTTTTGGGCCTCGTAGGCCCATGATAGGGACATTAAGAGAATGAATGAAAGGTTTTAAGTTCTAATGAAAATTATGGCCCGACTTTGTAATATCAAGCATGTTTAAGAATGGTAACGCATCGTACCTCATCTCGGCGTCGGACACGGGTAAGGGATGTTACAATTGCCAAGGTAAATACAAAGACCAGAGGTGGATTTGCGATATCCAAGAGAGCTTGCCCAGTCCACGTTGGAGAAACCAATTAAATTCATACCAGATGGTCGATATACCAGTCCATAGTCAATCGTGCCTTGAATGTATTGTAGGATTCTTTTAACATGTATACCAAAGTTATATATTCAAATCATTCACTAATAACATATTTGAACATCAAATGCATTTTTTATCATCTCGTTTTCTCATTTCATATTATCAGTATTACCTAATAAAACTCAGTAAATGAACTTGAATACATTGGTACTGACCACATCTGTTACTTGTCTGAGTTGAACATTTGTTCGTGTCAGGTTACCCATTTGGGATAAACCTTTATATCGACACATCAAATAACTTGGCCAAAGCTATAATAAACATGTTAGGTTACTCGTCCAGACTAAACCTTTAAAACGACGTCAAGTTACTCATTCGAGCTAAACCCGTGTCACATATATCTTCGAGTCCGCAACAAATACTAGATCTCGGTATTATCGATAATCAATCTGTATCCATGTGTAGAAGACCTTTACTAAGTTCATCAGGGTAATTACAACATATAAGTTCATATTCATTTCTTTACAATTCAATACAAATCTCATATTTTGTACCAAACTATAAACAATCCAAATTTCAATTATACAAATATATAACCATGATTTTAAATACAAAACAATTTAAACACAACACAGCATGTGAACTTACCTAATTAAATTAACAGACAAGTTGAATTGCAAGTACTAATTGGTAATTTTGCCTTTTTTCCTAATTATCCTCAGTTTGGTTCAAATCTCAATCTAAATAATAATTCAATTCAATTTATAAATTTCGTATATCTTATACCATCTTATTTTATGCATGTATCAAATCAATTTCATTATTTGAATTCCCTTAAAATTTTTCATTTTATTCAATTTAGTTCCTAAAATCTAAATTATCATAACTTTCTAATTTAAGCTTCAATTTCGAAACTGATCTCAATTACATCCTTATATAACCCTATATTAATTATAATTACATAAATTTCACATTAATTTTGAAATGTACACACTTTAGTCCCTATGTTTAAAAACTAGGAATTAAACTTTATAAACTAGTCCTTTTTCATTCCTAAGCTTAAAATCTAACAATTTAGTACAAAAAACTTCAATAAATCAACAATGGAAAATTTTGAAAACTTTAGCAATTTTGTAAATTGGTACACAGATTAGCTAAATCAAAATCCTGAGACCTTAAAAATATAAAAATTACAAGAAAAACGACTAAATTGAACTTACAACAATGGACCAAAAATTTGAGCTTCCAAAACCCTTTTTCTTCTCTTTGTTCATAAGGTAGAACACAAAAAATGTTTTATTTTTCTTTTAATTTGGTTTATATAGTTAGATTAATTAATTAAATCTTAATTAACAAATTTAGTGGATGAAAATTCAATCCCACCATCGTTTGACTCTTTAAAGAGGGTCCAATTGCTCAATTGGTTCCTCGACTATTTAAAAATCTATAGTGATAAAATTTTAACACTTTTACAATTTAGTCCTTATATCTTAATTAACTATTTAATTAACAAAATTATGGGACCAAACTTTAATTAAACTTTATACTAATCTCGTAAATATTAAATAATAATATTTATAGGCTCGAACAAGAAAATGGGGTTTCAAACTTAACATTTCTGACGCTATTGAAAAACGAGTTGTTACATCTGCCACCTTCATTGAAAACACCAACGGAGCCACTCCTAGGAAAATGAGGACCACCCAAAAAACAAAGTCAGATGGTTGTTCACTGGAGAAAGAGAAAGAAACAGATGGAGGGAAGGAGACAAGCTATCGCCGTCACGTAGCCTGCCTATTTATTTTTTCCTTCTTTTTGGCTGGCTTTTAGTTAAGGTTTTGAAGAGGCTTGTGTTATCTTTCACTACTTTACTGTCACCTAATGTGAATGAAATGTTCTCGATTTGAAAGTTGTGGGCTTTAATTTCAAAGACTATTTCTCTAAGATATCACATTAAATGATTTTGTATATATTAGATAGTGCGGAAGAAGTTCATCTTTGTTTACAAGAATTGTTGAGTCACAAAAGCAAGTTGAAAGGCCTTCCTTTTAATCTTATTTGTGGTTATTGTGAAATGTCCATTAGTTTCCATTAGTTTATTGCATATGGTATTCTTTAGCTAACATGCTCTATTTTTAACTAACATGAAGGATGCAAATATTCAAGAGATCGAAGCTAGAAGTCGGAAGTGAAAACCATAAATGTGCATAAGCATCATCATTGTCGATTGTGGATGAGAGATAATAAAGTCATATACATTATCCCATTAACATAGATATTTAACAGTTGAATAATCATTTTGTAGCAACTCAATAATATTAATAGCAATTTTGTGAGATTTAAATGCTGAATAAAGAAAACGTAATTTCAATCAAAATGTAGAGACGATTTGATTAACTTACCCATTATATTTATAGTCTTTTTGATAATATATTTATAGTTATATATTATGTAACATGTATGACCTAAAAAGTTTAGATAAAAATGACTTAGAGAAAAACAATAAAATATGGTGTAAACGTTATATATAATGTTGGCACCACTTTAGTTGATATAAGAGAGGGCTTGGCTAATGATAGGCCTTTTTTCCTTCTTTTCGTTTCAACTTTCAATATATATAGTCACGTGGGTTGTAGGTGAAGTGTTGTTAATTTCCAACATTTTTTAATACCAAATCAACTTTCATGCCATGTTAATACATTTATAAGGATGTTCAAAAAAATATCTTAGGATTTATTTAACAACATGATTGAGAGTCCAATTAATTTAGGAAATCAAAGTGGTTTAGGGAAGAGATTAGATTAAACAAAAGAGGTGGCATGGCATGCTGCCACAACATAGGTTTTCTTGAAATCAATCAATTCCAACTTTACTAATGTTGGAATGTTGTTAGGTTCTAGAAATTCTATTTTTTAAGAACAGGTAACTCAACCCCTCAGTGGGTTGACAAAATGTCTGTTTGAGGGCACATCATTATAAACCAACCTCCTATGGTCCATTTAACTTTAAGACCTTCATTTCAACATAATTTAGTGTGCTTGGCAAATTCTATATGATCTAACTGTACCTTTGGTGTGCCCCCAATAAAATAAGAAATGTATATCTTTGTTATAATAATTATTTAAATTGAGTTTGTATCTATCATCCCAACTCATTTAAGAAATTATTAAAAAATTATTTTTTTAAAATAAATTATATAATTATGAGAATATTTTTATCTTTTATAATAAATAAAAATAAGATATAGGCTAAAATGTCAAATAAATTTTCTGAAAATAATTTAAAAATCAATTAAGTGCCTCATCGAAAAGTGCATTCAATTGAGCCATTTGAATAATGGTTTGTATACATAATTAAGCCCATTGACTTTATTTTCTCCATTGAAGCCCCCGATGGGCCATTAAATACTGATGTGGCAATTGACATGAAAAAATGATGATGTGTAAGACTTAATTGATTTCTTTTAATATCATTTTATGAGAGTTTAATTGACTGTTTAAGTAAAAAAGAAAGTTTAAAAATTCTATTTTTAAAAAAAAAAGTATATATTATAAAAATCATAAAAAAATTAAAAATCTATAAATTATTATAAAATTATTAAAAATTATAAAAAGAAAGAAAATTTTAAATGTATAGAGAAATATATAATTTATTCAAATTATTCAGATATTATAAAAAAATAAAAATTACTACACCTTTTTGTTTTCTCTCATATATTGTCCTACATCATACCTTAATTCATCTTTATTAACTTCTCTCACATCATCCTTCCTCAATTAAAATATTACCGGTCACAAGAGGTGTTCATTGTTCAGGTGAATTAGCCTAATTTCAAAAAAATTCCGCTTGAGCCTAACTAGACTTGGCTAGCTGAAATGATTTGTTTCGCTATTTTACAAATAATAAAATTATTTTTATTTAAATTTAATTATAAAAATATATAAAAATATAAATATAAATTTATTTATATATATGTTTATTTTGTGAATAGTAAATCAAATCAACTCATGAATACTTCTATCTATCACCGTAGGCAATTAAGTACTAAACTCATCATCACTCAAACCACTCACGCAGTTTGATCATCATGACCTTTCAATCTCCTAATTTCTTTATTACCGAAACCAAAGACTCTAAATAAGCAAAATAACAAACATGTTGCCATTGAGTGGAAACATCAATTAATAAGGAATTAATTAATGCTATTTCAAGAGCATATTTTAGGCATGCAAAGGTAATCATGTTTTCTGAAATATATCCTCGTCAATAACTTTGTCTTTAAATAATTTCAATTGAGAGAGAATCATAAATAATGTTAATTATATTCACGTAAATCTGTTGCTGCTTTGTATGCATTGGGCGTAACATATTATTTTAACAAATTATAAGGCTTCGTCATTCTCAGCAATTGCACCCTGCTCTAACAACAAATTACCATGTCCCGGATTTAATTGAAACAGTAACTCTCCATATCATCATCATATGATATGACAGGAGAACAAAAAGAATATACTAGAGAATCTTTCAATGGGAAAGAAAAATAAACAGTTGGTTACTTCATCACTGCTTATGTAGCAGATGCTCCTTCTTGAGAGCCATAAATTTGGCTGCTATGTCTTCATACTCTGGCAGCTTAGGGTGAACGTGATTAGGGTTGTGAATCGACATTGAATTGGTTCGAAGAATGCTGTACCTGTGAATCTCTCTTGGCCTTTCTTGTGGCATTGTCGTGGCCCTCAAATAAGGACCACCTGTTCCTTTTCTCGTATGGGAAGCACCCACATTTCCCTTCACTTTCCCTATGCTTTCTTCCTTTTCCAATTTGGGCAAGGTGAAAACTCCATACATACTTGCACCATTGTCGTAGCTTCTTCTCCTCAGATTCCGAGTAGGACTACTACTCTCTTTCATTCTAATACATCTAGTATCGTCGTTGGAAGAACTTCTGCAATGGCAAAACTTTTCATCCAAAATTCGTCCTTTATCACAAACTGGAGGGACCTTTTCTTCTCTGTCATCAAAACTACAATTGTAACATGGGTTTTCCAAGCTGCAGGTTTTTACTTCACTGTTCAAAGTATTAGCCTGAATGTCACCCCTCAATTCCATGCAGCCAGGTGGTTTCGATCTCTTCAGCACATAAGTTGCTTCTTTCCTTTCTGCTACTGTTTTCTTCTTCTGGTGTTTCCTGTAGTGATGAGATTGATGCTTGTAGTTCTCATAATATATCTGGTGATCAACATCCTTGATGCTTGAAGGTTCAAGAGAAAAGGACCTCCGCCTTGAATTGTGAGCATTTGAGCTTGGTTTCTCATCCTCTACATTATCCGTATAACTTTCATCATCACCGTCGGTGCCATCCACAACCACTCCTTTAGTTGGCATGCTCAGTGACTTGAACTTGAAAAGTCTCTGATCTTGACAATCTGCTTCTTTTCTCCGGAAAGAGCGTAACTCCTCTATGTCATCAAGATAGACAACTACTTCCTCAAAAAACTGAGGCAAACTTTCAGAGGAAGATGGTGCTTTTATCCTTTCATCATCATCCTTTCGTTTCCTGGTGGTTGTACAAATCCGGCTGATGTTCCGGTTTTCAGCTTTTATGTCATCTGGTGGAGAACAAGTAAGGGAAGCACCAATGGTTTCAGAATTTGGATAGGAATAAGAGTGACATTGGCTGATCAAATGAGTGGCAGTCTTTGCCAATGGATCAACTTGTATGTATTTTCCTTCCATCTCACTACCATCTGAAGTCTGCACCAATGTAGGACTTCAATGAAACATCAAAATCTGACCAAAAGACAGTAATTGAAAGAACATAATCTAGTTACCTGGCGTTGCAATTCGGGAAAGTATTCAAGTGCCAAAATTTCAGGCTGTAAGCAGTAATCTCGAGCTATTTCATCAATCAATCTGTACTTCACATCATCCGAAACTGATTTTGGGGATAGTTTTTCTTGTATCTGTAGTCAAGATTTTATCAAAATTCTTCATGTTAATTGATGATAAAAAAAAACTGATAAAAAGCAAGAAACATTAGCAGGTAGCACTAGAATGGGCAACCTCACGGTTGACCAGATTCCCAGGAAGCAATTCAACGGCCACTGTCGTGAACCTATGCCCGTAACGCTCCCCGAAGAGCTTACGAATCGCAGGAAGCTCAGGGAGATCTGCACATCTGGCAGAGGCGAATATGAGGCTTGAAACTGCTTCATTGATATCATTAGGGCAGTCCCTAAAATACCACAATTACAGGACAACTAATTCAGTTAATGGCAAGAAACTTGAAAAAAGTGATTAAAAGAGGAAAAATGTTGTTAAGAGGGAAAAAAAAATACTTGTGTCTGCGAATATATGATAATTGAATGTTGACAAATTCACAGAAATGATCTAGCATCTCATAGACTGCCATTATATTCTCATCTTTAAGAAGCTGCTCAGCCTGAAAATTTAAGTGTCAAAACTAAAGGATGAAAATAGCCTATCCCAATATCATACTTAATACCAAAAGGTTATGCAAACAACATGCAGAAGAAGAAGAAGAAGAATCAAAAGCAGGGGAACACAGCAGAGAGAGTTTAGAGTTTTAATGAAAAGATATTGATCATCGTCCCTACCCGGTTAAAGGCAGTTTGTTGATAACCAAGTTTCATGAGCTGAGCCAGATCTTCCCGCAGCTGTTTCACAATTGTAAACCTTTTGTTCTTTAGCAGCTTCAGACGGCACTGAACACGCTTGATCAGCTTCTTACTACAAACACCACAGTACATAAGTAAAAACAGCAACCCCAACCAATAAGCTTTTCTCTCAGGAAAAAAAGGGATACCATTTTGAAGCTTTTCGCCAGCCGAAAAAGATGTCAAACATGGTTCAAAACTAGAAAACGTTCTCCTCCTTGTAGGTTTCAGCAGTTAGAGAGCAGCAACCTCTGAAACTAAAACTAAAGCTTGAGTTTGAGATTAATGATGGAAGTTGGAAAGGGTAACATGTTTGGTGGTGTAGGTGTGGGAATTGAGCATGCATGGGAATTGGTTGGTCAGTTAGTGTTATATAAATTAAGAGGAGTGGGTTTGAAAAATGAAGAAAGTGGGAGCAGACAGTTCCATTCTTTTGGAAGAAAAAAAAAACTGCTCCCACCACTCCCCTAATCATAACACTTGGCATGTCTCTGATATAACCCTCATCTACAAGGCTTACAAATTGTACTTACCGCTGTTATTATGAACATTATTACAGCAGTTTAAGTTATATTGGTTGATGATACTAAATTGGAGCATCCACAGCCAATGAGTTGTTGAGTATTTGGGAGCAGCCATCAATGACATTGACAACCTGACTGTTTTCTTCCAATTAAAACACGATTTAGACCCTTTGAAGATTACTCCAGGGCTCCTGTGATTTCAAAATAAAGACTTTTTTCATGGTTGTAGCTTTAAGAACCGGAGTCAATTCTCATCACAAATTATTCTCAATTTGATTATTAAATGTGTTTTTATAATTAAATTTCTCCACTCAAGATTGTCGTCTTAATTGTTTAGGTAAAAACATGGATAATGGAAAGATGAAGAATCATACCATGAAAAGGAATATTTGTTCATTATTTTTCTCTTTATATTAACTTTAATACACTTTCAGCTTGAAATTAACCCACAAAGGAATATTCCAAGTGCATACATAAACTTCCCGCATTTAGTTGTTGATTGGGGGAGAAAAAAAAAAAACATATTTCAGTGGACTTGATTTATCTACTTCAAAGAATATATTAATGAAAAAATTAAATTAAATTGTAAATAAAATAAAATTTAAATGCATAATTATATTTGATCAGAAATACTAAATGAATAAAAATGTTTATGATGTTGTTGTCAACTTGTCATTACAATAAAACATTGGTCAGGTGGTAAATTTAAGGTTTTACCTAGATACAATTAAATATGAGTTTAAATATCATCATATGCATATTTTTTTTAGTTTAAATAAAAAACTAAAGTCCACCCAAATAATACAACTTATTTTAAATACGAAAAAATATTTTAGTAATTATTCTAATCAAGTTTGTGTTTGGTTGACTCATGCAACGATTTAGTCAATGGTTTAAATAATAGTATAAATATACTATTTATGGAGGCAAATAATGTGGGTGAAAATTTTTGTGTAATAAATATATTTATAAAGAAATGAATATAGAAACAAATGAAACTTTAGTTAAAATGGTAAAATTGGGTTTCAAAAAATTGTTCTCTAAGTTTAAATCTCATCATGCAAAAGTATTTTTATAGATTTTATATTAAACTATAAAAATACTCGTACTAATACTTTTTACTTTACCAAAGGATCGGGTTTTCATAATTTCACAACTAAGTTGAGACTTGGTTTAAGGTAATAATTGGTTTTAAAAAGAACAGTAATTACCAACAAATATTAAGTGTCTTAGGAAATCAAAATATTATACTCACAAGAAGAGATATCTGAGTTTAAACCCTATAAACAACATTGTTAGGAGGGGGCAACCATGAATGTTAATATTATTACTGTTTACATAAAACGGACATAAAGAATACATTTATCATAAAAAAAATAGTAGTTTTTAAAAGAAAAACATAAAAAAATTAGAAAAATGCAATTATTATGTATACTATTATTTTATTTATATGTTATTAATTTTTTTAAAATTATTTATTAATTAAATTGGTATCATTTTAACTTGTGACACTTAATTAGAGTAATATTTTATATACAAAATAGATAGCAGAGAATAAAGATAAAAAAATATGGTAAAGAAAAGCCACATGCAATTGTGTTTAAGCATGAAAGGTATAAAAAGAAAAACTGAAGGCTTAATCCACAAGCATGACTGACCCATTTCTCTGATCCATTGCTGTGGAATAAGGTGAGAAAGGAAGTACAAAAAGTTTTAATATGAAGTTTGTAATTTGATTTATATTTATATTTATATTTAGGTTGGTATTTTTGCACTAATACAATTAATTTATAATGATGTGGTACTGATAATTAATTTTTTAGTGATACGTGACAGTTTCTAAATATGACACGTGACTGATATAAATGTTAAAATTTTTAAAAATTAAAAATATATAAATTAATAAAAATATATATAAATTATATATATAAATTCTTGATGTGAAAATAATATATACTTTTTTAATTAATTTATATATTTTTTAAAAAAATTAATTTTTAAAATTTATATATACACCATGTGGTACCAACAGATTAATAATTGATGCCACATCAATATAAACTAATGATATTAATACAAAAGTATTAACTTAAATAATAAAATACAAATTTAAATACCAATTAAATAAAAAAAATTCTCATATCAACTAACTACTTTTAACTAAAAAGAAAAATAAATAGAAGAAAACAGCACAAGTGGTTGAAGAAACCGCGAGACTGCGTGTGTGGTTGTGGTTGTTAGAAGTAGCAGCAGGCGGTGCAGTCAAAGGAATAGGTAATCAACCGCAGTTTATTAAAATGAATGATATAGAAAGAATTTTATATTTGTGCTGCTGCCAAAGCATGCAAATAGTGTGCACAAGGGAGGTGGGGCCTTTGCTTAAGCACATGCTGGAAGGGTGGATTAGAGGGTAATGATGGTGACTCCAATCCACCCAAACTTCACTCTCATCTCTCTTCAAATAAATTATAATCACTTCACTTTGGAATCATCCCCACTGATTGGTTTATGGTGCTGTGGTTGTGCAACTTGCTTCTTTTTTGTGCTTTGTCCTGATGTTTTTAATTGTAATCGCGACCCCATCTAACCCTTCTTTCTTTTCATCGATATGTTATAACTAAAGAGTGACTGAATTATGAACATTATTTAATTTTAAGAATAATTATATTTTGTGTCTAAAAAATATAACCCACTAATCAAATTTTTAAATTTATATGTATATATATATATAAACTTCATTTATTTCTGTCTCTCTGTTCACCCACGAAAGATCGTATCATAATATATACAATTTGTTTAAATCCTACTGTATGTGTAAAATAAGGAGGCATGCAGAATGCGCATGGCTTGAATCACAACCCTCTAATTAAGCAATTATACAAGTTTTCAAGTATTTGATTGCAACGAGTCCTTGTATTATATATTTCCACTCCAACTTTTTCTAAGCATTTAATTCTGTGCTCTTGTCGTTTTTCTCGGAGGAGAACTATAAACACAAAGCAATTTCTTGAAACTTAAAATATATGTAGGTTGAAAATTACTCATTAATCTAGCAAACGTTTATTCATAAATCAGAAGAGCATTTTTCACTCATCAATCAAAATGTGATAATAAGAGGTTGGAATTTAATTCGAATTTCATAAAAAATAATAATAATAGTAGCATCTACTGCAATCTCAATATTATTTAAACTAAGGTTTTTTACTTGGAGGGCCCATGGCTCAGCTTCCACACTAGTGGCACCAGATATGTGTTTATATCAACCTGTAATCCATTTTACATAATGATCTCGAATTAGAACACCAACACTTACTCTATCAAGATTTTTAAGAGAAAAACCGTATGTGTTTAATTTAACCCAACCCTTAATGGTCTTGAAATCTCTGAACAATTGACCCAACTTTCTGTGGTTGAGAGGACTCTGTTCGTAAATTTTTTAAAACATGAGCATTTCTGATCAACCAAATTTCCCAAAGAGCGAAAAGGAAGATGGCATACCATGCCTTCCTTTAAGATATGTGCTTTTCTTCATTTTCTAGAAAAAAAGGAAAGTGGGTGGAGTTGAACCATGCCTTAACCATATAATTCTTATCAAAGAGAATAATAACAAATAAATTTAGACGAGTGTCTCATCCAAATTTTCAGGATTAATATACATGTATGAACTATTGAAAAGTGAAAAATGAGAATAAATTCAGAAAAATGAAAGAAATAAAAAAGTTCACTTCGGACCAATGAAGTAAGCTGTGGAGACCAGAAGACAAGTAGCAATTATGTTTTTTTTTTTAACAATGAATAAATTAATATTCTAAAACACAAATAAAAGAATGATTAATTTTGTTCTATAATATTTTGTTTTACTTTTCATCCACATGGAAATATAACTTTTCCCACCAGTTATCAAGAAATCACTTTCCATTATTTGTAAAAAATAAATAACTTTCAAAAAAATATTACATTTCAAATATATATATATATATATATATTCACATACCAAAAATCTACTTCAAGCATTTTAAGGCGAAATATCATTTTTGTGGGCTTTTTGTATTTTTTATATATTAGCATAATCTATACTATTATATATAGAAGGAAGCATTTAGGGCATTCCTTTTACGACAAACATTCATGTTTTTTTTTTTTTTTTTTACCTTTTTTAAACCATTAATAAAATGGTTAAATTTCAATTCTAGCTCCTTTATTTTTCTAGATTATATAAAAATGATTCAATTTTAATTTTGGTTTTTATACTACACTCAAAATTGAGATTTGTTCTTTATACTTTAATTTTTGACATAATTTAATATATCAATATTTATAATGTCATTAGTTAGTCTAAATATTTTATTTTGACTATAATACTGACGTGAATTTTAATAATGATTTACACTATTAATGTAACACCTCAAAATATATAAGTTAGAAGTAATAATTAATTCAGAAATGAGCTTTGGTCTTTATGGTTAACAGAATAGTATACTCCTTAGAGATCTTAGGTTTTATCTACTTCTCTCCCTTTTCTTTTCATTTTATTTTCAACAACTAGGGTGTAAGTCACTCCTATAATAAATATTAAATGAAGTAAAAAGTTAATAAGTATGGGCTATAGTCCAATGGTTAAGCACCCCTATTTCCCCCTTACTTACCAAGGTTTGAATCTTTTTGTCTTAAACCATCAATCTTTTTTTTTTTAAATTTTTCCCCTTTAATTTTGACCAAAATGATGGGTTTATTGCCCAAAAGGCCCTAGGGTTCCCAAGCCCTAAACTATGTACGCCACATTCTCCCAATTGAATTATAATTTCCCCTTATCAAATCCTAACAAAACTTTTATCAACCTTTGCTATATCTTCTCCTAATTCTTTTCTTTTCTCTTCTTTATCTGAATTTTTTACTTTTTCTTGCTATCAAATATTTTTGCCATTCAAAACTTAGATCATTCTCAGTTGATCAATTTTCCAGCGAAATCGTAATTACCATCAACTCGCAACCCTAGTCTTTGCCAAAGAATCAGTAAGCTCAGTTTAATCCTAGTAATTAATCCCTAATTCATGAAGTACTTCCATCTGTTACTCATTTTTCAAATCAAATAGTCGATCTTGATAACTCTTTCGTTAAAATCATTGAATCTTGAAGAAACTTGGAAATCAAATGTTAACTTGTGCAAAATTGTCGTTTGAAGGATCCGTTACAGGTGCATCGGACCAAATTTGATAGTGAGGGATGACGTTTGAAACCCAATGGGAGGTGTTTCTTTACAAGCAAATAAGGGCAAATCATGCCTTGGGATAGGGCCACACGACCAACCAAACGAGCGTGTGGGCCACCCGTGTGGACCACACGGCCATGTTCACCTTGAAACCTAGGGAATTTGCTTCTCACATGGCCTAGGATCCTCCACACGATCATGTCTCCCCTGTAGGTTGAATTTAAGAATGCCACACAACCTAGCCATACGATCATGTAGCCCTCCACACAGTCCAGGGCTTCCCACATGGTCTGGTCACACGACTGTATATCTCTTGATTATTAGATTTTACAGTTTTGCTCAGAATTTTTATAAACAGTTCAAATTAGTACTTACATAATTCGTAAAGTATTTTTAGGGTTTTATCTCTTACAATTAGGTCAGTGATATTTTGAATAATGTGAAATCTATGATTTGGTTGATTAGATTATTTCTGTTTATGCATGATATGCGATTGAAACTTGTTTACTGTCATCAGATTAATGATGTACTATCATTATGACCTGTACTACGGTATTACTGATTGCATGAACAACGTGCCTACCATTATTGATAAACTGAAATTATGACATTTATGTCCACTACTACGGTTAAAACCAAGTACATGTTATGCATGTCTACTATTTTTGTATTGTACTGTTAATAGCATCTCATATTGCATTGCATGGGGCGGGACGCTTTGAAAGGAAGAAGTACTGACAGCTTTAATTTGCAAACCCATTGTGTATTCACAACTACTGACAGCGTATTAACCTGCAAGCACTAATGGTTGATCCACAATTTCTATTGGCAGCTATTTTTTGTAATTCCGTTGTGTATTCACAACTACTAGCAGTGTATTAACTAGCAACACTGGTAATTTATTCATAAACTAGAGTGTCTGGGATATAAGAGTTTTAGAGAACTCTTACTGTGGAGTGTAATGGTGGGGTGGGACCTATTTATACTGTTAAATTGAAATTGCCATGTATTGCATCATCACGCATAAGCATGCTCGAATAAACTGATACTTTCTGCTATGCTATGAGATTGCTAATGAAATGTATATTGTTATTACTTATGATTTGATTACTGATTGGCACTAATTTACTTGTGATGGAACTCACACTGAGTGTCACAACTCACTCTCCCTTTAATTTTCATCCTTACAGATAACCTGCCAAGTTAGGACAGGGACACGGCATCCAGAGGGTCTCAGCTCGGTTTTCCTAAAATATTTTTTGATATATTATTTGTTAATTATTATTCAAAGTTTGTATTATTATTTTATTTTGAACAATGGCGTGAGATTTAGGATTTGAGTTTTATATTGCATGACACTTAATTTAATTTTAGGATAACAAGATATGTTTATTATTGAGTTATGCATGAATCCTTGATTTTATTAAAAACAACCACTTAACATTTTTCCATTGCTAATTTATAATTTTTTTAGGAATAATTAATTGGCATTTAACTAAGTTTTCTACTAATTTAAACAAATGTTTTAAAATGATTGTTTTCAAAACTCCGATAGCTTACTAGGTCACTTCGGTGGCTAATGTAATTTTTCAAATTTGGGTCTAACGTATAGGTCAGGTTGAAAAGGTTACAGTTAAAATTATTTGTTAAATTTAGGATCATTACAACGTCATTTTTTTGTCACATAGCTGCCAAGTGAGGATTTTGTTTTTAATTGTACAGTACCTAATTTAATAGAATAATTTTAACAGTATTAACAATTGGTCCTAAATTTTTAAATTCGAAAAATAAAAAGATTAAATTATTAAAAATAGAAACATAAAAATTAAATTCCAAATATATAAAAAATAAAAATATAAATTTTAATTCCATAATTTAACTCAAAACACGCTAATAGTTTATTATAAAACAATAATGAGTATGATCAAAGTTTTAATATTCTTTTTTAGACAAAAAAATATATTTTTGGTTGTCATGTTCTCAGTTTCTAGAAATGCCTTGTGGCAGTTTATCTTGCCACTACTTTTTTTTTTTCTTTTAATTTAACTGATTTAATCATAATATATATAACTGAAACAACCAATTATAATACAAACCGATTTAATAGAGGTAAAATAAATATATATTTAAATATTAAATCGATTATTTCAATTATGAAATTTATAACCGATTAAACTAAACTTACAATCAATTTAATTACTAAATCGAAAATAGACTTATGCTCTATTGCTTCATAGATTGGCACCTTTTGTTTTAGCAATTATGGTATTTTTGAAGTCAACATCCTAATTTCTTTTTATATTCTTGTTGATTTCTTGAGTTTAAGAAAATCCATTTGAAAGATTTCATTACATTTATCCTTAATATCCGGGAAATCATGGCAGATAAGCAATTGAAGTAGTTCAAAACTTGTCATGTATTTTGAATTATAGAAATAGAAGCGCCTGCTGCAGTTTATCAATGTTTCCAAAACAGCTCTATTCTTGCGTCCTTATTATTTGTAAACCTTCAAATCGTACTATTAGTGCTGCTGCTGTAATCTTTGAGGGGTCGTGAGATGAACAACAATAGCAAGGTTCCCTTCATTACAAGATCAGCCCAGAAAACCCCACAACCCTATTCATGCATACAAGTACGGGTGAGCAAAATTCGATTCGATTTAAAAAACTCAATAAAATTTTTAGATTTTGAATTAAATAATTCGTTTAAGTTAATCGAGCTATTTAAGTTAATCAAGTTATTTGGATCAACTCGAATAAAAAATTAATTTTTTTGGTTTAACTCGAATATGAATTATATAATTCGAGTTATCCGAAACTCCGAATAAGAAAAAGCAAAACTACACCATTTTGATAAATGTTTAGTTTTTCTAAAGTTAAAAACAAAACTAAGTTGTTTTGATAAATGTTTACTCATTAAGTTAAAAGGCAAAATCATTATATTGTTTATGTAATTGAATAATTTTATACTCCGTTTACTAGTTAAATAATCAATTCATGTAAACGCAACATTGAGTATAAATAATAAGATTCATTAACTCGACTTGACTTGACTCAACTCAAAATTTTTTGACTCGATTCAATCCGAAAAAAATTCAAATTGAGTCTGATTGTTAAAATAGGATTCGTCAACTCGACTAACTCAAAATTTTTTTTACTCGATTCGACTCAACTCGATCGAATACTCACCCCTACCTAGAAGCCGTTGTCATCACCAACTGTTGTTTGGGTTGTGAATATGACGAATTATTTCAAAGCATTTTTAGCTCAATAGAGCTAAGAGAGTGTGGAGCATGCAAAGAAGTATAAAGTTGTGTCTTACATTCAGTTAGTTGTGTGATTCTGATAGCATAAAGGACTTTGGGTTTTGAAAAAACAAAAGGAAGCTTGTGAAAAGGTAAAGGAGGAGTTCTAAGGAAGTGACAAGGACCAAACAGGTACAAGTCGTCAACCTTGGAACAGATTTTGCGGTTTTGAAGATGGAATATGATGAAACTGTTATACAACATATTATATTGACAGTCAGGCACACTGTGAACCAGATCAGGTTGCTCAACAAGGAGTTTCACTGATAAAAGGGTCGTTGAGAAGATTTAGGTCTGCTTGCCTGAAAATTCTGTCAAAAATCTCATGACACGAGGAGTCAAGGTATAACTCACTTATGTCTTTGACAAAGCTTGTTAATTCATCACAAGCTCTCGAGCAAGAAAGATCCACCAGGAAAAAAAACAAACTAAAAAGGTGGTGGTAGGAAAGGCGAATAAATACATCCTCCATGTTTGCATTGCAATAAGAGGGATCACATTGAAAATATATACCGGTTTTCAACCTAAAGTTCAATGTACATCATGAAAGAAGTTTAGGCGTGCCGAGAATTTATTCAAGAACAAAAGATCAACAAGGCCAGCAAGCGTAAGTTGTCAAAAATCAACAGCAACAAGAAGGGCAATTGTTTGTTGCTTAATGCTATGCTATAATCATCTATAAAATCTACAAACATAGCCAAGTTTAGTAGATCGGCATCCCTACATGATCATATATGAATGTAACAATTTCCGGAGTAGATATTGGTTAACTTCATCAGATTTCAAGAAGCTGGAATTTGAGGATAACGAACCACATTACACTTTAAAATTACGACCTTTAAAGAACTGAACAAAGGGTTGCCTCTGTGCATAAAACAGCAACGGTCCTACCCAAGAATGGAGCCTATATAATCATTGGGATGATCAACCTTTTGGAAAAAGAGGGTTCCGTAAAGAGACTAAGATCAGTCTGGATATCTAAACCCTTGCTCCAATCTGACTAATATTATAGGAATGATTTTGGGGTTTATAGAGAACAAGAATCAACCTTTTGGGGATATTAGCAAAATTCCATTCCTCATAGGCAGAGAGGCCATAAAGACGGACAACAAGTTAACATAACACCACTTCAACAGAAACAAGCATTACTCAAGCCACAGCAAAGTTAATACATTTCGGTTCAACATAGGCAAAAGCAAAATTTAAACCGATACACATATCCACAACCTTGGGCCTAATCATACCTCATTCCTTTAGGAATCATTGTATAACCCAACAAATAATATAGGAATCAAGGAGTTGACTGCAATCAAATAACTGGAAAGCAATCGTTGGATCATAAATACAAATCCTAAGTTAATTTTTGCTGCTGTTATTCACCTAAACACACTAGTCAAAAGTTAAAAAGTTGAGAGAATATTAACTAGAGAGAAAGTAAAGCTTACAGCACAAATTTTACTCCTTAATCATTCAACAACACTTCTTAATGGCGATAGGAGCAGCTGCACAAATTGCTGATCCACAGTTACAAGATTTGAAGGAACCAATTCGCATAAACGACACCAGTGATACCACCACGGTCTTAACCTTAAGCACCATCTTCTTCAGTTTCCGCGACTTTGGCTTGGGTTGTCCCCAGTTGTTGTCCACAGCTGATAACTTGTATGACCTCAAGAAAATCTGCCTTTTCTTAGCTCGATCTCGCCTGTAACTCAAGGAAGCCACCACGCTGTGAGCTCTCCTCTTGGAAGATGTCCTATATTGAACGGGATTTTCTTCCCTTGTTTCGCCGCTTTGATCCAACAGCTCGTACCCATCCACTCTACGGCTAAAATTGGATGTGGCATTTCGAACAAGAGAGTTCATAGCTACCCAGTCTGCGGCTGGTAGAGAGGAAGTGTTATGTAAATGGAAGATGATTCACCTCGACGGTCTTGTTATAAATAGAAAAAGGGTCATTTTCAAAATCATAAATTATATTATTATAGGAATCACCATTTTAATTTGATGCAAATAACCCTGTTGAAATCCATCTTTGACACTCGAGAAGGCGGCTCCCATGAACCATAACCATTTATACAGCCAGTCAATTGACCCAATAGCATCTGATGGCACTACACGTGGCAGTTCGCGGAGAAAGGAACGGTGAAGATTGATCTGAAACAATAGGGTTGAATTCAAAGACCGCCAAGGTTGCTGCTGCTACTAATAAAAGGAACATTTAATGGTCCCTTTCCCTACTGCACATTTGGTGGGTTGTTGACCTTTGACCATAAGTGATTTGGTGCCCGAGGAGGAGAAAAACTTGACATTTTTCATTTATTTTGTGGATGAAAAGTGATTAGGGATTGAATTGATGTTAATTAAGACTTTATTATCAATTAAATTAAACTCAAGATCAAACTATTTAATTAGTGAAATACTTAAGCATCTCTAATTACTCAAATCCATTCCCAAATACATCTCACCTAACCTACACTAAATATTAAGAGAGAGAGGAGAAGTGGTAAACAGCATTCGCTTCCAAACCGAGACAATTAAACCAGATACGAAAGATTAATGCGACAAATCATTGGTAATCAAATGTTATCCTTTACTTCTTTCCAGAAGGCTATATAGGGGGGTCCAAATGTTTGACCAGTGAAAATCAGTGTCATTTGTTTTCACGACTTCAATTTATAGGTTAGTTGGTGTAACTTTCCATTCCTAGGTGTCTATAATAATCTAACCAAATGTTAAATTTCTGCTGAAATTTATAGCATCTCATCGATGGTATCGACCAACAAACATTTACTAATTAATTATCAAGAAGCTCAAATATTTTTTACATAATATTAAAATTGGGATGGAGTAATATGATTCAAACTCGTGTTTAATAAATATTAATTTTTATTTTTATTTAAGTCAAAATCAGTAATTTTTTTTTTAAATTTAGAAGATGATGATAGTTGTTAGATAAAACATGTTAACGAATAAGATAAAATTAAATAAATAAATATGAAATAAAATATAAATAGAATGATTTATAATTAATTTGTCAAATACGAAAAATCAAATAAAACCATAATAAACAGTTAAAATAAAGGAGAATCGAAATTTTACAAAATGTTGAGGCTTATGAAACATAACAGCAATGATCAAAGTAGTAGCACTTCTACCACGATCAACACGAAAGAGGAAATCAGAAAGCAACAGAGTTTCCACCCACATCATGTGGGTTGCCCTCCAACCTTGACATTTAGACCTATACACCTCTTGCGCACAAGGCAAGATTACAAGCTTAGCCATTCAATTATTTTTAAGAAAGTTCACATATATAAACACATTTCGCACTTAGTATCTAACTAATGTGGAATCTAAGCCTTTACTTTTCCTCAATAATATTTCCAAGTAGCTTACTTTGAGCATCATTTAACCATTTTGAGCATATGATATACCATTATAAATGTCTCATGGAGTAGAATATGAAACCATAATTTTATGATTCAACTCTCCACCTTTACCTATTGGGAATATGCCTCAAAGTTTCCATAAAAGTAATTTTTCTAACAATAACTTTAATACAATATCTGAAAAATAGATTAAATATATATTTTTTATAAATATATGATAAAGTTTAAAATTTATATAATATGATTTCTAAACATAAATATATAATATTTAAAATAAATTATAATACTTAAAAATACGAAAACACGGTACGAATAGTGTTTGTTGTATTCCATATGTTGGTGTTTCGTATTGTGATTGATGATAATTTATTCAGTTGTGAAATGCCATGACTTTCAGATGTACGATCTACCTACTTCATCTTCATCTTTCTTGCCTAATTATGAGTTCCCATACTTCCAACCCTTATTCTCTCAGCCTTTGAATGGAACATCTATAATTAATATGCTATTTATATTTTTGTATTATTAATACCATTAATGAATGTTAAATTAATAAATAAAAATTTAATATGTAATATTTTTTTACAAATTATTGATTTTATACAGATAATATAACATTGGGTGAAAAATTAGATAAAATTAAAAAATTGCTAAACCTAAACCATATAAGTAATTAATAAAAAAAAATATAAAAAAACATCTTCCCGAAAGAGGTTTTTCATGGAAATCAAGATGGAGATGGCAATTATTAAAAAAATAAATAAATCCCAACATGAAGGGAACCAAATATGTTAAAATATGAAATATTATTTTTGACACCAAAATATTTGAAGTGTGCCAACCAAAGCTAAATCCAAATCAAATTTGGAGTTAAAAATGGTAACTCAAACTTATTCCTAAACTTTTCCCTTCACCAAAAATCTCAAACCAAAATTTTAGTTTCCCCAAAATTGCTGATCTTTGGAGAAGGATGGTTTATCAATGAAAGTTCAGATTTGAGTGTGCAGAATTTACAATATTTGCATTATTTTACATGTATATTTTTTTCTATTTTAAGTATTTTTTTATTTTTTAAAGTTTTTTTCGTTTAAGTTTAGCAATAGACCTCATTACGAGTCGGACTGCCTAGTTTGACCTAAAAATTCTCTTGAAAAATGAAAGAATTTAAATAAAAAATGAGTTTAGATAAAAAATAAGGCCCATTTTCTAAATTGGTTTGGCTTCGGGTAAAATTTTTTTTGGCTCAGCCCAAATAAATAAAGTCTTTTTTAATAAAAATTATCTTGTTGTTTTTTGTTATTCCTGGTGTTTTGATGTTGTTTTCTTTTATTTTTCTGTTTTTTGTGTATTTTTTATATTGTTTCGCTATCGTTTTTAATATTTTTTTGGATAGTATAGAATTTATATTTTATTGTTAATTTTACTACTATTTTAATTGCAATTATCTTGGTATAAAAAATTATGAAAAGTTACATTTTGGTTACTAACTTTACCAACTTATAATGTTTTGGTCACTCGTCTGTTAATGGTCATTACAACCTTAATGAAAAAGTGAGATGGCACATTAATTCAAGAGTTAATATCTTATTTGATCCTTAAACCATAGCTAAAACATTCAATTTGATAATTTTACAACATTTTACAGAACTAAAAACTCTACCACATGTGTATGTGTGTGGAAGCCACATTTAGAATACAAATTTGTGTTTCAAAATAACATATAATAAATAGTTAAATGTATGATTTGGAATTAATTAATAATACACATGAAATATTTATGATATTAAAATAAAAAATTTAAGTTGTAAGTAAAACAAAATTTAAACAAATGAATATAGCATATTAAGAATACTAAATGAATACAATTATTTAACATAATATTGTTATCAATCCTAAGTTGGTGTCGAATTAATTTGTGATACCATATTAAATAATAGTATAGATATACAATTGATGAATATAATAAAAACTACATTGTAAAATTAAAATGTAAAAATTATTTAAAATAAAGCTTTGGTTAAGTGATAGTTTAAAGTTTTATGCATCGGTATGAGTTCAAATCCCTTATAAGTTTTTTTTTTAAATAAAAAGACTAAAGTACTATCGAATAATATAATTTATTTTAAATATAAAAGTATATTTTTGTAACTTTCCTAACTAAGTTGGTGTCTAATTGACTCGTGACACAAATTCAATCAATAGTATAAATATACAATTGATAGATGTATTAAATGTAAATAATAATATTAAAATGTATAAATAATTTGAAATGAAATTTTGGTTGAGCGGTAAATTTATGGTTTTCATATTGGGGTGAGTTCAAATTTCACTATAAATTTTGTCATTTCTTTAACTGTGTTGGTGTCTGATTGACTCGTAATATCAACTTAATTAAAGGCTTAAAATATATAATAATATAGATTTTGAAAAATTTATTAAAAAAATCTAAAAACAAAAAAAAAATCTTAAAAATGTCTAAAAATTCAGTTTTATTTTTTGAAATTGTAAAAAATTTTAGTTGTAATTATGTAAAAGTGAATTAAAAATTCATAAAAATTATATAATAAACAAAAAACGTGTTTTGGTGATAATTATGTAATATTATATGTGTAATATATAGCATACAATACAGTGGAAAAAAAGAAAAAACAAGTCATTGTTGTAAATTAAATGGATGTCTATAACCCCCTTAAGCATATTAAAGTAATGAGATAAAACTCTTTAGTTCATTTATAATCAAAAGATCATTAAATGGAGTAATTAAGAAAACTTAGTTAATTAAATGTAATACATTTATTAAATGTCAATGAGCCTATAAACAGCACATTGTAAATGAAAATAAGACAATGAAAATTCTCCCGTATTTGCATCCATTTTATTTATTGTTTTATTAATTTTCTATAACACGTTATCAGCACGAGCTTCTACGAGTTCATAGTGAAGTTTACGTCATTTCGACTTTATATAATTTGCCCATATAACTCCCGTTAAACTATATACGGTATACGTATTTTTATAATTCTTTTATTTTATTTTATTTTCTAGATGAAATATTTGCTTTGGGTAACATTTGCACATTTATTTTTTCAACTAATATCTAATAATGATAATTATATATACATGTTTTTTTTTTTTTAAATTTCAATTAATGTAATTTGTGTTAAGTTATTATTATGACTATTCCTCTCTATGCCAATATTTGACATACATATTATTATTTAGCAAATTTGATATAAATAATTGAATTATTTTACAATTGAGAATACTTATTATTTTACTATTATTTTTATTTTATTTTATTTTGATTCAAGTGATTATAATGTCAAATCTTGCCAAACTTGAATTTGAGGCTTTAAACATCTCAGGCAAGAATTATTCGTCATGGGTGTTAGATGCTGAAATTCACCTAGATGCTAAAGGTCTAGGAAATACTATATTAGCAGATAAAGAAGCATCTAATCAAGACAAGGCAAAAGTAATGATTTTCATCCGTCATCATCTGCATGAAGGATTAAAAGCGGAATATCTCACAGTGAAAGATCCTCTTGAGTTGTGGAAAAATTTAAAAGAACGATTTGACCATCAGAAAACTGTAATACTCCCTAAAGCTCATTATGATTAGATGCACTTACGGTTGCAAGATTTTAAGACTGTAAGTGAATACAATTTAGAACTTTTCAAAATTAGTTCTCAACTAAAATTTTATGGAGAAAACATAACTGACGAGGACTTGTTAGAGAAAACACTTTCAACCTTTTACGCTACTAATGTGCTCCTGCAGCAGCAATACCGTGAAAAAGGTTTTAAAAGGTATTCTGAATTGATTTCATGCCTTTTTGTGGATGAACAAAATAATAAGTTGTTGATGAAAAATCATAGAATTCGTTCCACTGGTTCTGCATCATTCCCTGAAGTGAATGTAGCAATACACAATAATTATGAAAATAAAAAATATAGAGGTCGTGGCCGTGGTCGTGGACGTAGTGGGGGACGTGATCGAGGACGTATTAGTAATCGTTATCATGGTGGTAATAATAATAATACTTCTAACCACCAGAAAAAGAATAACAATGAAAGACAAGAAAGAAGTGGTCAAAATAATCCTTCAAAGACTGTTGAAAATATATGCTACCGATGTAGTATGAAAGGGCATTGGTCACGTACCTGTTGTACGTCTGAGCATTTAGTGAAACTTTATCAAGCATCCATTTAAAAGAAGGGAAAACATATGAAGACAAATTTTATATCTTAAAATGATGAAATGGAGGCAAAAGATGAAGATATTCATTATAATACTAAAACTGACCATACCTACGAGAGTGATAAATTTAATGACCTTAATAATATAACTCACCTAGATGTGACAGATTTCTTTGAGAATCATTAGAAAAAATTTATGTTATTTTGACATTTTTATATTGTTTTAAGTATATTTTATTTTCTTGCATAAAGAATAATTTATATATTTAATAAATATTTGCAATGTTTTTCATATTACATTTTGTTTGTTTTTATGAAGAATATGAATATTCAACAAAATTTTGATGGACTCAAAATCAATGGAGACGTGTGTCTTGCAGATAGTACTACAACACATACGATACTCAAAGATAAAAAAATATTTTTCTCATTTGACAATGAGTAATGCCTATGTTAATACAATATCGGATAGTTCAAAATTTATTGAAGGCTCTAGAAGAACTATTATATTATTACATAAATGTACAAAATTTGTCATTGATGATGCTTTATATTCCACTAAGTCTCAAAGAAATTTATTGAGTTTTAAAGATATTCATCTTAATGGATATGATGTTGAGACTATGAATGAGAAAAATATTGAATATCTATATATTACAAATGTTAAACATAGAAAGAAATATGTTTTGGAAAGGCTGCCTGCCTTTTCTTCAGGTTTATATTATACACATATTAGTGCAATTGAGTCACATGTTACTACAAACCAGAAGTTTGTAAAACCACATACTTTTACTATTTGGCATGACTGATTAGGCCATTTCGGATCTATTATGATGCAAAGAATCATCGAGAATTCAATTGGACACCCATTAAAGAACCAAAAGATTCTTGAATTCAAGGATTTATCTTGTGTTGCTTGTTGTCAAGGAAAATTGATGATTAGACCAGCACAACTAAAGTTGGGATTGAATCTCCCGCATTTCTGGAACATATTCAAGGTGATATGTGTGGGCCCATTCATCCACCATGTGGACCATTCAGATATTTTATGGTATTAATAGATGCATCTAGTAGGTGGTCACATGTGTATTTATTATTGACTCGCAACCTGGCGTTTGCAAGACTACTTACTCAAATAATCCGATTAAGAGCACAATTTCCAGATTATGCAATCAAAACTATTCGTCTTGATAATTCTGGTGAGTTTACATCCTAAGCTTTTAATGATTATTGTATGCCAATTGGGATAAAAGTTGAACATCTGTAACTTATGTTCATACATAAAATGGTTTAGCTGAATCGTTTATCAAACGCCTTCAACTAATAGCTCGACCATTGCTTATGAGAACAAAACTCCCTGTTACAGCTTGAGAATATTCTATTTTGTATGTAGCAGCACTTGTGCAATTAAGGCCAACAAGTTATAATAAGTACTCCTCATTACAATTGGCTTTTGGTCAGGAGCCAAATATTTCCCATCTTAGAATTTTTAGATGTACAGTAGATGATCCAATTGCTCCACCACAACGTACAAAGATGGGTCTCAAAAGAGGTTAGAAATATATGTTGGTTATGAATCTCCTTCTATAATTAAATATGTTGAATCATTAACTGGAAATTTATCTACTGCACGATTTATTGATTGTCATTTTGATGAAACAACATTCCCAACATTAGGGGTAGAGAAAACACTACTGGTAAAAGAAATTACATAGAATGAATCATTATTATCTCAATTAGATCATCGCACAAGTCAATGTGAATAAGAAGTTCAAAAGATCATACATTTGCAAAACATTACCAATCAACTGCCAGATTCATTTACTAACCTAAAAAGAATTACAAAATCTCACATACCAGCTGAAAAAGCTCCAATACGAATTGATATCCCAATAAGGCAAATTACTAGTGTAAAAGAAAGTAATCCACGCCTGAAGCGTGGAAGGCCAATCAGTTCCAAAGATAAAAATTCTCGTAAAAAGAAAGAAGCAATTATTCAAGATGATAATATTATGAAGGCAAGTGCCCAAGAAAAGGCCAAAGATATAACTAATCCAAAATCTCCAAAAGAGGTTCAGGTACCTGAAAATGATGATAATGAAGAAATCTCAATAAGTTATGTTACTTCAGGAAAAAGATGGAACCGAAAAAATATAGTTGTCGACAACAATTTTGCTTATAATGTTGCTATTGAAATAGCAAAAGAAACGAGGATCCTGAGCCTAAATCTATTGAGGAATGTAGAAATAGAAAAGATTGACCAAAATGAAAAGAAGCAATTCAAGCATAATTAAATTTACTTTCTAAACGTGAGGTTTTTGGACCTATAGTCCAAACACCTAAATATGTAAAGCCAGTAGGATATAAATGGATATTTGTGCGAAAACGAAATGAGAAAAATGAAGTCGTAACATATAAATCACGACCTGTAGCACAAGGATTTTCGCAAAGGCCCGGTATTGATTATGAAGAGACATATTCTCCTGTGGTGGATGCAATCACGTTTAGACACCTTAGTAGTCTAGCAGTATGTGAAAAACTTGACATGCGTCTAATGGATGTTGTTACAGCCTATTTGTATGGTGCACTTGATAATGAAATTTATATGAAAATCCCAGAAGGATTTAAAATCCCTGAAGGATATAGAGTTTCTCAATAAAAATGCTCAATCAGATTAAAGAAAAGTTTATATGGATTAAAACAATCTGGACATATGTGGTACAATCGTCTTAGTGAATATTTGTTAAAAGAAGGTTATAAAAACGATCCAATCTGCCCATGTGTTTTTATAAAAAGGTCTGAATCAAACTTTGTAATAATTGCTATTTATGTTGATGATCTAAATATTATTGGAACTCCTGAAGAGTTTCAAAATGCAGTAAATTATTTAAAGAAAGAATTTGAGATGAAAGATCTTGGAAAAACAAAGTTTTGTCTTGGCCTGCAGATCGAACATATAAAAGATGGAATTCATGTCTATCAGTTAACTTATAAGAAAAAGATCATAAATAAATTTATATGGATAAAGCACATCCATTGAGCACCCCGATAGTTGTATGATTGTTTGATGTGAATAAAGATCAATTTCGTCCTTGTGAGAATGTTGAAGAGTTTCTTGGTCCTGAAGTACCATATCTAAGTGCCATAGGAGCATTGATGTATCTTGCAAATAACACAAGACCTGATATAGCTTTTGCTGTAAACTTGTTAGCAAGATTTAGTTCTTCTCCAACACGTAGACATTGGAATAGAATTAAACATGTATTTAAATATCTTAGAGGGACCATTGATATGGGGTTATTTTATTCAAATGATTCAAAATCCCTATTAGTTGGTTATGCTGATGCTGGATATTTATCGGATCCACATAAAGGTCGATCTCAAACGGGATATTTATTTACATGTGGAGATACTGCCATATCATGGCGTTCGACAAAGCAAACATTACCTGCTGTCTCTTCAAATCATGCTGAAATAATTGCAATGCATGAGGCAAGCCGAGAGTGTGTTTGGCTAAGGTTATTAACCCAATATATCCAGAAGATATGTAATTTACATTTATAGGAAAATATGTCAACTATCTTATACGAAGATAATGCAACATGTATAGCTCAATTAAAGGGTGGTTATATCAAAGGTGATAGAATGAAGCATATTTCACCAAAATTATTCTTCATTCATGATCTTGAGAAGAAAGGTGACATAGAAATTCAACAAATTCGTTCTAGTGATAATTTAGCAAATCATTTTACCAAGGCATTGCCAACTTCAACATTTGAAAGACTAGGAAATAAGATTGGAATGCGGCGACTCAAAGATATAATGTGATGTCGTCATTAGGGGGAGTCTAAAACAATTGTACTCTTTTTCTTTAACCAAGTTTTGTCCCACTGGGTTTTCCTGGTAAAGGTTTTTAACGAGGCAACTTGTAATAGGAGATTGTGTACTATTTTTCCTTCATTAGGTTTTTATCCCACAGGATTTTTCCTAATAAAGGTTTTAATGAGGCACATTTTTTAAAAGACATCCACGAGGGAGTGTTGTAAATTAAATGGATATCTATAACCCCCTTAAGCATATTAAAGTAATGAGATAAAACTCTTTAGTTCATTTATAATCAAGAGATCATTAAATAGAGTAATTAAGAAAACTTAGTTAATTAAATGTAATACATTTATTGAATGTAAAGGAGCCTATAAACAACACCTTGTAAATGAAAATAAGACAATAAAAATTCTCCCGTATTTGCATCCATTTTATTTATTGTTTTATTAATTTTCTATAACAGTCCTTAGTTTTTGGTTGTTGTGGTCTGAATTTTTAAGTTTTTTTTATTTGATTGCTTTGTTTTAAGATTTGTGTAGGCTGTTGTTTTTGATGAATGATCCATTGTTGTGTTCTTTCATATAAATGGATAAACACAAGTTGGGTTCTTTCTCATTTAAACTAAACTTATTTTATTTTATTTTATAAAAGACAGTTTTCTTTTTCTTTCTAATTTGGGTTGTTTTGTTTTTTAAATTTCATTATTGGGTTTTGCTTTAATTTGTATTTTTTTTTTTTTGTATAAAATTGAGATTTCAGGTTTGGGGGAGTGTGTCTGGTAGTTCAAATACCAAAACAGAAGTGAATATATAGTTAAAATGTTTTGTTTTTGTTTTTTTTTTTTTTTTCGTTTAGTGGGTGAGAAAATAAAGGAAAATTTGAGACATCAGAGAATTTCTATGTATTGAGCCTTGGAACTAAAATCCCTGCCATTGGCCTTGGAACATGATAGAGCGGAGGAGCCCTTTGTGTTGATGCTATGAAAACAGCATTGTCAGATGAAATCAAAGTTAGGAAAGCATTGAGCTTTCAAAGGTTCTAAAAATTATATAATTATGTAAATATGTGCTTTTTTTATTATATATATTTTAGAATTTGTATGAAATTTTTAAATTTTTATATAATTATAATTTAAAAAAATTATAATTTCAATAAATAAATAATCAACTTTCAGAATTTTTTAAAATATTTTTTATATTTTTAGAATTAAAAAACAAGACTTTTTCAGAATTATTGTTAAAAATGTTATACAAGTACCAAATTGAATGTTTTAGCTGTAGTTCGATAATCAAATTAGATATTAATCATTGAATTAAAATAGCACCTTACTTTTCTGATAAAATTTAAATGGCTATTAACGAGCATATAAGTAACCAAAATATTATTAAGTAAATAATGCTAATCACCTAAATATAACTTCTAATAATTAAGTGATTAAAAAAGAAATTTCACCAAATTGATTGATTTTTTTTTTTATTGTCATTCTTTTCCCCAAATAGAAAGTGAAGATAAAAAATTTTAGAGTGGAAATAGAGTTATGTTACAAAGTTAGTAGGTAGCCAAAGCATAAAAATATATAACACCCCATCCCTCCCGAGTGCTACGATGAAGGCAAGTGATCCGGGAACTTCGTGGCAGAGAGAGAGAGAGACAATAAACAACAATGACACTGCATCTTTGATGTATCCAAATTCCTTCTCCCAAACATGTTGCCTTTCTTCATCTTCATCTTCATCTTCTCTTTCTCTTCTTCCTCCTTTCTCTATCACTTCTTGCCCCACACTTTTGCCCATCTGGCAATCGGGCCCAATTTTCTTCACTACACATGCATTAGCATTAGCAGGTAGACAAACCCTTTCCAGGTAAAATGTTTTTACTCTTTCTTTATTCCTCGTATCTGTGTTTTAATTTGTCATGCATTCATGTCAATGTTTTCCTCACAAGAGACAATATGCTATTGCCTTTTATGACTTTTCTTCCTTTCCTTTCTTTCTTTTGCATTACTATTTAAAACTTTTATCTTCACTTTGTTCTTTTGGGATGCCATTAAACTTTCTTACATGCAAAAAGGACCTTTGATTGCGCTCTTATTTCTTAATGTTTCTTTTTATCTCAACCCAAAATGTACTCTTCTTTTTCATTTTCTGGGTATCTTTGTGTTCGTGTCATCATTATATTCCTTGACCCCCTCTCTCTTTCAGAGAGACGGAATGATGAGAAGGGTTGAAAGGGATGGAGGCGCATGAGTTTACTGCAATCATTTGTTACCCATTTTTCCAATCCTTTTTGGATTTTTTTCCCATTTGCGTTAGGTTAAAAGGAATGCAAGGATCTAATATTTTATTTTTGGTTCTCTCATGAGATTAAGGAGGCGTGGACAATGCTTTCCTTCTTGCTCTTCTCTCCACAGAGTAATCCTCCCCCTAGCCCTCCATACTCCTTTTTTTCTGTCTCTGATTTTGATCACTGGTGCTATTACATGTCTATTAATTAAATATAACTGTTAGCTTAAGCTGTTCTTGTTATCAAGCTTAATTTGGGCTTGCCTCTTGGCAAATCTCATGAATTTGCAATAACCTTTTTTCAAATATATATATAAAGCTTGGTTGCTTGCAATCAACAAGGCTATAACTTTAGGAGTATCTATATTCATTGAGTTCCTGCTATTTATATTTAAAAAAATTTCTTCCATTTCTGCATTTAGTAGTTATGTCTCTTGTTCTGTTTTATGTCAGCATGAATGCATTGCATTATATGATGAATAGTAAGAGCTTAGTTATATGCATGGGAATCTACAATACAACGTTTAGATTCCAAATTGAACCTTCAACCTTATGAAACGAGTAAATGAATTTGCAGCCTATCATTCTCAGTCAGGACAATGCCACTTTTATTTCTATGCAACTAATTGGTATTGACTAGTTCCTCGAAAATTGAAATGTAGGTTGATGAGGATGAAGTTTACTGGAGCCGAAAGAAGGGCGGTGAAGAGTTGGAATGGCCACACAATTCCACTCACCTACTATCACAGTTAGCTCAATGTTTTAGTGAGTAGATTTTCCTAATAAATTCTTTCAGCATTCCAATGTTTTGGCACTCCAAATTGGGATAGTCTTAATTACCTAGTATGTTTGGTATGCAAGTGCAGATTTGTTCAATTCCTACTTTACATTGACATACAATGCTTTCGGAAATCAACATCATTATGTAGCTTAATATGTAGCCAAATGGAGGGAAACATTTGTACAGCTTAACTAATTAGAATCATCTAATCTTCTGACACTTCATGGGTTGCCTTGAGCTCTTCATATATCACATGAGGTTCCATGATAATGGGTAGAGTTAGCTCTAGACTGACATGTCATTGGCATTTCAAAATACTAGGAAAGCTAAAAACAAAAGTCTTACGAGGTAGAACACAACATAACCTATTGCTAATTCAAATTTGCTAACCTAGAAATTTGCCCCGTTTTTCTAGCTTTCTTTATTATTAGCATTGGTTCTTTATAGGTATATTATGCTTCTTTTCTCCTTTCCTCTATGTCAAGTCTCAACATCTGCAGTGTAGAGAAACTAAGAGTAAAATTACTCAAAAGTGTGTAACATGCTGTGTTTAAGACCATGTCAACCTATTTCAACATTGAAATGCACGTTGCCTTGCAAAGTATTCTACAACTCATTCTTTAATATCACTGATCAGTCTTGTATGGTTGCAGCTAATGCTATGGTTGGACCTAAATCATGGCTAGGAGGGCTGTTCAATCGCTTTGGAAACAGGCGCAATGAGAAGTTTCTTGGCTACACTTTGACTCCTATTCAGGTAATTGAGAATGTTAAGTATTAGGACTGATTTTCTAATGTCTTCAAAATCTTCTGTGTAATTATTTTTTTCATTATACAATTATTTATTATCCAATAAGGTTTACTTACACTCTTACAAGACAGTGAATGCAATGTCTTCAAGTAACCAACTCCCTACGGTTGACTATAGAAAACCAGACTGTTCTTGAGTATAACCAAACTGGTTTTTGCCATCACTTCTTGAGTATTCATTTTAATGATGTGCATAGAGAATTTGTGGCATTTGTCCTGCACTAATGAGAAATTGATGCAGAACTAGAGTATTGATTTTGTTAGGCTAATCTGTTTTGATGTATATATAGTATACATATACATACACATATTAATTCCATTCTCAGCCTCAGTGATAATAAAATTGATATACTTTTTTTCAAATTCTGATCAGGAACAAAGACTTCACAGGCTTCAAGAACGACTACATGTACCTTTTGATGAGACTCGTCCTGACCATCAGGCACTTCATTCTTTTAACATCCATATTGTTTTCTAGCATTTCTAACTATGATCAGACATGGTTGTACATCATAAATAACAACTATTTTTCCTACCAGAAGATCTTGAAAAATCATATCTAAGTAATTTATTCTTTTAGCTGTCATAATTTTCTACAATTTGTAAATAGCTATGGTTTGGGGTCTTCTGCCTTCAGCATGTTTCATTTTAATCAATTTAAAAGCTGTTATAAATTAGATGATTACTGATCTCATGATCCTTTGGTGTCACAGAAAGCTCTCATAAAATTGTGGCACATTGCCTTTCCGAATGTTGTTCTAACAGGCTTGATCTCTGAACAGTGGAAAGATATGGGGTGGCAAGGTCCTAATCCATCAACTGACTTTCGGTAAATTTCTTGATTCTTTTTCTTTTTTGACTTTTTAACTTGCTGCCTGAGGAGGCTTGGACAGGATATGCAACTAATGGCATACAGTAATTGGCAAATGCACTTCAAATACAACAGTCTTTTTCCCTAATTTCTACATTCAAAATCGAATTTTATTTGTCTAAAAGTGAACTTTTCATTGTAGGGGTTGCGGTTTTATCTCACTTGAAAATTTGTTGTTTTTTGGCCAAAATTTTCCGGTGAGCCTTCTCTTTTGTTTTGGCCTTTTATATGTCTAGATTTTGCAAGAAAATTGGCTTATTTACTAATTATATAAAAATACAAAATGAAGGCATCTTTTCATAGGTTATTATTGAAGGAAGATGGAGACAGAGCAACTTGGGAGTACCCATTCGCTGTTGCTGGCATCAATGTATCTTTTATGTTGATTCAGATGTTGGATTTATATTCAGGTTTTCTCAAAAATTTTAAACTATCTTTCTCATTCATGTACCACATGTTTTCTAAAAAATTAAGCTCAATATAACAATATGTTACACAATTATAGTTTCAAATAAAGTTTTTCTAAGTCCTTTTTATCAGCAATTTTCATTCTCCGGTAATTGTTGAGTGTCCTCTGATATACTCATGAAAACAACCGTTGTAGATTCAATGGGCTATTCATGTGGTAGGACAATCTTTCATTGATCTTATCCTATATATTTTTCAATTGTTTGCATGGAGGTCAATAGTTCAAGTTTCTGAATGGTCTGCCAGGTGTAGAGGATCTTTTTGATTAGAATGCAAACATATTTTATAGTTTTAAGATCCATAGTAAAAATAGGTTAGCTGTTATGTGACCTATCCTCTCTCTTTTTTTTGCAGAAAAACCAAAAAATCTACCAGGATTAAATTTCCTGAAACTATTAGGAGGTAACAGGACCAAGGATCTCAGTACTTTATGCTCAAGCACTGTTGGAATTATGAAACTGATTTTTGTTTTCACAGTTCCCTGTTAGTGGTCTCAAGATCTGAATGTTTGAACTTTTGCAGAAGATGAAGAAGCCTTCGATGTACTATATTGTGTAGCTTTTGAATTGATGGATGCTCAGTGGCTTGCTATGCAAGCTTCCTACATGGAGTTCAACGTACTCTCTCTCGCTCTCTTGTCGCATTCACATCTTGCCAAACTTCCTTCTTCCTATGGAACTCCAAACTAAATGGTTTTTATATTTTAATTTCAAACCAGTGCTGCTCTATGTGAAATCATGAACCATCCAATTTGTCCATTTAATTCTTCCTTTTCCTTTTTCTGTATGTTGACAGAACAGGAAAAGATGCTTTATTAGTTTATGTGGAAGTCATTTTTAAACAGAAAAGCTTATGAAAAGATTTATAAGCAGCCATTGCATCCAATTGGACCAATCTCCCCGCCCCTCCCCCCCCCCCCCCAAACCCCGCACTTTCTTTTGTCTTGTCAAGCTGGCTCCTTGAAGATTGCTTTCTAGAATCTTAATGTATTGCTTGATGTCAATCATTTGGATCACCTCTTCTTGTTGAATGAGTCATTTCAATTTTCAACCCCTAATTCTCTAGTGTTTTCGTTCTTGCAGGAGGTTTTACAAGTAACACGCACACAACTACAGCGAGAACTGTCTTTGGACGATGTACATAGAATACAGGATTTACCAGCTTACAATCTGTTATACAAGTAGCTCTGCTATCAACAGTTATTTGAAACCACCAAAAAAGATGGTCATTATTGGACAATTTTGCCAAATGGTGGGAATTTTCCTAATTCAATGGCTAATGTAATCTATGGAGGTTTGTGTGCTAAAATAGACAGAACTGAAGCTTAAACCGTTGAGGACATGAAGGCAGGTGATCAAGTCTAGGTATATTATCAGACAGGGATAGATGGAAGAGGTAGTACTCTAAGCAATAGTGAATACATTATAGGTTTCACAGGTTTCTATACTTTCAAGCCATCCGCATGCATGAGAATACTAACAATCTCAAGTTATGGAAATAGATTACCATACTGTTGCCTTTGCTGTTGGTTCTTTTCATGCATATGCAAAAAGCTTCAAGAATTTCGATTCCTTAACTCTCTCAGGTTTCCTATTGGAATCACAGTAATTCTTTCTGTTTCCAAGTTCCTGCTCCAGTTGGTGGCCTTGTAAATTTCAGATTGCTCGTCTTAATCTGATCATGCTGAAACCTCTGAATCATCTGATCTGTCTGTCCAAAATATTGAACGGTAGGATTTGTTGAAAACATAGATTATAATCCCGTCTCTTTAGTATGCAGCTTTTAAGTGCTACTTTACTGTCCATACTAGCCTGTAAAATACAGTTTTTTTTTTGGGGGGGGGGGGGGTGTTGGGAATTGGAGGTTAAGGTTGTTGAGAATGGTATGAACGTCGAATTTATTAAAGTACATAATTGATGTGAGATTTATGGTTCCTCTGGGATCATATGATGTCTTTCTCCACTTCGTCAAAGGTTTACTTTTCTCGTTCGCTTTGACCATTTGAACATTGCAGTTTATCAGTAAAGGCATTTTATAAGTTGAAGATCAGTTTGCACCTTTCCAAGTTGGTGACATAAACACATACAATTGATTAAACTTTAAAATATACCCCCTAGTCACCAGCTTGGAAACATAATCATTAACCTTCAGATACCTTTCAATGTTAATGAACAAAACTACTTAAAAGCAGTATTGTCTGAATTCGACTAGTTAAGGTATGGGTTCGGTTTAAGGAAAGGTATTAAATCGGTGTATTTATGAATTATATAGACAGATTGCATTAAGTTTAAAATTTTAATTGAATTGACTTTTAGAGTTTTTAAATTAATTTTTAATTTTTAATTATTTATTTATTTTATCCATTTGGATTGATTTTAATTGAATTGACTTTTAGAGTTTTTAAATTAATTTTTTATTATTAATCTTTTTAATCATTTATTTTTTTTATCTATTTGAATTGATGGAATCAAGAATTAGTGATTTGATCATCAATTTGGTTCTAAAAAATTAAAGTATATTAATGCCGATTTTTGTTGATAAAACAAATTTATGAGGTCATTCTGAAATCTAAATACCTTCTGAATAGGTTTTTGGTTTGCAATTCATGGAGGGTTGGCATTTCCATGGAATGTAAAGACTAAAATGAGGGGAAATATAGTTTAAATTCAAAATATTAAACTGCTTAAAGATAATTATGAATTTTAAAATATTAATAAATATTAGAAATTTTATTATAAGCGTATGTGTAATGCCCTAAAAATTTTAAGTTTTAACTGGAAAATTTTATAGTAATTAGATTTCTGTATCATTAGTACTGTGCTTTGCTTCTGTTTTAAGGTTTGGGGTTCGAATCGTATTATTAAAAGTTTTATTGTTTTAAAACAAACCATAAGCAAGCACTACCTTCTTAAATTCGATTTAGGGTGATAATGTGACAAGAATGAGCCTGTTGGCTCACTGGTTAAGCGTCTATCTATATTCTATCTGATTCCGAGTTTGAATCCCCTTATACGCATTAGGAATATTTTTGCTAAATGTCGGAAAATTTGAGTGGAAGTTAAATAATTAAGTAATGATAGTTCCCTTCCATTTTAGTTCTGTTCTTCTTCATTTTTCTTTTTTCTTTTTTTTATCTTTCTTTCTCCGTTTTCTTTTATTTTTACTAAATTGCGGTCAAGAAGGATTCGGGATTAGTTGAGATTTTGTTGCTAATCGTTAGACAGAAGATCGTTGAGTAAGTATTTGCTAACGTGAGCATTCACGGTTGTCTTTTGTGTTCTAACTTGCTTTAAATTAGATAAATTGTGGGTTGCAAGAATCGCTAACAAACAATAGTTGTTTTCCTAATAGACAGGAATATCATCAACAAGGAACAGCAACAAGTCGATCCCTGTGATCGTTGCTGAAGTTACGGTAAGTTTAGAATGTATGAAAGTTTTGTGTTGAAACTTTCGACGTGATTGTTAAAGTGAATAATTGAGTGATTCTGTTGATTAATTGGCTGAATTATATGACTGAAGGGTTGTGTTAGGCTTTGAAGACATTTGCATTGTCATTGTTCGAACTCTCAATAGGTGCGTAACGAATTTCTCAAGTTTCGAATGTTTTGAGTCACCAAAAATGGTGGCTGCTGACGTCCACAGCCAGGCACATAGGCGTGTGGCCAGGCCGTGTGAGCCACACGGGCATGTAGTAGGCCATGTGATCGACCGTGTAACTCACTGTTTGTCAATTAAGGGCCACACCGGTTAGCACACGGGCGTGTGCCCAGCCCGTGTGTGGCTAAAATAGTGCAGGGTTTACACGGAAATAAGACACTGCCGTGTGTCTAGGCCGTGTAATTCACTGTTTATAGAATAAGGACCACACGGGCCAACACACGAGCGTGTGCTTAGGCCGTGTAAGTCACATAGGCAAGGATATGACCGTGTGTCCAAGTCGTGTAACTTTCTATTTGTCAATTAATAGTACACGAGTACACAACACGGACGTGTATCAGGCCGTGTGGACCACATGGGCAGGGACACGGCCTTGTGTCCAAACCGTGTAGCCACCACTTGGAGTTCAAGAACTCGTTTTAAGGATGTAATTATAGTTTGTGACTGGTATTGATTATCTGTGACTTGATGGATAAGAAATAAGAGATAATGAGAAACTTCTGATAATGTGTAAGTGATACCTGACTGATAAATCTGTAAATGTATTGTGAATTTCTGTATTTTGAATATGTTTGGGTTGAAAGGTTGAGAAAGAGGAAGTATTCTGTTCTGAAATAGTGGTTAACAACTTACTGATTGAATCTGATTCTGGCATTTAACGTATTATAATTTGGCATTCTAAATGTGATTCTATAACGTGTCAAACAATTGCGGTGTGTAGGGATGGAGGGACATTGAATGTCTCTAATGGTGTGTTGGGTTGGTCTAAGATGGTGTGTAGATATTGGAAACTAGGAATCTCTGTTATGAATCTTATCTGCCATATGGTTTAGCATGTTGATGAAACTGCTTATGTTCATAAATGTTATTTGACTATAACTGGTCTGCTCTGAATCGAGACTGTGAATATTTAGAACTGTACTGCATTTTGAATAAGATCACTTTGTGATCGTATGAAAGCTGAATAATGTAATCTCTGTTACGGACTGAGTTCACAACTCACTATGTTATGTTTTGGCTTTCAGGTGATCCGCCGAACTGAATGGGATTGACGTCACGGTAGCTCGAACGAATTTTTACTATCGTATTAAGCTTTGAACTTGAGATTATGTTATATGGTGTTATGAACTGGTAATGTTAAGTGTTAAGATCGCTATGTTGGTTGTCTGAATTTATATATTTAAATTCGTATTGTTAGTATGATTGTTGTAACTCTCTGAACTTGGTCTGTACGTCTAAGTCGGGGTTTAAGTGTTAGATTTAGTGGTATCAGAGCTAGGTTAATGAACACTCAAACTGTGTTTAGGCTCCTAATACGTGAGAAAAGTAGCTAGTAACAATTAATAATTGAACTAATGCAAAAACATTAAAACTGTAGTAAGTAACCGAGCTTCCCATGCCGATCTTGTAAGTATAATTTTCATTTATTATACTATTACAAAGATTATGATTCTTAAGCTGAAATGTTTGATGTGGACTGTGAAATTGATATATTGGATGTCTAAACTGATTTGTGTATTCTGCTATTGTAGCTAGATTGCTATAATGAGTTCGCGTGGTAGTCACAGACATGGTATAAGAGGACGTTGAGGACGCCAAGAAAGACGAGCTCGAGTAGAGTAATCTTTTATGGGTAGCATGTCCAATTTGGAGACCAGCGAGATAGTTGGTACTCCTACTGTTAAGACGGAGTCCTATACTTCGACAGCTGGGGACGGCGCATTGTCTCAGGCCATGGTCCGGGCACTTGAGAGGGTCGTTTGAGTCCATTTGTGATCGAAAAGTCGAGGGTCAATTATTGAATGACTTCGGTCGAATGGTGCTAAACTATTTAGGGGCGTCATTAGAGTCACTCCTACTGTTGTTGAGTATTGGCTCGAGCCTAACGAGTGAATCATGACATATCTCAACTGTACTCCTACTAAAAAATTAAGGGGTGTTGTATCCTTATTGAGGGATGAAGCCTATTAGTGGTGGCTAACGGTTGAACAAGGTGCTCAGCCTAGACAAGTGAACTGGGACTACTTTAAGAATGCCTTCCAGGGTAAATATGTAGGGGCGAGTTATGTTGAGGCTCGTCAACGAGAGTTCATAAACTTAGTTCAGGGTAACCGGTCTGTGGCTGAATATAAAGTCGAGTTTCTATGATTAAGTAGGTATGCACAGACTTTAATAGCATCTGACTATGATAAGTGTGTACGGTTTGAGAAAGGTTTGAGGTATGATCTACGAGTTTTGATAGCTTCTCAGAGGGAGCGAATGTTTGCAGCTTTGGTTGACAAAGCGAAGATAGTGGAAGAGGTTAAGCGTATTGAGCACGAATATTGTGACCGTGAGAAGAATCAGAATAAGGGAAAGAGGGATTCGAGTCCCTCTAGTTCTGTACAACGTCCTAAAAAGTGGGCGAGATTTGATAGACCACCGATGGTTGAGACATCAGCTGTAGTAACTAATATTCAACCGTGTAGTGATTACAGGAAGCACCACCCAAGCGAGTGCTGAAGGAAATTGTGAGAATGTCTCTGTTGTATTTCGATGAAGCATCGAGTTAAAGATTATCCCTATTGCTTAGATTCAGTGCCAGCTACGGCACAAGCTTCGACTCCTAACCCTGTTCGACCTTCGAGAGAGGTTCAACAACCATTCCGTGGTTGTGGTACTGGTAAGGGTGGTAGTGGATCAGAGAGAAGTCAAAGGGGCATCGGTTAGAGGTACTGATAAGACTAAAGCTCGTCAATCGGTATTGGTTTATGCGGCTAGATGCCGCAAGGAGAGCCATGATGCTGATGTCATTGCAGGTACTTTTTTTATCTACTTTGTTCTATATTATGCTCTTATTGATATCGGCTCTACGTACTCATATATGGCTAGTGTTATTTCTGCATCTTTGGGTCTATCTAATGAACATACTATTAGAGAAATTTTTGTGATTAGCTCGCTGGGTTAGTCTATTCGAGTCGATAGAGTATATCGACGAGTACCGTTAGAGCTTCAAGGTATAGTGTTTCCAGTCGACTTAATGAAGTTACCCTTCAATGAATTTGATTTAATTCTGGGAATGGATTGACTTGTTGAGTATCGGGTCAGTCTAGATTGTACAAGTAAGAGGGTTACTCTAAGACCGACTGAAAATGAAGAGGTAATCATGATTAGTGAGCGACGAAATTACCTTTCTAATGTAGTCTTTGCTCTTGTAGCTAAGAAGCTAATTCAAAAGGGGTGTGAGGCGTATATCTCTTACATATCAAATTCTGCTCCCAAAAAGCTGTCAGTAGGAGATATCCGTACTGTGAAAGAATTTTCAGACGTCTTTCTCGGGGAATTGCCCAGAGTACTTCCGGATAGAGAAGTAGAGTTTGGAATTGACCTGCTACCAGGTACGGCTCTTGTGTCCATTGCGCCTTATCACATGGCACCAAAGGAATTAACTAAATTAAAAGCTCAAATTCAGGAACTCCTAGATTGAGGATTTATTCGACCGAATGTGTCTCCGTTGGGGGCACTGGTATTGTTTGTTAAGAAGAAGGACATGTCGATGCGAATGTGTATTGTTTACAGATAGTTGAATAAACTAACAGTCAAGAAAAAGTATCCATTACAGTGAATTGGTGACCTGTTCAACCAGTTTCGAGTAGCGTCTGTCCTTTCCAAGATTGATTTACGCTCTGGTTATTACCTACTAAAAGTTAAAGAGACAGATGTCTACAAAACTGCTTTCATAACTCGTTATGAACATTACGAATTCTTGGTTATGCCTTTTAGGTTAACGAATGCCCTGGCAACATTTATGGATCTAATGAATAGGTGTTCCAGCCGTACTTGGATCAGTTTGTGTTAGTTTTCATTGATGATATCTTAATCTACTTAAAGATCAAGAGGGATCATGATAATCATCTTCGCATCGTACTTCAGATACTTGGAGAAAAATAGTTATATGCTAAGTTTAGTAAATGTAAATTTTGGTTACGAGAAGTTGCCTTTTTGGGTCATGTGGTGACGGTTGAGGGGATCTGAGTTAATCTCAAGAAAATCAAAGCTTGTTGAGTAGAAATAGCCAAAAAATGTGTTTGAATTTTGTAGTTTCGTAGGCTTAGCCGGATATTACCGGAGGTTTGTTGAAGGATTCTCTCTGGTTGTATCACCCTTGACGAAGCTGTTGGGTAAGAATGTTCTGTTTGTGTGGTCAGAAGTTCAGCAGCCCAGTTTCGATAAGCTTAAGTCTATCCTGACGCAGGCCCCGGTATTAGTTCAACCAGAATCGGGCCAAGAATTTGTGGTTTACAGTGATGCCTTACAAATTGAATTATGTTGTGTACTTATGCAGAATAGAAAGGTGGTTGCTTATACATCACGACAACTTAAGACACACAAAGGTAATTATCTAATGCAAGATCTCAAGTTAGCCGCAGCTGTGTTTGCTTTGAAAATCTGACGGAACTACTTGTACGGTGAAAGGTGTATCATTTACACCAATCACAAGAGTCTGAAGTACTTATTGACTTAGAATGAGTTAAATATCCAGCAACGATGCTGGGCTGAGTTACTTAAGGATTACGATTGCATAATTGAGTATCATTCGGGAAAAGCTAATGTGGAAGCTAATGCTCTTAACCGTAAAGCAATGATTGATCTGAGAGCGTTGTTTGCTCATTTAAGTTTAGTGGAAGATGGAGTTTTATTAGCGAAACTTCCAGTTAAACCAGTTTGGATAGAGCATATTCGAAGTAAATAGTTGAACGACGAATTTTTAGCTCAGCGTATGCAACTTGTTGACTCGAAAGAGAATTCTGATTATAGCTTGAACAGTGATATTGTATTATGCTTCAAAGGTCAAATTTTTATGCCTAATGATAATGAATTGAGGCATTCAATCTTGCAGGAGGCACATTGTAGCTTTTATGCTATACATCCTGGTGGGAATAAGATGTACCAAGATCTCCAGAAGTTTTATTGGTGGCCTAGGCTGAACCAAGAGGTAGTCACTTTTGTTTCCCACTGTCTGACGTGCCAAAAGGTTACATCAATTACCTTCGGGTTTGCTACAACCAGTTAAGATCCCAAGTGGAAGTGGGAACGAATAACTATGAATTTTATTACGGGTTTGCCTTTAACCCTTGCGAAAAAAGATTCGATTTGGGTCATCGTCGATCAATTGACCAAGTCAGCTCATTTTATTCCTATCCGAACCGACTATTCGTTACAGAAGTTAGCTAAATTGTACATTGTAGAAATAGTGAGGTTACACGGAATTCCAACTTTGATCATTTTGGATAGAGATCCACAATTCACATCTCGATTCTGGAAGAAACTTTATGAAGTTTTAGGCACCCGACTTAATTTCAGTACTGCTTACCACCTTCAGACTGATGGTCAGTTGGAACAAGTTATTCAGATTCTCGAAGATATGTTTCGGGGTTGTGTAATAAATTTTAGAGTAACTGGGAGGAATACTTATCGTTAGTAGAATTTACATACAATATAGTTTCTAGGCTAGTATTCATATGGCACCATACAAGGCCTTATATGGTCGTAAGTGGCATACCCCGTTGTGCTGGACGGAGTTAAATGAATGCCAAGTATTAGGTCCTGAACTGGTGTCTAAGACTGATGATACTGTGAAAATAATTCAGGATCGATAAAAGTCTTATACAGATCTAAAAAGAAAAGATATTAAATTTTCAGTTGGTGAACAAGTGTTTTTGAGAGTGTCACCATGGAAGAAGGTTTCCTGATTTGGGCGTAAGGTTAAGTTAAGTCCGAGATACATTAGACCTTACCATATTTTGAAACGGATCAGACTTGTTGCTTATCAATTGGAACTACTGCTAGAGTTGGATACGATTTACAATGTATTTCATGTCATGATGCTGAGACGTTATCTGTCAGATCCGTCACATATTGTTACGATAGTTGAGATTGAACTACGACCTGATTTAACATTCGAAGAGGAACCTATTCAGATTTTATATCATGACGTTAAAGTGTTGAGGAGGAAAGCTATTCCTCTAGTTAAAGTGTTATGGCAGAACCACGGCATTGAGGAAGCCACGTGGAAACCGGAAGAATCTGTTCAACGACTGTATCTGAATTTGTTCTATTCAGGTAATTTCGAGGTTGAAATTTCTTTTAGGGGGAAAGAGTTGTAACGTCCCAAAAATTTTAAGTTTTAAATGAAAAATTCTGTAGTAATTAGATTTCTGTATCACTATTTTTGTGCTCTGCTTCTGTGTTTAGGGTTTGGGGTTTGAATCATATTATTAAAATTTTTATTATTTTAAAACAAACCATAAGCAAACACTACCTTCTTAAATTCGATTCAGGGTGATAAAGGGGCTTGTGGCCAGGCTGTGTGAGCCACACGGACATGTGGTAGGTCATGCGATCGGCCATGTAACTCACTGTTTGTCGATTAAGGGCCACACGGGCTAGCACACGGGCGTGTACCCAAGTGTGTTGGCCAAAATAGTGTAGGGTTTACATGGGAACAACACACGATCATTTTTCTAGGCCGTATAACTCACTGTTTATAGAATAATGACCATACGGGCCAACATACGGACGTGTGCTTAAGCAGTGTGAGTCACATGGGTGAGGACATGGCCATGTGTTGAAGTCGTGTAGCCTTTGTTTGTCAATTAATAGTACATGGGTACACGAAACAGGTGTGTATCAGGTCATGTGTACCATACGGGCAGGGACACGGTCGTGTGTCTACATCGTGTGGCCACCAATTGGAGTTCAAGAACTCATTTTAAGGCTGTAATTGTAGTTTGTTACTGGTATTGATTATCTATGACTTGATGGATATGAAATAAGAGATAATGATAAACTTTTGATAATGTGTAAGTGATACCTGACTGATAAATCTGTAAATGTGTTGTGAATTTCTATATTCTGAATTTGTTTCGGTTGAAAGGTTGAGAAAGAGAAAGTATTCTGTTCTGAAACAGTGGTTTAACCACTTACTGATTGAATCTGATTCTGGCGTTTAACGCATTATAATTTGGCATCTTAGATGCGATTTTGTAACGTGTCAAACAGACACATTGCGGTGTATAGGGATGGATGGACATTGAATGTCCCTAATGGTGTGTTGGGTTGGTCGAAGATAGTGTGTAGTGGTTGAAAACTAGGAATTTCTGTTATGAATCTTATCTGCCATATAGTTTAGCATGTTGATGAAACTGCTTATATTCATAAATGTTAACTGAGTATAACTGGTCTGCTCTGAATCGAGGTTATGAATATTTAAAACTGTACTACATTTTGAATAAGATCACTTTGTGATCATATGAAAGCTGAATAATGTAATCTTTGTTACACATTGAGTTCACAACTCACTATGTTATGTTTTAGCTTTTAAGTGATCTGCCAAACTAAACGGCATCGACGTTGCAGTAGCTTGGTTGAACTTTTACTATCATATTAAGCTTTAAACTTGAAATTATGTTATATGGTGTTATGAACTGGTAATGTTAAGTGTTAAGATCGTTATGTTGGTTGTCTAGATTTATATATTTAAATTTGACTATCCTATGAATTTGTGAATTGTTAGTATGATTATTGCAACTCTCTAAACTCGGTCAGGACGTCTAGGCCGGGATTTGGGTGTTAAGAGTATGCATGGAGAATTGTTAATTTAGAATATAAATGTGTATTTAAAAATTAACATTCAATAAATAATGAAACATATTGTTTGAAACTAATTAATCATGAAAACATATTAAATATGTGATGTTAAAATAAAAAAAATTAAATTAAATTTTGAGTAAAACGAAGTTTAAACAAAAAAGTACATTAGATTAACAATACAAAATGCATTACAATTGGTTATCATGATATTGTTATCAATGGTGAGTTAGTATTGAGTTGACTTGTGACACTACAATTAAGAAAATTACTAAAAATGTATAAAATATACTAAAATGAATTTTTGGTTTAGTAGTAAATTTAAAATTTTTTTATCTAATTGTCATAAGTTCAAATCCAATCATATGCATATTTTATTTTATTTTTCTTAAAATAAAAAGACTAAAGTAACCTTGAATAATATAATTTAATTTAATAATGGAAAGGCATTTCTGTAACTACTCTAACTAAGTTGGTATTTGGTTGATTTGTAACACGAACTCAATTAGATACTTAAATAATAGTATAGATATACAATTAACAGATGTAATAAATTATGAATACTAAAGTTTAAATGTATGCAAATATTAAAATAAAAATTTAATTAAGTAATAAATTAAAAGTTTTATTAATACAATTGGTTCAAGTTCAAATCCTATTATATGCATATTTTTATTATTTTTAAATAAAATATTAAAATACTCTTGAATAATATAAATTATCTGTAATTTTTTAACCGAATTGATAACTCAATTCAAGCTGAAACAAACTCAATAAAAAACTTAAATAATAATAAGTATTCGTAATTTGTATTTAGATTATTTTTATTTGGTGTAAAGTGATTTTTCTAATCTAAACAAGATGAGAGATGTGAAATTATCTGGTGTTTTTGTGTTGTCTGATTTGACTTCTGTCACGGGGTTTTTCTTTAATAATTCTCATTGTGCTTCATACTTTACAATAACATTGTGTCCAAGGGCGGGGATAGAAAATTTTAATTATAGGATCAATTTTTTTAAAAAAATTAATATGTTTAAAATAATTCTTTATTTTTGTTAAACATTTAGACCAAATATATCCAAGATTTAAATGCATAGAAGTTTTTGTAAATTTAATATACCACTAGTAATTTTCTTTAAAAAAATAAACATTGTACTTTTTGGTGTCATGAAAAAAGTAATATATCAATTTTTTTTCAAACACAAGATTCACCATAATCACACTACCAACAACAATTTTTAAATAAAAATGCTCAATGTCTAATTAATCTTAATTTCTTCAAGTATTTATATTAATCAATCCTAATTTCTTCAATGATTGTATTAATCGTCCTCTAGAAATTATTACCCACTACGATGTTAGAAATCTAATACAAAATCAATAATCCCAAAATCATTCAATAAAGAAAAAAAACTAAAAAGTTACATAAAAATCCTAATCTTCATAAGAAAAGTCACAATCTTAATTTTTTAGAGATTAATCAATAAAGTATGAAAAGAAAAAGAAGGGTTGTTACCAAATTGGGAGACCAACATGAAAGTTTTAAAAGATTGAACACCTAGCATTTTAAGCGACAGATTTTCCACACGGCATCAGATTGTTACACGACCGCATAGCTTTATTTTGAATACTTACATAGTCTAGAACATGGCCTGCGACACGGTCGTATGACTTTATTTCGATATGTATGTGGGCAAGCACACGAGCTGCGACACGACCGTGTGATCCAAACTTTGAATTGTACACAATTTGGCCACACGACCATATTTCTGAGCCACATAGTTTGGGCTTTGTCACATAGTTTGGCTACACGACTGTGTGACCCTTGTTTTTAAAATTTTCAAGTTTTTCCAATTTTTTATTTTGTTTCAAATTAGTCCTTGATTGTTTTCAAATTATTTTTAAGGCCCCGTAAGCTTGATTTAAGGTTCATAATGCTCTATAACTCTAATTCGACGACGGAGAAGGGTTAAGAGTGTTACATTTTTTGAATTTTCTTTTTAGCCCTAATAAGAATTTTAATGGTCAACTATAGTTCTGATACACACTATTGAGAATACTGAAAAACCAGGGTGAAAATGAAGAACCGAAGGAAAGATGGAGAGGCAGAGGCAGTCCTAGTAGTGATAGGGGGCATGGTTTTGGACATTCATGTAACACCCTAAATTTTTTATTTTCCGGCTTTCTTGAATTTGCGGCATGAAAATTGTCTGAATGTGTTTCTGTATTAATTTGACACAATTAATGGTCTGCTTAAGTGGATATGTGCTCTAGATGTGTTGGGGAAGCCCCAAGTTTAAGCTAGGACTTGGGCCAATTGTTGGCTTTTTAATGAATAAATCCTTGACCTTGGTTAATAGGCTTAAAAGAATTTAGTTGTAAAAACATAACAGAATGGGCCTACAGACCTGGGGGATAAGTGGTGTGTTAGTAAGTGGGAGGTCTTGTGTTCGAGTCGTCACGGAGGTATAATTTTTTCCGTGCGCTGTGAAGGAGTTTGAGTTTGAGTCTAATACTGAATAGCGGAGTAGTGGAGAGAATTAGAGGTTAACAGAAAATCTGATCATTATTCTTTTGTTTTTCGAAATCCCCCAAAATTTTTTTTTTCTTCCTTCTGATGTTTAATCCCTAGTCTTGCCCCCGAAATTTTGGTTATTCTTCTCCTTCTTTTTCTTTGCGATTTTTCCTTCATTCTGTCCTCTTTGCAAGATCATTTGGAAGTGATCCTTTTTTCCTTTTGGTGCTATTGTTTAAAGAGTTAAATGTTAATGGACGTTCATTTTACTGCTGATTAGGAGTTAATCGGGAGGCTAGAAATCAACGATTCGATGATTTGGAATCGGAGTAGTGCTCGTCGGTAGTAGTAAGCCGAATTGTGGTTTTTGCGTTTAATCGATTTAAACTTTGTTTTGGGTTTCTAAAAGGTTGTGGATACTGATTATAGGTATTAAAGTGCTCGGGATTGCATCAGCGTCGAAATTAAACCAGGTGTGTACCCCAATCACATTGAAATCGTGTTTCGGTGAAAGACGGTAATGAATTTGTCGACGCTACACGGGAGTGTGGGTTGCCCGTGTGGAGGCCGTGTGGCGATAGACGACTGTGTGATTGACGAGTTAGGCCGTGTGGGTGCCACACGGACATGACGGTCATGTGCGTGTGAGGCTGTCTAGGCCGTGTGCAAGGTACGTGCTAGGCCAATTGGGGCGTGTGGGCCCACACAGGCGTGTGGGATTTGGGCCTGGCCGTGTGATCCACACGGGGAATGCCAATTTGGGTCGTGTGAGCTACACGAGCATGTGGGCCCACACGGGCATGGCACATGGACGTGTGAGCCTATTTCACTGTATTGTATTGTAAGGTTGCACGGGTCGCCCAAGTCGATTGTGACCTGTCATAGGGTCGGTAAGCGTTACTTAGACCCCTTATTTCGTGATGAGATAACGAGATGTATGTGATAGCATGTGATGATTAACAGGTGTACTGAAACTGCTCTGATGTATCTGTATGGTCTGTTTTGTTCATTTAAGCATGTTGTAAGATTATGATTGCATTGCATTGGGTTGGATTTATTATTGTGAAGAGAAGGAATATTGTAAGGCTTTTAATCGATTATTTGATAGCTATGTTGTACTTACTATTATATGCCCTTTTACGGTAACTCATGGTGTGTAGGGTTAGATGGGTTAATTTTATCCCCATACTTGGTATGTAGGGCTGGGTGGGTCGATTTTATCCCCACATGGTGTGTAGGGTAGACGGAGATGGTATGCAAGGTTGGTAGGCATGTACTGTTTTGATCTAATATACATGTGTATCTGTATGGGCTAATGCCCAAATATATTTGATTCTATTTTGAGTGGGCTAAGGCCTACACTGTATTTATTAAGGGCTCTGGCCTAAATTATGATTGATTTCTAATCTCTGATTGTATGCATGCTTTACTGCGGGGATGTACACACTGAGCTTGCGAAATCTCACCCCTTTATTTTATTTATTTGTCAGGTAATCCCCAGTAGTAGATGGACCGGTGCAGTGAAGGGCTTGACGGTGACCACTGTTGTTACGCTCTGTTTTTCACAATTTTCTGACTATTTATTGCATTACGGTTTTAATTATTTTGGGATTATTTATGTAATCTGGGACTTATACAGTTTTTGGTTTTATTTTGGGATTTTAAATTGTTATTTTTATTGATTATAAACTGCGACACCGCAATTGCATTTCAAAACCTAATTAAAGATTTTCGTATGAATGAACGATTTCAAAGCTTCCGTGATAAAGAAATATTTTCAAGCAAATCAACCAATACATAATTTCTGGCTAAGAAAAGATAATAATCTGAACAAATTTTTGATAATCGAAATGGTTTTCCAAAAACACTCTCATGTGACGACACCAGATTCGGCCACAAAGTCTAGGCTGGGTTTGAGGTGTTATGTTTAGTAGTATCAGAGCCAGGTTGCAAAACTTGGTTGTGGTTTTTGGGTTTTAAAGTATGGTTGTGAGAAATAATTTGAAAATGGCTTTGAAGTGTTTTTGATACTGAGAAAGTGGTACACCGAGCCTCCGGCGCCGATCCAAGTAAGTTTCTCTGGAACTCTGATTGAATTGATTGAAATCATGCTTAGAGATACTATTTGATCTGATTGAGAAATACTGTTTGTATGCTCTGAGACCTCTTAGGTAGGACTCTACTGAAATTATATTCTGAGACTACTTAGGTATTACTTTTCTGAAACACTCTAGGTAGTGTAAACTAAAACTGTAGTGAGGCTGTTACTTGCAATAACTGACATTGAATACTCTGATAACTGTACTGCATAAAACATTTGCTAATAATATATTGGAACTATAAACTGATTTGCATAAAACTTATAATACAGACAACTTCGATATTTACGATGAGCATATGTGATACTCGTGGATGGGGTACTAGAAGCCGAGGTAGAGGCCGTAGAGGGGCTCGAGCTGAGTCTTTTGTATCGAAAAAGATCCTTAATCTGGACACTAGAGAGATGTCGGTGTCGGCCGTTACAGAGACTGGGTTAGAGTTTCATGATCGTGCAGCTGGGGATGACGCACTGTCCCAAGCCGTGCTACGTATTCTGGAGAGGGTCGCTGGGCCTAACACTAGATCCAGAGGCCGCAGGTCGGTTACAGAACGACTCCGGTCCAATGGGGATGAACTGTTTAGGGGCATCACTGGGGTTGCTCCGAATGTGGCCGAGTACTGGATGGAGGCCATGGAACGCATAATGGACGATTTAGATTTCACTACTAAGCAGAAGCTTGAGGGGGCCGTATCACTACTTCGAGATGAAGCGTATTACTGGTGGTTGACGGTTAAGGAGGGCACTCAGCCCGACCGACTGACCTGGGATTTATTTAAGACATCTTTTCAGAGTAAATATGTTGGGGCCAGCTATACTAATGTGAGGCGACGTGAGTTTTTAAATCTTACTCAAGGGAACCGTTCTGTGGCTGAGTATGAGGTTAAATTCTTGAGACTGAGCCGTTATACGAGGGGCATAGTGGCGATTGAGTATGAGTGTTATGTGCGGTTTAAGGATGGTCTCCGTGACAGCCTACGTGTTCTGATAGCTCTACGGAGGGAGCGAAATTTCTTAGCCTTGGTCGAAAAAGCCAAGATAGCCGAGGAGGTAAAGCGCATTGAGTGCCAAAATTGTGATAGAAGGAAGGCTAAGAGGGATCTAGAACCTTCTAATTCTGTTGTGAGGCCTAAGAAAAAGGCCAGGACTGATGGGCTCGTGAGAATTGGGACTACTATGGTTGTTGCTGTTAGGGCGGCTATTTGTCAGTGATAAACCATAAATTATACATATTTTTACCTCATACTTAGCCTAAATTCTGGATGAATTATCATTGAATTTGTAGAAATTGGTGCTCCTAATCCTTTTATTTCATGTTTTATACTTAGGAGAGCATAAGGAAAAGAAAAGAGCAAGAAACGGGCCGAAAACGGGCAAATTAGTCCCAATTCAGTAATCAACATGGCCTGGAGGTTCACCATACGGCTGTGCCACGTGACTGTGCCACTTTAACAGGCTCGAGCACGGCCTGGTAGTCAATCTACAAGGGCGTGGCACACGGGCGTGTCCCTATTCAATTTCACTCGGAAAATGGTACTTAGGGGTCAAGAAAAGCATTCCAAAACTCTATATAAAGACCCTAGGAGGCAACTACAAGGGTGTGCTTTTCTCACGCCAAGGAGACATTATTTTTCCGCCAAGATGGGAAGTTGAAGACAGGGAATTACTTGAAAGGAAGCCGATTGATCCATCCCAGAAGCTAGGATCTACATCAAGACAGAGGATCTCCCTTCAATCATTTCAGGAGTTTTGGGTTTTCTTATGTTTTGTTATTTTATTTCTTCTGAGATGTTTTCTTTTATAATTATGAACTAAAACCCCACATATCTAAGGGGGATGAAACCTAAGACAGATCTTGTTATTATTATCTGAGCTGTGTGATAAATATTTGATTTGTTCTTAATTGTGTTTTTAACTCTTAAATTGATATGTCCGGGATATTGATTTAAGTCAAATGTGCCTATGTAGAGGAGAAAAAGTCCCTGCATAGGAGTAGATCCAACACAATTAAGCGGAGTTGATCACAATCCTAGACATAGGACGATAAAAATCTGCCAGATTAGAGTCAAATCTAATATGGGGAGCTATAGATCGAGTTAATGCAAGACTAGGGGTTTTAACTAGAAAGAGATTTCAGTTAATCAACCTAAGATTAGTTGTTCTTATCCTCGACGGAGGTATTAATATAATTTAGGGATCTTTACGGATCAAATCAAATGAAGAAATCATCTGGTTCAGAGTTAGATAACAAGTGAAGTCTAGGTGGATTCTTCCTTAGGTATTGCCTTAATCAATCAGTTTTCTCAAAAGCAATCTCTCTCTTTACTCCTTGCCGTTTCTTTTCAGTTTAGTTTAGATTAATTTAGAAACAAAACCCCCTTTATTTTTAGGCTAGATAATAGGAAGAAAGTCATTACTAGTACTCATAGTTCCTTGGATTTGATATTTCGGTCTTGCAACTGACTATACTACTATTCGATAGGTGCACTTGCCTTTTATTGTGATATTAGTTAGTTTCCAAGTATGATCAGATTTTATTACTTTATCATCATCACTCGAGATCACGATTAAGTTTTTGGCGCCGTTACCGAGGAACTAAGATATTAGGAACACTCGATTTCTATTACTTTAGCCATTATTACTTTTATTTATTTTCAGTTTTTATTTTTTCTTTTATTTTTTTTATTTACTAAAATTTTCTTTCCTTCCAGGTATCTCTAATTTATGACTAGAAGAAACCCAGGAGGACCACTGCTTTTTGACAACGATTTAGAAGCTACAGTTCACAGAAATCACCGAGAGATAAGAAGAAGCTTGCAATATCCAGAACAAGGACAAGAAGAAGAGCTAGAACCTACCAAAGAGATGGAAGCCAATCAGGATAATCAACTACCTCCTGTAGTAGCCGCAAATCCTGTTGATCAAAATCCTGCTCTGTGTACTATGTATGATTATGCTAGACCTAATTTAGCAAGCACTGAATCTAGCATTGTTAGGCCTACTATTGCTGCAAATAATTTTGAATTGAAACCTAACACTATTCAAATGATACAACAATTTAGTTCAGTTTGATAGTTTGCAGGATGAGGATCCTAACTCGCATCTAGCCAACTTTTTAGAATTATGCGATACATTCAAAATAAATGGCGTTTCTGATGATGCCATTCGTCTTAGGCTATTCCCGTTCTCCTTGAGAAACAAAGCTAAACAGTGGTTAAATTCTCTACCACGAGGGTCTATCACTACATGGGAACAAATGACAGAAAATTTTTTGCTCAAATATTTTCTGCCGGCTAAAACGACTAAAGTAAGGAATGATATTTCTTCTTTTGTGCAGATGGATTTAGAAACACTCTACGACGCATGAGAGAGATACAAAGATCTCTTGAGAAGGTGCCCTTACCATGGGTTACCTCTGTGGCTACAAGTTCAAACTTTCCACAACGGCTTGAATCCTTCGACAAGGCAAATGATCGACGCAGCCACCGGTGGGACAATCAACAATAAAACACCAGAAGCAGCTTACGAGTTCATAGAAGAGATGTCACTAAATAACTATCAGTGGCAAGTCATGAGAATAAAGCCACAAAAAGCTGCCGGAGTTTTTAATTTTGATGCAGTCACTATGCTTTCTAATCAAGTAGAACTCCTTAATAAAAAGATTGATAACTTTGTTGGTTCTACACAGGTATACCCAGTGATGCAGTGTGACTCAATTCAGGGAAACGTGTATAATCCCGATTACTCCTCCTATGGGCATGGCATGGAAACCGAGTAAGCCAACTATATGGGTAACAATTCTAGATTTCAAAATAACCCTTATAGTAACACTTACAATGCAGGTTGGCGGAACCACCCCAATTTTTCATGGGGAGGACAAGGAAATCAAAGACAACCACCTCCTCAGGATTTCAACAGCCACCATTCCAACAAGAGAAAAAGCCAAACCTTGAAGAGATGCTCACAAAATTTATTGCCGTGTTAGAAACCTGTTTTCAAAACATCAAAATGGCACTGAAGAACCAGCAAGCATCTATTCAAGGACTTGAAACTCAAATAGACCAGCTCACCAAGCTAATTTCAGAAAGACTACAAGGTGGGTTACCGAGCAACACTGAGATTAATTCTAAGGAGCAACTTAATGCCGTGGATACAATAGATGAGGAAGGGCCAACCAAAACCAACCCAGAGCCATGCAAGGAGACTGTGGTAAGTAAAGGTAAGGATGAGGTAAGTTCCAAATATGCAATTGTCAAAGAGTATAAACCTCATATCCCATACCCAAATGTGCTAAGGAAAGACCGTACAGATGAGTAATTCGGTAAATTTTTTAAACTTTTAAAAAAACTACATATTAACTTACCGTTTATTGAAGCGCTATCGCAGATGCCAAACACCGTTAAGTTTTTAAGAGAGCTACTGACGAATAAACGGAAGCTTGATGAGACACATCATGTGGAACTGAATGCAGTGTGCTCAGCTATTCTATAGAATAAGCTGCCCAACAAACTAAAAGATCTAGGGAGTTTTACAATTCCTTTTTTACTTGGTAGCTTAGACGTCAAAAATGCTTTAGCTGATTTAGGGGCTAGTATTAATGTAATGCCTTATAAACTGTTTAAACAACTAGGTCTTGGAAAACCTAAACAAAATAAAATGAGCATCCAATTGGTTGATAAGACTATTAGGTTTCCTAAGGGCATAATTGAAGACGAGCTAGTCAAAATTGATAAATTCATATTCCCAGTTGACTTTGTTGTTTTAGACATTAATGAGGATAGCAATGTACCCTTAATTTTAGGGCGTCCTTTTTTAGCAACTGTTAGAACAATAATTGATGTAGGAGCAGGCGAACTTACACTACGTGTAGGTGATGAAAAAATTACTTTACAAGCCCGAAACCCGATTAAAATTGTCGATGAGAAAGATACTATTTCGAATCATTGTAAAAAGAATGATCTCACCATCCAACCTTCTGTGCAGGATACACTCCACATAAAGGCAACTTAACCACAGACAAGTTCATCCAAGGAAGACGCACATGAAATACGAATGCTTCAGATTGAGGAGCTAGATGAGTGGCTAAACTATCAAGAAAAACCCAAAATATGCCGCACCAACCCAGAGCATCACCAGGACGATCCTCAGGTAAAAACGAATCAAATCAAGGTAAAGGATAATGTAATTTTAGGGGAAGACGATCCCCGAATCTTGAATTCAAAAGAACATACAAGTGACACACCTTACTTCACGGTAATGAAAATCTTTCCCTATAGTATAGTCGAGATAACACATGAGTTACTCGACACTTTCTAGGTAAATCATACTCGACTCAAACCTTATGTTGATAATAAAATTGAAAGCAGGATAGAAGAGTTTCGACTCTTTATGCCACCATGACCGAACAAGCTTGAGAAAAGTTGAGCTTAGACTATAAACAAGCGCTTCTCAGGAGGCAACCCGAGCACTGACTTAGTAAATTCTTTCATTTAGGTTTTCTAACACATCAGCTAACCCTTTGAATGTAGGTTTTTCAAGCCATACAGTCATGCTTACGGGCGTGCCTAAGGCCGTTAGACACCATGAGCAAAGACACGGCCATGTGATATGGCCGTGTATGAGCAGGGTAAGATCTCCCTACACACGGGCTTCGATAACTTGCCACGGCCGTGTGATGTGGCCGTGGCCAAACCTGTTAATTCAACACGGGTGTGCAACAAGCTTGTGCCCCAAGACCGTGGTCGAACTTGCCAATTCAGACATGGGCGTGTGATCCCTTACACGGCCGTGGGAGAAGCGAACATCGAAGGACACGGTCGTGTGACACAACCATGTTCCTCAACATGCCCTAGAGACACGGACGTGTGACACGAATACCAGTGCACCAAAATCCCTAAATTTTAAGCCACACGGGCTAACCTCGAGCCACACGGGTACGTGCCATGCTCGTGTGACCCAAAATCCCATATAAACCCCTACTATTCATCTTATTCTCCACTAAAACCCTAAAATTTCCTCCACTAAAAACCCATACCAGCCTTTATAAGCACCACCACCAGCCTCAACAACACCTCCATGCCCATGCAACCCTCGCCACGACCGTGCTCCGCCCCCATAACCACCCATTCAGTTCCCCTTTCTTACTTTTTCTCTTAATTTTTAATGTCTTTTGTCTATTTATCTGTTAATAATCTCATTCATTTAGTTATTTGCATTATTATTTGCATGATTTTAATTCATTTAGCATGATTAATCTAGAATCTTCATTATGCCACTTTGAATCATTCCTTGGCTGCCATTTTTTCCTATCACATGCAATAGGCTTTAGGCATACATTGATTATAAAAACCCTCAAAAACAAGCAATTTTTTTCTTGCTATAAGTCCTATGCTTAGGATGAATCAAATTTGGTATTTAGGTTAGTGAAATTACTATTCGTATGCATTACTTAGTAATTCTTGATTAGTTTAATTTGTCATTTATCTTACGAACTTATGATTGTTTTATACTCTTATTTTTTTATTTAAGAATGATATTTACAAATCTTATTATGTTCCTTTTTGCTTTTTAGGAATCATGTCATCATCACAAGGGAAGAAAGCTGCCGTCCCTACATCCAAAAAGTGAAAGGGATCCGGTGGTTCCTCCTCTAGACCCACCGCTGAAGTTCGCCATCTGTTTCTCTAATTCTCGCAAAACTCCTAAGAAGAACTATTTTAGATATTATGAGCAAGACCCCTCGGAGTAGGGGGAAGCATTGATTGGGCCGCACTAGAGCAAGTCCAACTAGCAGATGAGATTCAGGCGTTATTGATGACGGACCCGTGGGAGCAATTCTTTCAAATCATGGAGCACACCTATCTTGAACTCACCCTCGAGTTCTGCTCCACGTTCCATCTCCAGACAGTGATGAGCCAACACGATGATCCAGGGACGATACAATTCCATCTAGGAGGCCTCGTTCGTCAACTTAATGTACCAGGGTTTGGTGCAACACTCGGCTTGTACACTGAGCAGTTTGTAGGGGAAGATGACCTTTCTGAGCCCCATCGACACATCCATTTCTCCCAGTGAATTGTTGGCGCGCCTTAGTCCCTAACCAACCCACATACGATCCCAGTCGCTCCAAGGTGACAACTCTCGCCCCATCTCTAAGGTACCTTCACGCCTTACTTGCGCACACATTAACGGGCAGACACGAGAGCACCGGCGTCGTCAACACCCATGACGCCTACTTTTTATGGAGCATGGCGTACGTACATATGATCGATCTCGCTTACTTCATTGCCCATGCCATCCAACACCAGACGGAGCGACACCGTAGGGGCGTAATCTCCATGGGCCCATACATCACACGATTGGCTCACTACTTCGGCCTACTCAACATCGCGGCCTAAACATCCTCTTACACCCTTGTTGGTCAGATGTCCCCACAGGGCATCCAAACTATGTTACATATGAGGATAATTCAGCGCCGACCTAGGACTGATCCTTCACAATACCGTCTATTCCGGGATGTCGAGCAGAAGGACCCTAAGGACATTACTGATGATGCCTCACCACCGGAGGAGGCACCGACTGAGCCACCACCCACTCGCCACCAGTTCATGCGGCAGTTTCCTGTGTTGACTTAGCTGAGCGCTTCACACTATTCGAGCGACAATGTTTTTAGTGATTTGATCACATTGATGCAACATTAGCTCAAGTTTGTCAGCACCTCCATCTCTCACCACCGCCCCCACCTCGTGGACCATCTGAGGATTAGAATTCTCTATTCCTCTTATCTCCTTTTTTATTTGCTTTATTGATCTTTATTTTTACCTTCTCTCGCATTTTATGTTTCTTTAGAACTTTTAAATTTTTCTTTATCTTTATTTCGATCTTTATGTTTATTAAATATTTTAGTTTAGATTTCAAGTTCATTTTCATATCGACTATTCCCTAACGAGAAAATTATGTTTTACTTAAATCCCTAAACACTTATTTATGCTATCGCAGTTTCAAAGGAGCTTTACAACTCATACCCATATTTAATGGAAAAACCCTACCATAACTACCGGCTCTTACAATTCTAATATCTGTCTCTACAAATTCATCCAAAATTTGAGGAGTTTCACTTCTCTCCCTATCTTGTGATTTTATGCTTCTATTACTACTAATGTATCATTGTACATTGAGGGCAATGTACATCTTAAGTGTGGGGGGGAATTCACTTTCAGTCGTCACATTCTCTTGAAATCCATGAATTTTATATCCCTAACATTTTGCATTGTTCTTAAATTTTGAATTCTCTGCATCATTCTCAATACCCTATTAAGATGAATTCTGATTGATTTATATTGATATGTTGAGAAGTAAGACATAGATACTTATTCTTTGTTTATTCAAACTTTAAGACATTAGGGAATCAAGCATGATAAGTTGAAATTTTTGAGAATTTAAATTTTTTCTAGGTTATTTTCCCTAATTTTAATGTTATCTTGAGATTTGAAATTCGCAGGATTGACATCAAAAGCCATTAATTCTGGTGAGATTTTTGAGCCTTTTGAGCATACATCCTTTCGTGCTCATTTTTATTGTTGCTTTAAGTGAGTCAATACTGATTTGTTATTCTAGAACTTTCTTCGATTATACATGTCAATACCACATCATTGATTTGATATACTGAAATGATAAAGGCACCTAGGTTTAACCCACTTACTCCATAAAAAGCCTACATTCATAAATTAACCCTTAGTGAACCCCATTGAGCCTAATAACCCATTCTTTGACTTACCTTTAATATTAACCTATAACCCATTTTTTGTTGAATTCCATTCAATTATTTTGACCCCTATTTTTGTCAAGATTTGAGTTGAATAATTATCTAGCTTTATTCCCTTTGTCAGTTTGTACAGTTTGTAAATATTCAATTTATTGTATTTGATTTTTATAAAGCTTACCTCTAGGAATATGTTCTAATGATAGAGATTTTTCTAGCTAGATGATTTTTCAATTCAATCTCGATTCTAACCCTCTATTTTAGCTTGTGACAACACCTCTAACTAAAGCCCTATTACAACCATTGAAAGACCTTTTGATCAATGTGTCATGTCAATCTATAGTGGTGGAGATTTGATTTTCCTACAAGCATATGGTAATAACTTTTCAAGTTGACTAAAGAGTGCTTAATTTTTGAACCCTAAACACTTTGAGTAGATAGAGTGAATCTTTAATGAGGATGTCAACTCTTTTTGATTTCGATTAAGAGTGTTTAAGACTTTAATGTTTTTCTAGTTGAATTTTTATTATATGATTACTTGTGGATTAGTTTGAAACATTATTAATAAGGATTATAAGTTGAGAAGAATGATTTTTAATTATGAATTGAGATTTTTCTTGAGGATAAGCAAAGGCTTAAGTGTGGGGGTATTTGATAAACCATAAATAATACATATTTTTACCTCATACTTAGCCTAAATTCTGGATGAATTATCATTGAATTTGTGGAAATTGGTACTCATAATCCTTTTATTTCATGTTTTATACTTAGGAGAGCATAAGGAAAAGAAAAGAGTAAGAAACGGGCCAAAAACGGGCAGATTAGGCCCAATTCAGTAATCAACATGACCTAGAGGTTCACCATATGTCTGTGCCACATGTTCGTGCCACTTTAACAGGATTGAGCACTGCTTGGTAGTTGATCCACACGGGCGTGGCACACGGGCGTGTCCCTGTCTTGAGGAAGTTCAATTTCACTCTAAAAATGGTACTTAGGGGGCTAAGAAAGGCAATCTAAAACTCTATATAAAGACCCTATGAGGCAACTACAAGGGTGTGCTTTTCTCCCACCAAGGAGACATTATTTTCCCGCTAAGATGGGAAGTTGAAGACAGGGAATTACTCGAAGGGAAGCCGATTGATCCATCTCAGAAGCTAGGATCTACATCAAGATAGAGGATCTCCTTTCAATCCTTTAAGGAGTTTTGGGTTTTCTTATGTTTTCTTTTATAATTATGAACTAAAACCCCAAATATCTAAGGGGGATGAAACCTAAGACAGATCTTGGTATTATTATCTGAGCTGTGTGATAAATATTTGATTTGTTCTTAATTGTGTTTTTAACTCTTAAATTGATATGTCCGGGATATTGATTTAAGTTGAATGTGCCTATGTAGAGGAGCAAAAGTCCCTGTATAGGAGTAAATCCAACACAATTAAGCGGAGTTGATTACAATCCTAGACGTAGGACGACGAAAATCTACCGGATTAGAGTCAAATCTAATATGGGGAGCCATAGATCGAGTTAATGCAAGATTAGGGGTTTTAACTAGAAAGAGATTTCAGTTAATCAACCTAGGATTAGTTGTTTTTATCCTCGACGGAGGTATTAACATAATTTAGGGATCTCTACGGATCAAATCAAATGAAGAAATCATCTGGTTCAGAGTTAGATAATAAGTGAAGTCTAGGTGGATTCTTCCTTAGGTATTGCCTTAATCAATCAGTTTTTCCAAAAGCAATCTCTCTCTTTACTCCTTTCCGTTTCTTTTTAGTTTAGTTTAAATTAATTTAGAAACAAAACCCCCTTTATTTTTAGGCTAGATAATAGGAAGAAAGTCATTACTAGTACTCATAGTTCCTTAGATTTGATATTCTGGTCTTGCAACTGACTGTACTACTATTCGATAGGTACACTTACCTTTTATCGTGATATTAGTTAGTTTCCAGGTACCATCAGATTTTATTACTTTATCATCATCACTCGTGATCACAATTAGTCAGCACTATAATAAGAGCTATCTAGGCGAGTGTTAAAGAGTTATTGGAGCGTGTTTGAGGTGCGGGTCTACTAAGCACCGTGTTAAGGATTGTCCATTAAGGGGTAATCAGATTCAAGCTCCGGTTGATGAGACTGCACAACCATCGAGGGTCGTTCAGCAGCCACTTAGGGGCCGAGGACAGGCTAGGGGATGGCATGGGTCAAGGTTAGAGAGCACCGGGCAAAGGTGCTGGGCCGATTGAAGTGAGGCAGCCTGCACTGGTCTATGCTACACGTCATCGTGAGGATGGTGATGATCCAGACGTCATCACGGGCACGTTCCTAATTTTTAATGTACCTTATGTTGCACTAATAGACATAAGTTCTACACATTCTTAATGTTGCATGTTTTGTGTCGGAGACCTTGGGGCATGTGATATCCGCCGAGGGGATTCGTGTAGATCCTCGTAAGATTGTGGCTGTACTAGACTGGAAACAGCTAAAGAATGTATCAGAGATTCTTATTTTTCTAGGGTTGGTAGGATATTACCGTCGTTTTGTGAATGGGTTCTCTTTGATCGCAGTTCCAGTGACTAAGCTGCTGCATAAGGGGGTTCCTTTTGTTTGGACTGATGCACAGCAGGAGAGCTTTGAGAAGCTCAAGATAGTTTTGACATAGACTCCAGTTTTGATACAGCCTGAGCTTGGGAAGGACTTCGTGGTATATAGTGATGCGTCACATGTGGGTTTGGACTGTATTTTGATGCAAGATGGTAAGGTAGTGTATTATGCTTCTCGATAGCTCAAGACTCATGAAGTTAACTATCTGACACACGACTTAGAGTTAGCTGCAGTGGTTTTTACCCTTAAAATCTGGAGGCATTACCTGTATGGTGAGAAGTGTACGATCTACACTGATCACAAGAGCCTCAAGTATCTCCTCACTCAGAAGGAGTTAAATCTTAGGCAACGTCTATGGGTTGAACTGTTTGAGGACTATGACTGCAGTATCGAGTATCATCCTGGTAAGGTCAATGTGGTGGCTGATGCGTTGAGCCGTAGGGCTGTGACCGATCTGAGAGCATTGTTTGCTCGATTGAGTTTATATGATGATGGGAGTCTGTTGGTAGAGGTGCAAGTGAAACCGACATAGATTACTCAGATTAGAGATAAACAGATGAGGGATAAATCTCTCGAGTTACAGTTCTGACAAATTGAAATTGGTGTTACTTTGAATTTTGGGGTTAATAATGATGGAGTTCTGTGTTTCCGAAGTCAGATTTGTGTACCGAAGGATGATGACTTAAGACAATCGATTCTAAGGGAAGTGCATTGTAGCCCTTATGTTATACATCCCGGTAGGAACTAGATGTACAGAGATCTTCGAGAGTTGTACTGGTGGCCAGGGTTAAAGTGTGAGGTGACCGACTTCGTGGCTCGTTGCTTGACTTTTTAGCGGGTTAAAGCTGAGCATCAGTTGCCTTAGAGGTTGCTACAGCCAGTACAAATACTGATGTGGAAGTGGGAGCAAGTGACGATGGACTTCGTTAGTGGGTTGCCTTAAACACCCACTAAGAAGGATTCTGTATGGGTCATTGTGGATCAATTGACCAAGTCAACCCACTTCATTCCTGTTAGGACAAACTTCTCCTTACAGAAGTTGGCCAAACTTTACATTTCTGAGATAATGAGCTTGTATGGGGTTCCTGTTTCGATCATTTCTGATAGATCCTCGTTTTACGTCTCGATTCTAGTAGAAGCTTCATGAAGCTCTAGGTTCGAGACTTGACTTCAGTTCTGCTTTCCATCCTCAGACAGATGGTCAGTTAGAGAGGGTGATTCAGATATTGGAGGACATGTTAAGGAGTTGTGTAATAGATTTTCGAGGTAGTTGGGAGGAGTACTTGCGTCTAGCGGAGTTTGCTTACAACAACAGCTATCAGTCTAGTATACGATGGCACATTATGAAGCACTATATGGTCGTAGGTGTCGCACTCATTTGTGCTAGATTGAGTTGGGTGAGTGGCGTGTTCTGGGTCCAGAGTTGGTATCAGAGACTGAGGATAAAGTTCGATTGATTCGTGAGCGTCTGAAAGCGGCTTCTGATAGACAGAAGTCTTATGCTGATCTGAATAGAAAAGACATTGAGTATTCTGTAGGGGACATGGTTTTTCTTAAGGCCACGGCATGCTAAAAGGTTCTAAGGTTCGGTCACAAGGGCAAGCTAAACCATCGGTTTATTGTGCCGTACCGAATTCTGAGACGAGTAGGGCCAATCGCCTATCAGTTGGAGCTACCTCCGCAGTTAGATCGTATTCATGATGTGTTCCATGTCTCGATGTTGAGACATTACCACTTTGATGCCACGCACATTGTGCCTGTGGAGGATATTGAGGTTAGACCAGATCTGACGTTCGAGGAGGAGCCGGTTCAGATTTTGGGTCTCGACGTAAATGTTCTGCGTAGAAAGTCTATTCCTTTAGTGAATGTGCTGTGGCGGAAACATAACACTCAGGAGGCCACTTGGGAGCTAAAAGATTTGATGCGATACCAGTATCCTCACCTCTTCTGATCAGGTAAAATTTTGAGGATGAAATTTTCTTTAAAGGGGGTAGAGTTGTAATGCTTTAAATTTTTTGTTTTTCGACTTTTGTGAATTTGCGGCATGAAAATTGTCTAAATGTGTTTCTGCATTAATTTGACACAATTAATAGTCTGCTTAAGTGGATATGTGCTCTAGGTGTGTTGGGGAAGCCCCAAGTTCAAGCTAGTACTTAGGTCAATTTTTGGCTTTTTAATGAATAAAGCTTTGACCTTGGTTAATAGGCTTAAAAATATTTAGTTGTAAAAACATAACGGAATGGGCCTGCTAGTTTAGGGGATAAGTGGTGTGTTAGTAAGTGGGAGGTCTTGTGTTCGAGTCTTCACGGAGGCATTAATTTTTACCGTGCGCTGTGAAGGAGTTTGAGTTTAAATTTAAGTCTAATATTGAATAGTGGATTAGTGGAGAGAATTAGAGGTTAGCAGAAAACCTGATCATTATTCTTTTGTTTTTCAAAATCCCCAAAACAAATTATATTCTCTTCTTTCTGACGTTTAATCCTTAGTCTTGCCGCCAAAATTTTGGTTATTCTTCTCATTCTTTTTCTTCGCGATTTTTCCTTCATTCTGTCCTCTTTGCGATTCGCATTTGATCACGATCATTAGGTAAGTGATCCTTTTTCCTTTTGGTGCTTTCATTTAAATAGTTAAATATTAATGGAGGTTTATTTTACTGCTGATTAGGAGTTAATCAGGAGGCTAGAAATCAACGATTCAACGATTTGGAATCAAAGTAGTGCTCGTCGGTAGTGGTAAGTCGAATTGTGGTTTTTACGTTTAATCTATTTAGACTTCGTTTTGGGTTTCTAAAAGGTTGTAGGTACTGATTATAAGTATTAAAGTGCTCGGGATTGTATCAGCATCGAAATTGAACCATGTGTGTACCCCAATCGCATTGAAATCACGTTTCGGTGAAAGCTGAAAATGAATTTGTCGATACCATACGGACGTATGGGTTGCCTGTATGGAGGCCGTGTGGCGATACACGACCGTGTAATCGATGAGCCAGGCCATGCGCGTGCCACACGGGTACGACGGACACGGGCGTGTGAGGCTGTCTAGACCGTGTGCGAGGCACGGGCTAGGCTAATTAGGCCGTGTGGGCCACACGGGCATGTGAGCCTACACGAGTGCACCATACGGGTGTGTGAGATTTAGGCCAGGTTGTGTGATCCATATTGTCGAAACCATTTTTTTGAAAAATAGGGTGATCGACCTTGGATTTTGAAAATGGAAATGGAAAACGGGAGTCGCCAATGATCCTTTTTGCTGAGGTGTGATCGGGTCACCTCGAAAATGGTTGTTTTTAATAATCAATTTGATTTATTAAAACGACGGTTTTGGTCTACGAAAAATCAGAAAGATAGGTTCAGGAGTTGGTTACGTACGAGGAAGGATTAACACCCTCGATACGCCCAAAATTGGTACCTAGTTGATTAATTAGTGTCTTAGTGTCGAATATTTGAAAATTTGGAAAAAAATTTAACATACGATCCCTCCTTTTTATATAAAAAGAATGCTTGAGTAAATTGAAATGAAATGTTAAAAACCACTCTCGTCTCGAGGCAATAAAATGTCACATCCAGTAAGTTAAGATACGACATTTAGAACCTTTGAGAACGAGCGTGCTTTCTATTTAAAATTCAAAAAGAATATTCTGTTATTTAGTTTAAACGAGGAAAATCGAAACCCAGTAAGTTAGGGTGCGATTTCTCGATTTACCAAATACGATATATTGCCTTTATTTTCTAAAATTTCCTTATCTCGAGGAAATAAGACGTCACATCCGGTTCGTTAGGGCACAACGCCTTAAATTCTCAAGAATAAGTTTTCCCTTTTTTATTTAAAACTCATGTATTTTAAAAACGAAAGGTATTCGGTTGTTTAGATCCAACGAGAAAAATCACAACCCAGTAAGTTAGGGCACAATTTTCTCGAGTTTCCAAATACTGAATGTGGCCTTATTGATTGTTTGGAATAAAACGATTAGTATTGGATAAACATGTTTGAGTTTAATTAGCGATATAATGGCATGAAATAAAAATGTAATGGCGAATATGGGACAACAGTACATAAGCGAGATATTACACGAATGGATGACAATAATATGAAAACGAATAAACGAATTAAAGCATACACAATGACAATAATCACACGATACATTACTTAAATATTAACATTAATAATCAAAGGCAAATGAATTAAATAATAAAAATAAAAAGATATAGAGTTAATTAGAATGAATAAAATGTAAAATAATTTAAAAAGATAATAAATGAATTTTGAACCAATAAATAATATGAAAAGAAAGAAATTAAGAAGATAGACTGTATTCAAATCAATTTAAAAATATTATTTACGAAAAAAAAATTAAAACAAATGATGTATGTAGATATAAAAGGGTGAAATAAATAATACAAAATTTGACATAAATAATAACGAACATTTTAAAATAAATAAATGAGGTTTAAAATAAGGTATCAACACTTTAAAATAATAAGACAATTTTAAAAAAATAATACTTGGAATGAATTTAATATATAAAAAATAGTAATTTAAAAGAAAATAATATAATACGTTTTAAAACAATTAATGGGTATGTCACATCTAACATAAAATAAATAACATATAAAGTATTTAAAATAACTTAGAAAAAACAAACTTGAATATCACGTATATAAAAAACTTAAAATAATTAAGTAATAGAAAACTTTAAACATCAAACAGTTTTTAAAGACAAGGAAACAAACAAAAAAAGGTGATATATGTATATTTAAAACAACTAATATAATAAAAATTTGGGATAAACAATAATAACAGTTTAAAATATAACAAAGTTTTAAAACAACATATAAAAATAGTTTAAATTAAGTACTAAAAATGAAGTTTAAAATAGGTAATGCATAACAAATTTTAGAATGACGTATAAAATGGTTTAGTTTAAATAACATTTAAAACATAACAAGTTTAAAATAAACAACGTATAAAAAGAAATCTAAAATGAAGAATATAAAACAATTATATATATATATATATATAAAACAGTTTTAGCTAGATAGCATATACACGAAATTTAAAGAATATAATAAATGAAATAATGTATTAATATATAATAAGGCGGTCTAAGAATAAATAGAATATATATGTAAAAAAAAAATGTATGTAAGACAAATTTTAAAATAAATAGTATGTAATAATTTATGATAATCAAACAATTAAAAAAAAATACATAAAAGGTTTAAGCTGAATAATACAAAAACTTGAAATAAATAACACAAAACAATAAAATAATAAGCAATACAACAGCTTCAAAAAAAAAAAAAGCAAATAAAGGAAGTAAATGAAATAAGGACAGGGATGAAAACAAGCTAAAATTTCGGGGCGTTCAATATAAATACTGATAAGTTAATCAAGGATCCGAACGAAGCGAGTTGAAACTAGCAGGGACTAGATGGGAAAATATTCCCTTGGTTCCCTACGCATGTTCAGCATGTCAGTCCAAGGGACCGAATTGTAAAACCACACGAAATTTGAGGGCAAATCAAAAAATAAAAAAACTTGATCAAATGGCGCTACAAAAGGGAGGGACTAAAGGTGAAAATCTCCATTTTTAAAGTGGGAATGCACGGATTCACACCCACACAACTGTTTCACTTTTAAAACCCATCTTTATTATTCATTTATTATTTTTTGTAACCCTTTATTTTTTTTTACAAAAGAACAAAAACTGCAGCATTCTCTCCCACTTTTTCTTCCCGATCGGTTGGGCTTTCTCCGGTAATAAGGCCAACGCCCGTCACACCACCGCACCACCACCATGCTCGGTGGTCGATGATGCACAAAAATGGGTTCTTTAGCCCCGATTCGGAGGAAAACGATAGGCCAAAGCCTTCTCACCCCGCAATGACCCAAAGAACGGAAGGAAAACGGGCCTCTACCGCCTTTTGGCCAGATTCAGACGACGGAGAAGGGCTCCGACGCCGTGACCGCACTAGTAAGCCTCTTCTTTTCCTTTCTTTTTTCAGTATTTTAAACAATAACTTAAAAGAAAATAAAATGTAAAGTAAATAGATTTAGAAAAACAGTAGATTACCTCCTCCAAATTTCTGTTTTGATTTATATTCTGTTTTTGACTCTCTTTTTTTAACCTTTTGAAACTGTTTTTTTTTCCTTTTCTTTGCATTTCAAAAAATCGTCCCCTTACAAAAGTTCATTCGGCTCTTTTTATAGCTGAGAATAAAAAGGTAAAATGGAGAAATACAATTCTTTTCTCTTCTGTTTCTATATGCGTTGTTATTCTGCCCCTGTTGTCTGTTTTTGTGTGTTCCTATTGTTTTTGCTTGTTTTGGGTGTCTTGCAGATGTAGAGGAAGAGGTCAACGGGGAAAGGGGGCCATTTTGGTGCTAAACCGACAGAGGAGCCGAGCCTCGAGCGTCGTGCGTGACGGTGGAGGCACATGGGCAGCGGCGCATCTGCTAGGGTTTCCTGTTTAGGCTTAGGTTAGGTTTGGGCCGATTGGGCTGATGAGAAATGGCCCTCCTTGTTTGGGTCGGTATTTGGATCAATTTGGGCCATGCCCGTTTTAAACTGTAAATGGACTTTAATGTAATTGGACTTTATTATTTTGGACTTGTTGGGTTTTAATATTTATTTGTTTTTGGTTTTAAAAGGGGGAGGGGGCAAATTTAGGCCCTTACACATATGGGCAAGGCTAATTTAGGCAGTGTAGGCCACACGGGCGTGTGGGCCCACATGAGCATATCACATAGGCGTGTGAGCCCATTTCACTGTATAGTATTGTAAGGTTACATGAACGCCCAAGTCGACTGTGACCTGTCATAGGGTCGGTAAGCATTACTTAGACTCCTTATTTCGTGATGAGATAACGAGATGTGAGATAGCATGTGATGATTAGCATGTGTACTGAAACTGTTATGATGTATACGTATGATCTGATTTTTGCGTTTAAGTATGCCGTGAGATTATGATTGCTTCGCATTGGGTTGGGTTTATTATTGTGAAGAGAATGAAGATTGTAAGGCTTCTAGCCAATTATTTGACAGCTACGCTGTACTTACTATTATGTGCTATTTTACGGTACCCTATGACGGGTTGATTTTATCCCCATACTTGGAGTGTAGGGCTGGGTGGGTCGATTTTATCCCCACATGGTGTGTAGGATGGACGGAGATGGTGTGCAGGGTTGGTGTGCAGGGTTGGTGGGTATGTATTGTTCTGATCTGATATGCATGTGTATTTGTATGGGCTAAGGCCTGAATATATCTGATTCTGTTTTGAGTGGGCTAAGGCCTACACTGTATCTGTTAAGGGCTCTGGCCCGAATTATGACTAATTTCTAATCTCTGATTGTATGCATGCTTTATTGCCAGGATGTACACATTGAGTTTGCGAAAACTCACTCCTTTATTTTATTTATCTGTCAGGTAATCCCCAGTAGTAGATGAACCAGTGCAGCAAAGGGCTCGACGGTGACCATTGTTGTTATGCTATGTTTTTCACAGTTTTCTGACTATTTATTGCATTTCTGTTTTAATTATTTTGAGATTATTTATGTAACCTGAGACTTGGACGGTTTTTGGTTTTATTTTAGGATTTTAAATTGTTATTTTTGTTGATTATAAACTACGACACCGCAATTACGTTTTAAAATCTAATTAAAGATTTTCGTATGAATGAACGATTTTAAAGCTTCCGTGATAAAGAATTGTTTTCAAGCAAATCAACCAATACATAATTTCTGGCTAAAAAAAGATAATAATCTGAACGAGTTTTTGATAATCGAAATGGTTTTCCAAGAACACTCTCTTGTGACGCCATCAATTCGGCCATAACGTCTAGGCCGGGTTTGGAGTGTTACAATTCAAGTCACTTCTTCAATTCCTCCACATCTAAGAACCACTTGTCCTGGCCAGGTTTCTTTCTCATCCATCTCTCTCCCTTCCTTTTTGTCCTATGATTTATTGAAGTAAGGAATAGTTTGTTCAGGTACATTATGTACAAGGCGGCGTGCCCAGGAATAGTGCCGAATGCATGACAAAATTTGGAGCTCATCCTTTTATAATTAGTGCTTTGGGATTTGACATGCCAAATCATTTCGTTTAAACATTTCTCTAATGCAGCCTTATGATAATATATACCTTTTCCATAATATGTTTTACTAGGAATCAGTTTGTAATATCTCCGATAATCTTGAATATCATGTAATTATATGATATCCATGGAACCTTGGTGCAGGAGAAAAATTCTGAATAATCTAGTTTGGTCACTGAGATACATATGCGCTTACCTATGCCCAATTTTATTTACATCAAAATATGCGTCTTAATCACCATATTTGGGCTCTTCCCTTCACCATTTCCTTAATACTAATATTTTCTCTTTCTTTCTTATCAAGAAATTTGTTGTTGGAGTACTAAAAATCTGTAAAACTACGGATAGAAGGTCAACCTTCCTATTGAAATTCATTTGCTCTTCATTTATGATGGCTATTGTTGATCTGCGGTAGCTACATGATCATCTTAGTCTTGTTAATGTGATATATACTACAGTCAGCTTGATTGAACTTCTTGTATTTCTAAAAAACAGTGCTGATGTGATAAGGCACTTTAATTGGGTTTCTATAACATCTTACAGCTTATTTTTGGTTTTTGGTTTCTATAAGCCACTTTAATTGGGTTTCTATAACATATACTCCACTTGTTTTTGGTTTTCAAGTAGGCATTAGGGAGCACCAGGATATTGAGACTATCATAATCTGTCATATACTTGATGTTACTGGAGAGGTGGCGGTTGGTGTTGCCAGTGTGGAAGCCGTTGTAAGTAGTGTTTGAACAAGTTGTTTAACTATATATAACTAAAAGTAGTAACTTGTATAAGTTTTAAGAACTATAATTAAATTTTGAACTTCTTTGCACTCGCGTGTGTGTGTGTTTTGACTTAATGCAGGAAATGTTTCTTACACCCGAGTGGATTCAAAAATTCAAGCACACAATACATTCTGCTCCTTTATTGATGGTTGACGCAAATTTGAGTCCTCCTACTTTAGAAGTTGCTTGCCGACGTACTTTTAAAACATCACTTTAGATTTGTCTCTTCCCTGGGTTGGTCTTCTGCTTTCTGCTAACTATTACAACTTCTATTCATCACTTGTTTGTTTTTTTTCTATGGTATCAGCAAAGTAAAAAACATCCTAGTGTGGTTTGAGCCCATATCGATTGCAAAATCTAAAAGAATTGCTCCGATTGTAAAGTATGTGAGTACCTTGTTTTGGGCAATTTTATACTAATCTGTGATACTATTTGTAAGTTACAGCTGAGTGTTTTCCTTGCAGTTATCTCTCTCTTGCTATCTTTTGATTACTAATGAAGAGGTTTTCTGCAGATTACTTTTGCTTCACCTAATAAAGATGAACTAATTGCTATGGAAATTGAAAGGAATAATTGTTCTACGCATACTTTGTTCCAGATGTTGAAACCAGTAATCTGGCATTTGTTGGAGAAGGGCGTCAAAATTCTTGTTTTGACTATTGGTTCAGATGGTGTACTTTTATGCACTGAAGGGGAATCAATCTAAGGGGAATCAATCTTCTGAAGAATTTGTTTGGGAAAGATGCAGTAACATTGGTTTAGTCGACAATTATTTGAAAATATGACATCAAGCTACCCTTCAATTTTGTATTTTGATTCTAAGGTTCTTGAGAGAAGCCCAAATTTCTTAGCTATGCATTTTCCTGCACCCACTGCATCTGTTGTAAGGCTTACTGGAGCTGGTGATTGTCTAGTCAGTGGAATGCTTGCATCCCTTTCTAAAAGTTTAGATGTGATGTAGAGTGTAGCAATTGGTATAGATACAACCAAAGCTTCAGTTGAGGTGGACAGTAATGTACCTTCTCAATTTAGTTTGCCAACAATTACAGGTACCTTTAATTTTAGATCATCATTGCTTTGGATATTGTTTAAGCATTAATCTACAACTTAAATATTTATATGAATAATGTGGAAGTAAATGTCATTCCATTATGCAGGTGATGCCAGGATTGTATATTCAGTTGCCAAACTTTTGCAACATCAATCTAAGTTGTAATGTCCAAACAAGGGGCATGGTGTTTTGGTAAACACTCAAAGTTAGAGCTATATGTGTTTGCCTTTTTACCGTTATACAAAAAAAAACCCTTAAAATTACGAATTGAGCTTTTATACACCATATTTGTAGAATAAATAGCAATGTAGCTGTTAGAGTTGTGTGACCTAAATTTTAAGAGATTGCTTGAAAGTCAAGTTAAACAAAATATATTTTCTTCTAAAAGATTTAGTATTTATTAGTATAATATATTTAGCATTTATTAGCATAGTTTATTTGACTTACTAATTTAGCCTATAAATATGTTCTTTTACAACCTTAGAAAAAAACCATTAGATATTAGAACTCATAACACATTTAGAGAATTTTGTGTTTACATTTTGATGGTTCTTTATTTTCGAGTTTTCAGGGTTTAATTTTTATCTCGACCTTTTGTACTCTTCGATCTTTTGCCATTATAGTAAAATTATATTTGCCTGTGATTTTTTATCCTCTTTGGAGGGGTTTTTTCACGTTGAATTTGTGTGTTCAATTTCTCAATTTATTCCGCTATTTTTTTACTTGTTGCTTAATTGGGTCGATCCTAACAAGTGGTATCAAAGTTAGTTCAATTTTCATAGATTACCCTATTCAGAGATGGCAGAAACAAAGTTTGAAATTGAGAAGTTCGATGGTGAGACAAATTTCAATTTGTGGTAAGTTCGGATGATTGTAATTCTAGTTCAAACCAACTTGAAAAAGGTTGTTACTAGGAAAAAGCCTAAGAATCTAAATCAAACAGAATGCGAAGAGCTTGATAAAAAGGCCTTGTCTGTAATCCAGTTGTGCCTCGCGTATATGGTATTACAGGAGGTATTGATGGAGAAGACCTCATCCACCTTGTGGAAAAGGTTAGAAACTCTTTATGTGACTAAGTCTCTAGTTAACCGTTTAGTGTTGAAACAACGTCTATTTACGTTTCGCATGAACGAAAGTGAGCTTCTTAGAGATCACATCAGTCAATTCATTACTATTTTAAATGATTTAAAGAATGTTGAGGTTCATATTGACGATGAAGATCAGGTTATGCTATTATTGTGCTTTTTACCCCTCTCATACAAGTCTTTTAGGGAAACCCTAATTTATGGCAGAGACAAACTCTTATTTGAAGATGTGAAAGGGCATTTGTTGAGTAGAGACAAAATCGACAATGAGTTTGATTTGGATGGCAAAGCAGATAGGCAAGCTTCTATTCTGGTAGCATCAAAGAAATAAGACAAAAGGTGTCGCAATTGTAAAAAGTTAGGTCACGTCAAAGTAGATTGTTATAAACTGTGAAATAAAAGAGCTGCTAAGAGTCACGAGGAAGATATAGTTGGTGCTAATTTGGCTGATGAAAGCGGTGATAATTAAGAAGATATAGCTGGTTCTCCACATATAGTTCGGTTGAAGGTGGAGTTGTGCGCATGAGAAACGATTCATCTAGTAAGGTAATTGATATTGGTACTGTTAAAATTAGGATACACGATAGGACGATTAGGAAACTCTCAGATGTCATGTATGTACCTAATTTATGAAAGAATCACATCTCTTTGAGTATTTTAGACTTGAAAGGATGTAGAATCAACATCAAGTCGAGTAGCATTAAAGTATCTCGTGGAGCTCTCGTTTTGTTAAAAGTTAAAAGAACCAACAATCTTTATATTCTGGAAGGTTCTACAATGACCAATGAAATCGGATATCCCTCGTCCGTACGGAGTCAAAGTCAACTCGTTTGGAGCAGAGGCAACTTGTTCATGGGAGGGAAAAATGAATGACCATTTCGTTGAAGAGAGGTTCTCTTTTGGATGCAGGTTTTGAAAGGTTAGGGTACTGTGTTGGTGAAAATCAGACCCAGGTTAGTTTTGATTTAGCGGTGCACTAGTCGAAGGCTAGAAGTCTTCCAACTTCTAAGCACAGATTCGACTTAGTTAATTCCCTGCATAGTTCAAAATGGGCCCATGGTGGGCTTTGGCAAAGATGGCGTTGTAAAAATTCGTGTCAAGGTGGAGATTGTTAGAGTTATGTGACCCAAATTCCAAGAGATTGCTTGCAAGTCAAGCTAAACAAAATATATTTTCTTTCTAAAAGATTTAGTATTTATTAGTATAATATATTTAGCATTTATTAGCATAGTTTATTTTACTTACTAATTTAGCCTATAAATGAGTTCTTTTACAACCTTAGAAAAAACACCCATTAGAGATTAAAACTCATAACTCATTTAGAGAATTTTGTGTTTACATTTTGAGGGTTTTTTGTTTTCGGGTTTTCAGGGTTTAGTTTTTATTTCATTTTTTTGCACTCTTCGTTATTTTGCCATTATAGTAAAATTATATTTGCCCATGGTTTTTTTTATCCTCTTTGGAGGGGTTTTTCCACGTTAAATTTGTGTGTTCAATTTCTCAAATTATTCCGCTATTTTTTTACTTGTTGCTTAATTGGGTCAATCCTAACAGTAGCCTTATATTTTTTTGGCATGACTATATCTGGTTTTCTTAGTCTATTACTAAACTAACATTTTTTTAGATTTACCTATTATAAAATTTGAAGGGGACATATATAGGGGTGTTCAATCAGTTAACCGACCCGAAACACCATTAACCGAATTAACCGACTCTTCAAAAATTTTAACCGTTAACCAAACCGAAATTTTTTCAAAAAAATTAACCGAACCGAAATTTTTTCGGTTAATTCGGTCGATTAACCGAATTAACCGAAAAAATTCGGTAACCGAAAAAATTCGGTTAACCGACCGATTAACCGAATTTGGTCGGTTAACCGAATTTTTTCAGTTTTACCCGAATTTTGCACACCCCTAGACATATACTGATCTTTGTTGTTGCAAGGAATTGGATTGCCTTTGTTACCAAGTATTGTTTGTTTTGAAGATATGAAATTTGTTTCTCATTGTTTTACTTTTTTGAAATGCATCTGGATACGGAAGGGTGAGCTTTGTTTCTCGATCCAATCCTTGACTAGATGACATGTAATCATTTTTTACCTCAATGATCATGCATCCATGTGTTACCAGTTTTGTTTCTGAATTTTTGCTTTGACCAGTGTATACTATTAAAATGCTTTGCTCGTGAGTTGTCAACTTTCATTTTCCAGTTTCAAGTTTGTCTTTAAAGGTATTCTTCAACACATCGTAGCAATTGCAGATATCGAATTTCCAACTCCTCATGATCAAGAATTACAGCATGATATAGGGTTGGATAAATCTTTCATATTTTGTAAAAATATATTTTAATATAATTTAATGTAAAATATTAAATTAATTTATTTACAATATGTTAAATCTTTTAATATAATTTAGTATAAAATATTATTTCTAAATTTCAAAAAATATAAAATAAAATATTTTATTATAAAATATTAAATTAAATTAATAAAAAATATTTTATATTTAAATATTATTAGTTTGATAGAAAATATTATTCTTTAATATTAAATTGATATGGAAAATACATGAAAATATTAAAAGGCATGTTTGTCATTTGAGTTTTTTTTTTCTATTACATATCTATTTCTCTCAACTAATCGCATGAATACTATTACAATATTCATTCCATTTTATCCATCCAAACAACTATTATGCCTATTCAATTCCATTACAGCCCTATTTCACTCCCACAGAATGGATATTCCATTACAGTCCTATTTAATTTTAGTGAACCAAACGTGCCATTAGAGTTCTAAGGTACATCAAGCATATCTTAATCTTGATGAACATCCATTTAATGATAAAATATTCATAACACTTCTCCTTATATGTCTATTGGTAGATAATGTGTCTTGTTAAAACCTCACTAAGATAAAAACTCTGTGAGAGAAAATCTTAATGAAGGAAAAAGAGTTTTTATATTTATAATATGCATAACATGCTGCCTCATTAAAAATCTTACCAAAAAAATCCAATGAGACAAAATCTTGATTAAGGAAAAAAGAATATAATGTGCATTTACCCCATTATGACAACATCACATGATATCTTAGATTTACGTATTCAATTTTGAATGCTAGCTTTTCAAATGATCACTTGAACGTATTTACTAAGCATTTATATCATCATTCTTTTAACAGTCATGAGTATGGAAAAAAATTGGGGAAATATATTTTGATCTCTACAAGAGTTCCAACAATAATCATAACAAACTTTGATAATGATCATTTTGTAAAAATACAAATAGACATTTTAATCAATTTGTAATTTTCTTTCAACTACTACTCACTGAGTCGAATTTATCACATATGTTCAAATCATTTTAATTTATATAAATATTTACGCAAACATATTGGCCTACTTCTTGAGAATTTCTATATGCTTCTAGCATTTTAAATACTTTAAGGATTTTAATATAAACTTCACTATATAGTGATTCATATAAATGTTGTAACAACAACCATTAGACGTATGCCAAATCTTTCATGAAGTGCTAGACCAATAAGATATATCAAGGTTATTCCATCCACCACAAAAGAATATTATAATCAATATTAGGACTCAGTGAAAAACTTTATTTATTCCATTTCACAAAATTATTCATTTGTATCTCACTGGCTTTATACCTTTAGATGTTTGGACTACTGGTCCAAAAACTACATGAATTTAATACTACTTGAATTGTGTCTTTCCATTTTGGCCAATCTATTCCAGGTCTACATTTCTCAACAAATTTATTCAGGATTCTCGTTTTCTTTCATTATTTCAGTAATACTATTGCATGCAAAATCATTGTCGACAACATTTCATTCTTAGGTACATGATTTTTTTGGAATTTTAATAATTAGTTATGTCTCGAGTCTCTTCAAGAGCACCCACCTCCATTATATTAACATTAATATTTATTTTTTTTTTTGTACGGAATTTTTCATATTTGGAAACAATTAATCTACAATGTTTTAGGTATGCATTTTATTCTAACAAGTTATCCTACTGGAACTTCAATTCAAGTCAAAGCATTAGTAGATATATAACACTTGGTTATTCTTATTAGGTCAACAAATCCATCTAACAGTTAACTTGCAATAAAATAATAAAGAGAGTTTTGTTATAAAAGAAATTTGTTTTGTGGGTTTTTCTAAGGGAATTTTGATTAAAGTATTACACTAAAAGAACAAAAGAAATAGAAGAACTAATAGAACTCTTAATTTTATTTATCAACAAATATATTTACAATACTTCTTTAAAATTTATATTTATAGACATAAGAAGTATAAATAAAATAAAACTCTACGTCTAATGAAAATTAGATTCCTATAGTACATCAAGCTTATGTTGATTTTGATGGACATTCATTAATGTTAGGATATTCATAATATTTTTATTTTTTCAATTTTACCTTTTTAAATATTTTTATTTTGTATTTTAAAAAGCTTGTTTTTCCCATAATTTTTGGACTTTTACAACTTTTAAGGAGTTCTTACTTCATTTTTTTCTTTTACTTTTTATGTACTTTTAAATAACCATTTGCCAACCATTTTACCAATAAAAGCCCATTTCCAACTTTATTTATGGAAATGGGTTAATTTTTTTATTATTTAACGGAAAGGGTTGATTTTAACAAAGTACGTCCACGTAGGAGCGTTTTTAGGAGAAATTTCAGCAAAACGCGTCCTTGGGGGAGCGATTTTGCCAAGTCAGCACAAAACGTGCCGATGTGGACCACTTTGCTGACATGGCAAAATCGCTCCCTTAAGGATGCATTTTAGCCTGTGTTTTTCCAGGGTTAAGGCTTTTTACATGTTTAGTCCTGAGTTTTTTTTTGGTTTATGGTTTTAGGGTTTTGTTAAAATAATTTAGGGTTTTTGGTAGGTTTAAGGTTTAGGGTTTCTTTAAAAAATTAATTTATTTAGGTTTTGGGGGTTTTAAATAGATTAATTAAATTAGGGTTTAGAGTTTTTAAGAAAGTTAACTAAATTATTGTTTAGTGGTTTTTTAAATATTTTTATGTTTAGGGTTTAGGGAAAATTGTATTGACAATATAATAACTTTTTTTTCTACAGTAGTATCTGAAGAAAAATAATTTTGAGAAGACAGTTCTAAGATAATGTAAAAAACGCTTCAAGCAGGATGCACTGTCAGCAAAATTATTGAAGAAAGTCTCTTGTGGACGCTATTTCTCTACAGTAGTTCCTGAAAAAATAATTTTCAGAAGATGGTTCTGAACAAATAGTGTAAAAACTACTTCAAGCAGGATACACTGTCAACAAAATTACTGAAAAAAGCTCCCACGTGGATGCTCTTTTTTCTACAGTAATTCTTGAAAAGATAATTTTGAGAAGACGGTTCTGAACAAATAGTGTCAAAAACACTTCAAGCAGGATGCACTGCCAGCAAAATTACTGAAAAAAGCTCCCACGTGGACGCTCTTTTTCTACAATAGTTCCTGAAAAAATAATTTTAAGAAGACGGTTCTGAACAATTGGTGTCAAAACACTTCAAGTAGGATGCACTATCAGTAAAATTGATGAAAAAGCTCCCACGTGGATGCTCTTGTTCTACAGTAGTTCCTGTTCGGCCTTAGACTATAAATGAGCCAAATTTCATTCTCAAGTTGTATAAGTTACAACAAAAAAAATTAAGGAGGCTAAGTAGAATAGAAATTGAAGATGATTGAACGTATTAGCGTTATTATTTACTATGATGGTGAGGTCCGTGACACCGAGAACGACATTTTTTTATCAGAGAACACAGCGCGACTGGTTTTTAACCAGAACATAGATTTGACAAAACTTCGTAAAAGAAGTAGGCGTAAAATCTTCGGAACGACGCCAATGAGAGTTTCTTCTATTAAGTATCGATTTTGTGCTTTGGTTGATCCTGTGACATATGACTCATTTGATATCAAAGGTGGTTGTAGCTTGGAGGCGATGGTGCAGACTCATCTCGCTAGTGAATCACTGTATCTTGAGTTATATGTACAATTTTGATCGCCAAATGAAGCATTTGAGACTTCAACATCTACTACTGTTCGAGAGGAATACACGACCCCTGCCCGACACTCCGTTACTGAGAGGCAGAACACGAAAGCGCCTCTGTTTGGTAGCAGTATGGAATACACAACCCCTGTACGACAGCTGGTTAGTGGATGTGACATGCACCTTGGTGGGTCGATGTTTGATGTTGGAAATATGTACTGGAGAATGACATCAACTTCTAATGGTTGGAAATCCACATCTGATTGGAGACGTTATGAAACGTCCACAAGAAGGGATGATGTACTCCCCACGACGTCCTTCAGCGAGGGGACCTCATACGTTGCAGATGATGGTGGGTTCGATGATGAGTCCGATGTGGATCCACCTTGAGAGTCGACCCCGATGGTGCAAAAGTTACATTAGTTTCTAAACCGGAGCCTGCTCCAACTGAACCTGAAGATGTTAAAGCGGGTTCAGATAAAGAAGAAGAAGAACCACGATTCAGGGCGTACTTACCTCTAGCCCACATGCATAATATCGATCTATCGGCAGATGATGCATTAGAGTTTCTAGATCTACCATACAGAAGACGTGACCGTATAAGTTTGTCATTGGATTCGAGTGAATTAGAAGTTGGTAAAGAGTTTTCCAGTAGGGATAGTTTTCTTGGTGCATTGAAATAACATAGCATCATGAAAGGAGTTAACTACAGCGTGGTTAAATCCAATTTCAAGAAATTCGAGGCCAAGTGTGCAGTGTAAGACGGTACGTGTTCATGGAAAATCATGGCTTCGGTTAGAAAAAATATAGGCTTGTGGGAGATAAAAAAGTACAAAGGTCCACATACATGTGTTGCCGGTATAGTATCACTGGGTGTTTAGGGTTTTTGAATAATACTATTATTACGTAATGTTGCATTATTTAACGTACTTTGCTGACAGGTGTTTCACAAGATTTCCCCAATATGGATTCAGATATGTTAGCTTGCTTAATACTACCGATGGTGAAGACGAACACCAGGACTTCTGTTTCGATCTTAATTGCTAATATTCGTAGCCAATAGAGGTACACAGCCTCTTACCGCAAGGCTTGGATAGTGATGATCACTAAACTAACTAAAAATATGACTAAGGCAAGCGCACCTACCGAACAATAATATAGTTTTGCTAAGTAGGGAAATCATATCCACGAGGACTAAAAGTACTAGTAATTACCATTTTTCTATTATTTAGGCGATAGTTTGGAGTGATTGTTTTTAATCTAAAATTACCAAACTAATTTACTAATAAAGCAACAAAGAGTAAAATAGGAAAATAATTGAAGATACCAATGAGAGAGACAATACCCAGGAAAGAATCTATGTAGACTTCACTTATTATGAATATGAATTAAACGATTTATTCACTTGTGCCTTGATCCGTATAAACCCCTAAATTATGTTAATATCTCTTTTGAAAGTAAGAACAACTGACTCTAGGTTGATTAATTGAAATCTTTTTCTAATTAAAACCCCTATTGTCGCATTAACTCAATCTATGGATTCCCCTATTAGATTTGACTCTAATCTGGTAGATTTATGTTGTCCTATTTCTAGGATTGCATGCAACTCCACTTAATTATGCTAGATCTACTCTTAAACATGGACTTTTGCTCCACTGATTAAGCACATTAATCATGAACTAACATTTTGAAAATACTAAAACATGAAATAAGCATATATAATTGAGAACAAGAATCAAGTATTTATCATGTAACTCAGAAATCAAATAATAAGATTTATCATAGGTTTCATCTTCCCTAGGTATCTAAGGAATTTCGTTCATAATCCTAAATAGAAACATCTCAAAATTAAGATAACAACAAGACATAAAGAAACCCAAATAAACTTCTAAAGAAATTAAATGGAGATATTCAATCTTGAAGGAGAGCCACTTTCTGAGATGATTCCAATGGCTTTCTTCGAGTCTTTTCTTCAGTCTTCTCTGTATTTCCCCTTATGTCCTCTTCTAATAAGTATTTATAGACTTTAGAATGCTCAAAAAGCCTAAAAATTGGGTTTTTCCACGTGTTTGGAAAACAGGGAGCGATATCGACACGGGTTGGCACATGGGCGTGTGGCCAGTCCATGTGGAAGTGCTTAGGTCGTGTGGAACCTAGAAATAGCTCTTTTTATTTGGTTTTGGTTCGTTTTTCTCTCCTTTTACTCCCAAATGCTCTCCTAAGTATGGAAACATGAATTTAAGAGATTAGTAGCATTAAATTCACTAATTTACATCATTAATCATCCAAAAACGCATTAAGAATGAGATTAAAATTTGTTACTTTTATAGCTTATCAAATATCCCCACACTTAAGCATTTGCTTGTCCTCAAGCAAAATCCTCAACTCACAATTAAGATTAATCATGTATTTGTAATTCAACTAAAAGAACACTAAAGTATAACCAATCTAGGCTAAAAAATATTTAAGAACGAAAACATAAGTGTTTCTCCTTATCCAAATAATTACCTTTAATTTAAAATTGACAAGAATCGACATACTCACTAAAGATTCACTCAAATAACTCAAAGTGTTTAAAGTTCACAAATAAGCACTCAATAGTCAATCATAAAAAATCATTACCATAGGCTTGCATGAAAATCAAATCTCCACCACTATAAAATGATATGATACACAAATCAAAAGGTCTTTAAAAGGTTGTAATGGGGCTTAGGTTAAGGGTGTTGAGAAAGGCCGAAAAGATGGTTAAAATCGAGATTGATTGAATAAATTATCAAACTAGAAAAATAACAAATGTTGAATTAAAGACAAGTGCCAAAATTACGAACTATTCAATAATAAAAAAAATGAGCTTATTCTCAAAATATAAATTTAACTGTTCAAGCTCATAACTAAATAATAAACAATATGTAATTAAATAAATATATATAGATATATATTTTTTGAGAACAAGAATTAATTCAGCAAAATAAATAAATGAACATAGTTAGGTAACTAACCAAATCAAATCTCGATAAAAATGGAGTCAATAAGACGGGAAAAATTCTTAATGAATCAAAAAAGAAGAAGTTATGAGTTAACATTAATGGGTGTTTTAAGAAATAGTGTGTTAGGCTCAACGGGGTTCACTAAAGGTTAATTATTTAGGTAGGCTTTTTATGGGATAAATGAGTTAAACCTAAGTGCCTTTATCATCTCAGTATATCAAATCAAAAGGTGTGGTCTCGACATGTATAATCGATGCAAGTTCTAAAATAACAAATCATATTGACACACTTATAACTAATAATTAAAGTGAGCAAGAAAATTGTATGCTCTAAAGGATTAAAATCTCACAAAAAATTTATGGTTTTTGATGTCAATCTTGCAAATCTCAAACTTCAAGATAATACTTAAATTTAGAGAAACAACGTAAAAATTTTAATTTCTAAAATAAAGCTTATCATGCTTGATTCTCTCATGTCTGCAAGTTTAAATCAACCCATACACAATTATTTACAAATTAATCCAAAACACATCGATAAAAATCTCAAATTGATAAAAATTAATTTTAATAGAAGTATAAGAAAATTACTTTAAACACAAGACATAATTCAAGGATTCTCTGATAGTTATATAAATAACCTCCCCACACTTAAGATGTACATTGTCCTCAATGTACAAGCAGAAATAATCATAGTATAGACAGAATATCATAAGAGAGGGAGAAAACTGAAACTAACTTGAATTTTGGATGAAATCCCTAGAATAGTAAAAAGTGGGATTGTATACAAATCTAAATATAGTGTATGATTTCGAGCAAACTAATAAGAAAATAAACACAAATAGTGAAAAATATTAAGGGATTATAACTCGATTAGAAACAACCATAAATATAAAAATATAGTTCAAATGATAAAAACAACATAAATACAAAAAAATATTAATAAACATAAAAATAAAATGAATAGACTTAATAGTCCTCATCATCAGAAGCATCGTGACTCGTCGACACCGAGGAGGAGATATGGAGATGCTGATAGATCTGTTGTAAAGTCGTATCAATACTGTCGAACCTCTGAAAGCAATGCTGCTCGAAGCGAGTGAAATGCTCGGAAAGGTCTATCAAAGTGGCAGTAGAAGAAATAGGATGGTGACTTAAAGGTGGAGGATGAGGTGGATCCTCGTGATGTAGTAGGATATTATCAGTGAAGTCTTCAGGGTCATTCTAAGAGTTAGAATGAAGTAAACGGTACTGAGGAGGATCAACTCCACGAAGTCACTCCATAATCCTCATATGGATCGTGGTCGAGATTTTCTGCGGGGACATCTAGCCTACTAGAGTAAGTGTAGAAGACTGTTCCGGTGTATCGAAGAGACTGAAGTCGAGCAAGTCAAGTCACATAAGGACATAAATAGATGGGACCCTTCTTGTAGCGGTCAATCTGATGGCGAAAGGCTAAGGCAATAAAGTATGCCAAATCAAAGATATGCCCTGTGGTCATGCTCTATAGAAAATATGCATCGATAGTGCTAACGACTTTGGTGCTCTCTCTCCTGTCAGTCAAGATATGAGATAGAAGGGCATGTATGTACAGTAATGCTGAAGGGAGAAAAGTAGCCTTCAAGCGGCTCGCATCAGAGGGGATCATACTCGCCATAAGATCAGTCCAACAGTAAGAGGGCGAGTAGTGGATGTGTCAATGTAAGTAAAGGAAGTTCTCGACACTCATAAACTTCTTAGTGTAGAAGCCCAAAGTAGCGCCAAACTCAGGTACACTCATATGACGCACTAGGCCACCAAGTCTAAAGTGATGGCACTCTACTCGTCATGCGATGTTATGGCATGCTGAAGATGAAAAGTCAAGCAAAACTCCAAAGTTAGCTCCATGTAGGTGGGCTCGACGATATAGAAGAAACGGTTCTATGAGGCTGTGGTAAGAAAAGCCCGAACAAGGTCAGCGAGGTAGACTTGCTCCAAAGTGACCCAATCAATACATCGGCCCAAGCCGAGTGGTCGCACTTGAAGGAGCTGAAATAAGTCCTTTTGGGGACCCATGAAAAATCAAAGATAAGGGTGGTAGGCTTCGGCAGTGGCGCTCGAAGAGAAGGTCGTGCCAGGAGTCTTCCGCTTTTTCGAAGTGGGGACAATGACCTTGGACTTGTTATGCGTATTTGGTATGGTGTAACTGAAAATAAAGCAAGTCACCATTAGAAAATAAAACAAACGACACAACATCAAATAAATAGTCAAAAAGCTGAAAAATAGACATGGAAATTAAAATACGACCCTAAGAAGCACACTAAGACACGCATCGAGATTCAGACTGCCCAACTAGGAAATCGACTTCGACAATAATATGTGTTAATATCAAGCAAGCAATAGTCATGAAATAGCAGTAAGAAGAAAAATAAGAACACATATCTAACAAACACATAATAATAATAAAAATATTAATAGTTAAACATATCAATTACTAAAGAACAATAGGAGTAAGAATAATAATAAACATATCTAACCTAACTAACTGTACCAAAGTGAAATCAGCAGAATCAAAGAAAAGTAATAGAAGTATTATATTGGGGAAAATAAAGAAATGAAATAGACATACACAAAATAAAGTAAGCTAAAAACCAATACACAAAATAATAAAATAAATAAATAAAATGGAAAAGTAAAAGGAAAACCGATAGAGGTTGGGACAGTGGTCGGAGTGAATGGTGGCAGCAGCGTGGGGGTTGGTCAATGCTAAGGGAGGCAAATGATAGGAGATGAGGGGATAGCTAGTGTAAGAAGTTGATCGTGGCGGCATGGGGAAGAAAAGGGGGAAAGAGGGAGGCGGTCTTTGTAGGGGAAGGAAAAAGATAGATTTAGGGTAGGGAAGAGTGGGTGGTAGGTCTAAAACGAGATAAGAATAGGAGAAAAGAAAAGAAATGGAAGGGAAGGGCGAGGGATTTAGGGACGTGGAGCGAGGGAAAGCAACGGTGGCCAGAGAGATGGGCAGATTTTGTCGTCGACGACAGCTAGGGTTAAGAAGTTTGGGGAAGATGACAAAATAGAAAGAATGAAAAGGGAATTGGGGTTTTTAATATAATGGGCCACACGACCGTGTCATACGCTCATGTGGTCCTATTTTAGCCCATGTGTGTTTTAAAAATAAAGGCCCAATCTTCACACGACCTCGGACACCCCCTATGTCCAAGCCTTGTGGCACATATGGCCGTGTTGCACAACCTGTGCTACCTCTTTTGCTTCTCCTAGCATGTGTGGTAGCCTACACGCCCATGTGGTCCGACCGTGTCTCATACATGGCCATGTGTCTCACCCATGTAACTATCTGACTTGTTTTAAAATTAAAAAATTAGCTCTAGGTTTCACACGGCCTAGGACACGCCCGTGTGTCCAGGTTGTCTAGACTATCATAAACTGTGTCTTTGTCGATTTTTGGAAAAATTAAGTCCCAGGATCCACACGGCCAATAACATGTCCGTGTGTCTAGGTCGTATGGGTTACACGACCATATCACCAGGCTGTGTAACCCACTGTTGATTTTCTTAATATTTTAAAACTAAGTCTTTAGGAACTATACGACCAAGGACACACCCGTGTGCCTAGGCCATGTGGGTCACACGGCCACGTTGCCAGGCCATGTAACTCACTGTCGAACCCCTTTTTGTGCACACAGCCTGGGACACGCCCCTGTGTTTAGGTGTGTGGGTTAAAAAATCTTAATTAACATGAAATAAAAAATGAAAATAAAAGAATTAGCAGTGTTAGCAATCGGGTTGCCTCTCGAGAAGCGCTTATGTAAAGTTTAAGCTTGACTTACCTTGTATTCGTATGATCACGGTAGTTCGCGGAGTCGAAACTCCTCTTTCTCGCTGTCACTTCTATCATAAAAATAAGGTTTAAGTCGAGTATTGTTTACTTTAAAAGTGCTGAGTTCAAAATGAGTTACCTCAGCTGTACCATATGGGAAAACATTTAGTACCGTAAAAGAAATTATTCCATTTGTATTAAGCTCTGAAGTGGCAATTTGAGGGTCCGTTTTACCTAACAGTACCTGGTCCCCAATCTTAAATTGGTTTTTTCCATCCTTATACTCGTCATGGCATTGCTTTGGTTTTGCGTCATGTATTCTTGGTTTCTCCTTGACATGTGTCCGCCATTTGTCTAGTTCATCGGTTCGTAACATTCTTTCATCATTAGTTATTCTACTTTTCTTGTATGGACTAGAACGTAGCTCCATCACATTCTTCCGAGGGGTTTCCTGTAAAGAAGTTTGAGCCACAATGTTATTCATATTAACAGAACTAGTATAATCATCTTGATCACTAGATATCTTAGCAAAATCACTGAGCAAACTACATTTAGCTCCACATGCGATGAATCATCTAACTTCCATTTGTTCGCCAAAAGCTCCTTTAAAAATTTTACGGAATTGGGCATCTGCGAAATAGTTTCAATAAACGATAAATTGATATGCAACTTTTTCAGAAGTTTAAGAAATTTACCAAATTGTTCGTTAGTGTGGTCTTTCTTTGTTGCACTCGGATATAGAACTTGAGGTTTATATTCCTTACCAACCGGTTTTTGTTCATTCTGGCTTACCTCTACCTTACCTTTACTTACCACACTTTCTTGTCTCAATTCTGGTTCAGATTCAACTAACCCTTCTTTATCACACATAGTAATTGCATGAAGTTGCTCCCTTGGGTTAGGTTCAGTATTACTAGGCAAGCTACCTTGTGATCATTCTAAAATCAACTTCGTAGGTTGACTGATTTGGTTCTCGAGCCCTTGTATGGACGCTTGTTGATTTTTAAATGTTGTTTCGGTGTTTTGGATGTGGGTTTATGACACCGAAATAAACTTTGTCAACATCTCCTCAAGGTTTGACTCTTTCTCTTGTTGGTGAGGTGGTTGAAAGCTTGGACGGAGTTGTGATCTTTGATTACCTTGACCACCCCAAGAGAAATTGAAATGGTTCCTCTAACCTGCATTATAAGTGTTACTGTAAGGATTACTCTGAGCTCTAGAATTATTACCCATATAGTTGATTTGCTCATACTCTACGCTAGGATCGTAGGGTAAATATTTTGGATTGCTCATTCCTCATTCATTTGCATTGCATTGCATCATCGGATGTATCTGTGTAGAAGCACATAAACCATCAATTTTCTTATTTAATTGTTCTACCTGATTTGATAACATAGTGATTGCATCTAGATTGAAAACACCGGTTGCTCTATTAGGCTTCACCCTCATGACTTGCCATTGATAATTATTCAATGCCATCTCCTCTATAAATTCATAAGCCACTTCAGGTGTTTTATTATTCAGAGTACCACCGGCGGCTACATCGATCAATTGCCTAGTTGAGAGATTCAAACCATTGTAGAAAGTTTGAACTTGTAGCAATAAAAGTAACCCATGGTGAGGGCACCATCTCAATAAGTTCTTATACCTCTCCCATGCATCATATAGAGTCTCTAAGTCCATTTGCATGAAGGAAGAGATATCATTCCTCAACTTAGCTATCTTAGCCGGTAGGAAGTACTTCAATAGAAATTTCTCGGTCATTTACACCCCTTTTGTGATAGAACCTCATGGTAAGAAATTCAACCACTATTTAGCTTTGTTCCTTAACAAAAAGGGAAATAACCGTCAGCGAATGACATCGTCAGAAACACCATTTATCTTGAAAGTATCGTAGACTTTCAGGAAATTAGCCAAATGAGTATATGGATTTTCGTCTTGCAAACTATCGAACTGAACAGACTGTTGGATCGTCTGGATAGTGTTCAGCTTCAGTTCAAAATTATTTGCAGCAATGGTAGGTCGCACAATACTCGATTCAACCCCAGTTAGATTAGGCTTGGCATAATCATACATAGCACAAGAAGCAGGATTCAAATTTGCAAGATTCGCAACAACCGTAGGAGGTAGTTGATTATTTTGATTATTAGCCATCTCCTCAGTAACAATAATAACGTCCTCTTGCTCTTCCACTATATTCCGTTGACTATGCCTTACTTATCTATGATTTTTGCGAGTTGTACTCTCAATCTCACTATCAAAAAATAAAGGTCCTGACGGATTTCTTCTAGTCATAAACTAAAGGAACCTGCCAGAAGCAAATAAAAGAAGAATTAGAAAACAAAAATTAAACTAAAAACAAAAATAAAATGCAGTAAAAATAAATGGATAAATTAATAAAAAATCTAGTGTTCCTAATATTTTAGTCCCTGGAAACGGCGCAAAAAACTTGATGATCATTAAGCTAACTAAAAATATGACTAAGATAAGTGCACCTATCGAACAATAGTATAATTATGGTAAGTAGGGAATATCGTATCCACGAGGACTAAAAGTACTAGTAATTATCATTTTTTATTATTTAGCCGACAATTTAGAGTGATTGTTTTTAATCTAAAATTATTAAACTAATTTACTAAGAAAACAATAGAGAGTAAAATAGGAAAATAATCGAAGATACCAATGAGAGAGATAATACTTAGGAAAGAATCCACCTAGACTTCACTTATTATTATGAATCTGAATTAGACGATTTATTCACTTGTGCATTGGTCCGTAGAAATCCCTAAATTATATTAATATCCTTTTCAAGAGTAAGAACAATTGACTCTAGGTTGATTAATTGAAATCTCTTTCTAATTAAAACCTCTATTGTCTCATTAACTCGATTTATGGATTCCCCTATTAGATTTGACTTTAATTCGGTAGATTTATGTCATCTTATTTCTAGGATTGCATGTAGCTCCAATCAATTATGCTAGATCTACTCTTAAACAGGGACTTTCGCTTTATTGATTAAGCACATTAATCATGAATTAATATCCTAAAAATACTAAAACATGAAATAAGCATACATAATTGAGAACAAGAGTCAAGTATTTATCATGTAACTCAGAAATCAAATAATTAGATTCATTGTAGGTTTTATCTTCCCTAGGTATCTAGGCAATTTAGTTTATAATCTTAAATAGAAACATCTCAAAGTTAAGGTAACAACCAGATATAAAGAAACCCAAATAAACTTCTAAAGAAATTAAATGGAGATCTTTAATCTTGAAGGAGATCCATGATATTCGTGATATGAAGTAATAAAATTTATAATAAATGATCACACCAGAAACTAACTATTATCACGATTTAAGGCAAGCGCACCTATCGAACAGTAGTATAGCTTAGTGGCAAGACCGAGATATCGTACACAAGGGAACCAAAAGTACTAGTATTAACTTTCTTTCTATTATTTAACCTGAGAATAAAAGGGGATTTTTATTAAACTAAACTAACTATTAGACTAAGCTAAGACTGCACAAAAAGTAAATTGGGGAAAAAACTCTTAGGAAAGTTGATTGACTTGGACAATACTCAAGGGAGAATCCACCTAGACTTCACTTGTTATCAACTCTTGAACTAGACGATTTATTCACTTGACTTGATCCGTAAATATCCCTAACTTATGTTAATATCTCTCTCGAGACTAAAAACAACTAACCCTAGGTTGATTAATTGAAATCTCTTCCTAATTAAAACCCCTAGAGTTGCCTTAACTCGATCTATGGATTCTCTTATTAGGTTTGACCCTAATACGGCAGATTTTCGTCGTCCTATCTCTAGGATTGCAATCAACTCCGCTTAATTATGTTGGATCTACTCCTATGCAGGGACTTTTGCTCCTCTACATAAGCACATTCGACTTAAATCAATATCTCAGAAATATCAATTAAGAGTTAAAAACACAATTAAGAACAAATCAAATATTATTCATATAATTCAAGAGAAAATAATAACAAGATCTGTCTTAGGTTTCATCCCCCTCAAGTATTAGGGGGATTTAGTTCATAATTATAAAAGAAAACATCTCAGAAGAATAATGATAATAAAACATAAAGAACCCAAAAACCCCTATAGGAATTTGAAGGGAGATCTTTAGTCTTGAGGCAGAATTCGGCTTCTGAGGTAGATCAATCGACTTCCCTTGGAGTAATTCATTGCTTCTACTCTCTGTGTTGGCAGAAATAAGGTGCTCTTTTGTGGGAGAAAAAGCACACCCTTGGAGTTGCCTCCTAGGGTCTTTATATAGAGCTTTGGAATGCCTTTCTTAGCCTTTAAGCATCCTTTTCCTAGTAAAATTGAACTTCCTCACGACAGGGACAAGTCCGTGTGCCACGCCCGTGTGGATCGAGGCTGAGGCCGTGCTCAGGCCTGTTAAAGTGGCACGGCCGTGTGGTCTGGCCATGTGAGTCGGGGTTGGGCCGTGTTCGAGCTCAAGGTGGTACGGCCGTGTGGCGAGCCTCCAGGCCGTGTTGTTTTCATTCTTTGGCCCATTTTATCCGTTTTTGGCCTGTTTCTCATTCTTTTCACTTCCCTATGCTCACCTGAGTGTAAAACATGAAATTAAAGGTTTAAGAGCATTAATTTGCACAAATTCAATGATAATTCATCCAGAAATTTGGCTAAGCATGAGGTAAAAACATGTATAATTTGTCATTTATCAAATAACCCCACACTTAAGCCTTTGTTTGTCCTCAAGCAAAATCTCAACTCACAATTAAGAATCATTCTTCTCAACTTATAACCCTTATCAATAATGTTTCAAACTAATCCACAAGTAATCATACAATGAGAATTCAACCAGAAGAACATTAAAAGTCTCAAACACTCTAGGTTAAGAATTTTATCACAGAAACATAGGTCTTCTCCCTTTTCCTAAGTAATTGCCTTTCAATCGAAATCAACAAGAGTTGACATCCTCACTATAGATTCACTCTATCCACTCAAAGTGTTTAGGGTTCAAGAATTAAGCACTCTTTAGTCAACCTGAAAAGTTATTACCATAGGCTTGCAAGAAAATCAAATTTCTACTACTATAGATTGATATGATACATCGATAAAAAGGTCTTTCAATGGTTGTAATGGGGCTTTGGTTAGGGGTGTTGTCACAAGCTGAAAAGAGAGGGTTAGAATTGAGATTGAATTGAAAAATCATCTAGCTAGAAAAATCTCTATCGCTGGAACATATTCCTTAGAGCTAAGTCTTATGATGTTATCGTTCTGGATTTGATGGCTTATAATAGAAATATGAAAAAATGTTAAACTATAACTGAAATATGAATTACTACTGAATTAACTGTATGTATATATATATATATATATATATATTAAGAACAAATCAAATACAATACTTTGAATGTTTACAGATTTTATAAACTGAATAAGAGAACAAAGCTAGATAATAATTTCAACTCAAATCTCGACAAAAATAGGGATCAAAATAATTGAATGGAATTCAACAAAAATGGGTTATAGGTTAATATTAGAGGTAAGTCAAAGAATGGGTTGTTAGGCTCAATGGAGCTCACTAGGGGTTAATTTATGGAGGTAGGCTTTTATGGAGTAAGTGGGTTAATTCCTAGGTGCCTTTATCATCTCAGTGTATCAAATCAATGATATGGTCTTGACATGTATAATCGAAGCAAGTTCTAGAATAACAAATCAGTATTGACTCACTCAAAGCAACAATCAAATTGAACACGAAAGGATGTATGCTTAAAAGGCTCAAGAATCTCACCAGAATTATGGCTTTTGATGTCAATCCTGTGAATTTCAAATCTCAAGATAACACTTAAAATTAGGGAAGATAACCTAGAAAAAAATTTAAATTCTTAAAAATTTCAACTTATTATGCTTGATTCCCTAATGTCTTAAAGTTTGAATAATCAAAGCATAAGTACCTATGTCTTAATTCTCAACATATCAATAGAGATCATAAATCAATCAGAATTAATTCCTAATAGGAGATTGAGGATAATGCAGAGAGTGAAAGTGAGAATTTGAAATTTTGAGAATAATGCAAAAAGTTAGTTTTAAAAATTTTCAAGGGTTTCAAAGAGAATGCAATGACTGAAAGTAAGTTTCCCCCCTACACTTAAGATGTACATTGCCCCCAATGTACAAAGATACACTAGTAGCAATAGAAACATAATATCATAAGATAGGGAAAGAAATGAAACTCCCTGAATTGGATGGATTCCTTGATGTGGTGGTGGCTATAGAGTGTCTGGGACAAAAGAAGGTGCGGAGGTGGATACTCCAGTGGTGGTAGTGTTTGTTTGTCCACAGCTTTTTTGTTGGGAGTATAGGCTTTGGCGGTGTCAACTAGGTGAAGTTGTGGCAAGGTTCCTATCAGATTTTGGATTTGAGCCGTAGAGCTCATTTGAAACTGCGAAAGCATTTATCAGTTTTAGGGAATTTAGATTAACAAAATGTGTTTGTTAGGGAATAACCGATTAAAATAAAGTAAACTATGTTCTAAAAATACGAAAATTCAAATAATGAAAAAGATAAAATAAAATAAAATGGAAAAACAAAAAGGAAAATAAAAAAGAAAATAAGAGGAATAGAAAGTTCTAATCCTCAGATGGTCCGCGAGGTGGGGGCGGTGATAAAATGTGTAGATGCTGGCATATCTGCTGAAGAGTAGCTTCGATATGATCGAAGCGTTGAAAGCACTGCTGTTCAAATCGTGTGAGGCGCTAGGATATGTCAGCATATGAAGCTGCCGTATGAACTGGGCAACAAGGGGGTGGTGGCTCGGTCGGTGCCTCCTCTTGCGGTGGTGGGACATCATCAGTAATGTTTTTGGGGTTCTTCTGCTCGGCATCTCGAAGTAGACGGTATTGTGGAGGGTCGGTCCCAGGTTGGCGTTGAATCGTCCTCATGTGTAGCATAGTTTGGATACCCTATGGGGACATCTGGCCGATCAGTGTGTAAGAGGATGTCTGGGCCACAGTGTTAAGTAGGCCATAGTAGCGGGCTAGTCAAGTGATGTACGGGCCCATAGATAACACGCCCCTACGATGTTACTCCGTCTGGTGTTGGATGGCATAAGCGATGAAATAGGCGAGATCGATCACATGAATATACGCCATACTCCATAAAAAGTAGGCGTCTGGGTGTTGACAACGCCGATGCTCTCGTATCTGCCTGTCAGTGTATGCGCGAGGAGGGCATGCAGGTACCTCAATGATGGGGTGGATTGGTCTCTTTGGAGTGACTGGGGTCGTATGTAGACGATGTAGGGACTAGGGCCTCCCAATACTTAGATGGTGATAGATGGATGTGGCGGTGGAGTTTGGAAAGGGCCTCTTCCTCTATGAATTGCTCCGTATAGAGGCCTAGAGCTGTACCGAACTCCGGTACACTAAGCTGACGAATGAGGCCCCCTAGACGAAATTAGATCGTCTCAGGATTGTCATGTCGGCTCATCACCATCTAAAGATGAAACGTGTAGTAGAACTCGAAGGTGACTTTAAGGTAGGTGGGCTCCATGATCTGGAAGAACTGTTCTCAAGGGTCTATTGTCAATAGGGCCCGGACCTCGTCCGCTAAGTAGACCTGCTCTAAAGCGGCCCAGTCAATGTATCTTCCGGCTCCTAGAGGTCGTGCTCGCAGAATCTGAAATAACTCCTCTTGGGAGTTCGGCATGAATTGAATAAAAGGATGGCAAGCTTCGGCTGTGGGTCTGGAGGATGAACCACCGAGCCCCTTTCGCTTCTTTGAAGTAGGGACGTCAGCTTTCTTTCTGCGTGATGATGACATAATTCCTAAAACAAAAAGATATGCATTAGTCCTAATAAAAATTAAAACTAAAATACGAATTTTAATAAGTTCTTAAGATTAAATGACAATTTAAGCAAAATATTGTATTGACATGTTGATTCCACTAACCTAACTAATATAATTCACTCATTCTAAGCATGGAATGGATATCATTTTATACTAAGGGTTAACTACTCTAGATAAGTAAAAGTGGCAGCCAAAGGTGAGTCTAAATGGCATCGTGAATTCCTCTAAAGTGGTGAGTGTTCTGGATTATTCATGTTAAATGAATGAATTTCCTAACAATAATCAAGCAATTAACTAAATGAATAAGGAAATAAACAAATAAAAGAGATATAATACATTAAAATAAAGAGAAAAAGTAAGAAAAGGGGAACCAAGCTAGTGGTTATGGGGTGGGACACGGTCGTGGCGACGTTGCACGGGCGTGGTGGCGCTGTGGAGGCCGGCCGCGGCGCTAGGAAGGGTGGGTATGAGAGTTGGGTTGAGAGATTTTTAGGGTTTAGGTGAGGAAGAAGATGAATAGTGGGCTGTTTATATAGGATTTTGGGTCACACGGGCATGGCACACGCCTGTGTGGCTCGGGATTTACCCGTGTAGTTCGAAAATTGTGGGTTTTGGTGCGCCGATTTCATAACACTCACCCGTGTGGCTAGGGCGTGTTGAGGCACACGGCCATGTTGCACGGACGTGTCCTTCGATGTCCGCTTCTCCTACGGTCGTGTAGTAAGTCACACGCCCGTGTCTGAATTGACAGTGTCAACCACGATCTTGAGGCACGGGCATGTCGCACGCCCGCGTCTGATTAACAAGTTTGGCCACGGTTTTGGGACACATACGTGGTGCATGCCCGTGTCGATTTGCCAGGCTTGGCCACGGCTATGTCACACGGCCGGGGCTCTTTGTCTTAGCCCGTGTCATAGAAACTTTTACCCTGTTCGTACACGGTCATATCGCACGGTCGTGTTTTTGCTTTTTTTGTCCACACGGCCTTAAGCACGCCCATGGGCATGGCCATGTGGCTCAAAAAACCTACATTCAAAGGGTTAGTCAATGTATCAGAAAGCTAAAATAAAAGAATTTACTAAGTCAGTGCTCGGGTTGCCTCCCGAGAAGCGCTTATTTAGAGTCTAAGCTCGACTTTGCTTGCGTGTATCATTACGAGGGTTCGTGGAGCTAAAGCTCCTCCTTATTATTCTTACATTCCTTACCTTTATAATGTTTAAGCCGATAATCGTTTACCTTGAAAGTGTCGTGGTTTGGATGAGTTACCTCAACTGTGCCGTATGGGAAGATTTTCATTACCGTGAAGTAAGGTATGTCACTTATGTGTTTTTTTGAATTCGAAATTTGAGGATCGTCTTCTCCTAAGATTACCTTATCCCCTACCTGAATTTGATTCGTTTTTACCTGAGAGTCATCTTGATGATGCTCTGGATTGGTGTGGCATGTTTTGAGCTTTTCTTGATAGTTTAGCCACTTGTCTAGTTCCTCAATCTGAAGTATTCGCTTTTCATGTGCGTCTTCCTTGGATGGACTTGTCTGTGGCTGGGTTGCCTTTATGTGGAGTGTATCCTGCACAGAAGGTTAGGTAGTAAGATCATTCTTTTTACAAGAATTCGAGACAGTATTTTTATCATCAACAAATTTAATTGGGTTTCGGGCTTATAAGGTAGTTTTGTCATCACCTACATGTAGTGTAAGCTCGCCTGCTCCTACATCGATTATAGTTCTAGCAGTTGCTAAAAAGGGACGCCCTAGGATTAAGGGTACATTGCTATCCTCATCAATGTCTAAAACAACAAAGTCAACTGGGAATATAAATTTATCAATTTTGACAAGCACATCTTCAATTATTCCCTTTGGAGGTCTAATGGTCTTATCAGTCAATTGAATGCTCATCTTAGTTTGTTTAGGTTTCCCTAGACCTAGTTGTTTAAACAGTTTGTAAGGCATTATATTAATACTAGCCCCTAAATCAGCTAAAGTATTTTTTACGTCTAAGCTACCAAGTAAACAATGAATTGTAAAACTCCTTGGATCTTTCAGTTTGTTAAGCAGCTTATTCTGTAGAATAGCTGAGCACACTGCATTTAGTTCCACATGGGATGTCTCATCTAGCTTCCGCTTGTTTGTCAATAGCTCTCTTAAAAACTTAACAGCATTTGGCATCTGCGAAAGAGCTTCAATAAACGGTAAGTTAATATGTAATTTCTTTAAGAGGTTAAGAAACTTACTGCATTGCTCATCTGTATGGTCTTTCCGTAACGCATTTGGGTATAGGATACGAGGGTTAGATTCTCTAATGATTGTCTCATTATCACTTACCTCGACCTTACCTTTACTTACCACAGTTTCCTTACGTGGCTTAGGTTTGGTTTTGGTTAACCCTTCCTCATTATTGTATCTATGGCATTAAGTTGCTCCTTAGGGTTAATCTCAGTGTTGCTTGGTAACCTACCTTGCGGTCTTTCAGAAATTAACTTTGCGAGCTGGCCTATTTGTGTTTCGAGTCCCTGAATGGATGATTGCTGGTTCTTCAGTACTGTTTCGGTGTTTTAGAAACGGGTTTTTAACACGGCAATAAATTTTGTGAGCATCTCTTCAAGGTTCGGCTTTTTTCTCTTGTTGGAATGGTAGCTGTTGAAATCCCAAAGGAGGTGGTTGTCTTTGATTTCCTTCTCCTCCCCATGAAAAATTGGGGTGGTTCCGCCAACCTGCATTGTAAGTGTTACTATAAGGGTTATTTTGAGATCTAGAATTGTTACCCATATAGTTGGCTTGCTCGGTTTCTATGTCATGTCCATAGGAGGAGTAATCTGGATTGTGCATGTTTCCTTGAATTAAGTCACACTGTATCACTGGGTGTACCTGCGTAGAACCAACAAAGTTGTCAATCTATTTATTAAGAAGTTCTACCTGATTAGAAAGCATAGTGACTGCATCAATATTAAAAACTCCTGCAGCTTTCTGTGGCTTTGTTCTCATGACTTGCCACTGATAGTTATTCAGTGACATCTCTTCTATAAACTCATAAGCTGCTTCAGAATTTTGTTGTTGATTGTTCCTCCGGCGGCTGCATCGATCATCTGCCTTGTCGAGGGATTCAAACCGTTGTGAAAGGTTTGAACTTGTAACCACAGAGGTAACCCATGATGAGGGCACCTTCTCAAGAAATCTTTGTATCTCTCCCAAGCATCATAGAGTGTCTCTAAATCCATCTGCACAAAAGAAGAGATATCATTCTGCAATTTAGTTGTTTTAGCTGGAAGAAAATACTTAAGTAAGAATTTTTCGGTCACTTGTTCCTATGTAGTGATTGAGCCTCGTGGTAAGGAATTTAACCATTGTTTAGCTTTATTCCTTAGGGAAAAAGGGAATAGTCAGAGGCGAATAGCATCATCAGAAACACCATTGATTTTAAAAGTGTCACAGAATTCCAAAAAATTGGCTAAGTGAGAGTTTGGATCCTCATCCTGTAAACCATCAAACTGAACAAATTGCTGAATCATCTGAATAGTGTTAGGTTTTAATTCAAAATTATTTGCACAATAGTAGGCCTAACAATACTAGATTCAGTACCAGCCAAATTAGGTTTAGCATAATCATACATAGTACGAGGAGCAAGGTTTTGGTTCACCGGTTCTGCGGCTATCGCGGAAGGTGGTAGATTATCCTGATTTGCTTCCATCTCTTCAGTAGGTTCTGGTTCTTCCTTTTATCCTTGTTCTGGATAATATAGGCTTCGTCTAATCTCTCTACGAGTTCTACGAACTGTAGCTTCTAAATCTTCGTCAAAAAGTAATGGTCCTCCTGGGTTTCTTCTAGTCATAAACTAGAGATACCTGGAAAGGAAAAAGTAAACTAGTCATAAACTAGAGATACCTGGAAAGGAAAAAGTAAATAAAAATAAATAAAAAACAAATAAAAAAGAGGAATTGAAAATTTATATAAATATAAATAGTAATGGCTAAAGTAATAAAAATCGAGTGTTCCTAATATCTTAGTTCCCCGGCAACGGCGCCAAAAACTTGATATTCGTGATATGAAGTAATAAAATTTATAATAAATGATCACACCAAAAACTACATATTATCACTATTTAAGGCAAGCGCACCAATCGAACAATAGTATAGCTTAGTGGCAAGACCAAGATATCGTACCCAAGGAAACCAAAAGTACTAGTACTAACTTTTTTTCTATTATTTAACCTGAGAATAAAAGGGGATTTTTATTAAACTAAACTAACTATTAGACTAAGCTAAGACTGCACAAACAGTAAATTGGTGAAACAAACTCTTAGGAAAGTTGATTGACTTGGACAATACTCAAGGGAGAATCCACCTAGACTTCACTTGTTATCAACTCTTGAACTAGACGATTTATTCACTTGACTTGATCCGTAGAAATCCCTAACTTATGTTAATATCTCTCTCGAGACTAAAAACAACTAACCCTAGGTTGATTAATTGAAATCTCTTCCTAATTAAAACCCCTAGAGTTGCCTTAACTCGATCTATGGATTCTCTTATTAGGTTTGACCCTAATACGGCAGATTTTCGTCGTCCTATCTCTAGGATTGCAATCAACTCCGCTTAATTATGTTGGATCTACTCCTATGCAGGGACTTTTGCTCCTCTACATAAGCACATTCGACTTAAATCAATATCTCAGAAATATCAATTAAGAGTTAAAAACACAATTAAGAACAAATCAAATATTATTCATATAATTCAAGAGAAAATAATAACAAGATCTGTCTTAGGTTTCATCCCCCTCAAGTATTTGGGAGATTTAGTTCATAATTATAAAAGAAAACATCTCAGAAGAATAATGATAATAAAACATAAAGAACCCAAAAACCCCTGTGAGAATTTGAAGGGAGATCTTTAGTCTTGAGGCAGAATTTGGCTTTTGAGATAGATCAATCGGCTTCCCTCAGAGTAATTTCTTACTTTTACTCTCTGTGTTGGCAGAAATAAGGCGCTCTTTTGTGGGAGAAAAAGCACACCCTTGGAGTTGTCTCCTAGGGTCTTTATATAGAGCTTTGGAATGCCTTTCTTAGCCTCTAAGTATCCTTTTCTGAGTGAAATTGAACTTCCTCACGACAGGGACACGCCCGTATGCCACGCTCCTATGGATCGAGGCCCAGGCTATGCTCAGGCCTGTTAAGGTGGCACGGTCGTGTGGTCTGGCCGTGTGAGTCGAGGTTGGGTCGTGTTCGAGCTCAAGGTGGCACGGCCGTGTAGCACGGCCTTGTGGCGAACCTCTAGGTCGTGTTGTTTTCATTCTTTAGCTCATTTTCTTCATTTTTAGCCTGTTTCTCATTCTTTTCACTTCCCTACGCTCACCTGAGTGTAAAACATGAAATTAAAGGTTTAAGAGCATTAATTTGCACAAATTCAATGATAATTCATCCAGAAATTTGGCTAAACATGAGGTAAAAACATGTATAATTTGTCGTTTATCAATCCACTTCCTGAGATGATTTCGATAGAGTTTTTCGAGTCTTTTCTTTAGTATTCTCTGTTTGTCCCCTTAGGTCCTCTTTTAATATGTATTTATAGACTTTAAAATGCTCAAAAAGCCTAAAAATTGAGTTTTTCCTCGTGTTTGGGAAATAAGGAGCGATATCGACACGGGCTGGCACATGGGCGTGTGGCCAGCCGGTATGGCTCACACGGACATGTGGCCAGCCTGTGTGGAAGTGCTCAGGCCGTGTGAAACCTGGAAACAGCTCTATTTATCCAATTTTGGCTCTTTTTTGCTCCTTTTACTTCCAAATGCTCTCATATGTGTGGGAACAAGAATTTAAGGGATTAGGAGCATCTAACTCACTAATTTACATCATTAATCATCTAAAAACGCATTAAGAATATGATTACAATATGTTACTTTTATAGCTTATTAGATAGCTAAGTAGAAGGCATTAGAAAAGATGCATAGTGTGTGGGACGCTTCATATAATGAAGTGTGGCAATGGTGTCAGGTGCTGGAAAGGTACGTCCCAGGTTGCATAACAGACCTTGAAATGACACCTGCGTACTACAACCAATGATAGCTCCGTGGATGCCAAGTGTTCAAGCATCTATTTTGGAGCTTTAAGCAATGTCGGGATGCATTTTTGTACTGCAAGCCATTGGTACAAATTTACGGTACCTTTATGTATGGTAGATATACCCATCGACTATTGCTAGCTGTAGCACAGGATGGCGGTTGGAGAATCCTTCCAATTGAATTTGCAATAACACCGGGGGAGTTAGGTGATGACTAGGATTTCTTTCTTTCTAGGTTAAGGAGGCATGTCTTCCTTCAACCTGATATATGCGTTATATTGGATCGGAGCACTGGAATACTAGCCGCAATTGAGCGACAGAGAAGCCTATGGGATCGCACACACCATCGGTATTGTCTAAGGCATGTTACGTCCAACTACTATGGGCAATATCGTTCTACCACTGAACGACGGTAAATGACCACCATGGGCATTTAATCTCTATTAATATAATTTCGTTTATAGTATTCAATTTATTCTGAATGGAAGAGCGGTATGTAATTTTCGCTATCAACTTATATTGGCAGGGTACGAGATCAATAAGGATAGTTTCATGAGATGTTAGTGATTTTACGTTCAGTTAATGAACAAGGCGCAAGCTACCTCTGTAACATACCTTTTGAACAGTGGACACAAGCATACGACGGCGGCATATGATATGGTAATATGACCTCAAACTTAGTTGAATGCATAAATTTTGTTCTAAAAGGAACGTGTCATTTGCCGATAACTTCGATTTTGCGAGAGGTATAAAGGTATTGTATGGTGTTGGAAGGTATTGCAAGAAATTAACAAGGCGAAGGCTCAAGCCAACACCATGCACACAGTGTTTCATGATCGTGACAACCATGTGGTTTCATGTGACAGAGTTTGACAGACAGAACTAAGGTATTACAGGAGGGCAAATCAGGTACTCCTGAGAAATAGGACTTGCGACTGTGAGACGTTTGACGCACTTCGTTATCCATGCGCTCATGCAATTGCAACTTGTCAGAATCTCTGTTTGGATCCCTTGAGATTTGTCGACGAAGTGTACAAAATAGAAAACATGTACAATGTGTGGAGACACGTATTCCCACTGGTCCCAGATAAACGTAAGTGGCCGTCTGTATTGCTTGCTTCGTTTAAGTTGTTACCAGATAGAGAATTGCATTGTAAACCAAAAGGTCAACCTTGCTCGAGTAGAATACATAATAATATGGATATTCGAGAAAGAACAAACCAATAGAAGTTGTGCGTATGGTCTAGGAACCCAAGTCATACAATTCAATCATGTCCAAATTGAAATAGTTGATAATTGCTATAATAAAACTATGTTGCATTATTTCTATTTTATTAAAAATATAAAAATATTAAAAGTATTTCCTTATTCAAAAGAACTTCTATTTTATTAAAAATATAAAAATAAATTACTATTAAAATATTAAAAACAACTTTTATTTTATTAAATGAAACAATATAAAAACATAGTTAAAAAACCAAATAGCCGTTGGGGAAAAAATACGGGAGCGATATTGCCACGTCAGTAAAGCGCGTCCACGTGGGCGCGTTTTGTGCTGACATGGCAAAATCGCTCCCCCAAGAATGCGTTTTGCTAAAATTTCTCCCAAAAACACTCATACGTGGATGTGTTTTGTTAAATCAACTCTTTTGAATAAATAATGAAAAAATTAACTTATTTCCATAAATAAAATTAGAAATGGGCCTTTAATGGTGAAATGGTTTCATTTGCCACTTGATTTGGTGCTTTAGCTTTGTGGAATTATTACGGCAGTCAGTCCATTTCTAATGATGCAATCCATGGTGTTGGAAAACAATGTTCCTGTAATCGACCCCTAGTGTTGGAACTACAAATCCATTTCTAATCATGCAATCCATAGTTCATTGGTTTCTTTTCTTTCTTTCCACGAAATTTGTTGACTTCCACACCGCTAAAGTATTTGTTTTGAATCGGTATACATCAGAACTATTTAAAAGGCGGATTTCCGTCAACTCTAAAAGTTTGTCTAAAATTTAATAGTTTAGATAAAAATATTAGATTTAAAAAATAGGATCATACAAGAAAATCAGACTCGTTTTAAATATAAATTGGGCCTAGGTTCGGGCTTAAACATTCAAAACCCGAGTCAGGCCCGGCCAGATTCATTTGTAAGTTTATAATATTTTATATTATGTTATTTTTATATATTATATAATTTATAACACATTAAAAAAATAAATTCATACTAAATATATAATACTACTTTAATATAAACATTAAAATAATGTTAAAATGACTATATAAATTATTTTAATAAATAAATAAATAAATAAAATTATTAAAATTAAAAAAATAAAATAAAATAAATATTTTTAAAAAATATTTAAAATATAATATGATCGAGTCTAAAATGGACTTAGGTTAGTCTTTTACAAATATGAGCGAGTTTGGGCAAAAATTTAAGCCTATATTTTATATTTCAGAACGGACCAAACTTAGACAAACATAAAATATATTAATATCATGTTTAAATTCGACCCGACTTATGAGCACTAAATATTAATCTAATATTATATCAATCGATACAGTAATTAAAAATCCTTTTTTGAAATTGGAATAACACATATTATTCAATATAGTGGATACCAATAAAATTCCAATTACCATGCTGAAAATCAGACACCCACTTTATATTATAAGACTCATCAAAGCATTTATAATTTATAATACTCAAGTATCACTAATTTTACAATCCATTAAACTTTTTTCATACAATTTCTTTTTGAAGAATTCAATTATTATTGTTATTGTTATTATAATATTTTACATCTGGAGAGTGTTCACTGATTTTTTTGCATAGCTTATAACAGCCTAGATATTTTTCTTTCTCCTAAAAAGACAACCTTGATTAGAGGCCTTATACTAATACCATACCATCCCATGTTTGTGTAGTGCGTGAAATAAATTTAATTACTTAAAAGACTTGCCAATACAAAGCCCTCCATTTAAACCACTTGGAAATTGGGATATTGTAGCAAGTAAAGAGTATTGGGTCTTCTTTTTTCCACAATTTGTTGCCCTTCCACACCGTTGTTAAGTACATAATTTTTGACCTAGATTTTTGTTTTTCAAATTGGGGTGGAATTTCATCTCCTCTCTTTATATATATATATATATATATATATATATATGCATATGATATGCATGCATGCTAACCACATTCATCAGATATTTATAGTACCACCAAGTTCACCCTTGAGCAAAGTTTAGTCCATCTTTGTGATCAAGGTGAACAATTAGTTACCTCATTCATACACCCAAACATTCTTTACTGTACACAGAAAAGAAACAAAAAATGGCTTCCCTTTCAGTTGGTGGTGCTCATTCTAGCCTCCGAACCCCCTCTCTCTTTCCTACACCCCCAACAATAAGGATGCTGAAGCATCATCCTGTTTTAAATTGCACCCCATTCTTCACCACTCCATCTTTGTTTTCTCCAAAAAACTTGTCATTGCGTTCCTCAAATCACAGAGCCGGAATAGCTTGCATGTCCACAACCACATCTCGAGTAGGCAAAGATGATCAAAAGCTAATTAGTGGGCAACCGAATGAGAAAGTGGTTCAAGTTTCATCCTGGATTGATTACTTACCTAAAGATATTCAACCTTTCGCTAAGCTAGCTCGCGTGGACAAGCCCATCGGTACTTGGCTTCTGATTTTTCCCTTTGCATGGTAACTAACACTTCCTTTCCTTCCATTTTTTATGTTTCGGGTGATTATTAAATAATATACCCTTTAATTCCTTAATCAAATTTTGTGTGTACGTATAGGTCAGCTACGTTGGCAGCAGCGAGAGGAAGTATTCCGGATTTCAGGAATTTAGCTGTATTTGCTTGTGCAGCTCCATTTTTTAGGGGTGCTGCTTGTACCATTAATGATTTCATTGATCGTGATTTTGATAAAATGGTAAATTCCTCCTTCATGCAAGACGGTGTAAATATTATTTTCAACCAAAGTTAACAACGTTGGATAGCGTTCCGAGCAATTATTTTTTGGTTTTTTCTATTAAATAATCGCCTTATTTTGTCGGAAATATTTATTGTACCAGCAAGTAAATATGACACATTTTATTAAATGAAGTTGATGTGTAAAAGAAATTGGGTAAAATGCAGGTGGAGCGTACAAAAGAGAGACCGATGGCAAGTGGGGCAGTCACACCATTTCAAGGACTTTGTTTCTTTGCGTTTCAATTGCTACTGAGTCATGGAATTTTCCTCCAACTCACCAACTATAGGTGTCACTTCTTTGTTTTTCACAATGATTGAAAACCCTACCTCAAAAAATGCAATACGTAATTAACATTTTATTATCACTAAATTTATGAATATAATAGTATTTATGGTATACGTAAAATTAAAATTATTCAATATTTTTATTGTATCACATCGAGATTATTCATTTTTATTTATATTTATCAAATAAAAATCTTTCTATTTTATTTTTTCCATAAACAAATTTATATATATATATATATTCCACAGTTCTTTTTTGAGTTATTCTAATTTCCTTCCATCTGATTTTGGATTCGTATTTTTTGTTTATAGTTGGATCATTGAGGCTGCGTTCATCTTCCTAAGTTGTACCTATCCTCTCATAAAGAGACTGACATACTGGGTAATGATGATTACATAAATATATGTCAATGTAACATAAAAAGGAAAAGGAAAAAGCTTAAAGGATAAGTTTGTTGCTTATAATATTTATTACTATATTTTCTAATTGAATTTTGTTGTTATACTATGAGATCGTAGGCAAATTGACCTCTAAATAAGCCTCACCTTCTGCTTATACTCTAACATAGATATATCGTTTACGATCGCTGGCTATTTATTTATAGGTTTACTTAATTGGTTCCTATGTATTATTTATTTAGTTACTTTCTTTTAATGTATTCTTATTATTGAAGTCAACAAAATTCAATAAATGTATGCATTTCCAAAAATATTACCTTATGAATCCGACAATATCTAATGGCATTGATTAAACATTTTTCTCCAATTATTGTTTCTGCCCTGTCCCATTAACTTGTACGATTTACACACAACTCTATATGGTGATGATGATGATGATGATAATGGTGCAGGTGCAAGCTTATTTAGGTTTGACAATCAACTGGGGAGCAATACTGGGGTGGTATGCAGTTAAAGGAAGCTTGCAACCGTCGATTGTACTCCCACTCTTCCTTTCTGGTTGTTTCTGGACTATTATGTACGATACCATTTATGCTCATCAGGTATACTAATTGAACATATATCTCTCATGTTTTATATATTCTCTATTTAACAAAAATGCTGGTGTCATTGATGAACAGGATAAAGAAGATGACGTGAAAGTTGGCATTAAATCCACGGCCTTAAAATTTGGTGAGTCAACAAAAGAGTGGATCACTGGCTTTGCAATTGCAAGCATTGGCACCTTTGCTCTCACTGCATACAATGCTGCATTAGGTATTTAATTCCTAATGATTATGCTGCTTTTCAATCACAAACATTTCCGTGTTTAGTTAACAAATAATTCAGTAATCTTGGTGTGGGAGCAGGGCGGCCATTTTATGTGTTTTTAGCAGCTGCATCTGGACAGTTAGCTTGGCAGATAAGGACGGCTAACCTGTCATCCCCAGCTGATTGCAACCGAAAGTACGTATACGTATTACGTTTTAAAGTATTTGGAACTGGATATTGGATTAAATTTAAAGCATGGAGGTTTTTCTCTTAACATATATAATTATGTTGCTTTTAAAGAGAATTTGGGAGTATGATTTTCTAAATAAAATTTCAAAAAGATTAGAATATTTATATAAAATATATTAGTGTATATGATGTTCAAACATGAACTAGTGATGATTGAAATTTGTTTAGAGTAAAATATCAAAAAAAAAAAAAATGCTTGCAGTTTAGTTCACTTAATTAAATTATCTTTTATTTTTGGTTTGATTGCAGGTTTGTGTCCAACAGATGGTTTGGTGCCCTAATTTTCTGTGGGATTTTACTTGGAAGGATCTTCCCTTGAAAGTAGTCTTAATTATTTGTGAACAACGCCTAATGGGCTAGAATTATTTGTGGAGGCTAGCATACGAACAATCTATGGAAAGGAAAATAGAGAATTGTTGTAATATCCTTGTAATAAAATCAACATGAGAATCATATATTTAACGAGTATGATCTGCAATGATTAAAATGCTCATTCACTTCAAGTTTCGTCACCACCGTAGAAATAAAACTACTTTGATAACAGTGAATTTCTTTTTAAAAATATTTTTTGTATTTTATTTTAATTTTCTACAATAACATCTATAGGCAGGAACTACATTCTTTATTAAACTAGTTTTCTATAACAACATATGATCTAAATTTTTAAGTAAAATTGTACTTATTTCACATAAACAAGCCTATTAATTATCATTTATTGAATGAAAATTATCTTAATTAAAATATTATTTCAATAAAATGAAAAATTTAACTTTAAAAAATTTATTAATCATATTTTATTAAATGAAAATAATCTTTAATTAGTGGAATTAAAGACATCAATTAAAAAAAAACTATTTAAGTTCCCTAATTAAATATTTTACTATGAAGTTGTAACATCATAAACTTATAAATCGATTACTTGAATTTAGTAATTTGTGATAAATTAATTATTTTAATTTGATAACTCGTATTGATTAATTAAACTTATAATATTTATAAACTTTATAATTAATCATGTGAAAGAACGTAAAATAAAAAATTCATAAATGCAATAATACATACATCTGTTATACATATTCTAATTTTGTTATTTGATTCCCACTTTCTTTCTTTTTTGAACATAGTTCTCTCTTTCTTTATTTGATGGAAATTCACTATATTAATTCTATTGTAAGTTTACAACAATTATTTCTTTATAATAACATGTTGTTATAGGTGTACAACAATCACCTCTCTATAATAGGCAAAACTCAAGCAGACAAATAGGACTATTATGGAGAGGGTTGATTATACCTCTTATAATGGTGTTTGCTTTAGTAGCTTTCCAAAGAAAATCTTTCAATGCCTTTGTTTTGAAAGAAGCTTTATTGAAATTGGAATTTAGGTGTCTAATACAGTGTCTTGTTTCTGCATTAGGAAACAAGATGGATATTGCTTCTACAAGCCCTTGCAAACAAAACATAAACAATTTAATTTTTTAGCATACATCCTAAACAGAAAAAGCAAACAAATGGAGTTTTACCTTTTGTTTGTCAGACATCAAAGATATTTGATATGAGCTCACAATTTCCAAGTCCAATGTGAGCAACTCCAAGTACCCTCACCATGATGCTTGGTTTTCACTTTCAACCGCAACATATGCAATAGGATATATGTCATTATTTGCATTTATCCTAACGGTTGGCAGTAGGTAACCACCAAAGTAGCCCTTCAAGAAACATCCATCTCAACCTATTATCCTCCTACAACTAGTCTTATACACATCTTTGGACGCCTATAGACAAACATACATAATTTGAAACAACATGTTATCCAGATAATAGATTGTTGCTGTTCCAACATTTTGGGTCCTAACCTCCAATAGATACCCATATATCTTCTAGTATCATGCCTTACAACCTCCTTCATTAATTCTACTGCCCTAAGTTTAGCCCTCGTACATTTGGTTAGTGAGACAAGGCAAAGGGAGTCTCTTTTAACATTTTGTTGCAATGATGTCAAAGAATAATCAGGATCAACAATGACCTTCTCTTTCTAATGTTGAGCTTGCCAAGCCGAGGTTATATTCCTAATTTTAAAGACCTTAAATCAAGTATGGTTAGGTTTTAAACTCCTAATTTGTCAAGTCTCGTCAATAGGGTTATTAGGGTTCAGTCTAGATGCCTATATGTACCAAGAATAGTTTGACTTGCAAACTGCCTTTAACCTCTTTTGACCATTTTTTGGGAACTTAATAAAATAACTATTTAGCCTACCATATTGCCTAGCAGCTTCTGTAACAGCTTGAATTAGAGCCTAGTCGAAATAGTGGTTTCGAGACCACAAATCCGAAGTAGAAAATTTTATTTCATTATTATTTTTGAGATTATGGCATGCTTGCATGATATTGAGAAAATTTCATGAAGGAAATTTCCTGAGTTAGTGACTAATTTGTCCTTTAGGACTAAATTGTAAAAGTTGCAAAATTGGGTTTCTAGAAGGTTTAATATGAAATAGCACAAGAGAAATTATTAGGAGTCCTTATTTAGCAATTAAACCATTCATTTGCATGATGGACAAAAATACCCATGGAAGGGTAAAATTTCAAAAAAGGGGCTTAGGGGCATTTTGGTCATTAGGTAAATTAATGAAATAAAAAGGGAAAAAGAATAAAAAAAAAAAAGTGTCCATCTTCTTCCCCAAGTGTGCCAAAAATCACAAGCCTCCATAGCTAGGGTTTTCTTCATTTTCAAGCTCCAAGTAAGTGACTCCAAGCCTTGTTTTTCATGCTCTTCATATTTTTGAAATCCTCGTAGCCTAATCTAGCTATTTCTACCACTAATTTGAGCTAGGGTTTATATTCAAAACTATACCAACGCATGGCATGCAAGTAATTTGATGCCTAGTGGTAGAAAATGAAAGATTAAAGTGTAGTAAACACCTTTGTCTAGGTGATTTTTCATGAAAGTCCCTAATAGGGACCAAATTGCAAAGCTAGTAAAATGTGTAATAAAAGTATGAAATTGTGAGCAATGTGGGCCTTTATGGACACTAGTAAGTGTCGACTAGGCTTAGGTAGCCAAGAGAATAAATACATTTCATTATACGAGCCTAGAGACTATTTTGTAAATATGTAAAAGTTTAAGGGCAAAATTATATTTTTTTCCAAAGTATGAATTATGAGATATTTAGTCAATGTGAGTACTAAATAAGTTAAAATTTTCATTTTAGATCAAGAAACATTAAGCCCGAATCGAAACAGGGGGAAAGGTAAAGTAGTGGAATGAACTAAGCATTCGCCCACATTTTGGATTCGATGTAAGTTGTATGTAATAATTTAGCTCTTATGTTATATAAATTTATTAATATGACTTTTTATGAAATTATGGTATTCCATGAGGATATGTATATGATTTTGTATGAATTATGTTAAGTCCCATGATATTGATTTGTTGAGGTAATGTATGAGATTCATGAGATTGTAGATGTGAAATTTTTACCAAGAAATGATGAAAACATGAAAAGAGAAGTTACATGCAAGTTAAATGATAAAAAGCATACCGTAATCATGTCATGAGTATTGTAGGTCTCGTATAAGACCATGTTTGGGACATGGCATCGGCACCGAACTGAGATCCCATGTAAGACCATGTCTGGGATATGGCATTGGCATCGAGATGTGATCCCCTGTAAGACCATGTCTGGGACATGGCATGGGCATCCAAGATGAGGTCCTGTATAAGACCATGACTGGGATATGGCTTCGGCACTGAGATGAGATAAGGATCCCCTATAAGACCACGTCTGGGACATGGCTTGGGTATCCGATATGAGATCCCGTATAAGACCATGTCTGGGACATGACATCGGCATTAGAGTACAATCTCGTGTAAGACCATGTCTGGGACATGGCATCGACATCGATGTGTGATACCATGTAAGACCATGTTTGTGACATGACATTGGAATCATTTCATGATGTTGACTTACAGGTATCCTTCTGTATTTCTAAAAGAAACTTAAATAAGAGAAGTATTCAAGTTGAAAAGTTTCAAGAAAGAGGCTAAAGTTTCATGTTGAGTGTTGCAGGCATATACGAGTAAGTATGAGTAATTGAAAGTACATAGTTATGAGAAATATAGCATGTGAAGCACGAGTAAGTATATGATTGAATAAGCCATGAGAATGAGTAAGAAACTACATGAAATTCATGATATTTGTTTGAGTAATGTCTCATGATGTTATTGTTATTTTATTCATGCAACTTACTAAGCATTTTATGTGCTTACTCCTTTTTTCCCTCTTCCATGTAAATTTGTCGTACCAGCTCGGGGATCGTTAAAGTCGGAGCTTGAAGTCACACTATCAAACCACACTTTTTGGTATAATATAGTTATTTATTTTGATGTATGGCATGTATAGGAAGAATGATCATTTTGTTAAGTGTCATTTTGGTATTACTCTAGTAATGTTGTAATGGCCTAATATTGCCTAACTCATATTTTACTTAATGAAGATGAAATTCATGAATGTGTAACCTTGCATGCTTAAGTATAGTAGAGTGTATGAGAATGATATGTATGTTGGCATTGGGATGCCTTAATTTCGGATATGTAGAGAATATGTTATGCCTTCTTATGTGTTATGGAAATTAGCTTGTGTTTGGTTGTGTTTCAGGGTGACATAAGGCTTGGAAAATAGCCTATTATTGTCCATACGATTGAGCACACGGGCATGTGACCAAGCCGTGTGTGACATACGGTCAGCCTTTAAGGCTTGTTAATAGGCCGTGTGTGTAACACCCTTAGACCCGTATCCGTCGCCGAAATGGGTCACGAGGTATTACCAGACAAAACACAACATTCATCACATAATTCATACAATGCATTAATAATTCATTATCCAATTAAACCAATTTCAAATACGCTCAAAATATACGCTTCTCAAAAGCATAAAAGTTATGCGTATAAATTGAATTTATATGAAAGTAACTTATGCTTCTATATAAACTAAAATGCTATTTATTAGGTACACTACCAAAATTCTTAGGCTGACTCACATATATATGTATTAATATATAGCCAAATATTGATCAAGTATCCAAATTAACTAACAATTCAAATTCAACCAAACACCACTGGATTTACCACATATCAGAAATAAATTTTAAGTACTCACAAATATTAATCAATTAAACTAAGTTAAACATACATATATTTCATTCAGATTAAAAAGGCAATTAGCCATATTCGCATGGCATCAATTATATACAACAAAAACCAAAATGGAATTCAAAAGTGATATAGCTTATACATGCCATAATATTAACCCAAGATTTTCAAAAGTACCAAAAGTAAAGGTGATAGTGTGACAAGCTTTGCTGACGATTCCCGAGCAATTAGCAAATCTCCAAAATCTATAAATAGAAATGAGCAAAAACACAACTAAAGTAAGCTATTTAAGCTTAGTAAGTTATAAGCATCAAAATTCCAATTCAATTACTAACATTTTATCATTTAGATAAATCACTAATCGATCATTTAGTCAATGTCTTACCACATCTCATACCTTTTCACGAGGCATACTCTCCAATTCGACTACATATAAAGTATACATATTTATTCAATTGTAATATTATTTCTTACCTCCAAACACAACCCGAATGCTTCTTGATATTTCATTTCCAATTAACAAAAAGAATAAATTTCAAACATTTAAAAACAAGGATTTATCAAATAACAACGTGTTTACTCAATCATAATATATTTCTTTTTCTCAACTTTTTACTATAGTTCACAAATAAATTCACTCTCATGTATATCCAAATTTTTCCGACACCAAGCTCTCTATAATTATACATATCATGCTCAAGCCCAAATAGCCACATTCCATGTAAATTTTCCTTTAATCCACCAACAAATGCATACATTTAAAATTAACATATAACCATTCCGTATCATCGAGACTTACCAAACGTTCACTCGCACACTTAGTGCTCATTAACCGATATCGTGCACTTAGCACTTGATATCAATTCAAATTGCACACTTAGTGCTCAATGCCCGATTTCGCACACTCAGTGCTACATGCCCGATTTCGCACACCTAGTGCTCGGTATCAAATTTGATCCGCATACTTAATACCTCTCCCAAGCTTGCTGCTCATTTAATTTTATACACACATGTACCTTATTCGGCTATATCAAACCAATGTATTTATATAACAAATAGCCACATCCAACCACACATATATATATACACATTTTCGGCTGTATTAAATGACCAATGAATATACACATTCGATTATAATAAGCCATACATATACTTATATACATTTCCATTAAACTCATAAACAAAATTATAAATAAATTCAATCAATTCAATTGCTTAAAACTTACCTTAGCTTTAATCGGACAGTTACGATCGGCTAATCGACAAATTTTGTTTTTCCCTTGTCCACCTCCCCTCTCCTCAATTCTTGATCTAAATGGAATTGAATTTCAATTCATTCAATTTAATTTTATTCAAAACAAGTCCAAACACACAAGTTGATAAATTGCTAACTCATCCCCCATACTTTAAAATGTTTGCAAAATAAAGCTAAAGTACATAACAACTTAAACTACTCTTAATTTCATTTTCTATACAAGAGCCGAACGTTCCCTTGGTCTAAATAAGTCTTTGCATTTCATTTAAATTCACAAACTAGTCCCCCTATCTAAACATTCATACAAATTCATCCATTTAACAAAGTCACCAAAGATTTTGATTCTAACCTTAACAATCAAACACCAACTCTCATTTGAACTCATTTTTTACATATACACCAAAGAACTAAAACATTTCTTCATCTCAATCTCATGACCGAACATTCAATATTCATAAATTTGAAAAAAATGAATTCATAGGCTATAAACTAACGTCAATTACAACCTTAAAAATACAATAAATTTTCAAATTTAAACTAAATACATACCTTAATTTTCATAAACCATGGCCGAATACCCTTCTTCTTCTTCTTTTATTTCTCCCTTTTAGTTTCGGCAAAAACAAAGTAGGAAATGCCACTTTCTATCATTCATTTCTTTATTTGTTTCTTTATTTTATTATTATCTTAAAATAAACATATATAACAATCATATAAATTAAATATCATTCACTCAAATACCGTCCACTACACCTAAAATGGTTAAATTTCATATTAAATCCTTCCACTAATAATAATCATCACATCTTGGTTATCACATAATAATTCATTTAGTTTTCATGTTATGCATTTAAGTACTATCCAATCAATCGGCATTCAAATGCTAAAATTTTTAAAATGAAATTTCACACCAACCAAATTCATGCATTCATAACATAGATAATTAATAAATAATTATTTTCTAACTCGGATTCGTGGTTCCGAAACCACCATTCCGACTAGGGTAAGAATTGGGCTGTTACAGTATGTCCCATGCATCCAATTTTGTTAAGTCAGTATAGAACACGGGCCGAGCACACGAGCGTGTGCCTTGGCCGTGTGTAACTTTGATGATTATAGTGTTTAAGTCAGAATGCTCCATGGGATGTTGACACGGCGTGTCTAGACCGTGTGAGTGACACAGGCCATAGGCACGAGCGTGTACCCAAGCCGTGTCAAAACCCCTGTAGGTTGAAAATAAAATAAATTAAACACGGACTAAGAACATGGGCGTGTGAGACTATACGGCCTGCCCACACGGGCGTGTCCCATCTCACACGGCGTGTGACCTTGTTTTAGGCACAAATTTTCTAAGTGCTTGGAAGTTATCGGATCAGTTCCGAAACGCACCCGATATATGTTTTTGGCCTTGTAAGCCCATGATAAGGTTATTAAGAGAATGAATGATAAGTTTTAAAAAGAAAAGAAATTTTATAGCCGAGATTCCAAGATTTAATATGACTCAGTAAGGTAGCGCTTCATACCCCGTCCCGACTTCGGACTCGGGTAAGGGGTGTTATATCTTCTTTTAGACTATATTTGTTTGGAAATAACAATTCAACCTCAAGTTTGGATTATTCATGTCATTTTCTAAATTGAACTCAGGCCAATTTTTGCCATCTGATTCGGATTCATGTGCACTATTTAAGGTTTCAGAATCATCACTATCAAGCAGTTCCCCTACTTCTATATCATTCATATTTAAGTTATCTATATTAACCCTAACCCTATCTCTTACATTCATTCCAACATTATTTAATGTTTCAAAATCATCACTATTAGACACATCAAAATCAAACAGTTCCTCTTTACTCTCATTAAATTCATCATCAAGTAAACCTGCCAAACCAATTTAACATAAAAAAAGGCAGTGGGGTCTTTAACATACACAACCTAGGCAGTGGTAGACAATATTCAAGCAAAGAACATCATACAATACAATACAACACATATTTCTTTCATGCAAATACCATACACTTTAATACAAACAAATCCATTTTTATCATGCACATGGTAGATAATAATCAAAGAAATCTAAACCTGCCATACACTTTAATGACCAAAGAAATCCAGTTTATTGCATATTCACATTGATAGACTTTAATAATCATATTTGAATCAACATTTAGAAAATGTTCTTAATCTCTGTAGTCCGATTCTTTCAAAGTTAACTAGGAAACAAATTAACCCAAATGAACCTTTTTCTAAACATGTAAACAACCAAATTATAAAATGAAAATCCATTGATTTGCTAAATCTCAGACTTTCAATCCATAAACTAATTTTCACATAATAATGCAATCACCAAATAGAATATGATGAAATAACCAAAGAAATCCATTTCTATCATGCACATGGCAGACAACAAACCCCATGCGAATGCAACATATTTCAACAAAGAAATTCAAAAAATCATAAACCCAAATCCCCCTAACTCCAAAAATTTATAAACCAACAATGAAACTTATCAGTTACAATGGATGCAACACCAACGACTGCTTCTCTTCTATTAACCATTTTTTACCTAAACCCTAAATCATAATATCTTTTGTTGTCTTCTTTTCTCCTAGTGGCTTGTTTTTAAACCCTCAATCCTTCAATCGTTCCATTGCCTTAAAATTTTCAATCCTTCCCATCGTTGGAGAATAAACCCTAAAAATTTCAATTAATGCTCAATCGTTCTTTTCTTTTTTTTTCAACCTTGCCCACTCGTCCAACCCTAAACCTTTCGGCTCCTCATGTCCAACATGGCAAGTTAACTGGCCACATCACCTGTTCTATTAGGCCTGTAAGCAAAAACGTTAGTGAGTGACTGATTTGTCACTTTTCAATAACGTTAGTGACTGGTTTATTATTTTCTAAAGTTTAATGACTGAGTTAAAAATTTAATGAATATTTTTTTATTTTATCAAAGTTGAATGACTATTAGTATAATTTACATTAAAATTAAATTTGATATATTTAATTACTCTTAATAACATCAATTAAACAAACTCATATAAAACTTGTTTTAATTTAATAAAAGTGATATATTAAGGTATAGTACCAATAAAGGCCCATTTTCGAAATTATTTACGAAAATGGGTCATTTCTAAAAATAATTACGAGTATGGACTGAAAACCCAAAAACGCGCTGACGTGGACGCATTTTCAGGGAATAACCCATAAAAACACTTCCACGTCAGTGCTTTTTTCCTTATGTCAGGCAAAAGTGCACTGTTGTGGACATGCTTTTGACCGTGTTCAGACTAAATTTTCAAAAAAATGTCATTTTTTAAAATATTACAAAAATAGACCAATATTTTGAAAATTTACGAGAATAAGTCTTTATAAAGGCTCAAAGTGGCAGCACCATTTTTTAATTTTCAAGCCGCCAGAGCAGATGTTGAAGTTGATGATCACTGATGGTCAATATCCAAGTGCTTAACAACCACTCCCCTATTGACTTATCAAAAGCCCATGCCTATTGCCCTTACTAATTTACTTAGTGGTTGAATTTCTGAGCGAAGCATGCTGAGTGCATTCAATAAATGAAGGGAGAATCCACTTGACTTCACTTGTTATCAATTCTTAAGCTAGACGATTTATTCACTTGACTTGATCCATATAAATCCCTGATTTATGTTAATACCTCCGTCAATGATAAGAACAACTAATCCTAGGTTGATTAACTAAAATCTCTTTCTAGTTAAAACCCCTAGTCTTGCATTAACTCGATCTATGGATCTCCTTATTAGGTTTGACCCTAATCCGGTAGATTTATGTCACCTTATGTCTAGGGTTGCATGCAACTCCGCTTAATTATGCTAGATCTACTCTTAAACAGGGACTTTTGCTCCTCTGAATAAGCACATCAATACTTGAATTAATACCTAGGACTATTAAAACAAGAATTAAGAACATATAATTAAGAATAAATCAGGTATTTATCATATAACTCAAGATAAAATAATAATAAGATCTATCTTAGGTTTCATCCCCCTCAAGTATTTGGGGGATTTAGTTCATAATTAGTAAAGAAAACATCTCAGAAGAATAATGATAACAAAACATAAAGAACCCGAAAACCCCTGTAGGAATTTGAAGGGATTTCTTTAGTCTTGAAGGAGAATTCGGCTTCTGAGATGGATCAATCGGCTTCCCTTCGAGTAATTCCCTGCCTTTAACTCCCCGTCTTAGCGAAAAAATAATGTCCCCCTTGAAGTTGCCTCCTAGGGTCTTTATATAGAGTTTAGAATGGCTTTCTTAGCCCCTAAGCAACCTTTTCAGAGTGAAATTGAACTTCCTCATGACAAGGACACGCCCGTGTGCCACACCCATGTGGATCAAGGCCCAGGCTATGTTCGGGCCTATTAATGTGGCACTGCCGTGTAACACGGACGTATGGTAATCCTCCAGGCCGTGTTGTTTTCATACTTTGACCTATTTTCTCTGTTTTTGGTCCGTTTCTCGTTATTTTCACTTCCTTATGCTCACCTGAGTAACAAACATGAAATTAAAGGTTTAAGAGCATCAATTTACACAAATCAAGGGTTAATTCATCCAGAATTTGGGCTAAGCATGAGGTAAATACCCCCCACACTTAAGCCTTTCCTTGTCCTCAAGCAAAATCTCAACTCACAATTAAGAATCATTCTTCTCAACTTATAATCCTTATTAATAATGTTTCAAACTAATCCATAAATAATCATACAATGAAAATTCAACTAGAAGACCATTAAAGTTTCAAACACTCTAAGTTGAGAACTTTATCACAGAAACATAGGTTTTCTTCCATTCTCTTAAGCAATCACCTTTCAATCAAAATCAACAAGATTTGTCATCCTCACTAAAGATTCATTCTATCCACTCAAAGTGTTTAGGGTTCAAGAATTAAGCACTCTTTAGTCAACCTGAAAAGTTATTACCATAGGCTTGCAAGAAAATCAAATCTCCACCACTATAGATTGATATGACACATCGATCAAAAGGTCTTTGAATGGTTGTAATGGGGCTTTGGTTAGGGGTGTTGTCACAAGCTAAAAAAGAAGGTTAGAATCGAGATCAAATTGAAAAATCATTTAGCTAAAAAAAATCTCTATCACTGGAACATATTCTTAGAGCTAAGCCTTATGATGACATCGTTCTGGATTTGGAAGCTCGTAGAAATATGCAAAGACTATTGAACTATTACGGATTACAACTGAATTGACTTTATATACACATTTTTTTTCTTTTTTTTCTTTTTTTCTTCTTTTTTTCTTTTTTTTAAAATCAAATCAAATACAATAAATTGAATATTTACAACTTTACAAACTGGAAAAGAGAACAAAACTAGATAATAATTCAACTTAAATCTCGACAAAAATAGGGATCAAAATAATTGAATGGAATTCAACAAAAACGGGTTATGGATTAATATTACAGGTAAGTTAAAGAAAGGGTTGTTAGGCTCAATGGGTTTCACTAGGGGTTAGTTTATGGAGGTAGGCTTTTTATGGAGTAAGTGGGTTAAACCTAGGTACTTTTATCATTTCGGTATATCAAATCAATGATGTGGTCTTGACATGTATAATCGAAGCAAGTTCTAGGATAACAAATCAGTATTGACTCACTCAAAGCAACAATAAAAATGAGCACGGAAGGATGTATGCTCAAAAGGCTCAAAAATCTCACCAGAATTATGGCTTTTGATGTCAATCCTGCAAATTTCAAATCTCAAGATAACACTTAAAATTAGGGAAAATAACCTAGAAAAAATTTAAATTCTCAAAAATTTCAACTTATCATGTTTGATTCCCTAGTGTTTTAAAGTTTGAATAATCAAAGCATAAGCACCTATGTCTTAATTCTCAACATATTAATAAAATCATAAATCAATCAAAATTAATTCCTAATAGGAGATTAAAGATAATGCAGAGAGTGAAAGTGAGAATTCAAAATTTTAAGAACAATGCAAAAAGTTAGTCGTAAAAATTTTCAGGGGTTTCAAATAGAATGCAATGACTGAAAGTAAGTTTCCCCCCACACTTAAGATGTACATTGTCCTCAATGTACAAAGATACATTAGTAGCAATAGAAGCATAAGATCATAAGATAGGGAGAGAAGTGAAACTCCCTGAATACTGGATGAATTCCTTGAAAGTAGTGAAAGCTGGATTGGAGAGATGACTACTTGAAGTTCATGATCCTGGGTAACTTGAAGCACAACTGCGTGGGGAATTTAAGTCTTACTCGATAAGAAGTGAAATGTAAAATAAAAGGAAAAATATAAAGTGTAAAGAATAAAAATAAAAAAATAAAATAAAAAATAAATAGGGAATTGGGCACACGGCCGTTAGGTACGGGCGTGTGGCCTAGGTCTAGCCCGTGTGTTTCGTGCTCCTATTGGTTCGGCCACGGCTGGTTGGCACGGGCGTGTCTTATGCCCGTGGTAATTTTTCAGTCTCGTCCACGGTTAATTGGCACGGGCGTGTTGAGTCACACGGCCTTATAACACGGTCGTGTCTTTTTGTGTTCGCTTTGCCCACGGCCGTGTTTATAACCGCACGCCCGTGTATGAATGGACAGGTTTGGCCACGGCAGTATTGCATGGTCGTGTTTCTACCCATGGGGTGTCCACGGCCTTAGGCACGCCCGTGTGTCTAGTCGTGTGGTCTTGGGAAATCTGCGTTTTAAGGGGTTAGTTAAAAATTTAAAAAAATCAAACTTGTTAGTACTCGGGTTACCTTCCGAGAAGCACTTGTTTATAGTCTAAGCTCAACTTTTCTCAAGCTTGTTTGATCAGGGTGGTTTGAAGAGTTGATACTCTTCTATCCTGCTTTCAATTTCATTGTCAACATAAGATTTGAGTCGAGTGTGATTTACCTTGAAAGTACTGAGTGACTCATGTTCTATCTTGACTGCACCATAGGGAAAGATTTTCATTACCGTTAAGTAAGGTGTATCACTTGTATGTTCTTTTGAATTCAAGATTCGAGGATCGTCTTCCCCTAAGATTACATTATCCCCTATATTGAGTTGATTTGTTTGTACCTGAGGGTCGTCTTGGTGATGCTCTGGGTTGGTGTGGCATATTTTGGGCTTTTCGTGATAGTTCAGCCACTCATCTAGTTCCTCAATCTGAAGCATTTGCTTTTCAGGTGCGTCTCCCTTGGATGGATTTGTTTATGGTTGGGTCGCCTTTAGGTGGAGTGTATCCTGCACAGAAGGTTGGGTGGTGAGATCAATGTTTTTACAAGGACTCGTCACTATATTCTTATTATCAACAGTCTTAATCGGGTTTCGAGCTTGTAAAGTAACTTTGTCATCACCTACACCTAGTGTAAGCTCACCTATTCCTACATCAATTATTGTTCTAGCCGTTGCTAAAAAGGGACGTCCTAGAATTAAGAGTACATTGCTATCCTCATCGATGTCTAAAACAACAAAATCAACTAGGAATATAAATTTATCAATTTTGACAGACACATCTTCTATTATTCCTTTTAGAAATCTAATGGTCTTATCAGCTAATTGGATGCTCATCTTAGTTTGTTTAGGTTTTCTAAGACCTAGTTGTTTAAACAGTTTATAAGGCATGACATTAATACTAGCCCCTAAATCAGCTAAAGCATTTTTAACGTCTAAGCTACAAAATAAACAAGGAATTGTAAAACTCCCTGGATCCTTCAGTTTGTTGGGCAGTTTTTTCTGTAGAATAGTTAAGCATACTACATTCAGCTCCACATGAGTTTTCTCATCTAGCTTCCGCTTGTTTGTCAAGAGCTCTCTGAAAAACTTAACAGCATTTGGCATCTGCGACAGAGCTTCAATAAACGGTAAGTTAATATGTAGTTTCTTTAGCAGTTTAAGCAACTTACCAAATTGTTCATCTGTGTTATCTTTCTTTGTCACGTTGGGATATGGCACACGAGGTCTATACTCTTTGCTTACCGACTTTTGTGTGTCCTGACTTACCTCATCCTTAATATTGCTTACCGGAGTGTCTTGCATCAATTTTGGTTCGTCTAACCCTTTGACGCTAATTGTAGTAATAACATGAACTTGTTCTCTTGGGTTAGTTTCTGTGTTACTTGGTAAGCTACCTTGTGGTCTGTTAGATATCAGTTTTGCGAGTTGACCAATCTGATTTTCAAGTCTTTAGATGGATGCTTGCTGGTTTTTTAGTGCTTACTCGATGCTTTGAAAATGGGTTTCTGACATTGAGATGAATTTTGTGAGCATCTCCTCAAGGTTCGACTTTTTCTCTTGCTGATAATGTGGTTGTTGAAATCCTGGAAGAGGTGGTGGTGGTCTTTGATTTCCTTGACCGCCCCATGAGAAATTAGGATGATTCCTCTAACCTGTATTGTAAGTATTACTGTAAGGATTATTTTGAGGTCGAGAATTATTACCCGCATAATTTAATTGCTCATTCTCTGTGTTGTGTCCGTAGGGATGATACTCTGAGTTACTTGCTCCTCCTAGGTTTGAGTCACACTGCATAACTGGATATACCTGCGTAGAACCAACAAAATTATCAAACTTTTTATTTAAAAGTTTTACCTGATTAATAAGCATGGTGACAGCATCAATATTAAAAACTCTTACAGCTTTTGCCGGTTTTGTCCTCATGACTTGCCACTGATAGTTATTCAGTGACATCTCTTCTATAAACTCATAAGCTGCTTCGGGTGTTTTGTTGTTGATTGTTCCTCCTGCGGCTGTATAGATCATTTGCCTTGTTGATGGATTCAAACCATTGTAAAAGGTTTGAACTTGTAACCACAAAGGTAACCCATGGTGAGGGCACCTTCTCAAAAGATCTTTGTATCTCTCTCAGGCATCGTAAAGTGTCTCTAAATCCATTTGCACAAAAGAAAAGATATCGTTTCACAGTTTAGCTGTTTTAACTGGAGGAAAATATTTAAGTAAAAACTTTTCGGTCATCTGTTCCCATGTAGTGATTGAGCCTCGTGGTAGAGAATTTAACCATTGTTTAGCTTTATTCCTCAAGGAAAAAGGAAATAATCGGAGGCGAATGGCATCATCAGAAACACCATTGATTTTAAAGGTATCACAAAATTCCAAAAAGTTGGCTAAGTGTGAGTTAGGATCTTCATCCTGTAAACCACCAAACTGCATAAATTGTTGAATTATCTGAATAGTGTTAGGCTTTAATTCAAAATTATTTGCAGTAATAGCAGGTCTAATAATACTAGATTGAATACCAGCCAAATTAGGTTTAGCATAATCATACATAGAACGAGGAGCATCATTTTGGTTCACCGGTTCTGCGGCTATCGCGGGAGGTGGTAGATTGTCCTGATTTGCTTCCATCTCTTCCGTAGGTTCTGGCTCTTGTTCTTGTCCTTGTTCCGGATAATGAAGGCTTAGTCTAATTTCTCTACGATTTCTGCGAACTGTAGCTTCTAAATCCTCGTTAAAAAGCAATGGTCCTGCTGGGTTTCTTCTAGTCATAAACTGGAGATACCTAGAGGAAAAGAAAATTTCAGTAAAATAAAAATAAAAATAAAAATAATCTGAAAATAAATAAAAATAAATATGGATAAAGTAATAGAAATTGAGCGTTCTTAATATTTTAATTCCCCGGCAACGGCGTCAAAAACTTGATATGCGTGATATGAAGTAATAAAATTTATAATAATGATCGCACCAAAAACTAACTATTATCACGACTCTAAGGCAAGTGCACCTATCGAACAGTAGTATAGCTTAGTGGCAAGACCGAGATATCGTACCCAATGGAACCAAAAGTACTAGTACTAACTTTCTTTCTATTATTTAACCTAGAAATAAAAGGGGTTTTTATGAGACTAAACTAATTCTAAACTAAACTATGAATGCACAAAAATTGAATTGGGGAAAAACTTTTAGGGAAAACTGATTGATTTGGACAATACTCAAGGGAGAATCCACCTTGACTTCACTTGTTATCAATTCTTGAGCTAGACAATTTATTCACTTGACTTGATCTGTAGAAATCCCTGATTTATGTTAATACCTCCGTCGAGGATAAGAACAACTAATCCTAGGTTGATTAACTAAAATCTCTTTCTAGTTAAAAACCCTAGTCTTGCATTAACTCGATCTATGGATCCCCTTATTAGGTTTGATCCTAATCCGACAGATTTATGTCGCCCTATGTCTAAGGTTGCATGCAACTCCACTTAATTATGCTAGATCTACTCTTAAACAGGGACTTTTGCTCCTCTGAATAAGCACATCAATACTTGAATTAATACCTAGGACTATTAAAACAAGAATTAAGAACACATAATTAAGAACAAATCAGGTATTTATCATATAACTCAAGATAAAATAATAACAAGATCTATCTTAGGTTTCATCCCTCTCAAGTATTTGGGGGATTTAGTTCATAATTAATAAAGAAAACATCTCAGAAGAATAATGATAACAAAACATAAAGAACCCGAAAACCCCTGTAGGAATTTGAAGGGAGATCTTTAGTCTTGAAGGAGAATTCGGCTTCTGAGATGGATCAATCGGCTTCCCTTCGAGTAATTCCCTGCCTTTAATTGCCCGTCTTGGCTGGAAAATAATGTCCCCCTTGAAGTTGCCTCCTAGGGTCTTTATATAGAGTTTAGAATGGCTTTCTTAGCCCCTAAGCAACCTTTTCCGAGTGAAATTGAACTTCCTCACGACAGGGACATGCCCGTGTGCCACACCCGTGTGGATCAAGGCCCAGGCCATGTTCAGGCCTATTAATGTGGCACGACCGTGTGACACGGCCGTGTGGTAATCCTCTAGGCCGTGTTGTTTTCATACTTTGGCCCATTTTCTCCGTTTTTGGTCCATTTCTCGTTCTTTTCACTTCCCTATGCTCACCTGAGTAATAAACATGAAATTAAAGGTTTAAGAGCATCAATTTACACAAATCAAGGGTTAATTCATCCAGAATTTGGGCTAAGCATGAGGTAAAAACATGTATAATTTATCGTTTATCAGATCTATTCTTCTTCCTAAGAAAAACCCTAAGTATCACCAAGTTTTCTCTCCTTACCTTTCTCCTTTTTCTCCCTTAACTCTTTAGCTTCAGTTCTTCGCCTACCATGGGTAAATCAACACTTCCCTCCACTACCTTTTCCTCATTTCCCTCGTTGTTGAAATCTTTTATCAACTTGGATTATCTTCATTAAGCTCTCTCAAAATCCTTTTCAAATTAAAACCATACATTATGTACCATTGCATTGAATTTGGTGTTCAATGCTACCCATGAGTTGAAGTAGCCTATCATTATTGATATTAGATTTTATGACACCAATGATGTGGGTAAAAGATGCATATAACAATATTTTAAAAAATTTATAATAACATAAAAGGTTTTGGTTGAAATGGAAAAGTTAAAAGATCAAAATATCATAATGATTAGGGTTTGAATCCCATTATGTGCAATTTTTTTTCTAGATTTTATATGTAAAACACTTTAGTAATAGATATATCACTATAGTTTACAATTACATTTTTTATATAATGCCTACTTCTACCTATTACCTTTTTTCAACCTTTAAAATGGAAGAAAAATATGCTTAAATATACTTGAACCCATGTCGTCCTGATTGTTGCAATAGCAAACTAAACTAAAATTCAATAAACATTTAAAAATTCCATAATTCTTAATGGTTTGGATTGGAGAATATTTTATTATTAATTTTATAATAGGAATATTGTTTTTAGATTACTTAGCACTAGCGTATGTAAACTTTGGTTAAAACTGAATTAACCGATCAAATTGAATTAGTTTAGTTAATTGGTTAGTCACTGAATTTAATTCGGTTAGAGGTCGATTAAAGGTTTTTAAAATTTTTGTTATAAGTTAAATCGGTTCGAAACCGTTTAATTAATCGAATTAACCGATTAACCAAAATTAATAATATGTTACATATCTATACGGCTTTGATAATAAGCCCATTATTTTATGGGTTAATATATATTTTGCCCTTAAACTTATCCATTTGCACCTAATTGGTACCTGAAGTTGTATTCTATCACATATGTTGATACCTCCTCACTAATATCGTTAGTTTGTGATGATGTGGCACTAATAGTCAATCTTGTGGTGACACGTTGGTTGCCTCTTAGTATGCCACGTGAAAAAATAAATAAAAATAAAAATATTTAAAATATATAAATTAATAAAAAAATATATTTTTCTTATCATGAATGGACTTGGACAATTTGGTGTCCAAATACATTTGAATCTAGACAATCAATTGTCTAGATTCATTCCCAATATGTTTTTAAGTAATTTTATATATTTTAATTTTTTATAAAATATTAGTTTTTAGGTTATTATTATTTTGAAATTTTTATAAAATATAAAGGATAAATATTTGGTACACTAGGATGAGACTTTTTAACTCCCCAAGCCGGGTTGAGATTTTACCACATGTCATATTTATATTGTAATAGGCCAATTTAGCTCGGATCCATACAAAAAATGATAAACTCAAAAAAATAAAATAAAGTCCAAGTCCAGTCCAAAATATATCATTTGGCCCGATCGGAATGGCCCATTACTTGAAAAGATTTAAGGTCCATCTACAAGCTTCACTCATATGGAAATATAATCTTCAAGGATATGTAATCTTAGATATGATATGCAATCTTAGATATGATACAATCTTAGATATGATATGCAATCTTAGAAGATATGATTTTGTAATCTTAGAGATTTAATTTGTAGATACCCTTTAATCTTAACCGTTGATGTAATTGATCTATACCGTTGGATTTGGGGAGGCTCAACTATAAATAGAGGCCCCTCCCTTCATTGTAAATGACTTGAGTTTTGGGAAACAAGAAAAATTCTTGAGAGCTTTCACTCAAATTTCTCTCCCTCTTATGTTCTTATTTTCTGCGGTTTGTTCTTATTTTATTCTTTGTTCATCTTCGTTTTTCAACGCTTTTTATTTTGATTTAATCCACGTTTCCCTGATTTTTAATTCTTTTTTATATTTTATTTTTTAAATAATTTTTGTATCATATCAAACTATTTCATTTTTTAATAATTTTTTTAGTATTACTCTTAGTAAATTGTTTTTTTTTTAATTTTACTCAAATCATGGTTTTAAAAAATATATTTCATTTAATTGCCATATTCTATCCAAAAGTTTTTCTTAAATAAGGCAATGTTTTAGTATTTAGAAATTCAGAAAACAGTGCCCTAACATGCTGGGTGGCGATTTCTCGTTTGTCTAAATACTTAAAATATCATTTTAAATGAATTTTGCAAATTACGAGATGGTTTTAGTTACGAGAATTTAGAAACATCTTGTCCTAACATGCTGGATGTGATGTTATATTCTCTCGTAACAAAAGAATCTCGAATTTTAACTCAAATCGTTCAGTTTTTTTACAAAAAAAAAAAAAACCATATTTTTAAATCTTTTCAAAGTTTCGACATTAGGACAGAAAATTAATCAATTGGTACCAATTTTTGGGCATTACGAGGGTGCTAATCTTTCCTCGTATGTAACTGACTCCTGAACCCGTTTTCTAAAAATCGTAGACCAAAATGTTTTAAAAGGTGATCCAATCACACTTAAAAAGATTGGTGACGACTCCCATTTTCGTTTTTTAAAGTCAACCCCCTTTTTCCAAAACTCTTAAAAAATGGTTTCAACATATATATTTATTAATTTTCTTAATACAAGTGACATATGGCAAAACCTCAACCTAGCTTCTGGAGTTAACAATTTTCATGGACGATGTATAATTATTCAAATATAAAATTATAATTGTATAAAAAAATAAAAAATACATACAATTAGTATATATAAAAAGCATATAATATTTTAAAAAATATATAAAATATATAATATGTGATATATAAATTTATACAAAATCAAAGAATTATAAATTTATAAAAATATGTAAAAGAACTAAAAAATTATAAATTAATAAAATTAATAAAAAGCACATCTAAAATGAACTTGGAAAGATGGTTATTTAATTCTTGATTTAATTTTTTTATACTTTTATTAATTTATATATTTTTAAAAAATTATGTACTTATTTTTCATGTGGCATACTGTGAGATACAAGAGGAAGTGGCTGAAGCACATTAGTGCAGGGCAATATCCTTTCTTTCCCTTTGTTATTCAACAGAAACAAAAAAGTGAATTTCCCCAGGAAGTAATAGAGTTGCCTACCCATCTTTTTCTTCCGAGGATGTTCACAAATCTACTCTCCGGAGTTGGCAAGTTTTTCCATGCTGGCAACAAAGTGTGGACTTATGAGCTGGGCCCTCCAACGGGCTTGTGATGAAAACGAGGCTAGGCAAACAAAATATGAAAGGATCATTCTCTTTTTCGAGCAATCACATAACCAACTCCTCCAATTATATGAAGCTACTATCCGTTAAAATCTGGAGCTTACATAATCTGCCTCCATCTTGGAGACCAAGTACCAATCATTGGAGGTCTAAGAAAAAGAGTTGGAAGAGAGGGTTCGTCAACTGGAAGCCCTCGAGAAGCAATACCTTGTTGAGAAAGAATAGATACGGAGGGAGACCAATGAGGCTTTGGAGAAATACAAAGCAAACACTCAAGTGAGCATTCAAGGATATCCGCCTAATTTAAGGTTCAACTTAATACTAGATGCACAAGTCGTCGTGGGTCCATTTGGCATGGCTATTAGTGCCACACCAACACAAGCTAATGGTGTTAATGCGAAGGTACTAACCTGTATGATAGAATACAAGTTCAGATAGCAATTAGGTGAAAAAAAAGAGAGAGAGAGAGAGAGAGAAGAGGTACCCACAATATGCAAATAGACAATTTCATGGGCTGAAGTATATATTGACCCATATACCATAGTTAATCTAATATATAGAAATTAGGGTAAACTATAAAAATAGTCACCCAACAATTAATGTGTTCCTGTTTTGGTCACCCAAATTTAAAAAATCCTATTTTAGTCAATATTTTATTTATAAAATAATATTTAAATAAATTTCTATCAATTTGACCTTAATTCTAGAAAAATCCAACAAATTTAACCGTCAACTTTACAAATTCTGTCAATTTAGTTTTAATTCTTAAAATAAAAAATAAAATAAAAACTTTAAAAATAAAAAAAATTAAAAGTTCATTTTTCGATAAAAAAAATACATACAAAATTATAAATGAATAGCTGCCCATTTTTTTCTGACATAAAAATTATTTATTAAATATTATTTTATAAATAAAATATATTTTTTAAAAAACCTCACAAACAATATTCGAACTTTTTCCTCTTTCAGTTTTATTCTATAAATAAGAATTTATTTAATATATGTCCGGCATTTTTTGTTAAGGGTTAAATTTGGTATTTTTTATCAAAAAATAAATATTTAAATATATATTTTATTTTTTAAAGTTTTGAATTTTTAATAATCAAGATTAAATTAATAGAATGTGTAAAGTAAAGGGTTAAATTTGTCGAATCCTTAAAATTAGAATTAAATTGATAGAATTTGTAAACACTAGAGGACTAAATTTGTCATTGTGTCAATAAAAAAGGATTTCGTTAGTAATTTAACGGATGAGTGATCAAAATGTTAAATTTTGATAACACTGATGTCTAAGATAAAAAAAATTTTAAGCCAAAGTGAACAAAATAGAGACATGCTAAATTCAAGTCATCTAAGGGGCAGACGAAAGCTTCAACCATTTCTCCAAATAAATTTTGATGTTAAATTATCATTAATCATATATAAAAATGAAAAACATTAATAAACTATGTTGAGAGTGCAAGTTGATTTTGAGAAATAAAAAAATAATAATAATATAAAATGTTAAATCTCCTTCAGTTAATAAATAATTAACATCATATTATAATGTTTTTGTACGAAATATAAAATTTGTATAATTTAAAATAATAAAAAGCTATATATCATCCTAATAAGTTTGATGGTAAATTTGGAATACTAGCTCAAGTCAAATAAGAGAGGCAATAGAATGTGGACAGCTCCAAGACCAAAACAGCGTTGGTCCAAACCAATCAAGTTGGTGATAAAAAGAGCTAAAAAAAGAGAGCAAGAAGACATGTGATTAGTGGTAATACAGCGTAGTTAGGGAGCTAATTAACGTGCCCTGACGTAAACGGAAGCTATTAATCCGTATCAATGTTAATGTCATCCAGTCCACACCTTCAACATTGCCTTACCCTGTGGGCTTGGATTTGACTATGACACAAATAACGCGTTTTTAGCCCTCTATCTTACTATATATAACCTTCAAGTTAAGTCACCTAAAATTCCAAGTTAACCCAATCCTACTTTACTTTTCGTACCTGAAAATGTAACTCTTTTCTGTATCACTTGGTAACTTCAAATTTTAGGAATTAAAGAAAGATACTTTTACAAAATACGTGAGTAAATATCTTTAAACCTTCCGTAAAAATTACAACATCATAAAGGTTAGAAATGAGTTGGGATGATACCTAATTTTGTGAACTTCCAGCAAGAATGTGAAAAGAGGCTCTTAAGTAGTATGAGCAGAGCCCAAGTGTTTGTTTGTATATTGTTTTGGAAGAAAGCAGTGGTGGAATTAGAGCGAGCAGCCCCTAAACCCATATGAAGGGAAGTTGTAGGCTGTAGAGTGTTGACGCTGGTTGATACTGGATTAAGTAAAACCAGTGACATTTTCTTCCAAACACCTAACAACTTTGGACTCATCTGCCTTGCTTAGCTTTCCTCTTGTTTTTGACTTACAAGCAACTCCCACCACTTCTTGAATAATTCTATTACATATTGAGATTATGTATAAGGGATGAGAAGATAAATTTACACGGAAAGTTCGAATCTGGACATAGTGTTATGAAGATTGAGACACGGTTATGCCAATAGCTTGTTACCATTCATCCATTAATTTAATAAAGTGATTTAACTCTCCAAAAATATGAAAATTATGCGCAGCTAATCTTTCATTTTGTTAGAGGCGAAGAAGAGGAGGAAATTGTGAAAGTTGTCTAATATGGTCAAGATGAAGTATCATATCATACAATCCGACAAAGTTTCGAGAGTTTTAAGGGCCTTACTTACCGGACATCATTTCTTTACAACAAAGCCCCCCCAAAAGTAAACAGGCTCAAAGCAGATGCAAAAATAAGGCTAAACTACTCAACTGGGATACCCTCGGATGAAACTGCTGTCACCGCTGACGTCACACTGGACAGTTAAAAATAAACGCACAAGTGGCAACCATAATTCTAAAAACCAAAAAACCGGAAATAGATTTTGTTTTTCTATTCTTCTTTGTATAATTAGTGATCAGTGGGTTCCATGGGGTTGTGAGACAGTGCAAGTAACAAAGACTAGCCACGTCGAATCCCCGTGAAGTAGTTGAAGTCATGGTGCTGGACCCTAAGCTGCTTTAGCCAGGAATCTGCCACGCTTAAAAGCGACACTAGCCTTTCTTGGTCCCGTCCTGAATTGCCCGAGGCCCACACTTCCCCTTGCATCTTGTATGTGGCCATCCCGAATGGTGGAAGGGAGATGCACTCCCCTTCCTTTCCCTTCCTTTCGGCACCCTCAATCTCATTCTCCGGGTCCATATCTGCACCCAGAATATTCATTATCAGCACCCAAACTACCACATGCATATATAAAACAAGCATTCTTCATTACTGTAATGAATATTTTAACCAATGATAAAGAAGGGGATTTTAACAAAAGCTAAAAGGAAGGACCAACCTTGGAAAGAAGATGATAGAGTGTGGTAAGTAAGGAAGCATGTGGACAAGTCCTTTATGGTCCTTCCCATGGGAATGTGATAAATTGGGTACCTGACATTATCAAAACATCAACCAATAAGCCTTTTTCAATCATCAAAAACTATATAGTCTTTTTCTTCTTTTAATTTTCTTGAAATATTTATCCATATAGAGCACTGACCTAACCTGTATGTAACAATCATTTTCGAATCCAGGTATTACAGAATAACAATCACTAGACTAAAAATTAGAAACGATAACGAAGAGGGGGGGTTTTACAAAAGTTGCTCTAATGTTGCATAATTTTTTCTGTTCAATTTATCTGATTATAAATAGCTTGTCGTGTGTGCATTTGATAGTGATAGAGAGAAAGAAAGAGACCAGGCAACTGCCATCCAACTAGCTGGAGAAAGATCAACGCTCCTCAATGACATCAAACCTGGGTATCTTCCAGATAACCCATTAATCTGTAAAAGCAACAAAACCCACAAGCTTTCAAAATAAATAAACAAATTTTACCCTAAAAAAATAAAGGTCGCAATCATCCCAAATTTTTAAAACCACAAAACCTGAAACTTAATTGTTAAAGTTGAATGACAATTTCAGAGGAAAAGCAACAACTTATGCTCAGGGATGGATGATAAAGGGAGAAAGATTGTGACCATGGCCAAGAAAGAAAGCAAAAGAATTTTCATGTTCAAAGGTAAAAAAAGTTTTTTTTTTTTTTAATCATGAAAAAGATACTTATATTCTGCCAAATTCACGGCTGCTATTTCAATCGAACAATCACGAAATGACAGAAAGGCAGATAAATTGCAAAATCAAAGGGAAGAGAGAATGTAATCGGTAAAAAGGGGAACGACAGTAAAACCAAGACAAAAAGTACCTTACCCATGAGGGGCACTCTACCATAAGGAGCCGATCTCTCGAAATACTGAAAGTAAAGGTAACCCAACCTATTGTTGAGGTGGCAAAGGCTGTCTTGCTCGGACCCTCCCTCCTCCGATGAGCATCCCTCCCATCTCCATAACTTGTCACTCTCGCTCTCTTCACTGCTTGAATCACTGAAGGAATCCCTCTCGCCATCACCTGATTCTGTCTCTTCCCTAATTGCATTATGTCGATCATGGTGTTAAACTGTTCAATTGTATACTTCAAGAGGGGAATTAAAAAGAAAAGAAAAGGGAATTACCTAAAGCTGTTGACAGAAGGATTGCTGGTAAAGATTTGAATGGCAGAGAGGTAAGGAACAAAGTACTGGACTAAGGTTTCGCTGTCGTTCAACACAATGGGAATTCCAGCTCCATACGCACTCCATTCATCAAAACAATCCCAAAGATCAGATAATGTGAAATATTCAACCTTTTCTCTCTCCCAAGGGTGCCATAAGCGATTAAGGTTACTAATCTCGCTCTGCAAAAATAAACAACTCATAATCATAATCACAATCACATAGTATGAACCCATAATTAAGATAATGACAACTACCTTGGGAAGGAGTTGGGATTTGAGGGTTGGTGTAGTGCAATGAAGAAAGCAGTCGAGGTTTGATCGCGTAAAAGCTGTGTCGAAAATCATGACTCCAACAAGAAAAAACAGAGCAAGTAACGAAGAAGGCGAAAGGGGAGTAAAATCAAATCTGTGTCTGAAGAGAAATCCCGAATGTTGACGTTTGGAGATTTTATGTAAACAGAAAAAAAGGAGAGAAAATAAATAAATATCTTTGAATTCGACCAAGTCTTTGTTGGTAATTGACAATGTTGTCTAATTCAACTCTTTCCCCGTCATGCCAAACGCAAAGCTATGGTAACTGTACGAAGCAACAAGCCAAAATAAAAGGGATTTCCACCTCCCCTTTTTTTTTCCTTTCAACTTAAAGAAACCTCAACCCTCTACCCGCTTTGATCAACGATGAAGAAACCCAAAACAAAAAACTAGCCCAAATTAAGCCGAAAACGCCAACTATGAAAAACAAAGAAAGTCCGAGAAAACGATGGGAAAAAAAAATTGGGAAAGTTTGTGAATAACAGAAGGGGAAATTTTTCAACCGAGACAAATGATTTCTGGGTAGAAGATTTGACGGGTTCGAGTCTTTTAAGTTGCATACAGATGGATTTTTAAATTAAAAAAGAAAAGAAAAACTTTTCGGGAATGGAAAAGCAGAGCACAAAAAAAGTCAGAGAGAGATGCTGTTTGCAAAATTATATTATAATAAATAGGGAAATATTAATCTTCTACGTACACCAGTTAAGATATATATGTCAAAGAAAAAGTTAATTAACACAGTATCTTTCTTAAGTTTAGTAACAATAAAGCATTAAATGTAAAAAAACTTTTTAAGGTGAAAATTAAATCTTCTTTAATTAGTATCTATGAATATCAGTTAAGTAAATCCTAATAAATATATAATCAAAATTCCTTTTTTCGCATAATTTCTTATTTAACCCTTCAATTTTATAAAAATAATTATTTAATTTTTTATTTTTTTGTCGCTTTTAATCCCTAAACACACGTTATTTGTCAAATTATTTAAAAATAGATAAAAAAGTTAATATTTGTTAATTTTATTGGCGTGGCATGCACGTAGATTACCACTTTAGCAATTAATTAATTCTTTTTAATATTTAAATATTTAAATTAATTCAAAAAATATAAAAAAATATTTAATAAATTATTAACATTATTAAAAATTCGAAAAAAAATATAAAGTTATTTTTAAAATTAATTAATTGTTGACATGACATATACATGAATGCCACGCCAATAAAGTTATAAACATTAACTTTTTCATCCATTTTAGGATAATTTGACAAATAATGTAAGTTTAGTGGATAAAATAAGCAAAAAATTTAAATGAATGACTAAAATAACCTTTTTGTAAAGTTGGAGGGTCAAATAATCATTATGCCATATTTTTATTAAAGTAGTGAAATTGACACGTTCACCGTTTGAAACAATTTTTTTTTTATAATAGAACTGTTAAAAGATAATATGAGAAAATTGTTAATACATAGGGAAGTATCTAAATTTGGCAACTTATATCTCTTTGATACCTAAACTTTTTTTTGGACCTGACTGGTATATAAATTTAGAAACTATAAGCCAACTTGGTGCTTTTTTTAAGTACATGACTAACATTGTTAAAATATGCTAACGTGGTGTAGATGTGGCATTAACAATCAATAATATTTTGACATATAACATCCTTACATTTTGACATGTGGAAAAAAGTATATTTTTATAACTACTTTAAATATTTTTTAAATTTATCATGTGTCAAAATGTGAGGATGACATATGTTACCATACTATTAGTCGTTAGTGTCACATCAACATATTTTAAAGGTGTTAATAAAGTACTTAAAAAAAAAGTACCGAGCTGGATTACGGTTTTCAAGTTCAAGTACCAATTGGGTCCAAAAAAAATTTAGGTATCAAGCAGGTATAAGTTATCAAGTTCGGGTACTTTTATACATATTAACTCCACGAGAAACATTATGGTGAAAAGTAATAATATTTTGGTAAAAAGGCCTCTCTAGTCCCTCTCAAACAAGTTGGAGCAATTTAATCTTTGTCAATTTTAAGAGTGAGCAACTAAGGACAATTAATCATAATATTAATGTCTTTCATCAATTACAATAATTTTGATTGATATAATAAAAAAATTAGCCTTCAATGTTTATATATTTTGTCATTTTGACCTTAATTTTAAAAAAAATTAACAAATTCAACCTTAACATTTACACATTTTACACAAATGTCGTAGGATAAGTTTGTTAAATTAGGACCAAATTAATGGAATATGTTAACATTGAAGGCTAACTTTATAACTATACTAATCAAAATCATGTACTATTGATGAAAAATAATAACGTTGTGATTAATTATCCTTAATTGCTCACTTTCAAAATTGACGGAAATTAAATTACTTTGATTTTTTTAGAGGGATCAATTTACTCAATTTCAAAATTGAGAGAAATTGAAGAGGTATTTTACCTAATATTTTAGATTTTTTGTTTTAAAAAATATTTTTTAGGATGTGAGAACTTTTGTAATTGATGTATAATTATTTTTGAAGAATTTAGATATGTTTAAAGGTGGATCCTAATTTTTATGTTATTTTTATTCTAATTTATTTTAACTTTCAAAATAATTTTTTTTATAATATCAAGATTTTAATGTTGGTGGAAACCATTATATAAAAGAAAATAAATGTAGTACTGTTTTCAATGTGAAATGACTTTAAAGAAATTAGATATTGTGTGCAAATATATTTTTTTTCCTTTTTTTAATCTTTATATAATATAATTATTGGGACCAAATCTAGGACCTGGTTTGAAGAAACCTTGGGAGAGGGATACGCCCTTCGTAGCCTTAGATTTTTCTTTTTAAAAATCCGTTTTAGGTCGTTTTATTTTTATATATTTGAAATTTATTTTTTATATTTAGTTTTTTTAATTTTAAAATTTATATTTAATTGTTAACAATGTTAAAATTTTATGTTAAATTCATTAGTACAATATTTTGAAATAAAAAAAACCACTTAAAAATCATATAAAAATAATAATAATGTAATAAAAAAGTTATTTAACAATTTCAACATTTCGGATTGTTTCCATGATCTATGAAAGATCTCATTGGTAGGTAATTCAATGGTTAAATTACACATATATGCCAATTTTTTTTAATTCGCCTTTAGGCTATTTTTTTAAATTAGAAAAGTAGGCTGATTTTGGAGAGAGTGTGTGAAAGCTCAACCTTTTTTTTTCTAATTTTGTTAGGGTTAGGGTTAGGTTTTTTAAGAATTATGGTTTAGGGTTTTAAGAGTGAAATCATGAAAGTTTATAGGTAGAATTGAGGGATCAGGAATGCAATAACGCATCTCAGAACACATACATTTCATATGTCATGTCGGGATAAGACCATTACCTCAAAAATTTATCTTATGGAAGTCAGGTTTTAGGGTGACAGTGCTTGATACGGTCGCGGGTCAAAGTCTAAGTGGAGGTCCCAGTCGGCGATTGTGATGCAGTCATAGGTTCAAGTATAATTAGGGGCCAGTTAACGGTCGTTATGTGGTCATGAGTTCAACTTTTTTGGATACCTACAAATGATGCCTTATATATATCATACATAACATTGAGGCCATAACCATACGGAAAAACGAAGGGATTTCCAGTGTAATCAACATAATTATTTTCTTTATTTCCAAGCTGTCGGTATCTTTAACCTTTCATTCTTATCCAAAGGATGACATTGAGGTGGACATAAGAAAGACTCTTATGTAACACCCCTAGCCTGTATCCGTCGCTAGAATAAAGTTTCGAGGCATTACCAGAGTTTTATATAACATTTCCAGATAAATCGAGTTAAACATTATTCATTTCCTGAGATTAATCATAGCATCCCTTGAATGGACCCTCAAGGCCCAAAATATGCATTAGAATCGATTCGGGACTAAATCAGGACCTCAAGGAATTTTTCCCAAAATTCTAAAATTTTTCTCATATATAAGAGTCACACGCCCATGTGGTGAGGCCGTGTGGGTATAAACGCCCATGTCCCTAACGCGTGTAACTCTTTGACTTGCAACCCATGAAGAAATTTGGATCACACGACCAAAGCACACGCCCATGTGTCTACCCGTATAGACAAAATAATGCTATTTCCCAAGCCCTATTTCTCACCCATTTTCATCCAACACCTGCACCAAAAATTTCCAATAACAACCAACCAATTCAAGCAAGGTTTATGAGTCGATTTAACCAGTCAATATACTACATTATCACATATATAATTATTTCCAATCTTACCTTCTTTAACATGCATGTTTAACCTAACCAATTCAAACTATACCAAGCATTTATGTTAATCTATGATTTACTTTATAACTTACCAAAAATCAAGTCATCACTAGCCATTCCAATGGCTAGGTTACATTCATCCATTTCAACACTAATATAGGTCGTAGTAGCTTATACATGCCATTATACCAAAATAAAACATCTTTATATACTAAAATGTGCCAGTAGATAGTGTGATGATTCTCCGACCGTTCTTTAACCTTTTTGAGCTTCTGAGCACTATAAAGCAGAGAAATAAAACCTAATAAGCATTTAATGCTTAGTAAGTTCGTGTAACAAGGATTAAACTTACCAATCATACTTATTTAAATAACACAACAATGTCATGCTTTCCAACCCAATTGGCAAGTTTGCCTAACACATACACTTACATAAATAGATTAGCCACGTGTTCCTCATATATAATGATTAAACATAGATGAGCTCATCATAAAATAGTATCAGTATACATACACTTTTACAGGTATACATAATTCCATATCAAATCATCTCATTTTCTATCTAACACATGTTAATACTTTTCCCTTTGAATTTGTTTGAAACACCAATAGATACTTCGGTAGTACACTTGAAGTGTACAAAATTATAATTCGTCAATTCGTATTCGAGGGTACCTGTTTAGGGCACGTAATTGGGAGGCACACTCTTAAGCCTTATAACGGGAAGCTCACACAAAGCCATTTCGGGAAGCTCATAAAGAGCATATCGGGAAGTTTATTCGGGCTAAATAACGGGAAGCTCACGAAGAGCCATGTAACTGGAAGTTCACAAAGAACTATATCGAGAAGCTCATGAAGAGTCATGTAACGGAAAGCTCCGGATAGCCAAATATAGGGGAGTTCAAGAGAGCACAATCGGGAAGCTCACATAGAGCCAATTTAACGAGAAGCTCACAAAGTGCCTAAAATTGGGATGCTCGTAAGAGCTATAACAGGAAGCTCGCTAAACCATATAACGGGAAGCTCGTGAGGGCCATATATCGGGAAGCTCATTTCGAGCCATAGTGTGTCTGCAACATATGCAATACCTCAACCAATATAAGAAATTTGTATCCATCGCATTTTGTTATTCAATTGGGATTTATTAATTATCAAACAATATCGGATATGTGATAAATTTCATACATTAAACATTTATGAATTCACACAAATTAAACATGCAACTCAAACATATACTTGTTAATAATTAGGTTACACGAACTTACCTTAATACTTGTTCGTATAATAAAGTATACTAATCTAACACAAATGAATTTATCACCTTTTACATTCATTTGGCTTCAATTTACATTCTAGGAAAAATTACTATTTTGCCCTTAAACTTTTCATTAATTTCAATTTTGCCTCTAGGCTCGGAAAATTATATTCATGCAATTCAAGCTTTGTTCCAAGCCTAGTCAAAATTTTCATGTATTATTTACAACACTTATGTTTCACAAAAATCAGAATTTTTCCTTAAATTTCACAAGTTTACAATTTAGTCCCTAATTCATGTTTTCATCAAAATTCACTTTATAACAGTTGTTTATCTACTAACAACCTTTCATTTTCTACCATAAATTTTTAATTTTCAGCATGTTCATCCATGGCACAAACTTTATACTTTGATAACTTTTCAAATTAATCCCCAAATTAGATAGATTTCACTATCCCGATCTCAAAAATATAAAAATTAGTAAAAATGGGACATGGAAACTTACCCAATTAAGCTTGATTAGTTTTCTCCCCCTCTTCTAGGATTTTCATAGAATTTGGGGATGAAGATGATGAAAATAAGATGATATTTTCTATTTAGTTAATTATCATCTTTTACTTTTCCACAATTTCAATTTAGTCCTTTTTTTTCTCAATTTCCATGGATGATCCGTCCATAAATATCCACTAACTTTTAATTAATGGTCTAATTACCATATAATGACCTCCCATTTTGAATTCCATAGCTATTTGATACTTATAGCTTCTAGAATTCAACTTTTGCATTTTATGCAATTTGGTTCTTTCCACAAGTAGTCACTTAATCGGTAAAATTTTCCTATCAGTATTTTCATACGACTTTCCTATCATAATATAGACTATGCAATAATATTAAAATAAATTTTCTTTTTAGCTCAAATTTGTGGTTCCAAAACCACTGTTCAGAATTCACTGAAATTGGGCCGTTACATCTTAGGTGGAGAGTAGATGTTTCATCAGACTAGAGTTCAAACTCAGTTCGGTGCAACAATGATTGTAGTTATTAATAGATTGTACAATAACAACAATCGTTGTCGCTGCGAACGGAGCATCACCTTTACTTTAACGTCACAGTCATTGCCCGCCTGAGAGTTCCTTCTGCATCCACGACGGTGTTGGCCTTCGAATAAAAAAGAAGGTTAAAGATACCAACTGCGTGGAAGTGAAGAAAAAAATTACACCAATTATAGTAAAAAGCGCTACAGTTTTTTCCTATGATTATGCTCTTAAACTTCTATCTGGTATTTATAAAGCAACGTCTCCGGGTATTTGAAAAGTTTGAGCTTGTGCTCGCATAATGACCGTCAACTAGCTCCCCTGTTATACTCCAATCCATGACATCATAACGACCGTCGATTGAGACCTTTACAAAAACTTCCACCTGTGACCGTATAAAGCAAAATCACCTCAGAACCCGACTTCTACAAGATAAGTTTTTGAGCTAATGGTCCTATCTTGGTAAGATATATGAAATGTGCGCGCCTTGGAGCAATATCGCATCACCAGCGACTCAAGAATACCTAAAACTATAAATTTTATTAGCGACAAAAATTTTTAACACTGAAACAATTAAGAAAACCAATAGAGAAATAACGTAAAATAGAGGGAGGTCGGGAGAGATGATGAGTTTAGGAATGATATAGTATAGAGGGGAAGCCCCCTTTTATAGGCGTAGGGGAAAGTGAGATTGCAAAAGAAAAAATCCTCATGGTGGAAAACGCCTCGCAAGACCAGCATTTTCATCAAATCCCAAGTAAAATCTAAAGCACGTTTTGAGGCATTGAATACCCTCTAAAGTATACGTTTGATGGAATTATTTTATCTATAAAACACATTTTTGAACACCGAATAGTGTTTCATTATTATTCAATGAAAGTGCATCTTCTAAAATGCATTTTGAAGCACGCATTCCCTCTTTCCTTATTCTATTTTGCTATTAAAGTACCAAAATATTCAGAACTTAGACATGCAACAAATTCATATCAAACATTAAAGAGTTACACTACGAGTGTTGTTTGCATTTCTATGGATAACCATCTAAAGATTTTTTTCTAAATATCTAATTCGTTTTAAATTGAAATGAGTCGACGAGTGAAATCTATCATTTACTACGATGGTCAAATTTATAATACGAAAGTCGAGGTCATATTTGCAAGAGCCTAATCCGTGAAATTGGCTTTCAACCATACCATTCAATTGCGTGAGCTACAGACTAGAATCATGAGGAAATTTGAAGGTTCGAGTTGGGGAAGAATTTTGAGCTTGTAATGTAGATATTTTGCATCGGTTGACCTCTTTAAGTATGAGCTATTTGATGTGAAAGCCGAGCTCGAGCTGGAGGCAGCCATATCATTGCACTGCTCAAGCAAAAATGTTGTAATAGAGTTATCTGTTGAGTTTGTCAAGGCTGATAGAGATGGTCTATTGTCAACCATTGTTACAGCTAATGCGGGAACCGAAGCTAAAACAGAAAGTCCCACTACATAGTTGTGGAGTGGGTTCACTAGTTTGTTACAAAGCTCCTGTTATGATGTTTCAAAAGCATCAATGGGTAGATATTCTTTAATTTTCGACATCGATTTAAACTTTAGCGACCATTATTAGTCAAGGTATGAGCGCAACTCGAACCTCGCCACCTGGGTATAGCATTCAGTTAGTGCATTCGATTTCAACTTCGTGGATTGATGTCCTGTGGTGGAAGCACTTATACCGAAGGGCCATCAACTTACCCAATCCAATGTAGTTTTTACCAGGCACATGTGGTATTGAAGAACTGATGACTTACTCCCCACGATCGGGTTCGACGAGGGTACATCGAACCCTTTGGTTAAAGATGAAAATAAAGGCATAGCTGAGGAAGATGTAGTCAAGGAAGAAGGGGAAGATACCTTGTCTATCAAGTCTAATTGAGGAGATACCTTGTCTTAAGTATTGGAGCAGATGACTCCTAGAAGATAGAGATATAGATGTGACTAATTAGACTGGCTGTACATTGGACAAGGCCTAAGTAGAATAGATCCTAGATCTGTTTATGGATTTATTCACTTGTGACATTCATAGTATGACATACCTTAATCTTGAGTGAATATTGTGTGTGACTCGTATGCTTTAATATAAATGAAAGCCTGAGTTCAAATAGATAAGGAACGAAAAGCTAATACGTTAGGTATATGACTTTTACAGTATGTAGCATCATTCCACAACAGTAAAATTCATATCCCAATAAAGGGTAAATGATATTTTCTCATTGGCATTACATTATAGATGAAAAGTAAAACATTGCCATTTGTTTTTTAAATAAATGATGTAATTACTATTTGATAGTAATTGATTTTTCATGAAGCAAGATGTAATAGTTATCATAAGATAAAATAGTATCATATTGAGAGAACAGATTTATCCCAAAGAGGTTAAGGATACCCTATAAAGGTAACACACTTATGACAAGGTTATTAGACGAGCACTTATTGAGTAACTTTTGTAATGGTATATAATAAGGGGGGCTCAATTGTTATATTTTAGTGGAATGACTTCATGACTAAATAATGTTGTAATTAGTAGATGAAACGTTGGAACTTAATTACAAATATTATTTAAGCCCTAATTATATATGTCCAATCAGTCCCTCCACCTGCTCGAGATAACTAGAAACGAATTGCATGTAGAACCAATAATATGAAATGAATGAAAATAATGAAGTAAGAAAAATAAATTACATGTATAACTTTCTGCAGTGAATGAGTTTCGCACTAAGTACACTGACTTGAAAATTAAATTAAGTTCTTCGAATTATTATTTAATTGAAATTATGTAAAGAAGGAATTAAATAATTAGCCATTATGGATTTGTTGAATAAGGAAATTAAATATATTTCCTCATAGATTCTAATACGATAAAGTTGAAATAATTTTGACGGAATTAGAATTGGGTTAAGAAAATTATTTAATCAAGTAAATCAATTAAATTAATTGATTAAATAAATAATATTGGGCTGGATAAATTATAATTGTTGGATAAGAATCCATATAACATATATAATTAGACCAAATACATAAAAGACTCAATAGAGCAATGTATCATGCAAAGGGCGGCAACCTTGGTGTATTTACAAGGATTCCATTGTCCCTTATGCTTTTACCTAAAATAGAAGTTGTATTTTTAATTTAAATATTATTATTTAATTAGATTTATTCAAACATAAATCTTGTATTATCTCTCTATAAATAGGAACTATGTGTTGAGCAATTTACAACAGTTCGTATATGTTGTTATTCTGTTAGAAAATAGTAAAAATTTATTTTACAGAATAAATTTTATTTTCTAGGAAAAAACACATAGTTTTTAGTTAAAGAGAGAATAAACTCTCCTATTGAAAGTTAAGTTAAAATTTTCACTATGTGATTTGGTTCGTGTTGCTGAAGCCTACACTCGAAGCAATTCGTGGTTTGAGAATACTGAAGAAGATCGTTTAATAGTAAGTTGAGATCGACTTTAGACTTCCTCTTACAAAGCACAAGTATATTTTAATTAATTTTATTGCTATAAATAATACAACGATTGGGTTTAAAAAAATTAAACTTTTGTTGTACCTAAAAACACTATTTTCTAAATTGATTTTTCCAACCAACAATTGAATATCTATAATGCTTTTGTAAACAAAGATTTGTCTAAGGAGATTTACACATGTTAGCCTCCTAGTTTTGAAGTTGAAGGAGCTAAAGGGTGACAACTTGTTTGCAAGCTACACAAAGCCTTATGCGGCTTGAGATAAGCTCTTAGAGTTTAGTTTGACAAGTTGAAGAATTTTCTAGTCATATAGTTGAGGTTCACAACTTCCAAAGCAAACACCTTCTTATTTATTTGACACGCGAATGGAAATAAAATCTTTATTTTGGTTTATTTTAAAGATATAATTGTTACCAACAATGATTAAGCTAAAATTCCTGCTTTGGTCACTTAGTTCCACTCAATACTTTTCTTAAAAATCTTGGTGAGCTAAGTTATTTTCTTCAAGTAGAACTTCAAATAGTTGTGAATGACATTTTGCTTAGTAAGAGGAAATATGTAGTTGATTTACTTGATAAAGTAGCCATGTTAGGTACCTTTTCTACTCTCACTAATGCGTCGCGAAACTAACTAAAATTTGACTAAGACAATTGCACCTATCAATTAATAGTATAGTTACACTGAGTAAAGATATTGTTCCCACGAAGACTAAAAGTACTAATAATTACCGTCTTTTTATTATTTAACCGAAAAATTTGAGTGATTGATTAAAAACTAAAATTAATTAAATTAATTAAACACAAACATGAGAAAAAAATAATTTAGGAAAATAAATGATTAACAACCAAGAAGCGAAACAATACCCAGGAAACAATTCACCTAGATTTCATCTCTCACTATCAATCTAAATTACGTAATTTATTTACTTAGTAACTTGATACGTAAAAATCCCAAAATTATGCTAATATCTCTTTCAAGAGTAAGAGCAACTAACTTTAGGTTGATTAATTGAAATTTCATCCTAATTAAAACTCTTATTATCGCATTAACTCTTTTTATAGATTTCCCTATTAGATTTGACTGTAAAGCAGGTAGTTTTATGTCGTCATATTTCTAGAATTGCATGCAACTCCACTCAATTATACAAGATCTACTCTTAAACAGGGTCTATTCCTCCTCTGATTTATGCACATCAAACATGGATCAATAGTCTAGAAATATTAAACCAAGAAATTAAGCACGCATGATTGAGAATAAGATTTAAGTATTTATTGCGTAAAATAAAAATAAAATGACATAATTCATCATAGGGTTCATCTCCCCTAAGTATTTAGAAAATAAGTTTATGCTTGTAAAAAAAACAACCAAGAGACAATATAACTAAAAAAAACAAAGAAATTCATGATAGTTACCTAAGAAATCAAATGAGAATATTCAATCTTGACGGAAATCTGTTTCAAAGTCGGTTTCAATGGTTTTTTCAAGTTGTTTTCTTGAGTATTCTATGACGATTGTCTCCTATCTTCTTCTTTTTTTCATATATACATCTTAGAATGCCCGAAAAACCTAAAAATTACATTTTCCTGAAGTTCAAAATGCCAATTCGTGAAATTAACACTACCTGCCACATGCCCCTGTGGCAGCCTGTGTGACTCACACAGCCGTGTGAAATGGGTCAACACCGTGTAACCCTTGTACCTTGCTTCAATTTTTTTATTTTCACTCATTTTGCTCCAAAATGCTCTCCTAAGTATAAAAACATGAATTTAAAGGATTAGGAGTATAAAATTCATCATTAACATCGAATAATCACCTAAAAATGCATTAAGAATGAGATTAAAACATGATACTTTTAGCACTTATCACTCACTCCCATGGTCAACCTTTGATTGATTTTCTTTAGTATAGGTAGATTATTAGAGCATTGTAGTATGTATGCATCACTAGACATGATATTGCCTACTTAGTCAAAAAGGTTAGTTAATTCATGAATGCTACCTGACGCTGTTAAAAGGATTTTAAGATACCTCAAAGGAATTTTAAACAATGCTTTGATGTACAAAAGAACTAATGTTCTTAAGTTAGAATGTTTTGCTTATGCATACTGGGCATCTTGTCCTACAGGTAGAAAATCCACAATTGGGTTCTGTATATTTTTGAAAGGTAGCCTAATGGCCTAGTGTTCTAAGAAGCAAGGTTAAAAGGATTTTAAGGTACCTCAAAGGCACTTTAAACAATGCTTTGGTGTACAAAAGAACTATTATTCTTAAGTCAGAATGTTTTGCTGATGCAAACTGGGCATCTTGTCCTGAAGGTAGAAGATCCACAATTGGGTTCTATATATTTTTTAGAGGTAGCCTAATGGCCTAGTGTTCTAAGAAACAAGTAGTGGTTTTTAAGTTAACTTTTGAAGCGGAGTATCGAAGTGTAGCAAATATGTTTTAGAACTTATATGGATAGAATTGTTGTTGAAAGCACTTCGAGTTAACTATGTTGTTCTTCCAACTCTTTGATGTGATAGTACTTCAACCATTTCTATGGCAACTAATCCAATACATTGTTGGATTTGGTGCCCAAGTGTAGTATATTTGTTTATATACTTGTATTTTTTTGGACATATTGGTTTAATAGAATTATCTATGAATTACATTAATACCCTTTGTACATTGCCCTTAATGGTTTTTGCGCACAAAGCAAGATGAAAGCAAATTTTTAGCTCACTAGTTATCTAATGTTTAACTAATACTAAGCGGTATTACGTGATCAAACCATAATATGGAAAGATAGCTTGTATTAGTAGATGAACCTAAACATATCCTGAGTTCAACCGAAATTAAGCAAACCGATTGAAAGATTAATATGTCATCTATCAAGTCCAACTGGGGAGATGCTTTGTCTTGAGCATCAGATCGGATGACTCCTAGAAAATAGAGACATAGATGTGACTGACTAAACTAAAATATATTGGATAAAACCTAAGTAGGATAGATCCTAAATCCGTTTATAGATTTATTCACTTCTGAAGTTCATAGTGTGGCAAACCTTAATCCTGAGTGGATGGTGGACTATGTATTCGTGACTCGTATATTTTGATGTAAGTAGAAGCTTGAGTTTAAATAGATAAGGAACCGAAAGCTGGTGCATTGGGTATACAACTTTTGTAGTAAGTAACATTATTCACAATAGTGTAATTCATAGCCAAATAGATGAGTAAATGATATCCTCTTATTGGCATTACATGATAGATGAAAAGTAGACGCAGCAACGAATTATTTGCATTTGTAATAAATGACTTAATTACTATGTGATAGTAATTAACTTTTTATGAAGAAAGATGTAATGGTTATCATAAGATAAAATAGGATCATATTGGGATAATACATTTATCCTAAAGAGATTAAGGATATCCTATGAGGGTAACACACTTATGACAAGGTCAATGAGCACATACGCGCGTACGTAGAAAACAAACAATTTTTATGAAAACAATTTAAAAGTGCGGTTTTAACTATAATTTAAAAGTGTAAATTGTCAGTTGCAATATATGTAGTGTCAATGGAACACTAGAGCATTCCAAATATCAAACTCAAGTTAATTAAAAGTAAAGAAATTACTAATCTAATCGAGTCAAAAATTATTAGTGCAAATTCAAATAAAATAATATTTAAGCTATATCTAAATTAATAAATAAAAACACTAATATAACTTTCTTCTTTTTTACTAGAATTAATGCAAATGGATTGAAATGATGGTTGAATGATTCATGGATTCCTAACTAAGCTAATAAAACTATGATGATTATATTGTTTGTCACTCCTAGCTAGGAATCTCCTCTCGGTCTCATCCTAAACTAAAAGTTACCATTTAAGCTCTCCTCTTGGTCTCACTTAGGCATATAGATATCTTCTCGGTCTCACTATTCAGCATAAGTATATCAAAGTCCTACACGATAGAGTTTCTCTCGATATTATCTATCTAAATCTTCCACTAGACGCACCAATTCTAGTGTAATATGCAATTTAATACACTTGAACAAACAACCAATCAAAGCATTGATAAGAACTTAGGAAAGTAACCCACTCATCAATCAACCAATAAAATAATTTAGCACATGATTAAACTTGAATTCCTTACAAGCATTTTAACAAAAACATGGTAAGCATAAAATGTAAAATATAAGGTTGAGAAAATGCTCATTAATAGATAAAATCCGATGAAACGCTAGTGTTTAAGACATCCCCCTTCACAATGTTCTAGCAAAAGCGAAGAAGTAAAAATACTACAACAAAAATAAAAAGAAAAAGAAAAGAAAGAAAAGAAAAGAAAACCTAAACTAAACTCTAAACTAAGAACTATGAAACTAAGAAAAATGTTTTCAGCTAACAAAATCTAAATTAAAAAGCTTATAAAGTGCTATTTATAGCCTACTAACATTTAATCTAACATTGACCATTTTACCCTTAAGTGAAAAATAAACTTAAAATTGTTGGACATAAAATTACCCTGTAATTTTTTCACCCGACAAGTAGCGGTATCGCGATACCCACAATAGTCTTAAAACGGATGGTCGTGGGATGTCTCGGTATTGTGATATCATTGTAATTGGCTTCGATTCTCTTCATTTTAGCATTATCAAGGGTATCATGACTTCCATACTTTGATATTGCGATACCCCCATTCTAGGTGATTTTTCTTCATGTTTGGCTTATTGTTGATTCCCTACAACACTCAATTCACTTGTTAGGTTCCTCATGGCACAATTGGCCAATTTGAGTTTAAAAAAGGGCTTAAAACTAATAGGGTTAAATATAAAATTGATACTCGAACTTATCCACTTCTCCCAGATTGATATTTATGGTATCAAATTAGTTGACAAAAAAAGTTCAGGTACCAATCTGGGGCAAAAAAACCATAAGTACTAATCTGGGAGAAGTTGACAAGTTTGAGTACCAATTTTATATTTAACCTAAACTAATAAAATCAATTTATTAACAATAAAACTAAAAATCGACAAAAACATACAAAATACACTTAAATTGCTTGAGGATAAGCCCCTCAAGTGTATTAGAGAGCCTAATTTGATATGTCAAATTACGGCATATCAGTCATTAGATGAGCACTGATCGAGTAGCTTTCGTAATTATATGTAATTAGGGAAAGTTAAGTCGTGATACTATAGTGGAATGGATTCATGACTAAATGAGTTTATAATTAACAGACGAAAAGCTATAACTTAATTATAAATCGTTTGAGTACTAATTATATATGTTCAATCAGTCTCTCCGTTAATTCATTGAAACCAAAAATTAATTGCATTAAGAATAAAATGAATAGAAATGATAAATGTAGAGAAATGAGTTACATTCAGAAATGAATGGAGTTTCTCACTAAATATGGAAATGACCTTAGAATTAATTTAAGTTTTTTAAATTATTATTTAATTAAATAATTGAAGTTTGAAAATGAAATTAAATTAATAGGTTATTGTGAATTCGTTAAATATGAAAATTAAATATACTTTCTCATGGATTCTTTTACGGTAATGTTTTCATAACTTTAACATAATTAGAATTAGGTTGAGAAAATTATTTAATTAGAAAATTAATTAATTAAAATTAATTTAATAAATAATATTTATTTTGATAAATAGAAAAACATATGTTAAAAGTTCAGGAAACACATATAATTGGACCAAATATAGGAGAGACCCAAAACCCCTCATAATATGTATGAGGAGCGGTAACCCTAGTATAAACCCTAGTATAATTAGCTAGGGTTAGCTGCCCCTCTCTCTTAGTAGAACTAGGGGTTTTGTTATTTTTAGATAAATATTATTTATATTCTATTAATTCAACTAGAATTCTTCTATTTCTTCTTATAAATAAATGGCACTGGTAAAACTATTTACACATAATTTTTTTAATATTGTAATTCTGCCTGAAAATAGTTAAAATTTATTTCTAAGTATAAATTTTAGTTTCTAGGAATAACAATTATAGAGGAGAAGATTATTTTATTGACAGTCAAAAACATCTAAGATTCGTCTCGCACAAATACTTCTTACAAAAAAAAATTATTACTATAAATATTACTAACCTACTCAATTTTGAAAATTTTAATTTTCCATATAAAACCGTGTTCACATGAATTTTTTCCGACATGCAATATGTTAAAAGTATAACATATTGAAGTGGATGTCCACTTTGGTAGGGAGCGAGTTTTAGCTAGACAATTATTAGTCAATTATGTTCTTTCCACTCAGCCGGTAGCTGATATACTTACTAAACCCCTGATTCAGTCCATCATTTCTTCTCTTCGGTACAAAATCAAGGTGATCTGTGTTAAATATGTCAAAAGCAAATTTGACGTCTGTTTTTGAAAATCCTTTAAAAAACTATATTGAGGTTCTTTTTTCTTATTCTTTATCACTATCTGTGCAGTCCAATTTTGTTACAAATAATCAATTTCAAGGTTTGACATTATTTTAAATTCAATTTATATAATTAAGGATTTTTGGGAAATTTGTGGATTGTTTTAAATTCGTTTATTTTTAATGTTTGTTAAAGGCCCTTGGGATACTTGATTCACCCAAGTTGCAATTGCAACCAGTATCAGACGTCATCAGGAGGCGGTTTTGAGATATTTTATACTTGGTTTCATGTTACTCAAATTGCTCCATTTTCAAGCTTGCAGATGGAAGAATACTTGAACAAAGTGAATCCTAAAGCTTTATCAATTTTGTGTTGACACAAATTTTTGGATATTTATGAAAATGTCTTTCAACTATTTTTTATTTTATTCATTAATAAAATGTCTAGTTGTACTTTATTTATCATGTACAAATAGTACATCAATATTTTCTTAGATGAGTTTTTTTTTAAAGAATTTCAATGAATTTTTAAATTGAGTTTGCAATGAAAAGTAAAAGTTATTTATATTGATTTAATTTATTTATTGTCTTTAGTCGTGTAGGCCAGGATAAATAAACTCTCCTGCCCATAAAATTTTCACTTGATTCTTTAGGCCTGCGGGGCTGTGTGTGTGCAATTATTAATTGATTCAACAAAATATGTGCTAGATTTGACTTTATGGTCAGAAGCTGTCACTTATTTGAAAATGGATAATTAGTAAAAGCTATAAGTAGGATCGATCTCATATATGTTGGTTGAAATTTTATTTTTTCAATTAAAGTAAATTAAAAAAAAAAAACAGAGAGAGAAGGGAATTGTCCAAAGAGAACTTAAATTTTAAAATTTAGATTTGGAAAAAGTAACTAATGTAATAATCAAAATTTTTGAGAAAATTCAATGAAAAGAAATTTCTAGTCAAAGTAAATAGGTGCATTTCAATGTTCTTTAATAAATTGATTGTAGTTACTGACGACCGCCTAGTAACCTAATCTCTTCTTACCTTCTCAATAATCAGCAATTACCAATAATTACTTTCTTTATTGACAAATAATCCTATAATGACCACTTTGAAACTTAATTTGTCAATAGCCTTAAATAACAAAAGAGATCCAATTATAACTAACAAATGCACAATCAATGTTTATTTAAGTTAGATCACATGCCCATACTACACAAATAATCATGCAGTTGTCACAAATATTATAAATTAATTGAACGACTAATTATCTAATTGATAACACATTTATTCTAAGCTATCAAATATTGGTCACATATTTAACAAACCTGAATAATTGTAATTAAACCAAAAGATATGCAAATACTAAAGAGCAAAGAAAGATTAGAAGCAATTGGATCTCACAAACTTGTAGAATCAAACTTCAAATATTACTTCAACTAGAAAGAAAGACTTTAGCAAGCTATAAGAAAAGAAAATGCAAAATCAAATTAAAATTGAGAGTGGATATTATTTGTCTCTCTTCTAAGATCCAATTTTTAGAGTTAATGGAGTTTTAATTGACTTCAAACTATGGTTACAAACTTGATTTAGACTTAAATACTTGAAAAAGATGAAAGTAGCCTTGCATCTCGGATTTAAAATAACAAACGGACCCACATGACACGAATTGCAGCTCGGTGAAACAATGTTGTGGCACTGAGCTCAAGGTGTTGGGGCACCAACTTGTTGCATTGGGCCAGTGTTGCGATCGCTAGGTTTTAAGGTTGCGACTCGCTCGTCTTTATTTAGGCCTTCTTTTTGAACACTTCTTCCATCCTCAATGAGTTTTGACATTACCTTCCAAGTTTGTACAACCTAATTTTAAGTCATAGAAACACTCAAAACAATCACTTGTAACTAGCTAATATAAAATCGAACTAGAAATAGAGAAAAATAGCAAAGCATGCATAAATGATACTAAATGCACAAAAACTAAGTTAAAACACGATGTTTCATTCATGAAACAATAAAAGTAAGGTAATAGGTGTTCAAGATATAAAAATTATGAGTGTTTATCACCTAAACTTGATCAATAATTGGGGCAGAGCCAAGGGGCTCTGGCAAGGGCTCCGACCCCCCTTAAAATGGAAATTTCACCTTCAGTCATTTTATAATTTTAAAAAATTTAAATTAATATATGGTAAAATTATATTTTGGCCCTAAAAAATGAGAAAAAATTGATTTAATGTTTAAAGAATTATAAAGATATAAGCTATTAAAATGGTGAAATCGTGAAAATATACAACTTAATTTTAACCCCATTTAAAAATTTTCTGACTTTACCGTTGGACGATAATTATTTGCTTAGTAAAATTTAATGACAAAAAGAAGTCATGCATATAAGAAATGATAAATAATAATTTAATGTGACACATAATTTGTTGTAGAGATACTATCTTATGACAGTCCTCTTAAACGCACAATCCACAACCTAAATAAACAAATTTCAATTTTATGTAATAGGCTCAAGCTACGTGGTTTTTTTGAGAAGAGATCTGTAAGCCACTTATTTGATTGAAAACACCCTCTTTTCTTTTTTTGGTAAAAATTGAAAACTCCCTTTTCAGTCAGGACCAAACAGAATATCTGATTTAATTTGAAGATGTTGCCATTGGCGTATAGCTATCAGCATACAAGTAGGTAGCTTTATTGTTTGAGTTGTGGCCATTAGTCTAAAGAATCCTAACCACCTGAGTCTGACCACTGCCACCTTTTCCTTCTAAAACATTTATGGCAGTCATTTGGATAGCTTATAAGTTTGAAATCACGACTTTGGTTTTGGTTTACCGTAAAAAGGCAATTCTGGTTCTGTTTAGGAAGACTTATGTTTAAGAAAGCAGCAAACCGTTTATAATCTAGGATTTTTTTTCTTAACACGTATATGAGAACGAAACGTACAATAATTTACTAAAAACTCTTCTTGCATGAAGTCTAAAAATCAACTTATCAAAAACTTTGCACAATAATTTACTTCTTTAAAAATATATTTAATCCTGCTATCTCTGTTTGTAGTTTTGTATACATGAGCACGCAGATATTTATTGCTTTGAGGATATATTGTATAAATATAATGATAGCACCAATGCTACTGATTGATGATTCTTTGAAGATATTTTTTAAAGTTGGTTGCTCATGTAGATGAGCCTTTTTACGAAAGACATTTGAAGTTTATGTTTCGATTTGATTTAAAGTTTATTTCAAAAGAATTAGCTATTCAGGATTGGTAAAGTTCAAGCTTATGCCTTGATTAAGAAGCTTTCAACATTTGCTCTAAAACTGATGGATTGATGGATTGATTAAATTGGTTTTAATACTGATTATATAATTTAGCTTTGAATATAATTGGACCTAATTGGATTTTAGTTGGATTAATTTGAATCCAAATTTCCATGTTAATTGTTTATTGGGTTTTAAATGGTTTTTTTTCTGGTGTACTTGAAGTTCTATAATCTTCCCAAGTGAAACTAAATGTGAATGTGAAGGTCTGTGGCAGGTCCTACACGGCGCATTGTAAAATACAGCGATGCATTGGAGAACTGCCTAGTATCATGCAGAAAACCAACACAACTGGACCAGAAAATTCTACTCAGCGTAAGTTCATCTCTGAAAAACGGCACGATCAGACCCCAGCGTATTCTTGAGATGAATACATGCTCCTCACTAGCATCTTCCGACTTTGTAAATGACTCATGTTCAGCAGTAGGCACCGTATCGGAACTCTCCATCCAACTACAGTCCCTATCACCAATCTTCATAAAGCTTTGAACCTCTCTCTGGAAACTCGAGTTTGTATGCTTTGCATAAATTTTTCATGGAACTCGATCAAGTGATTTGGTAGTATAAGGGATACTAGTGGAATGACTCTCCAATGGTTGACATGGGGAAGCATGCGTGGAATTCTCCCTAAACCCATCACTTCAAAGAAGCAGGCCCTTGTGTATAGTGGAGGTGGAAAGAATAAATTGGATGTAACCACAAAACAGGTTTTAGAGAGAAATGAACCTAAATGAGAGACATCCATACGACACCGTCCCCAATAAGCATGTTACAAAGAATTCTTTATATTGGAAAAATAGATTTAGATAACAATGTTTATACCACAACATAAATTTAAAAGTTTTCTTGTGATATTTATATTAATAAACTATAAATCGAATTACTATATGTGCTTTGAGTGAGGCAATTTAGATCATTTCTTAATTTTTTATCGAATGATTTTCCCTACTATTTTTGAACCTCAACTTGAGTATGGGCTCAAACTCTACTAATCGAATGCATGGAATAAAAACTATTAATTTTTAATAAAAAAGTTAATTTCCCTTCACAAGAAACTAAAAACGTTTGAACTTTTAAATAAATAGAATTTATTTTGTAAATAAATTGTCACTATTTTCGAACATAGTAATGATGCTCAACTGTGTGTTTAGGTCATCCCCAAATTCCTATTTATAGGGAAAAAAAAGTACAAGAATTTTACTTGAATAATGAGTAATTAAATAATAATATTTTAATAAAAAATACAATTTCTTACTTAGGAAACACTAGAGGTGGCGGCAACCCTTATTGGGACTAGGGTTTGCTACCCCTCATGTATTGGATAGGCTTTTGGACCCGTCTCATGTACGGGTACAATTATGTGTGTTATCTAGAATTAGTAACATGCAAAATTTAACTAATCCAATAACTATTTTTTCTATTTCCCAAAATATTAATTAATTAAAATAATTTACTCAATTAAATTATTTTCTTAACCCAATTTTAATTCTATTAAAGTCATGGCAATTTTACCGTATTGGAACATTTGAGGAAATATATTTAATTATCCCGTTCAATAAAACTACGATGACTAATTAATTTTAATTTCTACTTTGAATTTTAATTATTTAATTTCAACCAATTAAATAATAATTTGAAAACAATAATTTATTTTTTTAAGCCATCTTTTATACTTAGTGAGAAAACGAAGTCACAACGAATAGTGAATACATGCAATCTTTTTTCTTTTAATCGTCGTTTTTATTCATTCCATATTATAAGTTCTATATGTAATTTGTTTTGGGTTATGTCGAGCTACCAGACCGATTGGATATATAGAATTAGGCCTCAAATAATTTGTAATTAAGTTTCAGCTCTTCGTTTATTAATTATAACATTATTTAATCATAGAGTCATTCTACTAAAGCACCATGTTGTACTCTCACTTATTATATACAATTATGGAAGCAACTAAATAAGTGTTCATCCAATGACCTTGTTTCTTTGGATTCAATCCGTTTACCCATTATGATCCTATTTTATCTTATGGTAATAATTAAATCTTTCTTCATGAAAAAGTTCTATTGAAAAATGGTAACTAAATCATTTGTCCTAGACAAATGACCCATTGTCACGTTACATTTTTATGTATCATATAATACCAATAAGAGGATATCATTTACTTTTTATTGGGCTATGAATTCCAATATTGTAAATGAAGCTACGTCATGCAGAAATCGTATACCCAACGTACAAGCTTTCTACTCTTTAGTTATTTGAACTCAAGCTTGTCATACATCAAAGTACATGAGTCATGCATACATAGTAAGCCGCTTACTCAGGATTAAGGTAAGTTACACTATGAATGTCGCAAGTGAATTAATCCATAAATAGATCTAGGATTAATTCGACTTGGGTCTTGTCCGATGTAACGTCAATCTAGACAATCACACCTATGTCTCTATCTTCTAAGAGTCAACCACTTTGATACCTAAGACAAGGTATCTCCCATTTGGACTTAATAGACAACATGATAGTCCTTTAACCGATTTGCTCAATTTCGATTCATCAGACTATGGACCTTTTAAGCTATCTACTAATATGAGTTGTCTTCTCACATTATGATCCATCCACATAATGCAACTTAGTATTAGTTAAATTTTAGGTAATTAGTGAGCCAATATTTGTTTACATTTTGCTTTGTGCGCAAAAACTATTAAGGGCATTATACAAAAGATATTAATGAGAATAATATAAATTTATTTAAACCAATCTACTAAAAAAATTACAAGTATAAATGATGAATAATTACACTTAAGCACTAGATTCCAACAATTTAACCATGATAAAATCTTAAAGTAGAAAAGAAAATTAAACCCAACGTTACTCAAGGTTAAAAATCTAGAATCAATGCCAAATTAAAACCACGATAAGATTGTAAGAACAATATAAAGTTGTGGACTAAGAAAACAACTATAGGAGACAATCCTATAGGATTGTGGTAACATATCATAATCCTGACTATTGCATCAATCAAACAAATCTAACTACATTGATTTAGTAACTAGACCAAGAAGAAAAACCTTAAATTAAAAGGCACCAAATCAACCGATAAGATGAAACAAGACAGCTATAGAATTTGGAAGATGTATAATAGTGTATGGGATCTAAACGCACGAGGAAACATAACTCTTTCGAACAAGATATGGAGAAGTAGGTGTCGATATCAGGAATCAACAAAGGGAAAAGTTGGCAGAGGTGAATGGCGATTCATCCTTGGAGGGTAGAAAATTGTTGTGATGAGGTGGTGAGGGAGAATAAAAGGAAAAAGAGAGAGGGCAAGAATGGTTGAAAGGTAGAAAAAGTGTGGGGTTGTGTTTGTGTCCCCACTGTTCAGGTTAGGGAGCTTATATATGAGACATGAGATGCCACGTGTTAGTGATGCTACATTGTAGGGCAACTTGGTAATCAGTGGTTGTACCATCATAATTGAAGGCCCTTAAGTACTTCTAACGAAGGTAGCTCATGAAGAGGGTACTCTTAATAGTCTGATGTTTAATGGTGACATGTGGAAGTATGCGAGGGAGAGAATGGAAAAAAGAAAGAAAGCAGAAGAAAGTAAAAGGAAGAAACGAAAAGAAAGAGGGAGAGAAAGGAAAGAGAAGAAAATGAGATTCCTTTTTTTTTTACATTTTTTTTGTATAATTTATGAAAAATATTTATAATAAATTTATATGATTTTTGTGTTAATGTATATGTGTATTTGTATTATGTTAATGTCATTCTTCAATTATTTTATTTTTATCTTATTTGATATTATATTTTGTAAAGTTTATAATAATTCAATTTTAATCTAAATCAATTTACTTAAAATATTAGAAATTTTTAAAATATATTTAAGTAATTTTTCATAATTATGCAATTTAAAAAATAATTATGTTATTTTTAAATGATGTACTTAAATAATTAATTTGTAAGTTAACTCAGAATCAATTTAAAAAATAATTATATCTCGTTCACAAAAGCCCGCTGCTCTTACTTGCTTACATTGTGACTTGCCTCGATTGAGTTCCCCTTAATATGCAAAAATAGGCTTTGGTGTGCCACATTGAACATTAGGTTAACCTTGAGTATTCCCACCAACTCTGGTTTGTAAGCCCCTCGACTTACCCGCTTCAGAACACTGAAATGGCCATTGTGTCTTTGCCAAGACAATGGTAAGTCAAAATGAAAAACACTAGATAAGTGTTTGATATGTATCTCGCTCGTTGCATTTACTCGTTTTAACTACCCAATTTGCATCACCACTTTTCCTTCCGAAGTCCGATGCACACCTCACCTCTCTCATAAGTGGTAGTTGTTTGTCATATCTAAAGTAATTAACACTTAATCAAAATTGTACATTTTCGGTTTGTCTAGGATGAATGCTTCAACCGAGTAGTCTTCTCCGCTACCCTCAAGCTCACGTCTACCGAGTGTGGGCTCACTTTGAATCAGAAAATTTTCCACAATATTACCAATAGGGCAATTTTACAATTTCTCTAAACTTTTGAGTCAAGTTGTAAATAAGAAAAATATCTCTATAAATTTTCTAAAATAATTTCTTCAGAGAATTTTTTCTCTAAAACCTTCTCTTTAATTCAAGTGTGTGTAAAATAATGACCATGCTCTCTTTATATAGGGAGAGTTTAGAGAATTCAACTATGATTAAACTTAATCACCTTAATATTAAATAATATAATACTTATCAAGATAATTATTGTATTAAATTTAACATTAAATCTATTAAATTAATAGAATATTTATCTATATTAAACTAATAAAATTAATAAAATACTATCAAAATAATTATTAAACTTATTAAAATAATATTATTTTTGGAATAGTTAATCTGAAATCAATTTATTCGGTAGAGTTCTAGGAGTGTGATTTCTCCATTGCTCAACTGTCGAAGGACCACCCGCCAGCCATTAGAATGTCGCCATCACCGATGCCAACACCATCATGTCCAATTATTCCATCGTAGGTCCGACACCCTCACGGAACCCTGAATCAGTTCGATTCGGGCTAGTGACGACCCGACTGGTCTGATCTAGCCATCAATTGGACTAGTTTTTGGGTCACAGTCTTAGTTTTGGGTTCCTGGGCCCAATTTTCGATCTCATGTCCAATTTTCAAGTTCAGTTACCCATTGTGCCAATTGTTTGACTTGAATATAAATTTATAAAAATGTTATATTAATTTTAATTAATTTGATTAATTTATTTTTACTTTATCAAAATTAATTTTCTCAAAAATCACTAAGATTTTCTAAATTATTTTTTCAAGAAAATTCTTTAATCAAATTCTCTAGTTGAACAATTCTCACGATTACCTAATTTAATTCCACATTGAATAAATCGATTCAATTAAATTATTTTCAAAGTCGTAGAATTTTCTTTTGATTTAAAAGCAATCCAATTGAGCTTTTGTTGAGCTAGTGGAGGGACCAATCAAACATATACAATTAGGCTCTAGTAATTACAATTATTTCCAAAAGCATCGTTTCGCTAATTCGCAATTTACTTAATCATAAAGTCAATTCATAAGAAGTACCATAATTGAAAACTCCTTATTCTATACTCTTTACGAAAGCAATTCATCCACCTACTTTGTCCAATAACCTCTTCATGTATGTGTTACCCTCATATGATATCATTTATTCTTTTGAGTTAAATTCATTCACTTAATACAATCTTATTTTATCTCATTGTCACCATTGTGTCTTCTTAATGATCAATATGATCACTATCAAAAAAAGACTACGATAAATTGCTTGTTCTCAAACAAGCAACCCATAACCACGTACCATATTTATCAATCCACACAATGCCAATGAGATGATATCGTTAACTATTTAATCGAGATTGCTAGTAAACGCATGCTATACACAAGTCATGTACTCAACATACTGGCTATGGGTTAAATCATCTTTAAAGCATAAGCCTCCCCTTATATCAAATCACATGAGTTACATACCCATGGTCAGTAACTAACTCAGGATTTAGGTAAATCACACCATGAATGTCACAAGTGAATTAATTCACAAACAAATTTAGAATTAGTTCATCTTGGGTCCAATCAAATGCATCATTCTTTCAATAAATACATCTATGTCTCTACCCGTGGAGTCAACTGCTCCGATAGCCAAGACTAGACATCTCCTCAATTGGAATTTTAGACAACATAATAGTTCTTCTAAATATTTAAATCAAATGCTCGCTTTGATTCTTTTACAAGATTACAAGCTTGCTTAGATTATCTACTGAAGTAAGTTGTCTTTCCCACAATGTAAACATTCTTACAGTACCACTTATCATCAGTTTGAACTTAGACAATCAACGAACTAATATTTTTATCACAATTTCGCTATGCATGCAAAACATGAAAGACAAAAACACAAAAGATATGATAGTGAAATGTAAAATTAACTTTATTTATTCATCGTTCAAATACATTGAAAACATTTACATGTTTACTACAATACGGGCACAATTTCTAACAATAGCCCCACCAATAACCCAACAGGCTTCATATCGATTTTCTACGCCACTAGTATTTCTAAAGGGGCTTCCTTAGCACTTCTCTGATCTACCGAGTTAATGTTTTGCCACCATGAACATCTTCAGCTAGCTGGATGATCAATAATACTTGGTACCAACCCTTATGTCTTAACTTACTGGCACAACACATCATGGTTTCCAATCATCCAAGATATGAACATAATCGACAAAAGGAGCTAAGACAACATTAATCTGGTCAAGGAATTAAGTCGTAATCACCTAAATGTATTACATCGAAATCTTTTTTGCCTTTATACTTGCCGATTTGTAGTTCAACTCCTTGTGCTACTCCCACAGTAGAGACCTCCTTGGAAATAATCATCTTGATTCTCTTAATCGATCTGCTAATTGAGAGACTAAGTTTGCCCACGGCTTTTTTTGATACAAATAAGTTTGACACTTTTATATAAAAAAAAGTACTCATATTTCGGCTTGGATGTTAATGTCCACAAATATCAACCCTTCTGGCTTGTGACCCCTCTTTGCTTTAGCAGGATTAAGTATCATTAATTCAAGCTTTGATAATCTTTTCTCCTTAGGCTCTGCTTCAACTTCTTTACTAATTGTGAACAACTTGGATTGCTCTAGACAGTGCTGCATCTTATGTGAACCACTACATAAGCACTCCAATAGCTTCTTCTTACTCTTTTTGCCTCTCTTAGATTCAACGCCACGCCTGATCAAACCAAACCTCATGGGTGCTTTTCTTAGTTCATCATCCTATTTGATAGCAGAAAACACAAATCATTTTAGACAGTCCCTTACCATAGCGGAGCACCACATAAGAAGCATTGTATCTCTCTCTTCTTTTCCTTCAGGCTATTTGGTTTCTCCCTTTTATTTCATGGTTTCTCATTGTCACAATTACTGTTGCACTCAACTTGTCCTTCTTCATCTTCCCCACCATTTCCCTTATCCTTTGGTTGAGAAAATTCTAACTTGTCTTTCCTCAGAACAAGCTCAATCAAAGACTCTGCCATGATCATGCCTTTTGAAAGTTCTTAGACCCCTCGACATTCTAATTCCTATTTCAACCATAGCTTTAACTCATTCATGAAATGGAAAAATGCCTCATTTTCATTCAGATCCGTAATTTGGAGCAGCAGTTCACTAAACTCCTTCACATACTCTTGAATTGTGCCTTGTTGTGAGAACTAACACAACTTAGATTGAGTCTCTTTCTCGAAATATTAGGGGTAAAACTGCTTCTTAAACTCATTTTGGAACTCCTCCTAAGTTCTAATCGTAGCTTGACTACGTTTTTCATTTGTGGACCTACGCCTCCATCAAAGAAGAGCAAAATTAATAAAATATCTAGCAGTAGTATTTACCTTAGCATTATCATCCTTGATGTCCTCAGCATGGAAGTATTGCTCCATCTTCTACAAAAAGTTGTTCACTTCCCTTACAAACCTTGCCTTCTTGAACTTATCCAATTTGGGGACATCTATCTCGTGGTTTAGTATTGCACCCAACACTCCTTTACCCACGACGGCTTAATACACAACAAGCTCTCCCTCGAGCTCCTTAGTTCTTGTACTCAAAGTCCTCGTCTTGGCTATTGTTTCCTCCTTCAAAGCTATCACTATGACCTCGAGAGCATCATCCCCCACTGTCAGCTTATCCGTAGTGGAATGGAATAACCCTAGCATCTCTTCCACATTGGAATCGAGAGACTCCAACACAGTTTCTGATTTGTTCTTCCATCAAGTCCAACTTTGCAATACGTCCCACAACTACCTTAAGTGTCTCCCTTATATCTCTCATGGACTCCTCGAGATTGATGACTCGTTCTTTCAAAGCCAACAACATGTCCTTCAATCAAATAGCTTTCCTAGACTTCCCGCAGGTCTCTATTGGCTCAATCTGATAGTTTACTCCTTTCGTCATCTCGATCGGTGCCTTCGGAACTTTAGCTCAGATACCAACTGTCATATGGCTAGAACTTTAGTCTCACAATCCATGCGAGCTTAGGCTATTTCTTAGTTTCAAATCCGCCTAAGTCAGCCTAACTCTCGTAAAGTGAGAATTCTCACAGAAATTCTCCAAGACACCGAAAATTATAGTGGAAGCAACTCAAAATGGAAGAGCAATGAAAGAACAGAAAATGCCACAAGAAAGCAAAAACATGCTAAGTGTTTGAGTAAATACTTTAAAAGTATTCTTATTACTCCAAATAGAATACAAAGAATTGGATACAATGGATGATTACAAATGAGAGGGAAGAGCTCAATTTATAGTTGAGCTCCCACAAAGCTAACAGTACAAATTGAGTTACATCAACAGTTGAGATTAAAGCCTATCTACAATTGAAAGTCTTAAAAGATTGACTCAATCCTTTAATATTACAAAATTAAATCTTATCAAATTACAAATCTTCTAAAATTAGTTTCTCTATTTACCAAGGTAGCTTTAATTTTTCATAAGTGTTTCACTAGGTCACTAAGGTTTCAAGTAGACGGGCTTTTCCACATGTTCCACAAATCAGGCTAGTTCAAGTGGGTTGAATGAACCCCATTTAATCGATTGACCTTAATGGGATGCTTTTTGTACAATCGTCACAGGCTTTAATCCGGGGCTGTAACACTATAACTCAGCCAAGAGAATGGTTGACAAACCAACCTAAGACCTGAAATAGGCCTAATTGCTTGTGCATGCTAGGATCCGTTCTTATAGATGAACACAAAAATGAGATTCTGGATTTTGGATTCTGGATTATGCTTTATTGATTGAGGAAGGATCATTGGGGACCTATAAAACCACTTCTTAAATCCCTACAAGCTTATGCTCTTCTGCCCTGCCTGTTTAATTTTTTTCTTTTTGGGTTGAAACCTGTTTAATGTTTTATTGTTTTTATAGCGACGTAAAATTAGCTGAGGTCGCTAAATGTGGCGATTTATGGAATTTTGAAATCTGAATTTTTATTTTATTAATACAAGGGAGTCGCCACCGATCTTTTCTTCTTGGTGTGATCGGACACCTAATAAAACATTTATTTTCGAGTAAAGAAGGCCGAGTTTAGGTCCGCATTGAAATTCAGAGAAAAATAGGGTTCGGGAGTCGGTTACGCGCGGGGAAGGTATTAGCACCCCCGCGACGCCCAAAATTGGTATCTTTCAAACATGTGTTGTCTTAATTTTCGAAAATGCAAGTCCGATTTAAACATTTAATCGCGATCCGGCTAAAATCGAGAATTTTAAACTTTTTGACTTCTTAGAAGGATGTCCCGTTTTTAACACGAGCCATTCGTGATTCACCCAACATAGCGATGAAATCACATGCTTGATGTTAAAATCGGCACATTGCCTTATTTTTAAAAAACATAAAAACATATTTCAAAAAAGAACTTGTATCAACATTGTAATGAAATGCAATTTAAACATGTATTTAATTCAGAATGTGCAGACAGTGAAAAGTCATGAATGTATGGGACAGATAATGAACACAATGATTATAAAACATTAGCAATAAACAAAATAATGATAATATTAAAGTATATACGTGAGACATAAAAATAATATAATATTAAAAGTATATATACGTAACATATAAAAATATATATTTAATGCAAGATTAAAAAAATACATGTAATATGTACATGTTAGAATTAATAACAATAAGAAAAGCAACTAATGATAATATGTAAAAATGTATACATGATATATCAAATATATATAATATATACCTATGATAATATATAAGAATACACATGCAAATGGTAATAATATTAACAACAAATAATAATATTGAAAATAATGTGTATAACAAATATAAATAAGTATGAAATATAAATATATAATGTAGCATTTAAACATGTGTACATAATATACATATATGTTAGGAAAAAATAACAATATTAAAACAACTATAATTATATACAAATACCTACGTGTATATTAAAAACAAATACGTAATAATACTAGTAAAAACATGCACATAAAATAGATATATAATATATAAAAATACATAATACAATATGAATATATATACATATACGCAATTTAGAATTTTCAAAACATTCATAATATATATATTAAGAATACATAGCATAATAATAAGAATAATAATAAGAGAATATTAATAATACTATATAATACATACATATACATAGATTAATGATAAATACATAAACAGCAAACGTATATTTACAAGGATAATAATAATATAAATAATGACAAGTAACAATATTAAAATTATAATAAAATAACGAGAAAAAGTAAAAAAGGGACGAATTTGAATTAAAAAGAAACTTTTGGGGCGAATTCGTGATGAAAACAGAATAACAGGGCTTATTTGAAAACGGGTCAAAACAAAAAGGACCAATACTGCAATTAGCCCACCTCTGTAAAACGACATCGTGGCAGAGAGGACTAAATCGGAACTCGGGACAAATTTCTAGGCCCGATTGCAAAGAAATAAGACTTGATTGAAAATTAATAAAAATGCGGAAGGACCGATCGCGCAATAAACCCCTCTGACGTCAGAGCACGCGGATCCCAGGCGGATCTGGGTCGGGTCGACCCGACCCAGGTCGGTTACTATAAAAGGGCTAATTTTTGGTTTTTGGCTCATTTCTCACCCGGGGAAGAAAAAAAAAAAAGAGAGAAGAGGGAGAGAGGAGAGGGAAGGAGGAGAGGGGGGAGCTCCGGGCTCCGGTCGTCGGACCGGTCACCGGCCGATGATCGGACCATCGTGCGCCGCCGTCCGTCGCCGTTCCGGCCACCGTTCCGGTGGCCGGAAAAAGGTAAAATTTTTAGTTTTTTTATTATTTTTTATCTTTTATTTTTATGTTATTATTCATTGTTATTATTCTGGTTATTATTATTATATATATATGTACCTGTAAAACAGATTTTAAAAAAAGAAAATAGAAATCACCTCTTTGTGTTTTCGGTTTTGCGATATTGCTTCAATCGAGGGTATCCCTTCGCTGCGATACTGTTAATGCTACTGTTTGCTGTTTGGAACTTGAATGTTTGTGTTTTGTGAATGAAAATTTTAGTACTGCTTGTATTTTTTTTTGGAGAAAAATCCCGATCCTTTACAATGTCTTTCGAATCGGCTTTTATAGCCTATTTTACAACTCTTTTTTGTTATCATTCTCTATTGCTTTCTGTCCCGTCTTTTAATTGTTTGCAGGTGCAAATGGAGGCTAGGGCGGTGGGATGTCACTCGGAAGGGCGGTGGCCGCAGGTGCTGTCAGAGGCGGCTAAGCAAGTAGGATTCGGGGTTAGGGTTTCATTGTATTTGGGTCACGGGTTTGGGTGTAGTTTAGGTATTTGGGTCATGTAATTGGGTCATCCAGGTTTTGTAAATGGACACTGGTGTTTGGACTTATTCATTTGGGTTTATTTCTGTGTGCAAAATTGGGCTATAACAGCTGCCCCTCTTTGCTCATTGTCGCGAAACGGGAATAGGGTAAAGATATAATGAAAGGCCAATTTTGCCCCATCCTGCCAAATCTTGGCTTCTCTGGTACTCTGGTTTAGGTAGTCTCTTTCCAATCCACCGCATTTTGTCGCTTTGGTTTGATCCGTCGCGACTTCAGAGCTATGACTTGTAGCCTCGATCTATCTCTTCTTCAGGGATATGGAATTCGTCATGATCTACTCTTCTGCAACTTCAGAGACGAAGTCTTGATATCTTCACATTGTTCTGCTACAACTTCAGGAGGATGAAACTTGTGACTTCAATTCGTTCCACTGTGACTTCACTGGGGATGCAAAGTCTATATCTTTGATTAGCTCCATTGTAACTTCAGGGATGAAATCTGGTGTCTTCGATCAGCTCCAATCTTTATTCTCAGTGAAAAACAAGCATCGAAACTAGCCCAGCCTGCAAACTCTCGCAATATGGGTTAATCATAAATTGAAAGCACCTCAGTGTGTAACTTGAGACTCAACTCACCTCTTGCAATATGAGTTGGTCTTTTTGAAAAACAGAAATTGAAAGCAGAATTGAAAAAGCTCAACTCATCTCTGGCAATATGAGTTGAATGAACAGAAATTAAACAGCAGAAATTGAAAAAAGATCAACTCACCTCTCGCAATATGAGTTGAATAAATAGAAATTAAAAAGCAGAAATTGAAAAAGACCAACTCACCTCTCGCAATATGAGTTGAATGAACAGAAATTAAACAGCAGAAATTGAAAAAAGATCAACTCACCTCTCGCAATATGAGTTGAATGAACAGAAATTAAAAAAGTAGAAATTGAAAAAGATCAACTCACCTCTCGCAATATGAGTTGAATAATCAGAAATTAAAAAAGCAGAAATTGAAAAAGATCAACTCACCTCTCACAATATGAGTTGAATGAACAGAAATTAAAAAGCAGAAATTGAAAAAGATCAACTCACCTCTCGCAATATGAGTTGAATGAACAGAAATTAAAAAGCAGAAATTGAAAAAGATCAACTCACCTCTCGCAATATGAGTTGAATGAACAGAAATTAAAAAGGAGAAATTGAAAAAGATCAACTCACCTCTCGCAATGAGTTGTATGAACAGAAATTAAAAAGCAGAAATTGAAAAAGATCAACTCACCTCTCGCAATATGAGTTGAATTAAAAAGCAGAAATTGAAAAAGATCAACTCACCTCTCGCAATATGAGTTGAATGAACAGAAATTAAAAAACAGAAATTGAAAAAAGATCAACTCACCTCTCGCAATATGAGTTGAATAAACAGAAATTGAAAAAGCTTAACTCACCTCTGTAATATGAGCTGGCTCTGAGAAACATAAATTAAAAACAGAAATTGAGAAAGCTCAACTCACCTCTGTAATATGAGTTGGCTCTTGAAAAACAGGAATTGGAAATACCTCAGCGTGTCCTGAGGCTCAACTCACCTCTCGCAATATGAGTTGATTTTTTGAAAAACAGGAATTGAAAATACCTCAGCGTGTCCTGAGGCTCAACTCACCTCTCGCAATATGAGTTAATTTTTTTGAAACATAAATTAAAAACTGAAATTGAAAATACCTCAACGTGTCTTGAGGCTCAACTCACCTCTCGCAATATGAGTTGATTTTTGAAAACAGGAATTGAAAATACCTCAGCGTGTCCTGAGGCTCAACTCACCTCTCGCAATATGAGTTGATTTTTTGAAAAACAGGAATTGAAAATACCTCAGCGTGTCCTAAGGCTCAACTCACCTCTCGCAATATGAGTTGATTTTTTTGAAACATAAATTAAAAACTGAAATTGAAAATACCTCAACGTGTCTTAAGGCTCAACTCACCTCTCGCAATATGAGTTGATTTTTGAAAAAGAAATTGAAAATACCTCAACGTGCCTTGAGGCTCAACTCACCTCTGTTATATGAGTTGATTTTTGAAAACAGAAGATGAAAGACAAAATACCGAAACATCTAGTGGAATTCGGGCGTCTTTTCTTGATCCAATATCACTATCATCACAACTTCTTGCCCTGCTAGAATACCTGTATATGTCATGCATGATGTTATCATGATATGCACATGTTTGTCTTAAATGCCTGTATGCCTACATGATTATGCTATGCGCCCTAGGCATGCTTGTCATATGTTTCTTTTCGTCACGTTTTTTGTGATGATCCGCATTCATTGCTTCGATTCTTGATTTTCTTCAAGCTTTGAACCCATCTTCGAATTTTACGAGTACTCTACATTTCTCTGATATCACTCTTTTGCCCTTGGTTGAACGTTTGTCCCTACTTTGAGGCTCTTGTACTTGTTGAATTCTCATCCAGGTGATGCTCAACATTTCTTTTGTTTGGAGTATGTCATCTCAAAATGCTCTAAATCTTCAACGCATGAACTCTTCCACATTTCTTAATCAAGAATCTTTTCGAGCATGGCTTCACTTGTTGAAAATGCTTCAAACACTATAGTCTTGCTGTTTGACTCATTGCTCCAATCGTCTTACTCTTTGGGCCCAGATCTGCTTTATTAGGACGCCTTTTTGGGTTTTTATCCTAATATTTCATTTATCAAGATGCCCTTTTCAGGTTTTCATTTTGATCTTCTTCTCCTTTTTTCATCTTGGGACGCCCTGTTACCTGGCTGGTATTTCGACTCAAAACCCGAGGGAATAACTGTGTTTTGCCTAACCAGCTTGCCCTACTGCGACTTCAGGGTCCCTTCCATTGTAACTCAAAAGTATAGGGTCTGTAACTTGTTCCATCAATTGACCCCTCTTCGGGTGACCCGATCAGATGTTTATGGGTGGAGAGTACATTTTCCCGAGAATGATTTTCTTTTATGTTTAGGTTGACATTGCTTGTTTTCATCGAGATTATCGCCAACGCAATATCTTGTTTTTGTTCAACTAACCTCTTTGACAAAAAATCTAAAAAGATAAACTCAATTTAAGCTCAAATTTTCCCAATTTTTACACTTGGTGAGCTCTTAAACAACAGTCCTGTTTCAGGTTCCCATATTATTCGGAAGCTTTTCAGAGTAATATGCGAAACTCCTTTTATGACAGTATTATTAGTACACTAATAATTATTTCAATATGATATGCTTGAAAAAGATCATACCTAATGGACAAAAGGAAATTGATTGGAAGCATAACTCGAAACGGACAGGGATCAAGAATGACACTTTTTTGTTATTATTTTTTTTGAAACGAATAAGACAAACAAAAGAAACAGATTCAAAATGGGTAGGATGAAAACTAGATGCCCCAGATATCGCAGCCTGAGCTTCTCTGTTCAAACTTCTTGAGGACCATTTTGAGCTCAATATGTGTTTAAGGGATCCGGAGTACTTTGTCGATGCCCCAAGACATATCATACTTCTTCATTGTCAATTCAAGCATGGCAAAACTACCATATGCCTTAATTTTGATCAAAACTTGAGCCGTCCATTTCGGGTTTTCAACTCAAATCCCCTTTGGTCTCAAAGCGCCCTTTGCGGGTTTTCGCCTTGGCCTCTCCTTTTCCTTTTTTCTTTTCTGATTGATTTTCTTTTTTGATTTTTTAATTTTTGGTCTCAAGGCGCCCTTTTTCCTCTAAAGCTCCTTTTGAAGGATCATCTTCAATATCAACTCTCGTAATGAAATTCTCTTAGGTGAGCCTTTTCGTGGTAAACTTGCATTATCTGATCGTGAGAGATTGCTATTAACTTTTCTCCTTCAATTTGATTGATCATATTTGGATTAAATCGATTCCGCTTCATCAAGATTCAGCTCTGATAAAACTTGGAAGACAGTATCTCAACTTCAGTGGGCAAGACCAGTGAGAAATGTGTTGCCCCAGCAAAGGTTCTGGCCGACGTTTGGCAAGTACAGAGGATAAATGGTAACTTTTCCACACCAACCATTACAAGTCTCAGTCATCTTTCAAAATCATTTTGAATGGCTTTGGGTTGCCTTTGTTGCACTGATGTTGTGTCTGATCTTTGAATAGACCGTGAATTGCTATTTTTAAATTCAGATTTGAATTTGGATTTCAAATTTGAACTTGGATTTGGATTTGAATTTGGATTTGGATCTGAATTTAGATTTGTCTTTAAATTTGAATTTGATGACTGTGTACCTTGTAACTTTGGCATATGAAGTGACCTTACCCCCTTAATAACGATCTGATGTCGGCGACCTTGCCCCTATAACAATCATGCCTCATATAGAGAGTCCGTGAAGAAACAAAGGAGGCATATACGTTTTGCCTTATTTCTGCGGCGAGCTAGGTTCTGATCTCTTTCGCAAGCTCGCAATGTCGACTAACCCCTTGTAAGCTAGGATGTGTCTTTTCATTTCGTTCTACTATCCTTAACAAATCGGAAGCTAAGTATAATCTCTGTCATCTTCAAAGTCTTGAGATCCCTCTGAACACATATCTTACTAAAAAGGGAGTTAGTAACAGTGTTGCTCGTGACATTGATATCTGGGCACCTATTGTAGGTACAAATACGAGTTTTGAAGGATAAATGATTCTAAAAAGATTATTTACATGGTATGATGTCAATATGAAAGGATAAATGAATGAAAGTCCAAGAACAAAGGAACCTACACATAAATAGAATAGAAGGAATATTTGGTCAAAAGATGCATTTCATTGAAATAAAGATTCTGGACAGATGCCTATTTCACAAAAAGGGCCCTTATTGCCTCTAGGCCTAAGACAATAAGCATGTTCTGAGCATTACTCTAAGTAAGTTCCAAACTATAGGTCTCCTCCACAGTCCCGCTGTTCAAAATACTCCCAAGTATGTAAGGCCAAATGCTTGGAAAAGTTTCATTCCTCCGTCACTGCGTTCACATTCCCTTCAGCATGGTCAGGGAATGGATTCTCGGTCGCATTGCTAGCATTATCAAATCGCAGAATGCCCGTATCAATGAGTCCTTGGACCTGCTTTTTAAAGGCAATGCAATTCTCTGTAGAGTGCCCCTGGTTCCCGGCGTGGTATACGCAGCTAGCATTCGGGTCGTACCATTTCGGGTACGGAGGCTTCAAGGGTGCCATATAATGTGGAGATATCAGCTGCTTCTCTAAGAGTTTCGGGTATAATTCCCCATATGACACAGGGATAGGAGTAAAATGCGGTCTCTCAAGATTAGGCCTCGCCGGTCTTGGTTCGTTCCTGGGTTGGTTCTGAGTGGGTATTATGTTTTATGGGAGTGCAGCGTAAACAGGGTAAGAAGGGTATGGAGGTGGTGTTTGGTAGTGAGGATTTTGGAGAGGAAAGTAGACATTCGGGGATGAGTGATATTGAGGTCGGAGCTGATTTGGGTACGAATTGGGAGTGTAACGGCTTCCAGTCCCTACCATGTAGGCTTCTGGCTCTTTCTTCTTCATAGGTGCTGCCCTTTTCGTACTATCCTGCCCTTCCATTCTACCACTCCTGATGGCATTCTCGATAAGTTCACCGGATATGACAATACTTGCAAAGTCTTTTGTGGCACTCCCCACTAATTTGTTGTAAAATGGCGCTCTCAAGGTGTTAATGAAAAGGACGGTGATCTCAGTTTTTGTCAATGGGGGTTCCACTTGGGTCGAGACGTCCCTCCATCTCTGCGCGTATTGTCTAAAAGTTTCTGACGGTTTTTTCTCCATCATCTGCAGTGTCATACGATTGGGTACCATGTCAGACACGTGCTTATACTGTTCGCAAAATGCCAACGCCAAGTCTTTCCATGTTCGGATCTTTTCTCTGCTAAGCTGATTGTACCAGCGAAGAGCTGATCCAACAAGGCTATCTTGGAAACAATGTATGAGTAATTTATCTTCATGTACATAGCCGGTCATTTTCCGGCAAAACATGACCAAGTGTGCCTTCGGACATCTTGTCCCATCATACTTCTCAAAATCTGGTGCTTTAAATTTTGGCGGCAGAACTAAATCAGGTACTAAACTAAGCTCCTTAGCACTTAGTGCGGAGAAGACTTTAGTGCCTTTTATCGCTTTAAGTCTTTCCTCTAAGCTCCTATACTTCTCCTGAGCTTCGTGATCGTCTGCCCTCAACCTGGCGATTTCCACCGGGTCATCTAGATCAGGGACAGGTGGATTAGCGGGAGCGGACACGGATATTCCCTGTCCTGGGTGAGTAGCTGGCACAGGTTGCTGTTCCAAGCCAGCAGATTCTCCTTGAACGTATACTCTTTGTGTCATATGAGGCGGAGTGAACCCCGGTGGGTAAAGTGAATCTTGATCGAGGTTAACAACCTCAGGATTATGCATGGGCCCTTTTCCTTTTACCAAGGCCGACATCATCTCCATCATCTTAGCCATTTGGTCTTTTTGTTCCAGTGACTCCTCCCGCGATCTCACCATCAAATCCCTCGTCTCTTGCTGTGATTTGGCTAGTTGCTCTTGTAGTTCTTTTTGAATTTTTTTCATTCTTTCGATTCTTTCATTAAATGCAGCCTCCATTGTTCTAACTTGCCTACGCGTTCTATACGAATGATGTAGTTCCAGCCTTTATATTGTCGTAACTGCGAATCGTGTGATTTTGGCCTTAGTGACCGTCCATGATATGCAATGAATGAATGTATAAATGCCATATGAATGTTAGTCATGAATGCTTATGCAAGAATTTGGTGTTGGTTTCAAGATAGCCCCTATTTTGGCATTTCTATAATCAAAAGAGTCTATTACGCAATGTTTCGGTCACTTGGGTAATTGACTCCTCCATCAGAAACCCGTTTTTGGCAACCAACCTCTAATCAACACCTTTCTTAACAAGATGCCTCCGATGCATGATGAAAGACAGGAATACACACAAACAATCTTTGGTCAGTAAGACAAATATGAACAGAGGAAAATTGCGAAAAATCTAACAAATCAAGCTACTTGATCCAATTTATTAAACAAACCCGATCCACTTGCGTGAAATGTGAAAGTGTAAAAAAGGGTAAGAGGCGTTTCTCCCGTGTACTTATTTTGGTGACTATTAACAGACGGAGGTTCGGCACGGCTCTAGTTAGGTGGCTCGTATGGTTTACTATATGCGGTTTTGGTTTCTAAAAAGGTACTCGAATTGTCTGTATTGTCATCTACTAAGATTAGTACAGAACCTCGGTCATGGCCCATCACAGGCTTACGAGATCAATTCGAGGGATTACATTTACTTATGCCTATGCGGAGGGACAAGTTAACTCACGAAAGCATAAGTCATATGTAACCCGAAAGTATTCACTAGTCTGTGCGGAGGGACGAGTTAACTCACGAAGGCATAGCGTTTACTTTCACTTAAACGGACGAAGCCCGGGTATAGAGTTCATGTTATGCAGAATGCAAGTGCACGGTGTGTGGGGAGAAACTCACAAACCTTTCGTTTTATTTTGCAAACTAAACTAAAAACTAAAACCGTAAAATTTAGAGCTGAAAAACAACAAAATGAAACAAGTTAAAAGAATATTTACAATGTGATGCAAAAACAAAATTTCAGGATCACGACTAAATATCAAATTGAACGAGGAATTTTGAAAATTTTGACAACACGCGTTTATTTCTAGACTCGACTCTCAAAAACTGGTCCCCAGTGGAGTCGCCAGCTGTAGCGACGTAAAATTAGCTGAGGTCGCTAAATGTGGCGATTTATGGAATTTTGAAATCTGAATTTTTATTTTATTAATACAAGGGAGTCGCCACCGATCTTTTCTTCTTGGTGTGATCGGACACCTAATAAAACATTTATTTTCGAGTAAAGAAGGCCGAGTTTAGATCCGCGTTGAAATTCAGAGAAAAATAGGGTTCGGGAGTCGGTTACGCGCGGGGAAGGTATTAGCACCCCCGCGACGCCCAAAATTGGTATCTTTCAAACATGTGTTGTCTTAATTTTCGAAAATGCAAGTCCGATTTAAACATTTAATCGCGATCCGGCTAAAATCGAGAATTTTAAACTTTTTGACTTTTTAGAAGGATGTCCCGTTTTTAACACGAGCCATTCGTGATTCACCCAACATAGCGATGAAATCACATGCTTGATGTTAAAATCGGCACATTGCCTTATTTTTAAAAAACATAAAAACATATTTCAAAAAAGAACTTGTATCAACATTGTAATGAAATGCAATTTAAACATGTATTTAATTCAGAATGTGCAGACAGTGAAAAGTCATGAATGTATGGGACAGATAATGAACACAATGATTATAAAACATTAGCAATAAACAAAATAATGATAATATTAAAGTATATACGTGAGACATAAAAATAATATAATATTAAAAGTATATATACGTAACATATAAAAATATATATTTAATGCAAGATTAAAAAAATACATGTAATATGTACATGTTAGAATTAATAACAATAAGAAAAGCAACTAATGATAATATGTAAAAATGTATACATGATATATCAAAATATATATAATATATACCTAAGATAATATATAAGAATACACATGCAAATGGTAATAATATTAACAACAATTAATAATATTGAAAATAATGTGTATAACAAATATAAATAAGTATGAAATATAAATATATAATGTAGCATTTAAACATGTGTACATAATATACATATATGTTAGGAAAAAATAACAATATTAAAACAACTATAATTATATACAAATACCTACGTGTATATTAAAAACAAATACGTAATAATACTAGTAAAAACATGCACATAAAATAGATATATAATATATAAAAATACATAATACAATATGAATATATATACATATACGCAATTTAGAATTTTCAAAACATTCATAATATATATATATTAAGAATACATAGCATAATAATAAGAATAATAATAAGAGAATATTAATAATACTATATAATACATACATATACATAGATTAATGATAAATACATAAACAGCAAACGTATATTTACAAGGATAATAATAATATAAATAATGACAAGTAACAATATTAAAATTATAATAAAATAACGAGAAAAAGTAAAAAAGGGACGAATTTGAATTAAAAAGAAACTTTTGGGGCGAATTCGTGATGAAAACAGAATAACAGGGCTTATTTGAAAACAGGTTAAAACAAAAAGGACCAATACTGCAATTAGCCCACCTCTGTAAAACGACATCGTGGCAGAGAGGACTAAATCGGAACTCGGGACAAATTTCTAGGCCCGATTGCAAAGAAATAAGACTTGATTGAAAATTAATAAAAATGCGGAAGGACCGATCGCGCAATAAACCCCTCTGACGTCAGAGCACGCGGATCCCAGGCGGATCTGGGTCGGGTCGACCCGACCCAGGTCGGTTACTATAAAAGGGCTAATTTTTGGTTTTTGGCTCATTTCTCACCCGGGGAAGAAAAAAAAAAAAGGAGAGAAGAGGGAGAGAGGAGAGGGAAGGAGGAGAGGGGGGAGCTCCGGGCTCCGGTCGCCGGACCGGTCACCGGCCGGTCGCCGGCCGATGATCGGACCACCGTGCACCGCCGTCCGTCGCCGTTCCGGCCACCGTTCCGGTGGCCGGAAAAAGGTAAAATTTTTAGTTTTTTTTATTATTTTTTTTATCTTTTATTTTTATGTTATTATTCGTTGTTATTATTCTGGTTATTATTATTATATATATATGTACCTGTAAAACAGATTTTAAAAAAAAGAAAGTAGAAATCACCTCTTTGTGTTTTCGGTTTTGCGATATTGCTTCAATCGGGGGTATCCCTTCGCTGCGATACTGTTAATACTACTGTTTGCTGTTTGGAACTTGAATGTTTGTGTTTTGTGAATGAAAATTTTAGCACTGCTTGTATTTTCTTTTGGAGAAAAATCCCGATCCTTTACAATGTCTTTCGAATCGGCTTTTATAGCCTATTTTACAACTCTTTTTTGTTATCATTCCCTATTGCTTTCTGTCCCGTCTTTTAATTGTTTGCAGGTGCAAATGGAGGCTAGGGCGGTGGGATGTGACTCGGAAGGGCGGTGGCCGCAGGTGCTGTCAGAGGCGGCTAAGCAAGTGGGATCCGGGGTTAGGGTTTCATTGTATTTGGGTCACGGGTTTGGGTGTATTTGGGTCACGGGTTTGGGTGTAGTTTAGGTATTTGGGTCATGTAATTGGGTCATCCGGGTTTTGTAAATGGACATTGGTGTTTGGACTTATTCATTTGGGTTTATTTCTGTGTGCAAAATTGGGCTATAACAGTTTTCTAAAAATATGATTATAGCAATGTTGATGGCAGAGGAAATTTGCCCTAATTACCTGGAATAAACATGTCAGATACAATTCTTCAGATGTTAAAATTGATGGATATCCATAAACTGTCGGTATACAATTCCTAGCAACATATATAAATATATATTGTACGTAATTTATAACCATGATATGGAAAAAAGATACCTTGTCCTAATTCACAAACTGAAACTCAATTTACAATCTCGAACTCCATAAATTAAATAAGTTACAACTCTCCATGTTTAAGAAAACAAAAATCCGGCTTCATTTGGTGAGAGTAATAGTGATTTTATCTTCCTCGCGATAAAGCTTTCTCGGCAGTGTCCATTTCTTCAAGAATCCTAGCCTTTCGCTTTGCAGGGATTGGAGCAGTTGGTCCAAAGCTAATATAATGGCCAGAAATAGCATTCAATGCGGAGTACATATCACGGAAAGAAGCTCTACCCAGCAAAGCTTTCTCTCTTCTGTACTTAGCCACCCAAGAATTGGATGCCTCTCTAAGCTCAGCTACAGCAGAAGCAATGTTGGGATCATTCTTGTCCATATTGATGGTGCTTCTCACTTTGTTGATCACTTCTGCAGTCTCCTTAACGTACTCCTCATCCGAGGCAGCAAATGCTGACTGAACCCCTCCAAGAGCAAGACTTGCTGTGGTGGTGGCGGCAGCAGCAGCAGCAAGACACAAGAATTGACGCCGTAAGGGTTGCTGGTGCGGTGGCGGTGATGGCGGTGTTTGCGTGGCTCTGGCTTTGATGGGAAGAAGGGGTTTGAGCTTGGAAGTTGGGGTTACAAGTGTTGGGGAGGCCATGGTTTTTGGTTGGCAAGGGAACTTGTGTTGGTAGCTTGAGAAATGAAAAGAGGAGAGCTTTGGGTTTGTGCTACGTGGGGGCTTATCACCTTATCCAATTTTGGATGAGAATGGACCCAATGATATCTTAGATATATTTCTAAGAACCTCCAAGTGGCAATACATTTGAGGCTTAATTTCATCAATGTGCTCAAGTCTTAGACTTGATTTATATTCAAGATAGTCAATATCGATGCACATATAGTGCCTATATATGAATATCAATATCTTTCAAATTTGTCGTTATGTTGAAAAATATTTGATAAATGTGTATAAAAATATTTATAAATATTAAAAATGGAGTAGGTAAATCTATTACATAAAATATATTTTTAATGAATTTCATAAATATAACCTATTAAAACATTTCATACATTAAACAATGTCATCATTTTAATCAAGTTTAGTTTAACATTATTTCTCAAAACTTTTGACTAAAAAAAGTGTTTTTCCAAAGCATTTTTTGTGCCAAAAATACTTTTGAAAAACTTAAAAATATCTTGTTTAACAATGATTTTATTTCAAAAGTACTTAACAATACTAAACTGACCTAAGTATATAATAATCCAGCATTCAACTATTCAAAAATAAATAAAATTTTGTAATGGTCTATAAGAGGCAAAATGAAATTTACTTACACCTAAATAAAACCTAAATTTTATTATTTTAGATTATTATAAAAATAAACATTTTAGTTGGTACAAATAATATCAATACGAAATACACAACCTTGTTTATAACTCCGAATGATATGGGTGTGTATAATTGGGTTTAACTAAATTAATTGATCAAACTGAAGTATTTCAATTAATTGGTCAACTATTGAATCCAATTCAATCGAAGATTGGTTAAAGATTTTTTGAAATTTTAGTTAACAGTTAATTTAATTTAAAATCGAATAATTAACCGATCAACCAAAATTATAAATAATAGAATATTATAGGCTCAATATATTAGATAGATCCAATATTTTATGTAAGCCCAAAATATAAAAATTAAAGAATGAGATTTAAACTGATTGAATTTATACAAATCATTATATTGGGCTTAAAATCGTAATAGATTTATATATTTTTAAGTTAAAAAATAAAAGAAAGAAGCCCTAATATTTTGTCCTCCCATTGTCAAACTCAAAATAAAGTTCGGGTGGGCACCACTTAACACCAAACCATCTTTTAATCTTCTTGATTTCTTCGATTTTTTTTTTTTTATTTCATCGCTTAAGTTTCAAATTTTCTTGTTTTCAGTACCATGTTTGCTATGATGATTTTAAATTAGTGTTGTTATTGTGTCATTTTGTTATTTTTGCTTCTTCTTTTTTTTTTTGAATTAAAAGTAAAGAAAAATAACATTGTAATAATATTTTTTTCATGTTTTAAACTTATCTGAACAAAATAAAAATAAAAATTTCAATTAATTTATTAACCGTCTAAATTAATTAAAATTATTTCAGTTGGATAAAAGATTTTAAAAAATTTTAACTAGATTAACGGCTAAAATTTTTAGAATTTTAGTTAATTCAATTAATAATAATTTGATTAAAATATTAACTAAACCGAACGTTTTAAAAAATTATATTCGAGCATTTTTCTACATGGTTTGGAAACCTAATTTTATTCTCTAAAATCATTTCAAAGTTTAAGTGGGCTTTAAATAAATCCTCCATCATCATCATCATCATCATTACTATTATGACGATGATGGATTGTTAGAATTGGCAGTGGTACAGAATAACCCATGGGCCATGGCCCTTTTCCATGATTTTGAACTTTGAAGTTTCCCATTTTCCATTATCAAAGTCTGGTTTCCAAGCCCACAAATAAGTTAGCAATATGATATCCAAGCCCATAAATAAGTTTCCAATATTTATTTATCGATTAAAAGTTTTTATATAAAAAAATAGTTAAAGAAAATTTTTAATATATGTCAAATGATCTATATGAATAGAATATAAAATATGACGGTTAAATTATTAAAATATTAATCATACAAAAATATAGAATAATGTGTAAAGCAACTTTATGTTTTTATAGTAGGATAAATGTAAGTGCCACGGGTCGTGAATTAAAACTCATGACAAATGCATACAAGCCGTTACATGATTAATTAAATGAGATTCATTTAATTAACATGGATTGGTTCAATTTGTGAAACACATAGAGAAGTCTATTTACTTGAAACATTAGTGACCCAGTGAAACATTTCAATAAAACTAGAGTTATCATGGTGAATATTGTAAATCCTAAAGGATAAGATTATATAGTGTTTAAATCCTTTAGGACTCTCATCTTGTAGATAAACTTTAATCTTGACCGTCAATGTAATTTAAATTGTACCGTTAGATTTGAGGGAGCTCAACTATAAATATAAACATTTCCCTTCATTTGTAAATTCAATTGCATTTCTTCAAAGTAATATAATACTTTTAAGAGCATTTACTCAAACAATTGGTGTGCTTAACTTTCTTATGGCTTCTTCGCTTTTGAGAGTCCACTTTCGCTTTATTTTGGTGCCTTTGAGAATTTCTTTGAGAATTCTCACCTCTTGAGGGTCAGGCTGACTTAGACAAATTTGAAATAAAGAAATCACTTAAGGTCACGCAGTTTGCCAAACTAAAGTTCTAGCCCCATGACATAAGGGTGAAGTCAGAAAATTGCTTTAAAGAATCAAAGATGAATCATAAATTATTGGAGGCCAATAATTTTACCATTATACTAACATATAATTTTATAAAATTTTAAGGGGCTAAATAGTAAATCTACCATTTTTGTAGGGCCAAAGCCATTGCCTACCCCTTTGTTTTTGTATTATTGAAAACAAATTTTGTGTTTTTCAATTTTTGAAAAACAAAATTTACCTTTCTAAAAAATAAAAATATATTTATCTTTCTAAAAAACAAAATGCAAGTTTAACCACATGCACGTATCAAATTATCAGCGGAAAATTTTCATTTCACCAATATTTACACAAGAATTCAATATAGGTATAATAATTTTTTTATCCTCCAACTTTATAAATAAAAGTCATTTTAATTTTCGATTTATTTTTTGGTCTCTTTTTAGCCTTTGAATTTGTATTTTTTGTCAAATTTTCTCAAAATGGATGGTTGTTAACTTTGTTGACATAATATACACGTGGATTGCCACGTGAACAATAAGTCAATATTTAATTAATTTTTTAAAATTTTAAAAAATATTAAAAATATTTTTTAATTTCTATACTTTTAAAATAATTTTAATAATTTTTAATTTTTAAAAATAATTTTTATAATTTTTTGAAATTTTAAAATTTTAAAAATTTAATTAAATATTGATGTGTTATTCACGTGTATACCACATCAGTGAAGTTAAAAAACGTTAATTTTTTCATTCATTTTAAGATGATTTGAAAAAAAAAACAAATTTAAAGACTATAAAATGAAAAACTAAAATAAATTTTTTTAAGTGCCAAAAACTTATTATTCCTTTAATAAATACATGTGAGCCAAATGGTTTAGGACAAATCCCTTATTGCACCGTTTTATCTGGTAGCATTTATCATTTTGCAAGTGACTTTGTAGGACACCATGTTCAAATTTAAATATAATAAAAGTTAAAATGTGCTACTAATATATATATATATATATATATATATATATATATTAAAATTTTAGTTTTTATTTTTATTTTTTAAATTTTAATTTCATTACTTTTTATATTTAAAAATACAAGTAAAATTATAAATGCCATTAAATATTTTTGTTAAATTTAAGTCCCTTATAATACCATTTGTTTTTTTACATGACTATTAAATAAGCATATTTCTTTTATTTCGAAAGCTTTAACAACAAATTTAATGTGAAATCTTAACGGCGTTAGCAAATGAACACAAATTTTTTAATTTAAAAAGTATATAAACTAAATTTCAGATTTATAAAAAATATAAATACTTGAAGCATATTTTAACTTATAATAAATTAAGGTTTTTTCTATTGAATTTAATTTTTAAAAATAATTTGATTGTAATTTAATATGGTATCAAACTTCGGTTTTTCTTTTCTTCTATGTTATTTATGCCTATTGGTTATCACATAATAAAGCTTCTATGTCAAACTATTATCACTCATATGTAAAATACTTTTGCATGATTTTTTATTACAGATTTTCAATTAACTTAAATTTTGATAAATTTTATATTTAATCTATGTATTTAAAAATTTTAAATATAAGTTCTACTTTTTTTATTTAAAAATCTTAGTCTTGTCTTTAAATTTGTGAGTATTTTTGTAACAGCCTGTTTTTAATGAAATTAGAACAGTGGTTTCGAGACCATGAATCCAAGGTCGGAAGAAAATTTATTTTAATATTATTTTATAGTCTATAGTATGATAGAAATATCATAGGAAAATTTCGTTAAGAAATTTTATTGTTTACATGTATAATTTGATGAAAAGGACCAAACTGTATAAAATGCAAAAGTTGAGTTCTAGTAGCTATAGATATCAAATAACTATGGAATTCAAGTTTGGAGGTACTTATATGGAAAATAGACCATTATGATTAGTCATCAATGAAAAATTAAATAAAGAAAAGGATTAAATTGGAAAGTAAAAATAATAAAAGATGATAAATGATAAAATAATGACAAATATAATCATTTTCATCATCTTTCCCAAAATTAAAACATGGAAACCCTAGCCATGGAAACCTAAGCTCAATCCAACTTATTTTGCTTAATTAGGTATGTTTCTTTATCCCATTTTTAGTAATTTTTATATTTCCGAGATCGTAATAATTTAATCTAGCTATCTCCGGGATTAATTTGCAAAGTTATTAAGGTATTAAAGTTTTTCCATGGATTATTATGCATGAATTATGAAGTTTTATGGTAGAAAAGGAAAGGTTGTTGTTACATAAACAACTTTTGTAAAGTGAACTTTGATGAAATTGTGATTTAGGGACTAAATTGTAAAGATGAAAAATTTATGGAAAAATTTTGAAATTTGTGAAATACATGGGCTGCTAATGTTATATGTAAAAATTAGTTAGGCTTGGAATAAGGATAAACTTGCATGAATTTCATTTTCCGAGCCTAGGGACAAAATCGAAATTAATTAAAAGTATAGGAGCAAAATGGTAAATTTACCTAAGATGTGAATTGGATTGAATTGAACGTAAATTTTATTAAATTGATGTTAAATTCATTTGTATAGATCTAGATAGATCAAATACGGAGTTAAATCAAAGAAAAAGAAAGTAGCGGATTAGTAACTTCTGTGTACACGAACATTGTCGAGGTAAGTTCGTGTAACTACATTGTATATTTATATTTTTTAATTGAATGTTACGTATGTGAATTAAATTGTGTAATTGACATGTATGAAAATTGAACACACATCTAAATATATTTGATAAGTACTAAGTCCCGTTTGAATAAATGAAATTCGATGGATATAGGGTTCTCAATTAGTTGTGGTCTTGCATGTGTTGTGGACACACCACATCTTGAAAGAGTGTCCCGTTATTATCTCTCATGAGCTTCTGGTTATATGGTTCTTACGAGCTTTCTGTTAATAGCTCTTCGGAGCATTATGTTTAGTTGTGATTCTGCATGTGTTGTGGACACACCATAGCTCTTATAAGCGTCCCGATATATGGCTCTTCGGAGCTTCCCAATTAAAGGCTCTTGCATGAGCTTCCCAATTATTTAGCTCTCCAGAGCTTCCCGATATTGGCTCGCTTGAACCTTCCCGATATTAGCTCGTATGAGCATCCCGTTAACGGCTCTCTGGAGCTTCTTATTATATAGGTCGAAAGAGCTTCCCGTTTATGTGCTCGTATGAGCATTCCCGAATATGAATTGACGGATTACAGTTTTGTACATTTCGAGTGTACTACTTGTGTATCCATCAATATTTTAAATAATTCAACAGGCAAAATTTCGACATGGGATAATCTGAACTTAAGACGAATTATTACGGAAATGTACCTGAAATACATGAAATTGATATACATGAACACAAAATGTAGAAAGTTTATGAACATGGAAATTTGATATTTGACGAGCTCATACATGTTTTTTGAAATTCATGTGAAATAGATGACTAACATGTTGACGAAGTTCTGTGTTTAGGCTATTAGCCAAATTGCTTTGAATGTATTTTGTATGCTTACCTTAAGTGTAAATAAATGGTAAGTTAATTTCCATTATACGAACTTACTAAGCATTAAATGCTTACTCTGTTTTAGTTCCTTTGTTTTATAGTACTTTGCAAGCTCGTTAGGTTGGAAGCTTGGGAGATATCTCGCATTATTCATCAGCTCATTTCGGTATATGTAACAAACTAAATTTTGGTTATAATGGAATGGATGGGCTAAATTTGGCCAATGCTGGCATGTATGTGTTTGGTTAATAATAGCCATTTGAATGGCTTATGTTTGGTATGTTTTGATATGTAAATAGTCTTAATATGCTTGATGTATGTTTGAAATGGCTGAACGATGAAAATCATATAAGCATATTGGATATTGGTTTATGATAGTATAATTGGTAAAACATGCCTAAATGTATTAGGTTATTTTGGTAAGTTTGGATACATGGTCATATGTATTGATATGTCATGCATAAGACTTGATTTAGGCTTGATTTGAAGGTCTTGTATTGGCTTGTGAATGTGGTTAAGTGTTGATGTAGGTGGAATACAAATTAGGTGAGAAATGTGGTTTGGAAAATAATCTATTTTCGTCCACATGGGCAGAGAGCACTTTATTTTGGACACGGGCTGAGACGTGGCCGTGTGCCCTTATTTCAAATGTTCACACGGATTGAGATACAAGCATGTCTCTTGACCGTGTGTGCCACACGACCTGAGCACACAGGCGTGTGTCCCCTGTACCTTGGAAAAATTTTGATATTTTGCAAAAAGTTTTCCAAGTTCTTGGTTTAGTCCCGACTTGCTTCTAACGTAGAATTTGGGCCTCGAGGGCTCATAAAAGGGATGTTATGATTGTATATGATTGTTTTCTAATATGAATGTTAAATGATATGAAAATGTCTGTAATTAATTTGTATATTCCGGTAGTGCTCTGTAACCCTGATTCGTCGACAGATATGGGTTAGGGGTATTACAATTTTCTATCAAAATTTGTCAATTTGGAATCTTGATTAAACTGTCATCGTATGATGTAGAATATAATTAATAAAAAAATAAATATGTTAAATTGATAAATGTTTTGACAAAAAACTATCGACAACAATTAATGATAGACTAGCATTTTTTATGGAATTGAACAAAGTAAGAGTATTGAATATTTAACTTTTAAACTACAAAAAATCAAATCTTAGATTTTATACGATTACACATTTTAACCTTTCAATTAATATTAAGTTGAATTGCTTAATTTCCAAAGCAAAAAAAAAAAAAAAAAAGATATTACAAATTGTGGAGTATGATGATGAGAAAAGGAAAGGTAAATCTTACATGGCAGTGACATATTCATCTAAATTGCTGGTAGAGTTACATTGAAAGTGTAATCTCTCTAACTTGGTCTAGACATTTTGCCCGAATTCGGAAGATTACATTAGCCACCAAAATAGCCTAGCAGGGGTATCAAAGATTATAAAAAAATCATTATTAAAAAAAACATTTGTTTATTTTAGTAAAAACTTAATATATTTTCAGAAAAGTTCACAAGTTATCAAAAATTGATTTAGATTAGCTTTCCTATGTTTCAATAACTACTTTTAAGAAAACTTAGTTAATTTTTCAATTATCTATTACCACCATTTCAATTACGATCAAATAGCGGAAAAGTGATATTTAACTTAGTTTTTCTTTACTAAAAATTCAAATTTTATGCATAAATAATTAAAAATCATATTTCAACATCCTAAACTCAAATTGAATGTCATGCAAGCTATTTAAAAACCCAAAACGTAAGTCTCATGCCACAAATCGAGAATAAAACAATACAATTTGAATAACAAAAATATTAAATAATAAATCTAAAATATTTTTAAAAAATCGAGTCGAGGCCTTCCGAATGCTATGTTTGCGTCTTAACATTGTGGGTTATCTTTAAAAAATGGAAATAAAAGGGGAGTGAGCAATGAAGCTTAGTGTGAGTTCTATCACAAGAAAACCAGTGTAACCAATTAGCATATAAAATCACATCACATAGTATAATTAACAGTAGTAGTTTCAGAATATCAATATATCAGATCAATGCAAAAATGTATATGCATATACATATGTCATCTTAGAAATCTCAAAATTGTATGCACATGCTTTATGAATGCAACACAGATTTGGTTTAACAAAAAAGATTCTAACCCACCGCTACACACCATTGTAAAGTTCCCCAGAACTCGTCCACCCCTACACACCGAGTTGTGGATAAACCACAAAAGTTGTAGGTTAATATGCTATAGATGGTTGTGAATGCACAACATATTTGCATATGAGAGCTGCTAGAATGTGGGTGGATAAACCACTAGTGTTGCAGGTTAATAGGTTGCCAGATGGTTCTAAATACACAACATATTTGCATATGAGAGCTGCCAGAATGTGGGTAGATGAACCACCAGTGTTGCAGGTTAATACGTTGTTAGATGGTTGTGAATGCATAACATATTTGCATATTAAAGTTTCCAGATAAGTTGTGGATGAACTACCAGAGTTGCAGATTATTAATCTGCCAGAACTTCTCTTTTCAAAGCGTCTCGCCCTATGCTATACAATATGGCATGCTTATAACAAATCAAAACGGTAGTGAATAATATGCATATAACATATCAATATGGCAGCAATAGATATGCTTTTAACTAATCAGTACAGTAGCAAAGCATATACTTTTCATGGATTTGATTTAACAGTATCATGAGGCATGTTGAACGTACAATCAGAAATATAAATGTAACATACATATATATTATTCACATATCATGCATATATATAATAATTCAGTCAATCAGATCATTGATTCTAACATAATTTATATTCTCAGGGGCTCAATCGACTAAAATAAGACTAAAAATAGTTTCGGGAATATTCAAGGACTAAACTGCATATAACATAAATTTCTGGGCAAAACTATAAACAAAGGACACACGACCGTGTGGTCAGGTCGTATGTGGTGCTATAGGCCGTGTAGAAGGGTTACACGACCATGTGGCCAAGCCGTGTAACAGACTGTGACCATATGACATTTGCAAAAATTTACACTAATGAAGATTCTAATTCGTCAGGTGCTGGAAGTGCTGGTCTGTCATCGTCTGATGCAGCTTCTCTTGGTCAACTGTCTGCTTCTAGATAGCCTCAACTTAGTATTCATACGCATCCCATGCAGACTAGGTCCAAAAGTGGAATTTTCAAACCAAAGTTGTTTAACTCTACTCTTACTGATCATGAGCCTACTTCGATTTTTGAAGCGTTTCAATGCCCTGCCTGGATAGCAGCTGCTCGTGCTGAATACAATGCTCTCCTTGCCAACCACACCTGGGATCTAGTGCCTCTGCCTGTAGGAAGGAAGGCAGTCGGTTGCAAGTGGATTTTTAAAATTAAAAAAAACGCTGATGGGACGGTTGCTCGATACAAAGGCAGACTAGTTGTCAAGGGTTATCTCTAAGAGGCTGGTGTTGATTTTCGGGACACTTTTAGCCCTGTTGTCAAACCGACAACTATTCGCGTGGTGCTAGCCCTGGCAGTCTCGATGGGGTGGTCACTTCGACAAGTTGACATCAATAATACCTTCCTAAATAGAGATTTGCAGGAAGAAATCTATATGGCTCAACCACTAGGTTTTGAGCAGAAAGGGGTCAACGGTCAGCAGTTGGTATGTAAGTTAAGGAAAGCTTTATATGGTCTCAAACAAGCCCCGCAGGCATGGTTTCAAAAGCTTAGGGAGTTCCTGGTAGCTATTGTTTTTGTTGCCTCCAAAGCTGATACTTCTCTTTTTGTATATCGGTCGGTTTCGCAGGTTCTATATGTCTTGATATATGTCGATGATATCATTATTACTGGGAGCAATTCTCAAGATATGGATCAGTCTGTGCAGAAGTTTGATGAGCAATTTTCGTTGAAAGATCTAGGACCACTTAGTTATTTCCTCGGTATAGAGGTTCAGTACACTACTAATGGTCTCTTCCTTAATCAAAGGAAGTATATTTTGGATCTGTTGCGAAAGGCATCTATGGAAGGGTTTAAAGCTATACCTACTCCTATGACAACAACGTGCAAGTTATCAATCAGTGAAGGGTAGTCTGTTGAGAATGCTCATCTGTACAGGAGCCTTGTCGGAGCATTACAATACGTGGGGATTACCAGACCCGACATAGCTTTTGCCGTTAACAAGGTTTGCCAGTACATGCATAGTCCTTTGGATGTCCATTTTAAAGCTGTCAAACGAATTCTTCGTTATTTACATGGCACATTGGATCATGGACTCCATTTTACAAAAAGCTCGAAGCTCTTACTGGAAGGGTTTTCTGATGCCAGCTGGGGGTCTGACGTTGACGACCGTAGGTCCACTTCTGGTTATTGTGTCTTTCTTAGGGGAAGTCCGATTTCTTAGAGCTGTAGGAAGCAGCAAGTCGTCTCTCGGTCGACTACCGAGGCTGAATAACGTAGCCTTGCTCATGTTACTGCTGAGATGATATGGATCCAGTCGTTGTTAAATGAGTTAGGCGTGACTCTTCGGGGTAAAGCTCTTGTGTGGTGTGATAGTTCTGTCGTTGTAGCAGTAGCAAGAAACCCAGTAATGCACTCAAAATTTAAGCATGTTGAATTGGACCTCTTCTTTATACGAGAGAAGGTTGCACAAGGTCTGTTTCAGGTAGGTCATGTACCGAGTCAGAAGCAGGTTGCAGACATATTGACTAAACCATTAGGAGCAAGTTTGTTCAACAAGTTTCGAAAGCAGCTTCAAGTATCTACAGCTGAAACTACAGCAGTTGAGAAAGAAACAACAAGCACGGGGCATGTTAGGGTTAGAGAGTTAGCTATTAGTTAGTTAGCTAAAGCAGTTATCAACTGCTAGTTAGTTAGTAGGGTATTCTCTCTCTTCTGTGTGTTAATACATGCACTCGTTCATTAATGAAGTAAGAAAGTATTTTGTGATTCATTTGTAGTGAGTAATCTTGACAATGTCCTATGTTTGGCAATTTGTGATATTAACCCTTTTTAAAACCACATTGCTGGCTAATAAAATGTCTTTTATTTTAATCTTAATAAATACATTTTTAGCAGAACTACTTATATAACGGTAACAAGTATAAGATTTTCTTATCTCTCCAGAACAAGTAGAAGCTTCTTCTTTTTTGTCGAAAAGCATAATATTTTTTATTAGCCTTTTTGAAATTTTGTATCTTGAATGATAAAAAAATCCATGATTTATTTTGCAACTTCAAACTGTTCATTACTACAAAATATCTACTACCCAACAGATTAAGCAAACACACTGCACACTGCAAATTTTGTAATGTTTTAATAAGTTTTACAGTTTTCTATGATTTTTAGTATTTTTTTTTTACAACTTTTTAATATTTTTAAATAATTTTTACAAAATTTTTAAAAAGTTTTACAATTCTTTTTATAATTTTTTTTACATTTAATAAATTTGACTTGTCAATAACCAATTAACTTTCTTCAACCTACAATGTTATTGGTCAATATGCCACATTATCAGTCCAGATGTCATGTCATCAATAATGCGGCGCTTTCTCATTATCAACTTTTTTTTTTATCGCAGTTAGCTCTTAGGTACAAAAAATGGAATAAAATTCAAGTTTTAAAGTAAAAAAAAATGGATATAATTCAGACACCAAATAGTGAATAAAATATTTTTTAATTAGATTGTGGCAATGCGATGAATTGTCTTAGGTCTTTCGTTCTTTTGGCATCATGGAGCTCTCTTCTTGTTAAATATGACATTTTATCTATTTGTTCGTCTTTTGAGTCTGTCAAATTCTCATTTGTTAGTTGCTCAAGTAACAAAATTGTTGATTGAGTTGTAAAATGTAAAATATGTGATCTGGAAATGAAAAAAATTAATCAAATCAAAAGTTGATTTGATCGAAATATATCGATTTATGGAATGAAAATTTAAATATCATAATTATTAGAAATTAAATCGAATTTTATTTTTAATTTTTCATGATATAAAAATAAATATTTTATATTTAAAATAGTTAAATAATTTAAAAAATTTTGAAAAACTGTTTTTCTTTAGAAATATTTATGAAAAGAAAAACTTTGAAATCTTGTCTTCATTCCATTAAAATAAATCTAAAAAATTTAAACAAAATATTTATATAAAAAATCAAGAAAAATTTAAAAATTTGACCGAAGCCATATCACCCTAGCAATAGGTGGGTAGTGTGAGTGTCTCCCCCTCATGATCTTACTACTCTTACAGGTTTGTAGCTTCTCTACTTTGAAATGAAATTTCGCTTTGCTAAAAAAGAAAGGCCGAAAGTGTTTAATCTTCATGGTTAGGGACAGTGGCTCATGGACTTGATAATGCTCTATTATATATTGAAAATAAATACAAATAAATTAAATATGAAATTGAACAAAATTTAGTCTCCATTTGGTGTCACAAAATAGAAACTTTTTCATTTTAGTTTTTGTTTTTCTTAAATAAGAAATACTAAAAGATGTTTAGTTGAAATTTTATTAAATCAACTTTTTGAAAATAAAAATAAAAATATATAAAAATTAGGAAATAATAAAAATTAATTTTACTAAAAAAATTTAAAAATAATTATTGAATTGATTCTAATTCAAACCCGAAAAAGTAATATATTTTCAATAAATTTTAAATATCATATCTCTTACCATAGATCCGAACTATATAAACGCAATTTTTTATTATTTTTTCTCATGTTTGTATTATAGGAAATAAATATGAATCGTATTTTTATATTGCTGAAGATATTTCTTTTTACGAAAGATGTTTTTTAATTTTAAAAATAAAAAATATCAGTTTTAAAAAAAAAACAAAAAAATTTCAAAAATAAAAAGGAGCCTTAGTTTTTTTAAATGTAAGCATTGCTTTGTATATCAACAGACAATTCTCATTTCACCCATATTTATACACACATTGAATATATCCATGTGAGCAAAATGGTATACACCTCGAGGCTTTATGCATAAAATCCTTTATTGCTCCGTTTTATTTGGTAGCGCTCAACATTTTGCAAGTCACTATTTGTGGGTCATCACATTCAATTTTAAATTAAAATATGTTATATATTTTTCATATAATTTAATTTTAGTCTTTTTATTTTTTGAATTTAAAAATATAAATTTAATTGTCAATTTTTTTGTTTTGTTATATAACTATCAAGTGAGTATTTTTTTATTTTAAAATATTTTATTAATGAATTTAATTAAAGAATTTTAATTGGGTTAATAATTCAACTTAAATTTTTAAATTTAAAAGTACGTGGAATAAATTATTAGAAATATAGGTAGAGCGTAAAAAGTATAAGTGCTTACACCATATTCTCACCAATAATATATTATGTTTTTTTCTAGTCAATTTAATTTTTTATAAACAAATAAGTTTATATCTATTTTAATATGGTATCAAAAAAATTTATGTACATGATAATATTATAATTATAAAAAAGCACATTTTTTTTCATTGTATGTTATACATGCCTATTATTCATTGAATTTACAACATAACAAAGCTTTTGGGTCAACTATTATCACTCCTATGTCAAATATTTTTGTATGATTTTGTTTACATGTTTTCAATTAATATTAAGTTGAATTGTTTAAATCCTAATCCAAAGATAATTACAAGTTGTGGAAAAAGGTAAGTAAATTTTACATGACAGGCACATATTTATCTGAATTTTTGATAAAGTTGTGATGAAAGAATGAATTAGTCAAAATATAGAATAAAAACATAATGTAAATATAATTTAAGCATTTTCAGTATAGATTGACATAGCATTTGAAGAGAAAAATCTCATAACTTACCCAAAAACCTCAGCCAACATGGCAAACCCTAAGCCACCTAACCTACCCTTGCAATTCATGCTACATTATTGCATGCTTTGCTTCTGTTTTTATGGAACTTCTCCTTCAATGGTGCTTTCAAAATGGAATGCCCTTTCTAACTCGCCGCCAATTGATCAACCAACTCACTTAGACCTTCTCTATAAGAAGCATTATTTAATCCCTTCTCTCCATCATATCAGAACCAATCCTAGCTCTCACTCTTACTTACTCTGATAATGGCTTGCAAAATTAGTTCCTTGCTTACTCACGTTTTCATCCTCAGCATTCTGTTTGTTATTGCTGGGCAAGCCATTGCAGCACGTGACATCTCGAAGAATGATGATCAAATGAAACAGCCTGAATATCTAAAACATGACCGTAGTGTGCTCATTCCAGGTCTTGGACGAGTGTTGCTACCACCAGTTTTCAAACATCACAATCCACATACTATCGGCACTGGCACCCACATCGGCAGCAATGGCGGCCACGTTGGCAGCACAATTGGTGGAAATCGCCAGATTCCAGGTGGTGATGACACATTCGTTCCAAACCCTGGTTTTGAGGTGCCAATTCCAGCAGGTCGTGGTGCTGGCATTGCAGGAACAAACCCACGTCCTTGAACATGCTTGGCTATGAAACTTTCAATAAATCTAAGAAGAAAGGGAATCAATTATTTGCATTGAGTCTTCAGTCTATCGCATTCATTCACATAATAAAAGTGATATGAATTCGAGTTTGTCATTTTAGTGAAGTCTAGAGTCTACTTCTGTATGCATTTTCCAGTTGGAATCTATTTCTTGTCAAGTAATCATGTATCTCAATTTCCACATTAGTTATAAATTATGACCTATTATGCTTATCCATGCTTTCTTACATGATCATTTTAGATCCTACTGAAAATTCCTAGGTTAAGCAGATTTGGTAATTTGAAACTAATGTTGGTGAATAATAGACTATAAACTGAGCACCAGCACTGCCATAGATTAGCATCATTGTACATGTCTATAAATTTGAAAAAGAGAACTTGCACCTTGTCCAAAAAAAAGTATGCTACTCCGTTCGTTAATCGCAGTGGCATGGCAAAATGTTGGTATTAACAAAAATCACAGTCCTAAAACATTCTTTTCTATGTCAATAATTGAAATGCTGGAATGCTTTCACATTTAAGACGAGGGGACCAGATTCCAGTAATGAGGGAAAATACAACCAAGTCATGTCAAAAGAGAGAGTTGAAGCGAACGCAAAAAGACTAATCATTTATACCCATTTTAAGCCTTTTATTTTGAACAAAAAAAACTAATATACGATTAAGAAAATACCATTTTATTATAGACCCATTTTAAGACTAATCATTTAGACCCATTTTAAGCCTTTTTTTTTTATAATTTTTAATTTTTTTTATAATTTTTAAATACCTTTAACTTTCTTTTATAATTTTAATTTAGTGATTTTGACTCAAATTACCTTTGTCACTCTATAATGTTATTAGTCAACATGCCATATTATTGGTCAATATGTCATATCACCAGTTGATGTGTCATGTCATCGATGATGCAATAGTTATCATTAGTCAATTTTTAATTACTAAAAAGGATAATAGAACAAAATTTAAATACCAAAACAGAGCAAAAACAAATTTAAATACAGAAGTGAGAAAAGGGATGTAATTTTTAAGTCAAATAATGAATAAAGCTTTTTATAATTAGATTGTAGTAATCACCATAGTTCTTTTTTTTTTTTTTGGTGTCATGGAATTCTTATTAAACATAACTTTTGATGTATTTCCACATTCAAATTTGTTGTATTCTCGTTTGTTAGTGGTGAAAGTAACAAAGTGCAAACAATGGTAGATCTGGAAATGATGGTAAGGGCTGTGTGGTGTCTCCCCCTCATGATCTAATTGCTCATACTGGGTTGTAACTTCTCTGCTTTGAAATGAAATTTCACTTTGCTAAAAAAGAAAGACCGGAAGTGTTGAATCTTCATCACTAAGGATAGTGGCTCATGGACTTGATAATGCTTTATTATATATTGAAAATAAATTAAGATGAAGTTGAGCAAAATTTTGGCTCCATTTGGTGTCACGTAATAGAACCATTTTCGTTTTAGTTTTCATTTTTCTTGAATAAGAAATGCTGAAAAATGTTTAGTTGAAATTTTTTGAAATAAAAATAAATATATGTGAAAAAATTAAATTTTTTTTAAAATTTTTTTTTTAACTTCAAATTTAATTATTAAATTGGTGCTAATTCAAACTCATATAAATAGAAAAAAGAAGTGTTATTTTTAACAAATTTTAAATACCAAAACACTTACTATATATATATTTGTTAAAATAAATATAGTTTTTATTTATTTATTTATTTATTTCTTCTAATGCTTCAATTCTAGGAAATAAATATCAAATGTGCTTTATATATATATATTTGTTAAAATAAAAACAAAAAATATTTTCAAAAATAAAAGGAGATTTAAAATTTTAAATGTAAAAAATGCAAATTAAATAAACATGACTTGCATACATGAAAATACAAATTTGATTTCACCAATATTTATAGACGCATTGAATATATTGATGTGAGCAAAATGGGTTAAAAGTCTTGGCTTTATTGCTCCGTTTTGTTTGGTAGCATTTAACAAGTTGCAAGTGATGGAGGACACCATATTTAAATTTAAATATAATGAAAGTTGTATCTCTTTGTTTTGAGGGGGAAGCAGCAACCCATCTTTCGGGGGGTGAACATGCTAATTATGTAGGCGTTGTTTAAGAATCAAACGCATACCTATTGTAATAGAAAGAGGAAGAGTTAGTGTGTCCCATTCACAGTCATAATCAAATAAATCTACTCATCTGTGCAATTGCAAATCCATATAACCAACCTCAGTTCACTATAATTTCTTGCTTTTCATCTTTCTTCCCTTCTTTTCAAAATTAAAATATACCAAATCAACATGAGGTATATGTGGCATACCATTGTCACTATCTAATTTCTCCGTCATCCATGTCTATCACTTGTAGAAATTGATAATTTTTTTTTAGCAAAAAAGCCAGTTTAGTCTTTAATCTAATGTATAAGGACTAATTTGCCCATTTTCTAATAGAGGAGACAAAATACAATTTGACTCCTAATACAAGTACCTCCATGATATTATTACCGAATCCTACTCATCCTTTAATTCTACGTCACTTGCATAAAAAATTTTGAAAAATATCAAATGATCACTAATGAAATTTTTGAAAAATATCAAATGATAACTAATGAAATTTTTAAGGGAAAAACCGATTCAATTGATTTGTCAATTTCTTAAAAGTATATAGTGAAAAATGCAATTTACCTTTTCTCCATAATACTTTTCCCTACTATCTTAATGTCTTCAATTTACACACATATATATAACTTTTTCTTAAAAGTATATAGTGAAAAATGCAATTTACCTTTTCTCCATAATACTTTTTCCTACTATCTTAATGTCTTCAATTTACACACACATATATATAACTTTTTGCTTTGCAGTCTGAAGTGGTCAACTGAGTTGATGGTTGAGGCTTGATTTGTTAGAAGTCAGGTTATTGAATGAAGGTGGAAGAATGATAGGGTTAAGCTGAGTACATCTATCGAGGGAAAGATGGGGACGAGACACGTAATCTTGGTTTTCATCTTCCTACGACGATGAAGAAAATGGTGGTGGAGAGCTTCCAAAAAAGAAGCTTATATTTTGTGGGTAATGATAGACAGACCACCGCTGAGATTAGGAGTCTCTTGTATTCCTGAATTCTTCAAAAAGACAAACCTTAGCAAGAAAGGGCACGGTGTTTCTAGCGTGTCTGTTTCACCAGCAGCAGCACAAGTTTGATCCTAGTTTAACTACTGTCCCTAATCTCGTATTTTTAACTCTGCACCTTGGCTGGGTAGGAGATTGCGGTTCCAACTGGGCTTTACGCAAAAGATAGATACCACTTTTAAGTAGTAGCAATAAACTTAGTAACGCCACAAAGAAACCAAAGAGCAGAGAAGAGAAATGGGAATATGGACCAAACAACAATGCTGAGATCTAAATATAAATTAATTTGAAGTTTTTAAACCAGATAACGACACCATGAGTGCTGAACTCAGGGACTGGCAATTTATAGTAATGAAAGACAATGTCTTCGAAGGAACCAGAGCAACAAAAAGGAATCCCCACCCTTAAAATAACTCAAGCGTCGGCATTCCTAATGAAGTCAATGCAAGTTTGGCAACTGCAATCAGTGAACCGACAGATTTCACACCCAAAACACACACAGGAAGTGCAACCCTTGCATGTTGGAGAACGGGAGCAACCCCTGTATACCCTGCGACTTGCTCTCTCTTCATCATCGTCACATGTTATTCTGAAACATTGAATATAAGTTAATTCTGAGCCAAAGTGTATTCTACATAACATATAGCAAACTATGAGTGTATACTACCTTCACATGCAAACAAATTCAGCATAGCATCACTTATAAACACTTGAAAGTCCTCTCTCAGCATTTGCATTCATAATATTACTAACAACAAATCAGAGGAAAAACTGCATGTTCTGGTAAATTATATAACTTTCGTGAACTTGCCAACTAAAGGCATTTTCCAAACCCCAAAAGCAACAATCAAACAGACAGGTAAGCAAGAACAGCAGAACTTTACAATATGCAAGGAAAACGAGCTGGTTACCATAGAGCTATTTTCTAATAGCACAACTAAATCATCTTTTGGTACCAAAAATTTATGGAAGATAATCAAGAATACCTGGCAGCTTTTCTAAGATACAACCAATGAAACATTTCTGGCATATCAGGATAAGAATCGATATGTAAAATAGGACATCTAGATTCCTTTCTTGAGAAAGACCTACCCATCTCACAATCCCCACTTTCATGACTTTGGAAAATAAACCTGTCACCATTTCATATTATGGACCCCAAATAGCGTTTGACCGTAAATTTCCTCCGATTTGAAGGACACTCAACAGCCAAACTCATTTCCTGTAGCCCCCTTATGAGGTAGTTCCAATACGAGCATATAGGAAAGCAATTACATTGTGTTCCAATAGATGAAACAGTAAGATCTTATGCTTCTCATTATGGTTTCCAGCTTTACGCAAAGATGGGATCAAATGTAGCATGATTGATAAATTTCTTAAAAAGTGAATAATCCAGAACGGCACTTGGGCCAAAACCATGTGCTTTATGGTCAGTACTAGGTTCTTCAACCAAATTTACTTTTTACATTTCTCAACATCCAATCTAACTGATTTTAGGTGAAGTCATGTGCAATACAGGTGCTTGTTTCATTGGCAAAGAATATTGATAACTTTTAGAAGCTATGAACCCATAGGTATTTATGAGATGCAAAAGCTGCTACCCATTTTGATCAACTAAATGCACATTATGCAAAAGAATCAACTCGATATGCAAGGCCAAATTATGCCAATATGTAAGGAAAAAGGTTAGCAAAGCAAACTACAAGAAGAATAAAAATGACTGATCATTAGTTCCTGTAGCCATCTATGAAGCAAGACACATGCAGAATACAATTTACCGCATGGCATGACATGAACATAATAACATGACATTTTTTAGAAAAACAAGACATGCCTTTTCTGGGAAAAGGACAAAACATGACAGTTTTTTTTTTTAAAATAAAACACAGCATGATAAAGATACAACAATTAAAAACATATTTCAATTAATTCAATTCCATGTTTAAATGTTTTTATTATTTTTTTCTATAAGAAAACCTTCTATCTCAAGACATAAAGGCCATAAAATTGTCATTTAGGCAAAAACCTAAGTTATCTTCTTTAGTTTTTGGGCCTTAATAAAGACTAAGTGAAATGTTAATTTGGGCTTGACCATCAGCTCATTGACAAGCCCAATTTATAACTAGACAAAAATCCCAAGTTTCGTTATTCTCTCTGCTTAATACAAGCAGTGCAAGGTAGATGTCTTTTTCTTCACCTTCTTCAGCCACTATTGCTTCACCAAAGCAATAGCTTTTTCTTCTTTTCTAGGCAATGTTTTGATATTTTAATGTCTATATCAGACTCCGTTTAGAAATAATATTATTTTATATTTTTTGTATCCGACTCAGTCTGATACATATTCTGGTATGTCAAAAAACATGTCCGTGTCCATGCCTCCTAGGTAGTCATATATTGAGCTACAGCGCCTGAAATGCATTCATGATAGAGAAGCAAAAGATGAAACGGATCATGAAATAATCTTATGGATTTTGAAATGTCGTACTCCAATATACATATTAAGTTGGAGATAAAGAAGTGTCTTGTTACTACAAGCATTATCTATATATTACATTTTAATTCTCACAACATGGATTTAGAAGCATGTTTAAGAATTACTAATGCCTTAATGCGCATGAGGCGACAGGCTTGAACATGATAAATGCAATTTATCATATAAGAACATAATCAATAATGGGAAGACAAACCTGTCATATAGAATATCAGAACATTTCCAGTTCACATCTGCTAAAGCATCATGGTGAATCCTACATTCCTCTTTTGTCCGCAATCGAAATCTTCTCTCCTTCTTACACCTGCTACAGCAAACAAACTCATCACGATGACAAACTCTTCCACTATGCGCTTTGTGAATACCATTGCCATTTTTCGATGATTGATTGTAGTATTTTAGAAATGCAGTCTTTGATAGTGGAACTTTCTTCCCTTTAACTATCAGCCAAACATTATTTTTCCATTTCCTAGCTGTCTCTCTTCCAGAATGCTTCTCAAATGCAGCAGGAGTCAACTTGTCTGGTCATTTTAATGAACATTCACACGATTAGAAGAGGAAAAAAGAAGAATAAAATTAAAAAAGAAAAGAAAGCTTCAACATTTTTTAGAGAAGTAAAAATTAACTAGAACTATAAGAATAAGGAGAAAGATAACGTCATATGCACCTAAATTGGAAGGCTCTATAAAGCAGTAAAGGCAGAGATAAAAGTACAGACAGATTAAGCCAGTTTTAGTTATATTTAGTTGTAAGGACTGGGGCTGAAAAAAAATGGACAAGTTGGCCAGAACCATGACCTGTCTGATCGGTTCTTTGCAAATAGTTAGAATTGAAATTGAAACCGTGCATTTATGTTAAAACTTTCATTAGCTCAATGGTATGTTTTTCTTAACCATATACCACATTCAATACTCGTTTAATAATAAAAAAAAAAAACCAAAATTTTGAAGTTTCCAACTTTCCATTAATCGATCCTTGAATCAAACGAATGGGATGAACCGAGGAGTTCCACAACTCCAAAATGACCAATGGTGCAAAAAAAATATTTACCTAACTTGGGGCTAAAAGTTGTGGTGGATCAGCGAGATGAAGATTTATCTTTTAAGGCTTGAAGTATTTGAACCTCAAAGCCATGTTCACAATACTTTTCACATGGTAGCATCATGTAAAGAAAGACATGCAAACAGAAAGAACACATAAAAGAAGACGTTCATCCCCTGGAAACATAGCTATGCTTATCACCAAGCATGGACATGCTCAAAAGCATCCCTCACTGGCCATATATTTTACAATGGCATACCATCAGAGCAGGTAGAAGTAAAACATAAATATATAAATGATATACATTATATATGAAGAATCCATTTTAAATGTTTCTTGCAAAAAAAAAAAAAAAAACCTCTGTCCAGCCAGAAGCAGAAGAAATGGAACTTCGCAAAACCAGATTCTGAAAAGACTGAATCGAAGACCATAGAATACCAAGAGTGAAAAAAAAAACACACAATGCGGACGATGCAAACTCAGAGCTAGCATTTTTTGAAGAAGACACCAAAGGAGCGCCCGAAAATATGCACGAATATCTTGTTGTTGTACAACCAAGGAAAACCAATTCACTGAGACAAAACAACATACACAGACTGTGTAAAAACAGAAACCAAAACGAAAGGACTCTAAACTCTCCATCATTCATTTCTCACTATTAAACAAGAGAAAGCGACACCCATCAACGTCAAATGCACCATAACTTGAACAAATTACGCATTAAACACGCAGAGAGATCAAAACCCATTTTCCAGTAGCATCAAAGGAAAATAAAAAAGTACGGAGAAAACGAAAGAAACAAAGGATGAACAAAAGGCTTAGAAAGAGAAAAAAGAGAGACCTTCATTGCAACCAGGGGTGCATTCACATGTGATTTCAAGGTCGCCATTAGAGAAAACCCTAAGCTTGCCAACAGCGTCACCATACCTATGGCTAGTACACCCGCATGTCACTTCTACAAAATCCCCTCCTTTCTTCAATCCACTTACCTCTATCAACTCCTCTTCACTAAACAACATTGACCCACTTTCTTCGTCAATCCCATTCTCCATTTTCTCGCTCTAACAAAGATTCTAACACACAGAGAGTCTCTTAAAGAACACAGAAACTTAAAAGAAGAGAAAAATCGAATCGACAAGATAAAAGGATCATACGAATATCGTAGAAAAGTGAAGGGTGTTGACTGAGGAGATTTTATAAGAGGTGTAAACAAAAGAGAAGGCAGGAATAACACGCCCCTTTATGGGGATTACTGGTGGAGAATAAGTAGAGAGAGAGAGAGAGTTGGCGAAGGAAACAAATACCGTGGGGGTGAAGGGGGATGTAAGGGAAGTTGAAGTGTTATTTGCATGACATGACATGGGAAAGAGAGAGACATTGGCTTTGGGGTAAGGGCATTTTGGATTATGGAAAAAAAATCCTTTCATATCAAGACCAGGGGAAGGAGAAAAGGCTTACTGAAACTAGTATCGGGGACTTGTTGCGATGCCAAATGCAAATACGAAGCATTGTTTGACATTGAGATAACTACTTCAAATTCAGTTCTGCTGCTTTTTGCCCACCTCTGAATTTCTGCATTGCGTGCTACTCCTAAAAGTTAACCACTTCCTTTAGCATCCACCCTACTTCACTGGACCATAATTGTGCTAGGACGGTGTATCTATCTATCCTATGTTAAAAGATGATTAAATCGATATACTGAGTAACTTTTATATTATTTTAACTTACAATAATAAAATAAAAGGTATTTAATTTCTAAAATTTTTATAATTAATAAAATATAATTAAAGATGATTATTCATCCAGTCGAGTGAAAATTTTTTATTTAGTCAAATTAATAAATTTGATGTTATCAATTAAATTCAATTTATAAATTTTATAAATGAAGTTAAATACCAACTTTCTTAAAGTTAAATTAAACATTTTTAAAAAAATCAAATTAAAATTATTTTTTTTACAATCTCCTCAAATTTTAAGTTAAAAGACATAAATTGAGAGAAGGTTTGAAAACTTCGTACAAGATAAGAGAAAAACAATATTTTTTTTAGAATTTTGTTAATATTAGTTTTATAACTTTCTATAAATTTTATCAATTTTGGAATTTATTTTTTTTATTTTTGTAATTTTTACGAGACTTTAGAATTTTTTTTTATTTTTACATAAGCTTTTTAAATATTTTTTTTGTTTTATTATTTTTTTAAATTTAAGAAATTATTTAAAGATTAGATAAAAAATTTAATGTTCAATTTTTTGAACAATTCATTCTAGTATTTTAAACAATTTGTGTTAATAGTAAAATTATAAAAATATTCAGAACGATGGAAAATCGGAGCAAGTAATTCAACTACATGAAAATTTATTATGAACGAAGAAGAAGAAAATTGCTTTGAAGATTAAAAAAAAAAAAAAAGAATTAGTGGAAGAAAACTCTAACTCTCTATTTGCGATTATTGATACATGTATAAATGTGAATCATTTATGTTTTGAAGATAAACATATTCCTATTTTAGAATTTAACCAATTGAATATCCCTTTTAAAATTTAAGTATTTTGATTCAGTTATTATTAATTTAACTATTATAATAAAAATGATCATTTAAATTCATATCTAACGTAAAAAAATTATGGTCATTGAAAATTATATCAAAGGAAAGGTTTTAACTAAAACGACAAGATTGATTTATTTTAATTTTTCAGAAGACCTCAATGGTCATGATATTGCATGTACTTCGATTGCCATAGGAACTTTAATAGAATTAAAATGGATGCTTATGAAATTTTTTATTATAAAATACAAAGGGAAAACAAAACGACGCCGTTTAGGTGAAGGATCCATACGTTGACCCGTAACCCAGGGAGGATCGGCGCGTTTTTGATAAATGAGATATTTTCCCTCCAAGTCCTTCCGCATTTTTATTTCTGTGCAATTTAATCCAATTACAGCAATTCTTTTATTTCTTAATTCAACCCTAAATATTTGTTTTAGTTTCAATTTAGTCCCGAAACCATTTAAACACGGATGTTGGAACGGTGTCGTTTTGGGAATAGGGTTTATTTGCCCACTAAGTCCCTTTTATATGACGCGCGTTTCAATTAAGTCCTTGGTTCATTTATTTTCTTAAAAATTCTCCCCAAAGTTTTATGTAAATTCCGTTTTAATCCTTATTCTTTTTTTCTTTATTCACTTTTTATCCCTCATTTTGTTTCTATTCATTTAGTTCTTTAAATTTATTATTTATTTATCTTAATATTTTGTATATATGCTATTTATTTCAAACCTTTTTTTTTTAATTGCTTTATTACATTTTTATTTTAAATGTGTATCATCTTTTTTAAATTGTTATATATTATATATATTCTTTTTAAAAAAATCCTTAGTTTTATATTATTTATTTAAAATACCTCAATTATTTATATATATATATATATATCCTTTAAAAAATATTATTCATTTTTTAACCCTTTTTTATTATAATATCAATTTTTTATTTAAAATACTTTATTCATTTTTATTATCATTTTTATCTTTTTATGATTTTGTATTTATTTCTAAGTTTTTTTGTATTTCACATATTTTTATTGTTATTACTTTTACATAGTCATTTTGTTATATGTACCATTCATTAGTTTATGATTATTTTTCTTGCAATTGTTTATATTATTATGAAATGTTATCATGTTGCTTTAACATATTTGTCTTAGGATATATTAATACCATATCTCTGCTTGAATCATTGTTTTAAACAAAGAAATACATTTTACAAAAAAGTACCCAATTTTATTCAAAAGTTTTAAAAAGTAAAAAGAAGCAATATTAGATATTTGGGAGCTTCAAGGAAAATCGTGCCCTAACTTACTGGGTTTCGATTTTTCTCGTTGAATTCGAGTATCCAAATACTCTTTTTGATCTAAATTTTCGAGTTTTAAAAATAAGGGCCTATTCTCGGGAATTCAAGACGTGGTGTCCTAACTTAGTGGATATGACGTCTTGTTGTCTTGAGGCAAGGAATTTTTTACAAATAAAGGCGAACTTATTTTCGAGCTCTTGAAATATTGCGTCCTAACTTATTGGATGTGATGTTTTACTTCTTTAAAATAAGTAAGCCTTAGCTTTCAAGTTCGATTTATCCAAAAAGAGGGTTATATTCTAAAACTTTTTTAAATCTTCGACATTAGGACATAAAATAACCAATTAGGTACCAATTTTTGGGCGTTACGAGGGTGCCAACCCTTCCTCGTACGTAACTGACTCCCAAACCTGATTTCTCAAGTTTTTATATACCAGAATCCTTTTTTTTTTTTAAATACCAAAATGTTTCATAAGGTGATCCAATCGCACCTAAACAAAAAGGATTGGTGGCGACTCCATTTTCGTTTTAAAAGTCGACCCCCATTTTTCAAAAAATAAAAATGGTTTTGACAACTTCAATGGTCATGGCATTGCATGTGTTTCAATTGCCGTCAGAACTTTAATAGAATTAAAATGACTCAGATTATTCTAGAATTTTCAATTCTAAAACACAAGGGGGAAACTCGTTTACTAAAATAGCATCTTACAAAGTTTCTGGGGATAAGGTGACAATTGATAAAAGTGTTGAAGTTTAAAAAAAATTCTTTGCTTGATGCATTGGGGAAAATAATTCTAGACGAGGTGAATGTAATAATGGTATCTTTGAGAACAGATACTTTGTCAAACCTTTCTTTGTATCTCTATGATCTAGTTAATATGGGAGGATATTTGGCAATGAAAGAAAATATAGTTGTTTGCACATCTTTTGGTTATCTTGCTTATTCTTTTTACACTCTATCAGGATGGTTAGCTCCTTGGGTTATTGAGGTTGGATCATGTTATTCTGGTGGAAGATTCATAACACAAGTTGAGATAGGGGTAGAAAACAAATTAATATACATGATCATTCTCTAATTAAATTTTTAGCTTAATGATAAGATATTAACTTATTAATATTTTTTTTAATTTAGGGGTGCGATTCATTTATGGATAATGATTTAGATTATTGTAAACTAATTAATTGGTCTGAGTATATGTACTTTATAAATTTTTATTTAGATTTTATTGTAATTTTAATATTGATATTCAAAAATTATACTAACAAAATATTTGTTTATATGTTAAAAGGAGCTGTTGAGGTTGTGGGGAAAGGAAAGAAAAACAAGTTGAATCCAAAGGTGAAACATCTCAGCTACAAAAGGAAAAATGTGAAGATTCAAAAAGATGTGAAAGGGAAATTTGTGCAAACTTTTTGCAAATGATGTGAAGGAGAAATTTGTGAAAATTTTAAAGGGGAAGATTTTTTTGATGGAAAAGAAAGATGAATAATAAAAGAGCTTGTAAATGCAAATATTGCTGGAATATTGTTCTCATCTTCGATAAATGAATTTTGATCATATGAGCTTGTAAATGCATGTTCAAATTTCGAAAATTTATTATCGACGAAGAAGAAAGTAATTGCTTTAAAGACAAAAAAATTTTCAATGGAAGAAAAGTCAAAATTACTAATTGTGATTATTGATACATGTATAAATGTGAATCATGAATATTTTGAAGATAAACATATTCCTATTTTGGAAGCTATACACTTGAATATTCATTTTAAAATGTAAGTATTTTGATTCAGTTATTACTAATTTAATTTTATAATAAAAATGAAGATTTAAGTTTATATTTAATGCAGAAAGATTGCGGCTATTGAAAATTACACCAAAGGAAAGGTTTTAATTAAAGAGATATGATTGATTGATTGATTTTAATTTTCCAGAAGACCTCAATGGTCATAGTATTGCATGTGCTTCGATTGCCGTCGGAACTTTAACAGAATTAAAATGGCTCAAAGATTATTTTGGAATTTTCGATTCTAAAATACAAGGGGGAAATACATTTGCTAGAAAAGTATCTTACAAAGTTTGTGGTGCTAAGATGACTATTAATAAAAGTGTTGAAGTTTTAAAAAATTCTTTACTTGATTGTAACAACCCATTTTTTAGTGGTAGTGGAAATGGCTGTTTTGGAACTCTGTTTTTCGATAATTGAGTCGGTAAATATTATTTAATATTGTTTACGAGTTTATTATAGTTTTTTATTGAATTTTGATATGATGATTTTTGTTAATTGGTCAGTTAGTTAAGGTACAAGTGTTGTGTAACAGAAGTTATTGGTTTTGAAAAATGAGGTATAGAGACCTCGTTTTCATAAACCGAGCTCATAAATATTAATGTTGAATGTCTTTGGAGCTATTATATAAGTGGATTAAAATTTAGTTCAATAATTTTGAAGTTGGATACTAAATTAAGGGAAAAAAAGACTAAATCGTAAAACTTGTAAAAATAAATCGATATTGTTTTTTATTAAATAAAGTGCATGGTTAATGTTTGTTAAAGGATTTGAATGGTAAACTGACCATTTAGTTAATATGGGACGGTTGGTGGGCATTTTGGTTGTATTTTATATATTATTAAAGTTAACAAAATAATAAAAATATTTATATTATATTATTTTTAATATTTAATTATTTAATAATTTTTTATTTATTAAAATTTTTTATATAGTAATCTTAATATTATTTTAATATTTACTTAGTATAGTATTATATATTTAATATAGGTTCATTTTTTCAATGTGTTCTAAATTACATAATATATAAAAATAGCATAATTTAAAGTATTATAAACTTAAAAATAGGTTGGGCGGGGTCGGGCTGTAAATAGTGAAACTCAAATCTAACCCATATTTTAAACGAACCTAATTTTTTGCCGAAGTCCATTTTTCAGGCCTAATATTTTTACCCAAACCCTCCCAAATTTCAGGTAGATAACTCGACCCATGAACAGGTTTAGTGTGGACTGGATGATATGGATGAAAACCTTTGAATCTGCAATTAAGCTTTAATGTTAAATTGAAGGGTATTAATGATGTTTTATTTTATTCTTTTGGTAAAAAAGAAATTACAACTCAATTATCAAACAGAAAGAAAACTCATCGCATAATTCTTATCTATCAACCGCAACCTGGTTTCCCTGTCTCTTCTAAGCTTGACAATTCTGTCAGCAATACTATTCTCTTCTTTGAGAATATGCTAAAGGTTCCAATGACTTAGAAAATTCAAAAGCAAAATAATTCTCGTAACTAAAGCAAAATTAAAATCACCACGGACTCCTTCATGAATGAGGTTAACAGCTTCAAGGTTATCTGTTCGAATGATGACTTGCCGAAAGCCGCAATCAAGAGCACCCATCAAGGATGCCCCATAATTCTAAATCCATAACCTCGCAATTACCCGAATACCTTCTGAAGCCAACGATCCAAGTCCCATCATGATCTCGCAGTAGCCTTCTAGCTACGACATACCTATCAACATTTCTAACCGAACCATTTGTATTCAAGTAGACCCATCCATCCAAAGAAAGAGGAGCGAAATCCGATCTTGAAGTTCTAATGCCTTGCGAACCAGACACCGAAACATGCTGCTTTGCCCAACATAGAGAGGCTTTAATAACTACGTCAGTACTCCATGAAAGGCCTTGAAATGTGCGTAAGTTCCGATTCTTCCACATGCGCCAAATGATAATTCTGAACAGACAAGCCCAGTTAACTCCATCCACACGGTTTACTTCATGGTTATTCCGTAGATTAAGCTCAATCCATTCGTATAAAGAACCTGCAAAAAAGACAAATTGTTTACCTGGAGGAATTAGCTGCATCCAAATATCCCTTGCCATTGTGCAATCCCTAAGAAAATGAAGGACACTCTCATAAGCATGACCACAAGCCCCACAAATAGTATCTGAACCCAATCCTCTTCTTGTTCTTTCCGCATTTGTAAGTAACCGGTGTTTAATAGCAAGCCAAATGATGTTTTATTTATACAATATTAGGGGTGGAGATAAGATAACACGGTTCAAACCCATGCCAAACATAAAAGTTTTAATCATCGCTCCATTTAAGTCAATATAAGGTATTGGTAATACTTTTACTTTGATCACGCAATAAGAATAATCAAATGATATTATAGTGGATTCATTATCTCTTATGATTAAAAGGTGATTCATATAATTTATATATGTACATATTTTTGTATAAAAGCTGCTTCAGTTTAAAAAAAAAATAAAAATTGTAAATGTCTAGATTTATTGAATATAATCTATTGAATATAATTATATGAATTAATTAAAATAAATTAGTATTTATAATATTTTAATATTAAGTGTGTATAAGGTTGGGACCAAATGGACAGCGTAAAACCCACCATATAAGAGAAGTATTCCATATGACAATGAACAAAAGCAGTCCAACATTCAATCATGGATATCAATTCCATGTCTACAAGGTGGGATAAAAAAATCCTGTTTATAAATCTAATGTTTGAATCCGGGCATATTTAAATTTAAAGAAAATCATATCATGTCAATGAGAGCAGTACAAGGTATATCAATTGGAAAATCATTTCTATACGTTCCAGTGTGATAGAAAGTATGATCCTTGTATATATATACATAATATTGGATCCTAAATCTGGAAATTATAGGATAACTAGTTGCTTCAACTTTGCTACTGATTTTTATTCAGTATTTCTGCTTTGAAACCCAATAATAATCTGTTGGTACAAATTGTATTCTTTTCTAAAAGTCATGCATAATTTGCGGTACTTAATATAGACACATATCTTGTGCCTGTGGAGGGTCAGATTTTGTACTATAAATTAGTCCATTTCATGACAAAAATGTTAGGTTGATTACAAAGAAGTTAACAGAAAATGCTATGATTGTCGAATGAAAACAATGGATTAAGAGGTTAGAGGGGTCTGCATCCACTGAACCAGAGCTGCCTAACTTGGACTGAATCGTTATGCCACGTCCAAACAAACCATTCCCAGTAGCATGCGAATGGCTAATGCAGCGGTACTCCACACAAGATTGAAATTCGGAGACATGACTCAACTGTCCCTGTCCCACCTTCAACCATACGCCATAAACCAGTCAGCGATTCCATGAATGATTTGCTACATGCGCTGAAAAAATGTTTTGCCCCGTCAACCAATTATTAAAAAAAAAAAAAAAAAGAAGTTATCATATGGCGTGTCTCAAAATAATGCATATGAAAACATTTGATAGATTCTTATCACTTTACAAATATACTACATCATGTTGTTGATTACAATGATTGCAAACTTTATTTATTCTTTTAGGACAACCAAGCCATACGAAATCGGCGCCGCTGGAAAAGAAAAACACCAAAGTTTTAGCACAGTCTGTCGAAGATTTTTGGCACATGGCGAAATGCAGCGGTGGTCGACACAGCTACAGCATTCGCTTGCACACGTTCAAAGAGCTAGCTAGATTCGGGTTGATATTAAGATGTGTTTAAAATTAAATGGCAATATAGAATACTTAGAAAACAAAAAGAAAAGCAAAATAAAATACATAAATTTTTAAGTGAAATTTCTTTTGAGAAAAAACTATAGGTAGATGAAGAGAAATTTATTAATATTGAAAACTAAACTATACAATAGTAGTTTTGACTACATCTATTTAAATGTTAAAAATTTTTATTCTAATTAATGTCAAATAGAATAAATGTAATTCTATATAGATTCTAATTATGCCACATAGTTCGTACTAGTCGAGGATCTGTTAGGCTACGGCCTTGGACAACTCCAACAGGATGTGACTCTGAAGGACCACTTCAATTTTTATCTTCGATAGTTGGCCTACCAATTTGAAATACCCACACTCTAGCTCTCCACAGCCATATTCTTTTGACATTTCTTTGGCGAATGTTTGGTTGCCTTGTCACCGGCCTAAGGCTTTTGTCTTCAAGTCATGAGCTCACTTTTTTGGTAGAATCCAATTTGAGAAGGTTGAATGTTGAAGAGGCGCATGAAGCAGCTCAAATCACAGGAACAGGACTCCCAATGATGCCAATCTGTGATGATGAGTTGCCAAAGACTACATTGTCATTAATATTTATTCAAAGATAATGACCTCAAGTTGTGTCTGAACCACAGTACACCTTAAAATACCCCACAACTACGCTCCCAGAGAGGCCTGATAGTCCAAATTCCAAAACCCAAAATTTTGCTGACCTTTTAGATCACCAATATAGTAAGTCAAGTCACTTGGAATACTATTAATATTGTCGTTGTCTTGTCTATAGGAAGACCAAAAGATAGGGGAAAAAAGGGCCTCGAGGATGCTTGGTTTCTCACTTGGGCAAAAGTTGGAAGGGGTGAAGAAAAGTTCAGAAGCAGATGAAATCAATTATCGAAGGGATTGAATACCTTAAATATTATGACTAGTTTAGTTTTGTGTGGGCAAAATGGTGGGCTCTTTTGTAAGGTGTTGAGGGACAAGGTGCAAGATAAGCTCTGATCATTCTGCGCAAAACCGAAAGATTTTATGCATATATATATATATATACACATATATATGAATGTAAAGCGGTACATTAACTTGGCTTTTTGATAGTGTTTGAAGCATAATCGACAGCATCACTATGTTTTTCTCTTCATATTTGCTATAATTTTAGCTCTTGGTATTATCAATTTGCCAATTCATCACGGATTTTTATACCAATAACCCTAAAGAAAATACATATACATACACTAAACTAACATAAAAAGAAATTAATTTACTGAACTAGCACCAAAATGTCGAGAATTTTATTTAAAAACATTCTTTTAATTCTTTTTCCCCGTATTTGTGTTATACCATCCATTATTAGAAGGCTTAAAGCCCGAGGCCGAAGAGGCTCCATCACATTAGCAAGTGTCCGACAGCTAAGGATTGACACTGTTGTAGTCCTGCCGAACACGTTTGGGCTGTGGGAATGAACCAATTTACACTTTTGAGCTCCAAGCCAACCCTCAAGTACGAAATAAAAATATATATTTCCTAGTCATCATCCTCCCAATTATTGTTATTTATTCAAAATAAAGTAGTACTTTTCTAGCATAATTATACAATTATTTCTCTTCTTCGATGCTGCTTAGCATTTCAATTTTCCAGCGGTGGTAAACATTACTCTAATTGAATGGTGTAGATTAAGCTGTTTTGAGTGTGAAGCCTATAACGATTCCTAAATACAGTAAAGATTTTCCGAGTAATTATTTTTTAATAACTACGTGCTCTTAAGAACACATAAAAATGGTTTATTAATGAATTGTTACCCACGTGTGTTTAAGACGAAAAGAGATTAAATAATGAGAAAAAATATAAAGTTAGCTTAGTGTGATTTAAGTTTAGAAACAGGTAATGTATTTAACAAAAAAAAAAAAAACAATTAGCATTGCAATAGTACAAACTAAAATTGAAGATAACACAGTTTGTTTATACAATTCATTATCCCTATGTTAGCTTAGTAGAATAACTTACTATCTTCAAATATATACAAATTTCAGTGGTGATTCCTCACTCTCGCACCTTTAAAAACAAGCTCTCTTACCACTAAATTCTCCGTGATAACTTAGTTTGTAAAATCACAATACAAAAATTTTACAATCACAAATGTACTCTCACAAATAATATCTCCTCACTTGAACAAATGAGTGCTCTCAATAATAAGTACATTAACCTATACAAGCATCTTAAATATATAAGTTTTTGAAACTTACTAACATATATAATAAAGATCTATCATAATCCCTACAAAATAACAACTATACAAGCTTAATAAGATATAATAATAATAATAAAGGTAAATAAGGATTGTTGGTAGCTAAGTCTTCAACGTCTCAACATGATTCAACTTTTTTTATCTAAGGGATTAGATAGATTCAATCTAATTTTCCAAATATGTTTCTTTAAGTGATATGGTGTTTTTTGATGTACTAGATATAATCTATCATCTCAGCTCAGTCCAAAGATACAGTTTGATAAATTGACAATCTCCTAAATATGCAAAATTGTTATCTGTCGCAATGGAGAAAGAAGTGGATACTTTCCTAAGCACATCTTAATCATTCTATATTTTTCAAAAACTCCTCTTCGAAAATTTGTTGAACAAAACTTATATAATTTAGTAAATGTAAACATCAAATAAACATTACTCCCTCTTAGCATATTCCCTTAATTTCAAAAACTTAACTTGGAGATTAATTAAGTTATTCAATCATTAATGTCGAGTTTGAATTATGCATTAATAACTGGGAGGAAATATACAATGACAATAATAACCATCATCCATAAAATCATCAATAGTATCCTCTAAACAAAAAGTAGCAAATAAGTACATTCCTCCAAAATTAAAATAAAATAAGTCATAAAAGTTTCAATAAAAAAAACTAAGAAATAACGTGATTTAGAAAAGCGAAGTTAAAATCTCAGAACGCCCCTTCAGCACATGCATCTCTCCCTCAATAACACCACCACAAATTTGATTTTGGACAAATTCATTTAAATATGCTGAAAAAATAAAGAGAAAGTATGTTTTTTTTTCTCGATTTATTTTTGGAGAGAAAAAGAAAAACACATCTTATAAGATATGTTTTCTTTTATAGAAATTATTTTTTTTCTCGTTTTGAAATTAAAAATTTATAAATTTATCTAGCGTTTGAGATAGGCATTATTATAATTTTGAATTTATTAATTTATTTTCACTGTAAAAGACGCAAATCATATACAATATTAATTTACTAAATATTCATTTAAATCTTTCAAAAATTACAATGTTTGTAGTATGACTCAACATATTCAAAATCCTTAATTTCAAAACTTATGTACATGCATCTCAATTATAGTAAACAAGATATATATTTTTAAATTAGTGTAAATTGTGAATGTAAAACAAAGTAAACAACTTCGGAAAATTATAAATGGACATAATCATCGATCCCTCAAATGTGTGTTACAACCAAGTGCGTGTTAAGTACGCTTAGGGTTTCGTCGAACTGTTTAGGTTGGCGACCCCATTGGAACTTCGGCCTTGTCTTCATGTGCATGTCGGGGTTGATCTTTGGTCTCGTCTTCATGTGCACATCAAGGTTGATTGGTGACCTCATCTCCTCCCTTCGTGGATGACTGCGACCGTGTCACAGCAGCTCGTAGTGCAACCCCCTAACTGAGTTGGTGTTTGCAAGGACGACCCTTCTTAACATACATAGTTGAAAGAAAAGAGGCGTGAATATTAATTTTTTGCAGGCCAAGATAAATGCACGTTGTTGTTTATGGCCGCTACAGTTTGGTCCAAGGTCTCTTTCAACTCCACCATGTTTTGACAGTAGCAATTCAAGACCTTTCTTAACATTGGGGGTTGAATTCATACCACTTTCCACACAAACACCTTTTGATGCAGCTTGCTGTGCATATCACTAACACTTCGAAGCAAATTATGAACGTATGGCTTAACATAACCCACTAAACCCATTAAACCACCATTCTTAATAAGTACATCTATTTCATGATAAACAAAACTGTTCTCCTCCATATTATGTTCTTCTATAGAACTCTTTTTAATCATGGAAACATACCTCTTGGAGCAAGCAACATCCAGAGACCCTTATTTTTCATTTCCATCATCCTTTCCTCCTGTTTCTTGGCTGCTTGGGTGGCTTCAGCAAGAATTTTTTGAATGTCCTCATCAGAAACAGAATCAATAATGGTTTTCGACTGAGAAACCTTTACCCCCCTCCCCACCCCCCCAAACTAATTGAAACATTACAGACAACCAAAAAATAATAATAATGGTTTTCGACTCATCAGACAAGTCATCAGAACTTTCTTATTGGATCTTTCTTTTCTTGCTCGGATTTACAACAACTGGGGCTTTGCCCTTGTCCACCTTCTTTGAGGCTGCTTGGTTTGCAAACTCATCTGCCACAAACGAATGTGTATGCATTTTGCGAGCCTGCACTTGGCCAGAGGAAGTGGGCCTTTCTCTAGTTATTTCAACTTCTGGATCAAAGGCTCCTGTCTTGCTCACTTCTTTATCAGTTTGAACATCTTTCTTAGTATCTTCTTCAACCTATACTCGCTCTACCACATGTTCTTGGATGTTTGTGGTAAAATAAAAGCTTCTGTTGCCATAGTACAATCTAGATACGATGGTCCCCATTCACTAATGTGTTGCCACTAGTTGGGATTTGTTCACCCTAATTTGTGATTATTTTGATGAAAATTAATTATTGATATTATTAATTAATTATAAATTTTTATCAAATTAATTTTAAGACTTGACATATAATACTAAAAATTTAACATTGTTATCTTTATCTATTAATGTATAAAATTTTTGTCAAATATAAATATCAAATTACACAAAAATATATACTATATTAAAAAAAAATGTTTGAACTTAGAGCACTAAATGATCTTCTAAGCCATATATTTATTCAATGGTTGAATAGACGCAGGGTGAGTCTTGGCTTAGAAGGCAGGCAAGTCCATACTACTTCTTATCTCTAAACATATAATTAAGTTTATTATTAATTAATCTTAAAGATAATAGTAAATGGTCCACAAATCCCAGCATATTATGATTTGTACCATGATCCCTGACTCGTGGTTGATTCTATTTAAACAGTTAATCAAATCAAATTAGTATTAACTGAATTTTTTAATCTTTTAATTATTAGTCGTATTGAATTTTTTTAAAAATAATTAATCGAACCAAAATTTATGTGTTTCTTTTTTTGTTAAAACAAGTATAAAACATATAAGAAAATTAAATTGATAATGTTTATTTATCTGAATTAGAAATAGTCTAATATATATAATATAAAATATTATTTATTAAGTTCGATTAATTACTCAAATTAGAATTGAATTAACCGTTAATCAAAATTTTAAAAAATTTTAACTAACCTCTTACCGAATTAAATTAATTCGATTGATTAATTCTATTTTAACCGAAATTTAAACATATAAAGGGTGGGCTCACATTGTTGAGAACAAGAAACCTAATAATAAAAAGTTGCATCCAGCCCCGCACTTGAGGGGGAGTTATGTAATTGGGAAACTTGGTATCTAATTTTCATATTTCCTTTAGTATTTAGTTTTGGCGTAGACCTTTGAAGTTATTACAATCTATACTCGCGAAGGGCCCGTTGTTTGGTGATTAGGTCGAGAGTTGTTGAGAACTGCAATTCACGCGCATTCAATAAGAATTTTTTTTTAGTTATCTATTTTTATTTCCATATCCTTTTGTGGGTCATTTTATTTTTCTTGTTTCAAAGTAAGCTTTTTTCTGTCCATTAAAGTAAGCTTTTTCTACCTCTCCCTTTGAACTCTCGTGTATTTCAAGTATCCGGAGTATATATTATTTTTCTGCTCCTTCATTACCGGTTTTCTGGGTTTGATTAGTGAATAGATCTGGGGGACAACTTAGGATAAAAAAGCTGATTAAAGCTTAATTAACTGCTCTATATATATTTTTCTTGAATTGCTTTTGTGTCGGTTACTATTTCGTGCTGTATTTGCCCACCTGCATTTGCTGTGTTCTTTTTTTCAGTTGATTAAACCAACTTGGATCTTCTAGCACCAAACTGATTCCTGTTTCTGCTCTTTTTTCTTTTCACTTTCATATCATTCCTTTTTGGGGGTTGAAGGGGCTTCCTATTGATAGTTCTCTACTTTGTGACAAAATAATGTTCTTTTTGCTTGGAACCCATGTTTTGTTTTGAAGAGAATTTGGCCTCAGATTAAATGTTTCTCATACATTTAAGAAGGCGGTTTTGGTTTTGGTTCTGTTTTCGGACCTCCCTGCTTCTTTTTGGTCTTATTTCCTAATAATAGCGGTGGTTTTTTGCTTGAATCTTCACGTATCTTGGGTTCTTTAGCTTAATCTTGAGGCGGACTCGAAATGAGAAAGCTTTATAGGAAACTTGAGTTGATAAGAAACCCGTTGACAAGTGTGAGGAAAAATGTCAATTCGCAATCGGGAAGGGTGTTGAGTGATAGAAAATGGATCATCCCATTTTTTGCAAGCTTACTTGTATCGATTACTTTGTTTCTGTCTGCCATTTTTGGGTTGTTCAATACTCCTAATGGTGGAGATCAGCTGCCATTCGACATTATTTCCTTTGCTAGAACGGAGGACTCTAGTGGGTATTTTGTAGAATCAGATTTAAAGAAATCGTTTAACACAAGTGGGCATGCAAGTATGGAAGCACCTAGATTAGCATATCTTATTTCGGGGACAAAGGGAGATAGTCATAGGATGATGAGGACCTTGCAAGCAGTGTATCACCCCAGGAATCAATATGTTCTGCATTTGGATCTTGAGGCTCCTCCACGTGAAAGGTTGGAATTGACTAATATGGTAAAGGTTGATCCAACTTTTCGTGAAGTGGAGAATGTGCGTGTAATGGCACAATCCAACTTGGTGACATACAAAGGTCCTACGATGATTGCCTGTACCCTTCAAGCAATTGCAATACTTTTGAAGGAGAGCTTGGACTGGGATTGGTTTCTAAATTTGAGTGCCTCCGATTATCCCCTTGTGACCCAAGATGGTTAGTGCTAAGACTTTGCATCTTTTATCTTTTTTATCATCAAGGCTGCTTCTTATTATCCGTTGGTCTCTGCGATAGGGCTTTTTCTATAGTATGAGGGTTTAAAGAACAATACTGTGCTTATAGTACGAATTTTAACTCTAAATTGATTGTGAACTTTGCTTGCTACCTCCTACTTTTATCTGAATTACTAGTGTTCTTTACAGTATTTTTGGAGAGAATTACATGCCTACTATCATCTTGACCTTATTTCATATTTCTATGGGAACTTTTAGAACTTAAAGCCTAGACTGTGAACAGGATTTGTAAAGGAGTAGATAATTTTAAGTTCTACTCAAAATTATGTTTGTTAGAGGGCTCAATCAATTGGCAAACCAATGAACTGTCTTTTACATTGGGGTTTATGCAGTTTTGTTTAATCAACATAATTGCTTCACATTTTTTGGCTGTCTTTTTAGAGATTAGGTTATTTCTTTTGTTGATTTCTACTACCTGGCCTTTTCATAGGCCCATTCGTTGCGACTTGTACTATCATATTGGTTAGATTAATGAGTTAAAATGTTTGAAGAAGCTCCATCTGTGTGTTTCTTATTGTCACTACTAGATGCATTTGTTGTTTAGTTGTGAAGTGTTTTCAGAAACTTAGAGGTCTGCTAAAAGGTTTGTGCTCTTTCAAGCTTGCTTACTGGAGAACACATCTGATACGTGTTTTACTTGTGCAGATTTGCTGCATGTTTTCTCCAATTTGTCAAGAAATCTCAATTTCATTGAACATACACAGATTGCTGGTTGGAAGCTGTAAGATTAATACCTAGTGTTCATGCTACTCTTAGTGTTCCTTTCTTATACCTTAATGTAACCCACTTTCCATGTGTATTTATGTTATTTTGCAGTAACTCGAGGGCAAAACCAATCATTGTTGATCCAGGCCTTTACTTGTCTAAAAAGTCTGACATTGCTTGGACCACACAACGACGATCACTGCCAACATCTTTCAAGTTGTATACAGGTTGGTTTTTATTCTTCTTTATTTTATTTTTATTAGCACAACATACCGTAATAGTTTCTCAGACCATAGGTTAATTGTTTGCTCATCACCACTTAGATTAATGTCAACTGTGTTATCTTGAAATCTCATATGGTGTTTTGTTGTTTTGGACTGATATGGTATCAACATGTTACTGAGCCAAATAAGGATAACCTGTAATAACCTCAAATGGTGTTATCTTGAGTATTGTGGTATCAAATCTTATTCCTGTAAGAAACTAATTTTTGCATTTTAGAATCAAGTCTTCCATGTTAGGGTTCCTTCCTACCCTAATTTCATTCTAGGAAACTGAAAAGCTTCAATCAGCCAGAAAGTAAACCTGTTGAAGCAATTTTTTTAAACTAGGTTCAGAGGATTCGGTCAGGCTTTAGGTGCTGTTAGCTTCAAGCATGAGGCTGTACGCCTATATTCTCTTTCGTGTTTGACCTGCGCTGTTGTTACTTGCCAGAGACTAGACTGAAGGCTGAAAGATCATGTTTACCTTGATATTGCTTGAGGTTTGCAAAGCCAAACCCTCTTGAGCCTTAACCTGGCTCTCAACAATCAATAATTGCTTGATGCTCAGAAATCAGCTTGAACAAGCTGCTTGCAAAATTGCCAAGCAGCTAGCTCCCAAAATGCAAGCTTTAAATCTAATGACGTAACTATTTTGATTTTTCTACATGGATCTGTGAGATTAAGGAGAGAATAGAGCTTAGTTCAGGTGAGACGAGCAATGTAGGATGGTTTCTAACTAAATGCTGCTTAATAATGTAGGAAAGGAGACGAGATTCTGGTTTTAAGCACAGTGTCTAAACTCATTGCAACAAACTTGAAGTATGCAATCCTTTCAGTTTCATTTTGGCAGTGCTAGAGATCAAGATGTCATTATTATGTATCCTAATTTATCTCATACAAGTAATTTAGTTATTATGAACTATAGACTGTAGGTAATATGTGGCTATACCATACCCCATTTCATCTCGAATAAATTGGTAAATGTCTGTCTCTTTCTAGAAATAACAAATTTGAGAATCTCCCGTTTCAGTTGGCTCCCCTGAGTATTGGTTTCTTTCAGTCTATTGAGCTAGGTTAGAATGGCATGAAGAAATCAATCAATTGTTCATTTTATCCTGCCAATAATTAAACCAGTATAATGAGAAAGCAACTACTAAGAATTATAATTTCCTGCAGATGTCCCAGAGTTCTTCTCTAGTGCTGAAAGCTTCTGAATAATCAAATTTTGTTGTAGGGTTCCCATAAACTTGCTAGCTGGGGATTCTATGTGGACATAGATCAACTCCTTTTTTCTTTTGCCTTTTCTGGCTTTGTTATCTTAGTCTTTGTTGCTTTCTATTATGCATTTTACACAAGAAACTTTTGTATTTTATGTGCATTAAATTGAAATCTGGGAATTATGTCGCTATTAATGAATTAAAAGAAAATGTTTAATGGTTGCTTTGCTTTGTGCATTATTTGCAGGTTCTGCATGGGTAGCGCTTACTAGAACTTTTGTTGAGTATTGTATATGGGGCTGGGATAATCTCCCACGAACCATTCTCATGTATTATACAAATTTTGTTTCCTCTCCGGAAGGCTATTTCCATACCGTTATTTGCAACACTGATGAATTTCGTAGCACTGCAATAAGCCATGATCTCCACTACATTGCTTGGGACACTCCTCCAAAGCAACATCCTATCTCGTTGTCAATGAAAGACTTTGATAAAATGGTGAAAAGCAACGCGCCCTTTGCCCGGAAGTTCCATAAGAACGATCCAGTCTTGGATAAAATTGATAAAGAGCTATTGGGCCGAACTGGCCGTTTTGCTGCTGGAGCTTGGTGTATTGGGAGTTCAGAGGGTGGAGCTGACCCGTGTTCTGTACGCGGCAATGATTCGGTGTTTGCGCCAGGCCCTGGTGCCAAGAGGCTACAAGAACTGCTAAAAATTCTAATGTCTGAAGATTCTCGGAAAAAGCAGTGCTCATGATGGTTGTAAAGTGTTGGATTACTCAAAGAGTGCAAATGGCTGTATTCGTATTTCATTGATTACACGGTTGTCCTAAGGGCGGCAGAATTTTGTTTGTTCACACATAAAAATAAACGTTCATTTTATAACATTGTTTATTTTGCGACATGCATTCCCAATTTTAGGTGCAACTGTTATTAATAGAGTATCCTCAATTATGCATGAGCAGCCTTTGACCATATCCTCAGGAATCATTTCGGCCGGAGAATCGGTGAAATAGCCCTTTTTTCACATAACAATGGTTTTGTATTTTATTCGATGCCTAATTATATATTTTCTACCACTTATGTGATATTCTTTAAATAATATGTTATTTTCTAAATGGAATGACACAAATCGGAAAAATAAAATAATATCTCAATTGGAACTGGTTCTTGAATTTCTGCCAGCTTGTTTGGTAAAACTTTAACAATTATTTCACGATGGCATCATCCTTTTAAAGGAATGTGTGGATTTCTAATTTGTTTTGTTTTGTTTTTTTTGGTACTTTTTATATCCGTTTCACGGTCAATCTTCGGGGTTTATGATTGTTCCCCACTAACAATATCATCTTTAAGATTCAAACCTCCTCCTTTCATTGAGAGTGTAATGTACTCAATATTTGTTGGTGTAGATAAAGTTACTGGATGTAATGACCCAAATTCACGGGCACCGAAAAAAACGAGTCATAGGGCCTCCGTCTTAGTAAACCGAGTTAATAAAAAATTATTAGGAATAATTATGAGGCTAGTTGTGTGCTTAATTAAATTTCAATTAGAAGAAATTAGATCAATTTAGAAAAAAATAGGAAAAAAGACTAAATTGAATAAAGGGTAAAGTCTAATTATAGATTAATAGAAAGTAAAAAAGGACCAAATGGCAAGTATGCCATTTGTTATTAGATGAGATGGTAATTGATGATAAAAATCTAAGATTTTTATTGTTTTATTATATTAAATTATAACGTATGTCATTATATTATTAATTTATGGTTTTATATTAGATATTCATTATAAATTATGTTAATTATTATTATATTATTATTAATAAGATGATGATAAATGTGTGATAATAAAAATATACATGTGTAATAATTGGATTGGTATAATTGTAATAAAAATAAACAAATGCTTAAATAATAAGTAAAAGATTTTTATTATAAAATATTATTATTATATTATATTATAGCAAATAAAAGAATAAAAGAAAGGAAATATATAAAAAGGAAACAAAAGAAAGAAAAGTTAAAGAACTTGAAACGAAAATAGGGAGAAAGAAAAGGGAAAGAAAAAGAAAAAGAGAAAATTAGGGAACTAAAGCTTGAAGTTTAATAGGTAAGTCAATCAAGCCCTTTTATCTTAATTTTGATGTTTTAGAAGCTTTAGAACTAAGTTCTCATGAAATTAAGTTAAGGTTTTGGAAGTTCATGAGTTTTTAAGTAAGGTTTATGTTGAAAAAATGATTAAATTAGGGGTTTATTTTATAAAATGATTTATTAGAATTGATTAAAGGATTAAATTGTAATCTAGGTTACAAGTTTTGTGTTTTAGGGATGAAATTGAAAGAAAGTTGAGATTAGAGCTTTACCATGAATATTTGATGGTTAGGGTAAATATGATAGGAAATTGAATAGAAATGAAGTATGAATTGGGTCGTTAAAATAAGTGAATTTAGTTAAGGATAAATTGAAAATGGTAAAGAAAATGAATGGAAATTCTATTACTTATTATGAAATAATGTTGAAATTAATAGTGTAAATTATTATTTTCGTAGCAAACAAAGAGCCCGAGCAATCGGTACAAAAAGGAAAAGAAAAGATCGTCGAGGAGTAACTGCAAATTTCGGGTTTGTATTATTATAATTCAAGTTATTTGTTATTAAGTATTAATCTTTAAATTCTATGTGTATGGTAAGTGAATATTAAGGTAAGTGATTTTATTGAATTCAATTTTGGAAAGTGAATTGAATGAAAATTATGTATTAGAATGGAATTGTATTTTTGAATGATGAATGGATAAGTGTATTGAATTGAATTGTATATTGTATTGGAATTGAATTTGATATAAGAGTGGAATTAAATTGAGAAATAGATTAAATACCCTATTAACTAGTCGGTCTAGGTCAGATACAATTGGCATGCCATAAGGTTTAGAAGAGTACGAGATTTATCGGCTTTGTCGATCAGGCACTTTATGTGTCGTATTCGGGCACCCCGTGTGTCGTATTTAGGCACCTCGTGTGTCGTTACAGACACTTTATGTGTCGTATAGTGATTAGGTACTATGTATCGTTTTGGGCACAATATGCCGTATTGATGAATGATTAGGTACTATGTATCGTTTTGGGCACAATATGCCGTATTGATGTGTTTGGGTTGGAACCCGCGTATCCATCAAAGTCTGGAGTGTTAATAGGGTGTATAATTGAAACAAAAATTTATATGAAATTGAATAATTGAGTTATTGTACAAATCGAAAAAATGAAAATGTGAATTCATATGTGAATGAATATATGAGATTAGAAGCATGAACCAAAGGTTTATGAATTGTCTAAAGTTTGAATTATTGATATATGAAAGCAATTGATGGAATTTGATATTGGAATAGGAGAAATTGAATATAGAATTATTTGTATGATTTATACATTTACATATTAATAATTAAATTCTCTTATTATTATTATAATTTGAATTATGGTAATATTACTGAGTATTTCCATACTCAGGGTACGGTTGTTTCTGTGCACAGGTTAATAGGTGTACAGAGTCTCGGTCAAGCATCTAGAGCGATCCCGACTCTAACAAAGAATTGGTGATGTAATCTATATTTTTGGTAAATGTGACATGTACTAGGTTTTGTTTAGTCACTTGAATATGTTTTGTATTTTGAATGTAAATGTGGTATATAGCACTTGAGTTGGAGTTAAATGAAATGGTATGAAATTTCAAAGTTTGAAATGAATGGATAAAAGTATAAGTCAATTTTGATTGATAATATAAGCATTAAATGAAAATCATTTTGAGTCATCGTTTAGGGTGGAATTAAGTATGTGTAAATGTGGAAATGTCTTGGTTGATATGTTGGTTGTGATTGGTTTGGTTTTAAATTGCCGGGAGGTTAATTTAGTGACTAAGGCTCATATAGAGTCCACACGGGCTAGACATGGTCGGGAGGTTAATTTAGTGACTAAGGCTCATGTCTTGGGCGTGTGTACTGGCTGTGCATCCCTTGCATCTTAAAATATAAAATCAGGATATCACATGGGCTAGACACGACCGTGTGTCTTGGCCGTATGAAGGACACAGTTCTAGCATGGCTGTCTGATACGGCCGTGTGAAAATGGCTTTAAAATGGTGAAAAATCTGGTAACCACACGGCCTAGCCACATGGGCGTGTGCCCAGGCCGTGTTTAAATTGCAAGTCAGCTTGCCACACGGGCTGGCCACACGGCCATGTCCCAAACCACACAGGCGTGTGCCCTTATTTTCATGAAATTTTCTTTAAAGTTTTCTAAAGTCTCCAATTTAGTCTCAAATCATTTCCTAAGCATGTTTTGGGCCTCGTAGGCTCATATTAAGGACTTTATGATAAAATTTGAAAAGTTTTAAATTGGAATGAAAAATTATGATTTGGTTTTGTATGATAGCTAATGTTTAAGTCCGATAATGCCTCGTAACCCTATTCCGACAACGATTTAAGGTTAAGGGTATTACACTAGAAAATATAGAAAAAGTTATCATCTCATAAATCTTTATTTCACGAAATAATAATCATGGTTTGTGACTTCAAGTTTATGTCTATTTTGCATTGAGCATATATATATATATATATATATATATATATATCTTTATGTGGCACCATACTTTTCATATTTACATATGAAATTACTTATAAAATGAACAAACTCTTGCAAAAGAATGGATATTATTATTTTTCCATTGAAAACCCAATAAGAAAAGTTACAAGAAGACATTCCAATCAGCAAGGAAATTAATCAGCCAATCAATTGTGTATAGGCCCAAATTCGCTCAGGACCAGGACCAAACAAATAAAATCAAGACAAATAAAATGTCCAGTTTACAAGGCCCAAATTCCCATTAGCCTAATACCAACTCTAACCCCAAATTCCTATTAGCCTAATACCAATTCCAACCCAAATACCGGGATGGGGCCCAAACCAAACCCACTCAACCCATTAGTCAAACTAGGGTTTCAGAAAACCTAAAACTTAGCCACCTACTCGTCGCCTCCACCAACTGCCGGTCACCTACTCCCCCTCTGTTGACCAAGCTCCGGACCTGCAAAGGTGACGAAAGAAAAGGCAAAAACAGTAGCAAGAAAAACAAATAAAATACCTTGTAAAGTGGCTATAAAAAGCCCATCAAAATCTATTGTAAAAGAGGATTTTTTCTAAGTTGAATACAAAAAAACACAGTTCGAAATTTTAATAGAAAAAAAGATCCGAACATTTTAAGGTGATATTCGTTTGATATTGGATTCTCTTTTAAGTTTTATTGTGTTTTTTTTTTGTATTTTATTTCTACTTTCGAAAATAAAAAAGAAGAGAAGAAAGAAAACCTTACCCGAATCATCTCATGGCCTCGTCGTCGGAAATCCCTTCTCTAGCGTTGGGATCGAAAAAGGGGGGAGTAAGGATCTTTTCTTTCGGCTCTCTTCGGGTCAAGAAGGCTATGCCTTCGAACCAGCCTTGAACGGGGTTGAAAAACCCTATTGTTGCGCTCGCCGACCACCGGATATGGTGGTGGTGCGGCATGAGGACCTGATCGATGGAAAAGAAGAGAGGGGGTTTCTTCAGAGAGTTTTTTTGTTTTTCTAAAAGAGGGGTCTAAAAATATAAAAAATATAAAACATTTGGTTTTTAAAAAAGGCACAAATGGTGCCATTTGGGAACCAGGAATCCCAACGCTGAAACGGTGTCGTTTGGTAGTGGAGCCCGATGACTTGGCTCGATTTGAAGGAGGATCTGCGTGTTTTTCAGGCCCAAATAGGCTATTTGCGGTTCTGGTCCTTCCTTCTTTCGTATGGGCTGCAATTTGGTCCCATATTCGTTTCTCATATTTGCAGTTCGTCCTTAAAATTTTGATTTTAATTTCATTTAAGTCTCGGACGAAATGATACAGTTTGAAGATAGGGGTTATTTTCCCATCTAATCATCGTTCCTTTATGCACTTTTCGTCTGGACCCCCAATTCTTTTTTTTTTTGTGTTTTAATTTACCATTCAATTTTATTTATTTTTTAATTAGGTCCCCTCACTCGCTGATCTCATGGAGAAAGGACACGTGTCCAGGGGATTGGTTTATTCTCCATTTTGGTCCTCGTTAGTTTGCACGCGCCTCATTTTAACCCCTTTCAGTTCTTTTTGTTTTTTTAATTTGTCCTCTTAATTTCTTTTAATTTCTAATGAAGCCCCATTTATTTTAGTTTCTTTTATTCAATTTTTATTCATTATGCTTTTATTCCATTCATCCTTTTTATCTATTTCCATTTGTTTATTTATTTTATTTCAAGCCTAGTATACACTTATTTGTTATGCTTTTACTTTTAATTTCTTTATTTGCTTTATTTATGCTTTCATTGTTATTATTGTTATTATTATTATTATTCTTATTTTCGTTCATACATATTAACATGATAGGTTTATATATTGTATTATATTACGTATATTATGCTATCATTACTCCAAACCTATGTTGCACCACCGTATTATCAAGTACGATCTGTTTCACGTTTTAAATGATTTTCTTAAAAATGATCAATTGAACGTATGTCATTTTTAAATATTTCATTGTTTTTTTTATCTAAATTAGTAAATCGAAAACTTAGAAAATAAAGGTAATATTCCGTGTTTGGGAAATTTGAGAGATCGTGCCCTAACGTACTGGGTTTCGATTTTTCTCATTTGACCCAAATAATTGAATATCCTTTTAAAAATATTAAAATACGAGTTTTGAAAATCAAAAGACAAACTTATTCTCGAGGGTTTAAAATGTTGTGTCCTAATGTACTGGATGTGGCATTTTATTACTTTGAGATAAGAAAGTCTTTAGCATCTGTTTCGAGTTATCCAAGTATTTTTTTTGTAAAATTAACATTAAAGGATCGTAGTTTAAAATCTTTTCAAAATTTTAACTTTCGACATCAAGACATTAAATAATCAATTAGGTACCAAATTTTAGGCGTGACGAGGGTGCTAATCCTTCCTCGCACGTAACCGACTCCCGAACCCGTTTTCTCAAATTTCGTAAACTAAAAAATTGTTGTTTTAGTAAATCGAGATATTTGATTAAAACGATCAAATTTCTAGGTGATCCAATCACACCTCAATAAAAAAGATTGGTGGCGACTCCCATTTTTCGTTTTCATTTTCAAAACCAAAATCGATTCCTATTTTTCAAAAAAATTGGTTTCGACAAATTGGACAGTTTCCTCTCCTAGTACAAACAATTATCCAATCAACTACTAGTAAAAGAACAGGAAACACAAGGAGTAGAATTAAGAAATTTTCAAATAAATCCAGAATCGCAGATAATCGGCGTGAGATCCCATTGTCATTGACATAAATTTGGTTAATCACCATCTTGCAATCAGACTTAAAATAACATGAGATCAATTGTTCCGATTGATAAGCAAGCATGCTTCTTTAATAGCTAAAGCTTCGACAACCTCGACCCAGCCCGCAAGAGTTGACAGTTTCTACCATCAACTATGATGCCACTAAAGTCATGGAAAACCACCGCAATACCTGTCATGAGAAGTGTAGCAATTATTTGGAAAAAAAAAAAAAAAACATTCCCAAGAGCAAATTTTCAAAAATTATCTACCTGAACGAATACATTTTATTATGAATGGAAACGAAAGTTTTATTTAATGAATAATTTTATATTTTATGGAACAGTTGTAATAGAAATTTTGTTGTTACAGAAAAGGTCATAATTCACAAAGATATGGCTTCCAGATGCCATGCCCATATAAATAGAACATTAACTATAAAGAATCATCTTTTATCCTTTATAAAAACAACAAACTTAAAATCAAAGTAAATGTTAAATGGATCAAAGGTATCAGCTGTGGCCTAGTAAGTCAAAAATTGGTGTCCTGCTTTTTAGGTTCTTCAAATCCATATAAAAAGCATTGATTTTATTTTCACGAGGACCTCCAGAATTTTATGCGTTCTTCATTAAGGTTGATGATAAAACGGGAAACAAGATGATAACAAGGAGAAAGACGGTAATAGCAAGGGCAATGCAACCCCATTTCTTTGAGCTCTTCTGATATTCCTTGGCCAACTCCAGTTGGTCAGCCCCTCTCATTACAAAAGAACTGGCACGAGCCACGTGGCTCTCGATGTCATTCAGTTGGTATCCCTGTGCCTCCACCAAGACTGACATGTCTAGGAATAGTTGGTGAAGCTCAATTAACCCCTTCTCAATTCCCTGAATAGCATCGTGCCTCTCTTGTATCTCTGAAATTGTATCCACAATCTGCCCTCGCCCTTGTTCTTGAATTGCCTTTTCAAACAATGTTTCACTTTCTCCCCTTTCTATCAGGTTTTCGATCATTTCTTCATCTGCTTTCTGTCCTGTTACTGTGAAGTATCTTCTCTCCACTGTTTCTTTGTATTCTGCTGTCATTTTGGCTCTTAACCCTTGAAAATCATCCATCCTATCCTTTAGTTTACTGCCTAAGCCGTGTTGGAACAAAAGGGGGATTACCTATGATGGTAATCAGCTTTGTTGAACACGAAGCCAATAACTGATGGTGAAACAAAGACAATTACCGATGCTGGTAAACAAAGCTGTTTACCGTTGGTGGTAAGCAAAGGTGATTACCGATGCTGAAACTAAAGGTAATTACCTATGTTGGTAATTGGCTTGTAACACAATCAAAACAGCAACAACAACCAGAAAGCTCAAGAAGAGAGAAAGAACTTGAACAAAACAAAACAGGAAGAGAGAAAGAACTTGAGCACTAAATTCGGATGAGAAAAATCAGCAACAACCGTTCTCTTTGATTAAACAAAAGAAAATATAAAGAGATACAAAATACAAACCATAGGATAATGATTTACCTATACCTACATAATAAGACATTTGAGCCAGCTGACATTGCTAGCTATTACATCAAAATCAAATCAAATTAAAAATAAGTCCTTTTAGCTATATGACAAATTACAATCAAACTAATACTAAGTTACATAACAACAAAATATTCAAAATGAACCAAACTTGCTGCTGCAACCGGTTCTGCTCCAAATGTCATGCTGCTGGTTCTTTTGTTGCAATGCAGGCCAAATCTCAACACTCCTCCTTGGACTGTATGCAACAAACACCAATAGATTCCCTTAAAGCTTCAAATCGTGCTGTTCCAAGTGGCTTTGTCAAAATGTCAGCTAACTGATCCTTTGAACAGCAATGCACTAAGCTAACTTCTCCTGACTGTTCAATCTCTCGAACAAAATGGAATTTGATCTTGAAATGCTTAGTCTTTCCATGAAAGACTGGATTCTTGGCTATTGCAACTGCTGACTGGTTGTCAACTAAGATCTCAGTAGCTTCAAGTTGCTTCTCATTCAAATCACTCAGCAACTTTCGAAGCCAAATGGCTTGATTCACTGCTGCTGCTGCTGCAATGTACTCTGCCTCAGCTGTGGATTGAGCAACAGTCTGTTGCTTCTTCGAACTCCAACAGAACACACTCGAGCCAAGGGTGAAAAAGTACCCCGATGTGCTCCTCATGTCATCAATGCAGCCAGCCCAATCGCTATCTGAGTAACCAACCAGCTTCAGCTCCTCTTCTTTCTTAAATAATACACCAAGCTTTAAAGTTCCCTTGATGTATCTCAACACCCTCTTAGCAGCTTTAAAATGCACCACATTCGAGCAATGCATGAATCTTGCTAACAAACTGACTGCATGCATCAAGTCAGGTCTAGTTGCAGTCAAATAGAGCAAACAGCCAACCAAGCTCCTATACTCCCTTTCATCGACCTTTTCATGATTACCAATGCTTGACAGCTTCTCACTTTGAGCCATTGGTGTACTCACAGGCTTGCAATTTTGCATGCTGAACTTATTTAGAATCTTCAAGGCAAATGCTTGTTGACTAATGAAGATTCCTCGTTCTGACTGATTTACTTCCATACCAAGAAAGTAAGTCATGGTTCCCAAGTCAGTCATATCAAACATTTCCTGCATCTGAGTTTTAAACTCATGAACCAGATCATCTTTACTTCCTGTTACCAGCAAATCATCAACATAAATCGAGACAATTAGCAATGTCTCCTCCTTTGATTTCTTCATAAAGAGTGTAGGCTCACTTAAGCTCTTCTCAAACCCGAGCCTCGACAGGTAACTATCCACTCTGTCATACCAGGCTCTAGGTGCCTGCTTCAACCCATACAAGGCTTTCTTAAGCCTATACACCTTGTTTTCTTGACCCTGAACTTTGTAGCCATCAGGTTGCTCAACATAAATCTCTTCCTTGAGAAAGCCATTCAAGAAGGCTGACTTAACATCCAATTGATGGATCCTCCATTGCTTCTGTGCAGCTAAAGAAAACAGAAGTTTGATGGTGTCTAATCGTGCAACTGGAGCAAATGTCTCCTCAAAATCAACTCCATATTGCTGGCTATATCCCTTGACCACCAGCCTAGCCTTATGCTTGTTCAATGACCCATCAGCATTAAACTTAGCTCTAAAGACCCATCGAACACCAATAACCTTCTTCTTTTCTAGCCTCTCAACTAAATCCCAAGTCTGATTCTTTTGAATCATGTCTAATTCTGCTTCCATAGCCCTCTTCCAGTTCATGTCCCTAGCAGCTTCCTCATAGCTTGAGGGCTCAACAATAGCCACATTGCACCTCTGATAGACTTCAGCAATAGGCCTAGTACCTCTCACAGGAGGGTCATCAACATTGTCACTGCTAGGCTCACCTTCAGTTAGTTCCAAATTGCCTTCAGCTGAATCTTCATCAAATTGACTTGCATTTGAACCATTCCAGTCCCAAGTCCTCTCTTCATCAAATCTGATGTCTCTACTTACCAAAATCTTCCTTGTTGAAGGATCATAGACCCTATAGCCTTTCTTGTCACTGCTATAGCCCACAAATATGCAAAGAACAGACCTCTTCTCGAGCTTAGTCCTTCTTTCAGCAGGAACAAGGACATAGCACACACATCCAAAGACCTTCAAATGAGACACTGTTGGCTTGAGTTCATGCCATGCTTCAAAGGGTGTCTTGTCCTTGACAGCATGTGTTGGAAGCTTGTTGAGTAGGTACACTGAGCTATTGACAGCCTCAGCCCAAAATGAGCTTGGTAGCTTGCTTTGGAACAGCAAGTACCTAGCCATATCCATCACAGTCCTATTCTTCCTCTCACACACTCTATTTTGCTGAGGAGTGTACACTGTGGTCAATTGATAATGGATTCCAGCCTGCTCACACAGCCTCTTAAATCTCTCAGACAAATACTCAGCCCCATTGTCTGTCCTTAATGTCTTGATCCTACAACCAACCTGATTCTCAGCCAATGCTTTGAACTTTACAAAGGCCTCAAATACATCAGATTTCTGTTTCAAAAAGAAAATCCAGCAGAACCTGGTCAGGTCATCAATAAAAAGAACAAAATACTTACTCCCATTCAATGAAGGAGTCTTCATTGGGCCACAAATGTCCGAATGCACTAGCTCAAGCTTCTCTCGAGCTCTCCATGCTTGATCAACCGGAAATGGCAGCCTTGCTTGCTTGCCAAGTTGACACACATCACAAACACCTTCAATTGGCTCCACTTTGGTCATATCCTCTACCAAGCCAAGTCTATGCAGCAAGTCGAATGACCTGAAGTTGGCATGGCCTAACCTTCTGTGCCATAGGCCAGCACTGTCACATTGACTAGGATAAGCCTTCTTTTCAAGTTGGCTAACATCCAACGTGAAACACTTATCTGCCATAGGAACAGTAGCAGTTTCTTGCCCAAGAGAATCCTTGATGACACAAGAATCACTCTCGAACACCAACGAGTAGCCTTTCTCAACCAACTGACCAACACTTAACAAATTCTGATTAATATCAGGCACATACAGCACATCAGTAATCAGCTTGTTACCTGAACTTGAGCTGATCAACACATCTCCCCTGCCTCTAGCTTCAATCAGGCTTCCATTCCCGATCCTGATCCTCGAGCTGAAACTCCTGTCAAGCACCTTGAACAAGCTCACATCAGCTGCCATGTGATGCGAGCAGCCACTGTCCACTAGCCAACTGCACTTGGTTTTGCTTGTGGTTGCAAGGAAAGATGCACTGAAGACATGCTCCTCCTGAGCTTGAACATCTTCAGCAACTTGTGCCTGACTTTGTTGTGTTGGTGCCTTGCCTTTGTTCTTGCAAAGCTTCTCAACATGACCAAATTGTTTGCATTTCCAGCATTGAACATCTGGTCTTCTCCAACAAAACTTCTCTGAATGTGTGGTCTTCTTGCAGTGAGTGCATGGTGGGTAACTCTTCTTGCTTGAATCTCTTTTCGACCTCTCATTCTTGTCAAGCCAAGGCTTTTTGCCTTTTTGACTTGCATTGGAGCTCTTTCTGACCTTTGCTTGAAAGGCTCCCTCGGATTGATCCTCTTGTCGATTAGCTCTTCTCTGCTCCAAGGCATAGAGTGAGTTAACCAGTTCTGATAGAGAAATAGTGGTGAGATCCCTCGAATCTTCCAGTGAGGAAATCTTAGACTCAAACCTCTCAGGAAGTGTGGTGATCACCTTCTCAACCACTCTGCTTTCAGCAAAGTCCACACCAAGCAATCTTATGTTGTTCACTATGGCCATTATCCTATCAGCATATTGCTTGATAGTCTCTGCCTCCTTCATCTTGAGATTTTCGAAATCTCTTCTCAAATTAATTTGCTGTTGCTGCCTGGTCTTCTCAGACCCCATAAACTCCTCCTTCAACCTGTCCCAAGCTTGCTTAGGTGAGTCACATGCCATAATGCGAGTGAAGATCACATCAGACACTCCATTCTGCAAACAGGCCATAGCTTTTGGCTTCTTAGCAGACTCTTCAGCATGCTGCTTCATCTGAGCAATGGTGGGATTGGCTCTCAGTGGAGGTAGCTCAACATCATTCTCCATAACATTCCACAAATCGTGTGCCTGGAGGTAAGTCTTCATTTTTACCACCCAAATGTGGTAGTTCTCACCAGTGAACACCAGAGGTGGAGGTGGTGTGAAGCTCATCCTGCTGCAACAAGTTCAACAGCCTCGATTTCCTGCTTTCTTAAGCTTAAACTTCCAAACAACAAACAACAAGAGAAGGCCCTTAAAGACTTAGGCTCTTGATACCATTTGTTGGAACAAAAGGGGGATTACCTATGATGGTAATCAGCTTTGTTGAACACGAAGCCAATAACTGATGGTGAAACAAAGACAATTACCGATGCTGGTAAACAAAGCTGTTAAGGTGATTACCGATGCTGAAACTAAAGGTAATTACCTATGTTGGTAATTGGCTTGTAACACAATCAAAACAGCAACAACAACCAGAAAGCTCAAGAAGAGAGAAAGAACTTGAACAAAACAAAACAGGAAGAGAGAAAGAACTTGAGCACTAAATTCGGATGAGAAAAATCAGCAACAACCGTTCTCTTTGATTAAACAAAAGAAAATATAAAGAGATACAAAATACAAACCATAGGATAATGATTTACCTATACCTACATAATAAGACATTTGAGCCAGCTGACATTGCTAGCTATTACATCAAAATCAAATCAAATTAAAAACAAGTCCTTTTAGCTATATGACAAATTACAATCAAACTAATACTAAGTTACATAACAACAAAATATTCAAAATGAACCAAACTTGCTGCTGCAACCGGTTCTGCTCCAAATGTCATGCTGCTGGTTCTTTTGTTGCAATGCAGGCCAAATCTCAACAAGCCGCTCACTAGGGATGTCCTGGTTCTATAAGCAGATGATCCAGGACCGGATCCTGGAAGTTTCTGATGAGTCGCATTTGATTTTTCAAGTGCTTCGAGTTTCCCCTTTATGACTTTGACCCTTTTCAGGAGCTGCTTAACATCCGAGTCCATTCGAGCTCGAAGATCCTTCATGGCTTTAGCACTGTGAGCCGTTTTGGTCTCTTCATTTGATTCTTGCAGCCTGTTGTAAATCTGCTCAACCACTCTCATATCGTGCTTCACATTGACTACATCTTCAAAGAAGTTATCAAGGTTCACCGTCTCTTCCCCATCCTCTACGTCATCCAAGTGAACTTGTTGCTTGAGATCTGAATATTTCTTGAATGAACTAGAAAACAGATCATTCATTGCTTCAGCCTTGATGGCGTCAATGTCCAATGCAGGGCTTGAGTTTGGATGACCTTTCCTCCTTGGATCGCCTGCTCCAGCTATAAGGTAGGTTCGAACGTGAATTTGTGGGCTTCTTGTGGAGGAAATGGCGACAATAAGGCAAGCCCTTCATCAATGGAGGCGCACTAAGGTCGATCTTTTGTAATTGTAGTTCAGCACTAATTGATATAGTTGGACTTAGAACATGTTTATAGATTATTTAATTGTCAGCTTTTGTTACCAACCAATTCAACATGGATAGGGTGGTTATTATAATACACCAGACAGTTTGAATTATATATATATATATATATATATTAATTAGCTAGTAGTAATAGTAAAAACTTTAACCAAGTTTTACTATATGATGTAAAGATTAAACTTATGATAATTGTTTCTTTAATCTTATATAATACAAATGTATATTATCCATATATATATATATATATATTAAGAAATAATATTCATATCTAAATATCAAAGAATATTTACTACACTATTAATTAAATATTTAGACTCTATAAGTAAGGTAGGGGTTGACAAATGTTTTATAAGGTATAATAAAATAGTTAAAAAATAATTATTAATAAAAAAATTCATATCGATTTTTTAAAATTAATTGTGAAATAAAAATATATATAAATTGTTAGCATATCAAATGTTACCCCTTAAATATATAGTTTATTTATAAAAGTAAAAATTTAATAAAATAAAAAATAAATTATTGTAGATAGTTTATTTTATTTTTGTCAGTAGACGGAGGGAGGAATAAATAGGTAAAAATACCCATTTAACAATAAAACTAAATTAAAAAAATCTAAAATTCAGATGCAAAAATAAATTTATATATTTGAAAATCAAGCGAGTGTAAATACATGGACGAATCTTTTTAAGCATGTGATTTAAAAGTAAAATTCAAACCCTTCATTTAAAAAGAACCCCCCGAAAGGAGGGTTGTTTTTCTATTTAAAGAAAAAATATAGATATCAAACAAGCCAAATGTCAACTTCTCCTTTCTGGAATATTTTTCATATTGTGTTCCGACTTGGTCTTGCCTTCTTCTTCATTAATAATTAAGGTCAAAGTATCTGCAATTAACGGTCTAACAACAATTAAGAAAAAAAAACCAGAATTTACATAAAAAGCCAAATTTAAGTTAATTTTACATAAAAGACAACTTGACTTATTGTGGCAATTATTTCAGGCGATATAAATGTTTTCTGTTTTTCCCCCTATTTGCAGATGCATGGAAGTACTTCGCATGCTGTTTGTTGCTGTATCTGCTTTTGCTGTGAATTGAGTTCAATAATACAGCACTTTAAGCTCCTCTCCTGAATCTGCTGGGTTTAACACCAGATCACAATCATGTATATTCGATTTTTGAACAAAATATAATCTAAGAAAAAAACAAACAAACCATATATTAAGTGCTAACTATCACAGTCCCTATAAACTTTGAAAGGTCTTGTCCACTTCAACCCATTATATTTAAAGTTTTATACATAAAAAACATGTCATATGTTGAATATGATGTGTGAATACTTATATTCCCAAATTGCTCCTAAAACACAGTCGGATTTATGGTTCCTCTTGAAAATCATGACACTGTTCTTACAAATCTCACCTATATGTGACTTAAACACTCCTACCTGCAAGGGTAGTAGGAAACTGAAAGGTTTTACGTACAGAGAAATACAGGAATCTTTAGCTGGCTTTTAATGGTTAAAAGAGAAGGCTGCAGCTCGAGCTTAACGTATTTAGTTTGATTATTCAATATCAAACTATTGTTTTCTGTTCAATTTATGTAATGACATGTAGGTACAAGTAATCAAAATTACCTCTAGAATAGATATCATCCTGAAAAGTTCAAGGCACTCCTCCAGCAGTAGCTTTTCTTGTGCAACCACCTCTGCTAGTTCCGAAACCACTGACACGGTCTTCTCAATCTGAGGTACCATCTGCAAGGTAAGGACCATTTCAAAACTACACTGTACATATTGGTTTAGCATAACATGTGAAAATCTCCATACCCCTGGTGAGGAAACTGATAGCATTGTCTTGATGGAAGCTGTGAGATCAAATGCATGTCGAAGTGCCATTGAAGCTGATGGTGCGTCAACCTGCACACCCGAGCAATCATAAATGGATTTGTATTATAGCTAAACATAAAAGGTACAGCTGAAAATTCTTGGTGGACCTTTGCTCCTTCTACGAGAGGCACTTTACAAACAACAGAATGCAGACATTGTTTAGTCATGGAAATAGCTGACAAGTGCTGTCTTTCCATATCTGCCCAACACTCCAATGCCTTCATCTGCAGATATGATTAGCAAATCAATTGACATGAAAACATTTTAGTAAGCATGATTAAAGAGGTTCCAGCAGGCACTGACTTGAGATTGAAGTATAGAATCCATCTTGATCTCAAGCTTTTCCTTCTGAAGCTTTAATTTCTTTTGTACCACGGAATGTTGCAGCTTCATAAGACTATTCCACCCGGATAACAGATCGTTCTGTAAAATCATTTAGTGCAAATTCTCATATGATATTACGGTAACACATATAATCACATGTATGTGTAGTTAAAGAATGGATCCATGTCCCAAAATTCTCTATTTTGCGGTACTAACTTGGTTCAGGTTACAAAGAGTTTTGTGAAATTGAAGTATCTGATTTTCAATCTCCTTTGAAAACATAGCTCGTTTATACTAAAATCTAATATAAACCTGCCCATTAAACCTTATACTATACTTTCATTTTGTTGGTATGAGAAACAACACAATATAAAATACATACCTGAACTTGATTATGTATGCTCCTATTCACCGCATCGGCTTTAGCATTTGCATGCCGCCATTGTATCAAACTGTTATGGATCAATCTCAATTGATGGACACTTTCCACATCACCCGAACACACTTGCAGAGGAGATGACTTCCTGCTCTTGAACAAATCCATTAATCCCAAATTCAAGAATTTCTCCACTCCTTTGGTCCTAGAAGGACTAGTAGGTGGTTTCAAGCTCGAAAATGACATCGGTTTGACCTTGCTTTCAACTGACATTGGTGGTGACCCAGATCGCCCCGGTGACAATGCCCACTGAGACGGGGAAGCGCCATGTGAATTAGTCCTTCGTATGACATTTTTAATGGCGAACTTTTTAATCTTAGGAGAACTATCAGCTGACACTGGATTTAGATTATTTGAATCCCAAGTAGTTCCTCTCGATCTATTCCTTGATGGTACATCTTTTAAATACTTGGAACACACTTCTATCCCTGATTTTCTATCGCTCAAAGAAGAATCAGTTTTAGCCATAGCTGGAGAATCATTATTCGAGGCTGAACATTGATCACTAATCTCAGGATCAGAATCAAGAAAATGAGAATTATCAGTCATGGAATCTGGTTTTCTCTGAGAAGATGATATTTTTTTATATAGAGCACTCTCGTCAACAGAAAACCTTCCAGGTATAATATTGGGAGACGAAGATGATGAAGTAGAAGACGGAGAGGAGGAGGATTTTCTGGAGAAACCCAGCTTGGATGTGTACCTCATGGATCCTCCCACAGAAGGCCTATGATTTTCTTTGGCACTAATTTGCTTGTCATTCTCAACAAACCTACTGAATTCTGAATGGCTTGTTTGCTTGGTAAGTGAAAAGGGGCCGCTAATTGTTCTTTTCTCATAGCACTTTCGCTCGATAAAATCTTTTAGCCTCTCGTTCCCAAGAAAATCGGCGAGAGTATCAAGCTTTTTCGGGTTAGATGAAGAAGAGGTAGTGGTGGTGGCAGATGAAGGCCAAAGGCGTCCAAGTAAGCCGGGGGCAGGGTCTTCAAGGCTGCGATGCTTTCTGGGGTCAGTGGAGGTGGATTTGCGGCGGAGAGGGGATAAAGGTTTGTTGGGAGAGTGGAGGGGGGAATCATGGGTGGGTGTGGAGGTAGGGGAAAGGAAGCGAGAGGCAACCTGACGGGACTTGGATCCTCTGAGTTTGGGTGGATCAGTGGCGCTGTTCATGGTTTGTGGGAACAAAGGCCGTCCTGATTCGGAATGGGGGAATCAATGTTTTTGAGGTGGAAAAAGATGAGAAGAAAAACAAACATTTGAAAATGGCGGCAAAGTATAGATAATGATGAGATTAGTTTAGATTAGATTTGAAGAGTTTGGCCGGCGAATGAAATGGCATGTAACTTACCATGATTGGACTTTCTTTGTTCCCTCAATGTATTGTATTCCTTAAACACTAATTAGCAACTCTAAATACAGGTAAGTAAGAAGAAAATCTGAATTTAAGTAAAATAAAAGCATTGGGCATTAGGCGACAAGTCTGTTGCCGGCATTCTGGAGACCATGCCATATGGCTAAATAACTACTTTCTTTTTAAATTTTATCATTTTTTCCAACCATATTTTTATTTTTTTTATTTAACCTTTAACCAAAACCGAATGATATCTATTTCTTTTAATTTTTGAATATATTAACTTATCAATTCAATTATTATAATAGAAAAATATTTTCAACATATTCAGTGGACAATATAGTTTTATTTTGTGTAACTAATGCAAAGTAACATTATTCAAAATAATAACTAATTAATTTAATATTAATTGAGTGATAATTAAAATGCTTACAATTCTATCAAAGTAATAATCCTATTTTACATCAATCAAATTAACACAACTTTTGTTTAAGTCAAAATGTTTTAAACTAATCTTTCCAAATTATAATTATAATTATCACAACCTTTTCCCTATATTTTATGTTTAGAGTTCTATTCATGTAATAACTCTATTTTATTTTAACTTTTTAAACTTATAAGACTAAATTAAATATTATAATTATTTTTAATGTAAATTTAGTAATCTGATAGAAAATAAAGGGTATTCTCATTAGTTTAAAAGTTTTTCCAAACTTGTCATTTTATATATACTAATTTCTAATGTCACATGTGATGCATGTGAATATATGCGTGTAACACCCCACGCTCTGTCTAAACGTTATGTTTAAATATTGAAGAATTACATAAACTCATTTTAAAACTCTAGATTTTAAAGTTGTTAAGTATATATTTCAATGATATTAATTTTGGCTAAAACTCTTACAAGTTTTTAGTAAACAAGCGTAGAACTTATTTATTTTACAAAAAAACACTTAATTCGTTACTTAGCTTTAGCAATGGATATTTCAAAATTGTTAATTTTGAAAATCGTGTTTTTAGTTAGAGAAAACATGTAATTTTGCAGTTTAATGCCACCATATGTCAAAAAACTAGCGAAAATAACCAAAACAGAGAAAATAAGGTCTGAAATATCTTTGCAATCCAATAAAGTTTGAAAAAATAAAGTTATGAGGTATGCAATCCACTAGTACGGCTCAACTTTGTTTTTTATGCTATACTCAAGTGATATTATTATTGTGAGAAATCTTTTTGTTAAAACAACAAATGTCCTCTCATCCACATTTCAAAGTTTTAAATGTATCAAATTAAAAAGTTCCCAAGTCATCTTTGGTGCTTTTGTCTAGACTTATTTTCTCAAATGATATCATACCTCACGATATGATACAATAAAACCTTTTGTGTTTACATAATTAGCATTTACCACACAAATTTTGGGTTCATGCTGCAAATAGCTTCTAACTTTGATTATAAAAATTTATATAAATTTAATTTCTCCACTTATGCTATGTTATAATATTTTTTACAATACGTAAATTAATTTTAAAATAATATAAAATTTATAATATATATATATCCTTTATAAAAAAAAGTTTTAAAATGTTGAATAATATAAATAATATAATTTTAGAAATTTTTTTATGAATAAGTTACGGGAAAAAATAAAAATATTTTTATAAATAAATATATTATAATATATAGTGTAGGCCCTAAATTTTGCCCGGGCCCATTTTTTACACAACACCCAAAACAAATCAAAAACAAAATAAAATTAACCCATTTTTTTTAAGCCAAAAAAATAATAAGTAAATAACCCAATCCAAAAGCTTAACCCTAGCCCACAAACCCCAAAACATTTTCAGCAAAACCCTAGCCACCCTTGCCTCCAACTGCGGCCGCACCTTCCTCCCATGAACTGTCCACGTTCACCACGCCTCCATGTCTCCATCACACCCACGTTTGCCCATAATCTCGTTTTGTACCTGTAAAAATAGGCTATAAAAGCCAAAAATTGTAACAAATTTTTTTGGGTTTTTGGGGATTTTTAAATACAAAAGGAAATAGATTCAAATATTCAAAAATCAACAACAATATCTCAAAGCAGAATCGAAAGAAAAACTAATTTAGGAAGTAACAGAGGGTATTTCTTCTTTTTTTTATTTATTTTATTATTTTGTTTTTGTTTTTATTTTTATTTTTTTCTTATTTTTCTTTCCCGATTTTTATTTATATAGATATATATGTGTTTATAAAATAAAAAAAAAAACTAACCTTTTTTGAATTCCGGCCACCGTGGACGGTGGCCGGCAGCGGCCGGCGTTCGGCGGTGGATGGTGGCCGGAATACGGTCCGATGGCCGGAGGGAAGAGAGAGTTGAGAGAGTTTGAAGGCTCTCTCATGCTTTTTTTTGTGAAAATGAAGAGAAATGTGTTTTTTGAAGAGTTTTTTTACTTATATAGTAACACCAAAACGACGTCGTTTTGGTGTTCAAATTTTGATGCCAAAACGGCGTCGTTTTGAGCCGAACGGGTCGACCCGACCCGCATATGCAGGATCCGCGTGTTTTCTTTTGGAAGGACTAATTGCGATTTTAGTCCTTCCGCTTTGTTGATAGTTTAAAATCAGTTTTTTTTCCTTTTAAATTTGGCCTTGTGATTTTGTCTTGGTTCCAATTTAGTCCATCCTAATATTGGGTGTTTTTGTGGGATGGGAGATTTATTCCCTTAGTCCCTTTATGTTACTTACGCATCACAATTGGGTCTATTTCCTTTATTTTTTTTTTCTAATTTGGCCTCCAATTTTTTTTTAAATTCAATTAGATCCATTTTCGTTTTTTTCATTTATTTTCAAATTGATTGTTTTTGATAATTATATTACTATTTTATTTATTATTATTACTATTATTATATTCATTTTTTCAATTAAACGATTATTTCAAATAAAGTTATTACTATATTTATTTATTACATTTTTATATTTGTTCGTACTTTCTTTTTACTAATATTATTAATCAATTCTTTATTATATTATATTTTTTTAGTTATCACTATTATTAATTAAATAATTTTTGTTATTAGCTTTGATATTTTTTTATGCGCATATTATCATTACACTTTTTTTTTATTATCTTACTATTAAACTAATTAATTTAAGTTTGGTTTCATATTATTATATTAATTATTAATATTATATATATATATATTATATTATTATTAAAGGTTAATTATTTTAAATATTATAATTCTTTTACTTATTATTACATTTATTATATTATATCTGTTATTTCTTTTAAAATTATCAAATTGTTTTTATATACTATATTATTATTTTATTTTAGTATAGTTATTATTTTAATTTTTACTTTTATCATTATATTTAATATTATCATTAATATATGTTATTAAATCATTATGTTCTTTATTTTATTATTAATATTATTATTGTTATATTTTATCATATTGTTATATTTTTATCATTATTGTTGCTATTGCTAATTTTCTTTATATTTATTTTTTTACCTTTTTTTTATATACTTATATTGATTGAATTAGTGATTGTATTATTATTATTATGTTGCATATCATTTTTTCCCCCTTCCAAATTTAAATCGTTTTAATTCTTTTTATTTCACAATGTATTCAAAAACCGTTTTTAAATAAAGGCAAATTTTTTTTTATACTTAGTCGTTTCAAAGAAACGGGCCCTACCGTATTGGGTTCGTTTTTTTATTCGATTTAAGTATTTTATTCAACATTTTTATCCCCAAATATTTTTTAAATAAAGGCAATTTCCTATACCTAGTCGTTTTAAAAATGTGCCCTACCGTATTGGGTTCGTTTTTATTCGATTTAAGTATTCGAATATCCTTTTTATCAATTTATTCTCTGAATTTCTCCTAAAACAAAGGTAATTTACGATATTTAAAAAAAAATCGAAAAATCATGCCATACCGCATTGGGTTGTAGTTTTACGTTTGTTTTAAATATCCGAATACCCTTTTTAATAAAGTACGCGTTTTTTTAAAATAAAGACAAGCTCATAATCGGGGGTCAAAAAACGTTGTGTCATACTGTATTGGACGTGACGCTTTACCTTGAAGTGAGATGGTCTTTAATTCATGGTTAATCTACTAAAATGTTTCAAAAAAAGAGGATCGTGTTTTAAAATCTTTTCAAATATTCAATTTTTGACATTAAGATATAAATTAATCAATAAAGTACCAATTTTGGGCGTATTGAGGGTGCTAATCCTTCCTCATACGTAACTGACTCCCGAGCCTATTTTCTCAAAATTCGTAGACCAAAATATTTTACAAGGTGGCCCAATCACACCACAAAAAAGGATTGATGGCGACTCCGAATTTTCGTTTTTAAAAGTCGATTCCCCGTTTTTCAAAAAAAACGGTTTCGACAGCTTGGCGACTCCACTGGGGACACCTTAGAGAGAGTCGAGCTGTAAATTGATTATTTTCTGTCATCTTGTCGAAATTTGAAGTTTGTTTTCCTAAAAATCCACGATCTTCGCATTGCATCTTTTGTGTCCTTGTTGAATTTACTTTTGATATGTTTTCGCATCATTTTGCATGACCGTTGGGGTCGCACCTATTAAGTGGGAGTGAGAAAGTATGCCTTCGTGAGGTTTTCACCTCCGCATGGGCTAGAGGATCGTTTCCGGAATACATACGTACCTATGTCTTCGTGAGGTTTTCACCTCCGCATGGTCATAGGGAAATGTATTCCCCTGAACTGAACTTGGTCCATATGAGCCTATAATGGGTGAGGATCAAGGAATCTGTGGGTTCAGGTACTTTTACTCTAGAACCAACCCACATATAGTACGCCTTAAGAGCCTGCCTTAGGTAAAACTATACCGAGACTTAGTGGTTGCCGAAATAGGTGCTTGTTTGTTTTGTTTTTATTTTGTATACATGATTCTGACTTGTTTCTTATTTTTTCTTTTCTTAAATAGTGATTGCATATCATTTTCTTCATAAAAGGAGGTGTCGATTTACGGTTCGATTACTAATAGAAAGTTTTGCAATGGAGAGCGATTTCCCTAATAAAGTGGAATATAATGCGTTTATCCAGAAATAGTCAGAGAATACACAATTAGAGAAGGGTGACAGTTTGGTGGAAGGGTATACATCGGAGTTATGGGACTTTACCCGTATTAGTGTGGCACAAAATGATCTTAGGGAGCTGAAAGAGATATGGAGTCATTGGGATGGTGAGATGAAGCAGTTATTCTATCATAATTATGGTGATATGTCTTATCTTCTTGATATTAAGGTAGATAAGCATTTGTTCCGAGCCGTGGCTCAATTCTGGAATTCTGCTTACAGCTGTTTTACTTTCGGAAATGTGGATTTAACGCCTACTATAGAAGAATATACAGCTTTGCTTAGATGTCTAAAGTTTCAGACCGATAAGATATATTCTAAAATCGTTAATGTCCCAACGTTCGTCAAGAGGTTGATGAGTATTACCGGGATGAGTGAGTAATGGGTTGTGGCTCGAGTCCAGCAGAAAGGTAATGGGAAGTGCATTCCTTGGGTAAGTCTGAGAGAGCTGATTCTGACGCATCCTGATATGAAGAGAAGAGTCGACGTTTTTGCTTTGAGTGTTTATGGGTTGGTGGTTTTCCCTAAGGCTTTAAGGCATGTAGATGAAGCAGTTACAAATTTATTTGACCAACTTGGTAAAGGGATCACACCTGTTCCTGCAATATTAGCTGAGACTTTCAGATCTTTGAATGCATGCCGAAGAGCGGGCGAAGACAGATTTATTGAATGTGCACAGCTTTTATTAGTGTGGTTCTATAGTCACTTCTGGAAGACGGAGAAGGTCACTTACCAACCATTCCTCCGAAATTTCTCTCCTTTGAAAGAAATAGCGGCTACGTCGAGGAGAGACGATATATCAGAGGAGAGATGGATGGCGATACTGTAAAATCTCCAAGAGGATGATATCGAGTGGAGAGCCCTTTGGATGATTCCCGGTAAGATTCTTTTTCGGTGTGGGGACTATGATTGGGTACCTTTGTTAGGGATTTTGGGAGGCATAGGATACGCTCCTTTCCTCGTATCAAGGCAATACAGGTCGAGGCAATTCATACCTACAACACAAGGGCTGGCTCAGAGCGAGTTTTCTTATAAAGGGGATAATTATAAGAAGAAGGTTAGAGAAATTTGTAACGCTTGGAATCGAACCTACCGGATGGAAAGAGTTGCTGTAAACCCGATGGTGACCCCTGGGTATAACGAGTGGCGGAGAAGAAGGGTTAATGATAACATTTTGAGGCCAAACCTAGAAGATGCTAGACCGATAGAGGAATATTTACGAGTGGTTCCCTCTGAATTGGAAATTATAAAGCAAGACTTCGAAAAGAAAAGTTCAGAGTTAGAAAAGAAAATAGAACGGTTGGAGGAGGAAAAAGTGTACTTGAAACTAGATGTGGATGTTCAAAAGGCGGAAGCTGAGAATCTGAGAAAGGAAAAGAGGAAGGTCGAGGAGGACCTTGCTGGCTTGAAGGAATATTACAAGAAGTATCAAACCTCGGTAAAAAACGCTGGTTTAGGTAAAACATCTGAACAGTGGAGGCAAGAAATCCAAGAGGAAAAGGTTAAAACTGATCAGTGGAAGAAGAAGTTCCATGATACTAAGGCACGAGAGGTTGGGTTAGAGAAGAGCTTAGATGATAGTCAAAATGAAAAGGAGATGTTAAGGGCCCGGGTAGCTGAGTTAGAGAAAGCACTACACCAGCATCGGAATCGTAATTCGGTGATTGAATTAAAGGCCAGCTTAAGCAAGATTGAGGATTTGAAAAGAAAAGTAGAAGAATTGGAGTCTACACTTCAGAATTGTGAGCTCCGAATTGAACAACTGGAAGCAAATAATGGTCAGTTAAGCGAGCAACTTCATCGATCTCAAGATCAGGTCCGGGATAGAGATTATCTCATGGGCGAAGCTATAACCCAAATACGAGAAGTGACTGATTACTTACAGACTCTGGCAGTTCAGGCAGATGTGCTGAGTACCAAATATGAGTCAGTATCAGAGCGAAGGCAGGAGTTAGCCTCCCTTCTTAGGAAAGTGAAGGCTTTGAGCATTAGGGCTAAGCCATATATGTAATCCGTTTTATGTAAGGGATTTTGTTTTTTAAGTAAAGTTTTCTAAATGGAATTGAATCAAAATCGACGTCTTCTTTTGCATTCATCTCATGCATTTTGCATTTGCATCATATCATATGCATTAGCTTTCATAAAAAGATCCCTAATTGATTAAAATTTATTTTAGTTAATCTGGAAACTCGCAAAAGTTCACCGATTAAGCACCACTATAGTACGCGAAGAAAAACAAGAGCCATGGACGAAAGATTAGAGAAATTGGAACAGATGCAAAAGGAATGCAAGAGCAATTACATTTACAGATGCAGGAGCAGTTGGCCAAAATACAACAGGACATGAGGGATCAGATGTTAGAATCCCAGAAGAACATGATAAATCAATTTGCACAAATGTTGGCTGGAGCTTCGGATAAAGGAAAGAGTTATATGATTGGTACCAGAAACGAGGATGACGACCCCTCTATTCTCCCAGGCTTTACCCCAGTGGGCATGCAAATGCCGCAACCAAGGGTATCTGTTAATATTAAACCTTTGTGTCAAACTGGTACTTCAGCCCCGATAAATTTTTCAATGGGATCAAGCTCCAACCCCGAGGGTAAATTGGTGAATCCCAAGGTCCCTGATTTCGATGAGGCAGTAGAGGTGGAAAAGGAGAGAATAGAGATTCCAAAGCAGCTAGAGGATCGTTGCAAATGGCTTGAAGAGAAATTTAAAGCGTTAGAAAATGCTGATTATCACGGTGGGATTAATGCTAAGGATCTGAGCCTAGTCCCAGACCTAGTACTTCCTCCAAAGTTTAAGATGCCGGAGTTTGAGAAATACAACGGGACTAGTTGTCTTGAGGCTCACATCACAATGTTCTATCGAATGATGACAGGATACATCCATAATGATCAGTTATTAATCCACTGCTTCCAAGATAGTTTGACTGGGGCAGCGGCCAAATGGTATAACCAGTTGAATCGGGGCTAAATTAGTTCATGGAAAGACTTGGCACAAGCTTTTATGAAGCAATATGGCCACGTGACAGATACAGCGCCTGATAGAATTACTTTGCAAAATATGGAGAAGAAGTCGAACGAGAGTTTCAGGCAATATGCCCAGAGATAGAGAGAAATTGCTACACAGGTCCAACCGCCACTGCTTGAGAAAGAAACAACCATGTTGTTTATCAATACCCTGAAAGCACCTTTCATTAATCACTTGCTAGGAGGGGCAACCAAGAGTTTCTCGGATATAGTAATATCTGGGGAGATGATAGAAAATGCGATAAGATGTGGAAAGATAGAAGCTGAAGAGAGCACCAAGAAGTCGGTCCCACGGAAGAGAGAAAATGAAGTAAATAATGTGAGCAAGGGTTATGCAATACCGATCACTGTGAATCAACCGAGAGTAATAAACGCGAGCCAGCAAACCTCGTCAAAGTAAGAGTCTGATACAAAGCGGAATACGGAGAAACTCCAGTTTACGCCCATTCCAGTGACGTATAAGGAGTTATATCAAACTTTGTTTAAAGAGCATGTTGTATCCCCGGTTTACCTAAAACCAATGCAGCATCCGTATCCTAAGTGGTACAATGAAAATGTCCAATGCGAATACCATGCGGGAATCACAGGACATGCGATAAAAAATTGCACCGCATTTAAGAGGTTAGTTGAAAAGCTCTTTGAAATGGGCATCGTAAAATTCGATGAGTCATCTGGTGGGGAAAATCCGTTACCCAATCATGCCGACAAAGGGGTGAATGCAGTAGTTGAAAATACCGGGAAGAGAGTTAGAATGACTATGGAAGAAGTAAGAACACCATTGAGAGATGTTTGTAAGGAAATTAAGAAGAGAGGGTTAATCATGCAGAGTTCGGGAAACAGATCCCAGAAAATAGGGAGCTATTGTAAGTTCCATGATGAAGAGGACCATGAGATCCAAGAATGTGATGAATTTAGAGCCCTAGTACAGGGACTAATGGACAACAAAGAGCTGGAATTCTTTGAATATGTAGAAGAGGAAGATGTATACGCCTCGGAAGCAGGGTCGTCAGGAAAAAGCTGTGAGATCAATCGCCCAAGGGTAATTATTTCACAGCCAAAGGTTAATGAAGCTGGATTGAAAATAGCACCAAGAATTGTGATACAGAAAACCGTTGCTTTCCCTTATAAGGATAGCAAGAGGGTACCTTAGAGCTATAATTGTAATGTGACAATCCCGAGAGAGAAGAACCTGGTCAACACGCAATGGGAAGTCCAGGATGTAGGTTTTCATACAAAAGTCGATTTAGTAAAAAGGAAATCTTTAATGAAGCAAGGAGAGGAGAAACTAGAGTTGCCTGTTAAGGAGCCAATAGCTGAGAACGAGGCAAAGGAATTTTTGAAATTCCTAAAGCACAGTAAATATAGTGTCGTGGAGCAGCTACACAAACAGCCAGCTCGTATCTCTATACTGTTCTTACTTTTAAGCTCGGAGATACACCGCAACGCGTTAATGAAGGTGTTAAACGAGACTTATGTTGCGAATGACATCACAGTAAGCAAACTGAATCGCCTTATTAGTAACATAAGCGCAGATAATTTCATCTCCATCAGCGACGATGAAATACCATCGGGGGGTAGGGGATCTACTAAAGCCTTACACATCACTACCCGTTGTAAGGGGTATACTGTGCCGGGGGTTCTAATTGATAATGGGTCAGCGCTGAATGTTTTGCCCTTATCTACATTGAATAGGCTACCTATAGATAGCTCTCACATGAAGACGTGCCAGAACATGGTGAGAGCATTTGACGGGACTGAAAGAAAGGTGATGGGGAGGATCGAAGTACCTCTTTTAATCGGTGCAAATACCTATGAGGTAGATTTCCTAGTGATGGACATTAAGCCCTCCTATAATTGCCTCTTAGGGAGGCCTTGGATTCATGCAGCAGGGGCAGTACCGTCATCGCTGCATCAAAAGTTAAAATTGATAACAGAGGGTCAACTGATAACGATAAACGCGGAAGAGGATATTATTGCATCTGTTACCAGTGATGCACCATACATTGAGAAGGATGATGAAGCGCTGGAGTGTTCTTTTCGTTCGTTGGAATTTGTAAATGCTACTTTTGTTATGGAGGGAAGTAAGATTCTGATACCCAAAGTGTCTAGTGCTACGAAAATGGGTTTACAACTGATGGTTAGAAGCGGAGCATTGCCTGAAAGGGGACTTGAAAAGTATCTGCATGGACGGGTTGAGGTACCAGTCTTGACTGATAAGCGGGATTACTTTGGCTTGGGATATAAGTCGGATGCAAAGCAAAGAAGGAAAGAAGCAGAAAGGAGACAAGAAAGACGAAGAGCGCGTTTAAGTGGGGCAGAAGTCAAATGGGAGCCGATGAGCTTTCCCCACATATCTAAAACTTTCGTGTCAGGGGGAATCATTCATCTTGAGACTGAGATCACAAAGAAAGAATGTTTTGAAGACATGCTTGATAGCTTGAGTATTAATGCTGTACTTGGAGAAGGAGTGGAAGAAAGAAACTTATCGGGTATTCGCCCTTACGAGCCTGGAAGTGTGCTGAACAACTGGACTGCAGAAGAGATTCCTGTAGTTTTTAGAGCAAATTCAAAGTAATGTTCAGAACATACTTATTGTTTTCAGCCTAGAACAATAAGAATATTTTGTGAAATAGGCTCATGTTTAAATATCATTATTTCAATAAAGAAATGCATTTTCATCATTCTTCGAGCAAATATCTTGTTCTATTTTCATTCATTGTCATGTTACAAATAAGCTATTCTTAGATTCATTTTTGGACATTCTTTCATATTTGCAACAGGTCCCCAGATATCAATGACACGAGTAGTACTGATATGGACCCTGAATCTCCTTTTGAGCAAGATTTGTGTTTAGAGGGATCTCAGGATTTTGAAGATGACGAAGATTATAGTTTATCTCCAAACTTGTTAAGGATGGTAGAACGGGAAGAGAAACAGATTCTGCCTCACCAGGAAACAATTGAGAACGTGACTCTGGAGAAAGGAAAGGAGGTAAAAATTGGCACTTGCATCAATGAGAAAACAAGACAGGACCTTATTGAATTATTGCGAGAGTTCAAGGATGTCTTCGCGTGGACATATCAAGATATGCCAGGTTTAAGCCCCAATATTATGGTACACCGTGTTCCCACAAGGGAGGAGTGCAAGCCAGTACAATAGAAGCTCCGAAGGATGAGACCCGATGTGGCAGTGAAAATAAGGGAAGAAGTCAGGAAGCAATTTGATGCTGGCTTTTTACAAGCGGTTAATTACCCAGAATGGGTAGCTAATGTTGTCCATGTCCCTAAAAAAGATGGAAAAGTGCGGATGTGTGTGGATTATAGAGATCTAAATAAAGCTAGTCCAAAGGACAATTTTTCATTACCCCATATTGATACCCTAGTAGATAATACGGCAGGCTACTCATTATTTTCTTTTATGGATGGGTTCTCGGGATATAATCAGATTAAGATGCATCCTGAAGACATGGAAAAGACTACGTTCATAACCCTATGGGGAACGTTTTACTATAAGGTGATGCCATTCGGTTTGAAGAACGCGAGAGCAACGTATCAAAGGGCTATGGTAACCCTCTTTCATGACATGATGCATAAAGAAATTGAGGTTTACGTTGACGACATGATCGCAAAGTCTCGAACAGAAAATGAGCACTTACAAGTCTTAAAGAGTTTATTTCTGAGGTTGAGGAAATTTCAGCTTAAACTCAATCCGACGAAATGTACTTTTGGAGCTAGGTTAGGCAAATTACTGGGTTTCGTTGTCAGTGAAAAAGGAATTATAGTTGACCCAGATAAAGTCAGAGCAATACAGGAACTGCCTCCACCCCGCACTCAAAAAGAAGTTTGAGGTTTCCTAGGAAGATTAAACTACATTTCCCGGTTCATTTCACAACTAACCGAGAAATGTGACCCCATATTTCGTCTCCTTAAGAAACACAATCCAGGTGTATGGGATGATGAGTGCCAAAAAGCTTTCGACAAAATTAAGCATTACTTGTCTAATCCTCCAGTGCTGACACCACCTAGTCCTGATAGGCCACTGATATTGTGTTTAACAGTATTTGACAATTCAATGGGATGTGTGCTTGGCCAACATGATGAGACCGGAAAGAGAGAAAAGGCGATATATTACCTCAGTAAAAAATTCACTGAGTGTGAAATGAGATACTCGTCAATCGAAAAATTATGTTGCGCTTTGGTTTGGACCACTCGGAGATTGAGACAGTATATGTTATACCATACGACGTGGTTAATTTCGAAACTAGATCCTTTAAAGTACATGATGAACTCAACTGCGTTGAGTGGAAGGATGGCCCGATGGCAAATTCTACTTTCTGAGTTTGACATAGTCTATGTGAGCCAGAAGGCCATTAAAGGAAGTGTCATAGCAGATTTTCTGGCCAGTAGAGCCTTAAAAGATTATGAGCCTCTGAATTTTGATTTTCCTAATGAAGATTTAATGTATGTGGCAACTACCGAGGAAGACACGTCTGAAAATTCTTCTTGGAAACTGAATTTTGATGGAGCATCAAATGCCGTTGGTAATGGAATTGGGGCAGTTCTGATATCCCCAAGTGGAGATCATTATCCATTCACTTGTAAGTTGGATTTTGACTGCACAAACAATATGGCAAAGTACGAAGCATGCATCATGGGAATTCGTGCGGCCATAGATCGTAAAATCAAGGTGCTAAAGGTATATGGAGACTCTACTTTGGTAATTTATCAGCTCAAAGGTGAATGGGAGACGAGAGATCCCAAATTGATCAATTATCGAAAGTTAGTTCTGGAATTAATTGAGCAGTTTGATAACATCACTTTCTTTTATCTCTTACGTGATGAAAATCAGATGGCCAATGCCCTAGCTACATTAGCTTCTATGATCAGAATAAGTGAGCAAGGAGATATGAAGCCAATCCAGATGAGTATTTGTGATGCTCCAGCTCATTGCTGCAATATAGACGAAGAAGAGGAGAAAGATAACCATCCTTGGTATCATGACATTTTGCGATATGTGAAGAGTCGTGAATACCCTGATCAAGTGACTGAAAATGACAAGAGAACGTTAAGAAGGCTTACTAATGACTATATCTTAGATGGAGAGATCCTATATAAAAAGAGGAAGGATCAGATATTGTTAAGATGTGTTGACGCAGTGGAAACGAAGAGAATCCTGGAAGAGGTCCATGAAGGTGTTTGTGGAACGCATGCTAATGGGTTTACAATGGCTAGGTAGATCATGAGATTTGGGTATTACTGGTCTACGATGGAGGGAGATTGCATCAGTTATGCCAAGAAGTACCATAAGTGCCAAATTTATGGGGATAAGATCCATGTTCCTCCTTCCCCTCTTCATGTTATGACTTCTCCATGGCCTTTTTCAATGTGGGGTATGGATGTCATTGGACCGATTTCGCCAAAAGCTTCTAATGGTCATCGGTTCATTTTTGTGGTAATTGATTATTTTACCAAATGGGTAGAGGCTGCTTCATACGCTAATGTCACAAAGTCAGCGGTCAGCAAGTTCTTAAAGAAAGAGATTATATGTCGATATGGCATGCCAGAGAGGATCATATCAGACAATGCCTTGAATTTGAATAATAGCATGATAGCAGGGGTCTGCAAGCAGTTCAGAATTAAGCATCATAACTCATCACCATATCGCCCGAAGATGAATGGTGCGGTTGAGGCAGCTAATAAAAATATAAAGAAGATTGTGGGGAAAATGGTTGAGACTTACCGGGATTGGCATGAAAAATTACCGTTTGCTCTTTTTGCTTATCGTACGTCTGTCAGAACTTCTACTAGGGCAACGCCTTTTTTATTGGTTTATGGAATGGAGGCAGTTTTGCCTATTGAAGTTGAAATCCCCTCCCTCTGAGTGTTGTCAGAATTAAAATTGGATGAAGCAGAATGGGTCCAATCCAGATATGATCAGTTGAATTTGATCGAGGAAAAGAGGCTAAAAGCCATACATCATGGACAAATGTATCAGAAACGAATGATGCGAGCTTACAATAAAAAGGTTCGCCCCAGAGTGTTCCATGAAGGGGATTTGGTATTAAAGAAGATCCTTCCTATACAAAAGGATTTTAGGGGAAAGTGGATGCCAAACTGGGAGGGACCGTATGTGGTAAAAAAGGCCTTTTCTGTAGGAGCGTTGATATTAGCTGAGATGGATGGCGGGAACTTACCTAATCCAGTCAATGCAGATTCAGTCAAGAAGTACTTCGCTTAAAAAAAAAAGAGAAAGAAAAAAGAGAAAAAAAGAGAAAAGAGAAAAAGAGAAAGGAAAAAGGAGAGGCCAAGGTGAAAACCCGCAAAGGGCACCTTGTGACCAAAGGGGTTTTGAATTGAAAACCCGAAAAGGGCAATTCAAATTTTGATCGAAGGTAAGGGCAGATAGTATTCTTGCTATGCCTGAATTGACAGTGAGGAGATATGCTATGTTTTGGGGCATCAACAAAGTACTTTAGATCTCCCATACACATTTTGAGTTCAAAATGGGCCTCAAGGTGTTCGTAAAGAGAAGCTCAGACTATGATATCTGGGGCACCTAGTTCACGTCTCACCCATATTGTATTTGTTTTTGTTGTTCTATTTGTTCTGAGCTATGGTCTCAATAAACTTCCTTCTTATGATATTTGCCATCTTTGTTTGACGTTTTTTTAGTTATGTTTCTAAATAATTTTCTGTTAGCCTATTATTTTCTCTTTCAAGCATTTTTGCATTGAAATGATGATTAATGGACTAATAATACTTTCACAAAAGAGGTTTTGCATATTACTTTGGAAGCTTCTAATGTTGCGAAAATCGGAAACAGGACTATTGTTCAGAACTCCCCAAGCCTAAGGGCGGGAGATGTTGAAAAGAGGGGTCTAAGTTAGTACATCTCTCAAAGATTTTATTGGTCAGAAATACCTCAGCGAATAACAAGCAATGTCCACTCAAGTATTAAAAGGGAAATCATGCTTGGAAAAGAGATTAAGATTTTGCATTTGGTCATATTATCCAGAGAGGGTTGTATTTGACCATTTGATTGGAAAGATGGTACATCCTATACCCCTGAGTCGCAGTGGAATGGATTTAAGAAGAAGATTTTCTAGTTGGATAAAGAGGACAGGATTATACGACAGTGATAAAATCTTGATAAATGATGAATAGTGATAACCCAAAAAGGGATCATTTTCATGACATTCTGCATTCATACAAATGTCGTTCATGATACATTTAGTTAGGGGCTTTTGATTCATGTTAATCGTGGCATCTTAATCATTTGACATAAGCATAAACCCCAGGAAATTAATTCTACAGATAGATTCCCCGGTGGACAATGTACAAGATTGAAGTTACAAATTTGAGCAGATCTTATCTTCGCTGAGTAGGAGTGAAGTAGATCAAATTTCGGCAGATCTTATCTTTGCTGAGCAGGAGCGGAGCAGATTCAAGCCACTAGCCTTAACCCCCTAAGCAGTAGGGTAACAGGCTGAAGATTACAGATCTTATCTTCCTAAGCAGTAGCGGAGCAGATCGAAAGCGATGAACAGGCTTTAACTCCTTAAGCAGTAGGGTAACAGGCTGAAGATTACAGATATTATCTCCCTAAGCAGTAGCGGAGTAGATCGAAAAGGATGAACAGGCTTTAACTCCCTAAACAGTAGGGTAACAGGCTGAAGATTACAGATTTTATCTCCCTAAGCAGTAGTGGAGCAGATCAAAGATAGCAAACCTTATCTCTCTGAAGTTGCAGAGAACAGGTTGAAGTTGCAAGTCTTATCTCCTTGACGTCGCAGCGGAGTAGGCTGAAGACAGCAGATCTTATCTCCCTAAGCAATAGTGGAGCAGATCGAAGACACCAAACCTTATTTCTCTGAAGTTGCAGAGAACAAGTTGAAGATACAAACCTTGTGTCCCTAAGCAGTAGTGGAACAGGTTGAAGTTACCAGTTATTATCTCCTTTAAGTGCCAGTAGAGTAGATTGAAATTACAAATTTCTTCTCTCTTGAAACTTATTGGAGTAGATTGACATGTTAATCCCAATATCCCTGAAGATGCAGTGGGATGGAATGTGGCTACTTGAGCAAGATGAGCACCAAGGAGTCAGAATTCAGCAAGACCGGGCAAAATTGGCCTTTCTAAAGTCTTTGCTTCGTTCTCGTTACACAAACAACGAGCAAAGAGGGGCAGCTGTAGGCCCTAAATTTTGCCCGGGCCCATTTTTTACACAACACCCAAAACAAATCAAAAACAAAATAAAATTAACCCATTTTTTTTTAAGCCAAAAAAAATAATGAGTAAATAACCCAATCCAAAAGCTTAACCCTAGCCCACAAACCCCAAAACATTTTCAGCAAAACCCTAGCCACCCTTGCCTCCAACTGCCGTCGCACATTCCTCCCACGAACTGTCCACGTTCACCACGCCTCCATGTCTCCATCACACCCACGTTTGCCCATAATCTCGTTTTGTACTTGTAAAAATAGGCTATAAAAGCCAAAGATTGTAACAAGTTTTTTTGGGTTTTTGGGGATTTTTAAATACAAAAGGAAATAGATTCAAATATTCAAAAATCAACAACAGTATCTCAAAGCAGAATCGAAAGAAAAACTGATTTAGGAAGTAACAGAGGGTATTTCTTCTTTTTTTATTTATTTTTTTATTTTGTTTTTATTTTTATTTTTTTCTTATTTTTCTTTCCCGATTTTTATTTATATAGATATATATGTGTTTATAAAATAAAAGCAAAAAAAAAAAACTAACCTTTTTTGAATTTCGGCCACCGTGGACGGTGGCCGGCGGCGGCCGGCGTTCGGCGGTAGACGGTGGTCGGAATACGGTCCGATGGCCGGAGGGAAGAGAAAGTTGAGAGAGTTTGAAGGCTCTCTCATGCTTTTTTTTTTTTTTTGTGAAAATGAAGAGAAATGTGTTTTTTGAAGAGTTTTTTTACTTATATAGTAACACCAAAACGACGTCGTTTTGGTGTTCAAATTTTGACGCCAAAACGGCTTCGTTTTGAGCCGAACGGGTCAACCCGACCCGCATATGCAGGATCCGCGTGTTTTCTTTTTGGAAGGACTAATTGCGATTTTAGTCATTCCGCTTTGTTGATAGTTTAAAATCAGTTTTTTTTTCCTTTTAAATTTGGCCTTGTGATTTTGTCTTGGTTCCAATTTAGTCCATCCTAATATTGGGTGTTTTTGTGGGATGGGAGATTTATTCCCTTAGTCCCTTTATGTTACTTACGCATCACAATTGGGTCTATTTCCTTTATTTTTTTTTTTCTAATTTGGCCTCCAATTTTTTTTTTAAATTCAATTAGATCCATTTTCGTTTTTTTCATTTATTTTCAAATGGATTGTTTTTGATAATTATATTACTATTTTATTTATTATTATTACTATTATTATATTCATTTTTTACATTAAACGATTATTTCAAATAAAATTATTACTATATTTATTTATTATATTCTTATATTTGTTCGTACTTTCTTTTTACTAATATTATTAATCAATTCTTTATTATATTATATTTTTTTAGTTATCACTATTATTAATTAAATAATTTTTGTTATTAGCTTTGATATTTTTTTATGCGCATATTATCATTACACTTTTTTTTATTATCTTACTATTAAACTAATTAATTTAAGTTTGGTTTCATATTATTATATTAATTATTAATATTATATATATATATTATATTATTATTAAAGGTTAATTATTTTAAATATTATAATTCTTTTACTTATTATTACATTTATTATATTATATCTGTTATTTCTTTTAAAATTATCAAATTGTTTTTATATACTATATTATTATTTTATTTTAATATAGTTATTATTTTAATTTTTACTTTTATCATTATATTTAATATTATCATTAATATATGTTATTAAATCATTATGTTCTTTATTTTATTATTAATATTATTATTGTTATGTTTTATCATATTGTTATATTTTTATCATTATTGTTGCTATTGCTAATTTTCTTTATATTTATTTTTTTACCTTTTTTTTATATACTTATATTGATTGAATTAGTGATTGTATTATTATTATTATGTTGCATATCATTTTTTCCCCCTTCCAAATTTAAATCGTTTTAATTCTTTTTATTTCACAATGTATTCAAAAACCGTTTTTAAATAAAGGCAAATTTTTTTTTTATACTTAGTCGTTTCAAAGAAACGGGCCCTACCGTATTGGGTTCGTTTTTTTATTCGATTTAAGTATTTTATTCAACATTTTTATCCCCAAATATTTTTTAAATAAAGGCAATTTCCTATACCTAGTCGTTTTAAAAATGTGCCCTACCGTATTGGGTTCGTTTTTATTCGATTTAAGTATTCGAATATCCTTTTTATCAATTTATTCTCCGAATTTCTCCTAAAACAAAGGTAATTTTCGATATTTAAAAAAAAATCAAAAAATCATGCCCTACCGCATTGGGTTGTGGTTTTACGTTTGTTTTAAATATCCGAATACCCTTTTTAATAAAGTACGCGTTTTTTTAAAATAAAGACAAGCTCATAATCGGGGGTCAAAAAACGTTGTGTCCTACTGTATTGGACTACTGTATTGGACGTGACGCTTTACCTTGAAGTGAGATGGTCTTTAATTCATGGTTAATCTACTCAAATGTTTCAAAAAAAGAGGATCGTGTTTTAAAATCTTTTCAAATATTTAATTTTTGACATTAAGATATAAATTAATCAATAAAGTACCAATTTTGGGCGTATTGAGGGTGCTAATCCTTCCTCATACATAACTGACTCCCGAGCCTATTTTCTCAAAATTCATAGACCAAAATATTTTACAAGGTGGCCCAATCACACCACAAAAAAGGATTGGTGGCGACTCCGAATTTTCGTTTTTAAAAGTCGATTCCCCGTTTTTCAAAAAAAACGGTTTCGACATATAGTATGGATACGTAAATAAGCTATGCCCATATTTTTTTGTCATAAATTATTTTTTATAATATTCTTTTTGGCCATAACTTTAGAATTTTTTTTAGGATTTAAATAATATAATTTTAATATATGCTCCTACTTATAATATAATTCTTATCATTTAAACTTGTATAAAAATAGTTTTTTTTAAAGTTAAATCATGTATGACTGTTTGGAAAGCTATGAGGTAGTTGAATTTAGGCATAATTACTTCAATTCTCACCATCCCCTTAAAAATTGAAAATTGTAATTGGGGTGTTCCAATTACACCAAATTTAGTGAAACCTACCAATTACAATGGTCACTCAAACACATCATCCTTGTGTAATTACAAATAATTATACTCAAATTCAATTACTAGGTGGCTTTTTGAACACTACCTAAATCGAAATTTCATGTATATAATTGTACAAAATTAAAATTCATGTATTGCGTTGCACATTAAATCAAACCTCACTTGTAATTTTGATATGTATCCTTATTTCTTTATATATATAATTTACAATTTTAGTTATAAAAAGACAAATATAACCACCTAAGCACAACCAAAGTGAAGCTGAGCCAAAATTTAGTTCATTATAAAACTAAATCTATATTTATAAATATGCTTAAAATAACATTTGATATCAGCTCTCTTCTCTTTCTTTTTATTAGCATATCACATATAAGATTGAATATCAAAATAATAATCACATATCATGTCCATGCACTTTTAATGGAATCAACATCAAATCCTTTAAAAAACTTCATTATCTTTATCTTAAATTTTACCCAAATGCATAACTTCCCTATTCTCTCTCTTTTAATGTGAACATTAGTTAATTATGAGATTGCTCTATTAATTTCACTAAAAATTAATGAAAAATTTTGAAGTTTTATAGTTTGAGATTGTGAGACCCAATTTCTACCCGGGTTCAATCAAATCAGCCCAAATTAAACACCCAAAATTAAACCCACTACACCCCACTAAACCGACCACTAAACCAACCACTAACCACTACACCCCGTTAATTTTATCACCTCACTAAACCGACCACTAACCCTATCACCCCACTAACTCCATCACCCCACTTGCTTGCGAAACAAGTTTAAAATTTGGCTATAAAAGCTATTCAAAACCATTGTAGAGAGGGATTTTTTTTTTTAGAGAAAAAAGAGAGATTCAAATACAAGGAAAAGAGAGACTTTCAATGCAAGAGATACACGAAATTAATCAAAAATCTAAGCAAAAGAGATTTTTTTTTCATCTATTCTCGTTTTAAGTTCTTTGTTTATTTTATTTTATCTTTCAATTTTATTTTGTTTTTACATACGAGGTAAAAATGAAGGGAGGGGAGAATTACCCTTCTGGCCCCTCCGTTTCCCTCGCGCGTCGCATTTTAGTCCTATGTTCTGTTTTTACTCCGATTTTTCCCCTAAAATTTTATTTAAGTTTTATTTCAATCCCTATTAAATATTTTTGGCTTTTACTAGATTATTTTCCTCATATATGTTTTATTTTATAAATTTTTTATTATTTTTATTTATTCATTTAGGGACATAGTTTTTTTGGTGCTTTTATATTTAAGATTGTTTTTTTTAATTATCGTATATTCTATATTTATATATATATATATATATATTACATTTTCATTTTTTTTATCTTTTCATTTATTTCTTCTATTATTATTATTATTATTATTATTATTATTATTATTATTATTATTATTATTATTATTATTATTATTAAACTTTTTTACCTAATATTTCTTTATTTTTTTATTTGTTCACTATTACATTTTAAATTAGTTTTTTTTGTTTATTTACTTATTATTTATATATATATATTTGAATGGTTTGTTTTTTTATTATTTATTTTATTTTTATTTTTGCTCATATAATTGTTATTTATATTATCGCATTTAATATTATTCTGTTATGCATCTTAGTACCGTAATTCTTTTTTTTCAAATTACATTACATTAACCTTCAATCAATTAATAAAATTTTGTTTTAAAAAACAAGTCAATGTTTCGTATTTGGAAGTTCGAAAAATTGTGCCCTAACGTGCTGGGTTGCGGTTTCTCGTTCATCCAAATGTCTAAATATCCTTTTAATTCCATGTTTTGGAGGATTAAAGGACGATTTTGGTTTCAAAGATTGAAATGTTGCATCATAACGTACTGGGTGTGATATTTTATCCTTTTGGAACAAATGAGTCTTAATATTCCAAAACGAGTCGTTCAAACACTTTCTAAAAGAATCGTATTTTAAGATCTCTTTAAATTTTCAACAATAGGACAATGATTAATCAATTTGGTACCAATTTTTGGGCGCTACGAGAGTGCTAATCCTTCTTCGTATGTAACCGACTCCCGAACCTGTTTTTTCTTGAAATTCGTAGACTAAAATGTTTTATAAGGTGATCCAATCATACTTCGAAAAAGGGTTGGTGGCGACTCCATATTTTTAAAGTCGATCTCCGTTTTTCATATAGAAAATGGTTTCGACAGCTTGGCGACTCCACTGGGGACCAATAAGAGAGTCAAGCCGTAAAAATTGATTAATTTATATCCTTTTGTCGAAAATGAAAATTTTGATTTGAAAATTATGATTCTTTTGCCACGTTTGTTTTGGTCATATGTTTGTCGTGGTTATAGTCTTGTATGATATTCCTGCATCATATTGCATGACCGTTGTGGTCACACCCTCTAAGTGAGAGTGAGAAGCTATTTCCTTCGTGAGGTTTTCACCTCCGTGCAGGATAGTGGATCGCTTCCGGGATACATCCGTACCTATGTCTTCGTGAGATTTTCATCTCCGTGCAGCCATAGGGAAACGTATCCCACTGAACTGGACTCGGTCTATATGAACCTATAATGGGTGAAGATCGAGGAATCTATTGGTTCAGGTACCCTTTCTTTAGAACTGGACCACATATAATGAAAGCCTTAAGAGCCCACCTTAGGTAGAGCCGCTCCAGACATTAGTGATTACCCAGATAGGTGATTTATTTTGTTGTAAATTTCTATTGTACTAACATGTTTTGTTTTGTTTTGATTGCATTGCATTTTCATCATAGAAAGGAGGTGTTAATTCATATTCGATTTCTGAATAGAATAATTTGTCATAAGAAAACAAATTTCTTGATAAAGTGGATTTACAATACGGTCATCCAAGTAAACATGACGAGAGAAGGCTGGTAGTCCACGGATGAATACATGATTTGATTGCCAAGATTCAAGCAAACGAAGATGATACAAGAGCCCTCACGTCTTGATTTTCTTGAAGAAGATAATGAGTGTCGTGGAGATAAGTGAGCAATGGGTCGTGGCCCAGATCAAGCAACAAGGAGATAGCAAATGCATCTTTTGAAAAATTTGCAAGATTTGACCATGAAGAAAATATCAGTGTTTTCACTTAGACTATGAAGGGCAAAGGCCGCATATGTAATTCGTTTTATGTAAAGAAGTTTGTTTTCTAGAAAAGTTATTCTAATGAAATTGAATTAAGAATCAACACCTCTATTTCTTTTTGCATTCATCTCATGCATTTGTATTACATTGCATCATGTGCATTAAATTTCACAAAAGAACCCTATTAATTAGAGATCATATTATAGTTACCCTGGAACATCGCTACTACACTCGAAGAAAAACAAAAGCCATAGATCAAAGGTTAGAAAAGTTAGAACAGATGCAGAAGGAGATGCAAGACCAATTGCAAATTCAGATGCAAGAACAGTTGGCTAAGATCCAACAGGATATGAGGGATCAGATGCTGGAATCCCAAAGAAGCATGATGAGCCAGTTAACACGGTTATTAGCTGGAGGGCCTGATAAAGGAAAAAGCTCTATGGTGGATACCGAAAACAGCAATGAGGACTCTGCTTATCCTCCAGACTTTGCCCTAGTAAATTCCCAAGTTTAACCACCAAGAGTGTCCGTTAATATCAAACTCCAGTATCAATATGGTACTTTAGCACCGGCAAACTTCCCAACAGGTTCGAGCTCTAACCTTGATGATAATTTGACAAAACCAACGGTCCCCGACTTCGACGATGCAGCAGAAGAGGAAAAAGTAAGGGTTGAGCTCCCAAAACAGTTTGAAGATCGATGCAAATAGTTGGAGAAGAAGTTCAAAGCGTTAGAAAACGCTGATTACCAATGCGGAGTGGATGCTAAGGAGTTGAGTCTGGTTCCAGATCTGGTAATCCCTCCAAAGTTCAAGATGCTAGAGTTCGAAATGTACAACGGGACTAGCTATCCTGAGGTCCATATCATAATGTACTATCAAAGAATGACGGGATATGTCAACAATGACAAATTGTTGATTCACTGTTTCCAGGATAGTTTGACTGAGGCTGCAGCCAAATGGTACAATCAGCTGAGTCGTACTCAAGTCAAATCATGGAAGGACTTAGCGCAGGCCTTCATGAAGCAGTATTGACATGTAACGGATATAGCACCTAACAGGATCACGTTACAGAACATAGAAAAGAAGTTAAGAGAAAGCTTCAGGCAGTATGCACAGAGGTGGAGGGAAATAGCCACATAAGTACAACCACCTCTTTTAGAGAGGGAAACAATAATACTTTTCATCAGCACTCGAAAAGCCCCATTCATTAACCATATGTTGGGAAGCATTAACATGAGCTTCCCAGATATAATAATGTCCAGCGAGATGATAGAGAACGCGGTAAGATGTGGGAAGATAGATACAAGAGTAAGCATCCAAAGGTCAACCCCAAAGAAAAATAAAGTGAACAGTGTGAGCAAAGAGTATTCCAAATTGGTCACCGTAGACCAGCCGATGGCCGCGACTACTAGCTTTCAAGGCCCCTCAAGGCAGGAATCTGGTTCGAGGCTGAACTCAGAAAAACTCCAGTTCACTCTCATCCTGATGACTTATAGGGAGTTATACTAAAATCTATTTAATGCGCATGTAGTATCTCCATTCTACTCGAAACCTGTGCATCCCTTATACCCTAAGTGGTACAATAAAAATGCCAAATGCGAATACCACGCGGGAATCATGGGGCACTCGATAGAAAATTGTATCCCTTTTAAGAAGTTAGTCGAAAGGCTTGTTAAAATGAGCATTGTGAAGTTTGACAATCAGTCTGGCATAGAAAATCTGTTACCCAACCATGCTGATAAGGGGATAAATACGATAATCAAGGATACGAAAAAGAGAATTTAATAGGCATTCACCTTTGCATACTTGGGAGTGTTTTAAACAATGGGACGGTGGAAGAGATCCCTGTATTTTTTAGGGCTAATTTAGAGTCATATTCAAAACACACTTGTTGCTCTAAGCCTAAAGACAATAAGAATCATTTTGTGAAATAGGCTTATGTCCAGCATCTTTATTTAAATGAAATGCATCTTTTGTTTCTCATTTCAAGCAACTGTTCTTTTCATTTCATTCATGATCATACCACACAAGTAAATATTCTTAGATTCTTTTATTTTTCGGATATCTTACTTCGCTCTTATAACAGGTCTCTAGATATCAATGATATGAGCGACACTACTACTAACTTAGAATCTCCTTTTGAGCGAGATATGTATTTAGTGAGACCTCAGGACTTTGAAAGATGACTGAGACTATAGCTTATCTCTTAATATGTTAACGACAGTGAATATGTTGAGAAGCACACCTCATGTTACAAAGAATCAGTGGAACCCATAATCTTCTTCTATGTGGGGCATGTATGTCGTCAGGCCGATTTCGCCAAAAGCCTCTGACAAGTATCGATTCATCTTTTTGTGGTCGTTGATTACGTTGCCAAGTGGACAGAAGCTGTTTCATATGCCAATGACTTGAGGTCAACAGCCAGCAGATTCTATGTCAATATGGAATGCCAAAGGGATCACATTTGACGATGTACTAAATTTAAATAGCAGCACGATATCAGAAGCATCCAGTCTGTTCAAGAGTAAACACCATATCGCCCGAAAATAAACGGTGCAAAAAAGTAAAAAGGATTGTGAGAGCCTCTATCAGAACCTCTACCGGGGTAACGCTTTTCTCGTTAATTTATAGAATGAATGCAGTTTTGTCTGTTAAAGTCGAGTTCTCTTCTCCAAAGGTTTTATCAAAGTTGAAGTCGATTAAAGGAGAATAAATCTAATTTCGATGATTAAGTGAACCTGATTGAAGAAAGGAGGTCGAAAACTATCCGTTACGGTCAAATATACCAAGATGATACGAAGTAATGACGAAAAGATCGTTTCAGAAAATTTCATCAAGGAAACTTAGTTTTGAGAAGGATCCTTCCCATACAAAAGGATCTCAAAGAAAATGGATGTTGAATTGGGAATGACCTTATCCTTGGAGGGGCATTGATGTTGATCAAAGTAGATAGTAATAACCGACCTGACCCTGTGAATTTGGATTCAATCGAAGAATACTTCGCTTCTAGAAAAAGAAAAAGAAAGAAAAATAAAGAAAAATAAAGAAAATGAAGAGAAAAATAAAAAGAAAAAGAAAAGAAAAGAAAAGGAGAGGCCAATGCGAAAACCCGCAAATGGCGCCTTGAACTAAAGGGGATTTGAGTTGAAAACTCGAAAAAGGCAGCTTAAATTTTGATCAAAAGTGAGACATGCGGTAGTCTTACTATGCCTAAGTTGACAATGAGGAAATATGCTACATCTTGGGGCATTGACAAAGTACTTTTAATCTCCTGAACACATATTGAGCTTGAAATGGTCATTAGGAAGTTCGTACAGAGAAGCTCATGCTGCGATATCTGGGGCACTTAATTTTTCGTTTTTACCCATTTTAGATTTGCTATCTTTGATTACCTTGTTTGTTTCAAGTTATGTTCCCAATAAATTTCCTTCTTTATACACTTGCTATATTTGATTGACTTATTTGTTTAGAGTTGTGCTCCCAATTAATTTACTTTTCTGTCCATGGTTATGATCTTTGTTGAGCATTTTGCATTGAAATAACGATTGAATGACTAATAATACTTTCACAAAAGAAGTTCTGCTTATTACTCTAAAAATTTCTAAATAATACGGGAACCTGAAACAAAACTGTTGTTTAGAATTTACCAAGCCTAAAGGTTGAAATTGTCTGAGAGACTACCTCTTAAGATTTTCTGTCAAAGATATCAGAGACAAATATTGTGTTGATGATACAATCTTGACAAATAACGAGTAATGTCAACCCAAGCTTTAAAAAGGGATCATTCTCTAGAGAAAAATAAATATTCTGCATTCGTGCAAATATCAGGCATACATATCTGGTCATGACACCCAAGGAACGGTGTAACAGACCAAATTGATTGAAGAAGAGTCAAATCCTATACCCTTGAATTGCGGCGGAAATAGATTGAAGAAGAATCAGATTATATTCCCCTGAATTGCAGTGAGAGGGTTTGAAGATGGTGCAAGCTTTATGTCCTAAGAGTACAATGGACTGGATATGAACTTATAATGGGGCAAACCAGTTGAACAAAATGAGAATATTTCTACGAGTTTTCTGTCAGAAAATATCAACTGAACAAGAAGACCCACGTTAGTGAAGCGATAGCCTTAACAAACAACGAATAATGGTAGCCCAAGCATTAAAAAATGGGATCATTTTCATGACATTCTGCATTCATACAAATGTCATTCATAATACATTTAGTTAGGAGTATTTGATTCATGTTGATCATGGCATCCTAATCATTTGGCATAAGCATAAACCCCAGGAAATTACTTCTACAGATGGATTCCCTAGTGGACAGTGTAGCAAGATTGATTAAAATTACAGATTTCGACAAGCTTATCTCCACTGAGCAGGAGTGAAGCTGGCTAAATATAGCAGATCTTATCCCACTGAGCAAGAGTGGAACAGATCAAATTTCAGCGAATCTTATCTCCATGTATCGGCAATAGATCAGATTCAAACCACCAGCCTTATCCCACTGAGCAGGAGTGGAACAGACTAAATATAACAGATTTTATCCCACTAAGCAGGAGTGGAACATATCAAATTTCAGCAAATCTTATCTCCATGTATCGGCAATGGAGCAGATTCAAACCACCAGCCTTATCCCACTGAGCAGGAGTGGAACAGGCTAAATATAGCAGATCTTATCCCACTGAGCAGGAGTGGAACAGATCAAATTTCAGCGGATCTTATCTCCATGTATCAACAATGGAGTAGATTCAAATCACCAGCCTTATCCCACTGAGCAGGAGTGGAGCAGGCTAAATACAGCAGATCTTATCTTCGCTGAGCAAGAGCAGAGCAGATCAAATTTTAACAGGTCTTATCCCACAAGCAGGAGTGGAATAGATCAAATTTCGGCGGATCTTATCTCCATGTATCAGCAATGGAGTAGATTCAAATCACCAGCCTTATCTCACTGAGCAGGAGTGGAGTAGGCTAAATACAATAGATCTTATCTTTGCTGAGCAGGAGTGGAGCAGATCAAATTTCAGCAAATCTTACCCCACTGAGCAGGAGTGGAACAGATCAAATTTTGGCGAATCTTATCTCCATGTATTGACAATGGAGCAGATTTCAACCACCAGCCTTATCTCCACTGGTCAGGAGTGGAACATGTTAAATACAGCAGACCTTATCTTCGCTGAGCAGGAGCAGAGCAGATCAAACTTCAGCAGATCTTACCCCACTGAGCAGGAGTGGAACAGATCAAGTTTTGACGAATCTTATCTCTATGTATCGGCAATGAAGTAGATTTCGACCACTAGCCTTATCTCCACTGATCAGGAGTGGAACAGGTTAAATACAGCAGATCTTATCTTCGCTGAGCAGGAGCGGAGCAGATCAAATTTCAGCAAATCTTATCTTGGCTGAGTAGGAGCGGAGCAGATGTAAGCCACAAGCCTTATCTCCATTGAGCAGAAGTGGAGCAGATTGAAATAACAAGTCCGATACCCCTAGAGATGTAGGGGATTGGAATAAAGCTATGTGAAGAGGTTGAGCATCAAGAAGACAAGACTCGGCAGGTCCGGGCAAAATTGGCCCTTCTAAAGTCTTTGCTTCGTTCTCGTTACACAACAATGAGCAAAGAGGGGCAGCTGTGAGACCCAATTTCTGCCCGGGTCCAATCAAACCAGCCCAAATTAAACACCCAAAATTAACCCACTACACCCCACTAAACCAACCACTAAACTGACCACTAACCACTACACCCCATTAACTTTATCACCTCACTAAACCGACCACTAACCCCATCACCCCACTAACTCTATCACCCCGCTTGCTTGCGAAACAAGTTTAAAATTTGGCTATAAAAGCTATTCAAAACCATTGTAGAGAGGGGTTTTTTTTTTTAGAGAAAAAAGAGAGATTCAAATACAAGGAAAAGAGAGACTTTCAATGCAAGAGATACACGAAATTAATAAAAAATCTAAGCAAAAGAGGTTTTTTTTTTCATCTATTCTCATTTTAAGTTCTTTGTTTATTTTATTTTATCTTTTAATTTTATTTTGTTGTTACATACGAGGTAAAAATGAAGGGAGGGGAGAATTACCCTTCTGGCCCCTCCGTTTCCCTCGCGCGTCGCATTTTAGTCCTATGTTCTGTTTTTACCCTGATTTTTCCCCTAAAATTTTATTTAAGTTTCATTTCAGTCCCTATTAAATATTTTTGGCTTTTACTAGATTATTTTCCTCATATATGTTTTATTTTATAAATTTTTTATTATTTTTATTTATCCATTTAGGGACATAATTTTTATGGTGCTTTTATATTTAAGATTTTTTTTTAATTATCGTATATTCTATATATATATATATTACATTTTCATTTTTTTATCTTTTCATTTATTTCTTTTATTATTATTATTATTTTTGTTATTATTATTATTAAACTTTTTTACCTAATATTTCTTTATTTATTTATTTGTTCACTATTACATTTTAAATTAGTTTTTATTTGTTTATTTACTTATTATTTTTATATATATATATATATATATATATATATATATTTCAATGGTTTATTTTTTATTATTTATTTTATTTTTATTTTTGCTCGTATAATTGTTATTTATATTATCGCATTTAATATGATTCTGTTATGCATCGTAGTACCGTAATTCTTTTTTTTCAAATTACATTACATTAACCTTCAATCAATTAATAAAATTTTGTTTTTAAAAAACAAGTCAATGTTTCGTGTTTGGAAGTTCGAAAAATCGTGCCCTAACGTGCTGGGTTGCGGTTTCTCGTTCATCCAAATGTCTAAATATCCTTTTAATTCCATGTTTTGGAAGATTAAGGGACGATTTTGGTTTCAAGGGTTAAAATGTTGCATTCTAACGTACTGAGTGTGATACTTTATCCTTTTGGAACAAATGAGTCTTAATATTCCAAAACGAGTCGTTCAAACACTTTCTAAAAGAATCGTATTTTAAAATCTCTTTAAATTTTTACCAATAGGACAATGATTAATCAATTTGGTACCAATTTTTGGGCACTACGAGGGTGCTAATCCTTTCTCGTACGTAACCGACTCCCGAACCTGTTTTTTCTTGAAATTCGTAGACTAAAATGTTTTATAAGGTGATCCAATCACATCTCGAAAAAAAGTTGGTGGTGACTCCATAACTTTTAAATCCGATCCCCGTTTTTTAAAATAGAAAAGGGTTTCGACAGAGATGATTAGAAATGGTGTAAAAGACTAAAATGAAATAAAATGAAAATAAGCTAAAAAAGGGAGATGAAGGGTGATTTGAAAGAGATGAATATTCAAGAGGTTTCTCCACTTTTCTACAACAAAAAACCTAGTTGATTTAATATGTTAAATTATTAATAATATTTAATTTTAAAAAAAAAATCTAAACATCATCAAATACTTCTACTTGCATACATTTAATTTCAATCTCATTCACAATTCACAACATTTTTTTGGTTAAATTGCACTTCTAATTCTTTCTCTTTTTCCTGTCAATCTAATTCAATTATTCTTATTTTTAATTTTCATACTTTTACCCCAATACTTTTCACACTATTGCAATTTAGTCAATATCTTAAATTAATTTCTCTCAATTCAAAAGTCCTTTTTAATTTCCTACGATATCCAACTACCTTCTCTACTGATACTCATGAATCCTATTTTATTTACTTTGAAAATTCTAACACGTGCAAATCCCGAAATAATACTATTATCTTCTCAAGAGGTGTTAGGAATGTTACAATTAATGTATGATTGACATGTGGCAAATGACATGGTATTTCCTTTTTTTTAAATGTTCATTTGCTTTTAATTTAATTTAATTATTTCATTTTATTAATTTAAAATAATGAATTTCTTTTATTTAGGATTTTTAAAACTCTTGTTTTGTAATTCAATATTAATTTGTTAAGTATAGTTTAATGCATAATTTTTTAACATGAATTTTCTCTAATAACAACATTATTTTTGTAGTAGAACACAAAATTTGTTAACACCATTAGTATTTTGGGGTAATTTGTATATCATTTAACAAGTTTAAATACCAAATTGAACCTATAAAACACTTAAGTACCAAATTAGAAAAAAAGTGTCAAATTTAAGTATGAAATTGGAAAAAAAAACTAAAATACTAAATTGGTTCAAAAAAATCTAGATACCAAATTAAAAAAAGGAGGGTGAAATTTAAAAAAAAATAAAAAAAGGGTGAAATTTAGATATGAAAGCCTTATAAATATTTAAAAACATAATGAATTATTTTCATTTAAAAATTATATACATTCATTTTAATGGGCACGGATAAGAGCTTAAGAGAAAGACTTGTTGCTGGGTTGAAGGGCCCAAATTTAATAAAAGTTTAGACCATCAAACACCAAGAACGTATCCTAACTTACCGCTAAGATCGGAGCCCAACTCTAGTTTAGGGTTTTAACTTTTACAATATCTAGGGTTTTTAAAAGAAAATACCTCTATATAAACCCTTCAAGGTCGCCTCTTTTCTTCATCCTCTCATCTTAGAACAGCCAGCCCCCCAAAGGTATGTCTCTAGTTTTCTTCTTTTCTATCGTAGCATAACTGATAGAGTAGATGTTGTAAGCAGTCCAGTCACTGTCTGCGAGACTTTTTTCCTTTGCACGAACTCTCCCGGGCTTATCTGAATTTCTACATATGAAGATCAAAGCCCCAATGTTGGTGCTAAATCCATGCCGTTTTACGTGTTGCGGAATGGCCTTTGCTTATCGACTGGCTCTTCTGTGTCAAATCGACGGCTACATCTCCTTAATGTTTTGCCTCACTACACCTTTAGCTTGCTTTCAACCAACTGTTTGGAAATTAGGCTAGTCATAGAGGCATATATTCAATCTGGCGGTGTTACACGTGGGGGCATTTCCTTTCATGATTTCGCCTCTAAAAACATCCGCTATACCCTTCTTTTCCTTTTTTTTTTCTTGTGCCTTGGCGATGATTACATTTATTTTATCCGCGCTTCTGAGAGCAATCCATGAAGCATATTAACGATAAAAATGGTTGAATTTCTTGATATGAGCCAATTTTTTTTAGAAAATGTAGTAATTTATTTTGGGAAACTAATTATGAAGTTGGCTATGAAGATTTATATACAGCTTTTTATGCCAGTTCTGCTTCAGAGAATTCTTGATTGAGAAGCTGATTTGTTGTCTGAGCCTCTCTATTAACCAACTAAGCCCTGTTTTCTGGTAAAACCTATTTGGGGTGCTGCATCATTCATGAAACTACTGGATTTTCCTGAGACTTTGTTTTAGATTGTTTCATGAAAATATCAACTTTTATTAATTGTATATATATTTACAGTATATATAGTTCCAGTGAGCCAATGATGATATAATCCACTTTGGATGAGGTGTAGTGGAGCCAAGAACGAACCTACTTGGTAGAAGCTGCAATTCAATGGTTTTAATGGATCCAACTGAGGCTGTGTCTTTTTAATTAAATGCTTTTAAATTGGTGTTTCTTGGGTTTGATTGAGTTTAACTATATCCTAAACCCTTGGCTATTAATTTCGGTTTAGGGTCTGAAAAACTCATATAGTCATGTGTTGTCATCAGCTTCTTCTCTTGCACTTTTCACGAGATTGGAGTTAAATAGCAGCACTACATTTTTCTGTTGTTTATTTTGCAGGTGTCATGAATTCTTAGGTTCCTGAGAAGTTGGTTGACTGTTTCCACTTTTAAATTGTGTATTTTGTAGGCCATTGTATTATTGTGTGTTTCTTATTGTAATGAAGTGCAAAGATTATCAATTGCTTCTCAGACGGAGCTCTTTCTACTGTGCTCTCTATCATGTTTTTCACAGCGCAATAAAAATAAAAAAATGGTAAAACAGCCGAGGTGTTTAAAGTTACTTTAATAGTTACTTTGGGCAGTTAACCGAGGATTCTGTGAATTATTTTTGTAGCCTAACCTATTAAAATTTTTTTGATTGAACTGAAACTATATCATACCTATTCCCAGCGGCTTCCCAGCTAAGCTATTGTTGCAGTATAGCACCAAAAAAATGGTAAAACAGCCGAGGTGTTTAAAGTTACTTTAATAGTTACTTTGGGCAGTTAACCGAGGATTCTGTGAATTATTTTTGTAGCCTAACCTATTAAAATTTTTTTGATTGAACTGAAACTGTATCATACCTATTCCCAGCGGCTTCCCAGCTAAGCTATTGTTGCAGTATAGCACCTCCACTATTCATTGCTGAATGTCTTTAGTATTGACAGGATATATTGTAATTACACAGTGAAAGAAATTTTCTTTATTTCATGGTAGCACTAGATGCAGCAAGTCGAACACCTGCATGTATGAATAAGCGACTTCTTTTATCCATATGAAAGGAGTTGCGGTTTAAATCGTCTGCACTCCAAACAAAGAAGAATATTAAGAACTGAATCATTCATTTTTGTAGACTTCGAATCACGGAGTGCTCAACTAAAAAAAAGGGGGAAAAGACCAATCAATTTTAGACTAGAAAAGATGCGAAGAATTGAACTTATTTTTGCATTTGATGTGTTTTGGCGAGCGAAAGGGAAAAATGTGTTCGTGGTTAGAGCAGTTTTCAAGCACATGGAGAGATGTATCTATCCTAAGACAACAGTCGTTAGGGGCATAAAAATGTGTTTGTGGTTAGAGCAGTTTTCAAGCACATGGAGAGATGTATCTATCTAAGACAACAGTCGTTAGGGGCATAAAAATATGAAACGTTCGACGATAAAACAGCTCTTATTGATTCTCCAAAGGTGAATTTATTGATTAAAAATCTCACTTCATAGAAAATACAAATAAAGGAAAGTGGTACCACCACCCAACATGGTCACGTTGTTATCTCAAGTTATCTCATTGTCACGTTGTTATTTTTATAGGAGGATGAGTGATACCATTAATGAAATATTTATACATGGCGTCTTAAACCTCTCTTTAAAAAGTTTTTGTAGAGTTCACCCTCTCTCTCCTTTTTCTCTTACCCTTTTTTCTTTCTTTTCAGTTACCTTCCTATCCACATTAGCTCTCGCCATCCAAGAGTGAAATGTCCATCCCTATCATTCTTCTTCTCTATTGATTCTTAACATCAACAATCATTGAGTGTGGACGCTCATGGCTTGTCTAGACCTAGATATCTCTACCATTGGAGAAGAAAATCCTTGCCACGAATAGCAACAACCTATAAGGAATCCTACCCAAGACCAACCCCAAACGAACACAACAACCCAAGATCCCCACTGTACATATTAATGCACACCCTCAATATTATCAGTTCCCACCATCCTAGTATTATAACAAACATCCTCAAAGCCATGCTACTGCCCCCCTTGGCAAGCAGAACTCAAAGAATCCTTAATTGGGCTTTCAATAATTTACAAAAACAATCAAGTTATTAATGACTGGACAAAACCAAGAAATAACCCTTCATGTGCAAAATTATAGAAGATCCCCTCTAAAATTAACCAATTCCATCGAATTGAGTATGACTGTATGTGAGATAGCATCTACTATATTAGGAATATCAATAAACCCAATTATTACAATTGCTCATGATACCTTTTTTTTTTAGTTTAGCTTTTAGTTAGCTTATAGAATCTATTTCTTAGTTTAAGGTCCTGCTTTACTAAATGAAATGAAAGAATTAATAGATCTGTTTCACCCAAAATGGGAATGGGTTGGGGTTATAAACTTATAATCTACAACCTGATGAGCGAGTCAATTCCATTATTTTAAGTTCAGTCCATACTGAAATAGGGCTATATAAATTCTCATTATGAGAAGGCTTAATTTGAGCGTCTAAATAGATACTATGTTTACATATGGATCCCTACGTCGTTATATTCCATTTAGGATTAGGAATAGGCATAACCGAACCTTCTTTTTACATATCTCTCATTATTTGAAACACTATTCATCTTTTTTCTTCTTTTTATTCTTCTATTTAGCTGAAAAATAAATAGGTTTGATTATCCATCTTTTTAATATAACCAATATATATTTATATATATTATATATAAGACATCCTCTAAATACTTCAAATCGAAACAATTAGATGTCTGACTCAGGCCTATATGACATGATTGATAAATAGAAATATTCTAACACTCCACATATTTTATACATCACACTAGATAGATATCATATTTATGGAATACAATTCACTTTTAAAATGCCCTAGTGGTGAAATGATAGACACGCAAGACTCAAAATCTCATGCTAAAGAACATGGAAGTTTAAGTCCTCTTTAAGGCATAATATTGAGAATGTTTATTGAATTGGAATAAGTTCGGCAACAGTTCATGAGATCTTGGTGATCTTCTCTATCTAATGAACTAAAGAATGAGCGAAATGAAAAGATAATTGAAAAGTTAAAATAGCTAGGAATGCTCATTGACAGAATCCCCAAGAATAGGAAGATGAAACGACACAATCCTCTCATAGGCAATAACGCAACCCCAAGCATGAAAATGATGTCGCAAACTAAAGATGAAGGTAGAACCAATAGGGGAACGAGGATGTGTTTGAAGAAAGAATGCAAGCATTGAGGAATGTTATGCAAGATTTTCAAAGAATGGATTCAACTAACTTGCCCCAAAATTATTCCAAAAAACTTTTGGCACTAAAAGTACTATTACTTCACATAGCCCAGGCGTTTGAGTTTCTTAAATTGATGTATGAAGGTTGTGGTGACCCACAAGACCAACTAACGTACTACAATGATTATATGAACACTCTGAAGGTTATATATGAGGTTAAGTGTCACGCATTTTCTATGACACTCAAAGAAAATTATAGGGCTTGGTATTTATCACTCTCAAAGGACTCTTTTTCCACATCTAAATAGTTAGTCTATTTGTTTACAAGTAGATACTTGGCCAACAAGACATTGCAACAATCCTAGATGTACTTTATGTCAATAAAACAACAAGAAGATAAATCCCTTTGAGAGTGCATCAAGAGGTTTAATGCCTTAATAATGTTAACAAAGAACGTGTTAGAAGACTTTTCTATCCAAACATTTATGCCAAGGACAAGTCATGAGTTCTTAAAGTATAACTTGATTTATTAAGCCACCTTTCAAATTATCTTTCCTTTATGAGATGACTTATAAATTCATAAAAAGTAATGAAATTTAGAAAGTTAACACCTAAGCTCGTTGCAAACTTCTATGCATGCCTAAAATCTTTAGTAGTACGTATATGAAAGATCGCCACTTGGTGACGACTTAAAAGAGAGTAAAAGACTATAGGCGGAACACACTTTGACGGTGGGGGAAACAATATTATAGTCCTGACGAATTTTTGCGTTACCATAAGTGATCTAGATATGTCAAATTAGGCCCTCTAATACACTCTATGAGCTTATTCTCAAGCAATTTAAGTGTCTTTTTTATGCTTTTGTTGAGTTTTGGATTTTATCGTCAATAAAGGTTTTAAAGTTATATATATTAATAGATCCCTAATCCAAAGACTAATCAACAACATGAAAGTCAACCAATCGCTTGTGTGTCTTGAATTGTTAATTATTTAATTTTGTCTGTTTTACAACTTCGTCCTTCTTAGCGTTAGATAATCAATTAGTGTAATTACCGATTACCATAATATGATACTTAGTAAGTAGTCAGCTAGACTTCCTCTTTGCAAACTTTGTTCTCATTAATCTCTTTAATCCCAAACTCTCTTGGGTTCAATCCTTGGAATACTTGATATTTTATTGTAACACTAAAAATATTACAACTCGACTTATCACACTTGCAACATATCGTTACATATTTAAGTTTAATTTTGTTGATTCACAGTCCCGGTGCACGTATACCGATGCGCGATCAATAGGTCCACTAGGGATGGTAAACAAAATTAGCAACACCAAAGATGATATGTGCAACACTTATTACTTGGTCTAGTAGTCGAACCCGAGTAATAGGATGCTACAAGCAATTACAATCAATTTTTGCAATTTATATAAATTCCATTCACATACTATACAATGTAATAATTTAAAGTTTACAATGGCTTAATTCTGAAATTTAGGCATGAAATAAGATTGAGTTGTAAAATTTTAAAATTTTAAAGTTAGTATCGACAGTTTATAGGTGGGTATTGATACCGTATCAATACCTTATTAAATAGCGATACCAAATCACAATTCTGTTTGTATACAAAACAAGGTTATCAATATTTATTTTCTGGTATTGATATTTTATGAAAAAAGTATCGATACTTATATACATATCCATACCATTCTGGCATTCTGTTTATTTTAAAAGTGTACATATGGTCAAGTATCGATACTTAAGTTTAGAAATGATAAAGTTTTATCTTTAAATATCTATTTCATGCCAAAATCACCCAAAATTCAAATGGTACCGTTTAGATACAATTATAGACATGAAAATTATTAACTAAGGACATTCCTATTCCTATCCAACTTAATCACATACTCATCATTTCAAAAATAGTTCAACAAAATCAAAATCAAACCAAAGTTATCATTTATAACAACCAAACCAATATGCCACATTCATACCATCCTAATAAACTTTCTATGGCATTTTCATTATCACTTAATCAAGCATAATCTAATCATTCAAGCAATCTCATGTTTTAAGCATTCAACTTACCAAATCGTTTCCATATCTATGCATCAACCAAAAACACATCATATAGTATATAGCTCCCTTAACCATCAAGCCTTAAGCATTTAGTTAAAACCATTTAGCAAAATAATCAACATGACCATATACATTATATACATGATTTTCAATATGCTAACAAGAGTCCAAACCAAAACATTAACCACAAGTTATCCTATGTACATGCCAAGACCAAAATGAACACATCTCCAACGTTTGAGTCCGAGATTTGCCACTGGATGCTGTGTTGACGGTTGAGTCATAAAATACCTAACATGGGCACAGAAAACAAAACCATACGCTAAGTATAACTCAGTGGTATTTCTATAATCCAAACACTATAACAAAATATAAGATACTTGAGTAGCATAAGTTAAAAATGAATGATGTTATGCAATTCAGTATGTCATCTAACCATTTCTAATTCCAACTTCATGTAGTTAATGAGCATGTCGAACATTGTGTTAACACATACCCCAAATATACATCCCTTTTTACATATCACTTTCATTCACTATTCATTTACCATTTCGATATTAATTTCATATCTTTTATAGATAATTCAATCACTTAAATTCTCTATGGGCGTGTTAATGCATCACATGGGCTTCGGCGTAAACCCACTGAGGAATAAGGGTTGCAATGTTCGGTGCAAAATACGACATCCACAAGAACAACACAATATAACATAATGAGTCAAGTCACATCACATACTGTAAATGGATAAGTCAAACCAACATTACTTAAACCATATTAATATATATTACTTTCTTTTTAGCGGACGCCTCTACCATTTAACAGTAAATGATTAATGCCTGGCTTACACCAATTGTAACAGCCTGATTTTCAATAGTGTTAGAAATAGTGGTTCGAGACCACCAAATCTGACGAGTAAGCTCGTAAATTTTATTATCTAGTATTTACGAGTTAAATGTGATTTTAGAAAGATTTTTGAATTAGTAATTTGTGTTTTATAAGGATTTATTAGGTTAAGTGGTATAGAAAATGAGGTATCAAGACCTTAATTTTATAAACTGAGCAGTAAATATTTATAAAAATATTTACAGAGTGTCATTAAGATAGTGTTAAAGTCTCGTTAGAAAATTTTAACGTTTTGATAGTTAATTAATTAAAAAGGACTAAATTGAAAAAGGTGCAAAACTTGCTAAATAAGGAAATAGTGATTAAATGACCTAAATGGTAAATAGGGAGGACTTAAAGAGTAAATTAGCCTAAATAAAGTGGCTGAGGTGGCATAAGCAGGAAAAAATAATGAAATTAGGTGATTTAAGGGTAAAATTGGAAATAATATAAAATTAAAAAAGTTAAAATGAGATTTTAAAAGTTTCTAGACCATTTCTTCTCTAAATTTCTATCCAAAAACACCATAAAAGAGCTCTTAAGGCTGGTTTTCATATTTTAGCTTCATATCAAGAACTCGTAGATACTCGTGAAAAAGAAAAATTAGCGAAATAGTCCTTGAACTTTTGCAAATATCACAATTCAATCCTAGTAAGTTCGTACGATTAAATTTTAATATATAAATATATATATTGAATTGATGAATGGTATTATGTATTTATTCATATCTATTGTTGAAAGTGAAATTTTGTTAAAGTTATGAATTTAAATTGAATGTTCGAAACGATTGGAATGTGAGATTTGAGTACATTCGACACTTGGTGAATTGACAGCATTGGAGGAAAATGTGGCAAATTACCCAAGTAAATCGAGGTTTAGCATTTGTTGCGAACTTTCGTTTTTACTTTCTGTTTAGCTCTCACGAGCTTTTATTTAACTCAGATGAGTTTCCGTTCAGCTCTATCGAGCTTCTATTTAACCTTTATGGGTTTTCGTTTAGCTCTTACGAGCTTTCGTTCAACTCTTATGGGTTTCTATTTAGCTCTCATGAGCTTCTGTTCTGTCTTCGGGCTTCTGAAAATGATGTACTCTTATCTATAAGCCGTCCTCCGATTTGGGAAGATTTGGTAAGTGATTATGTAATTAAAATTAAAAGACATATTGTTTGTTGTTGGTATTGACTTAAAATAAGTGTATTCATCGATTTAAATTGTGATTGGCAAGGAGTTTACATTGAATGAATATATTTAATTGATGTGTTATAGTAGGTTCGGTAAGATTTATGTTTAACCCATCGAACTTACTAAGCTTTACTAAACTTACTTGTGTGGTTTAATGTCTTTATAGATTTTCGTGAGGTCAGAAGATTGGATCAGCATATCAAGTCTGTAACACCCCTAACCCTTATCTGTTGTCGGAATAGAGTTATGAGATATTATCAGACTTTACGGAATAAATATGAACATTTATAATATTTAATAAACATATATGAAACCACTCACCATTCATTTATACTGTCTCTTATATAGGCCCTTGAGACCCATATTATATGTTAGAAAGAAATCGGGACTAAATCGGATGCTCAGAAAATTTTTGGCAAAATTTCAAAATTCTTCCTAGGTACAAGGAACACACGTCCGTGTGACCAGGCCATGTGATCACATGGCCAGATAACTTGTCCATATCTCAAGCCGTGTGACATATGAGGTAAGGCACATGCCTATGTCCCTAACTCGTGTAACTCTCTGACTTGTAACTTAATTAAGTGCAAGGGTCACATGGCCAAGTCACACGCCCATTTGCTAGGCCATGTGGTTTATTTAATTTTTGAAAATTAAGTGCATATTTCACACGGCCAAGACACACGCCTGTGTTCTAGGCCATGTGTTACACACGGCTGAGACACACGCCCTGTGTGCCCAATTCTGAGTATTCTAATTTTAAATTTTAAGATACAGGGGACACACAGCCAAGCCACATGCCCATGTGTTAGGCTGTGTGTCACACACGATCAAGACACATGCCCTTGTGTCTACCCGTGTGGACAAAAATAGGCCATTTTAAGGCCATTTTTCTCACCCTTTTTAATGTCAACCTGCATACAACATTGATACACACCAATATATCCCAACCAAGCAACCAATACAAGCCAAAAACTAAGTCATATACTTAATATTTCATCACATGTAACTACTACATTAACATGCTTTACTAGTTCATTCATTACTCATACCAATGCCTATACTAAACATGACAACCATATATATATAAGTTAATATAAAACATAGCCAAAATGAAATTTTCATTTTTACACAATCATTTAAATACCTATACATGCCATATAAAACATAGTATGTTTAACAAGATCCACTAGCAATTTGGATAATGTGATTTGATGCAATGATCCGATCTCCCAACTTCTCGTATATCTACAAAAAACATTAAATAATACAAGTAAGCTTAATGAAGCTTCGTAAATTCGTTGGCCTAAAACTTAAATCTTACCAAACATATTATAATGATGCAATTAAACAAATTGTTCATTACAGGTTTCCTGCCAATCACAACTTCAATTGATGATTTCACTTATTTCATCTCAAAATCGATAATATCATTAAGTTTTCCAATAACACTCCATAAGTCACTTACCAACCTTGGTCAAATTAAAAAACATTTTACGGATATGAGTACATCATAAACAGAAGCCCGAAAGCTGCACTGAAGCACATAGGTGCTAAATAGAAACCCGTAAGGGTTGAACAGAAGCTTATACAAGCTAAACGGAAACCCATAAGGGTTAAACTAAAGCTCAAAAGAGCTAAACTAAAACCAAGAAAGGTTAAATTGAAACTCATATGGGTTAACTGAAGCTTATGAGAGCTAAACGGAAAGCAAACATAAGAGTTCGCAAAAAATGTTGAACCTTGGTTTACTTGGGTAATTGGCAGTTAATTCTTTTTTTGCACAGAACAAATGTACTCAATCCGGCATTCCGTTCACTTCGAGTATTTGATTTAATTTCATAATTTTTACAATAATTTTTATTTTCAACAAATAATATAAATAAATACGTATTACCATTCATCAATTTAAAAATTAACATTAAAAATTTAACCATACGAACTTACTTGAAGTAAACTTGTAAATTTTGTAGCAATTCATGGACTATTCTATCAATTTCCCTTTTCCACCATTATCTTCGGGCTCTTGGTCTAAAATATAAATTTTTTCATTCATTAGCATATGTTTCAATTCTAATTCACTTCATAATTTATACCCCTAAATTTTTAAAATTACACAATTAACCCAACTTTTACAATTTTTATAATTTAGTCCTTGTTCAATTAACCAATCAATTGAGCTAATTTTTCTCAATTAAAACTTTATCTAATTATTTTAGGCAACTATACAGTCTTTGATATTCAAAATTTCAACACCAAACCCTAATTCTTAACTTTTTCACAATTAGGTCCTAAAATCAATTTCTATTAAAATTACTTGATAAAATCATCATTAATAGTATTAGAACTCTAAATACATGTTAATTCATCATAAAATTCCAGCACTCATCAATGGTAACTTTCAAAATCACCCATGGAATAAAAAACTAATGAACTAAATAGTTGAACCTAGTTGTAAAAGTCTTAAAAACATAAAAATTTCAAGAAATAAACAAAAATTGAACTTACATGTAGCAAAAATATGAAAAAGCAGCTTAGAGGGACTCTTCTATGGCTGTTTTTGGCTGAAGATTGATGAAGAAATTGCTAGAAACTCTTTTATTTGTTATTTTATTTGTTTAATTTACAAAATTTCCAATTTTGTCCTTAGTTCACGTTGTTCTCTTGTTTATTTTTATACCCATGCCATCTAGCCTATATAATCTAGGCTATATTGCTCTTTAAGTCATCCTTATTTACTTTTTGGAGCATGACCATGCATTTCTAGTCTCACTCAATCAAGTGGCCTAAGATATTACTCCCATTATGTAGGGGGACTTATCCTATATTGATCAACCATATCCCTCTACATAGATTATGGTATATCCAACATCAGTTTTTATAGAACAACCAGTTACGGTGTTCGTTTGACTATATCAAAATATACAACTCACGATGTTGGGATAATGATGATCTCAAGTATGATGATCATATACATATTAATCACTATGAGTAATGTTGTGACAATTACATAATAATCCAAGAAACATACTCATAGCGGGTCAGTCCAATATGTTGTTCTCTAACACACATATTCATGCATTGATTCTAACACTACATATCAATGACAACTCTTTATCATCAATCAACTACATGTTAGTCTTAACGCATTATTGTTGTCCTAGTCAACAATAATACTTGACTAAGGACCTTTTAAGAATAATCATATTATTCTTAGGACATTATTATAAAACAGTTTATTTATACACACAGAAAAGAAACTGAAATAATAATGGCAACACCTTATATTAATAAACATGGTAAATCAAGTATGTTATTACAACCAACTCATGATTGATCTTTGGGCATACTCTTACACCGTCCAAGCAATCTATGGCATAGTACTAAAGGTTCCAACACTTTGCTTTGGCCTGTGACCATAGCACCATCAACTCGTAACCCAAGTTGCATAGCAACATCTTCCAATGTGATAGTTCACTCTCCGTACGGCACAATGAAGGTGTGGATCTATATACACCATCGCTCAACCAGGGCAGATATTAAGTTTACCCCCAGGTCAAACCTTCAGATCAATGCAATGTCCCCAAATCCCGCCAACTGTAAGTATGGCATGATTCACTCATCCGAATCGTACTTAGGAAAATGAAACCGTGACCTCAAAACCCAAACTCATCCTGTATGGTAAAATTTTTATAAAAATATGATAAATTAATTATTTATATAATTTAAAAACATCAACGTAGCCATTCTAAGTATTTTTTTATAAAAATATGATTAATCAATTATTATAAAAACTCACACTTATATTATACCAGCGTGGCCATTCTAAGTTTTTTTTTATTTAAGTTGAATTAAATGAGTAATAAAATATTAATAATAGAATGAAGATTTATCATAAATATTAATAATAACATGTAGAGATCAAATGTGATTTCTAAATTAATAGTAATAACACTTATAATATGATGTATACATTAGTTGAAGCCAAATTAATATATATATTGCTAGTTTCCTCATGTGAATGCGATTTTTAATTTTTATTTAGGTGGTGTCAAATTAGTGGAAGACAAATGTAACTTCTTTGTACCCCACAAATGGAATCAAGCACAACAACAATGCAAATTAAGCAGAAAGGTCATCATATTAAAAAATTAATATATAAATTTATGAATGTGTCATAAATTAAAAAAAAATTATTATTAACACGTAGAGATCAGTTTCATGCAAAACGAAGTTAAAAATGGTTAATAACAATCAAATAGAGATCAGTTTCCTACAATCAAAACATTTTGAGCAAAGTAGCGTTGAGTAAAAAAAAATGAGAAATTAAAACAAAATTTTTTATTTAATTTATAATTAATTTTACTGTTTCATAGGTCATCGATGAAGTGTGATCTGTATTTTACTCGAGAAGATATTTTGATATCTGCATAATTTTAAAAAAAATTACAGAAATTAAACATAATTAATTATTATATCATAATAACTATAAAATACGAAATACAAACTATAAATACCTTACGAGTTTTTTTTTCCTCTTTTCTTCCTCCTCTTCTTCTACAATTCCTTCTCTTCTTCTACAAAATACAAAATATTTGAGGGGGACCAAAACTCACATTCTTAAATAGAGATCTTCTTCTCCCCTTCTATTTTTTTAAAACTAATACTTATTAAGTTTTTTTAACCTATTAACCAGTCACATCGTTGACGGCACTGACATGATTTGACCAGTCTATGATATATATTTTTAATTATTTAATATATATATATTTAAAAAAAGGTATAATTTTTTTAAACAAATAAATCATTTTTTATTTTTTTCCAATCAATTCAATTTTCACTCTTTTTTTTCTCATTTTTTTTATTTTTTGGTCCTCCATTTTTTATTTCTATTAAAAATTTCCCTTTAATTTTCTTAATTTCACATTACATATATACCTTCAAATTAAAAAACAAAAAAACATAAAACAAGCTTCTCATGTTCATGTGTCATTGAGAGGCTAATATATAAGTAATTTTTTTCTTTCAATTCAGGTTCATGTGTCATTGAGAGAGGCTTATATATACAAATTTAGTCATGCCAAATAGAATAACTTCATCAAATAAAATATTATTTTTAAAATTTTAAAATAAAAAAATAAAAAAGTACTAGTGGCGCCATTTAGAATGGCTCCAACAAAAAAATATACATAAAATATTATAAAACAAATAATTAACAAATAAAAAAACAAAAAAATGACAAACAAATAAAAAATAAAAAAAGGAAATAAAGAAAAAAATAAATAAAAAATAAAAAGGACAATAGGTAGTAGAATAGGGCGTTGGAATCTGGTGGCGTCAAATTATTTGGCTCCATCAAGAAAAGCTAATTTTGTTTAAAGCCCCATTTTTAAAAAATCGCAGTATTTTCTTAATATTTATACAGGTGGCGCTAGTCTACATGGCTCCACAAAAAAATTAATTTTTTTATCCTAGTTGTTGACATGGCATGTTGGTGGCACCAAATACTTTGACTCCACCAACTTTTATTGTAGATTTTGAATTATTTCGTATTTTATAAAAAATGTTATTTATGTAAGTAAGTAATTTTTTTAGGTTAGTTTTATAAAAAAAAAGCCGGGTTTTTTGGGGAGATTGCAGGGTCTTGTCCCAAATTTCCATAAATGGAATTGATTTAGGTAGGAATTTGACTATTTTACCCAAATAACCCAAAAAAATAATAATTACATAAACAACTCTGATTCAAAAGCAATCACCTAAATAACCTGAAATGAACAATAAAATTAGGTTATGGGGACTAGATGGCTGGCACCACTGTTTTTCTATTAAAAAAAACAATTTTTGGGGTTTTGGACACTAGATGGTCGGCGCTCATATATTTTTTTAAACTGTATCATACTGATATATATTTATACCAATATTTAAAAAAATTTGGGGTGCTGGCACACTGATGGCTGGCACCCCTTTATTTGATTAAAAAAATTATTTTTTTGGGGTGTCAGGTGCCGGCCAACAAAGGCCCAAACTCACCTAACAAAAGGGGATGAAAATATTGTAACATTAACCCCTATTTGTTTTCTCTTTTTTTTTTTTTTCCCAAATTTAATTACATATTTTATATTTTAAAATAATGTTGGGCTACTTATCATGTTATTAATTATTATTGCATCACTCACATTATTATTAAATTTAAAAATTAATTTAAATTTAATATGCACAATTAAACTAGATTTTTTTTATAAAATTAGAACCTACTTTAATAATTTTCAATCTTTTATAATAATTCAAATAAACATTGCTAAATTATTATTTCTTTTATTTTAAAAAATAATGTATAATATATTTATAAATTTAGAAACAATTAAATAGTATCTAAAAATTTTAATTTTAAATAGACTTATAAATTTTAAATTTAGAAACAATGTGTAATATATTTATAAAAGAAACTTATCTTATAGATTAAATTAATTTAGACGTTATTTTTATATTTTAAAATTTAATTTTATAAATTAATTTAATCTATAAAGTAAATTTCTTTTATAAATATATTACACATTGTGCATATTAAATTTAATTTAATAATAATGTGAATATTAAAATAATTGTGCATATTAATTTAATTATGCATATTAAATTTAAATTAATTTTTAAATTTAATAATAATGTGAGAGATAGAATAATAATTAACAATATGATAAGTAGTTCAATATTATTTTAAAATATAAAATATGTAATCAAACTTGGGAAATAAGATAGGAAAATAAGAAAGATAGGAAAATAAGAAGGGTTTAATGTTGTAATATTGTCATCCTCTTTTGTTGGGTGAGTTTAAACTTTTGTTGGTCGGCACTTGACACCCCAAAAAAATAATTCTTTTAGTTGATAAAGGGGTGCCAGTTATCAGTGTACCAGCATTCCAATTTTTTTTTTTAAAAAATACTACTATAAATATATGTTAATATGATACGGTTTGAAAAAAAATACATGTGTGTCAACCATTTAGTGTCCCAAATCCCAAAGCATATTTTTTTAACAAAAAAATAGTTGTGCCGACTATTTAGTTTCCATAACCAATTTTACTGTTCATTCAAGTTATTTAAGTGATTATTTTTAAATTAGGATAATTTATGAAATTAATTATTTTTTTGGATTATTTAGGTAAAATAATCTAGGAATTCCTTATCAAATAGCAAGGTTCTTTGTCTAAACCCACACTGCAACAATGAAAGTCAGGTCACGCTCTTAAATTGGGCATTGTTTGTGGGGATTTGGGCTTCAGAGTTCGATCCTCTGCCCAAATCCTCGAATTAAGTTTTTAGGAAGCGTGACTTGAATGTTTACGGTTATTTTATTTAAATGACTCGAAAAAAATAATTATTTACGTAAATAACTCTAGTTCAAAAACAATAACTTAAATGACCTAAAATAAATAGAATAAGGGGACTTAAATGACCGACATCACCTATTTTTCTAACACAATCATTAAACAATGATTGTGTTAAGTGTTAAAAAAATAATTTTTTAGGTGTTGGGATTAGATGACTGATACCTTTATATTTTTTTGGGGTGCTGGCACACTGATATCTGACATCCCTTTTATTAAATTAAAAAATTATTTTATTTGAGTATTAGCACACTTATGATCGACACCCCTTTTAAAATTAAAAAAATTTAGGTACTGAGACATTAATGACCGATATCCTAATACTAGATTTAAAAAAAATTCATGCTAAAACATTAATAGCGGTACCAAATTTAAAAAAAAAAAAATTGGGTGCTTCTCAAAGGCTGACGCTGGCCATTTAAAAGCCAAGCCCGCATCTCAAGGCCTAATGTCGGCCGTTTAAGGACTAGGCCCGCGTCAGGCAAGGGCTCTAAGGTGCAATCAAGTTTTTAATTTTTTTTATTTCTTTAAATATTTCTTTATTTAGTTTAATTCTTTAATTATTCCATTTTTATTTAAAATAAATTTATTCCTTTATATTAATTTTTTAAATTAAATTCGATTTTTGATTTTTTTAATTTTTTTATTTCTTTAAATATTTCTTTACTTAGTTTATTTCTTTAATTATCTTTTTTAATTAAATTCTATTCTTTTAAATGTAAATTTATTTAAATTAATTTTTTATTAAATTTGATTATCGGTCATTAGTGACTTAGTATCCAATTTTTTTTAAAATCTGGTACTGGGGTGCCGGCCATCAATGTCCGAGCACCCAGTTTTTTTTTTTTAAATTTGGTACAATGGTGCCGACTATCAGTGTCCCAGTCCCCAATTTTTTTCAAATACTGGTATAAACGCATACTAGTATAATATGGGGTGAAAAATACAAGAGTATCGACTATCTAGTCCCCAACACCTAAAAAATTATTATTTTTAACATCTAACATAATCATTAGGCAATGGTTCTATCAGAAAAATAGGTGATGTGGACCATTTAAATCTCTATCTTATTTTACTGTTCATTTCAAATTATTTAGATGATTATTTTTGAACTATAGTCACTCATATAAATAATTATTTTTTAGTTCATTTAGATGTTGTAAACATATCATTTTGATAAAAAAAATATTTATATTATTTAAAAAAATATATTTACTTTATTTTGGCAAAAATGCTATCGTTAAAATGAATATTTTATGGCTAGTTTATAGGTGAGATATTAGAAAAATTTTACATAAATAAAGTATGAGTTTTTTTTTTTTGTCTCATAATTTATTTGGTCATTTACTTTATAAAATAGGTGATTTTGGTTAATTATTTTTTTTAAATTTTAACACTTGAACTTTAATTATTTGTTAAATCATCTTAAAATGGATAAAAAAAACTAATATCTATTAATTTTGCTGACGTGACATTCATGTGGAAGTTCATGTATATGTCACATTAATAATTAATTATTTTTTAAATTAAAAAATATTTAAAAAATATTTTTTTATATTTATATTTTTTAATTTTTAAATAATTTTTAATTTTTAAAATTTTTATATTAAAAATAATTAATTTCTAACGTGACATCACATGTACACCATATCAAGAAAGTAACGAATGTTAGCTTTTCCATTTGGAGTGATTTCATAAATAATATAAGTTTAAGAGCAAGAAAAGGTAAAAAAATTAAATGGAAGATTAAAACAATTTTTTATAAAATTAGAAGGTCAAATAAATTATTATACCAAAATTTAATTAGCATCTTCTATATACAAATATTTAATTTATAAAAAATATTTTTTTTGTCAACTCAGTCATCAAATTGATGTAATTTAACTAAACTTAAAATATCTTATATTATATAATTGTTTGGTAAATTAGTAAATATACGTATGGAATATAATTGTGTTATTTAATAAAATTAAAAGATTATTTATTTTTAATTTTAATCTTATAATATAATATTTTATATTATTTTAAATAATTTTAGATCAAAGATAAATATAATAATTTGAATATTTATTTTTTAAATAATTTATTTTAATTTTTAATAAAATAAAAATAAGATAAATAGTTATCTACTTATTTATTTTATTCAAGACTTTTTTATTAAAATTTTATTAAATAAAAAATTAAAATAATTATTAAATATATTTAAAATATTAAATATTTTTATACAAAATATTAAATATATTAAATGTCAGCTACTTTATAATGGAAGACTAGCGCTTCGCTGGGGTTTGATTTTTTATCAATTAATTAACAAAATAGTGTGTTGGTAGCACAAATATGTATCAAGTCTGAAACAATGTCAAAAGATCCGAGTAAGATGGCAACATCTAATCTGGCCATCATGGTTTGCTCAAAAGGATATATGGTATTTAATATTTATACTTTAATTTTATATAATTCGGTTTTAATTTTATTTTAATTTAAATAGTTAATTATTTTGATTAAAATGTTTAAGTTAAAATTTCTTTTAAAATACCCGTTTCAAACTTAAGCATATCAAAATCATGTTAAAAAGGTATTTTTAAGAAAAATTCACAATAATATTTTAATAGGATATTTGAGGATGTTAATTATTTAGACCACCTAATATCATTGATAAAGTAGATGATCAAATTATGTCAAATTAAAATATAGACTAAATTCTAAACTTTAGTAAAGTAGAGGTATCAATACTAAAAATTTACTATTATCTTATAGGGCAAAAAAGAAAAAAAAAAAACTCCCCATTTCCTATATATAATAGGGTGAATCGTGGGCAGCAAGCGTGCAAAATTTCTGGATCATATCCTAAATGGCTAAGCTTGTTGATAGCTTTCGTGTTTCACCTCCTCCAGGCTCTGTTCCAACAATCTCTGTGCCTCTCACTTATTTTGACATTCCTTGGTTACGTAATCCACCTGTACAACGCCTTTTCTTCTATGAATTCCCTCACCCTACTTCCCACTTCATTGAGACCACTCTTCCTATGCTAAAACGTTCTCTCTCCCTAACTCTCCAACATTTTTTCCCATACGCAGCTAATATCATGTGCCCTCAACCGCCGGGTAAGCCTTATATCCATTACATGGAGGGTGACTTTGTCGCCTTCACGGTTGCTGAATCTGCTGCAGATTTCAACCATGTCATAGCCAATTATCCGCGACCTGTTAAATTCCTACACCCCTTTGTACCTCAACTACCATCGGAGCATGTAACCGAAGACGGTAGTCGTGTGCTCCCCATATTAGCCTTTCAAGTCACCGTGTTTCCAAACTTTGGCATCTGCATCGGGTCAACTTATTGCCATGCTGTTGGTGATGGTAAGTCGTTCATGCATTTGATGAGGTCTTGGACGTCTGTTCATAGGTCGGGTGGAGACTTGACTTGTCTAGAAAATTCACTTCCTTTTATTAAAAGGGACATTATCAAGGATCCTGGAGGCATAGAGTTGGTTCTATTGAAGGATTATTGGGATTGGGTATCATCCAGCGTTGAGAATTCAGCATCGACCCAAGATATAGCAGCAGACAAGGTTCGCGCCACATTTGTGTTAGGTCGAGCCCATGCCGAAAGGCTAAAGCATTTGGTCACAGCACGGTGCAGGAGCAGCGTTGATACAGAGCAATATCACATCTCAACTTTCGTAGTGACATGTGCCTACATATGGGTTGGTTTGATTAAATCACAAGAGAGTGTTGCCAATAATTTATCACATGACAACGGTGACGATGAGTTGTATTACTTCTTTTTTCCGTATGATTGCCGGAACCGCCTGGAATTCTGGGTACCAACAACATACCTTGGGAATTGTTTAAAACCATGCGCTATTGAGATAAAGAAAAGGGAGGTATTAGGAGAAAGTGGAATTATTTTGGCTGCTAAGGCTATAGGAAAAAGAATTAAAGAAATGGAGAGAAGTGATATAAGAATTGAAACTATGACAGGGCGTTTTACAACAGTTGCAGGGTCGCCAAAATTACAAGTGTATGAAACGAACTTTGGGTGGGGAAGGCCTTGCAAGGTTGAGCTGACCCACATTGATTACGATGGAGCAATATCTCTGGCGGAGTGCAGGGATGGAGACAGCGGAGTAGAGGTGGGTCTAGCTTTAAACAAGAATGAAATGGATGAATTCCTTACTAATTTTGAACAAAGTCTGAAGCTCCTTTGAGTTTAGCATTTGTAGGCACTTTTTCATCCAAGTGTCGTATTCCTTATCCAGGGCAACCATATATCATGTGTACTGGGGAGTGTGCCTTTGCCCTACATATTTCTCGAAACAGCCTTAGTAAATCAAATAAATGAATCCTTTCTTTTTCGACTTAAATGAGATGTGGGCTCCCATCCAATATTAGTTTATTATTTTTTAATGATGAATATTAAATCTATTTATAAGATTTACTTAACGTCAATTTGTTGTCGTTAAGTAGATTATCCAAATCACAGGTCTTGCTAAAGGATTAATTTTATAAAACCTATAGGGAACAGACCAAGTCAACTCTGTCCTTTTACATCTCCTATTTGAACGTTTCATTCATACAACTTTGAGATGGCAAAGTTAAAACGCTTTCATTGAATCACAAATCACACCTCAAGAAAGCCAAAGAAAAAAAAAAGTCTTATTCTTATTCATCTGTCAGGTATCTCTTAAATCTCTCCTCTTTGTTCTGTAAAATTAAAATTCAGCCTCCAATCACAAGGAACAATGGTCATTTGTTTCTTTCAATTTTTAGCAAGCAAAGAGGCTTGAGCTCGAATCCTTGTTGCTTCTTTTTGTCTTCTCGTATTGCAATTGATACGTTGTTTTTATTGATTTTTTTTTAATTTAAGCCTTTTTCCTTCTTACTTACTATCATTTAAGTTGTGATAAATATTTCAGATGGTATAATCGATCTCAATGTCCCTGATAAGAGGCTGGAATTCATTTAAACGCAAGGTATAATTCAATGATTGGTGCAGCTACTTCTACTTCTTTTGTTTTAACTCCTGGTAATTTCCCGTGGTACGACAATCTTTTATCATTTGATAGCAGTTGGAGCCGTTAATGGCTGGCTCCAAATACGACGCTGATTTCTTGAAGGAATTCTACATTCCTACCTATATATTTAGTGGCGAAACAAACATCTCCGATGTTCCCGATGCACCTAAGTATCCAGTGTTAGTTTTTATCAATTCCAAGAGTGGCGGTCAGTTGGGTGGCGATCTTCTTGTAACATATAGAGCTCTCCTCAATGAACGTCAGGTACGTTTAATGCTTGTTTGACATTGCTTTTGAGCTGTTCAAAAGCTCTTTTTTTGACAATCAAACACACTGATTTTGTCAGCCAAAACATTTTAGAAAGTACGTTTCGAATCGAACCAATAATTTTACCTTATATTTTTTTGTTCAAAAAACCTTATCTGATATATTTGGATATTTTGCTTTCGGATTGATATCAGTGTGACTGATTTCAGGTTACCGATTTGGGGGAAGAAGCCCCTGATAAGGTGCTTCGTAGACTTTACATCAGTCTGGAAAAGCTGAAACAAGAAAATGATAAATTTGCTGCAAAGATTTATGAGAGATTAAGAATAATTGTAAGTCTATCTTTCTAGAACGAGGCTACAAATAGCCAGGACCGGAAGTTCATTATTATTACTTAAACTAGTATCTTTCCCCGGAATAATATAGAAAAAAAATATTTATTGGAATAGTATGAATTTTTTTTTATGTATTGGAATAATACGGTGGATTAGGGTAATAATTGTGTCAAAAAAAGACATAAAATTCTCATAATTCTAAATTTATGGTCGTCATGTCGGTTTGGGTGCTCGATAATTTATCATGTTAAAATTTTAGAATTTCTTTTTATTTTTTGAATATTTTTTATAATTTTTAATTTTAAAAAATAATTTTTTATCTTTTTAAAATATATAAATTTAAACTATACCTTTTTTTTATCTTTCATATTGATATCCACAAATAATACCTAAAATAAAATTGTCCTCTATCCCCATTAATTCAATTATTATTTATACTGTTACTACTATTTTAATTATTGTTCACATCTTTCTTGATCTTTAGGTTGCTGGTGGGGATGGAACAGCTGGCTGGCTTCTTGGGGTTGTTTGTGATCTTAAATTGTCACATCCGCCTCCAATTGCTACAGTTCCTTTGGGAACGGGAAACAATCTGCCTTTTGCTTTTGGTTGGGTAAGAATTTCTTTCAAGTGATAAAATGAGGATTCAAGTATCTTGATATGTTTTATTACATGGAACAATCAATAAGTGGTCATGTGTCATGTTCTGGGCACAGGAAGCTTTAATTGGCTCGGAAGCCTTCGAATATTTCATATCTCAGTTTTGTTTATTGTTGTCTTTCCAATATGGATTTGAGGCTAGTTCCCTTCCAGGGAAATTTGTAATGTTTGCTCTAAGTTTTTCAAATTCTTGATCGGCACTGCAATTGGTAATAGGAATATTATGAAAGTCTCTATGCATGATATATCTCCAATAATTTATGAGCAATTGAGTGCTTGTCTAACTTGAAGATTTCTAAATTGCAGGGAAAGAAGAATCCTGAGACTGATCGTAATTCTGTGTTGTCATTCTTGGAACAAGTAATGAAATCAAAGGAAATGAAAATAGACAAGTAATGTAGTTGATCTCTCTCTCCCTCTCTCTGTGTGTCTCTCTTTACCAGGTTATGGTGTAAATTTTCTCATGCAGAAATCATCGGTTAATCCTCTGACGGTGTACTAATATGGTAGGAAGTTTACTGTGGGAACAAAATCATTAATTACTAATATGGTAGGAAGTTTACGGTTGGGAAGAATCGTTAATTACTAATGTGCGACTGCTTTTTGATAAATGATATCTACTGGGAAAGATGTAGGATATAAAAAAGAGTCCTTCCCCAAAATAACTACAGCATTGAGCGAACAATTTTTTCTTCTCTTTTGATTCTTTCCATCATTTTCACAAAGATTCTACTCTTAAGGAGGCCAGAATTAAGAAGCATTTTTGCTTACCATGCTTCCTATAACTCTCAAAGCCTGATATATAACTACATTACTGCATTATTATTCTGTCACTTGTATTTTCCCCCCCTGTTGGGATGTAATGTCTTACTTTGGAAAATATTCTCCTTACAACGTATGGTTTAGCTTATTATTTTTCAATCAATATAGTGTTGACTAATATAAAAAACTTCAATCAGTTACTGGTAAATGCATTTTTGTCGTTCAGTTGGCATCTTCTCATGAGGATGAAAATTCCGAAGGGAGGTTCCTGTGATCCTGTTGCACCTCTTGAGCTACCACACTCTCTACATGCTTTCAGTCGTGTCTCTTCAACAGATGAACTGAACATGGTAAAACATTCTACCATTACCTTTGTGTCTCCTCAGAGTCGTTTCTCTTTGTCACTTTGTTTTTTGCAATTAAGAAATTGTATATTTTTTTAAACCTTAAGGCCATCTCTTGTTTCTGACAACTGAATATCTTTTTTCTGATTTCATAAGATTTTTTAATATATTTGGTTCTTTGAATATTTCTGCTGGTTTAGTGGAGAATTAATGAAAACATAGAAAATAAGAATTTAAAGGATGATTGAATTCATTAACCAAGCAGCCCTTATATATATGTCTCAAGTAACAAACTCAACCAAATTTTAGTTTCTTACTCCTACTAGCAAGCTAACAACACAGATAGCTTCCTACTTCTATTAGCAAGCTAACAAATCTCCCTAGGACTTACTCATGTTAATGATAAAAAGACTTTGTAGCCCTTGGGACACTAACATTCTCCTCCTGACTTAAGTGCTGCAGGCACCAAATTTATACCTAAGAAACTCAAATCAACCAACATGGAAAGGTTTAGTAAAAATATTTATCATTTGATCCTCTAATCTGCAATAAACTAGTTCTTTTAACTTTTTGAGTATTTATCTTCCATGAATTCCTTCTCAGCTAGTGCAACTTCAAGAGCCACCTCTAGTTGTTTCTTAGCTTGTAATTCCATATTTAGATCATCTAGATCAACATTTCACATTTCAAAATTATCACCAATTGCTTTAGAAAAGTCACGAGAGTGGTCAAAGTGCCGCCTTATCCTTTAAAGTCTTATGTTATCACTATACTTGTGATTAACACTATTTATGGTTTGATTAAGAGATATTTTCGCAGCCAATAATTCCTTCTTCAATTTTGCATTTTGAACTGAAAGCCTGATCACCTCACTATCTAATTTCTTAAACTTAACAACAGTTACAAATGTCAATTTTTTCACATAAGAAGCTTCTTCAGTTAGTTTTTTTATTTTGGAAACATAACCCATTATTCTCTTTTGAAAGTTGCACCTGTTCTAGTTTTAGTTTTTCACTCTCGATCTCTTGAGATTGAATATTTTTTCGTAGCTCATTAGTATCTTCTTTAGATATGTTATGTGCATAAAATAATAGTTTATCATCAGAGAGAGATGCCAACTATTGCTCCAAGAGAGTTACTTTTGCATGCAATTCCTTATTCTTAGAACACTTATTTTGTAGTTGTTCTTGAAGAATACGATTATGTGTTGATTTTATCTCAACCTCAAAACTCTTTTCATTACATTGTGTCATAATTTCATAACTGATTGCTACATTTTGACAAATAATCATTAAAAATTAAAGCTTCCTCATTCTCAATTGTGTGTTCCTCTAAAACCCTCACCTGATTCTTTTTTTCTTGAATATTTCTTTCTAAATTTTGAAGTTGAGATTTTGAGTAATTAGGATCATTTGCAAACTGGTCCAACAGGTGTTTCAAGGTATAGGAGCTAAATGCAATCTTTTCAGCAAACACTTAACTTGCTTAGTAAGAAGGTCCATTTGATCTGATTTCATTCCTCCCTAACACTTGGATGCCACTTGCTCCTCCTTGAGTGGATTCAATGAAAAACTCTTCTTCTACATTTTGATCCTAAACAATTCATTGCCACTACACTCAAGGATCGGACACATCCCTATTCAAACATCACCTTTAATCTCTCCTCTACTAATTGCTCTACACTCAACAAGGTTTTATCAATCTTAGGTACAAATAGAACATCTGGAATCAACCTAGTTCCAACACAGCTCTCTATTGCTACTGTGCCTTTTCCCTTCACATCTAGGTACTTTCCATTTCCTATCCTTACTTTCGACCTCAATAAACTGTCAAGGTCTTGAAACAACTTCTTATCACAAGTCATGTGGTTGGTGCAGCCACTATCAACTAACCAACTATTACATAGAGTGCTTGATGAGAAGCAAGAGACAACAAATAACTAGTCCTCTTCTTCTTTAACTACAACTTGTGCTCTACCTTATTGCTGATTTCTTGGTTCTTTGTAGAACCTCTCAATGTGCCCCATCAAGTTGCATATTCTACACTTCACATCTGGCCCCCTAACACCTAAAATGAAGATGATTTTGTTTTCTACAATACTTCTATGAAGAATACTTGTTAGAATTTTTAGCACCATTACCTTTCGCAACAATTTATAAACCACTATTGCCATCACTTTTCTTCCCATTCCTCTTTTGGTTTATCTCCTACTTCACCCTGTTGCATCTTAGCCTTCAATACTCATTCTATGCTTCCTTCCTACCCCATTAGCTTCCTTTGCTCCTGAGCTTGTAAAGCACTGATCAACTCCACTACTCTCAGTTGAGCCAAGTCCTTGGTGTTCTCCAAAGAGGTAATAATTGATTCATACTTCTTAGGTATAGAAACTAATATTTTTTGCACCAGTCTAGAATCAGAGAGATCAGTCCCAAGAACCTTTACCTTGTTAGCAATATCCACCAGTTTATCAGAATATTCTTTGATTGACTTAGAATCTTTCATTTGTAACCTTTTGAATTTTCTAATCAAGTTCAACACCTTCATACTCTTGATCCTCCCGTCTTCTTGATACTCATTCTTGAGATAGTCCCATATATCTTTTTTGATCTAAAAGCCATAATTCTATTGAATATGGTTGGTGAAACCGAAGCATAAAGCCAAACGTTTGCCTTTACCTTCTTGGTGGTTCTCTCCTTATACATTTTGATCTGGCTCAGAGTTTGAATGTTGGGAAGTAGAGTCACCTCATAGTTTTTATCGACTTCTCAATAATCAAAACCCTCTATGTATACTTGTATTTTCACAGCCCATACTTGATAGTTCTCTCCATCAAACATAGGTGGGGCTAAGGCAGACATGTTACTTGATCCCGATTCTATTTTCCTTAATACCTTACAAGTGTATCTCTCAGTTTTTTTCTCAGAACTCTCACAAAACTTTTCTCACAGGTCCCTTAAGAAAAAGAGCTCTCAAAACCACTATTGGTTTTGTAGAGAACTAACAGAAGCATAGAAAATAAGAATGGAAAGGATGATTGAATTCATTAACCAGATAACCCATATATACATGTCCCAAGTGTTGGAACAAAAGGGAAGGTAATTACCGATGATGGTATAGAAGGTGATTACCGATAATAGTAAGTGGTGTTGTACAAACTGTTGGTGTTGAGAGAGGTAATTACTGATGATGAAAGAAGGCAATTACCGAGGGTGGAAAGATGGTGATTACCTATGATGGTAAGAAGCTAAAACAGAGAAAAAATGATTTGAAGATAGCAGGAAGAAATTCTTAATTTTTTCATTTCTTCAATAGATTACACATAGAAAAATTAATAGTAGACAGCCACCTAACGTGCAACTGCTCCCATAAATGCTTTGACTAAACTTAGCCTAAAGTTGCATAAAGTATAAAGCTATAATGCTAGCTATTACATCACATTAAGATTTTCTTAAATCCTACTAACAATAGATACAATGATATTAAAAGATTACAAAATAAACAAAATCATGCAGCTTCCTTGATTCAGCTTCCATGCTGACTTGCTGCTGGTCCAATATTGCAATGCAGGCCACGGTTTAACACTCCTCCTTGGACTGTATGCAAAAAACACCAATGTTCCTCCTTAAAGCTTCAAACCTTGTAACACTGAGTGGCTTGGTCAGAATATTAGCCAATTGATGCTGTGAGCTACAATGAACAAGACTCACTTCCTTTGTTTGCTCGGCCTCTCGAACAAAATGAAACTTGATTTTAAAATGTTTGGTCTTCCCATGAAAAACTGGGTTCTTAGCTATGGCCACTGCTGATTGGTTGTCAACTTTAATCTCAGTAGGTTCAAGTTGCTCTTCATTTAAATCACTTAGCAACTTTCTAAGCCAAATGGCTTGATTTACAGCTGCTGCTGCTGCTGCAATATATTCTGCTTCAGCTGTGGACTGAGCAACAGTTTGTTGCTTCTTTGAGCTCCAGCGAAAAACCCCTGAGCCAAGTGTAAAGAAATAACCAGAAGTACTCTTCATGTCATCGACAGAACCAGCCCAATCACTGTCAGAATATCCTGTCAGCTTGAGCTCCTTTCCCTTTTCAAACTTGACTCCATAGCTCAAAGTCCCCTTGACATATCTCAGGATTCTCTTTGCTGCTTTAAAATGAACCACATTACAGCAGTGCATAAATCTCGATAAGAAATTAACACCAAACATAATATCAGGCCTGGTTGCTGTTAGGTATAGCAAGCAACCTACTAGGCTTCGATATTCCTTCTCATCAACTTTTTCTTCATTTCCACAACTAGTCAGCTTCTCCCCTTGAGTCACTGGTGTACTGACAGTCTTGCAGTTTGTCATATAAAATTTATTAAGGATTTTCGAGCAAAAGCACCCTGACTAATGAAGATGCCCTGATCAGACTGCTTCACTTCCATGCCTAGGAAGTATGTCATGACACCCAAATCTGTCATCTCAAAAACACTCTGTATTTGCACTTTAAATTCACTGATCAATTCATTTTTGCTTCCAGTTACAAGTAAGTCATCCACATAAAGTGAGACAATAAGCAATGTTTCATTCTCAGATTTCTTCACAAAGAGTGTAGGTTTACTAACACTCTTCTCAAATTCGAGCCTAGACAGGTATGCATCAATCCTGTCATACCAGGCTCTTGGTGCCTGTTTCAGGCCATACAAGGCTTTGTTCAGTCTAAAGACCTTGTCCTCTTGTCCTTGGACTATAAACCCATTTGGTTGCTCAATATAAATCTCCTCCTTGAGGAAATCATTTAAAAATGCTGACTTGACATCAAGCTGGTGATCCTTCCATTGCTTTTGTGCTGCCAAAACAAAAAGAAGCTTGATGGTGTTTAACCTTGCCACATGAGCGAATGTTTACATAAAATCAACACCATGTTGCTGACTATAGCCTTTCACCACAAGTCTTGCCTTGTGTTTATTCAAAGAGCCATCAGAGTTAAAATTGGCTCTAAAGACCCACTTGACACCAATGACCTTCTTCTGTTCTGGTCTTTTAACCAAATCCCAAGTGTCATTCTTGTGGATCATCTCCAATTCAGCCTCCATGGCCTTCTTCCAACATTTCTCCTTGACTGCTTCTTCAAAACTTAAAGGCTCAACAATAGCCACATTGCACTTTTGGTAAACATCAGCAATGGACCTGGTGCCTCTCACAGGAAGGTCATCAACATCACCACTGCTGAGCTCATTTTCTGCTAGTTCCAAGCTGCCATCAATTAAGTCTTCTTCAAACTGACTTGAATTTGAACCATCCCAATTCCAAGTCCTTTCTTCATCAAATTTGACATGCCTACTAACCAAAATCTTCTTGGTTGAGGGATCAAACACCCTGTAACCTTTGTTGATGCTGCTGTACCCAACAAATATCCCTGGAACAACTCTTTTCTCAAGCTTGGTCCTCTTTTCAGCTGGAATGTGGGCATAACAAACACAGCCAAACACCTTCAAGTGAGAAACAGATGGCTTGATTCCATGCCAGGCTTCAAAAGGAATCATGTCCTTTACAGCATGAGTTGGAAGCTTGTTTAGTAGGTACACTGAAGTATTGACAGCTTCAGCCCAAAATATGCTTGGAAGTTTACTTTGAAATAGCAAACACCTGGCCATATCCATCACAGTCCTGTTCTTCCTCTCACATACTCCATTTTGTTGAGGAGTATACACTGTAGTTAACTGATGATGGATCCCAGCCTGCTCACACAGCTTCTGAAACTTCTCTGACAAGTACTCTGCACCATTGTCTGTCTTTAATGCCTTAATTTTGTAGCCTGACTGATTTTCAGCTAGTGCCTTGAACTTATTAAAAGCCTCAAACACTTCAGATTTCTGCTTCAAGAAATAAACCCAACAGAATCTGGTTAAGTCATCAATAAACAGTACAAAATACTTACTGCCATTGAGTGAAGGGGTCTTCATTGGTCCACAAACATCAGAATGCACCAATTCAAGCCTCTCTCAAGCTCTTCATGCTGAATTAACTAGAAATGGTAATCTAATTTGTTTACCAAGCTGACATGCTTCACAAATAGAGTCCCTTGCTTCAACTTTGGACATGTCCTCCACTGAATTCAGCTTATGCAACAGATCAAGTGATTTGAAATTAGCATGGCCTAATCTTCTATGCCATAGGCCAACATTATCAGCGAGACTGGTGTAGGCCTTTTTCTCAAGCTGACTCATGTCCAGCATGAAACACTTATCAGCCATAGCTACTGAAACCAGTTTTTGACCACATGTATCTCCAACAGTGCAAGTACTGTTCTCAAAAATCAATGAGTACCCTTTTTCAACCAGTTGACCAACACTTAATAAATTCTGATCAATATCAGAAACAAAGAGCACATCAGAAATAACTTTCTTACCTGGGCCAGTGTCGATCACAACATTACCTCTGCCTTTAGCTTCAATCAGGTTCCATTACCTATCCTGATATTTGAAGTGAAATTCCTGTCAAGGTCCTTGAACAAGCCTTCATCAGCTGCCATGTGATGTGAGCAGCCACTGTCCACAAGCCAACTGCATTTGGTTTTACTTGTGATTACAAGGCATGAGGCTGTAAAAACATACTCCTCCTGAGCTTGAAAGTCCTCAGCAGGCTTAGCTTGCATATGCTGTTGAGCTTGTGCCTTCCCCTTATTCTTGCACACTTTCTCATGATGATCATACTGATTACAGCTCTTGCACTGAATGTCTGGCCTATTCCAGCAATATTTCTCCAAATGATTGGTCTTTTTGCAGTGAATACATGGTGGAAACTTCCTTCTTCCTCATTCTTTTCTTGTTTTCTCCCTTCTATCAACCCAAGGCTTCTTGCTTTTCTGACTTGATCTTGAGCTATCTCTGGCCCTTGCTTGGAAGGCTCCTTCAGGATGATCTTCTTCCCTGTTGGCCCTTCTCTGCTTTAAAGCATAAAGGGAGTTCACCAACTCAGACAAAGAGAGAGTTGTCAAGTCCCTTGAGTCTTCCAACGAGGAGATTTTTGACTCAAACCTCTCAGGGAGAGTGGTGATAACCTTTTCAACAACCCTACTATCACTAAAGTCTTCACCAAGCAACCTTATACTGTTGACAGTATTCATAATCCTGTCTGCATATTGCTTGACACTCTCTGACTCTTTCATCTTTAGATTCTCAAATTCTCTTTTAAGGTTGATCACTTGTTGCTGCCTAATCTTATCAGACCCCATAAACTCCTCATTCAGCTTATCCCATGCTTCCTTGGGTGTGCTACAAGCTATGATCCGAGTAAAAATTACATCAGATACACCATTCTGCAAGCAGGTCAGGGCTTTGTGCTTCTTAGTACTCTCCTCAGCATGCTGCCTCATTTGAGCAATTGTGGGATTAGCCCTCAATGGAGGTGGTTCGATGTCATTTTCAACTACACTCCACAAATCTTGTGCTTGAATATATGTCTTCATCTTGACTACCCAAATGTGGTAGTTTTCTCCAGTAAACACTGGTGGTGGTGGTGGTGTGAAGCTCATTTTTCAGCAACCAAACAAAACAGATCAACAAAAAATAGCTTCTTCCTTCTCAAACTGAAATCACTCACAAATAAAATACAACCAAGGCCCTTAAAGACAACAGGCTCTTGATACCATTTGTTGGAACAAAAGGGAAAATAATTACCGATGATGGTATAGAAGGTGATTACCGATGATGGTAAGTGGTGTTGTACAGACTGTTGGTGTTGGAAGAGGTAATTACTGATGATGAAAGAAGGCAATTACCGACGATGGAAAGATGGTGATTACCTATGATGGTAAGAAGCTAAAACAGAGAAAAAATGATTTGAAGATAGCAGGAAGAAATTCTCAATTTTTTCATTTCTTCAATAGATTACATATAGAAAAATTAATAGTAGACAGCCACCTAATGTGCAACTGCTCCCATAAATGCTTTGACTAAACTTAGCCTAAAGTTGCATAAAATATAAAGCTATAATGCTAGCTATTACATCACATTAAGATTTTCTCAAATCCTACTAACCATAGATACAATGATATTAAAAGATTACAAAATAAACAAAATCATGCATCTTCCTTGATTCAGCTTCCATGCTGACTTGCTGCTGGTCCAATGTTGCAATGCAGGCTACGGTTTAACACCAAGTAACAAACTCAACCAAATTTTAGTTTCCTACTCCTACTAACAAGCTAACAAGACCTAGCTTCCTACTTTTACTAACAAGCTAATAACTCTTACTAATAAGCTAACAAATCTCCATAGGACTTAGTCATGTTAATGATAAAAAGACTTTGCAACCCTTGAGACACTAACAATTTCCAGTAACACAATCCTTCCTGGAGTCTTTGGTCAAACTTGTAATCAATGTTTTCTACTTGATTCTTAATATTTATAAAGAAAATGCAATATGTGCAAAGCATTATTGTAACTTATAATTTTTTATTGGTTTACATTCTTATATGAAAAAGTTTTTTCTCCATAGGAAGGTTACCATACATTTCGTGGGGGATTTTGGAATTACTTCAGCATGGGTAAGAGTAGTTTCCCTGTACAAAGTATTAAAGTTGTTTTGTTGCTAACATGAAGTTGTCTTAATTTTCTTCAGAAGTATTTTATAACTGTGGATACCTTCAAAATGCTTCTGTTTTTGTAATGATACTTTAAGGTGCAATTTGATTATACTTTTTGATATCACAAAGTGACCCTTTCGTATTTCCTTTACTTTTCGTTGCATAATGGAATTGATCAATCTTGTAAAGAATACATGATACTTTAGAAGATATGATTGAATAGAGACCTTATAAAATTTAAGGTTTCCTAATGTGTCTAGTTCCATTTTACATCAAGATTAGGCTCCTTTCATTGTAAGTGAAAGGTAAGATCCTCATGTAATCGCCAAAAGACTTTAACTGCTATGCAAGTTAGCACTTTTATTACTATTTTTATCTTACAATCCAATTATAAAACAACAGATTCGGTTATCCTTGTCCTCATTTATCTTGATTATAGGTTTTATTTCTAACATGAGAAGTTGTTGACTGCTTAACCCCATTAGTACTGTTGTAAATGTTGTGTGCAGGAATGGATGCTCAAGTATCTTATGCTTTTCACTCTGAGCGAAAGGTGAATCCAGAAAAGTTTAAAAACCAGTTGGTTAACCAGGTATATTTCTGTCATAGTTTCATTTTCTTTGTTTGATTCATGTATGGACAGTTACAGTTAAATTATTAGGGTTTTCCTTTTTAAAGGATGTTACATAGGCTGCTATCTTATTTTTTCATTGATAAACATATTCTCTTTCAGCTTTGAGGACAATCTTTTTCAAGAATTATGTTACTATCCATAGCCTAGAAACTAGTTAGTCAGTTTTTCATGGTTTAACATCTATCAAGGAAATTAATGACTTAGGAAGCATACATGATGCCAAATGGAGATGACAGTCTTCTCAAGTGCCTATGCCCAATTTTGTGGGATGATGGCATGTGGATATTCAAATGTTAGAATGTGATGTTGAATTACTATTGTGATAGATGTAATTTTAGGGAATAAAATAGATTTAGATAAGCTATATTTTAGGGATTAAGATATATTTAGATAAACTAAAAAATCTATATAGGTTCTAATTTAGGCTATAATCTTTGTGTACATTTTATTATAGTAAAAGTTTGATCTAGAACACGGGTGTTGACCTAATGGCCAGGGTGTTCATCGCACTAGGTGTGGCTTAAGTTCGAGTTGCACTAATCATATTACTGTTAGTGCTTTACCCTCCTCATATAATTCACCAAAAAAGTCCAAACTTGGGATAATCAAGTAGAATTTTTAGAAAAATCTCTTCAATCTCCTTTTTTCTGCCTCACTTCAGAACCTTTATTTCTTCTTTTCCCTTCTACTTTTCCTTTCTTTTCACAACAATCTCCAAATTCTCTTCTTGGTATCAAAGTCTATATGTTGTCACCACCCCTCCCATTAAACATCTAGCTGTTGTCAAGCTGTCTGGCCAAGTATCGCCATCAGAAGCCATGCGTGTAAGTCATACGCTTGAGCCCAATTCCAACCACCATTTTTGATTCATCTTTTTTACAATGTCTTTCCCAGTATTTTTGACACCAATAAGACTCCCAATTTGGTGTTCTAACTCTTTTTGATTTTTGGTTATTTCTTTATTCTCTCAACATCGTCGAAATATCAAGTTCTCCGAAACCTCTTTGATCTATTTTTGGTTTACTTATTATCACTATTGTCAAATTACAAGGTAGCAATAGCTATATTTCTTAAGCCATTTTTGTTGAATAGTGGTTTTTGAGGGTAAAGGTATAAAGATCATTTAGAACTGGATGTTAGAAAACTTGATAAGAAAAATAGGGATGTTTGGGCCAAATTTGATGTAGAACCATGGAGTTTATTGTGGCATTCTTTTGAGTTAAAATTACTTTGTTTAAGTTTGGCAAAACTTGTTACAAAATTTGGGCCAAGGCCAATATGCGAAATTATAAAGTTATATCAAATCTTGTTCATTTGCAGCAAAATCAACAAGAAATGACTAGCTATTTGAGGTAGGTTGAAACTCTGAAGGATAAATTTTATGTGCTCATGCATTTTTTTAAAAATGTTAATGGCCAGGAAATAACAAAGAGAAGAATTTCATGGTGTTAGGTTTTGATCAAATGAACAGCAAAGAAAATTTGTGTTCTGAGGTTCAAAACAGAAGCAAAACAGATGAAAATTTTTGAGAACTTGGATTTAACTCTCATTTTTTGTCAAAAGGTTATACACATACCACAAATATATTTGAAAAAACAATAAAATAACTTGAGCAAGTGAACAAACATTAAATGCAACTTAATAATAACCTAGGACCTGTTTAAAATACAACTGAACAGCTAACTAGCTTTTCCAGCCTAAAAAGTTTCTGTCAAATCAGATACAGGTTGGTAGCTATACAAAACATACTTATACCGGTCAACGTACGTTATACATTTTAAGCTGTACTTATACCAGATAAAGTACATGTACGTATGCATGGTTTGCATGGATGCATTAATGTTGCTGCTGTAGTTGCCACCTTTGAACACATGGTACTTGCCTTAACTGGATTATGAGCAGATTTAGCCCCTGTCTAATATCAAAATCTTTCATCACAATTATTATTACGCTTGGAGATATGTCTACTTGTTTACTTTGCATCTCCTCAAATCAAGCCTAAGTCGAGATTCAATCTTTTGTATTAGCTATATAGAAAATTGAGCAAGGAGATCATCAAAGAAGAAAAAGGTAGAGGATTTATATCCCATTATACTTATTATGACAAATATGGTCACACACATGACACTTGTTAGGCTTTACATACATGACCTCCTTGTAATAACCTATACTACTCGTATTGCTCAAGCTCAACGAGATGGACTTCTTTCGCTACCAACTACTCATACACAAATTGTCAGATCAATCACATTAATTGAGTCAAATTATGATGAGTATTTACAGTATCAAGCAACGAAACAACAATCTTCCAACATAGTTCTTATTGCTTGACCAAATAATTTTTTACTTACCTAACTCAATCTTCCTCATGTGAGACATGGATACTTGACTCCAATGCTTCCGACCGTATTTTTTTTATAATAAAAACCTGTTTTCTACCCTTGCTTCTTCTCTCAACTTCTTCTACTGTCAAATATCTAAGAATGCCCTTATAACTTGATTTCTATTAGTAAAATTTATAAACAACTTAATTTTTTAAGTCATTTTCTTTTCACATTTTATTTTTGTGTATAATAAGAATTTGGGGAAGATTATTGGCAAAGCACATTTGTCCCATGAATTATACTATCTATCTTGCCTTACTACACCAACAGCCTTTGCTTTCGATACTTCGGTTAATCTCATTCATAGTCGTCTAGGTTACCTTAGTCTATCCAAACTTTAGAAAATTGATCTTAATTTGTCAAAGTTATCTTTCATAGAACGTGAGTCATATCAAATTGGGAAACACACCCATACTTCTTTCCCAAAACAAATAAATAGTAGAACTTCATCTTTATTTAGTATTGTTCATTCAGATATTTGGGGTCCAAGTTGTGTCAATTTAACTTTTAGTACTTTGTTATTTTTTTTATGTTTGTTCTCGTTTCACTTGATTGTTTCTTATTAAAAAAATAAATTTGAATTGCTTGATAATTTTAAAAACTTCTATATTGAGATTCATAATGAATTTAGCCAATTTAGTGTTTTAATTAAAATTTTATGCAGTGATAATGCACGAGAATATGTTTCCTTTCATTTATAGAAATTTATGAGTTACTAAGGAATCATCTACCAAACTTCTTAGTCTTATATCCCACAACAAAATAATGATTGTACATAAAAATCGTTATCTCATTTAAATTTCTCGTACTAAGATTATTCATCTTAATGTATCAATTGGTTTTGGGGGATCTTGTTTTAACAACATGATATCTTATTAATCATATGACTCTTTTTTTTTGCAACACCAACCATGCAATTGTTTTTCTAAATCAGTCATCTTTTCCCTTTTCTGTACATGCTTGGTTATACTTGCTCTATTCACAATCATACACCAAGAAAAGATAAACTCCTTTTTAAATCCATTAAATGTGTCTTCTAGGGATATTCTTATCATTAAAAAGGGTAAAAAATGTTATGATTCAATCACTCAAATAATTTATTTTTACATATTTGACTTTCTTTGAAACATCTTATTTTTCATCTCAACTATTTGATAAAAAATATGTTAAAAAATTCTTTCAATTCTTATATTTCTTATTCTTGATATTACACCTCCTTCAAAACCTCTTCAAGTTTACTTAAGACAGCCTTCTATAGCCATTTCTAATATTCCTACATTTATAGAACAAGTTTATGTCCCCAATGACACATCTCCTACATCTCCATCTTTGGTTATACCTTAAGCAAAAAAACTTATTATAATTAGAAAAAAAGTATTTGTTCTTCTCCTTATCCTCATCCTATTTACAATTTTGAGTTATCACTAGTTGTGAACTTTATATTGTGCCTTTATCTTAAATTCATCCAATGTATCCATTTGTAAGATTGTTAGTGAAGCAAAGGTAGACCCTTGATTACAACAGGCTGTAATAGTGGAAATGAATTCTCGTCATGCTAATCATACTTGGGTTCCCCTATCTTCAAATAAGTTTGCAATTAATGATTAATGGTTTACATAGTTAAAGTTGATTCTATTGGCAAGATAAAATGACTGAAAGCATGATTCGTTTCATAAGAGTTTACACAAATTCTTAGCCTTAATTATGGAGAGATCTTTTCTCTAGTTGCCATAATTTTCTCGATTCAATTTTTTATTTCTTTTTATTGTCATGAATCATTAGACTATTAATCAAATTTGATATTCAAATCTATTCCTTCATGTGAAGAAACTGATGAAGTTTATATTGTGCAACCACTGGGTTTTGTTATTAAGAGAGAGTCTGAGTTAGTATGTTGGTTGTAGAAATCTTTTTATGGACTGAAACAACACTGGAGGCTTGGTTTGGAAGATTGTTATTCAAAACTTTGTGATGAAAAGAAGAGAACAAATCATTTAGTCTTTTACCTTTATAATAATCACGACAAGTGTATCAATTTAGTGATATATGTGGATAACATTGTTATTACATGAGGTGATCATGAAGGCATTTTCTATCTCAAACAACATTTTTTCAATCACTTTTAAACAAACGACATGAGAAGTCAAAATATTTCTTTGGCATTGAGGTAGCATAATCAAATACAAGCACTACTATCTCCTAGAGAGAGTATGTTTTAAATATTCAAGAAGAAACATGAATGCTAGATTGTAAACCTATGGAAACTCTTATGAATCCCAATGTTAAGCTTGTTCAAAAAAGGAGAGTCACTAAAAGATCCTATCCAATATCAAAGATTGATTGGAAAACTTAATTATCTTACTATCATACGACCAAACATTTCCTTTGCATTAAGTGTGGTTAGTTAAATTTTTAAAATTTCATGTGATAGCCACAATGTGTATTCTTAGGCATATTAAAAGTGCTTTTGGACGAGGCTTATTGCATAAAGATAAAAGAAATACTCAAATTGTTGAATATTCAAATGTTGGTTGTGTAGGATCTTTCTCAAATAGACGATTCACTTCAGGATATTGTATTTCTTTTTTGAGGGTTGAGGGGATATAATATCATGAAATAGTAAGAAGTAAGATATTGTAACAAGATCAAGTTAGAAGCAAAATATAGCAAGTCATATCCTTAACTACTTGTGAACTTATTTGATTGAAATAATTGTTTCAAGAATTAAAATATGAAATTATCAATGTAATGAAGTTAATATGTAAAAATCAAGCAACATTGCATATTGCCTCAAATTTAATAGTTCATGAGAGATTAAAATACATATAGATAAATTGTTACTTTGTGCGACAAAAGATTAAGTCAAGATGCATTGCATCCAGATTTGTCAATTCTAAATATCAGTTAGAAGATGTTTTCCCTAAGAATTTTAGGAAACCTTGAATTGAATATATAAGCGACAAGCTAGAAGTCTATGACTTATATGCATAACTTGAGGGGATGTTGTAATAGACATAATTTTAAGGATTAGAATATATTTAGGTAAGCTGTATTTTAAGAAATTCAAAATAGGCTATAATCTTCCTAATTCTTTTTTTTTTATGTACATTTTATTATTGTATAAAACCCATCAAAGCTTAAGGGATAATTAAGCAAAATGTTCAGATCACATCTCTTCAATCTTTTTTTTCCCTCTTTAAAACCTCCATTTGTTTTCGCTCCCCTCTTTTTCTCTTTCTCTTCATACTAGTCTTCAAATTCTCGTTTCCATTTTATCTTTCTCATTATTTTACAATTACATATTTAACTTCCATAAAAAAAATTATATCTTTAGCTTCGTTGTTTTGTTATGAAACTAAGGTATATTTAGCTAGGCATTGATCTACTGCCCAAATAAGGATGCTAAACTTATAGTAATGCCCTACTCATGGAGCCCATATGTTAGTTAATTTACTCACTTTTTAGAGTTGCAACTAAATTCTAAAAAATGGCGAGATGCTTTGTTCAACACATACATGTGAATCATTTAAGAAAGAAATTTGAGGTGGATTAATGCATAAATTTTGAAATTAATCTGGCACAATGCGTAAATAGAGCTAAGAAGTTTTCCTTCGCAGGGTTCATTTTTTTGTATTTGAACTACTTGAATGTTTATCATGACACAAGAACAACACTTTTTCTAATTCTTGAGTCTTTTTGTGTTTATTCTCAATTATTTCAATCTTCTTAGTAAGATTAATATTTTGAACTCGTACATATGTTTTTGAATAGCCTTTCTTGATGATTGAATATAGATTTATGTGTTGTATAGTGATATATGTTGTTTATAGAATAAATAAATGTTTGTATATTTGTTTCTATGTATGTATGTGTGTATTTTCTCTATCTTACTTGTCTTTGACAATAAAAATCATCTCTTAAGAGGATATGTTAATAAATTTTCATTTTCATTTGCTTTGTTTCCAACAGACTACTTATGCAAAGCTTGGTTGTAAGCAAGGATGGTTTGCCGCATCTGCTTTTCATCCTTCTACAACGTAATTTTTGTTTTTTATTTTTATTTTTTTAAATCTTTTATGCTTCTAGTTTTCATTATTTTGCAAATTAAGCTTGGTTGCTTCTATGTTTTATGTAATGGTAAAGGCCAACCTTTACATTTGTTGGAAGGGAGAGAAGAAACAATGAAGAAATTTGAGAGGAAAGCTGAAAAGGAAGAAAAAATAGTAAGAACAACCTTTTGTGTTTCTAACTTGAATACCTTAAACTAAAGATATTAGAAATATTTATAGGTGCAAATATTATTTAAGCTTTGTCCAAACCATTTCCTAAGCATAATTCTTAACCAGTCATTGTTATCCACGTTATGATCCTTGTCAAAAATATAATTTTTATCTAAAATCTAGTCATCTTTATCCTAAACATTTTTCGTAAGAACTATTGAAAGCTTTAAGAATGGTCTTCAAAAGATAAATAAAAATATAGTAAAAAAAAAAAGAGAGAAAACTTTTCCCTAGGTATTTAAATCCTTACTTCAAACTTCTCCCTAGGTAAGGCTTTAGTCAAAATATTAGAAAGTTGATCTTCTTAGCAGCAATACACTGACTTTACTTCATGTTTTGATTCAATATCTCAAACAAATTGATATTTAATTTTTTTGTGCCTGGATCTTCCATGGAAACTTGGTTTTTTTTTCCATTGCCTCAATTGATTTATTATCACACTTGATTTTTATTGCTTCGTTTTGAGGTGACCCTAAATCTTTAAACAATTTCTTTTGCCACATTATTTAATACATAGTGGTTGCAATCGCATCATGTTTTACTTATTTAATTGATTGTGTCACAATTTTTTAATTCTTTGAGTTCCATGGAAATGTGCTTGAACCAAGTACAAATAGATAGTCAAAAATGCTTTTCATGTCCTCACAAGATCCAGGAAAAACATTGTTTATATAATCCACCAATTTCCCTTTATCTAACTTTTGAAATAAAATCTCAAAATCAATTCTTTCGTTAATGTATCTTAATACTCTCTTGTTCTAAGATGAGTTTTACTTGGACAATATGTAACTCTAAAAAAAAAAAATTGATAGCAAGCATTATTTTTGGTCTAGTCGCTTCAAATAAAAGCAACCAATAAGCCTTTTGTAATTGGTTTCATCAACCTTGGTAGAGTTGTCATATTTGCAAAGCTTCTCATTTTGACCAATAAAGTGCTAACATTTTTGCAATTTTTTATATTGAATTTTTTCTGTGCTTGGTTGACATAATTTTGTTGATAAATGAAATTTCTTTGTTCAAATTGAGAAATTTCAATTCCAAAAAAGTAAAATGTCTCTCCCAAGTTTATCATTTCAAATACCATCATTTGATCTTTGAATTTTTGCACCAATTTAGAGTTGCTCACAATCACCATTAAGTCATCAACATTTAGAGAGACAATAAAAAAACAATTGTCATCAATAGTTTTGACATACAATGTAGTCTCATAAAAGCTTTTCTTGAATTGCAAACTCAACAAGTGATCATAAATATTTAAATACCAAACTCTAGAGCTTTTTTCAATCCATACAAAGACCTATTTTAGTAGATAAAATTTATCTTTGTTCCCTTTAGCAGCAAAACCTTCAAGTTGTTTAATGTAGATCTCCACTTGAAAATAGTCATTCAAAAATGCTAATTTAACTCAAGTTAAATTATTTCCATCTTTTCTGTGTTACTCAGGCTAATAATAGTCTTATTGTGTCTAGCCTTTTAATTGGAGGAAAAGTTTCTAAATAATCAACATTATACTGTTGGTTGTAGCTCTTAGCAACTAATCATCTACATTTGATTTGGTTTGGTAATCCATTTAACTTTAACTATGTTCTTATTGTTATGTTTGTTTACTAGCATCCAAGTCAAATTCTTCCAATCATTAAAATCTTCGCCTTCATGATATCTCTCTATTCTTAAAATTTGAAGGCTTCTTCAAAGTTATTTGGTTCAAGTATAATAACATTTGACATCTAATAGATGTCAGTAACTGGTTTAGTTCTTCTTGCTAGATCATGGTCAACAATTTCATCGTCAAGAGTGAAATTTTTTTACTATTAAGAGTTCAAGTTGATATGTTCTTTTTTGGCTTGATCTTCATTTGTTTCTCAACTTAATGTTGCATGTTCATTAAACTTTACAATTCTACTTATAATTACCTTGCATATAAGTGGATTGTAAGTTTTATATAGTCTCTTTTGATGTTGCTATAGCCTAAGAAAATGAATATTTTTGTATTCTAATCAAGTTTTTCCCTTTTAACCTTAGGAACATGAATATAAAAAAATGCTTTTAAAAAATTTGGGGTAATAAATGGAAGGTTTACTGCCATAGCAACTTTTATATGAGTCTTTGCTTTGTAGGCTTCAGTTGGCGTTTTGTTGAGTAGGTAGATAGTAATGTTTGTTGCTTCTACCCAAAATTTACTAGAAAGATATTTTTCAAACAACATGCATCTAGCCATTTTTATAATGCATCTAGTCAATTGGTTTTTAATACATATGACTCTGCAAAACTTATTAAATTTGTCAGATGTGCACTTAATATCATTATCTAACCTAATGATTTTGATTTTCTAATCATTTTAGTTGTTAATCAAGGCCTTGAATCCTCAAAGTACATTGCTACCTAAAATTTTTGTTTCATGAATCATATCCAATACATCTAAGTAAAATGACCTTGTAGAAACATTTACTACCTCGGACTTTTTATTTAGGACCTTTAGTTAAAATGCCTCATCTTTTTATAACACAATTTAGATTTATTAACTGGATCAATATATGTTGAATTGAATTGATCCCAATCTAAGGAGAAATATTTCCCTTTCATGCTAATAGTAAAGAGCTCGTGGTCTTATATATCATAAATAACATATGATTTGTCTTTGAACACCAAATAATAATTCTTTTATAATATCTACCCTAGATTGAGGAGATTTTGATCTATTTGTGGTATAAATATGACATCTATAATTAGTTTTGTACCTAATGATGTCTTAACTATCCCAATTTCTCTTCCTTTAACTTCTATGAACTCACCATTACCAATTATGACTTTGGAACAAGAAATTTTGTCTAATTCCTTAAATAAGTTGATGTTTGATTCCATATAATGAGTACATCCACTATTGATAAACCATGCAGTTGAGGATGTTTTGGTTGCATAAGATGTCTGTAATTATAGGCTGTTAATCTTGTCATTGTTGGCTTTTGTTCTTGAAAACTTTCCCCAAATTACCAAGTTGTTTGCTAGACTAGCATAGTATATCTTGTATATACTAATAATACTTATTTAGATTTGTGGACTTCTTGTAGCATGAACATATTAGAACTTAACCATTCTTTCCACTGTTTCTAGAGTTACTGTTTCTTCAATTGCATTGTTTCTTTCTTTCTTTCTTTTTTTGCCCTTTGCTTGCATTTTTCCTTTCCTTTGCTTGCATTTTTCCTTTCCTTTGGCTCCAAATGCATTTTATATTGAATCCTCTTACCTAATAGCCCTCTTTTTCTCTGGGGTCATTTAGGAGTTACTTAAGGTGCCTAACCACTTGACCACTTTAATTGCTTTGTTAAATGTTAACGACATTTATTTTAAAACAAGGCATAGCATAAACTAGGATTTTGAAGCGAAATTGCTCAAAATAGAAAATGATGTGAGGGAAAGAACTTGAACTCAGATCTTCAAGGACAATTCCACCGCTACTTAACTTTTAGACTAAATACTTGTTATCATCTAATGCGCAAAGATAACTTTTAAAAATTGAGATGTGACCACTCTTGGTTCACTAACCCCAGTTTCTACTAACCAGATTTTTAGGATGTGACAACTCTCAAAAAATTTCGTCCTCAAAATTCTTGTTGTCATGCCATACACTTAAAACAAAATTCATAACTCCTCTTTCCAAACTGACCATCACGCTTCTGCTGCGCAACTCTAATTCCAATACAGTTCCAGACATTACTTCGCCTTAAACTACCAATGGACTTTTTATTCACTATTATGGATTGTCTCAAGGAACTATCTACAGAAATGTCACTAGCAATTTCCTCTACCCCAAATTCTCATTTTGATAGAAACACTTTTAACAACAAACATTTGGGTAAAACCAATTCTCAATCAATGCAAGGTACAACCACTAATTATTACTTGAAAGTTTTTTGTTCCAAAATCTACCGTTTCAAAAATATTATTAATTATTCACATATATTAATTTTCAATCTAAATTTCAATAAATACATCATTTAAAGAGGAATCAACATCAAAGTCGCGGATTCTCGGTAATTTGATTTTGAAATTTAACAGTAATATCTATTTTTAAAAAATACTCTTTAAAACATGCATGCAGACTCTATTAAAAATCCAAAGTCTGAGTTTTGAACTCGATTCAGATACCATTAAATGTAATCCCCAAAATCCGGCCTAAACATTATAACCAAATTTCGGGAGCCACATTAATTTCGTTGAAAAACTTTTTCTTATTAAAAACAATTATGTTTAAATCATTTTTATGAAAACCTAGAATTAATTTCTAAATAATTTAATATTGTTGTAAAACATTTAGTAAAGCATGTTTATTTTGGAAAAAATCACTAATTAAATTGAATTATCATCTTAAAGCATTTAAATAGAATTATAACATCGATGTTGAACGCTACTTATAAATGGTCTAGATGTAAATCGTTTGCAGAAAACTTTTAAAAATACTTAAAAAATTTTAAGTTTAAAATTTATTTAAAATTAGATAAAACCATTTAAGTTCCAAAAATAATAATTAAAACATTTATAAGTTCATCGATTATGCATGCAAAGTAATTATTATATCAAAAGTATAAATAACCTAGAAATAGTCCAATGTCCAATGTCCAAAAAAAAAAAACCCTCAATTAATTTATTTTTATTAAAAATTGTACTCGAAAGACTCCTCCATATGATGCATTCAAGTCCTACACTCTTGTATTATCTAAAAAGTTCACGAAAACTAAGGGGTGAGCTAATAAGCTCGGTTTGAATTTTATAACAAGCTAAATATCAATTATTACAAACATATTATTCAAATATACAAACTTTTATGCACATTATAAAGTGAATGCAAATTTTAGGGCTATTTTACCAAAATAATTCAAAAAATAAAATTATTTACGTAAATAACTCTAGTTCAAAAAAATCACCTAAATAACTTGAAATGAATAATGTTGAGGGATTTTGGACACTCCATAGCTGACACTCATGTCCACAATCCCCAAAAAATCACCTAATTGTTGTAAAAGTGTTTAAAATAAATAAATATTTTGGTCTAGGCCATTATATGGCGGACAACCATATATTCTTTTTTGGTATTTAAAAAAGATTTTAGATTTTAGCTTTGTGGTGGCCGACACCACTTTAAGTTTCAAAGCATTTGAGCTAATTTTTTAAAAGTTAAAATTTTTAGTTAAATACACTAAAAAATTACAGCATGATATAGCCTAAATGCCTATTACACAGTCTATTACAAAAATACATTAATTCATGCTTTGAGTAAACACTTTTTTTAGTCAAACCTATGCCTATTACACAAACATCATGTAATAAACCTATGCCTATTACACAAACATCATGTAATATAACCCAAATGTTTTGAAACCTAAAGTGGTGTGGGTCATCACAAAGCAAAAATCTAAAAAATTTTTTAGATACCCAAAAAAATACATAGATATCAGCTAGAGGTGATTATGGGTTGGGCGGCCCGGCCCGAAGGCCCGCCCAAAAAATGGAAGGGTTTGGGTAAAAATATAGGCCCGAAATATGGGTTTGGACAAAAATATGAGGCCTGTTTAGAAAACGGGCCGGGCCTCGGGCCAACCTTTTTTGGCCCGGGCCCGGCCCGGCCCGCCCCGAATTATTTAAATATATATTTATTTTTTTATTTTTTTAAGCATATGTAATTTTTAATTTTATTTTTTTAAGTTTGTGTATTGTTTTAAGAATTGTTTATCTCAATTTTATTTTGTTTCTTGTTTTAATATTTGTTTTTATGTTTTCAAATTTATTTAATTTATTATATTTTTAAATTTTTTAATGAAATAAGCAAAAAAAATAATATGGGCCGGGCCGGGTCGGGCTCGGGCCTAGCATTTTTATTTCGGGCCGGGCCTGGACAAAATTTTAGGCCCATATTTTGGGCCGGGCCGGGCCCGGGCCTAGAAAACGGGCTGAAATTTTTTTCCGGGCCTAGCCCGGCCCATGATCACCTCTAATGTCAGCCATGCAATGGTCTGTACTAAAAAAAATCATTTTTAAACACTTTTTCAATTATTAGGTGATACTTTTTTAGGGATTGAAGAATAGATATCGGTCATGGGGTGTCTAGAATCCCTTAATACTGTTCATTTCAGGTCATTTAGGTGGTTGTTTTTAAACCTAGGTTATTTACGTAAATAATAATTTTTGTGGGGGTTATTTTGATAAAATAGCCAATTTTTAGTAAAAACAATTATGCATAATTTTCAAAACATCCTATCCATCTCTACTACACATTAAAAGGAGTTCCCTATAACTCATCCAATCAAAGCACACCAGCATATATGTGGGCAAGCCACCATTTTTACAGACAAACTACCAATACACATAGTTGTGGACAAGCCACCATAACTGATATGTGGTTAAACCACCAATTAAGTTATATTAAGTTCTCGACAACGATAACTTACTAATCAAGTGTGGTCACCTTTAAAACTTCAAATTCTCATTTGAGGTTAAGCACTTGCATTTATCTAGTTTTGTCATTGCTTTAGAACTCCTTGATTATGTCTCAATCTTGTTTTGCAGTCCCACGTGCCATGATTCTAATTAAAAATTCATCAAAAATGGATCACTCAATACATTATTTGCCTATGTATCTCTTTGCTTTTTCTTCATTATGATTCTTTAATTGAGTTATGGTAGGATGGTTGGAAGATGGGTTGGTTTCTTTTCATTTAACCATATCAAAAAAATCAAAAGCATTTAAATATGCTTTCATTTTAACAGTTCATAATTGATAGTTTTTTTTTTTTTTAAAAGTGGAAGTAAAAAGAAAATTTTATTTCGTGCCGACAATTTAAAACTTATAAGAAGAGAGGAATGTAAGAACAAGTTTCTCTGTGTCTTACTTGAATGCCTTAAGCAAAAGATCTCACCCGTAAATCTGTTCTAAACCATATCCTAAGCATGATTCTTAATTAATCATTTTTGTCTACATCATTATCCTTATCTTGAGTGCAATACTTATCTAAATAGTAATCATCATGTCCATTCTTAACTTTATCGTTCCTCACCCTAAATTTTAAGAAAGAGACAGGATAGAGAAATAAAAGGGACAAGGGCAGTCCTACTTGGCGCGAAGCTTGCTAGTTCAGGGGTAAGGTACGGTACTAAAGGTCTTGGAACTTCCAGGTGGTTTTTCTTTGGGCAGCTATTCTCCATTGGATCTAACCAATACTTCCCTATGGATTTGGTTACCGAGATATCTTTTTTCTTTCATTGTTCTAAGGGATTTTTTTTGGATAATCTGCTCCCATGCTACAAACCGTCAAATCTGAACTAAACCTTGTCGCTCTTCTGTCTTCAAAAGATAAATACAAACGAAGAAAAAAAACAAGTTATTGTCATATTTTTAACCAGTAAAGTAGTATTATATTCAACAAAGTTTCATGCATTTTCCTTTCATTGATAATTGACTTTTTTTTTTCTCTAATGATTTTTTTTTTTGTTAATGGAAATAAAACATAAATTCAAAAGAAAAAAAAAAATGAAGAAAGCTGACAGACTTAAGAGTTTATAACATGCAAATTACTCGTGTAATATGTTCTATATAATACTACCGCCTTTCGAGTCAAAAGTGGCATTTTAGGTTCTCATTTTGTGAGAAATTACAGCATATCTGCAGATAACTGTCTTTAATTCTCCCAAGTTTTTCCTATTGGTTTAAAACATTATAATCTCTCAATATATAACTTCATGTCTTTTCTAGTAAACTGAAATTTTATTATGATCTTAAACTACAGGAATGTTGCCCAGCTTGTAAAAGTTCAAATCAAGAAAAAACTTGGTCAATGGGAAGACCTCCAGATACACCACAGGTAATTTCATTTGGTCCAAATGCAGGTCACTGGCTTTCGATATTATTTATTTGATCATGTAGAAAGAAAAGGATCTATTCATTCGTAGGAAAAACTTTCGTTACGTCACATTCATAGGTTGTGTTGACAAGATATATAGCCCATCTCTTCATTTCATGGCAGAGCCTGTCACTAATTTTTATATATTGCCGTACTTGGAAAAGATACCAAAATTTATTCTAAAATGACAGAGTGCATATTTTCATTCAATCACCGTAGAAAGTGATTGTTAGAGCATGTTGTTAGAGAAGCTGTTGTTGCTTGTTTCATGTAATGTTACTTGTTTTCTTGTTTGGGACATCGTTTTGGACCCTACATAGGTTTTGATTGGGTTGAATTTAGTTCATTTGATTATGACATGTTTGACAAAATAATAACAAAAAATTTGTTTTCTTGTTTGGGCCATCATTTTGGGACTTATACAAGTTTCAGTCAGGTTAAGTTTAGCCCATTTGTTAAAGGTGTTTGCCTCCTAACCGATTTCTTTGAAGTGGTTTGATAAATATAAAAGTTCTATTATATCTTAATAATTAAAGTGTTATTTTTTAGAGATAATGATAAATTTTATTCAAGAGAATTTTTCAAGAACTTATCAACTGTTGTAAAAGAGAATATTTTGTTGCTTTCTAAGCTTATAAAGAGGTGACACATTCCCTTAGGAATTATTAGTTTTAAGAGCTAATTTTTACATACAGGGTGCACAAAGTGTGTTTCGATTAGCTTGTTTGTTTGTTTCTTTATTCGATTGTTTGCTTTGTTGACCAAGGTGTTTGTTATACTTAGTCGAATCACTGTTGTGTGACCACTGTGAGTTAAGTGATCATTAGTTTTTTTATTGGGATTACATATATTTGCTTGGAGAAGAAGTTGCGAGCTTTAGCTGATGGGGAATAAGTGTATTTTTGAATAAATTAGTGATTGAATAAAAGATTTAAGCCATGCTCCGTAAATGTAGAACCATTGTGACTAAACTGTATAAACAAAAATTTTCAGCTTAATTTCCTTTTATTGCTTCACTGTACGATGCTTCTAATATATATATTTTTCCTAATGTCCCTGGTTCCCCTCTCCGAACTCGAACAGCATAAGGTCGATCGTATGTCTTAACTTGCCCAGTTTTTCTGGTGGTCTAAATCCTTGGGGAGTGCCAAGTGGGAGAAGACAACGTGATGTTAGTTCTAAATACATGATTTGTTTTATATTTGACATTTGGCGTTTCCCTTTTGTTAAGAAATATTGACCAACTTTGCTCATAAAAATCTGATGAAATATTTTTTCTTAATTGACTTTACAGAAAGACTTCACTCCATCATATGTTGATGATGGCCTTCTTGAAGTTGTTGGTTTTAGAAATGCTTGGCATGGGCTCGTCTTGCTAGCTCCAAAGGGACATGGAACTCGGTTGGCACAGGTAATAATTAAAAGAAGGCATAATTCAATAGTTAAAACCCTATACGGCTCACGCACCAAAGAATCAAAAAAAAAAAAAAAAAAACTCGAATCAATGATTTTATTTGTCCCTTATAATTTTCCTTCATTATTAAGGACCAGAAATTAGTTAAAATTTAAGTAAATATTAATGTCAAGTATTTGATATGGAAAATAGGCACACCGGATACGCTTTGAGTTTCACAAAGGTGCGGCAGACCATACATTTATGAGGATTGATGGGGAACCATGGAAGCAACCATTGCCAGTTGATATCGATACTGTGGTGGTCGAAATTTCTCACCTTGGACAAGTCAATATGCTTGCAACCCAAGATTGCCGGTCTAAAAGTATCAATGATGATACTTCATCCAGTAGCCATCGCAGCCAAGTCAATGACGATGATGATGATGATGATGGTGGTGGTGGTGGTGGTGGTGGTGGTGGTGGTGATGATGTTGATGAAGATGACCCAGAAGAGTTTCGGAAATTTGGTGCTGCCAATACGTTCAAAATCCCTGATGACCTCGAGATCTCTCATCTTAGTTAAACTTTTTATACTCCATTTCTTTTACCCTTTCACTCATTTTCCATGGTAAATAATCATTTTTCAATATAGCTGTAAAATGCTATCGTTCATGCTCCACTTGCTGTCATCTTAAACCCAGGTGGTTCCAACTGTTGGAACATTGGCAGCATGCAACACATAAAATAACAACCAATTGCTTAAGAACTCAATGAAACCGAGAAAACAAAAGAAACTAAGGAACTTGAGCAAGCTTTTGGATGAGAAATCAGCAGCATATTTCATTAAACAAAAGTGAAAAAATAAATACAAGTTACATGGTTTCAAAGGTCAAATGACCATTACCTAATGACTTACCTACTCCCACTAATACATGACTAAACAAACTTAAATTACAAGCAAAAGTAAGCTGACATATCAGCTATTACATCAAGTACAAATCATAAAACTAATCTAACTAGCTTTATGAACAAATTACAAGCAAACAAAACTAAGTTACGTAGGAACAAAGTATCCAAAATGAACTAAATTTGCTGCTGCCATCGATTCTGCTTCAAGTGCAGCTTCTGCTTTCAAGTTTGCTGCTGGTTCAATGTTGCATTGTAGGCGAAATCTCAACACCAACCATTATTTAGGGAACTTAATACCTTTACCGTAGACATAGCATTAAAACAATAAGAAAGCACTTAACACATTGGTATTGGTTTGAATTGCTATTCCAAGGCCATCATCCTAAAGATAGGAAGAATGTAACAAGCGACAACATTGGAACCAACTTCCACTAGTTTCTCATCTTTTTAGGGGCAGTTTTAGTCTTCTTGTAATCCTTTAAAATTCCATAAAGCATTGCTGGTATACATAGATTCTTTTGTAGGGGCGGCCAGGTACCCTAAAATGTAAAAAAATTCATAAGTTTTTTGAGATTTTTAAAATTTTAAATTAGTAAAAATAAAATTACATTTTGACCCCTAAAAATAATAAAAATTTGATTTAATCTTTTTAAAATTATAAAGATAAAGACTATTAAAATGATAAAATTATATTTTTACTATCGTAAAAATTACAATTTAATTTTGATCCTTAAAAAAAAATTTTGACCCAATTGTTTTGTACAATTTTGCTCTCTTTTTTATTAATTAATCATTTCTTATTTGTCAATAAAAAAATTAAGAAAGCAAAAAGAGGGTGGGTCTCATTGTTTTGATGTTCTTATATTTGGGAGGGAAACTATCAATACAAAGTCCCAAGCCTTGCAATATTTTGCCATTACATTTAGGGTCGAAGACATAAAATTTTTTTAGGGGGTCAAAATTAAATTGTAATTTTTACGATAGTAAAAGTACAATTTTACCATCTTAATAGTCTATATCTTTATAATTTTTAAAGGATTAAATTAAATTTTTATCATTTTTAGGAGGGCCAAAGTGTAATTTTACCTTTACTAATTTAAAATTTTAAAATTTTCAAAAAGCCTAAATGAAAAATTTTCCATTTTAGGGGAGTCGGGGCCTCTGCCAACCCCCCTGGTTACGCCCCTGATTACTTCCTTTAACAAAAGAGCAGCAATACCATATACTTGGGTTCCTATTGAAAGACTGCCTCCTAGTGTCTGGCCATTAGCATAGAGTTTCTATGAGTGATCATCCTCTAGTCCTCCAAGTGGTTTAACAATAGGTTGCATGCCATCTCAAGCATAACTTTGTGAATGCATTTGTCCCTAGGGGTGTTCAATCGGTTAACCGACCGGTTAACCGATCTAAACTACCATTAATCGAATTAACCGACCCTTTTAAACCCTTAACTGTTAACCGAACCGAAATTTTTTTAAAAAAATTAACCGAACCGAACTTTTTCAGTTAATTCGGTTGGTTAATCGAATTAATCGAAATTTATATGTTTTTTATTTTTGGTTAAAGCAAGCATAAAACATATAAAAAATTAACCGACCGATTAATTTATATTTCTAAAAAATCAACCGAACTGAACCAACCGAATACTTATATATTATAATATTATTTATTAATTCGGTTAATTCGGTTAACCGACCGATTTCAAATCGAATTAACTGCTAATTGAACTTCCAAAAAATAATTAACCGACCCCTAACCGAATTAATTCGATTAACCGACCGATTAACCGAATTCAGTCAGTTAACCGAATTAATTCGGCTTACTCGAAAAGTGCACACCCCTATTTGTCCTAGGCCAACGACAAACCCTCAAACGCTCCCCATAAGTCCAATAACTAAACACGAGCCTACTTTCTTAAAAAAGCCCGACAATCATCCTCCACCATGGCCTCTCGCCACACCACTAGTCATGGCATTGTTGTCTGATCCAAGGTAGCCAATACCATACTGGTGGATGTACTATTTTTTCTATAGAACTAATATGTTTTAATGTACTATTTTAAATTTATTGATATTTTTAAATATATATTTAATGTTATATATAAATATTTATAAATATCAAATAAATGATATTGAATAAATTTAAATATAAAATATTAATCAATTACATAAAATACTCATTAATAAACTCTACAAATAAAAATCCATCATTCAATAAATCTAAAATTAACAAGAAAAAAGATGCTAAAGGATGAGTGGATTTTTTCAATAACATAAGCTGAAGGGTGAGTGGGGATTTTTATTTGAAAATAAGGTGAGTGAATTTGTTAATTATATTTTAGTTTTTATATTTTAAATATGAAAGTATGTAAAAAAAAATAATTAAAGTTTAACATTTTAAACTTTACTTTCTAGTGTAGTCTTTTTTTATTAGTCAATACATTTCAATTAAGTCTGTAATGGGCTAATTTAGTCCGGGTCCATACAACAATCAAAAAACCTAAAAAAATAAAAATTAATAAATTACAATAGCCCAAACGAGCCCGCATGTAAAAACCCAATAACCATACCCCAATTATATCAACCCAATTAATAAAAAAACCCTAAGCCTAGATTTTGGCCCAAAACCCAACAAACATTCAGCAAAACAAAAAAAATCTTAGGGGTTGCATGAGTTGTCACCGCGTTCCCCTCCATGTGCGCCATCACCGCCCTTGTACCTGCAAATAATAAACACACAGAGAAAAAGAGGAAAAAAGGGAGCAAATTGAGGATTTTTCTTTTCATTTCGGCTATAAAAGCCCAAAAATTATAGTGTAAAAGGATCTTTCTTTTTTTTTTTTGATACACACGAATACGCAATCAATAAAAACAACAAATTTCAGATCCAAAATATATATCAAAAAGAAAGACTGAGGTTTCGGGGTGATTTTCTTCGATTTTTACTTTTAAGTTTTGTTTTTTTTAATAATTTTTTTTACGAAATAAAATAAAATGAGAGGAGGTTACCTTTTGATTGGCCTAAAAAAGAGAAGTTTTCAGCCTTCTGGCCACCGCATACGGAGGCGTCGACTGTGGCGCATGTGGCGTGTGCGGTGGTGGCCGGTTGTCCGATCATCGAACTCCAGAAAGAGGGGAGTGAGAGCTGAGAGAATTTGCTTTGTTTTTTTTTTGGAAGGGAATGAATTAAAAAAAAAAAAACTTAGCTTTTATAGCTAAGGCAAATGACGTCGTTTAGTGGGGAGGGGATCCGCACGTTGACCCGACCCGCAGGCCAGATCTGCGTGTTTCCGTCCAAGTGGGTAAATTGCGAGATTGGTCTCTCTGCGTTTCTTGACATTTCAAATTAGTTTATTTTTATTTTTGAATCTTGTCCTAGAATAGTATTTCAGTTTTATTTTAGTCCCTGAAGGGAAAGACGCCGTTTGGGGATGGGGAATATTTCCCCAGTCAATCCTTGCTTTTGTTCGCGCGTTTAATTTTGCCTTTATTAGCTTATTTCTTCATCATTTTTACCCTGGATTTTATTTTTTTGTCCTAATTTAGTCTTAAATCTGTTTGATTTCAGTTTATTTTCAAAAATTTGTTATTTATTCATTTTAAACCTTTTCCTCATATATTATTTTTTTAAAATTGTTTCATTATTATTTATTTTAAGTTTTTCACTTATTATGTATTTTAAACTATTATCCAACTTATATATATATATTATTTATTTTTAAACTATTATATATTATTTATTTTGAATTATATATATATATATATTTTTTTTTTTATTTTTAAGTTGTGTTGTATATTATCTATTTTAAATTTCTTTTTACATATTATTTATCTTAAACTCTTTTATATGTTATTTTAAAGTGCCTTATATATTATTTATTTAAACTTGCATCGTATATTATTTATTTTAATTTGTTTTAAATCTTATTTATTTCAAATTATTTTATATTATTTACTTCAAATTGCTTTATGTATTATTTTGTTTTATTTTTTTCGTTTAGTAATATTGGTATTAAAATGCATATTATTTGATAATTGCCATTTTGTGTTCTATAAACTGTTTATTTGTATTTTCATATTGCTCTTGTTCATCAACATAGTTTTTATCTATACATCATTTAAATATTGCATTATTTTTTTCCAAATTCATGAAAAAGTTTTTTTTAATAAAGGAAATATTCTGTATTTAGAAATTCGGGAGATCGTGTCCTAACTTACTGGATTTCGATTTTTCTCGTTTGACCTAAATAGTGGAATACCCTTTTAAAATTAAATGCATGAGTTTTAAGGGCTTATTCTCAAGAATTCGAGATGTTGCGTCCTAACTCAATGGATGTGACATTTTGTTGTCCTGAGGTAAGAATTTCTAAAAACAAAGACAATATTTTGTATTTGAGAAACTTGAGAGATCGTGCTCTAACTTATTGGGTTTCGATTTTTCTCTTTTAACCCAAATAATTGAATATCCTTTTAAAATTTAAATGCATGAGTTTTGAAAATCAAAAGACAAGCTTAGTTTCAAGGGTTTAAAATGCCGTGTCCTAACGTATTGGATGTGACATTTATTCCTTCAGGACAAGAGGCTCCTAGCCACTTCGATTTATTCAAGCATTTTAAAAAATAAAAAAAAGGATCGTATCTTAAAATCTTTTCAAACTTTCGACATTAAGAAATTAATTAATCAATAAGGTACCAATTTTGGGCGATACGAGGGTGCTAATCCTTCCTCGTGGGTAACCGACTCCCGAACTCGTTTTCTCAAATTTCGTAGACCAAAATCGTTGTTTTAGTAAATCAAAATGTTTTATTAAAATGCTCAATCTCAAGGTGACCCGATCACACCTCGAAAAAAGATTGATGGCGACTCTATTTTTTGTTTTTATGTCGACTCCCGTTTTTCAAAAATAAAAACGAACAGCTTGGCGACTCCATTGGGGACTAATAAGAGGGTCAGGCCGTAAATTGATTATTTTCTGTCCTTTTGTCGAAAATTGAAAACCTAATTTAAAAATCTATGATCATTTTATTTGTGTCATTTCATATGTTTGTTGTGGTTCGAGTCTCGTAAAATACCCTTGCATTGCATTGCATGACCGTTTGGTTACACTTTTTAAGTGGGAGTGAGAAACTACACCTTCGTGAGGTTTTCACCTCCGCATGGGCTAGTGGGCTACTTCCGGGATACATCTGTACCTATGTCTTCGTGAGATTTTCATCTCCGTGCAGCCATAGGGAAATGTATCCCCCTAAACTGAACTCGGTTCGTATGAGCCTATAATGGGTGAGGATCGAGGAATCTGCAGGTTCAGGTACCCTTGCTTTAGAGCTGAACCGCATATAGAGAGTCCTAAGAGCCCATCTTAGGTAGAGCCGCACCGAACCCTAGTGGTCACCCGGACAAGTGCTCTATTTTGTTATTTATTTCTCCTGTGCTAATGTGTTTTCTTTTATTTTGATTGCATTGCATTCTCATAATAAAAAGGAGGTGCTGATTCAAATTTGATTGCTAAGTAGAAGAGCTTGTCATGGAAGATGAATTTCTTGATAAAATGGAATAAAATACGGCCGTCCGAATATGGTTCGAGTAAACACAATGAGAGAAGGCTGATAATCTGTGAAGGAATATATACTTTGCTTCGTTTCCCGAGGATTCAAGCTGACAAAGATTATTCAGAAACCGTTACGTCTCTATTTTCTTAAAGGAGCTAACGAGTATCGCAGGGATAAGTGAGCAGTAAGTCGCAGTCCGGATCAAGCAAAAAGGAGCTAGTAGAGACATCTATTGGAAAGTTCGTGAGATTTGACTTTAACGGTCGGATATGAAGAAATGGATCGATGTCTTCACTTGGAATATGAGGGCAAAGCTGTATATATATCCATTTTATGTAAAGAAATTTATTTTCTAGAAAAGTTGTTCTAATGGAATTGAATTCAAAATTAACTCATCTCTTTCTTTTTACATTCATTTCATGCATTTGCATTACATTTCATCATATACATTAAATTTTCACAAAAAGACCCTAATTAGGTAAAATTATTTTAGTTAATCTGGAAACTGATAAAATTTACCAACCAAGCATCGTTACGGTACTCGCGCTTAGATAAAAGATATGGACCAAAGGTTGGAAAGACTCGAACAACTTCAAAGAGAGATGCAAGACCAGCGACAAATGCAAATGCAAGAGCAACTGGCCAAGATCCAACAAGACATGAGGGAAACATGATGACACAGTTCACCCAACTGATGATTGAGGGGATGGATAAAGGAAAATGCCCTATGGTCAATACTAGGGAGGATAATAAGGACTATTCTCCAGGTTTTACCCTAACAAATGCTCAGACGCATCCACAAGGAGTACCTATCACTATCAGACCCCAGCCATATCAGGTCGGTACCTCGGCACCTATGGACTAGCCGATAGGCTCAGGCTCCAATCCGAGGGGCAATCCAACCACTCCTGTAGTTCCTAATTTAGACGAGATGGCAAGAATAGAAAAAACAAAAGTAGAACTGCCAAAACAAGTTGAAGATCGGTACAGGTGGTTGGAGGAAAAACTTAGAGCAATAGAGAATGCTAATTACCATTGCGGGGTTGATGCCAAGGATTTGAGTTTGGTCCCAGATCTAGTACTCCCGCCAAAATTCAAGCCTCTAGAGTTTGAAAAGTACAATGGGACTAGTTATTCTAAAGCTCACATCACGATGTTCTGTCGAAGGATGACAAGACATGTTAATAATGACCAGCTATTAATCTACTGCTTCCAAGACAGTCTGATTGGGTCAACAGCTAAATGGTACAACCAATTGAGCCGTGCTAAAATCAATTCATGGAAAGACTTAGCACAAACTTTTATGAAGCAATATAGCTATGTAACAGACATGACACCCAACAGAATTACCCTGTAGAATATGGAAAAGAAACAAAGTGAGAGCTTCAGGCAGTACGCCAAAAGGTGGAGGGAAGTCGCCACACAAGTCCAGCCACCTCTTTTGGAAAAGGAAACCACAATGCTTTTCATCAATACTCTAAAAGCCCCATTCATTAACCATATGTTGGGAAGCGCTATCATGAGCTTTTCAGATATAGTAATGTCCAGCGAGATGATTGAAAATGAAATAAAAAGTGGGAGGATGATGTGGAAGAAAGTGTCAGAAGAACAACAACCTCGAGAAACAGGGAAAATGAAGTAAATATCCTGAACATGTATTCCAAATCGGTTATTGTAGGCCAGTCGAGGGCCGTAACCACTAGCTATCAAGGCTCTTCAAGGCGAGAATCCAACTTGAGGCCAAATACAGAAAGGCTTTAGTTTACGCCCATCCCGATGACATATAGAGAGCTGTATCAAAATCTGTTTGATGCGCATGTAGTGTCTCCATTCTACTCGGAACCCGTGCAACATCCGTTCCATTAATGGTATGATGTGAATGCCTAATGTGGGTACCATACGGGGATTATTAGGCACTAAATTAAAAACTGCACTACATTTAAAAAGTTGGTTGAAAGGTTCATTAAAATGGAAATTGTGAAGTTTGACGATTTCTCAGAATCTAATCACTCTGACGAAGCAGTAAATACGATAATTGAATGAGGTGACAAGAGAGTTGTGATTCCTTGAAGAAGTCAAAAGCCCGAAAGGAATATCGGGGAATCTGAATATTAACGACGTATCCGAAGAGGGAACTAGGGAATAAAAGTTTTTAAGCCCTTGCATACTTGGGAAAGTTTTAAACAATAGGACTGTGGAAGAGATCCTTATATCTTTTGGAGCTAATCTAGAGTAATATTCAAAAAAAGCTTGTTGTTTTAAGCTTAGAGGCAATAAGAATCCTTTTGTGAAATAAGCTTGTGTCCAAAATTTTTATTTTAATAAAATACATTTTTTTGAGCAAATGTTCTTTTATTCTTTCCATTTATAGATTCTTTTATTCTTTGGATTCTCTTTCAAATATTTTTTTATTCTTCATTCATGATCACATCATACAAATAATCATTCTTAGATTCATTTATTCTTTTAAATCTGCCTTTGTACCTACAACAGGCCCCCAAAGTGACGCTGTTACTTATCCAATAATCTTCTTTTGAGTGAGATATGTGTCTAGAGGGACCCCAGGGCTTTGAAGATGACAGAGATTGTAACCTATCTCCTGATTTGTCAAGTATGGTAGAATAAGATGAAAAACAGATCCTACCTTACAAAAAATCAATGGACGGTGAGCCTAGGAGAAGTGAAAAAGGCAAAGATCAGAGCCTGCATCACCATAAAGACAAGCAAAACGTCATTGAATTATTCTAAGAATTCAAAAATATTTTCACACAATCATATCAAGATATGCCAGGGCTACTAAGACCTGCGGATGCTGTTAAGGCCAAAAGAAGTCCATAAGGGTGTTTCAAAAGCACATGCTAATGGTTTTATGATGGCCAGGCTAATCATGCGGTTCGGGTATTGCTAGTCTACCATGGAAAGAGATTGCATCAGTTATACTATAAATGCCGAATTTAGGGAGTCAAGACTTATGTGCTTCTTTCATTTCTTCACAAATTTTCTATATGTGGGGCATGGATGTTATTGAGCTAATCTTGTCAAAAGTTTCTAGCCGATATCGATTTATCTTTATGATCGTTGATACTAAGAGGGTGGAAGTAGTTTCATATGCCAATGTTAAAAAGTCGACAGTCATCAAATTTTTGAAAAAAAAAGAGATCAGGTGCCGACAAAGAATGCCAGAAAGGATCATGTCTAACAATGCACAACCGCACAATGTCAAAAATTTACAGTCTGTTCAAAGATCAGATGCCATATTTCAGTGCAGCGAAGGCAGTCAAAAAGAAAGAGAAAAATCGTGAAAAATGACCGAGAATTGTAAATATTGACATAAGAGGTTACTATTTACTTTCTATGCTTATCGAACGTCGGCCAAGACCTTCGCCGGGGTAACACATTTCTCATTGTTTATGGAATAGAAGTGGTTTTGCCAATTGAACCCAATCGAAGAAATGTTAAAAACTATCCATTACGGTCAGATGATGCCAGCTTACAACAAAAAGGTTCGTCCTAGAAAATTCCACGAGGGGACCTGATGTTGAAGAAGATCATTCCTATACAAAAGATCTTCAGAGGAAAGTGGATGCCAAATTGGGAAAGACCTTATGTAGTAAAGAAGGCCTGTTTTAAAATAGCATTGATATTGATCGATATGGATGACAAGGACCTGCCCAATCCAGTGAATCCAGATTCAATTTCCAAAAAAAAAAAAAGGAAAAGGAGAGGCCAAGGCGAATACCCGCAAAGGGCGCTTTGAGACCAAAGGGATTTTGAGTTGAAAACCCAAAAAGGGTGGCTCAAATTTTGATCAAAAGTGGGGCATATGACAGTCTTGCTATGCCTGAATTAACAATGAGGAAGTATGCTACATCTTGGGGCATCGATAAAGTACTCCAGATTCCCTAAACACATATTGAGCTCAAAATGGTCCTCAAAAAGTTTGTACAGAGAAGCTTAGGCTACGATATCTGGGGCACCTAGTTCATCATACTCATATTGAATTTTCCATCTTTGAATATTTTTTTCTTTTCCAGATGCGTTCCCAATTAATTTTTATCTTTGCTATTTTTGGTAATTTATTCATTTCGAGTTATGCTCCAAATCAATTCCATTTTTGTCCATTGTTATGATCTTCTTCAAACATTTTGCATTGAAATAAATGTTAATGGACTAATAATACTTTCATAAAAGGAGTTTCCCATATTACTCTGGAAGCTTCTAAATAGTATAGGAACCTGAAACAGGACTATTGTTTAGAACTCGCCAAACCTAACGATTGGTAATATTTGAGAAAGAGGAGTTTAAATTGTGATTATCTCTTCGAATTTTCTGTCAAAAGATATCAGTTGAACGAGAAGACAAGATAGTGCGTCAGTGATACAATCTTGACGAACAATGAATAATGCTCATAGGGGATTATTCTCAAAGATGACATTCTACATTCGTACAATTGGTTAGGTCACCCTGGGAGTGATCAGTTGATTAAACAAGTTACAAATCCTATACCCCTGAATTGTAGTGGAAGGGATTGAATACCCCTGAATTGTAGTGGGAGGGATTGAATACCCCTAAATTGTAGTGGAACGGATCTTATACCCTTGAATTACAGTGTGTTGGATTCAAAAATATTTAAATCCTATACCCCTGAGTTGCAGTGAGATGGATAGAAGAAACCAAATTTTATCTCCCTAAAGTTGTAGTGGAGCAAACCAATTGAGAAAAATGTGATTGTTTCTTCAGGTTTTCTGTCAAAGATACCAGCCGAGCAAGAAGGCAACTTAATACGTCAGTAATAAAGCCCTGATGAATAACGAGCGATGACGCCTTAAGCATTAAAAAGGGATCATTCTCATAATATTTTTGCATTCATATATCATTCATAACACATCTAGTTAGGAGCATTTTATTCATTCCGATCATAGCATCCTAATTATTGGCATAAGCATAGAACCATGAAATCGATTCTACAGGTCATGTCCCCTAGAGGACGGTGTAGGAACATCAGTGAATCCCCAAATCTTATTTTCTTAAAGTAGCAGTGGAGCAGATTAAAGTCGTAGATCTTATCTCCTTAAAGTTGTAATGGAGTAGATCGAAAATGGCGGATCTTATCTTCCTGAAGTTGCAATAAAGCGGATCGAAGCCACCAGTCTTATCTTCCTGAAGTTGCAGCAGAGCAGATTGAAAACAGCGAATCTTGTTTCCCTGACATTGTAATGGAACAAATTAAAGCTACAAGTTATGGTGAATCTTATCTTTCTGAAGTTGCAGTGGAACAAATTTAAGCCATCAGCCTTATCTCCCTGAAGTTGCAGTGGAGCAGATTGAAGATAGCGAATCTTATCTCTCTGAAGTTGCAGTAGAGCAGATTAAAGCTATAAATCCTATACCTCTGAAGTTGCAGTAGGTTGGATTAATTCTATCATAGTAGTTCTTATCTCCTTGAAGTTCTAGCGGAGTAGATCGAAGCTACAAATCTCTTCTCCCTGAAATTACATAGGAGCAGATTGAAGCCAACAGCCTTATCTCTCTGAAGTTGCAATGGAGCAGGTTGAAAAAGGTGAATTTCATTTCCTTGAAGTTACAGTGGAAAGGATTAAAGCTATAAGTCACAAATCTTATACCTCTAAAGTTATAGTAGGTTAGATTAAATCTACCACGGCAAATCTTATTTCCCTGAAGTTGTAGTGGAGCAGATTAAAGCCATTAATCCTTATCTCCCTGAAGTTGCAGTGGAGTAGGATAAAAATACACAAACCTTATCTCCCTGAAGTTGCAGTGAAGTAGGTTGAAATTTCCAATTCTTATCTCATTGAAGTTCCAGCGAAGTAGATCGAAGCTATAAATCTCTTCTCCTTGAAATTACATTGGAGCAGATAGAAACACTAATTCCTATGCCCTGAAGATGAAGTGGGATGGAATGAGACTACTTGAAGAAGACGAGCACCCAAAGAAGTCAGAACCCGACGAGGCCGAGCAAAATTGGCCATTTTTGAAGTCTTTACTCCATTCTCGTTACACGACAACAAGCAAAGAGGGGCAGCTGCAATGGGCCAATTTAACCTGAGCCCATACAACAATCAAAAAACCCAAAAAAAATAAAAATTAATAAATTACAATAGCCCAAACTGACCTGCATGTAAAACCCCAATAACCATACCCCAATTACATCAGCCTAATTAATAAAAAAACCCTAAACCAAATTTTAGCCCAAAACCCAACAAACATCCAGCAAAACAAAAAAACCCTAGGGGTTGCATGAGTTGCCGCCGCCATTCCCCTCCATGTCGCAATCACCGCCCTTGCACCTGCAAATGATAAACACATAGAGAAAAAGAGGAAAAGCGGGAGCAAATTGAGGAATTTTCTTTTCATTTCGGCAATAAAAACCCGAAAATTACAATGTAAAAAGATCTTTCTTTTTTTTATACACACGATACACAATCAATAAAAATAGAAAATTTCAGATCCAAAATATATATTAAAAAGAATGACTAGGGTTTCGAGGTGATTTTCTTCGAATTTTACTTTTAAGTTTTGTTTTTTTTTTTACGAAATAAAATAAAAGGAGAAGAGGTTACCTTTCGATTGGCCTGAAAAATAGAAGTTTTCGGCCTTCTGGCCGACACATACTATAGTGTCGACGGCGGCACATGCAGCGCGTGCGGCTGTAGCAGGTCATCCGATCGTTGGACTCTAAAGAGAAGGGAGTGAGAGTTGACAGAATTTGCTTTGTTTTTTTTTTTTTTTTGGAGGGAATGAACTTAAAAAAAAACCAAACTAAAACTTAGCTTTTATAGCTAAGGGAAACAACGTCATTTGGTGGGGAGGGGATCCACGCAACTCGACCCGCGGATCTGGTCCAAGTGGGTAAATTTCGTGATTGGTCCCTCCGCGTTTCTTAACATTTCAAATTAGTTTATTTTTATTTTTGAATCTTATCCCAAAATAGTATTTTAGTTTTATCTTAGTCCCTAAAAGGAACTGCGCTGTTTGGGGATGGGAAATATTTCCCCAGTTAGTTCTTGCCTTTGTTCGCGTGTTTAATTTAGCCTTTATTAGCTTATTTCTTCATCATTTTTACCCCGAATTTTATTTTTTTGTCCTAATTTAATCTTAAATATGTTTGATCTCAATTTATTTTCAAAAATTTATTATTTATTCATTTTAAATCTTTTCCTCGTATATTATTTATTTTAAGTTTTTCACTTATTATGTATTTTAAACTATTTTCCAACTTTTTATATATATATTATTTATTTTTAAACTATTATATATTACTTATTTTAAATTTTTTTATATGTATATATTTTATTTTTAAGTTGTTTTGTATATTATCTATTTTAAATTTATTTTTACATATTATTTATCTTAAACTCTTTTATATGTTATTTTAAAGTGTCTTATATATTATTTATTTCGACTTGCATTGTATATTATTTATTTTAATTTGTTTTACGTCTTATTTATTTCAAATTATTTTATATTATTTACTTCAAATTGCTTTATGTATTATTTTGTTTTATTTTTTTCGTTTAATAATATTGTTATTAAAATGCATATTATGTGATAATTTTCATTTTGTATTCTATAAACTGTTTATTTGTATTTTCATATTGCTCTTGCTCATCAACATAGTTTTTATCTATACATTATTTAAATATTGCATTATTTTTTTCCAAATTCATAAAAAAAGTTTTTTTTAAAAAAAGGAAATATTCTATATTTAGAAATTCGGGAGATCGTGTCCTAACTTACTGGATTTCGATTTTTCTCGTTTGACCTAATTAGTGGAATATCTTTTTAAAATTAAATGCATGAGTTTTAAAGGCTTATTCTCGAGAATTCGAGATGTTGCGTCCTAACTAGAAGTGATCATGGGTTGGGCGGCTCGGCCCGACCCGAAGGCCGGCCCAAAAAATGGGAGGGTTCGGGTAAAAATATAGGCCCGAAATATGGGTTTGGGCAAAAATACGAGGCCCGTTTAGAAAACGGGTTAGGCCTCGGGCCAACCTTTTTTGGCCCGAGCCCGGCCCGGCCCGAATTATATAAATATAAATATATATATTTTTATTTTTTTAACCATATTTTTAGTTCTAACTTGTTTCAATTTTAATATAATCACTTTTTATTATATTTTTAATTTGTGTATTGTTTTAAAAATTGTTTGTCTCATTTTTATTTTGTTTCTTGTTTTAATATTTGTTTTTATGTTTTAAATGTATTTAATTTATTATATTTTTTATTTTTTAATGAAATAAGCAAAAAAAATTAATAGGGCCGGACCGGGCTCGAGCCTAGCATTTTTATTCCGGGCCGGGCCTAAGTCTAGAAAATGAGCTGAAATTTTTTCTGGGCCCGGCCCGAACCCGACCCGACCTATGATCACCTCTAGTCCTAACTCACTGGATGTGACTTTTTGTTGTCCCGAGGTAAGAATTTCTAAAACAAAGGCAATATTCCGTATTTGAGAAACTTGAAAGATCGTGCCCTAACTTACTGGGTTTCGATTTTTCTCTTTTAACCCAAATAATCGAATATCCTTTTAAAATTTAAATGTATGAGTTTTGAAAATCAAAAGACAAGCTTAGTTTCGAGGGTTTATCCTAACGTACTGGATATGACATTTTATTCCTTCGGGACAAGAGAGTCCTAGCCACCTCGATTTATTCAAGCATTTAAAAAATATATAAAAAGGATCGTATCTTAAAATCTTTTCAAACTTTCGACTTTAAGACATTAATTAATCAATTAGGTACCAATTTTGGGCGTTACGAGGGTGCTAATCATTCCTCGTGCATAACCAACTCCAAAACTCGTTTTCTCAAATTTTGTAGACCACAATCGTTGTTTTAGTAAATCAAAATGTTTTATTAAAATGCTCAATCTCAAGTTGACCCGATGACACCTCGAAAAAAGATTGGTGGCCACTCCATTTTTCGTTTTTATGTCGACTCCCGTTTTTCAAAAATAAAAACGGTTTCGACAAAGTCTTAAGCGTATAGTACTAAATAGTTAAAAATATATTTTTTTAATATTATTTAGACACAGCCTAGTGCAACAAGTTTAGGCCGATGTAATCAGAATTGACTTGAGCAAGTCGTTATGATCGATACAAACTAAAATTTCACTAATGTGGAAAAGGATGTTGCTTGTTCCACTTTAGCATTGGAATTGTGCACATCGACCTATTGGAAAAATATTTTGTTTGAAAACGGTTTTCTTTTACAGTGGAATTTTTTTTTGAAAATTGACTTGATTTGTGATATTTATAGTAATAATTTTTTTCCAGAGATCGCACCAATGTTTTTGGTTTGACAGATCCTTGTCATTCTCGACTTTCAATCAAATGACCTTCTCTAATATTTTTATACCAGGAACTACTTCCAATATGGGCTCAAACACTTTCGAATCAAACACAGAACTAAAAAATATTTTATTTACTTTTAGTGGGAAAGTATAATTTTCTCTTTTATAGAAATCGATAGAATTGTTATTCTTGAAAAATAGAATTTATACTTAGAAATAAATTCTTACTATTTTCGAAGAGAATAATAATATCTCAAAGTTGTATATATATTTTTTTATTTTTTTAGCCCTACCAGTGTAATCTATTTATAAGGAGAGAAAGTGAAATCTTAGTTAAATTAGTAGAATACAAATAATACTTATTTAATAGAAAAAGTCAATCCCTTAGTTGAACTAGGAGAGGTAGACGGCTAATAGAGTGTGTTTCCTCTCATATGTATTGTGATGAAAATTTAGGCCTCTTTTGTATTGGGTCCAAATGAATGTGCTTCTTAGACTTTTAATCCATCTTTTTTTAATTAACCTAACCCAATACATGTTATTCTATTTCTTAAAATAAATATTATTTATTAAATTATTTTAAATAAATTGATTTTTCCAATCAAACAATTTTCTCAACCCAATTCTAATTTTGTTAAAATCATGACAACTTTATCGTAAAAGAATTTATGAGAAAATATATTTAATTTCTACATTCAACGGATTCACAATGATCAATTAATTTAATTCTATTTTTAAACTTTAATAAATTAAATAATGATTCAAAAAAACTTAAATTAATTCTCAAATTATTTCCATACTTAGTGAGAAACTATATTTATTTCCAAATGTAACTCATTTTTCTAACTTTATCATTTTTATTCATTTGGTTCAACATGCGATTCTAGTTTCAACAAACTAGCGAAGGGACCGATTAGACAAATATAATTAAGGCTTAATTTATAATTAAGGCTCAAATAGTTTCAACAAACTCGTTTACTCACAAAGTCATTCCACTATACTATCGTGACTGAGCTTTCCCTAATAACATACCATTATGAAAGCTATTCGATCAGTTCTCATCCAATGACCTAGTCATAAGTGTGTTACCCTCATATGATATGTTTAATCTTTTTGGGATAAATCCGTTCTCCCAATATAATCATATTTTATCTCATGCTAACCATTACATCTTTTTTCATAGAAAGTCAACTACTATCGAATAGTAATTAAGTCATTCATCACAAAGATGTACTAGATCGCTATGTAACTCAAGACATCAAAGATGAAACATGAAGGATGAAATGCAATGAAGGATCATAAATTTAAACCAAGTTATCAATTTTCGACAAAAAGACCAAAAAGTAATCAACCCCCGGATTGACTCTCTTATTTTGTCCCCAGTGGAGTCGCCAAGCTGTCGAAACCCTTTTGGAAATCGACTTTTTATTTTAAAACAAATGAAAATGAAGTCGCCACCAATCATTTTTATGAGGTGTGATCGGATCACCTCGTAATTTGATCATTTTAATAAAATGTTTGATTTACTAAAACAATGTTTTTCGGTCTACAAAATCCAAAAAATGGGTTCAGGAGTCGGTACGCACGAGGAAGGGTTAACACCCTCGAGATGCCCAAAATTGGTACCTAATTGATTACTTGATGTCTTGGTGTTGAGAATTGAAAATTTGAAGAGAATTTAAAACACGATCCGTTTTTGTATTATGCTATTTTGTTAAAATATCGCCGACTAAATTAATTTTTGTGGAAAAATACTTTCTTTCAAATTAATTGAGAAGAAAAGATCACGCCCCGTAAGTTAAGGCACGATGTCTCAAATCCTCAACAACAAGAATAATTGCCATTTGATTATCACTTAAATCCTATGTGTTTCAATTTTAAATAGGATATTCAATTACTAAAGTTCAAGGAGAAAATCATACTCCGTAAGTTGGGAGCACAACCTCTCGGATCCCCCAAATAAAGAATATTGCATTGGTTATAAATGATTTCTTATGCGTTTGTGCAAAGAAACAGATGAACATATGTAGCAAATATTGACAATACATGAGGATGGCAAAATTATGACATTAACAAAATAAACAACATAAATAACAAAATAAAATGACAATAATATAATGAGTGCAAATAAAAAATAATGAAATAAATAAGAAAATATTCGATTAATAATATTCATAATGATAATAATACTAATAGTGAAATAATATAAAAATGTATGATGATAATATAATTACATTCATAAAAATATTAATTCTTTGAGCAAATTTTAACAAAATTTATATTATTAACAACAACGATTATTTAATAATATTAATAATATCAATAATTAAAATAAAATACCAAAATAAAATAATCGATAAATTCAAGAGCAAAAATGTAAATTATATAATTTAAAGGGCGAAATATAAATAACAGAATTAATGTGTTGGAAATTAAATAATAGTAAATAAAAGGTCTGAATTTAAGAAAGATAAAGGACTAAATTAAAATTTAAAAAAGAATAAAAATACAATTCGAATTGTGAAAAAGAAAATGAAGGACTAAAATATAATATACGGAAAAAAGGGGCCAAATAGGTAATTAGTCCAAGCCCTTGAGATACGCATCATTACCTAGAGGGTCAGCAAACTGTGGACTAAATTGAAAATGAACAAAAACTAAATGGCATAATCTAAAAAAAAAAAAGAAAAGAAAAACTGAATTCAAAAACATTTTAAAAGCGAAAGGACTAGGGCTGCAATTAGACCATTATCGCGAAAACAAGCGAATCTTGCTAGCATTCGGGTCAGGTATCGGGTCACATAAAAATGACACTGTTTCAGGTATCTGTTTCCAAAACTAGCCCATGGACCAAAATAAAAATAAAATAAAATTAAATGGTAAAATATAAAAAAAGTAGAATTACTGTAACAGCTCATTTTAGTTAAATCGGAACAGTGGTTTCGAAACCACAAATTTGAGGTCAAAAAATATTTTTATATAATTTTTGGTGTTTACAATATGTGATTAGATATGTGTGAAAGTTTCGTGAAGAAATTTTATTAATTGGTTGGTTAATTTGATAAAAGGACCTAATCGCGTAAAATGCAAAAGTAGCATCCTATAAGTTAAAAGTGTCTATTTGCTATGGTTTATTAAACCAAAGGTCCTTATGATGTTATTATGCATTTTTAAGGTTAATGGACCACTATGTGCATGGTTGAGTGGAATTTTAATGTTAATAATAAGGTTATTAAAGTAATTTACAAAATTAAATGATAATTAAAGAAACTAAAGCCAAAATCACATTTCATTCATCCATTTTCAACCGAAATTGAGAAGAAAACTTAGGGTTTAAAAGCTTTTGATATTTTGACACTTACAAGCTTTATTGAGGTATGATTTTAGCTCGGTTTTCAATGATTTCTAGGTTTTTAAGATTTTTGCACTTAGTACTATCTAGCCCATGCTTTAATTTTCAAAATTTTTGATGATTGTGTGAAGTGTCATTGAATCCATGAGTTTTATAATGGTTTTGGAAGAAAATACAAGTTAGGTATTAAATTGTGAATTTTGCAAATTAAGGGGTTAAAATGTGAAATAAACGTGAATTATGGGCTACTAGGAACCCTATAGAAATTCAGCACACATGAAATTAGGAATAAATTGTGTAATTTGTGTTTTGATGAAATAGGGACTAAAATGCAAAAGTATGAAATTATGGGGGCTAATGTGTAAAAATGCCTCATTTGTGTGCTTTGGATGAAATTGAGTGAATTGATGATTAAATTAGTTAAATTTGAATCTATATAGATCAAGAACGAAAGAAATCGGATTTAGATCGAGGAAAATCGAAGGTTATTGAGTAGTCGACCTTTTACGTTCATCCTGTTTTCGAGGTACGTTCACATGCAAATAAATGTATTTAAATTGAATTATATATGTTTATGAGTTATTGAACTGTTTTGGATGCCGAATGATCGAGTACGAGAAAGTATAGACAGAGTTACGACGTCCGAAAGTCCAGTATGAACCTTAGGAATAGTATAGGATAGGGGTGAGCATTCAATCGAATCGAATCGAATCGAATCGAATCAAAAATTTTCGAGTTAATCGAGTTTTCGTATCTAATTTTATCATCCTAACTTTATTTGAAATTTTATCGAATCGAGTCGAGTGAGATGAAATTCGAATCGAATCGAATCGAATATATTTGTTCGAGTTAATTTTTTAAAAAAAATGATTTTCTTTAAAACCTATTTAAAATTCATACTTCATTTATATTATATTAAATTTTTTAAATTTATATAACTTAATTAATTTTTAAGTTGAGGGCAAGTTCGTGTAAAGTGTCTCCATCTTTTGTTTCTATTCTAAAATTTTGCATTTCCATTTTATCACTGCTTGTTGTAGCTTTTATTGTGAGTTTACAAATTTATCCCTTATGTTTTCTCTTTTTTCCATCTCCTATGTTCTTTGTTACCCTGCTTTCTGCTAGTTTATTAATATAATTTTTTTCAGGTATTTTTTTGCCTGTTTTGATAATGGTATTATTTTTAGAACATAATTTTTTAAAGAAATTAACCCTAGTGTAGGCAAAGACTTGATTTTAACAGCTAAAAATATATGTTCTTTTTCCCGTAAAGGCCTCAACAGAATACAAACAATCTAAATTCACATCAATTACAGCAGAAAAGAAAAAAATATTACACATTAGCTAAAACACAACTTCATTATAACAATGCTCTATTTCAATGTCCAAGAAGCAAATATTATGGATTCATCAAAGCAAAACCATTTAAAAAGTTTGCTTTGATAGTAAGACTCGGCTATGGCCACAAATCTGGAAAGACAATGAACCTAGAATTTGGCACTTAGAATCAGGAAAGACAACAAACTAGAGCATTGTGTCACTGTACATACATACATACATACATACATACATACATAACATGCAAGTATTAGCATTATAAAGCACCATAGTGAAAAACAATAATATTATGAGGAATCCAAACAATAGAAAAGGGCTGAAGACGGAAAACATCACAGTTATTGCAATTGGCAGCAATACAAATGCGGGATTTTAGAACACAAGTAGAGATGCACAAAGCATGAGCATTTCTATATAAGGTTACACTTCAAACATCCACGTTAAGAAAACAAGTGCTCATATATCCCTAGTGTAGCGATGTAAAAATTTTAGCTTTGGACGCTAATTGAGGTGATTATTTGAAAATTTGAAAACCAAACTTCGGTTGTAATGAAAAGGGGAGTCGCCACCGATCTTTTTTCTAGGTGTGATCGGACACCTAATAAAACCTCTTTTTAACAGAAAAAATTTATTTTTGGGTAAAAAGAAGGCCAGGTTTAGGTCTTCGTTAAAATTCAGAGAAAAGTAGGGTTCGGGAGTCAGTTAAGCACGAGGAAGATATTAGCACCCTCGTGACGCCCAAAATTGGTATCTTATTAAACATGTGTTGTCTTAATTTTCAAAATTACGAGTTCAATCTAATCGCGAACCGATCAAAACACAAATTTTTTTTTTATTTTTAGAAGAATGTCCCATTTTTAACACGAGCCGATGTGATTCATCCAACATAGCGATGAAATCGATGGCTTGATATTAAAAGTGGTACATTGCCTTATTTATTGAAAATTAAAAAAACATGAAAATAATATTTTTAAAATGATAAAAAAACTTGTAACAGTGTTATAATTAGATGCAATCTAAACATATATTTAATTCAAAACATACAAACAATAAAAAAATGAATATACGGCAAATAATAAACATAGTAATTGCAAAACATTAACAAATACATACGATAATAAACAAGACAATAGTAGTATTAAAAAAAAACACACATAATAGTATAGAAAATATATACATAATATGATGTTAAAAATACATATATAATATAGTATTAAAAAATATAAGATAATATATATAAAAAATATAATTAATGTAATATTAAAAATATATATACATAATATATAAGACATATACTTAATATAGTATTAAAAATATACATAATATATACATATAAGAAATAACAGTAATGTTAAACAAACTATTAATAAATCCATATAAATATAAACATATTGAAAAATATATTAAAATAGTACTTAAAAAATACATACATAATAACATTGAAAATAAATATACATAGTATAATGTTAAAAGTATGTACATCATATAGTATTAAAATATATGCATAAGATAATATAAAATATATATATAAATAATATAATATTAAAAATATATATACATAATATAAAAAAAATTAATATAGTATTTAAAAAAATATGTAATATACATATGTTAGAAATAATAATAATGTTTAAAACAACTATTAATTATACTACATAAAAAATATATGCATATGTACACATTAAAGTAAATACATAATAATATTTAAAGTATGTACATGATATATCTAGAAAAATATTCATAATATAGTATTAAAAAATAGCATTAAAAAACATGATATATACATATAAGTATAATAATAACATTTAAAAATAACATTATATAGAAAAGGAATACACATAGATAAAAAATATATAAGTACTAATAATAATAATAATAGCAAAAACTAATAATAATAAATATAATAATATTAAAAATAGTAAAAACATTATAAAAAATCGAATTGAACCTGAAAAGGACTGAAATCGAAACAAAAGCAAATATTTGGGGTGATTTTAAAAAGAAACAGATAGGAAAGGACCAAAATACAATGCGTGCGTGATTTGGGGGGGACTGAGAGCGCAGTATTCCCTTTTCCTAAAACGCAGCGCATGGCTGAGGACCAGATCACAAAGCGCAACAAATTTTGGAGCTAAATAAAAAAATTAAAAACTCAATTGCAAAATAGTAAAAAAGCGGAGGGGCTAAATGCGCAAATAGCCCCTCCAATAAAAACATGTAGATCCTATCCTCCAACGGGTCAGGCAATCGGGTTTCCCCCGAAACGACGGCGTTTTGGGCGCGTTTGGGGGACTTCAAAGCTATGTCGTTTCTGTAGTATTATAAAAGCCAAATTTTTTCTAAAATCCTCATTTCTTTGGTGTTCTAAAAAAAAGAGAGTTGAATGCTCTCAAATTCTCTGGGCTTGCCTAGAAACCGGCAAGATGGACCGCCGCCGCCTCTGACGATTCACCACCGCCGGCCACCGTACACGATGGCCGGAAAATCGAAAAGGTATGATTTTTTTCTCTTTTTTTTATTTTAATAGATTAATATATATATATATACTATATACTGAAAAATAGATTTAAAATCAGTAAAAGAAAAGAAAAAAACAACGAAATCACCTTCGTGTCGGTTCCGTTCGTTTTTGTGTTCCCTTTTTGTTATTCTCTACTGCTTTGGGTGTTTTAATCTTCTTGTTTGTGTTCTTTGTTTTGGGTAAAAATCTCTCATTTTCTTATTGATGATAATCCGAACCCTTACAATGGTTTTTTTAATCGACTTTTATAGCCACTTACAAGGTTTGTTTATTACTATTACTGTATTTGCGTGTTCTTCTTGCAGGAGTGGTTGAACGTTGGTGCAGTGGAGTGGCTGGTGGCAGTGGAGCAGTTGGCCGAACGTCAGAAGGTTGGTGGCTAGGTGCGGCGCTGAGCTAGGTTTAGGGGTTAGGGTTTCAGATTTTGGTTTTGGGCTTGGGTAGTTGTTTTGGGTTTTGGGCTGATTGGGTCTAATGGTTAGGTGGGTAATTGTTGTGGTTTAGTTATAGGTTTTGGGTATGGGTTAATTTGGGTTTAAAAATGGATTTATGTAAATGGGTTTTGTAATTGTAATGTGTTTGGTTTTGGAGTTTTAATTTTAGTGGATATGGGCTGAGTGGGTTTGGTTGTAGTTGGTTAAGGTTTATAATGGGTAGTTGTAAATGTGAATGGGGTCTAAGTCCGGGCAAAATTGGGTATGTACACCTAGCCAATACTTTTTTGCTGGAACCAGCTTGTTGAAAGTACGATTATAAAAGCTTTCACCACGACCAATTATGTTGGAAACATAAACTGCTAAAAAAGGCATTCAGATCCAAAAAAAAAATACAGGGTTTGTCATTTTCGACAGCAGTAGAAACTATTGGCAGTCATAACAAATGCGATAAATGCCATAAAAACAGGAAGTCAGGAACCGAGTTTATCTAAACATATCTGCTTTTGAATTAATATACTACAAGTATTGAGAAATTTAAAGGAAGCAATTTATATTTCTGAAAATATAAAAATAGAGTTAGAAGCAGAGGCAGTCAAGCACTCAAACAGATGAGGAATTCAAAGGAAGAAGTTTCAAGAAAAATCTTACGTTAAAATGCAACAAATTGGAGTTTAAAATAGAAGAGAACAGCAACTCGATTTTTGAAGGTGAAGATTTTGATGTGAAGAATAAGAAGAAGAAGAATAAGAGAGTTTATTTCAGGCTTTTTGAGAAAGATAGATTTAGGGTTTGAAATAGAAATGGAGATTGGAAAGTGGAGACTTGGAGAGAAGTAGAGAACAGAAAGAAAAAAATGAACTTGGGGTTTAGTTTGGAGTTGGAGACTTGAAGACTTGAAGTGACGATAGAATTTCAAAATTTACGGGTTGGGGGTTTAATTTGGATTTTGGGGGAAGAATTGGGAATTTGGGATTTAGGAAATTAAAATTTTGGTCTGATGGGCTTGGGGGAATGGTAAATGGGCCCAAATAGAATATTTGAGCAATTGGGCTTAAGAGAAATTGGGTTAAAAGTAAAAGGTTAATATTTTAAAAAAATAACAAAATAGTTTATATTCGGTTTATTTGAATTATTCGAGTTATTCGAATTCGAAAATTCAACTCGACTGGACCTCAGAATTCAAAAAAAATTAGAGTTGATTCGATTAACTCGATTAACTCGATTCGAATAATTCGAAATTCAAAATTTTTTTTATTTTTTCGAATCGAATCAAATTTTGCTTACCCCTAGTATAGGATACAAATGTCATGACATTAGGATTCCGAGATGCGATTACGTGTAAGACCATGTTTGGGACATTGGCATCGTATTATGATTTCGTGTGTGACCATGTTTAGGACATTGGCATCAATATATGAGTTCGTGTAAGACTATAGTTGGGCTATTGTCATCGATATGTGACAAGATGTAAGACCATGTCAGGGACATTGGCATTGTTTGTAATATACGAAATTTCTGAGTATCCTTAGCAGTTCTAAATAGTTTAACAGGCAAAGTCAAGAAAAGAATGAATGTGTGAATGAGTTAACCGATCCAGGTATGTATGATGTTTATATGAATATTGAGAAGGAAAGGTAAGTATGAAGTTAAAGGATGACATGTGAATTACATGAGAAAGGATGTTAATTATGCATATGATTAGTTATGTTTAGCTTTTATGCATTGATGTTGCTATTGTTCTTATGATTTATTTGTATATGGCTTACTAAGATTTTGAAAGCTTACTTTGTGTGCTATTTTTCCTTATTTTATAGAGTATCGAAGCTAGCACAAACTCGGGGATTGTCAAAAATCATCATCACACTATCGATCACTATTTCGGTACTTTTGAAGCTTGTAAATATATTATATGTCATGTATAGGCTAGTGTCAATATGGAATGTTCTGTGTTATGAACCTTGCCATGTGAGTTGGCTTGAAAATTATGTTAATATTGTTGTGTATTTGGCCATGTTAATTGGCTCATTTTGAGAAGTATGACATATGGTATAAGATGTGTTTATAATGTTTCATGTTTTGGAACTACTTGAATTGGTAATTTTGGTTATTTGATGAATAGGTACTTTGGTAAGTTATTCATGGTGAATATTGATTGTGAATTGGCATTGTTTTGGTATGAGATTTGGATGTGGGATTTGGTTAATTGAATATTGAGTATGTGTAAATTGGAACTAGGTGAATGAATGATTTTGGTATGTGAAATAAGTGTGTTTTGGTATAGTAATTGTGTATTGATTTGATTGATGATATTATGGAATGAAATATGCATAATTTGGTATGGTTTTGGCTGCCTTTTGGTCATAAATTGTGCTTGGATTTATGTTTGTAGGGTATACCCTTTTTGGGTGACAAATTGGCCTTGTAAATGGCCTATTTTTGTCTGCACGGGTAGAGACACGGGCGTTTATCTCAGTCGTATTGTTCAAGGGTTCAATTCGAATTGAGCCTGGGCGCTCCACACGGCCTCACACATGGGCGTGTGACTGGCCGTGTGTCTTAAGTCAATATACCTTACAGGTTTGGCACGGCCAAGCACACGGCCTGGACACGAGCGTATAAGGCCATTTCGAATAGGCACACGTGCTGGACACACAGACATGTGACTGGATGTGTGACCTAAGTCAATATACCCTTTAGTTTTCACACGGCCAGACACACAGGCGTGCGGTCGACCTGTTGTACAAGTCAGTATGTATGCCCTGTTTTCACACAACCTGAGACACGGGCATGTCGAAAGCTGTGTAAGGCACACGAGCGTTGACCCCTGTTACTTAGAAAATTTTTAAAGTTTTCAGAAATTTTTATACGAGATGATTTAGTCCCGAACCTTCTCTAAAGCATGTTTAAGGTCTCGTAGACCTACTTAAGGGACATTGTATATGTAAATGAACTTTATTTGATGATGGTTGATTATGGAATTGTGAAATGAATGTTTAAAGTTGTGTTTCAATCGGTAATACCTCGTAACCCTAATCCAGTAATGGATACGAGTTAGAGGTGTTACAATGACTACATCAAAATACACTCAAAAGTGGGAGGGCTGGCGCCACAAATAGACCATTTTGTGAAAACATGTAGATCCTGCTAAATAATCGGGTCGGGTTGCCAGATCATACCCAAAAGGATTTATGGAACTAGGCCAAAACGACATCGTTCCAATGCCCTATTTATGTTAAAATTCTCCCAAAAAAATCATTTGGCCTCTGCTTTTTTTTTAAATCTTCTTTCTTTTTTTCTCTGAGAGTGCATCTGAGTCCGGCCATTCGGCTTTCGTCGTCCCGCCGTAGCCATCAGTCATCGGCGACGACGACCATTGCTTCCGGTGGCCGGAAGAATTCTAAAATACATTATTTTGCTCCCCTTTCTCCGTAGAACTCTGATTCAGAGTCGAAAATGCCAGACTAAAGCCAAAACTCCCAAAAAAAAAAAACATTTCTGTTCCAGACGTCCTTCGCTGCAGCCTTGGGTGAATCCTCAGGGATTCGACCGCCTCTCGGACCGGAGGAGACACCGACAGTGACGCAAAAACAAAACGACAGGTAAAGGTTTTATTTTTATTTATTACTTTGAAAAAAAATAAAATAGAGTAAATCACCTTTTTTTGCTTAATGTTTGTATCCAATTTCTCTTTTTTAATTGCTTTTTGTATGTCCAAAAAAAATGATAGTTATGGATTTTATAGACGAATATTACATTAGATAATTGTTTTTTCTATTTTCATTTCTACTGCTTCTGCCACTGTTTCTTTCTTTCTCTTTGCAGGTGGCGGTGCGAGGTCAACGGTGGGGAGAGACCTCTACCTTTTCTGTTTTGGTGCAATGGCGATAGGGGTGCGTTAGGCCTCAGGATGAGGGGCCTCGGGTGGCGTGCCTGCGAGGGGAGGAGCAGCGCCAGAAACCTTAGGGTTTTTGGCTTTTTTGAAAAAAATTTAGGTTATGAGCTAATTGGGCCTGGGTTATTGGGTTTTAAGCTTTTCTTAGGTTGGGTAGTGTATTTGGGCCTCGATTGGGCTTGTATGATGGACTTTTATTTATTTTATTTTTTTCGGTTTATGGTGGGTCAAGCAAAATTGGACTGTTACAGGTGTCTGTTTTTATTAATAATGTCTTTAAAAATACACATAATTGTTCATTTAATATTATAACTATTCAAATAATATCGTTTGAATAGTTATAATTCTTTTTCAAAATCAAATGATATAACTTTTGACCAATGACCGAAAGATTTATCTTTTGATTAATTACACCCATTCATTTATAGTTATTGGAACATTATAAATATTTGAAAATGTTCCAACAAAACCAAATATAGAATTGATTGAAAATCAAAAGATGAAATTTATTTAAAAAATATTTTGAATTTATTAGAACTTTGTATTTATATTTTAATTATAGAAAATATTGGATTAGTTACTAAATTTAAAAATTCAGTTAATTATTTTATTTCCTTTATTAAAATTGGTTAGAATTATAACCAAACTTTAAATTTAATGTATTTTATATATTAAAAAATATTTGCATTTACTTAGTAGAAAGCAATAAAATTCCAATTATGTAAAAATATATTAATTTAAGGAAATATATTCTTGAAAATTTAGAATAAATAAATGTAAAAAAATTGTCAAAACAAATTAGCATGTAATACATTTTTCCTAGTTTCCGATGTTTAAAATTAATAAGCATACAAATATTAATCAAATTATTTATAGTAAGTCATACAAATACATACAAGAATCATGTCAAGAATGAAAATAATTTATAAATCATATATAATAAATAATTAAAACAAATAACTAACATAATAGGGATTGAATTGAATAAATACAAACCAAAATCAAGGGCTTAACCGGATATAATGATGACTATAGAGGCCATTTTACGAATAAATGCCCATTTCTAAAATTATTTACGGAAATGGGTCAATTTTTTGATTATTTACCGGAAATGGTCGAATTCCGCTAAAACACGTCCACGTCAACGTAATTTTAGGGGATATGCTAGCAAAACGCGTTCTTGGGGAGCGTTTTTGCCATGTCAGCACAAATCGCGCCCTCGTGGATGCACTTTGCTGATGTGGCAAAAACACTCCCCCAAAAACGCGTTTTAGCCCGTGTTTAAATTTTCAAAAAAGGTCATTTTTTTAAATATTATAAAAATAGACTAATTTTTTTGAAAATTTACAAGAATAAACCTCAAAAAAGACTCAAATTGACAACACTATTTTTTTAAGTGTCACCAATTAATATGGAAACAAAACTTACAAAGCAAATCTTTATATAGACTCAAAGTCTCATTTTACTTCTTTTCTTAAGCAATGTGAGATATAAGATATGTGTATATATAGAATCATGAATAGGTTTGCAGCTTGTTCCTAAACAATGTGGGATTCCTTCCTCTTTTAACTACAACATGAGATTAAAAGCTATACTATATTTTATATTTTTTACTTGGAGTTTAAATTTTTTTACAAAAAGTTAACATTTGTTAAATTATAAATAAAAATTTTAAACTCTATAAGTAAAAAAAAATTATAAAATATAAAATCAGTATGGTAAAATATTAAAAAATAAATATTTAAAAAATTACTAATAGTTGAGTGATCATTTTGTAAGTTTTTATAATTCGATAGCTAAAAAATCATAGTTAACTGACTACTAATGTAATTTAATTTAGATATAAAAATATGAAAAATAATTATTATATTTTATGTACATTATATATTTTTATAAAAAAACTTATTTAACATAATTATATACTATGTTTAAATAGATTATCTATCTAGTCAAAATACATCTGAAATAAATTTATCAGCATTCATTAGGTGATGAAATTAATTTAAAATTAGAATTAAGAAAATTGATGAGTATAGTAACATATTAAAAATAAATAAATATTTAAAAAAGATATATCAATTTTTTAAAATTACAAAAAAATACTATTTGAGTGCCAAATACTCACCATTTATTTATTAATCAAACCTTCATAATATAAAATAAAAAATAAAATTAAAAAATTAAAAGTATAACTTCTAAATTTAAATAATGGAAAATTATTTTAAAAATTAAAATTGCATTGATATTAACTTCAAACATTTAAAGTTGAATAGAAGATTATTGCATGTACAAGTTTCATATGTGCAATTTGTTCTCTTTTTTTAATAGTTCTTTTGTATATGTTAACAATTCTAAAATGCAATAAGATTAAATATCTCAAAAGATAAAACAATTCTAAAATGCAATAAGATTAAATATCTCAAAAGATAATTTTATAATATGAGAAAATGTTAACAAAATATAAAAAAATAGAAATTGTTTTGTAAAAAAATTATAAAATATAGTGTAGCATTTAGTCTCATGTTGTTACTTAAAAGAGGAAGAAATCTCATATTGTTTAGGAACAAGCTGCAAACCTATTCATGAATTTATATATACACATATCTCATATCCTACATTGCTTAAAAAATAAGGGAAATGAGACTTTGGGTCCATATAAAAATTTTCTTTGTAAGTTTTATTTCCATATTAATTGGTGACACCTTAAAAAAGAAATGGTGGTGTCACTTTGAGCCTTTTTTAAGGTTTATTCTTATAAATTTTTAAAAAAATTGGTCTATTTTTATAATATTTAAAAAAAACCTTTTTTGAAAATTTAAACACGGGCTAAAATGTATCATTGGGGGAGTGTTTTTGCCACATTAGCAAAGTGCGTCCATGAGGGTGTGATTTGTGCTGACATGGCAAAAATCATCTTCTAAGGACGCATTTTGCTGGCATATCCTTTGAAATCGTGCTGATGTGGACGCATTTCGCAGAATTCAGCCTTTTTCGGTAAATAATAAAAAAATTGGCCCATTTCCATAAATAATTTTGAAAATGAACCTTTATTAGTAAAATGGCCGACTATAGAGGACCGACAATGAAATTTATGTCTCATTTTCTTCATTTGCTTTTTCTCTTCTAAGTTCTAACATCAACATTTTCTCTTTAATGGGTAATTTGTTTATGTTTGAGTTTGTTCTTAACTGCTTTTGGGGCTACGTGGCTATTTGGAGATTGTTTTGTATGCAATCTTACAGTACTTGTACATTCTGGTTCTGATTCTTGTAATTATTTTAATAAAATGCTATATTTTGCGATGATCAGCAAACTCAAAATTTCACTGGAAAACATATCTTCTTTTTCAGATAATTTTTTTATATATTTTTGGAACCTGATTTCATTTTCTTGAATAATCATTTGTTGTTCGTTTATCAACTTACCTTGATTTATCTTCATTTATAGGATGATCTTCTATACCGCTCATCTCATATCCAACACAAAGCTATTGGTTCTACCCCTTCATCGAGTTTCCTTTCCTTCACCTAAATAGCACAAAATGTTGTTACTGGCTTCAAGACTGGTACTGAAGTTGATTTTTTGTGTGTGGTAGATAAAACAAGTGTTGAGAAATGAGAATTGTTTCTAGCTGTTTTTAGAGAAGGTGGAATGCAGACAATTGCGTATTCAAGCGTAACAAAGCTTTTTACGGGTTGAGTTAATATTAAAAAAGTAATTCTACAATTTTATCTTAATTGATATAAATATTATTATTAATATTAGAAGACGTAAATTTAAATACACTAAAATACATTATTATTTTTTCTCTAGATTATAATGTTTTCTTTTTAATATCATTGCTGGCGAAAGTTAGCGTCATAATCCACCAAATTTTCAGTTGAAATAGAATCTATTCCAAGTTGCAAAATTGTTTTTGTGCGGTTTTATTGATATTAGATTTTTTTTCTTAAAAGATGTGAAAGCAAGGGAGAGATATGTGGTAGAAAATACAAATTTCTTTTTTTCTTACAGCTCGCATTATTATGTGATGACAATTGTCGTCTTTTCAATTTGTTTACGTGATTAAAATTTTCCTTTTGTGGGTAAAAACCTTATTCTAGTGTGTATATATATATAGATTTATATATGTGTGTTAGATGACAGATTAGTGATACAAAAGTTATTAGTGAAAAGTTATTATTTTTCGATTATTCAAATAGATACATATTTGATTAGTTATATTTATTGTTAAAAAATGCTATTTGTGTTTGTATAAATTAACATGAAATTTTTTATAAATCAGAATTAAATTTCACTTGTAATATTGCATCAAAAATTTCTTACACAAAAATTCTTTCTATTGTTTGTTCTATAAAAAAAAAATATTATATAAGTTACTTATAAAAATTGATATTCTTTTCATACGTTGGTGCAAAATCAAATGTTTTAATCTATGAAAAATACAAATAGTCATTGAGTTAATGTTTATTTACACTATTAACTCTTTTGCACATAGCATCTATGATAGGGTAAATAGAACATTATAGAGTATGGTTACATGCATTAAAGAAATTTGTATGGTTACATGCATTGAACCAGCTTTCATTAATATTGTCATAACGTTCGCCATGGGAGGTACGGGGACTTAAGGAATCACTAGACATGGGCAAAACCTTACAAATCAAAAAAAAGTAGAGTCGCCATTAATTAATTTGAACTAGGTCAATTAACTATTTATAGCCTAACGCGTTAAGACTAATCCTATGGAATAATCTTAAAAATTAGACTCCGTCTCATTACCAAAATCCGAATTCGGAAGTACAATTACGTGTAGAGAAAATTACAACACCCTACAATACCTATCCGATGACGGTCTTATGTGATCCGATAGTTAAGGTCTCTTATCTAAAAATGATATAACTCTAACTCCACAACTAGTCGAAAATGATAATATCTACAATCTAAATTAAAGGTGAAGTTTAAAATCTCAAATAAAATCTTAAAATCTAACTAACTATAAAAATCCTAAATCTAATTTAAAACCTGGTAAAAAATCTTAAATAAAATCCTAAACTTTAACTAATGTAAAAATCCTAATATTTTATTTTAAAACTCTAATATTAAAATCTTAAATGAATTTTTTACTATTGTACTTAACATAAAAATAATAAAATCTAATTAAATTTAAACTTTAGATCTAATCAAAACAAGTTTAAAATCTAACTATAAACATAAGAATTAATATTTATAATTTCATAATTTTTCAAAAGGTTTATAAGTAATTTTATAATCTTAAGAAGATTAAGATCATGTTTTTTTAAAGCGGTAATTAAAATTATTGTTAGACACTAATTTAATAGGAGGTCGAATTATGTTATTCTCATCATTTATCTTTAAGATTGTATAAAAAAAAATAACTGTAAGCTTAAATGAGTTTTATATATTATTATACATTTTTATAGTGAATATAGATACCTAATTTTGTTTGAATTAAATTTCATAGTGATTGGGGCTTCAATGCGCTAAAAGGGGCCTTTAAATAAGATTCAAATTAAGTTGGTTTTAGAGTTAAGTTAATTTTAAACTCAGATTGGAATAATCTCGGTTTAATTTGGGGTTCTGAGTGTTCCTAGAAAAAAATATTAAAAATTAATTTAAATAAAATAAAATATTTTTAATTGAGAATTAATTAAAGTCAATTAGGTTATAAGTTTGATTTAACAAGAGACTCTTAAACTATGCCTTTTTGTTTAAATTAGATATTTAAACTATTTTTTTATTGAATTAGATACTTGATTTTACTTCCATAATCAATGTCTTTGCATCATTTCTTTCCCGCAGTTCCACATCAATATGAGAAGAAAAAAACTCCTTAATTGAACTGACCAACCTTGCTTCCACCCTAGAGATAACTCTCCCCGAGAGCCAGAAGCATCATCATCAATACTATTCTCAAAACTGCATAGCTTATGAACTCTTTCCATCCTCGCTGCACTTATTTTTGTTAAGAAACAAAACTTGGGGTTGAATTACCCTCAACTTTTTCATGAGACGATTGGCTGCCGTAGTTTTTCTAACTTACGAATATTCTAGCTTAAAATTTTCATTACATCTGGCTGGCCTGCAAAGCAGAATCCTCAAATATCGCTTTAACAGCTTTCAAATCCACCGAATCATTAGTATCTAGAACTTATGAATTCGAACCAAGTAACCATTACCTCCCCTTTTCATAAACTATCTCAACCGATCCAAGAGGATTGCATAGAGTTTTCAATTGAATTATGTGACTTCATATTATAGATGTATTGATAATGAATTATATAATATCACATAATATAATTATTTATATCTATATTGAAGGATATTTTTCTAGTTTTTAGTGGAGTGTTAATTATAATAGAATTCATTGATAATATATAAATCATACAAGTGGATTAAAAACAAGATGTACATATAAGCATTGAATAGGATAATTTGAATGATGCTAGTGATGGTTAAGCAGTAAATAATAAAAGCTTGAATTGATGGAGTTGAGATTATAAGTCAACAATTAATAATGACCATTGTTGGTTTTCAAAGTATAGGAGAAACGTATTTAAAAGAGTAGTTAAATGAAAATGATATTTCCAAATGAGACATGAATGAGTGATGGGTTATTCCTCATGCTATTCCAATGCCTTTCCCTTCAATTAACCCCCCTATCATATACCCAACTTTTGTTTACCAGAAAAACTAGGGAAAAAGCAAACTTTTCTCAATTTTGGGTACTATTTTTTTTTTTTACTTTTCACCATTTTTATTTACTTCCATTTAGGGAAAAAGTTTTTTTTTTCTTCTCACAATTTAACCAAAATTTTTAAACTTTCTTTAAACAAAATACATAAATACTATTTACTTTTATTACTTTACTTTTTTGACGTCACTCTCAACGAAAATTTAACTCAATTATAAAATTACCAAAAAAATATAATTTAAATACTATTTTGTGATTTAAGTTTTTAGTTTCTTATATCATTTTCTTATAAATTTATTACATTCAATTGTTCATCTGTTAATGATTTATAATGTGACTCCTTCCGGCATCAACACTTTGGATTGCCTTCACTTAATATATCTTTAAAGACACAGTATGTTAGTAACTGAGATTTTTTTATAGATTATAAGAAAACTTTTAAAAACTTATGGAATAGAAATTAGTTTATTCAAATTGTTATATTCCTATTTTGTTTGGACATGTGATAGCTTAAAAGGTAACTGTGAATGGCCTTTGTCTTATTTTATGAGTAATGGTTATTTGACTGGTGATTCCACATATTTCATACCACCCGCAAGAGGGTCATTTATTTTTAACCACTGGCTACGACTTCTCTATGGAGACTACTAAAAGATCACTGAGAAATAATAATCCCATACTATTTTAACAAAAAGAATATTAAAATAAAATTATACAGTATTAAATTTGACGACAATTGACATATAATGAACCTGCCACTTGATCGACCACATGAACAAACCAATATTTATATTGTCAGTGACATGAAACTACCGGACAAGGGGCCCTCCCCCTAAGCTTCCTCCTTCCTGAATCTTCCTAGGTCCTTTTTTGTTCCCTTCTTATCCCTCCTTCTAGCTCTCCCCCTTTTATAGGTAGCTGGCATGCAAATAATCACCATTTTCTCCTTTTTTTTCTTTTTCCTTGTTGAACACTAATATCAGCCAAAAGTATGTATCTATTTAGTTTAACGTACCAATTAATAGGAAATGAAGTTAAAGAAAAACAAAAACAAAAAAAAAAAAAACTGTATTAAGGAGTTCGAAACATTTTTATTTGGTTGAACGTACACAATAATAGCATTTAAAGTAACTTTGATATCATTCTCTGAGAAGGTCTAAACGTCAATTATTTGGTTCAAGTACTAAGAGTTGTACCTTCAAAGATGATGATATGTTATACTATCCAAATATTATATAAGGAAGAAATTACTGAATTCTCAATCAAAAGGCTTTTAAGCTTTCAGCAAGATTTGAAGTGAATGCATCCATTTGATTCTTGCTAAGAACCAAGGAAACTTCCATGCCGCCAGATTCGTTTTTAGACTCGATCAACGACAAAGATCCACCATCGTCGATGTGAATAAACTCGATCTTTAGAGGTCTCCCCCACCCAAAATCCATATCATATACACGAAATTTTGGTGATCCAGAGATCCCTACATGATGCCCCGACCTAAACATTTCCTCAAGGTTTGACGGTCCTTTTTCTGCTTCTTTCAGGGCGCCGCTCTCCATCTCTTTCACCTTTTTGGCAATTGCTTTCCCCGCTGTGACTATTCCCTTTGCCCCCATCAGCTCACTCTTCTTGGCTCGTATAATACCTGGTGCTAGGCAGTTCCCAAAATATGTTACAGGCAGCGGAAATCCAATTCGGTTCCGGCAATCAACCGCAAAAAGCAAGTAGTAAAACGTATCATCATCATCGTCGTCGTCGTCACCATTTGTTGATACTTGAATATTATTCTCTTGCGACTTGATTATACATATCCACATGATAGAGCATGTGACTACAAATGTTGATATCTTTACTTCTTCGGAATCATTGCTGCTGTTCTTGCACTGAGTCGTGAGCCACTGCTTGAGTTTGGTGACTTGATCTCGGGTCAGTACAAATGTGGCTCGAACCTTATCCACCGATGATATTGCCTTGGTAGGACCAGCAAGGTGCTCTCTCCAAGATGATATCCAATGCCAGTAGTATTTTAAGGCCTCCTCGTTGCACCCATCAGGGTCTCCCAACGCATCCCTGTTATAGAAAGGTCTCCGCGACTCTTCGTCGAGAAACGTCGAGTCTCCTTTTGACTTGCAAACGGAAGACCAAGATCTCATGAAGTGCATGAATGCGCTTCCATCGGCTGCCACATGGTTATGCGCCATCCCAATGCAAACGCCAGTGTTTGGAAACACTGTGACCTTGACGGCCATGATGGGCATCACTAGTATGCCATCCGATGACATAGTCGATGGTGGCAATTCGGGAACGAAGGGGTGTAGTAATTTGAAATCTCGTGGGTAGTTGGCTGTGAGATGGTCGACATCAGCGCCGGTCAATTCGGCGACGATAAGAGGAACAGAATCGCCGTCGCTGTAAAGGATATAAGGCTTAAGTGGAGGCGGAGGGCAGATGAGCTTCGCTGCAAGTGGGAAAAAATGTTGAAGAGTTAGAGAAAGAGACTGGGTTAGAGTTGGGAGCGTGGTTTGCATGAAATGAGAGGTAGGGTGAGGGAATTCGTAGAAGAAAAGGCTTTGCATGGGAGCAGAAGGAAACCATGGGAGGTCCAAGTAAGTAAGAGCAAGTGTCGTTGAGGGAACCGACCCTTTCGGTGCTGAAACATGGTTGCTATCAAGGATATTCACAAGGTAGGATGGACCAGCCATTGATCCAAGATTAAAGCTGCAGAATAATAGTTTTAGAGAAATTGGTGCAAAGTTAATAAACATATGAAGTGATGAAGAGGAGAGAAGTCAATTTATAATGTAGGGGATACTCCCATAGTGTGTGTTTTTGCAATTCATTTAAAGTGAGGGCTCCAACATTATTGGATGGTGACTCCACCAACCATTCTGCTTACGTCTAGCACCCAACCAAATAAGCCTTCACATTTTGGTTGAAGCCTCCAACTCATTAATGACTTTTCCTTATGGAATTTATTTGCATGTTAAATTTTATATTTTATTTAAAAAATCAAAGAATATATCATTATAAGCTTACGTTCATATTTATTTCCGTAAATAAAATTATCCTTTTAAAATTAAAAAAGCAAAATATATAATTCATTTTACATAACTTACAAATTCTCATTTAAATATTATGTAAAATCTGAACGTCGACGCACCCCACAATGGTGCTTAAAAAATTAAAGAAAAGTTACTTGATGAGTTGAACAAAAATTAAATTAGGAGGAAAAATTTATATTTTTTTACTCGGCAAAAAGAAAACATTTATTAATAAACATAAAAAGCACAAACCACTAGAATCAAAACCAATGTAATGCATCCATTTCCTTCATCAAACCCCATTTCCATTTTGGAAAAGAAATTCTTTGACACTCAACCTTCATGTAAAAAGTTAATTTAAAAATTAAATGAATCATTGATTGAAGTAGTGAAGTTGAGATATTGAGTTTATAGTGTTTTAGATTTATATCTCTGTAATTTTTAAAAATTATTATAAAAAACAATTGTATAGTAACATTTATTACCTTATAATATTAAATGAATTTTTTGGTATTTCCCCATAAATAATAGTAACATAGTGAAACAATGGTATAGGTAATATATATAAATTAACAACAACAAATGGAAGAATTTTATAGAGCAAACAAGGTAGGTGCCAAATAATAACATGAAGTGGGCGAAAAGAAAAATTAATAAGGTGAAGTTGATGGGCAACAGACTAGTAAAATGCTTTAGAAAGCGGGAAGCCAACAACTTGGAGAATACACTTTAGGATTTGTGGTTAACAACAGTATCTGCGTAAGCATGTGCAATTAAGTGTTAGATGGGCCGCAGGTGCTTTCTTTCTCTTATAATATGCCCCCTCCAACTATGGTTAAAATGGAACCCTACAACACTTATTCCTTACAGTGTTTCTCTGATGTTTATGGAAACAACTGATTCAATGGTTCCACCTAAACCAGGACAATACATGATACATTTACGCAAGACTTCTAAAATCCTATGTTTTTCATTGTATATTTAATATTGATGTAAAAATATAATTTTTCAAAAACCAACAGTTATGGCCCCCCCATACACCCATTAACCAGTGGAATCCAACAGCACATCCCAACAATTCTACTAGAGGATTTTTGGATCTTCCATTCAATATTAATGGTCCAATGAAATTTTTGAGCCTTCAACATAACTAAGCCCGTTAATAACATTGATTTTTTCCGGTTAAGATCACAAAGAAGTTTCTTTCCAAATATAAAAATTTTCACACACATGATTTTAAATTAAAACAGGAGTAGTCACCCATCATTTTTTGTTATTTATAAAAATTTTTTTAAACATTTTTTAAAAAAAATTTTGTGTCTACAGTAAAGTCTAGAAAAATTTAAGTTCGAGAGTCGATTATGTGTGGTGGAGGTTTTAACACTTTCACAACACTCAAAATGGATACTTTATTAATTATGTATTGTTGAACATTTCGAAATTTAAAAATGTAAAATCTAATATTTAATTATTATACCTTACAATATTCATATATATATATATAAATAAATGATTTTATTTTCTGAATGAATTAAAAATGGTATCATGTGGCTATTAAACATCAATAAACTTTTTTTTTTTTTATAATGGAATGTTTTATAAAAGCTAAAAGAAAAATGAAATAAAATAATTAATTTGGCCAAAAGCCTAAAACACCCAAGAAAATTGTCTAAACGTCCAATTAACTTAAAATTATCTCAAATTAGGGAGTCTTCTACTTAAAATTTTGTTAAACGTAAATTTAACTTGAACAAACACTAATTTGAAGCATTTAGTAAGTCAATGAATTTTACTCTTAAATCCAACAATTAAAATTAAGTTAATCAATGTTAATTTAAAGTCGGAGGAAATTTCGTGTCTACATTAGAGGTTTGGCGAGCAAACCACGACATAGTAGCAAACCACGACATTTGTGAGTTTTACTGTTTTATTACATTATAAATGAAAATGAAAATGAAAATGAAAATGAAAATGTTCTAAAGTTTTTTCTTTTTACACTATAAATGAAAATGTTTTATTACAGAAGTAGGAGACTGGAGCCAAATTTTTTTTTAATTTTTTTCATATTCGTTTTACTGTTTATGTTTAGAGTTTATGTCTACTTTTTCTAACAATAATATTTTCAAAGTTCTAATCCATGTCTCCCTTAGAAATGTAACTAGACTTTTCTATGGGCTAAGCCAACTGACTCGCCCGAAAGTGGGAATGTTTGGGTAAAAATATAGGCCCAAAAATGAGTTTAGATAAAAAAAAAAATAAGACTTGTTTTTTAAACAGACCGGGTCTCAGGTAAGCTTTTTTTACTCGACGTGGCTCTAATTTTCAAAAAAAATGATGTTATCTTTTTACTATTTTGCCACTGATTTTTCATTGTTTTGCTATCATTTCGCTATTATATTGCTACTATTTTGTTGTTATTTTTTGAATATTGTATAATTCTTATTTTATTTTTAATTTTGCTACTATTTTAGAGGTATTTGCTTGTAAATTGCACTTATCTTAGAATTATTTAATTTTTTTTATTTTTTTGGAAAACATTTTTTAATGTTTTTAGTATATTTGATGTATTGTATTTTTAAAACTTATTTTTTTTATAAAAAATTATATAAAAAATTTAATATAGATGGGTTGGGCTTTTCTCGGGTTTTAACATTTTTATTAGGGTCGAGTTTAGACAAAATTTTAGTTCTATTTTTCGGTTCAGACTCAAGCTCGGGCCTAGAAAATGAGACTCAATTTTTTACTTGTCTCAGCCCAAAAAGTATTATATTAACAGTTGAATCTAAATTTTGAAAACTAAAAAGTTGGACTCAATTTCTAAAAATTTTCATTTCTAGAGGGGTTGCGGAGCACAAATAACTACGGCTAACAACAGGCTCATCACTTCCCCTTTTCAATTTTGTTACAATAGCTCTGTCACCTTTCATTGTAGTCATTTTCTAACTTCTCACCGTCGTTTTTGACAGAGCACGAGTACCACTCCTACCCTAACTTCTACTAGATTGTTCACCTCTCTTGGTTACTTTTTCAAAAAAAAGTATAGAAAGTTACTCTAGGAACTACAAAAAGAAGCACCACAATTTGCAGCAAAGCAGGTTTTTAGCGGCGTTTGGATAAAAAAAGCCGCTATAGGTCGAGAACTAGCGGCGCTTTCTGAAAAACGCCGTTGTAGGGCCCAATATTTGCCCAGGCCCAGATTACAAAACACAAGCCCACATAAGACCCAAACCAAAACTGCCCAACACCCGAAAGCCCAAAATACACCCAAAACAACGAAACCTCAAACCCAATACAATTACCCAAATACCAAGCCCAAACCTGCCTAGCCCACTTAGCACTAAAACACAACCATCAGAAAAACCCTAGGCGCCGCATAGGTTTGCTGCCCACGCCTCTCTCGCGCGCCGGACACCACCACCCCGCTACGTGCGCCACTCCACCACGCCACGTCAGAGACGTGCTCGATTACGCATCTGCAAAAAAGCAAGAATCAGTTGTAAAAAAAAAAGGCTATAAAAGCCTTCGAAATCAAATGTAAAAGGGACTTTTTTTTCCCCGAATATATAGCAATACAAAAAAAAATTTCATTTGAAATACTAAAATCAGAGTCAAAACGTTGCAAACAACCAAAAACAGAGGCAAACATAGAGGCTAAGGTTTTTTATATTATTTTCATATTTATTTATTTATTTATTTTGGATTTATAACACATATATACCTGTTTTTTTTTAAAACTTACTTTTTTTAAATTTCACGGCGGCCGGCGACGGCGGACGGCGGTGGCTGGAGGCGACGGTCGGTGCCAGAATCCCTTCGATCTCAAGGACCTGCAGAGAGAGCAGAGAGGGTTTTGAATTTTTTTATTGGAGGAAAAGAAGTGGAATGAATTTTAAAAAAAAAATTGGTTTTTATAAAGGATCAAAACGGCGTCGTTTTGAGCCTAACCCCCATGGCCAAAACGACGTCGTTTTGTCCTTACCAACCCGACCCAAACCGCTCTAGGGGGAGGATCCGCGTGTGTTACATGCCAATTTTGGCTTACCAAAACCCAAATTTTTAATCCCTAAATAAACTTACCCAAACCCACAACCCATTTACATTTCATACCCAATTAACTTAAAACCCACACAGCCCAACAATTACAACCCAACTACCCAAGCCCCAAACCTTGCCCGGATGACCCGTTTCTGGCTCAAATCAGAAACTAAAATCACCTAACCCCAACCCTAGTCCCTGTTCAGCGCCGCACCAACCGGTCACCTACTCTGCCAGCACCATACCGTTTCACCATGCCCTGCAAGAGTGAAGAAAAGACACGCAAATGGCAGAATAATAATAGTAGCAAACCCAAACAAGTAAGTAGTGTTAAAAATATTGATTGTATTCGGCTATAAAAGGCCATTAGAACCGATTTGTAAAGGGTTCGGATTTTTCATCAAAAAAACAGAGATTTCCATCAAAGTAAATACACAAACATCAAATAGATTTTAAATACCAAAAAGCAGTAATAACAAGAGGAACCACAATACAGAAGTCAAGAAGTTGGATTTAAAAACCCGAAGGTAACTTTCGTCTTTTTTCTTATTTTTCCATTTTCAAATACTTTTTGGTTTTCATAAACATATATATATAAACATATAACCTATATTATTAAAGTAAAAAAATCTACCTTTTACGATTTCCGGCCACCGCACGAGAACGGAGGATCGTGACGACGCCGATGGCTTTGCTCCGGTTCTGTTCTGGAGAGTACCCGGAGAGAAGAGAGAATTTCTCTCTTCCCCTTTTTTTGATTGCTAAACAAATGAAAGAAGAAAAGAAATTTTGACTTTTATATGACCCGTTCTGACCCGACTCTATACCCAAGGGATCCGCGTGTTTCCGTCGGAAGAGCTAATTGCACTTTTAGCCCTTCCGCTTTTCCATGTTTCTGCGATTAACTCCTTTACTTTTTTTAAAATCAGCCCTGTAATTTTGGTTGGCTTTCGAATTAGTCCCCCTCAATGCAACGTCGTTTTAAATCTGCGGGAAATTTCTGCTTCAGTCCTCCACTGTTCTTCGCATGTTCAAATTAATCCATTAGCTTCCTGCTATTTTTTAATTTTGCCCCAAGCGTTTTGTTCTTTTGTTCAAGTCAATCTTTTTTAGTTATTTCAGTATTAGACTTAATTATTTTACTATTATTTTTGTTATTACCAGTATTTATACATATATTTGGTATATATAAACATACATATTTTTTATATAATATTATATTTTCAATGTTACATTTGTACATATATTACATATACTTTCACTACCATATTATACTTAACATTATTATATATAGATTTTTTGTATATATTATTATTAATTTCTTATTATGTTATTATATATTTTTACATTTTCTTTGTTGTAAATATTTCATTATGATTCTAATGCACTTGTATTATGTTAATTTTTTTAATTGCACCAATATTTGTATTTTTAGTTTTTGTTTATCATTTTTAAACATGTTTGTTCCATATTTCAAATTAATTTAAATAAATAAGGCAATGTACCAATTTTGACATAAGTCGTCAATTTCATCGCTATGTTGGGTGAATATTGTCGGCTCGTGTTAAAAACGGAACACCCTTAGAAAAAAAAAAAGAACGAAAACTAAAAAATTTTCTTGTTTTACGATCGGATTTCGACTCAATATTAAATTGAACTTGCATTTTTGAAAATCAAAACAACACATGTTTAAATAGATACCAATTTTGGGCGTCACGAGGGTGCTAATACCTTCCTCGTGCGTAACCGACTCCCGAGCCCTATTTTTCTTTGGATTTTAAACGTAGACCTAAGCCTGGTTTTCTTTCTTTAAAATATAAATTTTATAGGTGTCCGATCATACCTAGAAAAGAGATCGGTGGCGACTCCCCTTTTCTTTAAAACTGAAATTCGATTTTTTTTCAAATTTTAAAATGATTTCCTCAATTAGCGACCAAAGTTGCAAAGCTAGAATTTTACGTCGCTACAGCTGGCGACTCCACTGGGGACAAGTTTTTGAGAGTCGAGTCAAATTAAGCGTGTGTTGTCGAAATTTTTAAAATTCTTTGTTCAAATTGATATTTAATCGTGATCCTCAAATTTTGGTTTTCGAAAAATTATGCATGCGCACCATGTTGTAAATATTTTTCTAACTTGTTTTATCTTGTTGTTTTTCAGCTTTAAATTTTTATGGTTTTAGTTGCAGTTTAGTTTTAAAATAAAACGTAAGGTTTGTGAGTTTCTCCCCACACACCGTTCACGTGCATTTTGCATAACATGAGCGCCATACCCGGGCTCCTTCCGCTTAAGTAAAAGTAAACGCTATGCCTTCGTGAGTTAACTCGTCCCTCCGCACAGGCTAGTGAATACTTTCGGGTTACATATGACTTATGCTTTCATGAGTTAACTTGTCCCTCCGTATAGGCATAAGTAAATGTAATCCCTTGAATTGAACTCGTGAGCCTGTGAGGGGTATTGACCGAGGCTTCGTACTAATTTTAGTAGATGACAGTACGAACAATTCGAGTACCTGTTTAGAACCAAAACCACATATAGTGAACCATACGAGCCACCTAACTAGAGCCATGCCGAACCTCTGTCTGTTAATAGTCACCAAAATAAGTACACGGTAGAAATGCCTCTTACCTTTTTACATTTTTTACTTTCTATACAAGGGAATAGGGTTTGTTTAATAGACTAGATCGGGTAGCTTAATTTGTCAAATTCTTCGTGTTTTTACCTATATTACTAACCATGATTTGTTTGTTGTTGTCTTATTTGTCATCATGCATTGTGGGCATCATATTAGGAAGGTGTTGACTAGAGATTGGTTGCCAAAAAATGGGTTTCTAATGGAGGAGTCGATTACACAAACAACCGAGAGGAATGTCGTAGTTCGGGACTGGTCCCTAAAAACTCAAAGAGAAAGAGGGGATAGCCTAGTGGAGAGATGTGTTGCCGATCTGCCCCAGCATATAATTGTGAATGTTCGTCAAAATAACCTTGAGGATTTGGTTCAGATTTGGAATCAGTGGGACTCAGATACTAGGGGAATCTTCACTGAGAGGTATGGGGATATAGCTAACCTAGTCGCTGTCAAAGTAGATGAACGATTGGTTCAAGCTATGGTCAAGTTTTGGGATCCTGCCTATCAATGCTTCACCTTCAATGGAGAAGATATGACCCCGACTATCAAAGAGTATGCGGCTTTACTTCGCATTGATAATGTACAGCCCTATAAGATCTATGTGAAAGAACCTAAACCGATGACCTTCAAAAAGAAAATAGTGAGACTGACGGATATAGCCGACACATGGGCCGAGAAACAAATAAAAAAGAAGAATGAAGTCATTTGTATCCCATGGTTTTCCTTACGAGACTTGGCTCTAAACCATCCTGATTTGTTGAAGAGAGTGAATCTATTCGCTCTGGCCATATATGGACTGATCGTTTTCCCGAAAATTCTCGGACACATAGAAGTTGCAGTAGTGGATTTCTTTGAGAGGCTAAAACAAGGAATCAACCCTGTCCATACTATTTTGGCCGAGACCTTCAGATCTCTAAATAGCTATAGGAAGAGAGGGGAAAGGCGTTTTATCGGGTGTGCACAGTTGCTTAATGTCTGGATTTTGAGCCACTTTTAGAAAGTTGAGCGCACACCATTCCACATGTTCTCAAAGGCTTTTGCGCCATTGGAAGCCTATCTCAAGAAAGAATGGCCAAAGGAAGTCACAGAACAACATTGGGTTTCAGTTTTTCAGAACCTCCGTGCCGAAGATGTAACTTGGAGAGCACCGTGGATACGTCCGTCAGTTCTATTATACAAGATTGGAAACCAAGATTGGGTACCGCTGCTAGGGTTAATGGGGAGGAATCTGATATGCTCCGCTATTGGTCCAAAGGCAATTCTCTTCACGACAATTCGTACCAGCCACCGGAGGATTAGCATAATCCGAGTTTACTTTCGCGGGTGAGGGTTATATGAAGAGGGTCCGAGACATTGCCAAGTCTTGAAAGAAAATTCATCTGATGGAGTTGGCCCTATACGCCGATACTCTCACCAAAGATTACGACGTATGGAGAAAGCAACGGATGAATAGTCAACAAGTATCATCGATGAGTTGCGCCTTCTAGAATCTTTTCTCGGAAGAAGTGTCATCCGAGCTGGAAATGGCGAGACGAAAATTTGAGCGGGAAAAAGTCAAGATGTTGCGGGACATTAGTACTCTTCAAGAAGAAAGTTACCAGTTGAAGATCGACGTCCAGATTGAGAAGTCCAAAATCGAAAAGGTGCAAAAAGAAGTTGAAGTTATGAGAAAGGACTTAAGAGACCTTCACTTGGAAAATAAGAAGCTAAGAGTCACTATCAAGAATAGCGGACTAGGCAAGTCACCTGAGGAATGGAAGGAAGAATTGAGTAACGTGAAAGGTGGAATGGAATTCTGGAAAGGGAAGGCAAAGAAAGAGGAAAAAAAGACTACTCGGGTTATGATAGAATTGAGAAAGAAAAATGCTAAGTACGAGACTGCGTCTACTGAATTAGCAACCAGCCGATCCGAATGTCAAAAGTTAAGAGAAAAAGTACGAGATTTAGAAGATGTGCTGCAAGCTCGTCAGCAACAGCTGGATACTCTCTTGAAAGCCTTGGAAGAAAAGAGTGATCAATACGATAGAGATACCAGCGCTTATAAAATGGACCTCCAAGAAAGAGAAACACAGCTTGGCTTTTAGATCAGTGAAATCCGTGGAGCGGCCATGCACATGGTACAACTGTCAGATGAAGCGGAGGATCTCAGTTGCCAATTCCCACCAAGTCAACGATCTAGCATATCAGAATTCTTGGAGCGAGTAAAGAAATATAATGATATAGCTAGGAAGTTCGTGTAATGGCCAAATGAGACGGTAAAATGTTTTGTAATGAACTCTTTTGAATGAATGAAATGCCTAAATAGGGGCTATCTTGAAATCAACACCGAATTCTTGCATATGCATTCATGACTAACATTCATATAGCATTCATGCATCCATTCATTGCATACACGTATCCTGTAACCGTTCACTAAGGTTAGAATCGTGCAATTCGTAGTTGCAACGATACAAGGCTGGAATCACGACATTCGTATAAAACACGACGACAAACTAGAGTGATGGAGGCAGAGTTTAATGAAAGAATAGAAAGAATGGAAAGAGCTCAAAGAGAGTTACAAGAGCAATTAGCTAAATCACAACAAGAAACAAGGGATCTGATGGTGAGATCCCGAGAGGAATCGCTAGAACAAAAGGAACAAATGGCAAAAATGATGGAAATGATGTCAGCCTTGGTAAAAGGGAAGGGACCCGTACAGAACCCTGAGGTTGTTAACCTAGATCAAGATCCACTTTACCCACCGGGATTCACTCTGCCCAATATGACACAAAGAGTATTCACCCAAGGGGAATCCGCTGGTGTTGAACCACGACCTGTGCCAGCTACTCATCTAGGGCAGGGAATATTTATGGCAAATCCTGGAGTCACTCCTGCTAATCCACCCGTTCCAGACCTAGACGATCCTGTAGAAATCGCCAGGTTAAGAATGGAGGGCAATGAGTCTCAAGAAAAGTACAGAAGCCTAGAAGAAAGACTAAAGGCGATAGAAGTCACTGAGGTCTTCTCCGCGCTAAGCGCTAAAGAGCTTAGTTTGGTATTTGATTTGGTTTTACCGCTAAATTTTAAAGCACCTGACTTCGAGAAGTATGATGGGACAAGATGTCCGAAAGCACACTTGGTCATGTTTTGTCGAAAGATGACCAGACATGTAAATGAAGATAAACTACTCATACATTGTTTCCAAGACAGCCTTATTGGATCAGCTCTTCGCTGGTATAATCAGCTCAGTAGAGAGAAGATCCGAACATGGAAGGATCTAGCGTCAGCATTTTGTGAGCAGTATAAACACGTGTCGGACATGGTGCCCGATCGTATGACGTTACAGATGGTGGAAAAAAAGCTGGCGAAAACTTTTTGACAATATGCGCAAAGATAGAGAGATGTTTCGGCCCAAGTAGAACCTCCACTAACAAAAACCGAGATAACCGTCCTCTTCATAAACACATTGAAAGTACCATTTTATGATAAATTGGTGGGAAGTGCTACAAAAGACTTTACGGATATTGTCATATTTGGCGAGCTTATTGAGAATGCTATCAAGAGTGGTAGAATGGAGGGGCAAGGAAGTTTGAAGAGGGCAATGCCCATAAAGAAGAAAGACCCAGAAACCTACATGGTAGGAATGGGAAGTCGTTACGCCCCCAATCCGTATCTGAACCAATCCCAACCACGAAATCACCCACCCCCAAACTTCTATTATCATTCTCAAGCCCCTTACTACCAAACACCACCTCAATACCCTTCTTACCCCATTTATGCCGCTACCAATCCAAGACCAACTACCACTTTCCCGCAAAACACGACGCTCGTACAAGGACAACCTCAAAATGAGCCAAGGCCTGCGTGACCTAATGCCGAAAGGCAGTAATTTACCCCCATCCCTGTGTTATACGGGGAACTATACCCGAAACTCTTAGAAAAGCAGCTGATATCCCCACACTACATGGCACCCTTGAAGCCTCCGTATCCAAAGTGGTACGACCCAAATGCTAGCTGTGTATAACACGCTGGGAATCAAGGGCATTCCATAGAGAACTGCCTTGCTTTTAAAAGAAGGGTTCAATGACTCATCGACGCAGGTATTCTTCAATTTGATGGTGGTAGCAATACAACCGGGAACCCATTCCCTAATCACGGTGGAGGGAATGTGAATATGATAATGGAGGAAAATGTTTGGCATACTAGAAGATGCGTTGCAGAAGTAAAAACACCCCTGCAGAAAGTCTGGGGGGTTTTGATGGAAAAAGGATTGATCAGTCATCCTGGTAAGATTTGTAAGAAGGAAAGTCAGAATTTTTGCAACTTTCATGGCATTGAAGAACATGATATCCAATCCTGCGACGAATTCAGGAGCTTGCTGCAAGATATGATGGACAGTAAGGAAATTGGGATTATTAGCAAAAGTAAAAAGGCTGACAAAGGTGAAATATGCGCCTCTGACTATCAGTCGTCAGGTTGTCCGTATAGCGCTGACCGACCGCTGATAATCTATTATGACGCAAAAAAAGAACCAGTGAAGCCGAAAGTAATAATTGAAGTACCATCACCTTTTCTTTATAAGGATGATAAAGCTGTTCCCTGGAAATATGATGTCAATATTGTCATGCCTGAAGGTGAAAGGTCTAGAACTGCAAACGTGGGAGAAGTGGGCCATTTTACTAGAAGCGGACGGTGTTACTCCAAGAAAACCGAGCCGACAAAGAAAAGTGGTGACTTAAAACAGAAAGGAAAGGCAATAATGTACGAGACTAAAATCGAACATGAAACTGAACTGGAGCCTGATACCAAGAAACCGGTGGATGAGGGAGAAGCTCAAGAGTTCCTAAAGTTTATCAAACATAGCGAGTATAATGTGGTTGAATAATTAAGTAAACAACCTGCGCGGATTTCGATGCTATCTCTGTTATTAAATTCTGAACCCCACCGAAACGCCTTGTTGAAAGTACTAAACCAAGCCTATGTAGCGAACAATGTATCCGTTGAAAAACTTGGTAGGTGGGTCAACAATCTGAATGCTGATAATTTCATTTCTTTTAATGACGACGAAATACCACCCAACGGGAGAGGTTCTGTGAAAGCTTTACACATCACAACCCGTTGTAAGGGGTATATAATACCCAATGTGCTTATTGATAATGGGTCAGCACTTAACGTTATGCCATTGGCCACGCTATCTCGAATCCCAATGGACTTGTCCTGCCTAAGGCCATGTCATTCTACGGTAACGGCCTTCGATGGGACGAGGCATGAAGTAATGGGAAAAATCGAGATCCCTTTGGAAGTAGGCCCCTACATCTACGAGGTGGAATTTCAAGTCATGGATATCACACCATCGTACAATTACCTCATCGGAAGGCCCTGGATACATTCTGCGGGTGCAGTTCCATCGTCTCTTCATCAAAAAGTGAAATTCATCATGGACGGCTGTCTGGTTACGGTCGAGGGCGAGGAAGATATTGTCGCTTCCATCTCTGTTGATACACCATACTTAGAAGTAAGTAAGGATGCAGTGGAGTGTTCCTTTCGATCATTTGAATTCGTCAATGCCACATTCGTTGCGAAAGGAAAAAGAATTCCCGAACCTAAGCTCTCAAAAAAATACTAGAATGGGAATTAAGTTGACCGTAGGAAAAGGGGCTCGAGCGAGGAAAGGTCTAGGGAAATTTGAGCAAGGAATAGTCAGGGCCCTGAAGCCAGTCCCTCACAAGGCTCGGTTTGGTCTAAGATTCCAACCGAATGCGCGTCACTTAAAGAAAGAGTGGAAGAAGGACCAAGAAAGAAGGATCGCAAGAACCTTAGGCCGAGAACCAGAGTGTGAGCCTATAGAGTATCCTCCTTTGTCAAGAACATTTACGTCTGCGGGAATGATATACCCTGAACAAGATAACTCGCGAAGCGCGCTGCTATTAATCGAGAAGGGTTTTCAGAATGTCAGTATAAATGTTATTGACAAAGGAGCTGATACTGATGCAAGCAAAGACGTCTCAAAAATACGCCCTTGCCCTCCTAGTTTCGAACTGAACAATTGGACTACCGAGGACCTTCTTGTTGTTTTTAAGTCTTCAGAGTAATGCTCAACATTAACCCTCTATTGTGTCCTTAGATATAATAGAATTCTTTTGTAAGAGCTTGCATTCGCTCTTTATCATTCAAACGAATATCAATGAAGATGCATTTTGCCATAATCTTTTGCATTATCACTAAATTCCTAATTATTTTCTCATTTCACAGCCTATCTTTACATTTGCCTCATACCATATCATAACATGTTGTTTGTCGGTTCCAACATTTGGATGCCTTTCTATAGTTTCCTTTTTCATTCAACTTTCAGGTGCTTGGATATCAATGACACGAACAAGCCCGTTCTAAATCTTGAAATCGATTTTGAGAAAGCTGTTTGTTTAGGAGAATTTGAAGCAGGAGAAAGTGCTGAAGACTATGTCTCGCCTCCCGACTTGCTGAGAATGGTGGAACAAGAGGATAAACAGATTCTACCTTATCAAGAATCTGTTGAAACAATAAACCTGGAGACAGAAGAAAGAAAACAAGAAGTGAAAATCGGGACTTCCATTTCAGTGGACACCAGGCGCAACCTGATTGCTTTGCTACGTGAGTATAAGGATGTATTCGCTTGGTCATATCAGGACATGCTAGGATTGGATGAGGATATAGTGGTCCACAAACTCCCCTTGAAACCAGAATGTAAACCCATTCAGCAAAAACTAAGGCGGATGAGACCTGAAATATTGTTGAAAATAAAAGAATAGGTCAAAAAGCAATTCGATGCGGGTTTCCTACAAGCTTCTAAATATCCCGAATGGGTGGCCAACATTGTCACGGTACCAAAGAAAGATAGCAAAGTATGAATGTGCATGGATTATCGTGACCTGAATCGCGCAAGTCCTAAAGACAATTTTCCCTTACCGCACATAGATACGTTGGTGGATAATACGGTAAAACATTCGTTATTTTCCTTCATGGACGAATTTTTGGGGTATAATCAGATCAAGATGGCTCTTGAAGATATGGAGAAAACTACCTTCACAACAATGTGGGGAACGTTCTGCTACAAGGTAATGCCGTTCGGATTAAAAAATGCTGGGGCAACATATCAGAGGGCCATGGTAATGTTGTTCCATGACATGATGCATAAAGAGATAGAAGTCTATGTCAATGATATGATTGCTAAGTCCCGAGGAGAAGAAGAGCATGTGATAAACCTCAAAAAGTTGTTCGAAAGGCTAAGGAAATTTCAGCTAAAGCTTAATCCTGCCAAGTGCACGTTTGGAATTACCTCAGGAAAGTTGCTAGGCTTCATTGTCAGTAAAAAAGGTATTGAGGTTGACCCAGATAAAATAAAAGCCATTCAAGAGTTACCATCTCCGCGCACGCAAAAGGAAGTCAGAGGATTTTTAGGGAGGTTAAACTATATCGCCCGATTCATCGCTTAACTTACCAATCAATGCGACCCAATATTTCGGCTTCTTCGAAAACATAACCCGGGAGAGTGGGATGAGGAATGTCAGATGGCCTTTGATAAGATAAAACGGTATTTGTCAAGTCCTCCGGTGCTATTACCGCCAACTCTAGGAAAACCATTGATATTGTACTTAACTGTATTCGAAAATTCAATGGGTTGCGTACTGGGGCAACACGACGATTCAGGAAAGAAAGAGAAAGCGATTTACTACCTCAGCAAAAAGTTCACAGAATGCGAGGCGAGGTATTCGCCAATTGAAAAGTTGTGTTGTGCTTTAGTTTGGGTAGCTCGGAGGCTCAGGTAGTACATGTTGTATCATACGACATGGTTAATCGCAAGGCTGGACCCAATAAAGTATATGATGGAATCACCAGCACTCTCGGGAAGAATGGCACGATGGCAGATCTTACTATCAGAATACGACATCGCCTATGTGAGTCAAAAGTCGGTAAAAAGAAGTGCGATAGCAGACTTCTTGACAACTCGGACGATAGAGGAATATGAGCCTTTGAGATTTGATTTCCCAGATAAAGACTTAATGTGAATCACGGAAAAAGAATCAGAATCATCAAAAGAGAAGCCATGGAAAATGAGTTTTGATGGCGCATCGAATGCCTTGGGGCATGGAATTGGAGCAGTTTTGATATCACCAGAAGGTAATCATTATTCGCTCACGGCCAGACTAAACGTTTTTTGTACCAACAATATAGCGGAATATGAGGCTTGTATCATGAGACTTCGGGCAGCTATTGAACGAAACATCGAAACCCTAGAAGTGTACGGTGACTCAGCCTTGGTAATCTATCAAATCCGCGGAGATTGGGAAGTGAGGGATTTGAAGTTGATTAAGTACAGTAATCTAGTGGTTGAATTAATTAAAGAGTTCAAAGAAATAACCTTTAATTACTTCCCACGAGAAGAAAATCAATTGGCCGATGCCCTAGCCACTCTGGCTTTAATGTTCAAAGCAAGTAAAGAAGCAGAAATAATGCCTCTCAAAATGAGCATATACGAAGCCCCTGCACACTGTTGTAGCATTGAGAAAGAGGTAGACGGACGGTGTGGTTCCACGATATTTTGGAATATGTCAAGAATCAAAAATATCCCGAACAAGCAAATGAGAACGACAAAAGAACAATCAGAAGAATGTCAGCGGGATTTGTTCTTGATGGAGACATCTTGTATAAAAGAGGGAAAGATCAAGTGCTTCTAAGATGCGTAGATGCTATTGAAGCCAAGAAAATACTCGAAGAAGTCCTTGAAGGAATATGTGCAACGCATGCCAATGGTTTCACTATGGCCAAGAAGATTATGAGACTCGGTTATTACTAGTCAACGATGGAGAATGATTGCATTAATTATGCTAGAAAGTGCCACAAATGTCAAATTTACGGGATAAGATTCATGTGGCCCCTTCGCCTCTTAATGTCATGACTTCTCCGTGGCCTTTTTCTATGTAGGGCATGGATGTCATAGGACCAATTTCTCCGAAAGCTTCTAATGGGCACCGATTCATTTTTGTAGTGATAGATTACTTTACAAAATGGATAGAGGCAGCTTCGTTCACTAATGTGACGAAAACGGCAGTCTGCAAGTTCTTGAAAAAAGAAATTATTTGTCGATATGGTCTGCCTGAGAGAATCATCTCAGACAATGCTTTGAATTTGAACAACAAAATGATGAAGGAAGTATGTGAACAGTTTCAGATAAAGCATCACAATTCCTCACCCTATCGCCCGAAGATGAACGGAGCTGTTGAAGCCGCCAACAAAAACATTAAAAAAATTATCGGGAAGATGACTGAGACATATAAAGACTGGCATGAAAAGTTACCATTTGCCTTGTTGGCATACCGTACATCTGTGAGGACATCTACGGGGGCAACGCCTTTCTCCTTGGTCTATGGAATAGAGGCCGTGTTGCCCATTGAAGTTGAGATCCTCTCTTTACGAGTTCTAATGGAATCAAAATTAGAGGAAGCAGAATGGGTTCGGGCTCGATACGACCAATTGAACCTTATTGAAGAAAAGCGCTTGAAGGCGATCTGCCATGGACAGATGTACCAAAAGAGAATGATTGCGGCCCACGACAACAAAGTACGACCAAGAACATTTCACGAAGGAGAACTTGTGTTGAGAAAGATTCTCCCAATACAGAAGGACTTTCGAGGAAAATGGACACCAATTTGGGAAGGACCATATGTTGTAAAGAAAGCTTTCTCAGGCAGAACCTTGATTCTCACTGAAATGGATGGGAAAGAGTTGCCTAATCCAGTGAATTCAGATGCTGTGAAAAAATACTTTGCCTAAAAAAAAAGAGAAAGAATCGAGATGAAAACCTGAAAGAGCATCTCGGTAAACAAAAAAAAGATCAAGATGAAAACCCGAAAGGGCGTATTGGCAAACAAAAGGGATTAGGATGAAAACTCGAAAGGGCGTCCTAATGAAACAGGTGTGAACTCAAAGGGCAGGATGATTTGAGCAGAAAATCAAACGACGAGATTACGGTATTTGAAGCATTTTCGAAAGCTTGAAATTTCCTACACAAGAAGCCATGCTCGAAAGGATTCTTGGTTAAGAAACGTGGAAGAGTTCATGCGTTGAATATCTAGAGCACTTGTATCCACTGAATATAATCCCCTTCCTCTTCATGACTCTTTTGATTATTTTTGGTCAATTTTTTTTGTTTGTTACGTTTGAAATAAGTAAATGTAAAGTTCCCTTTCATACCTATCTAACCATTTTTCATGCATCTCGTTGTGTGTTTCATTTAGATAATAAATAGTAGAATAACATGCTCTTAACAAAAGAAATGTTAAGCATTACTTGGATGAAATTTTGAAATGTACAAGAGCTTCAAAGCAGGGACAAAGTTCAAACAGGGGCAAAGGAGTGATATTAGAGAGGTGCAGATCACTCAGATGGCTTGAAGACGAGTACAAAGCCTGAAGAGAACCAAGAGTCGAAACACTGAACACAGATCTTCAAAAATCGTGATGAAAGAGCACATATAGCCAACATACCTAAAGCGCATAACATAATCATGTAGGCATAAAGGCATTTAGGACTAACATATGCATATCATGATAACATCATAACATGTACAGGTACTCCATCATAACAGGAGGTTTGGATGATAACTGCTGAATCAAAGGGGAAGGCACCCGAGCCTCACCGGATGACACGTTTTGGTATTCTGGTATTTTCAATTTATTTTTGAAAAAATCAACTCATATTACAGAGGTGAGTTGAGCCTCAATACACGTTGAGGTATTTTCAACTTCTTTTTCGAAAATCAACTCATATTACAGAGGTGAGTTGAGCCTCGGGGCACGTTGAGGTATTTTCAATTTCAGTTTTTCAATTCATCAACTCATATTATAGAGGTGAGTTGAGCCTCGGGACACACTGAAGTATTTTCAAATTCTGTTTTTCAATTTATGTTTCAAATCAACTCATATTACAGAGGTGAGTTGCGCCTCAAGACACGTTGAGGTATTTTCAATTTCTTTTCAATTCTGTTTTTCAAAAATCAACTCATATTGTGAGAGGTGAGTTGAGCCTTTTCAATTTCTGCTTTTAAAATTCTGTTTTTCAAAAATCAACTCATATTGCGAGAGGTGAGTTGAGCCTCTTCAATTTCTGCTTTTAAAGTTCTGTTTTTCAAAAGAACAACTCATATCACGAGAGGTGAGTTAAGCCTTTTAATTCCTATTTACGAAAGAGCTCAACTCATACTGCAAGAGGTGAGTTGAGTCTCAAGTCAGATGCTGAGAATAAAGGTTGGAGCTGATCGAAGATACAGATTTTACCTCTCTGAAGTTGCGAGTGGAGTTAATCGAAGATACAGATCTCATCCCTGAAGTTGCAGCGGAGCAGATCGAAGATACCAGATCCCATCTCTCTGAAGTGGCAGAAGACCAGATCACGGTGAATCTCATACCCCTGAAGATGCGAGTAGATTGAAGCTACAAGTCATAGCTCTGAAAACGCGATGGATTGAACCAGAGCTACAAGATGTGGTGGACTGGAATGAAGCTACTTGAACAAGAAGAGCACCGAAGAAGTCAAGATTTGGCGAGACTGGGCAAAATTGGCCTTTCTTTATGTCTTTGCTCTATTCTCGTTACACGACAATGAGCAAAGAGGGGCAGCTGTTACATGCCAATTTTGGCTTACCAAAACCCAAATTTTTAATCCCTAAATAAACTTACCCAAACCTACAACCCATTTACATTTCATACCCAATTACCTTAAAACCCATACAGCCCAACAATTACAACCCAACTACCCAAGCCCCAAACCCTACCCGGATGACCCGTTTCTGGCTCAAATCAGAAACTAAAATCACCTAACCCCAACCCTAGTCCCTGTTCGGCGCCGCACCAACTGGTCACCCACTCTGCCACCACCATACCGTTTCACTATGCCCTGCAAGAGTGAAGAAAAGACACGCAAATGGCAAAATAATAACAGTAGCAAACCCAAACAAGTAGTGAAAGTAGTGTTAAAAATATTGATTGTATTCAGCTATAAAAGGCCATTAGAACCGATTTGTAAAGGGTTTGGATTTTTCATCAAAAAAACAGAGATTTCCATCAAAGTAAATACACAAACATCAAATAGATTTTAAATACCAAAAAGCAGTAATAACAAGAGGAACCACAATACAGAAGTCAAGAAGTTGGATTTAAAAACCCGAAGGTAACTTTCATCTTTTTTCTTATTTTTCCATTTTCAAATACTTTTTGGTTTTCATAAACATATATATATATATAAACATATAACCTATATTATTAAAGTAAAAAAATCTACCTTTTATGATTTCCGGCCACCGCACGAGAACGGAGGATCGTGACGACGCCGATGGCTTTGCTCCGGTTCTGTTCTGGAGAGTACCCGGAGAGAAGAGAGAATTTCTCTCTTCCCCCTTTTTTTGATTGCTAAACAAATGAAAGAAGAAAAGAAATTTTGACTTTTATATGACCCGTTCTGACCCGACCCTATACCCAAGGGATCCGCGTGTTTCCGTTGAAAGGGCTAATTGCACTTTTAGCCCTTCCGCTTTTCCATGTTTCTGCGATTAACTCCTTTACTTTTTTTAAAATCAGCCCTGTAATTTTGGTTGGCTTTCGAATTAGTCCCCCTCAATGCGACGTCGTTTTAAATCTGCGGGAAATTTTTGCTTCAGTCCTCCACTGTTCTTCGCGTGTTCAAATTAATCCATTAGCTTCCTGCTATTTTTTAATTTTGCCCCAAGCGTTTTGTTCTTTTGTTCAAGTCAATCTTTTTTAGTTATTTCAGTATTAGACTTAATTATTTTACTATTATTTTTGTTATTACCAGTATTTATACATATATTTGGTATATATAAACATACATATTTTTTATATAATATTATATTTTCAATGTTACATTTGTACATATATTACATATACTTTCGCTACCATATTATACTTAACATTATTATATATAGATTTTTTGTATATATTATTATTAATTTCTTATTATGTTATTATATATTTTTACATTTTCTTTGTTGTAAATATTTCATTATGATTCTAATGCACTTGTATTATGTTAATTTTTTTTAATTGCACCAATATTTGTATTTTTAGTTTTTGTTTATCATTTTTAAACATGTTTGTTCCATATTTCAAATTAATTTAAATAAATAAGGCAATGTACCAATTTTGACATAAGTCGTCAATTTCATCGCTATGTTGGGTGAATATTGTCGGCTCGTGTTAAAAACGGAACACCCTTCTAAAAAAAAAAAAGAACGAAAACTAAAAAATTTTCTTGTTTTACGATCGGATTTCGACTCAATATTAAATTGAACTTGCATTTTTGAAAATCAAAACAACACATGTTTAAATAGATACCAATTTTGGGCGTCACGAGGGTGCTAATACCTTCCTCGTGCGTAACCGACTCCCGAGCCCTATTTTTCTTTGGATTTTAAACGTAGACCTAAGCCTGGTTTTCTTTCTTTAAAATATAAATTTTATAGGTGTCCGATCACAACTAGAAAAGAGATCGGTGGCGACTCCCCTTTTCTTTAAAACTGAAATTCGATTTTTTTTCAAATTTTAAAATGATTGCCTCAATTAGCGACCAAAGCAAATTTTACGTCGCTACAGCGTGTTTTTATGCGGATGGACTAATTGCGCTTTTAGTCCTTCCGCATTTTCTTCCTTTTAAATCAAGTTCTTTTTATTTCCAATTTTCCTCCGTTTCGATTTGGTCCGCGTTCGAACGGCACCGTTCTGGGGGTGGGGGTATTTTCTTTTTTGGCCCCTCTATGTTGTGCGCACGTTCAATATAGCCTTCCGCCTCTCTTTTATTTTCTATTTCTCCCCAAAATCTCTGATTCCAGCTCAATTTAGCCCCTTTTCAATTATTTTTGACATTTTATCATTAAATTAATTAATTTGAATTTGATATTTATTATTGTTATAGGCCAATTTTGGCCTGGTTATAAAAACCAAACCCATTTACATTAAAAACCCGAAGCCCATATACCAAGCCCATTTCAAAACTAATTTAATTACCCAGTCACTAAGCTAAACCCATTTACACCCTATCAGCCCAACTAATAACCACAAACGAAATCCCAAAACCCGTTACAAGCCCAAGACCCTCAACCCAATAGCAAACTAACCTACCCATGCCCAGTTATACTCAGAAACCCTAGCCCCCGAGTGGTCACCCACTTGCCTCTGCCCCTAGCTGCTGCACCCACCGCCTCTGTCGCGTCACATCCCACCGCTTTCAAATAGTACCTGTAAATATTAAACACGAAGAGACAGAAAGCAAGAGGAGGGAAGCAACTTGTAAAAAAATTGGCTATATAAGCCGAATAAAAATATGTTGTAAGGGGTCCGATTTTTTCTGGAAAATTAATGCAAATCTCAAAATTTTACACACCAAAAAGCAGTAGCCGAACAATACCAAAACAGCAAACTCACAGATCAGCACATTCAAAACAAAAATAGCAATATTAATGATAGAGCAGCGAAGGGAAACCCCCGATCGGAAACTAGATCAGAACCGAAACCAGAACGCAAGGTGATTTAAACCCCTTTTTATGTTTTAGGCATTTATTCCGTAATAACAGTAATAAAACAATAAATAACAAAAAAAAACCAAAAAAAATCAAAAAAGAAGAAAAATTTACCTTTCCGGCCACCGTGTACGGTGGCCGGCACCGGCGCCGACGACGATCAGGCGACCGGTCCGGTGACCGGAGCTCGCCGGGAAACCTTTCCCTCCTCCCTCTTCTTCCTTCCCCTCTCTTTTCTCTCTTTTTTTTCTTTTCTCCCCGTGCAAATGAGCCCCAAATAAAAAATTTTATCTTTTATAGTATTTGTACCCGGGTCGGGTCAATCCGACCCGACCCAACTAGGATCCGCGTGTTTTTAAACCCAAATGGGTTTATTACTGAATCAGCCCTTCCGCTTTGGTAAAGTTTCGCAATTGAGCTTTCAGATTTATTAAAATTGGCGCTGGAATTAATCATGTTTTTGCAATTTGACCCCGTACAACACGCAGCGTTTTGAAAAAGAGGAAAATTTGCTATTTTGGCCCTCGTCACCTTCACGCGTGTTCAAATGGCCCCCCCTTTCTGTTGTTTTTGTTTTAAATTTATCCCAAAACTCCGTTCGGTTTTTTAATTTTGTCCTTTAATTTGTTTGTTCTTTATATTTTAGCCCAATTTCAATAGTTTTTGTATTTAATACTTTTATATTCTTAATTTTATTATGTGTTTTATATATATATATATATCCCTAATATTATTATTATATCAATTATTATTATTATTATTATTATTATTATTGTTAGTAGTAGTATATTATACTATATTAATACTATTTTAAATGTTACAATCTTACTACATCAACTATTATTATTGTTACCCATCTTCGATACTTACTAGCATAATAATAATTATTATTTTATTATATTTATACCATTGACATTAGTTTTAGTTATATTTTCATATATTCATACATGTATATATATTTAATACTATTATTAGTTATATTTTAATATTAATATTTCCAATATGTATATATATATATTTCTAATCTACACGTTATACATGTATATTCTTTTAATATATTCTTTGTATGTATATACACTAATATTACATATGTATATAATTTTTCTTAATGCTATATCTCTATATTTTACGTATATATTTTTTAACTATATTATATATATATTATATATTTTTCTTAAATCTATGTACCATATGTATTATATATTCTTTTATTATGCCATATGTACTTATATATATTTAATTTCATGTTATATATGTATTTCTAATATTACGTTATGTTTCTTACATATATTTTAAATGTTATTATTTATCTACTTTATACTATCTCAAATATATATCCTTTTACGCACATACTTTTATTACACATACATATATTTTTCATAGTAACTTACGTATATATTTTTGTCCTCACGTATATATATTACATATAGATTAAATACCGTATTTTTGTTATATATTCAATATTACATTATTTCATATTCCGTATGTATATATAATATCCTATAATGATAAATATTATCATCACCAATATATTATGTTATATTCACCGTATATTATTTATTTGCATATTTTGTATATACATGTACATACTTGCATGTTTATTCATAATAATTGCTTCTTTACTATTATTCTAAAATATATGCACTGAATTTCGACATTATTACGTACATATACCTTAACATTACGTCGCATGTATTTTAACCTCATATTACTCACATATTTTTATCTCACGTATACATCTTGTTATAACTATATGCTCTGTTCTTTCATTGTAAACACATTACCGTTGTCGTCTTCTTTAATATCGTGTTTTAATAGTTCTATCAATCGAGCTATCATCCCAATTTTATGTTTAAAAACGAGGCGATATTTTTGGTATTTAGAGATCCGGGAAATAGTGCCCTAACGTGCTGGGTTACGATTTTTCATTCATCTAAATACCTAAAATACCCCCCTAAATCTTGCAACTTGCGAGATAACTTTAGTCTCGAGGAATTCAAGAACTTCGTGTCCAATCGTGCTGGATGTGATGTTCGTATTCTTCCGAAGCGAAAGAATCTTGATTTTTCAACCCAAACTATCTCAAATTTTATTCAAAATGTTCCGAAAACGAGGCAATGTTTTTGTATTTAGAGGTCCGGGAAATAGTGCCCTAACGTGCTGGGTTGCGATTTCTCGTCCGTCTAAATACTTAAAATACCCTTCTAAACAAAGTTTTGCAACTCGCGAGATATCTCTAGTTTCAAAGAATTCATGAATCTCGTGTTCAATCGTGCTGGATGTGATTTTCGTATTCTTCTGAGGCGAAGGAATCTCAACTTTTCTACTCAAGTTATCCCTGTTTCGAAAAGGGGTCCTATTTTTAAATCTTTCCAAATTTCGACTTAAGACAGAAAATTGCTCAATTTGGTACCAATTTTGGGCGTCGCGGGGGTGCTAATCCTTCCCCGCGCGTAACCGACTCCCGAATCCATTTTCTCTAATTCTTCGTAGACCAAAACGTTTTATAAGGTGATCCAATCACACCTAAAAAGATTGGTGGCGACTCCTTATTTTCATTTTTTAAGTCGACATCTGTTTTTTCAAAAAATGGTTACGACAATTATTATTGGATTTATTTTTTTGTATTATTATTTTTATTATACTATTATTTTTATTGTTACAATTATGATTTATATTTTAATTATTATTTACTATTATTACTATTGTTTTACTAGTCTTTTTATAATTATTATTTATCCATTTATCATATTTATTATTACCATTTCCTTTATTCGTGTATTACTATTATTTTCATCATTAAATTCTATTATTTTTGTAACTATATTACTATTATTCATATTATTTTTATTTTGGATTTCTAATACTATCATTTTTTTATTTCCTATTATCACTGTTTTTTCATTATTATTATTATTAAATCTTACTATTTTTACTAGCATACTATATTTATTAGTATATTATTCTTATCCTTTTAAATTTATTATTATTATTTATTTATATTTCTTTTATTTTATTTAATTTTTCTTCCTTATTTTATTTCTTATTTTTCAACTTTTCTCTTTATTTTTTTAAATTTGTTTCGATTATTTATTTATTTATTTATTGCCCATGTTCCATTATTTATCTGCGACTATTTTGTTCTTGTTATCGTTATATTTCTACTACACATATCATTTAAAACGTTACATTTTTACTCAAACTTAAAAACATTATTTTTCAAAATAAGGCAATGCCCGATATTTGGGAGCTTCGAGAGGATTGTGCCCTAACTTACTGGGCTTCGATTTTTTTCGTTGATCTTAAGGAACCGAGTACCCTTTTGAAAACAAGACGCATGAGTTTCAAATAAAAGCTTATTCTCAGGAGCTCGAGATGTTGCACCGTAACTCACTGGATGTGATATTTCATTATCTCGAGATAAGGATTTTTAAAAAATAAAAGGCAATATTCTGTATTTGGGAATTTTGTGAAATTGTGCCTTAACTTACTGGGTTCCAATTTTTCCATAAGGCTCAAATAACTGAATACCCTTTTCAAATTTTTATGCATGAGTTTTAAAGATCAAAAGACAATCTTAGTTTCAAAGATTTGAAGTGTTACATCCTAACTGGGTGTGACATTTTATTTCTTCGAGATTAGAGGGTCTTAATTTGCAATTCAAATTTTCTTTTAAATAAAAGAATCGTATTTTAAAATCTTTTCAAATTTTCGACTCTAAAACATTATTTAATCAATAGGTACCAATTTTGGGCGTCACGAGGGTGCTAATCCTTCCTTGTACGTAACTGACTCCCGAACCCGTTCTCTCAAATTCTATAGACCAAAATCATTATTTTAATAAATCAAAACATTTTATTAAAATGATAAACTTTAAGGTGACCTGATCACACCTTGAAAAAGATTGGTGGCGACTCCATATATTTTAAAGTCGATCCTTATTTTTCAAAATAAAAAATGGTTTCGACAGCCGCTAATGAAAAACACCACAAAAAAATTAAGCAGAATGTCGTTGTATATGTTGAGCTTTAGTGGCATTAGCGGCGCTTTTTGAAAAACACTGCAAAAAAATTAAGCACAACGCCGTCGTTTATGTTGAGCTTTAGTGGCATTAGCGGTGCTTTTTGAAAAACGCCGCTATAGGTCGAGCATTAGCGATGCTTTTTGGAAAACGCCACAAAAAGAATTAAGCATAACGCCCTATTTTATGTTGAGCTTTAGTGGCATTAGCGGCGCTTTTTGAGAAATGTCGCTATAGATCAAGCATTAACGACATTTTTTGAAAAACGCAGCAAAAAATTCAGCAAGACGTCAGAGCTTTAGTGGCATTAGCGAGCTTTAGTTACTATTTTAAGGTTTATGGATTATGGGTTTAAGGATTATGGCTTATGGTTTATGGTTTATGTTTTAAGGGTTGGGGTTTAAGGTTTAAGGTTTAAGGGTTAATGGTTAGGGGTTTAGGGGTTAAGGGTTAATGGTTTATAGTTTAGGGTTTAGGGGATAGGGGTTTAGGGTTTAGATTAATTAGTATTTTTAGTTTCTTATATAATTGTAAAAGAGATAATATTATTTTAATATATTAAAGTTATGATTATAGTTTAAATTATTTAAGAGATAATAGATAAACTTTATATATATATATATTAAATGGTTTATGATTTAAGGTTTACTTGATATTTGTTAAATGATGAAATTTTATACAATCAATTAATACTTTTATATTTAAAATATTTAATCTAAACCATTTGATATATTTAAATATTAGATTTAAAAAAAAACATTGATAAATAAAAAAAAGTAACAAATTGATATGGATAGGTAACTATCTATTTTGGATAGGACCATGTTTTAAGGGTTAATCGTTTTGTTTAAAATGAAATAATTTTTTGCGGCATTTTTATAAAAAATGCCGCAAAAATAAGCAATAGCGGCATTTTTTAAATCATTTTACTTAAAAAAACTGCACCATTTTATCCCCAAATTTTCTCCCTTAAAACCCCTAATTTTCCCCCTAAAATCGGTATACTCAGAACACCCCCAATCTCACCCCTTCGTTGCTCTTTTCAATCAAGAAACTCTCCAGTAGCATCTCCAAGCTCTTATCGAAGGCGCCCATGAGTGTTGGACTTATGCTATTTTCTGGCAGTCATCCTATGATTACTCTGGCTCCACTGTACTTGGATGGGGTGATGGGTATTACAAAACCAAACGCGCAAAGCAAAGCCAAACAGATTGAAAAAGGGCACAAAAATATATATATACACACAGTTGCTTGCACGATCTTCAACCCAAAACGACCTTTTTGTGAGCTTCCATAGTAAACTCTTTAACCCCTTATTCTATTTCGTATTTCTTTAGTTGCCTTAGCTTTTTAGTTAAGCAGAGACTTATTTAATACTTGGACGTAATATAAAAGAAAGGTACTTCTTCTCCTTGCATTTTGTTATCCATTTTCTTTCTTTTTTCGGTATTTCCTTACATTTAAAAGGTTTTTTTTTTTGGGGGGGGGGGGGGGTTAAGAGGAAATGTTGTGTGGGTTTTGGTTTTTGGGTGGTTGGAAATGTGATACTCGAGATGGATTTCGAGTGAAAATCGAGTTTTTCTCCTGCTTTGCTTTGGAAGTTTCTTGTTTTATTTGTTTTGAATTATATGGATTTTCCTTTTCTTGTTCATTTTTTTCTGGTAAAAGTTGCTTTATTATTGAACTCTTGAATTGTTTTATAAAAGAATTTGTTTTAGTTGTGATTTTAATGAGATTTATATGTTAAGGATTTTTTTTTCTAACCTCACCAAGCAGACTTTAAAATGGATTTTCCATTTTACAATGGATGATTATTCAGAATATTTTATAATTTTCATATTATATCCTCCAAATATATTTGTTACTGGTCACAATTTAAACAGTTCAGGAACATACCAAATTTATTAGTTGAAAACTTGTAGGAGGTTTGTTTAATGGTAGTATTGATTATATTTATTTTAAATATTTATACAGCTGAAGAATAGGCTAATACGTATTCCCCTGAAAACAGTTCTTGGCCTGAATTTTCTTTCAATTCAAATGATTTCAGGTTATGTTTTATACCTTAGCAATAATTACATTTGGTACTACTGTTCCAGCTGGTCAATTTGTTCCTGGAATAATGATAGGATCAACATATGATCGTCTGGTTGGTATTTTTACAGTTAATCACTACAAGAAGCTCAATATTAAAGTAGGAACCTAAGTACATTGTTTCTTTTACTTCTATGGAATTTGAATAATCATATCTATATCGGTATTATGATTTCACTCACAATGTTTTATTAATTTGCTTTTGGCATTTGGGTCCATGCAACCTCTCCAAACTAAGCAAATAGGCTTGAAGTTTCCTAAAAAGCTATAATTAGTCAAGTTAGATAAATATATATATATATATATATATATATATATATACTTGTCATAAGAAAAATGGGGGGGGTGGTATATATAAACATGACAGAGAGATCATAATTTAAATAAAGAATATGTCCACTCGTGTTATAACCTGCTTTTGCAGTCAATGGTAATCATGTTTCTTAATTGCCTTTGTCTCTTTTGTTTAGTGATTCTTAAGAGTCTCACCTTTCTTTTTGCATACCATACAATATCATTGCTGAAGTGCTCTACAATTTGTTGTATTTGCAGATATGCACTTTTGGGGCTGCTTCTTTTCTTGGTGGTTCCATGCGAATGATAGTTTCTCTGTGTGTTATCATGGTCGAAATCACAAATAACACAAGAAATAGAGAAACACTTGTTATCGGACTTATGCTTCGGAGGTACAAAAAATGACATTTTTTCACTCCCAGAGGTCTTGCTCTTTAATTGTAAAGCAGAAGCATGCTTGGAAGAACTAACTGCTGCGCTTTGCTTATAATGCAGTCACCTACTAGTGCTTCTTCAATCTAAGATAGATTTCTAGCATAGTCCTTTGCCTTGTGATCCCAAAGGTCTAGCATAGTCTGCCTTGTGATCCCAAAGGTGGATCCCTAGGGATTCAGTAAGTTGAAGTCTGCTATAAGTTTTACTTCTATAGTTTCATTCTGGCTTTTTATTCAATTCAGCTTAAGACTAGATAGCTCCCTTTGTTTACAGCACAATTTTAGTGAATTTGCTAAACCTGTTTCAAGTAAAGGAATATCAATAAATGATATTCATCTTAGTTTAGATGACCTAGAAATGTACATAGATCTTGAACCATTTTTGAATCCCTCACCATATGTTGTACCGGAAGATATGTCATTAACAAAGGTGATTTCTTTTTTACAGTGTTGCTTTTAACAAATTATCATGTTTGTTACAGTATCTTTGTCTTTTACTTGTTAATGGTGACGGTATAGGTTTACAATATTTTCCGGCAACTAAGATTGAGACACATATTTGTTGTTCCCCGTGCATCTCGTGTGATTGGTGTGATTACTAGAAAGGATTTGTTGATTGAAGAGGTACTTTTAGCTGCATCAGCTTTTTCTTAAGATTTTTAATTTGGACTCTACAGTAATTTGAACGTGTAATCTTTTATGTCACAGGAAATTGATTCAACTACAATGGAGCTCCAATCAACTAGTGTAAGGTCTCTTTGCTGCCGTACTTTCTGTTTACAAAATTCTAATTGACTGAGAATGTATAAAGTATGTGGAAATTCCAATCTCAACTTGACACCTGTCTAACCTCACCAAGCAGACTTTAAAGCTATATCGCAATGAACAAATAAAACAACTTTTACCAAAAAAAAATGAACAAGAAAAGGAAAATCCATTTTAGAAAAAGAAATTGTCTAACCTCACCAAGCAGACCTTAAAGCAGATTTTTAAGGAATTTTTTGTCAATGTTACAACGTATTAGTTGTCCATTTTGATAAAGGGGAAATGGGAAGTGTTAGACCATTGTGTTGGTAGTATAATTATTAGGGTTAATACTTTTAAAGTGAGACGATCAAATAAAATTTTACCAGTTAATTTTTTAGAGGCTTGAATATGGGTGGATTCTATATTGTGTTGAATATGTATGATACAAATTGCTTATGGAAAATAGGTTTTCATCCATTCTCTAGTTGGACATTTTTTTGATTCTTTATTGATGTAACTTGTCTGTGATTTTAGCTCATGAAGCCAAATATATAAACGTTTTCATTCTTTGTTTGGTTCTTTTGTAAAATGAATATAAAAGTTGAAAGAATTGTCAATTTCTTAAAATTTTTTGCTTGTGTGTGTTCCTTGAGGAGCAATTCAGACGGGGTTACAAATGGCAATGGAGGTTAGAGATAGTCTCGAGATAGCTCACACTACAGAGTACTTAAATTTCCTCAAATACTATTTCCGAGCCTTCTCAGTCGTATATACTTTCTTTGAATTTTTCCTTTTTCTTTTACTTTGATTTTTCTTTTCTATTTTCTTTCCTCTTTAATTGCTACTGCCTAGCAATCTTCTCCCAAACCCCCATATACAATTATCTATTCTTCTTTTGCTTTTTTGTTCCTTTTTTTCCTCTCAAATCATAAATTATTTTTGTTTAGAGAAGTAAAAGGTTGATCCAATGAGTTCCAGTATGCCATCATCCAGCGCTGGAGGTGTTGGATCTGCTAATTCTGCTGCTCTTAGAAGAAATTCCAAGTGACCCAAATGTAATTTCCTTTCTTTTCTTCTTATCGCCTGCGTAGTTTGACTTTGCTACTTGTTTTTAGCTTTTCTGCGATTTATCATCTTTTTTTTATTTTTTAAATTCCTGTATTTGCTTTAGTTTTGCTGCATGATTGTTTGTCTGTTTTGTGTTTTTTGTTGTTAGTTTTGTGTTATAATTTGTTCCAAAGTTAGATTTCAAATCCTTAGATTTATAATTAGGGCTTATTGGATTTACTGGTATTTTTAGTCAAATCTAACTGTTCATCAGACCCTGATATTGCCTTTTGTGCTTGTAATTTTAGATATTAGAATTGAAGAATAATTTTTATATAACGTTAAACAATAGTAGTGCAGCATGTTTCTGTTCTGCTTTTTGCAAATTAATACTATTGTTCCTTGTTAAATAACAAAAGCATTCCATTGTATTGTGAAACCTCTAGTTTTTCTTGATATGAGTTAACTATGGAATATTATTTTCTTTTTCTCATATATATGTATTTGGTGATGCATTTATTACTGAAAATTGAGATTCTTTTTAGCAAAAGGATATTCTTAGATATGGAGGTTAGTTTCTTTAATTCCCTCTTGCTCTTGAGCCTGTGCAGTTATCCTGTTTGTTTTTTTTTTTTTTTGTTCTATCCAGTTATTAGCAATAATGTTTTATTTCTATTTTGTCGAAACAAATTGTTTTCATGCTTTATATTTATCGACTTAGTATATCTCACAACTTTTAGATGCAAATGGCAATCAGATAGTTCTTTCGTAGTCATTGTGTTATAAACAAGCTGAGCTTTCTTTCATAAAGTGAGTAGTTTTAAAATTTGATGTCATTTCAATTTTTTCCAGACTAGATAAATTATGATTCTTGCTTTATGGTGGCATTATTAAAAATTTATCTTTCCATATCATAATTCAAAGAAATCAGTAAGGACTTCTCTAAGTTAAATGTAGGCATTGCAATACTTTGGCTTCATCTAAGCTTGAACCAGCCGTCTGTTGTATATTGTTTCTTCTTTTTTTTTTTTTTGATCTTTTTCCTTTGATTAATGAGAGGTGATTTTTTTTTATATATTAAATTACATATTGAATCAACGTTTATGTATTAAATTTAAATTCATTAATTTTTATATTTAGTTTTAAAGTTAAAATTTTAATAAAAATTTAATTTAATTAATATTTTTTATTTATCCTTAAAAGTATATAGTTTAAAGTTCAAATTTCAAAAATAAAACATAATATAATATTTATTATAGAAAGAAATATTATTTAATTAAAATATATTTTTTTAAAGGTCATGTTCTTTAGCGGCGTTTGTGGGAAAAGCGCCGTTAAAGGTCATATTCTTTAGCTGCGTTTGTGGAAAAAGCGCCACTAAAGGTCATGTTCTTTAGCTGCGTTTGTGGGAAAAGTGCCGCTAAAAGTCATGTTCTTTAATAGCGTTTATGGAAAAGCGTCGCTAAAGTTTATGTTCTTTAGCAGCGTTTGTGGGAAAAGTGCCGTTAAAGGTCATGTCCTTTAGCAGCGTTTGTAGAAAAAGCGCTGCTAAAGGTCATAACTTTTTACGGCGTTTGTGGTAAAAGTCATTCTATAGCGGCTTTTTTTACATAAACGCCACAAAATGTTAGCGGCGTTGTCTTTAGCGGCTTTTTTGTGGCGCTTGTAAAAGTGCCATAAACAGATTTAGCAGCACTTATAGGCCAAAAAAATGTCATTAAAACTTATTTTGCTATAGTGTGAATCGAAGCAAACAAACCATTAGAACGCAGAAGTCATAAAAGAAAATAAACAGAGGCAAGAAAGTCACCAACAATAGTTGCAAAAGTTTTGAACAAAAAGGAGGCAAAAATAACTTTGAAAAAGATAACCCAAAATATATAGACCTATCTCCAAAAACACATATTTTTAAAGATGAAACTTTTTAAGTTAGTAGCTTTGCAAGATTGCTCCATTGGGTTCTTGTTGTGTATAACCTTGTGTGGACATATGATGGAAAGATGAAAAAATATATGGTAAGTATATGTCATTACGTTAATTAGCTTGAGTATTCGAAAAAGACATGGTTTCTCCCTCACTTCTCCAATTTTTTTTCATTTTATTTATTTTTAGGATCGACCTGATTAAGCAACAAGTAACAAAAAATAGCGGAATAACTTGAGAAATTGAATACACAAATTTAACGTGGAAAAACCCTTCCAAAGAGGATAAAAACCATGGGCAAAGATAATTTTACTATAATAGCAAAAGAACGAAGAGTACAAAAAAAGATGGAGATAAAAACTAAAACCCCGAAAAACCTCGAAAATAAAGAACCTTCAAAATGTAAACACAAAATTTTTCAAATTTGTTATGAGTTCTAATCTCTGATGGGTGTGTTTTTAAGGTTGTAAAAAAACTTATTTATAGGCTAAATTAGTAAGTCAAATAAATTATGCTAATAAATGCTAAATATGTTATATAATAAATACTAAATCTTTTAAAAAGAAAATATATTTTGTTTAACTTGACTTGCAAGGAATCTCTTAGAATTTGGGTCACAAAACTCTAACAATCTTCACCTTAACACGAATTCTTACAATGCCATCTTTGCCAAAGCTCGTCACGAGCCTATCTTGAACTATGCAGGGAATTAACAGAGTCGAATCTGTGCTTAGAAGTTAGAAGACTTCTAACCTTCGACTGGTGCTTCGCCAAATCAAAACTAACCCGGGTCTAATTTTCACAAACCCAGTGCCCTAACCTTTCAAAACCTGCATCCAAAAGAGAACCTCTTTTCAACGAAACGGTCATACATTTTCCCTCCTATGACCAAGTTATCCAAAAGAGAACCTCTTTTCAACGAAACGAGTTAACTTCAACTTCATAACGGACGAGAGACGTCCGATTTCACCGGTCACTGTTGAACCTTCTAGAATATAAGGTTTTTTTACCTTTTAACAAAACGAGAGCTCCATGAGTTACTTTAATGTCACTCGATTTGATGTTGATTTTACATCTTTTAAGTCTAAAATATTCAAGGAGATGAGATAATTTCGTAAATCAGGTACATACCTGGCATCTGAGAGTATCCTAATCGTCCCATTGTGTATCCTAATTTTAATAGTACCAATACCAATTACCTTACTAAATAAATCATTTCCCATGTGCATAACTCCACCTTCAACTAAACTGTATGTGGAGAACCATTCTCTATTGGGACACATGTGGAAAGAACATCCCGAATTTAGGATCCACTCGGACGTGAGCTTGGAGTTATCGCTCGTTGATACTAATAAGAAAGCATCACCGCTTTTATCAACCAAATTAGCACTAGCTACATCTTCCTCGTTACTCTCAGCAGCTCCTTTATTTCGCAGTTTATAACAATCTGCTTTGACGTGACCTAACTTTTTACAATAGCAACACCTTTTATCTCGTTTCTTTGATGCTACCAAAACGGAAGCTTGCCTATTTGCCTTGCTATCCAACCAAACTCATTGTCAAGTTTGTCTCTACTCAAGAAATGTCCTTTCACATCTTCGAACGAAAGTTTGTCACTGCCATAAATCAGGGTTTCCTTGAAAGACTTGTATGAAGGGGGTAAAGAGCACAATAATAGTATAGCCTGATCTTCATCGTCAATATGAACCTCAACGTTCTTTAAATCATTTAAAAAAGTAATGAATTGACTGATGTGATCTTTAAGAAGCTCACATTCGTTCATGCAAAACGTAAATAGACGTTTCAACATTAAATGGTTAGTCAAAGACTTAGTCACATAAAGAGTTTCTAACTTTTTCCACAAGGCGGATGATGTTTTCTCCATCAATACCTCTTGCAATATTGTATTCGCAAGGCACAACTGGATTGGAGACAAGGCATTTCATCAAGCTCTTCCCATTCTATTTGATTTAGATTCTTAAGCTTTTTCCCTGTAACAACCTTTTTCAAGCTGATTTAAACTAGAATTGCCATCATCCAAACTTGCTACAAATTGAAATTTGTCTCACCACCGAACTTCTCAATTTCAAACCTTGTTGCTGCCATCTTTAAGCAGGCTAATCTATGAAAATTGAACTAGCTCTGATACCACTTGTTAGGATTGACCCGATAAAGCAACAAGTAACAAAAATAGTGAAATAAATTAAGAAATTGAACACACAAATTTAACGTGGAAAAACTCCTCCAAAAAGGATAAAAAACCACGGGTAAATATAATTTTACTATAATAGCAAAAGAACGAATAATATAAAAAAGATGGAGATAAAAACTAAAACTCTGAAAAACCCGAAAATAAAGAACCCTCAAAACGTAAATACAAAATTCTCTAAATGTGTTGTGAGTTTTAATTTCTAATGGGTGTGTTTTCTAAGGTTGTAAAAAAACCTATTTATAGGCTCAATTAGTAAGTTAAATAAACTATGCTAATAAATGTTAAATATATTATACTAATAAATACTAAATCTTCTAGAAAGAAAATATATTTTGTTTAACTTGACTTGTAAGCAATCTCTTAGAATTTAGGTCACACAACTCTAACATTTATCAATTTTTCTGCTTATACAATGATAATGTTCCATTTAAGAGTATACTCCCCTTGAAATTTATTTGTAAAGTAGTAATAATAAAGGGCCTTTTTGAGTTATGGCACTTTTTTTGTGCCTATTGGTACTTCCATGTTATTTGGATTCCAAATTGAGGGTCAAAACTTCATTCTCACATCGAAAGAAAAGAGTGAGTGCCTAAAAAAAGGCTCTTTTTCTTTGTGTTTTTCATGCCTTGAATCATTTTATAACTAGGAAGGAATGACAAACCGTAAAATTCAGAACACAATTCTAGTTGCTTGTTTCTTATCTCAATGGAGAGAAACATTATAATTTACAAGCGTGTAGCGACGTAAAATTTTCGCTTTGGTCGCTAATTAAGGTGATTATTTGAAAATTTGAAAATCGAATTTCGGTTTTATTAAAAAAGGGAGTCGCCACTGATAATTTTTCCTAGGTGTGATCGGACACTTAATAAATCCTCATTTTAACAAAAATTTACTTTTTGATAAAAATAAGGCTGGGTTTAGGTCTACGTCAAAATTCAGAGAAAAATAGGGTTCGGGAGTCGGTTACGCACAATGAAGGTATTAGCACCCTCGTGACACCCAAAATTGGTATCTTATTAAATACATGTTGTCTTTATTTTTAAAAATACGAGTTCAATTTGATATTTAATCGCGATCCTATTGAAAGAAATGAGAAGTCTTATGTTTTTGGTTTTTTGAGAAGGACGTTTCGTTTTTAACACGTGCCAATAATATTCACCCAACATAGCGATGAAATCAAAGACTTAATGTTTAAAATCGGTACGTTGCCTTATTTATTGAAATTAAAAAAAATGAATAAAATATTATTGTAATAAGAACTCGTAAATGAACGATGCAAACGATGATACAATTAATGAAAAATATTAAAGATATAATATGGGAATATTAGAATAATAATAACAATTATATTTACAATAAAAAGAAAATAATAATAATAAAAATAATATATAAATAATGATAAGAAAAACAATATATTTATAACAATAATAGAAAATAATAATATGTATAGAAAAAAAATATATATATATATGTTAATAATGATGACAACAATAATAATGCTAGTAATAATAATAATAAAACAAGTATGATGAAATATTAATATTAAAATAAATAAATAATAATAATGAATATATTAAAAATAATAAATATAATAATAAAAATAGATATTAAAAAATACTAAATATAACATAATAACGATATAACAATAATAATAAAAATAATAACAATATGTAAATGAAAAAGGTAATAATAATAATATTCACAATAAAAAGAAAATAATAAAAATAATGTACATAATAAGAAAAATAATATATTTATAATAATAATAATAAATAATATGTATATAATAAAACATTAATAAAGATGGAAAGAAAATAATAAATATAATATGATAATAATATATTAATAAATCAAAAGTAGTACGAAAAGAAAATAGTAACAAAATGCTAATAATATAATAGTAATAAAATATAGAAGTTAATATAATATTGAAAATAATATGGAAAATAATCATTAATAATACTATATAAAAAAATATACATATATACATATATACATATATAATAAAACTATATACTAATAATAATAATAGTAATAATATTAATAATAGTAACTACAATGATAATAATATTAAAAATAATTAATTTAATAATAAAGAAATGAAAATAAACAAAAGGGACTAAAATCGAAATAAAAACGAAGTTTTTGGGGCAAATTTCGAAATAAAAAGGAGAGGAGGGACCCATTTGATATGCACGAATGACATAGGGGACCAAAGAGGGAAATAATCCCTTTCTCCTAAAAGGCGCAGCAGCATGGGACTAAATTGAAAAGTGCGACAAACTCATGGGGCCAATTTTAAGATAAAAAAAACTGGATTGCAAAGGCTTGAAAAAGCGGAAGGACCGCGCGCGTAAATTTCCCCTTTATCAAAAACACACGGATCCTGAGGCGGGTCGGGTCGGACGAATCGGGTTATAGCAAAACGACGTTGTTTTAGGTGTTAATGGCCAACCCCAAAACGACGTCGTTTTGGGGGCTATAAAAGGAACTAAAACTTCAAAAAAAATCATTTTTACCCCATTTTAAAAAAAAATTCAGATTCTCTCTCTCTCTCCTTTACCTGCGTTTCCCGGTACGAGCTCCGGCGTCTATCACAGCCACGTCGCCACCATCGGTCCGTCGTCACCGGCCACCATGCACGGTGGTCAGAATTTCAAAGGTGAGTTTTATTATTATTTTTTTTTTGCTTTTATAATATATTTTGATAGAGATATATATAGACTAAAAAATATATTTAAAAAAATGGAAGAGAAAAAAAATCGACGGAATCACCTTCGTTTAGATTTCGATTTTGGATGTTATTGCTCTGTTAGTATTCGGAATCACTGTTTATTTGTGCTTGAATCTTCTATTTCTCTGATTGACTATCAAAAAATTTCTTGTTTTTTATTAAAACAAGCCCCCTTTACAAAATGTTTGATTCGGCTTTTATAGCCTGGTACATGTATTTTTCTATTGTATCTGTCTTTTCTTTCTAATCCCTTGCAGGTGCAAGTTGCTGGAGTCAGTGGCAGAGCAGGTTGCCGGTGGAGCAGGTGGTGGCCAGGGGTGGTTGCGGCTATCAGTGGGAAGGTGGCTAGGTTTTTTGTTTTTTCTGATTTTGGGTTGTTTGGGTTTGGGCTAGGTCTATGGTATTGGGCTAGTTAGAATTAGGCTAAGGTTAAGTGGGTTTCAATATTGTGTTGTGTTTTTTGTAATGGGTTTAAGCCTGGGAAAAATTGGGTATGTACAGCTGCCCCTCTTTGTTTATTGTCGTGCAACGGGAATAGAGCTGTTGACGTGTAACGAGAATAGAGTAAAGACATTTTAAGAAAGACCAATTTTGCCCGGTCTCACAAAGTCTTGACTTCTTTGGTGCTCTTCTTTAGGTAGCCTTATTCCAATCCACTGCATCTTGTAGCTTTGGTTCAATCCGCTGCAACTTCAGAGACACGCCTTGTAGCTTCAATCTATTCCAATGTAACTTCAAGGATATGAGATTTATGGCTTCAATCTGCTTTACTGCAACTTTAAGAAGATAAGATCTACAACTTGGATCCACTCTTCTATCACTTTAGTGAGATAAAGTTTGTGGTCTTTTCTTCTGCAACTGCTCCACTGCAACTTTAAAGAGGCAAAATTTGTATATTCGATTAGCTCCGCTGCAAATTTAAGGAGGCAAAATCTGGTGTCTTCAATCAGCTCCAATCTTTATCCTCAATGTGTGACCTAAGACTCAACTCACTCTCGCAATATGAGTTTATTTTGATGAAAAATAGAAATTGCAAAATAAAATTTGAAAATACCTCGGCATGTGACCCAAGGTTTAACTCACCTCTCGCAATATGAGTTGATTTTTGAAACATAAATTGAAAAATAGAAATTGAAAATACCTTAGCGTGTCCCGAGACTCAACTCACCTCTCGCAATATGAGTTGATTTTTGAAACATAAATTGAAAAACAGAAATTAAAAATACCTCAGTATGTCCTTAGGCTCAACTCACCTATCGCAATATGAGTTGATTTTTGAAACATAAATTGAAAAACAGAAATTGAAAATACCTCAGCGTGTCCCGAGGCTGAACTCACCTCTCGCAATATGAGTTGACTTTTTTGAAACATAAACTGAGAAACAGAAACTAAAAATACCTCAGAGTGTCCCGAGGCTCAACTCACCTCTCGCAATATGAGTTGATTTTTGAAACATAAATTGAAAAACAAAAATTCAAAATACCTCAGCGTGTGACCGGAGGCTCAACTCACCTATCGCAATATGAGTTGACTTTTTTTTTAAACATAAACTGAGAAACAGAAATTGAAAATACCTTAGCGTGTCCCGAGGCTCAACTCACCTCTCGCAATATGAGTTGATTTTTGAAACATAAATTGAAAAACAGAAATTGAAAATACCTCAGCGTATGACCTAAGGCTCAACTCACCTCTCGCAATATGAGTTGACTTTTTTTTTAAACGTAAACTGAGAAACAGAAATTCAAAATACCTCAGCGTGTCCTGAGGCTCAACTCACCTCTCGCAATATGAGTTGATTTTTTTGAACATAAATTGAAAATACCTCAGCATGTCTTGAGGCTTAACTCACCTTCCGCAATATGAGTTGATTTTTAAAAACAGAAAATGAAAATACCTCAGCGTGTGGCCTGAGGCTCAACTCACCTCTCGCAATATGAGTTGATTTTTTTGAAACATAAATTAAAAATACCTCAGCGTGTGAGCCAATGCTCAACTCACATCTCTCAATATGAGTTGATTTTTAAAAACAGAAATAAAAAAAATCAGAATACCAAAACAAATCATCTGGTGGAACTCAGGTGTCTTTTACTTGATCCAGTATAACTATTATAAAGACTTCTTGCTCTGCTGGAGTACCTATATATGTCATGCATGATGTTATCATGATATGCACATGTTGGTCTTAAATGACTTTATGCCTACATGATTATGCTATGCGCATTGGGCTTGTTTGTCTTATATCCCTTTTCTCACGAATCTTGTGATGATCTACATTCATTGCTTCGATTCTTGACTTTCTCTTCAGGCTTTGTACCCGTCCTCGAGTAACCTGTGCTTCTCGAATATCGCTTTTTTGCCCTTGTTTGAACTTTGTCCTTGCTTTGACGCTCTTGTACTTATCAAATTCTCATCCGGGTAATGCTTAACATTTCTTTTGTTCAGAGTACGTCATTCTACTATTTATTATTTAAATAAACCACTCAATGAAATGCATGAAAATGGTTAGGTAGGTACAAAAGAAATACTTCATACTTATTTACTTCAAAAGGTAACAAACAAAGAAAGTTTGACCAAAAAGGTTAAAAGAGTTAAAAAGCAAGAAAAAAAGAATTACTTTTAGTGGATACAAAGGTTCTGGATATTCAACACATGAACTCTTCCATGTTTCTTAATCAAGAATCTTTTCGAGGATAGCTTTTTACGTAGAGGATTTCGAGTTTTCAAAAATGCTTCAAATACTGTAGTCTCGCTGTCTAACTCACTGTTCGAATAGTCTTGTTCTTTAAGCTCGAGTTTGCTTCATTAGGACGCCCTTTCAGGTTTTCATCCTAATCTTTCGTGTTAATCAAGACGTCCTTTTTGGGTTTTCACCTTGATCTTTTTTTAAGCATAATATTTCTTCACAGCATCAGACTTTATTGGATTCGGTAACTCCTTCCCATCCATCTCAGTGAGAATCAAAGCTCCACCCGAGAAGGTTTTTTTTATGACGTATGGTCCTTCCCAATTTTGTGCCCATTTTCCTCGTAAGTCTTTTTGTATTGGGAGAATTTTCCTTAGTACGAGTTCTCCTTCGTGGAATTCTCTTGGCCACACCTTCTTGTCATGGGCCACAATCATTCTTTTCGGGTACATCTATCCATGACAGATTGCCTTCAAGCGTTTTTCTTCGATGAGATTTAGCTGGTCATATCGAGCTTGAACCCATTCTGCTTCCTCTAGTTTTGATCCATTAAGACTCGTAGAGAGGGGATCTCAACCTCAATGGGTAGCACAGCTTCCATTCCATAGACCAGTGAGAAAGGAGTTGCTCCCGTAGATGTTCGCACAGATGTGCGATATGCAAACAAAGTAAATGGTAGCTTCTCGTGCCAGTCTTTATATGTCTCGGTCATTTTCCCGATAATCTTCTTAATATTCTTGTTGGCCGCTTCAACAGCTCCATTATTTTCGGGCGATAGGGTAAGGAATTATGATGTTTTATCTGAAATTTCTCACACACTTCCTTCATCATCTTGTTGTTCAGATTCAAAGCATTATCTGAAATTATTCTTTCAAGCAAACCATACCGACATATGATTTCCTTTTTTAAGAACCTGCAGACTGCAGTCTTCGTCACATTAGCAAATGAAGCGGCTTCTATCTATTTTGTGAAGTAGTCTATAACCACAAAAATGAATCGGTGTCCATTAGAAGCTTTTGGGGAAATCGGTCCTATGACATCCATGCCCCACATAGAAAAAGGCCACGGAGAAGTCATGACATGAAGGGGTGAAGGGGATACATGAATCTTATTGCCATAAATTTGACATTTGTGGCACTTTCTTGCATAACTAATGCAGTCGCTTTCCATCGTCGACCAGTAGTAACCGAGTCTCATAATCTTCTTGGCCATAGTAAAACCATTGGCATGCGTTGCACAGATTCTTTCATGGACATTTTCGAGTATTTTCTTGGCTTCAGTAGCATCCACGCATCTTAGAAGCATTTAATCTTTTCCTCTTTTGTACAAGATGTCCCCATCGAGAACAAATCCCACTGACAATCTTCAGATTGTTCTTTTATCGTTCTCATTCGCTTGTTCGGGATATTTTTGATTTTTGACATATTCTAAGATATCGTGGAACCACGGCCATCCGTCCGCCTCTTTCTCAATACTACAACAGTGTGCAGGGGCCTCGTATATGCTCATTTTGAGGGGCATTATTTCTATTTCTCTACTTGCTTTGAACATTAAAGCCAAAGTGGCTAGGGCATCAGCCAATTGGTTTTCTTCTTGTGGGAAGTAATTAAAAGTTATTTCTTTGAATTCTTTAATCAATTTAGCCACTAGATCACTGTACTTAATCAACTTCGGATCCCTCACTTCCCAATCTCCACAGATTTGGTAAATCACTAAGGCTGAGTCCCCGTACATCTCTAAGATTTTGACGTTTCGTTCAATAGCTGCACGAAGTCCCATGATGCAAGCTTCATATTCCGCTATGTTATTGGTACAGAAGAAATTTAGCCTAGCAGTGAGCGGATAATGATTCCCTTCTGGTGATACCAAGACTGCTCCAATCCCATGCCCCAATGCGTTCGATGTACCATCAAAGCTCATCTTCCATTACTTTTCTTTTGATGACTCAGATTCTTTTTCTGTGATGCACATTAAGTCTTCATCTGGGAAATCAAATCTCAATAGCTCATATTCTTCCGTTGTTCGAACTGCTAAGAAGTCGGCTATTGCGCTTCCCTTTATCGACTTTTGGCTCACTTAGACGATGTCGTATTCCGATAGTAGGATCTGCCATCGTGCCATTCTTCCTGAGAGTGCAGGTGATTCCATCATGTACTTTATTGGGTCCAGCTTTGAAATTAACCATATCGTATTATACAACATATATTATCTGAGTCTCCGAGCTACCCAAACCAAAGCACAACAGAATTTTTCAATTGACGAATACTTTGTCTCATACTCCGTGAACTTTTTGCTGAGGTAGTAAATCGCCTTTTCTCTTTTTCCTGACTCATCATGTTGCCCCAATACGCAACCCATTGAATTTTCAAACACAGTTAGATACATAATTAACGGTCTTCCTAGAGTTGGCGGTATTAGCACCGGAGGGTTGGATAAATACTGTTTTATCTTGTCAAAAGCCACTTGGCACTCCTTGTTTCATTCTCCCGGATTATGTTTTCGAAGGAGTCAAAAAATTGAGTCACACTGATTGGTAAGTTGAGCAATGAATCGAGTGATGTAGTTCAACCTTCCTAAAAATCCTCTGACTTCTTTTTGCGTGCGCGGAGGTGGCAGTTCTTGTATGGCCTTTATCTTATCTGGGTCAACCTCAATACCTCTTTGGCTGATAATAAAGCCTAACAACTTTCCCGAGGTAGCCCCAAACGTACATTTGGCTGGATTAAGCTTTAGCTAAAACTTTCTCAGTCTTTTGAACAACTTCTTGAGGTTCACAACATGCTCTTCTTCCCCTCGGGATTTAGCAATCATATCATCGACGTAGACTTCTATTTCTTTATGCATCATGTCATGGAACAACGTCACCATGGCTCTCTGGTATGTCGCCCCAGCATTCTTTAATCCGAACGGCATCACCTTGTAGCAGAATGTTCCCCACATCATTACGAATGTAGTTTTCTCCATATCCTCAGGTCACGATAATTCATACATATTCGTACTTTACCGTTTTTTTTTGGTATCGGGACTATGTTAGCCACCCATTCAGGATATTTGGAAGCTTGTAAGAAAATTGCTTCTTGACTTCTTCTTTTATCTTCAACAGCATTTCAGGTCCCATCCATCTTAGTTTTTGTTGAATGGGTTTGCATTCTGGTTTAAGTGGGAGTTTATAGACCACTACATCCTCATTCAAGCCTGGCATATCCTGATATGACCATGCAAATACATCTTTGTACTCATGAAGCAAAGCAATCAGATCATGTTTGGTGTTATCTGAAATGGAGGTCCCAATTTTCACTTCTTGCCTCTTTCATTCATTCCCCAAGTTTACTGTCTCGACAGCTTCCTGATGGGGTAGAATCTGTTTATCTTTTTGTTCTACCATTCTTAGTACGTTCGAAGACGAGACATAGTCTTCAACATTTTCTTTAGCTTCGAACTCTCCTAAACAAATAGCTTTATCGAAATTGATTTCAAGATTTGTAACGGGTTTGTTCATGTTGTTGATATCTGAGCACCTGACAGTTGAATGGAAAAGAAAACTATAGAGGAGCATCAAAGTATTGGGACCAACAAGCATAATGTTATGGCATGATATGAGGTACATGTAAAGATAGGCCGTGAGAAGAGGAAAAAAATAAAGTTAATGAGAATGAAAAGACCATGACAAAATGCATCTTCATTAATGTTCATTTAAATGATAAAGAGCAAACATAAGCTCTTACAAAAGAATCCTATTATTACTTAGGGACACACAAAAAGATGAGTTAACATTGAGCATTACTCTGGAGAAAACTTAGAAACTACAGGAAGATCCACAGCAGTCCAATTGTTCAAAACAAATCCAGGAGGACAAGGGCGTATCTTAGAAACATTTTTAATTGCATCGTCTCCTTTGTCAATGACATTTACGCTGACATTCTAAAGACCCCTTTCAATTAGTACCAGCATACTTTGTGAATTATCTTGCCCTGGGTACATCATTCCTGTAGATGTAAATGTTTTTGACAAAGGAGGGTATGTTATGGGCTCCCATTCTAACTCCCGACCTGAGGCTCTTGCAATCCTCTTTGGGGTCCTTTCCATCCTTTCAATTCTATCATTAAATTCAGCCTCTATAGTCCTAGCTCTTAGCCGCGTTCTATAAGAATGGCATGATTCCAGACTTTTAGTGTCACAACTGCGGAGTATACCGTTTTAACCTCAGTGAATGATTAAGGGATATGCATATGCAATGAATGGATGAATGAATAAATGTCAAATGAATGTTAGTAATGAATGAATATGCAAGAATTTGGTGTTGATTTCAAGATAGCCCCTACTTAGGCATTTCATTAATCAAAATAGTTTATTACAAAACGTTTCGGTCACTTGTGTAATTGACTCCTTCATCAGAAACCCGTTTTTGGCAACCAATCTCTAATCAGCACCTTCTTAATAAGATGCCTATGATGCATGATGAAAAATGAAAAATAAAAACAACCTAGGGTAGTAATCACAATAAATATGAACAGAGAAAAACTATAGAAAATCTAACAAATTAAGCTACCCGGTCCAATAGACCCGATTCCTTTGCATACAAGCGTAAATGTAAAAGAAATAAAAGGTAAGAGGCGTTTCTCCCATGTACTTATTTTGGTGACTATTAAATGGATAGAGGTTCGGCATGGCTCTAGTTAGGTGGCTCGTATGGTTCACTATATGCGGTTTTGGTTCTAGATAGGTACTCGAATTGTTCGTACTATCGTCTACTAAGATTAGTACAGAACCTTGGTCATTGCCCATCACAGGCTTACGAGCCCAATTCGAGGGATTACATTTACTTATGCCTATGCGGAGGGACAAGTTAACTCACGAAAGCATAAGTCATATGTAACCCGAAAGTATTCACTAGCCTGTGCAGAGGGACGAGTTAACTCACGAAGGCATAGCGTTTACTTTCACTTAAACGGACGGAGCCCAGGTATAGAGCTCATGTTATGCAAAAATGCAAGTGAACGGTGTGTGGGGAGAAACTCACAAACCTTTCGTTTTATTTTAAAACTACAAAACTAAAACCATAAAAACTTAGAGCTGAAAAACAAAAGATAAAACAAGTTAAAATATTTACAACATGATGCGGATGCATGATTTTTTTGAAAACAAAATCCGAGGATCATGACTAAATATTTATTTGAACAAGGAACTTCGAAAATCTTGACAACATGCATTTAATTCGACTCGACTCTCAAAAAGGGTCCCCAGTGGAGTCGCCAGCTGTAGCGACATAAAATTTTCGCTTTGGTCGCTAATTGAGGTGGTTATTTGAAAATTTGAAAACCGAATTTTGGTTTTATTAAAAAAGGGAGTCGCCACCGATCATTTTTCCTAGGTGTGATCGGACACCTAATAAATCCTCATTTTAACAAAAATTTACTTTTTGATAAAAATAAGGCCAGGTTTAGGTCCACGTCAAAATTCAGAGAAAAATAGGGTTCGGGAGTCGGTTACGCACGAGGAAGGTATTAGGGTGACACCCAAAATTGGTATCTTATTAAATACATGTTGTCTTTATTTTTAAAAATACGAGTTCAATTTGATATTTAATCGCGATCCGATTGAAAGAAATGAGAAGTTTTATGTTTTTGGTTTTTTGAGAAGGACGTTTTGTTTTTAACACGTGCCAATAATATTCACCCAACATAGCGATGAAATCAAAGACTTAATGTTTAAAATCGGTACGTTGCCTTATTTATTGAAATTAAAAAAAATGAATAAAATATTATTGTAATAAGAACTCGTAAATGAATGATGCAAATAATGATACAATTAATGAAAAATATTAAAGATATAATATGGGAATATTAGAATAATAATAACAATGATATTTACAATAAAAAGAAAATAATAATAATAAAAATAATATATAAATAATGATAAGAAAAACAATATATTTATAACAATAATAGAAAATAATAATATGTATAGAAATATATATATATATATATATATATGTGTGTGTTAATAATGATGACAACAATAATAATGCTAGTAATAATAATAATAAAACAAGTATGATGAAATATTAATATTAAAATAATAATAATAATGAATATATTAAAAATAATAAATATAATAATAATAATAGATATTAAAAAATACTAAATATAACATAATAACGATATAACAATAATAATAAAAATAATAACAATATGTACATGAAAAAGGTAATAATAATAATATTCACAATAAAAAGAAAATAATAAAAATAATGTACATAATAAGAAAAATAATATATTTATAATAATAATAATAAATAATATGTATATAATAAAACATTAATAAAGATGGAAAGAAAATAATAAATATAATATGATAATAATATATTAATAAATCAAAAGTAGTATGAAAAGAAAATAGTAACAAAATACTAATAATATAATAGTAATAAAATATAGAAGTTAATATAATATTGAAAATAATATGGAAAATAATCATTAATAATACTATATAAAAAAATATACATATATACATATATACATATATAATAAAAATATATACTAATAATAATAATAGTAATAATATTAAAAATAGTAACTACAATAATAATAATAATATTAAAAATAATTAATTTAATAATAAAGAAATGAAAATAAACAAAAGGGACTAAAATCGAAATAAAAACGAAGTTTTTGGGGTAAATTTCAAAATAAAAAAGAGAGGAGGGACCCATTTGATATGCACGAATGACATAGGGGACCAAAGAGGGAAATAATCCCTTTCTCCTAAAAGGCGCAGCAGCATGGGACTAAATTGAAAAGTGCGACAAACTCATGGGGCCAGTTTTAAGATAAAAAATTGGATTGCAAATGCTTGAAAAAGCGGAAGGACCGCGTGCGTAAATTTTCCCTTTCTCAAAAACACACGGATCTTGAGGCGGGTGGGGCGGACGAATCGGGTCATGGCAAAACGACATCGTTTTGGGTGTTAATGGCCAACCCCAAAACGACGTCGTTTTGGGGGATATAAAAGGCACTAAAACTTCAAAAAAAATCATTTTTACCCCACTTTAAAAAAAAAATTCAGATTCTCTCTCACTCTCTCCTTTGCCTGTGTTTCCCAGTACGAGCTCCGGTGCTGATCGTCGCCGCGCCGCCGCCATCAGTCCGCCGTCACCGACCACCGTGCACGGTGGCCGGAATTTCAAAGGTGAGTTTTTTATTATTATTTTTTTTTTTGCTTTTATAATATATTTTGATAGAGATATATATAGACTGAAAAATAGATTTAAAAAAATGGAAGAGAGAAAAAAAAAATGACGGAATCACCTTCGTTTAGATTCTGATTTTGGATGTTATTGCTCTGTTAGTATTCGGAATCACTGTTTATTTGTGCTTGAATGCTTCTATTTCTCTGATTGACTATCAAAAAATTTCTTGTTTTTTATTAAAAAAATGCCCCCTTTACAAAATGTTTGATTCGGCTTTTATAGCCTGGTACATGTATTTTTCTATTGTATCTGTCTTTTCTTTCTAATCCCTTGCAGGTGCAAGTTGCTGGAGTCGGTGGCAGAGTAGGTGGCCGGTGGAGCAGGTGGTGGCCAGGGGTGGTTACGGCTGTCAGTGGGAAGGTAGCTAGGGTTTTTGTTTTTTTGATTTTGGGTTGTTTGGGTTTGGGCTAGGTCTATGGTATTGGGCTAGTTAGAATTAGGCTAAGGTTAAGTGGGTTTCAATATTGTGTTGTGTTTTTTGTAATGGGTCTAAGCCCGGGTAAAATTGGGTATGTACAGGCGTCAATCTCATAGCACGTCTCAAGCCAGCCAGTTCCGCAGCCAAACCGTGGCAGCTGGTTGCTAGGGAAAGAAGCCAAACCTAGATGAAGCATTTGATAGGAAAACTGGGGACATTCATTTTTGCAAACAACGCTTGGGGATTGTAACTAAATTTGGAATTTGTTAACTATTTGAAGTCATTTTGATAGTGATTTAATGCTTCAGTGCGTTATGATTTGAGTGCTTTTTTGTCCAACGATGACATTGAGAAAATTGGAGTTTTATGGTCCACTCAAACTTTGTACCTTTTACATATGCTCATCTTTCCTTTTATATCTCTCGTCTCTTTTTTAATTAATATATATTATTACCCATGCACTTTGTTTTTTTCGTTTGTAACACCTTTATGTAAAAGCTTAGGCATTATTTAATTTAATATTGTTATTTGATATAATAAAAAATTTAAAAGGATTATAAAAACAATTAATTAAAATCTTTATAAAAATATTGTGATGCATATTATTTTTTATTAAATAAAATTATAATTTCACATGCTTTTTAATAATTTCATTAAAAATAAAATAATTTACCTCTTCTATTGTAGATAATTTCTAATCTAATGTCTTTAGTCATCATTTTTCGTTCTTACCTCACTATTATAGTTGCATTTAATTTTAAATACACATCCCACCACTTATTTTAATCCCACTAATACAATATCCAATATCACCGCTATAGTAATTAATCTCATTGCCACTATTGCTTTTAGTCTCACTAGAGATAATTTCATCAATAATCCAAAAGAAGCCTCGGTAAACAATGTGATCTTAATTTTGAAAGCAAATAGAACAATTTTTTATACTAGTTATCAACAGGGAGAAGAGGATGGTGGAGAGGACTGTTGGTTCATCTAAGTTAGGAGAGCCAGTGGGAGGAGAAAGAGAAGGAAATGGTGATGCCTTTGGTTAGTATGTAGGTGTCAAAGGGAAGGAATAAATTCGTGGTGCCTCATGCACCTAGGCTTATGTAGGGAGTTATCTCTTGTCCTGTAGTGCCACGTAGCTAATAGTACAATGTTTTAAATGTTTGTGTGAATTGACTAAATAATAATGTCGTTATAAATCAATTGTTGTGAAAAAAATTGTATATTTTTATTATTTTGAGTTAATATGACACAATTGTATATTGCATTATGTTTCTACTACTTATTGAGTCATTTTACATTTTAATTATCTTAATTCATTTATATTTGATATATTTCGTCATAGTAACTTAATTTAATTCTATTTATTCAAAAATTTAATTGTTAACTGTTGAATATATTAATATAATTATGAGATTTTTGTTTAAATTTCAAAGAATAACGAGGGTATAAAATATATTTCATCTCGAGTTTGTTAAAAACACAAATAAGGAATATAAAATTGGAAATTAACTCAAATAATAATTTATTAAAAAAGCTTAAATAATAATTTAAAAAGAATATATACAGAGTGAATGAGAAATCTATTGGAAGTGTGGTATGAGTCTTCGTGAACTTCCGGACTTCCGGATCCTAAATGAGGATATCATTGCAGGATAGAATATTATCATTAGTGTCGTCTCTATCAATTATGCTACTTTTTTATTTTTATTTTTTAACATAAATGGCACATCTTTTAAAATTAGCGGTGGATTCTATTAGGAGCAAAGCATCCTCTTCTTCTTCTGTAGAAATGGCAGACAAATATGAATCAATGTACTTTAATTAAAGTTATTCCTTTTCGGTGCCGATAACAGCGACTGAGTCTGAAACAATTGAGGTATGGGCTACTAAAATTGCCTTGGATACATATTGGAATGGGGTGGCATGTGAAAACTCCTCTTAGGGTAAGAAAATTAGATATATTTAATTAGTTATTAAGAGTTAGATCAAATGATCGAAAATTTTTATTTTTTGTTTATTTAAGTGTTTTGTTATTTTGATTAGGAAGGTGGTTGGTTTTTCTCACCAGCTTCCTGATTTCTATTGTACATATTGACTGAGAAAAGAAAAATTATCCCTATGAGATTGTAGAATTTGTAATTGGGGACTTTTCTTTTAAACGCCAAACCAATGTCTTAAAATATTGTTTAAGGCTACTTTGGACTAAAAATTGGTTAATTTTATTTACGTTTTGAGATTAAAAAGATATTTAATAAAATTAAATATATTATTTTAATTATTTCTATATTATATATATATATATATATATATATATATCGTGTTTCAGTTCATTTTATATTTTTGTACTCTTTCATATAATTCAATTTTGTGTATTTTATTATTTTGTGTTCATGTGATAGAATCATGTATCATATTGTGTTTCTATTATTTATTGTGTTATTTTTCATTTTAATTATCTTTACATGTTTTTTTTTATTAAGTCTTCATTCATTTATACTTGGTATATTTTGTCATAGGTATTCCATTTTAACTTAATTTAAGTCCATTTACTTAAAAAATCAACTATTACATGTTGTTTATATTAATATGAATATAATATTTAAAATTTTAATTTAATTTTTCGAAGCATAAGGAGAGTATAGAATATATTTCTTCTTGAGTTTGTTAAAACACAAATAAGGAATATAACATTTACTTAAATTTGACTCCAAGATTTTAAATAATAAATTTAAGGGTAAATTATACCAACATCCACCCAATTTTAATTTCAATGACAAAATATTCACTCAACTTTCAAAAAATAATAAATCAATGCTTCTAACCATTTTCCGTTACACACATAACAGAAAGCTAACTTGTCATCCCACTGTGTAAACGACCCCAATTGAAAACCCTAGCTGGGCTGGGCAATAAAAGAAGAAGAAGAAGAAGAAGAGGAGGAGGAGGAGGAGGAGAAGGAGAAGAAGAGAAAAATTTGAGAGTGGTTCAACAGTAGCATAAGGTTGTGGATTGCGGCGACGACAATGGGGCAAGCTTCACAAAGAACAATTTCGATGATGAGAACAATCGAGAGCTTTTTTTCGCCATATTCGGCCAAATGCACCATCTCGACCGTTCAGGAACAAAACAAGATCCTTTGCTACAATACTCAGTCCGATTTCGAATTTGGGATCTTGCTAATCACCGACCTAACCTAGAATTTCACTTGTCAACATTTGGTTGTCCCTTTGGAGGAATCATTTCTTTTGTTCCCAAAAATCATGGGTTCAATCAATGGTTTGGTTTGTCTAGATGTTCCCCTTATTTTGCTTCTAATTTTGTTTTATGCAACTTGATAATGTTAGCAATGGAGTAAGTGTTATTTACCTTAATCGATGACCCTTTTGTTAATATCATCATATCCCATGAAGATCTTGACAAACCTGAGTCGTTTTAGTTCTTGAATCGCTTGAATGTTGCTTTGAAGGATTTTCTCCTCACCGATTTGGTTGTGCGTATTGATAGTTTGGCCCCAAATTGTCTCCAATCTCTCTATTTGGTTTTTCCAGAGTTAATGATTTTAGGTAGTAGAAAAAGACATTCAAATCCCAACAGTGGTGGCTCCTCTATTGGAGGGATTGAAAAAGGAAAAAAAAAAAGGTTAGGATGGTGGTTTGGAGGCCAACAATGGTGACACCAAAGATGGTTGTGGCGAAGGTGGCGACAGTGAGATTGTTAGGATGGAGAAGAAGTATAAACATATTGAGTCATTTACGCAAAAAGTAAAAATATTGGGTCATTTGTTAAAAAAATGGAAATGAATGACGAAAAAAATAGTCACTCAACTTTGCATCGTTCAATGTGACAAGTTAACTGGCCACGTCAACTAGTTAACTAGCCATATCACCTGTTCCGTTAGATCTATAACAGAAAATTTTAATGGGTGATTGATTTGTCACTTTCGATAACGTTAATAATTGATTTGTTATTTTTTGAAAGTTGAATGACTGTTGGTGTAATTTACCCTAAATTTAATTAAAAAAATTTAGATGACAATTTTATTAAAAAAATTGAAATAATAATTGAAAAGAAAAGAGAGTAAATGAGCATTCGTGAGCTTCCAGATCATAAATGATATCATTGCATGATAGAATATTATTTTCAGTGTGGTCAGGCTACTTTATTTTGTTTTACATAAATGGCGCATCTTCTTTTAAAATTAATGGTGGATCTATTACAAGCAAAGCATCCTCTTCTACTTTTGTAGAAATGGTAGACAAATATGAATCGATTCTCTTTTAAGTACTTTAATTAAAGTTCAACTACAATGACCTTGACATTCAGTCTCTTTTATTCCCCAAGGGAATATCAACAACTTACTGTCTTAAATACTCCAGCTTGCAAGACAAGAAATTCTATAAATTTCAATCTCATCAGTCTACAACATTCTTGTAAGCAAACTGCAACTATGAAGGTTGTTAAGTCTTTCTTTCTTCTTCCTCTTGTGTTTTGAATTTATTGTGGTGGAGATATGTCCGTGACAATAAGAGGCAGCGCGAAAGCAAGAGACCAACCCTCTTGCAATGGGTTTTTTTGTCGGATGGTATGCCTTCCCAAATGCATATTTGGAGGGTTTTCAAGGGTAATGGGTAGAAGAAACCAATACCAGCCATCGGAATTACAGTTGCAACATCCACAATTACTACACCCCCCAGTGGTTCCCGAAGACTGGGCTTTTTTGGTTAGTTTTGAACAGCAATATGGTACCACACATCCATTTTTCTATGCATGTAGTTTTATGCAGGCTCTAAAGATAGCAGAGGATGAGCACAAGCTAATGTTCATGTATCTACACTCCCCAGAACATCCCTTCACTCCCTCATTTTGTTCGAGGACTTTGAGTTCAGAGTTGGTAGTTCAATTTCTTGACGCAAATTTTGTGTGCTGGGGAGCAATCGCAGATAGAGGAGAAGGTTTACAAATGGCTGCAACTCTACAGCCTGCTAGCTTCCCTTTCTGTGCAGTAATTGCCCCAGCTGCGGGCAACAACATAGCAGTGCTGCAACAGGTTGGTTTAACACTGGGTCTAAAACTAGTTTCGTTTCATAAGTTTTTTGTTAGGTTAAACCACAGGCATGCTTGTCGTTTAATCCGATCATGAATAAAAGGTTTACATTTAAGAAAGAAGTCCGTGATTTTCCATTCATTCTTGGACTTATGTGCAACTAATTATATGAATAGACGAGTAATAAAAAAATTAACGAGGGATGGGATTTAGGATAATGGAAAAATCGAAATTATAATATTTGATCTCATCAAGAAATTTTGTTTAGGAAAGATTATAAAATTGGGGAGGACAAAGCTAAACATTTTGTATTAAAAATGCTTAACTTAAACTATTAATTTTTCAGAAAAACTAAAATTATAATGTTTTTTCGTTTAATAAAAGGTTAAAAAGACTGAATTGAATATTTAAAGTTTGGGGATGGGTCATAAAACAAATTTTCCATTAAATCAGGGGACCAAAGCCCCTGCCCCGTATTTGCTCCCTAATACTCTCAATATTGTTGACAACGATGATAATAAGTATGAACTTTTCTTGTCTCTACCTTTACCTTGTTTTTGCTTTAGATGGAGGGCCCGATTGATCCAGCTGAATTGGTTGAGATTCTACAAAGGACAATGGAAGAGCAAGGGTCAGCTTTTGGCACTACTGTAAGAGGAAGGGAGGAAGAACATATGAGAGCAAGGATTAAGGAAGAGGAAAGGATAAAGGCTAGGGCTAAGGAGCAAGAAAAGTTGAGGGCTGATCGTCAGTTGCGAGAAGAACAGGATGCTGCATATTTTGTTGCTTTACAGAGAGACCAAGTGTGTGCCTACTCTATTTCGTTTGTTTCCCATGTTTTTTGTCAAACAAAATCTTTGAAATTAGTGTTATTTGATTCTTCATTTTTATTGAACTATCGATATTCAATATTTGTTCATCTCATATATTCATGCGAGTATATGGTACATATCCTAAAATCTAGGGACAAACCAGAAATTATTTTTGGTGGTGAACGTTGAATTATAAATTTTTTCAAGACAAAATTTATTATTATATTAACTTATAACTATATATTTTTCTAAAGAGACAACAAAATTTTATAATTTCAGGGGATACAATTGTACCATGTATTAAGGTCCCTGCCTATCCCCTCCTGTTGCGTCTACCCTAAATACGTATATGAACTTACAAAAAAGTTGATGTTTTCTTGTGGAATACATGCATGTATCTGACGTTTACCTTGAATCTACTAAACATGATTAACAAGAGCAATGTGTTTTTTCTTCTAGGAAAAGGAAAATCTTAGGAATGCAAGAGCCCAAAAACCAATAGAAGCTTCAAATCAAACAAATTATCAGAACCCCGGACAGATGCATAGAGAGAAACAACTAGGTAAACCAAGGCAGAGCTCATCTGTTGGAGAAGCTCAGTACAAAGAAACAACTACTCATGGGAAAGATACTCAGGTGCTCATTACAACCAATTAATTGTCTTCATTAGGCAAACTTGGTTCTTAACATTAACATACTTGTTGAATTTTCAGATATTGATTCGTTTTCCCGGTGGTGAAAGAAGAGAGCACAACTTTTCTTGCACAGATAAGATCCTTTCTATTTACAGATACATAGATTCATTAGGACTACCCGGAATTGCAAATTATAGATTAATATCAAGCTTCCCAAGAAGAGTATATAGTTTTGATCAAATGGGAATGACTTTGAAAGATGCTGGTCTACATCCTAGAGCAAGCCTGTTCGTGGAGCTTCTTTGACAGCTTTGTACTACTAATTAATTGATGATGATGATGCTCGAAAGTTCCATATGGACGCAATAATATAAATTTATTAGCAGTTGTGGACTAATCCTATATGTATATGTATAGCATGTCATCCATATATTATACATAATATTTTCTTCACCATCTAATCACTAACTACTTATCCACTCTTTATAAATATATATTTACTAAAAAAAAATTTATTGAGTTTGATGTTATGAATTAACTTCACACTAAATTAATAAAAAAATTACTTAAATTATTTTTTAAAATAATAAATATAATTATAATAATGTTTTTGTGTTTTATTACTTTTATATGAAATTTTTAAATAAAATAATAAAAAACCACTACTTAACAAAAAAACATAATGTCTTATTTGGCCCTCTAATTTTATAAAAAAAGGTTATTTTAGCGCTTTATTTATTTATTTGTCTCTTTTAACCCTCACGCTTGTATTATTTATCAAATCACTCAAAATGTTAATTTTACTAGCGTGACATACACGTGCATGTCATACCAATAATTAATTATTTTTTTTACATTTAAAATTCAAAAAATTATAAAAATCATTTTCTAAAAAATTAAAACTATTTAAAAAGTATGAAAATTAAAAAAAATATTTTTTAAAAATATTTTTAAATTTTTAAAAACTTAATTAATTTCTAACATAGCATGCATTAGGAAAGTTAGCAAATATTAATTTTTCTATATATTTTGGGATGATTTGACAAACAATGCAAGTTGAAGGGATAAAGGAGACGAAAAATTAAATAGAGGGATAAAATGATTTTTTTTTTAAGTTTGAGGGCCAAATAAATCATTATGCCTAAAAAAAACTATATGTCTTGGGTAGGCCTGTCCATAGGTCAAGCCTTAACAAAATTATGGAACTGCTTGATAGGCTCGAGCCCTAATAAAATGGGCCTAAAACTTTTCCCAAGCCTGGCTCGAATTATAGATGCTAAACCCAGGCCTGGTCTATATTAAATTTTTATTTTATTTTTTATATAAAAAATTAAAAAAATAATACATCAAAAACACCAAAAATATCAAAATAAATGTTTCCCAAAAAATTGACATAATTTAAAAAAAGAGTCTTTATATTTAAATAACACTAAGATAGATGTAACTTAACAACCAAATGCCTCTAAAATAGTAGCAAAATTAACAATAAAACAAGAATTATACAATATCCAAATAATAACAACAAAATAATAGCAACATAATAGTGAAATGGTATCAAAACAGCGGGAAAGCAACAACAAACAATGGAAAAATATCAATAAAACAACATTTTTTTTTTTTTTTACAAATTCAGGCCAAGCCGGGCCAAGAAAACCTTACTCAAGGCACAACTCATTTTCTAAACGAGTCTTATTTTTTGCCCAAACCTATTTTTCGAGCCTATATTTTTTCGAATAGGCTTTCAAGTCAAGTCGAGTGACCCAACTCATAGACAAATCTAATCTCGAGACTGAACCCACATTTGATGAAAATTTATAAACAAGTCAATTACCACTCTTTATACAAATTCAAGTAGGAATTTAAATATTTATCTTAGTTTAGAACTTCTATTATTTAAAAGAGTTTTATATTTAATTACTAGAAATATTGTAAATAAAACTCTTATTTATGGTTGGTTAGGATAGTTTGGTTATAATTTTATTTACATAGAAGTTTATTTAGAAGATTGAATATTCATTTAATTAGAGATTCAATCATATAAGTTGAGTAATTCAACTTGTTTATTTCTTTTTAAGATTGAAAGATTCACCTTATTTATGTTTCTATTATCCACGTTCTTAAATACAGCTTATTAAGGATGTGGTAAGAAACCGTCTTATTATCATTGTCTCTAGTCACAATTTGGTTAGAAGGACGAAGGACAAATTATTTTTTTGTTTTTACTTAAAAAAATTGTCTTCTCTTACTAATTTATTAAATTTAGAGATTTGAGGTTTTCTCAAATCATGGAATCTACATTAACTCTACTTTTGATTCAATTGTTAAATTAATATTTTATAAATATTTTTTTAATATAAAAAATTTCCTTTAACTGACATAATTTAATTGTTTATTATAAATTTAACATTCATGTACTTGCTTAATTGAATTGGTGTCATCAAATGATGCTAAATTCAACAATGATTATTAATAGGTAAAAGTATTATCTTTTATCCACATCGAATACAAAAAGTAATGCTTGATCCAATCAAAAGAATTCATTTCCTTTATATATATATTATCCTTTCTTTTCGATAATCTATCGCCTTTCTTGTACAATTATCAGATGATGTATTATCTAACTGCTTTTTCACTTTCACCGTTTACAAATAGTTTTCAAATAAACCCCAACAAAAAAAAGGGAAAAAAAAGAAGATAAAGATATTGTTGAGAATGAAATTCTGTCATTTGTATCCCCTTTGACAAAAAAACAGAGGGATCAATTGATGCATTTTTAAAATTTTATCGTTAAGACTGACGGGGCTCGAACCTGCAGCTTCTGCCTTAATAGGGTGGTGCTCTGACCAATTGAACTACAAGTGTCAATATAATAGAATGACTAGAGCCGAAAGCTTTTTCCATCTTTTATGATTTTCCATTTTTTATTCACAATTTATACTTAGTAAATCATTCATTTTAATCGCCACTCTATTTGATATAGAAATAAATTAGATAAATTCAATCTATTAAATAAATATTTATTAGAAATAAATAGATATTATAAAAAGAAACTAGATTATATTAATAATACGAAGTATAAGATCAGTGATCGGTTTAACATAAACAAATAAAAAGGGAGTTAACCTTCATTTTTTCCACTTTCATTCATTGATTTACTTATTATTGATTCACATATTAAAATGAGACCTCAATAATGAGGACTCCTTATTAATTTGAATTTTATTGAAATTTCAATAAACCAAAATTAAAAATAACTAAATGAAGTGAAATCGAGTGAAGGATTATATTACAAATATTAATGAGATGAATTGGATCAATATCCATACTATACTTTTTGTATTGTATTGTATTGTATATATTGTATAAAAATAGAAATAAAAATAATATAAAAATATTTAGAATATATATATAATAAAATAGTTATAATATATAAATAAATTGAATCTAATATTAAATATATAAATAAATTAAACCAAAAGAGTTTCTTTTTTTTTTGTGAATTATTTTGCAAAGATTTAACTCCTCAAATTGATCCCTAATTGGAAGTTTCAACGAGATAATAAACAAATTATTGACCTTTGGAAAGAATTGGAAAGAAAAAGGGGAAAAGCTGATTGTTTTGATTTCATGAAGTCCTATATTAGAGGGACTAAGTCAAATTAATTCATTTAATAATAAAAGGGATCAATATATTCTCTATATTATTAAAAAGAATTAAATTAAATTAGAATAAAGTTAATAAATTTTTTTGGATACGTAAAATGTATTTCATGCAAGCAAATTTTTTGCTACATCTTAACTGTTTAGAGGCCTAACCAACCTCTCAACCTACAAAATCAGTATCAACGCTCATTTACATCAGCTCCCATTTTCTTTAAATGTCATTAGTATTATCTAAAGCAACTCTAAAGTTTACAATGCTATCACGAGTAAAACATTTAATCAATGCAAACAAAGAATGAACCGATCTGAGATTGCCACCATGAATTCTACGATTTCTTTCTTGCCAAACAAAATAGATAAAAACACACTATGCAAGTCTAAGAATAGTAGATTTAAGAGCCTTAGCTCTACCATTCCTGACCATCCAATCAAAAATACACTGTCAGGGTCAAGCTGTAAATGAAGATCACAAGCATGAAGAATAAGGGTCCCTAGTTGCTGAGAAAAAGTGCAGTTACCAAAAAGATGGTCTCTGCTTTCAATATCATATGAACACAAAGAACATATATCCAATTAATCTAATAACCCCATTCAATCAATCTTGATTTCACTTAGAGTCTGCCAACCAAACAATGAATGAATGTCTAAGGAAAGTTAGATTTCTCCATCCCAATCTATGCCAAACAACTTTTTTTCTTTTGGAGCCTTATCTTCTCCCAAACTTTATTTGCCTCGGAAGTGGATTGGAAACCACCACACAACATCAACAAACTTCTAAGGCTTCCTTTGGATCCCTGTTTAGCATCAGTATAACTTTTATTGATTTCTGTGCAACCACAGTATAAAATTTTCTTTGGATGACCAAGTTCAAATACGGTGAAAGGGAGCCACACCCCAAAATTTCCACTACTCCATATGCTCAATTGAAAATTCAAAGCTGCAAATGCAGCTTACATGCCTTTTTTTGTCCCTTTTTATTTATTAATAAATTGAATAAAGAAAAGTAAAAAAAAAAAAAAAAAACCTTTGATGGTTAAAGGAAAAAAATATTTTATTATAAATTTATATTTTGTAAAAGTAAAATAATTTTAAAAATTTTTATTATATATCATTTTTAATCTAATGTCCTTAATAGTTATTTTTTATTTTTACCTCACCGCTATAATTGTATTTAAATTTAAACACACACCTCACTGTTATTTCTAATCTCATTGCTACAGTATCTAATCTCTTTACTATAATAATTAATCTCATTACTACCATTATTTTTAATATCATCAGAGGTACTCGCACTACTTATCCAAACTAAAGCTTAAATTTTAACAATTTCTTCCATCACCAGCAATGCCCCTGTAAAGATTGTCTTAAGAGATTATCTCCACCTTTCAATCTATAAGCTTCAATCCAGGTCACCCATAATGAGCCTAATTTAATCTATACAGTCCAAAGATTACCAAGAACACAGGCTTTATTCCAGGAGTTAAAAGATTTTTATGGACGACATTGAAAATTTTTATTTTAAATAAAATATTTCATCTGTAAAATTATAAAAAAAGAATTTAAAAAAAAAATTTTGATAACAATTTTAAAATATTAAATATGAACTCGGTTGAAATGTGATTTTATTTAAATTTTTTATAATACAAAAACTAAAGTAGTCTATTATTACTAAATACATTGACCATTAATAGTAGCACAGACTGATTTGTTTGACATCATTTCGAACTATAGATTGTTTTATAATTACTCGTATACCTAATAATTTATAATGTATTAGTAATTTCCAGTTGTCATGCATATAAACGTGCATGACGGTGGCGGTAACAAAGTGTCTATAGATATTACAGTGACGCCAGCATCATCCATCTAATTCCAGGATTCAACCACTCCCTTTAATCCTCTGCGTGTAATACTCTCTCACTCTTTCTACACCTGCACCATGAACCTTTACCACGTGTCCCCTAATCCAAACTACCCACAAGATCATGCTAACCGAGTGAGGGATGATGAGGTTAACTTTCAAATGTAGCACACATAAAAAAATATGTGCATGAAATGCATGACGGGTTTCGTACTCTCACGTACCAATGTTTAACAACTTTAGCTAACGTATTTTAGAGGCACCTATATAGATGTGAACTCTTAAAATTCTGGCTTAGAACATTGAACATAAAATACATTAATATTCAAAGTTTGTTGGAGAGCTTGGACACCTTACAACAATAAATTAACAAACAAATTTCGTATTATAACTACCATATATACTTATATTAGTAAAATATTTTCTGAGTCAACTTTGAAGACATGGATTCATGTGTATATATGGAAATTCCATGCACAAGCAAACCCTAGATTTGCGACAAGTATTGAGTATGTAAGCATGGATTAAATTATGCATCACTGCCTTAAAGAAATAGAAAATCAAGTTTCCCTGACCAAGGTCCAGGGATGACAGCAATTGCTGCATCATTTTCAGTTTAATTTTTTATATGCATTCAAAATCTGTATGTAATTCTTTTTATGAGTTTGCGGGACGTGTCATCAAGATATACGTTTCTTAAGCTTATTTCCAGTCTTAATTTATATTGGAAATGGGATGTTTCTAGACGAGCAACAGGGAGAGAAGAGATTAATTAAAGACATTGTTTTACCAACTTTGTTGATGATTAGAATTAGGGAACAACTAATGCAAAATCCTTGGCTAACATTTGTACTACTGTGGTCAGGTTGTTCATTCTTCAATTGCAATTGTCACTCCCGTTGAGTAGCGTTTTATAAGGGGTTTTTCTTTAAAGCATTTAATATTTTTATATTGAATGACATTTTACAACACCCTAGGATAAATAAAGTTGTTAAGTAGCAAAAATATTATTATTGTGTGGATTGAGCCTTATAAAAGGAAAGAGGATGTGGGTTTTGAGGATTGGCACAGAAGGAATAATATAAAAGCATTTGACCAAAATGGTGTCACATTGTTAGATAGGGGTGGATGAAATCATGGAGTTTCCTTATCCCAGATGCATAAAAAGCAGCCTAACCCTCTCACCCTTTTTAGAGCAACAACTGTCAATGTTTAAGCTAGACCACAAATTTTGAGAGGGAATCGGGTTTTAATATATAAAACTAAGAATAAGAGGGAAGGAAAAGGGATGGTTGACTTTACAGTTGGAAGTAGAGAGGACACCGGGCTCTGCCTTTGCTATACGTGTTCAAAATATAGTGGTTTATGCCCAAGATCCAGTGTCCAGCTAGGAAGCTGTTGACATTGTTTCAACAATAACTGATACTAGTCTTAGCCTCCTAAATTATTAATACTCTCTATTATGAATCTTGTTGTATAATCTTTGTAATTCTCAATTAGCTTCTAAAATAAAAATTTATATTACAAATTCGATAATCGAATACATATTTCAAAAAGTCATTATTACTTACGATGAATACATTGATTTCAAAAATGAAATTGATATATTTATTTTTGATAGATAAATCACAATATATATATATAATTTAATAAACAAATTTGATTTCTTTGCTATTTAATTGTATATTTCAAAAAAAAAATTCAATTAATTAATAAATGAGATTGATAATAATATATGAAAATTAAATCAAATATATATGACTAAAATAAAATAAAGTTGTGGGGTGTAAAAAATAATTTACGCTAAATTGGAACATCATTTTATTTTATTTATCTATTTAAAAAAAATTACATGCAAATTAAACTTGAATTGTGGAGGTTGAAAACTCAGACAGTAGCAAATTGATGGTGGTGGGTAGTAATTGGTGATGAAAGCCAACGTAGATAAACACACTTTATTTGGAAGTTCAAATTTGGGCAATGCAACAGTGTCTCATTTTCTTCTATTGTTGACACCTTCCTTAACTACCTTTACCGTCCAATCATTTTGGACTTTTGGGTGCCCAATTAAGGTCAAACTGAAACCAAGTTTTATCCTAAACATTTTTAATTTAATTTTCCGTCTCAAACAAGCAAACAAAATAACATGTCTAAATATTTTACACATTTGTACTATATTTCAAACTCCAAAAAATAATGGATAATTAATATTATGCACGTAAAAAATACATTAAGAAAAAAAAGACAGGTGTCGTGTGGCCAGCGCCAAATTTCGCTGACTTCAATATTAGAAATCCTTCCCGACTATATATATAGGGAAGGTCATCCTTCCTTTGGGATCCACCACTTTCACACTTTTCTCCCTCTTTTCATCACTGCGGCATAGCCTCCAGCCACTCACTCCTTCACGTAAATTGCACCATCTGCCTCATCATTTCTCCAAGAAAAATCAATGGGGAGAACACCTTGCTGTGACAAAGCTGGCCTCAAGAAAGGTCCATGGACTCCCGAGGAAGATCTTAAGCTTACTAATTATATTCAGATTCATGGCCCTGGAAATTGGCGTACCCTCCCTAAGAATGCTGGTATAAAATTGCCTCCCTCCTCCTATCCGCACTGCTTATCACTTGTGCTTCGGACTGATATGATGATGCTTTTATTTCAACTGTTCAGGGCTCGAAAGATGTGGAAAGAGTTGCCGTCTCAGATGGGCAAACTACCTTAGACCTGATATCAAGAGAGGAAGGTTTTCCTTTGAAGAAGAAGAAACCATAATTCAACTTCACAGTATCTTGGGCAACAAGTATGATTAGAGTCTTTTTCTCTATTTAAAATTTTCATTACAACATAAAGTGTGTGGTCAATATTATATTGTTGGGCAGTCATTTTCATATTATGATGAACTTGGACCTTACACACTCTAGCTTGTGTTATGAATATCAGGTGGTCGGCTATTGCCGCTCGGTTGCCAGGAAGGACGGACAATGAAATCAAGAACTACTGGAACACGCATATCAGGAAAAGGCTTCTAAGAAATGGAATAGATCCAGTGACGCATGCTCCACGCCTTGATTTGCTTGACCTTTCCTCCATTCTCACCTCAACTTTGTGCAACCAATCTCTTCTCAATGCGTCAAACTTGTTAGGTGCACAACCTCTCCTAAACCCACAACTGCTACGGCTAGCTAATACTCTCTTATCTTTGCAACAAGAGAATCCAGATATTCTTGTGCAATATCTCCACAAAAACCAGCTCTCTAATTCTCAGCAACATCTGGTTCCCAGCTCCTTACAACCAAGTCAGCTTCAAGTTCAATCCACCATCCAAAATGATTCCACATGCACCACATCTACTCCAGTTCCTTGTACTTCGGCGCCAAACCAAATAGAACTCATGCAAAACAATGCAACAGGGATTTCTTCCAATATGACAAGCTTCAGTTGCCCAGATACCCAAGAAACATTGACTTCTACTTTAACTAATGCCTGTGCTTCGCTTCCAAACTATGTGCACTGTAGTCCAAATCCGACAGATCCCTTTACGTCTGAAAATTCCAACGTCCAAACAGTAGGGGGCAGCCAGATGTTTAGCTTTGATTCTGTGAGGTCAACGCCAATAACAAGTCCTACTCCGTTGAATTCACCGTCAACATTCATCAACAGCAGCAGCAGTGTGGATGACGAGAGAGAAAGCTTCAGCAGCTTGCTCAAGTTTGAAATTCCTGATAGTTTGGATATCAGTGATTTTATGTAAATAACATATTAGAGGCTGGAGTTGTGATACTGAAAGAATCTTCATTCTCAGGGTTTGGGTTTTTGGCTTGTTTTTTTTTTTGTAGTTCCTTTTGGTTGTACTGCTTAATTCTTTTTGTTTAAGTTCCTTTAAATACGATTCTTAGTGAGATGTTTTCTGGATTCAAATGAAGTTATATATCACATCTCTTAGTGTTTTTAAAAAACAAAAGAAGAGTATCTTTCACTACTACTATTACTTTTGACTAATGTTTAAAAATGTATCGTCAAAATTTATTTTTCAAGTTGTTAAAAATAATTTTTCTCTTTTAAATATTTAATATTAGGTCAAGAGTGTTTTTCATAAATTAAATATTTATCCATATTATATTATAAAATAAAAAATAATTTAACACAAATTAAAATTTTCAAAAATTAAAAATTAAAATTGTATTTAATAAATGATTGAAAATTTTCAACTATTTAATCTTTTAAATGCGTCTAACAATCGTTTTAATTTTTTACTTAATATACAAATTTCAAAAAAAGGGTGTTGAGTAAAATGAGTGAGTAAATAACTACTTATCAATTAATGTAGGAAATATTAAGTTGATTTTCTTTTATTAAAAAATTAAAATAAATTTTCTTTTTTAAAAATAAAATATTTAAATTATCATATCTATCTTTTACGAAAAAATATAAAAATAATATAAAATATTATATTAATAAGATTAAAATTAAAATTTAAATAATTTTTTAAAAATTAATATTTACTTTTATCAAACAATATAATTATTTTTAATACTTACATTTATTAATTTACTAAAATATTTTAATATAAATTTAACACTTACAAAATTTAACCCTTAATTTTTTAATATTTAAATTTTCAATTTATCAAAAATACTTAAAAATCTATTTCGAAAAAAAAAATCATCTATTTGAGTTGGTTCACTTTTTTTTTTTGTTGGATGTCTTACAGTTCTTTTTATAATTAAACGTGGAGTTATCTTTTTTACTATTTAATATTAATTTTATTCGAATAGAAATTCAACATATTTTGTTAATTTAATTTTTTTACTATTTAATAATAGTAAAATTGATTTTTTATAAAATATAATAATAAATTTAGGCCTTAATATTTACATATTTTGTCAATTTAATTTTTTTGTTAAGTTAAAATTAACACTTAATATTTTTTAAAAAGTCAAATACATTTAAAATATTGATATTTTAATAAGCATTTTCATTAAAAAATTATTGACTATTCTTGAAAGGTTAGAGGCCAAATTTGAATAAATAAAAAAAACAAAATTAACAAAAAAATGTAAAAATTGAGAACTAAATGTTAGAACTGTAAAACTTAACAAATTAGGACATGTCATATCAGATCATCAAGAATAAATTAAGAACAAAACTAGATGCTAAAGATCCATCAATTTATTGAAACATTTGAATATTATTGTTTTGATCTTCCAAATTAGCACACAACTAATTTAGAGAAAGTGATTTTTTTTCCTAAAGATTGGATATTAGAAAAGTTAGATATGTGTAATTTAGAGACGATAACCTTAATATATAACTTTTGCATATTAACTCTAATTTTTAATCAGCTGATCATCAATTAGAAATTAGTTACGAGAGTATCTACACATATTTGACTTATATTTTATTTAATAACCAAAACCCAATAAACCTTAACCAAATTAGATTACTTTTAATTTGGGCTAATGTTTTATGATATAGTAAATAATAACATGTAATTACTATTATTTTATATGTGATGTCTATATTTTCTAACAATCTCCCACTTGGATCAAAACATTATATAAAAATCATATATATAACCTTATGAGCTCAAAACTTAACTATCATATCCAAAAGGTATTCCAAACAGTCTTGTCCATTAATTATGTTAACATAAAATTAATGCGAATTTCGTTACATATATCGTAACTAAATCCATCTCTGATCACATAAATTAACATAACCAAATGACAAAGATCAAGTATGGATGTGTAGCATGGAAATTATATTCAATGTGAACCAAACATGCTTATTTTCAACTAGTCCTCCTTAACCTTAGTGAGATCAAACCTTACCAAAATCAAAGTGTGAATAAACCGAATAAACCAAATAAACTTTATTTCCATATAAAATAACCTTAAGTTGAAATAACCGAAATTTTGTCTATAACAAGAAAGCATTTAAAATTACAAACTCCCACTAAAAATGAATATCTTGGAACGACATTACATCCATATGAGCAGTTTGCTTTAATAAAACTTTAGGTGTAGTCCCTTAGTAAGCGGGTTCGCAATCATGGAGTTTGTCCCAATATGCTTTATAGGCACTTAACCACTCTGAACCTTTACTTTAATAACAAGAAACTTAAAAGTTTATGTGTTTTAACTTTGATGTGCTCCTATTGTTATTGGAATAAATGACTACCAATTATTGTCACAATTTGCACCTTAGTGACAAAATTTTGCATCAATATTCCCTTCAAAATTGGAATCTGTATATATGATGATCTCTTATCAGACCTCCGATATGTTAGCATGTAATTTTTTGTTCTTTGAAGATACCTCATAACCCTCTTGGTTGATATCCAATGGTCCATAACAAGTTGCTTAAATGTCTACCTAACAATGTACGCAATATCCAAACGCATTAATACTTGAACATACATTAGACTCCCAACAACTGATGTACAAGGAAACTTTTGCTTTTCCTGAATTTTAATATTACTTTTAGGGCATTGAGTAATATTAAATTTGTTTCCTTTAGCAATAGGGGTATCACATCGTAACAACCCGTTTTTTAGTGGTGTCAAAAATAGTGATTTCAGAACCACAAATTAGACGAGTCAGTACTTTTTCACTTAGAATTTTTATATGATATATATATATATATAGTGTTTGGTTATTATATATTAAGAAAAAAATTGAAGTAAATTGGATTTAATAAGAAATAACTAAGGATGCTAATTACTTCAAATGAAGTATTAAACATTATTTGAATCATGTCTCTACCTTAAAGAACAACTAAAGTCGTAGTGGTCGGGAACCAAAGAAACAAAACAGATGCATAGAAATAAGACAAAAAAGAGGATTAGTGTCTAAAACCTAAAGCCAAACCTTAATAGGAGAGGCCATAGCAAGTTTCTAAAGAGACCGATCCGGCCCTATAGCAACCCTAGAAAGAGACCTTAACCCAACCAAAAAAAATTCGTATAGTATCTCTCTATATATACACACGCACACATTACCTTAACCAACCTACAATGGCTTTAAGGCTAAAACAACAAATTGTAGAACCTATTCATGGCTAAATGCACTAGTAGCTTGTAACACCTCCTTAAAAAAATCAGATGTCATTAACGATAATATTTAGGGAATGAGGATTATAAAATTTCTAAAACAAAAAGAATTTAGAGTTTATTAAAAATATTTGTAGAGTTATTTGGACAACGAGAAATGTTATTCTAGGTAATAAAGTATAATTTTATTTTATGATAAAGGTTTAAAATGGGAAAGTAGAAGGACTTCTTGAGCTATTTCTTCATTTTAAAAGGTTGAGCACTGTATAAAGGGATAAATTGTAAAGGTAAGTCCATATGATATGCGGTGAATTTAAAATCGGAAAGGAAAAAGAACATAAAAATACATGGATTTTTTAGAGCAATTTGATAAATATTGTGATTCAAGAGAATGCCAATAATAGCTATTTAGGCCATTTTATTTAGATTTCCATGTGAAATATTAGCCATTGGATTCTAGTGACCATTTGTAGAAGTGAATTTTAGAGTTTAAATCAATAACTCAATATTAACTGTTAAAACTAAATGTTGATAATAGCAATATAGAACGATTGCAAAGCAATAAGAAAAGAAAAATAAAACACACTGATTTTACGTAGAAACTCTTTCGAGAAAAAACCACGGGCAGGGGAGGAAAACCCATATTCTAATCAATGTCAAATAGAAGAAGTGTAGTTTTATACGGATTCTACTTGTGCTACATGTTCCGTATCGCGGGGGCGTCCAGCCCTCAACCTTAAGCCCTACACAGATCCCCTTTGTTTTGCCACTATATTTTATTTCTTTAAAAAAGATTCAGGTCATACAACTCTAATACTGATAGGCTATTAGATTTAGGGATCATTAGGATATTATATATATCACTTTGAGATGAAAAAAAAATAAAGAACCCACTTCTTTTCTCTAGTAGAAAATAGCAACCCCATTCTTGAGAAAAATATCTCTTTTTCTTTCATCTGTTATACTCTTTCTTTTCTCTCCACCGCCCCAACCTAAAACTTTAATGAAATCCTAGTTAAATACTTGAAAGCTCATGGAAAATTTCACTTATTAAGCTCTCTTAATCTTAGTTTCAGCTCTAAAGAGTTGAGAATTGAGAAAGGAAGTATAGAGAGAGTCTAGAAAGTTAAAAAGGTTGAGATGGAAGGTGTCGAAACTATTTTTTTGAAAAACAGGGTCGACTTTGATTTTGATAATGAAAACGAAAAAACAGGAGTCGCCACCAATCCTTTTTTGCTGAGGTGTGATCGGGTCACCTTGAAAAGTGGTTATTTTTAATAAACGATTTTATTTATTAAAACAACAATTTTGGTCTACGAAATTCAGAAAAACGAGTTCGGGAGTCGATTATGTACGAGGAATGATTAGCACCCTCGATACGCCCAAAATTGGTACCCAGTTGATTAACTTATGTCTTAGTGTCAAAAATTTGAAAAGATTTTAAAATACGATCCTTTTTATTTAAAGGAAAACTTGAATAAATCGAATCGGATGCTAAGACCTCTTATCTCGAAGAAATGAAATGTCACACCTTGTGAGTTAGGACATGACATTTGAAACTCTTGAGAATAAGATTGTCTTTATTTTCAAAATTCATGCACTTCAATTTTAAAAGAATATTCGGTTATTTGGGTCAAACCAAAAAAATCGAAACCCAATAAGTTAGGGCACGATTTCTCAAATTTCCAAATACAGAATATTGCATTTGTTTTTTTAGAAATTCTTACCTCGATATAATAAAATGTCACATCCAGTAAGTTAGGACACAACATCTTGAATTCTCGAGAACAAGCTTTTTATTTGAAATTCATGTGTTTCAATTTCAAAAGGGTATTCGATTATTTAGATCAAACGAGGAAACTGAAACCCAGTACGTTAGGGCACAATTTCTCGAATTTTCAAATACGGAATATTGCCTTTATTTTAAAACAAAATTTTATGAATCGAGTGAAGGTTAATATAATGTAATTTGAAGAAAGAGTTACGATACTAATATGCACAACAGAATAATTATTAATGCACTAATGGGAATAGCAACATAATGCCAAGAATATGATAGAATGAATGAGTAAATAAGCATGTGGATTATAAACAAAAGGGAAAAAGAATAAGTAAGCTAAGAAGTTTAAAATTAAAAAAACTAATAGTAATCAAATAAAAAAATTTATATATATAAAACGGTTTGAAAATAATAATATTAGCAATAGTGGAAGTAGTATTAATAATAATATAAAAAAAGGTTTTAAAATTATAGAAAAGGATAAATAAATAAATAAATAAACTCTATAATAAAATAAATGTATAAAAAATAAATAAATGTAAGTTGAAATATAAAAATAATAATAATAAAAATAAAAGAAAATAACAATACTACATTAATAATAACGATATGTTAATAATAATAATAATAATAATAATAATAATAATAATAATAATAATAAAAGAAAACAGTAATACTAATATATAGAATATTAGTAATAAATATTATAATTAGTACGAATAAAAATAATATTAAAATAATAATAATGTCTAATTAATCAATTTAATAATAGAATAGCAAAATAACTAAAAAAAGGACTAAATTGAATTTTAAATGAAAATTTGGGGCTAATTCAAAATAAGTAAAAGATAAAAGGACCAAATTGAACGCGCTGATAACAATGAGGGGTTAAAAGGGCAATTCTCCCTCCCTTCCAAATGCAAAGCATCAGGGAGGACCGAATTGAAATCGACACAAATTCTGGGGTAAAATTTAAAAATAAAATAAACTTAATTGCAAAACAATGAATAAAGCGGAAGGGCTAAAAGTGCAATTAGCCCTTCCGTAAAAAACACACGGATCCTCCATTTGGAGCGGGTCGGATTGGGTCGATTAGGGGCAAAACGATGTCGTTTTGGTGCCTAAGGGAGTTGGCCAAAACTATGGCGTTTTGACACCCTATAAAAGTCACCCTATCTTCGAAAAAAAATCATTTTAATCCAATTTTAAAAAAAAAAAAAATCCTAGAAATCCTCTCCTCATTCCATCCCCCTCCAAGTCCGGCCTTGGGCTCCGGTGCCGGACTACCGTGGCGGCCGCCGGTTGTTGGCGACGGCACTGCTGCGCTTGGTGGCCAGCGGAGGTGAAAAAGTGTTTTTTTAGATCTTGACCCCCCTGAACCCAAATCCGGCCTCAAAACACCCGAAAAACAAACCGGTGAGTTCCTTTTCCCTTTTATTTTTGTATTTTTGTATATAAAAATATAAAAACAAACAAAAAATAAAAATAAAAAACAGCAAAATAAATAGAAATAAATGGACAAAAAACCACCTTTTTTTTAAAATTGTGTTTCTAGTTCGATTAATATTCGTAATGTTCGTATCCCTTAACTACAATGTGTTTGTGGCTCTTATAGCAAAAAATATTACAATCGTTTCTCTTATTATTGCGTGTTTGCTGCAGGTGTGGAGCTACGTGGGTGGACGTGGCTGGACGTGTGTAGTGGAGGACGTGGGTAGCGGCGCACAACATGCGGCGGCTAAAGGCTAGGCTAGGCTAGGGTTTTTTGCTGTAAAAAATTTTTAAAGGTTTTTTTGCTGTAAAAAAAAATTTAAGTTTTGTGGGCTAGTGGGCTGTTAGGGTTTTTTTTTTTAATTTTTTGGGCTTTATTTTATTGGGTTTAGGATGGGGTTGTAATGGGTTAGTAGTTAGGTTTGAGTTTTAATGGGTCTGGGCAAAAGTGAGCTTGTACAGAAGGTAAGAAAGCTAGAGCTTATCTCATGTCTAATGGTTTCATAATTTTCCAAGCTTTTTTTTATTATTTGAAAATATGTTTATTTTTGTGTTGTATCTTTAATTTGTTTAAGAGAAAGAGGAAGAAAAATGAAGCAAGGGCAGGGAGAAAGTGGTGGATTGAGTAGAAATAAGTTACCTTTTTGTTAAGCCTAAAAGTAAGTATTTCGTGAAATTTTTTAATGTTGTAACTGGATGATGGATTACATAAAAGATGGAATGACACCTCATGGAAGCTTAAATTTTAGTTGAAACAATGCATGGCTAACTGTTATCGAATAATGAGGCTTGAGGCATAAATTTAAAAAAGAAAGAAAATTTGGATGAAATATATGGGAAATAAATATGGTTATTGTGGACACTTTTTTGAATCGATTTTTCAATTTAAAAATGAAAATGGAGTCGCCACCAATCCTTTATATTTAGGTGTGATTGGATCACTTCAAAACTTAGTCATTTTAATAAAATGTTAGATTTATTAAAACGATAATTTTTTTGGTCTACAAAATCCAAGAAATGGGTTCGGGAGTCGATTACGAATGAGGAAGGGTTAGCACCCTCATAATGCCCAAAATTGATACTTAGTTGATTACTTAATGTCTTAGTGTCGTGAGAATTCAAGAAAATTTAAATTACGATCCTTTTCTTGTATGATTTTATTAAAATATCGCCAACTAGATTAAATTTTGTGAAAAAGGCTTTATTTCAAGTTAATCGAGAAAAAATAAGATCATGCCCCATAAGTTAGGGCATGATGTCTCAGATCCTCGAAAATAAGAATAATTTGTCGTTTGATTATTACCTAAATCCTATGTGTTTTCATTTTAAATAGGATATTCAATTACTTCGGTTCAAAAAGAAAAATCATACTCCGTAAGTTAGGAGCATGACCCCTCGGATTCTCCAAATAAAGAATATTACCTCGGTTTTAATTTCTTCTTATGCGTTGTGTAAAAACGAATGCATCACTTAATCTGATATGTAGTTGAGCTTAGTGCGAAAATAAATAAATGTATCTAAGCATAATGGATAATATGATAATGATTAAAATAAAATAAAATAAAATAAAATAAAATAAAATAACTACACGAGAAAAAAATAAAAATAAGAAATAAAATATAAATAAAAATTCGAAATGACCATTGTAAAATAATAATATAAGAACAAAAATAACAGTAATCACTATAATCAAATAGTAATAAAGCAACTATAATAATAACACAAACCGATGATAATAACAATAATAATAACGATTATGACGTGGTTAATACCATATTTAATAAAAAATAAAATAATAATAAATCAAAGATAAAAGTAAAAATTGCTTAATTAAAGGTCAAAAATGTAAATGACAAAATTAAAAATACTAAGAAAACAAAAATACATTAAAAATAAATGAGTTAAATTAAATAAAGGACGTAATCAAAACTATGGTAAAATTTAAAAGATAAATTATGAAAAATTCAAAAATAAAAGATTAAATTAAAATAAAACAAAAAACACAGGGACTTAAAATGTAATTATCTTAATCACTGCACACGTGCCACATTTAAAGAAGTTGCCAGCCAGTCAAGGGGACCAAATTAAAAATGTAATAAAATTTAAAGTGTAAAACTAAAAAAAAAAACTTAACATAAATGGTCGAATTAAGATAAAATGGAAAAATAGGGACCCGGAGGGTTATTTTCCCAACCCAAGTACACGTGTCATCCCCTCAATGGGTCCACAGTGGGTCAGGGGACTAAATCGCACAAGAATAAAATAAAAAAGGTAAAAATAAAACAAATAAAAATGAAATAGGATGAAATTAAAAAGGGGCAAAAAAGTGAAAGGACCAAAATAGAAATTAGCCCATCCCATGCGAAAACACTCGGATCCTAGTGGGTATTTGGGTCAGATTTTCGGGTTGTGCTAAAACGACGTCGTTTTGAGCGTCTGAAGACAAACCCAAAACGACGTTGTTTTAGGGACTTATATAAATTAAAAAATTTCCCAAAAAAATCATTTGATTTTAGTTTTTCAAAAAAAAATTTCTTTTTCTTCTTTTCTTTCTGAAACTCACACTCTCTCATTCTGGCCATAAGGCTACTGAATGCCGTCGCGACCCTTTTGAAAACTAAAAAAAAAGTATTTTTTAATCCTTTTGAAACCCTAGAGTTAGATCTAGGGATAAAACACCCAAAAAAGCCAAGATCGACGAAAAAAAGAAAAATGAAAAAGAAACCATTCGCTTTCTTCCCTCTTTGACAAGGCCCTTAACCCGAGGCTTCTTAAATTGAAAGTGGTTCTCGACGACGGCTCTTAATAGGTAAAAGTTTAAACTTTGTTTTTATTCTTATTTTTCGGAATAAAAAAGCAAATAAAATAAACTACCTTCTTTTTTTTTTTAACTTCGTTTTTTTTATATTCGATTTTTTTTGTTACAAGATGATTTCGACTTTTATAGCCAAATATATTACAAGGTATATCCTTTTTTTTTGTTTTTTTTCCTTTACTTCTCTGCTTTTGTTTTTTGCTTCTGTTTCTTTGTTGTTTTGTAGGTGGTGGTGGCAAATAGGGTGCCAGACGACAAGCCTATCGACATGGTGAGGCTGCGGCGCGAGAGGGAGCTAGGGTTTCTGAAAATTTATAGGTTTTGAGCTTTTGGGTTGCTGGGTTATTGGGTTTAGAAAGTTTGGGTTAGGGTAGTTTAGGTTTGGGCTTGTAATTTAGGCTAATTTGTTTCTTTTGTAAGTGAACCTTGATATTAATATTATTTTTTGGTTTTGTTTTGTCTGGGTCGGACGAATTTTGACCACTACAGTTATTAATTGAGAATGTTAAATCAAGTTGTGATTAAAGTTAAACTAAGTTTGGGTTAAATGAGGAATTATAATGATTATAATCCATGAAAGAATGAGAATGAATTAAGAATTTGTGATAAAGCTTGAACTTGAGAAAAGGTTGTAAATGGTAACATGTTATTGAATTCTAATATGAAATTCTTTTATATTGATGATTGAATATAAATGGTACATATATATGTATGTGTTTTTTTTATTATAAATCGATATGGACTATGATAATATGAACAAAATGAATGTATGTTATGTTAATTGGGATTTATAAGTGATATAAGTATTATGAAACATTATAATATTTTGGTTGTAACACCCCTAACCTGTATCCGTCACCGGAACAGGGTTTTGAAGTATTACTGGAGATTACAAATCATATTCAGATATTTCATGTTGATTCACGATTGTATCAGGAATTAATTATAAATTAATCATATCGTCCCTTCTATGGGCCCTCAAAGCCCAAATCATGCATTAGAAACAAGTTAATACTAAATCAAAAACTCAGAGAATTTTTTGCGAAATTTCAAAATTTTCCCTAGGTGTATGAGTCACACACCTGTGTGGTCAGGTCGTATGGCTCACATGGCCAAGTGACATGCCCATGTCTCAAGCCGTGTGGCATATGAAGCAGGGCACACGCCCGTGTCCTTAACCCATGTAACTCTCTGACTTGCAACTTAATTAAGTGCAGAAGTCACACAGCCAAGTCACACGCCTTTGTGCTAGACTGTGTGGACAATTTAATTTTCGAAAATTGGTACAAATTCACACGGCCAAGACACACTCGTGTGCTAGACCGTGTGTCACACATGGCTAAGACACACGCTCGTGTCTCTACCAGTGTGCCTAATTCTGAGCATTCTGTTTCTTAATTTTAAGATGCATGGGACATGTAACACCCCAAATTTTGGGCCTAGATGAATTGGGCTTTGGGTCTCATAAAATTTTTTTAGTAAGCAAGAGAATGACAAATGACATGTTGGCTTTAAGGGTGTAATAAATTTGGAATATCTAGGGGTGTTGGAGAAGTTCTGCGTTCGAACTTTGAGGTGAAGGAATTTTTAATTAATTATTAAAGGAACCAGGGCGGTGAGTAGTTGGGCTTTTAAATAAAAATAGGGAAAAATGGCATCAAAGAGCCTTGTGGTGGAGTGGCTAAGTGACGCCACTTAGGGTATAGAAAGGTGGCGTTATGGGCTAGCAAGGAGATCCCAGGTTCGAATCCTAGCTTAGTATTTTTTTAGGAGTTTAATTTTGGCCTTCTAGAAGGTTGGAAGTGGTGTGATGATGACTCTAAGGCGAATGATTAGAAGAGAAAATTTAGGATAAGGATTGGGGAGTTATCAGGGAGAAAAATGAGGAGATGAGATAGGGAAGAGTTGGAGACGATTAAGACTTTGGGGGTAGGCAGAGTTTCAGTTTTGTGTATAAATAGGGGGTTCTTTGGTTTCCCATTATTTTTTTCCTCTTCTCCTTGTTGCCGAAATCTCTTGTCCCTCTCATTCTATTTCTTTCATTGCCGAATAACCCACCATCCTTTTGTCGAAATTTCAATTAGTGTTGTGTTCTTCTTTCTCTAAAAAGCCGAATACCATTCTTAATCTCTCTAGAGCCGAATAGCTATATCCAATTGCTGATTTCTTTTTGATTTCCTCCATCGCAAATCTTTTTCTGTTATCTACTACACTTAATCAAGATTTAAAAGCCGAATCTCACTTAGTAGCTATCTAGGCCGCAAGATCAGAGACTAGTTTCGGTAAGTACTTAGTTAACCATCTTTTAGTGCGTTTTGGTAAAAGCCGAAGGGCTATCTAATCTTTTTCCTTATCATTAACCTTGTATTAACAAGGGGTAGGGTTCAAAGATTTCAAGTGTGGTAAGGATCTCTAGCAAGTGGTAAGTGTACTCATTTTCAATTTCGGATTCGTAAGTGGCCGATTATAAGTGTGGTTTATATGGGTGACTCTGTGGAATATGAGTCACTTGATGTTGATAGTATGTGTGTGGATGCAGATCTAAGGATATTCGGTAATAATAGCCAAGGAGGGGCTATTACAACTGGTGGCACACAGTAAGGTTACGGTAAGGCTTCGGGATTTGATAAAGTTGTAGTTTAAGGTATAGAATTGATTCGGAAGTGGTTTTGGTTGTAGGTTGGGGCTGAGAATAGAGTAGTGCAGGTCGTCTATCAGGTGTGTACATACACTACACACATGAAAATCGGCAAAAGCTGAAATCTCGAAATCCCGAATAGGCTTGACGAACTTGTGGGCCCAAAGTGGCAAAGTTGTGATATGAAATTGTATGATGAATTGACATGCATGAATGTATGATTGGATTGTGATCGGGCCTAATGGGCTACATAAGCATGTTTAGGGCTTAATGGGTTTTATGAATATGATTGGGCCTAGTGGGCCTTATGGGATTGTAGAAATGCATGCTAAGGTTTTTAATGGACTATAGGCCTAGTTCTGATCTCTCAAATTTTACATAAGACTTAATTAAATAATTAAACATGTCCGTGGACAAGTCGTTAGACTAATGTGTGGCAATGGATGTGTGCATGTCTAGAATTGGATTTATGAAGAGCTTGGTACTTAAGCGGTCCGAGTGACCCCCCTCCTCTTCTCTTGAATCCTACCTGGTGCATAGTGTCCGTTCACTTTAGTCGCGAGGACTTGTTGATAGGCCAAAATCCATAATTGAAATCTGTACCTTTAGGAAATTACGAAAATACCCCTCTAGGGTAGAATTACTAAAATACCCCTGTAGAGTAGAATTATTATAACGCCTCGAAAGGTAGAGTTACCGAGACACCCTTGTAGGGTAGAAATTATCAAAATACTCTTGGGTAGTGAAATGACTAAAATACCCCTATGTGTTATGAGTATGACTGGTGTATGTTGTATGTGACGATGATACATTCATGAGATATTATGTTGCATGTGGGCTGGGTTTTGATTAGAGGAAGCGTATATGAGGGTCACACGGTCGCTTGACGACTATGGACCCAACGAAGGCTCTTGAGCCACGTGCAGCTCCCTGCAATGTTTGAGTTGTAACACCCCTAACCCGAATTCGTCGCCGGAAGGGTTACGAGGCATTACCGAAAGTACACACATATTCATATTAATCATAAGAAATCATTTTCTTATGCTCTTAAATCAATCAAAGATCTCATTAATTAATGAATCTTATAAAAACATACTTAATCGAATATGCAACATCTTTATCTAACCCTATTCGGCACATGAACATTAATACCTAAATTATCCAAAACATCAAAACCATAAACAACATTTCAAGCATAGTCCATAATATTATTATACTTTGGTTGATTTCTCAACATGAGTAACCATCATTTAATCAAAGTACTAAACTAATTTGACATAATAAACAAGCCATTTTTGCATGACTTATATATATACAATTCAAAATGAAACATATCGAAACTAGCCTATACATGCCATATAACCAAAATTCAAAACACTTATTTATCGGAACGAAAACTAGATAGTGTGAAGACGTCTCCTAGACTTTCAACCCGAGCAAAACTCCGAAGCTCTATAGACATAGGAAAAACACACAGAGTAAGCTTTGAAAGCTTAGTAAGCCATAAGCAAATAAATCATTTCAATGATAATTATAATTCCATAACACTAAATTGAATTTTTAAACAATCTCAATCATATGTACATCCATTGTACTATTGAATTCATATAACTTCATTAAATAGCTTCACTTATTTTATTTATCCATACCATATAACTATGCTTTTAAATTTGAATAATATCCGTTAGCTCAATTACATAAATCAAACTTGTACATATTCATTATATAACCAACCAAATCATTGTCATTGCTTCACTAACCGATTTATAGATATAAAAACTAAGCATCATAATATCACCGTCCTAATATCCATTTCATGTTCAGATTTCAAATTAAGACCGAGTCATATCTCAAAACCATTTTTCTTATTTCATATTTCCCATGTTCAAATCATGGGACCACAAGGTCATATAGCAAGCACATATATCATATATATATTCATCTATGTACCTTTCTTTTTCATTCATGGTAACTTGTTTCACATATCATTATTCAATACATAATCACCTTACATTTCTGAGTTTCAAAGATAATTTGCATGTACCAGAATTATATATTTACGAATACGGTTACTATATCACAATTCTTATATAATTTATTTGATTATAGTCACTTGCCATTAATCACATCTCATTTTCACATAGACTGTATATTATCGGATCATAATCATATCCACTTTCAATCCAAATAATCATAACATCAATAATACATTTATGTATATAACAAATCCATAATTCATAGTATAATATCACTCATATATATACATAGTCTACATGACCGATGATACCAAATTCATGAAGATGTCATTATACTTTCAACTATAATTCCAGATTTAACTTCGCATAAGCAAGCATCACTTAGTTTGCTGAATAACACTATTGGGAACATTACTTATCTTAGCTAAGTAAACATGGCCGAATCTACTTAACTAATTTTAACATCACATTTATAAAATAATTTCTCACATTCATATGTCATTGTTTAAATTGAAACCAAGTGAATTTACAGTCTATTACCCTTAATCGATTCACATATGCTTATATCACATCTTAATTAAGCATACTATAAGCATAGAACATCTCATTACATGTCTATATCATATTCACAAAGTTAAATATTCAACATTGAATAATAAATTACATTTGAACGTACCTTCAAGGCAAAACATTTGCTATTTAAATAACTTTAACCTTAAGTAGACCTACATGGCCGAATGCACACATAAACTTATAAGATCATTTAGTTCACATTTCATTTGAAATCTTATAAACATGAATTTGTAATTTAATCACCGGCAGTAAGCCTACTAGGCGTAAGTCTGATTCATTCACCGGCACGAAGCCTGCTAGACCTAAGGTCTGATATTTATTCATCGGCAATAAGCCTGCTAGGCATAAAGCCCGATTTCATTCACCGGTACAAAGCTTGCTAGGCACAAAGCCTGATCAAATTCACCGACACTAAGTCTGCTAGGCACAAAGCCTGATTCACATTTAAATTTGAAAATTCATGTTCCCACACTTATATCATTAACATTCACACTTTGTTATACCAAGTACATAATCTTTCTATGGCCAAATGCTAATAAAACTCACGGTTATGACAACCCTCCAAACAACTTCATCATCGACAACTATGATTAAACCTTTTGCCAATTCAATTTATCACTCCATATCACATACAATAAGTTTCATTACACATAACTAAAGCCATACTACATTTCAATTACATTCGGCAGTTACCTTTTAAAATAACATATATAGTTCACCAATATAATACACATTCAGCCTTCACATTAAAACATAACATATATTCTTCACAACAATAATCACATTCGACTTTTTCAATATACAACAATTGGAACCACTCATCACTTTAAATCCCAATCGGTACAAGGTAACACCATACCTATTTCAACTCAATCCTTTTAATCACATACGGTACAATTAAAACCTTAGCTAGATCATGTCAACTAATGTTATCACCATTCGGCAATTGTCTATATAAAATCACCATTCAATTTTTACTATATTTATTTAATCATTAAGCATACATAATTGAGTTTAATCACGTAAGAACTTACCTGGATAATTTCGTACGATAGTATCAACTACTCGGCTAACTTCTCTTTTTTTTTTTTGATCCAAGTCTCGTATCCTTAAGTCTTGAGCTTGAATTTAAAAACAAATTGAACTTGCTTAATCAATTAACCATTAAAAAAAATAGGCTTTGACATTTCGGTTCAAACATCCTCAATACATCAAAATAATTAAAAATCTTCCCATGGCACACTAAAATCGAATATGTCTTACTCAAATATAAATCCTCATATTTCATTTATTTAACCATTTAACCCTCCTATTTAATAATTTTCACAATTTAATCTTAAACTCAAAATCACATAAAATCGTAACACAAAAGGCATTCATCTAACACTTGATTTCTAATTTCTAACATCAAACTCAATTTTCTTTAACATATACATCAAAGAACTCAACATTTCTTCATTTCATCCTCATAGTCGAACACCCAATATTCATCAATTAGAAAAATAAATTCATGGGCTAAAAATTAACGTCAACTACAACCTCAAAAATTCAAACAATTTTTAAATTTAAACTAAATGCATACCTTAATTTGCACCATCCATGGCCAATAGCTTAGTTCTTCTTCTTTTATTTCCTCTTTTATTTTTGGCAAAAACCAAGCAAAATGTCTCTTTATTTTATTCCTTTCTTTATTAGTTCTATTTCGTTACAATTAATAATAATATTTTTATTATTTACTTAATATAAACACTTATAATAATATATAAAGTTTACTAACTCCAAGCTAGATGCTGTCCACTATATTTTAATGGTATAATTTCATTTTTAATCCATCCAAAAATAAAGACATTAAAATTTGGCTATCACAATATTAAATCACAAAGTTTCTATTTTATTCTATTAAGTCCCTATTTATTAAATTTTCATGAAAATTTCCAATACAAATTTAATAATCTAACACATACTTTCATTTTGACAACATCTAACAAAATTTTCATCAAGATATCAAAATGAAAGAACATGAAATCATCACCAAAATAAAAAATTCGAACATGGGCTTTGTACATTTCGAAGCAACGATTTCAAAAACGTAAAAATTATCAAAAATCGAGCTCAAAACATAACTCAATCAAGACATGTAAGGGCCGAATGCTTCTAAGCTCAAGAACCTTATATTTTTAGTCTAACTTTCGGCAATGAAGAAGAAAAGATGAGTGGAAATTTGGTTTTCTTTTATTTAATATATAATAACATATAGTTTAATAATATAATTTTTATCATTCCATTAAAATTCCACTATCTTTTGTCCGCCATTATCCATCCACAATTAAAAATGGTGTATTTGACATGCAAGGACCCACATGTTTCTTTCTTTATTCAATAAACACTTCTAACAATTAGACCACCACTTTTGCATTTCATGCGATTTAGTCCTTTTGTCAAATTAAATACCCAAACGATAAAATTAGCTCACGAAATTTTCACACATGCATAATCATATATCGTAAACACCAAAAATAATATTAAACTATTTTTCTGACTCGAATTCATGGTCCCAAAACCACCGTTCCGAATAGGGTCAAAACCAGGCTATTATATAAGTAGTGCCGCAACCGGTGCTACCTTTGGAGTGTAGGGATGGGTGGGTTGATATTTATATTCCCACAGGAGTGTAGGGTTGGTACGGGTGGAGTGCAGGGTTGGATTCGGGGTGGGAGCATTGCATTCATGTGATTCTGATATGATATGAGGTCAACGTGGGTTAAGGCCCAGACCACCGATATTGTTAGGGCTTAGGCCCAATGTGATATTTGTATACTGAATTGATTTGATTGCCAAGGGTCGTACACACTGAGTTTTGAAACTCACACCCTTATTATTAATATTTCAGGTGATCCACAGTAGACAGCTCGATGCGGGAGAGGACTCGGAGATAGCCACACTACGAGTTACTTGGGGATTTTCAATATAGATTTAAATAAATTGTTTCCTTTTAATTACTTAGTGTTATTACTTTATTTTCAATTGATGTAATAAGGCCTTGTGTCTCCGATACTACTGTATTTAGGGTTTGTTAATGTTTCGACTGCTTAGTTTTATTTTTACGTAGGTAAATTTCTTAAATTAAACTTGGTTTTGAAATAACATTATTATGTGGGTGTTTTTGTTTAAATATGGGCTTTCATTTGGACTTAACATGAACTTGAATTTCTAAATCTCAAACTTAAGTTTTTAACCAAGTAAATTTCCTATCAAACATATTCTCAATTTCATAGAATCGTTTTGGAAACAATCTCTTTGATGTGACATCGTCGGATTGGGCCATAACGTCTGGGCCGGGTCTGGGGTGTTACAGGACACACGTCCAAACCACATGCCTGTGTGTCAAGCCGTGTGTCACACACGGTTAAGACACATGCCCGTGTGCCTACTCATGTGGATAAAATAAGACCATTTTCTAGCCTTATTTCTCACCCAAACTTGCCTTTCACCTATAAAAACATCTCAACACATTTTTAAATCAATTTGGTACATATAAACCATATCAAATGCAAGTATTATATATAACTTATCAACACATATGTTTAAATGTTTAACTTACCATATCTTCATTTATGTCAAGTTTTATAAATTATACTAACTTAAATCCATTCATCATTTGGCTTATATATCATCTACTATTAAACTATTTCAAAACACCCCAAACATTTTATGACCTTAAAAATTTGTACCAAAACATACCATTCTAGCCATTCCAATAGCTAGATTACAAACAACCATTTACATGCCAACAAAGACCAAGTTGGACTATACATGCCATTATACTAAAAATTTACTTGTTTCATATACCAAGAAGTCCAAGGGATAGTGTGATGTGACTCCGAGCAAGATCCAACCTTTTCGAGCCTCCGAGTACTATAAAACAGAGGAAAATAAAACTTGGTAAGCATTTTATGCTTAGTAAGTTTGTATAACATGAATTAAACTTACCAATCATATTCATTCAAATAAGCATAACAATAATATGCTTCCCAACAAATTGGCAAGTTTGCCTAATCACATGCACTCAATTAAGCACGTTAGTCACATATTTTCTCATGTACATCAAATAAACATGGATGAGCTATCACGTTACAAACTTTCAGGTATTTCAGAAGCATTCAAAACATAGTTCATTTAATCTCATAATTTTTCATGTCAGATGTTTTATCCATTGAATTATTGAAATATTGATGGATACTCATGTAGTACACGTAAAGTGTACAAAACTGTAAACCGTCAACTCATAATCAGGGGTACCTATTAGGCACTTAATCAGGGAGCACACTCTCGAGCTACATATCAAGATGCTCAGATAAGCCATGTAACAAGATGCTTATCCGGGCTGAACAGGAAACTCATAAGAGTTTTAATCAGGGAGCACATAGAGCTTAACAGGTGACTCTGAAGAGTTATTATCAGGGAGCACCGGATAGCGTAACAGGGAGTTCAAGTGAGCAATGTCAGGAAACTCATAAGAGCTTATATCATGACACTCATGAAGAGCTGCGTTTGTGTCTGCATCATACGCAGGATCACAACCGATCAAATTATGTAATAGGATGCTCACAAATAGCTGCGGAAGTCCATAACACATGCAGAATCACTACCGATTAGGATGCTCGCAGGAACTTTATAACAGGGTGCTCGACGGCTTTTAACAGGATGATCTTCCGATCTATAATGTCCGCAACATATGCAAGACTATAATCAATACAAGAAAATAATGTATCCATCGCATTTCATTATTCAAACGGAACTTATCATTTATCAAGCAATATCAAGCATGTGATGAATTGCATACATTAAACATTTATACAATTCAAACAAATACAACATTCAATTCAAACATATTAAAATACATAATTAAGTTACACGAACTTACCTTGACACTTGTTCATGTAGGTAAATCTACTAATCTGTCACATTTTCTTTTTCTCGATCTAACTCTTTATTTGATCTTTCCAGAACTATATAAATGAATTTAATATCAATTTAATCCATTTCATACTCAATTGAACTCAATTCACTTTTTAGGAAAAATTATCATTTTGCCTCTATACTTTTCATAAATGACAATTTCATCCCTAGGCTCTGCAATTTAATCCTTGTTTCAAGCCTAACCGAATTTTACATATAACATTTACAACTCATGTATTTCACAAAATTCAAAAATTTTTCATGAATTTTATATTTTTACAATTTAATCCCTAAATTACAATTTCATGAAAATTCACTTTGTAAAAGTTGTTTATCTATCAACAACCTTTCATTTTCTACCATAAATTTCAAAATTTCAGCATATTCATCCATGGAAAAATTTTGATACTTTGATAACTTTACAAATTAATCCCAAAAATAGATAGATTAAACTATTCTGATCTCAAAAATATAAAAATTACTAAAAACAGGATAAGAAAACATACCTAATGTAACACCCCTATCTTGTAACCATCGTCGGAATAGGTAAGGGGCATTACCAGACCTTTAGCTTAGTTCAGAACAGTAATCATAACAAACATTTAACAATTTACATCTCAATTCAGTATATATCATTCATTCACATTCAAATCTTGCATAATTTAAGCATACAAAGCACTATACATGTATCCATGACTGATTTGATAACATATGAAAAAGTTAGAGAAACTTAGAAAATTTTTCGAATAAGGGTCACATGGTCGTGTGCCCAGGCCGTGTACCTTACACGGTCACCAGACACGCCCATATGTCCAGACCGTGTGAAAATAGGGCATACATACTAACTTGTACCACATAGCCATGGACACGCCCATGTGTCTAGGCCGTGCCAATCCTATAAGGTATACTGACTTAATTAACTAAGGTGCAGGGGTCACATGGTCGAGACACACGCCTGTGTGCTCAGACCGTGTGGCACGAAAATAGGCTTGGTTTAAGCCACATTTCACACCCAATTCTCTTGTACATACAAGCATCAATTTGTACCAAATTCATATGCCAAATAAGCAACCATTCCAACCAAAACAAGGCATATTTCATTTCATAACCAACCAATTCCATGACATTTTGTACCAAAAACATATACCAAAATAAACCTATTTATACCTATTCATACTTGCCAATTCTATCACAATGAAACCTATCAAATTGTCATCATTCAAGCATCACCTAAACCAAAATATCATTCATCCAATTTGCCATAACATAAACATATCATTTAAAACTTTCATACCAAACCATTCATTACCATTTCAAGCTATATCACATAGCTTGTTTAGGTACCAAAATTCTCATCAAATCATTAGCATATATGACCATATGATTCAACCTATAAACTAGCCTATACATGCCATATTTACATCATTTATATTAGTTCCAAAAGTACCAAAAGTTTGCTTAGATAGTGCAATAGCAATTTCTGATCTCGTCCGAAATCGAGCTAGCTTTCGAAATCTATAAACACGGAAAAATAAACGGAGTAAGCTCAAAAGCTTAGTAAGCCCGTATAATATAGAATTAAACTTACCAATTCAACATTTAAGCATTAAAGCAAATAAAATCAACTTATTTGTCCACAAAACCTATTCACATCACCATTCATAAGTTAGTCATCTCATTCCATGTAGTCATCCATTGAGAAAGATGAAACCAAGCATATAACATTCATGTAATATTCCAATTCATATATCATATCGCATATCATCTTTTATTTTTAGTATTCATATGAACTATATAACATTTCATCTATTCATATCAAATACCTCATGTAACAATTCATCTTATATATACTCTTGTATCAATTCATTTATTTCATATTTGTCCATGTAACATATATTTCATCTAAACTTGTATTTCATGTATCATATATTTCATATAAACTCATGTAACTCTTGTATCATGTAATATTTAAATTTCATATCGATATAATGTCCGTTGAACCTGCAGAAATATCGAGGGATACTCGGGTAATACACACTAAGTGTATGATCGATAATCCGTTAATTCATCATCATGTATGCTCTTTCGATCCAGAATCGGTATGCTCCTCCTAAGCCGATAAACTGTAAGCTCAAACAAGCTGAAACAGTAAGCCCCGTAAAGCTGAAACGGTAAGCCCCGTAAAGCTAAAACGGTAAGCCCCGAAGGACTAAATCAATAAGCTCCAAAGAATTGAACGGTAAGCTCATAAGAGCTGTAGTGAGTCCGCAACAAATGCAGGAGCTCGACCAAAACGGTAACCCTAGTGACATGTCACTTGTATCCTACGACTTTCTACGGTTCAAACGGGACTCGGTATTTAATTTGAACATATAACCAATAGGCATTTCAATTCAATAATTCATTATACATTCATACATCATCAAAATAGCAAATTCAAATATAAATATAAGTTCGATTCTAATTATACGAACTTACCTCGTATTAGCTCGTATAGTCGTCATCTACCCGTCTATCTTTTGTTTCCCCCGATCAAGTTCCGGTATTTGTTTTTCTTGATCTATATAAATTCAAATTTAACTCATTTATTCACCAAATTATTCAATTTAGTCATCAACTCACATATATGGCAATTTACATATTTACCCCTATACTTTTAACTATTTTGCAATTTAGTCATTTATACATAAAATAGCAAATTACACTTTTTTTACTACAATTCGCCTTAGCTAAATTCTATACGGCGTCATAATAGCCCATATTTTCACTTATTTCACATTTCTAACCACAAAATTTCTATCTTTTACAAGTTAATCCCTAATGCTCATTATTTTCAAAAATTATTTTGTAAAATTTGTATATCTATTAACAACCATTAATAATCTATCAAGAAACATCAAAATGTACATGTATTCAACAATGAGATATTTCAAAATCTTCAATAATTTCAAAAATTGAGGTACATCCTAGCTATATCGAGCTGCAATGAGCTCAAAAACGTAAAAATTATCGAAAACTGAAACAAAACCATACCTTAATCAAGACAAATGCCTTGGCTGAATGTGAGATCTAAAAATGGTAGTTTTTTCTTGTTAAAATCGGCATGAAGAAGATGAATAAAACAAAATATGACTTTGTTTTTAATTAATTATAACATATAAATCATGTTACAATTTTAACCTTTATTAAACAATATAAAAATCATGTATAATATGGACATAAATGTCCACTAAATTTATAATGGTCTAATAACTATTTAAGGCCACCATATTTAAAAGCCAAAGCTATTTAACACATTAGTCATATAGAATGTTACTTTTATCTTTTATGTGATTTAGTCCTTTTTATCGAATTAACTATTTAATCGGTAAAATTTCTTTACGAAATTTTCACACAGTAATTCTATCATGCTGTAAACATTAATAAAATAATAAAATAAATATTTTAACTCGGTTAAGTAGTCCCAAAACCACCTGTTCCGATCAGACTCGAAATTGGGCTGTTACACCTAATTAAGCCAAGAAAGTTTCATTTCTCTCTCCTACGGTTTCCATAGAATTTTGGGGATGAAGATGATAATAATATGATGATATTTCTTTTTAATCATTTATCATCCTTAATTATTTATGTACGGGCCTAAATTTGCCCGGGCCCAATCAATCAAACAAACCAAAATTAAAAAAGACCAAATGAATGTCCAAATTCCAAAGTCTAGATTACATACCAAAAATAAAACCCAAACTCATTACAATTTTGACCCAACAGTAACTCAAACCCAACAGAAGCCCAACTACCCAGGCCCAATACAAGCCTAATACCGGTAGCCCAATTGGCCCAAACCCTAACAGCCCCTAGGGTCAAACTAGGGTTTTGAAAATTGAAACCCTAGCTACTCCTAAGCCTCCCGCACCGCGCACCTAGGATGGCCATCAGTCACCTCCATCCCACCGCCACTGCTTAGCCCCGTACTGTCCAGCTACCTGCCCCCTGATATCTGCAAACAAACAGTGCAATGCAAAGACAGAACAAACAGAGGATAGCAACAAGGACAGAAGCAATAAAAGCATTGTATTTCATTTTCCGGATCGGATATAAAGCGTTTGTAAACAAATGTAATAGGGGGAATCCCATTCGGCTAAAAAAGGAGGCCGAGAGCTTTTGTAAGGGGGATTCCCATTTTTGTTTACAAGAAACAAAAAAGAAAACTCCTAAAGGTGATTTTGCATTTTCACACATTCCGTTTAAATCCTTACTCTTAAATCTTTGATTTTTTTTACACTTTATATACGAAAATATCAAATAAAAGGGGAAAAGAGAAGAGTTACCGAAATCTTCATACTTGTGGAGTCGGAGACTCGTTCTCCCTCGTCGGAACCTGACCCAGGTGATTGAGGGCCGTCGTCGCTCGTCTTTTGGCCCAAGAAGGTTAGACCTCCGAACAGGGCCTTGAAACGGGGCTGAAGGGCCTATCTTCGTATACCATCAACCACCAAGTACAATGGTGGCACAGTGGCGCGATGAACAGGCACAGTGGAGGCCGATCGGGCATTCAAACCCTAGCAGAGGAAAACTAAAGCCCTTTTTTTGAATCCCTTTAAGATTTTGGCAAAATGAAATTTTAACCCAAAAAAATTGATTTCATCAATTGATGAAACGGCACCGTTTCAGATGGGTGCGTTGGGTATAAAACGGTGGCGTTTTGTGTATGGCCCGACAACCCGACCCACCTGAATGAGGATCCGCGTGTTTCCTTGGGCTTTTGGGACATTTATGCTTTAGACCCCTTCGCTTTTCTGTTTGTTTGAATCTGGCCCTATTTTCTTTATAATTTCTTCGAATTTGCCCCTTAATTTTATTTTGTTTTTCCATTTAGTCCAAGGGCATGCTAATCGAAACGCAGCATTTGGAGATCAGGGATATTATCCCCTTTGGTCCTCGTGAAGCTGAGCACATCTTATTTTGGTCCCTAGTGTTCTTTTCATTATTTACTATTTGTATCCCTTATTTTACTTTTATTTTGATTTGGTCCTTGACCCTTTTTCTTTCCATTGTTCTGTCATTATCGCGTTATTTTTATTACCATTATATTTATTTTTAATATGTTGTTATTCTCCTCATAATATTACTCTATTATATTCTCCTTTTCTTTCGCATTTTTTTTTGTATATTATTATTATTATCACTAGCATTAGCATTCATCTAATATTTATATATAAATATACGTATATACTTGTGTGGAGTATTAATGGTTCTCATTTTATTTTATATTATTGTTGTTTCTAATATATATTTTACATATTCCTAATACATGCATGTATATTTAGGTAGTTTATCAATAGCTTATTTTTGATATTATTGTTACTTCTTGTAGGCATGTATGATGTATATTTTATCTATTGTATTATTTATATTTGTTTTCATCTTATCACATGTTTTTATACTGTATTGTAATACTAATATATATACACTTTATACTTCTACTTTTATATTATTGTTGTAAATATATAATTTTGTCATCACATTATTTTGTACATATTTTATACTACTATGTTTATAAATATTTTTTTATATACTACATTATGTGTATATTTTGCTTATTGTGAACATATTCATGATACTATCAAATATATCTTTTTATATATTATGTTTTATTATTATATTATTTATATGTATTTTTTATATGTATTATCTTATGCATTTTTGTAATACTATAGGATGTACATATTTTTAATATTTTATTATGCATTTATATTTTCAGTATTAGTACGTATATATTTTCTAATACTATTTTAATATATTTTGCAATATGTTTTTTATACTATTTATACATATGCGTATATTTTTATATGTATATATTTTTAGTATTATAATATTTGTATATATCTTTTTTTCTATATTATCTCATATTTTTAATACTCTATTATGTGAGTATTTTCGTACTATATATTATGTGTATATATTCCCTACTATTGCATGTATTTTTTTATACTCTTATTATATTGTCTAATATCGTATGTACTTGTTAATATTTTACAATTACTGTATTCATTATTTGCCGTGTATTCACATTTCTATTGTTTGCATGATTCTGAATTTTATATGTTTAAATTAATTTAATTTTAACGTTGTTTTAAATTTTTCATCGTTTAAAACGTTTCTAGCTTTCAATTAATTTCAAAAATAAGGCAACGTATCGATTTTAACATTAAGTCCGTGATTTCATCGCTATGTTGGATGAATCACGTTGGCTCGTGTTAAAACGGGACATCCTTCTAAAAAATCAAAAAACCTTGAAATTCTCGTGTTTTGGTCGGATCACGATTAATTATCAAACTGAACTCGTGTTTTTGAAAATTAAGACAACACATGTTTAATAAGATACCAATTTTGGGCGTCACGAGGGTGCTAACACCTTCCTCGTGCATAGCCGACTCCCGAACCCTATTTTTCTCTGAATTTTGATGTAGACCTAAACTCGGCCTTCTTTTATCTAAAAGTGAATTTTTTTCTGTTAAAAGGAGGTTTTATTAGGTGTCCGATCACACCTAGGAAAAGATCGGTGGCGACTCTCCTTTTTTTAATAAAACTGAAATTTGGTTTTTTTCAAATTTTTCAATTCAATTAGCGACCCCAAGCTCAAAATTTTTGCGTCGCTATCCAAAATTCAATTTTTCAAGTTTCAATAAATCGCCACAATTAGCGACTAAAGCTACAAAGCTAAATTTTACGTTGCTACAGCTGGCGACTCCACTGGGGAACAGCTTTGTCGAGAGTCGAGTCGAATTAAACGCGCGTTGTCGAAATTTTCAAAATTCCTTGTTTAAGTAAATATTTAGTCGTGATCCGAAAATTTCGTTCTTTGAAAAATCATGCATTTGCATCTATTGTAAATATTTTGTTGACTTGTTTTATCCTTTTGTATTTAAGCTCTAAGTTTTTAAGATTCTAGTTTTGTTTAAAATAAAACATAAGGTTTGTGAGTTTCTCCTCACACACCGTTATGTGCATTTTGCATAACATGAGTGCCATACCCGGGTTCTGTCCATTTAAGTGAAAGTAAACGCTATGCCTTCGTGAGTTAACTCGTCCCTCCGCACAGGCTAGTGAATACTTTCAGGTTACATACGACTTATGCTTTCGTGAGTTAACTCGTCCCTCCGCATAGGCATAAGTACATGTAATCCCTCGAATTGAGCTCGTAAGCCTGTGATGGGCCGTGACCGAGACTCTGTACTAATCTTAGTAGATGATGGCACGGACAATTCGAGTACCCATTTAGAACCTAAACCGCATGTAGTGAACTGTACGAGCCACCCAGCTAGAGCCATGCCAAACCTCTGTCTGTTAATAGTCACCAAAATAAGTACACGAGAGAAACACCTCATACCTCTTGTTTCTTTTACATTTACGTTTGTTATGCAATCCATTGGACCAAACAGCTTAATTTGTTAGATTTTCCACAGTTTTCATCTGTTCATATTTGTCGTACTAACCAAGGTTATTTTTCTTTATTTTTATTTTCCATCATGCATTATAGGCATCTTGTTAGGAAGGTGTTGACTAGAGGTTGGCTGCCAAAAATGGGTTTTGATAGAAGAGTCAATTACGCAAGTGACCGAAACATTTTGTAATAGACTCTTTTGATTAATGAAATGCCTAAGTAGGGGCCATCTTGAAATTAATATCAAATTTCTGCGTAGGTATTGATTAGAGATTGGTTGCCAAAAACGGGTTTCTGATGGGGAAGTCAATTACACAAGTGACCAAAACATTGTGTAATAGACTCTTTTGATGAATGAAATGCCTAGATAGGGGCTATCTTGAAATCAACACCAAATTCATGCATATGCATTCATGATTGACATTCATTTGACATTTATCCATTCATTCATTGATACACATATCCCGTAATCACTCACTAAGGCGAAATCCATACAATTCGCAGTTACTACAATACAAAGCTGAAATCACACCATTCAACGCGTCGACAAGCTAGAATAATGGAAGCTGAACTCAATGAAAGAATCGAGAGGATAGAAAGAGCCCAAAGGGAATTACAAGAGCAACTGGCCAAGTCACAGCAAGAAAAAAAGGATCTAATGGTGAGATCTCAAGAAGAATCACTTGAACGAAAAGATCAAATGGCCAAAATGATAGAGATGATGTCGGTTTTGGTTAAAGAGAAAGGACCCTTGCAAGGCCCTGAAATCATAGAACCCCAATCAAGAGCAAATGAGTATCTGTTCTATCCCTCAGGATTCACTCAACCGCACGCCCATGCAGCACAAAGGAGGTACACTCAAGGGGAATCCGTAGGCTTAGAGCAACGACCTGCACCACCTGCTTACCTGGGGCAAGGTATATTTGTGTCGAATCCCAAAGCTACTCCTTCCAATCCTCTTGTTCCAGGTTTAAATGATCCAATAGAAATAGCCAAATTGAGGACAGATGATCATGATAGGTACAGGAGCCTAGAGGAGAGGCTCAAGGCGATAGAAGGCACTAAAGTCCTCTCTGCATTAAGTTCCGAAGAGCTTAGTTTGGTACCCGATCTGGTTCTGCCTCCGAAGTTCAAAGTGCCGGACTTTGAAAAATATGATGGAACAAGTTGTCCAAAAGGGCATCTTATCATGTTTTGCCGAAAGATGGCTGGTTATGTGAATGAGGAAAAATTACTAATACATTGTTTCCAAGACAGCTTAGTCGGATCGGCTCTTCGATGGTATAATCAACTTAGCAGAGAAAGGATCCGATCATGGAAAGACCTAGCATCAGTGTTTTGGGAACAGTATAAGCACGTGTTTGACATGGTGCCTAATCGGTTGACTCTATAGATGATGGAAAAGAGGCCAACGAAAACTTTTAGGCAGTATGCCCAGAGGTGGAGGGATCTCTCAGCACAAGTAAAACCCCATTTAACCAAAACTGAAACAGCGGTTCTTTTCATCAATACGTTGAAAGCGCCATTTTATGACAAGTTGGTAGGGAGTGCCACGAAGGACTTTGCAGATATCGTGGTATCTGGGGAACTTATAGAGAATGCCATCAAAAGTGGAAGGATGGAAGTCCCCGAGAGCTAAAAAAGAGAGGGCAGCACCCAGCTAGAAACCCATATGGTGGGAATAGGAAACCACCATACTTCTAATTCGTACCCAATTCAACCACGACCTCGATATCACCCACTTCCAAACTTCACATACTGGGGAGTGTTTTGAACAATGGAACTGTGGAAGAGATCTGTGTACTTTTGAAGCTAATTTAGAGTAATATTCAAAACATACTTATGGCCTTAAGCCTAGAGGCGATGAGTCTCCTTTTGTGAAATAGGATTGGGTCCAAGATTTTTATTTTAATGAAATGCATCTGTTTGAGCAGGTATTCTTTTATTCTTTATTCTTTGAACTTTTATTCAAATATTTTTTTCACTCTTCATTCATAATCATACCATGCAAATAATCATCTCAAGAATCATTCACTCTTTGTAATGTACCTTCGTGCCCGCAATAGGTCCCCAAATATCAACGTCATGAGCGATGCTGTTACTGATTCCCTTTGGAGTGAGATATGTGTCTAAAGGGATCTCAGGACTTCGAAGATGACAGAGATTTTGCCTATCTTCCGATTTGTTAAAGATGGCAGAATGAGATGAAAGACAGATCCTAACTTGCAAAGGGTCAGTTGACATTGCGAGCTTGAGAAAGAGATGAAGATCGAAGCCTAGCTCACCGTAAAGTAAGGCAAGACTATCGAATTATTTCCAAGAGTTCAAGGATGTTCTCGCACGATCATGTTAAGACACACTTAGGAACGTCTGGAAAGAAAAGAACACATCACAATGGTTCTACAATAGCCAAGCTAATCACGAAGATTGGATATTGTTGGCCCATCAAAAGAAGGGAATGGTATCAGTTTTATCACAAAATTTTCAATACATTGGGGCATGGGTGTTCTGGGGACGATCTCATCAAAAGCTTCTAGTAGACGTCATCGTCGTGGTCGTCAATCGCTTCGTTAAGAGAGTGAATGTTGCTTCATATGCCAATATTATAAAGTCAACAGTAAAAAAAAAGAGATCAAATGCCAAAAAAAAAAAGAAAAAACGTTTTATAGCATACGACTGTACAATGTCAAAAGATTACAGTTCGTTCAAAGATTAGGCGCCACATCACAATATAACAAATGCCGCCAAAAGAAAAATACAAAAGAAGTTATGAAAGGTGACCTTGACTTGTAAATATGGGCATAAGAAGCTACATTTTACTCTTCGTGCTTGTTAAAGTTGACCAGGACCTTCGCTGGGGCATTGGAGGTGTTTCTGCCCATAAAAATTAAGATTCTTTTTCTCTAAGCTTTGATTAAATCAAGAGTTGGATAAAGTAGAATGTCTTCAGTAAACTCAACTGCAGAAAAAGTTTGAAAGTATTCATCATAGTCAAATGCGCGAAAAATGGAGGATGCTGAGTTATGACAGAAGATCCTTTCTGTACAAAAGGATTTCAAAGAAAAAGGAATGCTTAAGAACTTTATGAGGTAAAGGAGGCTTTCCCCGGAGGAGCACTGATCCAATCCTAAATTCGAATTCAGTTCAGAGATACCTAAAAAGGAGAGGCCAAGGTGAAAACCCGCAAAGGGCGCTTTGTGACCTTTATTCATTCAAAAACAAAAAAAGAAAGAAAGAAAAAAAGAAAAGAAAAATAGAGAGGCCAAGGTGAAAACCCTCAAAGGGCACCTTGAGACCAAAGGGGTTTTGAGTTGAAAACCTGAAAAAGGCGGCTCAAGTTTTGTTCAAAGATGAGGCATACGATAGTCTTTCTATGCTTGAATTGACAGTGAAGAAATATGCTACGTTTTGGGGCATCAACAAAGTACTCCGAATCCCCTAAACACATGTTGAGCTCAAAATGGTCTCAAAGGAGTTTGTACAAAGAAGCTCAGGCTGCAATATTTGGGGCATCTAGCTTCCCATTTTTACCCACTTTGAATTTATCTGTGATTATCTTATTCTTTTCAAAACGCGCTTCCAATAAACTTGCATTTGCTCTTATTGTTTAACTTGTTTGTTTCGAGCCATGCTCTTAATCAATTTTATTCTTGTCCATTAATACGATCCTTTCAAGCATTTTGCATTGAAACAATGATTAATGGGCCGGTTATACTTTTATAAAAGGAGTTTTGCATATTACTCTGAAAGCTTTTAAATAGTACAGGAACCTGAAACAGGACTGTTGTTTAAGAGCTCACCAAGTGTAAAGGTTGGGAAAATTTGAGCTTAAATTGGGTTTATCTCTTTGGATTTTCTGTCAAGGATGCTAGTTGAACAAAAACAAGATATCGCGTTGGTGATAATCTCGATGAAAACAAGCAATGTCAACCTAAGCATAAAAGAGAATCATTCTCGAGAAAAATGATATTCTGCACCCATAAACATCGGGTCAAGTCACCCGAGGAGGGGTCAATTAATGGAACAAGTTACAAATCCTATACCTTTGATCTACAATGAAAGGGACCCTGAAGTCACAGTGGGGCAAGCTGGTTGAACAAAACACAATTATTTCCTCAGATTTTGGGTTGAAATACCAGCCAAGCAATAGGGCATCCCAAGATGAAAAAGTAGAAGAAGATCAAAATGAAAACCTAAAAGGGCGTCCTAATGAAGCAAATCTGGGCCCCAGGAGTAAGACGATTTGAGCAGTAAGTCAAACAGCAAGACTATAGTATTTGAAGCATTTTCAGGAGCTCAAAATTTTCTATGCAAGAAGTCATGCTCGAAAAGATTGAGAAACGTGGAAGAGTTCATGTGTTGAAGAACTAGAGCATTTTGAAATGACATACTCCAAACAAATGAAATGTTAAGTATTACCTGAATGAGAATTTGATAAGTAAAAAAGGGGCCTCAAAGCAAAAACAAAGTTCAACAAGGGCAAAAGAGCGATATCTGAGAAACACAGATTACTTGTGAAGCTGGAAAACGAGTACAAAGCCTGAAAAAAGTCAAGAATCAAATCAATGAATGCAGATCATCACAAAAATCGCAACAAAAGGGATATGTGAAAAAAAAAAACCCAAAGCACATAGCATAATCATGTAGGCATAAAGGCATTTAGGGCCAACATGTGCATATCACGATAACATCATGCATGACATATGCAGGTACTCCAGTAGAGCAAGAGGTCGATGACAACTATACTGAATCAAAGAAAAAGACGCCCGAGTCTCACCAGATGACACGTTTTGGTATTCCAATATTTATGTTTTCAAAATTCAACTCATATTACAGAGGTGAGTTGAGCCTCAAGACACGTTGAGGTATTCTCAATTTCTTTTCAATTTATGTTTTCAAAATTCAACTCATATTACAGAGGTGAGTTGAGCCTCATGCCACGTTGAGGTATTTTCAATTTCTTTTTCAAAAATCAACTCATATTACAGAGGTGAGTTGAGCTTTGAGACACGTTGAGGTATTTTTAATTTCTTTTCAATTCATGTTTTCAAAATTCAACTCATATTACAGAGGTGAGTTGAGCCTCAAGATACGTTGAGGTGTTTTCAATTTCATTTTTAATTTATGTTTCAAAAATCACGTTGAGGTATTTTCAATTTCTTTTTCAAAGATCAACTCATATTACAGAGGTGAGTTGAGCTTCAAGACACGTTGAGGTATTTTTAATTTCTTTTCAATTCATGTTTTCAAAATTCAACTCATATTACAGAGGTGAGTTGAGCCTCAAGACACGTTGAGGTGTTTTCAATTTCATTTTTAATTTATGTTTCAAAAATCACGTTGAGATATTCTCAATTTCTTTTCAATTTATGTTTTCAAAATTCAACTCATATTACAGAGGTGAGTTGAGCCTCAAGCCATGTTGAGGTATTTTCAATTTCTTTTCAATTTCTTTTTCAAAAATCAACTCATATTACAGATGTGAGTTGAGCCTCGAGACACGTTGAGGTATTTTTAATTTCTTTTCAATTCATGTTTTCAAAATTCAACTTATATTACAGAGGTGAGTTGAGCCTCAAGACACGTTGAGGTGTTTTCAATTTCATTTTTAATTTATGTTTCAAAAATCACGTTGAGGTATTTTCAATTTCTTTTTCAAAGATCAACTCATATTACAGAGGTGAGTTGAGCCTCAAGACACGTTGAGGTATTTTTAATTTCTTTTCAATTCATGTTTTCAAAATTCAACTCATATTACAGAGGTGAGTTGAGCCTCAAGACACGTTGAGGTGTTTTCAATTTCATTTTTAATTTATGTTTCAAAAATCACGTTGAGGTATTTTCAACTCTTATTTTTAATTTCTATTCTTCAAAAATCAACTCATATTGCGAGAGGTGAGTTGAACCTCAAGACACGTTGAGGTATTTTCAATTCTGTTTTTTAATTTATGTTGTTCAGAAATCAACTCATGTTGCGAGAGGTGAGTTGAGCCTCAAGACGCGTCGAGGTATTTCCAATTTCTGTTTTCCAATTTATGTTTTAAAAATTGACTCATATTGCGAGAAGTGGGTCAAGCCTCAGGTCACACTGAGGTGTTTCAAATTAGTTTTCAAAAAATCAACTCATATTGCGAGAGGTGAGTTGAACATTGGCTCACACGCCAAGGTAGTTTCAAATTTTGTCTTTAATGCCTGTTTTTCAAAAAAATCAACTCATATTGCGAGAAGTGAGTTGAGCCCCGAGTCACATGTTGAGGTATTTTCAAGTTCTGTTTTGAATTTCTATTTTTCAAAAAAATCAACTCATATTGCGAGAGGTGAGTTGAATCTTGAGTCACACACTAAGGTATCTTCAATTTATGCTTTCCAAAAAAAGGTCAACCCATATTGCGAGAGGTGAGTTGAGCCTCAGGTATTTTCAAATTTTATTTTTAATGTCTGTTTTTCAGAAAGTCAACTCACATTGCAAAAAATGAGTTGAGCCTCGGGTCACATACCTAGTAAAGAATAAAAAAGAGTTGATTGAAGACACTAGATTTTGCCTTCCTAAAGTTGCAGTGGAGCAGATTGAAGTTACAAGTCATATCTCTGAAGTTGCGGTAGATTGAACCAAAGCTACAAGATCCGGTGGACTGGGATGAGGCTGCTTAAAGAAGAAGAGTACCAAGAAGTTGGGACCCCACAAGATCAGGCAAATTTGGCCCTTTTGAAGTCTTTGCTCTATTCTCGTTACTCGACAATGAGCAAAGAGGGGCAGCTGTACGGGCCTAAATTTGCCCGGGCCCAATCAATCAAACAAACCAAAATTAAAAAAGACCAAATGAATGTCCAAATTCCAAAGTCTAGATTACATACCAAAAAAAAAACCCAAACTCATTACAATTTTAACCCAACAGTAACTTAAACCCAACAGAAGCCCAACTACCCAGGCCCAATACAAGCCTAATCCCGGTAGCCCAATTGGCCCAAACCCTAACAGCCCCTAGGGTCAAACTAGGGTTTCGAAAATTGAAACCCTAGCTACTCTTAAGCCTCCCGCACCGCGCACCTAGGATGGCCATCAGTCACCTCCATCCCACCGCCACTGCTTAGCCCCGTACCGTCCAGCTACCTGCCCCCTGACATCTGCAAACAAACAGTGCAATGCAGAGACAGAACAAACAGAGGATAGCAACAAGGACAGAAGCAATAAAAGCATTGTATTTCATTTTTCGGATCGGATATAAAGCGTTTGTAAACAAATGTAATAGGGGGAATCTCATTCGGCTAAAAAAGGAGGCCGAGAGCTTTTGTAAGGGGGATTCCCATTTTTGTTTACAAGAAACAAAAAAGAAAACTCCTAAAGGTGATTTTGCATTTTCACACATTCCGTTTAAATCCTTACTCTTAAATCTTTGATTTTTTTTACACTTTATATACGAAAATATCAAATAAAAGGGGAAAAGAGAAGAGTTACCGAAATCTTCATACTTGCGGAGTCGGAGACTCGTTCTCCCTCGTCGGAACCTGACCCAGGTGATCGAGGGCCGTCGTCATTCGTCTTTTGGCCCAAGAAGGTTAGACCTCCGAACAGGGCCTTGAAACGGGGTTGAAGGGCCTATCTTCGTATACCATCAACCACCAAGTACAATGGTGGCACAGTGGCGCGATGAACAGGCACAGTGGAGGCCGATCGGGCATTCAAACCCTAGCAGAGGAAAACTAAAGCCCTTTTTTTGAATCCTTTTAAGATTTTGGCAAAATGAAATTTTAACCCAAAAAAATTGATTTCATCAATTGATGAAACGGCACCGTTTCAGATGGGTGCGTCGGGTATAAAACGGTGGCGTTTTGTGTATGGCCCGACAACCCGACCCGCCTGAATGAGGATCCGCGTGTTTCCTTGGGCTTTTGGGACATTTATGCTTTAGACCCCTTCGCTTTTCTGTTTGTTTGAATCTGGCCCTATTTTCTTTATAATTTCTTCGAATTTGCCCCTTAATTTTATTTTGTTTTTCCATTTAGTCCAAGGGCATGCTAATCGAAACGCAGCATTTAGAGACCAGGGATATTATCCCCTTTGGTCCTCGTGAAGCTGAGCGCGTCTTATTTTGGTCCCTAGTGTTCTTTTCATTATTTACTATTTGTATCCCTTATTTTACTTTTATTTTGATTTGGTCCTTGACCTTTTTTCTTTCCATTGTTCTGTCATTATCGCGTTATTTTTATTACCATTATATTTATTTTTAATATGTTGTTATTCTCCTCATAATATTACTCTATTATATTCTCCTTTTCTTTCGCATTTTTTTTTTTTGTATATTATTATTATTATCACTAGCATTAGCATTCATCTAATATTTATATATAAATATACGTATATACTTGTGTGGAGTATTAATGGTTCTCATTTTATTTTATATTATTGTTGTTTCTAATATATATTTTACATATTCCTAATACATGCATGTATATTTAGGTAGTTTATCGATAGCTTATTTTTGATATTATTGTTACTTCTTGTAGGCATGTATGATGTATATTTTATCTATTGTATTATTTATATTTGTTTTCATCTTATCACATGTTTTTATACTGTATTGTAATACTAATATATATATACTTTATACTTCTACTTTTATATTATTGTTGTAAATATATAATTTTGTCATCACATTATTTTGTATATATTTTATACTACTATGTTTATAAATATTTTTTTATATACTACATTATGTGTATATTTTGCTTATTGTGAACATATTCATGATACTATCAAATATATCTTTTTATATATTATGTTTTATTATTATATTATTTATATGTATTTTTTTATATGTATTATCTTATGCATTTTTGTAATACTATAGGATGTACATATTTTTAATATTTTATTATGTATTTATATTTTCAGTATTAGTACATATATATTTTCTAATACTATTTTAATATATTTTGCAATATGTTTTTTATACTATTTATACATATGCGTATATTTTTATATGTATATATTTTTAGTATTATAATATTTGTATATATCTTTTTTTCTATATTATCTCATATTTTTAATACTCTATTATGTGAGTATTTTCGTACTATATATTATGTGTATATATTCCCTACTATTGCATGTATTTTTTTATACTCTTATTATATTGTCTAATATCGTATGTACTTGTTAATATTTTACAATTACTGTATTCATTATTTGCCGTGTATTCACATTTCTATTGTTTGCATGATTCTGAATTTTATATGTTTAAATTAATTTAATTTTAACGTTGTTTTAAATTTTTCATCGTTTAAAACGTTTCTAGCTTTCAATTAATTTCAAAAATAAGGCAACGTATCGATTTTAACATTAAGTTCGTGATTTCATCGCTATGTTGGATGAATCACGTTGGCTCGTGTTAAAACGGGACATCCTTCTAAAAAATAAAAAAACCTTGAAATTCTCGTGTTTTGGTCGGATCACGATTAATTATCAAACTGAACTCGTGTTTTTGAAAATTAGACAACACATGTTTAATAAGATACCAATTTTGGGCGTCACGAGGGTGCTAACACCTTCCTCGTGCGTAACCGACTCCCGAACCCTATTTTTCTCTGAATTTTGATGTAGACCTAAACTCGGCCTTCTTTTATCTAAAAGTGAATTTTTTTCTGTTAAAAGGAGGTTTTATTAGGTGTCCGATCACACCTAGAAAAAGATCGGTGGCGACTCCCCTTTTTTTAATAAAACTGAAATTCGGTTTTTTTCAAATTTTTCAATTCAATTAGCGACCCCAAGCTCAAAATTTTTACGTCGCTAACCAAAATTCGATTTTTCAAGTTTCAATAAATCGCCACAATTAGCGACTAAAGCTACAAAGCTAAATTTTACGTTGCTACATTTTACATTTCCAATTTAGTCCTTTTCTTTTTCTAATTTTCCATAGATGAATCATCAAAAATATCTACTAACTTTTCTTTTATAAGGACCTCAAGTTTTGAATTCTCTAGCTATTTAATCCTTCTAGCTACTAAAATTCAACTTCTACACTTTATACAATTTGGTCCTTTCTACAATTAACCATGTAATCGATAAAATTTGTGCAACAAAATTTTCATACATTATTTCTAGCTTAATGCAAACCATGCAATAATATTAAAAATAATTTTCTTTTCAAACTCGAATTTGTGGTCCCGAAATCACTGTTCTAATTTCACTGAAAACGGACTGTTACATTAGTGGTATTTACTTGTGATGTAATTGGCATGCCAATAAGAATGATAACGCACTTAGTGTGAGATACGAGGTTTGTAGGTGATATGTTGTGTATGATATATATATATATATATATATATTGATGGCACTTCAATGTGTTTTATATTGGTGTGCTAGTGGTACAACTTTTGGTGCATTTCATTTTGGTGTGTTGGTTGGAATACTAAGAGTTAAAATATAAAAAAATTATTTATATACGTCAATCCCCTAAAAAAATGAGTTAATAATATAGAATCATGAATCCATAAATGAATAAAATGATAAAGGATGAACTTTGTAGTAAACTTGTGCAATAGCATATTACGGGAATGGAAATTGGTAGTAACTCAATGAAAAATGTCTCCTTTAAGTAATGCTATGATTAAGTGTTTCAAAAAAAAGATTAGGTCTTGTGGATGACAATGAATGTATGTTTATAATCTAAATATGTAATAGAAGTGGTTAAGGTAGTTTAACTTAAAAGTGGCTTGACAATAAGATAAGCAAAGTGATTTCATACGTATTTACTAAGCAATGTATACGTTTAGTGCGTTCGTTGATTTTCACACCTAGGTTGAAGGCCATAGATTGGATAGTAGTCAACCGCGTCAACTAATATCACATCACTTGAGACAAGAACATGCATTTTGAACTTATTTTTTAATTATGGTCATAGTTGGTATGCACCTAGGGTGATGACAAGACAAATGTTTTAACTAGCTTTATCATGAATTTATGATCTTTTGTATAACTTTGCATACATGTTACCAGTCAAGTGAATGTTAATTGATTTATACTTATTTAAATGATGTTTTGAAATGTTTGTAATGATTCTAAATGGTTGGGAATGTTATGATATATTCTGAATGGTATTGACACAGTTTTCAAGTGATTTTTGGCTTAAATTTCAATGTACTGTATTAGGTATTGATAATTAACCTTTTTGGTATTTATATTTGGGCAAAACAGTAGTTAGATTTGATTTTAGGAGAACAAGGTACTGGTGTTAAGGATTAATACTTGCGCAAAAAGTGCCTAATAAAGATTTTTAGAGCAGTAGGTTATTGATACCGTACGTCAAGTTATAGATATTCAAGAGGTCAAGTATCGATACCCTCCTATTAGGGTATAAAGATACCTACTGTCCAGATTTATCAAAACATGATTTTATATATATATATATACATATCCATTGAATGATTTTTAAAATATTTTTAAGTTTGTACATGAGTTTAAGTCATTAAACCAAGTTTAATAAAGATTGAAAAAATTATTTATAAATTAGAATATGTCTTCGAACATCAATACTTACTGTACTGAGTAGGGGGTGTTAGATAGACCCTTTGCACTTGTTTCTCGGGACGAGGAGAGGTTAAAAGCATTGAAGGAATGGAGAGCTTCAAATTTGTGAATAATGACGGCGTAAAAGGCCATGGCTCAGACTTCTTATTATCCTTGTTCTCACATTAAGAAGGATCAGTGCTTAGATCCATGTAGGGGCAGAAACGCAGCGAAAGCAAAGGAGCGCCAAAAAAAAAAAAAAAAAAAAACCAAAGTAAACGAGGGGGCCAGAGAAGATAAAGGGAAAAGATTCACCTAAAAGAACTCAACTTCTTCACCTAAGCATAGTAAGAGAGGATTGAAGTAGGCATTATACCTTAACAAAAACTTAAAAGAGAGTATTGCATCATAATGGGAACTCTCAGCCAAACAAAATATTCTACAAGTACCTTTGCCTATTATCTTTTTCCTTAAATGTACTATTCTAACCCCAAAATACAAGAAGTTCAATGTCTACTTTCGCCTAAATTTATTATTTTTCTATAATTATAATCACCACTCGACTTTATTAGGTGCTAACCATCATTGTTATTATTAGAAGGCTTGATGCATCATTTCATTTGTAACCTCTAATTTTGATACTAAAACTCTCTTTTTTTTTTAGATTGATATATAAAGTTGTATTATGTCAATCAGTTCAGTCCATTCTTGTTTAAAAAAATTGGTTAAAATATGACCCAATTAGAGTCACATTTCAATTCAATTACAAAATGTTGTATGGCATCCATGTGTATTAACAATGAAAATAGATTTATAAATTCTAAAAATATAAGTAAAAATTATAAAAAAATTAAAAAATTAAAAAATAATTTATAAAATAAAAATATAATATAAAATTTAGAAAATTATACTTTGACTTTGACCAAAGTTGACTGATCATTTACCGGCATTGGTCGACTTTTGACCAACATTGACCGACGTTGATCATTGTTGACCTAATAATATTTTCAAGTTTTATATTATAAAATTATTTTCAAATTTTTAAAAATTATATATTTTTTATTTTGTGAGGAAATATTTTTAATATTTCTAATATATAAATTTTTAATTTATTTTTTATTTTTCATAATTTAATTATTTTTTTAATTTTTAAAATTTTTTATTATAGTTTTTGAAACATTTTTTTTAAATTATTGCAATTTTCTAGAGATTATATATATTGAAAAAAAACCTAAATTTTATTATATTATATTTTATAAATTATTTTTGAATTTTTATATTTTTATATTTAAATAATATTTTGGAATTTATATATTTTAATACATATGGATGTGATGTGGGACTCCAATCTAATTGGGCCACAATTCAATTGGTTTTTTTTTAAGAGATACCAGTTATTAAAATGAGAGAAATACTATAATTTGAGGCACAAGGGATGGTTTAAACCTTATTATAAAGAGAAAAAGAAAATTGAGGTGGGCCTATATACATATGGTCCAACAGTAAGGCAGATCAAAAGGGCGGAAGTAACATTGGTAGCAGTTCAAATCTGGCATAAGTGGATGGATGTCAATTTATTTAAGGGTTGAACACCCACATCTACTTCTGTAACTGCTTTATCTTTCAATTTGAGTCTGATTGTTTGGTCAAAAAACAGTAATTATTAATATATTTTAATTAATGAAAACTAAAATTTGTGAATAATTTTGTTTAAGAGTTGCTTTCTTTTGAATTTCTTCTTACTAATCAATGTAATGATTAAAACATCTCAGCTTATCTTCGCACCAATAGCCACTTCATACTTCTTTTCATTTTAAGCAATAAGCACTCAATTCGTTTTTGAAGGTAAAGCACTCAAAATAATTTAGACAAATTGACCAGAATAGTTCCATTTTTAAAAAAAATTACGAAAATGGCTTCTTCTTTTTTAATAACTGGAATGATCTAGTTTTACTAAAACGCGTTGAGCTGACGTCATTTTCAGGAAAAGTTAATAAAACGCATCCAGCTCATCGCTTTTTTCCCCTCTAACCTGTAAAGCACGTCTAAGTTAGTGTGCATTATTAAAGCGTTTCCATGTCAACACTCTTTTGTTCGTGTTCCAACAACTAAATTTAAAAAAAAATGCTATTTTTAAAAAAATTACAAAAACAAGTCAATTTTTTAAAAATTTACAAGAATGTGCATTTTTATAAACCCAAAGTGGCGACACTATTTTTTTTTAAATTTTTGGTGCCACCAATTAATATGGAAATAAAACTTGCAAAACATGCATTAATATAGACCCAAAATCTTATTTCCCTTGTTTTCTTAAGCAATATGGGATATGAGATATGTGTACATAATAAACTCATAAATAGGTTTGCAGCTTGTTCCTAGACAATGTGAGATTCTTTCCTCTTTAACTTACAACATAAGATTAAAGGCTAACCTAGAAGCGCTTTAATAAAATGTGTTGACTTGGATGCGCTTTACAGGTCAGAGGGGAGAAAAATGTTCAGTTGGATGTGCTTTTCTGACTTTCCCCTAAAAACGACGTCAACTCAGCGTGTTGTAGTAAAATTGGACTATTCCCGTTATTTTTGAAAAAGAATGGCCCATTTCCGTAAATGTTTTTAGAAATGGGCTTTTTCTGATCAATTGGTCAATAAATTAATGTAGGACTATTTTTTTTTATTGTGGCAACTCAATTTATTTAAAAAAAATCTTTGAATTTATATTGTATCAAAATTTGATGACATAACACATTTTTAGAGTACTACATTGTTAAACTTTTATATTTTCTAAGTTTAGAAATCAAAATAAATCTAATTATTAATTTAGATATTGAAGTAAACTAAAAACAATATTAAGTATCAAGTTAGACACGATTATCAAGTTTAGGGTAAAAAAATAAAATGTAATTAATTTCTTTATAACGTTCAATAGATTTTTGTTGTTGTTGTTGTGGTTTTTAAACTAGTATTTCAGCTAAAAAACTAGATGATAAAAAGTACTTAAGCTAAAAAGGTAGTTTGATAAAATTATTTCAACTAAAAAAGGTAGTTGATTTGGGCATCAGCCTTCACATTTCGGATCAGCTTATTCTATGTTCCAAATTAAAAACTCGTTACTTTTTTAATCTCAATTCCTCTTTTTTGGGTGAAGAGTTTCAAATTTTATACAAAATAATATATTTAATAAATAATTTTAAATAATATATTTTTTATAAATAAAATAGAATTGAAATATTCAAATAAAAAATTATTGGGAGAAAACAATATTGTTTGGAATCAGACCCAAACTATCATACTTATAACATACTCACTACAGTAAAACAAGTTTTTTGCTGTGTTTTTTTGGCCCTATAACAGTGCTTATAAGCGTCGCAAAACAGTATTAAAGCGCCGCAAAAAACGTTGCTTTAAATAGCACCGCTAAAATTTGCGGCGTTTGTGTGGTAAAACGTTGCAAGAGAGTTGAGCATGTTGTGGTGTTTGTAGCTAGAAGCACCGCAAAAGATCATGTTGTTTAGCGGCATTTATAGTAAAAGCGCCGCTAAAGATCATGTTCTGATCATGTTCTATAGCAGCGTTTGTGAGAAAACGCCACTAACATTAACAGATTTTAACAACCTATTTTATTTCATATAGAACCTGAATTTTAAATATATTTTCCTATATCTTCAAATCTAAATAATATTATCACGAAATAAATATGTATATGATCTAAATTAATAACTAAAATAACAAAATATATTCAAAAGTTATATTGTTAAAATATTTTCACAATAAGAAAACAAAAGTCTAAGATGGTGGATTCTGCGATTGATTCTGCTGAAACATCTTTATTATATTTTGAAGTTGTAGCTGGAGTTCGTCATAGTTTCTTGTTGCCTCTACTGCTCTTGCTGCTGCCTCTGCTTCTCTCGCTGCTGCCTTCGCTTTAAGTTGTAGCTAGAGTTCATCATATTTTCTTTTAGCCTCTGCTTCTCTTGATGCTGCCTCCGCTTTAAGTTGAGCAATTTATTCAACTATTTTCGTTTGCATCTGACCCATCTAGTCTCTCAACCTCTAAACTTCAGCTTGAGCTTGACTCGTTGAAGGCATGTACTGCTACGAGCTGGATCCAAAATATTGGGTTGGGCTAACGAAAGATCCTTGAAATCGAATCTGACCATACCTTTCAAGATCCAAAACTTCAGTAATAACTTGGTTATCAATGTCGTCCAAACTAACAGAACTATCACTTGAAGCCGTAGCTTCATACTCGGCCCTTTTATCCTTTAATTTCTCCTAATAAATCAATAAAGAAGTTAGAAACGAAATATATAATCAAGCAAATGCAATATAACTTGGAATTATTTGCATTACAAACGATGAATTAAAACATTATAATTAAACATGATAAATATTTAAAATAATTCAAATTTTATTAAGTAAATATACCATAATTTATGCAGCTTCAGTAGTCATAGGAGATCCATCTTTCTTTCTATGTGTAATGTCAAAAAGTCGAAGGCGTCCAACTTTTTGACCAGACGACAGTTCCTACAATATGGTAGGAAAATTATTATTTAGTAGAAAGCAATTAATATTTGACACAATTAATAAATTCAGAATACCTCATCATCACTACACATGGAAAACTTTTCGACCTAGCTGTGTGCCTGAATTTTTGTTTTTGCCTACTTGTAGTTCCAACTTGCTCACGATCCTACTTTATGAAATTATTATTACGTATATAGTAAATACTATAAACTGAAATAATTATAAGAGTTTGGAAGTACGTAATACTTCTCCTTTCTTTGAATTCAAAAATCTAACTGCATCTTCCCATTGGTACCTTAGCATTCCCAGCAAGACATTTCGCAATTTCTCTTCGAGGTTTATATTTTTCTTAAAATATTCCCTTTTTAAAGTACTTTTATGGTCTCTCCATTTCTTTGCTAATGCTTTCTTCACATAATTATCCGAAACCTCTAAAGCAAATCTCTCCAACAAATAACACAAGTTTAGAAAGTAAATATAAATGAAAATTAAACCAAAGTATTATAAATTACATTCATGTTATTACCTTAATATTATCCAGAGCATGATTTTTGTTGCTATCAGGCATATGATGCCATGACTCGTAGTTGATTGGCAACAAATTGGTATTTCATGCTATAATGCGCAAGTATCCTGCTAAAACTCAAGCTTCTAATCCAATAGACTAACCATGACTGTTTCTAGATACTTTGACACGCTCCACAGAATTTAGATTGTATAAATCATATAATACCGTACGTCCTCGAGTTTTGTGCCTCCTACCATTTTTAGCTAAAAAAATTGAATATGATAATATAAGAATTTGCAACAAAAATTAATAATAAAAGTCAACAAACATGTAAATTAAAGTTAACATTACTTTGAATTTCTACAGGTTCGTCAACTGTATTCGTAACATTCGAAGATCTAGTAGCAGTCTGTTGATCACTATTTGTTTCTTCCAAATTTGGAGGAATTTGAATAATATTTAGATCTCGCAATCTTCTTCTAGGCATATTATCTACAATACACATAAAATAATTGAAATATTAGTAACTAATTACAACAATAATAGTAATGGATATATTTAACAAGATCAAGATTTAAATTATAATATTACATATAATTAAAAAACGTAAAATCTTACTACATCATGATTCATAAATATCTTCATCCACATCCTGACGAACCTATTGAAATTGTGTACTAGTACTAGGGACAACTTCATTTAAGTTTTGTTCTGGAAAAGGCAAAGTTTTTTATCTTTCGTCAATGTCATCTCTACTTCCATTGCCCATGTCAAACAAGTTTCTAGGGGTGTTACGAAGTACAACGTACCAACCTTCATCAGTTGAATCTTTCGAGTAAAACTTGTTTGACTTGAGAAGAAAATACATACGGCTCGTCTATCAATTGTTGTCCAATGTGAATTAATCGAGAGAAGTTCACCATTGTAAAACTAAATTAATCTTTTTTAATTCCACAAGCAGTATTAACATCAGCCCAATCACATCGAAATAAGACAACCTTCCGTTTGCCATAGTAATCCAACTCAATAATGTCCGTAAGAAGTCCATAATACTCTGCATTTCCCTCAATAGGATTATTGTCCCTAGCACTAGCATAACTTGTAATTGAAGAATTAACAACTATTCCACAATTTTGAGTCCTCCTTAATCTTTTGTGAGATTTTGTATGAAACCTGAATCCATTGATGAAGAAGACATTATATCTTTTTACTACTCTATTCGGACCTTGGGAAAGCCATTTAACTTCTTCATTGACGTCTTTTCCAGTCCAAACCTATTGAATTGAAAGTAAATTGATTAATTATAATGTTATACGAAAACATTATTATTTGTCATTAAAAGCTTCAGTTGCATACCGTCTGCCCTAACCATTCATGAAAAGATTATGTGAATACCTTATGAATCTCTCAATGTTGTAATCTTCGGGAGCGTGAACGAGATCTCAAGACTTGTTTAAACTCACTATGTTAAAAAGTGGATTACTTGGTTAGAAAATAAACAAATGAAAAAGATGAATATTTATCAAATTCTAAAACTTACTTGCATAATGGTTCAATTGAATGGTGGTGAAAAAGAAAACATATAGATGTGCTTGTTCACAAGATCTATCATCTGAGTGTGCAATTTCAACTTTACTGATTAGTTGTCCGTAACTTTAAAATAGATAAGTTTCAGCTAAGTTATGATTAGTGAGCCCAACATTTCTACTTAGTCTATTCAATCTTGTTTCAACATCTTCTAAATATCTAGAGCAGAAAGTCATACACTCATCTGCTAAGTAACCTTCAGTAATTGATTCTTCTAGATAACGCTTATTATGACAATAAGACTTCAATTTGCTTAAGAACCTAAACACGATATACAACATATCAAAAGTTGTAATTAAAGGTATATTCATGAGTGAATGAAAACTTTACAAATAAATTAGCACCTGTCTATAGTATACATCCACCGATAGAAAATCGGTCCACAAAGTTTTGCTTCATGAGGGAGATGGATTAGCAAGTACACCATAATTGTGAAGAACGAAGGTGGAAAGATCTTCTCCAAGTTGCATAAAGTCAAGGCAGCTCGATCTTGTACTTTCTCAAGTTCTTCAACAATAAAAAATTTGCCACAAATAGCTTTTATTATATTGGATAGTTCAATTACATAAGACATCACCTTTTTTAACATATAACAGCGCAAAGCAACTGGCAGTAAATCTTGCATCAAGATGTGATAATCATGTGATTTTAGGGAATATACTATTCGATTTTTAAGACTTAAACATCGAGATATATTTGATGCATACGCATCTGGGACCTTTATATCCTTCAACACCGTGCAGAACACTTCTTTTTCTTTCTTCGACATTGCAAAAATGAAATGCGACAACCGAGATTTTTCATTCGAAAGTAACTAGGGATAAAGATCACGCTGAATTCTCATGTCAACTAAATCAAGTCGACTCTTAAGATTGTCTTTTGATTTTCTATCGACATTGAAAATTGGTCCGATGATATTCTCGTAAACATTCTTTTCAATGTCCATGACATCAAGATTGTGTCGCAAAATGTGATGCTCCCAATAAGGCAACTAAAAATAATACATTTTTTCCACAAGTCTGCCTCATTAGGATCATTCTCTTAATCAGATTCATCATTAGTCTTCCAGTCAGCATCGCCAACATACGCCTCCCTCAGTCTTTTCTTTGTTTGCGTGTCTAATTCATCTTCCTATAACTAAAATTAATATATTTTAACATGAACAAGATTTCAGATCCAATGGTCTGCTCATGAGCTTCTTTAAACTCATTAGTACCATCAAATGGAGTCCTCAAAGATCTAAATCTTTGATTTCCATCTAACCACCGATGATGCCCCATATAAGAGAACTTTTTCCCATTATATAACCACTTCGAACATGTTTGCGCAGGGAAACAAGGACAAGCATAGCATCCTTTAGTATTCCAACTAGATAAATTGGCATAAGCCGGGAAATCATTAGTAGTTCACAACAAAGCTACACGTAAATAAAAGTTCTCCTTTCTCAAGACATCATATGTTTCAAGACCTGCCCATAACTGTTTCAACTCTTCGATAAGTGACTACGTATAAATGTTAATATCATTCCTAGGACCTTTCTCTCTAAGGATAATCATAAAGAAGATAAAAGAAGATTGTTTCATGCAAATCTACAGAGGCAAATTGTAAGGAACAAGCACTACAGGCCAAGTACTATAAGAAGTACTCATGATTTTAAAATGATTAAATCCATCAGATCTTAGCCCAAGCCTCACATTTCGAGGACCGCTTGCAAAGCTTGAAAATTTCCCATCAAATGGTTTCCAAGTTAAAGAATCCACAAGATGCCTTAATAATCCATCATTAGTTCGTTCATCATGATGCCACCTCATAGACTCAGCTGTCTATGACGACATGAAAAGCCTTTGAAGCCTTAGTATTAGTGGAAAATATCACAAAATCTTTATTAGCTTCTTTCTTGACTGTGCCTCACCTTCATCCTCATTTACATCTTTTGCACTCATTTTCATCTAACGAGATTTACCGCAAACATGACAAGACTGTTGGTTTTTTCGATCGCCCCAATACAACAAGCAGTCATTTGGACAACTATGAATTTTGTCGTACCCAAGGCCTAAATCCTTTTGTCAGTTTCTTCATATCTTTACATGAATGAGGAATTTTTACAAATGAAAACATATTTCTCAAAAACTCTAACAGCAGCGGAAAAGAGTTTACGGTCCACCCTCCCAAACATTTTAAGCAAAAAAGACGAATGCAGAATGACAGTTTTGAAAATTTCGATCCCTCATAAAGTTCTTCATTCATTTCATTAAGTAACTTGTAGAACTTCGTGGCTTCTCCATTTAGCTATTGATCAGGTGCACTTCTTCCCATTTCGGTAAAAACATTTTCACCAATATCACAATCATCGGATGCAATAATTTCATATGGAAATGATTGCAAACCTTGACTATGTATATTAAATGCATCCCACAAAATACGTTCCATGTCATCTTCTCTAACAGACTGAAGGTGAGCATTATGAGGCTAAGTCGGATTAATTGTTGAAGAGGTTCTATAATATTCCGAATTAGGGCCTAATCGGAATAGTGGTTTCATGACCACAAATTTGAGATAGAATTAATAATTTTATAATTATTTTGAGGTTTATGATATGATTGCATGATTGTGTGAAAATTTCGTGAAGAAATTCAATGCATAAAGTGCTTAATTTGAAATTAGGGACTAAATCGAATAAGTTGCAAAACTTGCATTCTAGAAGCTTTTAGTATGAAATTGCTTTGTAATATTAATTAGGAGGTCTTAAATAGCAATTTGACCAATTTCTAAAATTTTGGACAAAAATGAGCTTGTACATGAAAAATTACAAAGAAAGGTATTAAGGGCATTTTTGTCAAATGGTAAAGGTGTTAAATTGAAATGTGTTTTATTTATATTTTTATGGTTTACATTTTTATGAAATTATTTTGTAAAAAAATTTTGTATGAAAATTTTGACGTTTGGGCACTCAATTTAGTTAAAAGGACTAAATTGTAAAAAGTGCAAAAGTTAGTTCTATATGTTAGAGGTGTCCAATTGTTATGAAAATTTAAATTGGAGGTCCTTAAATGGTAATTAGACCATTGGTTAATTTATTGGACAAAAATGTACATGAAATGGGTGAAAAAAAAGAATATTTTTAAGTTAGGGGCATTTTGGTCATTTAGTGATTAAATGAATTAAAAATCAAATTAAAAGCCAATTTTTGCTCATCTTCTTCCTCAAGGCCGAAAATAGCATGGAGAAGCCATGTCTAGGGTTTTTCAATCTTCCAAGCTCGATTGTAAGTCCGTTCTAGCCCCGTTTTCAATGATTTTTACGTTTTTGAAATCCCGGTAACATGATTTCTCTATTTCTACCATTTATTTGAGCTAGGGTTTGATTTCAAAAATTGACCCATGTTGAATAATTGTGTATTTTGATGTTTTATGATAGAATATGAGGTTTTAAATTATGTTAAACAACTTGTGCTACTCGATTTTAAGTAAAAACGAGTAAAACGGCTTAATCGGTAAAAATACCTATTGTTCATAAGTAATTGTTATAGTGGGAATTTGAGGTTGCTGTTAGTAAATAAATGATCAGCATGTCCTAAAACATAAGAATTATGGAAAAAGTTTAATTTTCGAGCTTTGGGGTAAAAGTGTAAATATGCAAAAGTTTAAGGGTAAAATTGTAATTTTTCCAAAGTTAGAGTTAAGGACTATTTTGATAAATGTGAGTATTAAATAAGCTAAATATGTTATTTTAGATAAAGAAAGACGTGGAATCGATCTTGATCGAGGAAAAGAAAAGATTGTGGACTAAATTGCAAAATTTCTATATTTTATACCGAGGTAAGTTCATGTGTAAATAAGGTAACATAATTGTTATTTTAAATGATTTAATATTATTTATATGATATGATACTTGTTATCATGAAATATTATGCTTTGTGAATTATTATTTAGTAATATATAAATTATGTGAGCTACTTGATAAATATGAAATGCTACCAAATATCGGTTCCGACATTTCGAGGAAGACGACCAAGAGGTGCGATTGAAGAGAATCCTGTTTGAACCTTGGGAATAGATTAGGATACAAGTGACATGTTACTAGGATGGTTGAGTTCCGAACTCGTTGATTTGAGTCCGAGTTTGTGAGATGTAACTAGGCATCCGAGCTCGTTAAGTTGAGTCCGAGTTCACTTATGGATGTGAACGCCCGAGCTCGTTGAGTTGAGTCCGAGTTCGCTTATGGGCAGGTTACATGGTAGCTTGGCTACGTAAATTTCGTAGGCTATTGAGTTGTCTAGCTACGGATATGACACTTATGTATGTGAAATCCGTGTATCCGAGTTATATTCCGATGAGTTCAACGGGTAGATTTTTAAATGAATAATGAGAACGACTAAACGAAAGAGGTATGTTGGAAAGTATGGTGAAAGAGGAAGTTGGACAGGTATGAGCCTAAATCTCGAGTTGAGGACTTGGTAAGACAAGATTGTGGTAAGATAGCAAGTATACTTGTAACATGAATGTCTTAGTGATATTAATGCAATTGATGTTAATGTTGAATTGCATGATTATGTTACTTGTTATTTGCATGTGAATTTACTAAGCATTTATGCTTACTCCATTCTTTTCATTCATTGTAGTTTTGACAAGCTAGCTCGGAAATCAGGAAGGGTCGAAGGAACGATCACACTATAGGGGACAATTTGGTATAATGGCTTGTATTTTGAATATGGCATGTATAGCATTATAATCATTTTGTGTGAATAACCTTATGATATGGTGATGGTTTGATAAGGAAATGCTTGGAAATGATTAGCCATTGGAATGGCCAATCCAAATCATGTTTGGTGTCATGTATGTTTAATGTGCTACTTAGTCCATGAAAATCCATAAAAAGGTGAACTTTGTTATAAAACAGAATTTTTCAACAGCAGTGACGTGAGTTTGAAAAATCACTAAAAATAGTAGAGACACGATTTGATGGTGAATAAAATATGAAATTGATTATGTCTATTTTCATATGGAAGAAACGAAATAGGTAAAAGAGTTGTATTTTATGAGAGATTTGGGTTTTGGTGGAACAGGATCAAAGCAATTTCTGAATCCCCTGTTTTGATTTTAGAAATTCACTAAAAATTGTAAACAAATAATTAGGAATCATACTTTATATGTATAGATTCCTTGTTGAGTCTAGTTTTAGTAGAAATAAATGGCATAGTCATTCAAATTTTGTACAGGGAGAAAAGTGATTCGTAGTTAACAGAGGTCAAAGTAGTCGAACACTGAAACGGGAGAAAGTTTAACTAATAAAATATACTAATTGGCCTAACCAAAAATTCTATAAAAAAATTAGTAGATAGATATATGAGTCTGGTTTCAGGGAAAATTTACAGATCTTAATTTCGAGTTTTAGAACTTGAGATATGAATTTTTTAGCGACTATGACACAAATGAACAGCTTATTACGAAAGTTAGAATAAATGATTTAAAGTTCTTTAAGTGATAAATTAAGTTTAGTAACACCTCAAGCTCGACTCCGGCGACGGTCTCGGGTAAGAGGGCGTTACATTAGGTGGTATCAGAGCAGGTTTAGTCTGTTTTGGGACTAATGTGTTGAATGTAGGAGTTTTGCTATACATGCCATATATACATATTGTGATAGTGTGACGACTTCTGACCTTTTAAGTGATTTTTTTATAGTAAATGGATCCCGATCTAGCTGTGGCTGATGATGTAGAGAGTAATGCACCAGCTCCGGCTGAAGGGGCTGTGCCGACTGAGAATCCATCTCCTTCTGTTGGTCGAGAAGGAGAAAAGGCTCGGGAAGCCTTTTTCCAGATGATGAGTGCTTGGTATACTGAGTTTGTTCGTATGAACCCGAATGCACAACCTCCCCCACCTCCCCCGATTCCTCAACCTGTACCCTCGATGCCTCAAGGTATGGATCTGATGAAATTACATAGAACTCCAGTTGACAGAATTTGCAAGCAATGGGCTCAAGAATTTAGGGCAAATGTTGATAACGATGCTGAGAAAGCAGAGTTTTGGCTTGAGAATTCTACTCAGGTATTTGATGAATTGCCTTGCACACCTGAAGAATGCTTGAAATGTGCTATATCTTTGCTGAGGGATTCAGCCTATTATTGGTGGAAGACATTGGTTTCTGTGGTACCGAAAGAGAAGGTGACTTGGGAGTTTTTTCAAGAAGAATTTCGGAAGAAATACTTCAGTAAAAGATTTATTGATCAGAAGCGTAAGGAGTTTCTTGAATTGAAACAAGGCAACATGACAATTACCGAATACGAAAGGGAGTTCGTTCGGTTGAGTAAGTACGCTAGAGAATGTGTTCCTTCAGAGGCTAAAATATGTAGACGATTTGAAGATGGATTTAATGAAGACATAAAAGTATTTGTTGGAATTCTTGAATTAAAAGAAATGGTAGTACTTGTGGATCGGGCTTGCAAGGCTAAAGAACTACTTAAAGAGAAGAAAAAGATAGAGGTTGAGACTCGAAATTGGAAGAAAAGATAGATGAACAATTCATTCTCACAGCAATCTAGAAAATCTAGAAATATGAATTCTCGTTCTCAAGTTTCGACCGGACAATCATATGGAAATTCTAAGAAGCAAAATGTGAGTTCTAAGTCTCAAACTACTTCTGTGGCTAGTGTGGGAAACTCGAGATTTGTTAAGCCCGAGTGCCAACGGTGTGGTAGAAATCATTTTGGTCCATGTAGAGCAAATGAATGTTTTCGATGTGGTTCTCTAGATCATTTTATTAGAGACTACCCAGAGAAAATTGAAAAAGAAAAATTTCAGAGTGCAAAAAACTAGTGGTGCAGACTCGAGAGGAAGGTATTTGAGAAAAGCTGGGAATGAAGCAAGCAACAAGGATATAGTTAGAGATTCAGTAGGTAAACCTGAAGCAATAGCTCCAGCTAGAACTTATGCCATAAAAGCACGTGAAGATGCTTCCTCACCCGACGTGATCACTGGTATATTTTCTGTTTATGATGTTAATATTACTGCTTTGATTGATCCCGGTTCTACTCATTCATATGTGTGCATGAAATTGGTGTCTAGTATGAATATACCTATTGAGAACACATACTTTATGATTAAAGTGTCATAGTTGATAAAGTATACAAGAAATGTCCTTTAATGATTCGGGGTTATTATTTTCCAGCTGACTTGATGTTGTTGCCGTTTGACGAATTTGATGTTATCTTGGGTATGGGTTGGTTGACATTGCATGATGCTATAGTAAATTGTAAACAAAAAGTTATTGAATTAAAGTGTGGAAATGGTGAAATTCTGCGGGTTGAATCAGACAAATCAGAGGCATTATCTAGTGTGGTTTCTTCGATGTTTGCTCAGAGATATTTGAGAAAGGGTTATGAAGCTTGTTTGGCGTATGTGTTGAATACAAAGGAAATTGAAAAGAAAGTTGAATCAGTGCCGATTGTATGTGAATTTCCGGATGTATTTCCAGAAGAGTTACCGGGTTTGCCTCCCGTTAGAAAAGTAGAATTTGGTATTGAGTTGATACCGGGAATAGCTCTTATCTCGATTGCTCTGTATAGAATGGCACCAGCAGAGTTGAAAGAATTAAAGTCACAGTTGCAAGAGTTGATTGACAAAGGCTTTGTGAGACTGAGTTTTTCGCCTTGGGGTGCTCCTGTATTATTTGTGAAAAAGAAGGATGGTTCTATGAGATTGTGTATAGACTATCGACAATTAAATAAGGTGACAATCAAGAACAAGTATCCGTTACCGAGAATTGATGATTTGTTTGATCAGTTAAAAGGAGCGACATGGTTTTCAAAGATTGACTTGAGATCTGGATACTACCAAATGCGAGTAAAAGAGTCAGATGTGCCTAAAACTGCTTTTAGAACAAGGTATGGTCATTATGAATTTTTAGTTATGCCATTCGGATTAACAAATGCTCCTGCTGTGTTTATGGATTTGATGAATCGCATATTTCGGCCATACTTGGACAAATTTGTTGTAGTATTTATAGATGATATCTTGATTTATTCGAAAGATGAGACAGAGCATATCGAGCATTTAAGGATAGTTTTGCAAACTTTGAGAGATAAGCAGTTATATGCCAAGTTTAGTAAGGCAAATTTTGGCTTCGGGAAGTTGGATTTTTGGGTCATATTATTCCAGGTGATGGTATATGAGTTAATCCCCGTAAAATTTCGGCTATTGTTGATTGGAAACCACCGAAGAATGTAATTGAAGTTAGAAGTTTCTTGGGGCTAGCTGGATATTATCAGCTATTTGTGAATGAATTTTCTATAATTGCTGCTCCTATGATCAGACTACTCCGAAAGGATGTCAAATTTGAGTGGACAGAAGAGTGTCAACAGAGTTTTGAGAAATTGAAAAAGTTATTGACTGAAGCACCAGTGTTAATACAACCTGAATCAGGTAAAGAATTTATGGTGTATAGTGATGCTTCTCGAAATGGTTTGGGATGTGTACTGAAAGGTTGTGGCTTATGCTTCGAGGCAGTTAAAATCTCACGAAAGGAATTATCAGGCTCATGACTTGGAACTGGCTACTATAGTGTTTGCTTTGAAGATTTGGCGACATTATCTGTATGGGGAAAAGTGCCAAGTATATACCGACCACAAAAGTCTTAAATACTTGATGTCACAGAAAGACTTGAATTTGAGACAACGGAGATAGTTAGAATTGTTGAAAGATTATGAGCTTGTGATTAATTACCATCCGGGAAAAGCGAATGTGGTTGCCGATGCCTTGAGTAGAAAATTGTTGTTTTGTAACATCCTAATTTTTGGGGCTTAGTAATTTTGTGTGATGTTTTGTAAATTTTTTAAAATATTGAGATGTGGTCATGGAATTCATATTTAGAGGGTGTAAATGGGCCTATGGAAGGCCCATGAGTTGGCCAAAACCCTGTGGAATTTTTGAATTTTGGACTTAAGGAGCTAGGGGTTGGTGATAGGTGGTCTTATTAAAAGTTGTGGGTGAAATGTATCACAAGAGAACCCCTGGTGGAGTGGCAAAGTAACGCCACAAGGGAGCTAAAAGTGTGGCGTGTGGAACATGGAGGAAGGCCTGGGTTCAAGTCCTAAGATGAGCATGTATGGTGTTTTATTTTTAATGTTTGGGTAGGCAGGAGTTTGTGGTCAAGTGGAACTCTGATGGGTGGTGTTTGATTTAGTCATGAGAGAGATTTGTGGAGTGATAAGGGGAGCATTTTTAGGAGGGATAAGGGGAGAGATTGTAGGAATCCCGTATGGGAGCAAGAGTTGGCCGAAAAAGGGGCTCTATGAGTGCAAATTCGGCCAAAGACCTTGGTTTTTGGCATTTTCGGCAGTAGGGGTTAGAGTATGCCGTTTTCTTTTGGTTAAAGTACTCAAAAAAATCCTTTCTCTTCTTCTTTTCTTCCTCAGCCGAAACCACTTCATCTACCCATTTTCTTCTCCTCATTTGCCAAAGCCGAACCATATTTCTCTCCCCATTCCTTTTTGTTAGCTGAATAGCGCATAAGCCAAATCCCGAAGGGATCCAAGAGGGGCAATCGATTTCTATGTAAAGGTAAATTCTATCCTTTCTTCTTTTGACCGATTTCTATTCTTTCTAAAGCCCTTAAACTTTTCTACCAACACACCTTTCTAGCCGTAACCATATCTTGTTTTTGTGATCCAAAAGCCGAAGCACAACACCTATTGGAGACTTGGTGGCCGAATCTTAGGATCTTTGTGGGGCGACTTCTACTGGTGTTTGGGAGCTTGGAGTTGTGTCGAATCTGAGTTAATACAGGATTGAACCATTGGTGTAAGTGAACCCTCGGTAAGAGTTCGAAACCTTAGTTATATTTTGATATTATGGATGATAAGAAAAGCCAAACTCCCTAAGGTTTAGGGAGATTGTCGATTTGTAGTCTAGGCTATATTAACCTTCTTCTTTCGTTTTATGGTCTCTTGCAGCGAAGCAAACAAACCTTGAAGGAACAATAGATTGGAGAATCGGTATTGAATAATCCTAGTTCAATCGTCGAATCTTGCGGAGGTAAGAAATCTATGGCGTTAGGGATAGTGGCCGAATGGTATTGATGGGTCTAGATTATTGCTCGTTTTGGTTTCAAACCTGATATGTCTAATATACAAATGTAGGACAAGCGCGTGGTATACTTTGAGGAATCGATCGTCTTTAAAGCAGGTGTGTAACATACCCCGTAATAGCCTAGGTTCATATTGTATAAAAGCCGAAACATCGGATTATGTTGTTGATGTAACCTGTAAATACGAGATGATGTGTGGATGAGTTCAATTGCGATGAACACAGTAAACGGAAGGGAAGGAACAGGTAAGAGTACAATTTCGTACAGTTTGGTACGTTGGGCCTCGATGGGCTAAAATAGGGCCCATTTGGGTAAAGATGGGTAAAAATGGAATCTGATTGAAATGCATGTTAAATTTTTATTACCGTTACGTAACTTGGGCTAAAAAGGGCCTAAATGACTAAATCGGCTACGAAGGGCCCATTAGGGGTTTTGGGCCCAATAACTTGAATGCACTATAATAGGCTAAAAACGGTTGTTTAAACACTTGGAATTGATGAATAAACGTGGGAAAAACCATAATAGTTAGTAAAATTACGAAATTACCCCTAAGCATGGGAAATGACTATTTTGCCCCTATATGAAAATGTCTATCTTACCCTTAGGGTTTCATTCTGAATATGATGATTGTGATATTGTTATTTTACATGCTATGACATGATATGCACATGATATGCTATGACACATGCACGATATGCCATGTTTTTACTCATTACATACATGGGTTGGGATTATTCGATGGAGGAAATGTTAAAGGGCTTTTGCCCCAGTTTACCGAAAGGGCTTTTGCCTCAGTTTACCGAAAGGGCTTTTGCCCCAGTTATTAAAAGAGGCTTGGCCTCCAGTTATATGATTAAGCAGCTATGCTGCCAGTGGAGAGTTTGGCTGGGTGGGTTGAGTTATTCCCCACATGGAGAGTTTGGTTGGTACGGGTGGAGAGTAGAGGATGGTGGGTCGAGTAGTCTCCCCAAACGGGTTTTGCATACATACATGTTTTGTCATATGTGATATTGAAATGGGCCTAAGGGCCATACCGTGTACAGAAAGGCTTTGGCCTAGAAATATGAAATTGAAAGGCTTCAGCCCAGTAACAGTTAACCGAAAGGCTACGGCCCAGTATATGATGAAAAATTAAAATTTGTGCAAGTGTGGATTTGGGCTCTGAAAGGGCTTGTTGCACACTGAGTTTTCAACTCACCCCCTTTCTTCAACCTTGCAGGTGAGCCTTGATGTGGAGACTTGGAGCCGGTGGGAATTCAGAGTGGCCATGATGTGCAGTTGGACTTTCTTTTAAAAGTTTTAAATAAATTTTATTATTATTTTTTTTGGGGTTGTAATAAGGCCATTTTAACTAATTTCTTTCTGGATTTGGTTGGTTTTGAACTTTGAATTCTGCGTTATTATTTATATCTTAAAATGGGCTAGATCTAGGTTACGTTTTTAAACAACTCTCACTTTTCAAATCTTACAAAGATAAAATATAACATTTTAACTAAGGCATCACTTTGAACAAACACCATCTCGAGACATTTTCAAAATTTCCGATAACCTAAAGTGTGGCAATGGTTGTGGGCATGTCGAGGATTGGATCCAATCAAGAGCTTGGTATTTAAGCAGCCTTCATGGCTCACCTCCTCTGTTTCGGATACCTACCTGGTGCACAGCTTCCATTCACTTTAGTCTTTTAAAAGTTATCATCAAATTCTTTAAGAAAGGTTTAAGATCAGAACTTGTGTTTTTAATGTTTTCAATGTGACACGTCAGATTTGGCCATAACGTTTGGGCCGGGTTTGGGGTGTTACATGTTTGCTTTGAGAGCTATGAATACTCAGTTGATGGTGTCAGATGAGGGTTCAATTCTAGCAGAATTGAGAGTAAGACCGATGTTTTTACAAGAGATTTGTGAAGTTCAGAAAAATGACAAAGAATTGCAAGTTAAAATGAAGCAACGTGAGATTGATACAGGATCAAATTTCAGAATCGATTCTGATGGTTGCTTGATGTTTAAAAATCAGATTTGTGTACCGAAAAATGATGAGTTGATTCAAAAGATCTTGCATGAAGCACATAATGTTTGTTTTTCGATTCACCCAGGCGGTACAAAAATATATAGTGACTTGAAGAAAATGTATTGGTGGAATGGAATGAAAAGAAATATATCGGCGTTTGTATCGAAATGCCTAATTTGTCAACAAGTGAAAGCTAAACACCAAGTACCTTCAGGGTAAAAGAGACTACATGGGAGCCTGAGGAAACTATGAGGAATAAATACCCACATCTATTTACCGGTAAGATTTTCGAGGACGAAAATCCCTAAAGGGGGGAGAGTTATAATATTCCGAATTAGGGTCTAATCGAAATAGTGGTTTCATGACCACAAATTCGAGATAGAATTAATCATTTTATAATTATTTTGAGGTTTATGATATGACTGCATGATTGTGTGAAAATTTCGTGAAGAAATTCAATGCATAAAGTGCTTAATTTGAAATTAGGGACTAAATCGAATAAGTTGGAAAACTTGCATTCTAGAAGCTTTTAGTATGAAATTGCTTTGGAATATTAATTAGGAGGTCTTAAATAGCAATTTGACCAATTTCTAAAATTTTGGACAAAAATGGGCTTGTACATGAAAAATTACAAAGAAAGGCATTAAGGGCATTTTTGTCAAATGGTAAAGGTGTTAAATTGAAATATGTTTTATTGATATTTTTATGGTTTACATTTTTATGAGATTATTTTGTAAAAAAATTTCGTACGAAAATTTTGACGTTTGGGCACTCAATTTAGTCAAAAGGACTAAATTGTAAAAAGTGCAAAAGTTGAGTTCTATATGCTAGAGGTGTCCAATTGTTATGAAAATTTAAATTGGAGGTCCTTAAATGGTAATTAGACCATTGGTTAATTTATTGGACAAAAATGGACATGAAATGGGTGAAAAAAAAAAGAATATTTTTAAGTTAGGGGCATTTTGGTCATTTAGTGATTAAATGAATTAAAAATCAAATTAAAAGCCAATTTTTGCTCATCTTCTTCCTCAAGGCCGAAAATAGCATGGAGAAGCCATGTCTAGGGTTTTTCAAGCTTCCAAGCTCGATTGTAAGTCTGTTCTAGCCCCGTTTTCAATGATTTTTATGTTTTTGAAATCCCGGTAACATGATTTCTCTATTTCTACCATTTATTTGAGCTAGGGTTTGATTTTAAAAATTGACCCATGTTGAATAATTGTGTATTTTGATGTTTTATGATAGAATATGAGGTTTTAAATTATGTTAAACAACTTGTGCTACTCGGTTTTAAGTAAAAACGAGTAAAACGGCTTAATCGGTAAAAATACCTATTGTTCATAAGTATATGTTATAGTGGGAATTTGAGGTTGCTGTTAGTAAATAAATGATCAGCATGTCCTAAAACATAAGAATTATGGAAAAATTTTAATTTTCGAGCTTTGGGGCAAAAGTGTAAATATGCAAAAGTTTAGGGGCAAAATCATAATTTTTCCAAAGTTAGAGTTAAGGACTATTTTGATAAATGTGAGTATTAAATAAGCTAAATGTGTTATTTTAGATCAAGAAAGACGTGGAATCGATCTTGATCGAGGAAAAGAAAAGATTATGGACTAAATTGCAAAATTTCTATATTTTGTACCGAGGTAAGTTCATGTGTAAATAAGGTAACATAATTGTTATTTTAAATGATTTAATGTTATTTATATGATATGATACTTGTTATCATGAAATATTATGCTTTGTGAATTATTATGGATGCGAACGCCCGAGCTCGTTGAGTTGAGTCCGAGTTCGCTTATGGGCGGGTTACATGGTAGCTTGGCTACGTAAATTCCGTAGGCTATTGAGTTGTCTAGCTATGGATATGACACTTATGTATGTGAAATCCGTGTATCCGAGTTATATTCCGATGAGTTCAACGGGTAGATTTTTAAATGAATAATGAGAACGCCTAAACGAAAGAGGTATGTTGGAAAGTATGGTGAAAGAGGAAGTTGGACAGGTATGAGCCTAAATCTTGAGTTGAGAACTTGGTAAGACAAGATTGTGGTAAGATAGCAAGTATACTTGTAACATGAATGTCTTAGTGACATTAATGCAATTGATGTTAATGTTGAATTGCATGATTATGTTACTTGTTATTTGCATGTGAATTTACTAAGCATTTATGCTTACTCCCTTCTTTTCATTCATTGTAGTTTTGACAAGCTAGCTCGGAAATCGGGAAGGGTCGAAGGAATGATCACACTATCCGGGACAATTTGGTATAATGGCTTGTATTTTGAATATGGCATGTATAGCATTATAATCATTTTGTGTGAATAACCTTATGATATGGTGATGGTTTGATAAGGAAATTCTTGGAAATGATTAGCCATTGGAATGACCAATCTAGATCATATTTGGTGTCATGTATGTTTAATGTGCTACTTAGTCCATGAAAATCCATAAAAAGGTGAATTTTGTTATAAAACAGAATTTTTCAACAGCAGTGACGTGAGTTTGAAAAATCACTAAAAATAGTAGAGACATGATTTGATGGTGAATAAAATATGAAATTGAAGCTTATTGTGTCTATTTTCATATGGAAGAAACGAAATAGGTAAAAGAGTTGTATTTTATGAGATATTTGGGTTTTGGTGGAATAGGATCAAAGCAATTTTTGAATCCCCTGTTTTGATTTTAGAAATTCACTAAAAATTGTAAACAAATAATTAGGAATCATGCTTTATATGTTGATTCCTTGTTGAGTCTAGTTTTAGTAGAAATAAATGGCATAGTCATTCAAATTTTGTACAGGGAGAAAAGTGATTCGTAGTTAACAGAGGTCAAAGCAGTTGAACACTTAAACAGGAGAAAGTTTAACTAATAAACTGTACTAATTGGCCTAGCAAAAAATTCTATAAAAAAATTAGTAGATAGATATATGAGTCTAGTTTCAGGGAAAATTTATGGATCTTAATTTTGAGTTTTGGAACTCGAGATATGAATTTTTTAGCGACTATGACGCAGATAAATAGCTTATTATGAAAGTTAGAATAAATGATTTAAAGTTTTTTAAGTGATAAATTAAGTTTAGTAACACCTCAAGCTTGACTCCGGCGACGGTCTCGGGTAAGAGGGCGTTACAGGTTCTACGATGTGTACACTCTCCATGGAAAATCTATTTTTTATACCTCGGAATAAAGCTATCAACAACTAGATGTTCATAGACAACTTCACGAATATGCCAATTGATGTTGCCACACTTCTTACATGGGCAAAGAAACATATTCTCTTAGCTTGCATTTTGAAATGCAAAATTTAGAAAAGTTTGTACTCCATTTCGATAGTCGTTGCTTACCCTTGACAAATCCATCCAACTCTTATCCATTTCGTAGTTCTTGAAGTCTAAAGTTGACAATAAATTATGGTTACTTAAGTGTTCTAAATAGATTTAAATCATGTCATTGTACTAAAATAGATAATATATATCAACTATCTAATTCAGTTGTTTTCTAATTCTCTATTTCTAATTAAAACATATAAGTAATAAATTTACCATAACCAAATCAAATAAACAAACAATTTCAAATTTTAATTCAATTAAATTAAAACATGTAAGTAATAAGAGGTGCTTAGAAATGCAATTAAGGAGAGCTTAAAATAGAGTTGTTTGATTAGGCAATTCAAATGAGCCTATTGAATACTTCTTTTGTAGGGATCCAATTCACTATTTCAATAAAAAACATAATAAATAAATGATAAGATAAATTGAAATTAATATATATTAATTCATGTTATTTAAATTTATTGAATCCCAAGCAGTTAGATGCATATGCAAAATTGAAAATTGGAGAAATGCATAGTGGAATTAAGTCTTGCACATGTACTTGATATGCCGCACTCAGATTTGAACTCTTCTCAACTATTAACTTGGGATGCATATGCCGTATTCAAACCACAGTCAACATCATCTCCAAAACAAAATCAACTGCATAAAACAAGTTTAGATAAAGATAATATACTATTGTATAAAGTTGATCCATGCTTATCAAGTGGTTAAATTTAAATATATTTCAACTTCAGAATCCACACAAGACCAGGTTCAGAGAAAATACTTTAACTGAACTAATAAAGGTAGAGATAAGCTCAAAAAAGCGTAATTGTTACCTATCTTCTAAACATGCAAATACCTTTTGCACTAGCATAAAATGTACAACAGCATACATTTAGAATAAAAAAAGAATACACTCTCAAAAGGCTTCTAGTTATATTAAGCTATGCTATTCGGGCTCTGATGTAAAAGACCTAGGTGATTTCAATTTTTTTAAAAAGTTATATATATTTGGAGTGCTTAAGGAAGATCATATCTCTACACTCCCAAACCAATGTCCAGACATGCGTCAAGACATGGATGTCGACACAAATGCTTTAAGAAAAAATGAAGAGCCGAAGCAGCATTATTTAGCTTCTAACCAAATCAAAAAAGCAGAACAAAAACGTATTAAGTTTAAACAAAATATGAAAATTGGATAATTTAGTAAACATTATACCTAACATCTTAATTATCTAATATAAATCAACTGCATAACTCGTGCTCAAGAATGCAGCAAAATAAGAAAGTAGAGAAGAAGAATTATTACATGTTGTAAAGTTTCTTCATTGTTTGAATTATGCGTGTAGCATCATCGCCAACAACTTCAACCTACTGTTTGCCTTCTTTAAAGTATTAAACAGTTGGTTGTATCCAAAGATGAAGATTTAGGGATGGAAAAAAGAATCTGTTCATACAAAGAATGGAAAAGACTCTTGGAAAATTAATATGCCAAGTTAAAATTATCTTTTTTTAACAATAAATTTGCAACGACAGACATATAACAAGTAATTGAGATGCCCAAAATACTTCAAAAAGTTAACAAGATGAAACTTATAATTGACATTGACCACTGTTATACCAAAAATTATAATGCACAAAGACATGTTATATAAGTACCATATCAAGCATGACTAATTTAAATTACTAAAAAACCAAAACTAAGATTTCAATCTAAAACAAGATATAAAAATCATGCTTAACTGGTTTTTCATCATTTAAAAGAAGAGAGTAACATCAAAAAATGTTTGCCACCATATATAAATGGTAGCAAATGCCTCGTTTGCAGTTCAAGTATTGAACAACCAATAGTTAAAAGAAATGTCATTTACCACAGCTGTAATATTTAACTCTTTCAGTTTTCTTGCAAAGCCTTCCTGCAACATGTTGACAACATTAATTCCCGTCCTTAAAACATATTGTCAGAAAGTGTTTCTAAAATGAAAAATTTTAAAGAGGTAAGAGTTTAGCTTCTATTTAAAATTAATAAAGCCTAATAAAACTGTTACTTAGACTCAAATGAGTTTCAAAAATAGATATATGTATGGCACATGTATGTTCATTTCTTTCTAAGTTTTTCCATGTGTTTGGATTTTGGATGGTTCTTAAAGCATCATATTCTAGTACCCATGAATTAGTCTGAGGCAGGCATAGGTGTCTGAAACATGTACTTCATGAAACAAAAATAAGAAATAGCTCGACATAGCAAGATAATATTAAATCAACAAGAATAAATGCAATAATAAACATTCAAAAGCTTTCTCAGGTACAGTTTTGCAAAACTTACATGTACAAATAAAATGACTTGAAAAGATAGTAATAACTTATTCCAAAGAAAGTTGCAAACTTTACATAATATGCCATTGTATTATCAAACATTTCAATCTCAAACACAAAATAGAATCATACTAAGTTTATTGCCTTTCCATAACAATTCCTTGAGTAGAGGACTGTCGAGCAGCATCAAAAAAAGATGCGGAGATCGATGGAAAAAACACTATCGATGGCGATGCAGTAGACGGATGACTGGATAGATGACCAGCAACAGACGGATGGGAGAAAAAAATTAAGCTAGGGAATTGGGGAAAAAAACTAAGTTAGGGATTTGGGGAAATGATTTGGGGGAATAAGGGTTGGGGGTTAGTGTAACACACTTAACCGTTATCCGTCGTAGGAATAGGGTTACAAGACATTACTGGACCTTATAGAATAAATACAAAATTTTTATAGCATTTAATAAACATATGAAAAACCAATCACAATTCACTCATATTGTCTCTTATATAGGCCCTCGAGGCCCAAAATACACGTTAGAAATAAATCGGGACCAAATTGGAAACTCAGAGAATTTTTCTCAAAATTTAAAAATTTTTCCTAAGTGCAGGAGACACACGCCCATGCGGCCAGTCTGTGTCACTCACACGGCCAAGAGACACGCTCGTGTCTTAAGCCGTGTGGGCATTTGATGTGAGGCACATGGTCGTGTCCCAAACCATGTCCATACCTGTGTAATTCTCTGACTTTGGTTACATGACTAAGACACATGCTCGTGTGCTAGGCCATGTGTAAGGTGTAGGGGTTACACGGGCAAGTCACACGCCTATGTGCTAGGCCGTGTGCAAAAACCTGGCCATTCTATTACAAATTTTTAATATGCTGGGGACACACTGCCAGACCACACGCCCATTAACACACGGCTGAGACACACGCCCGTGTCTTTGCCAGTGTGGATTAAATTAGGTCATTTTGTGGCCACTTTTCTCACCCAACCTTGGTATTAACCTAGAGACAACCATATGCACATTCACAAACCATAATGAAACCTTCAATTCAAACCAAAATCAAGTTGTTATACCTATATTATCATCACATATACCCAAATATCCTAACATACCAAATTAACCACATATATCTATATGCATATTTTACTAATTTACTAGTTCAAATCATGCTTCAATATACCTATTAATTAACCATCATCTAAACAATCCAAACATACCTCATGCATGATTAATCCATACCCATATAAGTTTATTAGAAATATAGTCAAAGTATAACTCTTAAAATTTACACAAACCAATTTTACTTAAACCATTATAGCCCTATACATGCCTTATAAACCTAAGTACATGTTGCAAAAGCTACCAAAGTGAGTTGGATAGTGTGGCTTGATGTGTTGATACGATGTCCTAACCTCACGTTAATCTACGAGAACATTAAACAACACAAGTAAGCTTAATAAAGCTTAGTAAATCTGATAGGTTAAACATAGATCTTACCGAACTTAATATAATAAATTAAATACTAAATTAATGATTCAATCTCCCTGTCAAACACAACATAAATCGATAAACCCACTTCCTTCAATTCAATATCAATAATAATCAATAAAACTTTCAATTTCATTTACATAAGTCTTTTACTAAATCTTGTTGAGTTAGAGAACGACTTATGGATATGAATACATCGTATTTAGAAGCGCAAAGGCTGCACAGAAGCACATAAGTGCTAAATGGAAACCCATAAGTGTTATACAAAAACTCATATGAGTTAATAGAAGCTTGTAAGGGCTAAATAGAAAGTAAACATGAAACTTTACAACAAATGCTGAACCTCGGTTTGCTTGGGTAATTTGTTGTCAATTCATCCTTTGCATTTACCGTCAATTCATCATTTGCCACAAAACGATTGTACTCAATCCAATGTTCCACTCGTTTTAAACATTTAATTCAATTTCATAATGTAACAATAATTTAATTTTCAACAATAGATATGAATAAAAACATAATAAAATTCATCAAGTTAATAAATAAACATTCAAGTTTTACCATACAAACTTATCTAGGTTAAATTGTAAGATTTGCAGTAGTTCAAGGACTATTCTGCTAGTTTCTCTTTTTCACGTTTGTCTACGGGCACTTTCTACGGGCTCTTGATCTGAAATGTAAAATTATTCATTCATTAGCATATATTTCAATTCCAACTCACTCCACAATTAATACCCCTCAATTTTCAAAATTACACAATTACCCTAGTTTTTACAACTTTTAAAATTTAGTCCCCTTGTTAATTAATCTATCAATTGAACTAATTTTTCTCAATTGATACTTCATCTATATATTTTAGGCTATCTTACAACCCTTGATACATAGAAACTTAATACCAAACCCTAATTCTTTAATTCTTCACAATTTGGTCCTAAAATCAATATCTATCAAAATCACTTTATAAAATCATCATACAATAAAATTAAAGCTCTAAATCCATGTTATTTCATCACAAGAATCTAGCACTCATCAATGGTAACTTTCAAAATTATCCATAAAATCAAAAACTAATGTAATAGATAGTTAGACTTAATTGTAAAAGTCTCAAAAACATAAAAATTTCAAGAAAAGAGCAAAAATTAAACTCACATGGAGCTAAAATATAAAAACCAGCTTTAAGAGTTTTTCTTATATTTGTTTTTAGCTGAGAATTGAAGAAGAATTGCCTAGAATTCCTTAGATTTCAATTTATTTAAGTTTGATTTCATAAAATTTACAATTTTGCCATTAGTTCACATTGTTTTGTTATTTTTTTTAACTCTTATGCTGCCTCATCCATTTCTTTTTGGCTTATTTACTCTTTAAGTCCTCCTTATTTATCACTTAAGCTATTTAATCACTATTTTTTTAATTAGCAAGTTTTGCACCTTTTTCAATTTAGTCCTTTTTACTTAATTAACTATCAAAATATTAAAATTTTCTAACGAAACTTTAAGACTATCTTAATGACACTCTGTAAATATTTATAAAAGTATTTATGACTTGTTTATAAAACCGAGGTTTCAATACCTCGTTTTCGAAACCACTTACCTAATAAATCATTCTAAAACACAAATCACTAATTCAAAAATCTTCTAAAATCACACTTGACTCATAAATAATAAATAATAAAATTTTTGAACTCACTCGTCGGATTTAGTGGTCTCGAACCACAGTTTTCGACACCACTGAAAATTAGGTTGTTACAGTCAGCTATCAAAATAGCATTGTTTCAATAAAAATTAAAAAATTGTAACGCCCCAAAATTTCAGCTTTTGTGATTTGTTGTGCATGAAATTTCTGAAATTGTTTTTGCAAATATTTAACTTAAATAATTTTCTACTTGGGTGAATATGTGCTCTGGGTGTGTTTGGGGAGGTCTAAAGTTCAAGACAAGACTTGGGTTAAATCTTGGTTTTTATTTGAGTAAAGCTTGGCCTTTGGACAGTAGGCTTATAAGAATTTAATTGTAAAACCTTATCAAAATGGGCCTGCTGGTCTGGTGGTTAAGTGGCAAGGAGTTATGTGTAAGGTCTTGTGTTCGAACCACAGGTTGGGCATGGGTATTATTTTTGCTACAAGTTGCGGTAAGAGTTTGCATTCGATTAGATAACTGAGTAGTGGTTTGTGGGAGCAAATTGGGGGATTGAGAGTTACCCAAAGCATTGTTTCTCTTTAGCCGAATTTCCCTACCTATTTTTCCTCTTCATCTTTTTTATTCTCTTTCTATTTGCTGCCGACTTTTCCCCTCAAATTGCTGCCATTGTTCCTTCAGTCACTTTTTTGCTTTTCTTTTACTTCACTTTATTTTACTCGAACTCCGGTACCAACGAGTATTTCCACGTTTGGGTAAGTTAAGATGTTTCATTAGTTTGGTTAGAGTAATGGAGAAGGTTGCTAAGGTTTCATCTTATGTTTAGGGGTCGATCAAGGATCGGCGGATTGTTGACTGGCATTCTAAACAGCGAGGAGTCGCCATTAATCGTTAGAGGTAAGATTGATCTCTCGTTTTGGAATTTACTTAGTCCTGGTAAAATCGATTTAAGTGACTAAATTGGGGATTGAAATTGTCAATTCTAGGTTCTGAAGTGCTCGAGGGTCGTTTACGCTTCAATCGAAACCAGGTGTGTACCTCTCACGCACTGAAAACGTGATTTGGAAAAAGCTAAAAACGAGACTGCCAACGCCATACGGGTGTGTAGACTGCCGGTGCGAGACACAGCCGTGTGATCGACAAGCCAGGCCGTGCGCGTGCCACACGGACATGATAGACACGATCGTGTGAGGTTGGCTAGGCTGTGTGCGAGGCATGGGCTAGGTCAATTGGGTCGTGTAGGCCACACAGGCGTGTGGGGTTTTGGGCCAGGCCATGTGATCCACACAAGCAAGGCCAAGTTGGGCCGTGTGGGCCACACGGACATGTGGGCCCACACGAGTAGGCCATATGGACATGTGAGCCCATTAATCTGAATTGTATTGGAAGGTTGCATAGGTCGCCCTAGTCGACTGTGACCAGTTAAAATGGTCGGTAAGCGTTACTTAGACCCTGTTCTGTGATATGATTCTGAGATGTGTGCTAGCATGTTATACTTAGTATGTGTATTAATACTGTTCTGATTTGATCTGAGTATGATGCGTATGATTTGTTTACTGTATGAACGCGTGCCACGACATTATTTATGTTGCATTGCATTGGGTTGGGATTGATATTAGAGAGAAGGAAGACTAAAAGGCTTTTAGTCGATTGACTGGCAGCTATACTGCCTTGATTTATTATGTGTCGTTTTACGGTACCTTATGGTATGTAGGGTTGGATGGGTTGATTTTATCCTCATACTTGGTGTGTAGGGTTGGGTGGGTCGATTTTATCCCCACATAGTGTGCAGGGTAGACGGAGATGGTGTGCAGAGTTGGTGGGCATGTACCGTACTGATTGATATAAATGTATATCTGTATGGGCTAAGGCCCGAATGTATTTGATACTATTTTGAGTGGGCTAAGGCCTACACTAATTCTGTTAAAAGCTTAGGCTTGATTATGACTGCTTGACTGTTATCTATTTACATGCGTGCTTTACTATGGGGATGTACACACTGAATTTGCGAAAACTCACCCCTTTATTTTATTTGTCTGTCAGGTAATCCCCAACAGTAGATGTTTTGGTACAGCGGAGGGCCCGAGGGTGACCACTGATAGACACTTTACTGGACTCCATGTTTTTATTACTGGTTGTTCTTTAGATTATTATTATTTTATTATTTTATTATTTTAAGAGTTTTATGTATTGTGGACCTTTGGACTGTTTTGTTTTATACTTTGGGCTTTCAATTTGTTATTTTTATTAATTTATAAACTGCAGCATCACAAACGCGTTCTAAAACTTAATTCTAGATTTTCGTATGAATAAATGTTTTCAGTGCTTCTACGATAAAGAAAAGATAATAATTTGAACAAGTTTTTTATATTCTAAACGGTTTTTCAAAAACACTCTCATGTAACGCTACCAGATTTGGCCATAACGTCTAGACTGGGTTTGGGGTGTTACATTTAGTGGTATCAAAGTCAAGTTGCAAAACTCGCTGTGGTCTTTGGGTTTTAAAGTATGGTTTAAAAAAAAAAAATTTGAAATGTTTTTTTTATTAAGTAAGCGGTACACCGAGCCTCTGACGCCGATCCAAGTAAGTTACTGAAACTATGATTAAATTGATTGAAAGCATGTTAGATATTTTGAATACTGTTTGATCTATTGAAAAACACTGTTTCTATGTGATAAGACTACTTAGGTAAGACTCTACTGAGACACTCTTGATAGAGTAGACTGAAACTGTAGTAAGACGAATTTCTCGCGATAATTGACACTAAATACTCTGATAACTATATTGCATAAGATATTTGTTAATAATACATTGGAACTATAAACTGATTTGCATAAAACTTTTAATTCAAATTAATTTGATAGATACGATGAGCACACATGGTACTCGTAGACGGGGTACTAGAGGCCGTAGTAGAGGCCGTAAAGGGGCTCGAGTTGAGTCCCTTGCTTCTGATACTATACCGGTGGTGGATGCTAGTGAAACACCTACATTGCCAAAAACTGATAGTGGGACGGGACCGTATGATCATACAACTGGGGACGATACATTATCCCATGTTATGCTTCATATTCTAGAGAGGGTCGCTGGACCCAACACTAGATCTGAGGGTCGTGGGTCGGTTATAGAATGACTCCGGTCTAATGGGGCTAAACTATTTAGGGGCATCGCTGGGGTTGCTCTTAGTGTGGCCGAGTACTGGATCGAGGCTATAGAGCACATCATGGATGATTTAGACTTTACTGATCAGAAGAAGCTCAAGGGGCTGTGTCTTTGCTTCGGAATGAGGCGTATCAGTGGTGGTTGACTGTTAAAGAGGGCACTCAGGCCGATCGGTTGACTTGGGATTTGTTTAAGACCACCTACCAGAGTAAGTATGTGGGAGCCAGCTACACTGATGCTAGGCAATGTGAGTTCTTATATGTGGGAGCCAGCTACACTGATGCTAGGCAATGTGAGTTCTTAAATCTCACACAAGGGGACCGTACTGTGGTCGAGTATGAGGTTTAATTTCTGAGACTGAGTCATTATGCGAGAGGCATAGTGGCGACCGAGTATGAGCACTGTGTGCGATTTGAGGATGGTCTTCGCAACAGTCTACAAGTTCTGATAGCTCCTCAGAGAGAGCGGGATTTCCCAACCTTGGTCGAGAAGGCCAAGATAGCTAAAGAGGTGAAGCACATTGCATAGTGGTGACCGAGTATGAGCATTATGTACAGTTTGAGGATGGTCTCCACGATAGCCTACGAGTTTTGATAGCTCCTCAGAGAGAGCGGGATTTCTCAGCCTTGGTCGAGAAGGCCAAGATAGCTGAAGAGGTGAAGCACATTGAGCACCAGAACCATGATAGGGGAAGGCTAAGAGGGATCTAGAGCCTTCTAATTCTGCTGCGAGGCCTAGGAAAAAGGCAAGGACTAATGGGCCCGTGAAAGTTGGACCTACTGTGGTTGTTCCTGCTAGGGTGGCTATCTATCAGCACTGCAACAGGAGTCATCTAGGTGAGTGTTGGAAAGTTACTGGAGCATGCTTAAGGTGTGGCTCTACTGAGCACTGAGTTAAAGATTGCCCACTGAGGGGTAATCAAACGTAAGCATCAGTTGTTGAGACTACACAGCAGCCGAGAGGGGTACTGCAGCCACCTAGGGGCCGAGGACAGGCTAGGGGTGGTAATGGTATAGGTCGATGTCAGAGAGCACCAGGCAGAGGTGCTGGGCCGACTGAGGCGAGGCAGCTTGCACTCGTTTATGCTGCACATCGTCGTGAGGATGGAGATGCTCCAGATGTCATCATGGGTACGTTTCTCATTTTTAATGTACCTTATGTTGCACTGATAGACATAGGCTCTACACATTCCTATGTTGCATGTTATGTGTCTAAGACCTTGGGGATACCGTATAAGAGTACTTCTAGCGAGATATCAGTGGTGAGTCTGTTGGGGCAGTTTGTTAGAGTTAGTAAACTATTCAGGGCCATATCGTTAGAGGTCCACGGGACTTGGAAGAATTAGCCACAGTGGAACTCAACGAGGAATGCTCAGCTATTCTCCAAAATAAACTACCGGCAAAACTGAAAGATCCAAGGAGTTTTACTATTCCTTGTTTAATTGGTAGTTTAATTATTGATAAAGCCTTAGTTGATTTAGGTGCTAGCATTAATCTAATGCCTTACAAAATGTTCAAGCAACTAGGTCTAGGGGAACCAAAACCCACTAGGATGAGTATTCAACTAGCTGATAGATCTGTTAAATATCCTAGGGGAATCATCAAAGATGTGCTAGTAAAGGTAGATTAGTACTAAAAATTTCAACCTTTGCAGCGTTTTCGATCCAAACGTTACTAAAAATACCGCTAAAAGCTTAATTTGTTGTAGTGATTACTCTTGTCTAGACTTGCTGTGGGAAGGTTTAGGTAAAAATATGTGCCTAAAAATTGAGCTTGGGTTAAAAAAAAAAATAAGGCCCATTTAAAAAACGGGTCGAGCCTTGAGTAAGGCTTTTTCGGTTCGGCCCCGTCTCAAATATGTAAAAAAATTTACAGTTTTTTTTTTACTTTTTTTGCTATTTCTTTTTTTTCACCATTTTATTACCATTTCACTTTTATGTTGCTACTATTTTGTTGTTATTGTATGTATAACTCTTGTTTTATTGTTAATTTTGTTACTATTTTAGAGGCATTTGCTTGTTAAGTTGTACCTATCTTAGTGTTATTTAAGTATTCATATATTTTTTTTAAATTTACTTTAAATTCGTTAGGAAACATTTCTTTTTATATTTTTAGCATTTTCGATGTATTATTTTTTTTAAAAAAATTATATAAAAAATTAATACGGGCCGAGCCTAAGTTTTAATATTTTTATTTGGGTCGAGCTTGGACAAAATTTTAGGCCCACTTTTCGGGTCAACTAGTGTAATGACCCAATAGTTAGGGGTGTCGGAAAACATGTTCTTGGGACTCTATTTCCATAAATTGGACTTGTAAATATTTTTAATAAATATTTGCAAAGTTAATTGTGTAGTTAATTAGGTTTCGGTTGAGCAAATTTACTTGAATTAAAAGTAATTTGGTATATGGACTAAATCACATTTGAGTTAAAGGTTAAAATATAGATTAAAAATTAACTAAAGGGCCAATGTAGTAATTATACCTATATATATGTATTATGGATGTCATATGTTAAAAAAATATATTATAATATTAAGAAATCTTAATTATTAAGTTAAATGTATATATGTATTATATAAAAATAATAATTAATATAGTAAACAGAAGAAAGAAAAGAATGAAAAAGAAAGAAAGAAAAGAAAGAAGAAAAGAATGAGAATGCACGGCCTTAGGGTTTTTAAGGTTCAAAGTTTAATTGGTTAGTCAATTTAGTCTAATTTCTTGTAATTTTTCTATTTTTGGAATCCCAGTGTTAAGTACTACCCTACTGATGTCGAAATTTTAGCAATTATTAAGATTTTAAATGTTGTTAACGCTGGATAGTTTTAGTATTAGGGATTAAATTGATATATTTTTAAGCTAGAAATGAAAAAATGATTAAATTGTAGAATAAATTATAAATTTTGAGTAATAGGGACTAAATTGTAAAAATTTTAAAATTCAAGGGTTTAAGTGAAAATAGGGAGTTGAATTTATTTTAAAGTGAAATTTGTATGAAAATATAGAATTAAATGTAAAGAATAAAACTTAGTCTTGGTTTAGGGACTAAATTGAAATTTAAGCAAATATTAAGTAAAAATTGAAATATTCAATATGAAATTGAATTGTGCTATATTGATGAATTTTAATTGTGTTAATTTTGTAGCTAACGTCGTACCAGAATCCTCGACTAAAAAGGGAAAGGATAAAATCGACGTCAAATAGCTCGAAATCCACGGTTTGTATTTCTATAATCCGAACCTAGTTGTTAATTGTTGTAATTCAATTTAATGCATATGGTAAGTGTTTGAGGTGAGTATTTTACATTTTGATAGTTCATTGAAATGGATTGAATTGGTGTATATATTATGAATGTATTGATTATTTGAATTGAAATGAATATATATGTGTAAATGTGATAATGTGCAAGTATGATAATTGGATATTGGTTGTATTTGGAAAGTGAATTGGAACCCTATTAACTGTATCGGGGCTGAGTCGGACATAGATGGCATGCCATAGGATAGGAAAAGTTTAGGGATTTCTTCAACTTAGAGTCGATGAGGCACTGGGTGCTAATTTATTTCGGTTTAACTGATGAGACACTAGGTGTCAATTTATATAGCGCTAGGCGCAATTACTACTTCAAATTTATCCAATGAGGCACTAGGTGCTAAACTGGTGTGTTGGTTGAATCCGTGTATCCGTCCAAGACCAAGTCATGTTAATAGGGGTAAATAAATAATAAAGTTCTATAATTGATATTGAAATGGCATGGTATAAGAAATGGAAGTGATATATTGAATTGAAAATGGAATGTGAAATATGTTTTAAACACATGGAATATATGAATTATATACTCATGAATTAAATATGGAATGGATAATGCTATTGTTTAAATGAAATGTGGTTTGATATGTGAATAGCTATTTATATAGCAATTGTGTGAATTGGAACATTGTTAATCAAATGAAATATGATAGCATGTGTAAATTAAATGTAGTATAAAATGATGTGCCAATATGTATGAATTCAAAAGGTTGGTATATGATAGTTGTAATGTTAATTATTAATATGTGTTTATAATTAAATTGTGTATTTTGTATTCTCTTGTCTCTAAATGTTCAAAATATAAAAATATCACTGAGTTTTACTCAGCATACGGTTTTGTTTTCCGTGCGCAGGTTAGGTACTTCTCTTTTAATCGTCAATTTAGCATCCAACAACGATCCTGAACTCAAATGTGGTGATATTTTTCTTTTGTGTCGACATGTACCTAGGATGTCTGGTTGATAGTTATTTTGTGGATGGATTGTAAATGAGGTTATAAGTGTAATGTTGGTTTGATATTTATGTTAACATGTGTTTGTATTTGAATCCATAGTATGGTACGGTGAATTGAAGCAATGCTTGATATGTGCATGTGAATTTAAGTTAATGTTTTAGGTAGATATAAGCTAGGCCCAATTGATGGATTTTGGCATGTTTATAATTTTAATTTGAACGATGCAGTGATGATATGTTTTGATTATATAAATGTAGTACTAACGAGGGTACATTGGTTAGGCACCTAGGATGATTATTTTGGCATGTTTTTAAATGTTTGAAATGAATGATTAGATTACTGATAAACGATAAATTATACATATTTTTACCTCATATTTAGCCTAATTTCTGGATGAATTTTTATTAATTTTGTGAGAATTGGTGCTCTTAATACTTCCATTTCATGTTGCATACTCAAGAGAGCATAGGGAAGAGAAAAGAACGAAAAACGGACCAAAAACGAAGAAAATGGGTCAAAGTGTGAAAACGACACGGCCCAAGGAATCACCACACAGCCGTGCCACATGATGTCCAACACGGCCCAGCCCTGACAAGCACGGCCAGGCTACACGGCTGTGCCACCTCAACAGCCCCGAACACGACCCTTATCGAAACCACACGGGCGTGTCCCTGTCGTGAGGAAGTGCAATTTCACTCGGATTTGGATACTTAGAGGCTAAGAAAGGCATCCTAAAGCTCTATATAAAGACCCTAGGAGGCAACTCTAAGGGTGTACTCTTTTCTCCCAAAAGGAGCGCCATATTTCTGCCAACACAAGGAGTGAAAGTAAGGAATTACTCCAAGGGAAGCCGATTGATTCATCCTAGAAGCTAGAATTCTACATCAAGACAGAGGATCTCCCTAAATTCCTTCAAGGGTTTTTGGGTTCTTTATGTTTTGTTATCTTATTTCTTCTGAGATATTTTCTTTATTAATTATGAACTAAACCTTTCGAATACTTGAGGGGGATGAAACCTAAGATAGATCTTGTTATTATTTATTCTTAAATTATATGATAAATACTTGAATTATTCTTAATTATGTGTTCTTCATTCTTGATTTAATAGTTCTAGGTATTACTTCAAGAAACTGATGTGCTTAGGCAGAGGAGGAAAAGTCTCTGTTTTAAGAGTAGATCTACCATAATTAAGCGGAGTTGCATGCAACCCTAGACATAGGGCTACATAAATCTACCGGATTAGGGTCAAACCTAATAGGGGGATCCATAAATCGAATTAATGCAACCTAGGGGTGTTAATTAATAAAGAAACTTTAGTTAACCACCTAGGATTAGTTGTTCTTATCCTCGACGGAGGTATTAACATAGGTTAAGGATCTCTACGGATCAAGTCAAGTGAAGAAATCGTCTAGTTCAAGAAGTTAATAACAAGTGAAGTCTAGGTGGATTCTCCCTTTAGTATTGCTTATATCAATCAGCTTTTCCCAAAGAGTCCTTCCCCACTTTACTTTTTGTGCACTTTTAGTTTAGTTTTAGAATTAGTTTCAAACAACCCTCTTTTATTTTTAGGCTAGATAATAGAAAGGAAGTAAGTACTAGTACTTTTGGTTCCCTTAGGTACGATAACGCAGTCTTACCGCTAAACTATACTACTGTTCGATAGGTGCGCTTGCCTTTAAATCGTGATATTAGTTAGTTTTTGGTGTGATCAGTTTTTATAAATTTTATTACTTAATATCGCAAGTATCAAGTTTTTGGCACCGTTGCCGGGGAATTAAAATATTACGACAACTCGATTTCTATTACTTTAGCCATTACTATTTTTATTTATTTTCTGCTTTTTATTTTTTTATTTTTTATTTAATTTAATTTAATTTAATTTTACTATATTTATTTATTTTTCTGTATTTATTTATTTTTATTTTTATTTGTTCTATTTTAATTTTCTTTGCTTTTTCCTTCTAGGTAACTCTAGTTTATGACTAGAAACAACCCGGCAGGGCCATTACTTTTTGACGAAGATTTAGAAGCGACAGTTCGCAGAACTAGCAGAGAGATCAGACGAAGCCTACATTATCCAGAACAAGATCAAGAACAAGAGCCAGAATTTACAGAAGAGATGGAAGCAAATCAAAACATTCAACCACCTCCAGCACTACCCGCAGAACAAGATGATGCTCCTCGCACTATGTATGATTATGCTAAACCTAGTTTGGCTGGTACTCAAACTAGCATTATTAGACCTACTATTACTGCTAATAATTTTGAATTGAAACCTAACACTATTCAGATGATACAGCAATTGGTGCAGTTTGATGGTTTACAGGAAGAAGATCCGAACTCACACATAGCCAATTTTTTGGAACTTTGTTATACATTTAAAATTAATGGCATTTCTGATGATGCGATTCGTCTAAGGCTATTTCTATTCTCTTTGAGAAATAAAGCCAAACAGTGGTTAAATTCTTTACCATGAGGCTCAATCACTACATGGGAACACATGACCGAAAAATTTTTACTTAAATATTTTCCTCCAGCTAAAACAGCTAAATTACGAAACGATATCTCTTCTTTTGTGCAGATGGATTTAGAAACACTTTACTATGCCTGGGAGAGATACAAAAATCTTTTGAGAATGTGCCCTCATCATGGATTACCTTTGTGGCTACAAGTTTAAACCTTTCACAATGGTTTGAATCCTTTCACAAGGCAAATGATTGATGCAGCCGCAGGAGGAACAATCAACAATAAAACATCCGAAGCAGCTTATGAATTTATTGAAGAAATGTCACTGAATAACTATCAGTGGCAAGTCATGAGGACAAAGCCGACAAAAGCCGCAGGAGTTTATAATATTGATGTTGTCACTATGTTTACTAACCAAGTAGAACTTCTAAATAAAAAGTTTGATAATTTTGTTGGTTCTACGCAGGCACAGCCAGTGATGCAGTGGGACGCAACCCCAGGAAATATGTTCAATCCAGAATATTCATCTTATGGACACAGCATAGAAACTGAGCAAGCCAACTATATGGGTAACAATTCTAGACCTCAAAATAACCCTTATAGTAATATTTACAATGCAGGTTGGAGAAATCACCCCAATTTTTCATGGGAAGCACCAGGAAATCAAAGACAACAGCCTCCTCCGGGATTTCAGCAGCCACCACCACAACAAGAGAAAAAGCTGAATCTTGAAGAGATGTTTACCAAATTTATAGCCGTATCAGAAACCCGTTTTCAAAACACTGAAACGGCACTAAAAAACCAACAAGCATCAATTCAAGGACTTGAGAATCAAATCGGTCAACTTGCAAAATTAATTTCAGAGAGACCACAAGGTGGACTACCCAGTAACACTGAGCCAAATCCCAGAGAACATGTCAAAGCAATTACTTTAAGAGATGGGAAAGTACTAGCTGAACCAGAAAAGACATCTGTTCAAGAATCTCCAGGAGACAAGGTAGAGGAATCTAAGGAAAAGACTCCACCAACACTCAAGGAATACAAGCCGCCTATTCTATATCCGGCAAAGTTGAAGAAAGACCTTACAGAGGCTCAATTCGGTAAATTTCTTGAACTTTTTAAACAATTACACATTAACTTACCTTTTGTTAAAGCAATTTCACAGATGCCGAAGTACGCAAAGTTCCTTAAAGAACTTCTGACAAATAAAAGGAAGTTGGAAGAATTAGCCACAGCGGAACTCAACGAGGAATGCTCGGCTATTCTCCAAAATAAACTGCTAGCAAAACTGAAAGATCCAGGGAGTTTTACTATTCCTTGTTTAATTGGTAGTTTAATTATTGATAAAGCATTGGCTAATTTAGGTGCTAGCATTAATCTAATGCCTTACAAAATGTTCAAGCAACTAGGTCTAGGGGAACCATAGCCCACTAGGATGATTTATATTCCCTGTTGATTTTGTTGTGCTTGACATGGATAAGGATATTGAGGTGCATTTAATTTTGGGACGTCCATTCTTAGCTACTTCTAGAGCTGTTATCGATGGAGGGGATGGTAAATTAGTACTTAGAGTTGGTGAGGAAGAAGTCGTTTTTAAAATCTATGATGCCATGAGACTTTCTAAAGAACAAGATGATTCCTGTTATTTTGTTGATATTATTGATTACTTTGTTCAAGATAATTTTCAGGAACTTTCTCTAGCAGACACGTTGGAACTGTGTCTTGTTCAAGGTGGGGGGGAAGATGAAGCCACCACTGAAGTTGAGGAAGTAAGAAAGGAGTTAGATTCTAATGAAATTATCACGAGACACATAAGTTATGAAAGTATAAAGATGAATGATGAGTTGAGACAGAAACCTTCCATTGATGAACCCCCTAAATTAGAGTTAAAGTAATTGCCAGATCATTTAGAATATGCCTTTTTAAGGGAAGATTCAACTTTACCAGTTATTATCGCATCAAATTTGAGCATTGCAGAGAAAGAAGAACTACTCTATGTGTTAAGGAAGCACAAACAGGCTATAGCTTGGAAAATTTCAGATATTAAGGGAATTAATCCTTCTTTTTGCACCTAAAAAATTTTAATGGAAGATGAATATAAACCATCTGTGCAAGCTCAGACACGATTGAATCCCAACATGAAGGAAGTCGTAAAAGCCGAGGTAATTAAACTTCTAGATGCAGGCATTATTTATCCTATTTCTGACAGTTCTTGGGTAAGTCCGGTGCAGGTTGTTTCTAAAAAGGGAGGCATGACCGTGATGTCTAATGACAAAAAATAAGTTAATACCTACAAGAACAGTCACTGGATGGAGAGTTTGCATTGACTATATAAAGCTGAATGCCTACAAGAACAGTCACTGGATGGAGAGTTTGCATTGACTATAGAAAGCTGAATGATGCAAGTCGAAAAGATCATTTTCCCTTACCTTTTATTGCTCAGATGTTGGAAAGATTATCAGGTCACATGTATTATTGTTTCCTAGATGGCCTCACTGGTTACTTCCAAATCTCGATTGCTCCAGAAGATCAGGATAAAACGATATTCACATGTCCATACGGTACGTTTGCTTATCGTAGAATGCTTTTTGGTTTATGTAACGCTCCTGCTACTTTTCAGTGATGCATGCTAGCTATCTTCAATGAATTCGTGGAAGACATCATGTAGGTATTTATGGATGATTTTTCAATTTTCAGTAAATCTTTTCAACTTTGTCTTAATAATTTAAAATGTGTTTTGATAAGATGTGAAGAGACAAATTCAGTGCTAAACTGGGAAAAATGCCACTTTATGGTTCAAGAGGGTATTGTATTAGGACACAAAATTTCTAGTAAAGGGATGGAGGTAGATAAAGCAAAAATTGAAACCATTGAAAAATTACCTCCCCCTAATTTGGTTAAGGCTATAAGAAGCTTTTTAGGACATGCTGGTTTTTATCGCAGATTTATTAAAGATTTTTCTAAAATAGCTAAGCCTTTAACAAAATTACTAGAAAAAGACGTGCTTTTCAACTTTGACAATGAATGTTTAGAATCTTTTAATACTCTTAAGGAAAGTTAGTCAATGCCCCGATTATGATTTCACCTGATTGGAATCTACCTTTTGAACTGATGTGCGATGCAAGTGATTTTGCAGTAGGTGCAGTTTTTGGACAGCGAAGAGACAAGCACTTTCAACCGATTTATTATGCTAGCAGAACTTTGACAACCACTCAAGCAAATTATACTACCACATAAAAAGAATTGCTAGCCGTTATTTTTGCATTTGACAAATTCAGATCTTATTTGATTTTGTCAAAAGTAATTGTTTATACTGACCATTCTGCTCTTCGCTACCTTTTAACTAAAACTGATGCAAAACCTCGATTAATAAGATGGATTCTATTGTTAGAGGAATTCAATTTAGAAATAAAGGACAAGAAAGGAGCTGACAACTTGGCAGCAGATCACCTTTCAAGGCTAGAAAACACACAACCCAAGTACCTCAATAAAATAAACGACTTGTTTCCTGAAGAACAACTCCTAGCCTTAGCAGATGCAGCAGTTCCTTAGTTTGCTGATTTTGCAAATTATTTAGCAGCTAACATAACCCCAAAAGGGCTGACCCATCAGCAAAAGATGTGATTCTTCGCTGATGTGAAAAACTACTTTGGGGAGGATCCTTTTCTTTTTTGAATTTGTGCAGACCAGGTTATTCGAAGATGCATTGCTGGAACAGAAGCATACCAGATTTTAAATCACTGTCATTCAGGACCCACAGGAGGACATCACAGTGTAGCTAGAGCTGCTCATAAGGTACTTGAATCAAGCTTTTACTGGCCTACACTTTTCAGGGATGCCAACAGGTATGTGACCTCTTGTGATAAATGCCAAAGAACAAGTAATATTTCTTAACATAATGAAATGCCTTAGAGCTATATACTTTCATGTGAAATATTTGATGTATGAGGTATTGATTTCATGGGTCCATTCCCTACTTCATTTGGGAATAAGTACATCCTAGTAGCAGTAGATTATACTTCAAAATGGGTGGAAGCCCAAGCCTTACCTACTAATGATGCTGGAATGGTAGTACGATTTTTGAAGAAACTTTTCTCTCGATTTGGAACACCTAGGATAATTATTAGTGATAGGGGCACCCATTTTTGCAATGCTCATTTGAAAAAGTTTTAAAAAGGTATGGGGTACACCATAGAATAGCTACCCCTTATCATCCACAAACCAGTGGCCAAGTCAAAGTGACAAATAGGGAACTAAAACACATCTTAGAGAAAACAATAGAGACAAATAGAAAAGATTGGTCAAGAAAGATAGGCGATGGTTTATGGGCCTATAGAACTGCTTTTAAAACACCTATAGGTACATCTCCCTATAAACTCATCTACGGAAAAAGTTGTCATCTGCCATTTGAACTTGAACATAAAGCATTCTAGGCTATCAAATTTTTAAACCTTGATTTTAAGCTTGCAGGTGAGAAAAGATTAATGCAGTTAAATGAACTAGATGAATGGCATTGCAATGCCTACTAGAGCTCACGACTATACAAGGAAGCCATGAAGCGACGTCATGATAAACGACTAAAACAACCTAAGCAGTTCAAAACGGGTGATCTTGTCTTACTCTACAACTCAAGGCTGAAACTATTTCCTGGAAAACTCAAGTCAAGGTGGTCAGGTCCATTCACTGTTCAAACTGTCTTTCCATACAGCACAATTGAGGTAACTCACCCCAACCACGGTACGTTTAAGGTAAGCTGCCATAGGCTTAAACACTATAGAGGTGAGAATTTTAAAGATAACAGGGAGGAGCTTCAGCTCCATGAAATCCCTTCGTGATACATCCAGGTAGAGTCAAGCTTAGACTCTAAATAAGCGCTTCTCGGGAGGCAACTCGAGCACTAACTTCGTAACTTTTCTTTTTAATTTTATTTTTAGTATTTTTTATGCATCAACTAACCCTTTTTAAATATAGAAATTTAGGACCACACGGCCATGCCCACGGGCGTGTCCAAGGCCGTGTGAACACTTAAAGCAGAGACACAGTCGTGCACCCAGGCCGTGTGTAAACAGAGCACAATTTTCTCAAAAACACGGGCTACTGACAAATCGACACAACCGTGCGACATGGCCATGGCAACCTCTCAACTTAGACATGAGCTTACACAAAACCACACGCCGATGTCCCCAGACCGTGGCCAACACTGTCAATTTAGACACGACCGTGTGACTACCTACACGACGTGAGATTAACGAAAACCTCATCGCAAACGGCCGTGTGACCTATCACACGACCGTGTGAAAAGCGAACAAGTTCACAAACGGCCGTGTGAGTGGCCAACACAGGCATGTACTTCAAACCAGGTGCGCTAAAACCACCAAATTTTGAATCACACGGGCAAAACCCGAGTCACACGGCGTGTGCCATGCCCGTGTGACCTAAAAACTGTAAATAAGGGATCGCTATTCACTTTCTCCTTCACTCAAACCTTAAATTCTCTCACCCAAACTCTTCCCCAACCACTATAAACGCCACCTCTGACCCTCAAAACACCACCACGCTCGTATAGGACTATCCCACGCCCGTGCAAAGCTCCCCACGACCGTTCAATCCTTCCCCACGACCGTGCACCTCTCCCATTTGGTTCTATTTTCTCATTTTTCTCTTTAATTTTTACTAATCTATTTTAATTATTATTATATCATGATTATATTTAGATTTAGAATTGATTCAAGCATGGAATTAGTTGCACTAGGATGAATAATCTAGAATAGTATAGAACACTTAATGATTGCATGCCACTTAAAATCACACTTGATTGTCATTTTTCTCATACATTTAGTATAAATACATACTCATGTTGCTTATTTTTGATATCATGGATAAATTATACTATTTAGGTTAGTCCCCATTTTATGTTTTTAGGAACATCGTTATTTTAATCTTCATTGTATTTCATATATAGTCAATTTCATTTCAATTTTAGGACTAATGCTTATTATTTTATTTTAGGTACTATGTCATCAACACGCGGTAAGAAAGCTGTCGTCCCCGCTTTAAAGAAATGCAATAGGCCAAGTGGCTCATCATCGAGACCCACCTCCGAGGCTCACCACCCATTCATAACATTTACCCAGACCTCCCAAGAGGAATTATTTCAGATTCTACGGGAACGTACCTTGAGCGTCGGTTGATGCATCAATTGGGACGCACTAGAGCAAGTCAACCTTGTTGATTTAGTCTGGGCCCTACTAATGATGGATCCTTGGGAGCAGTTCTTCCGGATCATAGAGCCCACATACTTTGAACTCACTCTAGAGTTCTGCTCCACTTTCCATTTGCAGACTGTCATGAGCCAGTTCGACGATCCCAGCACGATACAATTTTGATTAGGAGGTCTTGTACGCCATCTCAGTGTACCAGAGTTCGGTTCAGCTCTCGGCCTCTACACAGAGCAGTTCATGGCAGAGGACAACTTCCCTACACTTTTCTGACGCATCCACCTAAAACCCGTAGATTATTGGCGACTGCCCTTCCCCCGTCATTGAGGTACCTTCACGCTCTTCTTGCTCATACTTTAACAGGTAGACGAGAGAGCACCAGCGTCATCCATACCCACGACGCCTACTTCCTATGGTGCATGGCAAACGCACATGTTATCGACTTAGCCTACTTCATCGCCCATGTAATCCAGCACCAGACCGAGCGTCATTGCAGAGGCGTCATATCCATAGGCCCATACATTACATGCCTAGCCCGTCACCTCGGACTCCTCAACACATCGGCCCAGACATCCTCCTATACACTTATTGGCCAGATGTCCCCTCAGGGCATTGAGATCATGCACTACATGAGGATGATTGAGCGGAGGCTAGGCGGCAACCCTTTTCAGTACCGCCTCATCCAGGAGAGCGAGGATCTCGAAGACATTCCTGATGATGTCCCACCACCACCACCGGAGGAGGATGCACCTACCGAACTGCCACCACCCCCTCGCCGCCTATCTCATGCAGCAGCTTTATACGCTGACATATTTGAGCGCCTATCACGATTCGAGCAGCAATACTTCCAGCGCTTCGATCACATCGATGCGACATTACAGTAGATATGCCAGCACCTTCACATCACTTCACCACCGCCACCGCATAATCCATCTGAGGATTAGAGATTTCTATTCCTCTTAACTTTATTTTTATCTTAATTTTTATTTAAACACTGATCCATATTTTCATTTTTTTCTTCTAACTTTATTTTCCTTTTTCCTTTTTACTTTTATTTTTAGTTCATTTTATCTTTTTCATTTTTAGTATTCTTAGAATTTAATTTATGTTCTTTCTTTATTTTTAATTATTTCATATCGGCCAGCCCTTAACAAACATATTCCATTAATCCAAATTCCCCACGACTAATAAATACTTTCGTTGTTTCAAAGGAGCCTTACAGCTCATATCCATATGGAAATGAGACAACCCTGCCACAACTGTCGACTCTTCCAAGTCCAATCTCCGTCTCACAAATTCATCCAAAATTCAGGGAGTTTCATGCCTTTCCCTATCTTATGATCTTGTGCTTTTATTGCTACTAAATTTATCTTTGTACATTGAGGGTAATGTACATCTTAAGTTTGGGGGGGAAATCTACTTTCAGTCTTTACACTCTCTTTGAAATCCCTGAACTTTTTTTTACCAACATTTTGCATTGTTCTCAAATTCTCACTTTCACTCTTTGCATTATCTTCAATCTCCTATTAGGAATATATTCTGATTGATTTATGATTTTTATTGATATGTGAGAATTAAGACATAGGTGCTTGTCCTTTGATTATTCAAACTTTAAAACATTAGGGAATCAAGCATGATAAGTTGAAATTTTTGAGAACCCCATTTTTTCATAAGTTACTTTCCTTAATTCTAAGTGTTATCTTGAGATTTGAAATTCGCAGGATTGACATCAAAAGCCATAATTCTGGTGAGATTTTTGAGCCTTTTGAGCATACATTCTTTCGTGCTCACTTTTATTATTACTTTGAGTGAGTCAATACTGATTTGTTTTTCTAGAACTTGCTTCGATTATACATGTCGAGACCACATCATTGATTTGATATACCGAAATGATAAAGGCACCTAGGGTTTAGCCCATTTACTCCACAAAAGCCTACCTCCATAAATTAACCCCTAGTGAACCCTATTGAGCCTAACAACCTTTTCTTTGACTTACCTCTAATATTAACCTTTCACCCATTTTTTGTTGAATTCTATTCAATTATTTTGACCCCTATTTTTGTCGAGATTTGAGTTAAAATTTTTATCTAGCTTTATTCTCTTTTCCAGATTGTAAAGCTGAAAATATTCAAGTTATTGTATTATATTTGAATTGTTCCTAAAAAAAACGTATGTATTAATTCAGTTCTAATCTGTAATAGTCCAAATAGTTTTTGCATATTTCTATTTTAAGGCTACCAAGGTGGAAATGATGTTATCATAAGAATTACCTCTAGAAATATGTTCCAGTGATAGAGATTTTTCTACCTAGATAATTTTTCAGTTCAATCTTGATTCTAACCCTCTTTTGCAGCCTGTGACAACACCCCTAACCAAGCCCCGTTACAACCATTACAAGACCTTTTAATCGATGTGTCATTTCAATCTATAGTGGTGGAGATGTCATTCTCTTGCAAGCCTATGGTAATAGCTTTTTAGGTTGACTAGAGAGTGCTTAATTTTTGAACCCTAAACACTTCGAGTGGATAGAGTGAATCTTTAGTGAGGATGTCAACTCCTGTTAATTAAGATGGAGAGATAATTACTTAGGAAAAGGGAGAAAACTTATGTTTCAATGATAAAATTCTCAACTTAGAGTAATTGAATCTTTAATGTTCTTCTAATTGAATTATCATTGCATGATTACCAATGGATTAGTTTGAAACATTATTGATAACGATTGTAAGTTGAGAGGAATGATTCTTAATTAGGGATTGAGATTTTGCTTGAGGACAAGCAAAGCCTTAAGTGTGGGGGTATTTGATAAACGATAAATTATACATATTTTTACCTCATATTTAGCCTAATTTCTAGCTGAATTATATTAATTTTGTGAGAATTGGTGCTCTTAACCCTTATATTTCATGCTGTATACTCATGAGAGCATAGGGAAGAGAAAAGAACAAAAAACGGATCGAAAACGAAGAAAATGGGCCAAAGTGTGAAAACGACACGTCTCAAGGAATCATCACACGGCCGTGCCACATGATGTCCAACACGGCCCAGCCCTGACAAGCACGGCCAGGCTACATGGCCGTGCCACCTCAACAGGCCCGAACACGCCGTGCCACCTCAACAGGCCCGAACACGGCCGTGCCACCTCAACAGGCCCGAACATGGCCCTTATCGAAACCACACGGGAGTGGCACACAGGCGTGTCCCTGTCATGAGAAAGTGCAATTTCACTCGGATTTGGATACTTAGAGGCTAAGAAAGGCATCCCAAAGCTCTATATAAAGACCCTAGGAGGCAACTCTAGGGGTGTACTCTTTTCTCCCAAAAGGAGCACCATATTTCTGCCAACACAAGGAGTGAAAGCAAGGAATTACTCCAAGGGAAGCCGATTGATTCATCCTAGAAGCCAGAATTCTACATCAAGACAGATGATCTCTCTAAATTCCTTCAGGGGTTTTTGGGTTCTTTATGTTTTGTTATCTTATTTCTTCTGAAATGTTTTCTTTATTAATTATGAACTAAACCTCTCAAATACTTGAAGGGGATGAAACCTAAGACAGATCTTGTTATTATTTATTCTTGAATTATATGATAAATACTTGAATTGTTCTTAATTATGTGTTCTTCATTCTTGATATAATAGTCCTAGGTATTACTTCAAGAAACTGATGTGCTTAGGCAGAGGAGGAAAAGTCCCTGTTTTAAGAGTAGATCTACCATAATTAAGCGGAGTTGCATGCAACCCTAGACATAGGGCGACATAAATCAGCCGGATTAGGGTCAAACCTAATAGGGGGATCCATAGATCGAATTAATGTAACCTAGGGTTGTTAATTAATAAAGAAACTTTAGTTAACCACCTAGGATTAGTTGTTCTTATCCTCGACAGAGGTATTAACATAGGTTAGGGATCTCCACGGATCAAGTTAAGTGAAGAAATCGTCTAGTTCAAGAAGTTAATAACAAGTGAAGTCTAGGTGGATTCTCCCTTGAGTATTGCTTATATCAATCAGCTTTTCCCAAAGAGTCCTTCCCCACTTTACTTTTTGTGCACTTTTAGTTTAGTTTTAGAATTAGTTTCAAACAACCCTCTTTTATTTTTAGGCTAGATAATAGAAAGGAAGTAAGTACTAGTACTTTTGGTTCCCTTGGGTACGATAACTCAGTCTTACCGCTAAACTATACTACTGTTGGATAGGTGCGCTTGCCTTTAAATCGTGATATTAGTTAGTTTTTGGTGTGATCAGTTTTTATAAATTTTATTACTTAATATCGTGAGTATCAATTACGATTACTTGGTAATGCTTTGAAGCCCTATTCTGGCGACGGATACGAGTTAGGGGTGTTACAAGTAGGGCCCGATTTTTAATATTTTTATCCAATCCAGACTTGGGTAAAATTTTAGGCCCATTTTTCAAGTCAGACCAGGCCTGTGCCTAGCAAACAGTACTAAAATTTTGATTAGGCCCGAACTAAACCCGGACCAACCCATGAGCACCTCTACTCTTGTCACTAGGCCAAAGAATTATTGGCATTTAAGATTTTATTTCTTTAACTGTTATTCATTTCTTTTATATTTTTTTGTAATTATTTCTTTCTTTTATATTTTTATTGCAAAATAAGTGATCCATAAAAATATCTAAGTTATCAAATATCCAAGGTTCAATAGTATGCTCTTGTAACATATTATTTTCTTCTTCTTTTTTTTTTTTTACTTTTCTCCGTCTATTTGATCCATAGTTACTAGTATCTATTCTGTTGCCTCTTACTTGTTACTTGATGGAGAATGTATTGGCAAAACTCTCAATTACTAATATGAGGATGAATCGTTGGAAGATCGAATAGGCTGACGGATGTCTCGAACCCATATGATTTTTGTCTTTGTTAAAGTTGTGTGACCCGAATCTCGTTTGATCTGGCTTGAAAAGTTTGAGGTGTAACTCACTTGTTAAAGAAATACGGGCTGTAACAAACCAAATTTCAGTGATGTCGGAAATAGTGATACAAGATAACTAAATCCGACGAGTGAGTTCAAAAATTTTATTATTTAATTATTATTTATGAGTCAAGTATGATTTTAAAAGACTATTGAATTAGTAATTTAGGAATTAAAAGAATTTATTAGGTAAAATGGATTCAAAAACGAGGAATTGAGACCACGATTTTATAAATCGAGCTATAAATATTTTTTATAAATATTTACGAATTGTCATTAAGTTAGTGTTAAGATTCCGTTAGAAAATTTTAACGTTTTGATAATTGATAAATTAAAAAAGACTAAATTGAAAAAGGTGCAAAACTTACTAAAATGATTAAATAGCTTAAGTGTTAAATGAAGGAGGATTTAGAAAGCAAATTAACCCAAAGATGATGGCATTGGATGGCATAGGTAGAGAAAAATCAAAGAATTAGGTAAAATAAGGGCAAAATTAGAAAATCAAAAATATTAGCTTACAAATTGAAACAAAAAGAGAATTCTAGAGAAATTCTTCATAATTCTCAGCCAAAAACACCATTGAAGAACCCTTAAGAAGCTAGTTTTCATATTTTGCTACATGCTAAGAGGCTGTAGATAATCGTGAAAAGGGGAAATTTGCAGAATAGTCCCTGAACTACTACAAAATCTACAAATCTACCTCAAGTAAGTTCATATGGTTAAATTTTAATGTTATATGTTAATTGATGAATGGTATTTTGTATTTATTCGTAACATTTGTTAAAATTTAAATTATTATTAAAATTTATGAAATTGAATTAAGTGTTCGAAGTGACGGAACGCATGATTAAGTACAGTCGTTCAGTGCAAAAGAGGAATTAACAGCAAAATTACCCAAGTAAACCGAGGTTCGACATTTATTGCGAACTCTCGTGTTTGCTTTTAGTTTAGCTTTTGTGAGCTTCAGTTAACTCATATGAGTTTCATTTTAACCCTAATGGGTTTCAGTTTAGCTCTTCTGAGCTTCATTTTAACCCTCATGGGTTTCCATTCAGCTTTTATGAGCTTCCATTTGACCCTTACGGGTTTTCGTTTAGCACTTATGTGCTTCTGTGCAACCTTCAGGCTTCCGTATACGATGTACTAATATCTGTAGGACGTTTACCAATTTGACAAAGGTTGATAATTCGATAAGTGACATATGAAATTATTGTTCGTAGACTTAATGATATTATTGAATTTGAGACGAAACAAGTGAATTCATCAAATAAAGTTCTGGTTGGCAGGAAATGTGTAATGAATGATTTATTTAAATGAATGAATATAGTATGTTCGGTAAGATTTATGTTTAAAGCCAACGAACTTACTAAGCTACATTAAGCTTACTTGTATTGTTTAATGTTCTTTGTAGATTTACAAGAAGTCGGGAGGTCGGATCAACGCATCAAATCGCACTATCCAACTTGCTGGTAGATTTTCTTGAACATACTATGTTTTTATATGGCATGTATAGGGGTTGAAATGGTTGTGTAAATGTCAAGGGTTTCATTTTGTTTATGTTACAAGTTAACTTATGTATGAATGGTATTTATCATGTTTGGTATAATGTTAGTATGGCTATTGTAACACCCCTAACCCATATCCATCACCGGACTAGGGTTACTAGGTATTACTGAATAATTCACAATCTTAAACATTCATTTCACATACATCAATTCCATTTCATCATATCACATTCAATCATAATTACAAGTCCCTTATATAGGTCTACGAGACCTTAAACATGCTTTAGAGAGGGTTCGAGACTAAACTAATCTCGTACAAAAATTTTTGAAACTTTAAAATTTTTCTAAGTAACAGAGGTCACATGCCCGTGTGAATAGGCCGTGTGCCTCACACGGCGTTAGACACGCCCGTGTGTCTAGGCCGAGTGAAAATAGGGCATACATTCTGACTTACACTACACAGCTAAGGACACACCTGTATGCTAGGCTATGTGAAATTTAGAGAGGTTATAGACTTGGGTCACACGGCCGACCACACGCTCATGTACTAGCCCGTTGCTACCCACAGCCAATAGACACGTTCGTGTGTTTAAGCCGTGCCAAACCTATAGGCTATACTGACTTAGCCACACGGCCTATCACATGTCTGTGTGTGAGGTCGTGTAGAGCGCCTAGGCTCAGTTCGAATTGAACCTTTGAGCAATACGGAAAAGACACACGCCCGTGTCCCTGCCGGTGTAGGTAAAAATAGGCCATTTACAAGGCCAACATGCCACCCTTTAAGGGTCATCCCTACAAGCATAAATCAAGTCCCAATTCACACTCAAATGTCAACCAAAACAACCCAAAATATGCGCAATTCATATGCATAAATCATACCAAAACCACATATTTCATACATCATTTTATTCGATTCCAAATCAAGCTATTCCCTCACCATTTTGATAAACCATAAATACAATACATTTTTATCCCATGCTTGGTATATTTTTGGATGATATTCCATGTGATTTGATGAGTTCAATGCTCCTAATCCTTTAATTTCATGTTTTATACTTAGGTGAGTATAAGGAAGTGAAAAGAGCCAAAAACGAGCCAAAAATAGACAAATCGAGCTGATTTCAGTGTTTCACACGACCTAGGCACTTCCACACGGGCAGATCACACACCCGTGTGAGACACACAGGCTGGCCACACGCCCGTGTGTCACGGTTGTGTCGACTTAAAACCCTATCAATATTACACACGCCCTGATCCTTTGCACACAAGTAGACCATACGTCCATGTCCCTGTCGAGACCTGTTTCAATTCTACTCAGAAAAGGCTAATTTTTAGCTATTTTGGGCATTCCAAAGTATATAAAAACACCTAGGAGAGGATTCAGCGAAGACACGGAGTAGAAAGCAGAAAATTACTCAATGAACACTGTTAAAGTCATCTTAGAAGCAGAATCTCCATCAAGACTGAAGATCTCCCCTCAATTTCCTTCGAAGTTTTTGGGCTTTCTTATGTTTTGTTGTTTTCCAATTTCTAAGATGTTTTCTTTCACAATTATGAACTAAACCCCTCAAATACCTAAGGGGGATGAAACCTAAGACGAATCTAAATATTTTTTAATTTATATGATAAATATTTGATTTATTCTTAATTATGTTATTAATTCTTATTTTAATGTTCCAGGATATTAATTCAAGTTGAATGAGCTTATTCAGTGGAACAAAAGTCCCTGTTTAGGAGTAGATCCAACATAATTAAGCAGAGTTGATTACAATCCTAAAGATAGGACGAAGAAAATCTACCAGATTAGATTCAAATCTAAAAGGGAAATCCATAGATCGAGTTAATGCAACAATAGGGGTTTTAATTAGAAAGAAATTTCAATTAATCAACCTAGAGTTAGTTGTTTTTAGTCTCGAAAGAGATATTAACATAAATTAGGGATTTCTACGAATCAAATCAAGTGAATAAATCTTCTAATTCGGAGTCAAGTAATAAGTGAAGTCTAGGTGGATTCTTACTTGGGTATTGTCCTTTTCATTGGTTTTCTCAAAGTTATTTTCTCAATTTACTCTCGTACATTCTTAATTAGTTAATTATTTTAATTAAAACAAATCCCCTTTATTTTTAGGCTAGATAATAAAAAGAGAGCTATTACTAGAACTCGTGGTCCTTGTGGGTTCGACATTCTGGTCTTGCCATAAGCTATACTGCTGTTCAATAGGTGCGCTTGCCTTTATCGTGATAATAGTTTAGTTTTGAGGTACGATCATATCACATCACATTTCAACTACCAAATCAATAACAAAGCATACCATTTTTAATTTACCAAAAACAAACATCATTTCACCATATAATCTATCCATTTTCTCAACAAAGCAACCATACCAAAATAACCACATCATAAGGCCAACTATGTATACATCACATTTACAATATTTCATCACTAAGCATAAACCAAAACAAGTTCATCCTTCTCAAGTCACATCTCATGGCAAGATTCATAGCACAAAACATACCATATCATCACTAGCCTATACATGCCATATACCATATTTACAAACTTCCAAAGTACCGAAATAGTGATTGATAGTGTGACAATGATTCTTGAAGATCCCCGAACTCGAGCTAGCTTCAAAAATATATAAAATAGAGGAAAACACATACAAAGTAAGCTTTCAAAAGCTTAGTAAGCCATATACAAATAAACATAACACAATAAGTAATAATAAACCAATTTCAATCATGGAAACATGGCTAGTCACATATTCAAATATCATATATCTCATTTCCATTTCTTAATCAACATTCAATTTGTATCAGTTACCTTCATTTCTTTAATCACTTAACATTAGCGTACCTGTATCATTGAGTTCATTTACACATGCTTTCTCGTATTCACTTTTCCCGTTAAACTGTTCAAAATTGTCAAAGATACTCGGACAACTCGTAAAACTCATATAATGTCATATCCTAGATATGGTCTTACATGTTATCAAATATCGATGCCACTATCCCAGACAGGGTCTTACACGAAATTATATACGATGCTAATGTCCCCGACATGGTCTTACACGTAATCTCAAATCGATGCCAAGATCCCAGACATGTTCTTACATGATATCACACCTCAGAATCCTAATGTCATGACATTCGTATTCTATACTATTCCTATGGTTTGTACGAGGCTTTCGGACGTCGTAACTCTACCTATACTTTCTTGTACTCATTCATTCAGTAACCAAAGCAATTCAATAACTTATAAGCATATATAATTCAATTTAAATACGTTTATTTTCATATGAACTTACCTTGTACGGAAACGAACGGATCGGAGCGACTATTCAATAACTTTCAACTTCCCCCGATCTAAATCCAATTTCTTTCGTTCTAGATCTATATAAATACAAATTTAACTAATTTAATTACACATTCATTCAATTCAATCCACAAACACATAATTAGGCCTTTATACAGTTTAGCCCCTATAATTTCATGTTTATTCAATGTAGTCCTAATTTCATAAAAACACAAAATTCACATAATTTAATTAGACCCATGCTTGGCTGAATTACTCTTATGCCCTTAGTGGCCCATATCTTTCATTTATTTCACATTTTAACCACTCAATTTGCATAATTTACAATTTAATACATAAATAGCATTTTCACCAAAAATCACTTAACAAAATATGATAATCTATCAAAAAATACTTATTTTTCATAATCAAACATCACAAAGCTCATGGATTTATCAATGGTACTTTTCAAAATCATCAATAAACACAAAAATTAGGGCATGGGCTAGCTAATACAAGTTGCAACGATTACAAAAACATAAAAATCATCAAAAACCGAATCAAAATGAACTTACATTTTTAGCATGCACTAGCCAAACTTAATGAAGCTGCAATGGCTTCCTTTTCTCTCCTAATTTCAGTTCTTAAAGAAAGAAAAGATGATACATCTTTTATTTCTTTTAATTTTAATTAACATTATTAGTTTACCATTTTAACCTTACTAATAAATCATTTAAATCATCAAATATAAGTCCAAAGTTGTCCATGCCCATTATCAATGGTCTAATCACATTATAAGGACCTCACATTTAATTAATCATCTCAAATAAACACTTAAATAATTAGAATGCAACTTTTTCTTTTTACGCGATTTAGTCCTTTTTGCAAATTAAGCACACAAATAATCAAATTAGTTTACGAAACTTTAACACATATCTAATCGCATGCCGTAAACAATAAAAATAATATTAAAATATTTTTACGACCTCAGATTTGTGGTTCCGAAACCACTATTCCTATTTAGCTAAAATCGGGCTGCTACAGTTATTAGATGGAAGGATCCTAGGTTTAGTGATGAATAAATTGGTAAAACATGTTGATATAAGTAGTTGCATGATTGATAAATTTTATGTTTAATTAGATTATTAGATTATATATGATTATATGACCACATTTAAGTTAGGAATTGGTTGTATTAGAGATCTTGTTTTGGCTTATATGCATGAAATTTGAAGAGTATAGGTTGAATACAAAAATAAGTGAGAAAAATGGCCATAAATGGCCTATTTTCATTCACACGGGTAGAGACACGGACGTGTGTCTCAGCCGTATGTGACACACGGCCTGGTACATGGGCATGTGGCCTGGTCGTGTGTCCCCTGAACCTTGAAATTTCAAAACAGAATTCCCAGGTTTTTACACACGGCCTAGCACACGGGCGTGTGGCTTAGCCGTGTGACCCTTGCACTTAAATTGCAAGACAAAGAGTTACACGGGCTGGGGACACGATCGTGTGCCTTATTTCAAATATCACACGGCCAGCCACATGAACGTGTGTCCCCTGTACCTAGGAAAAATTTTAAAATTTTGTGAAAAATTTTCTGAGTTTTCAATGTAGTCCTAATTTCTTTCTAACACGTAATTTGGGCCTCGAGGGCCCATACAAAGTATAGTATGAATGAATAGTGATTGATTTCAAATATGTTCATTAAATATTATAAAATGTTCGTATTTAATCTGTAAAGTTTGATAATGCTCTGTAACCCTGTTCCGGTGACGGATAAGGGTTAGGGGTGTTACATGGGCCTTACCGCACAATTTGGATCCGTACAGGACTATGCTTCTTGTAACGCCCCAAATTTTCTTATTTTCGACTTTTGTGAGTTTGTGACATGAAAATTTTCTGGAAAAGTTTTTGCAATAATTTGACACAAATATTTATCTGTTTAAGTGGTTATGTGCTCTGGGTGTGTTTAAGGAGGTCCCAAGTTCAAGCCAAGACTTGGGTTAAATTTTGGTTTTTATTTGAATAAAGCTTGATTCTTGGACAAAAGGCTTTTAAGTTTTTATTTGTAAAAATACATCAGAATATGCCTACTGATCTGGTGGTTAAGTGGTGTGTTAAAAGGATGGAGGTCTTGTGTTCGATTCATGGTGAGGGCATTATTTTTTACGCTCATACACTCAGGAGAGGTTAAGTTGGTTTCGAATTCCGAGAGTGGGGGGAGTGATTTTTGGTGGAAAATAAGGGATGGATAGAATTTAAGAATCCCATTATTTCCAAATTTCAGTTTCCTTCTTGTCCCAAAAACTGTCTCTGCTGAAAATCATTACAATTTCCCCTTCTTCATTTAGTTTTTCCTCTTTTTGCTTCAGCCAAAACTTTCCTTTCCATTGTCGTTTCCCTGCTTCCTCCTAGTCCTTCAAACTCAAATTTTTGCTCTCCTCCATCACTTTTTCATGTCTCGGTGTTTTGGGTGTTTCTGGTAAGTTGGAGGTAATGATCTGATACGTTATGGTTGTGGTTTATGAGTTGAAGATTGATAGGGGTTTAATTTGCTATTTAGGAGACAATCTAGATTCAGTGGACTATTAGACGGTGTTCTAAACAGTGGGGAATCGCCGTTTTTCATTGGAGGTAAGGCTATTGTTAGTTTCGAGTTTTATCGATGTTTAACAATTCAACATAAGTGACTGAAATTGGATTTGGAAATTGACGAATATAGGTTCTGAAGTGCTTGGGAGTGTTTATGCATAAAAAATGAACCAGGTGTGTACTCCGTTTGCACAGACAACGCGATTCGACGAAAGTCGAAAAGTAAACTGTCGATGCCACACGGGCGTGTGGACTGCCTGTGTGGAGGTCGTGTGGCGAGACATGACACGACCATGTGGAGGCCGTGTGGCGAGACATGACTATGTGATTGACAAACTAGGCCGTGTACGCTCGACACGGGTGTGACGGACACGGCCGTGTGAGGCTGGCTAAGCTGTGTGCGAGGCACGGGCTAGGTCAATTGGGCCATGTGGGCCACACGGGCATGTTGGTTTACACGGGTGTGTGGAATTTTGGGCCAGGCCGTGTGGATCACACAGCCAAAGCTAAGTTAGGCCGTGTGGGCCACACGGGCGTGTGGGCTCACACAGGCAGGCTATATAGGCATGTGAGCCCATTTTTCTGTATCGAACTATAAGATTGCACGGGTCGCCCAAGTCGACTATGACCTAATCTAGGGTTGGTAAGGATATATATTAGACCCCTATTTTTCTGATATGATGTTATGATGTATGCCTTAACATGATATAACTAGCATGTGTATTTGATTTATTCTATATACTAGTATATGATCTGCTTATCTGCATTGTAGCATGCCATGATATCATGTTGCATTGCATTGGGGTAGGGTTGTTGCCTAAGTGAAGGAAGTCTAAAAGGCTACTAGCCTGTTATCTGGCAGCTTTGCTGTAGATTTTTGATATGTGCCGTAATACGATACGATTTGGTGTGTAGGGCTGGATGAGTTAATTTTATCCCCATACTTGGTGTATAGGGCTGGTGGGTCGATTTTATCCCCACATGGTGTGTAGGGTTGGACAGAGATGCTGTGCAGGGTTGGTATGCATGATTTCTGATCTGATTCTGATCTGAGTGGGTTGAGCACTACACTGATTCTGTAATGGGCTTTGATCCAAATTATGACCGTTATTTGTTTCTGTTATGTGACAGCCTTGAAACGACCTTAGTCGGAATGTGGTTTCGGGACCACAAAACCGAGGCACAAAAATATTTTAATAATTATTTTAATGCCTATTGTATGTGTAAATTCATGTGTGAAATTTTGGGTGCTTTAATTTAGCCTTATAATTGTGAATTTCACCTAGAAGGGCTAAATTATGAACTTTTTAAAATGTGCTAGGTGAATGTGGAATGGTCAAATAATAGCATGTGGTAAAAACATGGCCTTGCATGTCAAAATTTCCTTTTTATCAATAGTGGCCGGCCAACCTATCAAATAATGATGTTTTGTTTGCTTTTATTTTGTCTTTTAGTAAATATATATGTTTATTATGTGCATAAAATAATAAAGTTAATAAAATAATAAAAAGAATGGTGAAAAGATCAAAGCTACCTTGTTTTGTTCTTCATTGCCGTTTGAAAAAAAAGAAATTAAGCTAAGGGGGGGGAGAACAATATTCGGTCATGGTGGTTCTTAAAATTTAGGTAAGGATTTTTGTTAAATTCCTTTAATTGTTATGAATTTTGGTTGGTAATTAAGCTCATAGCAAAACCTATGGATTGATTTTTTTTTTATTTTTTTTTTTTTTTGGTTTGATGATGAAAGTTGTATTCGGTCATTGTTGAATTAAGTGAGAAAAATTTAGGCTTTTGAGTTTTGATGCTAAATTTTTGCATATTAGAGTGCTTGAGGGTGAATATGAGGCTAAATGCATGTTTGTGTGTCTTATCATTTTTTTTAATTAAGATACATGTGCACCTTGAACAAAAATATGGACATTCGGCCATGCCATTTTGGTGATAAAAATCTTCATTTGATGTTTGGGTAAGGTTTTTGTAAAGCCAAGCTAAGATGTGGGGTTAAATAGCTTGAAAATAAGTTAAAATCGATGAGTAATACTAGATATCAAGTTTGGTTTTTGATGAAATTGAAATGGTCTTTAGGTCTCCTACATAACCCACGTTATAATTTTGGAATTTTGGTGTTGTAGAAGGTTTCGGTCATGAGTAGGAAATTATTAATTTTGAGTTTGATGATAGAAATGAAATTAGGGGTGCTTAATGGATTGTGCGATGCCTATATGCATGTGAAATTGAATTGGTAAGTTAAATTGTGAAAACTTGTATTTTTGTGTGGCCAATAGGTTGTGAGAGCATTCGGCAGTAGCTATAATATGCTAGTTGCTGGAATGTTTTGCTGTTTTTGTTTAGAAATGGTAGTAAAGAGAGCTTTGAGCTAGCTAAATGCATTGATGTATGGATTTGATGATATTTGGGAATCGGATTGTTTGAATAAGGGGGGGGTTTCGGCCATGGTAGCTTAAAATGCTTTTTGATAATCGGCTATCATGGTAAGATGTGGAATGAATATTTGATAATAGAAACAATTTCCAAACCATTAGTAGTTACTATATGTTAGCCAAATTAGTTTCTAATTAGGGAAGTGAATAAATGGACATATGTGCCTTCGGCACTTTGCTAATTTATGTGAATTTGATAATTTTTAGGAGATGTTGTTTTGTTGATAATTTTATTTAATAAATGGCCGATTGAGTGCTTGGTGATGGATGATTAAATTGAATCCATTCTTAAGTGGTATGAAGTAGAAATTGCTATATATAGATGTGATTATAAGAAAGGAAATTGTTTTGCTTAAATTAGGCATGCTCTTCGTTATATTGAGCTTAAAATTCACGAAATCTTGGTTAGGCGGCAAAACTAGAAATCGGCCATGTTGTTATGAACTAAATTATGAATGCTTAATGTCTTGATTTGTAAATGGTGATGTGTTGGTTTAAGCTTGTAATTTGACATATGTATGTTTTAAAGTAAATCTGTAATAAATCTGCTTAGGACAGCAGCAGTAGCATGATTTTAGAAAATCACCATAAATTGTGTGAGTTGAATTAGAGACTGAATAAATTTTGTAATTGAAGCTTAATGAGTCTAGTTTCTTATAAAAGAAACCTTGCAAGCAAAGGAATTTCCGATAAATAGATTTTTAGAGTAGAGTGAGACAGTGTCAGATTGACTTCGAAGTCCCCTGCTCTGTTTTTGGAAAATCACTATAAATTGTATAAAAATTGTTATGAGACCCCATTTATATGCTTAGACTCCTTAATGAGTCTAGTTTTGAATGAAATAGGCTAGGACATGTTTTGAATTCTGTACAAGGAGAAATTCGATTTGTAGTAAAGAGTGGTCAGTTTAGTTGAACAGTGAAATAGGGGAAACTTTAAGAAAATTCTGGTATTGATTGGCCAAACAAAAAATTCTGGAAATTTTATAGATGGAAGATATATGAGTCTATTTTCAGGAAAAATTAACGGCACATCATTTGGAGTTTCGTAGCTCCAATTATGAGTAATTTATTGAATGTTGCTCAGAAAATCAGCTTGTTGCAACTTGTGGTATGTATGTGAAATGGCCGAATGTGTGTGTGTTTGCTATGAGAAGTATATGCATATACCATTTGACTATAAGTGAAATTGATTAATTGAGATGTTTGAATAAGGATTAATAGATTTAAATATTTTATTTAGCTCAAGAGCATAGAGGGACAAGTTCGGATAAAGGGAAGGCTAAAGTGGTCGAATAGCCAACTCATAATTGCTCGGGAAAGTTCAAGGTAAGTTTTGAGTAATGGGTTTTGGTATTTAATTTAAATGCCATGATATGCATGAATGACAAATGAATGATGTCCTATTGACCTTACCATAATAAGGTTATTGAGTAAGAAACCTTGTATATGTTTGTTATATTAGCCGAATGGCTATTAGAGAACTAAGCAAAGAATAAGATTTGGGATATATGCATATGTGTGTTACTTATTGAGCTGAAAGTTTAGTAAAAGAAGTATACTTGTACTGGACTTGGATGATGTCTACGACACAAAGTCAGTGAGCATGATATATGTCTATATGTAAATGAGTGGACTTGAATTACACATGTGATTCTTCGCTATGTGAAATGTAGTAAAATGTGAATAGATATAAATGGAACTCTGTGATTTGAATCCGGGATTAAAGACCCGAAGGCTATATGCGGAGACTATGTCCGGGTTAAGACCCGAAGGCTATATGCGGAGACTATGTCCTGGTTAAGACCCGAAGGCTACATGCGGAGACTAAGTCCGGGTTAAGACCCGAAGGCTTGAGTGGAGGTTTTATCCGAGCTAAAAGACTCGATGATGATACGAATAAAGTCTAAGATTAAACAACTTCATAATAACGATTGCTAATGAATGCGTTAAAGCCTTAAGTTATACAGGTATGTATCCTAACTTATATGCAAGCTTGTTTTGGACCAAAACATAAGGTCATTATGCGATTGCGTATGTGATTATGAAATGAGACTATTAATAAGGTTATAGCACAATTGGTTAATGAGAAATGCTATGTGAAATTATGCAATATGTCTATGATTACATGAGCTCACTATTGAGTGAATGTTATCTGCCTATCGTATGTGATAAGAATGTGTGTATTCGGGTAAGGGTGACATACCCAAAAGAAGAGGGAAACAAAAAAAAACGCGAATAACCATGTTATAATTTAATTTCATCCGTTGTCACTGCTTAAAACTTACTAAGCATTGTAATGCTTACTCCGTTTGCTTTGTTTCCTTTGTTTTATAGATCTCTTTTTGGAAGCTACGGACTCGGGGATTGAAGCCTAAATCACGTACACTATCGTCGTTATTTTGGTATATTTGATAGTTATTTTGAGAAAAATGGCATGTATAGGCTAATCTTCGTACATTAAACCGAATTACGTTTTGAGTTGTAATCATTTTAGCCATGCGAAAATGGCTTGCTTAGTCTTTAAGTATGAATATATGTTTGGATGAAATTCATGTGGTTCGATGTTTATGGCATGATATTTAGTCAGTACCCAATATGCAATGATTTTTTTTTAAGATAATGTTTGGTTATCGAATTTGTTCGTTTTAGCCAATTAGTTAGTTTGCTCAATGAATTCACGTCTAGCTTTGTATCTATGAACCTCGGTAGTTGTATTTTGATTTTGTAATACTCTAAACCCTAATCCGGCGACGGACAGGGGCGTAGGGTGTTACATGTTAACTGTATGTATGCATGATATACTGTAGGGATATACATACTGAGTTTGCGAAAACTCACCCCTTTGTTGTTTTATCTGTCAGCTAATCCCCAGCAGTAGATCGATCAGTGCAACGGAGGGCTCAACGGTGACCACTACTAGATACTTTTTGGATTTCACGGTTTTACTGGTTATTTACTATTTTTGATTATTTTGGGAGTTTTGATGCAAATATTGAACTTGGACTGTTTTGATTTTTTATTTGGGTTTCTAAATTGTTATTTATGGATTTTTAAACTACAAACGCCACAAAAGCATCGTTTTTCTAAAAATTAACTAAGAGCTTCCGCGTAAATGAAATGGGTTAAGTAAGTAAGTTAATTCGTGATTTTCTAACTTAAGTGAAGATAACAACCGGATCAATTTTAACTTGTCAAGACGTTTTCCAAAAACACTCTTATGTGGTGCCGCCAGATTCGACCATAACGTCTAGGCCGACTATGAGGTGTTACACTTCTTCTATTAGACGGATTGTTTAACCCTTTAAAAATTGTGCATAGCCGTAAACTTCTTGTAATTATTTTTTAGAATTAGTGGTCTGCCGTGGTTTTTCTCGATAAGAGTTTTCCACGTAAAATCTATGTGTTCTTTTTTTTTTCTTATTGTCTTGCGATAATTCCTACTGCCATTATTGGCGTATAGTATAACAACCTTGTTGAATGTTTCCTGACTACTACTATTGTTCATTTCTAATCAATGAGAAATATTGTGGCTACTATCTAGCACCCCATTGGAGGAGTATCGATTAGAGATTTTAGGGAAAAACATTATCTTTTTCATTTTTATTACGAGATCGACAATAAAAAGATAGTGGATGGAGGTCCATGAATGTTTAATAATCATCTGTTGCTTATTCATCGAATCATAGAAGGGGAGAAGCCTGTGCAAGTACCATTATTTTTCATCAATTTTTACATTCAGGTTCATGATCTCTCTCGATGGCTTATGTCAAAAGCCATGGCTCAACAACTTGGAAATTTTATAGGGAGTTGCATACAGTATGATGCAAAAGCCATTGTTGATGAAGTTAGAGATTATATGAGAATTCGAGTAAAGTTAGATGTTAGAGTTCTGTTGAGACATAAAAAGAAAATAATGGTTAATACTAATAAACACGTCTATGCTCAATCCCCATATCAACGTTTGTCTATTTTGTTTCCTTTGTGGTCAGTTAGGGCATGGCAAAGGTTTTTGTCTGATCAGGGCAATTAAAATAAAGCAGGAGCTCGAAATGGAATTGAATGTATTTCTCATAGCGACGAGTAGGTGAGCTAAAGGTGCTCAGAGTTGTTGGTTGTATGATGAAAAGGAAAGGCAAGTCCCTAATATTATGAGATTTGATACTATTGTTGCTAATATTATAGGAATTAATGAGAGTGCTAATTATATGCATAATTTTAGGACTAATCTAGGTATTAACCCAGTTGGTAATTTGGTGAATAAGGAAAGTGGTCAAATGTCTTCAATGGAAGATTTTCAACATAATAGTACATGTATTGTAACACCCATTTAACCTGTATCTGTCACCGGAGAGGGTTACAAGACATTTCAAAGCTAAAGCACAAAATTTGAACAATTCACTTACCTACGAACAAGTCTCATAAATCAGTCAAATTTAAATTCATACGACAAACATAAACTCTTTACAAGACATTTATTTCACATACACGGCTTTATAATTAACTTAAATTAACAAGTCACTACTACTTGTGAAAGTAAACAACCGTTTAAACATAAAAAAAAAAATTACTAATCAAATGGTCATTTTGAAGAGATATAGCCGAATATGCAATAGCTTCTCACCGCATTAGTTTCAACTTTATTACACTATCAAGTTACTAAGAGATTACTCATGAAAGTATACTTAATGAAATACTATTTGTCCTTTCATATAAAGGCCACAATTACATAAATATATATATTCACATATATGACCGAATATACCGTAACTATTATGCATTTATTTATTATGCAATACATCAATGTATAAAGCTCAAAATGATATATTCCATTCACATTTATATATAAGCCTATTTTATACATTTTGACATCACATAGCATAAATTACTATTCATTTGGCCTATATGTAAGCCAAAGCCGAACCTTGTATCAACTTATTCATAAACTTTAACACAAGCTCCATTAAAAAATTAAAATAGCTTACCAACCACATTCATAGATATTAAATATAACCATTCAAGTGAAATCATCAACTTATCCAAAATATCAAGACATGTATATACATAACAAGCAAAACCTTGGACCAAAACTTAAAACTATACAAAACACATTAAAGAAGCCATATTCGCATGGCTTAATTGTAACACCCCCACGGCCGAGACCGTCGCCGGAGTCGAGCTTGAGGTGTTACCGAACATAATTTATCATTTAAACAACTTTACATCATTTATTTTGACTTTTGGAATAAGCAGTTTTTCTGCATCATGGTCGCTAAAAAAATCATATCTTGAATTACGAAACTCGAAATCAAGATCCGTAAATTTTCCCTGAATCTAGACTCACATATATATCTACTAATTTTTTTTTAAAATTTTTGGTTGGGCCAATTAGTACAGTTTATTAGTTAAAGTTACCCCTGTTTCAGGACTTGACTGCACTGACCTCTACTTACTACGAACCACTTTTCTCCATGTAAAAAATTCATATAACTATACCATTTATTTCTATTAAAATTAGATTCAATAAGGATTCTGAGCATATAAATTACACCTCCTAATTATTTTTTTACAATTTATAGTGAATTTTCAAAGTTGGAACAGGGGATCCAGAAATTGCTCTGGCCCTGTTTCACTAAAACTCAAATATCTTATAACATATAACTCCTTTACCTATTTCGATTTTTCCATTTGAAAGTAGATACAATAAGCTTCAATTTCATAGTTAATTCTTCACCTAATTCGTTTTCTACTATTTTTGGTGATTTTTCGAACTCACATCGTTGTTGCTGTAGTGTTCTGTTTTATGGCAAGTTTCATCTTTTTATGAATTCTCATGAACTATATAACATATTAAACTCACAAGGCATCCAACATTATCTACGCTAGCCATACCAATTACTAATCATTATCAAGCATTTTCTCAACCAAGCCACAACCATATCACAAGATTATTTATACAAAACAAGTATATTGCTATACATGCTATACATGCCATACATCAAAACATACAAACCAATATACCAATTCTTCCTCGGATAGTGTGAGCGTTTCTTCGACCTTCCCGATATCCAAGTTGGCTCGCTAAAAACTACAATGAATGAAAAGGAGGGATTAAGCATAAATGCTTAGTAAGTTCACATGCAAATAACAAGTAACATAACAAAGCAATTATATCAACAACAATAGCATGATATCACCAAGATACAAACCAGATTTCTAGCTATCGTGTATCATCTTACCACCTTATTTCTGTTATATCAAGGTTCAACCCGAGGGTTAAGTACATACCTGTCCAAATTGTCCATTTCACAACACTTACCAAAATATCATTTTCATCTTGAGTATTCTTCCATCCCGCTAGAATTTTACCAGTTGAACACATCGGAATATAACTCGGATACACGGATCATTTGCACATAAGTGCCACATATGTAATCAATCAATCATGTAACCCGCCCATAAGCGAACTCGGACTCAACTCAATGAGCTCGGGCGTTCGCATCCATAAGTGAACTCGGACTCAACTCAACGAGCTCGGATGCCTAGTTACATCTCACGAACTCGGACTCAACTCAACGAGTTCGGACATTTGCATCCATAAGTGAACTCGGACTCAACTCAACGAGCTCGGATGCCTAGTTACATCTCACGAACTCGGACTCAACTCAATGAGTTCGGACATTTGCATCCATAAGTGAACTCGGACTTAACTCAACGAGTTCGGGTGCCCAACCATCCTAGTGACATGTCACTTGTATCCTAATCTATTCCCAAGGTTCAAATGGGATTTTCCTCAATCACACATTTCCTCGTCGTTCTCCTCGGAATATTGGAACCAATACGTTGCTTGCATCTCATACTTATCAATTTAATCGCATACTTGTCATACCAATACATAATATTTCACAAAGCATAATATTCATAATAACAAGTATCATATCATATAAATAGCATTAAATCACTTAAAATAGCAATTATGTTACATTATTTACACATGAACTTACCTCGGTACAAAATATAGCAATTTTGCAATTTAGTCCAAAATCTTTTCTTTTCCTCGATCAAGGTTGATTCCACGTCTTTCTTGATCTAAAATAACACATTTAGCTTATTTAATACTCTCATTATCAAAATAGTCCTAAATTCAAATTTTGACAAAATTACAATTTTACCCCTAAACTTTTGCATATTTACACTTTTGCCCCAAAGTTCGGAAATTAAATTTTATCACAAATTCTTATGTTTTAGGACATGCTGATCATTTATTTACCATTAGCAAGCTCAAATTCCCACTAAAACACATACTTATGAACAATATGTACTTTTACCGATTAAGCCATTTTACTCGTTTTCACTTAAAACCGAGTAGCACAAGTTGTCTAACATAATTTAAAACCTCATATTCTATCATAAAACATCAAAATACACAAATTTCACCTATGGGTATTTTTCCAAATATGAACCCTAACTTAAATTATTGCTAACATAAGCTTTATCGAGTTACCGGGACTACGAAAACATAAAGAACATTAAAAATGGGGCTTGGAATCACTTACTATGAAGCTTGGAAGCTTGAAACAAACCCTAGCTATGGAGAACCCTTGAAATTTCGTGGTAATGAAGAAGATGACCAATTTTGTGTTATTTTTCCCTTTTTATTTCATGTTAATATCCAAAAGACCAAAATACCCCTTCTTACTAAACTTTCAAAAATTCCATCCATGTCCAAATTTTGTCCATGAACTTAAAATTGGTCAAATTGCTATTTAAGACCTCCTAATTAATATTCCAAAGCAATTTCATACTAGAAACTTCTAGAATGCAAGTTTTGTAACTTATTCGATTTAGTCCCTAATTTCAAATTAAGCACTTTACGCTTAGAATTTCTTCACGAAATTTTCACACCATCATAAAATCATATCATAAACATCAAAATAATTATAAAATAATTATTTCTACCTCGGATTTGTGGTCACGAAACCACTATTCCGATTAGGCCCTAATTCGGGATATTACATTAATACATAAGTCAAAATATACCATCCCACGAGTTATTCATTCTATACATGCCATAAGTAATGTTCTATAAAACATTAAATACCAAGGTTTAGATAGTGCGATGAGTTGACTAACAATCCCCGAGCGTAAAGCTGGATTCAACGATCTATAAAACAGAAAGAATGGATTTTCCATGTAAGCATTTTATAAGCTTAGTAAGTCTTAAGCAATTCAATATTTCAACTAAGAATTTAACTTATTTCATATAAGCTAAAATGCACTCTTTTAAATTCTATGCAATACTAATTACTCAAAAATGGTTCGAATAGATTATTTTCTTGAAATTTTACACTCAACCGAATAGGTCGGCTCCATGCATATTCACACTCATTCAATGATACCAATTCGCTTATCAATCCATATCACTTACTAAAAATCGCAAATTAAAAACACATACATACCTTCATACGGACTAACGACAACTTAGATTAAACATAGCCCTTCATTCGCTTTCAATTTGTTTACTTATACATCAATCCAACATCTCAACATATCACACCGGCATATAGCCTGCTAGGTGTCAACCTGATTCAAAATTTCAACTGCACAATGCCTGCTAGGCTTTTAGCCTGAAATCATACAACAGCATTCAGCCTGCTAGGATATAACCTGGATCATAACACCGGCAAGAATGCCTACTAGGCTATTAGCTCGAATATTTCAATCATTCACTTCATAGCTCATAGCTAAGATTACACACATTATAAGCCACATTCGACCACTTTAATACACATCAAATTTAACCGTTCCTTTCATTTAAACACATTCGGCACCTTGTGTCACCATTTCTATTTCAACTCAAACACTCTAGCCACATTCGGCTCAATTCATTCGTTCAAACACACATTCAGCACATTGTATCACCATGTCTATTTCAACTCAAACATTCTAGCCACATTCGGCTTAATTCATTCATTCAAACACACATTCGGTACATTATATTTATATACATATAAAATCAAACATTCACTTTACCATATTTATTTAATCTCTAAGCATACAAAATTGAGTTTAATCACTTAAGAACTTACCTCATTTAATATTATACGGCGAATTCGACTACTCAGCTAGCTTCGATTTTCCTCGATCCAAATCCGCCCTCTTTAGCTCTTGAGCTATTTAAAAGAAATTTTAAACTCGAATAAATCAATAAACCAACTTAATTCATTTGAAAATCACATAACTAGGATAATTGCACAATAGCTCCCTCTACTTATATACATTGACAAATTAGTCCAAAATCCATAATTTACCAAGCAATTCGAATTCACCTAAGATACACTTAGGCCAAATTTCATCCTCTAACATACAAGTCCTTCTATTTCATTATCTTACCACTTTAGTCACTCACATTTAACATTTATATTTATCTTCTAACATCAACACATGATTTTCAACTTTTCTATCCATGGCCGAATCTAAATTTCTCAACCATTTCTAAAATCACAAAATGGGCTTTAAAGATAATAAAACAAGGATCACAAACATCTCAAAATTAACAAAATAAATTGGAAATTTACCTTGAATTGAAATGAAGAAGATGACCGAACCTAACTCAAGCTTCTTTCTTTTTCTTTTACTAATTTCGGTGATGAGAAAGCCAAAAATAAAAATGATTTTTCTATTACTTTATTTAACATGCATTGGTTTATAACATTTTACTTAATTAATATCATGAAATAAGAAGAATAAAATCATAGAATAACACTTTAGCCGTCCACTATACATCATAAAGGTCAAATTGCATTTTAAAGACCTTCACTTATAAAATCAATAACAATTTAACCACTTTAAAAATTAACAGAAAAATTTTTCTTTTTACGCAATTAAATCCTTTTTATCAAATCGACCTTCAAACGCTAAAATTTTTTGACCAAAATTTCACACATGCTATATCACACACAAAAGGCATAGAAAATAATATTTAATTATTATATTTTTTTTTACTCGGATTTATGGTCCTGAAACCACCGTTTCGATTAAAGTCAAAATCGGGCTATCACATGTATGGCACATGAGGAGAGCCCTCTTAGGCCAAGTGACGTGAAAAAGCAACCCAAGATGGGCTCATTATTTGTTTCAACTACTTTTGACATGGGTTTAGAAGAGACAGCTTTGAAGCGTGGTTTAGTTCCTAATACTTGATTATTGACAATCGTCGTTGAACAAGTCAACTGAGTGCAATGAAAATCATAAGCTGGAATTGTTGAGGTCTCGACAACCTCCAGAGCTAATGAAAGAATATAAGTCATATATAGTTTTCTTAATTGAAACATTGACTCATAATGATCGAGCAGAGAATGTGACGGAAATTAAAGTTTGAGAAGTGCTTTTGTGTTGATCGAATAGAGAGAGAATGAGGTTTGGCACTGCTGTGAAATTCTAACAATATTCAGATAAATTAATACTCTCAAAATTTTATTGATTTAAAGATAACTTATCTCAAAAATAGGGAGTGGAAACTAACTTGTTTCTATGAGTACCTTGAGCGACACCGTAGAAGAGTTTCATAGGGTTTGATTAAATCACTGGCGAGGGATGACGATACACCTTAGGTCATGATCGAGGGATGACGATACACCTGAGGCCATGATTGAGGGACTTTAACGATCTGACTAGCTCAAGTGAAAAGGAAAGGGGCAACAACCACTTGAATTATTTGTTTGAAGGTTTTCAACAGTCATTGTTGGAAATGGATTTACAAGATGTGTCATAGATTGGCTATGAATTTACATGGGAGAAAAGTAGGGGTACAAAACAATGGGTTCGAGAAAAGTTGGTAAGGTGGTTGCGAATAGTGCATGGTTTGATTTTTTTTCACATGTGGTTGTTTGTACACTAGTTGTCTCAACATCAGACTATATGCCGATTTTACTAGATATTGAAGTTCAGTTTAAACAATCCATTAGTTAATTGGAAAATTTTATGGAAGTTATGTGTATAGCCTAAAGTCAAGGAATTTATGTGGCGAACATTACAGGATGAATTGTCATCGAATGTGCGCTTGTGTACAAAGGGAGTGGATGTTTAATTTAGACACTTAACCGCATATAAATTTAAGGGCGTCAATTTGAGCACTTAAACAAGGTTTTGCCAAAAATTAAAAGAAATAAGGGGAACAAGACTCAAACCTTTACTTCTAAGGAGGATGCACTAATGCTTAACCATTCAATTTATTCTTATTTCTTACTTATTTTATTTCTTAACCATTCAATTTATGTCTTATTGTGACTTTACCCTAGTTTGCTGAAAAATAATAAAATAGGAGGAAATGAGATTTAACACTTAACCATTAAGCCCGAAGCCTATTTCTTATTTAACAAACGCACAATAATAACTTTATACATCGGAATGTGACCACTTTCAATTTCACAAACTTGACCGAACGTGGCGTCCCACACCCAATCGAGGCAGATCGACTCTAATCCAGGACATTACATTAGTCACTTACATGACCTTTGTACAACCGCCAATCACACCAAACAAATTTATATACATGCATATTCATCAACCATATAGTTCAAGGTAAAATACAACTCTAAAAAAAAAAAAAAAAAACATACTTCTGCAGCTTACTCTTGATCTGAGCAACATTAGGGTGAAATCGTCATTTAACACATGACATAAGTAACATTCGTAATTCAACAATTAAATGACATAAGTAACATTCATAATTCAACAATTAAATCATATGTATAGTATAAAACAATTTAATAAAGACAATATTTGAAAGGAAATATCATAACTGATAAGTAAAACTCATTTAATTTTTAAAGCAAAGTTTAATAACTATATCGTAAATTTAGTAAAATATTTAACAAAACCTTTTTGTAAAATCGAGAGTAAAATTATGGAATTATTCATATAAGACTTAATCATGCAAAATTTCAAGTCATTTCATAGCATTTAAGGACTCCAATTGCACAGTATAAAAATCAAGACTCAATTGCAAAGATAACAAAACATGCCCAAAACCTTAATATGACACACTGACACCTATCCACACATGCTATTTTGTGTTTTCTTTCTAATTTTCCTATTCCAACATATCATATAACACCCATAGATTATTCAAATCATGCTCAATTACACTAAAACATACATTAACATGTCAAATTTGCATTTTATACATTTCATGTTACTCAACGTGTCAAATTTCTATTTTATACATTTCTAAGTGCATTATAGGTTCATACCTAACCATTTTGTCATTTTAAGCTTGTCTCAATGTTCAATAAGTCATTTAAGCATCTATAATAATAATTCACTAAGCACATACATATCATCCATCATGTAACCAAAACCTAACAATTATGCTTATTCAAGTTTAAATCTAATCAGTCAATCAACTACAAATCTAATTCTTCTAATCCCTTTTTATTTTTGAAATGTGACAAAGTGCGTCTAGCAAGACACTTTTTTTTTTTCTCTGACTTATTTCTTTAAATGTCACAAAAATCGATCCATTTCTCTCTCTATATTTTTTACTTTGGCATTTTTTATCAAATTTAGCCATGAAATTAGAAGAGCTTGACTCGACCGAGTTTGAAATATTCATCTCAAAGACCAAGATTTATTATGGAATCAACATGATATTAAGATAATATAGACAAGTAGAAACGACAACATGGAGGCTCGTTAGTTAGCAAAGTTCTTTATTTCTCTTGATGTTTTATTTTTTATGACTTATTTGATTGTATTTTGGGTAACTAATTATTGAATAAAGGAAGTCTTATTTTTTGTTTTTTTAAATATCTCTAAATGCTAGCATTTAATTTCAAGAGTGAACATAAATACAACTATCATACTATGCGCTGACCAATATATTACTATGTGTGATAATTTTATAGAGTGATTTATATAACTATTTGTAATATTTTAGTCCCTTCAACTTCTAAAACAAAAATAAAATATTTTAACTATTTATTTCACTCCAAAATGAATAAAAAATTAACACGTTTTAATATTGCTTATGTTGATGTTGCATTCACATAGATTGCCATGTGAATAACATGTCGGTATTTAATTAATTTTTTAAAATTTAAATTTTAAATATATATATATATATATATATATATATACTATTTTTAAGATAAAAATCATTAAAATTATTAAAAAGTTATAATTTTTTAATTTTTAAAAAGTAATTAAATGATGATGTGTCATTTACATGGTAATCCACGCATATGCCACATCAGTAAAATTAAAGTTTATTAATTTTTTATTTATTTTGGGATGATTTGATAAAAATATAAATTAAATAATTAAAACAAACGAAAAATTAAATAATAGACTAAAATATTTTTTATAAAATTAAATGGAAAAAAAATTATTATGCGTATATATATATATATATATATATATGTTAGTTTTATATCCATATTCAGTACACATGTGACAGTAATTATGTTAGTGAATTTGGTAGTGGACTCTGCTCTGCTTGAGTGTAAGGAAATTCTAAAAATTAGTACCCGACAGCTGTTTTATTTTTTCCTTATCTCTTTTGTTGCTTTTGTAAATCGATCAGAAGTTAATGCTAAGAAAGCCTATCAACCTTTTTCTTTCTCCTTTCCCACTATCTTTTTTATATATAATTTCAAAATCATTTTGCTTTTAGCGGACCAGTTGATGTTGTTAAAAATTAATGTTGAGAGATAGTTGCATGATTGAGCTTATAGTTCAGCCAAAGTCTGCAATAATGTAGCCATCTTTGCTTTACTCTTTTTCTTTTTTTCCTATTAATCTTACTTTAACTGATGTCATAACCCAAATGTGACAGTCCCATGCATGGACAATCAGCGGCGAGCCCAAAGGAGGCATCCAAATCCAATGGCTCCTTCATTTGAGACCCATGTTGAGTTGCTGACAGACAGTGTTTGTAGGTTCGACTATAAAACATAATATCCTAGTGAATGTTAGACCCAATGCTTTATTGCTCTTTCAGTTTAAACGTAAGGTCTGAATGTACGTAAACTGGAAAGGATACACCCGTAATTTTAGCAATCTTAGTTTCATGTATATAAAATACTGAATTTTATATGATAAAGAGGAGTACAAGTATGCATAGAGACGCATGGAAAAGAGGAAAAGAGCAATAAACATGTGACATACTTTTACTGCCGAAAAGTCTGAAAAGGAAGGCGAGGGAAAAAGAGGTCCAACTCACCACCAATGCCTGCCTATTGCCAGAGGTCTTCCTAATGGGGCTAACCCTAAAACCATTCACTCACATTAACCACAGGACTAGTAGCTAGTTGGGCCCCTCAACCTGATTCTGGGACACCATGATTAAACCTTTTTTCATCAACTTTCCAAGCTCAATTACCAAAGATTTTCAAGTCCTCCCTTTAGAATCTAATCTGCTCCCCGATATATAATATATAGTATAGACGAGTCTTATTAAAGTCATGTTTGATCCCATTTTTTTTTTCATGTATAGAATGATAGCTCTACTTAACAGAAGGTCCCAAAGCTTAAATTTAAAGTAAGATATAAAAGTTACAAGTCCTAAAGTGCATAGTGAGTAAAAGAAGAAAAGGAAAAAGAGATGAATAGTAATAATAATAACAAAACGAGATAAGTGGCTTTTGAATAAATGGAATGATGTTTGAGTGATTGTTCGTTGGATTAGTACATCTGATTTAAATTGACAAGAATTCTTTCATGTTAGCTTGTATTTGAATCATTTTTATTACTTTATGTTGTATTAGGTTGATAAAGTAGTGTAGATGGTGTTTTGTGTAAATGAAAATGATTAAAGAAGGGGACCAAGCGTTGTAATTTGTAGGGTGAGAGAGACAGGCAAGTAGTGGGTGAAGGCGCGCAACCTAAATCGAGTTCCACAAAGACACGTCCAATTCCACATAAGCTTTAACCTTTCTTTAAAGTGCCTTTGTCTTTTCTGTTTTTCCTATTTGCTATCATGCCTCTCTTTCTACTTTCTTCCTTCCTTCCTTTTTATTTTATTTTCTCACACATTTTCAATATTGTCCCACTTTCTTCTTTTTTTCTCGAATTCAATTTTGATTTATACTTATATGATTTTTTAGTGTATTGATATTCAGATTATATGGATTTTTATTTTATTTTTTATTTTTATATTTTTAATATCATCTTAAGTTAATTGCAATCATGATTATTTTTGTTAAGATAATATCTTGAATATGATTGGATTTAAATTGATTAGCTTTGGCTATGGATATAACTAGGACTAAATAAGGTTTATAGGCTAATTTTAAATTTTATTTATGCTTTTAGGCCGGTTTTAAAATTATTAGGGAAATAGTTTGATTTTGAGGGAAAGCACGTTTAATTACAAAATTGGCCTATAAGCCTTATTTAGCCTACAGCTAGAATAGTATTGAGTAATTTTCTGTCGTGTCTCATTAAAGGGGACAATCGTTTATTTATATACATGGTTATTATTCATGAAATTGACGTTATTAGTAAACTCTATGCATGTTGGGTATATGCGAATTGAAACCACGAGCTCCCCTTGCGAGCACCCTGTGGCGTGTGCAGGCTAAGACCGTGAGCTCCCGTTACTGAGTTCTCACTGTAAAGCTTATGCGTATCCATTTGGTAAGGCTTAACAAGATCGTGGGTAAGCAACCTGAACCTTATTTGTTTCTCAGATTGGTGATCATAAGTATATAACAAATAGTAAGAATTTGGTCATGATTATAATTTTGTTTATGTTATTAGTGAATGGTATTTGAGTTGTAGTAAAAAAATATAATTATCCGCAACACTGATAAATGATATTCGGAGATTTGGTAATTTTAGGATTGTCAACCAAGGGATGGAATTGTTACTATCAAGATGGGCACGGTTGGCTTCCAACTTCAAATATTACTTTTATGTTCCCTTCTTAATGAAAAACCTTGGTTCGGTATTAAAGAATATATACAATTGCAGTTGGAAAAGTAAAATAATTAACATAATTCGGAATTTTTTCTTATATATGTAAAGTCGAGAATAATCCATTATAATTCAATTATAAAAAAGAATTGTGATTTAAACTCAACTCCTATAAAATTATCTAGATTGACTCTTCACTAAATATTTTTTTCTTAAAAGCTTAATTATAAACTGATCTTAGTAATTTGTTTACAACATAATTTGCAGTCTAACAAGCTTCTCTAATAAACATAATAGTGCTCTCTCTAACTTAAATGAACATAAATAACAAATTCTTACCTTTGAACCAAATGAAGTAAATAAGATAATATTAGATTATAGTACATTCACAATATGAGTGGCAATTTTATATAACAAATAAAAAAAATTATTAACTGAAAAGGTAAAGTTAAAGTTAATAAAAAGCATGTGCTGATGTTCAAAGTTCAAATTTTTTTTATGCAAATATTTTTCTAGATAATAAGGTCTTATTTGATAACTTATTAAAAAAATGATAATTTAATTTTTTTAATACATTTGATAATCCGTAATAAAAAAAAAGCAAATAATAACTTTTTCAATGAAAAAAAGGTAAAAAATAATAAATAGATAAAGAGTACTTAAGTTTTAAAAAAAATATCAAATAGATTTTAGAAATTTAATTTAATACTTTTTTTTTTAAATTCATATAAAAGACCTTACCACTCCACTAAGTCGGTAGGGGTTGGTCCCTTTAAGTTTCTATATAATTTATAAAATTTTAAATTTATATTTGTAAAATTATACTTTAACCCCTAAAAATGATAAAATTTTAATTTAATTATTTAAAAATTATAAAAATTTAGACTATTCAAATAGTAAAATTGTATTTTTTAATATCGTAAAAAGAAACAAATTAATTTCGCCCAAAAAATAATTTTTTTGGCTTTACCCTTGATTCCACTAATAATAAATTGTTGATATATTTTTATGAATATATTTTTTAGTATAAAATATTTTTATTTACTCGCATAATCATTGGGTGTGAAAAAATTTAACAAAAGTTAAAATTTTTATTTATTATTTTTTATATAATCCTTCTCAAATTTTAAAATAAAAGAATAAAGCTTTTATATATTATGTAAATGAAATGTTTAAGCGTAGCTAATTTTACAGTTGCAAAGAGTGAAGGTGAAAGAGGGGAGGGGCTGTGTTGATGACACATTCAGGCGGATGGGATGGGAAGAAATTAGAAAATGAAAAGGAGAAGAACGACAATTTGTGATCAGACAGAGCTATACGGCCTTGCTTTTCAATCTCTCCCCTATAACCTAGCCAATCTCTTATGTGTCTTTTCCCATGGAATGGACCCATCTCTTCTCCCTCTTTCCATTCGAAACCTTCTATTATTATTTCTTTAATCAAGTATTTATGTAATTAATTTTTTAATAAAAGGAATGAAAATATAAAATTATTGGATTCCCGACCATGAACCTAGAGACATCTCTGTTGTCGTCTTTCTCTCTCTCCGTTCATGATACTATTTAGGATAATCTGTCATTTCTCATGCTCTTTGGAGAGAAAGATATAAGGAGGAGGTAACCTCCTCAATTCCCGATTGAATGAATACACGCTCAGAGAAAGAAGACAGTCAAGAGTAGCAGAAGAAGAAGAGACGCCCTCTCTCTCACCACACCTGCTGTTTATAGATTCTTTAAAATTCATCAACCTACTTGCTTAGTGCGGGTAGTTTTCAAAGCACCCTAATCTTTCTTTCTACCTCTCGAGTATCTCTTTCCCTTTTTCTTATCTAATATGAACAAAAGGAATGAATGATTATTATGGAATTACAAGATTCAGAAGAAGAGTAGCCACCCCAACTTTTACCATCTAGCTCCCATTTTCCAACTCCCCCCCTCCACCCACTTTTTCCAAAACATGGTTTCTCTTTCCCTCCTCTCATCCTTTGTACTATTATTTTCTTTCACTTTCTCCCGTTCCTCTCTGGCCACTTTTCTATCTCAACCGGTTTCCGGTCAACATCAGCCTTTAAAACCTGGCGACTACTCATCCACGGACACGGTTCCCGCCATTCCAGCTCAAATCCAAGCTCAAGTTTGCCGTCTCGACCTGTCCGCCGAACTATTTGGCGGCGTCAACGACGCCTGTGGCAACAACCTGGACCGAAGCCGCTGCTGTCCCGTGTTAGCAGCTTGGCTCTTTGCAGCTCATGCCAGGTATGCTTTGGAAGTGTCGGATCCCGCTCCTGCGGGATCGGAGCAGCCCATGAGGCCGGATGATTCTCAAAAGTGTGTGAACTCGTTGCAGAACGCATTGCTAAGCAAGCGCGTGCAGATTCCTCAGCCAAACGCCAGTTGCGATCCGATTCTATGTTTTTGTGGGATACGGCTACATCAGATTAGTTCCTTGAGTTGTCCCGCTGCGTTTAATGTTTCCGGTTTCCGGAACGCCACACCGACAGCTGCAGTGAAGAACTTGGAGAGGAGCTGCACCAACTCTTCTTATGCTGGGTGTACCAAATGCCTCGGTGCTCTTCAAAGGGTATGTAATTAATGATAATTCTTTCTTATCATTTTCTGGCTACTTGAAATGACCCAAACAATCAGTTCAGTTCATGGGGAATGAATGCATTCATTCTAGATCCCACTCTTTTTTTTTTTTTCTTCTTATCATTTTCAAGGAATGTCGTCAGTCTTAAATCCGTTCTGGTTCATGAGAATATAATTGCTCTAGCAGTTACCAATTTCTGAATTCTACTGTTAATTAATGAAAGTGGCTTCAATGAGCAACTGAAAACACGGGAAGCAAACTCATTCCGGTAGACCCATGAAAGTGACATTGTAACGTGGATGGAGAAGCCAATATGCATCACCCTTTTTCTACATTGCAAATAATTAGGACCCTTGCTCATTACCTTTCAACCAAACCATGATCTCTAAAACATCTTGTTCCTTTTTGCAATTTTGGTAACTTTACAGCTCAAAGGAGGATACAGCAAGAACGGAACACAAGACAGGAGCACGAGCGAGAGAGCCAGCAAGATGTTCAACCGAGACTGCCAGCTAATGGGACTCACTTGGCTCCTTGCACGCAACAAAACGGCTTACATACCCACCGTTTCTGCCGTACTGCGGGCCATAATGTACAGTGCGCACCCTCACGAGTCGAGGTGCAGCCCAGATCAAGAGAACATGCCCTTAGCTGTTGATTCCCTGCAGTTGGAGAAAGCTCAATCGTCTGCATCGCCACCACCATCGTGGCAATCTTTTACATTCCCGACTTTACCCCTTATCATATTGGTTTCACTATTTGGGTAGAGCGTCGGAGAGTGGTGATAGGAGTGGCGCATTGCTTTTTGGGTAGTCCTTTGAGACTGATGGGGATTCACGTGAACCTTTTAGACCTATCAGACAATTAAAGATGGGGTTACGCAGGGGTCTTTCTTCTTTTTTGTGTATGGCCTTTTCGCCCTCTGTAAATTTCAACTCGCCTTTTTAAATACTATTTGTTTATGTAGCAGACCAGAATTGAAGCCGATTTATAAATATACAGTGTTAGTTCCCTTTGCCATTTCTTCATCATATCGGACAAGTGGGAGGTGTGATAGATGATAGAAGGCAGATGGGTTTGGGGAGAATTGATTATATAAGCGTCTACTAAATGGAAGGAAGAAGGAAATCCCAGGGACTGAGTATGTTGGTCGCCTAGTATAATTATCAATCAGTATCCAAAAGTAGTAAAGTAGTTATATAAAACCTCATAAAGTGACCTTTTTTATTCTATAAATTAATTCTACTTTAGTTCTAACCAAAATATTATGCTAAATCTGTTTGGTGTTTAAAATGGCATGGAGGTGGGGGAACATGTCCAATGGGTGTGATTGTCGCTATTCAGTATATAACTTTCCAAAGGCCCTTTAAAAAAAAAAAATCATTTTGATCATACAATTTTAAAAAATTACAATTTGGTCATTAAATTATTCAAAAATTTTCATTTAAGTCATTGAACTATTCAAAAGTTTTTATTTTCATTAGATTGTTAAGTTTTTTTTTTAAACTTTTACCAACAAGTTTCAAGCGATGATTCAATAATCGGTATGGTGGACCAGTACCTGTCGATGAATAAATGAATATATCTTAGATCCAAGTTAATCTGACAGTCAGTGTCAGAGATCGAAGGAAAAAATTATTTAAATTTTAATTTGTAAAGCCATTAAGTCCAAAGTTGTTTTACGAAGAAAAAGTTATTTGTAGAAGAATAAGGGAAAGAGAGATTTTGTTGGTATAAGCAATGCAAATAGAGAAAGGCATATAGCATCGATTTTAATAGTCTAGTGACTAAAATGAAAAATTTTAAATAATCTAGTGATAAAATTGTATTTTTTTAATTAAGTGATCAAAATAAAAACTTACTTATAATTTAATAACTAATGATGTAATTTACCTATTTTTTATCAACTCCAAAGGCCTTTCACTGTCGGCCAGATTTTTTTTTTTTCAAAGTATGAATATAATATGAAAAGAATAATTAAAAACAGATAATATCAAAGTTAATTAATTAAAGCTTATATAAATAATATATATATTGTAATGAAAACCAATTGAATAGCATGCAGTTGCATGCCCACCAGACTCATCGGCATCAAAAAGTAAAATAAATGAATAAAATGCTTATAAGTAGGGGGTAATTAGGGGCTGGCTCTCTAAAATTTAAAAAATTTAAATTAGTATTTACTCTTTGACCTGCTTAAAGATTATAAAAATTTAATTTAATTATTTAAAAATTATAAAAATATAGACTATTAAAATACTAAAATTATATTTTTACTACCATGAAAATTACGATTTTTTTGGCCTTGCCCCGCATAGAAATAAGACAATCAAGAGTTGGGTATTTAGGAGTTAGGTTGCTAAGATTGTAGTTACAGTGATATTGAAGTCCATTTTGTCCCTTGAATTGTAAGATTAAGGTTAATAGAAGGGTAAAAGAAATTGCAATTTGGACTGGGGAAACGAAAACAGAATAAATAAGTACAAAAAGTGAAGGGGCCTACGCCAAAGTGTGATGTGGGAGCAACTTTAATTTCTGCTTTCTGAGAAATCAACAACCAAGTTTGGTAGAAGTTAGGTCAGACTCAGAGCCCCTCCGGAAACGTGATATCGGACTCTAGCAATGTATGCATGCACCAAATATTTTGTTTTGGTTTCCATATCTCTTTAAGGTAGTCCGTTATAGATATGCCAATTCCTTTATTCATTTATGATTGGAGTTAGGTATGTGTTGTGTGTATTTTTTATATCATTTATAGATCTTATAGTTTTTTTTTGGTTAAAAAAAAAAAAGCAACCAAAGGTAATCAAGCCAAATCTGGGAGAGCCACCTCAGAACAATCATCATGTAGAGGATGCAATATATCTTCAGAAGGCGCGAAATAAACATGAAAACCAAGCTGATTATTATAAGATATGGAAGTCATACCATCCGCCACTTTATTTTCCTTTCTATAAGAATGCACAAGCTTCACCTCCAAATCTCAACATAGCAATTGAAGTATGGGCCAAAATAGTAGAAATTCAAGAAAAAAACTAAGAGCTTAGCAATAGTTCAGCCTCAAGTACCACCTTTCTCAAACCCATTCTCCAAGCCCCAGAGTTCAGTTTCAAATACAGAACAGTACCCGATCAGTCCATTATAACCACATACCCATTTCCCTTCATGATATTCAGTACCGTACCGATAGGCGCAGCATTTTTCTTCTGAAATTGGTATTTATCAGTTTGTTTCTGTGTATCGTTTTAAATTTATCAAAAATTTTTAAAAAATATTAAATATATGTATATGTTAATATTTAAAAATTAAATGAATGATATTAAATAAAATTTAAATATAAAATATATATTAATTATATAAAACACTATTCAATAAAATCCAAAATAAAAAATCTATCCTTCAATAAATCTTATTAAAGGACAATATAATTCACAACATTAACCCATTCAATACTAACATACATATCAACGGTTGAAAGAGTTGTTTGAAACCGAGCTTTGAAACTAAGCTGGAGGCTGGAATTTTAAAGATTTAGCCTTTAGGCATCCATCAGGAGGATTTTTTTTTTCACCTACGAGTGAGTTTACTTTTTATTATATTTTAAATTTTAAAGTACATCCAATTAAGTGTAGTCTTCTATTCATTGGTTAATGCAAGTATTGAATTTTCAACGTTTTAAACAAAGCAAACGATAAAAATTAATATATTTTTAAATATTATTTGGTGCACCATGTTCCACCCCATATGATCAAAATTGATCAGAACGGGCCAATGTGACTGGTACGGGCCGGAATTTTCATTGGTGCGAAAAAGCGTAATTTGATGTCCCATTTTAGTATTGGAGTGGTACACACTAGTGCAGAATCAACCAGCATGCTTTACGGTCTCTTATCGCTCCTCCTGAAGTCGCTAGCCCCGTATCTAATCACAAAGCCCCGTTGGAGTTCACCTATGAAGCATGGACACGGACACGCAATACGGATACGACACGATACGGATACGACGATACGGTAATTTTTAAAAAATGAGGACACGGATACGGTAGGATATGACAATAAAAAACATTTTTATTATTTTTATATATATTTTTTTTATGTTAAAATACTCAATGTAAATGAAAATATTGATATTTTTTATTAATATTTAATCAATTCTTTCCCATTAAGATTTCTTATTATTACATCAAATATGACAAAACATAATAATAGATTTTTCAAATTCATTACACAAAACATGTCATATCAAATCTAAATTTAAAGTTCAACCTATATCCTTAAGAAGGCTTGTATAAAACAAAGCAAAAAAAGAACAATTTTTTAGTTCAATTTATTTTTATATTACTATAATTTATTTTACTTTCTGAGCCCATTATACGATATACAATACATTAACTCTTTTTTTTTTAAATAAAGCTGATATTCCCAAGGTGATAACAGGTTCAAGAACAAAACAAAAAAGATTTAATTGTTTTTTTTTTCTCTTTCTTACGCAGGCACCAGAATCCTTTCTATTATCCTCTTTATTATCTTCCCCATTTACCCCTTTTTTCCCTTCAAATTTACCATCCTTACCTTTGCTCTTTATTTCATTCTCTGAAAAAAAAAAAAAAACCCCAGCATCATCCATCATCATTCATCATCTTCATATAAACAAATCAGGTATGTTAAAAATCCCCCTTTTGATCTGTTTACTAAAGTTTGATTCTTGTTTATGAGTTTTTGCCCTTTCCGATCTAGAACAAAGTAAAGTTTGGGAGTGTCCTTTTTTGACACGCTCCAAGGTGTGTCCGGTACGTATCCGGCCGTGTCGGCGGCGTGTCCGTGTCGGACACCGGTACGACACCGGTACGAGGGGATTTTCCCCGTGTCCGTGCTTCCTTGGAGTTCACTTTATGCCAACCCTCTTCTAGTTTCCTCCAATGAACCTAGTAGCAACTCTTTATTCTCGTATTACATTGTTCACTAATTGCATGTATTTCCCACATCAAATCCCAACTGCTATTGATGATGCTCCCACAATCTAGGAAGTCCTCGTTGGAAACCAGGTTGTTCCACTTAGTCTATAGTTTCCAACAAATATATCTAAAGAGAATAAGCCAGTCCACATCAAGTTGCATAAAGTAGCTAGGTTGTGAATTTTTAATATCAATCTAGTCACCAATATCAATCGAGAGAATTCAATAAGCTTTTCTAATTTAACCTAATTCATCCAAGTGAATAAGGCAACGAAACATGAACATACGATATGACTAGTGTCTTCAACATCATGCCTAGATATAGAATAGTTAGGATCATCAGTCAAATGTTGCCTCATATGACCTTCATTAGTCAGCATTTTACCTATACTTACAAGCCAAAGGAAGACTTTAACCTTTTGAGGCTTTTTACTCTTCCAAATTGTTTTCCACAACCACCCATTGTTAACATTTAGGCCACCAAAAAGCATCTCATATGTAGACTTAATTGAGAAAAAAATGAATCTTCTCCCATAGCCAAATTGGGAACTCTTCAACATCTAAAAGAGAAGGAAACCTTTGTACTACAATATTAGGGCACACTAAGTTCGATAACATATCTTTGAAGGTTTCCCAATTTGAACTCCTATTATGAAGAGCTAGCTCATTAACATGCACATCGTAATCATGGACGGCACTAAGGTTGGTACTTAATTAACAAACCACTCTCTTTGAGTAACACCCTCTACACAACTTGTTCACCAGGATCGGGTATTGGATGCCACACTAACCCGAGTGACTTAACAAAATCTCTTTTTTTGGTTTAAATTACATACTTAACCAACTTGTATTGACTGGTAATAAAACTTTAAAATTTCATTTCCATTAGTCGATTATAAAATTCCTTTGGACAAAGACTCAAAAATGTAAAATGACAACTAAAACCCTAGGAGAAGCCTCTACAGGTGGCCCTATATAAACATGCATAGCTACTGCGTTTTGCCTAACCCTTAGCGAAGTCTGGCTTGGTTCTTCTTGATTTTCAAATATTTAACTAACTTGCATTCAAGCAGAAAGCTTATAAGTTCAGGAGAACTTAGTGAGATTTGCATATAGAATTTTAAGAAAATGTAAGATGTCCAGCTTAGAATTTAACTATTTAATAATCGCACTCCTTATTCCTTGTAGCAACACCTGGCGATTGCCCAAGTAATTTTTACATTTGCGGTCTTTCTTAGTTTTCAATGTCCTTACTACTTTGAAGTACTAGAGCTCACTAATGACACTGAAACCCTTACTCTATCGATCTATTTCCAAAGGAGGCTCCTTAGGACATGCAGATCTTACCTTGAAAACTCAACCAAACCTTTACCATTCTACATGGCTATGTTTGTAATGCCCTAAATTTTTGTATTTTCGGCTTTTGTGAATTTATGGCATGAAAAATTTTCTAAATTTGTTTCTACAATTATTTGACACAAATAACTGTCTACTTAAGTGGTTATGTGTTCTGGGTGTGTTTGGGAGGTTTCAACTTCAAGCCAAGACTTGAGTTAAAATTTGGTTTTTATTTGAATAAAGGTTGATTCTTAGACAATAGGCTTTTAAGTATTTATTAGTAAAAGCATATCAAAATGGGCCTGTTGGTCTGGTGGTTAAGTGGATGGGGGAATATGCTTGAGGTCCTGTGTTCGAGTCGTTGCTAAGGCATTATTTTTGCTATTAACATCGTGGAAGTGGTTGAGTTGGTTTCGAAATTTGAGAGTGGGGGAGTGGTGGAGTAAAGTGTGGAACAAAACAAGGGATTTTAGAGTTACCCAGTTGCTACTTTCTCACTGGCCAAAAATTTTCTGTCAAATTCCTCCTATTCATATTGTTTTTCTTTTTCCCCTTTTTACTTTCAGCTGAATTTCTAGCAATTGCTGCTGTTTTCCCTTCGGTTTCCCTTGTTTTCCTTTTTACTTCATTTTATTTTACTCGTGTTCTTGTATCGACGACTGTTTCCACGCTTCGGTAAGTTAAGATGTTTGTTTGGTTTGGTTAAGATAATGAAGGAGGTTGCAAAGGTTCCGTTCTATGAATTAAGAGTCGATCAAAGATTAGCGGATTGCTAACCAACGTTCTAAACAGCGAGGAGATGCCGTTTTTCGTTTGAGGTAAAATGGTTGTTAGTTTTGGGATTTATTTGTTCTTAGCAATTCGAATTAGGTGATTGATTTTGGATCGGTATTGTCAATTCTAGGTTTCGGAGTGCTCAGGAGTGTTTATACGTCAAAAACGAACTAGGTGTGTACTCTGATTACACTGAAATCGCGTTTCGACGAAAGCTGAAAACAAAGCTGTCGATGCCACACGAGCATGTGGACTGCCTGTGTGGAGGCCGTGTAGCGAGACACGACCGTGTAATCGACGAGCCAGGCTGTGTGCACTGGACACGGGTACGACAGACACGGCTGTGTGAAGGCTGGCTAGGCCATGTGCAAGGCACATGCTAGGCCAAATGGGCTGTATAGGCCACACGGGCTTGTGGGTCCACACGAGTGAACCACACAAGTGTGTGGGATTTTGGGCTAGACCGTGTGGTCCATACGGGTAAGGCCAATTTGGGCCGTGTGAACCATACGGGCGTGTGGGCCCACATGGGCAGGCCACATGGGCATGTGAGCCCATTTTTCTAAAACTATTTTGTAAGGTTGCACGGGTCGCCCGAGTCAACTGTGACCTGATGTGGGGTCGGTAAGCGTTACTTAGACCCCTATTTTGTGATGTGATAAACAAAATGTATGTGATAACATATTATGATTAGCATGTGTACTGAATCTGTTTTTATATATTTGTATGATCTATTTTCTGCATTTAAGCATGTCATGATATTATGTTGTATTGCATTAGGGTGAGAATTTTGTTGAAGTGAAGGAAAACTGAAAGGCTATTAGCCTGTTATCTGGCAGCTTCGCTGCTTATTTTTGATATATGCCGTAATACGGTACGATTTGGTGTGTAGGGCTGGATGGGTTGATTATATCCCCATACTTGGTGTGTAAGGCTGGGTGGGTCGATTTTATCCCCACATGGTGTGTGGGGTTAGATAGAGATGGTGTGTATGGTTGGTGGGCATGTACTGTTTTGATCTGATATACATGTGATCCTGCATAGGCTAAGGCCCGTTTATGTCTGATTCTGTTCTGAATGGGTTAAGGTCTACACTGATTCTGTAATGGACTAAGGTCCGAATTATGACTGTTATCTGTTTCTGTTAACTATATGTTGTATGCTTTACTGTGGGGATGTACACACTGAGTTTGTAAAAACTCACCCTTTTATTTATTTATCTGTCAGGTAATCCCTAGCAGTAGATGGATCGATGATAAACCATAATATATACATATTTTTTATCCCACATTTGGCACATTTATGGATGAATTATCATTGAATTTGTGGAATTTGATGCTCCTAATCCTTTAATTTCATGTTTTATACTTAGGTGAGCATAAGGAAGAGAAAAGAGTAAGGAACAGGCCAAAAACGGAGAAAATAGGCCAAAGTGAGAAATCAACACGGCTTGGAGTTCCTCACACGGGTATACCACACGCCCGTGCCAAATTAGCAGACTTGAACACGGCCTGGGCCCTATTCACACGGGCGTGTTCTTGTCGTGACTCGTTTTAATTTCACGCAGAAAAGGCTACTTAGGGGCTAAGAAAGGTATGCCAGAATCTATATAAACACCCTAGGAGAGGGCTAAAGAACACACAGAGTAGAAAAGTAAGGAATTACTCAAAGAAAGCCGATTGATCCATTTCAGAAGTCGAAATCTTCTTCAAGAATAAAGATTTCCCTTCAATTTCTTTCAGGAGTTTTAGGGTTTCTTTATGTTTTGTTATTTTTCTTATTTTGAGATTTTTTCCCTTATTATTATGAACTAAATCCCCTAAATACCTGAGGGGGATGAACCCTAAGACGAATCTTGTTATTGTTATCTGAATTATATGATAAATATTAAATTTGTTCTTAATTGTTTTTTTAATTCTTAAGTTAATATTTCAGGATATTGATTCAAGTCGAATGTGCTTATTCAGTGGAGCAAAAGTCCCTATTTAATAGCAGATCCAATGCAATTAAGTGGAGTTGATCGCAATCCTAGACAAAGGACGATGAAAATCTGCCGGATTAGAGTCAAATCTAATAGGGGGATCTATAGATCGAATTAAAGCAACACTAAGGGTTTTAATTAGAAAGAAATTTCAATTAATCAACCTAGGGTTAGTTGTTCTTAGTCTCGAGAGAGATATTAACATAATTTAAGGATCTCTACGGATCAAGTCGAATAAATAAATCATCTAGTTCAGAGTTAAATAATAAGTAAAGTTTAGGTGGATTCTTCCTTGGGTATTGCCTTAACTGATTAGTTTTCCCAAATTATTTCCCCAATTTATTGTTTGTCGCATCTTTAGTTTAGTTAAATTTTAGTTTAAACCAACTCCCTTTTATTTTCTAGGCTAGATAATGAAGAGAAAGTTATTACTAGTACTTTTAGTTCCTTTGGGTTTGATATTCCGGTCTTGCCATAAGCTATACTACTGTCTGATAGGTGTGCTTGCCTTATTCATGATAATAGTTAGCGTCTAGGTATGATCATAAAAATTTAAAACTTATCACGAGCACATCAAGTTTTTGGCGCCGTTGCCGGAGAACTAAAATATTAAGAACACTCGATTTTTATTACTTTAGCCATTTTTACTTTTATTGCAATTTATTTTCTATTTTTATTTTTTATTTACTAAATTTTTATTTCTTTTTATTTTTCCCTAACAGGTGTCTCTAGTTGATGACTATGAGGAACCAGCCAAGACCTTTGCTTTTTGATAGTAAGATAGAAGCTACAGCTCGCAGAAACCGCTGAGAAATTAGGTGAAGCTTACAGTACATAGAAGAAGGGCAAGAGGACAAAACTGAGTCTACTGAAGAGATGGAAGCAAATCAAAATAATCAGCTACCTCCTGTGGTAGCCTCAAACCCGGTGGATCAAAATCCTGCTCCTCGTACTATGTATGACTATGCTAAGCCTAATTTAGCTGGTACTGAATTAAAATAATCCTGCTATTGCTGCAAATAATTTTAAAATGAAACCTAACACTATACAGATGATTCAACAGTTTGTTCAGTTTGATGGTTTGCAGGATGAGGATCCTAACACACATTTAGCTAACTTTTTAGAATTATATGGCACTTTCAAAATTAATGACATTTCTGATGATGCCATTTGCCTTTGGTTATTTCCCTTTTCTCTGAAGAATAAGGCTAAATAGTGGTTGAACTCTCTACCACGAGGGTCAATCACTACTTGGGAACAAATGACCAAAAAATTTCTTTTAAAATATTTTCCACCGGTTAAGACGGCAAAGTTAAGGAATGATATTTCTTCTATTGTGCAGATGGATTTAGAAACACTTTATGATGTATGAGGCAAATACAAAGATCTATTGAGAAGGTGCCCTCACCATGGGTTACCTTTGTGGCTATAGGTTCAAACCTTCTACAACGGTTTGAACCCCTCAACAAGGCAAATGATAGATGCAGCTGCCGGTGGAACGATCAATAACAAGACATCCGAGGATGCGTATGAGTTTATTGAGGAGATGTCACTAAATAATTATCAATGGCAAGTCATAAGAACAAAGCCACAAAAAGCTGCTAGTGTTTTTAATATTAACATGATCACAATGCTATCAAATCAGGTAGAACTTTTGAACAAAAAGATTGACGGTTTAGTTGGGTTTACGCAAGTACATCTAGTAATGAGGTACGATTCATTATATGGGTAATAATTCTAAACCTCAGAATAATCCCTATAGTAACACTTATAATGCAGGTTGGAGGAACCACCCTAATTTCTCGTGGGGTGGTCAAGAAAATTAGAGACTACCACCTTCTCTAGGCTTCTAACAACCATCTTACGTGCAAGAGAAAAAGCCAAACCTTGTGGAGATGCTCACAAAATTTATCTTAGTGTCAGAAACCCGTTTTCAGAATACCAAAACGGCACTTGAAAATCAGCAAGTATCAATTCAAGGCCCCGAAACCCAAATAGGTCAGCTTGCTAAGCTGATCTCTGAACGACCACAAGATGGCTTGGCAAGTAACACAGAAACCAACCCAAGGGAGCAACTCCATGCTATTACTGTGCTCAATGAAGGAAGGTTAGACAAACCAGAACCGAGGTAAGAAAATTTGGTAAGTAAAGGTAAGGTTGAGGTAAGCTATAAAGAACCAGTAGATAAAGAGTATAAACCTCATGTGCCATACCCAAATGCGATATGGAAAGACGGCACAGACGAACAATTTGGCAAATTCCTTAAACTTTTAAAGAAATTATATATTAACTTATCGTTTATTGAAGCTCTTTTGCAGATGCCAAACGCAATTAAGTTTTTAAAGGAGCTTTTAGCAAACAAACGGAAGTTGGATGAGTCATCGCATGTGGAACTAAATACAGATTGCTCAGCTATTTTGCATAACAAGCTACCTAACAAACTGAAAGACCCAGGAAGTTTCACGATTTCTTGTCTAATTAGTAGTTTAGCTGTTGATAATGCATTAGCTGATTTAGGGGCTAGTATTAATGTAATGCCTTACAAAATGTTTAAACAACTAGGTCTTGGGAAACCCAAAAAACTAAGATGAGCATTCAATTGGCTGATAAAACCATTAGATTTCCCAGGGGTATAATTAAAGATGTTCTTGTTAAAATCGATAAATTTATATTCCCAGTAGATTTTGTTGTTTTAGACATGGATGAGGATAGTGATGTGCCCTTAATTTTAGGGTGACCCTGTTTAGCAACTGTTAGGACTATAATCGATGTGTGCACACGTGAACTCACACTTTGTATAGGCGATGACACAATTATTCTTCAAGCTCGTGATTCTGTTAAGATATCTAATGATAGACATGATAATATGAGTTCTTTTAATGAGAGTAAACTTATTGATCAACCTTCTTTGCTAGACATTCCTTGCAAAAGCACAAATGAGCCACGTTCAAGTTCATACAATAACAATGGAGCAATCCATGAAGAGCGAATGCTATAGATCGAGGAACTAGATGAATGGCTAACACAAGTTAAGGTGAAACTGAGAGGACAAGAGGAACCAAAGCGAATCTATGACGTGCCTAAAAATAAAACGAAACAATTTAAGATCAGGGACAAAGTATTACTAGACGAAAAGGACCCTCTAATTGCTACCTCAAAGCCTAATGCAAACAATACACCTCTCTTCACGGTGTTAAATATTTTCCCTTATGGTACAGTCAAGGTAACACATTCTAAATTTGACACTTTTAAGGTAAATAGTACTCGACTCAAACCTTTTTCCAATGGCATTAATAGTAGAAAAGAGGAGTTTCAATTCCTTGAACCACCGTGACCATGCGAACTTAAGGTAAGTCGAGCTTAGACTATAAATAAGTGCTTCTCGGGAGGTAACCTGAGCACTAACACCACTAACAAACTTATTTTTATCTATTTTTCATGTTTTTCGTACATGTTTTTAACCTACACGGCCTGGACACACAAGCGTGTCCAAAACTGTGTGACGAAAGGGCAAATTAAATTTCGCGACAAACACAGGCTAACCACAAGCCACACGGGCTTGTGACACACCCGTGTGGCCCAACACAAGACCTAAACATGACCATGCTCATTTTAAAACCCCCAAAACCTAATTTTATTTTCATTTATTTTTATTTTTATTTTTCTCTTTCTTTATTTCTTATGTTTTTCCTTTTTATTTTATCTTTATGGTGCTTATCGAGTAATGTTTTAATTCTCTTCACAGTTGTGTTTATTTTCTTAAGTAGCTCAGAATCATGCACTTCAAGAAACCCTTTCTCCAATTCGGCTTTCACTATTCCAAAGATTTCATCCAAAATTCAGGGAATTTCACTTCTCTCCCTACCTTATGATATTATGCCTATATTCTTATTATTTATCTTTGTACATTGAGGACAATGTACATCTTAAGTGTGGGGAGGGGTGATATTCGCGATATAAAGTAATAAAATTTATAATAATGATCACACCAGAAACTAACTAATATCACGATTTTAAGGCAAGCGCACCTATCGAACAGCAGTATAGTTTAGTGGCAAAACCGAGATATCGTACCCAAGGGAACTAAAAGTACTAGTACTAACTTTCTTTCTATTATTTAACCTAGAAATAAAAGGGGTTTTTATGAAGACTAAACTAATTCTAAAACTAAACTAAGAATGCACAGAAAGTAAATTGGGGAAAAACTCTTTGGAAAAACTGATTGATTTGGACAATACTTAAGGGAGAATCCACCTACACTTTACTTGTTATCAATTCTTGAGCTAGATGATTTATTTACTTAACTTGATCCGTAGAAATCCCTAATTTATGTTAATACCTCCGTCGAGGATAAGAAAAACTAATCCTAGATTGATTAACTGAAATCTCTTTCTAGTTAAAACTCCTAGTCTTGCATTAATTCGATCTATGGATTCCCTTATTAGGTTTGACCCTAATCCTGCAGATTTATGTCACCCTATGTCTAGGGTTGTATGCAACTCCACTTAATTATGCTAGATCTACTCTTAAACAAGGACTTTTGCTCCTCTGAATAAGCACATCAATACTTGAATTAATACCTAGGAATATTAAAGCAAGAATTAAGAACACATAATTAAGAAGAAATCAAGTATTTATCATATAACTGAAGATAAAATAATAACAAGATCTGTCTTAGGTTTCATCCCCCTCAAGTATTTCGGGGATTTAGTTCATATTTAATAAAGAAAACATCTCAGAAGAATTAAAATAGAAAAACATAAAAAAACCCAAAAACCCCTGAAGGATTGAAGGGAGATCCTCTGTCTTGATGAAGAATTCGGCTTCTGGGATGAATTAATTGGCTTCCCTTGGAGTAATCCCTTGCTTTCACTCTCTGTGTTGGCAGAAATAAAGCACCCTTCTGAGGAGAGAAAAATATATCTTTGTAGTTACCCCATAGGGTCTTTATATAGAGCTTTGGAATGCCTTTCTTAGCCTCTAAGCATCCTTTTCCGAGTGAAATTGCACTTCCTCACTACAGGGACACGCCCGTGTGCCACACCCGTGTGGATCGAGGCTCAGGCCGTGGTCAGGCCTGTTAAGGTGGCACGATCGTGTAGTCTAGCCGTGTGAGTCGGGGTTGGGTCGTGTTTATGCTCAAAGTGGCACGGCCGTGTCACACGGCCGTGTGGTGAATCTCTGGGCCGTGTTGATTATTGAATTAGGCCTAATTTGCCTGTTTTTGGCCCGTTTCTTGCTCTTTTCTCTTTTTTAAGCTTAACATGAAATAGAAGGATTAAGAGCACCAATTTCCACAAATTCAATGATAATTCATCCATAAATTAGGCAAGCATGAGTAAAAACATGTATAATTTATCGTTTATCAAATACCCTCACACTTAAGCATTTGCTTGTCCTCAAGCAAAATCTCAACCCACAGTTAAGAATCATTCTTCTTAACTTACAATCCTTATTAATAATGTTTCAAAATAATCTACAAGTAATCATACAATGAAAATTCAATCAGAAGAACATTAAAGTTTCAAACATTCTAAGTTGAAAATTTTATCACAGAAGCATAGGCTTCTTCCCTTCTCCTAAGCAATTACCTCTCAATCAAAATTAACAAGATTTGACATCCTCACTAAAGATTCACTCTATCCATTCAAAGTGTTTAGGGTTCAAAATTTAAGCACTCATTAGTCAATCTGAAAGGTTATTACCATAGGCTTGCAAGAAAATCAAATCTCCACTACTATAGATTGATATGACACATTGATCAAAAGGTCTTTCAATGGTTGTAATGGGGCTTTGGTTAGAGGTGTTGTCACAAGCTTGAAAAAGAGAGGGTTAGAATCGAGATTGAATTTAAAAATCATCTAGCTAGAAAAATCTCTATCACTGGAACATATTCCTCTAGCTAAGCCTTATGATGAGATCGTTCTAAGTTTGATAGCTTATAATAAAAATATGCAAAAATATTAAACTATAACTAAGATATGAATTACAACTAAATTAATTGTATATATACAAATTTTTTTAGAACAAATCAAATACAATACTTTGAATATTTACAAACCTTGCAAACTGGAAAAGAGAATAAAGCTAGAGAATAATTCTTCTCAAATCTCGACAAAAATAGGGATCAAAATAATTGAATGGAATTCAACAAAAACGGGTTATAGGTTAATATTAGAGGTAAGTCAAAGAATGGGTTGTTAGGCTCAATGGGGTTCACTAGGGGTTAATTTGTGGAGGTAGGCTTTTATGGAGTAAGTGGGTTAAATCCTAGGTGCCTTTATCATCTTAGTGTATCAAATCAAATGATGTGGTCTCGACGTGTATGATCATAGCAAGTTCTGGAATAACAAATTAGTATGGACTCACTCAAAGCAACAATAAAAGTGAGCATGAAAGAATGTATGCTCAAAAGGCTCAAAAATCTCATCAGAATTATGGCTTTTTGATGTCAATCCTGCAAATTTCAAATCTCAAGATAACACTTTAAAATTAGGGAAAACAACCTAGAAAAACTTTTGATTCTAAAAAATTTCAACTTATCATGCTTGATTCCCTAGTGTTTTAAAGTTTGAATAATCAAAGTACAAGCGCCTATGTCTTAATTCTCAACATATCAATAAAAATCATAAATCAATCAAAATTAATTCCTAATAAGAGATTGAAGATAATGCAAAGAGTGAGAATGAGAATTCGAAATTTTAAGAACAATGCAAAATGTTAGTTTAAAAATTTTTAGGGATTTCAAGAAGAATGTAATGATTGAAAGTAAATTCCCCCTCCCCCACATTTAAGATGGACATTGCCCTCAATGTACAAAGATAACATTAGTAGCAATAGAAGCATAAGATCATAAGATAGGGAAAGGCATGAAACTCCCTGAATTTTGGATGAATTTGTGAGACAGATGTTGGAATTGGAAGAGCCAGAAGTTGTGGCAGGGTTGTCCCGTTAGATTTTAGACTTGAGCTGTACAGCTCCTTTGAAACTGCGAAGGCATTTATCAGTGTTTAGGCATTTTAGTGAAGTGTAATTTTCTTGTTAGGGAATAATCGATATAAAAATAAAATTAAAAACTAAACTAAAATATTTACTAAACATAAAGATCAAAGTAAAGATAAAGAAAAATCTAAATATTCTAAGAAAACTTAAAGTTCAAGAGAAGGTAAAAATAAAGATCAAGAATAGAAATAAAAATTAATATAAAAATAAAAATAAGAGGAATAGAAATCTCTAATCCTCAGATGGTCCGTGAGGTGGGGAAGGTGGTGTGATATGAAGGTGTTGGCATATCTGCTGTAGTGTAGCATCGATATGATCGAAACGTTGGAAGCACTACTGCTCGAATCGTGAGAGGCGCTCAGATATGTCAGCGTATGAAGCTGCCGCATGAACTGGGTGGCGAGGGGGTGGTGGCTCAGCTGGGCCCTCCTCCGGTGGTGGTGGGACATTGCCAGTAATGTCCTCTGGATCCTCAACCTCTCGGAGCAGGCAGTACTGTGGTGAGTCGGTCCCCGGTCTGCACTGGATCATCCTCATATAGAGCATAGTCTGGATGCCCTGAGGGGACATCTGGCCGATCAGTATGTATGAGGATGTCTGGGCCGCAGTGTTGAGTAGCCTGAAGTGGCGGGCCAACCGTGTGATGTATGGGCCCATGGATATCACGCCCTTACGATGCCTCTTTGTCTGATATTGGATGGCGAGTGCGATGAAATAGGCGAGGTCGATGGTATACGCGTTCACCATGCTCCATAAGAAGTAGGCATCGTGTGTGCTGACGACATATGTACTCTCGTGTCTGCCTGTCAAGATGTGTGCGAGGAGGGCGTGAAGGTACCTCAAAGATGGGGCGAAGGCAATCGCCTTAGAGCGACTAGTGTCGTATGAGGGCGATGCAGGGACTAGGGCGCGCCAGTAGTTCACTGGAGAGACGTGGATGTGACAGTGGAGTGTAGAGAGGTCCTCCTCCTCTATGAACTGCTTGGTGTAGAGGCTGAGAGCTATAACAAACTCTGGTACACTAAGATGACATACGAAGCCTTCTAAGCGGAAGTGAACCGTCCCTGGATCATCGTATCGGCTCATGACGGTCTAAAGATGGAATGTGGAGTAGAACTTGAGAGTGAGTTCCAAATATGTGGGCTCCACGATCTGGAAGAATTGCTCCTAGGGATCTGTCATCAGCAAGGCCCGGACCTCGTTTGCTAGGTAGACCTGCTCTAAGGCGGTCCAGTCAATACATCTCTCCGTCCCTAGAGGTCGAGCTCGCAGAATCTGAAATAACTCCCCTTGGGAGTTCTGTGGAAATGTGATAAACGGATGGCGGGCTTCGGCTGTGGGTATGGAGGATGAACTATCGGGCCCTTTCCGCTTCTTTGATGTAGGGGCGACAGCTCTTTTACCGCGTGATGATGACATGGTTCCTAAAAATTAAAACGAGAGGCATTAGTCCTAATAATTGGAATTAAAATTTTAAAAAAGAAAAAAAGTAAAAAGTTCTTAAGCATTAAACAAAGCAAAACATTTTGAAATAAAATGTGGATTTTACTAACCTAAATAGTATAATCTATTCATCCTAAGCATGGTATCAAATATGGAGGCATGGGTATGAATTTATACTAAATCAATAATAATCTAAATAAGAAAAAGTGGCAAGCAAATGACAGTATAAGTGGCATGATATCATGAAATTTTCTATAACATTCTAGATTATTCATGCCAAAAATAGATTTTATGCCCTAAAATAATGTAAAAACTAAATAAGCATTTTATAAAAATGGATGAAAGCATTAAAAATTAAAGAGAAAATAAGAAAATAGAACCGAATGGATGATTAAAGAGGGCAGATCACGGTCGTGGAGGCGTTGCACGGTCGTGGGAATGCCTTGGGAGTCCGGTGGCGGCGCTGGGGAAGTCTAGGATAGGTTTTGTGTGGGGGGAATTAGGGTTTAATTTGGGGAAGAAGGTTAATAGTGGCCTGTTTATATAGGTTTTTGGGTCACCCGGGCATGTCACACGCCCGTGTGGCTCGAGTTTTGCCTGTGTGGTTCAAAAATCGGTGATTTTGACGCGCCTGGTTCGAAGCGCACGCCCGTGTACCTAGGGCATGTTGTCGCACGGCCGTGTCCTTCGATGTTCTCTTCTCCCACTGCCATGTATTAGGTCACACACCCGTGTCTGAATTGACAGTGTCTACCACGTTCTTGGGGCACGAGCGTGTCGCACGCCCGTGTTTTAATCAACACGGCCATTTCAGACGACCGTGTCAGCTGGTCTATGCCCGTGTTCAAATTGACAGTGTTGGCCACGGCCACATTGCACGGCCGTGGTACTTTGTCATAGCCCGTGTCTCTGGAAAATTTTTACCCTGTTTATACACGGCCAAATTGCACGGCTGTGTCTATACTCATAATGTCCACGCGGCCTTAGGCACGCCTGTGGGCATGGCCGTGTGGTCTAAAAATCCTGCATTCGAAAGGGTTAGTCGGTGTATTAGAAGACTGAAATAAAAAGAGTTACTAAGTTAGTGCTCGGGTTGCCTCCCGAGAAGCGCTCATTTAGAGTCTAAGCTTAACTCTGCCCGTATGTATCATGACGAGAGTTCATAGAGCCGAAGCTCCTCCCTATTATCTTTGAAATTCTCACCTCTATAATGTTTAAGCCTATGGTCGTTGACCTTGAAAGTGTCGTGGTTTGGATGAGTTACCTCGACTGTGCCGTATGGAAGACAGTTCAAATAGTGAATGGACCTGACCATCTTGATTTAAGTTTTCCAGGGAATAGTTGAAGCCTTGAGTTGTAAAGTAAGACAAGATCACCAGTTTTGAACTGCTTAGGTTGTCTTAGTCGATTGTCATGGCATCGCTTTATGGCTTCTTTATATAATCGTGAATTTTCGTAGACATTGCAACGCTATTCATCCAGCTCGTTTAGTTGCATTAGACATTTCTCACCTGTAAGCTTAAAATCAAGATTTAAAAATTTAATAGCCCAAAATGCTCTATGTTCAAGTTCAAATAGCAGATGATAGCTTTTTCCGTAAACAAGTTTATAAGGAGATATTCCTATAGGAGTTTTAAATGCAGTTCTATAAGCCCATAAAGCATCATCTACTTTCCTTGACCAATCTCTCCTATTTGCTTCTACTGTTTTCTCTAAAATGCGTTTTAGTTCTCTATTTGTCACTTCAACTTGACCACTGGTTTGTGGGTGATAGGGGGTAGTTATTCTATGGTGTACTCCATATCTTTTTAAAACTTTATCAAATTGGGCATTGCAAAAGCGAGTACCCCTATCACTGATGATTATCTTAGGTGTTCTGAATCGAGAGAAAAACTTTTTAAGGAAACGTACTACTATTCTAGCATCATTAGTAGGTAAAGCTTGGGCTTCCACCCATTTTGACATGTAATCTACTGCTACTAGTATGTACTTATTCCCAAACGAAGTAGGAAATGGACCCATAAAATTAATACCTCATACATCAAATATTTCACATGAGAGTATATAATTTTGAGGCATTTTATTGTGCTGAGAGATGTTACCTGTTCTTTGGCATTTATCACAAGAGGTCACATACCTGTTGGCATCTTTGAAAAGGGTAGGCTAGTAAAAACCTGATTCGAGTACCTTGTGAGTAGTTCTAGCTCTACTGTGGTATCTTCCTGTTGGTCCCGAATGGTAGTAATCTAAAATTTTATATGCTTCTGTCTCAGTAACACATCTTCGAATGACTTAATCTACACAAATACGAAAAAGGAAAGGATCTTCCTAAAAGTAATTTTTCACATCAGCGAAGAATTGCCTCTTTTGCTGATGGGTCAACCCTTTTGAGATTATGTTAGCTGCTAAATAATTTGCAAAATCATCAAACCAAGGAGCTGCAATTTCTGCTATGGCTAGGAGTTGCTCTTCAGGGAACAAGTCGTTTATTCTATCGAGGTCCTTGGAGTGTGGATTTTCTAATCTTGAAAGGTGATCTGCTGCCAAAATTTTAGCTTCTTTCTTGTCTTTTATTTCTAAGTCGAATTCCTGTAACAATAGAATCCATCTTATTAATTGAGGTTTTCCATCAGTTTTAGTTAAAAGATAACGAAAAGCAAAGTGATCAGTATAAACGATGACTTTAAATAATATTAGTTAACGCAAAAGCAACGGCTAGTAATTCTTTTTATGTGGTAGTATAATTTGTTTGTGCGTCTGTCAAAGTTTTGCTTGCATAATAAATTGGTTGGAAGTGCTTGTCGCTTCGTTGCCCCAAAACTGCACCTACTGCAAAATCACTCGAATCACACATTAGTTCAAAAGGTAGATTCTAATCAGATGAAATCATAATAGGAGAATTAACTAACTTTTCTTTGAAAGTGTTAAAAGACTCAAAACATTCTTGGTCAAAATTGAAAAGCACATCTTTTTCTAGTAATTTTGTTAAGGGTTTAGCTATTTTAGAAAAATCTTTAATAAATCTGCGATAAAAACCAGCATGTCCTAAAAAGCTTCTTATGGCCTTAACTGAATTAGGGGGAGGTAACTTTTCGATGGTTTCAATTTTTGCTTTATCTACCTCTATCCCTTTACTAAAAATTTTATGTCCTAAGACAATACCTTCTTGAACCATAAAATGACATTTTTCCCAATTTAGCACTAAATTCGTCTCTTCACATCTTATCAGAACGCGTTTTAAATTATTAAGACAAAGTTGGAAAGAATTCCCGAAAATTAAAAAATCATCCACAAATACCTCCATGATATCTTCACGAGTTCATCAAAGATAGCTAACATGCAGCGCTGAAAAGTAGTAGGAGCATTACATAATCCAAAAGGCATTCTACGATAAGCAAACGTACCATATGAGCATGTGAATATCATTTTTTTTGATCTTCTGGAGCTATCGGGATTTGGAAGTAACCAGTGAGGCCATCTAGGAAACAGTAATACATATGTCCTGATAATCTTTCCAACATTTGATCTATAAAGGGTAAGGGAAAATGATCTTTTTGAGTTACATCATTCAGCTTTTTATAATCAATGCAAACTCTCCATCCAGTAACTGTTCTTGTAGGTATTGACACCTTTTTGTCATTAGACACTACAGTCATGCCTCCTTTTTTAGGAACAGCCTGCACAAGACTTACCCAAGAACTATCAGAAATAGGATAAATAATGCTTGCGTCTAGAATTTTAATTACCTTGGCTTTTACGACTTCCTTCATGTTGGGATTCAGTTGTCGTTGAGCTTGTACCGATGGCTTATATTCATCTTCCATTAAAATTTTGTGGGTGCAAAAAGAAGGGCTAATTCCTTTAATATTAGAAATCTTCCAAGCTATAGCCTTTTGTGTTCCCTTAATACTTGAAGTAATTCTTCTTTCTTTTCAGCGCTCAAATCTGATGTGATAATTACTGGTAATGTAGAATCATATCCTAAAAATGCATATTCTAAGTGGTCGGGCAATTGCTTTAGCTCTAATTTAGGAGGTTCATCAATTGAGGTTTTTTATCTTAGTTCATCATTTAACTTGAGGCCTTCATAGCTTATGTGCCTTGTGACAATCTCATGAGAGTTCAACTCCTTCATTACTTCTTTTACTTCAGTGGTGGCTTCATCTTCCTTCCTACCTTGAACGAGACACAGTTCTAACGTGTCTTCAAGAGTGATTTCCTGAAAATTATCTTGAACAAAATAATCAATAACATCAATAAAATAACAGGAATCATCTTGTTCTCTAGAAAATCTCATATCATTATAGATTTTAAAGACAACTTCTTCTTCACCAACTCTAAGCACTAATTTTCCATCCCCTACGTCGATAACAGCTCTAGCAGTAGCTAAAAATGGGCGTCCCAAAATTAAAGGTACCTCAATATCCTCATCCATGTCAAGCACAATAAAATCAACAGGGAATATAAATTTATCTACTTTTACTAGCACATCTTCAATGATTCCACTAAGATATTTAACAGATCTATCAGCTAATTGTATACTCATCCTAGTGGGTTTTGGCTCCCTTAGACCTAGTTGCTTGAACATTTTGTAGGGCATTAGGTTAATACTAGCACCTAGATTAGCTAAGGCTTTTTCAATAATTAAACTACCAATTAAGCAAGGAATAGTAAAACTCCCTGGGTCTTTCAGCTTGGCTGGCAGTTTATTTTGAAGAATAGCTAAAAATTCCTCGTTGAGTTCCATTGTGGCTAATTCTTCCAACTTCCTTTTATTCTTGAGAAGTTCTTTTAAAAACTTTGCATACTTCGGCATCTGCAAAATTGCTTCAACAAAAGGTAAGTTAATATGTAACTGTTTAAAAAGTTCAAGAAATTTATCGAATTGAGCATCTGTGCGGTCTTTCTTCAACTTTGCAGGATATGGTATAGGTGGGTTGTATTCTTTAGTTGCTGGTGGAATACTTCCTTTAGGTTCTGCCTCCTCTACCTTGTCCTTTTTGGATTCTTGAACAGGCTTCTTTTCTGATTCAGTCAGGACTTTCCCATCCCTTAGAGTAATTGCTTTGACATGTTCTCTAGGATTTAGCTCAGTGTTACTTGGTAGTCCACCTTGTGGTCTTTCTGAAATTAACTTGGCAAGCTGACCAATTTGATTCTCGAGCCCTTGAATGGATGCTTGCTGATTCTTTAGTGCCGTTTCAGTATTTTGGAAACGGGTTTCTGACACGACCATAAATTTGGTGAACATCTCTTCAAGGTTCGGCTTTTTCTCTTGTTGTGTTGGTTGTTGTTGAAATCCCAGAGGAGGTGGTTGTCTTTGATTTCTTTGTCCTCCCCATGAAAAATTGGGGTGCTTCCGCCAACCTGCATTGTAAGTGTTACTATAAGGATTATTTTGGGGTCTAGAATTGTTACCCATATAGTTGGCTTACTCAGTTTCCATGCTATGTGATAAACGATAAATTATACATATTTTTACCTCATGTTTAGCCTAATTTTTGGATGAATTATCATTAAATTTGTGAGAATTGGTGCTCTTAACCCTTCTATTTCATGTTATATATTCAGGAGAGCATAGGAAAGAGAAAAGAACAAAAAACAGGCCGAAAATAAAGAAAATGGGCCAAAGTGTGAAAACAACACGGCCCAAGAAGTCACCACACGGCCGTGGCGCACGGCCACGGCTGTGCCACATAAGGTCCAACACGGCCCAACCCCGACAAGCAAGCCCAGACCACACGGCCATGCCACCCTCAACAGGCCCGTACACGGCCTCTTATCGATCCACACGAGCATGGCACACGGACGTGTCCCTGTCGTAAGGAAGTGCAATTTTACCCGAATTTAGATACTTAGAGGCTAAGAAAGGCATCACAAAGCTCTATATAAAGACCCTAGGAGGCAACTCTAAGGGTGTACTCTTTTCTTCCAAAAGGAGCGCCATATTTCTGCCAACAGAAGAGTGAAAGCAAGGAATTACTCTAAGGGAAGCCAATTGATTCATCCCAGAAGCTGGAATTCTACATCAAGACAGAGGATCTCCCTAAATTCCTTTAGGGGTTTTTGGGTTCTTTATGTTTTGTTATCTTATTTATTCTGAGATGTTTTCTTTATTAATTATGGACTAAACCCCTCAAATACTTGAGGGGGATGAAACCTAAGACAGATCTTATTATTATTCATTCTTAAATTATATGATAAATACTTGAATTGTTCTTAATTATGTGTGCTTAATTCTTGGTTTAACAATCCTAGGTATCAAGTCAAGAAGCTGATGTGCTTAGGCAGAGGAGCAAAAATCCCTGTTTTAAGAGTAGATCTACCATAATTAAGCGGAGTTGCATGCAACCCTAGACATAGGGTGACATAAATCTGCCGAATTAGGGTCAAACCTAATAGGGGGATCCATAGATCGAATTAATGCAACCTAGGGGTGTTAACTAGAAAGAAACCTTAGTTAAACAACCTAGGATTAGTTGTTCTTATCCTCGACGGAGGTATTAACATAGGCTAGGGATCTCTACAGATCAAGTCAAGTGAAGAAATCGTCTAGTTCAAGAAGTTAATAACAAGTGAAGTCTAGGTGGATTCTTTCTTGAGTATTGCCCATATCAATTAGCTTTCCCAAGAGTTTTTTCCCTAATTTACTTTTTGGTGCATTCTTAGTTTAGTTTTAGAATTAGTTTCATACAAACTTCTTTTACTTTTAGGTTAGATAATAGAAAGAAAGTAAGTACTTCTACTTTTGGTTCCCTTGGGTACGATAACTCGGTCTTACCGCTACACTATACTACTGTTCTATAGGTGCAATTGCGTTAAAATTGTGATATTAGTTAGTTTTTGGTGTGATCAGTTTTTATAAATTTTATTACTACATATCACGCGATATCAAGTTTTTGGCGCCGTTGCCGGGGAACTAAAATATTACGAAAACTCGATTTCTATTACTTTAGCCATTACTATTTTTATTTATTGTCAAATTTTTTTTATTTTATTTAATTTAATTTTCTTTGCTTTTTTCTTTCTAGGTATCTCTAGTTTATGACTAGAAGAAACCCAAGAGGAGCACTACTTTTTGACGAAGATTTAGAAGTGACAGTTCGCAGAACTCGCAGAGAGATCAGACGAAGCCTACATTATCCAGAACAAGATCAAGAACAAGAGCTAGAACCTACAGAAGAGATGGAAGCAAATCAAAACATTCAACCACCTCCAACATTACCCGCAGAATAAGATGAAGCTCCTTGTACTATGTATGATTATGCTAAACCTAGTTTGGCTGGTATCAAACTTGCATTATTAGACCTGCCATTGCTGCTAATAATTTTGAATTAAAACCTAACACTATTCAGATGATTCAGCAATTTGTGCAGTTTGATGGTTTACAGGATAGAGATCCCAACTCACATTTAGCCAACTTTTTGGAATTCTGTGATACGTTTAAAATTAATGGCGTTTCTGATGATGCCATTCGTCTAAGGCTATTTCCATTCTTTTTGAGAAATAAAGCCAAACAGTGGTTAAATTCTTTATCACGAGGATCAATCACTACATGGGAATAGATGATAGAAAAATTTTTACTTAAATATTTTCCTCAAGCTAAAACAGCTAAATTACGAAACGATATCTCTTCTTTTGTGCAGATGGATTTAGAAACACTTTACGATGCCTGAGAGAGATACAAAGATCTTTTGAGAAGGTGCCCTCATCATGAATTACCTTTGTGGCTACAAGTTCAAACCTTTTATAATGGTTTGAATCCTTCAACAAGGCAAATGATCGATGCAGCCGTAGGAGGAACAATCAACAATAAAACTCCCAAAACAGCTTATGAGTTTATAGAAGAGATGTCACTGAATAACTATCAGTGGCAAGTCATGAGGACAAAGCCGACAAAAGCCGCAGGAGTTTATAATATTGATGCTGTCACTATGCTTACTAACCAAGTAGAACTTCTAAATAAAAAGTTTGATAATTTTTTTGGTTCTACGCAAGCACAGCCAGTGATGCAGTGCGACGCAACCCCAGGAAATATGTTCAATCTAGGCTACTTATCTTATGGACACAGCATAGAAACTGAGCAAGCCAACTATATGGGTAACAATTCTAGACCTCAAAATAACCCTTATAGTAATACTTACAATGAAAGGTTGGAGAAATCACACCAATTTTTCATGGGGAGGACAAGGAAATCAAAGACAATAGCCTCCTCCGGGATTTCAGCAGCCACCACCACAACAAGAGAAAAAGCCGAATCTTGAAGAGATGTTCACCAAATTTATGGCCGCATCAGAAATCCGTTTTCAAAACACTGAAACGGCACTAAAAAACCAACAAGCATCAATTCAAGGGCTTGAGAATCAAATAGGCCAACTTGCGAAATTAATTTCAGAGAGACCACAAGGTGGACTACCAAGTAACACTGAGCCAAATCCTAGAGAACATGTCAAAGCAATTACTTTAAGAGATAGGAAAGTACTAGCTGAACCAGAAAAGAAGTCTGTTCAAGAATCTCCAGGAGACAAGGTAGAGGAACCCAAGGAAAACACTCCACCAACACTCAAGGAATACAAACCGCATATTCCATATCCAGCAAAGTTGAAGAAAGACCGTACAGACGTTCAATTCGGTAAATTTCTTGAACTTTTTAAACAATTACACATTAACTTACCTTTTGTTAAAGCAATTTTGCAGATGCCAAAGTATGCGAAGTTCCTTAAAGAACTTCTAACAAATAAAAGGAAGTTGGAAGAATTAGCTACAGTGGAACTCAATGAGGAATGCTCAGCTATTCTCCAAAATAAACTGCCGACAAAACTGAAAGATCCAGGGAGTTTTACTATTCCTTGTTTAATTGGCAGTTTAATTCTTGATAAAGCCTTAGCTGATTTAGGCGCTAGCATTTATCTAATGCCTTACAAAATGTTCAAGCAACTAGGTCTAGGGGAACCAAAGCCCACTAGGATGAGTATTCAACTAGCTGATAGATCAGTTTAATATCCTAGGGGAATCATAGAAGATGTGCTAGTAAAGGTAGATAAATTTATATTCCCTGTAGATTTTGTTGTGCTTGACATGGATAAGGATATTGAGGTGCCTTTAATTTTGGGACGTACATTCTTAGCTACTGATAGAGCTATTATCGATGTAAGGGATGGTAAATTAGTACTTAGAGTTGGTAAGGAAGAAGTCGTTTTTAAAATCTATGATGTTATGAAATTTTCTAAAGAACAAGATGATTCCTGTTATTTTGTTGATATTATTAATTACTCTGTTCAAGATCATCTTCAGGAACTTTCTCTCGCAGATACGTTGGAACTGTGTCTTATTCAAGGAGGGGGGAGATGAAGCCATCACTAAAATTGAAGAAGTAAGAAAGGAGTTAGATTCTAATGAAATTATCACGAGATACATAAGTTATGAAAATATAAAGATGAATGATGAGTTGAGACAAAAACTTTCCATTGATGAACCCCCTAAATTAAAGTTAAAGCAACTGCCAAATCATTTAGAATATGCCTTTTTAGGGGAAGATTCGACTTTACCAGTTATTATCGCATCAGATTTGAGCATTGCAGAAAAAGAAGAACTACTACATGTGTTAAGGAAGCACAAGCAGGCTATAGCTTGGAAAATTTCAGATATTAAGGGAATTAATCCTTCTTTTTGCACCTACAAAATTTTAATGGAAGATGAATATAAACCATCGGTGCAAGCTCAGAGACGATTGAATCCCAACATGAAGGAAGTCGTAAAAGTCGAGGTAATTAAACTTCTAGATGCAGGCATTATTTATCCTATATCTGACAGTTCTTAGGTAAGTCCTGTGCAAGTTGTTCCTAAAAAGGGAGGCATGACCGTGATGTCTAATGACAAAAAAGAGTCAATACCTACAAGAACAGTCACTGGATGGAGAGTTTGTATTGATTATAGAAAGCTGAATGACGCAACTCGAAAAGATCATTTTTCCTTACCTTTTATTGATCAGATGTTGGAAAGATTATCAGGTCACATGTATTATTGTTTCCTAGATGGCCTCTCTGGTTACTTCCAAATCCCGATAGCTCCAGAAGATTAGGAGAAAATGACATTCACATGTTCATATGGTACGTTTGCTTATCTTAGAATGCCTTTTGGTTTATGTAACGCTCCTGCTACTTTTCAGCGATGCATGCTAGCTATCTTCAACGAGTTCGTGGAAGACATCATGGAGGTATTTATGGATGATTTTTCAATTTTCATTAATAATTTAAAATGTGTTTTGATAAGATGTGAAGAGACAAATTTAGTGCTAAACTGGAAAAAATGTCACTTTATGGTTCAAGAGGGTATTGTATTAGGACATAAAATTTCTAGTAAAGGGATAGAGGTAGATAAAGCAAAAATTGAAACCATTGAAAAATTACCTCCCCCTAATTCAGTTAAGGCTATAAGAAGCTTTTTAGGACATGCCGGTTTTTATCGCAGATTTATTAAAGATTTTTCTAAAATAGCTAAGCCTTTAACAAAATTACTAGAAAAAGACGTGCTTTTCAACTTTGAGCAAGAATGTTTAGAATCTTTAACACTCTTAAGGAAGAGTTAGTCAATGCCCTGATTATGATTTCACCTAATTTGAATCTACCTTTTGAACTAATGTGCGATGCAAGTGATTTTGCAGTAGGTGCAGTTTTGGGACAGCGAAGAGACAAGCATTTTTATCGATTTATTATGCTAGCAGAACTTTGACAACCGCTCAAGCAAATTATACTACTATAGAAAAAGAATTGCTAGCCGTTATTTTTGCATTTGACAAATTCAGATCTTATTTGATTTTGTCAAAAGTCATTGTTTATACTGACCATTCTGCTCTTCGCTACCTTTTAACTAAAACTGATGCAAAACCTCGATTAATAAGATGAATTCTATTGTTACAGGAATTCGATTTAGAAGTAAAGGATAAGAAAGGAGCTGAAAACTTGGCAGTAGATCACCTTTCAAGACTAGAAAACACACAACCCAAGTACTCCGATAAAATAAATGACTTGTTTCCTGAAGAACAACTTCTAGCCATAGCAGAGGCAGCAGTTCCTTGGTTTGCTGATTTTGCAAATTATTTAGCAGCTAACATAACCCCAAAAGGGCTGACCCATCAGGTTATTCGAAGATGCGTTACTGAAACAGAAACATACCAGATTTTAAATCATTGCCATTCAGGACCCACAGGAGGACATCACAGTAGAGCTAGAACTGCTCATAAGGTACTCGAATCAGGCTTTTACTGGCCTATACTTTTCAGGGATGCCAACAGGTATGTGACCTCTTGTGATAAATGCCAGAGAACAGGTAATATTTCTCAACATAATGAAATACCTCAAAACTATATACTTTCATGTGAAATATTTGATGTATGGGATATTGATTTCATGGGCCATTCCCTACTTCATTTGGAAATAAGTACATCCTAGTAGCAGTAGATTATATGTCAAAATGGGTGGAAGCCCAAGCCTTACCTACTAATGATGCTAGAATGGTAGTACGATTTTTGAAGAAACTTTTCTCTCGATTTGGAACACCTAGGATAATTATTAGTGATAGGGGCACCCATTTTTGTAATGCCCAATTTGAAAAAGTTTTAAAAAGGTATGGAGTACACCATAGAATAGCTACCCCTTATCATCCACAAACCAACGGCCAAGTCGAAGTAACAAATAGGGAACTAAAACGCATCTTAGAGAAAACAATAGAAACAAATAGAAAAGATTGGTCAAGAAAGATAGACGATGCTTTATGGGCCTATAGAACTGCTTTTAAAACACCCATAGGTACATCTCCCTATAAACTTGTCTACGGAAAAAGTTGTCATCTGCCATTTGAACTTGAACATAAAGCATTTTGGGCTATTAAATTTTTAAACCTTGATTTTAAGCTTGCAGGTGAGAAAAGATTAATGCAGTTAAATGAGCTAGATGAATGGCGTTGCAATGCCTACAAGAGCTCACGACTATATAAGGAAGCCATGAAGTGACGCCATGACAAACGACTGAAACAACTTAAGCAGTTCAAAACGGGTGATCTTGTCTTACTCTACAACTCAAGGCTGAAACTATTTCCTAGAAAACTCAAGTCAAGGTGGTCAGGTCCATTCACTGTTCAAACTGTCTTTTCATACGGCACAATTGAGGTAACTCACCCTAACCACGGTACGTTCAAGGTAAACGGCCATAGGCTTAAACACTATAGAGGTGAGAATTTTAAAGATAACAGGGAGGAGCTTCAGCTTCACGAAATCCCTTCGTGATACATCCAGGTAGAGTCGAGCTTAGACTTTAAATAAGTGCTTTTTGGGAGGCAACCCGAGCACTAACTTAGTAAATTTTCTTTTAATTTTAATTTTAGTATTTTTTATGCATCAACTAACCCTTTTTAAATGCAGAATTTTAGGACCACATGGTCATACCCACGGGAGTGTCCAAGGCCGTGTGAACACTTAAAGCAGAGACACGGTCATACACCCAGGCCGTGTGTAAACAGAGCACAATTTTTCCAAAAACACGGGCTACCGACAAATCGACACGGCCCTGCGACATGGCCGTGGCAACCTTTCAACTTAGACACGAGCTTACACAAAACCACATGCCTGTGTCCCTAGATCGTGGCTAACATTGTCGATTTAGACACGGCCGTGTAACTGCCTACACGACCGTGTGAATAACGAAACCTCATCGCAAACGGACCGTGTGAAAAACAAACTAGAACGCAAACGGTCGTGCGAGATGGCCAACACGGGCATGTATTTCGAACCAGAACCATCGAATTTCGAATCACACGGGCAAAACCCGAGTCACACGGGCGTGTGACATGGCCGTGTGACCCAAAAAACTATAAATAGGGGCCACTATTCATTCTCTCCCTCACTTAAACCCTAAAATTTTTCTCTCCCAACCACCATAAATGTCGCCGCCGATCCTCAAAACACCACCACGCTCGTATAGGACTAGCCCACGCCCATACAAAGCGCCCCACGACCATTCAATCCTCTCCCACGACCGTGCACCTCTCCTATTTGGTTCTATTTTCTCATTTTTCTCTCTAATTTTTACTAATCTATTTTATTTATTTTTATATCATGATTATATTTAGATTTAGAATTGATTCAAACATGGAATTAGTTACACTAGGATGAATAATCTAGAATATTATAGAACATTTCATGATTGCATGCCACTTAAAATCACATGTGATTGCCAATTTTTCTCATGCATTTAGTATAAATAAATTCTCATGTTACTTATTTTTGATATCATGGATAAATTATACTATTTAGGCTAGTCCCCATTTTATGTTTTTAGAAATATCGTTATTTTCTTCATTATATTTCATATATAGTTTTTGAGTCAATTTAATTTCAATTTTTAAGACTAATTTTTGTTATTTTATTTTTAGGCATCATGTCATCGTTACGCGGCAAAAGAGCTGCTACTCCGCCCTCCAAAAAACGAAAAGGGCTAGGTGGCTCATCGTCGAGACCCACCTCCGAGGCTCGCCACCCGTTCATCACATTTCCCCAAGCCTTCCAAGAGGAGCTATTTCAGATACTAGGGGAACATACATTAAACACAGACCGATGCATCGATTGGGACATGCTAGAACAAGTCAACCTCGCAAATGCAGTTCGGGCCCTACTGATGACGGATCCTTGGGAGCAATTCTTCTGAATCATCGAGCCTACGTACCTTGAACTCACTCTAGAGTTCTGCTCCACCTTTCATCTTCAGACCGTCATGAGTCAGTTTGATGATCCCAGCACAGTCCAGTTTCACTTATGAGGTCGTGTACGCCACCTTAGCGTACCAGAGTTCGGCTCAGCTCTCGGCCTCTACACAGAGCAGTTCATGGAAGAGGAAGACTTTCATACGCTTCCCCATCACATTCACCTCAAACCCGTAGATTGTTGGCACAACATTGCCCCAGGCTATCCCTCCTACGACCCCAGTCGCACAAAGGCGACTGCCTTCCCCTCGTCATTGAGGTACCTTCACGCTCTTCTCTCATATACTTTGACAGGTAGATGGGAGAGCACAGGCGTCGTCAACACCCATGACGCCTATTTTTTATGGAGCATGGCAAACGCGCACCCCATCGACCTTGCCTACTTTATCGCGCACGCCATGCAGCACCAGACCGAGCGTCATCGCGGGGGCATCATATCCATGGGCCTGTACATTACACGCTTGGCCCGTCACTTCGGGCTCCTCAACACAGCAGCCCAGACATCCTCATACACACTGATAGGCCCGATGTCCCCTCAGTGCATCCAGATTATGCACCATATGATGCTGATTCAGCGGAGGCCAGGAGGCGACCCTTTTTAGTACCGCCTCATCCAGGACGTCGAGGATCCCGAGGACATTCCTGATGATGTCCCACCACCACCCCTCGCCGCCCAGTTCATGCGGTAGCTTCATACGCTGACATATCTGAGCTCCTATCACGATTCTAGCAGCGATGCTTCCAGCGCTTCGATCACATCGATGCAACATTACAGTAGATATGTCAGCACCTTCACATCACTTCACCACTGCCACCATGTGATCCATCTGAGGATTAGAGATTTCTATTCCTATTAACTTTTTTTTTATTTTAATTTTTATTTAAACACTGATCCCTATTCTTACCTTTTCTTTTCTTCTAACTTTATTTTCCTTTTTACTTTTACTTTTATTTTTATTTTTAGTTCATTTTATCTTTTTCATTATTTGAATATTAGTATTTTTAGATCTTTATTTATTTTATTTCTTTTTCATATCGGCCAACACCTAACGAGTAATCTCTCTTAACCCAAATTCCCCACGACTAATAAATACAATCACAGTTTCAAAGGAGTTCTACAACTCATATTCACATGGAAACGAGACAACCCTGCCACAACTGTCGGCCCTTCCAAGTCCAATCTCCGTCTCACAAAATCATCCAAAATTCAGGGAGTTTCATACACTTCCCTATCTTATTATCTTGCTCTTCTATTGCTACTAATGCTTCTTTGTACATTGAGGGCAATGTACATCTTAAGTGTGGGGGGAGGGAATTTACTTTCAGTCTTTACACTCTCTTTGAAATCCCTAAACTTTTTTTTACTAACATTTTGCATTGTTCTCAAATTTGCATTATCTTCAGTCTCCTATTAGGAATTAATTCTAATTGATTTATGATTTTTATTGATATGTGAGAATTAAGACATAGGTGCTTGTACTTTGATTATTCAAACTTTAAAACATTAGGGAATCAAGCATGATAAGTTGAATTTTTTGAGAACCCCATTTTTTTTCATAAGTTAATTTCCTAAATTTTAAGTGTTATCTTGAGATTTGAAATTTGCAGGATTGACATCAAAAGCCATAATTCTGGTGAGATTTTTGAGCCTTCTGAGCATATATTCTTTCATGCTCACTTTTATTATTGCTTTGAGTGAGTCAATACTGATTTGTTATTCTAGAACTTGCTTTGATTATACATGTCGAGACCACATCATTGATTTGATATATCGAAATGATAAAGGCACTTAGGATTTAACCCACTTACTCCACAAAAGCCTACCTCCATACATTAACCCCTAGTAAACCCCATTGAGCCTAACAACCTTTTCTTTGAATTACCTTTAATATTAACCTTTAACCCATTTTTTGTTGACTTCCATTCAATTATTTTGACCCCTATTTTTGTCGAGATTTGAGTTGAAATTTTCATCTAGCTTTATTCTCTTTTCCAGATTGTAAAGTTGTAAATATTCAATTTATTGTTTTGTACTTGAATTGTTCTTAAAAAAATGTGTAAATATACAGTTAATTCAGTTGTGATCTGTAATAGTTCAAATAGTTTTTGCATATTTCTATTTTAAGGCTACCAAGGCGGAAATGATGTTATCATAAGAATTAGCTCGAGAAATATGTTCCAGTGATAGAGATTTTTCTAGCTAGTTAATTTTTCAGTTCAATCTCGATTCTAACCTTTCTTTTTCAGCTTGTGACAACCCCCTTAACCAAGCCCCATTACGACCGTTAAAAGACCTTTTGATCGGTATATCATATCAAACTATAGTGGTGGAGATTTGATCTTCTTGCAAGCCTATGGTAATAACTTTTCAGGTTGACTAGAGAGTACTTAATTCTTGAACCCTAAACACCTTGAGTAGATAGAGTGAATCTTTAGTGAGGATGTCAAATCTTGTTGATTTCAATTGAAAGATGAGTACTTAGGAGCAGGGAAGAAAACTTATGTTTCGATGATAAAATTCTCAACTTAAAGTAATTGAATCTTTAATGTTCTTCTAATTGAATTTTCATTGTATGAGTACTTGTGAATTAGTTTAAAACATTATTGATAAATATTGTAAATTGAGAGGAATGATTCTTAATTAGGGATTCAGATTTTGCTTGAGGACAAGCAAAGGCTTAAGTGTGGGGGTATTTGATAAACGATAAATTATACATATTTTTACCTAATGTTTAGCCTATATTTTGGACGAATTATTATCAATTTTGTGAGAATTGGTGCTCTTAACCCTTATATTTCATGTTGTATACTCAGGAGAGCATAGGGAAGAGAAAAGAACGAAAAACAGACCGAAAACGGAGAAAATGGGCCAAAGTGTGAAAATGACACGGTCCAAAGAGTTACCACACGGCCGTGGCACACGGCTGTGCCACCCTTAACAGGCCCGTACATGGCCTCTTATCGATCCACATGGACGTGGCACACAGGCGTGTCCCTGTCGTGAGGAAGTGCAATTTCACTCGAAGTTGGATACTTAGAGGCTAAGAAAGGCATCCCAAAGCTCTATATAAAGACCCTAGGAGGCAACTCTAAGGGTGTACTCTTTTCTCCTAAAAAGAGCGCCATATTTCTCCCAACACAAGGAGTGAAAGCAAGGAATTACTCTAAGAGAAGCCGATTGATTTATCTCAGAAGCCGAAATTCTACATCAAGATAGAGGATCTCCCTAAATTCCTTCAGGGTTTTTGGGTTCTTTATGTTTTGTTATCTTATTTCTTCTGAGATGTTTTCTTTATTAATTATGAACTAAACCCCTCAAATACTTGAGGGGGATGAAACCTAAGACAGATCTTGTTATTATTCATTCTTGAATTATATGATAAATACTTGAATTGTTCTTAATTATGTGTGCTTAATTCTTGGTTTAATAATCCTAGGTATTAAGTCAAGAAGCTGATGTACTTAGGTAGGGGAGCAAAAGTCCCCGTTTTAAGAGTAGATCTACCATAATTAAGTGGAGTTGCATGCAACCCTAGACATAGGGTGACATAAATCTGTCGGATTAGGGTCAAACCTAATAGGGGGATCCATAGATTGAATTAATGCAACCTAGGGGTGTTAACTAGAAAGAAACCTTAGTTAAACAACCTAGGATTAGTTGTTCTTATCCTCGACGGAGGTATTAACATAGGTTAGGGATCTCTACGGATCAAGTCAAGTAAAGAAATCGTCTAGTTCAAGAAGTTAATAACAATTGAAGTCTAGGTGGACTCTCCATTGAGTATTGCCCATATCAATTAGTATTCTCGAGAGTTTTTTTCCCCAATTTACTTTTTTGTGCATTCTTAGTTTAGTTTTAGAATTAGTTTCATACAAACCTCTTTTACTTTTAGGTTAGATAATAGAAAGGAAGTGAGTACTAGTACTTTTGGTTCCCTTGGGTACGATAACTCGGTCTTACCGCTAAACTATACTACTGTTCGATAGGTGCGATTGCCTTAAAATCGTGATATTAGTTAGTTTTTGGTGTGATCAATTTTTATAAATTTTATTACTACATATCACGTGATATCACTATGTCCATAGGAGGAGTATTCTGGATTGAACATATTTCCTTGGGTTGCGTCACACTGCATCACTGGGTGTGCCTGCGTAGAACCAACAAAATTATCAAACTTTTTATCTAAAAGTTCTACTTGATTAGAAAGCATGGTGACTGCATCAATATTAAAAACTCCTACAGCTTTTGTCGGCTTTGTCCTCATGACTTGCCACTGATAGTTATTCAATGACATCTCTCCTATAAACTCATAGGCTACTTCGGGTGTTTTATTGTTGATTGTTCCTCTTGCGGCTGCATCGATCATTTACCTTGTTGATGGGTTCAAATCGTTGTGAAAGGTTTGAACTTGTAACCACAAAGGCAACCCATGGTGAGGGCACCTTCTCAAAAGATCTTTGTATCTCTCCCAGGCATCGTAAAGTGTCTCTAAATCCATCTACACAAAAGAAGAGATATCGTTTCGCAATTTAGCTATTTTAGCTGAAGGAAAATATTTAAGTAAAAACTTTTCGATCATCTGTTCCAATGTATTGATTGAGCCTCGTGGTAAAGAATTCAACCATTGCTTAGCTTTATTCCTTAGGGAAAAAGGAAATAGTCTGAGGCGAATGGCATTATCAGAAAAGCCATTGATCTCAAAAGTATCACAGAATTCCAAAAAATTTGCTAAATGTAAGTTGGGATCTTCATCCTGTAAACCATCAGACTGCACAAATTGCTAAATCATCTGAATACTGTTAGGTTTTAATTCAAAATTATTTGCAGCAATAGCAGGTCTAATAATACTAGATTGAGTACCAGTCAAATTAGGTTTAGCATAATCATACATAGTGCAAGGAGCATTATCGTGATTTGCCGGTTCTGCGGCTATCGCGGGAGGTGGTAGATTGTCTTGATTTGCTTCCATCTCTTATGTAGGTTCTGGCTCTTGTTCTTGACCTTGTTCCGGATAATGAAGGCTTCGTCTGATTTCTCTACGATTTCTGCAAACTGTAGCTTCTAAATCCTCGTCAAAAAGTAATAGTCCTTCTGGGTTTCTTCTAGTCATAAACTAAAGATACCTAGAAAGGAAAAAGGCAAAGAAAATTAAAATAAATAAAAGAAATAAAAACAAAGGTTAAAAATAAATAAAATAATAATGGCTAAAGTAATAAAAATCGAGTGTTCCTAATATCTTAGTTCCCCGACAACAGTGCTAAAAACTTGATATTCGTGATATAAAGTAATAAAATTTATAATAATGATCACACCAGAACTAACTAATATCACGATTTTAAGGCAACACACCTATCGAACAGTAGTATAGTTTAGTAGCAAGACCAAGATATCATACCCAAGGAACTAAAAGTACTAGTACTAACTTTCTGTCTATTATTTAACCTAGAAATAAAAGGGGTTTTTATGAAGACTAAACTAATTCTAAAACTAAACTAAGAATGCACAAAAAGTAAATTAGGGAAAAACTCTTTGGAAAAACTGATTGATTTGGACAATACTCAAGGGAGAATCCACCTAGACTTCACTTGTTATCAATTCTTGAGCTAGACGATTTATTTACTTGACTTGATCCGTAGAAATCCCTAATTTATGTTAATACCTCCGTCAAGGAGAAGAACAACTAATCCTAGGTTGATTAACTGAAATCTCTTTCTAGTTAAAACTCCTAGTCTTGCATTAATTCGATCTATGGATTCCCTTATTAGGTTTGACCCTAATCCGACAGATTTATGTCACCCTATGTCTAGGGTTGCATGCAACTCCGCTTAATTATGCTAGATCTACTCTTGAATATAGACTTTTGCTCCTCTAAATAAGCACATCAATACTTGAATTAATACCTAGGAATATTAAAACAAGAATTAAGAAATCATAATTAAGAACAAATCAGGTATTTATCATATAACTTAACATAAAATAATAACAAGATATCTCTTAGGTTTCATCTCCCTCAAGTATTTGGGGGATTTAGTTCATATTTAATAAAGAAAACATCTCAGAAGAATTAAAATAGCAAAACATAAAGAACCCGAAAACCCCTGAAGGATTGAAGGGAGATCCTCTGTTTTGATGAAGAATTCGGCTTTTGGGATGAATCAATAGGCTTCCCTTGGAGTAATCCCTTGCTTTCACTCTCTGTATTGGCAGAAATAAAGCACCCTTCTGAGGAGAGAAAAATATATCTTTGTAGTTGCCCCTAGGGTCTTTATATAGAGCTTTGGAATGTCTTTCTTAGCCTCTAAGCATCCTTTTCTGAGTGAAATTGCACTTCCTCACTACAGGGACATGCCCGTGTGCCACACCGGTGTGTATCGAGGGCTAAGCTGTGGTCAGGCCTGTTAAGGTGGTACGATCGTGTGGTCTGGCCGTGTGAGTCGGGGTTAGGCCATGTTTATGCTCAAAGTGGCACGGCCGTGTGGTGAATCTCCGAGCCTTGTTGATTATTGAATAGGGCCTAATTTGCCTATTTTTGGCCCGTTTCTTGCTCTTTTCTCTTCCTTAAGCTTACCTGGGCATAAAACATGAAATAGAAGGATTAAGAGCACCAATTTCCACAAATTCAATGATAATTCATCCATAAATTAGGCAAGTATGAGGTAAAAACATGTATAATTTATCGTTTATGAGGGGGTCAGTCATATCATTATAAAAAAATCCCTAAATTTTGTCTTATTCTCAAGTAACTTCCTTATCACTTTTAGAATGAATTTTAATTGATTTATGATTTTTGTTGATATGTTTTTGAATTAAATCATAGGTAGTTGTGCATTGATGGTTTAAACTTTGAGTCATTAGAGAATCAAGCATGATAAGTTGATTTTTGAGAATTAAATTTTTTCTAGGTTGTTTCCCCGAATTTAGGTACTATCTTGAAGTTTGAAATTCACTGGAATGACATCAAAAAATTCGTATTTTTTTGTGAGATTTTGAGCCTTTAGAGCATATATCCTTTCTTGCTCACTTTTATTGTTGCTTATGAGAGTGTCAATATCGATTTGTTATTCTAGAACTTGCTTCGATTATACATGTTGAGACTACACCATTGATTTGATATACCGAGATAATAAAGGCACCTAGGTTTTAACCAACTCACTCCATAAAAGCCTACCTTCATAATTAACCCTTGGTGAACCCCCTTTGAGCCTAATAAACCATTTATTGATTTTCCCTTAAGAATTAACCTATAACCCATTATTGTTAAAATCCCCTTAATTAATTTGATCCATATTTTGTCGAGATTTGAATTGAATAATTATCTTGCTATGTTCTCCTTTTCAGTTAGAAAAGTTTCATTATTTGATTTGTTTTAAAAAAAGCATATACAAAGTTATTTCAGTTGTTGATTTGCTGTTGAATATATTATTATGAAATTCTAGTGCTCTTGATCCTAAACGATGTATTCATGAGGAAAAGCTCAATTTTAGGAATATTTACTCAGTAATGTAAATTCTTAGTATTAGTTATTTTCTAGTTAGGTAATTGTTCAGTTCAATCTCGATTCTAACCTTATTTTTCAGCTTGTGTCCACACCCCTAACCAAAGCCCCATTATAACCCTCTAAAGACCTTTTGATCGATGTATCATCTCAATACATAGTGGTGGAGATTTGATTTTCATGCAAGTCTATGGTAATAACTTTTCATGCTGACTATTGAGTGCTTATTTTTATTCCCTTAAACACCTTGAGTGATTTGAGTGAATCCTTAATGAGGATGTTAACGCTGTGTAATTTTGAATTAAAGGTAATTACTTAGATAAAGGGAGACACCTATATTTTTGGGATAAAATGCTCAACTTGGATTGTTTGAAACTTTGATGTTCTTTTAGTTAAATTCTCAATGAATGATTACTTGTGGTTTATTTCGAAACATTATTGATAAGGATTATGAGTTGAGAAGAATGAATTTTAACTGTGACCTAAGGATTTTGCTTGAAGACAAGAAAATGCTTAAGTGTGGGGGTATTTGATAAACCATAATATATACATATTTTTATCCCACATTTGGCACATTTATGGATGAATTATCATTGAATTTGTGGAATTTGATACTCTTAATCCTTTAATTTCATGTTTTATACTTAGGTGAGCATAACGAAGAGAAAAGAGTAAGAAACGGGCCAAAAATAGAGAAAATGGGCCAAAGTGAGAAATCAACACGGCCTGAAGTTCCTCACATGAGTATACCACACACCCGTGCCAAATTAGCAGACTTGAACACGATCTGGGCCCAATTCACACTGGCGTGCCACACGGGCGTGTCTCTGTCATGACTCGTTTTAATTTCACGCAAAAAAGGCTACTTAGGGGCTAAAAAAGTATTCTAGAGTCTATATAAACACCTTAGAAGGGGGCTAAAGGACACATAAAGTAGATAAGCAAGGAATTACTCGAAGAAAGCCAATTGATCCATCTCAAAAGCCGGAATCTCCTTCAAGACTAAAGATTTCCCTTCAATTTCTTTCAGCGGTTTTAGGGTTTCTTTATGTTTTGTTATTTTCCTTATTTTGAGATGTTTTCCCTTATTATTATGAACTAAATCCCCTAAATACCCGAGGGGGATGAAACCTAAGACGAACCTTGTTATTGTTATCTGAATTATATGATAAATATTCTATTTGTTTTTAGTTGTGTTTTTAATTCTTGAGTTAATATTTCAGGATATTGATTCAAGTCAAATGTGCTTATTCAGTGGAGCAAAAGTCCCTGTTTAAGAGTAGATCCAACAAAATTAAGCAGAGTTGATCGCAATCCTAGACATAGGATGACAAAAATCTGCCAGATTACAGTCAAATCTAATAGGGGGATCCATAGATCGAATTAATGCAACACTAGGGGTTTTAATTAGAAAGAAATTTCAATTAATCAACCTAGGGTTAGTTGTTCTTAGTTTTGAGAGAGATATTAACATAATTTAGGGATCTCTACCGATCAAGTCGAATGAATAAATCGTCTAGTTCAGAGTTAAATAATAAGTGAAGTCTAGGTGGATTCTTCCTTGGGTATTGTCTTCATCGATTAGTTTTCCCAAAGTATTTCCCCAATTTATTCTTTGTCGCATCTCTAGTTTAGTTAAATTTTAGTTTAAACCAACTCCCCTTTATTTTCTAGGCTAGATAATAGAGAGAAAGTTATTACTAGTACTTTTAATTCCTTTGGGTTCGATATTCCGGTCTTGCCATAAGCTATACTACTGTCCTATAGGTGCGCTTGCCTTATTCGTGATAATAGTTATTGTCTAGGTACGATCATAAAAATTTAAAACTTATCACGAGTACATCAGTTGGTGCAGCGGAGGGCTCGACGGTGACCACTGCTAGACACTTATTGAATTTTACGGTTTCATTGGTTATTTACGGTTTTATCGTTTCTGATTATTTTGGGATTTTTGATGTAATTTTGGACTTGGATTGCTTTTGACTTAGATTTGAGTTTTCAAATTGTTGCTATGGACTTTTAAACTGCAAACACCACATATGCATTTTTCTAAAAATTAATTAAGAGCTTCCGCGTTAAGAAATGAGTTTTAGCAAGTAAGTTAATCCCGATTTTCTAACTTAAGAAAAGATAATAACTGGTACATTTTAAATGATCGATGCGTTTCAAAAACACTTCTATGTGACGCCGCCAAATTCGACCATAACGTTTAGGCTGGGTTTGGGGTGTTACAATGTTTGACCTTCGCTTTCCACTACCTTCGAATGAACATTACTGACCATTCAACCTTGGACATGCGGTTCCTTTTAGGGAGACTCTGAATAAAAAAAAAAATCAGCCTACTTTCTTTAATATTTTTTGAAATCGCCATATTCTGCTAATTTTCCCTATATATTATGTTTAACAAATATAAAGATTGTATAAATATTACGTAATCACTTTAAACATGTTTTAATATAATGCAATTAATAAATGTGGTATACTTACATTTAAAATTTTAATAATTTATATTTAACAGATTTATTATACAAAATTTGTTTTGGCTGAAGTTACTATCTAAAACTAGGATGATTCCATAATACAGATTCGTGCTGAACATAGAAAATGGGAGTTAAAATGAATTCTTTCATTATAGTTGCCTCAAGTTGGTTGTTGCGAAGCCCAAACCAAGTATTCTACGTTTGGACCCAAAATCCAATACATTTTCACCTAAGATACGTAAAACTAACAAGTTGGACCCCACCAAATATATGATACCATATCATCAAGTTCAAGGCATGTGAACTAGGAAATACTTGAATTAGAAACGCAAGCATTCTTGTGTATAGGGTAAGGTTATACAACCCTAGGAATTTGAGAGGACTAGGATTCAATCCATGCTTCTAAAGAAATATTGTCACTCTTTAACAGTTTTTAGATGTGCAAGTGAAAGGAACAAACTCTTGGATATGTAGAAGTTTACTGCATGGATGAAATACCTGTAAGCAAGGACTAGATATCCAAATCAGATTTGTAAGAGTAATTCATCCAATTTAAAACTACACACAATTGGCAAGGTCTGCAATGTAATACAATGTATTATTCAGCTGGCTGTAGATAAGAGGCTTTGATATACTGTCTTGTTTTTCTAAATATGTACCTAAAAATATAGGGTAAACTACACCATTAGCCACTAAACTATGTGTAATTTTTCATTTCGGTCACTTAACTAAACGAAGTTACAATATGGTCACTAAACTATTCAAAAGTTTTCATTTAAGTCACTATGCTGTTAAAATAAATGATATATACCTTTCGACTTTACGAATCTACGAACCAAAATTCAAACAACTTTTTTCTCTGATCTCCAACATTGACCATCAATTTGAATTGGATCTAAGATATTCTCTTGTACTTGACAATGGGTACTGAGCCATTATACCAATCATCGAGTCGTAGCTTGGTGCTTACTACAAAACATTTTTTTTTTAAATTAACTGTGACTTGAATAAATTTTTTTGAATAATTTAGTAACTTAGGCGAAAACTTTTGAATAGTTTAATGACCAAATTATAACTTTTTTTAGTTAGTGACTAGAAACCCAAAAACTCAAAGAGAAACAAAATAATTATAATAAATATTTAATTATGTTTAAATAAATTTAATTTTATTTATTTTTTAAGTCTTATATTTTTTTATTTTATACCAATACTGATGTATCGTCTTATTATTAATTGATGACACATAAGATGTAACACCCCTAACCTATATCCGTCGCCAGAATAGGCTTACAGAGCATTATCGGGGTTTACGGATCAATCAGATAGAAATTTCAAACATTTCATTACATATCAATATTCATAATAAAACAAATCAAAATCATATATATTGCCCCTTATACTAGCCCTCAAGACCCGAAATATGCATTAGAAACAAGTCAGGACTAAATTCGAAAACTCAAGAATTTTTCTAAAAAAGTAGAAATTTTTTTCTAATTTTTTAGAAAAATTTCAAAGCTGCAGGGGTCACACGGACAGGAGACATGCCCGTGTCTCAGGCTGTGTGGGCATTCGAAATAAGGACACACGGCCGTGTCCCGGCCCGTGTCCATGTCCGTGTAACTTTCTGACTTGGGTCACACGGTCCAGTCACACGCCTGTGTGCTAGGCCGTGTGAGCATACTAACTTGTATTCTTAAGAAGATACAGGGGGCGTATGGTTATGTCACTTGGCCGTGTGTCACACACGTCCGTGTCTTTGCCTGTGTGGACGAAAATTGGCCATTTTCCAAGCCACATTTCTCACCCAAATTGACATCAACCTAGACTCAACAAATTGCACAGTAACAAGCCATAACAAGACATTCAAAACAAGCTAAAATCAAGTCTTAGACATGTATTATTTCCACATACAACTAATATACCCTTAGGCACCTCAAATGACAACTTAAAAACATGTCAACTAGGTATCCAAACTTACCTAATTAATTTACCTAACAAAGTTATCAAAGTTCACTACAATTCGAATACATACATACACATATCACTCATACTAACATCACAATTATACCTTATTCTAATACAAATATATAAGTTGGTTATTTAAACAAAATATTATTCATAATATTTACATAAACCAAACTTTGACCAAGATCGTACAAAAACATATACATGCCATATAAACCGTATTTAATGTTTCAAAAACTACCGAGATAAGCTAGATAGTGTGACTTGAGTGCTGATCCAATCGCCCAACCTTTTGAAAATCTACAATAACATTAAACAATACAAATAAGCTTAATGAAGCTTATTAAGTTTGGCAAGTTAATTAAAAATCTTACTGAACTAACTATAACAAATTAAGTAATAAAAATCATCCATGACAACTCCTTGTCATTTACAACTTCAATTGATAAGTATATTCGTATTCAAGTCAATACAAAAAGAAGTAACATGTCTTTCAAATTCATTAAATAAATCACCTCACTGAGATTTCTCCATTCGAATAAAGACTTACGGACAAGAGTACATCGTCAACAGAAGCTTATAAGAGTTGGTCCTCCCAAATACACCAACAGAAGCTCGTAAGAGTTGATCCACTCAATTACGCCAAACAGAAAGCAAAACACGAGAGTTCGCAACAAATGCTAAACCTTAGTTTACTTGGGAATAATGCCAATATCTTCCTCCAACACCATCATACACCAAACTACAAATGTACTCAAATCTCGAGTTCAATTCAAACCGAACATCCAATTCAATATTATAACTCAAACAATAATTCATTTCCAACAAAAGAATATATGCATAATACTAATCATCAATTTATACAAATGTTAAATTTTAACCATACGAATTTACCTAGACTGAATTGTAGTAATTGCAGACGTTCAGAGACTATTCCACTATTTTTCTTTCTTCATAAGTATCTACGAGATTTTGATATGAAACAAAAATATGAAGAACCAACTTAAAGCTCTCTCTCCTACGGCGGTTTAGGCCGAAATTGAAGATGAATTGCATAGAAAGCTTTAAAATTCAATTTGTTGTTTTAATTTCATCGAAATCACCATTTTGCCATCCCATCATTTTATTTTATTATTTTCCCTTAACATGCAGCCCCGCTATATCAATTTAGATATATTTATTACTTAAGTCCTTTCTTATTTATTCATCAAGCCATTTAATCACTTAATTATTATAATTAGCAAGTTTTACACCTTTTTTATTTTAGTCCTTTTTAATTAATTAACTATTAAAAAGTTAAAATTTTTCAACAAAACTTTAATACCACCTTAATGACACTTCGTAAATATTTATAAAATTATTTACAGCTTAGTTTATAGAAATGAGGTCCTGATACCTCACTTTCCAAAACCACTTGACCTAGGGTCTTACCAATTGAACCTAATAAATCATTATAAAACATAAATTACCAATTCAAAAACCTTTTTAAACCATATTTGACTCACATAAGACCTATGCACCAATAATACATTAAATATTAATATTAATAGGTAAGACTGATTTTCAATAAATGGCTAAAATAATAATAATATTAATAAAGCCAATTAGATTTTATATTTTTATTTAAATAAAGATATATACTTTCTGTACACTTGAATAAATAGTTAGTTTTTTTAATTTTCTTTAATTTTGACTTTTATACAAGAAACAAAATATGAACAGAAGTGTCAGCGAAAGTGGGCATCTGCTGCCACTTCTGCTGGCATTACAAAAATCAGAGAACAACAAATTGATACATAATTAAGTTTCCTTACGTCTGCGAAACCTAGCTCAATGAGTTGAATCCACTATCATTGAAACAAATACAACTAGTGATCCTAGTTCTAACAATCCCCACTAAAGACACCTCATTTTTGTGTCTTAAAGTCTATACCTTTTACCACTAAATTCTCCTACTGAGAATTTAGTTTGTAAAACCAACTACAAAAAGGTTTTATAGTCTCAAATGCATGGACAAAAGTAGTGTTCCTATATGAACTAGTAAGTGCATTCTCTACCTAGTTCTAATTTACCAAGCCTCTAATATATAAGAGTTTAAGACGTCCTAAGATAAAGATTAATTATAATTAAGATCCCAATGAAATAGCTTCATAAAAAAAAGGTTTTACAAATATCCTCGTAGAGTCTAGAATAAATCAAATATCTTCAAGATAAGTCTTCAAATGAGTCCTGGTTCAATCTCCATATTTCATGGGATTCGGTTGGTTGACCTGATCTAATCAAATCTTCAAAGATTGTTACTCCATAAGATGGATCCTCAAATATGGGTTATCCGCAATATCATTCAAGTTATTTCCCAACTCATTTAGTTGGAAAGATTTTCAACTCCAAATAAAGTTATATAGCCTACCGATGTGCTAGTGAAAGTAGCCACTTTCATTGGCACACTAACGGCCAGTCAAAAAACACTGGCCTTAACAATAAAAAATTTATCAAGGTTGAACAAGTCTTCCATATTTAAAGCATGAATCCATCTTCACAAGGAAACATCCCTCTTAATCTACCCAAATTTCATCAAATTCATTATCTTTAATATAAAGATACACAAGATAATAAAAGCAGCTCATATATTCATAGATTGTATATCTTAATATATCATCAATTATCCTTAATATAAAGATACAAAAGATCATAAAAGTCAACTTATATCTTCATGATTGCTTATGTTAATATACAAGGTAAGTAGATCACATAAGAGTGCTTAAAATATAATCTTACTTGATTCAATCTTTTCTCCAATGATAAACACAAGATTAGTTGTATAAGATCCTAAAAAAGATATAAGCAAATCGTCAATTTTTTTTATTAAACATGCCAACAAATAAGACAAATTATGCACTTGGCGAAATTGGTAGTGAAAATGATCACTTTCATTGATGCATGAACAACCACTTTAAAAACTTATCTCAAGAGAGTTTAATTTATTTAAATAAAATAGTGAAGGTTAAGTTTTCTTTAATATTTTACCCTTAAATTAGGCTTAAAAAGATTAGAGACCCAGGTTTGTAGGGTTTTTTTCCTACAATTATATATAATTGAATTTCGGTTTTTGATTTATTATTGTTTCTGATATTTGCTCATTTTCCATAGTTGATGGTCGTGTGGTTAGATATTCATTGCTTGAATTTTTTTTTTCTTTTTTTTGATAAGATTGGGCTTAACCACAACTTCGAACTTGACCACCGTTGTCATTGGGCTTAATCTTAAGTACATTATATACCACATAGGTCAAGCTTAAGGTCCATATTGACTTGTGAATATTTTTTTTTGGGCTTAATTCACATTTTAGCTTATGAAGTATACTCAGTTTCTTAGTTTGGTACTAATTTTTTTTGTCTTAATTTGGTGCTTAAAGTATCAATTTTTTGTATTTCTTGTCAGTTTATAACTGACGTTGAAAGATCTGTTAAGCAACTTTGGCCAATAAAAAAATACCGTGTGACAATTTTATTTAAAATAAAAATTTAAATTTAAATAAAAAATTATAAACACTTTTGACTTTGACCGATCGTTAACCGGTCGTTGATTGACATTGGCCATTCACCTGGAACTATTAGAACATGCCACGCATCCTTTTTTTTAGTATTATATATATATATATATATATATATATTATATTGATTAAAAATGTAAATATATATAATGTATAAATATATTTTTGAAAAGTTTAAAAATAAATTTTTTATAAAATTTTAAAATGTATAATTATAAATTTAAAAAATTAAAAATAATATATAAAAATTGAAAATGTTATAAAAATAAAAATATTTAAATTTCAAGTAATTGTAAAAAAACTTGAAATATAAATCTTTTTAAAAATTTATAATTATATATTTTATAATTTTATAAAAATTTACGTTAAAACATTTTTTATTTTTTTATAATTTTTCCAATTTTTTCATTTCTGTAATAATATTATTAATTCCAACTAATTTCTTTTCGATTATGATAATTTTTTGTAAATATTATTTTTTTATAATTTATATATTTTTTTTCTAGATTTTATATATATAGTTTTTGAATTTTTTATATATTTATTCCATTTTTAAATTTGTTAATGTGTCTATACATTTAATAAAAGAAAATGTTTATTTTTACATAAAGATGCCATTTAAAAAATAGACTAAAACGAATGTATTTTAGAGACCAAGAATTAACTATTATTTTTTTGGTAAAAAAAAAAGGAGGAGAAAGCATTTTCAAAACTTGTGAATATTTTAGTGTTAGAGACGATTGGGATTAATCAACTATATAAAAATGCTGAAATTAGGGTGAATTTATCTCAGTCGGCCTCACTTAACCGGGAAAAATATTGGATGCCTCAGTTTCTTTCTTAAAAAAATATACATGTTGGGATAAGCTTGAGCACCTAGTAATAGCTCCATTGGATTCCTTGCTTGGAACTGAACCCCAAAGGTCTATGCTTAAATATAAAGCTATGTATATTCAACATTTAAGCTCAATTAAAGAAGCATTAAGTACTCAATATCACCTGATTCCGCTAGTTTGTGCATATATTTTTATATTAATCAACCAATTAGGCTTTAATTGCCTGATACATGAAAAGCTTAATTTTCTTCTCTTGCAAATTTCTTGCGATGGGAAACCTTCATTAGTAATCCTGTAATTGTAATTCGTCTCTTCTCCCTCATTGTTGGAACGAAACATAAATGTTGAAAGAAATGCCCACTTTAGACTTAGGACATTGTCTAGGTTTGAGTATTATAAAGTGAGGGAATACAATGATGGTGTTATCTGCTGGTGGTATGGCGTGTTACATACACTCATCATGTGGATTGCATGTGTGTGTCTCTTTCTTGTCTCTTCCCATTTTTTTTGCATTCGTCACTTTAAAACTCCTAAGTTTATTTGCACAAAATTGATGTTCACACGATAAGGGAGATAGGAAAAGCAAAAGGGTATTGGTCTTCCAATGTGTGCAAATGGGATTCTTTGGTCTTTCTTTACCCTTTCTCTTGCACCAATGTAGAGGAAAGGAGAATCGATTGCTATAATCCTCAAAGTCAAAGAAGAAGACACCTGACAGAAAAGAAGTAAAAATACATATCAGAGCACTTTTTTAAAATTTAATTAATTTATTAAATATAGTATTGACAATTTTTGTAATAATATATTGAATGCTGAGAATAACCTTAACGGGTAATTTTATAGCAATTGCCAGCAAATACCATAAAATAAAATCAAAATTGAATATAGGAGGTGGAGCAACTTTGAAGCAAATCCCAAGAAATTGGAACGTTCTTCAAAGGCATATCGAAGTTATGGAAGTTACTGTAAAGTTATTTTGGCTTCTTCCCATATCTATTTTTATAAGGCAAAAAAACCCTGCATTTACACACCCAAATTGCATTATTTTAACATCTAGGATTAAGAGTGTAACCCATTTAAGAAGAATCCTATGGAGTGTAGTATTAATTACAACGAGGAAACAAGGGACATTCAAGATAGTGTTGCCCATTTTCTTATAGGAGGACTGCTTCTTCGGATTCCATCAGGATTTAAGTAGTGAACCCTCGAGTTTCTTTCAAATTAATAATACCTAAAGCCTGGGGTAAAATTTCAATTGCTTCAACCATTTCTTATCCTTTAGAAAATGATAACACTATTATCTATAATAATAAAATAAAATGATATCATTTCTAAGAGATTCATGTATATGTTCAAGGTAATTGTTCCAACAATGGTAAGAAATGGCTTCAACCATCAACACGTGCGTATGACTAATGTGCATGCTTATAAGATATAATTAAATAGCAACACTAGAAGATGGATATTTCAAAAGGCTATGGGGGGGGGGGCATTCTAAAAGTCCTAATAATTGGATTGTCGCCCAATTATTAAGATTTGCAGACTAACTACCAGCATTATTGAGGGACTAATTATCAAATAATATTTAGCACTGATCACCAAGTTACAAAGAAAACTGTTTTATTTGTCTACTTACCCCCATCCTAAATTTTTTGCACCTTTGGACCGGCAAAGGCAACGCCAAGTTAAGATCCCAAGATTATTATTCCATAACATTTCTAAGAAAAATCCATAGATGGCTGCTTTTGCAATATTACGCTGCTAGTTGTGATCAATTTGCAGGCAACATCAATATATACGAGATCTGCTCTAATACTAGCTCCTTAATTAAAAAAAGGAAACTAGCTCCATGTGGGTTTCAAGAACTGAAGGCATGAGTCAAACTTGTTAAATGGATTGGTGTATAATTTCAAAAGTAGTTGCATTTGAGAGTCTTGTTGGAATCCTTATCTCACATAAAAATGACTATTTCATTGTTTGGTCTCTATAATTGGACTATCTGTCATGTGTTCCCATTAGCTTTTGGTTGAGACATTCATATCCAAACTGACCAAAGAAAGAGGCCAACTATTTTGGATCTTATTAAGGAACAAAACAATTTCAAAACAGCCTCACCTTTTTTCCTTAAATATTATTATAACATTTCATCTTTACATGGAAAAAACTTTTTTTCTTAAATTCACAACTATAATCAATGTTCATTTATGTTGTAACACAAAGGTTGTGATGGTTTGTTATAATGTGGTTTAAATCACGAGTGGTGATTTTTAAGGTTCTTATAAACTTATAGAGCTTTTTAAGAGAGATTTAACAACACTTTTACCTATATCTCAAAGCCTTTTTGTCTTTTTCTTGTGATGGAGAGAGCTTTTATAAAGGAGAAAAAGAGCATTGATGTGGGTTCCATTAGATTGACACCCTACTATATTTATATAAAGTGACAATAGAGGCATGGATGCTTTATTAGGATGTTATAGGTTAACTTGATGGTAGTGTAAGAGAATGGGTATAACAATTGGCCCAATTTGAGGGGAGGTTATAAAACGATTTGCCCCAAAACTATCAAAATGAGAAGTGTAGTCGGGAGTTTCATGTAGATACACATTTATCAATAGCTTGTACTTCTTTAAGATTACCTAATCGTGTTGTTGTTGTATTGTTTGTTGAGGCTTGAAGAGGTCACTTCCAACGGAACACTGGAGTCTTAGAAGGTTTCATTGAAAGCAACATTAGAGCCCTTAGAAAGCTTTTGCCTGATGGGACGTTGGAATCTTAAAAGGCTATGTCTAATTGAGTCAATGAAGAGTTGCACCCTTTATGACTATACTTGCTATAGAGTAGTGTTGAGAGCCCTTTTATGATACCTTTTTGTTGAAGTAAAATATATAGAGGGGGAGAGTAGAGGTTGCGTGTGGTTCAAACCATATAAGGTGCAGGGAGCCACTAATGATTTCTAGTACTTACGAGGTTTCTACGTGATCTTGGTGAAATTTTTTGGATATAGAACACCCCTTTTAAATTTGATCTACAAGGGAAATCCATAAATACACCTTTATTTTTTCTAACTAGCACCTTTTTTAGTTACTTTTTTTTTTGGCACTCTTTTGGCTAGCTCCTTTATTTGTAGCTTTGCAAGCTTAGTCAAGCTACAAATATATAATGAGATTCATATAAATAATGGATTCTTACCATAAAAGGGTGTGTTTAAGTAGATGGGGTAGATATATAATGAGATCCTCCTTTAGAAGGGTAAGTTTGAATAAATGAGATAAATATATGATGAGCTATCCCCTTAAGTTGTTCGCTGAAGTAGATAAAATAAGTGATTGATGAGCTTTATAAGTGTGGATATATAATGAACTCTTCAATGAAAGAGTTCACTTGAAGGAGTGAACCTTATAAGAGTAAATATATAATGAACTCTCTAATAAAGGGGTTCACCTGAAAAAGTGGACTTTATACCAAATTGGATGTATACTGAACTTTTATGGGTGTCTGAGATTCATTGTTAGACTCATTAGTCGAAATTCTCTTTCCTTATTCTTTTCTTAATCTCGAAAAAACTCAACAGTAAGAATTTTATACTAAACTCAACACGTATTGATCTTGAGATACTCTAGAAGAACATATTTAAAAAAAAAATTAAGATATTTAGTTGAGGAAAGCATAAAAAAACTTCACCATTTTCAAGTAAAAAACTATATCTTTTTTTATATTTTCTTTATAAATATTATTAAAATTCTGAAGTGAATAAAGCATTTGAAACAAGTGTTTGATGCATTGTAATAAATATTATTGTAGGTAAAATAATTTAAAGATCAAATTTTAAAGATAATATTATAAACAGAGAATACTCACAAACTTCGAAAGAATTAATTTTTATGATCCATAAAAGATGTATTATATTAATCATATTTAATATCACAACCTCTTTTTTAAAATGTTTATGTCTATTTTTACTATTTTAATAACCTACCGTTTCGCGTAGAGGTGTACATGGGCCGGGCCGGGCCGGGTCCAAGTAAAAATTTAAGCCCGTTTGTTGGGCTCGGCCGGGCCGGGCCCAAAAAATGGGCCTAAAATTTTTTCCAAGCCCGGCCCATATAAAAATGCTAAAACCCGAGCCCGGCCCGGCCCGCCCGTATTAATTTTTATATTATTTTATATAAATTTTAAATATATATAATACATCAAAAATACTAAAAAATTAAAATAAATATTTTTCAACAAATTGAAAATAAATTTTAAAAAATATGTAGACTTAAATAACACTAAAATAGATGTAACTTAACAAGCAAATGCTTCTAAAATAATAACAATATTAATAAATGTCTTTAAAATAATAACAAAATTAACAATAAAATAAGTTTTATACAATATCTAAACAATAACAACAAAATAATAGCAACATAATAGTAAAATGGTAGCAAAATAGGGAGAAAAACAATAAGAAAATAATATTTAAAAAAATAAAAATTTTTGTCCTTTAGTGAATTCGGGCCGGGCCGGGCCTGGCTCGGGCCAAAAATTTCTTACCCGAGCCCGGCCCATTTTTTAAACGGGCCTTAATTTTTTGTCTAAGCCTATTTTTCGGGCCTATATTTTTGCCCAAACCCTCCCACATTTCGGGCTGGCCTACGGGCCGGGCCGGGCCGCCCAGCCCATGTACAGCTCTAGTTTCGCGCTTCAAACTTTTTTTTTTTTTCCTTATTTATGAAATAAATAAAGAGTGTAAGATATAAGATATTTATATACCGGTAGCAGCAGAGTGGTGAAACTCCGAAGTCTCCACGCAGAGAAAACAGAAAGCCGTAAACTCTCTCTCGCTCGCTCCCTCGCCGTGCTTGTTATCATTATTGCACTTCTCTTATAACAATGTACATAGAGATAGTACCGCTGGTCTCTCTTCAACGCCACTAACCTTTAACTATAATCATATTAATCTATTGATGGAGCTCGATCTTGAAAACCCATTAACCAACTCCAATCCCTTGTGCCCTCCCCCTTCTCCTAATTCTACTTCCCTCTTCCTGCTTGAATCCGATCATATGCCCTCTCAACATTACGTACAGTCTCTCAAAGCTGGAGCTTTTCCTACTTCTGTCCGACGACATGCTATCGCTTCTATCTCACTGGTAACCAAATTTACCTTCTTTCTTTCCCTTCATTTCAATTATGCTTCTGCATATTCACTGATTTTTTTTTTTTTTTTGGTTTTAGTTTTGTTGTCGATTTGGCCCTTTCTTACCTTATCTCGCTGTCAATTATCTTGACCGGTTCTTGTCAAGCCAAGGAATACCGGTAAAAAATCCTTAGCCGCTTCAGTACTATTCGTATTAATTAGTAATTAACAATATTTATACAGTTAATAATAAGAGGTGCAGAACTAACAAAACATTTGATTTGATGTTGCAGCAGCAATCTAAGACATGGGTTGTAAGACTTGTTGCATGCTCCTGCGTCTCCTTAGCTGCCAAGATGACCAAAACTGAGTTTTCTCTCATCGACTTTCAGGTAAACATTCATATCGGCAACGACAAGTTTATATGGTAGAAGCTAGGTAGGCTTTATCTAAATATTTGGTGTGGGGATTCATATAGGGCGATGGCGGTTTCATATTTGATGCACAAACAATAGAGCGAATGGAGTATCTAATCTTGGGAGCACTCAAATGGCGAATGCGTTCAATTACTCCTTTCTCGTTCATATCCTTTTTCATTTCATTCTTCAATCTCAAAGACCCTCCTTTAAGGCAAGCCCTCAAAGCTCAAGCTGTTGAACTCATCTTAAAAGCTCAAATGGGTAGGTCTACTTGTTTAAAATGCCAAGAATACAGGCTTCTATTCTACCACCACTTGAGTTTCCTTCTCTTTCTCATTGTTCCAACTTGGTTGGTGAAATTAACAGATCCAAGGCTTATGGAGTTGAGGCCATCAATAATTGCAGCATCCGCACTTCTCTCTGCTTCCCATCAACTTTTTCCCTTGCAGTTCCCCTGCTTTAGAAAAGCAATTTCCAGCTGTTCGTATGTACATAAGGTAATCCCTTGTTCGTAACTTTTCCATCGCCTTGAAAAGAAAACAATCAATTGATTATTTAAATTAATTCATGCGGTAATTTGGGTGCAGGAAAACATGTTAACGTGCTGCAATTGGATGCAAGAGATGGAGAAGGAAGGCGAGCAATCAGAATCAGTGGATGAGATTATGGCGTCGAGCTCTAACACGCCTGTTAATGTGCTTGACCAGCATTTTTCATGTTGGGAAAGTGAAATTGCAGCCGATGCAACAAAGAGGGACATGAAGAGACCAAGAATTAACGATTACCCTGACAATCATTCGGTCCACTTCTCTCAGCTCCAACACTGTTGATGACAACTTTATGTGTCAAAAGTTTTAATGAATGGCCCATTTTGAGAGTGACCCTTCCTCGCCTTCAAATAAGTATCAAATACAATGGAAAACGAGAAATGGGTAGCTCGGCTGACAAAGTAGATGTTTTTGGTTTCGTAGATGATGGATCAATCTCTAGTGACGGGCTACGTTACTGTGTTGATTAGATGGAAAAAGAAGCGGAGAATCTTTGTTTTAGGTACAGAACAAAGACAAAACATGACTTTGAGTTGTAGGGTTGGTGTTTTTGTTACTCTATTTGGTGTTACTATGGTCGTGTCTGGCAGATGAATAACCGTGTGAGTGCTAATCCAACAATAATAGTATTATTATTTATTTATATGTGCTTTTAATACAATGTGACTTCTTGATTAAGTTGGAACTACTGATGATTTTTCTTTTTACTTTTTAGGATAATTTAAATTTTATCTTCTGCTAACAATAGCTGAATGTTCATTTGGGCAACAATTCCCCATGAAATATGAGGTTGAAAGTGGCAGAAAGATAATATCTACAAAATCTAAAACACACACTAATAAATGATTTGCTATTATGATTTCTTTAATATTTTGAATAGACAACCATTTTAGTTTATAGTTTTTTATTATTAACCAACTAAAAAATGATTTTTGTAATTTAAAAAACACTTAAATGAATAAGAAAATAAATATTTTTTTATTATAAATTTAAAAACATTATGTACTTCTATAAAATACTCACTTTGTTTATTTTAGGTTACAATTTAGTCTATTATATTTGAAATATTACGTTTTAATCACTTATGTTATCGTATTGTAACATTTTAGTCACTAAGCCATTAATTGTCGTTAACGGTGTAATAGTGATAAAGGATGAGAAGGATGAATGCGGAAGCAGATCGTAAAGCTTTTCAAAGTCGCGAATTTGACTTAGGGCTCTAGGCGTTCGGAAAGAAACTTGGATTTTGACACAACCTGAAATGAAATTGAATCCAAGTCAGATAAAAAAATTAAAATAAATAAATAAAATAAAATAATAAATCAAAGATTAAGGAAGTGAATAAAGAAGATAAATGGAAAGATAGAACGTGGCGTGTAGAAGTCCTAAAAAGCCTTGGAAACATGAAGAATACACAACCCTCTTCAAACGGCTCTAATTTCCCCTCTAAGATAGAAACCTTGACAAGAAAAAGTTTGAAGATGATCCCCACAATCTAAAAAGATTGTTAAAAACTCTTCTAAAAAAACTCAAGAGAAATCTTGAAAAGAAAAACCTAGAGAGAATTTATTAACTCAAAAGAGAAATAGAATAATAATGAATTGTCTGTATTATATACAATGCAAATGCCTATATATAGCTACCTAAATAAATCTAAATAAAACTCCTAAGTATAATAGAACTCTAATTTTAATCTAAACAAGAAGTAGTTTTAAACTAAAAATTCTTGTAACATACAATTCCTAAATAACTTAAAATACTTAATAATTATAAAAAATTCAGAATAAAATAATAATAAAATAATAAGAGCTGATAAACAAAATATTGGGCTCATATATAATAAAAATTAAGCTTAAAACCTAAACCTAATATGATTTAAACTTGAATTAAGAGCCCGAAATTCGTAATTCCCGTCATAATCTCGTTCAGAAATTTTGCTCGCGCAGTCTTCACTAAAACGGTCATAGCTTGAGCTCCCGAACTCAAAATTGAGTGATTTAAAATGCATTTTGAAGTTAAGAGATAGATATTCAAAAGCCATGAGACATCTCAACCCAGAAATGCCAGGATCCCATCCAAAAAGTCATCGAAAGTCTGCTGATTTCCTAAGCCTGAAAATTGGTAATTTTGATGATTGGAATCTAATAAATTTCACCCCATTCGTGCATGTATCATTCTCCCTTTTCTCAAAAAGATTCGTCCTCAAACCTTGTCTTTGATCAAATCCTGATTTGATTTGCTTAGCCTTTGACATTGTTGTTGGGCCTTGAAGTAGTGTGAACCCATTACATTCATGGGTCTAAAATTATACCTTGAGACTCGCATCATTCCCCCTTAAGAAGATTCGTCCCTCAAATCTTGTCTTTGATCAAATCCTGTCTTTGATCAAATCCTGATTTGATTTGCTTAGCCTTTGACATTGTTGTTGGGCCTTGAAGTAGTGTGAACCCATTACATTCATGGGTCTAAAATTATACCTTGAGACTCGCATCATTCCCCCTTAAGAAGATTCGTCCCTGAATCTTTAGCTCTTTTCCATAAGTAAAATTGTCTATCGATAGTAAAGCAATATAATTGAGAGTTCATCAATGGATCCGTGAAATTCTGTAACAAAGAAACACCACTAAACAAATTTAAGTTAGAATTAGTTAAAACAGACTCGGTCCTCACTTTTGTATGGGTATTTTCTTGTTTTTTATTTTCTTTTTTCACTTGAGAACTCTTCAATTTTAACTCATATGGATTTTCACTCACCAAATTTGGACCATTAAGTAGACTTTTATCACTCAAGGTCTCTTTTCTCTCTATCTTTTCACATGATTCTTCCTCACTTCCCGTATCCCCATCATAAGTATTATGAATATTAAATTCAATACAATCTATCTCAATAGGAGAACATGACGTTTCTATCTCATCTAACTCTATAGATTTGAGGAAGAAATTCTAATTATCATCTTTTTTTGGTTCACAAAGTTTGCCATCTTCTTTGATCAACAAAAGTCTAGTGTTGGCACAATCACGACTATAGTGCCCACGCTCTTTACATGTAAAACATTCAATGTCACAAACTCTTTGTTGTTTTGGTGAAAAATTAGTAGAAATGGGCTACTTGAAAGATGTAGAAGAATGATTTGTAGGAGCCATACTTTTCCACTCAAAATGTTTAATCTCAGCACATATCGGCAGTAACTTATTAGTAGCATAAGGAGGTTTCAAATTCTTAAAAGTAGAATTAGAACTTGTACCTCGATAATAGTGTGATGCTCCAAATAGATGAGATTGATGTTGCTGAAATTGTTGCTCAATCTCAATTGCCTTGTGTACCTTCTCTTCAAGATCAATATAGGTGTGAAGATTAAGAGCATTGGCTATAGAAACGTTCAAGCCATCTACAAATCGCACTATGGTAGTTTCTTCATCCTCTTGTATATTTGCTCTTTGCATAAGTATCTGCATCTCCTTAGAGTACTTATCAATAGATTGATTACCTTGAACTAGGTGTTGAAGTCTCGTTGAGACCTCTCTATAGTAATGAAAAGGAACGTAACGCTTTCGCATCACTTGCTTCAACTCGTCCCATGTTTCAATTACCCTTTTGCGGTTTTTTTGACGATCAATTCCAAGTTGAATCCACTAACTCAATACATAAGCTGAGACTCCAAGGGTCGCCAATTGGACTTTTTCCTCTTCTCGGCATTTATTGTAATGAAACATAAGGTTAGTTTTAATTCCCACTCACAATATGCTTCGGGATCATACTTTTCTCGAAATGGTGGAATGTGGTGTAACACCCCTAACCCGTATCCATCGTCGGACTAGGGTTACGAGGCATTACCAATTAAAGCACAACTTTAACCAATAATTTCACAATTTAATATTCATCCATCTTCGAATAACATTCAATCACATACAAAATGTCCCTTATATAGGTCTACGAGACCTTAAAACATGCTTAGAAGTGGTTCAGGACTAAATAGATCACATGCAAATATTTTTAAAACTTAGAAAAAATTTCTAATTTATAGACGTCACATGCTTGAGTGGACAGGCCGTGTACCTCACACGGCCACCAGATATGCCCGTGTTACAGGCAGTATAGAAACAGGGCATACATACTGACTTGCATCACACGGCTGAGGACACACCCGTGTGCCAGGCCGTGTGAAAATTGGGTGATATACTGACTTATGCCATACGACCAATCACACGCCCGTGTGTGAGGCTGTGTGGAGCATCCTGTTCAATTTGAATTAAACCATCGAAAGACACGGCTGAGACACACGTCCGTGTCTCTGCCCGTGTGGATAAAAATAGGCCATTTACATTGCCAATCTATCCACCCTTAAGGATTTACCCTACAAGCTCAAACCAAGCACCAAGTCATACTCGAAAGACAACCAAAACAGGTCCAAAACATGCATATTTCATATTATATCCACTTCAACCATTTTTAAATGCAATTGCCTAATTAAAGCATACTAAATTCATATGTCACAATCACCAAGTTAACCTATTTCAAGCATAACACCCTCAACTCGGCGTGGAAGTTTAGACTGAATTCAGGATGCTACATTGATCACCGAGGTGATCGTAAAAAACTTTATAAAACCAACCGTCCTAAATTCCAATTCCAAAAACATTTACTTCATAACGAACCAAAAACATTTAATCCTTTAAAATTCCATCCATAAGTTTAAACAGAATAAAATCTACGAATGAAAGTTTTAATAAATTTGTACCACAGTATTATAAAACCTTGCAGTTTAAAATTAACCAAATAATAAAGTTGTAACAGAAATCAAAAACTGATACTCCATACTGTTGAAACTATTCGAGACCTCCGCGTACCGAGTCCAGCATAAAAAATCAGAATAGTACCTAAAAGGGGAAATAGAAGAGAGGGTGAGCTACTCGAGCTCAGTGTGAGGTCAAACCAGTTAAACTACAGAAACAGAAGCAGGGATAGAAACAGAAAACCTGGAAGCAGAACTAACTTACAGAATTATTCAGAACCGATCAACATATGCAAAGCAAACTTACCGACAGATGACAGTTGAGCATATTCGCCCAAAATCAATATACCATAAGTACTTTTCGGTCACATAGGAAAATCAGACACAGACAGTCTCATGTGCTATTCAGATATAGTAGCAATAATTCATAAGTCAGCCACACAGTCACAATAACAATTTAGTTAGACAGCTGCAGATAGAGTCTATAGAATTCACATAGGCACAAGTGCCTTTCAGTCAAATAGTGACACTTTCAGTCACGGTATCAGTAATTTTCAACCATTTACAAGTTTCAATTCAGTCAAAAAGATCAACCAGATGTATATGAATGTAAATGAGTTATAAAATTCCCACCCATCCAGCCAACACACCTCTCCGTCCCCCATCACTCCTCATAAGAGCTTTAAGCTCGTCCTACCAATCACTCCACTCAAGACCTTGTAAGGTCTATCCAACCTTACACTCCAACTGATGTCATCTCGGGTTGCCCGGCAACAATGGCTATCAGGATTATCCACGACCTTTTGGGTATTAGGACTACCCTCGACCCTCTGGGTATTGGGGTTAACGGTGTGCAGATAAATTACCAGTCTCATATATTAAGCAGCAAAGTTAGCGTATAAGCTATACTGTGCAATGCAGTAACACGCAGTACAAACATGCAGTATGAATTGCCAGATCAGATAGTAGTACATAGCGTAGCTAACATACATGTGGTACAGTGCAATGCGGTAATCTGCTATACCGATAGGTTGCAGTAAAATTGCCAGTTCAGTCAATGGTACGTAGTGTAGCTAATATACATGTAGTACAGTGCAATGCGGTAATCTACTATACTGATAGGTTATAGTAAATTTGTCAGTTTAGTCAATGGTACGTAGCGTAGCTAACGTACATGCGGTACAGTACAATATGGTAATCCGCTATACCAATATGATGTCATCCCGGGTTGCCCGGCAATGATGATCATTTCGCATTGTCTATGACCCTCAGGGTATTAGGATCGCCCACGACCCTCTGGGTATTAGGGGCTAACAACTAGCAGATTAGCTACCGGTTTAGTCAATCTCAATCTCCTTTCTCTTTAAATCTTTACCCAAAATACTTTATGCAAATGCATGTATGCAGATGTATGCAGACAGATGTACTGATAAACGACAAATTATACATGTTTTTACCTCATGCTTAGCTTAATTTCTGGATGAATTATCATTCAATTTAAGGAAATTGGTGCTCTTAATCTTTCTATTTCATGTTTTATACCCAGGTAAGCTTAAGGAAGAGAAAAGATCAAGGAACGGGCCAAAAACAGGCAAATTAGGCCCAATTCAATAATCAACATGGCCTGGAGATTCACCACACGGCCGTGTCACCTTGAGCCCAACACGGCCCAGCCCTGACAAGCACGGTCGGACCACATGGCCGTGCCACCATCAACAGACCCAACCACAGCCTAGGCCTCGATCCATACGGGTGTGGCACATGGGCGTGTCCCTGTAGTGAGGAAGTGCAATTTCACTCGAAAAAGGATGCTTAGAGGCTAAGAAAGGCATTCCAAAGCTCTATATAAAGACCCTAGGAGGCAGCTACAAAGATATACTTTTCTCTCCCCAAGAGAACAGTTTTCTCCCTCGGAAAAAGAGAGCAGAAGTAGGGAATTACTTCAAGAGAAGCCGATTGATTCATCTCAGAAGCCGAATTCTACATCAAGACAGAGGATCTCCCTTCAATCCTTCAGGGGTTTTTGGGTTCTTTATGTTTTGCTATTTTAATTCTTCTAAGATGTTTTCTTTATTAAATATGAACTAAATCTCCCAAATACTTGAGGGGGATGAAACCTAAGACAGATCTTGTTATTATTTTATCTTGAATTATATGATAAATACCTAATTTGTTCTTAATTATGTGTCCTTAATTCTTGTTTTAATATTCCTAGGTATTAATTCAAGTATTGATGTACTTATTCAGATAAGCAAAAGTTCCTGTTTAAGAGTAGATCTAGCATAATTAAGCGGAGTTGCATGCAACCACATAGGGCGATATAAATCTGCAGGATTAGGGTCAAACCTAATAAGGGAATCCATAGATTGAGTTAATGCGAGACTAGGGTTTTAACTAGAAAGAGATTTCAGTTAATCAACCTAGGATTATTTGTTCTTATCCTCGACGGAGGTATTAACATAAATTAGGGATTTCTACAGATAAAGTCAAGTGAATAAATCGTCTAGCTCAAGAATTGATAACAAGTGAAGTCTAGGTGGATTCTCCCTTGAGTATTACCCAAATCAATCAGTTTTCCCTAAGAGTTTTTCCCAAATTCACTTTTTGTGCATTCATAGTTTAGTTTTAGAATTAGTTTAGTTTCATAAAAACCCCTTTTATTTCTAGGTTAAATAATAAAAAGAAAATTAGTACTAGTACTTTTGGTTCCCTTAGGTACGATATCTCGGTCTTGCCACTAAGCTATACTACTGTTCGATAGGTGCACTTGCCTTAAAATCGTGATAATAGTTAGTTTCTAGTTTGATCATTATTATAAATTTTATTACTTCATATCACGCATATAAAGTTTTTGGCGCTGTTGCCGGGGAACTAAAATATTAAGAACGCTCGATTTTTATTACTTTAGTAATTGCTATTTTATTTATTTTTAACCTTTGTTTTTATTTATTTTATTTATTTTAATTTTCTTTGCCTTTTTCCTTTCTAGGCATCTCTAGTTTATGACTAGAAGAAACCCAGGAGGACCATTACTTTTTGACGAGGATTTAGAAGCTACAGTTCGCAGAAATCGTAGAGAAATCAGACGAAGCCTTCATTATCTAGAACAAGGACAAGAACAAGAGCCAGAACCTACGGAAGAGATGGAAGCAAATCAAGACAATCTACCACCTCCTGCAATAGCCGCAGAACCGGTGAACCAAAATGATGCTTATCGTACTATGTATGATTATGCTAAACTTAATTTGGCTGGTACTCAATCTAGTATTATTAGACCTACTATTGCTACAAATAATTTTGAACTAAAGCCTAGCATTATTCAGAAGATTCAGCAGTTTGTGCAGTTTGATGGTTTACAGGATGAGGATCCCAATTCACATTTAGCAAATTTTTTGGAATTCTGTGATACTTTTAAAATTAATGGCGTTTCTAATGATGCTATTCGCCTCCGATTATTTCCTTTTTCCCTAAGGAATAAAGCAAAGCAATGGTTGAATTCTCTACCACGAGGCTCAATCACTACATGGGAACAAATGACCGAAAAGTTTTTACTTAAATATTTTCCTCCAGCTAAAACAGTTAAATTGCGAAACGATATCTCTTCTTTTGTGCAGATGGATTTAGAGACGCTTTACGATGCCTGGGAGAGATACAAAGATCTTTTGAGAAGGTGCCCTCACCATGGGTTACCTTTGTGGTTACAAGTTCAAACCTTTCACAACGGTTTGAATCCATCAACAAGGCAAATGATCGATGCAGCCGCAGGAGGGACAATCAACAACAAAACACCTGAAGCAGCCTATGAGTTTATAGGAGAGATGTCACTGAATAACTATCAGTGGCAAGTCATGAGGATAAAGTCGACAAAAGCTGCAGGAGTTTTTAACATTGATGCTGTCACCATGCTTACTAATCAGGTAGAACTTTTAAATAAAAAGTTTGATAATTTTGTTGGTTCTACGCAGGTACATCCAGTCATGCAGTGTGACTCAAACCTAGGAGGAGCAAGTAACTCAGAGTATCATCCTACGGATACAACACAGAGAATGAGCAATTAAATTATGCAGGTAATAATTCTCGACCTCAAAATAATCCTTACAGTAATACTTACAATGCAGGTTGGAGAAATCACCCTAATTTCTCATGGGGCGATCAAGGAAATCAAAGACCACCACCACCTCCTCCAGGATTTCAACAACCACATTATCAGCAAGAGAAAAAGTCGAACCTTGAGGAGATGCTCACAAAATTCATCTCGGTGTTAGAAGCCCATTTTCAAAATACCGAGAAAGCACTAAAGAACTAGCAAGCATTCATCCAAGGACTTGAAAATTAGATTGGTCAACTCGCAAAGCTGATATTTGACAGACCACAAGGTAGCTTGCCAAGTAACACAGAAACTAACCCAAGAGAACAAGTTCATGCTATTACCACAATTAGTGTCGAAGGGTTAGACAAACCAAAACTGATGCAAGACACTCCGGTAAGCTATATTAAGGATGAGGTAAGTCAGGACACACAAAAGTCGGTAAGCAAAGAGTATAGACCTTGTGTGCCATATCCCAACGTAACAAAGAAAGATAACACAGATGAACAATTTGGTAAGTTGCTTAAACTGCTAAAGAAAATACATATTAACTTACCATTTATTGAAGCTTTGTCGCAGATGCCAAACGCCGTTAAGTTTTTAAGAGAGCTACTGACAAATAAACGGAAATTGGACGAGTCATCGCATGTTGAACTGAATGCAGTGTGCTCAGCTATTTTGCTAAACAAGCTACCCAACAAACTGAAAGATCCAGGGAGTTTTACAATTCCTTGTTTAATTGGTAATTTATCCATTGATAATGCGTTAGCTGATCTAGGGGCAAGTATAAATGTCATGCCTTATAAAATGTTTAAATGACTAGGTCTTAGGAAACCCAAACAAATTAGGATGAGCATACAATTAGCTGATAAAACCATTAGAATTCCTAAGGGTATAATTGAAGATGTTCTAGTTAAAATCGATAAATTCATATTCCCAGTTGATTTTGTTGTTTTAGACATGGATGAGGATAGTGATGTTCCTTCAATCTTAGGACGACCCTTTTTATTAACTGCTAGGACTATCATTGACGTTGGTACAGGTGCACTCACATTACGTGCATGTGAAGAAACAATTACCCTTCAGGCTCACAACTCGATTATAACACCAAATGATGAAGGTAAGTGTGTAAATTCTGTTTTTAAGACTGATCATGTGGTTTTACCTTTGTTACAGGAAACACTTCTTAAAGACACAGCTGAATCTCGTTTTGACACACGCAAAGGCAAAACCACCCCAAGGAGCAAAAGCTATCGATCAAGGAATGAGATGAGTGGCAGATTCAGCACCATGACAAACTCGAGGATAAGACGATACAGTTTAATACTGGAGACAAGGTGCTATTAGATAAAGCAGACCCTCGAATTGCCATATATGAGTTTAATGGAGAAATCCCCTTTACGGTAGTAAATACTTTTCCATACAGCACAGTTGAGGTGACCCATTCTCAATTTGACACTTTTAAGGTAAATCACACTTAACTCAAACCGTATTTTGACAACAAGAGAGAGGATTTTCAACTCCTTGAGCCACCATGACTGTCTAAAGTAAGGAGAGTCGAGCTTAGACTCTAAATAAGCACTTCTCAGGAGGCAACCCGAGCACTAACTTAGTAAATTCCTTTATTTCAGCTTTCTAATACATCGACTAACACTTTTTAATGTAGGTTTTTCGAGCCACACGGCTATGCCCACGGGCGTGCCTAAGGCCGTGTGGACACAATGAGCGGAGACACGGCCGTGCAATTTGGCCGTGTACAAGCAGAGTAAAATCTTCCAAAGACACGGTCTACGACAAAGTGCCACAGTCGTGCGATGTGGCCGTGGCCAACATTGTCAATTCAAACACGGGCTTAGACCAGATGACACGACCGTGCGATATGACCGTGTTGATTAAAACACGGGCGTGCGACACGCCCGTGCCCCAAGACCGTGGTCGATACTGTTAATTCAGACACGGGCGTGTGACCTAATACACGGCCGTGGGAGAAGCGAACATCGAAGTACACGGTCGTGCGACACGACCGTGTGCCTCAACACGCCCTAGGTACACGGGCGTGTGCCTCGAACCAGGCGCACCAAAATCACCAATTTTTGAACCACATGGGCACAACCTGAGCCACACCGGCGTGTGACATGCCCGTGTGACCCAAAAACCTATATAAACAGGCCACTATTTACCTTCTTCCCCAAATTAAACCCTAAATCCTCTCACATAAAACCTATCCCAGCTCTCCCCAGCGCCGCCGCCGGATTCCCAAGGCATTCCCACGACGGTACAACGCCTCCACGACCGTGCTCCACCCTCATTAGTTGTCCATTATGTTCTATTTTCTTAATTTTCTCTTTAATTTTTAATGTTTTTATCTATTTTTATGTTAGTAAAATATTTTATTTAGATTTTGCATCACTTTTTAGGCATAAAATCCATTTTATTTGGCATGAATAATCTAGAATTTTATAGAGAATTTTATGATACCATGCCACTTAGACTCTCATTTGCTTGTTACTTTTTCTTATCTAGACTGATATGCATTTAGTATAAATTCATACCCATGCCTCCATGTTTGATACCACGCTTAGGATGAATAGATTATACTATTTAGGTTAATAAAATCCACATTTCATTTCAAAATGTTTTTTTTGTTTAAAGCTTAAGAACTTTTACTATTCTTTTTTTTTTTTAAATTTTAGTTTCAATTTCTATTAAAACTAATGCCTATCATTTTAATTTTTAGGAACCATGTCATCATCACGAGCTAAAAGAGCTGCCACCCCTACATCAAAGAAGAGGAAGAGGCCTAGTGGTTCATCCTCTAAACCCATAGCCGAAGCCCGCCATCAATTCATCACATTTCCACAGAACTCCCAAGAGGAGTTATTTCCAATTCTACGAGCCCGCCTTCTAGGAGCTGAACGATGCATCGACTGGACCGCCTTAGAGAAGGTCCACCTAGCAGACGAGGCCCGGGCCTTGCTGATGACAGATCCCTGGGAGCAATTCTTCCAGATCATGGAGCCCACAATTTGGAACTCACTCTCGAGTTCTGCTCCACGTTCCATCTTCAGACCGTCATGAACCGATACGATGATCCAGGGACGGTCCAATTCTGCTTAGGAGGCCTCCTACGTCATCTTAGTGTACTGGAGTTCGGTACAGCTCTCGGCCTCTACACCGAGTAGTTCATGGAGGAGGAGGACCTCTCTACACTCCACTGTCACATCCACGTCTCTCTAGTGAACTGCTGGAGCACCCTAGTCCCTGCATCGCCCTCATATGACCCTAGTCGCTCCAAGGCGACCACCCTCGCCCCATCTTTGAGATACCTTCACGCCCTCCTCGTACACACCTTGACGGGTAGACGCGAGAGTACCCGCGTCATCAGCACACACGATGCCTACTTTTTATGAAGCATGGAGAACGCACACGTCATCGACCTCGCCTATTTTATCGCCTATGCCATCCAACATTAAATAGAGAGGCATCGTAAGGGCGTGATATCCATGGGCCCGTACATCACACGGTTGGCCCGCCACTTCGGGTTACTCAACACTGCGGCCCAGACATCCTCATACACACTGATAGGGCCAGATGTCCCCTCAGGGCATCCAGACTATACTCCATATGAGGATGACCCAGCGTAGACCGTGGACTGACCCACCATAGTACCGCCTACTTCGAGAGGCTAAGGATTTAGAGGACATTATTGACGATGTCCCACCACCACCGGAGGAGGGCCCAACTGAGCAACGACCCCATTACCGCTAAGTTCATACGGCAGCTTCATACGCTAAAATATCTGAGCGCCTCTCACGATTCGAGCAGCAGTGCTTCCAACGTTTTGATCATATCAATGCTACACTACAACAGATATGCCAGCACCTTCGTATCACCACACCGCCACCACCGCGCGACCCATCTAAGGATTAGGCCTTCCTAATCCTCTTTTCTTATCTTTTATTTTCCTTTTGATTTTTTCTTTTATTTTATTTCATCTTATCTTTTTCATTATTTGAATTTTAGTATTTTTAAAACTTACTTTATTTTATTCCTTTATTTTTATTATTTCATATCGGTTATCCCCTAACAAACATATTCTGTTAATCCAAATTCCCTAAAAATGATAAGTACTTTCGTAGTTTCAAAGGAGCTTTACAGCTCAAATAAAAAAATCTAAAGGGAACCTTGCTTCAACCTCACACAGTTGACACCACCAAAGCCTACACTCACAACATGAAAGTTATGGACAAACGAACGCTACAACCACCGGAGTATCCACCTCTGCACCTTCCTTTGTCCCAAACACTCTATAAGCACCACCACCTCATAAATTCATCCAATTCAATGAGTTTCATGCCTTTCCCTATCTTATGATCTTATGCTTCTATTGCTACTAATGTATCTTTGTACATTGAGGGCAATGTAAATCTTAAGTGTGAAGGGAACTTACTTTCAGTCATTGCATTCTCTTTGAAACCCCTGAAAATTTTCAAAACTAACTTTTTACATTGTTCTCAAAATTTCAAATTCTCATTCTCACTATTTGCATTATCTTCAATCTCCTATTAGGAATTAATTCTGATTGATTTATGATTTTTATTGATATGTTGAGAATTAAGACATAGGCGCTTGTACTTTGATTATTCAAACTTTAAAACACCAGGGAATCAAGCATGATAAGTTGAAATTTTTTAGAATCTAAAGTTTTTCTAGGTTGTTTTCCCTAATTTTAAAGTGTTATCTTAAGATTTGAAATTCGCAGGATTGACATCAAAAAGCCATAATTCTGGTGAGATTTTTGAGCCCTTTGAGTATATATTCTTTTGTGCTCACTTTTATTGTTGCTTTGAGTGTGTCAATACTGATTTGTTATTCCAGAACTTGCTATGATCATACACGTCGAGACCACATCATTTGATTTGATACACTGAGATGATAAAGGAACCTAGGATTTAACCCACTTACTTCATAAAAGCCTACCTCCACAAATTAACCCCTAGTGAACCCCATTAAGCCTAACAACCCATTCTTTGACTTACCTCTAATATTAACTTATAACCCGTTTTTGTTGAACTCTATTCAATTATTTTGATCCCTATTTTTGTCGAGATTTGAGTTGAATTATTATCTAGCTTTGTTCTCTTTTCCAGTTTGTAAAGTTGTAAATATTCAATTTATTGTATTTGATTTGATTTAAAAAAAATGTGTATATATAGTCAATTCAATTGTAATCCGTAATAGTTCAATAGTTTTTGCATATTTCTACAAGCTTCCAAATCCAGAACAATGCCATCATAAGGACTAGCTCTAAGAATATGTTCCAGTAATAGAGATTTTTCTAGCAAGATGATTTTTCAATTCAATCTCGATTCTAACCCTTTCTTTTTCAAGCTTGTGACAACACCCCTAACCAAAGCCCCATTACAACCATTGAAAGACCTTTTGATCGATGTGTCATATCAATCTAAAGAGTGCTTAATTCTTAAACCCTACACACTTTGAGTGGATAGAGTGAATCTTTAGTGAGGATGTCAAATCTTGTTAATTTTGATTGACAGGTAATTGCTTAGGAGAAGGGAGAAAACCTATGTTTCTGTGATAAAATTCTCAACTTAGAGTGATTGAATCTTTAATGTTCTTCTGATTGAATTTTCATTATATGACTACTTGTGAATTAGTTTGAAACATTATGGATAAAGATTGTAAGTTGTGAAAAATGATTCTTAATTGTGAGTTGAGATTTTGCTTAAGGACAAGCAAAGGCTTAAGTGTGGGGGTATTTGATAAACGACAAATTATACATGTTTTTACCTCATGCTTAGCTTAATTTCTGGATGAATTATCGTTGAATTTATCGAAATTGGTGTTCTTAATCTTTTTATTTTATGTTTTATGCCCAGGTAAGCTTCAGGAAGAGAAAAGAGCAAGGAACAGGCTAAAAACTGGCAAATTGGGCCTAATTCAATAATCAACATGGCTTGGAGATTCACCACACGGTCGTGTCACTTTGAGCCCAACACGGCCCAGCCCCGACAAGCACGACTGGACCAAATGGCCATGCCACCATAAACAGACCCGACCACGGCCTGGCCTCGATCCACACGGGTGTGGCACACAGGTGTGTCCCTGTAGTGAAGAAGTGAAATTTCACTCGGAAAAGGATGCTTAGAGGCTAAGAAAGGCATTCCAAAGCTCTATATAAAGACCCTAGGGGGCAACTACAAAGATAAACTTTTCTCTCCCCAAGAGAACACTTTTCTCTATCGGAAAAAGAGAGCAGAAGTAGGGAATTACTCCAAGGGAAGCCGATTGATTCATCTCAGAAGCCGAATTCTACATCAATTCAGAGGATCTCCCTTCAATCCTTTAGGGGTTTTTGGGTTCTTTATGTTTTGCTATTTTAATTCTTCTGAGATGTTTTCTTTATTAAATATGAACTAAATCCCCCAAATACTTGAGGGGGATGAAACTTAAGACAGCTTGTTATTATTTTATCTTAAGTTATATGATAAATACCTGATTTGTTCATAATTATGTGTCTTTAATTCTTCTTTTAATATTCCTAGGTATTAATTCAAGTATTGATGTGCTTATTTAGAGGAGCAAAAGTCCCTGTTTAAGAGTAGATCTAGATAATTAAGCGGAGTTGCATGCAACCCTAGACATAGGGCGACATAAATCTGCCAGATTAGGGTCAAACCTAATAAGGGAATCCATAGATCGAGTTAATGTGAGACTAGGGGTTTTAACTAGAAAGAGATTTCAGTTAATCAACCTAGGATTATTTGTTCTTATCCTCGACGGAGGTATTAAAATAAATCAGGGATTTCTACGGATCAAGTTAAGTGAATAAATCGTCTAGCTCAAGAATCGATAACAAGTGAAGTCTAGGTGGATTCTCCCTTGAGTATTGTCCAAATCAATCAGTTTTCCCTAAGAGTTTTTCCCAAATTCACTTTTTGTGCATTCGTAGTTTAGTTTTAGAATTAGTTTAGTTTCATAAAAACCCCTTTTATTTCTAGGTTAAATAATAGAAAGAAAGTTAGTACTATTACTTTTGGTTCCCTTGGGTATGATATCTCGGTCTTTCCACTAAGCTATACTACTGTTCAATAGGTACGCTTGCCTTAAAATCGTGATAATAGTTAGTTTCTGGTTTGATCATGATTATAAATTTTATTACTTCATATCACGCATATCACGTACCAATTCAGAATACAATTTAGATAGTCAATTAGAAACAGTCACCCACATTCAGTCAATCAGAATCAGAAATGAGCACACTCGTACTTAAGTTCAGTACAATTGCAATATAACCTTACATATCAGTGACACGTAGTCAGACAAAACTAGTTGCACACACACTCACTTAGCTAACCGAGTTTAAAATCAATCGTGTGCACACTCATAACTCGAATTCAGTGTCAAGTCCCGATCAGAGTCGTAATTATCCTCAGTAAAGCTTAGTCAAGGGTCGGAAACACATAGAGACGCGATTATAATTAAATTAACCTAAAATCAAAATTTGGCAAAATAGGGCCACACACCCGTGTGCTCCAACCGTGTGAAGCACGGATGAAATGATCTAAAGATCCACATTTAAAACAAGCCTGATCATTCAATCTACAATCACCAAGATGTCGTTTACCATACTATCTGCACTCAGATTGGTTTGGTCTGGCACTACCAACACAAGCTATTGATGTAGCTTTCGAACTCATAGGTGACCTTTCTCGGTCTCGTCTAAAATGACTTACAGTAGCCTTTGAACGACTATAATAATCTCGAAACTTCTTTGATGCAGACTGAAATGATTTACTCGATAATCTTTTTCGTAAATCTCTAGCTTTCGAATCAGCTTTTCTTTTATCTTTACTCAATTCTTCAGCTTTGCACGCTCGATCAACAAGTACCACAAACTCTTTTATTTCCAAAATCTTGACTAATAAATGAATATATTTATTCAAACCAACTTCAAATCTCTTGCACATTATTACTTCGGTCGAGACATATTCTTGTGCATATCAGCTCAATCTCACAAATTCTTGCTCGTATTCTGTAACAGACATACGACCTTATTTCAACTCAAGAAACTCTTTGCGTTTCTGATCTATGAATCTCTGATTGATGTCCTTCCTTCTGAACTCAGTCTGAAAGAAATCCCAGGTATCCCGTTCACTCGGGACCACAGATATCAACGTTTTCCATCATTGATACGCCGTGCCTCTCAGAAGTGAAACAACACATTTAAGACATTCATCAGAAGTACAAAACATTTCATCAAACACTCGGATCTTTTATTCTCGAGCCAGAACTCAGCTCTCTCAGCATCATCATCAATAGTGGCACTGAATTCTTTATCTCCGTATTTTCTAATTTTATCAACTGAAGGCTTACTCAATTGAATCAGATTTGTAACTTGTGGCATAACAGGAACTTGTGGAGGATTAGGTAGGGGTGGAGGTTGTTGAGCAGCCGAATTTGTTCGAACAAACTTCGTGAACCACTTATTCATCATTTAGAAAAAGTCTTGCGTTGTCTCTCTTTCGTGGTCACTAGTAATCAGCCTAGATTCAGCCGGCGTTGCCCTTGAGTGGGAGCGGGCGCATTACTCTCAAAATCATTAGCTACGGCTCGATCAGGATCCATTTACTATACAAAAACACATTTTAACTGTCAGGAATAATCACACTATCGCAATTTATATATATGGCATGTATAGCTAGACTCTCACACGCTACGTTAGTCCTAGAATCGACTAAACCGTAGCTCTGATACCAATCAAATATAACACCTCTAGCCCATATTCGTCACTGAACTAGGGTTACAAGGCGTTACTGAACAAATTACATCATTATACAATCATTTTACATACAATACTCATATCTCATCATATCACATTCAATAATAATCACAGTATCCCTTAAATAGATCTATGCAACCTTAAACATACACTAGAGAGGGTTCAAGACTAGACCGATCTCGTATAAAAATTTTTGAAATTTTAAAATTTTTCTAAGTAACAGAGGTCATACGCCCGTGTGAACAGGCCATGTACCTCACACGGCTTTAGACACGCTTGTATGGTAAGATCGTGAAAAAATAGGGCATACTTACTGACTTATCCACACAGCCACCAGACATATCCGTGTGCTAAACCGTGTGAAAATTAGGAAGCATAATGACTTGGTCACACGGCCAATCACACGCCAGTGTGTCCAGCTCGTGTGTATATTCGAAATGGTCTCACATGCCCATGGCTGAGCCATGTACTCGGCTGTGTCAAACTTGTAGGGTATACTGCTTTGGCCAAATGGCCTGTCACACGCCCGTGCGTGAGACCTTGTGGATTGCTCAGGCTCAAGTCGAATTGAACCTTCGAACAACACGGCAGAGACACATGCCTGTGTCCCTGCTCGTGTGGGCAAAAATAGGCCATTTACAAGGTCAATTTGCCACTCAAAAAAGGTTATCAAGCTCAATTCCAACATCAAAAGACATATAATTTCCAACCAAAACATACCAATTCATGCACTTTTCATGCCTTAAATACACTAACCATTGCTATACACAAATACCAACTCAAAGCATACCAATTTCATGAGCCAAAATGATACACAAACTTATATATCTCAAACATTATTTTAGTTCTTATCTAATCATCCAAATCCTTACAAATCCAACTACCAAATCAATTACAAATCATACTAATTTCATTCATCACATATTCATCCATCTAACCAACAAAACATCCATATCAAGTTGGTCAAATTCATAAGGCATCACAAAACATATGTTCACCCTTACCAAATACCAATTATCATACTTATCAAAATGAACCAAATTATCATGACCAAATTCACATCCACATTACCATCATTTTCAAGCCATCTCACATGGCTATATTCACAATTCAAAATATACCATTTCAACACTAGCCTATACATGCCATATACCATAAATACAAAGCTTCAAAAGTAACAACTAAGTGATTGATAGTGTGACGACGTTTCTCGATAATCCCCGAGTTCGAGCTAACTTCGATTCACTATAAAACAAAGTAAGAACATAAAAAGTAAGCTTCAAAAGCTTAGTAAGCCATATACAAATAAATCATAAGAACACTTGCAATATCAATATATAAAAGATAACCATAGCTAATCTTTCCCATGTAATTCTCATATCATCATTTATATTCATACTTGTTTTTCCTTCTTAATATTCATATAACATCTTACATACTTGGATCAGTTAACTCATTCACATATTCATTCTCATCTCGGCTTTGCCCGTTGGACCGTTCGAAATTGATAATGATACTCAGATAGCTCATAAAGCTCGTACAATGCCATATCCTAGATATGGTCTTACTTGTTATCAAATATCGATGCCACTGTCCTAGATAGGGTCTTACATGAAATCATATACAATGTCAATGTCCCAGACATGGTCTTACACGTAATTTCAAACTGATGCCAATGTCCTAGACATGGTCTTACACAAAATCACACCTCGGAATTCTAATGTCATGACATACGTATCCTATACTATTCCTATGGTTCGGCACATTAGAGTCTTAAACCCTCAATTGGTAATAACCCCGTTGAAACCTCTTTTTAATCCAAAAAAATAGGGATTGATTTAAAAATCAAAAAACAAAGTCGCCACTGACCTTTTTTGAGGTGTGATCAGATCACCTTGGAATTGATCATTTTAATAAAATGTTGATTTATTAAAATAAATTTTGGTCTACAAAACTCGAGAAAAGGGGTTCGGGAGTCGGTTACGTACGAGGAAGGGTTAGCACCCTCGTGACGCTCAAAATTGATACCTAATTGATTACTTATTGTCCTAACATCGAATGTTCGAAAAGATTTAAAATACGATCCTTTTATTTAAACGAACACTTGAAAAAATCAAAATGAATACCGCGACCCGCTTATCTAAAAAAATAGGATGTCGTACCTGGTAAGTTAGGATGCGACATCTCAATTCTTCAAAATTAAGCTTATCCCTTTTTTATTTAAAAGGCTTATGCGTTTAAATTCAAAAGGATATTTAATCATTTAGGTCAAACAAAAAAACGGAACCCAGTAAGTTAGGGCTCGATTTCTCAAAATTCTAAATATAGAATATTGCCTTTATTTTTGAAATTCTTATCTCGAAACAATAAAACGTCATATCCAGTGAGTTAAGACGTCACATCTCAAATTCTCAAGAATAAGCGTTTATTTGAAAATTTACGTGTTTTGATTAAACAGAAAATTATACTCGGTCGCTTGGATTCAACAAGAAAAATCGGAACCCAGTGAGTTAGGGCTCGATTTTCTCGAAGCTTCCAAACACGAGCGTTTTAAAAACTTGCAAATGAAAACGGTTTCAAAACTTAATCGATATTAAAATATAACCTTTTGAGTGAATGGAACGCGATGGAGTAATAATTTACAAGAAGTAACAATTTACAAGCAAAATACTACACTAATGAATCACAAATAATCAATAAGAACGAATCGAGAATTACAATTCACATGGTAGTAATAATCACATAATGTACAATTTCATTATTAAAAATTAGCAAAAAGCACACAAGAAGACATACACGAAATAAAATTAAAAGCAAATGGTATGAAAACATCAATAATAGATGAAACAATTTAAAAAGGGGTTTGAAATAAATAATGCAACAAAATATAAATGCGAAGATCATAACCATAGCAAGTGAATCTTTAGGCTAATAATATATGTATAAAATAAGTTTCAATTAAGTATTATAAGTAGCAATAATATAAAGTAACTTAAAAAATACAAAACAATTTTAAAATAGAATAATATAAAGACTTAACATAGGTAATATATATATAATAACTAATATATGTATATATAAATGTCCAAAGCAAAATAATGCGTAAATTTAATGTAAATAATATATATATATATATAAGAAATTAAAATGAAAATAGTTGAAATAGATGATATATATAATTATTTAAAATAACTATAATAATAAAACAAAGAAGTGACAAATAAACAAATCAAAACAGATAAGGGCAGATTTAGAAGTAAAACAAAATTCAGAGTCTAAATGCTAAATATAAAAACAACAAAGGGACCTAGATGGAATGCACACGCAAAAAATAGGGACTGAATGGGTAATTACCCCGAACCCTTAAAACGCGTCGTTCCAGTTCAGACCAAAATGAAACGAAAGCAAAAATCAAAAGGCAGAATTAGAAATAAAACAAACAGCACGGATCAAATTAAAAAGTGGGGGAAAAGCGGAGGGACTCATTTCATAAACAACCCAAAAACTGCAAAACACGCGGATCCTCCCCGGGTCGGGTCACGCGCATGGGTTAAGCCTCTAAACGACGCTGTTTTGGGCATTAAATTGTTACCCCAAAACGATGTCGCATGGCTTTCCTTTAAGTATCAAAAATTAGTAAAAAAAATGTTAACACTGTCTAAAAAAGCGAAAAAAAGCTCTAAAAATACTCTCAGAGCATTGGCCAGGTTAGGGCCTTACTCCGTCATCGAGCTCCGATCTCTACCGTCGTCCACCGCCGCACGTGGCGGTTGGAACTCCAGACCATTATTTCAAACCCTAAAACTTCTCTAAACCCCAAATCTGACATTCGAATGCCCGAATCCCCTCCGAAATCGAAAGAAAACGAAGAGGCATTTCGTATTCAGACTTCGACTATCACAAAGAAGGTAAAACCATTTTAACCCTTTTATTTCTATATATATATATGTGTGTATGTATAACAGATATGCGAAGATGAAAAAAAATAGATACCTCTGCTTTCTGTAAATTTTTTTTTTTTTGTATTTTAAAATCGTGAGTCCATTACAATGGTTTTCTGGCTTCTTTTATAGCCGAAAAGAAAAATACAACATATTGGTTTTTTTATTTCATTTCTGTTGGTCTTTGCGTGTTACTGCTTCTGTCGTTCCCCTTTTGGTCTATTTGCAGGTGGGGAGAGAGGTCAACGAGCGGGACTTCCATTTTGGTGCTAAGGGGCAGGTAGAGCCGACCTTCGAGCGCTAGCTTGCTACAGAAGCATGTGGAAAGGGTACGGCACTAGGCAACTCTAGGGTTTCGGCTTGGCTGAGATGGTTTAGGTATTGGGCCTATCAGGCCACCAAGGTTTAGGGCTGAAATTTGGGCTAGGATAGGTTTAGGTTGGGTTTAAAATTCAGGCTTGAATTGGATAGTGGGTATAGGTATTTGGGTCCAATTGGGCTTGTAATATGGATTTGGGTTTGTATTTTGGGTTTTTTGGTTTGGTTTTAATTCGGGCCCCCCTTTTAATGTGTAAATGGACTGCTAATTTTGGACTCTTTTACTTATTTGGTTTTCATATTTTGTTTGATTTGGCTTGTTAGGCCTGGGTGAAAATTGGGCCTTATAGCTGTCCCTTTTTGCTTCTTGTCGTGTAACGAGAATAGAACAAAGACTTTAAAAAGGCCAATTTTGCCCGGCCCTGTCGAGTCCTGACTTCTTGGCGCCTCTTTTCTTTAAGTAGCTTCATTTTAGTCTACTGCACCTTCAAGAGCATAGGAATTGTTGCTTTACCCCAACAAAATTTTAGAGAGAAGAGATTTGTAACTTCAATCTTCTCTACTGAAACTTCAAGAAAATAAAGATTAATGTTATCTCAGGGAGAAGGGATTTGTAACTTCAACCTACTCCACTGGAACCTCGAGGAGAAAAGAGAGAAGAGATTTGTAACTTCAATCTTCTCTACTGAAACTTCGAGGAGATAAGAATTTAGAGAGAAGAGATTTGTAACCTCAATCTTCTCTGCTGAAACTTCAAAGAAATATTGATCCTCAATGTAAACTCAGGGAGAAGGGCTTTGTAACCTCAACCTACTCCACTAGAACTTTGAGGAAATGAGAATTCAGAGAGAAGAGATTTGTAACCTCAATCTTCTCTACTGAAACTGTAAAGAAATACAATTCAGAGAGAAGAGATTTTTAACCTCAATCTTCTCTACTGAAACTTCACGGAAATAAGGATTGATCCTTGATGTAATCTCTGGGAGAAGGGATTTGTAGCCTCAACCTAATCCACTGGGACTTTGAGGAGATAAGGATTCAGAGAGAAAAGATTTGTAACATCAATCTTCTCTACTGAAACTTTAAAGAAATGAAACTTGCCATCTTCGATCTGCTCCACTATTGCTTAGGGAGATAAGATCTGTGAATTCATTGATGTCGCCATGTTGTCTTCTGCGGACACGACCTGTAGAATCGATTTTATGTGCTTATGCTTATGCAAAAGGATGAGGGTGCTATGATCAAAATGAATCGAATGCTCCTAACTGAATGAATGGTATATACGAAATGTTATGAGAATGATCCTTTTTAATAGTTAAGGCCATATTGCTCGTATTATGTTGTATTCTTGCTTGGTTGGTATTTTGCCCAAAAACCCGAAGAAACAATCATATTTTGCTCAACTGGTTTGCCCCACTATAACTTTAGGGTCCGTTCCATAAAGCTTGTACCGTCCTAAATCCATCCCACTGCCACTGAGGAGTAAATGATTTGTGCTATTTCTCAAAATGATCTATTACGCCCTTTTCTAGGTGTCAAGCATGAATACATAATTTCTTCTTTAAAAGAGATCTCCTTCTTGTTGCTCGTTTGTTATAGCCTTATCACTGCTGTTTTGTATAAAAATTCTAATAGATCTTCATTATTTAGACGCCTCTTTCTTAGACATTTCCAAACCTTAAATCTGGTAAGTTTTAAACAATAGTCCTATTTTAGGTTCTTGTATTATTTAAAAGCCTCTAGAGTAATATGCAGAACTTCTTCTATGAAAGTATTATTAGTCCATCAATCATTATTTTAATGCAACATGCTTGCAAAAGGTAATAACAATATACGAGAATAAAATTGGTGTAAAGCAAAGCTCAAGATAAATTATCCAAAAAAATGGAATTAATTGAAAATACGTATCTTGAAAGGGACAAAATATTCAAAGACAGCCAAATCAATATGAATAAGAACAAACACTAGGTGCCCTAGATATCGCAGCCTGAGTTTCTCTGTCCAAGCTTCTAGAAGACTACTATGAGTTTGACATGTGTTTAGGAGATCTTGAGTATTCTGTCGATGCCCCAAAATACAGCATACCCCTTTCTTGTTAATTCAAGTATAGCAGGATTACTGCATGTCACCATTTGAGAAACCCTTTTTAGGTTTTCAACTCAAATCCCCTTTGTGGATTATCGCATGTCGCCTTGGCCTCTCCGTATTTCTCTCTTTTTTTTAAGGTCTCAAAGCGCCCTTTGTGGGTTTTCACCTTGGCCTCTTTCTTCTTTACACGTAGTACTTCTTAACTGAATCCAAATTTACAGGATTGGGCAAGCTTTTCCCATCCATTTCGGCCAAAATCAGTGCTCCTCTGGAGAAAGCCTTCTTTACCACGTAAGGTCCTTCCCAGTTTGGCATCCATTTCCCTCTGAAATCTTTTTGTATAGGGAGAATCTTTTTCAGTACCAAATCCCCCTCATGAAATTCCCTTGGGCGAACCTTTTTATCATAAGCTCGCATCATTCGTTTTTGATACATCTGACCATACTGGATAGCCCTTAGCCTTTTTTCCTCAATCAAGTTCAGTTGATCATGTAAGGATTAGATCTATTCTGCTTCGCCTAACTTCAACTTTGACAAAACCCGAAGAGAAGGTACCTCTACTTCAATGGGTAGAACTGCCTCTATTCCATAGACCAGCGAGAAAGGTGTTGCCTCAGTAGAAGTTCTAACAGATGTCTAGTAAGCGTAGAGAGCAAAGGGCAACTTCTCATGCCAATCTTTATAAGTTTCTGTCATCTTCCCCATAATCTTCTTAATGGTTTTATTAGCTGCTTCCACTGCACCATTCATTTTTGGGCGATATAGTGACGAGTTGTGGTGTCTGATCTTAAACTGACTACAAACTTTTGCTATCGTGCTGTTATTCAGGTTGAGTGCATTGTCTGATATAATCTTTTTAGGCATCCCATATTGACATATAATTTTCTTTTTTAAGAATCTGCTCACTGCCGATTCAGTGACACTGGCGTATGAAGTAGCCTCTATCCGCTTGGTGAAGTAATCGATGACCACGAAGATGAATAGATGTCCATTTGAAGCTTTTGGCGAGATTGGCCAAATGACATCCATGCCCCACATAGAGAAAGGCCATGGAGAAGTCATAACATGCAGGGGCGAATGAGGCACATGAATCTTGTCCCCATAAATCTGGTATTTGTGACATATCTTGGCATAGTTGATAAAGTCTCCTTCCATGGTAGACCAAAAGTATCCAAATCTCATAATTTGTCTGGCCATTGTAAAACCGTTGGCATGGGTTCCGCAAACACCCTCATGGACTTCTTCTAGAATTTTCTTAGCTTCAACAGCATCCACACATCTCAATAAAATCTGATCCTTTCTCCTTTTGTACAGGATCTCCCCATCTAAGACATAATCACATGCTAGCCTTCTCAATGTCGTTTTGTCATTCTCAGTCACCTGATCAGGATATTCACGATGTCTTATGTATCGCAATATATTATGATACCAAGGGTGATTATCTCTTTCTTCTTCGTCCACATTGCAACATTGGGCTAGGGCTTCGTAGATACTCATTTGAATAGGCTTTATATTCTCTTGTCTGCTTACTTTAATCATAAAGGCCAAAGTGGCCAAAGCATCTGCCATCTGGTTTTCCTCTCGTGGGAGATAACTAAAGGTGATATGATCAAACTCCTCAATTAACCCCGTGACTATCCTTCGGTAATTGATCATTTGGGGTCTCTTGTCTCCCATTCACCCTTTAGTTGGTAGATCACTAGTGCAGAATCTCCATATACATCTAGCACTCTGATTTTGCGCTCTATGGCTGCTCGGAGTCTCATGATACATGCTTAATACTCTGCCATATTATTTGTGCAATCAAAATACAATTTGCAAGTGAATGGATAATGATCTTCATTTAAGGATACTAAGACTGCCCCAATTCCATTACCGACAGAATTTGATGCTTCGTCAAAATTCAACTTCCAAAGATGATCCTTTAGGGTGTCTTCCTTCACAGCCGCTATATACATTAGATCCTCATTGGGGAAATCAGAATTCAATGGCTCATAATCCTCTAAAGCTCTGCTAGCTAGAAAATCTGCTATTGCGCTCCCTTTCACAATGTTTTGACTCACATAGACGATGTCAAATTCAAAAAGCAGATTTTGCCATTTGGCCATCCTTCCATTTAAAGCAGTTGACTCCATCATATACTTTAGAGGATCCAACTTCAATATCAACCAAGTTGTGTGATACAACATGTATTGTCTCAACTTCTGAGTTGTCCAAATTAAGTCGCAACACAACTTCTCAACTGGTGAGTATCTCATCTCACACTCAGTGAATTTTTTACTGAGGTAATATATTGCTTTTTCTTTTTGTCTTGACTCGTCATGTTGACCCAGCACACATCCCATGGAGTTATTAAACACTATCAAATACAGTATTAATGGCATATCTGGGCGTGGAGGTGATAACAATGGGGGACTTGAAAAATATTGCTTAACCTTGTCAAAAGCTCTTTAGCTTTCATCATCCCACACGCTTGTGTTGTGTTTCTTTAGAAGACGAAATATAGGATCACATTTCTCAGTTAATTGTGAGATGAACCGAGTAATGTAATTTAGCCTTCTGAGGAAACCTTGAACTTCTTTTTGGGTGTGTGGTGGAGGCAATTCTTGTATAGCCTTGAGTTTATCTAAGTCAATCTCAATTCCCCTTTCACTGACGACGAAGCCCAGCAATTTTCCAGATCTAGCTCCGAAAATACATTTCACTGGATTGAGTTTTAACTGGAATTTTCTTAGTCTCAGGAACAACTTTCTCAAAACTTGGATGTGTTCCTCTTTTGTTCTGGACTTTCCAATCATATCATCCGCATAAACTTCAATTTCTTTATGCATCATATCATGGAACAAAGTCACCATAGCCCTTTAGTATGTAGCTCCTGTGTTTTTCAACCCAAACGACATCACTTTATAACAGAACATGCCCCACAATGTTATGAAAGTTGTCCTTCCCATGTCCTGAGAATGCATCTTTATTTGATTGTACCCCGAGAATCCATCCATGAATGAAAACAACGAGTAACATGCCGTATTATCCACCAGAGTATCAATGTGGGGTAAGGGAAAATTATCCTTTGGGCTAGCCTTATTTAAGTCTCTGTAATCCACGCACATTCGCACTTTCCCATCTTTCTTAGGGACAGGCGCAATTTGGCTACCCATTCTGAATATTTAATCTCTTGTAAGAATCCAGCATCAAACTGCTTCTTGACTTCCTCCTTTATTTTTAGCACAATATCCGACCTCATCCTTCGGAGCTTCTACTGAACTAGCCTACAATCATCTTTTATGGGAAGGCGGTGTACTACAACATCGGTGGCTAAACCAGGCATATCCTGATATGACCATGCGAAGACATCTTTGAATTCTTGCAGCAATTCAACGAGGTCCCGCTTCGTTTCTTTAGTTATGCATGTTCCAATATTTACCATCTTTCCTTCTTCCAGCATCATAGTTTCCACTATCTTCTTATGAGGTAGAATTTGTTTCTCCTCTTGCTCTACCATCCTCAACAAGTCCGGTATAAGCCACAGTCTATGTCATCTTCAAAGTCCTCAGATCCTTCTAAACACGTATTTTGCTCAAAAGGAGATTCGGAGTTAATACCAGCATCACTCATGTCGTTGATATCTAGGGACCTATTGTAATTTCAAAAGAATATACAAAGAATGAATGAATTCAGGAGTAATTATTTATATGGTATGATTATGAATAATTATGAAAGAACAATTTGAAGAGAATCAAAGAATCTAAAAGAATGAAAGAATATTTGTTTTGAATAATAGGAAAGATTCACTTCATTGAAATAACGATGTTTGAACATGAGCCTATTTCATAAAAGAAATCTTATTGCTTCTAGGCTTAAAGCAACAAGTGCGTTTCGAACATTACTCTGAGTAAGCTCTAAATACTACAGGAATTTCTTTCGCAATCCAATTGTCCAAAACGCTTCCTGGTTTGTAAGGTCAGATATCTAATAAGGTGCCTTCTTTAATTGCCTCCTCAGATATGGCATTAATGTAGACATTACCTAACATTGCTATAATGTCTTCTCCTTTTGGTGCCTTTTGCTTAGTATGAATGACCCCTCCCGACACAAAAGTTTTGGATATGTGAGGAATTATCATGGGTTCCCGCTTGATTTCTTCACCACTCAAACGAGTCCTTCTTCTTTCTTGCCTTCTTTCCAAATCTTTCTTTTTCTACCTCGGATTTGGCCTGAATCCTAAGCCAAAACGAACTTGCTTTTCTTTCAGTTCCGGGGCCATAATTCTACCCTGAAGGTGTTTTCAAGCCCTTTTCCTAGCAAAGCTCCTTTTCCTACCATCATATGTAATCTCATTCTTGTGGTTTTAGAGATTTTTGGCATCGGGATTCTATTTCCTTCCGTGATGAAGGTTGCATTCATGAATTCCAAAGACCGGAAAGAACATTCAATTGCCTCGTCACTTGTCTTTAGATATAGCGCATCACTAGTCACAGCCACGATAATGTTCTCTTCGGTATTTATTGTCACTAGCCTTTCTTCTGATACTAGCTTCAACTTCTGATGTATGGATGAGGGTACTGCTCCTGCCGAGTGTATCCATGGTCTTCCTAGTAAGCAGTTATAGGAAGGGTTAATCTCCATGACCAAGAAATCCACCTCATAAGTAGTTGGGCCAATTAACAAGGGTATCTCAATTCTCCCCATGACTCTTCTTTACGTGCCATCAAACGCCTTCACTATCTTCTGGCACTCTTTCATGTATGAACTATCCATGGGTAATCTGTTCAATGTGGATAAGGGCAATACATTTAGCACCGACCCATTATCTATCAAGACCCCTGGTAGTGTGTACCCTTTGCATCTAGTGGTAATATGCAAAGCCTTAGTGGATCCCCTGCCCCCGGGTGGAATTTTATCATCATTGAAGTAGATGAAGTTATCAGCACTTATATTGTTGACTAGTCGGTCTAGCTTACTAACTAAGATATCATTGGCCACATACATCTTATTCAAAACCTTCATTAGTGCATTTCTGTGTACCTCCGAACTCTAAAGCAAAGCAAATACCGATATACGTACTGGCTGTTTGTGCAGCTGTTCTACAACGCTGTACTCACTGTGTTTCAAAAACTTTAGGAACTTCTTAGCTTCTTCTTCTTTCACTGGTTCATTGATAGGCGACTCAGACTCGACTGATTTTTCCTTTTCTTATTCCACCATTGGAGCCTTCCCCTTCACCAAATCGTAGCGTCTCCCACTACGGGTGTGAGAACCTATATCTTGATCCTTATTTGAAACAACAGTTGAATTTTCCTTTCCTGGGATTGCCACATTACACTCATAGTTCTAAGGAACCCTCTTACTATCCTGATAAGAAAAGGTCACGGGTTTCTGTATTATCACCTTAGTTACCATTTGTACCCTAGATTCATTACTTTTGGGCCGCGAAATAATGACCACAGGATAATTGACTTTCGGAGCTTTTGTTGTTGACTCAGACGCACATATGCTTCCTTTATCTTCAATTTCTTTATAAAACTCTATCTCCTTGTTGTTCATCAAACCTTGCACCAAGGCTTTGAATTCTGCACAATCTTGAATTTCGTGTTTCTCCTCATTATGAAACTCAAAGTGTCCTTTCGTCTTTTTAAAACTTCCTTCCAGATCTAGGACGATTATTTTCCTCTTCACCATTTCCTCCGAGACACACCTTAGAGGAGTTTTTACTTCCGCGATATTTGTCTTGATTCTTCTTCCCATACTCTCCTCTATCGCGTTTACCCTATTATCAATATGATTAGGTAGCGGGTTTTCTGCATTAGGTGTATCATCCAACTTCATGATGCCCATGCCAATGAATCTTTCCACCAACTTTTTGAAGGCGAGGCAATTTTCTATTGAATGCCCGGTGATCCTTGCATGGTACTCACACTGAGCGTTTGAGTCATATCATTTGGGGTATGGAGGCTGCATTGTGATATCTGTGATATGAAGTAATAAAATTTATAATAATGATCAAACCAGAAACTAACTATTATCACGATTTTAAGGCAAGCGCACCTATCAAACAGTAGTATAGCTTAGTGGCAAAACTGAGATATCGTACCCAAGGGAACCAAAAGTACTAGTACTAACTTTATTTCTATTATTTAACCTAGAAATAAAAGGGGTTTTTATGAAACTAAACTAATTCTAAAACTAAACTATGAATGCACAAAAAGTGAATTGGGGAAAAACTCTTAGGGAAAACTGATTGATTTGGACAATACTCAAGGGAGAATCCACCTAGACTTCACTTGTTATCGATTCTTGAGCTAGACGATTTATTCACTTGACTTGATCCGTAAAAATCCCTGATTTATGTTAATACCTCCTTCGAGGATAAGAACAACTAATCCTAGGTTGATTAACTAAAATCTCTTTCTAGTTAAAACCCCTAGTCTCGCATTAACTCGATTTATGGATTCCCTTATTAGGTTTGACCCTAATCTGGTATATTTATGTCGCCCTATGTCTAGGGTTGCATGCAACTCCGCTTAATTATGCTAGATCTACTCTTAAACATGGACTTTTGCTCCTCTGAGTAAGCACATCAATACTTGAATTAATACCTAGGAATATTAAAACAAGAATTAAGAACACATAATTAAGAACAAATCAGGTATTTATCATATAACTCAAGATAAAATAATAACAAGATCTATCTTAGGTTTCATCCCCCACAAGTATTTGGGGGATTTAGTTCATAATTAATAAAGAAAACATCTCAGAAGAATTAAAATAGCTAAACATAAAGAACCCCAAAACCCCTGAAGGATTGAAGGGAGATCATCTGTCTTGATGTAGAATTCGGCTTCTAGGATGAATTAATCGGCTTCCCTTGGAGTAATCCCTTGCTTCCACTCTTTGTGTTGGTAAAAATAAGGTGCTCTTTTGTAGGAGAAAAAGCACCTTTTTGAGGAGAGAAAAGTATATAGTTTGTAGTTGTCCCCTAGGGTCTTTATATAGAGCTTTGGAGTGTGTTTCTTAGCCCCTAAGTAGCCTTTTTCGAGTAGAATTGAACTTCCTCACGACAGGGACACGCCCGTGTGGATTGAACCCAGGCCGTGGTCGGGTCTATTGATGGTGGCATGGCCGTGTGGTCGGCCGTGCTCGTCGGGGCTGGGCCGTGTTGGGCTCAAGATGACACGACTGTGTGACACGGCTGTGTGGTGAATCTTCGGGCCGTGTTGTTTATTAAATTGGGCCTAGTATACTCGTTTTTGGTCCGTTCCTTGCTCTTTTCTCTTCCTTAAGCTCACATGGGCATGAAACATGAAATAGAAGGATTAAGAGCACCAATTTCCACAAATTCAATGATAATTCATCAATAAATTAGGCTAAGCATGAGGTAAAAACATGTATAAGTTATCGTTTATCACATTGGTTTCAAATAGTGAGGGGACACGACGTGCACATCAAATAAGTTTTGATACAACTCCTTATACGTCATTGAGATCGGTGTAAATTGGAGTTTCTTAGTGCTTTGCCTTGTGCCAACTTCTTTCCTTGATGAACCTTGATGCCCCGTAGCCACTGCTTTTGGCTGATTAACAGTGATCGACTTTGAGTACCCATACTTGTATTATTCACCTCGTTTTCCTTCCTTCTCGAGACTGGCCTTTTGTTACTCTCTTCCACATCTATCCTTCCATTTCTTATTGCATTCTCGATCATTTCACCAGTCATTATCATGCCCGAAAAGCTTTTCATAGCATTTCTTAACATATGAGTGAGGAATGGGGCCTTTAGTGTATTAATGAAGAGCATCGTGATCTCTTTTTCCAAGAGTGGTGGTTGGACCTGTATAGCCACCTCCCTCCACCTTTGTGCGTACTACCTGAAACTCTCATTTGGCTTCTTTTCCATATTCTGCAAGGTGATTCTATCAGGAGCCATGTCTGTTACGTGACTGTACTGCTTCATGAATGCTTAGGCTAAATCCCTCCATGAACTGATCTTAGCTCGACTCAACTGATTATACCACTTGGCTGCAGCTCCCACCAAGCTATCTTGGAAACAGTGGATCAACAGCTGATCATTATTGATGTACCCAATTATCCTCCTACAGAACATAGTAATATGAGCTTCAGGGCAGCTCGTTCCATTATATTTCTCAAATTCGAGAATCTTAAACTTGTATGGGAGCACCAAATCTGGGACCAAGCCTAAATCTTTGGCAACGATTCCATAACAACTATCAACATTTTCTATTGCCTTAAACTTCTCCTCCAGCAACTTACATCTACCTTCTAGCTGTTTCAGTGATACTGTCTTCGATTTCTCTCGCTCTGCCATTTCGTCTAGATTAGGGATAGTAGGATGAGTTGGGTTATCCCCGGGGTTAGAGCCTGACCCGGTTTGGAAGTTCATGGATCCTGAGACGCCCACTTGGAATTGTTAGGGCCTAATCGTGACAGATGGCCTTTGTAAATTCGCTTCAAGTTGTGTGTGTACATGTGGTGGAGAAAAACCAGGGGGATATTGAGGGCTCTCAGTATTCTCCTCCTCATGGGGCTCTTTCCTTTATCCGCAAGCCCACTCAACAGCTGAGTCATCTGAGTCAGTTGAGTCATCATGTTTCTTTGAGACTCCATCATTTTGTCCATCATGTCTTGTTGGATTTTAGCTAGCTGCTCTTGCATTTGTGCTTGCATCAGTTCTTGCATCTCTTTTTGCATTTGTTTCAACCTTTCTCGTCTCTTATCCATTGCTTTAGTCTTTCTTTGTGTATCGTAAGAATGCATACTTGGGAGATTTTTGTTGGTTTCCAGGTTACTGAAATAATTTTATTTATTAGAGTCTTTTTATGAAATTTAATGCAGATGACATGAATGCGATGCAAATGCATGAAATGAATGCAAAAAGGCGTCGATTCTAATCCAGTTCCATTTAGAAAACTTTACTAGAAAGCAAATATCTTTACATAAAACGGATTACAAATACAGCTTTGCCCTAATGCTCAAATTTTTAACTTTCATAAGCAACGAAGCTAACTCATGGCCTCTATCTGATTCCAGCTCGTACTTCACACTTAGCACGTCTGCTTGAACTGCCAACATTTGTAGGTGATCAACTACCTCCTGAATCTACGCCACGGCTTCGCCCATAATATAACCTCGGCTCTTGACTTGGCTCTGAGAGTGATGAAGCTGTTGCTTCCAACGCTCCTCATTTGCTTTAAAAAGCTATACCCGAAGCTCACAATTTCATAAAGCGGACTCTAGCTCCTCTATTCTTCCCTTCATTTCTTCAATCTTGCTCAAATTGGCTCTCAACTCTATCACTGAATTACGGTTTCTATACTGATGAAGTACTTTTTCAAGCTCTGCCAATTGGGTCTTTAATTCCCCTTTGTCATTTTGGGCTTCTAATAGATCCCTTCTAGAACTTTTTTCTGACCTTGTGCCTCCTGGAACTTTCTCTCCCATCGATTAGCTTTGGTCATTTCTTTTTGAATTTCCTGCTGCCATTGCTCAGACGTCTTTCCTAATCCATCGATTTTTGTTGAGTGACATAATCTCTTGTAAACCGTCTTTAAATCCTCTAAGTCCTCCTCGGTCTTTTTTTTTCTTTCCTTAGTTTTTTAGCCTCTAACTTTTGAACATCAGCGTCCCACCTTAAATGTATCTTTTCTCCCCCCAATTGTTCTATTTTCTTTTCTAGCTCCAAGTTCCTTTTCTCAAAATCTTGCTTTATTATCTCTAGTTCTGATGGGACTACCTGTAAATATTCTTCTATTAGTCAGACGCCTTCTAAGTTCGGCCCTGGGACATTATCGTTAACCCTTCTACTGAACCAACCACTGTACTCGGGAGTCATTGATCCTGCATTCAAATTTTTCATCGGACGAGTCTGATTCCAAGCCATAGAAATCTCTTTAACCTTTTTTTTGTAATTATCTCCTTTATACAGGAACTCACATTGCGCTAAACCATGCGTCGCAGGTATAAATTGCTTCGATCCATACTTCTTTAATACCATCAAAGGAGCGTAACCAACGGCTCCCTAAATTTTGAGCAAGGGGACCCAATCGTAATTCACACATCAGAACAGAATTTCACCGGGCACAAACCAAGGAGCTCTCCATTCAACGTCCTCATCTTGAAGATTTTAGAGAACTGCTACCCAATTCTCTTCCAACACGTCATCTCTTCTTGGTATAGCTACCATCTCTCTTAATGGGGAATAACCATCTAAGAAGACTCGGTAAGAAACCTTGTTCACCTTCCAGAAGTGGTTATGAAACCACACTAACAACAACTGTGAGCACCCTATGAACCTGCCCTCTCCAGATCTTCTACATGCATTCAATGACCTAAAAGTCTCGGCCAAGATTGCTGGAACTGGCGTGATCCCTTTGTCGAGTCAGTCAAAAAGATTTGTGACCGCTTCATCCACATAACTTAAAGACTTAGGGAATAGCAATAACCCGTAAATGCTTAGTGCAAAGGCATCAACTCTCTTCGTCGTATCGGGGTGAGCTAGAATCAAATCCCTTAAATTTTTCCATGGGATGCATTTACACTCACCCTTTTGCTTAATCCTGGCCATAATCCACTGCTCGCTCATTCCTGTAATGTAACACCCCAAACCCGACCTGGACGTTACGGCCAAGTCTGATGTGTCACATTGAAGTGTTTTTCGAAAATCGTGCTTTCATTGAAAACCCTTGAAGTTTTTAAAAACTCTTACCGTTAAACTTGTATAAAACCTTAGCTTGTCTTTTTCCAAAACGTGATTCATTGAAATAATCATCCCTTTGCAAACATAGTTAAAACCTTTGTAAAAGTTTTATGAAAGCTTATACACCCTTATAGTTTGCAAAAACCTGTTATTTTAAAGACAGATCAAATATAAAAAAAAAAATCAAATTCGTAACCTTTATAAAACATGTTATCTTGAAAATGGTTTAAGTATCAAATAAATTTGACCTTTTTCGTTAAGACTTAAAGTGAATGGAAGCTGGGCACCAGGTAGGATTCCAGAAAAGAGGAGGTGAGTCGAATAGACTACTTAAATACCAAGCTCTTCTTGGATCCACTCCTAGACATGCACACTACCATTGCCACACTTTAACTATTTGAAATATTTATCTACAAGATCATTTAAAATTGCGGAAGCTTTGCTTGGTTATTGTGTGATTTTGAAAACAAGTAACTTTTATAAAAATCACGTCTTAAAATCATTTATTTTCAACTCGATTTAAATAATATCCTACGTAAGCTAAAACCAATTTAAATAAGTAAAGAATAAAAACCCAAAATAAAAATAATTAAAGAGGCCCTTTTTACAACCCAAAACCAGAAATAAATAATTAAATCTAAATTCAAATAGGTAACTTAATTAGAAATCTAATAGTCCAGTCCATGTGGCTACTCTGAATCCCTCCCAGCTCCAAGTCCACCAGTCTAAGGCTCACCTGCAAGGATGGAAGGAAAAAGGGTGAGTTTGGAAAACTCAGTGTGCAATAAGCCACTTACAGAGCCCAAATCAATATCAGCATACTAGGCCTAAGCCCCCAAATCAGTCTCAACATATAACTGGGCCGAAGCCCTTTTCAAATATTGGTTACTGGGCCTTAGCCTTTTTCATAAATCGATTCACTAGGCCGAAGCCTTTCATAAATCATATCTCTGGGCCGAAACCTTTTCTGTAAACGGTATGGCCCAAAGGCCCATTTTAACATCACATATAATATCAATGTATGTGTGCAAAGCCTATTTCAATATCACATGTAATGTCAATGTATGTATGCAAAGCCCAGTTGGGGAGACTACTCAACCCACCATCCGCTACTCTCCACCCGTACCAACCAAGCTCTCCATGTGGGGAATAACTCAACCCACCCAACCAAACTCTCCACTGGCAGCGTAGCTGCTTTATCATATAACTGGAGGCCAAGCCTCTTTTAATAACTGGGGCAAAAGCCCTTTTCGGTAAACTGGGGCAAAGCCCTTTATCACTTCCTCCATCATATAATAACCCAACCCATACATTTAATGAGTAAAACATGGCATATCGTATACATGTCATAGCATATCATGTGCATATCATGTGCATATCATGTCATAGCATGTAAAATAACAATATCATAATCATCATATTCAGAATGAAACCCTAGGGGTATAATAGACATTTTTCACCTAGGGGCAAAATAAACATTTTCACGTTTTAAGGGTAATTACGTAATTTTATCCATTATTAGGGTTTTCCATACTTATTCATCAATTCCAAATGTTTAAACAGCAATTTTAGCCTATTTTAGTAAAACCGAGTTATGGGCTAAAAACCCTTAATGGGCCCTATGTAGCTAGTTCAGTCGTCTAAGCCCACTTAGTCCAAATCTTACAATTAACTACTAATTTAACTAGTTTTAAGCCTATAGTCTATTAAGAAATGTCTATTGCCCATTTTTACCCATATGGGCCGGTAAGCCCATTGGGCCCAATTTCAGCCCATCGAGGCCCAACTTACCATCATGCACAAAATCGTGCCCTTACCTGTTCTATCGATCCAATCACTGATCTTATCGTATGTATCACGTCTCAAACCATTCACAAAACCATAAGTTCGAAATGCCGAAGTTTAGGCATTTTGGCTTTTCAGCAAATATTAATCTAAGCTACTATGAGGTTCATTACACACCTGCTTGCAACGAACGATGACTATATCCGATCCAAGTCAATCCTACATTCGATTACTAAAATATTAGACCACGAATCAATGATAACTAAATTTAACATACTCTTACCATATCCGGGCATCCATGAACAAGGCCCTAAATCCTTACCTTTGCTGAAGTTGATATCCAAATCTGGATCCGAACGCTCCACTGATCCAAGCCCTTAGTCAGCAGCCTTTAACCCTTACAAGCACAGAGTAAAATAATTGGTAATAGCCCCTTAAAGCCTTAGGCACTATTTCGACAGCCTCCCTAAACACATAGGGATTCCAACTTTTCCAAATCCCCAAAAATAAGAATAGATCACAGTCAAGTCATTCATATCACCAACTTATATCCACGGTCAAACTAGCTCAATCATCACACAAGTTAGTCATTTACCCACAAGGGGCAAAACAGTCATTTAACACCCTAGGGGCAAAACGGTAATTTTACCCCATAGGGGTGTCTCGGTAATTCTACCCTACAGGGGTATTTCGGTAAATTTACAAATCGAGGGTAAAATAGTAATTTTTACAAATCAGGGGTAAAATAGTAATTTTACAAATTAGGGGTAAAACGGTAATTTTACAAATCATGGGTAAAATGGTAATTTTACAAATTAGGGGTAAAATGGTAATTTTACAAATTAGGGGTAAAATGGTAATTTTACAAATCAAGGGTATGTTCGTCATTTTACAAATCGAGGGTACTTCTGTCATTGTACAAATCAAGGGTAATTTCATAATTTTATAGATCGGGATATTTCTTGTAATTTTCCACATCGAGGGTAATTCGATAATTTTGTAAACCAAGGTATTTCAGTAATTTTGTAAACCAAGGGTATTTTAGTAACTTTGTAAACTAAAGCATTTCTAAACAGAGATAACAATGCGAATGGGCCTAGGGCCCATTGTTGGCCCAAATGGGCCCACACGCTCGTGTGGCCCTTTTAGCCTAAATCTAGCCACAGATATGAGATTCACCTAATCTAGCCCAATATTTGCTATACAATCAAACAACTTATCCACTTGGGCCCGTAGGCCCATTGGGCCCACATGGCCTCTTCGGCCCATCGCAGCCCGAAGTAGCCGTCCTACCGCTAGAGCAGTGAGAAATACACACCTGATAGGAGACTGAAGTTAATCCGCGCTCCAAACACTCTTAGCCGATGCCCAACCCAAACGGGCACGCCATAAAGCGAAAGGGATCAGCCAAGAAGGCTGTGCCTACTCTCCTCCTGGTTTGCTCTATTTAAAGCTAGCTCCTCACCTGCTCTCATGTTAGCTTTCCGATGTGGGATTCTCCATCAATCCCCCCAAAATTAAAGCATTAGCAAAATAATCAACCTTTGCGTGCAACGGGATTTGAACCAAAGTCCTCTCAATAACCCTGTCAAGCCGTCACCACTCGGACACAAGCTCCTTTGTGTCATAAGTCCAACACATTTAACTTTAAATCTCACCTACTTGCTTCCAGATTTATTTAAAAGAAAAACCAAAATAAATCGCAAGAGCCAAGACTTGAACCTTGAACCCCCTTGCTTCCTTGTCCCCTAAGTGGTGCTACTTTGCCACTACACCACACTCCTTTTTGTGTCTTATTACACACATAATTCCTTACAACTCCTCTTTTCCAAGTCCTCTATTCCTTAAGTCCAAAAATCCAAGAATTCTCCGGGTTTTTAACCAACACTTGGGCCTTCCATAGGCCCAATAACACACTCCAAACACGAATTACACATCCATATATCAAAATTTCAACATTACACCAAATATCACAAAAATCCCGGAATCCCAGAAATTAGCCCAAGACTTTTCCCACACTATGAATCCTTCGCAGGTCACTAAAATACCACATTAACCCATTAATAATAACCTTCCATAACAGAATTCAACACATCAATAATTTTATTTCGAACTATCTCACACCCGAACCTAGGCCCAAGGCCCAATACTTCTAGGCCCAAATTTAGGGTGTTACATGTAATGTTCATCAACTTCTTTCAAAAGGCTGGGACATAAGCAGCTCTCGAGTAGATTTTATCAACTTGAACCCTCGGACAATTCAATAGAGCTGTGTATTCCTCTACGGTAAGCACCAAATCCACTCTCCCAAAGGTAAAGCAGCTATACGCCGGGTTCCAATACTGGGTGAGGGCTTGAAAGAGATGTTCATCTACCTTGATGTCTAGCAAGTACGGTAAATCCCCATAACTATGGTAGAACAACCTCTTAGTCTCGTCATTCCACTGACCTTAAATTTCCTTTAACTCTTGAAGGCTATTTTGCGTAACGCTGATATGAGTGTAATCCCATAACTCTGACACATGTCCTACAGCTAAGCTATCCCCTTTTTCTAATTGCGTTGTCTCTAACCAATTTTGGACCGCCGCGTTGCCTTCCACTTTATCAAGAAATTCACTTTCCATGATCGAGCTTTCTAATTTAGCAATCGAACCCGAATTGACACCTCTTAAATATGAAATTACATGCAAAATATAACAAAGACAAAACACAATAAGTCAGTACAATGTACAAAAACAAAATTCAGAGCATGTAAAAAAAGAAAAAGGAAATGGCAATCAAGCACCTATCCGGGTGACCGCTAGGGTTTGGCGCAGCTCTACCTAAGGTGGGATCTTAGGTTTTTCTATATGCGGCTGGGTTCTAAAGTTGAGGTACCTGAACCAACAGATTCCTCGATCCTCACCCATTACAGGCTCATACGGACCGAGTTCGATTCAGGGGAATACATTTCCCTATGGCTGCACGGAGATGAAAATCTCACGAAGACATAGGTACGGATGTATCTCGGAAGCGATTCACTATCTTGCACGGAGGTGAAAACGTCACGAAGGAGTAGCTTCACATTCCCACTTAAGAGGGTGTGACCCAACGGTCATGCAATATGATGTAAAAGTATTCCATAGGACTCAAACCATAGCAATCAAATGAGATGACACAAGCAAATGCGATAAAAGGATCATAATTTTTCAAATCAAATTTCAATATTCGGTGAAAGGACAACGAATAATCAATTTTATGGCTTGACTCTCTTATGTTCCCAGCGGAGTCGCCAAGCTGTCAAAACCTCTTTTTAATCCAAAAATATAGGGATCGATTTAAAAATCAAAAAACGAAGTCGCCACCGACCTTTTTTGAGGTGTGATCGGATCACCTGGAAATTGATCATTTTAATAAAATGTTGATTTATTAAAACAAATTTTGGTCTACAAAACTCGAGAAAAGGGGTTCAGGAGTCGGTTACATATGAGGAAGGGTTAGCACCCTCATGACGCCCAAAATTGGTACCTAATCAATTACTTATTGTCCTAACATCGAATGTTCAAAAAGATTTATAATACAATCCTTTTATTTAAACGAACACTTGAACAAATCAAAATGAATACCGCGACCCGCTTATCTCAAAAAACAGGTTGCCATACCCGGTAAGTTAGGATGCGACATCTCAATTCTTCAAAATTAAGCTTATTCCTTTTTTATTTAAAAGGCTCATGCGTTTAAATTCAAAAGGATATTTAATCATTTGGGTCAAATAAAAAACTGAAACCCAGTAAGTTAGGGCTCGATTTCTCAAAATTCCAAATATAGAATATTGCCTTTATTTTTGAAATTCTTATCTTGAAACAATGAAACGTCACATCCAGTGAGTTAGGACGCCATGTCTCAAATTCTCGAGAATAAGCGTTTATTTGAAAATTTACGTGTTTTGATTAAACAGAAAAGGATACTCGGTCGCTTGGATTCAACAAGAAAAATCGGAACCCAGTGAGTTAGGGCTCGATTTTCTCCAAGCTTTCGAACACGAGCGTTTTAAAAACTTGCAAATGAAAACAATTTCAAAACTTAATCGATATTAAAATATAACCTTTTGAGTGAATGGAATGCAATGGAGTAATAAATTACAAGACGTAACAATTTACAAGCAAAATACTACACTAATGAATCACAAATAATCAATAAGTATGAATCGAGAATTACAATTCACATGGTAGTAATAATCACATAATGTACAATTTCATTATTAACAGTTGGCAAAAACCACACAAGAAGACATATGCAAAATAAAATTAAAAGCAAATGGTATGAAAACATCAATAATAGATGAAACAATTTAAAAAGGGGTTTGAAACAAATAATGCAACAAAATATAAATGCGAAGATCATAACCATAACAAGTGAATCTCTAGGCTAATATTATATGTATAAAATAAGTTTCAATTAAATATTATAAGTAGCAATAATATAAAGTAACTTAAAAATACAAAACAATTTTAAAATAGAATAATATAAAGACTTAACATAGGTAATATATATAAAAAATAATTTAAACTAACTAATATATGTATATATAAATGTCCAAAGCAAAATAATGCGTAAATAATATATATATATATATATGTATATATATATATATAAAAAAGAAATTAAAATGAAAATAGTTGAAATAGATGATATATATAATTATTTAGAATAACTATAATAATAAAACAAGGAAGTGACAAATAAACAAATCAAAACAGATAAGGGCAGATTTAGAAGTAAAACAAAATTCGGAGTCTAAATGCTAAATATTAAAACAACAAAGGGACCTAGATGGAATCTGCGCGCAAAGAACAGGGACTAAATGGGTAATTACCCCGAACCCTTAAAACGCGTCGTTTCAGCACAGACCAAAATGAAACAGAAGCAAAAATTGAAGGGCAGAATTAGAAATAAAACAAACAGCACGTATCAAATTAAAAAGTGGGGGAAAAGTGGAGGGACTCGTTTAATAAATAACTTAGAAGCTGTAAAACATGCGAATCCTCCCCAGTTCGGGTCACGCGCACGGGTTGAGCCTCTAAACGACGCTGTTTTGGGCTTAAATTGTTACCCAAAATGACGTCGCATGGCTTTCCTTTAAGTATCAAAAATCGGTAAAAAAAATTTTTTTAACACTGTCTAAAAAAACGAAAAAAAAGCTCTGAAAATGCTCTCGGAGCATTGGCTAGGTTAGGGCCTTACTCCGTCATCAAGCTTCGATCTCTGCCGCTGTCCACCGCCGCACGCCGCGGTCGGAACTTCAGACCACTATTTCAAACCCTAAAGCTTCTCTAAACCCCAAATCTAACCTTTGAAGGCCCGAATCCCCTCTGAAATCGAAAGAAAACGAAGAGGGATTTCGTATTCGGACTTCGACTATCACAAAGAAGGTAAAACCATTTTAACCCTTTTATTTCTATATATATATATATGTATGTGTGTGTGTATGTATAACAGATATGCGGAGATGAAAACAAAATCGATACCTCTGCTTTTTGTAAATTTTTTTTTTTGTATTTTAAAATCGTGAGTCCATTACAATGGTTTTCTGGCTTCTTTTTATAGCCGAAAAGAAAAATACAACATATTGGTTTTTTTTTAATTTCATTTCTATCAGTCTTTAAGTATTACTGCTTCTGTCATTCCCCTTTTGGTCTGCTTGCAGGTGGGGAGGGAGGTCAACGAGCAGGGCTTCCGTTTTGGTGCTAAGGGGTAGGTAGAGCCGACCCTCAAGCACTGAGCTTGCTACAGAAGCACGTGGGAAGGATACAACGCTAGGCAACTCTAGGGTTTCGGCTTGGCTGAGATGGTTTAGGCATTGGGCCTATTGGGCCACCAAGGCTTAGGGCTGAAATTTGGGCTAGGATAGGTTTAGGTTGGGTATAAAATTCAGGCTTGAATTGGATAGTGGGTATAGGTATTTGGGTTCGATTGGGCTTGTAATATGGATTTGGGTTTGTATTTTAGGTTTTTGCGTTTGGTTTTAATTCGGGCCCCCCTTTTAATGTGCAAATGGACTGTTAATTTTGGACTCTTTTACTTATTTGGTTTTAATATTTTGTTTGATTTGGCTTGTTGGGCCCAGGCGAAAATTGGGCCTTACAAACCCGATCTCAAGTCTATCTTTGAAAATACAGTTGCTTCTTTCAGCTGATCAAATAAGTCATCAATTAGGGGTAGAGGATATTTGTTCTTGATCGTTACTTTGTTAACCTGCCTGTAATCTATACACATTCTCATAGTCCCCTCTTTCTTTTTCACAAACAAAACTGGTGCACCCCAGGGAGAATAACTCGATCGAGCGAAACCTCTATCTATCAATTCTTGCAACTGAGCTTTCAACTCTTTTAATTCATTCAGAGCCATTCTGTACAGAGCTATCAATATAGGAGTTGTTTCGGCACTAACTCAATACCAAACTCATCTTCTTGGATCGGTGGTAATCCCGGTAACTCTTTAGAAAACATATCCGAATATTCACACACAACTAATACTAATTCAATCTTCTTTTCAGTCACTTTTGTATCAAGCACTTAAGCAAAATAGGCTTCACACCCCTTTCTCACATATCTCTGAGCTAATATTGATGAAATCACTGCCGGTAAACCATTCAAATAATCTGATTCAATCTGGATAATCTCATTATTCTGACATTTCAACTCAATTGTTTTTCGTTTACAGTTCACTATTGCATCATGCAACGTTAGCCAATCTATACCCAGAATTATATCAAATTCATCAAATGGCAACAATATCAAATCAGCCAGAAAGCAGAAATCCCGAACCATTAATGGACAATTCTTGCACACTTTATCAACCAAAACACGCTTATCTAAGGGGTTCAATACTCTAATCACAAATTCAGTAGACTCTACAAGCAAAGTCTTACTGGATACTAAGTTTATACATATATAGAAATGAGTTGATCCTGGATCTATCAATACAAACACATTAGTATCATAAAGAGTGAAAGTATCGATAATAACATCTGGAGATAACGTTTTTTCGCGAGTGCGAATAGCGTAAGTTTTAGCAGGTGCTTAGGCTTTGGATCTCACAACGAAATCTTTAGTCCCTCTCTGACTACCACTCATATTTCCCGTATTTCTGGGTGGTCTACCTCTAGTTATTATGTTACTTGGCCTCGTATTCTGTATGGTATCTTGCTAAGCCGACTTAGGACAGTCACAGATAAAATGATTCAACGATCCACATTTAAAATAGGCCCGATCATTCAATGTACAATCACCGTAATGCTGTTTACCACAATGTTTACACTTGAGTCGGTTTTGTTTTGCACTACCAACACGGCAATAGATGTAACTTGAGCTTTAGAACTCACAGGTTGCCTTTCACGATCTCTGGTTGAATATCTTACTGATGTATTAGAACGACTATAATCATCTTGAAACTTCTTTAAAGTAGAATGAAATGACTTACTCGATGATCTTTTTCTTGAATCTCTAGCTTCCGAATCAGCTTTTCTTTTCTTTTTACTCAATGCTTCAGCTTTGCACACTTGATCAATAAGTACAACAAACTCTTTTATCTATAAAATCTCGACTAGCAATCGAATGTCCTTATTCAAGCCATCTTTAAATCTCTTGCACATTATCGCTTCATTCGAAACACATTCTCACGCATATCTACTTAATCTTACAAATTCTCGTTCATATTCGGTCATAGTCATGCGACCTTGTTTCAACTCAATGAATTCTTGACTTTTTGATCTATAAACGTTTGACTGATGTATTTCTTTTTGAATTTAGTCTGAAAGAACTCCTAGGTAACCCATTCTTTTGGAACCACAGATACTAATTTATTCCACCGTTGATACACAGTGTCTCTTAGCAAAGATATGACACATTTAATGCATTCATCAGGAGTACAAGATAATTCATCGAAGACTCTAGTTGTATTATCGAGCCAGAACTCCGCTTTCTCAGCATTATCATCAATGGTATCCTGAAACTCTTTAGCCCCATACTTATGTATCTTATTCACATGAGGGTTACTCAGACATGTCGGATCAACAACTTGAGGCATAATAGGGATTTGTGGAGGATTTGGCAGGGGTGAAGGTTGTTGAGTAGCCGGATTCGTTCGAACGAACTCTGTGAACAACTCATTCATCATTTGGAAGAAGGTTTGCTTAGCCTCTCTCTCGTGGCTACTCGTTACTAGCCTTGAGTCAGCAAGTGTTATCCCTTAAGCAGGAGTGGGCACGTTAGTCTCAACATCATCAGCTTTGGCTCGTTCGAGATCTATTTACTTTATGAAAACACATTTTAAATGTCAAGAATCATCACATTATTGCAGTTTATATATATAGCATGTATAGCTAGACTCTCACATGCTACGTTAGTCTTAAAATTGACTAAATCGTAGCTCTAATACCAATAAAATGTAACACCCCTAACCCATATCCTTCGTCTAACTAGGGTTACGAGGTATTACCGATCGAAACACAACTTTAACCAATCATTTCACAATTCAATATTCATCCATCTTCGAATAAAATTCAATCACATACAAAATATCCTTTATATAGGTCTATGAGACCTTAAAACATGTTTAGAAGTGGTTTGGGACTAAACCGATCACATACAAATATTTCTGAAACTTAGAAACATTTTCGAATTTATAGACGTCATATGCCCGTGTAGACAGGCCGTGTGCCTCACACAGCCACCAGACACGCTCATGTCACAGGTTGTATGGAAATAGGGTATACATACTAACTTGCATCACACGGCCGAGGACACACCCGTGTGCTAGGCCGTGTGAAAACTGGGTGATATACTGACTTGTGCCACACAGCCAATCATAGGCACGTGTGTGACGCCGTATGGAGCATCCTATCCAATTCGAATTAAACCATTGAAGGACACGACTGAGACATACGCCTGCATCTCTGCCCGTGTAGATAAAAATATGCCATTTACAAGGCCAATTTATCCACCCTTAAGGGTCTACCCTACAAGTTCAAACCAAGCAACAATTTATACTCAAAAGACAACCAAAACAAGTCCAAAACATGTATATTCCATACAATATTGTAACAGCCCATTTTTTTTAGTTAGATTGGAACAGGTGATTTCGAGACCACTTAACCGAGTCAAAATAATTATTTTATTATTTACTTAATGTTTACAACATGATAGAATTACCGTGTGAAAATTTAGTAAAGAAATTTTACCGTTTGAATAATTAATTCGGTAAAAAAGACTAAATCACATAAAAGATAAAAGTGGCATTCTATATGTTTAATGTGCTAAATTGCCATGATTTGTTTCTATAAAAGTCTTATAAGGTTATTATGCCATTATAAGGTTATTGGACATTTATGTCCATGATTTTTATAATGTTTATTAATGTTTCATTAAAGGCATAAAGGTAATTTGTTAATTATATGATAATTTAATAAAACCAAAATCAAAATTAGCTTATTCTTCATCTTTTTGGCCGATAAAGAACAAAAGAAACTTTGGGTTGGAAGAGCTTTCATGTTCAGCACTTATAAGCTTAAATTAGGTATGTGTTTGATCAGTTTTTGATAATTTCTATGTTTTTGTTATCGTTGCTTTGTGTTCTATCATGCTCGTACCTCAATTTTTGAAATTATTGATGATTTTGAATTGTGCCATTGTTGAATACTAGTATATTTTGAAGTATTATGCTAGATTATTGATGGATATTGAAAGATATACAAGTTTTATTAAATGAATTTTGACAAAAATGATCATATGGGATTAAATTAAAAAAGATAAAAATATTGTGGTTAGAAATGTGAAATAAATGAAATATGGGCTGATTAGAGACTATATGAAATTCAGCTAAGGTGGACTTTGGCCTAATTGTGCAAATTTGCCATTTTAGTTAAAAAGGACTAAATTGCAAAGTAGTTAACAGTATAGGAGTAAATGTGTAAATTTCCATATATGTGAATTACAGATTAAATTGAATTGAATAGCTACTGAAAATATTGAATTTGATAATATATAGATCAAGATGAACAAATACTAAAATTAGATCGAGAAAAATGAAAAGTAGACGAGTAGACCTCAAATATACGAGCTAATACGAGATAAGTTCGTATAATTAGAATTGAGCTTATATTTATAATTGAAATTGCTATTTTGAATATCGTATGAATGTATAAATGAATTATTGAATTTAAATGCCTAGTGGTTACATGCTCAAATTGATTACCGAGTCCCGTTTGAACCGTAGAAAGTCGTAGGATACAAGTGGCATGTCACTAGGGTTACCGTTTGGTCAAGCTCCGGCATTTGTTGCGGACTCACCACAGCTTGTATGAGCTTACCGTTTTAGCTCTTATGAGCTTACTGTTCAGCTTTTTGGAGCTTACTGTTTCAGCTTTACGGAGCTTACCATTCAGCTCGTTAGAGCTTACCGTTACCGGCTGAGGAGGAGCATACCGATGATGGCTCGAAAGAGCGTATATGATGATGAATTGATGGATTTCTGATTTATACACTTAGTGTGTATCCCTGGGTATCCTTCGATGTTTCCGAAGGTTCATCGGGCATTATACTGATATGAAACAGAAAGTACATGTTACATGAACTATATATATTACATGAATTATATAGATGACATGATACATGAGATTTATGATTAATATGGTCATAATGATACTTGAGTTACATAAATTGAGTTGTTTTGGATGTTACATGAATGTATATATGTTGGTCTCATCCTTATGAATGGATGAATATATAGATGTGAGATGACTAACTTGTGAATGGTGATGTGAATAGGTTTTGTGGACAAATGAGTTGGTTTTAATTGCTTTAATTGCTTTAATGCTTGAATTATATGTTGTTATATAATATGTATGAAATATTTCATTTTGGTATGTTTTGGAGAAAATGAAATGGTAGCATGATTGGTACATACTTTGGTAACATTTTTGGTTGAGTAAATGATATATGAATTGGTTGGTTATGAAATGGTTTAAATGTGCATTGTTTGACTAAGATTGGCTGCTTATTTGTATATGATTCTTGTGCAAATTTGAGGCTTGTAGGTACAAGGATTTTGGGTGTGAAATATGGCTTAAACCAAACATATTTTTGTGCCACACGATTGAGCACACGGGCGTGCGACTCGACCGTGTGACCCCTGTACCTTAGATAATTAAATCATTATACCCTACAAGATTGGCACGGCTTAGACACACGGGCGTGTCTATTGGCTATGTGTGGCACACGGACTGGCACATGGGCTATGGTTAGCCGTGTGACCCAAGTCAGTAGCCTCCCTGATTTTCACACGGCCTGGCACACGGGTGTGTCCTTGGCCGTGTGGTGCAAGTCAGTAGGTATGCCCTGTTTTTACACGACCTGGACATATGGGTGTGTCTGGTGACCGTGTGAGGCACATGGCATGTTCACACGGGCGTGTGACCCTTATTCGAAAAATTTTCTAAGTTTTCCTATGTTTTTCATATGTTATCAAATCAGTCCTGAATACATGTAATGTACATAATATGCTTAAATTAAGCACATTATGAATATGAATGAATGATATTTACTGAAATAAGATGATATTTGATAATTGTTAAATGATTTACTATTCTAAACTGAGTTAAAGGTCCAGTAATGGCCTTTACCTATTCCGACGATGGTTACGGGATAGGGGTGTTACACATATCCACTTCAACCATTTCTAAACACAATTGCCTAATTAAAGCATACCAAATCCATATGTCATAATCACCAAGTTAACCTATTTCAAGTATACAATTTCTCAACAATTTAACTACTCAATAACCTTCGATTTTCCCCGATCTAAATTTGATTTCTTCTTTTATTGATCTATATGAATTCAAATTTAGCTCATTTAATTACAAATGCATTTAATTTCATCCAAAACACAAAAATGAGAATTTTACACATTAGCCTCTATAATTTCACATTTTTCATAATTTAGTCATTATTTCATAAAACACAAATTATACAAAATCTCACAAAACCCATGCTTCGCAGAATTACCATAATACCCTTAGAAGCCCATATTTCATATTTATTTCACATTTTACCACTAACTTTACACATGTCTCAATTTAATCCCTATTTTGTAATTTCACTAAAAATCACTTTACAAAACATTTAAATTAAACATCTATCTTCCATATTTAATCATAAACCATCACAAAACACATAGATTCAACAATGGCACTTCACAAAATCATCAACAATTTCGAAAATTAAGACATGGGCTTGTTAGTACTAGGTGCAATGATTACAAAAACATAAAAATCATTAAAAATCGAGTAAAATACCTACCTTAATCAAGCCTAACAATGGCAAAACGCTAAATGAACAAACATGGTTTTCTTCTTCTTCAATTTTCGGAAAGGATGAAGATGATAACATTTAATTATTGTTTGTTTTATTTAATATAACCTTAATTCACATTTTACCATTTTGCCCTTAATGAAAACATTATAAATTATCTTAATGGTTGGCCATTTATGTCAAATTCCACTAATTATGGTCTAATTACATCATAAGGACCTCACATTTAATAAATCATAGCAACTAAGCACTTAAACAAAGAGAATATAAATTTTGCATCTTATGCGATTTAGTCCTTTTATCAAATTAACCAACCAATTGGAAAAATTATTTCACGAAAATTTCACACATATATATTCACATACCGTAAACACCAAAAATAATATTAAAATAATTTTACGACCTCAGATTTGTAGTTCCAAAATCACTGTTCTGATTTAGCTAAAATCGGGCTGTTGGATGTGGAACTTTATTTTAGCTAAAAAAAGTTGCCTACATTCATTATTAACCAAAGTCTCATCATTTACACGAGAGAACGACGAGCATTATTTGCTCGAAGATGAGGCTGATCTATCCTATCTCCCCAATTACAATTCCAACGCTCAATTTTTGTACTTAGATGTTCTAAATTTTTGTTGATCGTGTCTAGAATAGTGTCACGTTGCTGATCTCGAGCATTTTTAACCACTTAGTCTCTTCTCAAATTCCCAATCATTGTATTGCGAATCATTATAAAAGCCTGAAAAGAACACAACACTCAAGAAAAGAAAATTTAAGCAAACCTCACTGTTATGCACTCAAAAATAAAAATCAAATTCTAAATGAGATAAGAATTAATCTTGTGAGTCTTTTAAAATGTGTCTATATCAATCAATCAGAATGTATTAGAATCAAACTATCAAAGCAAATCTAATAGCACTATGAGTCCAAAATTGGCTTATACATCAAAGAATTCTGTTGCACAGAGGAAGGAATATGCAACGTGCTTTAACCTACTAATACAAGAAACAAGAAAGTGTTAGAATGTGTAAAAGAACAAATAAAAAGTAAAAACAAATGAAAACTTAAAGCTAAGAGTCAATGAAAATTGCTAAAACCCGAAAACCCGAAAAATTGCGAAGGAACTTGACAAGCTTTGTTCGAGGTGTTCCTGATTTCTAAAAATCATGAAATTTAAACTGGAGCCTCCTCAAATAATTTAGATCTAATCTGGAAATTTTCAGCACAAAATTCAACCCAAATAATATTTTTGATTTTTTTATTTTTTCGTATTTTATTTTTTGTACTTTTTTTCACTTTTTTTGTGGGAAATATTTTTTTATACTCTAAAATAGTTCCAAGAAATAGTATGTAAAATTTTAGATCGTTTGAAAATTGTTTATCCACTGAAAAATATTTTTTTTCTAAAAACGGGGTAAATTTTGTTTTTGGGCTGTTTTCTAGAAATCAGTTTACAAAATAAAAAGAACACTTAAAATGCCTAAATTTGATACTAAATGGTAAAAGATGAGAAGGATGAACGTGGAAGTGGATCGTAAAGTTTTTCAAAGTCGCGGATTTGACTTACGACTCTAGACGTTCGAAAAGAAACTTGGATTTTGACACAACTTGAAATGAAATTGAATCCAAGTCAGATAAAACAATTAAAATAAATAAATAAAATAAAATAATAAATCAAAGATTAAGGAAGCGAATAAAGAAGATAAATGGAAAGATAGAACGTGGCGTGTAGAAGTCCTAAAAAGCCTTGGAAACACGAAGAATCCACTACCCCTTCGAGCGGCTTTAATTTTCCTTCCAAGATAGAAACCTTGGCAAGAAAAAGTTTGAAGATGATCCTCACAATCTAAAAAGATTGTTAAAAATTCTTCTAAAAAAACTCAAGAGAAATTCTTGAAAAGAAAAACCCAGAGAGAATTTATTAACTCAAAAGAGAAATAGAATAATAATAAATTGTTTGTATTATGTACAATGCAAAGGCCTATATATAGCTAGCTTAATAAATCTAAATAAAACTCCTAAGTATAACAGAACTCTAATTTTAATCTAAACAAGAAGTAGCTTTAAACTAAATTTTCTTGTTAATAAAAATTCCTAAATAACTTAAAATACTTAATAGTTATCAAAAACTCGACATAAAATAATAATAAAATAATAAGAGCTGATAAATAAAATATTAGGCTCATAGATAATAAAAATTAAGCCTAAAACCCGAACCCAATAGGATTTAAACTCGAATTAAAAGCTCAAAATTCGTAATTCCCGTCATAATCCTATTCAAAAATTCTGCTCGCGTAGTCTTCACTAAAACGGTCATAACTTGAGCTCCCGAACTCAAAATTGAGTGATTCAAAATGTGTTTCGAAGCTAAGAGATAGATATTCAAATGCCATGAAGACATCTCAACCCAGAAATGTCAGGATCACATCCAAAAAGTCGTCGCAAGTCTGCTGATTTCCCAAGTCTGAAAATAGGCAGTTTTGATGATTAGAATCTAATAAATTTCACCCCATTCATGCATGTATCAAACAGTAAGTTTGATGTGTCACGTTAAATCATCATTTCAAACAAAAAAATTAAGTTAATTTATACAATTGGTCCCCATGTTTTTTCAGTTTCAGCAATTTATTCTTTTCTTTTATGTTCTTTTTACTTTTTTTTTTTACTTTCCATTATCTTCTACTTCTCCCGCTGTTTTCCTCCCTTCTCCATTTCTTTTAACATAGCTTTTCTATGCTTTCTATCTGTTAAAACTAGTCCCTATACTTTTTATTTTTTTGAACAATTTAATCTTTTCAAGTGAGGTGAGCTTGTGAATTAGTTTTAACAAATAGAAAACATAGAAAAACCATGTTAAAAGAAATGAAGAAGGGAGGAAAATAGAGGGAGAAACAAAAGAGAATGAACAAAGAAAAAAAAAGTTAAAAGAGCATAGAAAAAATTAAATTGTGCAAAATGAAAAAATATAGGGACCAATCATAGAATTTAACCTAAAATTTTCATTTGAAATGATTATTTAACGTGCTATGTGAGCTTACCGTTATATCATTAACGATAATTAACGATTTAGTGACTAAAATGTGACAATACGATAACGTAAGTAACTAAAACGTAACATTTCAAACATAAATGACTAAAATGTAACTTAAGGCAAACAAAAATGACTATTTTGATAATTTACCATATAAATTATAATATACCATTTATATGGTGGGGCCTTGTATATAAATCTGGAAAGATATTTTCTTCTGTGGCGATAGTAAGAGTACAGATACCAAAGTTGGGCCACCGCCAAAGATAACAAACATAACATCTATCTATTGATATAATCATTAAACATTAAGAAAAGATTTTAAAATTATTTCTAAAAAAGAACAAATATTACTATTAACAACATTTTTATATTTTATACAAACACAATTTAAATTAATGCATAATAAATTAAAAGATCTTAAGACACCAAAAGCTCTAAACCCTCAACATTGTATAACATTTACATAAATTAGAATTTCTTATATAATTATTTTATAAATATAATTTTTCACCCACATAATAAATGGGCCTAATACATCTTTAGAGTTTTCTTTTTCTGATTTAATAAAAAATAAAAAAAATAAAAACTTCAATTTTAAGTAGTCATGTTCATATTAATGATAAATTTACCCTTAATGCTCTCTTTTTTTTTTTTGTCACCTTAGTCCTCATTTCTTGGGATCACTTTAACTCTTGGACCTTTAAAATTTACTCAAATTACCTTTTTCTTTATTGAAAATTTAACTTAACCCTTAAAATTTTAATGGCACCAGCATGGCAATTAGCATATATTTAGTAAAATTTATAAAATAATAAAAATATTTAAAAATTCAAGTAATTAAAAAAGTTCATAACAATTTTTAGAAAAAAAAAAAACCATGTCAGTATTGAAGTATAAATAGACTATCAAGCAAACTATCATATCAATGTCATTAAAATTTTAATAATTTAATTAACTTTTTGTTCAAAACAAATCAATATGACTAAACTTAGAAGGTTAAGTGCCAAAGTGAAAAAAAAAAAAAGAATTAATATCAAAATGACAAAATAAGTAAATGTTAAAGGTTAAATTTATATTTGTCATTTTGAAAAAATTAAATGTTTGCCTTAGAATTAAGGCATTACAGTATTTCAGTCCAAGTTGTTATAGCAAGGAGTAAATTAATGTTATAGTGTGAGTTAAACATAAAAGGAAAGGGAGTAAAACATCAAGTTTGTTAACGTAATTCTAATTCAACAATTTAACCTCTATAAAAACTTACGAATTCATTCAACAATTTAACTCGGTACAACTATTAATTCAAACTTAATTTACCCGTAACTACAACATCAAAATTATCCTCAATTATTACATGCATTCTCTCCAATTTCTTGGCCTTACAAATAAAACCCTATAAAAAAAAGAGACTAAATAAAACATTGAGGGTCAACAAATGAAATAGCAAAGTAATACAACAAATTTGAACTCATCTATCCTCTTCAAAGTTGCCGCTGATGGATAAAGCTAATCGTTTTTATATCTAGTTCCCTTTGTACATTTATTCCCTAATTAAATAAATTAACTATATACAACTTAAATTTACCCGCGCATCAAAATATGTTACAACCAAGAATTTAATAACAAACTTCAATGGAGAAAGTTTTTCTAATAAATATTAAAAAATTTAAATCTGTTATGAATATTTATGTGGATGCCATTATTACCCCCATAAGTTATGAGACTCTTCCTATAACCCCAAAAATTATGAGACTCTTCCTATACCCCCATAAATTATGAGACTTTTCCTATACCCCATTAATATGGGAGATAAAAGGTCATGACCCTTTACATACCCTATATTAATTAGAGAGTTACTTTTAATCCCTATATATATGGGACTCATGTACTCATGAAAATATATAATAAGAAAAGAAGATACACTCTCTCTTCTACATTCTCTCTACACCTTCTTCTATCATATTTAGTTTGTTCTTTCTTTATTATTTCATAACACGTTATCAGCACGAGACTCTAATACAAAAATCAAGGCCAACAAACTTTTCCTTAAAGATTGCCGAAGGACGCTTAGGTGAAGTAAGGGTAACAAGTTGATCTACTTCATTTGCATATGTGTTATTTCATTTGCATATTAACATGCTTTATTTTACATTATTGACTTGTATATTTTGTCTTATAGTTTTATAATGTCAAATCTTACAAAACTCGAATTTGTGGTTCTGGACATCACTGGAAATAACTATTTATCATGGGTACTAGATGCTGAAATTCACTTAGATGCAAAGGGTCTTGGTGAGACTATTAAGGAGGGAAATGAAGAAAGTACACAAGATAAGGCCAAGGCCATGATTTTCCTTCGCCATCACCTCCATGAAGGTCTAAAGACCGAATATTTGACTGTTAAGGACCCCCAAATTCTTTGGGCCAATTTAAAGGAAAGGTATGACTACCAGAAAACTGTGATTTTGCCTAAAGCTCGTTATGAGTGGCTGAATTTAAGATTGCAAGACTTTAAGTCTGTTAGTGATTATAACTCAGCCATGTTCAGAATCACTTCGCAATTAAATTTATGTGGAGAGAAGATTACTGATGCAGAAATGTTAGAGAAAACATACTCAACTTTCCATGCAAATAATGTTGTCCTGCAGACACAATATCGTGAAAAAGGATTCACGAAATATTCTGAATTAATTTCTTGTCTCCTAGTGGCAGAGCAAAACAACGAGCTACTAATGAAAAACCATGAATCACGCCCAACCGGCTCTGCTCCATTCCCTAAAGCGAATGTGAGTTTACATAATGGGCAAGAATTAAAAGAAACACACCATGCAAATAGGAGTGTACGTGGCCGTGGTCGTGGCCGCGGCCGTGGATATGGATATGGTCGAGGTGGTCGTTTTAAAAATTCACATTCCTACCAGAAGTGGGATCGAAAAAATGGTAACAGGGAAGAAAAAGAAAGAGGTGAAAATGTGACTAATGTATGCTATCGTTGTGGAGGAAAAGGACATTGGTCACGTGTATGTCGCACACAAAAGCATCTAGTTGATCTTTATCAGCAGTCCCTAAAACAGAAGGGAAAGAAAATAGAAACCAATCTTGTGTATAAAGATGGCGAAGGTGATTTTGATGATGGCAATGCAACCCACTTGGAAGTGGTTGATTTTCTATCTACCCCTTGAAGGAAATTATTAAGCCCATAAATTTCGATAAATAATAAAATAAATTTCTACTACTCTATGTTTCATTTAGCAACTTTAATAATGATGTTATGACTATGTTTTATGTGATATTTTTGTAATTTGAACTTTGAATACCTGTTTTCACCATTATGTATAACATTTTGTGGTTATTATTTTGTTTCTTTGAAGAATATTATCTCGCAAAGGCAATCAGCTATGAATGGTGAAGATATATGCCTAGCAGATAGTGCAACTACTCACACCATATTGAAAGACAAAAGATATTTTTCTCACTTAATAATAAAAGAAGGAAGTGTGAGCACTATATCTGGTAGTACAACCATTATAAAAGGCTCCGGAAAAGCAATTATTTTATTGCCAAGGGGAACAAAATTTGAAATTATTAATGCATTATACTCCCCTAAGTCTCAAAGAAATTTATTGAGTTTTAAAGATATTCGCCAAAATGGATATCATATTGAGACTTTAAACGAAGGAAATTGTGAATTCCTTCAAATTACGAGTATTGCTCAAGGCAATAAACAAATTGTTGAGAAATTATCTGCATTCTCTACTGGTTTGTACTACACAAAGATCAGTTCTATAGAAACACATGCTATAGTAAACTAGAAGTTTACTAATGACTTTGTTCTTTGGCATGACCGGTTAGGCCATCCCGGTTCAATAATGATGCGAAAAATAATTGAAAATTCATGTGGACATTCATTGAAGAGCCAGCAGATTCTTCAAAATATTACATGTGCTGCATGCTCACTGGAAAAATTAATAATCCGACCATCACTAGTTAAGATAAATAACAAATCACTTACTTTTCTTGAGCGAATTCAAGGGGATATATGTGGGCCTATACATCCCCCATGTGGACCATTTAGGTACTTTATGGTTTTAATTGATGCATCGAGTAGATGGTCCCATGTATCTTTGTTATCAACTCGCAACCTGGCGTTTGCGAGATTGCTTGCTCAATTGATTCGATTACGAGCCCATTTCCCAGATTTTCCTATTAAGACCATCCGTCTTGATAATGCTGGTGAATTTACTTTTCAGTCTTTTAATAACTATTGCATGTCCATTGGAATAAGTGTTGAACATCCTGTAGCTCATGTTCACACACAAAATGGTCTAGCAGAATCTTTAATAAAACGAATTCAATTGATAGTAAGGCCATTACTTATGAAGTCAAAACTCCCAATCACTGCCTGGGGGCATGCAATTTTACATGCAGCTGCATGAATTCGCATCAGGCCAACAAGTTATCATAAAGTTTCCCCCTTACAAATAGTTCATGGTCAGGAACCAAATATTTCCCATCTAAGAACATTTGGATGTGCCGTATATGTTCCAATTGCTCCACCACATAGAACTAAGATGGGACCTCAAAGAAGGTTGGGTATATATGTTGGATTTGAATCTCTGTCAATAATTAAATATCTAGAACCTTCTACAGGAAATTTATTTACAGCTCGTTTTGCAGATTGTCATTTTGACGAGTCAGTTTTTCCAACATTAGGGGGAGAAATCAAACAGCTGGATAAGGAAATTAGCTGGAAAGAGTTGTCATTAGCTCATCTTGATCCTCGAACTAAGCAATGTGATTTAGAAGTTCAAAAAATTATTCATTTACAAAGTTTAGCTAATGAATTTCCAGACGCATTTTCTGACCCAAAGAAAGTGACTAAGTCACATATACCAGCTGTGAATGCTCCAATAAAACTTGATGTTCCAGAAGGACAAAATCTAGTTGCTGCTGAGTCTAATACACGCCTGACCAAAGATAAGAATCCTCGGAAAAGGAAAGGAGCAAAGATTAATGATGGCAAAATCGAGGAAAAAATGATTATACCGGGATCTCCTGAAGACACTATAGACATGACTGGAAAAATAGTTTCAGAAGAAAATCAGGTACCTGACAATGAAAAGATCTCTATTGACTATGTCATGTCCGGTATAAAATGGAACCGAAATCAAATCGACGTCGATGATATTTTTGCATGCAATGTAGCACTAGATGTTATAAATAATAAAGAGGATTATGAACTAAAATCGATTGAGGAATGTAAACAAAGAGATGATTGGCCAAAATGGAAAGAAGCAATTGAAATTGAATTGAAATCGTTAGCGAAAAGAGAACTGTTTAGACCTGTAGTCCGTATACCTACAGGTGTGAAACCAGTGGGATACAAATGGGTCTTTGTGCGTAAAAGAAATGAAAAGAATGAAATTGTGAGGTATAAAGCACGTTTAGTTGCAAAAGGATTCTCACAAAGACCTGGAATTGATTATGAGGAGACAGATTCTCCTGTGGTGGATGCAACTACATTTAGATTTTTGATAAGTCTGGCTATAAGAGAAGGGCTTGATTTACGCCTAATGGATGTAGTAACAGCTTATTTGTATGGCCCACTGGATACTCACATTTATATGAAACTCTCTGAAGGATTTAAACTGCCTGAAGCAGTGAGTTCAAGTTCTAGAGAACATTATTCGATCAAATTGAATAAATCCCTTTATGGATTGAAACAATCCGGACGCATGTGGTATAATCGCCTAAGTGAGTATTTGTTGAAAGAAGGATACAATAATGATCCAATTTGCCCATGCATTTTCATTAAGAAGTTTGGATCTGGATATGTCATTATTGCAGTATATGTTGATGATTTGAATATCATTGGAACTCCTGAAGAGATCCAAAAGACTGTTGAGTGCTTGAAAAAAGAATTTGAAATGAAAGACTTTGGAAGAACGAAATTTTGTTTGGGGTTACAAATTGAGCACCTAAAAGAAGGAATCCTTGTGCATCAATCAACGTATATTGAAAAGGTGTTAAAAAGATTTTATATGGATAAGGCACATCCAATAACTACCCCGATAGTTGTAAGATCACTTGATCCGAGTAAAGATCCTTTTCGCCCTCGGGAAGATGGTGAAGATTTTCTTAGTCCTGAAATGTCATACCTCAGTGCAATTGGGGCATTGATGTATCTTGCTAGCCATACCCGACCTGATATATCTTTTTCTGTAAATTTGCTAGCAAGATTTAGCTCATGCCCAACTCGGAGACATTGGACTAGAGTTAAACAGATATTTCGTTATCTCCAAGGCACAAAGGATATGGGTCTATTTTTCCCTAACAAATCCAAGACATAATTGATTGGTTTTGCAGATGCAGGATTTATATCCGACCCTCATAATGGAAAATCACAAACTGGATATGTTTTCACATATGGAGGTACTGCAATCTCTTGGCGCTTAATGAAGCAAATAATTGCAGCAACATCGTCTAATCATGCAGAAATCTTAGCAATCCATGAAGCAAGTCATGAATGTGTATGGCTAAGATCTATGATTCAGCATATAAGGAATAATTGTGGTTTATCATCTGGAAAGGAAGCTACAACTGTTTTGTTTGAAGACAACACAACATGCATTGATCAGCTCGATAGTGGATATATCAAAGGTGACAGAACAAAACACATTGCACCAAAATTCTTCTTCACTCATGACCTCCAGAAGTTTAAGGAGATAAAAGTTAATCAGATCAGTTCAAGTGAGAATTTAGCAGATTTATTCACTAAGGCGTTTCCTACATCAGTGTTTCAGAAGCTAGTTTCCTACATTGGAATGGAGCACCTTCGAGATCTCAAGTGATGTAGCCATTAGGGGGAGTAAATACGCGCTGTACTCTTTTTCCCTTAATCTTGGTTTTATCCCACTGGGTTTTCCAGGTAAGGTTTTTAATGAGGCAGCATATCAAGCATATAATTATGTACTCTTTTTCCTTCACTAAGTTTTTGTCCCACTGGGTTTTTCTTAGTAAGGTTTTAACGAGGCATAATTAGATAATGGACATCCAATGGGGAGTGTTATGAATATTTATGTGGATGCCATTATCACCCCCATAAGTTATGAGACTCTTCCTATACCCCCATAAATTATGAGACTCTTCCTATACCCCCATAAATTATAAGACTTTTCCTATACCCCATTAATATGGGAGATAAAAGGTCATGACCCTTTACATACCCTATATTAATTAGAGAGTTACTTTTAATTCCTATATATATGGGACTCATGTACTCATGAAAATATATAATAAGAAAAGAAGATATACTCTCTCTTCTACATTCTCTCTACACCTTCTTCTATCATATTTAGTTTGTTCTTTCTTTATTATTTCATAACAAAATCCACTTTATAAAACTTAAAAAACATTAAAACTTTTACTCGAATGATAAATTTTAGAATAATCAACGCAAAAGAACAAATAGACTTTGGTCACATTTCTCTTTCAATTTCTTTAATGCAAAAAATTGATAAATTTATTTTATTTTAACATTAAAAAATTTTAACAATACAACCTCCTCGCAACATTAAATTTTAGTCTTCATACTAATATCATCTCCAACTTTCAAGATTTGATTACAAATAGTATTTTTTTTAGGTATAATCTATATTCGTTTTATAGTTTATGTTTAAGGTTTATGGCTGTCTCTCTTAAAATATCATCTTCAAGATTTGAAGATATATATTTCTTTAAAGGTACAATTTATCTTAATTATCACCATATTCAATACTTATTGATGATCACAATTATTATTTTAAATTAAACTTGTTGATATAAAAAAACAAATTTATATTCAATAAGATAAAACAATATTAAAAACACACCAAATTTATTCTTATTTAATTAAATAATTTTCTTATTTTGGAGATGATAGTATTTGGCTATATTTAATGTCAGACACACAAAATATTTGCTTGTGTCAAGTTGAAGTTGATTCAGCCCATAAAGTTTTAGTTGAAGCTTAAACGAGTTGCGCTTATTCAACAATTGGATGCAAACAAACGGTAAATAAATATTAGTATAATTATAATGATGGAGATGAAGCATCTGAAACGAATAGAGTTAGGTAGCTATCTGGTGGAATTGAATGTTAGAAAGTTGAGGTAATCATTCATGTCATATCATATCCATCCTTTCAATGTAGAAATAAAGTAGGACATGCTCTTCCTCGTGTTACCATTTTTTTTCCTATATTTTGCACTATCCAACAAGGTGGTTCGATTAAATTTCCAGTGTTAATGAATTAGAAATTCTCATTTTGACATAACATATGATTTGTCAATAATAATATTGGTGGAGTTGTGGGTGAAGCCGTCATATAAATTTCAGCGACTGCGAAAGTGAAACGTCTGCAGACTGCTGCACACAGTCACATGGAAACCGAGAGAGGGATAATGATTATGATGAGGTTACAAAACCCTAATAAATTGGGGGGGGGGGGGGGGGTTGGCGTATGGTCTACCAGGTTGTTGCGAGAGGTAAACATGAGCAGCCAAAACCACTTATTAGGCTCCACTGTGTTGTACCTTTTGGGTCTAAATGCTGTTGAGACTCTCTGTCTCCCAATCCTAGACATTACCAATGCCAGCTAAATATATACCGGACGTCCCTATATAACATCCAGAAATGCTTTTTAATATCGTACCAAATAAAGTAAAATAAATTGTTTAAAAATAATATAATAATAACCCATGTCATGTCATTGCTTCCTTCCTTGTACCACAACAAAATGGGTATGACCATTTGGACTCAAGTCCCTCAGTTAGGGCCATGTTTGCTAAATTGATCATGGATCAAAACTCCATGGTTGGCCCGTTTCAAAGAAATCCAACTTGGGAAGGCACGGATCGTGTCAATTGCTATTGTGCTTGCGGTCGTATGGCATGTAACAATTTTGTACGTCAACTAAAGATTTCAACCTCATTGACTTTCGCTTTACGAAGATATAATGATTTATTTCTCTCTTTAATTTTATCCAAATTATTATTTTAATCTTTTTTTTGCTCTTTTAGTTCTTGAATTTACATTTTTTGCCAAATCCATATTTGAATGAAATTGAGATACTAATGCAAGGTTTTCTCTTCTGAATCAGATGGATTCATATCTAAAAGAGGTTGACAGTAAGTTATTTCAAAATTGATTATTTGTCCCTTTATTAGAAGTGTTCCAAAAATGTCTGTAATCGAGTACATAGCTCTATGAACTAATGGATTGGATCGAATTGCAAATTGGAAAGATTTGTACAAGTTATACCCTTAGTCACCACTTTGTAGAAAATCATTAGATATGAATATGTTAAATATCTGCGACTCGATTGGTGAAGGTAAAATAGTATTTCTCCCCAAAAAAAGCATTTTTTTTTACCACCGCACAAAGAAAATATTTTGTTTTAAATGAACAAGATATTGATGAATTGTCCATACGTAAAATCATAATTATTGATACAAGCCTTTTTCACATAAAAAGAGAATCTCAAAATAGATAGAAAAATTAACTTTTGTCAACTTTGCTGATGTGGCATACACGTGGATTACCATGTAAATGACACATTAGCATTTGATTAATTTTTTAAAAATTATAAAAAATTATAATTTTTTTAAATAATTTTAATGATTTTTAATGTTTAAAAATAGTTTATATTTATTTTTTGAATTTTGAATTTAAAAAAATTAATTAAATGTTAACATGTCATCCACACGACAATCCACATGTATGCAACATTAACAAAGTTAAAACGTTAACTTTTCAATCTATTTTGGGGTGATTTGACAAAAATACAAGTATAAAGGATAAAAAGGTGAAAATTAAATGCATAGCTGAAATGACTTTTTTTTTTTATAAAATTGGAGGGCCAAATAAGTCATTATACCTTTTATGAATCCTAACCTTCCATATAAATTTTCTTTCATAAAACAAATAGGGTTAATGCACTATTTAAGGTTTGAACTCGATAATTGTTCTCACATCAAGGATTAAATTTTTTTCTTCAATTTTTTTAACGAAATATCATGGACTAAATTGGAAAAAAAAAGTTCAAACCCTAATGTAGGAATAATTGCCAGGTTCAGTGACAAATTTTGTAATGCCCCAAAATCTCAAATACTATATCTGGTATTATTTTTAGAATGTGTTTAGTGAGTTTCGAGGAAATTCATAAATGAGTTAGATAAAGAGACTTCTAAAAGAATTAAGTTGATATAGGTGGAAACCAATGTAAGAAATTGTGAATGTGAAAATGTGAGTAAGAGACCAAATTGTAAAATTTGAAAATTATAAGACTAAAATGTAATTGATCAAATTGAGGAAATATGATTTAATAATGATTATTTGGCAAGGAGAATACTTCAAGTCTACAAAATTTTCCCTTCAAAGAACTTTTAGATTTTTTAACTTGTGAATGTGTGAACTTCTGAAATTGTGTTGAATAGTTGGGAGGTGACCACATTTTACAGTACTAGTTAGTTAAGTAAAAGAGAATTCTTGTAAAATATATTCTTTTCGTTTAAGTGGTCTATAAGGCTTAAAATTTATTATATATTAATTATCTCATGTTTTTTAAATTAATAAGACATAAAATAATCCTTAAAGAATATTGTTTCTTAATTTATCTCTTAATTAATTAACTTCATAAAAGAGTTCTAAAAGAACATGAAATAAAAAAAGTTCTAAAAACACATGAAATATGATAAGTGTTAACAAATAATATGAAATATGATAAGTGTTAACAAATAACATGTTTTAACCTCATTCTTAATGCGTTTTTAGGTGATTATCTGATGCTAATTGTAAATTTTATGCTCTTCATCCTTTAAATTCATGTTTTAATGCTTAATAGAGCACTTGTGAGCAAAAGTAGCGAAAAACGAGTAAAAACAGGAGCGTCAGAGCAAGTTGCAAGAGCCACACAGGCTGAACTATTTCACACGGTCAGACTACACAACTGTGTGGTAGACTGTGTCAGTTTCACGGAATTGCATACTAAACTACGAAAAATCACAATTTTTAAGATTTTTGGGTATTCTAAAACATATATATGACAAAAATAAGAAGATAAGAATGAGTCGTCGAGAATACTCAAGAAAACAACTCGAAAAACAGCATTAAAACCGATTCTGAAGCATATTTCCATCAAGATTGAAGATTCTCATTTTATTTCTTAGAAAGTTATCATGAGTTTCTTTGTTTCTTTCGATTATACTATCTCTTGAATGTTTCTATTTTCAAGCATGAACTAATTTTCTAAATACCTAGGGGAGATGAACCCTATGATGGATTCTATCATTTGATTTTTATTTTATGCAATAAATACTTAATTTCTTATTCTCAATTATGTGTGCTTAATTCTTGCTTTAATATTTCTAGATTATTAATTCATATTTAATAATATCCACAAAACCAATTAAAAATTTAACTAAGGCAAGTGCACCTATCAATTAATACTATAGCTATGGTGAGCAAAGATATCGTTCCCATGAAAAATAAAAGTGCTTGTAATTGTTGTCTTTCTATTAATTAACTGATAAATTTGAATGATTGAATGAAAACTAAAATTAACTAAATTAATTGCTAACGAACATGACAAAGAACAATTTAGAAAAATAATTAAATAATAACCAATAAGCGAAACAATACCTAGGAAAGAATTCACCTAGACTTCATATGTCACTATTAATTTAAATTACGCAATTTATTTACTTAGTATCTTGATTTGTAAAAATCCTTGAATTATGCTAATATCTCTTTCGAGAGTAAGAGTAACTAACTATAGGTTGATTAATTGAAATTTCTTTCTAATTAAAACCCCTATTATCTCATTAACTCGATCAATGGATTCCCTATTAGATTTGAATCTAATCCGGTAGATTTATGTTGTCCTATTTCTAGGATTGCATGCAACTCCACTTAATTACGTAAGATCTACTTTTAAATAATTTCTGATTTAAGCACATCAAATATGGATCAATAGTCTAGAAATATTAAACCAATAATTAAAGACACATAATTGAGAACATGATCTAAGTATTTATTGCATAAAATAAAAATCAAACGACATAATTCATCATAAGATTCATCTCTCCTAGGTATTTAGAAAATTAGATCATGCTTGAAAATAAAATCATCCAAAACACATTATAATCAAAAGAAATTGCAACACCCCTAACCCATATCCATCGTCGAAACAGGGTTATGAAGCATTACCAGAGTTTATAGATCAAATAAACAAATATTTATATTTCATATAATATAACATTCATGTTAGAAACCAATTGAAATTAAACATATTGTTCCTTATACTAGCCCTCGGGCCCAAAATATATGTTAGAAACAGTTGGGACTAAATCAGGTACTCAAAGAAATTTTCAAAGCTATAGGGGTCAAACGACCGTGTGGCCAGGCCGTGTGACTCACACGGTCAAGGGACACGCCCGTGTCTCAGGCCATGTGTGCACTCGAAATAGGGACACAAGGCCTTGTCCAGCCCGTGTCCATACCCGTGTAGCTTTTTGACTTGGGTCACACAACTAAGTCACACGTGTGTGTGCTAGGCTGTGTGAGCATACTGACTTGCATTTTTAAAAAGATACAGGGGACATACGGCCGTGTCACTTGGCACTGTGTTACACACGGCTAAGACACATGCCTGTGTCTCTACCCGTGTAGACGAAAATATGTCATTTTCTAAGCCACATTTCTCACCCAAATTGACACCAACCTAATCTCAACAAATTGCACATTAATAAGCCATAACAAGGCATTCAAAACAAGCTAAAAATCAAGTCTCAAACATGCATTATCACCACATACAACTATTAAACCCTTAGGCACCTCAAATGACAACTTAGAAAAATGTAAACCAAGTATCCAACGTTACCTAATTAGTTTATTTTACCAAGTTACCAAAGTTCACTATAACTCAATTACATACATACATATATCACTTATACTAACATCACAATCATACCTTAATTTCATATCAATATGTAAGTTGGTTATATAAACAAAATATTATTCATGGTATTTATATAAGCTAAACTTTGAGTAAGTCTGTACGAAAGCCTATACATGCCATATAAATCATATTGAATGTTTCAAAAATTATTAAGATAAGCTGGATAGTGTGACTTGAGTGCTGATTCAATCGTCCAACCTTCCGAAAATCTACAATGACATTAAACAATACAAATAAGCTTAATGAAGCTTAGTAAGTTTGACGAGTTAAACAAAAATCTTATCGAACTAATTATAATAAATCAAATAATAAAAATCATTCATGATAACTCTTTGTCAATCACAACTTCAGTCGATAAATACACCCTTTTTCAAATAGATACAAAAATAAATAACATGTGTTTCAAATTTCAATTAATAAATCACCTTACCAAGACTCTTCCAAATCAAAGAACAACTTACAGATAAGAGTATATCGTTAAAAGAAGCTTGAAGGCTGAACAGAAGCTCGCAAGAGTTGAATAGAAGTTCGTAAAAGCTTAACAGAAGCTTATAAGAGCTAATTCACCCAATTACGCCAAACAAAAAGTAAAACACAAGAGTTCACAACAAATGCTAAACCCTGGTTTACTTGGGTATAATGCAGATATCTCCCTCCAATACCATCATACACCAAATCACGAATGTACTGAAATCCCGTGTTCCATTCAAACCAAACATCCAATTCAATATTTTAATTCCAATAATAATTTATTTCTAAAAATAAATAAATACATAATACCATTCATCAAGTTAATAAAAATATTAAATTTTAACCGTACGAACTAAGCTGGACTGAATTATAGTAATTGTAAAAGTTCAGAACTATTCCTCTATTTTTCCTTTTTACGAATATCTACGGAATCTTGATCTAAAATATAAAATTATTCATTTATTAGCATATATTCCATTTCAAATTCATTTCACAATTAATCCCCATTTATTTTTCAAATTTACACATTTAGCCCAAACTTTTACAAGTTTTACAATTTAATCCCTTAACTAGTTAATCTATCAAATTAACTAATTTTCTCAATCAATAATCTATCCAAATATTCTAGGCCTTCCAGCCCCTACTAAACCAAAAATTCACTATTAAACCCTAATATTTTAACCTTTTCACAATTTAATTCTAAAATTAATATTTAACAAAATCACTTTATAAAATCAGCATAAAACAAAATCAAAGCTCTGAATATATGTTATTCATCAAAAACATCTAATTTTTATCAATGAAAAATTAAAATTTTTTTAATAAAATAAAAAACAAAGGTATGGTTTAGTTGGACCTAATTGTAACAATATAAAAAACATAATAATTACAAGAAATGGGTAAGAATTGAACTCACATGAAGCAAAAAAAATAAAGAACTAGCTTAAGCTCTCTCTCTCCTATGGCTGTTTGGGTTGAAAATTGAAAAATAAATGTCTAGAAAACTTTCCAAATCTAATTTGTTTTATTTTAATTTCATCAAAATTACCATTTTGCCATTGAATCACTTTATTTTATTATTTTATCTTTATATGCCTCCTCACCTTTGTAATTTTGGTTTATTTATTTCTGAAGTCCTTCCTTATTTATTAATTAAGCCATTTAATTACTTAATTATTATATTTAACAAGTTTTACACATTTTTCAATTTAGTCCTTTTTAATTAATTAACTATCGAAACGTTAAAATTTTTCAACGAAACTTTAATACTCTGTAAATATTTATAAAAATATTTATGGCTCAGTTTATAGAAACGAGGTCCTGATACGTCACTTTCTAAAACCACTTGACCTAATAAATCATTATAAAACATAAATTACCAATTGAAAAATATTTTTAAAACCATATTTGACTCATAAATATTAAATCATAATATTTACTAACTTCCTTGCTGGATTTGGTGGCCTCGAACCACTGTTTTCGACACCAATGAAAAATTGGGCTGTTATAGAAATAAAGAAACTCATTATAATGTCCTAAGAAATCAACTGGGAATCTTCAATCTTGATGGAAATCTGCTTTAGAATTGGCTTCCATGGTGTTTTTAGAGTTGTTTTCTTGAATGTTCTATGATGGTTCTCTCCTATCTTCTTATTTTGTCATATATACGTCACTTAATGCCTAAAAAACCTAAAAATCACGTTTTTTTTTTTTTGCATCTTTAGAGCGCAATCAGAACAGTGGTTTCGGAACCATAAATCCGAGGTCAAAAGAAATTTTATTTTAATATATTTTATGGTCTACAGTATGGTAGAGATATCGTATAAAATTTCGTTAAGAGATTTTACCATTTACATGCCTAACTTGATAAAAAGGACTAAATTGCATAAAGTGTAAAAATTGAATTCTAGTAGTTAAAAGTATCAAATAGCTATGGAATTTAATATTGGAGGTCATTATGTAGCAAATAGACCATTTAGAAGAGTTAGTGGACAAGTATGATTATTCATCATTGGAAATTGAAGAAAATATTAAGGTTAATTTTGGAAAGAAAATGATAAAATGATGATAAATAAATTAAATAATTATTATTATCATCTATTCTCATCATATTTCATAAAAAATATGGAAAACCTAGCCATGGAAGCTTGAGTTTTTAGCAAGTTTATTTTGCTCATTTGGGTAAGTATTCTTATCCTGTTTTTAATGATTTTTATACTTCTGAGATAGTAATAGCTTAATCTAGCTATCTCGAGGATTAATTAGCAAAACCATTAAAGTAATAGGGTTTTTCCATGAATGAGTATAGTTGAATTTTGAAGTTTTATGATAGAAAATAAAAGGTTGTTGTTAAATAAACAACTTGTGTAAATAGAATTTTGATAATATTGTCAAATAGGACTAAGTTGAAAAGATGAAAAATTTATGGAAAATTCTAAATTTTCTGAAATACATGGGCTGCTGATAAATCGTAAATTATACATATTTTTACCTCATGCTTAGCCTAATTTCTGAATGAATTATCATTGAATTTGTGAAATTTGGTGCCCTTAATCCTTTTATTTCATGTTTTATACCCAGATGAGCATATGGAAGTAAAAAGAACAAGAAACGGGCCGAAAATGGGCAAATTAGGCCCAGTTCAATAATCAGCACGGCCTGGAGCACGGTATCTCTAGTTTATGACTAGAAGAAACCCAGGGGACCTCTACTGTTTGATAACGATTTAGAAGCTACAGTTCGCAGAAATCGCCGAGAGATAAGAAGAAGTTTACAGTATCCAGAACAAGGACAAGAAGAAGAACCTGAACCTATTCCAGAGATGGAAGCAAATTAGGATAATCAGCTACCTCCTGTAGTAGCCGCAAATCTTGCTGAACAGAATCCTGTTCCTCGTACTATGTATGATTATGCTAAACCTAATTTAGCAGGCACTGAATCTAGCATTGTTAGGCCAACTATTGCTGCAAATAATTTTGAACTGAAACCTAACACTATTCAGATGATACAGCAGTTTGTTCAGTTTGATGGTTTGCAGGATGAGGATCCTAACTCGCATCTAGCCAACTTTTTGGAATTATGCGACACATTCAAAATAAATGGCGTTTTTGATGATGCCATTCGCCTTAGGCTATTCCCATTCTCCTTGAGAAACAAAGCCAAACAATGGTTGAACTCTCTACCACGAGGGTCTATCGCTACATGGGAATAAATAACCGAGAAATTTTTGCTTAAATATTTTCCGCCAGCTAAAACGGCTAAATTACGGAATGATATCTCTTCTTTTGTACAAATGGATTTAGAAACACTTTACGATGCATTGGAAAGATACAAGGACTTATTGAGAAGGTGCCCTCACCATGGGTTACCGCTGTGGTTACAAGTTCAAACCTTTCACAATGGTTTGAATCCGTCAATAAGACAAATGATCGATGCAGCCGCCGGTGGAACAATCAACAATAAAACACCAGAATCAGCTTACGAGTTTATAGAAGAAATGTCACTGAATAATTATCAGTGGCAAGTCATGATAACAAAACCACCGAAAGCTGCAAGAGTTTTTAATATTGATGCAGTCACGATACTTTCTAATCAGGTAGAACTTTTAAATAAAAAGATTGATAATTTTGTTGGTTCTATACAGGTACACCCAGTGATGCAGTGCAAAATGACCATGAACAACGTTGAGTACCCCGCCTATGGATACGGCATGGAAAATGAGCAAGCCAACTATATGGGTAATAATTCTAGATCTCAAAATAACCCTTATAGTAACACCTACAATGCAGGTTGGAGAAATCATCCCAATTTCTCATGGGAAGGACAAGCAAATCAAAGGCAACTACCCATTCCAGGATTTCAACAACCACCGTTCCAACAAGAGAAAAAGCCAAACCTTGAAGAGATGCTCACAAAATTTATCGCCGTGTCAGAAACCCGTTTCCATAACACCGAAACGACACTAAAGAACCAGCAAGCATCCATCCAAGGACTTGAAACTCAAATAGGCCAACTCACTAAGCTAATTTCTGAAAGACCACAAGGTGGGTTACCAAGCAACACTGAAACCAACCTTAAGGAACAACTTAATGCCGTGGATACAATAGATGAGGAAGGGTTAGCCAAAACCAACCCAGAGCCATGTAAGGAGACTGTGGTAAGTAAAGGTAAAGATGAGGTAAGTTCCAAAGAAGCAATTGTCAAAGAATATAAGCTTCGTATCCCATACCCAAATGCACTAAGGAAAGACCGCACAGATGAACAATTCGGTAAATTCCTTAAACTTTTAAAGAAATTACACATTAATTTACCGTTTATTGAAGCTCTGTCGCAGATGCCAAACGCTATGAAATTCTTAAAAGAGCTACTGATGAATAAATGAAAGCTAAATGAGACCTCTTATGTGGAATTGAATGCAGTGTGCTCAGCTATTTTATAGAATAAGCTGCCCAACAAACTGAAAGATCTAGGGAGTTTTACAACTCCTTGTTTACTTGGTAGTTTAGACGTTAAAAATGCTTTAGCTAATTTAGGGGCTAGTATTAATGTAATGCCTTATAAACTGTTTAAACAACTAGGTCTTGGAAAACCTAAATAAACTAAGATGAGCATCCAATTAGCTGAGAAAGCCATTAGATTTCCAAAGGGAATAATTGAAGATGTGCTTGTCAAAATTGATAAATTTATATTCCCAGTTGACTTTGTTGTTTTAGACATTGACGAGGATAGTAATGTACCCCTAATTCTAGGGCGACCCTTTTTAGCAACCACCAGAACCATAATTGATGTAGGAACAAGCGAGCTTACACTACATGTAGGTGATGACAAAGTTATTTTACAAGCTCAAAACTCGATTAAGACTGTTGATGATAAGAATATAGTTACGACTCCTTGTAAAAAGACTGATCTCACCACCTAACTTTCTGTGCAGGATACACTCCACATAAAGGCAACCCAACCACTGACAAGTCCATCCGAGGGAGACGTACATGAAAAACGAATACTTCAGATTGAGGAATTAGATGAGTGGCTAAACTATCAAGAAAATCCCAAAATATGCCATACCAACCCAGAGCATCATTAAGACGACCCTCAGGTAAAAACGAATCAAATCAAGGTAGGGGATAAGGTAATTTTAAGGGAAGACGATCCTCAAATCTTGAATTCAAAAGAACATACAAGTGACACACCTTACTTCACGGAAATAAAAATTTTCCCCTATGGTACAGTCGAGATAAAACATGAGTCACTCGACACTTTCAAGGTAAATCATACTCGACTAAAATCTTATGTTGTTGATGAAATTGAAAGCAGGATAGAAGAGTTTCAACTCTTCAAACCACCATGACTGAATAAGCTTAAGAAAAGTCGAGCTTAGACTATAAACAAGCCCTTCACGGGAGGCAACCCGAGCACTGACATAGTAAATTCTTTTATTTAGGCTCTCTAATACATCAACTAACCCTTTGAATGCAGGTTGCTCGAGCCACACGACCATGCCCACGGGAGTGCCTAAGGCCGTGTGGATACCATGAGCAAAGACACGGTCGTACGATATGGCCGTGTATGAGCAGGGTAAGATCTCCCTAACACACGGGCTTCGACAACTTGCCACGGCCGTGCGATGTGGCCGTGGCCAAATCTGTTAATTCAACACGTGCGTGCAACACGCCTGTGCCTCAAGACCGTGGTTGAACCTGCCATTTTATACATGGGCGTGTGATCCCACACACGACCATGGGAGAAGCGAACATCGAAGGACACAGCCGTGCGATACAGCCGTGTAACCCAACATGCTATAGGAACACGGGCGTGTGTCACGAACCAGGCGCACCAAAACCCTCAAATTTCAAACCATACGGGTTAAACCCGAGTCACACGGGTGTGTGCCATGCCCGTGTGACCCAAAATCCTATATAAACCCCCACTATTCACCTTCTTCTCCACTAAAACCCTAAAAATTCCTCCACCCAAAATTCATATCAGCCCCTCCTAGGGCCGCCGCCGACCTAGCCAACAAAACCACGCCCGTGTAGTCCTCGTCACGACCGTGTTCCGCCACCCCAACTGCCATTCGGTTCTCATTTTCTCACCTATTCTCTTAGTTTCTAATGTCTTTTATCTATTCTTATGTTAATAATTCCATTTATTTAGTTCTTTGCATCATTATTGATATTATTCTCACACATTTAGCATGCTTAATCTAGAAAATTCATTATGCCACTTAGAATCATCCCTTGACTGCCATCTTTAGTTATCTTAGGCAATTAGTTTTTAGTGCATTGTGCTATTTAGACACTCACATTCTATCCAAACTCCATGCTTAGATAGATCAAATTGCTTCCTTAGTATTAACTTTTGCATTGAAATATGTATTAATCTTTGGTCGAATAATGTCGTCTTAATCCTCGCTTAGTTATACATAATGATGCCCATTTACGTTTTGTTTTCTTTGTAGGAATCATGTCATCTTCGAGAGGAAAGAAAGCTGCTGTACCCGCTCCCAAAAAGTGAAAGGGGCCCGGAGGTTCCTCTTCCAGACCTACTGCTAAGATACGACATCCTTTTCTCTAATTCCCGTAGAGTTCCCAAGAGGAATTGTTTCAAATACTACGGGTGAGACCCCTCGGAGTAGGGAGATGCATTGATTGGGCTGCACTAGAGCAGGTCCAACTAGTAGATGAGATTGGGGCCTTGTTGACGATAGACCCATGGAACTAGTTTTTCTAAATAGTGGAGCCCATATGCCTCGAGCTCACCCTCGAGTTCTGCTCCACATTCCATCTCCAGACGGTGATGAACCAATACGACGATCCCAGAATGATTCAATTCCGTCTAGGAGGCCTCATTCGTCAACTCAGTGTATCAGAGTTCGGTACAGTACTAGGCCTGTACACTGTGCAGTTTGTGGAGGAAGAAGACCTCTCAGAATTCCACCGCCACATACATATCTCTCTAGTTAATTGTTGGCGCACCTTAGTCCCTAACCAGCCTACATACGACCCTAGTCGCTTCAAAGCGACAGCTCTTTCCCCTTCCCTGACGTACATTCACGCCTTACTCGTGCACACATTGATGGGCAGACGCGAGAGCACCAGCGTTGTTAACACCTACGATGCCTACTTTTTATGGAGCATGGCACATGCACACGTGATCGACCTCGCCTATTTTATCGCTCATGCCATTCAGTATCAAACCGAGAGGCATCGTAGGGGCATACTCTCGATGGGTCCATACATCACGCGATTGGCCCGTTACTTCAGCTTACTTAACACCACGGCCCAAACATCCTCTTACACCTTGATCGGCCAGATGTCCCCACAAGGCATCCAAATTATGCTGCACATAAGGATGATTCAGCGCCAACGTGGGAGCAACCCTTCTCAGTACCAGTTAGCCCAATCTGCCGAGCAGGAGGATCCCGAGGACATTACTAATGATGTCCCACCACCGGAGGAGCCACCGACCGAGCCACCACCCACTCGCCACCTAGTTCATATGGCAGCTTCAGGCTATGTCACTTCTGAGTAGTTCGCCCAATTCCAGCAACAATGTTTTCAGCAATTTGATCACATCGATGCAACCTTAGCTCAGATTTGTCAGCATCTTCACCTCGCACCACCATCCCCACCTCGCGGACCATCTGAGGATTAGAACTTTCTATTCCTCTTATCTTTTTTTTTATTTGCTTTCTTGATCTTTATTTTTACCTTCTCTTGAACTTTATGTCTCTTTATAATCATTAGATTTTTCTTTATCTTTATGTCGATCTTTATGTTTATTGAATATTTTAGTTTAGATTTCAATTTTATTTTCATATCGGCTATTCCCTAACGAGAAAATTATGCTTAACTTAAATCCCTAAACACTTATTTATGCTATCGCAGTTTCAAAGGAGCTTTACAACTCAAATTCATCTGTAATGGGAAAACCCTGCCATAACTGCCGGCTCTTACAATTCCAATATCCATCTCTACAAATTCATCCAATATTCAGGGCGTTTTATTTCTCTCCCTATCTTATGATCTTATGCTTCTATTGCTACTAATGTATCTTTGTACATTGATGGCAATGTACATCTTAAGTGTGGGGGGGGAGCTTACTTTCATTCTTTGTATTATCTTTCAAACCCCTGAAAATTTTTACCACTGACTTGTTGCATTGTTCTCAAATTTTGAATTTTCACTTTCACTCTCTGCATTATTCTCAATCCCCTATTAAGATGAATTCTAATTGATTTATGATCTTTATTGATATGTTGAGAATTAAGACATAGGTACCTATGCTTTGATTATTCAAACTTTAAGACATTAGGGAATCAAGCATGATAAGTTGAAATTTTTGAGAATTTAAATTTTTTCTAGGTTATTTTCCCTAATTTTAAGTGTTATCTTGAGATTTGAAATTCACAAGATTGACATCAAAAGCCATAATTCTGGTGAGATTTTTGAGCCTTTTGAGCATACATCATTTCGTGCTCACTTTTATTGTTGCTTTGAGTGAGTAAATACTGATTTGTTATTCTAGAACTTGCTTTGATTATACATGTCAAGACCACATCATTGATTTGATATACCGAAATGATAAAGGCACCTAGGTTTAACCCACTTACTCTATAAAAGCCTACCTCCATAAATTAACCCCTAGTGAACCCCGTTGAGCCTAACAACCCATTCTTTGACTTACCTTTAATATTAACCTATAACCTATTTTTTGTTGAATTACCTTCAATTATTTTGATCCCTATTTTTGTCGAGATTTGATTTGAATAATTATCTAGCTTTGCTCTTTTTTTTTCAGTCTGTAAAGTTCATAAATATTCAATTTATTTGTATTTGATTTGTTCTTAAAAAAAAGTGTATATACATTCAATTCAGTTGTAATTCATATTTTAGTTGTAATGCAATATTTTTGCATATTTCTATTATAAGCTTCCGAATCTAAAACGATATCATCATAAAGGCTTCATTCTAGGAATATGTTTCAGTGACGGAGATTTTTCTAGCTAGATGATTTTTCATGCTCAATCTCGATTCTAACCCTCTTTTTCAGCTTGTGACAACACCCCTAACCAAAGCCCCATTACAACCATTGAAAGACCTTTTGATAGATGTGTCATATCAATCTATAGTGGTGGATATTTGATTTTCCTGCAAGCTTATGGTAATAACTTTTCAGGTTGACTAATGAGTGCTTAATTTTTTGAACCCTAAACACTTTGAGTGGATAGAGCGAATCTTTAGTAAAGATGTCAATTCTTGTTGATTTTGAATTGAAAGGTAATTACTTAGGAGAAGGGAGAAACCTATGTTTCTGTGATAAAATTCTCAACTTAGAGTGTTTGAGACTTTAATGTTCTTCTGGTTGAATTCTCATTGTATGATTACTTGTGGATTAGTTTAAGACATTATTGATAAGGATTATAAGTTGAGAAGAATGATTTTTAATTGTGAGTTGAGATTTTGCTTGAGGACAAGCAAAGGCTTAAGTGTGGGGGTATTTGATAAACCGTAAATTATACATATTTTTACCTCAAGCTTAGCTTAATTTCTGAATGAATTATCATTGAATTTGTGGAATTTGGTGCTCTTAATCCTTTTGTTTCATGTTTTATACCCAGGTGAGCATAGGGAAGTAAAAAGAACAAGAAACACGCCGAAAATGGGCAAATTAGGCCCAGTTCAATAATCAACACGGCTTGGAGGTTCGCCACACAGTTGTGTCACACGGCCGTGCCACTTTAACAGGCTCTAGCATGGCCTGGCAGTCGATCCACACGGGGGTGGCACACAGGCGTGTCCCTGTCGTGAGGAAGTTCAATTTCACTCGGAAAAGGCTACTTAGGGGCTAAGAAAGGCATACCAAAACTCTATATAAAGACCCTAGGAGGTAACTACAAGGGTGTGCTTTATTCCCGTTAAGACGGGGAGTTAAAGGTAGGAAATTACTCGAAGGGAAGCCGATTGATCCATCTCAGTAGCCAGGATCTACATCAAGACAGAGGATCTCCCTTCAATCCTTTCAGGAGTTTTGGGTTTTCTTTTGTTTTGTTATTTTATTTCTTCTGAGATGTTTTCTTTTATAATTATGAACTAAAACCCCAAATATCTAAGGGGGATGAAACCTAAGACAGATCTTGTTATCGTTATCTGAGCTGTGTGATAAATATTTGATTTGTTCTTGTGTTTTTAACTCTTAAATTGATATATTGATTTAAGTCAAATGTGCTTACGTAGAGGAGAAAAAGTCCCTACATAGGAGTAGATCCAACACAATTAAGCGGAGTTGATCGCAATCCTAGACATAGGACGATAAAAAGCTGCTGGATTAGAGTCAAATCTAATATGGAGAGCCATAGATCGAGCTAATGCAAGACTAGGGGTTTTAACTAGAAAGAGATTTTAGTTAATCAACTTAGGATTAGTTGTTATTATCCTCGACAGAGGTATAAACATAATTTAGGGATCTCTACGGATCAAATCAAATGAAGAAATCATCTGGTTCAGAGTTAGATAACAAGTGATGTCTAGGTGGATTCTTCCTTAGGTATTGCCTTAATCAATCAGTTTTCCCAAAAGCAATCTCTCTCTTTACTCCTTGCCGTTTCTTTTTAGTTTAGTTTAGATTAGTTAATTTAGAAACAAAACCCCCTTTTATTTTTAGGCTAGATAATAGGAAGAAAGTCATTACTAGTACTCATAGTCCCTTGAATTTGATATTCTGGTCTTGCCACTGACTATACTAATTTTCAATAGGTGCACTTGCTTTTTTATCGTGATATTAGTTAGTTTCTAGGTACGATTAGATTTTATTACTTCATCACAATCACGAGAGATCAGCTGCTATTGATATGTATGAAAATCGGCTAGGCTTGAATAAGGATTAAATTGTATGAATTTCATTTTTTTAGCATAGGGACTAAATTGTAATTAATTAAAAGTATAGGGGAAAAATAGTAATTTTACCGAAGATGTGTGCGGATTAAATTGAATATGAGTTATATTAAATTGAGTTAAATTCATTCGTATAGATCTGGATAGACCTCATATTGAGTTAGATCGAGGCAAAGAAAAAGTATTGGATTAGTTACCTCCATATCTACATATACTTACGAGGTAAGTTCATGTAACTAATTTGTATATTTAAAAGTTTTAAATTGAACATTGTTGTGTGTGAGTTGTACAAATTGCCATGCGTAATTATGATTACATATTCGATAATTATCAAGTCCTATTTGAACCTTAAAAATTCGAAGGATACAAATGACATGTCATTAGGGTTTCCGATATGGTTGTAATCCTACATGTGTTGCGGATACACCACGGCTCTATTGAGTTTTCTGATACTTGGCTCTTATGAGCTTCTCGATATTTGGCTCACAAGAGCTTCTTGATATACAACTTGTATGAGCTTCCTGTTACTTAGGTCACATGAGCTACCCGTTATATGGCTTGGAAGAGCTTTCCGTTTACATGCTTGTATAAGCATACAAGTACATTTGACAGATTACAGATTTGTACACTTCGTTTGTACTACCCGTGTATTCAACAATATTTTAATGATTCAACGAGCAAAGTTCTAATATGAAACAATATGAGTTTGAAACGAACAATTACGAGTATATACTTGAATTACATGGAAATGATATTACATGATATGTTGAAAAATAAGATGGATGATACATGTATGTGAATCTTACCTAGTGATTATGTACATCCATGTCTATCGATTATGGAAAGTGTTACATGGCTAACATGTTGTGGATATGTGTTTAGGCTTTTGGCCAAATTGAATTGGTTATATTAACATGCTTACCTTAAATGTAATTAAATGGTAAGTTAATTTCCTTGTTATACGAACTTACTAAGCATTAAATGCGTACTCTATTTTATTTTTCATGTTTTATAGTAATTCGGAAGCTCATTTTGGTTAGAAGTGGGTCGAAGCAACTTCACACTATCCATCAGCGTTTCGGTATATTTAGTAAAATAATCTTGGTTATAATGACATGTATAGGTTAACTTGGCCATTGATGGCATATAAATGTTTTGTTGAGATTAGCCATTTGAATGGCTTGTGTTGGTATATTTTGATGTGTATATAAGTGGTTTTGTCATGTTTGAAGTGTGAGTTTGATTATGCATATATATGCATTTGGTTTTCTAGATAAATATGAATATTTGATTAACAAGTTTTTAAATTGTCATTTGAGGTGCTAAAGGGCACATTTGTTGTATGTGGTAATATGTCATGTTTAAGACATGATTTTGTTTTGTTTTGATTGCTTTGTTGTGGCTTGTTGAGGGTCAAAACATTGTCTTTAGGTTGATACCAAAATCGGTTAGAAATGTGGCTTGGAAATGGCCTATTCTTGTCCATACAGATGTGTGTCTCAGCCGTGTATGATACATGGCCAGGTGACACGGCCGTATGTCCCTTGTAATTTTTAATTTACACAAAACAAAATGCTCACACGGCCTAGCACTCGGGTGTGTGTGTAACACCCCTAACCCGTAATCCGTCAACGGCCTAGGGTTATGAGGTATTACTAAACAGCCGGAACAATCTACAATCATACACAATAACATTTATGCATCATTCATTCCATTGTTAAACATAAGAATAAAGTCCCTTGAGTAGGCATATAAAACCTCAAACATGCTTTAAAAGTGGGCCGGGACTAAACCAAACACCTAGAAAATTTTACGAAACTAAAAAATTTTTCAACACTGCAGAGGTCACACGCCTGTGGGACTAAGCCATGTGCCTCACACGGCTATTAGACACGCCCATGTGTCTAGACCGTGGCAAAACAGGGCATGGTTACTGACTTGAGCCCACAGCCACAAGACACGCCCGTGTATCTTTGCCGTGTAAAATTAAAGAAGCTAATGACTTGCTCACACGGTCACAAGACACGCCCGTGTGACCTCCTGACCAATTTAGCTAAGGTGTAGGGATCACACGGTCGAGTCACACGCTTGTGTGCTCAGGCCGTGTAGCACGAAGTAGGCTTGGTTTAAGCCACATTTCACACATCAAAATACCAAGTACCTACAAGCACAAATTATACATCATTTACAATCCAAAATTTAACCAATTTCATGCCCTATACAAACATCAATATAATCAATTCATCAACAACCAAAATCCACTTCAATTTATACCATTTCACAAGACATAAACATAATGAAACATTCACTTCAAAGATCATTCATATACCATTTCAATTTATGAACCTAACTTGCCAAGTTCACCATTTAGCTCATACCAAATTAACCATTTTCAACTAGGCCAAATATGCATTTTAAGACATATCTAAATTTCATCATTTCTTACAAACCAAAACAACACATTCCCATACTTAGCTAGCCAAATCACTTAGCATAGCATATTTACAAGTCAAAATATAATCAAACCTCCCTAGCCTATTGATATGCATGATATGAAGTAATAAAATTTATAATAATGATCGCACTAAAAACTAACTATTATCACGACTTTAAGGCAAGTGCACCTATCGAACAGTAGTATAGTTTAGCGGCAAGACTGATATATTGTACCCAAAGGAACCAAAAGTACTAGTACTTACTTCCTTTCTATTATTTAACCTAAAAATAAAAGGGGTTTTTATGGAACTAAACTAATTCTAAAACTAACTATGGATGCATAAAAAGTAAAATGAGGGAAAACTCTTTTACGAAAAACTGATTGATTTGGGAAATAGTCAAGGGAGAATCCACCTAGACTTCACTTGTTATCAATTCTTGAGCTAGACGATCTATTCACTTGACTCGATCCGTAGAGATCCCTAACTTATGTTAATACCTCTGTTGAGGATAAGAACAACTAATCCTAGGTTGATTAACTGAAATCTATTTCTAGTCAAAACCCCTAGTCTTGCATTAACTCGATCTATGGATCCCCTTATTAGGTTTGACCCTAATCTTGCAGATTTATGTCGCCCTATGTCTAGGGTTGCATGCAACTTCGCTTAATTATGCTAGATCTAGTCTTAAACTGGGGCTTTTGCTCCTCTGAATAAGCACATCAATACTTGAATTAATACTTAGGATTATTAAAACAAGAATTAAGAACACATAATTAAGAACAATTCAAGTATTTATCATATAACTCAAGATAAAATAATAACAAGATCTGTCTTAGGTTTCATCCCCCTCAAGTATTTGGGGGACTTAGTTCATAATTAATAAAGAAAACATTTCAGAAGAATAAAGATAACAAAACATAAAGAACCCAAAAACCCCTAAAGGATTGAAGGGAAATCCTCTATCTTGATGTAGAATTTGGCTTCTGGGATGAATCAATCGGCTTCCCTTGGAGTAATCCCTTGCTTCCACTCTCTGTTTTGGTAGAAATAAAGCACCCTTTTTAGGAGAGAAAAGCAAACCTTTGTAGTTGCCCCCTAGGGTCTTTATGTAGAGCTTTGGAATGCCTTTCTTCGCCTCTAAGTATCCAAATCCGAGTGAAATTGAACTTCCTCACGACAGGGACACGCCTGTGTGCCACGCCCATATGGATCGACAAGAGGCCGTGCGCGAGACTGTTGATGGTGGCACGGCCGTGTCACCTGGCCATGCTTGTCGGGGTTGGGCCGTGTTGGACTTTATATGGCACAGCCGTGGGACACGGCCATGTGGTGAATCCTTGGGCGGTGTTGTTTTCACACTGTGGCCCATTTTCTCCGTTTTTGGCCCGTTTCTCGTTCTTTTCTCTTCCCTATGCTCTCCTGAGTATAAAACATGAAATAGAAGGATTAAGAGCACCAATTTCCACACATTTAATGATAATTCATCCAGAAATTAGGCTAAGCATGAGGTCAAAATATGTATAAATTATCGTTTATCACCTATACATGCCATACTTAGCTATTTATAAACACAAAAGGTACCAAAATGAGTTTGGATAGTGCGATGATGATCCTCGACGATTCCCGAGCCTTCAGTAGCTTCGATGATCTATAAAATAGAAATAAACACACCAAGTAAGCTTATAAATCCTAGTAAGTCATAAGCAAGTAATCAATAAACATCTTCCATAGTAAATCTATCATTTACCAATTCAACCCATTCACAAAGCATCGCAAACCTTATTCCATGCCTTATCACATTGTTTTCTCATTCACATGGATTTACTTTCATTGATTTAAAACATTTCACCACATAATTTCTCTTAACAATTGTATACATCCAACATATCTGTTCATTCTGTACCATCATATCGAATCCATGACCATAGCTCACTCATTGAACCATCAGGATTAAAAGTTGATTTCACGAACATTTCATTTAGTAAGTACCTATACCATGGCCCATAGCCAAATCAAGGTCACTCTCGAAACATCTATACCATGGCTCATAGCCAAATCAAGATGTTTCTCGCACCCGAAGTGCCAATATCATGGCCCGAAGCCAAATACTTTATCTTAGTGACATGTCACTATCTTCCGAGTCTAATCCTACGGTTCAACCGAGCTCTCTCAATATTGTTTTCTACTACACTTATCCATAATATCGATATCACTAATTCCACCTCCTCCGAGGTTCCATTCATTATAATTCATTCAATAATAATGCAATTAACAGCATTATAACAAAATTACTACTTATGAGCTTACCTTGAGTGTGAGTTGTCGGTTTAGTCAATTACTCGACAACTTTTGATTTCCTGTGATCCAAGTCCGGATTTCTCTTTTCTTGATCTCTACGTATTCAAAATAACTCATTCAATCACACACTCAATCAATTCAATTCAAGGACACACAATTAGGGCATTTTGTAATTTAGCCCCCACATTTTCACACTTTAACAATTTAGTCCTCAATTCATAAAATTATCAAATACAAAGAATCTCATTACAACATAGCTAGGCTGAATCTTTCTAGTGCTCAAATAAGCCCTTATAATTCATAAATTACACATTTTTAATCCTCCAAAACACCATTTTCACAATTTAGCCCTATTTAGCTAAAGTCATCAAAAATTTAAGAACAAAACATGTTTATCAAGCACACATCTTTCACTTAACACCAATAATCATCATAAAACTCACCATTTCATCAATGGCACATCTCAAAATCATACTCAAATTCTAAATTTAAGGCATGGGCTTAAGAAAACACGAAGCAACGATCACAAAAAAGTAGAAATTATTAAAAACCGAAGCAAAACATACCTTAATCCAAGTTTAATAGACAACCGAATGAATAAAGCTCATGAACCCTAATTCTTTCGCTTAATTTCGGTGCAAAATGGAAGATAATGGCCATGTTTTTCTTATTTGTTTTATTATAAACATATTAATAACCCTTTTACCAAAATGTCCTTGTTTTAAAACACATAATTCACATATATTATAGGGTCATTTATGACCACTCAACTATACAATGGTATAATTACCCATTAAGACCATTTCATTTAAAGGCCACTTCTAATTTGGCACTAAATCGTATAATTAGCCACTTTTGTATTTTTTGCAATTTAATCCTTTTTACTAATTAAGCAACCTAATCTCGTGATTGTGATGAAGTAATAAACTGATCGTACCTAAAAACTAACTATTATCACGATAAAAGGCAAGCACACCTATCGAATAGTAGTATAGCTAGTGGCAAGACCGGAATATCGAATCTAAAGAACTAAAAGTACTAGTAATGAGTTTCTTCCTATTATCCGGCCTAAGAATAAAGGGGGATTTGGTTGTAAACAATCTAAATTAAACTAAAGACATGACAAAGAGTAAATTCGGAAAATTACTTTGGGAAAACCGATTGATAAGGACAATACCTAAGGAAGAATCCACTTAGACTTCACTTGTTATCTAACTCTGAACCAGACGATTTCTTCATTCGACTTGATCCGTAGAGATCCCTAAATTATGTTAATATCTTCGTCGAGAATAAGAACAACTAATCCTAAGTTGATTAATTGAAATCTCTTTCTAATTAAAACCCCTAGTCTTGTATTAACTCGTTCTATGGATCCCCATATTAGATTTGACTCTAATCTGACAGATTTTCGTCGTCCTATGTCTAGGATTGCGATCAACTCTGCTTAATTGTGTTGGATCTACTCTTAAACAGGGACTTTTGCTCCTCTGCCTAAGCACATTCGACTTAAATTAATATCTCAAAAATATCAATTCAAGAATTAAAAACACAATTAAGAACAAGTCAAATATTTATCATATAGTTCAGATAACAATAACAAGATTTATCTAGGTTTCATCCGCCTTAGATATTTGTGGTTTTAGTTCATGTTTATAAAAAGAAACATCTCAGAATAAAGAAAATAACAAAACATAAGAAAACCCAAAAACTCCTGAAAGGAATAAAGGGAGATCCTCTGTCTTGATGTAGACCCTGGCTTCTAAGATGGATCAATTGGCTTTTCTTCAAGTCATTCCCTACCTTTAGCTCTTCGTCTCGGCGGGAAGACTGTACACCATTGTAGTTGCCTTTTAGGATTTTTATATAGAGTTTGGAATTTCTTTCTTAGCCCCTAAGTAGCTTTTTCTTCGTGAAATTGAACTTCATCACGACAGGGACATGTCCGTGTGCCACTTCCTTGTGAGTCGGTGCTAGGCCGTGCTCGAGCCTATTAATGTGGCACGGTCATGTAGGTTGCCTGTGTGCTGAACTCCAGGCCGTGTTGATTATTGATTTGGGCCTAATTTGCCTCTTTTTGGCCCGTTCCTTGCTCTTTTCTCTTCCTTATGCTTACCTAAGTATAAAACATGAAATTAAAGGATTAGGAGCATCAAATTCCACAAATTCAATGATAATTCATCCATAAATGTGCTAAGCATGAGGTAAAAATATGTATAATTTACGGTTTATCAAATACCCCCACACTTAATCCTTTACTTGTCCTCAAGCAAAATCTCAACTCACAATTAAAAATCATTCCTCTCAACTAATAATCCTTATCAATAGTGTTTCAAACTAATCCACAAGTAATCATACATTGAGAATTCAACCAAAAGAAAATCAAAGTCTCAAACAATCTAAATTGAGAATTTTATCACAGAAACATAGGTTTCCTCCCTTCTTCTAGGTAGTTACCTTGAACTCAAAATCAACAAGAGTTGACATCCTCACTAAAGATTCACTCTATCCACTTGAAGTGTTTAGGGTTCAGAAATTAAGCACTCATTAGTCAACCTGAAAAGTTATTACCATAAGCTTGCAGGAAAATCAAATCTCCACCACTATGTATTGACATGATACATCGATCAAAAGGTCTTTTAAGGGTTGTAACATGGCCTTGGTTAGGGGTGTGGTCACAAGCTAAAAAAGATGGTTAGAATCAAGATTGAATTGAAAAATCATCTAACTAGAAAAATCTCTATCACTGAAACATATTCCTAGAGTAAAGCCCTTCTCTTTTGGATAACATCGTCTAAGAACAAAAGCTCAAAAATTACATGGAAATATGCAAAACATTGAATTACAATTGAAATATACATATGTTTTTTTTATGAACAAATTGAATATTTATAAACTTTACAAGCTGAAAAGGAGAACAAAGCTAGATAATTATTCAACTCAAATCTCGACAAAAATAGGGATCAAAATAATTGAAGGGAATTCAACAAAAAATGGGTTATAGGTTAATATTGAAGGTAAGTCAATGAATGGTTTGTTAGGCTCAATGGGGTTCACTAGGGGTTAATTTTGAAGGTAGGTTTTTATGGAGTAAGTGGGTTAAAACCTAAGTGCCTTTATCATTTTGGTATATCAAATCAATGATGTGGTCTCGACATGTATAATCGAAGCAAGTTCTAGAATAACAGATCAATATTGACTCACTCAAAGCAACAATAAAAGTGAGCACGAAAGGATGTATGCTCAAAAGGCTCAAAAATCTCACCAGAATTTTGGCTTTTGATGTTAATCCTGCGAATTTCAAATTTCAAGATAACACTTAAAATTGGGGAAAACAACCTAAAAAAATTTAAATTCTCAAAAATTTCAACTTATCATGCTTGATTCTCTAATGTCTTAAAGTTTGAATAATCAAAGCATAAGTACCTATGTCTTAATTCTCAACATATCAATAAAAATCATAAATCAATCAGAATTCATTTTAATATGGGATTGAGAATAATGCAGAAAATGAAAGTGAGAATTTGAGATTTGAGAACAATGCAAAAAGTTAGTGGCAAAAATTTTCAAGGGTTCGAGGATAATGCAAGGAATGAAAGTGAACTCCCCTCGCACTTAAGATGTACATTGCCCTCAATGTAAATATATAAGGTTAGTGAAAATAGAAGCATAAAATCATAAGACAGGGAGAGAATTGGAACTACCTGAATATTTGGATGATTTCGTTGAGTAGTGAAAGCTGATTTTGAGAAAGGACTACTTGAAGTTCATGATTCTAGGTGAATGAAGAGAATAAGCACAACTGTGTGTAAAATTCAAGTATTACTCGATAAAAAATGAAGTGCAAAATAAAAGGAAGAGGAAAAATATAAAGTGAAGAAAATGAAAATGAAAATTAGGTAATAGGGATTTGGCCCCACGGCCGTGGCGCATGCCCGTGTGCCCCTTGGGTTGGCCTGTATGTTTCGTGGGCTATTGATGTGGCCACAAGTGGTTGGCATGGCCATGTCACACGCCCGTGTTGATTTCTCAATTTCACCCACGGCTTAATGGCACGAGCGTGTTGGGTCACACAACCATATAATATGGTCGTGTCTTTTGGTGTTCGCTTCTCCAACGACCGTGTTTGGGGTCACATGCCCGTGTTGAATTGACAGGTTTGGCCACTACCGTATCGCACGGTTGTGGCAATTTATCAGACCACATGTTTTGGGGAAAATTTTGCCCTGTTTGTGCACGGCCGTATCACACGATTGTGTCTTTGCCCATGGTGTCCACACGGCCTTAGGCACACCCGTGGGCATGTGGTTTGAAAAAACTGCATTCAGGAGGTTAGTTGATGAATTAGAGTGCTTAAATTAAAGAACTTTGCTATGTCAATGCTCGTGTTGCCTCCCGAGAAGCGCTTTTTATAGTCTAAGCTCGACTTCTTTCAAGCTTGCATAGTCATGGTGGTTTAAGGAGTTCGAACTCTTCTCTCTTGCTATTAGTCTCACTATCAAAATAAGGTTTGAGTCGAGTATAATTTACCTTAAAAGTGCCAAATGTCTTATGTGTTATCTCAACTGTACCATTGGGGAAAATTTTTATTATCGTGAAAGGAGGGGTATCACCTGTATAAACTTTTGAATTTGAAATTTGAGGATCTTCCTCCTCTAAGTATACCTTATCCCCTACCTTAAATTGATTCGTTTTTACCTTAGGGTCATTATGGTGATGTTTGGTTCGATGTGGCATATTTTGGGTTTGTCTTGTTGATAGTTTAGCCACTCGTCCAATTCTTCAATCTTTAGCATTCGTTTTTCATGGGGGGTCCCCTTGTTTAGACTCATCTATTGTTTGATCGTACCTATGTGAAGAGTATCCTGCAAAGAAGGTTGGGCGATGAGATCATTTTTATCATCAGGGCTGGTAATAATATCTTTATCGTCAACAGTTTTATTAAAGTTACGAGCTTGCAAAGTAATTTTATCATCACCTACACGAAGTGTGAACTCACCTGTGCCTACATCAATTATGGTTCTAGTAGTTGCTAAAAAGGGTCGCCCTAGAATTAGGGGTACATTGCTATCCTCATCTATGTCTAGAACAACAAAGTCGACTAGGAATATAAATTTATCAATTTTGACAAGCACATCTTCGATTATGCCCCTAGGAAATCCAATGGTTTTATCAGCCAATTGGATGCTCATCTTAGTTTGTTTAGGTTTCCCAAGACCTAGTTGCTTAAACAATTTATAAGGCATTACATTAATACTTGCTCCTAAATCAGCTAAAGCATTTTTAACATCCAAACTACCAAGTAAACAAGGAATTGTAAAACTCCCTGTATCTTTTAGTTTGTTGGGTAGCTTATTCTGCAAAATAGCTGAGCAAACTACATTTAGTTCCACATGAGATGTCTCATCTATCTTTCGTTTGTTCGTCAGGAGCTCTCTTAAAAACTTAACAGCGTTTGGCATCTACAACAGAGCTTCAATAAATGGTAAGTTAATATGTAATTTCTTTAAGAGTTTAAGGAATTTACCGAATTGCTCGTTTGTGCAGTTTTTCCTTATCGCGTTAGGATATGGGACACGAGGCTTATATTCTTTGACAACAGGTTCTTTGTGACTTACCTCATCCTTACCTCTACTTACCACACTCTCTTTACTTAGCTCTACTATGGTTTTGGCCAACCCTTCTTCATCAATTAGGTCAATGGCGTGGAGTTGCTCATTAGGGTTAGTCTCGGTGTTGCTTGATAAACTACCTTGTGGTCTTTCAAAGATTAGCATAGCGAGCTGGCCTATTTGAGTCTCAAGTCCTTGGATGGATGCTTGCTGGTTCTTAAGTGCTGTCTCGGTGTTCTGGAAATAGGTTTCTGACATGTAGATAAATTTTGTGAGTATCTCCTCAAGGTTTGGCTTTTTCTCTTGCTGTTACGGTGGTTGCTGAAATCCCGGAGGAGGTGGTGGTCTCTGGTGCCCTTGGTTACCTTGTCCTCCCCATGAAAAATTGGGGTGATACCTCCAACCTGCATTGTAAGTGTTACTATAAGGGTTATTCTGAGATCTAGGATTATTACCCATATAGTTGGCTTGCTCGTTTTCCATGCCATATCCATAGGTGGGGTACTCAAAATTGCTCATGTCACACTGCATCACTGGGTGTACCTGCGTAGAACCAACTAAACTGTCAATCTTTTTATTTAAGAGTTCTACTTGATTAGAAAGCATGGTAACCGCATCAACATTAAAAACCCCTGCAGCTTTTTGTGGCTTTGTTCTCATGACTTGCCACTAATAGTTGTTCACTGACATCTCTTTTATAAACTCGTAAGCTGCTTCTGGTATTTTGTTATTGATTGTTCCACCGGTGGCTGCATCGATCATCTGTCTAGTTGAAGGGTTCAAACCATTGTGAAAAGTTTGAACTTATAGCCATAGGGGTAACCCATGATGAGGACACCTTCTCAATAAATCCTTGTATCTCTCCCAAGCATCGTAAAGTGCTTCTAAACCCATCTACACAAAAGAAGAGATATCATTCCTTAATTTTTCCGTTTTAGCAGGTGAAAAATATTTAAGTAAAAATTTTTCGGTCATTTGTTCCCATGTAGTGATAGACCCTCGTGGTAAAGAATTTAACCACTGTTTAGCTTTATTCCTCTAGGAAAATGGGAATAGCCGAAGGCGAATGGCATCATCAGAAACACCATTTATTTTAAATGTGTAGTATAATTCCAAAAAGTTGGCTAAATGAGCGTTTGGATCTTTATCCTACAAACTGTCAAACTAAACAAGCTGTTGTATCATCTAAATAGTGTTAGGTTTTAGTTCAAAATTATTTGCAGCAATAGTAGGCCTAACAATACTAGATTCAGTACCAGCCAAATTAGGTTTAGCATAATCGAACACAGTACGAGGAACAAGATTTTGCTCGACAGGATTTGCGGCTACTACAGGAAGTAGCTGATTATCTTGATTTGCCTCCATCTCTTCAGTAGGTTCAGGTTCTACTTCTTATCCTTGTTCTAGGTATTACAAGCTTCTTCTTATTTCTCTGCGAGTTCTACGAACTTTGGCTTCTAAATTATCGTCAAACAATAATGGTCCTCCTGGGTTTCTTCTAGTCATAAACTAGAGATACCTGGAATAGAAAAAGAAAATTTCAGTAAATAAAACCTAATATAAAAAAAATTGAAAATAATTAAAAGTAGTAATGGCTAAAGTAATAGAAATAGAGTGTTCCTAATATTTCAGTTCCCCGGCAACGGCGCCAAAAACTTGATCTCATGATTGTGATGAAGTAATAAATTGATCGTACCTAAAAACTAACTATTATCACGATAAAAGGCAAACGCACCTATCGAATAGTAGTATAGCTAGTGGCAAGACCGGAATATCGAATCCAAAGAACTAAAAGTACTAGTAATGACTTTCTTCCTATTATCTAGCCTAAGAATAAAGGGGGGTTTGGTTGTAAACTATCTAAATTAACCTAAAGACACGATAAAAAGTAAATTGGGGAAATTACTTTGGGAAAACTGATTAATAAGGACAATACTTAAGGAAGAATCCACCTAGACTTCACTTGGTATCTAACCCTGAACTAGATAATTTCTTCATTCGACTTGATCTGTAGAGATCCCTAAATTATGTTAATATATTCGTCGAGAATAAGAACAACTAATCCTAGGTTGATTAATTGAAATCTCTTTCTAATTAAAACCTTTAGTCTTGCATTAACTCGATCTATGGATCCCCATATTAGATTTGAGTTTAATCTGGCAGATTTTCATCGTCCTATGTCTAAGATTGCGATCAACTCTGCTTAATTGTGTTGGATCTACTCTTAAACAGGGACTTTTGCTCTTCTGCCTAAGCACATTTGACTTAAATGAATATCCCAGAAATATCAATTCAAGAATTAAAAACACAATTAAGAACAAGTTAAATATTTATCATATGTTTAGATAACAATAACAAGATTCATCTATTCATCCCCCTTAGATATTTGGGGTTTTAGTTCATGTTTATAAAATGAAACATTTCAGAATAAAAAAATAACAAAACATAAGAAAACCTAAAAACTCCTGAAAGGAATGAAGGGAGATCCTCTGTCTTCATGTAGACCCTGGCTTCTGAGATGGATCAATTGGCTTTCCTTCGAGTAATTCCCTGACTTTAGCTCTCCGTCTTGGCGGGAAGCCTGTACACCCTTGTAGTTGCCTCCTAGGGTCTTTATATAAAGTTTGGAATATCTTTCTTAGCCCCTAAGTAGCTTTTTCTTTATGAAATTGAATTGCATCAGGACATGGACATGCCCGTGTGCCACGCTCGTGTGAGTTGATGCTAGGCCGTGCTCGAGCCTGTTAATGTGGCACGGCCTGTGGGTTGCCCGTGTGCTCAACTCCAGGCCGTATTGATTATTGATTTGGGCCTAATTTGCCCCTTTTTGGCCCGTTCCTTACTCTTTTCTCTTCCTTATGCTTACCTAAGTATAAAATATGAAATTAAAGGATTAGGAGCATCAAATTCCACAAATTTGATGATAATTCATCCGTAAATGTGCTAAGTATGAGGTAAAAATATGTATAATTTACGGTTTATCACAACCAAACATGCCAATGCACATATAATCAACATAGGAAATAATATTAATATATTTTTTTGACCCGAATATGTGGTCTCGAAACCACTATTCCGACTAGGGTCTAAACCGGGCTGTTAGAGTATGGCTTGGCTGTATGACCCAAGTTAAACAGCTCATAAGTTTGGACATGAACTGGGACATGACTGTGTATCCCTATTTCGAATGTCCACATGGCCTGAGACACATGTGTGTCTCTTGACCATGTAAGACACATGGCCTTGCCACACGAGTGTGTGTTCCCTGCACTTTTGAAAAGCTTTAATGTTTTTCGAAAAATTCTTTGAGTATCCAGTTTAGTCTCGACTTGTTTCTAATGTGTATTTTGGGCCTTAATGGCTCACATAAGGGACATTATACTTGATTTCGATTGGTTTCTGATATGAATGCTATATGATATGAAATATCTGTTTATTTGTTTTGTAAATTCTGGTAATGCTCTGTAACCCTATTCCGGCAATGGATATAGGCTAGAGGTGTTACATTTATTGGTATCAAAGCTATACATGTCATGATATAACCTGTGATAGTGTGATATCTCCTGACCATTTTAAAGTATGTTTTCATATAGCAATGTCATCCAATCGAGTTGATTTTGATGAAGTAGAATGTAACACCCCCTAACAACCTTATCCATTACCAAAACAGGGTTACGAAGCATTATCAAAATTTTCAGATCAAATACTAACATTACATAATCATTTAACATACACATCATAATCATATCGTCCCTCTTTTGAGCCATCGTGGCCCAAAATATGAGCTAGAAACAAATCGGGACCAAATTAGGTACTCTGGCAATTTTTCGTGAAATTTCAAAAATTTTCCTAGATGCACGGCACACACGCCCGTGTGGTCAAGGGACACGCCTGTGCCTCATGCCGTGTCAAACCTCGTATAACTCTCTAACTTAGCTAGGTCGTGTGCCCACACGGTTGAGACAAACGCCCGTGTCTCTGCCTGTGTGAAATTACTTGGGCATTTTGTGAAATTACTCGTGTCTCATATGGCCAAACCACACACCCATGTGTTAGCCGTGTGTCTTACACAGTCCAGTCACACGCCAGTGTGTTTGGCTGTGTGGACTCAAAATGAGCCTTATACATCGAGTTTTCCTTTCCCTGCAAACTTAAACACCAAGCAACTCAAAAACCAATCGTTCAATCATTTTAAAACATGATTAAATACCTTAAAAATGTGTCAAAACATTCACTCTAGTTCTCTAACCAATGTATCTTTATAAATACTTCACATAGATTATCAAATTAATATAATAGAACTCTATTCAAACTAATTCTAAAATCATGCCAATTTTAACCCAAGTTTGCCTATACTATTCTCATTTATGCACCAACTTGAACATACCATGTTAAACCTCAACATAACACATATAGTTAAGTATATAAGTAACCAATTTCATCTTGCAACATCATTTACATTCACTTCCCAATTTAACATACATAAGACATCCTAGGTACATGCCATTACCAAAATGAAGTATACATCACCACGTTTTGAGTTTGGGATTAGCGTTGGATGCTGAATTAGCAATCTAACTTTATCTAACCTGCACACGAAAACAAACTGTATGCTGAGTATAAACTCAGTGGTAGTTCTATAATTCGAATACTTTAAAGTAAAATAAATAAACATATACATTAAATCATACAAAACTTTAATCATACAACTAATCAGTTTATAAACAAAACATTTATAATTCATTCAATTCTTATCAATTGCTATCCTATATAGCTTTTCACAATATCAACACATATTACTTGAACAATAATATTGATCATTCATATTCAACACACAAATACTCGATTCGTGTGTTTCTATCCCTATCTCATTTCACCATTCAATATCAATCATAACACTGTCTATTTCAATAATCCCTATTACCATGACTCAGACTCAGATGGATACACGGATCCAACCAAAACACACCAGTTTGGCACCCAGTGCCTCATCGGATAATTTGAAGTAACAAGTTGACACCTAGTGTCTCATCGGCTATGCTGAAGTAAATTGGTACCGAGTACCTTATTGAATTTATCTGAAGTAATAATTTGACACCCAGTGTCTCATCGACTTGAAATCAAAGTACCCTACAAATCTTCCAATCCTATGGCATGCTATCTATATCTGACTCAGCCTGATACAGTTAGTAGGGTTTCAATTCACTTTTCAATTACAACCAATATTCAATTCAATTTAAATAATCAATATATATTCAATATATATATACCAATTCAATTAATATAAATTCAATAAATTCATCACATACTTAATCAATCCATTTCAATTACAAAACACAATAATTCTCACCTTAACACTTACCATATACTTTAAATAAAAATTACAACAATTAATAACTAGCTTCGGATTATAGAAACACAAACAGTAATTTTTGAGCTACCCCTCGTTAACTTTATCTTTTCCTTTCTTAGCTGAGGTCTTCGGCACCATGTTGGCTACGAAAATTAAACAATTAAAAATATCAATACAACACAATTTCACATTGAATATTTCAATTTTTATTCAACTTTTTCCTAATTTCCAATTTAGTCCCTAAATTGAGACTAACTTTATTTCTTTAAAACTAATTCCATATTTCCATACAATTTCTTCTTTAGACTAAATTCAACTCTCTAATTTTACTTAAATCCCTAAATTTCAAGATTTCTCAATTTAGTCCATAATATTCAAAATTTATAATTTATCTTACAATCCAATCCCTTTTTCATTTCCAACTTAAAATTTTATCAATTTAGTCCCAAATACTTAAATTATTGAACATGAACAACATTTAAAAATTCAATATTTTCCAAAATTTCAACATAAATTAAGTAGTATTTAGTACTAGGATTCTAAAAACATAAAAATTACAAGAAAATGGACTAAATTGACTAACCAATTTGAGCTTGAACCCTTGAAATCCTAATTTTCTCCTGCCTTTTCTTTCTCTTTTCCTTTCTCCCTTTTCTTCTCCGTTTCGTCCCTTTGTTTTTTCTTTTTTTTTCTATTATTTTTCTTTTTATTTATTTTACTTATTTATTTAATTATACTAATATAACATGATAATATAATAATATTTACTTAAATAATAAGTAAGTATATAACATAATTTATTATATGAATTTTATTTTGACACATGTTTTCACCTACACCATCCACTTGTCAACTTTTGGCTTAATTGCTTATTTAGTCCCTTCACTTTTCTCTATTCTATACTTCAACTTTTACCCATATGCAATTTAGTCCTTATACCTAATTACCAAAAATTCAAGTTAATTCACCTAACCAAAACTTAATTAATCACACTACTAACTTTGTAAATATTTGTAATAAATATTTATGAATCCGTTTTATGAAAACGGAGACCTAAAAACACACTTTTCGATACCTGTGACTATTGGGTCGTTACACAGAAAGGAATGCTCAAGCTTCAGTACAAAGAGCAGCTTCAAGTAGTAGAAGGCCCATATCTAAGGGTAGGGGAGGAGAGGCAAAAGAAGCCTTCTTCCAAATGATGAATGAACGATTTACTGAGTTTGTACGAACAAATCTGGCTACACAACAACCTCCACCCCCTCCTGTTCCTCATTTGGTTCCTAATATTCCTCAAAGTACAGAACTTATCAGAACTGGTAAGCCTCCTGTTAATAAAATCTGTAAATACGGTGCTAAAGAATTCCAAGCTACAGCTGAAGATGTTCCTGAAAGAGCTGAGTTCTTGTTAGAAAATACTATCTGGGTTCTTGATGAATTATCTTGTTCACCAGCTGAATGTCTTAAATGTGAAATATCTCTGTTAAAAGATTTAGCTTATCAGTGATGGAATGCATTAATTTCTGTTGTGCCGAAAGAAATAGTTACTTGGGAATTCTTTCAAATTGAGTTCTGAAAGAAATACATCAGTCAGAGGTTTCTTGAGCAAAAATATGAAGAATTTTTGGAGCTTAAACAGGGTCATATGAAAATATCTAAATATGAACGAGAATTTGTCGGATTGAGCAAATATGCTACAGAATGTATGCCGACTAAAACTCTAATGTGTAAGCAGTTTGCAGATGGCTTAAATGAAGACATAAAATTATTGGTCGGGATTCTTGAGTTGAAAGAATTTTTTTGTATTGGTTGATCGAGCTTATAAAGCTTAAGAGCTGAGCAAAGAGAAAATACAAGCTGAGAGTGAAGCCAAAACATCAAGTAAAAGATTTACAGGAAAGTCACACCAGTCGGTATCAAAAAAATCAAAAAAATATCATGACTATTGTACTACTTCTGTGGGGTACTCTAGGAGAGATAGAGGTACTCGACGTTCTAATCCTAGATCTCAGCTACATCTGTAGCGAGTATGGGTAGTGTTAGAAACACCAAACCTAAGTGCAAACACTGTAACAAGCTATATTTTGGTGAATGTCGATTGAAGAGTGGAGCTTATTTTAGATGTGGTTCTTTTGACCACTATCTTAAAGATTGCCTAGAGAAACGTGAAAAAGATAGTTTTCAAACTTCGAGGCCGAGCAACATAGCTACGAGAGGTAAACCACCTCGTAATCTTAGAAATAGAGTGGTAGTCGTGGTGTGACAATAAACTCCACTATAAGGTCTGAAACACGAGCACTTGCTAAGACTTATGCTATTCGTGCACGTGAAGATGCTTCTGCACCAGATGTTATTACTAGTACTTTTTTTCTTATTGATACTAATGTAACTGTTGTTTGACACATTCATATAATTGTACGAATTTAGAGTCTAGTAAAAATTTACCTGTTAAGTTCACTAAATTCATGGATAAAGTATCAAACCCTCTAGGCGAGTATGTAATAGTTGACAAGATTTGCAAGAACTAATACGAGGTTACTATTTCTCGATTGATTTGATGTTATTACTGTTCGATGAATTTGATATGATTTTGGGTATAGATTTGTTAAATCTACATAATACGGTGGTAAATTGTAAACAAAAGCATATTGTATTGAAATGTCAGAATAGTGAAATGCTCTGTATTGAATCAGATAAATTGGACGAGTTACCTAATGTAATATCAGTTATGTTATCACAGAAATATGTGAGAAAGGGTTGTAATGCTTACCTTGCTTATGTATTGGTTACTAAAGTGTCTAAGTTGAAGATTAAATCAGTGCTAGTGGTTTATGAGTATCCTGATATGTTTTCAGAGGAGTTACCTGGATTACGACCGGTTAGAGAGGTCGAATTTGCTATAGATCTTATACCAGGAACAACACCGATATCAATAGCACCATACAAAATAACTTCTACAGAGTTAAAAGAATTGAAAGTACAGTTGCAAGAATTGACTGATAGGTGTTTTGTTCGACCTAGTTTTTCACCTTGGGGTGTACCGGTTCTGTTTGTTAAGAAGAATGATTGATCGTTAAGATTATGTATTGACTACCGTCAGCTTAATGAAGTTACAATTAAGAATAAATATCCACTGCCTTGCTTTGATGATTTGTTTGACTAGTTCAAAGGTGCCACACTATTTTTGAAGATTGATCTTCATTCTGGCTATTATCAATTACGAGTGAAAGATTTGGATGTGCCAAAAATAGCATTCAGAATTAGGTACGGACATTATAAATTTCTTGTGATGCATTTTGGTTTAACTAATGCTCCTGCGGTATTTATGGATTTGATGAATGGAATTTTTAGATCGTATTTGGATAAATTTGTTGTGGTATTTATTGATGATATTTTGGTATATTCCTGAGATGACACTGAACATATCGAGCATCTGGAAATTGTTATGCAAACCTTGCGAGATAAATAATTATTTGCTAAATTTAACAAATGTGAATTTTTGCTTCGGGAAGTTAGTTTTCTAGGACACTAATAAACCGTAATTTATACATATTTTTGCCCCATGCTTAGCATAATTTTGGATGAATTATCCCTTGAATTGTGGAATTTGATGCTCCTAATCCTTTAATTTCATGTTTTATACTTAGGTGAGCGTATGAGAGTGAAAAGAACGAGAAACAGGCCAAAAACGGAGAAAATGGGCCAAAGTAAGAAATCAACACTGCTTGGAGTTCCTCACACGGGTGCACCACACCCCCGTGCCATATTAGCAGACTTGAACATAACCTGGGCTCGATTCACACGGGCGTGCTACACGGGCGTGTCCCTGTCGTGACAAGTTTCAATTTTACGCGGAAAAAGCTACTTAGGGGCTAAAAAGGGTATTCCAAAGTCTATATAAACAACCTAGGAGAGGACTAAGGGGGACACACAGAGTAGAGAGTAAGTAATTACACAAAGAAAACCGATTAATCCATATCAGAAGGAAGGATCTACATCAAGACTGAAGATCTCCCTTCAATTCTTTCAGGAGTTCTTAGGTTTTCTTTATGTTTTGTTGTCTTCTTTATTTTGAGATGTTTTCCCTTTTTATTATGAACTAAATTCCCTAAATACCCAAGGGGGATGAAACCTAAGATGAATCTTGTTATTGTTATCTGAACTATATGATAAATATTTGATTTGTTCTTAATTGTGTTTTTAATTCTTGAGTTGATATTTTAGGATTTTAATTCAAGTCAAATGTGCTTATTCAGAGGAGCAAAAAATCCTTGTTTAAGAGTAGATCCAACACAATTAAGCAGAGTTGATCGCAATCCTAGACATAAGACGATGAAAATCTATCGGATTAGAGTTAAATCTAATAAGGGGATCCATATATCGAGTTAATGCAACACTAGGGGTTTTAATTAGAAAGAGATTTCAATTAATCAACCTAGGGTTAGTTGTTCTTAGTCTCGACGGAGATGTTAACATAATTGAGGATCTCTACAGATCAAGTCGAATGAATAAATCGTCTAGTTTAGAGTTAAATAACAAGTGAAGTCTAGGTAGATTCTTCCTTGGGTATTGCTTTTATCGATCAAGTTTTCCCAATGTATTTTCCCAACTTATTCTTTGTCGTGTTTTAGTTAGAATTTTAGTTTACAAACAACCTCTCTTTATTCCTCGGCTAGATAATAGGAAGAAAGTTATTACTAGTACTTTTAGTTCCCTGGATTCGACATTCCGGTCTTGGCACTAATTATACAACTACTCGATAGGTGCGTTTGCCTTTCATCGTGATAATAGTTAGTTTCTAGGTACGATAATTATTATTACTTCATCATAATCACGATCAAGTTTTTGGCGCCGTTGCTGGGGAACTAAGATATTAGGAACACTCTATTTCTATTACTTTAGCCATTTTTACTTTTATTGCAATTTATTTTCTATTTTTATTTTTAGGTTATATTTACTAAAATTTTCTTTTTGTTCTTCTCTGATAGGTATCTCTAGTTTATGACTAGAAGAAACCCGTTAGGACCACTATTATTTGGTAGCGATTTAGAAGCCATAGTTGGTAGAAACTGAAGAGACAGAAGGCGAAGCCTACAGTACACAGAATAAGGACAAGAGAACAAACCCAAATCTACTGAAGAGATGGAAACAAATCAAAATAATCAGCTACCTCCTGTGGTAGCTGCAGGTCCTGTGAATCAAAATCCTGTTCCTTGTACTATGTATGATTATGCTAAGCCTAATTTAGCTTGTACTGAATCTAGTATTGTTAGGCCTGCTCTTGCTGCAAATAATTTTGATCTAAAACTTAACACTATTCAAATGATTCAACAGTTTGTTCAGTTTGATGGTTTGCAAGATGAGGATCCTAATGCACATTTAGCTAACTTTTTGGAATTCTACAACACATTTAAAATCAATGTCGTTTCTAATGACGCCATTCGCCTTCAGTTATTTCCCTTTTCTTTGAGAAATAAAGCTAAATAGTGGTTGAACTCTCTACCATGAGGGTCTATCACTACTTTGGAACAAATGATTGAAAAGTTTTTACTTAAATATTTTCTGCCAGCTAAAACGGCAAAGTTGAGGAATGATATCTCTTTTTTCGTGCAGATGGATTTAGAGACACTCTATGACGCTTGGGAGAGATACAAGGATTTATTGAGGAGGTGCCCTCACCATGGGTTACCTTTGTGGCTACAGGTTCAAACTTTCCACAATGGTTTGAATCCCTCAATAAGACAGATGAACGATGCAGCTACCGGTGGAACCATAAAAAAAAAAACCAGAGGAGGCTTATGTGTTTTTAATGTCGACGCAGTCACAATGCTGTCAAATTAGGTGGAACTCTTAAATAAAAAGAGTGACGGCTTAGTTGGCTCTACCCAGGTACATCCAGTGATGAGGTGTGATTCAAATGGAGGAGGAATGTACAACATAGGTTATTCATCCCACGAACCTAGCACAGGGAATGAACAAGCCAACTATATGGGTAACAATTCTAAATCTCAAACAACCCTTATAGTAACACTTATAATGCAGGTTGGAGGAACCACCCCAATTTCTCGTGGGGTGGTCAAGGAAATCAGAGACCACCACCCCCTCCAGGCTTCCAACAACCACCCTACTAGTAAGAGAAAAAGCCGGACCTTGAGGAGATGCTTACAAAATTTATCTCAGTATCAGAAACCCATTTTTAGAATACCAAGACGGCACTTAAAAATTAGCAAGCATCAATTCAAGGCCTTGAAACCCAAATAGGTCAGCTTGCTAAGCTGATATCTGAACGACCACAAGGAGGTCTGCCGAGTAATACTGAATCTAATCCTAGGAAGCATGTTAAAGCAGTCACATTAATGAATGGGAAGACACTAACTGAACCTGAAAAGAAGGTACCACAAGAGCCTGACAAGGAGAATATCAAGGAGACTGAGCCCAAAGAAAAATCTATTTCGCATATTCCCATGTATGCAAAGTTTTTGAAGTAACTTCTAACAAATAAAAGGAAGTTTGAAGAACTATCCACAGTTAAACTTAACGAGGAATGTTCAGTGATCCTTCAGAACAAACTGGCAACTAAATTAAAAGATCCAGGAAGTTTTACTATTCCTTGTTTAATTGGTAGTCTAAATATTGACAAGGCATTAGCAGATTAGGTGCCAGTATTAACTTAATGCCTTATAAAATGTTCAAGCAGCTAGGTCTAAGGGAACCAAAGCCTACTAGGATGAGCATTCAATTAGCTGATAGATCTGTTAAATATCCTAGGGGTATCATTGAAGATGTATTAGTTAAGGTTGATAAATTTATATTCCCTATTGATTTTGTTGTGCTTAACATGGATGATGATATTGATGTACCCTTAATCCTAGGACGTCCATTTTTAGCTACGGCTAAAAGCTATTATTGATGTAGGGGATGGTAAACTAGTGCTTAGGGTGGGTGATGAAGAAATTGTGCTTAAAATTTATGATGCCATGCGATTCTTTAGGGAACAAGATGATTCATGTTATTTTATTGATTCCATTGATTATTCTGTTCAAGACTCTTTTCAAGAAATCACTCTTAAAGACACGTTGGAACTGTGTCTCGTTCAAAGTGGGGGAGAGGACGAAGTCACAACTGAGATGGAAAATATAATAATTGATTTAAACTCCAACGACCTATCCCTTAGAAAAATCGATTATGAGGGTATTGAGATTAATGATGAACTAAGACAAAAGCCCTCTATTGACGAACCTCCCCAATTGGAACTGAAGCAATTACCCAAACATTTAGAATATGCACTTTTGGGAGACAATTCTACATTACCAGTAATTATTGCTTCAAACTTGCAACCCAAGGAAAAGGAGGAATTAATCCAATTGTTAAGAGAACATAAAAGAGCCATAGCTTGGAAAATCTCTGACATTAAAGGAATCACCCCTTCTTTTTGCACCCACAAAATTTTGATAGAGGATAAATATAAACCATGGGTGCAACCTCAAAGGAGATTGAACCCTAACATGAAAGAAGTGGTCAAGGCTGAGGTAATTGAACTTCTAGATGCTGGAATTATTTATCCTATTTCTAACAGTACTTGGGTAAGTACTGTGCAGGTTGTTCCTATGAAAGGTGGCATGACTGTTGTTGCCACTGAAAAGAATGAATTAATCCCTACAAGCATGGTAACAGGTTGGAGAGTTTGCATTGACTACAAGAAATTGAGCAATGCCACTAGAAAAGATCACTTCTCATTGCCCTTCATTGATCAGATGTTGGAAAGACTATCAGGACATATGTACTACTACTTCTTGGATGGACTTTCTGGTTATTTCCAAATCCTTATATCTCCTAAAGATCAAGAGAAAATGGCAGTCACTTGTCCATACGGTACGTTTGCTTATCGTAGAATGCCCTTTGGATTATGTAATGCTCCTACTACTTTTCAGTGTTGCATGCTAGCCATCTTTGGCGAACTCGTGGAGGACATCATGGAGGTATTTATGGATGACTTCTCGGTATCCAGTAACTCTTTCCATCTTTGCCTTAAGAATTTAGAATGAGTTTTAATAAGGTGTGAGGAAATAAATCTTGTTCTCAATTGGGAAAAATGCCATTTTATGGTTCAAGAATGTATTATTTTAGGACACAAGATTTCTTGTAAGGGGATAGAAGTTGATAAAGCAAAAGTTGAGACCATTGAAAAACTACCTCCCCCTAGTTCAATTAAGGCAATTAGAAGCTTTTTAGAACATGCTGGTTTCTATAGAAGATTCATTAAAGATTTTTCTAAAATAGCTAAGCCTTTAACAAAATTACTAGAAAAAGATATACCCTTCAATTTTGATCAGGAATGTTTAGAGGCATTTAACACTCTCAAAGAGAAACTTACTAATGCTCTGATTATAATTGCACCTGATTGGAATTTACCCTTTGAGCTAATGTGTGATGCAAGTGATTTTGCAGTAGGCACAGTTCTTGGACAGTGGAGAGACAAGCATTTTCAGCTAATCTACTATGCTTGCAAAACTCTAACAGCTACACAAGAGAACTATACTACCACAGAAAAAAACTGCTAGCTGTGGTTTTTGCATTCGACAAATTTAGATCATATCTGATATTGTTTAAAGTCATTGTTTGCACTGATCATTCCGCTCTTCGTTATCTTTAACTAAATCTGATGGGAAACCTCGATAAATAAGATGGATTTTATTATTGCAAGAATTCGATTTGGAAATACAAGATAAAAAAGGAGCTGAAAACTTGGCAGCCGATTACCTTTCCAGGCTTGAGAATCCACATCTCAAAGAACTTGATGAGGCTGAGATAAATGACTCATTTCCTAAAAAACAACTCTTAGTCGTATCTGATTCTGAGATACCTTGGTTTGCTGACATTGCAAATTACTTAGCTTCTAACATAATCCCAAAAGGGTTGACACGTCAGCAAAAGAAGCGATTCTTTACTAATGTGAAAAACTACTTTTGGGAAGACCCTTTTCTTTTCCGTGTATGTGTAGATCAAGTCATTCGAAGATGTGTCACAAAGACAAAAGCAAAAAAAATCTTGGAACACTACCATTCAGGACCAACAGTAGGACATTACAGTGGAACTAAGACTGCCCATAAAATACTCGAATCAGGTTTTTATTGGCCCACACTATTTAAGGATGCCAACAGGTATGTTACTTCTTGTACAGATGTCAACGAAATGGTAATATCTCTAAACATGACGAAATGCCTCAAACATATATGCTTTCATGTGAAATATTCGATGTATGGGGCATCGATTTCATGGGTCCATTCCCTAGTTCATTTGGAAATAAATACATCTTAGTAGCAGTTGATTACATGTCTAAATGGGTAGAAGCCCAAGCCTTACCTACTAATGATGCTAGAATGGTAGTGAGATTCCTTAAAAAACTTTTTTCTTGATTTGAAACACCTAGAGTAATTATTAGTGATAGAGGAACTCATTTCTGTAATGCTCAGTTTGAAAAGGACTTAAAGAAATATGGAGTGCACCACAGATCAGCTACCCCTTACCACCCCCAAACCAGTGGACAAGTTGAAGTAGTTAATAGAGAACTGAAACGCACCTTAGAGAAAATAGTAGAGTCAAATAGAAAGGATTGGGCGATGAAAGTAGATGATACTTTATGGGCTTATAGAACTGCATTCAAAACTCCCACAGGAACATCTCCCGATAGACTTATTTACTGGAAAAGTTACTATTTACCATTTGAACTAGAACATAAGGCGTTTTGGGCTATCAAATTTCTAAATCTTGATCCTAATCTTGCAGATGAAATAAGACTTTTGCAGTTAAACGAGTTGGATGAATGGCACTGTAATGCATATGAAAACTCACGCTTATACAAACAATCCACAAAGTGACGCCATGACGCTCTTCTAAAGCAACCCAAATAGTTTAAAGCTGGCAATCTTGTCTTGCTTTACAACTTGAGGCTTAGATTATTACTTGGAAAGCTAAAATCGAGATGGTCAGGCCCATTTATAGTTCAAAGTATTTTTCCCTACGGCACAATTAAGGTAACACATCCAACCCACGGTATTTTCAAGGTAAACAGTCATCGACTCAAACTATATAATGGTGACGATTTCAAGAATGATAGGGAGGAGCTTAGGCTCCATGAACCCTAGTAAAGGTGCAAGCAAGGTAAGTCGAGCTTAGACTCTAAATAAGCGCTTCTTGTGAGGCAACCCGAGCACTAACATTGTTGATTTCTTTAAATTTAGTTCATAACAACTAAATAACTAACTAAGTTTTTAAAACACAAATTTTTTAGAGCCACACGGCCAGACACACGGGCGTGCCTGAGGCCATGGCCACACCATGGATGGAAACACGACCATGTGAAAACAAAGTGAAATTTTTCCCAAGACATGGGTTTCGAAAAATCACCACGGCCATGCGATATGGCCGTGGGCGAACCTGCCAAATCAACAGGGGCGTGTAACACACCCGTGCCAATAGGCCGTGGTTGAAATTGAGAAATTAGTACGGGTATGTAACACGCCCGTGCCTATCACCTGTGTCCAAACCATAAGTCCACGAAACACACGGGCTAGACCCAGGGCACACGGGCGTGTGCCCAATCCCATATCTTAAACCACTCAATACTCATTACCACTACCACCTCATGATTCATCTGCCAATAAGGACATTTGAGTCCAGTTTCTTTTATTTTTACTTTTAAATTATCTGCGTTCTTAATTTTCTTTACTTTGTATTTTTCCTTTTCCTTGTAAATACTTTTATTTTGCACTTTATTTCTTATCAAGTAATACTTAAATTCTCCCACAGTTGTGTTTATTCTCTTCAGTAGCCCAAAATCATGAACTTCAAGTAGTCCTTTCTCCAATTTAGCTTTCACTAGTCTAAGAAATGCATCCAAAATTCAGGGAGTCTCGTCTCTATCCCTCACTTATGATCTATGCTCGTACATTGAGGACAATGCACACCTTAAGTGCGGGGGAGGGGGATTATAAAGTGCATTATTCTTGAATGCCTGAATATTGATTTATTATTCTAAAACTTGCTTCGATTATGCATGCCAAGACCACACCATTGATTTGATATATCAAGATGATAAAGGCACTTAGGTTTAACCCATTTACTCCATAAAAGCCTACCCTCATAATTAACCATTAGTGAACCCCCTTGAGCCTAACAAACCATTTATTGATTACCCATAATATTAACCCATAAACCTATTTTGGATTCTTTGAGAATTTCCCTCACTCTAATTTGATCCCCATTTTTGTCGAGATTTGAATTGAATAACTATTTAGCTATGTTCTCTATTTCAGTTACTTAAGTTTGTAAAATATTTGATTTGCTCTTAAAAAAAAATCAGTTGTAATTTGATGTTTCGCATATTTCTATGTAATTATGAGCTTCTGATCTTAAATGATGTTATTCAGAAGGAAAAAAGCTTTATTCTAGGAATATGTTTCAGTGATAGAGATTTTTCTAGTTAGATGATTTTTCAGTTCAATCTCGATTCTAACCCTCTTTTTCAGCTTGTGACCACACCTCTAACCAAAGCCCCGTTACAACCCTCTAAAGACCTTTTGATCGATTTATCATCTCAATCTATAGTGGTGGAGATTTTATTTTCATGCAAGCTTATGGTAATAACTTTTCATATTGACTAATGAGTGCTTAATTTCTGAACCCTAAACACTTTGAATGAATAGAGTGAATCTTTAGTAAGGATGTCAACTCTTGTTGCTTTTGAATTTAAGGTAATTACTTAGAAGAAGAGAGAATACCTATGTTTCTGTGATAAGATTCTCAACTTAGACTGTTTGAAACTTTAATGTTCCTTTAGTTGAATTCCCAATGTATGATTACTCATGGATTGATTCGAAACATTATTGATAAGATTTATGAGTTGAAAAGAACGAATTTTAATTGTGAGTTAAGGATTTTGCTTGAGGACAAGCAAATGCTTAAGTGGGGGTACTTGATAAACCGTAATTTATACATATTTTTACCCCATGCTTAGCATAATTTTGGATGAATTATCCCTTGAATTATGGAATTTGATGCTCCTAATCCTTTTATTTCATCTTTTATACTTAGATGATCATAAGAGAGTGAAAATAATGAGAAACGGGCCAAAAACAGAGAAAATCGACCAAAGAAATCAATACGGCCTAGAGTTCCTCACACGGGTGCACCACACGCCCGTGCCACATTAGTAGACTTGAACACAGCCTGAGCTCGATTCACACGGGCGTGCCACACGGGTGTGTCCCTGTTGTGACGGGTTTCAATTTCACGCGGAAGAAGCTATTTAGGGGCTAAGAAGGGTATTCCAAAGTCTATATCAACACCCTAGGAGAGGACTAAGGGGGACACACAGAGTAGAGAGCAAGGAATTACTCAAAAAAAACCGATCGATCCATCTCAGAAGGAAGGATCTACATCAAGACTGAAGATCTCCCTTCAATTCTTTCAAGAGTTTTTGGGTTTTCTTTATGTTTTGTTGTCTTATTTATTTTGAGATGTTTTTCCTTTTTATTATGAACTAAATCCCCTAAATACCTAAGGGGGATGAAACCTAAGACGAATCTTGTTATTGTTATCTGAACTATAGGATAAATATTAGATTTGTTCTTAATTATGTTTTTGATTCTTGAGTTGATATCTAAGGATTTTAATTCAAGTCAAATATGCTTATTCAGAGGGGAAAAAGTCCCTGTTTAAGAGTAGATCCAACACAATTAAGTGGAGTTGATCGCAATCCTAGACATAGGATGATAAAAATCTACCGGATTAGAGTCAAATCTAATAAGGGGATCCATAGATTGAGTTAATACAACATTAGGGGTTTTAATTAGAAAGAGATTTCAATTAATCAACCTAGGGTTAGTTGTTCTTAGTCTCAACGGAGATATTAACATAATTTAGGGATCTCTACGGATCAAGTCGAATAAATAAATTATCTAGTTTAGAGTTAAATAACAAGTGAAGTCTAGGTGAATTCTTCATTGGGTATTGCTTTTATCGATCAAGTTTTCCCAAAGTATTTCCCCAACTTATTCTTTGTCACGTCTTAGTTAGAATTTTAGTTTATAAGCAACCTCCCTTTATTCCTCAGCTAGATAATAGGAAGAAAGTTGTTACTAGTACTTTTAGTTTCTTGGATTCGACATTCCGGTCTTGCCACTAACTATACTACTATTCGATACGTGCGCTTGCCTTTTATCGTGATAATAGTTAGTTTCTAGGTACGATCATTATTATTACTTCATCACAATCACGATCAGACACATAGTATCGGCTGAAGGTATTAGAGTTGATCCGAATAAAATTTTAGCTATTATTAACTAGAAACCACCAAAAAATGTATATGAAGTTAGAGGTTTTCTGGGATTAACTGGTTATTATTGAAGATTTGTAACTGGGTTTCTGATAATAGCTAGACCAATGAACGACTATTATAGAAAAATGTGAATTTTGAATGGTCTGATAAATGTCAGCAAAATTTTGACTAGTTGAAAGCCCTTTTGATCGAAACACCATTTCTGGTTCACCCTAAATCAGGTAAAGAATTTGTGATTTTAAGTGATGCGTCATTAAATTGTTTAGGCTGTGTTTTGATGTAAGAAGGTAAAGTAATAGCTTATGCTTCTAGACAGTTAAAGCCACGTGAAAAGAACTATTCGACACATAACTTAGAGTTAGAAGCTATTGTCTTTGCATTGAAAATTTGGCGACACTATTTGTTTGGTGAAAAATGTTATATATTTACTGATCATAAGAGCTTAAAGTATCTTATGTCGCAGAAAGATTTGAATCTGAGGCAGCGTAGATGGCTCAAATTGTTGAAAAATTATGACTTAGTTATTAATTTTCATTTGAGAAAAGCAAATGTAGTTGCAGATGCTCAAAGTAGAAAGACTTTGTTTACTTTACAAGCGATGAATACCCAATTGTCATTTTTTGATGATGTTTTAATTTTAGTTGAGCTAAATGCTATACCGATGTTTCTACAGTAGATCTACGAAGCTTAGAAATGTTATAATGAGTTGCAAGCTAAATGGGTACAGTGTGAGTTGACTTCTGGCTCAGAATTTCAGGTAGGGTTTAATAATTATTTGTTATTCAGAGGCACAGTTTGTGTACCAAATAATCCAGAGCTTGTATAGAAAATTTTGTACGAAGCTCATAGTGGTACTATGTTTGTTCATCGAGGAAGTAATAAAATGTATAATGAATTGAAGTAGATGTACTGGTGCAAGGAATGAAATGTGATAGTTCAGAATTTGTATCTAGATGTTTGATATGTCAACAAGTTAAAGCTGAACATCAGGTACCTTTAGGACTGTTACAGCCAGTGACAATACGGAAGTGGGAATGGGATAATGTTACAATAGATTTTGTATCGGGGTTACCACTATCTCCGAAAAATAAATATCTCATTTGGGTTATCATCGATCGTTTGACGAAGTCTGTACATTTGATTCTGGTATGTATGGATTTCTTTCTGGACAGATTAGCAAAATTGTATGATTCAGAGATTGTCAGACTGCATGGAGTACCAGTCTCCATTATTTCTAATAGAGATCTTGGATTCACATCACGATTTTGGGAAAAGTTATAGGAAGCTCTGGGTACCCTATTACATTTTAGTACTGTATTTCATCCTTAGACTGATTATCAGTTAGAGCGTGTGATTCAGATTCTTGAAGATATGCTTTTTTGCTATGTTTTAGAATTCGAAGGCAATTGGGACAAATATTTGATGTTAGTCGAATTCAGATATAATAATAGTTTTGGGTCAAGTAAAAAGATGGAACCATATGAGGCTTTGTATGGTCACAAATGTCAAACTCCATCATATTGTACCGAGCTCAATGAGAAAAAGATACACGGAGTTGATTTGATTTATGAAACTGAGGAAAATGTGAAAGTGACCCAAGATAGCTTGAAAGCAGCTTCTGATCGTTAGAAATCTTATGCGAATTTTAAGTGTAAAGAAATAGAGTTTCAAGTTGGTGACAAGGTATTTTTGAAAGTTTCCCTTTAAGAAAGTTCTCTGGTTCGGTCGTAAAGTTCTCTTGAAAGCAGCTTTTGATCGTCAAAAATCTTGTTATTGTTATCTGAATTGTATGATAAATATTTTATTTGTTCTTAATTGTGTTTTTAATTCTTTAGTTGATATTGCAGGATATTAATTCAAGTTGAATGTGCTTATTCAGAGGAGCAAAAGTCCCTGTTTAAGAGTAGATCCAACACAATTAAGTGAAGTTGATTGCAATCCTAGACATAGGACGATAAAAATCTACCGGATTAGAGTAAAATCTAATAGAGGGATCCATAGATCAAGTTAATGCAAAATTAGGGGTTTTAATTAGAAAGAGATTTCAATTAATCAACCTAGGGGTTGTTCTTACTCTTGACGGGGATATTAACATAATTTAGGGATCTCTACGGATCAAGTCGAATGAAGAAATCATCAAATTCAGAGTTAAATAACAAGTAAAGTCTAGGTGGATTCTTCCTTGGGTATTGCCTTTATCTTTCAGTTTTCCCAAAGTAATTCTCCAATTTACTCTTTGTCACGTACTTAGTTTAGAGTTAATTAGTTTAAACAAAACCTCTCTTTATTTCTAGGCTAGATAATAGGAAGAAAGTTATTACTAGTACTTTTAGTTCCTTGGATTCGACATTCCAATCTTGCCACTAACTATACTACTAATCGATAGGTGCGCTTGCCTTCATCGTGATAATAGTTAGTTTCTAGGTACGATCATTATTATTACTTCATCAAAATCACGATCAAGTTTTTGGTGCCATTCCTGGGGAACTAAGATATTAGGAACACTTTATTTCTATTACTTTAGCCATTTTTTACTTTTATTGCACGTTATTTTCTATTTTTATTTTTAGATTTTATTTACTAAAATTTTCTTTTTGCTCTTCTTTGATAGGTATCTCTAGTTTATGACTAGAAGAAACCCGTCGGGACCACTATTGTTTGATAACGATTTAGAAGCCATAGTTCGCAGAAACTGTAGAGAAATAAGGCGAAGCTTATAGTACCCAGAATAGGGACAAGAAAACAAACTCGAATCTACCAAAGAGTTGGAAGTAAATTAAAATAATCAGCTACCTCCTGTGGTAGCTGCAGATCCTATGAATCAAAATCTTGTTCTGCGCACTATGTATGATTATGCTAAACCTAATTTAGCTGGTATTGAATCTAGTATTGTTAGGCCTGCTATTGCTGCAAATAATTTTGATCTGAAACCTAACACTATTCAAATGATTCAACAGTTTGTTCAGTTTGATGGTTTGCAGGATGAGAATCCTAACGCACATTTAGCTAACTTTTTAGAATTCTGCGACACATTTAAAATCAATGGCATTTCTGATGACTCCATTCGCCTTCAATTATTTCCCTTTTCTTTGAGAAATAAAGCCAAACAATGGTTGAACTCTCTACCACGAGGGTCTATGACTACTTGGGAACAAATGACCGAAAAGTTTTTACTTAAATATTTTTCGCCGACTAAAATCGCAAAGTTAAGGAATGATATATCTTTTTTTGTGTAGATGGATTTAGAGACATTCTACGATGCTTGAGAGAGATGCAAGGATTTATTGAGGAGGTGCCCTCACCATGGTTACCTTTGTGGCTACAGGTGCCAACTTTCCACAACGGTTTAAATCCCTCAACAAGACAAATGATTGATGCAGCTGCCGGTGGAACCATCAATAACAAAACACCTGAGGAGGTTTATAAGTTTATAGAAGAGATATCACTGAATAATTATCAGTGGTAAGTCATGAGGACAAAGTCGCAAAAAGTTGCCGGGGTTTTTAATATTGACGCAGTCACAATACTGTCAAATTAGGTAAAACTCTTAAATAAAAAGATTGATGGTTTAGTTTATTCTACGCAGGTACATCCAGTTATAAGGTGCGATTCAAATGGAGGAGGAACGTACAACACAGATTATTCATCTCACAATCCTAACATAGAAAATGAGCAAGCCAACTATATGGGTAACAATTCTAGATCTCAAAATAACCCTTATAGTAACACTTATAATGCAGATTGGAGAAACCGCCCCAATTTTTCGTGGGGTGGTCAAGGAAATCAGAGACGACCACCCCTTCTAGGCTTCTAACAACCACCTTACCAGCAAGAGAAAAAGCCGAACCTTAAGGAGAAGCTCACAAAATTTATCTCTATATCATAAACCCGTTTTCAGAATACCAAGACGGCACTTAAAAATTAGCAAGCACCCATTCAAGGATTTGAAACTCAAATAGGTCTGCTTGCTAAGCTGATCTCTAAAAGACCACAAGGTGGTTTATCGAGCAACACAGAAACTAACCCAAGGGAGCAACTCCACGCCATCACTGTTCATGATAAAGAGGGGTTAGCTGAATGCAAATCTGAAGAGAGGCAAGAAAACTTGGTAAGTGATGATAAAATTGAGGTAAGTCATGGTACACAAAAACTGGTAAGTAAGGAGCATAAGCCTCGTGTCCCATACCCGAATACGACAAGGAGAGACTGCACAGATGAACAATTCGGTAAATTCCTTAAACTCCTAAAGAAATTACATATTAACTTACCATTTATTAAAACTCTTTCACAGATGCCAAACACTGTTAAGTTCTTAAAAGAGCTTTTAGCAAACAAACGGAAGTTGAATGAGTCATTGCATGTAGAGCTGAATGCAGTTTGCTCAGCCATTTTACAAAACAAGCTACCCAACAAACTGAAAGATCCAGGGAGTTTTACGATTCCTTGTTTAATTGGTAGCTTAGATGTAAAAAATGCTTTGGCTGATTTAGGGGCTAGTATTAATGTAATGCCTTATAAATTGTTTAAACAACTAAGACTTGGGAAACCCAAACAAACTAGGATGAGCATTCAATTGACTAATAAAACAATTAGATTTCTTAGGGGTATAATTGAAGATGTGCTTGTTAAAATTGATAAATTTATATTCCCAGTCAATTTCATTGTTTTAGACATCAATGAGGATAGCGAAGTGCCATTAATTTTAGGGCGACTCTTTTTAGCAACTGTTAGGATTATTATCGATGTAGGTACAGGCGAACTCACACTTTGCGTAGGCAATGACAGAATTACTCTGCAAGCTCGTAATTCTAATAGAAATTTTAATGACAAGGATGTTATTACGAGTTCTTGTAACAAGAATAATCCCACTGTTCAACCTCCTTTGCAGGTTACTTTTAACAAAAGTACAATTGAGCCATATTCGAGTTCATGCTACAACAAGGGAGCAGTCCAGAAAGAGCGAATGTTACGAATTGACAAACTAGACGAGTGGCAAAACTATAACAAGAAGCAAATGAAAAAATGCCACCCCAAACCAAAGCACCACCATGATGACCCTAAGGTAAAGCAGAATCAATTTAAGGTAGGGGATAAGGTATTATTAGAGGAGGAGGATCCTTGAATTTCAAATTCAAAACTTCATACTGATGATACACCTCTCTTTACGGTAATGAAAATCTTTCCCTATGGTACAGTCGAGATAACACATAAAGAATTTGGCACCTTCAAGGTAAATTTTACTCTACTCAAACCTTATTTTGATACTAAAACTGATAGCAAGAGAGAGGAGTTTCAACTCCTCAAACCATCGTGACTGAGCAAGCTTGAGACAAGTTGAGCTTAGACTCTAAACAAGCACTTCTTGGGAGGCAACCTGAGCTCTAACATAATTAATTTCTTTAACTTAAGCTTTTAACATCTAAATCATAAACTGATTTCTTGAATGCAGGTTTTAAGAGCCACACGGCCAGACGCACGGGCGTGCCTAAGGCCGTGGACACACCACGGGTGGAGACATGGCCATGCGACACAGCCGTGTGAAAATAGAGCAAAAATTTTCCCCAGACACGGCTTTCGACAAATAGCCACGACCGTGAGATGAGGCTGTGGTCAAACTTGCTAAATCAACATGAGCATATGACACGCCCGTGTCCTTAGCCCGTGGTTAAAGTTGAGAAAATAGCATGGGCATTCGACACGCCCGTGCCTAAAACCCATGGTCAAACCTATTAATTCATACACGAGAGTGTGACCTTATACACAGGCATGGGAGAAGCGAACAAAGCGGTACATGGCCGTGCGACACTGTAACGCCCTGATTTTCGAGATTTTTTAGGATTTTTGCGATTTTGATGAAATTTTGAAATTTGGTTGTTAAATTATGGAATTTATGTTTTAAGTGTGTTAATGGGCTTTTAGAAGGCCCAAGCCTAAGATAAAACCCAGTAGAAATATCAAATTTTGGATTTAAAGTGAAGGGGACTTGGCTAAGTGGGCTTTTAAGAAAAAGTATGGAAATAAGACTCAATTAAGCCCTTGGTAAAGTGGCAATGTTACGCCACTTAAGTGCCTAAAAATGTGGCGTGTAGATGTGTGTGCAAGGGCCAGAGTTCAAGTCACAAGGTAAACAGTATGTTATCTTTATTTTTGTTGCATGTGCTGGTCATGTGATGGAACTCAAGTAGAACTCTGCTGAAGAGAATTTGAGTTTTCCATGAGATTAGATTAGGTAGATAAGGGAGAGAAATTATAGGAAATTTGAATGGGATCATGTGGTTGGCAAACAAGGGACTCATGATGGAGCATGGCCGATTAGGTTAATTGGTTTTGGTGTAATTGGGTAAAGTAGTGTTTAGGGTGTTAGCCGAATATTTTTGGGGTCTTTTAGGGTTGTTTTGATTTTTCTTTTCTTGGTTGCCGATTAGGTCTAGTGATAGGTTCTTTTCTCTTCTCCTCCCTCTTTTCACAAAAGCTGAAAGTGTGGCAAATACCCCTTTAGCCATTTTTACCAAAAGAAAACCTTCCTCTTCTTTATTTTCTCCACAAACCGATTGTCCAACTCTTCTGAGTAAACCTACCTTCTTCATCTACTTCCTCTTTTCTTCAATAATTGTAGTCGACTTACCTAGAACCTACTTGGCTGATTTCTTTCAAAGCCGAAATCCCAAAAAGGTTGCTTTTGTGCCGTTTTGTCCTTAGTCGAATTCTCTTTTCTTCTTCTTCCCCTTTTAGCCAAATTTCACACTCTCAAAACCCCAAACCTCTGTTGACATCACCTCTTCAATCCATAACTTCAAATCACCTTCTTCTTCCTTATTTCAAAAGCCAAAATCACCATACTCATAAGGATTTGGGAGCCGAACCCTTAGATCTCTTAGATTCACTCTCTGTTTGTATTTAGAGGTTAGATCTGCATCAGATCTGAGTTAAGTACGGGATTGGAATCATTCTGGTTAGTAAACCTATGGTAAGTTATCGGAATCTCCTGTCCATTCTTTATTTTGGGATTTAAGGAAAAGCCAAAAACCCTTATGTAAGGTAACTGTCGATTAGGGAAAAAGGTTCTATAGATCTCATTAATCAGTTTATTATGTGTTAGGGTGGATTGAAGGTGTTCAAGCGAGAAGTATTGGAGGATTGGATCCTTGGAATGACTAGATCTAGATCTAGTCACTGCTTTCGGCAAAGGTAAGCGTTCTATGGCCTTAGGGGATGTTGGGCAAATGTAGTAAGTGGGTATTAAGTTGATTATCGTCATTTGGTAATCTAACATCATGGTAACTGATTGTAGGAAACGCGTGGGAGATCTCACTGTAGTAATCGCAAATCAGGTGTATAAACAAACACCCTCTTGTAGTTTAAATCGGCAAAAGCTGAAATGCCAAAATTCTGGCATTCCGTGGGCTTGCAAGCGTGGGAGCGCTCGTGGGTCAGTTGGAAGCATTAAGGTTCTGTAACTGAAATTGGTAAAGTTGGTGAGTGCGCAATTTCATGCACCTCAGTAATTTGGGCCTCGATGGGCTAAAAATAGGCCCAATTGGCTTACGGCCCATATGGGTAAAAGTAAGCGGAAAGTGTGTTCTGGTATATTGTAGGTTAAATATGTTAAACTAGACTTAGGATTTGGGCTAAACGAGCTTAAAATAGCTAGATGACACTGTAGGGCCCAATAGGGTTTTTAGGGCCCAATAACTAAAAACTGCTAAAATAGGCTAAATTAACTACTGAGAGGTAAGTTGGACTATTAGGGACTGAAATATGCATAAAACCCTAAAAACTAGTATAATTACTGAAATACCCCTTGAGGATGAGAAATTACTATTTTACCCCTAGGTACAAAATGACCGATATACCCCTAGGGCTAAATTTGACTGAAATGCATGTTTTACTGTTTCTGTTCACTGTATGCCATGACATGATTATATGTTGCATGGGACTGGGTTTATTGATGGAGGAAGTGCAAGTGGCATTGTCACGATTATTGAAGGAGGCTTTGCCTCGTACTGATTATTGAAAGGGGCTATGCCTCGTACTGTTTACTGAAAGGGGCTTTGCCTCGTATCACTGTTAGTGGCTTAGCCACATTATCTGAGTAGCTATGCTGCGACTTTGGAATGTAGCGGCTGGGTGGGTTGAGTATTTCCCCACATGGTGTGTTTATGGCTGGTACAGGTGGTGTGTAGCGAATGGACATAGGATGGGCTTTGGGCTTTACATACATGCATGATACTGTTCTGTTTCTGTAATAGGCCTATGGGCCGCACTATTTACTGAATCGGGCTAAGGCCCAGTAACTGATTACTGAATAGGGCTTCGGCCCAGTTGTTACTGAGACTGGATAGGGCTTAGGCCCATAGGGCTTGAGCTGATTTGGGCTCTGGATGGGCTTTCTTTACACACTGAGTTTCCAAACTCACCCCTTTCCTCCTATTCGTGCAGATGGGCACTAGACTAGTGGACTTGGAGCTGGGAGGGATTCAGAGTGGCCACGTGGACTGCATTTGATGGTTTTATTATATTCTTACTTTCATATTATTTTTAAATTATCTTCATTTATGGTTTTGGGTTTGTAATAAGGCCGTTTTAATTATTTTTAACTTTGGGTTTTTACTTTATTTTTACAAATTGAGTTAAATGATTTAAACAAGGCTGCGCGGGTTTTCTAAAAAGGTAACCAATGTTTTCAAAAGAAAGCACTTGTAACAAATGAATAACAAATCAACGAACAGGATAAATTTCAGACGGTTAGTGGATAGGACAAGCATAAATTAAACTTGGATTTTCTTCCCAAATTACAAGTACGGTTTTACAAAACTCACCCTAAACTTAGTAACTAGGAAACGTAGTTAGTCCATTGATGATGTGACACGCTGACTTGGCTGTAACGTTTGGGCCGGGCTTGGGGTGTTACAGACACAGCCATGTGCACTAACACGCCCAGCAAGCACGGGTGTGGCAAAGCATCAAGCGTGTCAAAATTTGAAATACACGAACGACAACACACGGGCGTGTGAAATGCCTGTGTGCCCCAATTTCTATGTAAAACCGTCAATATTCATCATCTTCTCCACTCAAACCCTAACTCCCCTAGCCACCGGTTAGCCTTCACCGTCTCCAGCTCTGACCACCACCCTCGTAAATCCTCACCTTTCGCCTCCTACTCCTCTCTTTCCCCTCCTTTCACTTAAAACACCAACACCTTCTCTTCCCATTCTCTTTCTTCCCCTTCCCAACATACAAACACCATCACCGCTGGTACCCCACCACCACCCAATCACTAGCGTACACAGTCCATGGCTGTGCGCCACTACCACGCCCGTGCACCACCCTCACACCACTTCCGGCCACCATCATTTACTCATTTGGTTCTAATTTCTCCCCTTTCTTTTAATTGTTATTTTTACTTTTAAGTTATTTATTTATCTAATCATTCTCTTATTTTTTATATGTTTCTTATGATCTATTAACTTAGATTAATTTCATGCCATTTTGAAGTCTTCATTTACTGCCACTTTTAACTATCTCATAAGAAATCACTCTTAACAACAATACTCTTGTGCACATTGCTTCGCTAGTTTTATGCCTAGGATACTTAGAACACTTAATCTACTTCTTAAAACTAACTTTTGCATAAGATATCCATTAGTTCTCAATTGAACATACTACTAAAATAGGAAATTGAGTTTTTTTTTTCGTTGATTAACTTATGAATATTAATAGTATTTGTTTTTTTTATTATACATTCGTTAATTTCATCTTTTTTTAGGTACAGAATGTCATCCTCACGTGGCAAGAAAATCGCCATCCCTGCTTCGAAGAAGCGTAAGAGACTCGGCGCTACCTCGTCTAGCTCCACCACTGAGATCCGACACCTATTGCTCCAGTTCTCGCAAGGCTCCCTAGAGGAACTATTCCAAATTCTCAGAGCGCGACCTCTTGGAGTGCGGCGAAGTATTGACTAGGCCGCACTAGAGCAGGTCCAGCTAGCAGACGTGATTTAGGCCTTATTATCTACGGATCCATGGGACCAGTTCTTCGAGATCATCAAGCCTACATACCTCGAGCTCACTTTAGAGCTCTGCTCCACATTCCACATACAAATGGTCCCAGTATGACGATCCCGAAACGGTCTAGTTCTATCTCAGCGGTTTGGTACGCCAACTAAGCGTACCTGAGTTCGGTGTCGCTTTAGGCCTATATACCAACAGATTCATAAAGGGGAAAACCTCTCTGAGCTTCACCGCCATATCCACTACTCCTCTTCCAAGTGTTGGTAGGCCCTAGTCCCTGCTTCAGCCACCTACGATCCTAGTCGCTCCAAGGTAACAACTCTCACCCCATCGCTGAGATACCTCCATGCCCTCTTCGCGCATACATTGCTAGGTAGACGAGAGAGCACCGGTGTCGTCAACACCAACGATGCCTATTTTTTATGGAGTATGGCGTACAGGCACGTGTTCGACCTTGCTTATTTCATCGCCCTCGCCATTTAACATTAGACAGAGCGGTATCGTAAGGGGGTAATTTCTATGGGGCCATATGTGACTCGACTAGCTCGCCACTTCGGTCTCCTCAACATCGTGGCACAATCATCATCTCTCACTTTTATCAGCCAAATATCCCCACAGGGCATCCAAAGCATGATACACATGACAATGATCGAGCGCTGATTGTGATTTCGATGAAGTAATAATAATGATCGTACCTGAAAACTAACTATTGTCACGATAAAAGGCAACTGCACCTATCAAGTAGTAGTATAGCTAGTGCCAAGACCGGAATATCGAATCTAAGGAACCAAAAGTACAAGTAATGACTTTCTTCTTATTATCTAGCCTAAAAGTAAAGGAGGATTTGGTTGTAAACTAACTAATCTAAACTAAACTAAAGACACGGCAAAGGGTAAATTGGGAAATTACTTTGGGAAAACTGAATGATAAAAGTAATACCCAAGGAAGAATCCACTTAGACTTCACTTGTTATCTAACTTTGAACTAGACGATTTCTTCATTCGACTTGATCTGTAGAGATCCCTAAATTATGTTAATATCTTCGTCGAGAATAAGAACAACTAACCCTGGGTTGATAAATTGAAATCTCTTTCTAATTAAAACCTCTAGTTTTGCATTAACTCGATCTATGGATCCCCATATTAGATTTGACTCTAATCTGGTAGATTTTTATCGTTCTATGTCTAGGATTGCGATCAACTCCGCTTAATTGGGTTGGATCTACTCTTACACAGGGACTTTTACTCATTTGCATAAGCACATTCGACTTAAATTAATATCCCAAAAATATCAATCCAAGAATTAAAAACACAATTAAGAACAAACCAAATATTTATCATATAGTTCAGATAACAATAACAAGATTCATCTTAGGTTTCATCCCCCTTAGGTATTTGGGGGGTTTAGTTCATGTTTATAAAAGAATACATCTCAAAGTAAAGAAAATAACAAAACATAAAGAAAACCCAAAACCCCTAAAAGGATTGAAGGGAGATCTTCAGTCTTGATGTACATCCTGGCTTCTAAGATGGATCAATCGGCTTTCTTCAAGTAATTCCCTATCTTCTACTCTGAGTCTTGGCGAGGACTCTGTGTGTCTTTGTAGTTGCCTCTTAGGGTCTTTATATAGAGTTTGGAATGTCTTTCTTACCCCCTAAGTAGCCTTTTCCACGTGAAATTGAAACTCGTTGCAACAGGGACACGCCCGTATAGCACGCCTGTGTGAATTGAGCCTAGGCTGTGTTCGAGCCTGCTAAAGTGGCACAGTCATGTGAGTCACCCGTGTGATCAACTCCAGGCCGTGTTGATTTCTTACTTTGGCCCATTTTCTCTGTTTTTGGCCCGTTTCTCATTCTTTTTGCTTTCTTATGCTCACCTAGGTATAAAACATGAAATTAAAGGATTAGGAGCACCAAATTTCACAAATTCAATGATAATTCATCCATAAATGTGCTAAATGTGGGATAGAAATATGTATAATTTATAGTTTATTAAATACCCCTACATTTAAGCCTTTGCTTGTCCTCAAGAAAAATCTCAACTCACGATTAAAAATCATTCTTCTCAACTTATAAATCTTATCAATAATGTTTCGAACTAATCCACAAATAATCATACATTGAAAATTAACTAAAAGAACATTAAAGTCTCAAACAATCTAAGTTGAGAATTTTATCACAGAAACATAGGTTTTCTCCCCTCTTCTAAGTAATTACCTTGAATTCAAGATCAACAAGAGTTGACATCCTCACTAAAGATTCACTCTATTCACTCGAAGTGTTTAGGGTTCAGAAATTAAGCACTCATTAGTCAACATGAAAAGTTATTACCATATGCTTGCATGAAAATCAAATCTTCACCACTATGTATTGACATGATACATCAATCAAAAGGTATTTAGAGGGTTGTAACGTGGCTTTGGTTAGGGGTGTGGTCACAAGCTGAAAAAAAGGTTAAAATCGAAATTGAACTGAAAAATCATCTAACTAGAAAAATCTCTATCACTGAAATAAATTCATACATTTGAGTTGTTTCCTCATGACTAATAACGTTTAAGATTTATGGTACATAATTACAAAATAATATGCTAATCATTTAAGTTACAACTGATTTTTTTAAGAACAAATCAAATACTTTACAAACTTTAACTAACTGAAAGAGAGAACATAGTTAGATAATTATTCGATTTAAGTGTCGACAAAAATAAGGATGAAAGTAATTAGGGGATTTCAACAATAATGGGTTGTTGGTTAATATTGAGGGTAAGTCAATGAATGGCTTGTTAGGCTCAAGGGGGTTCACTAGGGGTTAATCATGGAGGTAGGCTTTTATGGAGTAAGTGGGTTAAAACCTAGGTGCCTTTATCATCTCGGTATATCAAATCAATGGTGTGGTCTTGACATGTGTAATCGAAGCAAGTTCTAGAATAATAGATCAATATTGACTCACTCAAAGCAACAATAAAAGTGAGCATGAAAGGATGTATGCTTAAAAGGCTAAAAAATCTCACCAGAATTATGGCTTTTGATGTCAAACATATGAATTTCAAATCTCAAGGTAACACTTAAAATTGGGGAAAACAACCTAGAAAAAATTTTAAATTCTCAAAAATTTCAACTTATCATGCTTGATTCGCTAATATCTTAAAGTTTGAATAATCAAAGCACAAATACCTATGTCTTAATCCTAAACATATCAATAAAAGCCATAAATCAATCAAAAGTCATTCTAATTGTTGAGGCTAAGATTAAGAGATTTGAGAATAATGCAAAAAGTGAAAGTGAGTAAATTTTAGGGATTTTCTGATAGTGAACTTAAAACTTAATATCCCCCTACACTTAAGATGTACATTGCCCTCAATGTACAAAATTAAATTTACTAACAATATAAGCATAAATATTAAGATAGGGAGAGAAGTGAAACTCCCTGAATATTGGATGAATTCCTTGGGTTGGAAGTGTGGAAACTTGTAGGAAAGAGTGTCGATCCACAATCTCTGTGCCAAAAGAGTATTATAAATAGTGTCGTGGTGGTTATGATCGTGGTCGAGTAGGACCCAGCAGTCGTGGCAGGGTTTTCCTATTAGATTTGGATTTGAGCTTTTAGGCTCTTTTGAAACTACGATAGCATTAAAATTTTAGGGAATGTAGATTAGTACAATTTACTCGTTAGGAAATAGCCGATATGAAATGAAAAAAATAAATTAAGCTAAGTTCTTAGAATAATGAAATTCAAATAATGAAAAAGATAAAGTTTAAGTAAAATAAAAGGAAGAATAAAAATAAAAGGAAAATAAAGAAAAAGATAAGAGGAGTTGAGAGTCCTAATCCTCTGATGGTTTGTGAGGTGGGGGCGGCGGTGAGATGTAGAGATGCTAATCTGATACAGAGTAGCATCAATGTGATCAAGGCGCTGAAAACACTGTTGCTCGAATCATGTAAGGCGCTCAGAGATGTTAGAATGTGAAGCTGCCGCATGAATTGGACGGTGAATGGGTGGTTGGTGTGAGCGGCGATGAGAGGGGGTTAAGGTTTTAGTGGAGAAGATGATGAATAGTGAGAGATTTATATAGAAATTGGGGCACACGGGCGTGTCACATGCTCGTGTGTCTCATGTTCAGCCTGTGTGGTTCAAAAATTTTCAATTTCGGCATGCCTGATTCGCAGCCCATGCCCGTGTTTGTTGGGCGTGTTATGGCACACGGCCGTGTCGCACGGCCATGTCCTTCGTTGTTTACTTCTTCCATGCCCGTGTACTCGGTCACATGCCCGTGTATGAATTGACAGGTTCGACCACGGTCTTAAGGCACCGATGTGTCGCACGCCCGTGTTGATTTAGTAGGTTTGGCCATGCTCTTGAGGCACGGGCATGTCACACGCCCGTGTTGATTTGTCGGGTTTGGCCACGGCCACATCACACAGTCGTGGCTATTTGTTATAGGTCGTGTCTTGGGAAAATTTTTCCCTATTTGGACACGACCATGTCGCACGATCGTGTCTCCGCCCATGGTGTATCCACAGCATTAGGCACGCCCGTGGTTTTGGTAGTGTGGCTTAAAAAACCTGCATTCAGGAGGTCATTTTAAGATTTAGATGTTAGAAGATTAGATTATTGAAATTAATTATGTTAGTGCTAGGGTTGCCTCCCGAGGAGCGCCTGTTTAGAGTCTAAGCTTGACTTTTCTACAGCTTGCACAGTCACGATGGTTTAAGGATTTGCAACTCCTCTCTCCTGTTATCAGTTTTATTATCAAAATAAGGTTTAAGCCAAGTATAATTTACCTTGAAGGTGCCAAATTCTTTATGTTTTATCTCGATTGTACCGTAGGGAAAGATTTTCATTACCGTGAAGGGAAGTGTGTCACCTATATAAGGCTTTGCATTTGAAGTTCGAGGGTCCTCCTCCTTTAATAATACCTTATCCCCTACCTTAAATTGATTCTATTTACCTGTAGGCTCATCATGATGATACTTTGGCTCAGTGTGGCATGTCAAAGGTTTCTCTTGGCTGTAGTTCAGCCACTCGTCTAGTTCTTCGATCTATAGCATTCATTCCTTATGGATTGTTTCCTTGTTATCGTATGAATTCGAATGTGGCTCAGTTGCATTTCCATGAGGAGTACCCTGCAGAGAAGGTTGGACATTGAGATCATTCTTATTACAAGGACTCGTAATAAAATCTTTATCTTTAACAGTCTTATTAGAATTTCGAGCTTGCAAAGTAATTGTATCATCACCGACACGAAGTGTGAGTTCTCCTGTGCCTACATCAATTATAGTCCTTGCAGTTGCTAAGAAGGGTTACCCTAGAATTAATGGCACATTGCTATCCTCATCTATGTCTAAAACAACAAAGTCCACTAGGAATATGAATTTGTCAATTTTAACTAACACATCTTCAATTATACCCCTAGGAAATCTAATGGTTTTATCAGCCAATTGAATGCTCATCCTAGTTTGTTTGGGTTTCCTAAGACCTAATTGTTTAAACAGTTTATAGGGCATGACATTAATACTTGCCTCTAAATCAGCCAAGGCATTTTTAACATCTAAGCTACCAAGTAAACAAGGAATCGTAAAACTCCCTAGATCTTTTAGTTTGATGGGTAGCTTATTTTGCAGAATGGCTGAGTAGACTGCATTCAGCTTTACATGCGACGAGTCATCCAACTTCTATTTATTTGCCAGAAGCTCTCTTAAAAACTTAACAGCGTTTGGCATCTGTGAAAGAGCTTCAACAAACGGTAAGTTAATATGTAATTTCTTTAAAAGTTTAAGGAATTTACCGAGGTGTTCATCTGTACGGTCTTTGATATTTGTGATATGAAGTAATAAAATTTATAATAATGATCACACTAGAAACTAACTATTATCACGATTTTAAGGGTTTTATCATAGAAACATAGGTTTTCTCCTTTTTCTTAAGTAATCACCGCTCAATCGAAATTAACAAGGGTTGACATCCTCACTAAAGATTCACTCTATCCACTCAAAGTGTTTAGGGTTCAAAATATAAGCATTCATTAGTCAACGTGAAAGGTTATTACCATAGGCTTGCAAGAAAATCAAATCTCCACCACTATATATTGATATGACATATCGATCAAAAGGTCTTTCAATGGTTGTAATGGGGCTTTCGTTAGGGGTGTTGTCACTAGCTGAAAAAGAGAGGGTTAGAATCCAGATTAAATTGAAAAATCATCTAGCTAGAAAAATCTCTATCACTAGAACATATTCCTTAGAGTTAAGTCTTATGATGACGTCGTTTTTGATTTGGAAGCTTGTAGAAATATGAAAAAACTATTTAACTATTACAGATTACAGCTGAATTAACTGTACATACTTTTTTTAAGAACAAATCAATTCAAATACAATAAATTGAATATTTACAATTTTACAAACTGAAAAAGAGAACAAAGTTAGATAATATTTCAACTCAAATCTCGATAAAAATAAGGATCAAAATAATTGAATAGAATTCAACAAAAACGGGTTATGGGTTAATATTAGAGGTAAGTCAAAGAATGGGTTGTTAGGCTCAATGGGGTTCACTAGGGGTTAATTTGTGGAGGTAGGCTTTTGTGGAGTAAGTGGGTTAAAACCGAGGTGCCTTTATCATCTCAGTGCATCAAATCAATGATGTGGTCTCGACATGTATAATCGAAGCAAGTTCTAGAATAACAAATCAGTATTGACTCACTCAAAGCAACAATAAAAGTGAGCATGAAAGAATGTATGCTCAAAAGGCTCAAAAATCTCACCAGAATTATGGCTTTTTAATGTCAATCCTGCGAATTTCAAATCTCAAGATAACACTTAAAATTAGGGAAAATAACCTAGAAAAATTTTAAATTCTCAAAAATTTCAACTTATCATGCTTGATTCCCTAGTGTTTTAAAGTTTGAATAATCAAAGCATAAGTACCTATGTCTTAATTCTCAACACATCAATAAAAATCATAAATCAATCAGAATTAATTCCTAATAGAAGATTGAAGATAATGCAAAGAGTGAAAGTAAGAATTCAAAGTTTTCAGAACAACGCAAAAAGCTAGTTTTTAAAATTTTCAAGGGTTTCAAAGAAAATGCAATGACTGAAAGTAAGTTTCCCCACCACACTTAAGATGTACATTGCCCTCAATGTACAAAGAAACATTAGTAGCAATAGAAGCATAAGATCATAAGATAGGGAAATGCATGAAACTCCCTAGATTAGATGAATTTGTGAGGTGGTGTTGCCTATAGAGTGTCTGGGACAAAGGAAGGTGCCAAGGTGGATACTCCGGTGGTTGTAGTGTTTATTTGTCCACAGCTTTCATGTTGGGAGTGTAGGCTTTGGCTGTGTCAACTGTGTTGAGTTGTGGCAAGGTTCCCTTTAGATTTTGAATTTGAGCTGTAAAGCTCCTTTGAAACTGCGAAAGCATTTATCAATTTTAGGGAATTTAGATTAACAAAATATGTCTGTTAGGGGATAGCCGATATGAAATAATAAAAATAAAGGAATAAAATAAATTAAGTTCTAAAAATACTAAAATTCAAATAATGAAAAAGATAAGATGAAATAAAATAAAAGGGAAAATAAATAAGAAAATAAAAGAGAAGAAAAGAGGATTAGGAAATTCTAATCCTCAGATGGGTCGCGCGTTGGGAGTGGTGCGGAGATATGAAGGTGCTGGCATATCTACTGAAGAGTAGCGTCTATATGATCTAAGCATTGGAAGCACTGATGCTCGAATCGTGTGAGGCGCTCAGATATGTCAGCGTGTGAAGCTGCCACATGAACTGGGCGGTGAGGGGGTGGTGGAGTAACACCCCTAACCCAAATCCATCGCCGAAATGGGTTACGAGGCATTACCATATTAACTAAATTTTCAAAACGCTTATAACATACACATGTTCATTCATTTTAAAACATACCAAACGTGAACATAAATACATATATATATCTAACTTAAACTCTGTACGACTCATTTCATGACATTTTCGATCACATACTAATTACATAATCACTACAAATAATAACTCGTCTATCATTTTATAAATAAATCAATCTATCATTATAACCATGTATCATATAAGGCAAACATATTAAAGCACATATCATTAATAACATTTTCCATTTAGCACGACAATATAAGTATATATATATAGTATAATCAAAACCCTCATGGCATAATGAGCATTACAATACAAAGTTTCAAATAGTTAAGATATGGTCAAACATACTTACTAAATCACCTAAGTACTCACGTACACTACCAATAGATCATATCATTTTAACCATGTTTTATTTATTAACTAAAATGCTTATTTACTAAAGTACAAATAACCAACCAACTACCTCTTACACATATATCCCTCATGATCCTTTAAAACATAGGTTACTATTCATTTGGTCAATTTCCTACGCATAGGCCGAATGTAAACATGCTTTATTTGATGTCCACTTTTAATTTTATTCAATCTCATTCATAGTACATAACTATGCATACAATCGAATCCATACATCAACCACAATATGCATTTCATGTCTATCACTTTACAAGTATACATAGGCATCATATCCGAATATAATTAGGTTTAAAACATCGATTCTAGCAAGATCATTATGTACATTATCAACACCTATTTTAAAGAAAAACACATATTTACTAGGTTCAACTACATTATTACAATTAAACCTAGAAGTCAACTTAACAAAATGACCAAGCCATTTTCGCATAGCTTCGGTTATACACATTAAAAAACGAACAAAATATATATTAACCTATACATGCCATAAGTTTGAATATAGACTTTTTAAAAGTACCGCAGATTGAAGATAGTATGGATGACTTCAATATTGATCCCCGAGCTCGTAACTTCGGCCAAAGTCTATAAAACAGAATAACACAGACACTCAAAGTAAGCAAATTAGCTTAGTAAGTCTTAAGTACATTAAACATTTAAAATTATCAATATGAATTTCATAACTAACTAAACTCCACAACAACTTAATCTTATTCAAGTATACAATGTAATATCTTGACCGAATATCACATATATATAATTTTAATGTCACTTACACATTTCTCATAGAATCCGTCACAACATATATTTACACATGGATAGTAACAACTCTAACCGAATATAAGAGATAGATGAAATCTCATATATCACATATCATTTAACCTCAACTTAGTATCATGTTAACCAATCCATATATTCAAAGTAACTCCAAAATATCAAATGCACAAGATAATATTATCCAGCCATCATTAAAGTTCAATACAACATCACTATGGTCGAATATGCAAATTCAAGTTAGCTTATTATAAAAGTCGAATATATAAGTTTATTATAAATTAATATATACTTACCTTTGTAGCCGAATTTATGCTTTGTTATATACCTCAATTTCTCCCACTCAATATTCACATTAACTTGAACACTTATAATCACAAGCTTAAAAAAACAAATCACCGGTATAAAACATGCTAGGCATAAGCCTAAATTTATCACCGGCACAAGGCCTGCTAGACTCAAAGTCTGATATTCATTCACAGGCACTACGCCTGCTAGGCACGAAGCCCGATTCGAAATCACCAGCTTAAAGCTTACAAGGCCTCAGGCCCGAATATTATAGTTTAAAAATCAATGCACAATGTTTCACGTATCAATTCATGTACTTTTATTTTTCCATGTAACATAGACACATCATTAAAACCTTAGCATCATTCGTATACGTATGTATATATATATCACTACCTTAATTCATTTCATACTTCCATTCGGTTGTATATATATATATATCAACTATCATAATTTCATTTCACACTTCCATTCGGCTATATATATACATATATACACATCAACTACCTTAATTTCACTTCACACTTCCATTCGACTATATATATACATATATACACATCAACTACCTTAATTTCATTTCACACTTCCATTCGGCTATATATATACATATATTATAAATATTGTTTAATTCTCATGATACATATCATGTTATATTCAAAGGTAATCTATGTTTAATTACTTAAGACTTACCTCAGATATCGTCGAACTTTATGAATCGGCTACTCGACTAATTTTGTTTTCCCCTATCCAAATTTGGCTCCCTTTGTTCTTAAGCTAAATAAAATAGATTAAACTTACTTAATTAATCAATTTACTTAGTTCAAATCACATAGCACAAAATTTTGAAATTATAAAATAACCCCTTAACAAATTTAAATCTTACAAGTTGTCCCAATATCACAAACTATCAAACAATTCATTTTCTTTTTATTTATACACTAAAGCCGAATACCTCATAAAACAACAAAATGCCTATCATTTGCTATATTTACACATACAACTCTCAAACCTTTCATTTATCATTTTAACTCCATTAATTCAAAGCTCATCTTAACTTTTATACAACAAACACAAATTTACTTAACTTCTTACTCATAGCCGAATACAACCTTCTCCAAAATTGACAAAATCAAACCATGGGCTAGATGAATCACTTATCAAGAATCTTAGAGATGCAAAAATCTAACAAGAATTAACATGAAAACATACCTAATCTTCGCTTGAAGAAGACCGAATATGAGAGAGCTTATCTCTTTTCTTTTTCTTTGATGTTTCGGCAAATTGTTTTAATTAATAAACATTAATATGCCATTTCCACATTTAACCTTATTAATTTCATTACAATTCCACTATCTCATGTCTAATAATGTCCATGCATTATTTTAATGGTATAATCACATTTTAATGACTCCACAATATAAAAACAATAGCAAAGTAGCACTTTAACAATTAGCTATTCACTTTTAAAGTCTTCACAATTAAATTCTTTTCATTAAATTAAGCACACAAATGATAAAATTTTTATATGAACTTTTCACACATACTAATTCACATATAACAACCACACAAAATAATATTAAAATATTTTTTGACTCAGATTCATGGTCCCAAAACCACCGTTCGGATTAGAGTCTAAAACAGGCTGTCACAGGTGGCTCAGCTGGGGCCTCCTCCAGTGGTGGTGGGATATCATTAGTAATGTCCACGGATCCTCCTGCTTGGTGTCTCGAAGTAGGTGGTATTGTGGAGGATCGGTTCCACGTCGGCGCTAGATCATCCTAATGTGTAGCATAGTCTGGATGCCTCGACGGGACATCTGGTCGATCAAGGTGTAAGCGGGCCAACCGGGTGATGTACGGACCCATAGATATCACGCCCCTACGATGCCTCTCGGTTTGGTGCTGGATGGTGTGAGCGATGAAGTAGGAAAGGTCGATGGTATGTGCGTCGCCATGCTCCATAGAAAATTGGCATCGTGGGCGTTGACGACACCTGTGCTCTCACGACTGCCCGTCAGTGTGTGTGCGAGGAGGGCGTGTATGTACCTCAAAGATGGGGTGAGATTGGTCGCTTTGGAGCGACTAGAGTCATATGTGGGCTGCTCAGTGGGCTGCTCAGGGACGATGGCACGCCAGCAGTTAACTGGAGAGACATGGATGTGGTGGTGGAGCGTAGAAAGGTACTCTTCCTCCATGCACTGCTTGGTGTAAAGGCCGAGAGCTGTACCGAACTCCGGTACACTAAGCTGATGTACGAGGCCTCCTAAACAAAACTGGATCATCCTTGGATTGTCGCAATGGCTCATCACCGTCTGTAGATGGAACGTGGAGCAGAACTCGAGAGTGAGTTCAAAATATGTGGGCTCCATGATCTGGAAGAACTGCTCCTACGGGTCTGTCATCAACAAGGCTCGGACCTCGTCTGCTAGGTGGACCTGCTCTAAGGTGGCCCAATCAATACACCTTCCCGCTCCGAGGGGTCTGGCCCGTGGTATCTGAAATAACTCCTCTTAGGAGTTCTAGGGGAACTGAATAAAAGGATGTCAGACCTCAGCAGTGGGTCTCGACGAGGAACCACCGGACCTCTTTCGCTTCTTTGAAGTAGGGACGGCAGCTTTCTTACCGCGTGATGATGACATAGTTCCTAAAAAAATAAAACGATATATATTAGTCCTAATAAAAATTGAAAGTAAAATATGAGTATTATTTTTAAGATTAAATCAAAATTTAAATAAAACATGACATATTGTATGGAAATGTTGATTTTACAAACCTAGCTAAAATGATCTACTCATTCTAATCATGGCCTAGGTATCATTTTATGCTAAGTGTTAACTACTCTAGATAAATAAAAGTGGCAACCTAAAGATAGTCTAAATGGCATCATGAAATTCTCTATAGTATTCTAGATTGTTCATGCTAAATCAATGAATTTCATGCTAAAAAAAATTCAAAAACTAAATAAAACATTTTATTAACATAAAAATAGATAAAACATTGGAAATTAAATAGGAAAATAAGAAAAATGAACCGAATAGGTGACTAATGGGGTGGAGCACGGTCATGGTACGGGTGGCACGGTCATGGAGGAGCTTTTGAGGCCGGCGGCAACGCTAGGAAGGCTTAATGTGGGTTTTGGGTGGAAGGATTTTAGGGTTTTAATTGGAGAAGAAGGTGAATAGTGGCCCGTTTAGATAGGTTTTTGGGTCACACGAGCATGTCACATGCCCATGTGACTCAAGTTTTGGCCGTATGATTCAAAAATTGGAGATTTTGGCGCGTCTGGTTCGAGACACACGCCCGTGTACCTAGGGCGTGTTGAGGCACACGGCCATGTCGCACGGTCTTGTTCTTCGGTGTTCGCTTCTCCCACTGCCGTGTAATAGGTCACACACCCGTGTCTAAATTGACAGTGTCGACCACGGCCTTGAGGCACGGACGTGTCGCACGCTCGTGTTTGATTTGGCAGTTTCGGCCACGACCGCATCGTACGGCCGTGGTAATTTGTTGAAGGCCGTGTGTCATTCAACAGGTTCGGCCACAGCCACATCGCACGGCCGTGGAAAGTTGTCAAAGCCCATGTGTTAGAAAAATTTTACCCTGGTTGTACACGGCCATATTGCACGGCCGTGTCTCTACTCGTATTTTCCACACGGCCTTGGGCACTCCCGTGGGAGTGGTTGTGTGGTCCAAAAATCTTGCATTAAAAAGGGTTATTCGATGTAGTAGAAAGCCAAAATAAAAATATTTACTAAGTTAGTGCTTGGGTTCCCTTCCGGGAAGCACTTATTTAGAGTCTAAGCTCGACTCTACTTGTATGCATCACGACGAGAGTTCGTGGAGCTGAAGCTCCTCCCTATTATTCTTGAAATTCTCACCTCTATAATGTTTAAGCTGATGGCCGTTTACCTTGAAAGTGCTGTGGTTTGGATGAGTTACCTCGACTGTGCCGTATGGAAAGACAGTTTGAATAGTGAATGGGCCTGACCATCTTGATTTAAGTTTTCCAGGGAAGAGTTTAAGCCTTGAGTTGTATAGTAAGACAAGATCACCAGTTTTGAACTGCTTAGGTTGTCTTAACCGGTTGTCATGGCGTCGCTTTGTGGCTTCCTGATATAATCGTGAGTTTTCGTATACATTGCAGTGCCATTCATTCAGCTCATCTAGTTGCATTAGACGTTTCTCACCTGTTCTCCGGCATTTATCATAAGAGGTCACATACCTATTGGCATCCTTGAAAAGGGTGGCTAGTAAAAACTTGATTCGAGTACTTTGTAAGCAATTCTAGCTCCACTGTGGTGTCCTCCTGTTGGTCTCGAATAGAAGTGGTCCAAAATTTTATATGCTTCTGTTTCAGTAACGCATCTTTGAATGACTTGATCTGCACAAATACGAAAAAGGAAAGGATCTTCCCAAAAGTAATTTTTCACATCAGCGAAGAATCGCTTCTTTTGCTGATAGGTCAACCCTTTTGGGATTATGTTAGCTGCTAAATAATTTACAAAATCAGCAAACCAAGGAACGGAGCTTCTGTTATGGCTAGTAGTTGTTCTTTAGGAAAAAAGTCATTTATTATATTGAGATCCCCGGGGTGTGGATTTTCCAATCTTGAAAGGTGATCTGCTGCCAAATTTTCAGCTCATTTCTTGTCTTTTATTTCTAATTCGAATTCCTGTAACAATAGAATCCGTCTTATTATTCGAGGTTTTGCATCAGTTTTAGTTAAAAGATAACAAAGAGCAGAATGATCAGTATAAACGATGACTTTCGGTAATATCAAATATGATCTGAATTTATCAAATGCAAAAATAACGGCTAGCAATTCTTTTTTTATGGTAGTATAATTTGCTTGCGCGGTCGTCAAAGTTTTGCTTGCATAATAAATCGGTCGAAAGTGCTTGTCTCTTTGTTGTCCCAAAACTGCACCTACTGCAAAATCACTCGCATCACACATTAGTTCAAAAGGTAGATTCCAATTAGGTGAAATCATAATCGGGGCATTAACTAACTTTTCTTTAAGAGTGTTAAAAGACTCTAAACATTCTTGGTCAAAATTAAAAAGCACATCTTTTTCTAGTAATTTTGTTAAAGGCTTAGCTATTTTAGAAAAGTCTTTAACAAATCTGCGATAAAAACCAGCATGTCCTAAAAAACTTCTTATAGCCTTAACCGAATTAGGGGGAGGTAATTTTTCAATGGTTTCAATTTTTGCTTTATCTACCTCTCTCCCTTTACTAGAAATTTTATGTCATAGTATAATACCTTCTTGAACCATAAAGTGACATTTTTCCCAATTGAGCACTAGATTCGTCTCTTCACATCTTATTAGAACACGTTTTAAATTATTAAGACAGAGTTGAAAAGAATTACCGGAAACCAAAAAGTCATCCATAAATACCTCTATGATGTCTTCCACAAGTTTGTCAAAGATAGCTAACATGCATCGCTGAAAAGTAGCAGGAGCATTACATAATCCAAAAGACATTCTATGATAAGCAAACGTACCGTATGGACACGTGAATGTTGTCTTCTCTTGATCTTCTGGAGCTATCAAGATTTGGAAGTAACCAGAGAGGCTATCCAAGAAACAGTAATACATATGTCATGACAATCTTTCCAACATTTGATCGATAAAGGGTAAGGGAAAATAGTCTTTTCGAGTTGCATCATTCAGCTTCCTATAATCAATACAAACTCTCCATCCAGTGACTGTTCTTGTAGGTATTAATTCCTTGTTTTCATTAGACACCACAGTCATGCCTCCCTTTTTATGAACAACCTACACAGGACTTACCCAAGAACTGTCAGAAATAGGATAAATAATTCCTGCATCTAGAAGTTTAATTACCTCGGCTTTTATGACTTCTTTCATGTTGGGATTCAATCGTATCTGAGTTTGCACTGATGGCTTATATTCATCTTCCATTAAAATTTTGTGGGTGCAAAAAGAAGGGTGAATTCCTTTAATATCAGAAATCTTCCAAGCTATAGCCTTTTTGTGTTCTCTTAATACTTGAAGTAATTCCTCTTTCTTTTCAGCGCTCAAGTCTGATGCGATAATCACTGGTAATGTAGAATCATCTCCCAAAAAGGCATATTCTAAGTGATCAGGCAGTTGTTTTAATTCCAATTTAGGAGGTTCATCAATCAAGGGTTTTTGTCTCAGTTCGTCTTTTAACTTAATACCCTCATAACTTATGTGCCTTGTGACAAGCTCTTGAGAGTTCAACTCCTTCAGTACTTCTTTTACTTTAGTGGTGGCTTCATTTTCCTCCCCACTTTGAACAAGACACAGTTCCAACGTGTCTTCAAGAGTGATTTCCTGAAAATTATCTTGAACAAAATGATCAATAGAATCAATAAAATAACATGAATCATCTTGTTCTCTAGAAAATCGCATAGCATCATAAATTTTAAAGACAACTTCTTCCTCACCAACCCTAAGCACTAGTTTACTATCCCCTACATCAATAACAGCTCTAGCAGTAGCTAAGAATGGGCATCCCAAAATTAAAAGTACCCCAATATCTTCATCCATGTCAAGCACAACAAAATCAACAGGGAATATAAAATTATCTACTTTCACTAACACATCTTCAATGATTCCCCTAGGATATTTAATAGATCTATCAGCTAATTGAATACTCATCCTAGTGGGTTTTGGTTCCCCTAGACCTAGTTGCTTGAATATTTTGTAGGGCATTAGGTTAATACTAGCACCTAGATCAGCTAAGGCTTCTTCAATGATTAAACTACCAATTAAGCAAGGAATAGTAAAACTCCCTGGGTCTTTCAGTTTGGCTGGCAGTTTATTTTGGAGAATAGCTGAGCATTCCTCTTTGAGTTCCACTGTGGCTAGTTCTTCCAACTTCCTTTTATTTGTGAGAAGTTCCTTTAAAAACTTTGCGTACTTCGGCATCTGCGAAATTGCTTCAACAAAAGGTAAGTTAATATGTAGCTGTTTAAAAAGTTCAAGAAATTTACCGAATTAAGCATCTGTGCAGTCTTTCTTTAACTTTACTGGATATGGTATGGGTGGTTTATATTCTTTAAGTGCTGGCGGGGTGTTTTCCTTAGGTTCCTTTTCCTCTACCTTGTCCTTTTTAGGTTCTTGAACAGGCTTCTTTTTCAGTTCAGCTAGTACTTTTCCATCCCTTAGAGTAATTGCTTTTACATGTTCTCTAGGATTTGGCTCAGTATTACTCGGCAAACTACCTTTTGGTCTATCAGATATTATCTTTGCGAGTTGACCAATTTGATTTTCGAGCCTTTGAATAGATGCTTGCTGGTTCTTCAGTGCTGTTTCGGTGTTTTGGAAACGGGTTTCTAATGCAGCCATAAATTTGGTGAACATCTCTTCAAGGTTCGGCTTTTTCTCTTGTTGTGGAGGTGGCTGTTGAAATCTTAGAGGAGGTGGTTGTCTTTGATTTCCTTGTCCTCCCCACGAAAAATTAGGGAGGTTCTGCCAACCTGCACTATAAGTGTTACTATAAGGAATATTCTAAGGTCTAGAATTGTTACCCATATAGTTGGCTTGCTCGGTTTCCATGCTATGTCCATCGGGGGAGTAATCTGGATTGTACATGTTTCCCTGAATTGCATCACACTGCATCACTGGGTGTGCCTGCGTAGAACCAACAAAATTATCCATCTTTTTATTTAAAAGTTCTACCTGATTAGAAAGCATGGTGACGGCATCAATGTTAAAAACTCCTCCAGCTTTTGTCGGCTTTGTCCTCATGACTTGCCACTGATAGTTATTCAGTGACATCTCTTCTATAAACTCATAGGTTACTTCGGGTGTTTTATTGTTGATTGTTCCTCTAGCGGCTGCATCAATCATTTGTCTTGTGGAAGGATTCAAATCGTTATGAAAGGTTTGAACTTGTAACCACAAAGGCAATCCATGGTGAGGGCACCTTCTCAAAAGATCTTTGTATCTCTCCCAGGCATCGTAAAGTGCCTCTAAATCCATCTGCACAAAAGAAGAGATATCATTTCATAATTTAGCTGTTTTAGCTGGAGGGAAATATTTAAGTAAAAATTTTTCAGTCATCTATTCCCATGTAGTGATTGAGCCTTGTGGTAGAGAATTTAACCATTGCTTAGCTTTATTCCTTAGGGAAAAATGAAATAATCAGAGGCGAATGGCATCATCAGAAACACCATTGATTTTAAAAGTATCACAGAATTCCAAAAATTTTGCTAAGTGTGAGTTGGGATCCTCATCCTGTAAACCATCAAACTGAACAAATTGCTGAATCATCTGAATAGTGTTAAGTTTCAATTCAAAATAATTTGCAGCAATAGCAGGTCTAATGATACTAGATTGAGTACCAGCCAAATTAGGTTTAGCATAATCATACATAGTACGAGGAGCATCATTTTGGTTCACCGGTTCTGCGGCTATCGCGGGAGGTGGTATATTGTCTTGATTTGCTTCCATCTCTTCAGTAGGTTCTGGTTCTTCCTCTTATCCTTGTTCTGGATAATGTAGGCGTCGTCTGATCTCTCTAAGATTTCTGCAAACTGTGGCTTCTAAATCTTCGTCAAAAAGCAGTGGCCCTGCTGGGTTTCTTCTAGTCATAAACTAGAGATACCTAGAAAGGGAAAAGGAACAAAGAAAATTTTAGTAAATAAATAAAAATGAAAATAAAGGCTGAAAATAAATAGATTAGTAATGGCTAAAGTAATAGAAATCGAGTGTTCGTAATATCTTAGTTCCCCGACAACAGCGCCAAAAACTTGATATACGTGATATGAAGTAATAAAATTTATAATAATGATCACAGCAGAAACTAACAATTATAACGATTTTAAGGCACGCGCACCTATCGAACAGTAGTATAGTTTAGTGGTAAGACTGAGATATCGTACCCAAGGGAACCAAAAGTACTAGTACTAACTTTCTTTCTATTATTTAACCTAAAAATAAGAGGGGTTTTTATGAAACTAAACTAATTCTAAAACTAAACTATGAATGCACAAAAAGTGAATTAGGGAAAAACTTTTAGGAAAACTGATTGATTTGGACAATACTCAAGGGAGAATTCACCTAGACTTCACTTGTTATCAACTCTTGAACTAGACGATTTATTCACTTGACTTGATCTGTAGAAATCCCTAACTTATGTTAATATCTCTCTCGAAACTAAAAACAACTAACCCTAGGTTGATTAATTGAAATCTCTTTCTAATTAAAACCCCTAGAGTTGCCTTAACTCGATCTATGAATTCCCTTATTAGGTTTGACCCTAATCCGATAGATTTTCGTCGTCTTATCTCTAGGATTGCAATCAACTCCACTTAATTGTGTTGGATCTACTCCTATGCAGGGACTTTTGCTCCTCTACACAAGCACATTCGACTTAAATCAATATCCCGGAAATATCAATTTAAGAGTTAAAAACACAATTAAGAACAAATCAAATATTTATCATATAATTCAAGAGAAAATAATAACAAGATCTATCTTAGGTTTCATCCCCCTCAAGTATTTGGGGGAATTAGTTCATGATTATAAAAGAAAACATCTCAGAAGAAATAAAATAACAAAACATAAAGAACCCAAAAACCCTGTAGGAATTTGAAGGGAGATCTTTAGTCTTGAGGTGAAATTCGACTTCTGAGATGGATCAATCGGCTTCCATTGGAGTAATTCCTTGCTTCTACTCTCTGTGTTGGCAGAAATAAAGCATTCTGTTGTGGGAGAAAAAGCATATATTTGTAGTTGCCCCCTAGGGTCTTTATATAAGGCTTTGGAGTGTCTTTCTTAGCCCCCTAAGTAGCCTTTTCCGAGTGAAATTTAACTTCCTCACGACAGGGACATGCCCGTATGCCACGCCCGTGTGGATCGCTTCCCAGGCCGTGGTCGAGCCTGTTGATGGTGGCACGGCCGTGTGGTCTGGCCGTGCTCGTTGGGGTTGGGCCGTGTTTGACCTTAAAGTGGCACGGCCGTGTGGTGAATCTTCGGGCTATGTTGTTTTCATACTTTGGCCTATTTTCTCTGTTTTTGGCCCTTTTCTTGCTCTTTTCTCTTCCTTAAGCTCACCTGGGCATAAAACATGAAATAGAAGGATTAAGAGCACCAATTTCCACAAATTCAATGATAATTCATCCAGAAATTAGGCTAAGCATGAGGTAAAACATGTATAATTTATCGTTTATCAGTCTTTCCTTGTCACATTAGGGTATGGGACACGAGGCTTATACTCTTTGACAATTGGTTCTTTGCGACTTACCTCACCCTTACCTTTATTTACCACAGTTTCCTGACTTGGCTCTGATTTGGTTTTAGCTAGCCCTCCTTTATCAATCGCGTCGATGGCGTGGAGTTACTCCTTAGGGTTAGTCTTGGTGTTGCTCGGTAGACTACTCTGTGGTCTGTCAGAGATTAGCTTAGCAAGCTAACCTATTTGAGTTTCAAGTCCTTGAATAGAAGCTTGCTAATTTTTAAGTGTCGTCTCGGTGTTTTGAAAGCGAGTTTCTGATACGGAGATAAATTTCGTGAGCATCTCCTCAAGGTTTGGCTTTTTCTCTTGCTGGTAAGGGGGTTGCTGAAATCCCGGAGGGGGTAGTGGTCTTTGATTTCCTTGACTGCCTTGCCCTCCCCATGAGAAATTAGGGTGGTTCCTCCAACCTATATTGTAAGTATTGCTATAAGGGTTATTTTGAGATCTAGAATTATTACCCATATAGTTGGCTTGTTCGTTTTCCATGCCATGTCCATAAGTGGGGTACTCAGAATTACTCATGTTTCCTTGAATTGAGTCACACTGCATCACTGGGTGTATCTGCGTAGAACCAACGAAAGTGTCAATCTTTTTATTAAGAAGTTCTACCTTATTAGAAAGCATGGTGACCGCGTCAACATTAAAAACTCCGGCAGCTTTTTGCAGCTTTGTTCTCATGACTTACCACTGATAGTTATTCAGTGACATCTCCTCTATAAATTCGTAAGCTGCTTCTAGCGTTTTGTTATTGATTGTTCCACCGACGGCTACATCAATCATTTGTCTCGTTGAGGGGTTCAAACCGTTGTGAATAGTTTGAACTTGTAACCATAGGGGTAACCCATGGTGAGGGCACCTTCTCAATAAATTCTTGTATCTCTCCCAAGCATCGTAGAGTGTCTCTAAATCCATCTTCACAAAAGAAGAGAAATCATTCCTCAACTTTGCCGTCTTAGCCAGCAGAAAATATTTAAGTAAAAATTTTTCGGTCATTTGTTCCCATATAGTGATAGACCCTTGTGGTAGAGAGTTTAACCACTGTTTGGCTTTATTCCTCAAAGAAAAAAGGATTAACTTAATATGAATGGCATAATCAAAAACGCCATTTATTTTGAATGTGTCGCAGAATTCCAAAAAGTTGGCTAAATGTGAGTTAGGATCCTCATCCTGCAAACTATCAAACTAAACAAACTGTTATATCATTTGAATAGTGTTAGGTTTTAATTCATAATTATTTGTAGCAATAGTGGGCCTAACAATACTAGATTCAGTACCAGCCAAATTAGGTTTAGCATAATCATACATAGTGCGCGGAACAAGATTTTGATTCACAAGATTTGTGGCTACCACATGAGGTAACTGATTATCTTGATTTGCCTCCATCTCTTTAATAGATTCAGGTTCTTCTTCTTGTCCTGTTCTGGGTACTTTAGGCTTCTTTTTATCTCTCTTCGATTTCTACGAACTGTGGCTTCTAAATCGCTGTCGAACAATAAAGGTCTTGTAGGGTTTCTTCTAGTCATAAACTAAAGATGCATGAAAGGGGAAAACAAAAAGAAAATTTTAGTAAATAAAAAATAAAAATAGAAAATAAATTGCTTATAAAAGTAAAGATGGCTAAAGTAATAGGAATCGAGTGTTCTTAATATTTTAGTTCCCCGGCAATGATGCCAAAAACTTGATCGTGATTTCAATGAAGTAATAATAATGATCGTACCTGGAAACTAACTATTATCACGATAAAAGGCAAGCGCACCTATCGAGTAGTAGTATAGCCGGTGGCAAGACCGAAATATCGAATCCAATGAACCAAAAGTACTAGTAATGACTTTCTTCCTATTATTTAGCCTAAAAGTAAAGGAGGATTTGGTTGTAAACTAACTAATCTAAACTAAACTAAAGACACGACAAATAGTAAATTGGGAAATTACTTTGGAAAAACTAAATGATAAAGGCAATACCCAAGGAAGAATCCACCTAGACTTCACTTGTTATCTAACTCCGACCCAGACGATTTCTTCATTCGACTTGATCCATAGAGATCCCTAAATTATTTTAATATCTTCGTTGAGAATAAGAACAACTAACCCTAGGTTGATTAATTGAAATCTCTTTCTAATTAAAACCCCTAATTTTGCATTAACTCGATCTATGGATCTCCATATTAGATTTGACTCTAATCCGGCAGATTTTCGTCGTCCTATGTCTAGGACTGTGATCAACTCCGCTTAATTATGTTGGATCTACTCTTACAAGGGAATTTTGCTCCTCTGCATAAGCACATTCGACTTAAATTAATATCCCGAAAATATCAATCCAAGAATTAAAAAACACAATTAAGAACAAATCAAATATTTATCATATAGTTCAGATAACAATAACAAGATTTATTTTAGGTTTCATCCCCCTTAGGTATTTGGAGGGTTTAGCTCATGTTTATAAAAGAATACATCTCAAAGTAAAGAAAATAAAAAACATAAAGAAAACCCAAAACCCCTGAAAGGATTGAAGGGAGATCTTCAGTCTTGATGTAGATCTTGGCTTTTGAGATGGATCAATCGGCTTTCTTCGAGTAATTCCCTATATTCTACTCTGAGTCTTGGCGAGGACTGTATGTGTCTTTGTAGTTGCCTTCTAGGGTATTTATATAAAGTTTAGAATGTCTTTCTTAGCCCCTAAGTAGCCTTTTTCGCGTGAAATTAAAACTCGTCACGACAGGGGCATGCCTGTATAGCATGCACGTGTGAATCGAGCCTAGGCCATATTCAAGCCTGCTAAAGTGGCACGGCCGTGTGGGTCACCCGTGTGATGAACTCCAAGCCATGTTGATTTCTTACTTTGGCCCATTTTCTCCGTTTTTGGCCCATTTCTCGTTCTTTTTGCTTTCCTATGCTCACCTAGGTATAAAACATGAAATTAAAGGATTAGGAGCATCAAATTCTACAAATTCAATGATAATTCATCCATAAATGTGCTAAATGTGGGATAGAAATATGTATAATTTATAGTTTATCAAGCGCCAACGTGGGACCGATCCTCCTCAATACCGTCTAACTCAATCTACCAGACAGGAGGACCCAGAGGACATTACTGATGATGTCTTTCCATCTCACGAGGAGCCACCATCTCAATCACTACCCATTCACCGTCTAGTTCATGCGGCTGCTTCATACTCTGACATATCTGAGTGCCTTACACGATTCGAGCAACAGTGTTTTCAGTGCCTTGATCATATTGATGCTACTCTCTATCAGATTTGTTAGCATCTCCACATCTCACCACTGCCCCTACCTTACGAACCATCTAAGGATTAGGACTTTTGAGTCCACTTATCTTTTTCTTTATTTTCCTTTTTATTTTGTTATTTATTTTTATTTCTATTTTTACTTTTCTTTTTAGGTTTATTTAGTTTTATCCTTTTATTTATTTAAATTTCAATATTATAAAAATTTAGCATAATTTATTTTGAACAGTTTATATTGGCTATTTCTTAAACGGGTAACCATGCTAATCTATATTCCCTAAAGTCTTATTGATGTTATCGCAGTTACACAGAGCCTAAAAGCTCAATAGTACTCTGCCAAATCCAGCTCTAAATAGGAAAACTACTCCACGACTGCCATGTATTGCTCAATCACAGCTATAGCCACCAAGTTTGACATAACAATTGTGGATAGGCAAATTCTACAACCTCGGAATACCCTCCTCCAACCTCACTATAGCCCTATCCTCAGAATCAAGTTTCCACACTTCCAACTCAATGATACCTTCCAATTTTCAGGGAGTTTCACTTCTCTCACTATCTTATGATTTTATGCTTATATTTTAAATGAATCTGTCCTTGTACATTGAGGGCAATGTACATCTTAAGTGTGGGGGGACTCACTTTCACTTTTTGCATTATTCTTAAATCCCTAAAATTTTGTCTTGTCTCTCAAGTCACTTTCTCATATCATTGTTAGAATGAATTCTGATTGATTTATGATTTTTATTGATATGTTTAGGATTAAGACATAGGTATTTGTGCTTTGATTATTCAAACTTTAAGACATTAGATAATCAAGCATGATAAGTTGAAATTTTTGAAAGTTTAAAATTTTTCTAGGTTGTTTCCCCAAATTTAGGTATTATCTTGAAATTTGAAATTCAAAGGATCGATATCAAAAGCCATAATTCTAGTGAGATTTTTTTATCCTTTTGAACATACATCCTTTCATGCTTACTTTTATTGTTGCTTTGAGTGAGTCAATACTGATTTGTTATTCTATAACTTGCTCTGATTATGCATGTCAAGACCACACCATTGATTTGATATATCGAGATGATAAAGGCACTTAGGTTTAACCCACTTACTCCATAAAAGCCTACCCTCATAATTAACCATTAGTGAACCCCCTTGAGCCTAACAAACCATTTATTTATTTACCCTTAATATTAACCCATAAACCTATTTTTGATTCGTTGAGAATTTCCCTCACTCTAATTTGATCCCCATCTTTGTCGAGATTTGGATTGAATAATTACCTAGCTATGTTCTCCTTTTCAGTTTGTAAGTTCATATTCAAAAAAAATGCATATATATTTCAGTTGTGATTCGATGTTTCGCATATTTCTATTTAATTATGAGCTTCTACTTTTTAAACGATGTTATTGAAAAGGGAAAGGCTTTATTCTAGAAATATGTTTAAGTGATAGAGATTTTTCTAGTTAGATGATTTTTTAGTTCAATCTTGATTCTAACGCTCTTTTTCAGCTTGTGACCACTCCGCTAACCAAAGGCCCGTTACAACTCTTTAAAGACCTTTTGATCGACATATCATTTCAATCTATAGTGGTGGAGATTTGATTTTCATGCAAGCTTACGGGAATAACTTTTCATGTTGACTAATGAGTGCTTAATTTCTGAACCCTAAACACTTCGAGTGGATAGAGTGAATCTTTAGTGAGGATGTCAACTCTTGTTGATTTTGAATTCAAGGTAATTACTTAGAAGAGGGGAGAATGCCTATGTTTCAATGATAAGACTCTCAACTTAGATTGTTTGAAACTTTGATGTTCTTTTAGTTGAATTCTCAATGTATGATTACTCATGGATTGATTCGAAACATTATTGGTAAGATTTATAAGTTGAGAAGAATGATTTTTAACTGAGTTGAGGATTTTGGTTGAGGACAAGCAAAGCTTTAAGTGTGGGGGTATTTGATCAATCGTAATTTATACATATTTTTACCCCATGCTTAACATAATTTTGGATGAATTATCCCTTGAATTGTGGAATTTAATGCTCCTAATCCTTTAAATTCATGTTTTATACTTAGGTGAGAATAGGAGAGTGAAAAGAATGAGAAACGGGCCAAAAATGGAGAAAATGGGCCAAAGTAAAAAATCAACACGGCCTGGAGTCCATCACACGGGTAACCTACGCGGTCATGCCACATTAGCAGGCTTGAACACGGCCTGAGCTTGATTTACACGAGCGTGCCACACGGGCGTGTCCCTGTCGTGACAAATTTTAATTTCACGTGAAAAAGGCTATTTAGGGGCTAAGAAAGGTATTCCGAAGTCTATAAAAACACCCTAGGAGCATACTTAAAGGGGGGAGGCCGACACGAGGGGTAGAAGGCAGGGAATTATTTGAAGAAAAGCTAATTAATCCATCTCAGAAGCTAAGATCTACATCAAGACTGAAGATCTCCCTTCAATCCTTTCAAGAGTTTTAGGTTTTCTTTATGTTTTGTTGTTTTCTTTACATTGATATGTATTCTTTTATAAATATGAACTAAATCCCCAAATACCTGAGGGGGATGAAACCTAAGACGAATCTTGTTATTGTTATCTGAATTATATGATAAATATTCGATTTGCTCTTAATTATGTTTTTAATTCTTTAGTTGATATTTCAGAATATTAATTCAAGTCGAATGTGCTTATTCAGAGGAGCAAAAGTCCTTTTTTAAGAGTAGATCCAACACAATTAAGTGGAGTTGATTGCAATCCTAGACATAGGACGACGAAAATCTGCCAGATTAGAGGAAAATCTAATAGGGGGATCCATAGGTCGAGTTAATGCAAAACTAGGGGTTTTAATTAGAAAGAGATTTCAATTAATCAACCTAGGGTTAGTTGTTCTTATTCTCGACGGAGATATTAATATAATTTAGGGATCTCTATGGATCAAGTCGAATGAAGAAATCGTCTAATTCAGAGTTAAATAACAAGTAAAGTCTAGGTGGATTCTTCCTTGGGTATTGCCTTTATCATTCAGTTTTCCCAAAGTAATTCTCCAATTTACTCTTTGTCACGTCCTTAGTTTAGTGTTAATTAGTTTAAACAAAATCCCTCCTTATTTCTAGGCTAGATAATAGGAAGAAAGTTATTACTAGTTCTTTTAGTTCCTTGGATTCGACATTCCGGTCTTGCCACTAACTATACTACTATTCGATAGGTGCGCTTGCCTTTCATCATGATAATAGTTAGTTTCTAGGTACAATCATTATTATTACTTCATCAAAATCACGATCATATCTCCTTGACGAATGTTGAAATTCAGCCTGACATGACATACAGTGAAGAACCGATCAGAATTCTGGCATGAGAGAAGAATTGAGAAGTAAAAAAATAGCTTTAGTAAAGGTTCTCTGGCAGCGACATGGAATAGAAGAAGCTACCTAGGAACTCGAGGAAACTATAAGAAAGTAATATCCGAACTTTTTTACTGCTAAGATTTTTTAGGACGAAAGTTTCTTTAGGGGGAGAGTTGTAACAACCTATTTTTAGTAAAATCGGAATAGTGGTTTCAAAACCATAAATCTGAGGTCGGAAGAAAATTTATTTTAATATCATTTTATGGTCCATAGTATAATAGAAATATCGTATAAAAATTTTGTTAAGACATTTTACCGTTTACATGCCTAACTTGATGAAAAGGACTAAATTATATAAAGTGTGAAAATTGAATTTTAGTAGTTAAAAGTATCAAAGAGCTATGGAATTTAATATTGGAGGTCCTTATATAGAAAATAGACCATGTAGAGAAGTTAGGATAAGTATGATTATTCATCATTGGAAATTGAAGAAAATATTAAGGTTAATTTTGGAAAGTAAATGATAAAATGATGATAAATAAATTAAATAATTATTATTATCATCTATTATCATCATTTTTCATCAAAAATATGAAAACTCTAGCCATGGAAGCTTGAGTTTTTAACAAGCTTATTTTGCTCATTTGGGTAAGTATTCTTGTCCCATTTTTAACGATTTTTATGTTTCCGACATCGTAATAGCTTAATCTGTTTATCTCGGAGATTAATTCGCAAAACCGTTAAAGTAATAAGGTTTTTCCATGAATAAGTATAGTTTAATTTTGAAGTTTTATGATAGAAAATGAAAGGTTGTTGTTAGATAAACAACTTTTTGTAAAGAGAATTTTGATGAAATTGTCAATTAGGGACTAAATTGAAAAGATGAAAAATTTATGGAAAAATTCTAAATTTTGTGAAATACATGGGCTGCTATTGATATGTATGAAAATCAACTAAGCTTGAATAAGAATTAAATTGTATGAGTTTCATATTTCGAGCCTGGGGACTAAATTGTAATTAATTAAAAGTATAGGGGTAAAATAGTAATTTTTCAAAAGATGTGTGTGGATTAAATTGAATATGAATTATATTAAATTGAGTTAAATTCATTCGTATAGATCCGGATAGACCTAATATAGAGTTACATCGGGGCAAAGAAAAAGTATTGGATTAGTAGCCTTCGTATCTACATATACTTATCGACGTAAGTTCGTGTACCTAATTTGTATATTTAAATTTTTTAAATTGAATATTTTTGTGTGAATTGTACAAATTTCCAGGTGTAATTATGATCACATATCCGATAATTATCGAGTCCCGTTTGAACCTTAGAAATTCGAAGAATACAAATGACATGTCCTTAGGGTTCCCGATATGGTTGTAATCCTGCATGTGTTGCGGATACACCACAACTCTCTTGAGCTTCTCGATACTTAGCTCTCATGAGCTTCCCGATATTTAGCTCACAAGAGCTTCTCAATATACAGCTCGTTTGAGCTTCCCGTTACTTAGCTCACACGAGCTTCCCGTTATATGGCTCGGAAGAGCTTCTCATTTACATGCTTGTATAAGCATACAAGTACATGAATTGACGGATTACAGATTTGTACATTTTGTGTGTACTATCTATGTATCCAACGATATTTTAAATGGTTCAACAGGCAAAGTTCTGATATGAAACAATATGAGTTCGAAACAAACAATTACGCGTATATACTTGAATTACATGGAAATGATATTACATGATATATTGAAAAATACGATGGATGATACATATATGTGAATCTTACCTAGTCATTATGTACATCCATGTCTATCGATTATGGAAAGTGTTACATGGCTAACATGTTGTGGATACGTGTTTAGGCTTTTGGCCAAATTGGTTTGGTTATATTAACATGCTTACCTTAAATGTAATTAAATGGTAAGTTAATTTCCTTGTTATAGGAACTTACTAAGCATTAAATGCTTACTTTGTTTTATTTTTCATGTTTTATAGTAATTTGGAAGCTCATTTTGGTTAGAAGTCGGTCGGGGCAAATTTACACTATCCATCGGCCTTTTGATATATTTAGTAAATTAATTTTGGTTATAATGGCATGTATAGGTTAACTTGGCCATTGATGGCATATAAAGGTTTTGTTGAGATTTTCCATTTGAATGGCTTGTGTTGGTATATTTTGATGTGTATATAAGTGGTTTTATAATGTTTGAAGTGTGAGTTTGATTATGCATATATATGCATTTGGTTATCTACATAAATATGAATGTTTGGTTGACATGTTTTTAAATTTTCATTTGAGGTGCCTAAGGGCACGTTGGTTGTATGTGGTAATATGTCATGTTTAAGACATGATTTTAGTTTGTTTTGATTGCTTTGTTGTCGCTTGTTGACGTGTTAAAACATTGTGTTTAGGTTGATACCAAAATAGGTTAGAAATGTGGCTTGGAAATGACCTATTTTTGTCTACATAGGTGTGTGTCTCAGCTATGTGTGACACACGGCCAAGTGACACGGTTGTATGTCCCATGTACCTTTAATTTGCACAAAGTAGAGTGCTCACACGGCCTAGCACACGGGCGTGTGGCTTGGCCGTGTGACCTAAGTTAGAGAGCTCATAGGTTTGGACACGGACTGAGACACAGTCGTGTGTCCTAATTCAAATGGCCACATGGCCTGAGACACGGGCGTGTTTCTTGACCATGTAAGACATACGGCCTGGCCACACGAGCGTGTGTCCCCTACACTTTTGAAAATTTTTAATGTTTTTCGAAAAATTCTTTGAGTACCTATTTAGTCTTGACTTGTTTCTAACGTGTATTTTGGGCGTCGAGGGCTCATATAAGGGACATTATACTTGATTTCGATTGGTTTCTGATATGAATGCTATAGGTTATGAAATCTCTATTTATTTGTTCTTTAGATTTCAGTAATGCTTTGTAACCATGTTCTAACGGCGGATACAGGTTAGGGGTGTTATAGATGGCAAGTCAGGATCGTGAGACGTAGCATTAGGTAAAGAAATATGAAAGTGCTGGCATATCCACTACAGATACACCTCAATACCATCAATCCATGTTGACTTCTGTCCGACACGCTCAAAGTGTAATTGCTCGATATTGTCTATCTACTCTATATATCGCTACCCAAAGAGGTCAATCCGATCAAAGTGTTGTTGCTCAAAGTGGTCAAATCACTCGAAAATATCGTCAAGTGAAACAAAATGGGTAGTGGTGGGAATGTCTCGGAATATGAGAGGATTGAGCCAAGTCCGCATGTTGAGGAAAATTGTAACATCCCAATTTTAGGGATTAGAAGAATCAAGCTTTCCTTGGGAGTCAAAACTTTTGATTATGCTTATATGTTTTTCTGTGCGCTTTAAAAACAAAATGAGCTTGTAGGTTTAGTGATAAGGTGTCAACCTACCCTTAGGTCTCGTGTTTGAAACCTCGTGTGCGGGTAATGAGTTTATTTTTTGTTAATTTGAGAAACGATTTTTGTTTATTTTTGTTGTACTAACTTCTATAAATTTTAATATATATAATAATAATCAAATATTTATTTTATTTCCTAAAAACCTTTCACGTTTCCCCACCCTAGTCACGTCACGTCTCTTTTTCCCATTTGTTCTTTCAGTTTCAATTTTGGCCTTTTTGGGCTACTGTGGCTTCTTCTTTTTATTTTATTTTTATTTTTTCTCTTCTTTGTTTCTTTAGTGTTCATATTTGTATTGCTTACTGTGCTTATAAATTGAGCGATTTCGTGTTGTTTCCTCTTCGCTAAACTCATTGTCTGTCGTCGTTCTCTTTGGGGGGAGTTTGTCTTCCTTTTCGTATTTTCTATCAATTTGGTTTGTTTACTAATTTAGTCATTCTCTTTTCTATATTCTATAATTAAACTTTCACACTTAATTCAATTTAGTCCTAATACTTAATTAATCTCCATTCAACTAAATTCACTTAACTAAAATATAATTGGTCATATAATTAATTTTATAAAATATTTTTAATAAATTTTTACGAGTCCGTTTTACTAAAAACAGAGACACGATAACTCATTTTCTGACACCGTACTTTTGGGTCGTTACAATCCTCATATGACTAATAATCGATAATCCCTGTGGGATCATCTGTTCAACCAAAGTGAATGAGGAAGTCTGCTCCAGGGTGTCAAGCAGTCCAAAATATCTCGCTAGTCAAGTCACGTAAGGGCCAAATAAAAAAGACCCTTCCTACTTTGGTCGGACGGGTGGTAACAAAAGAAGGCCACAAAATAGGTAACATCAATGGGAAGCCGCATCGCCATACTCCAAAGAAAATAGCGTCATATGTACCAACAACCCCCATACTCTCCCTTCAAAATGTTATTGTGTGCGCTAGAATGGCATGAATGTAGCGCAGTGTCGAAGGTAGACAAGTCGCATTTGACTAACTTGGGTTGTACTGTGCCTTTGTCATGGTGATCTCTAACCAACAAAGTGGAGCTGCGTGATGGATGTGTCGGGATAAGGTGGAGAATATATAAAAACTACAATTAAAGAATTCCGAAGAAAGAATAAGGTTGTGTTTAGTAGTACTTTTTAGAATCACTTTTGACATGAAAAACACTTTTGAAGCAAAAGGAATGCTAAACAAGCAACTTTTGAAAGGAAATTTTGGTTTTTCAAAAGCAATTTTCCTTAAATGGAGAAGGAAATTTTTTTAGCTTTTCTCTCCCAAAAGCACTTTTGACAACTTAATTATGTTTTCACCCCTCCAACACCCTCTTTAGTTAATTGCTTAAAAATATTTAAATTTTATTTTTCATATATTAAAATATTAACAAAAAATTGTAATAAAATATTTTATATATTCTTATTTGTAACACTCCTAACCCCAAACCATCGCCGGAACAGGGTTACGAGGCATTACCAGACTTAAACACTAGCAATCGTACAAAACTGAATCAAAATTTTGCGTTTCAATTTAAAACTTTTCAAATTCCATCATAAAGTCCTTAATATGGGCCTACGAGGCCCAAAACATGCTTAGGAAATGATTTGAGACTAAACGAAAACTTTAGAAAACTCTAAAAAATTTCATGAAAATAGGGGCACACGCCCATGTGGCTTGGGACATAACCGTGTGGCCAGCTCGTATGGCTCACATGGCCATGTCTTTAGGTTGTGTGGCAGGTTGACTTGCAATTTAATAAGAAACAGAGGGCCACACGGCCTGGGCACACGCCCATGTGGCTAGGCCGTGTAGTAACATAATTTTTTATCATTTTAAACAATTTTCACACGGCCGTATCACACGGCCATGCTAGAACAGTGTCCTTCACATGGCCAAGACACACGGTCATGTCTAGCCCGTGTGATATCCTGATTTCACATTTTAAGATGCAGGGGAAACATGGCCAGTACACACGCCCATGTGCTAGCCGTGTGTCTCACACGGTCTGGCCACAAGGCCGTGTGGCAGGCCATGTGGACTCTATATGAGCCCCAAACACTAAACTAACCTCCCTGCAATTTCAAACCAAAACCAAATTGCAATCTAAGTAGCAACCAATACATTTCCATATTTAAACATACCCAATCATGCCTGAACAAGTGACTTATCTATTTTATTCAATTAACATACATGGTACCATATAAATTCATACTAATAAACTTCATTCATTTCTATTCCATACTTGTATCAAATATGTCATATTAGTTTCATTTCATACTTCTAACCATCATTTTACAACCGTAATCACAAGACTTTTATACTTAATCTATACATCACCTAGGTACATGCCATATTTATCAAAGGAAAGGTACATCACTAAAATTTCTCTAAGGTCGGGATTACTCTGGATGTTAAACCAGACACTGGCTTTCTCTAACCTATGCAAGAAAACAACCGTACACTGAGTATGGATATACTCAGTGGTATTACCATAATTCAAAATTGTAACGTGATACAATAAATTATATATAATCAAATTATGCTTATAATTATTCATTAATTATCTCTTACTTTAAACTAACTTATTCAATAATAAGAATAAGCAATATTTCAAATCTAGTATTTAATTGTATTTATACCTTATTTCACTATCTCAATTTCTCAAATATCAAACCATTTTTAAACTTTCATTAATTAACAATATCAATACAAATTTTAGTTATTCTTCAATTTCAATCATATATCACATGTAACAATTTCAATCACTGCATGAGTATTAAATTCATGCCTTTCATTTTCAATCTCATATCTCAATTTCCAATTCATTTATCAATTCACAATATTACTTTCTCTTTTCTTTCCATAGCTCAATCAATCACATTTATTTAAATTCTATCATTTCACTTATTTACCCCCATTAACAAGACCTGGACCTTGACGTATACAGGAATCCAACCAAACACACCAATACAACACATTGTGCCTAAAACGGTACATAGTACCTGATCAGTATACGACACATAAAGTGCCTGATTGGCAAAGACGATAAATCACATACTCTTCCAAATCCTATGGCATGCCAATTATATCCGACTTAGCCCGACTAGTTAATAGGGAATTTAATCACATTTTAATTTCCAATTCACTTTCTTTCGATCACAATTTAATTCAAATTCACTTCTTCACTTTTTTTAATCAATATTCATTCAATCTCAATTCAATCACAATTTCTCATTATCACAATTCAAATCAATTTCTCAATCCAATATGCATTTCAATTGTTCACACATATTATAATGCCCCAAAATTTTAAAGTTTTTAATTTTGTGGTTGTGACACAAATTGCATGTTTGCTTTAATGGCTAAGTGATTTGAGTGTGTTTGGGTGTGTCTGGGAAGTTCTGGGTTCAAATTTAGGCAAAATTTTAGTTTTTCCTCTTAAGGAAACCTTGACTCTAGCTTGTAGGCCTTATAAATAATTATGGTGGATATATGTCACAAGAGAGCTTGTAGGTTACTGGTAAGTGGCATGACAGAGCTTCATAGTGGGCTTGTGTTGGAGTCACGTTTTGAGCAAAGAGGTATTAATTTTGCTACCCATGCCGTGTAGGAGGTGGAGTTGGACTGAGACTCTGAGTTTGAATTGGTCATGAGGTAGTTCGAAGCAATTTGAATTAGATGTTGAGGGATTTGTGGAGGGATACGGGGGGAGATATTTGGGGAGGAATTGTAGGAGGAAAATAAGGAAATGGAATTGGGTGAGAGAGGAGTGCCGATTTGGGACTCTCCTTGTGCCAATTCGGTCATAGGCACTTAGTGCCATAATGTTCTAGTGTTGCTCATTTTTGGTGAGTTGCATTTTGTCTTCTTATTTTAGGTTTCTCTACTCTTTAGCATTTGCGGTTCAGTGTCGGTTAGCTTTCTTTTTATCTTCTTATTTTAGGTTGAATTGACATAAGGCTTTGGGTACCTCTCGGGTTTGTTTCATTTTTTATTCTGCGTTAGTTGGAGTTCCTTTTTTGTTTTGGCCGAATAGTCTTGGTTCTTTTCTCTGCCGATCTTTCTTTTCTTTCCCCTCTTCCCTTTGTTGTTCATTTCTTTGCTTTCCCTCTTTCAATAGTGGCCGAATACACCCTACCCTTTTCTCTTATTTTATTGTGGCCGAATCTCTACTTCAACTGATAGAGAAGATCGGATATTTCTTTTCTTTATTCCCTCTATTTACGTTTCTCCTCTTCTCTTGGCATTTCCATTTCATCTTGACCAATTATCTCCTCCTTATCTCTTCATCTTATTTCGGCTTGACGGCTACTCTTTGATAATCGTAAGTGCATTCGATTCTTGCTCGTGTTTCGTTAATCTATTCATGTTACCTTGCTTAAAGTCAAATACTTCTCCCTTCTCTTGATTCTGATAGCCGATTCTTGTCTTCTTCTTTTTGGTGTGCTATTCGTTTGATTCTCAGAATTCCTCATGGAGTGAAGGAGTGTCTGGTGGTATCTAGACATTGAAACCATTTTCTTATCACTCGATTTAAGTTAAGAGTATGAGCTAGTATTTTTCAAGTGTTGGCTGATTACCATGTCACTAGTTGTGGTTTTTGGTAGCTAATAGGTATCAATTCAAGTCTTTAGTTTATTCGATTGTTGTTAATGGTTTCCCTTGATAATGTAGCTTTTCAGCAAAGAGGGTGTGCCCAATCTTCGATTAGCACTTTAGACGGGATAAACCACACTCGTTAATTAATGTTGTTGTTCGAAGGATTTTCTAAGTTTCGCAACAGGAGTGTAATCTCACCACCGCTATCGTAAATTAGTAAAAAGCTGAAATGCCAAAAAATACAATGTTTGAGGCCACATGGGTATGCGATCGCTCGTGTAGTAAGCCGACCCATGAATCATGGGCGTAAGACTATAGAGGCCACTATGAGCGTTCTCATGGGCTTAGGCTGTTTTGGGCCATGTTAGGCCTTGTGGGCCCAATAGACTCATTGGCCCTATATAGATTAAATTCATGATACGTGAAAAATACTAGATTTGTTTGTGTAGTTCACATAGCCATGACTAAATCTGGGCTAAATAGGCCACACGAGCGTGTGGGCCTACTGGGGCCGGGTAATGGGCCTTAAACCCATTTACACTGTTATGATCGTTTAAGTTACACAAGTCGCTCGAGGCGACTGCAGGCCCTTTAAGAGGTCAGTATGTGTTCCAGGATCCCAATGTAGGTAAAATGACCAAAATACTCATAAAGGGTAAAATGACTATTTTACCCCTAATAGATAAAAATGAACGCTATACCCCTAGAAGCAGATTGACTGATGTATTTATAATATAAACATGACTGTATTGAGCATGACATTCTGCATACTCGTATGATTTATGGCATGACATACTGCATGGGGTTGGGATACTGTTATGGAGAAGTATACTGTACTGGTGGCTTTACCACATATACTGTTACTGTTACTGATAGCTTTGCTGCGATACTATTCCTGGCAGCTCGACTACGATATTGGTGTGTTGGCTGGGTGGGTCGATTTTATCTCTACATAGTGTGTTGGTGGTACGGAGTGGTGTGTCTGGCTGAATTGGGGTGGGTTGCACTGTTGCATTACTGCACTATACTGATACTGTTTCAGGCTAAGGCCCATGCTGTACTATTTCTAAATAGGGCTCAAGCCCGGACTATTTTTGCATACCATATTCTGACTGTTAGGTAAGGGATAGCACACTAAATTTTTCATAAACTCACCCTTCTTTTTCATTGTACAGGTAATCCCCATCCTTAGGCGTTTTGGTGCTGCAAGGGACTCGGAGGTGGCCACATGACCGCAGTCATTTCTCTGCTTGATTTTATCTTAATTTTTGTTTTGGGTTTTTAATTCTGTAATAAGGCCTTTTTATGGTTTTAAATTTTAATTGGGTATTTGCTAGTTTACTTTAAACTGCTAGTTTAGGAGAAGATGATTTTCTTTCAAAATGACAATTGTTTTCAAAGACACTCGATTTAACCTTCAAAGTTTTGAAAAGCTTCCGCAACTAAATCAATTTAATAAAATAACGACAATCTAATAAGACTAACGTTTTAACTAATGGATTGGTTGATATAAAAAACTTAATATACCAAAGTTTTTATATAACCGTAAAAGGGTTTTTCTTACTTTCAAGAGGTTTTTAACTTGCAAACAAGTCTTTACCAATGAAGTTCGTATTTAATAAACATATTACTAATAACTCAAAAATTGATAATAATAAATTCATTACCAATACGTATTTAGTAATGCCCCAATTTTTTTATTTTCGACTTTTGTGATTCCGTGGGCTTGAAATTTTCTGAATGTGTGTCTGCGTTAATTTGACATGGTTATATGTCTGCTTAAGTGGTTATGAGCCTTGGGGAGTGTTGGGAGAGGTCTCAAGTTCAAGTCTCAACTTGGGTAAAATTTTGGGTTTTTATTAAATAAAGCCTCATTCTTGGTTATTAGGCTTTTAAGTAAAAGTTGGTAAAAATATATCAGAATAGGCCTGTTGGCCTGGTGGTTAAGTGAAGGGCTAGATGGAAGGAGATCCTGTGTTCGATTCGTGGTGTTGCATTAATTTTTACTACTATGGATGTGTAGGAGTTTGAGTTTGGTATGTTTCTGAGTAGTGGAGGGAATTAAGGAGCTTAGAATAAGGGGGTTAACACTGTTTTGGCATTAGGTTTCTTTTTGTTAAAATTTGGCTACCTTCATTTCAAAATTGCTTTTGCTACCATTTCTTCCCCAAAATTCCTACCCTTATTGCCGAAATTTCTTCATTTTCCTTCCTTCTCATTTCCCCTTTGATCGCTTTAGGGATATTTATTGAGTCACACCTTCAGTAAGTGATCTTTTACTCTTGGTGCTATCAAAGTTCAATAAGGGATTAAATATGGTTTTGCTGCTGTTTAGGAGGAGATCTGGAGGCTGGGAATCAGTGATTCGACGTTTGAATCAGAGCTGTGTTCAATTTTGGGGAGTGGTAAGTCAATTTTGTGTTATCGAGGTTTAGTGATTAAGACTCGATTTTGGGCTCTAAAGTGGAACTATTCTGATTATTAGGTTTTGGAAGTGCTCAGAAGTGTTTAGGCTTCAATTGAAACCAGGTGTGTACCCCAATCACTCTAAAAACGCATTTCAGTAAAAGCCAAAAATGAAGCTGTCGATGCCACACAGGCATGTGAACTGCCCGTGTGGAGGCCGCTGGCGAGACACGACCGTGTGGTCAACGAAGTGGGCTGTGAGCGTACCACACAAGTATGACAAACACGGGCGTGTGCAACTGGTCAAGCCGTGTGCGAGGAATGGGCTAGGCTAAATGGGCCGTATGGGCCACATGGGCATGTGGGCCATACGAGCAAGGCCAATTTTGGTCGTGTGGGCCACACGGAAATATGGGCCCACACAGGCAGGCCAGATAGGCGTGTGAGCCCATTAATCCGAAATGTTCAAAAAGGTTGCACGGGTTGCCCAAGTCGACTGTGACCTATTATAAGGTCAGTAAGGTTATCTTGGACCCCGTTTTATGATCTGATTATATGAGATAGCATGTGATATTAGCATGAGTATTGACTCTATTCTGTATATGATTGTATGTATGATCTACTGTTCTGCATTAAGGCATGCCATGATATCTATGACGAATTGCACTGGTTTGGGTTTGATATTGGAGAGAAGGATGCCGTATGACTAGCAGCTCTGCTGCTTATTTATGACATGTGTTGTAATATGGTACGATTCAGTGTGTAGGGTTGGATGTGTTGATTTTATCCCCATACTTGGTGTGTAGGGCTGGGTGGGTCGATTTTATCCCCACATGGTGTGTTGGGTGTACAGAGATAGTGTGCAGGGTTGATGGGCATGACTTGTATCTGATTTGATATGCATGCGTTTACTATATGGGCTAAGGCCCGATTATATCTGATCTGGTTCTGTACTAAGTGGACTACGGTCTACGCTGTATCTGTTAAGGGCTCGAGCCTAAATTATGACTATTTTTGTTATATGCATGTATGCTTGCTTTATTGTAGGGATGTAAACATTAAGCTTGTGAAAACTCACCATTTTATTTTATTTATCTATCAGGTAATCCCCAACAGTAGATGAATTGGTGCTACGGAGGGCTTGAGGGTGACCACTGATGGACACATTACTAGACTTCCTACTTTTATTACAGGTTATTCATTATTTTATTATTTTATCATTATTTTAGGGGTTTTAGGTATTGTGGTCCTTTGAACTGTTTTGTTTTATAGTTAGAGTTTCCAAATTTTTTTATTGTTATTATTGATTTTTATTAAAATGTGACGCTCTAAACGCGTTTTAAAACTTATTTTCAGATTTTTGTTTAAAGAATGATTTATAAGCTTCTGTGATAAATAAAAGATAATAACCAGCACAAGATTTTAATATTCGAAATGATTTCCAAAAATACTCTCATGTGACGCCACCAAATTCGGCCATAACGCCTAGGACGGGTTTGGGGTGTTACATTTTTATCACTCAATTCAATAATGATACTTACCTCAATTTGCTTATCATGCATATTAATTTAAAATTTAACAATTAATAATTAAAATCGAATTATGGTAATACAAACTTGAATTTCTCATTTTTACTCCTCGTTTATTTTCTCTTTTCCTTCCTTGCTCGATGTCTCGAGTTCTTTACTTGCTAAGAAAATTAAAATCGTTTTCACTAATAACATAATACTAATTTACAATAATTATTGAATTTTTATTTAACTTCTACTTTATTTTCAATTTTACTCCTAACTAAGTTCGCTTACTTTTCTTTTCTAATTCAATTCATACATTATTCCTGCTCAATTTCTTCCCATATTCAACTTAACTATCAATTGTTCGTGATAAAACCCTAATTTCAACTTCTTTTCAATTTAATCCCTACTATACAAAACTTATACCTTACTTTACAATTTAATCCTTTACTAGCTTCTAACTTTAAATTCTATCAATTAAACCCCCAATTGATCAATTTACTCAATATAACTCATGTTCAAAAATCTAAGAACTTCCAAAATTTCAACTTAAATTTAATAAAACTTTGTTCTAAAGCTTCTAAAACATCAAAATTAAAAGAAAATGACCTAATTGACTTACCAATTTAAGCTTTAAGCTTCAAATCTCTAGTTTTTCCTTTTTCTTTTCTTTCTCCCTTTCTTTCCTTCTTTTTCGTGAGTTCTCTTTCTTCTTTTTCTTTTTGCTTCTTTTGTTTCTTTTCTTAATTCATTTCTTTCTTTTAATTACTTTATTTTAACTTAATATATTAAAATAATAATATAATATGATATAATAATATTTTATTAAAATATCTCTTACTTAATATATAAGTAAATTATTCATTTAATTACAAATGTATGTATATTATTTATTACATATGCATATTATTTCTACCACACAAGCGTCACAAATTTGGTTTATTTACTAATTTAGTCCTTCTCTTTTCTATATTCTATAATTAAATTTTTACACTTAATTCAATTTAGTCCTAATACTTAATTAATCTTAATTCAACTAAATTCACTTAACTAAAATCTAATTGGTCACATAATTAATTTCATAAAATATTTTTAATAAATTTTTAGGAGTCCGTTTCACTAAAAACGGCGACCCGATAACTTATTTTCTGACACCCATGCTTTTGGGTCGTTACAATTCTCCCCCTTAAAGAAATTTTGTCCTCGAAATTTCTCACCTAATACAAGTTATTTAATCAAATCTTTCTTCTACATTTTTAATCGAAGCCTTTAAAATTCAATGATCACTCATATCAAAACTCTTTTCAGAACTTGATACTATGCTTCATACAATACCACCTTAATACTTATCTCATGACTATTATCATACGTAAACTCATACCCAAAATTTACTATAGTTTCCTCAGAATCACAATATAACTTCGGATCTCCATCCAAATCAATGAAGACTGACACTCTGTGTAAACTAACAATATCAGAAATACATAATGCATTAGTCTATCAAAAGAGAAACTTGTACATATTGAGATAAAATGCACAGACTTCTTCAAACAGTCAACAATAGTTCAAATAACATTTATCTTCTTCAATGATAAGAATAATCCTGATACAAAATCCATCGAAATACTATTTCATTTCTACTCATATATCAACACATAATATAATAGTCCCAATGACACTTGATGATCGGTTTTAACCTGTCGATAGATCAGACATTGAATACAAAGTCAAAAATATTATGTTTCATACCCATTCACTAGTACAACTGTCTTAGATTATTGTACATCTTAGTACTCCCCAAATAAACAGACAATTACCCTTGTGAGCTATACGTAATAATTGTTGTAAAATCTCTGGATTTTTCGGTATACGAACTTTATATCAAAACAACCAACAATCATCATTTCCAATCTAAAATTCTAAATCAAAAATCAATTTACTTTATACCTTTTTTAACTTGTCTCAGATTTTCTTAATAGTTTCCTCTGTTTCTTGAATTAATTTCGGCCCAATCATTTTTCTTTCATTCAATTCTATCCAACACACAGGTGTCTGTTATTTTCGACCATGTAATGCTTCATATGAAGCCATCTGAATACCTGACTGAAAACTATTATTATATACGAATTCAGCTAAAGGAGAATAATATGCCCAACCTGTTTCGAAATCAACTACACAAGTTTAAAGCATGTCTTCTAAAATCTGAATAACCCTCTCCCAAATTATTCATCTGTCTACAAATGAAAAGCTATACTAAAATTGAGCCGACTTCCCAATGATTCCTGCAATTGTCTCCAAAATCTCGAAGTGAACTACGAATCTCAATCAGAAATTATTGATACTGGAATACCATAAAATTTTACAATTTCCCAAATGTACACCTCAGCAAGTTTCTGAAACAACCAATCAGTTCTGAACACTATAAAATGAGTTTGCTTTATAAATCGATCAACTATCACTCATATAGCATTCTTATAATTTATTCCAAAAATCAGAAAGTAAACCATAAAGTGTAGATCTCTATCAAACATATCAAATACTGACACTCCATATAGCTTGTCGATTTCATAAACTTATATCTCATTTCCATTCCAGTATTATCACTTGTTGTAATAATTCTATAAGTACCAGTACCGGATATTCAACTTTAATATGCTAACATATTAAACATTTAAACATAATTTCAGAAGCATCACATTTCATTTTGGTTTCCTCAATATATCTTTTCAATATATCATTTTTACTAAATGACAGTTATATTACTATTGTGATTTCCGTATAAAATTTTCTGTGCAGGCTTTGAAATTCTTCAGTACACAGGTTTTATTCTTGAAATAACAATCAATCATTAGATTTAAATCTAATATCATGAATCAGTAACTATTTCACCCTATAACCGTTTAACTCAAAACCTATTATCTCCTTTCTGGCTTCACAGATCTATTGTAGAAACATCAGCATAACTTTAAGTTCAACTAAAATTAATCTTCCATCAGACAACAACAATCGAATATTTATCACTCATAAAGCAACAAAGATCTCCCTACTCAAAACATCTACAACTATATTTACTTTTTCTGTATGATAATCCATTATCAAATCAGGACACTTCAATAATTTAAACCATCTACTCTGTTTCAGATTCAAATCTTTCTATAACATCGGATATTTTTAAGCTTATAGTTCGTACATGTATGATATTTTCACCATACAGATACTATTACCAAATCCCCAGTTTCAAGATTATATATCAGGTAATTATTTTCCTATAGCTTTATCTGGTTGAAAGTAGAAGCCATTACTATGCCTTTCTTCATCAAAATACAGTCTAATCCATTTAATAATGTACCACTGTAATAATAAATTTCTTACCCGATTTAAACTAAACCAGAACTGATGTTTCGATCATTAGGGCTTCTATCTGGTCAAAACTTTACTAATATTGATTAGTCCATTCAAATCTTGTATTTTTCATATCATTGATCTAGCTATCATAGAAAACACTTTCACAAAAATTAAAAAGAAATACTGAAGCTTTAAATTATCCCAAGTCCACCATTATTAGATAGGATAAAGCCATAGTACTATAATAGATCTGACGTTTCAATAATATAAGTGGATCAATACTTTGACTTCAATCATATTTTCAAATAGAAGAGAAAAATCAAGAATAGCTCCAATATCAACCAGTGTAAGAATATAGTTTCTATAATCTATGATGCATACTATCAAATTCCCATGATCAAGTCAAAATTCATAGCTTTAATAAGTATGGTTACCACTAACCAATAGATATCTTTTCTAGTCAGACAATAAAATAATAAGAAAACCGAGATAGCGAAATCCAACTTGCAAGGCTATACTGAATTTCCAAGAAGATAGTCTATGTTACATAATAAAAAGATTAATGATATCTTAGAAAAAGTCCAGAAGAGTAATATTGTACATTCACACTATAACAATCATAATAGAGACAGTGTAACTTCCACATATGTAATTCAGAACATCAACCAGTAGAAGTAGAAATAGAAAATAGATCCATATGAGTCTGACCATCAAGTCTTTTATCTAACAGAACAGATTAGAAAATCAAAGAAAAATATAGTAATACTGATCATGAGTCAACCAGACCAACAATACTTCCATTTAACGTTATGATCAACCAGACTTTCTATATGATAAGAATCACATCTGAACAATTGCATATACCTTTGAAGATAAAAGAACATATAAAATGCCCATATAGAATACCCAGAAGAGATTGCTGTAAGATATCCAATTATAATAGCTATATTCAGATATTTTTGCAATTCCATTACTAATCCACTAACATATAGTCATCAATAATCTCATATCATTTAGTTAATTGACGAAGCTAGTTCAGAAAGAATTTTCAATTAACTCATTCTGTAGATACCATATCTAAATAAATCAATTTCTCATGAATAACTTCTTTCGTTAATAGTAACATTGTGTATCCCAAATAGTTTTCAAGAAAAATCTGATATCTCTCTTCATAACGCATATCATTTACTAACCCATTCTCAGTTTTAACTACTTTATTTATCATTCCATCACGGAACTCTTCAGTTCCACACTTCTGAACTAAATCAATATAAATCTTATAAATTTCACTATATATAACTGTACCAATAAGGGGGTAGAGATCGTAAAAGCCTCATAATTTAACTTCATGATTATACTTATATAACATAACATTTATCATTTCTTATGTACTATAAAACATTTATCTATATCTTTTCAAATTTTTGTATCATCATAAGTAATATTTTACTTAGATACTTAAGTATCACTTTCGGAATTATCAGAATTAGCTCAATTAAAAAGCATATCTTTCTCTAACACTTCCTCTTCTACACTAAAGGGTAACCAATTCAGTTTCATTTAATTCATCTAAATCTTTATCCGATATCTTTAATCTATAAAACAGAAATAAACAGAAAGGTCAATGATAAACGATAAATTATACATATTTTTACCTCATGTTTAGCCTAATTTCTGAATGGATTATCATTAATTTTGTGAGAATTGGTGCTCTTAATCTTTCTTTTTCATATCTTATACCCAGGAGAGCATAAGGAAGAGAAAAGAATGGAAAACGGGCCAAAAATAAAGAAAACGGGCCAAAATGAGAAAATGACACAGCCCAAGAAGTTACCACACGGCCGTGGCACACGGCCGTGCCACACGAAGACCACACGATCCAGCCCCCGATAAGCACAGCCAGGCCATACGGCTATGCCTCCATCGACAGACTCTCACATGGCCTCTTCTTGTGGCACACGGGCGTGTCCCTGTCGTGAGGAAAAGGAATTTCACTCGGGTTTGGATACTTAGGGGCTAAGAAAGCCATTCTAAACTCTATATAAAGACCCCAAAAGGCAACTCTAAAGATATACTCTTTTCTCTTAAGAAGGAGCGCCATAATTCTACCAACACAATGAGTGAAAGCAAGGGATTACTCTAAGGAAAGCCGATTGATTCATCCTAGAAGCCAAAATTCTATATCAAGACAGAAGATCTCCCTAAATTCCTTCAGGGGTTTTTGGGTTCTTTATGTTTTGTTATCTTAATTCTTCTGAGATGTTTTCTTTCTTTATTATGAACTAAACCCCTCAAATACTTGAGGGGGATGAAACCTAAGACAGATCTTGTTATTATTTATTCTTGAATTATTTGATAAATACTTGAATTGTTCTTAATTATGTGTTCTTCATTCTTAATTTAATGATCCTAGGTATTACTTCAAGAAACTGATGTGCTTAGGCAGAGGAGCAAAAGTCCCTGTTTTAAGAGTAGATCTACCATAATTAAGTGGAATTGCATGCAACCCTAGACATAGGGTGACATAAATCTGCCGGATTAGGGTCAAACCTAATAGGGGGATCCATAGATCTAATTAATGCAACTTAGGGGTGTTAATTAATAAAGAAACTTTAATTAACCACCTAGGATTAGTTGTTCTTATCCTCGACAAAGGTGTTAACATAGGTTAGGGATCTCTACGAATCAAGTCAAGTGAAGAAATCATCTAGTTCAAAAAGTTAATAACAAGTGAAGTCTAGGTGGATTCTCCCTTAAGTATTGCTCATATTAATCAGCTTTTCCCTAAAGTTTTCCCCAATTTACTTTTTGTGCACTTTTAGTTAGTTTTAGAATTAGTTTCAACCAATCCTGTTTTATTTTTAGGCTAGATAATAGAAAGGAAGTAAGTATTAGTACTTTTGGTTCCCTTGGGTATGATAACTCGGTCTTGCCGCTAAACTATACTACTGTTCAATAGGTGCGCTTGCCTTTAAAATCGTGATATTAGTTAGTTTTGGTATGATCAGTTTTTATAAATTTTATTACTTAATATCGTGAGCATATCAAGTTTTTGGCTCCGTTGCCGGGGAACTAAAATATTAAGAAAACTCGATTTCTATTACTTTAGCCATTACTATATTTATTTATTTTTAGTTTTTATATTTTTATTTATTTTATTTTATTTTATTTTAATTTTCTTTGCTTTTTCCTTCTAGGTATCTCTAGTTTATGACTAGAAACAACCCAGCAGGACCATTACTTTTTCACGAAGATTTAGAAGCAACAGTTTGCAGAACTCGCAGAGAGATCAGACAAAGCCTACAATATCCAGAACAAGGACAAGAACAAATGTCAGAACCTACAGAAGAGATGGAAGCAGATCAAAACATTCCACCACCTCCTGTAATAGTCGCGCCACTAGCAAATCAGGAAGCAGCTTCTCGCACTATGTATGATTATGCTAAACCTAGTTTAACTGGTACCTAAACTAGCATTCTTAGACCTACTATTGCTGTTAATAATTTTGAATTAAAGCCTAACACTATTCAGATGATACAGTAATTGGTGCAGTTTGATGGTTTACAGGATGAAGATCTAAATTCACACATAGCCAATTTTTTGGAACTTTGTGATACTTTTAAAATTAATGGCATTTCTGATGACGCCATTCTTCTAAGGCTATTTCCATTCTCTTTGAGAAATAAAGCCAAACAGTGGTTAAACTCTTTACCACGAGGCTCAATCACTACATGGGAACAGATGACCGAAAAATTTTTACTTAAATATTTTCCTCCAGCTAAAACAGCTAAATTACGAAACAATATCTCTTCTTGTGTAGATGGATTTTGAAACACTCTACAATGCCTGGGAGAGATACAAAGATCTTTTGAGAAGATGCCCTCATCGTGGTTTACCTTTGTGGTTACAAGTTCAAACCTTTCACAACGGTTTGAACCCTTCAACAAGGCAAATAATTAATGCAGCCGCAGGAGGAACGATCAATAACAGAACACCTGAAGCAGCTTATGAATTTATTGAAGAGATGTCACTGAATAACTATCAGTGGCAAGTCATGAGGACAAAGCCGACAAAAGCTGCAGGAGTTTATAATATTGATGCTATCACTATGCTTACTAACCAAGTAGAACTTTTAAATAAAAAGTTTGATCATTTTGTTGGTTCTACGCAGGCACAGCCAGTGATGCAGTGTGACACAACTCCAGTAAATATGTTCAATCCAGACTACTCATCCTCTGGGCACAGCATGGAAACTGAGCAAGCCAACTATATGGGTAACAATTCTAGACCTCAAAATAACCCTTATAGTAATACTTACAATGCAGGTTGGAGAAATCACCCCAATTTTTCATGGGGAGGACAAGGAAATCAAAGACAGCAGCCTCCTCCGGGATTTCAGCAGCCGCCACCACAACAAGAGAAAAAGCTGAATCTTGAAGAGATGTTCACCAAATTTATGGCCGCATCAGAAACCCGTTTCCAAAACACTGAAACGGTACTAAAGAACAAGCAAGCATCAATTTAAGGGCTTGAGAATCAAATCGGTCAGCTTGTAAAATTAATTTCAGAAAGACTACAAGATGGACTACCAAGTAATACTAAGCCAAATCCCAGAGAACATGTCAAAGCAATTACTCTAAGAGATGGGAAAGTCCTAGCTGAACCAGAAAAGAAATCTGCTCCAGAATCTTCAGGAGATAAGGCAGAGGAATCCAAGGAAAACACCCCACCAACACTCAAGGAATACAAACCGCCCATTCCATATCTGGCAAAGTTGAAGAAAGACTGTACAGACACTCAATTTGGTAAATTTCTTAAACTTTTTAAACAATTACACATTAACTTACCTTTTGTTGACGCAATTTCGCAGATGCCGAAGTACGCGAAGTTCCTTAAAGAACTTCTGACAAATAAAAGAAAGTTGGAAGAATTAGCCACAGTGGAACTCAACGAAAAATGCTCAGCTATTCTCCAAAATAAACTGCCGGCAAAATTGAAAGATCCAGGGAGTTTTACTATTCCTTGTTTAATTGTTAGTTTACTTATTGATAAAGCCTTAGCTGATTTAGGTGCTAGCATTAATCTCATGCCTTACAAAATGTTCAAGCAACTAGGTTTAGGGGAACCAAAGCCCACTAAGATGAGTATTCAACTAGCTAATAGATCTGTTAAATATCCTAGGGGAATCATAGAAGATGTGCTCGTAAAGGTAGATAAATTTATATTCCCTGTTGATTTTGTGGTGCTTGATATGGATGAGGATATTGAGGTACCTTTAATTCTGGGACGTCTATTCTTAGCCACTGCTAGAGCTGTTATTGATGTAGGGGATGGTAAATTAGTACTCAGAGTTGGTGAGGAAAAAGTCATTTTTAAAATCTATGATGCTATGAAATTTTCTAAAGAACAAGATGATTCATGTTATTTTGTTGATATTATTGATTACTTTGTTCAAGATAATCTTCAGGAACTTTCTATGGCAGACACTTTGGAACTGTGTCTTGTTCAAGGTAGGGGAGAAGACGAAGTCACCACTGAAATTGAGGAAGTAAGAAAAGGGTGAGATTCTAATGAAATCATCACAAGACACAGAAGTTATGAAAGTATAAAAATGAATGATAAGTTAAGACAGAAACCTTCCATTGATAAACCCCCTAAATTAGATTGAAGCAACTACCAGATCATTTAGAATATGCCTTTTTAGGGGAAGATTCAACTTTACCAGTCATTATCGCATCAGATTTGAGCATTGCAAAAAAAGAGGAACTACTCCATATGTTAAGGGAACATAAGCATGCTATAGCTTGGAAAATTTCAGATATTAAGGGAATTAATCCGTCCTTTTGCACCCACAAAATTTTAATAGAAGATGAATATAAACCATCAGTGCAAGCTCAGAGACGATTGAATCCCAACATGAAGGAAGTCGTAAAAGCTGAGGTAATTAAGCTTCTAGATGCAGGCATTATTTATCCTATTTCTGACAGTTCTTGGGTAAGTCCTGTGCAAGTTGTTCCTAAAAAGGGAGGCATGACTGTGGTGTCTAATGACAAAAAAGAGTCAATACCTACAAGAACAGTCACTGGATGGAGAGTTTGCATTGATTATAGGAAGCTGAATGACGCCACTCGAAAAGATCATTTTCCCTTACCTTTTATTGATCAGATGTTGGAAAGATTATCAGGTCACATGTATTATTGTTTCCTAGATGGCCTCTTTAGTTACTTCCAAATTCTGATAGCTCCAGAAGATCAGGAGAAAATGACATTCACATGCCCATACGGTACGTTTGCTTATCGTAGAATGCCTTTTGGTTTATGTAACACTCCTGCTACTTTTCAGCGATGCATGCTAGCTATCTTTAATGAATTCGTGGAAGACATCATGGAGGTATTTATGGATGATTTTTCAGTTTTCGGTAATTCTTTCCAATTTTGTCTTAATAATCTAAAACATGTTTTGATAAGATGTGAAGAGACAAATTTAGTGCTTAACTGGAAAAAATGCCACTTTATGGTTCAAGAGGGTATTATATTAGGACATAAAATATCTAGTAAAGGGATAGAGGTAGATAAAGCAAAAATTAAAACCATTGAAAAAGTACCTCCCCCTAATTCAGTTAAGGCTATAAGAAGCTTTTTAGGACATGCCGGTTTTTATCGCAGATTTATTAAAGATTTTTCTAAAATAGCTAAGCCTTTAACAAAGTTGCTAGAAAAAGACGTGCTTTTCAACTTTGACCAATAATGTTTAGACTCTTTTAACGCTCTTAAAGAAAAGTTAGTCAATGCCCCGATTATGATTTCACCTGATTGGAATCTACCTTTTAAACTAATGTGCGATGCAAGTGATTTTGCAGTAGGCGTAGTTTTGGGACAATGAAGAGACAAGCACTTTTAACCAATCTATTATGCTAGTAGAACTTTCACAGCCGCTCAAGCAAATTATACTACCACAGAAAAAGAATTACTAGATATTATTTTCGCATTTGATAAATTCAGATCTTATTTGATTTTGTCAAAAGTCATTATTTATACTGACCATTCTGCTCTTCGTTACCTTTTAACTAAAACTGATGCAAAACCTCGATTAATAAGATGGATTCTATTGTTACAGGAGTTCAATTTAGAAATAAAGGACAAGAAAGGAGCTGAAAACTTGGCAGCAGATCACCTTTCAAGATTAGAAAACACGCAACCCAAGTACCTAGACAAAATAAACGACTTGTTTCCTGAAGAACAACTCCTATCCTTAGCAGATGCAACAGTTCCTTGGTTTGCTGATTTTGCAAATTATTTAGCAGCTAACATAACCCCAAAAGGGCTGACTCATCAGCAAAAGAAGTGATTCTTCGCTGATGTGAAAAACTACTTTTGGGAGGATCCTTTTCTTTTTCAAATTTGTGCAGATCAGGTTATTCGAAAATGCGTTACTGAAACAAAAGCATACCAAATTTTAAATCACTGCCATTCAGGACCCACAGGAGGACATCATAGTAGAGCTAGAACTGCCCATAAGGTACTCGAATCAAGCTTTTACTGGCATACACTTTTCAGGCATGCCAATAGGTATGTGACCTCCTGTGATAAATGTCAGCGAACAGGTAATATTTCTCAGTATTATGAAATGCCTTAGAACTATATACTTTCATAATATTTGATGTATGGGGTATTGATTTCATGGGTCCATTCCCTACTTCATTTGGAAATAAGTACATCCTAGTAGCGGTAGATTATGTGTCAAAATGGGTGGAAGCCCAAGCCTTACCTACTAATGATGCTAGAATGGTAGTACGATTTTTGAAGAAACTTTTCTCTTGATTTGGAACACCTAGGATAATTATTAGTGATAGGGGCACACATTTTTGCAATGCCCAGTTTGAAAAAGTCTTAAAAAGGTATGGAGTACACCATAAAACAACTACCCCTTATCACACACAAACCAGTGGCCAAGTCAAAGTGACAAATAGGGAACTAAAACGCATTCTAGAGAAAACAATAGAAACAAATAGAAAGGATTGGTCAAGAAAGATAGACGATGCTTTATGGGCTTATAGAATTGCTTTTAAAACACCCATAGGTACATCTCCCTATAAACTTGTTTACGGAAAAAGTTGTCATCTGCCATTTGAACTTGAACATAAAGCATTTTGGGCTATCAAATTCTTAAACCTTAATTTCAAGCTTGCAGGTGAGAAAAGAAATGCAGTTAAATGAACTAGAAGAATGGCGTTGCAATGCCTATGAGAGCTCACGACTATATAAGGAAGCCATGAAGCGACGTCATGACAAAAGACTGAAACAACCTAAGCAGTTCAGAACAGGTGATATTGTCTTACTCTACAACTCAAGGCCGAAACTATTTCCTGGAAAACTTAAGTCAAGGTGGTCAGGTCCATTCACTGTTCAAACTGTCTTTCCATACGGCACAATTGAGGTAACTCACCCCAACTACGGTACGTTCAAGGTAAACGGACATAGGCTTAAACATTACAGAAGTAAGAATTTTAAAGATTATAGGGAGGAGCTTCAGCTCCATGAAATCCCTTCATGATACATCCAGGTAGAGTCGAGCTTAGACTCTAAATAAGCGCTTCTCGGGAGGCAACCCGAGCACTAACATAGTAACTTTTCTTTCCTTAAAATTTTAGTATTTTTCATGCATCAACTAACCCTTTTAAATGCAGAAATTTAGGACCACACGGCCTGGCACATGGGTGTGCCTCAGGCCATGTGAACATTTAAAGCAGAGACACGGTCGTGCATTGAGGAGGTGTACAAACAGAGTGAAAATTATTCCCAAAACACAAGCAGTCGACAAATCCCCACGGCCGTACGACATGGTCGTGGCAACCCTTCAACTTTAACACGGGCTTGGTTAAATCCCTACGCCCTTGTCCCCAGACCATGGCCAACACTGTCAATTTGGAAATGACCGTGTGCCCTTCTACACGGCCGTGTGAAGAACAAAACCGATCATAAACAGCCGTGGAACCTATCACACGAACGTGTGAAAAGCAAACAATATCGCAAACGGCCGTGTGAGATAGCAACACGGGCATGTACTTTGAACCAGGCACGCCAAAACCACTAAAATTCGAAACACACGGGCAACCCCTGAGTCACACGGGCGTGTGACATGCCCGTGTGACCCAAAAACTATAAATAGGAAGCCACTATTCATTCTCTTCTTCACTCAAACCCTAAAATCTCCTCTCCACAACCACCATAAACACTGCCGCTAAAACCACCACCACGCTCGTCCACAGCCGGTCCACGCCCGTACAACTTCACCCTAAGACCGTTCGACCTTAACCCACGACCGTGCAACCCTATATTTGGTTCTATTTTCTCATTTTTCTCATTTTATTTATTTGTATTTCATTTTTATTTAGTTAAATTTTACTTTCAAGCATAGAATTTGTTACATTAGGATGAATAATCTAGAATGTTCGAGAACATATTAGGATTGCATGCCATTTAAGTGCTCATTTGCTTGCCATTTATCTCATAAATTTAGTATAATACATATCCATATTGTTTGTTCTCGCTACCACTTAGAATGGTTTTTATTTACTATTTTGGTTAGTCCCCATTTTATTTTTTTAGGCACATTGTCGTTTTAATTTACACATTTAATTTTACTATAGTTTGTAATTTAACTTCGATTTTTAGAACTAATAATTCTAACTCTATTTTAGGTAACATGTCATCATCACGAGGTAAGAAGGCTGCCGTCCCCACCTCAAAGAAACGTAAGGGGCCAGGGCGTTCATCATCCAGACCCACTTTCAAAGTTCGCCACCCATCCATCACATTCTCTCAAACCTCGCAAGAGGAATTATTTCAAATACTATGGGAACGTCCATTGAGCGCTGGTCGATGCATAGGTTGGGCAGCACTAGGACAAGTAAACCTCGCTGATCCAGTCTGAGCCTTACTCATGACGGACCCTTGGGAGCAGTTCTTCCAGATCATCGAGCCTATATATATAGAGCTCACCCTCGAGTTCTGCTCTACATTCCACCTCCAGACCGTCATGAACCGGTTTGATGATCCTAGAGTGGTCCAGTTCCGCTTGGGAGGTCTCGTGCGACACCTCAGCATTCCAGAGTTTGGCTCAGCACTTGGGTTCTACACAGAGCAATTCATGGCAGACGAAGACTTCCCCAACCTTTCTCGTCGCATCCATATCCAGCCCATCAATTGTTGGCATGAGTTTTCCCCAGGACGTCAAATCTATAACCCCAGTGTCAGCAAGGCAACCGCCCTCGTTCCATTTTTGAGGTACATTCATGCTCTCCTTGCTCACACTCTGACAGGTAGACGAGAGAGCACAGGCGTCGTCAACACTCAAGACGTCTACTTCCTATGGTGCATGGCGAACGAACACGTCATCGACTTGGCATACTTTATCGCACACGCCATGCAGCATCAGACAGAGAGGCACCGCAGAGTCGTCTTATCTATAGGGCCCTACATTACACGCTTGGCCCGTCACTTCGGGCTCCTCAACACTGCAGCCTAGACATCCTCTTACACACTCATCAGCCAGATGCCTCCTCAAGGCATCGTGACTATGCTTCATATGAGGATGATCGAGCGGAGGCCAGGAGGCACCCCCTTACAGTTTCGCCTCATTCAGGAGGGCGAGGACCCAGAGGACATTATTAATGATGTCCCACCACCACCACCGGAGGAGGATGCACCTACCGAGCCACCACCCCCTTACCATCCATCTCATGCAGCAGCCACCCACGCTGACCTATCTGAGCGCTTTTCACAATTTGAGCAGCAATGCTTTTGGCGCATCGATTATATCGATGCCACCTTAGAGCAGATATGCCAGCACCTCCGCATCACTCCACCGCCGCGTGATCCATTTGAGAATTAGATATATCTATTCCTCTTAACTTTATTTTTTACTTTATTTTACTTTATTCTAACTTTTGAACACTGATCTCTATTTTTACCTTTTCTTCTAACTTTATGTTCCTTTTTACGTTTATTTTTATTTTCTTTCATTTCATCTTTTTCATTATTTGAATATTAGTATTTTTAGTATTTTGCTTTATTTTATTTTATTTTATTTCTTTTTCATAACGGCCAACTCCTAACGAGTAATTTCCATTGATCCAAATTCCCCACGACTAATAAATTCTTTCACAGTTTCAAAGGAGTTTTTTAACTCAAATCTCTACGAAAATGGGAACACCCTGCCACAACTGCCGGCTCTTCCAATTCCAATATCTGTCTCACAAATCCATCCAAAATTCAGGGAGTTTCATGTCTTTCCCTATAACACCCCCTACCCGTATTCATTACTGGAATAGGGTATGAGGCATTACTGAAGTTTACCGAACAATAAAATTTTTTTTATTAAAACCCAATATATCCCTTTATAGACATCTAAACTTCCCTGCAAAACTTAAACCGATACCAATCCAGTTCAACATATTTTCAAAATAGATTCATTCATATTCATAAGATAATCTCATCACATACCAAACCAAGATTTGTTAGCCACACCAATGGCTAACTTTACATTCATTCCACATTAACATTTACTTTATTAACTTATACATGCCATTGATTTCCAAAATAAAATTTCTGGATATACCAAAATATTGAGGTTGATAGTATGATGTATCTCCGACCGAATCCGACCTCCGAGCTCTTAATACTACAAAACGGGGAAAAATAAAACAAGGTAAGCACATTGTGCTTAGTAAGCTCATGTAACAAGAATTATACTGACCTAATATTTTTAATACAATACAATAAACATTTATACATCCATTCAATGCATTGTTATCCTAACATGCACAAGCTCAACATTCAAGTTAGGCCAATAATTTCAATGTATCAATAATATATACCATGATTGATGAACTCATCAATGCCATGATTTCCATACATTATTATTTTCCCACATTTATCCTGTTGAATTTCTCGGAATTTCGATGGATTTTCAGGGTACACTTTAGTATACAAATCCGGGTCCGTCAATTCATATTCATGTGCGCACATTTCCATTTCAGAGAGCACACTCCCGCGAACCTCATCCTTATAGCGGGATTACTAGTTCAGGCTAAATACCCTGTAATATAAACTCATAGAGTATTGTCGGGATTACCAGTCCAGGCTAAATCCCCTGCAATGACAATTACTCTAATGAGCTTGGATCTGAATTACAAGTCCACGCTAAATTCAGACCCTAATTTGGATTACCCATCCGGGCTAAATCCATTTTCCACATATTCTTCGGGAGGGCTATATCAGGATAGGATCACTCGTCCGGGCTAGATCCTTTTTACCGTCAATTCCTTTTCAGAGATCCATCGAATTTTCCTTTCATTCAACCGGGATTTCTTCCCCTTTTTATCAAATATATCAATGTTTCATCAATTTTCATATAATGAACATTCAATTCATATTCACATCAATAACATGCATTTCAAGCATTTAAGAATATAATTCAAGTTACACGAACTTACCTCGTTACTTGTTTGTATACAAAAATCTACTAATCCCGAACTTTTTCCTTTCCTCGATATAGCTTCGTATTTGAGTCTTCGGGATCTAAATAAATAAATTTATTCATCAATTTAACATTTCATGTTCATATGTACCATTCTCTACAATTCTACTATTATTTATAGTTCATTCAAAGTTGTCTACTTGAGTCATAGTCACTAAATTATTTTTATCTTGACCTACAGGACTCCAAATTAAGATCCGTAAATTTTCCCTGAAACTAGACTCACATATCTTCTCACCATAAAATTTTAGAATTTTTGGCTCAGCCAATAAGTACATTTTATTCTTTAAAGTTACCCCTGTTCTGCTATATGATAGTTCTGACCTTTCTTCACTAAAAATTAATTACCTCCTCATACGAGACTCAGATGATGTTCTTGCTTGTTTCTCTTGAAAATAGACTCATTGAGGATTTTAAACATATAAATTTAAGTCCAAAATTATTTTTATACAATTTTTGGTGATTTTCTAAATTCAAAACAGGGGAACCCGAAATCATTCTGACCTTGTCTCACAAAATGCATTTTATCTCAAGATTTACAATTCTATTGCTTACACCATTTCTTCTATGAGAAACTAGACTCAACAAGATTTAATTCCATATTTTTTTCACCCTCTAATTCGATTTCTACAATTTATGGTGATTTTTCAAAGTTGGACTACTTCTGCTGTCCAAAACTACTTTAGTGCAAGAGGTTTATTACCATTTTTCCCCTAAGCTTTTAATAAGTGATAATTTCGTCCCTACTCAATTAACATCTCAATTGAGATGATTTTTCTCAATTAATACTTCATTCTATCATTTTAAACTACCTTAAAACCTTTGGGAATAAGAATTTCAGCACCAAACTTCAATTTCACACTCTTTTATAAATAGGTCCTAAATATCCACTTCCTTTACATTTTATTCCATAAATTCATCATATAATAAGATTAAAGCTTAAATTCCATGCTAAATATTCATATACTTACAGCACTCAACCATGGTGACTTTCAATTTAATCCATAAAATCAAAAACTAATGAATTTAATAGTAGGACCTAGTTCTAAAAGTCTTAAAAACACAAAAATTACAAGAAAAAGGCAAGGATTAACTCTTTTGATGCAAAAATTATGAAAAAACCAGCTTAAAGAACCCCTCCTATGGCATTTTGGCTGATTAGAATGAAGAGAAATCTCAAGAAATCTAGATATTTCCATATTAGTCCTAGTTTTATTTAGTTAATAATGCAATATTCCAATTTTACCCTTAATTCATCCATTTTTCTGCTGATTTTATGCCCTTGCCGTCCAGCCCAAATAAATTTTGGGTCTATTTGCTTTTTAACTCCTTTCTAATTAAACACTTAAGCTATTTAATCATCCTAACAACTTTTACTCCTTTTCCAATTTAGTCCTTTTCATTTAATTGACTGCTCAAACGTTAAAATTTTCTAACGAAATTTTAATTCAATATTACTAACATTTCAAAAATATTTATAAAAATAATTTTGACTCGGTTTTACGAGATCGAGGTCTCGATAACTTGTCTTTACCTAATTTCTTCAATAATTTCTTTTTCTTAACTAACCACTAAATCGGTAAAAAAATTTTATCGATATTTTAATACAAATTTTCCTATCATATCAATATTTATGCAAAAATATTAAAATAAATTTCTCTTTAAATCGGCTTTGTGGTTACGAAACCACTGTTCCGATAACCTTGAATTTAGGCCATTACATTCCCTATCTTATGATCTTGTGCTTCTATTGCTACTAATGTTATCTTTGTACATTGAGGGCAATGTACATCTTAAGTGTGGGGGGGGAACTTACTTTAAATCTTTATACTATGAAAACCCTGAAATCTGATGCATTGTTCTCAATTACATTATCTTCAACCTCCTATTAAGAATATATTTTGATTGATTTATGATTTTTATTGATATGTGAGAATTAAGACATAGGTGCTTGTACTTTGAATATTCAAACTCTAAAATATTAGGGAATCAAGCATGATAAGTTGAAATTTTTGAGAACTCCAATTTTTGCATAAGTTCTTTTCCCTAATTCTAAGTGTTATCTTGAGATTTGAAATTCGTAGGATTGACATCAAAAGCCATAATTCTGGTGAGATTTTGAGCCTTTTTAAGCATACATTCTCTCGTGCTCACTTTTATTATTGCTTTGAGTGAGTCAATACTGATTTGTTATTCTAGAACTTGCTTCGATTATACATGTCGAGACCACATCATTGATTTGATATACCGAGATGATAAAGGCACCTAGGATTTAACCCACTTACTCCACAAAAGCCTACCTCCATAAATTAACCCCTAGTGAACCCCATTGAGCCTAACAACCTTTTCTTTGACTTACCTCTAATATTAACCTTTCACCCATTTTTTGTTGAATTCCATTCAATTATTTTGACCCCTATTTTTTTCGAGACTTGAGTTGAAATTTTCATCTAGCTTTATTCTCTTTTCCAGAATGTAAAATTTTATCCAATTTATTGTACTTGAATTGTTCTTAAACAAAAAAAAGTATGTATTCAGTTGTAATCTATAATAGTTCAAATAGTTTTTGCATATTTCTATTTTAAGGCTACCAAGACAGAATTGATATTATCATAAAAATTAGCTCAAGAAATATGTTCCAGTGATAGAGATTTTTCTAGCTAGATAATTTTTCAATTCAATCTCGATTCTAACCCTCTTTTGCAGCCTGTGACAACCCCCTAACCAAGCCCCATTACAACCATTGAAAGACCTTTTGATCGATGTATCATATCAATCTACAAGTGGTGGAGATGTGATTCTCTTGCAAGCCTATGGTAATAACTTTTTAGGCTGACTAGAGAGTACTTAATTCTTGAACCCTAAACACTTCGAGTGGATAGAGTGAATCCTTAGTGAGGATGTCAACTTCTGTTAATTAAGATGGAGAGATAATTACTTAGGAGAAGGGAGAAAATTTATGTTTTCAACGATAAAATTCTCAACTTAAAGTAATTGAGTCTTTAATGTTCTTTTCATTGAATTTTCATTGTATGATTACCTGTGGATTAGTTTGAAACATTATTAATAGCGATTGTAAGTTAAGAGGAATAATTCTTGATTAGGGATTGAGATTTTGCTTGAGGACAAGCAAAGGCTTAAGTGTGGGGTTATTTGATAAACATAAATTATACATATTTTTACCTCATGTTTAGCCTAATTTTCGAATGGATTATCATTAATTTTTTGAGAATTGGTGCTCTTAATCTTTCTTTTTCATATCTTATACCCAGGAGAGCATAAGGAAGAGAAAAGAATGGAAAACGGGCCAAAAACGGAGAAAATGTGCCAAAATGAGAAAACGACACAGCCCAAGAAGTCACCACACGGCTGTGGCACACGGTCGTGCTACACGAAGACTATACGGTCTAGCCCCCGACAAGCACGGCTAGCCACATGGCCGTGCCTCCATCGACAGACTCTTACACGGCCTCTTCTCGTGGCACACGGGCTTGGCACACGGGCGTGTCCCTATCATGAAGAAGAGGAATTTCACTCGGATTTGGATACTTAGGAGCTAAGAAAGCCATTCTAAACTCTATATAAAGACCCCAAGAGGCAACTCTAAAGATATACTCTTTTCTCTCAAGAAGGAGCACCATAATTCTGTCAACACAAGGAGTGAAAGCAAGGGATTACTCCAAGGAAAGCCGATTGATTCATCCCAGAAGCCAGAATTCTACATCAAGACAGAAGATCTCCTTAAATTCCTTTAGGGTTTTTGGGTTCTTTACATTTTGTTATCTTAATTCTTCTGAGATGTTTTCTTTCTTTATTATGAACAAAACCCCTCAAACACTTGAGGGGAATGAAACCTAAGACAGATCTTGTTATTATTTATTCTTGAATTATTTGATAAATACTTAAATTGTTCTTAATTATGTGTTCTTTATTCTTGATTTAATAATCCTAGGTATTACTTCAAGAAACTGATGTGCTTAGGCAGAGGAGAAAAAGTCCCTGTTTTAAGAGTAGATCTACCATAATTAAGCGGAGTTGCATGCAACCTAGACATAGGGCGACATAAATCTACCGGATTAGGGTCAAACCTAATAGGGGGATCCATAGATCGAATTAATGCAACTTAGGGGTGTTAATTAATAAAGAAACTTTAATTAACCATCTAGGATTAGTTGTTCTTATCCTCGACAGAGGTATTAACATAGGTTAGGGATCTCTACGGATCAAGTCAAGTGAAGAAATCATCTAGTTCATATCAATTAGCTTTTCCCTAAAGTTTTCCCCAATTTACTTTTTGTGCAGTTTTAGTTAGTTTTAGACTTAGTTTCAACCAATCCTCTTTTATTTTTAGGCTAGATAATAGAAAGGAAGTAAGTATTAGTACTTTTGGTTCCATTGGGTACAATAACTCGGTCTTGCTACTAAACTATACTACTGTTCGATAGGTGCGCTTGCCTTTAAAATCGTGATATTAGTTAGTTTTAGTGTGATCAGTTTTTATAAATTTTATTACTTAATATCGCGAGCATATCGTCAACATCCAAATCTCAACTCTATTTCAACTCGATTGTGACATGTACCTCTAAGCTCAATTACGATCTCGATTTGTCTGAGAATCAGCTAAACCTGATATCTCTGATACCAACTAAATGTAACACCCCCTAACCGTAAACTGTCACCGGAACCACTACAGCAAAACTTACTTTTAGCGGCGTTTTTTTTGGCCTTTAGCGGCGATTAGCGGCGCTTTTACAAACGCCGCAAAAAACACCGCTAAAAGTGGCGGCGCAAAAATTTGCGGCGTTTATATGAAAAAAACGCCGCTAAAGATCAGGACTTTTAGCGGTGTTTTTCCCACAAACGCCGCTAAAGATCAAGACTTTTAGCGGCGTTTTTCCCACAAACGCCGCTAAATATCAGGACTTTTGTGGCGTTTTTCCCACAAACGCCGTTAAAGATCATGACTTTTAGTGGCGTTCTTATCACAAACGCCGCTAAAGATAATACTTTTAGCAGCGTGTTTACCATAAACGCGGCTAAAGATTAGGACTTTTAGCGGCGTTTTTCACACAAACGCCACTAAAGATCAGTACTTTTAGCGGCGTTTTTCTCACAATCGCCGCTAAAAGTTATGATCTTTAGCGGCGCTTTTTTTAAAAACGCCGCTAAAGGTCATGAAAATTAAAAAAAAATTAAAAATTTATATATAAATACAAATCCAAATCTCATCATGGTTTTTCTTTCCCTGCATCTTAAAAATCATCATGCTAGCCTGTGACTGCTAAAATTGCATTTCACAATTAACTATATATCCAAAATTCTAATAATTCAATTACACTCGAATTGCAAAAAAAAAAAAAAAATTCTAAACAAAATTGAAGCAAAATGTGAAATAAGTTCAACCCCTTACAAAATGCAACTCAGTTGTGGACAAAAATGCAGTCAACAGCAATGTATAATAAAGAAAAGCATGGAATAATTTTAGTGCTTTGAAATGAGCATTCCTACATTCAATCCTCTTCCTCTGAATCAGCACCAGCAGCGGCATTAAGGGTGTGTAACCGTTCAATCAACTTAGCTTTCCTTTCCTCGTATGTTAGCTTCTTCAAGTTGAACCTGCAACAGAGAACACAAAAAATGGTAAGAGATTCATAAACTTCAATACAAGTTTTAATGGCATTCACACATGTTGCACTGCACTGAGCACTAACCTTTTGTGCTGCTTAGGAGGCTCCTTTTCAGTCTTCTTTGCAATTGGATCAGCTCGGATAGCAGCATGAACTTTCTTAAGGACATACTCTGTCAGACATGTACATATATCCAACAGATTCCAAGTAGCTAGATTTCAGGAACTCAAATGCACAGAGAAAATATGATGCATAAATAAGTTGGTTAGGAAATACATGCCTGAACCTGCCATCCTTGAAAAGCAACTCTATAAGAGCATCTGTCAAATATAGATTAGGATCAGTGAGGTGCCTTTTTAGCTCTTCCAAATCAATAGAAAGATTTATACTTACAGATTTCGGCAAATGCTTGAGCCTACTCCATTTTGATTATTTTCATCAACACCTCATAAAAATTATAAAAATGGCAGTAAGTACATAATTATAAAAATGGCAGCAAGTACATAATTCACTAAAATCTGATTCCAATTTACCACTCTATAATCTACCAAAATTTTTAGTCTAATTTATTAAAACCCACAATAGTACTACTCTATAATCTACCACAAATTTTCAGTCTAATTTATTAAAACTGACAAAAAATAGAGAAAACTAAAAAGCACTGAAAAACAATAATAACCATTGGGAATGTCAACATTAAACTTTTTACTAGATTTGACTCAATTCAGTTTCCTAACTATGAAATTTCAAATCATTTAATAAATAAAGAAAAACTTGTCCCTTTTCAATCTCTTACCTAAAATGAATCACGTTGGCATAACATTTATATATATAAATTATCAAAACTTATTTTTCAAAAATAATATTTTTATTTTCATTTAAACTGGTTTAATAATGATACAAGCACCAACTAGTGTATAAAAATGAACAAAGTGGTAAGAGAAGGCCAGCAAATACACAGATGTAAAAGACAAGGCAATGTGGTATTAGGACGTTATCAATTATAATGCAAATGTTTGATAACAATTATTGAAATAAAACCATATATAATAATGTTTATATTTGGAGAATAAGGCAGTTGCCATGACAGTATACAAGCCTGTAAATTAAATCATAAATTATATGATTAAAAAAGTCAAACATGGCAATTCAAAAACTTTAACTGCACCAAGATTGTTGTTTTATCTACTGTTCGAACATGAGGTGAAACATAAATTTAAAATTAATATTGTTTTATGAACAAGAATGAATTAACTTATAATCATGAGGTTGGCATGTCTTTCATATTGAAAGAAGGCTTGACGATGCAATCTATAAGTAGCTATTAGTCCAAGACCAGTGTTTTTTAAAGTAAAAGATTAATTTTAAAGTAAAAGGAGACTCAAACACTCAATCCAAAAATATTACCATGAAAATTTTCATGGTCAACAGCCCTCCAATTTTAGAAAAATGATGGCTTACTTTATTGCATGATCATCGACATAAGTAATGATTCAAGTAAGATACACTGAAGGATGAAAGAATATGTGCATAAAGAGAGGGAGTTTACTGACTTACCTCCTTTTTTCTGAAGAAACTCTCCCCATTAAGCTTAAATATTTCAGCTACAGACATTCCATTCACCTCCTACTCTATTAATGAGTCACTGAAAATTATAGAATAAAGTTGTTCTTGAGACGCAAATTAAAAAGTTGGTTTAGCAATCTTACCTTGGCAATTGGTAGACATCATAAATGAAAGCTATTTTATTATTATATTTTATATTTTATTTTTTAAAGTTAAGAACAAATATAAAATATTTGAATACTGAAAGCTATTTTGAAACAAGTCATAATGAAATTGTCATAATATATAATAATTAATAATTAAATTTATTATTATGCGACATCGACAGTTTCCCATTAAACACTTGACGAAAAAGATATCGAATTAGTTGAATGAAGAATAAAAAAAGACCTTAAGTTTAATTGAATCACCTCAGTATAGTGTTCTTTTTTTAAATGTTGTTATTCGACATTAATGTCACGTGTGATCGAAAAGATGCCAAATGAAGCGACCCTCCACCACTAGTGGGAAAGTGGGGATTGATGTTTCAGCTAAATATAGACACGGAAAACTGGTGTGGAATTATCAAAACCGGAAATTTTCTTAATAACAAAACTGTTTTTTTTATTAAATAAAATAATATTAATTTTAAAGATTTTACTTCATGATAGTGTATAAATTTTATTAAGAATTATAAATACCAATAAAACATGGCCACAGCTACAATGAGAATTCAACCAATTACTCAATAAGCCACATTTTAGTGGCTGAAAAGTGTTGAGATAATAGAAGTGAAAATGAAGCAGTGAAGTGGACTTCCTTGACTATCTTACAAAGCTAGCAGATAATAAGAAACAATCATTGCATAGTGAAGGAAACACAAGTATGGATCAGGAAGAACCTTAATATGGCTCAGCATCATACCTTTGAACCCTGTAATGCAACTCACCAAGATTTGGTTACCGAGATACTTTTTTCTTTCATTGTCCTAACGGAGTTTTTTTTTGGATAATCTGCTCCTCTGCTACAAACCGTCAAATCTAAACTAAACCTTTTAGCTCTTCTGTCTTCAAAAGATAAATACAAATGAAGAAAAAAAACAAGTTATTGTCATATTTTTAACCAGTAAAGTAGTATTATATTCAACAAAGTTTCATGCATTTTCCTTTCATTGATAATTGACTTTTTTTTTCTCTAATGATTTTTTTTTTGTTAATGGAAATAAAACATAAACTCAAAAGAAAAAAAACAAGAAAGCTGACAGACTTAAGAGTTTATAACATGCAAATTACTCGTGTAATATGTTCTATATAATACTACCGCCTTTTGAGTCAAAAGTGGCATTTTAGGTTCTCATTTTGTGAGAAATTACAGCATATCCGTAGATAACTGTCTTTAATTCTCCCAAGTTTTTCAAACAGTGGGAGGAAGGACTTAGTTAATACCTTATTTTCGCATGATGGAGCTAGCCGAATTTTAGCAATTCTCCTATCATGCACAAACCGAGCTGATATTGAAAATTAATCTTCTAGTTAAACTCTGTTTATTTGTTTCAATCAAACACTAATTAGTTTAGATTTTTTTTATTATTTGACTTTTGAATTTAGTCTATAAATAGGCTCTTTTACAACCTTAGAAATAACACTCATTAGAGATTAGAACTCAAAATACATTTAGAGAATTTTGTGTTTACGTTTTGAGGGTTCTTTGTTTTTGGGTTTTTCGGGGTTTAGTTATTATCTCCATCTTTTGTACTCTTCGTTCTTTTGCCATTATAGTAAAATTATCTTTGCCTGTGGTTTTTTATCCTCTTTGGAGGGAGTTTTCCACGTTAAATTTGTGTTTTCAATTTCTCAATTTCTTCGGCTAATTTTACTTGTTCGTTGCTTAATCGGGTCGATTCCTAACATTGTTCAATGAACATACATGGTACCATATAAATTCATACTAATAAAGTTCATTCATTTCCATTCCATACATGTATCAAATATGTCATATTAGTTCCATTTCATACTTATAACCAATTTAACCATCATTTTACAACCATAATCACAAGACTTTTATACTTAATCTATACATCAGCTAGGTACATGCCATATTTATCAAAGGAAAGGTACATCACTAAAATTTCTCTGAGGTCGGGATTATTCTAGATGCTAAACCGAACACTAGCTTTCTGTCACCTACTCACGGAAATAACCGTACGCTGAGTATGGATATACTCAGTGGTATTACCATAATTCAAAATTGTAACGTTATACAATAAATTACATATAATCAAATTATGCTTATAATTATTCATTAATTATCTCATACTTTAAACTAACTTATTCAATAATAACAATGAGCAATATTTCAAATCTAGTATTTAATTATTTCACTATCTCAATTTCTCAAATATCAATTCATTTTTAAACTTTCATTAATTAACAATATCAATACAAATTTTAGTTATTCTTCAATTTCAATCATATATCACATGTAACAATTTCAATCACTACATGAACATTAAATTCATGCCTTTCATTTTCAGTCTCATATCTCAATTTCCAATTAACATATCAATTCACAATTTTACCTTCTCTTTTCTTTCCATAGCTTAATTAATCACATTTATTTAAATTTTATCATTTCACTTATTTACCCCTATTAACAAGACCCGGACTTTGGCGGATACACGGATGCAACCAAACATACCAATACGACACATTGATCGTAATGCGATGAAGTAATAAAATTGATCGTACCTAGAACTATTATCACGATAAAAGGCAAGCGCACCTATCGAATAGTAGTATAGTTAGTGGCAAGACCGGAATATCGAATCCAAGGAACTAAAAGTATTAGTAATGACTTTCTTCCTATTATCTAGCCTAAAAATAAAAAGGGTTTTGGTTGTAAACTAATTAACTCTAAACTACACTATGGATGCAACAAAAAGTAAATTGGGGAATTGCTTTGGGAAAACTTAATGATAAAGACAATACCTAAGGAAGAATCCACCTAGACTTCACTTGTTATCTAACTCTCAACTAGACGATTTCCTCATTCGGCTTGATCCGTAGAGATCCCTAAATTATGTTAATATCTCTGTCGAGAATAAGAACAACTAATCCTAGGTTGATTAACTGAAATCTCTTTCTAATTAAAACCCTAGTCTTGCATTAACTCAATCTATGGATCCCTATATTAGATTTGACTCTAATCTGGCAGATTTTCATCGTCCTATGTCTAGGATTATGATAAATTCCGCTTAATTGTGTTGGATCTACTCTTAAACAGGGGCTTTTGCTCCTCTACCTAAGCACATTCGACTTAAATTAATATCCCGAAAATATCAATTCAAGAATTAAAAATACAATTAAGAACAAATCGAATATTTATCATATAATTTAGATAACAATAATAAGATTCATCTTAGGTTTCATCCCCCTCAAGTATTTGGGGGTTTAGTTCATGTTTATAAAAAGAAACATCACAGAATAAAAAAAATAACAAAACATAAGAAAACCCAAAACTCCTGAAAGGATTGAAGGGAGATCTTCTGCCTTGATGTAGATCCTGGCTTCTAAGATGGATAAATCAGCTTTCCTTCGATTAATTCCCTGCCTTTTACTTTCCGTCTTGGCGGGGACACTGTACACCCTTGTATATGCTTACTAGAGTCTTTATATAGAGTTTGGAATGTCTTTCTTAGCCCTTAAGTAGGCTTTTCCGCATGAAATTGAACTTCATCACGACAGGGACACGCCCATGTGACACGCCCGTGTGAATCGAGTTTAGGCCGTGTTCAAGCATGTTAATATGGCAAGGCCGTGTGGGTTGCCCGTGTGTTGAACTCCAGGCCGTGTTGTTTCCTTGCTTTGGCCCATTTTCTCCGTTTTTGGCCTATTTCTTATTCTTTTCACTCTTCTATGCTCTTTTAAGTATAAAACATGAAATTAAAGGATTAGGAGCATCAAATTCCATAGATTCAATGATAATTCATCCATAAATGTGCTAAATGTGGGATAGAAATATGTATAATTTACAGTTTATCAAATACCCCCACACTTAAGCCTTTGCTTGTCCTCAAGCAAAATCTCAACTCACAATTAAAAATCATTCTTCTTAACTTATAATCCTTACCAATAATGTTTCAAACTAATCCATAAGTAATCATACATTGAGAATTCAACCAAAAGAAGTTTAAAGTCTCAAACAATCTAAGTTGAGAATTTTATCACAGAAACATAGGTTTCCTCCCCTCTTCTAGATAATTACCTTGAACTCAAAATCAACAAGAGTTGACATCCTCACTGAAGATTCACTCTATCCAATCGAAGTGTTTAGGGTTCAGAAATTTAGCACTCATTAGTCAACATGAAAAGTTATTACCATAAGTGATAAATGCTAAATTATACATATTTTTACCTCATGTTTAGCTTATATTTTGGATGAATTATTATCAATTTAGTGAGAATTGGTGCTCTTAATCTTTCTTTTTCATATCTTATACTCAGGAGAGCATAGGGAAGAGAAAAGAACGGAAAATGAACCAAAAACTGGAGAAAATGGGCCAAAATGTGCAAACACACGGCCCAAGAAGTCACCACACGGCCGTGCCACACTACCGTGCCACACAAAGATCACACGGTCCAGCCCCAACAAGCACGGCCAGGCCACACGGCCGTGCCCCAATCGGCAGAATCTCATACAGCCTCTTGTCTAAGTACACGGGCGTGGTACACAGGCGTGTTCTAGTCGTGAGGAAGAGGAATTTCACTCGGATTTGGGTGCTTAGAGGCTAAGAAAGGCTCCCTAAAGCTCTATATAAATACCCTAGGAGGCAACTCTAAGGGTGTACTCTTTTTCTCCCAATAAGAGCGCCATATTTCTGCCAACACGAGGAGTGAAAGCAAGGAATTACTCCAAGGGAAGCCGATTGATTCATCCCAGAAGCCAGAATTCTACATTAAGATAAAGGATCTCCCTAAATTCCTTCAGGGGTTTTTGGTTTCTTTATGTTTTGTTATTTATTATTTTCTGAGATGTTTCTTTTCTTAATTATGAACTAAACCCCTCAAATACTTGAAGGGGATGAAACCTAAGATAGATCTTGTTATTAATTATTGAGTTATATGATAATTGCTTGAATTGTTCTTAATTATGCGTTCTTCATTCTTGATTTAACAATCCTAGGTATTACTTCAAGAAATTGATGTGCTTAGAGCAGAGGAGCAAAAGTCCCTATGATAAGAGTAGATCTACCATAATTAAGTGGAGTTGCATGCAACCCTAAACATAGGGCGACATACATCTGCTGGATTAGGGTCAAACCTAATATGGGGATCATAGATCGAATTAATACAACCTAGGGAATTAATTAATAAAGGAACTTTAATTAATGACTTAGGCCTAGTTGCTCTATGCCTCGACGGAGGGTTTAGCATAAGTTAGGGATCTCTACGGATCAAGGCAAGTAATCAATTATATAGTTCAAGAAGTTAATAACAAGTGAAGTCTAGGTGGATTCTCCCTTGAGTATTGCTCATATCAATCAGTTTTCCCGAAAGTTTTTCCTTAATTTACTTTTTGTGCATTTTTAGTTAGTTTTAGAATTAGTTTAAATCAACTCTCTTTATTTTTAGGCTAGATAATAGAAAGGAAGTAAGTACTAGTACTTTTGGTTCCCTTGGGTACGATAACTCGGTCTTGCCACTAAACTATACTATTGTTTGATAGGTGCGCTTGCCTTTAAGGTCGCGATATTAGTTAGTTTTGGTGTGATCAGTTTTACAAATTTTATTACTTAATATCGCGATAGCCGTATCAAGTTTTTGGCGCCGTTGCCGGGGAACTGAAATATTAAGAAAACTCGATTTCTATTACTTTAGCTATTACTATATTTTTATTTATTTATTTATTTTTCTTTTATTTTTATTTTCAATTTTTTTATTTATTTATTTTTATTTTCTTTTAAATTTTTTAATTTTCTTTGCTTTTTCTTTTTAGGTATTTTTAGTTTATGACTAGAAACAACCTAACAGGACCACTACTTTTTGACGAAGATCTAGAAGCGACAGTTTGTAGAAATCGTAGAGAAATTAGACGTAGTTTGCATTATCCAGAACAAGAACCTAAGCAACAGCCAGAACCTACAGAAGAGATGGACACGAATCAAAATGTTCCACCACTTCCAGCACTACCAGTAGAACCAATAAACCAGGATGTAGCTCCTCGTACTATGTATGATTATGCTAAACCTAGTTTGATTAGTACCCAAACTAGCATTATTCGACCTACTATTGCTGCTAATAATTTTGAATTGAAACCTAACACTATTCAGATGATTCAGCAGTTTGTGCAGTTTGATGGTTTGCAGGACGAAGATCCAAATTCACATTTAGCAAATTTCTTGGAATTTTGTGATACTTTTAAAATAAATGGCATTTCTGACGATGCCATTCGCTTGAGGCTATTTCCATTCTCTTTGAGAAATAAAGCCAAACAGTGGTTAAATTCTTTACCACGAGGCTCAATCACCACATGGGAGCAGATGACCGAAAAATTTTTACTCAAATATTTTCCTCCAACTAAAATAGCCAAATTACAAAACACTATTTCTTCTTTTGTGCAGATGGATTTAGAAACACTTTACAATGCATGGGAGAGATACAAAGATCTTTTGAGAAGGTGTCCTCATCATGGTCTACCTTTGTGGCTACAAGTTCAAACCTTCCACAATAGTTTAAATCCGTCAACCACACAAATGATCGATGCAGCCGCAGGAGGGACGATCAATAATAAAACACCTGAAGCAGCTTATGAATTTATTGAAGAGATGTCATTGAATAATTATCAGTGGCAAGTCATGAGGACAAGGCCGATGAAAGCTGCAGGACTCTATAATATTAATGTTGTTACTATGCTTACTAACCAAGTAGAACTCTTAAATAAAAAGTTTGATCATTTTGTTGGTTCTACGCAGGCACAGCCAGTAATGCAGCGTGACGCAACTCCAATAACCATGTTCAATCCAGATTTCTCATCATACGGATACAATGTGGAAATTGAACAAGCCAACTATATGGGTAACAATTCTAGATCTCAAAATAACCCTTATAGTAACACTTACAATGCAGGTTGGAGAAATCACCTAAACTTTTCATGGGGAGGACAGGGAAATCAAAGACAACAACCCCCTCCAGGATTTCAGCAACCACCACCACAACAAGAGAAAAAGCCGAATCTTGAAGAGATGCTCACCAAATTTATGGCCTCATCAGAAACCCATTTTCAAAGCACTGAAACGGCACTGAAAAACCAACAAGCGTCATTTCAAGGGCTTGAGAACCAAATTGGTCAACTTGCAAAATTGATTTCAGAAAGACCACAAGGTGGATTACCAAGTAACACTGAGCCAAATCCCAGAGAACACATCAAAGGGATTACTTTAAGAGATGGAAAGGTCCTAGCCGAACCAGAAAAGAAGACTATTCCAGAACCTTTAGAAGAAAATGCAGAGGAACCCAAGGACAACACTCCACCTCCACTCAAGGAATACAAACCGCGCATCCTATATCCGGCAAAATTGAAGAAAGACCATATAGACGCTTAATTCGGTAAGTTCCATGAACTTTTTAAACAATTACACATTAACTTACCTTTTGTTGAAGCAATTTCATAGATGCCGAAGTATGCAAAGTTCCTTAAAGAACTTCTGACAAATAAAAGGAAGTTGGAAGAATTGGCCATAGTAGAACTCAACGAGGAATGCTCAGCATTCTCCAAAATAAACTGCCGGCAAAACTGAAAGATCTAGAGAGTTTTACTATTCCTTGTTTGATTGGTAGTTTAGTTATTAATAAAGCATTAGACGATTTAGGTACTAGCATTAATCTCATGCCTTACAAAATGTTCGAGCAACTAGGTCTAGGGGAACCCAATCCCACTAGAATGAGTATTCAATTAGCGGATAGATCTGTTAAATATCCCAGGGGAATCATTGAAGATGTGCTAGTAAAGGTAGATAAATTTATATTCCTTGTTGATTTTGTCGTGCTTGACATGGATGAGGATATTGAGGTACCTTTAATTTTGGGACGTCCATTCTTAGCCACTGCTAGAGCTGTTATTGATGTAGGAGATGGTAAATTAGTGCTTAGAGTTGGTGATGAAAAAGTTGTTTTCAAAATCTATGATGCCATAAGATTTTCTAAAGAACAAGATGATTCCTGTTATTTCGTTGATATTATTGATCATCTTGTTCAAGATAAATTTCAGGAACTTTCTCTCACAGACATGTTGGAACTGTGTGTTGTTCAAGGTGGGGGGAAGATGAAACTACCACTGAAATTGATGAAGTAAAGAAGGAGTTGGATTCTAATGAAATCATCACTAGGCACATCAGTTATGAAAATATAAAGATGAGTGATAAATTAAGATAGAAACCTTCCATTGCTGAACCCCCTAAATTAGAGTTAAAACAACTGCCAGATCATTTAGAGCATGCCTTATTAGGGGAAGAATCAACTTTACCAGTTATTATCGCATCAGATTTAAGCATTGTAGAAAAAGAGGAATTACTCCATGTGTTACAAGAACATAGACGTGCTATAGCTTGGAAAATTTCAGATATCAAAGGAATAAATCCTTCTTTCTGCACCCACAAAATTTTAATGGAGGACGAATTCAAACCATCAGTGCAAGCCTAGAGACGATTAAATCCCAACATGAAGGAAGTTGTAAAGGCCAAGGTAATTAAACTTCTAAATGCAGGTATTATTTATCCTATTTTCGACAGTTCTTGGGTAAGCCCTGTGCAGGTTGTTCCTAAGAAAGGTGGATTGACCGTGATGTCTAATGACAAGGAAGAGTTAATACCTACAAGAACAGTCACAGGATGGAGAGTTTGCATTGATTACAGGAAGCTGAATGACGCCACTCGGAAAGATCATTTTCCTTTACCATTTATTGATCAGATGTTGGAAAGATTATCAGGTCACATGTATTATTGTTTCCTAGATGGCCTCTCTGGTTACTTCCAGATCCCAATAGATCCAGAAGATCAGGAGAAAATGACATTCACATGTCCTTACAGTACGTTTGCTTATCGCAGAATGCCTTTTGGTTTATGTAATGCTCCTACTACTTTTCAGCGATGCATGCTAGCTATCTTCAATGAATTCATGGAAGACATAATAGAGATATTTATGGATGATTTCTCAACTTTCAGTAATTCTTTCCAACTTTGTCTTAATAATCTAAAACGTGTTTTTGATAAGATGTGAAGAGACAAATTTAGCACTAAACTGGGAAAAATGCCACTTTATGGTTCAAAAATGTATTGTTTTAGGACATAAAATTTCTAGTAATGGGATAGAGGTAGATAAAGCAAAAATTGAAACCATCAAAAAATTACCTCCCCCCAACTCAATAAAGGCTATCAGAAGCTTTTTAGGACATGTAGGTTTTTATCGCAGATTTATTAAAGATTTTTCTAAAATAGCCAAGCCTTTAACAAAATTACTAGAAAAAGACGTGCCTTTCAATTTTGACCAAGAATGCTTAGAATCCTTCAATATAATTAAGGAAAAATTAATCAATGCACCAATCATGATTTCACCCGATTGGAACTTACCTTTTGAGCTAATGTGCGATGCTAGTGATTTTACAGTAGGTGCAGTTTTGGGACAACGAAGAGACAAGCACTTTCAACCGATCTACTATGCTAGCAGAACTCTAACAGCTACCCAAGCAAATTATACTACCACAAAAAAAGAGTTGCTAGCTGTTATTTTTGCATTTGATAAATTTAGATCTTATCTGATTTTGTCAAAAGTCATTGTTTATACTGACCATTCTGCTCTTCGCTATCTTTTAGCCAAAACCGATGCAAAACCTCGACTAATAAGATGGATTCTATTGCTACAGGAATTCGATTTAGAGATAAAGGACAAGAAAAGAGCTGAAAATTTAGCAGCAGATCACCTTTCAAGATTGGAAAACATGCAGCCCATGTATCTTGATAAGATAAACAACTTGTTCCCTAAAGAACAACTCCTATCTTTAGCAGATATAACAGTGCCTTGGTTTGCCAATTTTGCAAATTATTTAGCAGCTAACATAACCCCAAAAGGGTTGACACATCAGCAGAAGAAGCAATTCTTCGCTAATGTGAGAAACTACTTTTGGGAGGATCCTTTCCTCTTTCAAATTTGTGCAGATCAGGTTATTTGAAGATGTGTAGATGAAACAAAAGCGTACCAAATTTTAAATCACTGCCATTCAGGACCCACAGGAGGATATCACAGTGGAGCTAGAACTGCTCATAAGGTACTCGAATCAGGCTTTTACTGGCCTACACTTTTCAAAGATGCCAACAGGTATGTGATCTCTTGTGATAAATGTCAACGAACAGGTAACATCTCTCAACATAATGAAATGCCTCAAAACTATATACTTTCATGTGAAATATTTGTTGTATGGGGTATTGATTTCGTGGGTCCATTCCCTACTTCATTTGGGAATAAGTACATATTAGTAGCAGTAGATTACATGTCAAAATGGGTGGAAGCCCAAGCCTCGCCTACTAATGATGCTAGAATGGTAGTATGATTTTTAAAGAAACTTTTCTCTCGATTTGGAACACCTAGGATAATTATCAGTGATAGGGGTACTCATTTTTGCAATGCCCAGTTTGAAAAAGTTTTAAAAAGGTATGGAGTGCACCATAGGACAGCTACCCCTTATCACCCACAAACTAGTGGTCAAGTCGAAGTAACAAATAGAGAATTAAAACGTATTCTAGAGAAAACAATAGAAACGAATAGAAAAGATTGGTCAAGAAAAATAGACGATGCATTAAGGGCTTATAGAACTACTTTTAAAACACCCATAGGTACATCTCCCTATAAACTCGTCTATAGAAAAAGTTGTTATCTATCATTTGAACTTGAACACAAAGGATTCTGGGATATAAAATTTTTAAACCTTGATTTCAAACTTGCAAGTGAGAAAAGACTAATGCAGTTAAATGAACTAGACGAATGGCGCTGCAATGCCTACGAAAGCTCACGACTATACAAGGAAGCCATCAACCAACGTCATGATAAACAACTGAAACAACCTAAGCAGTTTAAATCAGGTGATCTTGTCTTACTCTACAACTTGAGGCTGAGACTATTCCCTGTAAAACTCAAGTCAAGGTGGTCAGGTCCATTCACTGTTCAAACTGTCTTTCCATACGGCACCATTGAGGTAACTCACCCTAACCATGGTACATTCAAGGTAAATGGCCATAGGCTTAAACATTATAGAGGTGAGAATTTTACAGAAAACAGGGAGGGGCTTCGGCTCCACGAAATCCCTTCATGATACATCCAAGCAGAGCCGAGCTTAGACTCTAAATAAGCACTTCTCGAGAGGCAACCCGAGTACTAATTTAGTAATTTCTCATCTATTTTGTTTTTAGTATTTTTTCATGCATTACATTAATCCTTTTTAATGCAGAGATTTAGGACCACACGGCCATGCCCACAGGCGTGTCCCAGGCCGTGTGAACTCTTTAAACAGAGACACGGTAATGTACTCAGACCGTGTACAAACAGAGCAGAATTTTCCTAAAAACACGAGATGTCGACAAAACCCCACGGCCGTGCAGATGGCCGTGGTAACCTTTCAACTTTAACACGAGCTACCAACAACACCCCATGGCCGTACGACATGGCCGTGGCAACCCTGCAGTATCAACACAGGCTCACACAATTCCACACGCTCGTGTTCCCAAACCGTGAAGACACTGTCAAATTTTACACGGCCGTGGAACCTAACACACGACCATGTACAACACAAACACAATCGCACGCGGCCGTGTATACCATCACACGACCGTGTGAGTAACGAAGACCCGATCTCCCATGGCCGTGCAACTTCACCATACGGGTGTGCTCCTTGAAACCAGGCGCCATAACCACCAATTTTTGAAAGACACAGGCAAAACACGACTCACATGGGCGTGTGACATGCCTGTGTGACCCAAAAACTACAAATAAGGGGCCATTATTCACCTTCTCTTTCACTCAAACCCTAAATTCTCTCATCCAAACTCCTTCCCAAACCACACTAGCACCGCCACAGCCCTCAAAACACCACCATACCCGAACTCAGCCAACCCACGCCTGTGTAAACTCAACCCACGACTGTGCACCCTCAATTTTGGTTCTATTCTCTCAATTTTTCTCATTTATTTGTTTATATCTCATTTTCATTATATCTATTTTTAATCTTGCTTTATTCTTTATAATAATTCAAGCATGGAATTAGGAAAAATAGGATGAATAATCTAGAATAGTATAGAATATATTAGGATTGCATGCCACTTAATTTCAATCTTTGCTTGCCACTTAGAACCCCATTTCATTCGCCATTTAAACTCATATTTGCATGCTATTTTGTCATAAAATTAGTATATATACACACCCATAGTTTTTCATTTTGTTACAAGTCAATATGATTAGATTCTACTATTTAGGTTAATCCTCATTATTATTTTTTTAGAACATTATCATTTAATATATATTTTACTATCTAGTTTAATTTCAATATTTAGGACTAATGCTTATATTTTATTTTAGATACGATGTCATCACGCAGTAGGAAAACCGCCATCCCCGTCTCTAAGAAACGAACGGGACCAGGAAGTTCCTCATCCAGGCCCATCTCTGAATAGCGCCACCCGTTCATCACTTTCTTGTAAGCCTCCCAAGAGGAACGCTATCAACTACTCCAGACCCGCATTATCTCCACGGGCCGCTGCATAAACTGGGACGCCCTTGCGCAGATACAGTTAGTAGATGACGTCTGGGCCTTACTGATGACAAAGCCATGGGAGCAGTTCTTCCAGATCATAGAGCCGACATATTTAGAACTCACCCTCGAGTTCTGCTCCACATTTCACCTACAGACGGTGATGACCAGATTCAACGACCCAGGCATGGTCCAGTTCCGTCTGGGAGGACTCGTGCGACACCTCAGCGTGCCAGAGTTCGGCACAGCACTTGGGCTCTACACAGAGCAATTTATGATGGACGAGGACTTCCCCACCCTTTCTCGTCGCATCCACATTCGGCCCGTCGACTGCTAGAATGAGATAGCCCCAGGACTGCAAACCAATAACCCCAACGTCAGCAAGGCGACCGCCCTCGTACCTTCTCTGAGGTACATTCATGCTCTTCTTGCTCACACTTTGATAGGTAGGCGGGAGAGTACAGGTGTCGTCAATACTCACGATGCCTATTTCCTCTGGTGCATGGCCAATGGACACACTATCGACCTCGCATACTTCATCGCGCTTGCCACATAGCACCAGATAGAGAGGCACCACAGAGGCGTCTTGTCGATGGGGCCCTACATTACACGCCTAGCTCGTCACTTCAGGCTTCTCAACACTATAGCCCAGACATCCTCCTATACCCTACTTGGCCAGATGTCCTCGCAAGGCATCCAGAGTATGCTACACATGAGGATGGTAGAGCGACGGCCAGGTGGCGACCACTTCAACTTCCGCCTTGTACAGGAGGGCGAGGACCTAGAGGACATTGCTGATGATGTCCCACCACCACCACCGGAGGAGGATGAGCCCGTCGAGCCACCACGCCCCAGACGACCCACCTAGACGGCAGCCCCACATGTTGACATACACGAGCGTCTCGAGCGGTTTGAGCAGCAATACTTCCGGTGCCTCGATTATATCAATGCCACTTTGGGACAAATATGTCAGCATTTGAGCATCACCCCGCCACCGCGCTATCCATCAAAGGATTAAACTTATCTAGTCCTTTTTACTTTAATTTTTATCGTTTATTTTATTTTTATTTTTATCTTATTTTACGTTATTCTAACTTTTAAACACTAATCTTTATTTTTACCTTTTATACTAACTTTGTTTTTCTTTTTCAGTGTAGTTTTATTTTCTTTCCTTTTATCTTTTTAATTATTTGAATATTTGCATTTTTCATATTTTGCTTCCGTTTATTTTATTTTACTTCTTTTCCTAACGGCCTCACCTTAACAAGTAATTCCCATTACCCCAATTCCCTACGACTAATAAATCCATTCGCAGTTTTAAAGGAGCTTTACAGCTCCAAACTCTACGACAATGGGAACACCCTGCCACAAAGGCCACCTCTTCCAATTCCAATATCCGTCTCACTCATTCATCCAAAATTCAGGGAGTTTCAATTCTCTCCCTATCTTTTGATCTTGTGCTTATATTGCTACTAATGTTATCTTTGTACATTGAGGGCAATGTACATCTTAAGTGTGGGGGGGAAGTACTTTCAAAGTCATTACATTTTTTTTGAAATCCCTGAAATTTTTCTAATTGATTACACTGCTCTCAATAGCATCATCTTCAGTCTCCTATTAGGAATTAATTCTGATTGATTTATGATTTTTATTGATATGTGAGAATTAAGAAATAGATGATTGTACTTTGAATATTCAAACTCTAAAACATTAGGGAATCAAGCATGATAAGTTGAAATTTTTGAGAACTACAATTTTTGCATAAGTTCTTTTCCCTAATTCTAAGTGTTATCTTGAGACTTGAAATTCACAGGATTGACATCAAAAGCCATAATTTTGGTGAGATTTTTGAGCCTTTTGAGCATACATTCTTTCGTGCTCACTTTTATTATTGCTTTGAGTGAGTCAATACTGATTTGTTATTCTAGAACTTGCTTTGATTATACATGTCAAGACCACATCATTGATTTGATATACTGAAATGATAAAGGCACCTAGGATTTAACTTACTTACTCCACAAAAACCTACCTCCATAAATTAACCCCTAGTGAACCCCATTGAGCCTAACAACCTTTTCTTTGACTTACCCCTAATTATTAACCAATAACCCTTTTTTTTTTTTGAATTTCATTCAATTATTTTAACCCCTATTCTTGTCGAGATTTGAGTTGAAATTTTTATCTAGCTTTATTCTCTTTTCAAATTGTAAAGTTTTGTGCAAGTATTGTACCATAGATGAATTGTTCTTAAAAAAAACATATATATTCAGTTGTAATCTATAGTAGTTCAAATAGTTTTTTGCATATTTCTACCAAGGCAAAATTGATATTATCATGAGAATTACCTCGAGAAATATGTTCCAGTGATAGAGATTTTTCTAGCTAGATAATTTTTCAAATTCGACCTCGATTCTAACCCTCTTTTGCAGCCTATGACAACACCCTAACCAAGCCCCATTACAACCCTTGAAAGACCTTTTGATCGATGTATCATATCAATCTACAGTGGTGGAGACTTGATTTTCTAGCAAGCCTATGGTAATAACTTTTCAGGTTGACTAGAGAGTACTTAATTTTTGAACCCTAAACACTTCAAGTGGATAGAGTGAATCCTTAGTGAGGATGTCAACTTCTATTAATTAAGATGGAGAGATAACTACTTAGGAGAAAGAAGAAAACTTATGTTTCAATGATAAAATTCTCAACTTAAAGTAATTGAGTCTTTAATGTTCTTTTGATTTGAATTTTCATTGTATGCTTACCTGTGGATTAATTTGAAACATTATTGATAAAGATTGTGAGTTGAGAGGAATGATTCTTATTTAGGGATTAGATTTTGCTTGAGGACAAGTAAAGGCTTAAGTGTGGGGGTATTTGATAAACGCTAAATTATACATATTTTTACCTCATGTTTAGCCTATATTTTGGATGAATTATTATCAATATAGTGAGAATTGGGGCTCTTAAGTTTTCTTTTTCATATCTTATACTTAGGAGAGCATAGGGAAGAGAAAAGAATGGAAAATGAACCCAAAACCGGAGAAAATGGGCTAAAATATGCAAACGCACGGCCCAAGAAGTCACCACACGGCCGTGCCACACGGCCGTGCCACACAAAGATCACACGGGCCGTGCCCCAATCGACAGAATCTCACACGGCCTCTTGTCTAAGTACACGGGCGTGGTACACGGCGTGTTCTAGTCGTGAGGAAGAGGAATTTCACTTGGATTTGGATGCTTAGAGGCTAAGAAAGGCTCCCCAAAGCTCTATATAAATACCCTAGGAGGCAACTCTAACGGTGTACTCTTTTTCTCCCAATAAGAGCGCCATCTTTTTGCCAACACGAGGAGTGAAAGCAAGGAATTACTCCAAGGAAAGCTGATTGATTCATCCCAGAAGCCAGAATTCTACATCCAGACAGAGGATCTCCTTAAATTCCTTCAGGGGTTTTTGGTTTCTTTATGTTTTGTTATTTATTATTTTCTGAAATGTTTCTTTTCTTAATTATAAACTAAACCTCTCAAATACTTGAGGGGGATGAAACCTAAGACAGATCTTGTTATTAATTATTGAGTTATATGATAATTGCTTGAATTGTTCTTAATTATGCGTTCTTCATTCTTGATTGAATAATCCTAGGTATTACTTCAAGAAATTGATGTGCTTAGAGCAGAGGAGCAAAAGTCCCTCTAATAAGAGTAGATCTGCCATAATTAAGCGGAGTTGCATGCAACCCTAGACATAGGGCGACATAAATCTGTCAGATTAGGGTCAAACCTAATATGGGGATCCATAGATCGAATTAATGCAACCTAGGGAATTAATTAATAAAGGAACTTTAATTAATAACTTAGGCCTAGTTGCTCTATGCCTCGACGGAGGGTTTAGCATAAGTTAATTTTTGTGCATTTTTAGTTAGTTTAGAATTAGTTTAAATCAACTCTCTTTATTTTTAGGCTAGATAATAGAAAGGAAGTAAGTACTAGTACTTTTGGTTCCCTTGGGTACGATAACTCGGTCTTGCCACTAAACTATACTATTGTTCGACAGGTGCGCTTGCCTTTAAGGTCGTGATATTAGTTAGTTTTGGTGTGATCAGTTTTAGAAATTTTATTACTTAATATTGCGATAGCCGTATCAATAAGCTTGTAGGAAAATCAAATCTCCACCACTATGTATTGACATGATACATCGATCAAAAGGTCTTTCAAGGGTTGTAACGTGGCCTTGGTTAGGGGTTTGGTTACAAGCTAAAAAAGAGGGTTAGAATCGAGATCAAACTGAAAAATCATCTAACTAGAAAAATCTCTATCACTGAAACATATTCCTAGAATAAAGCCTTTTTCTTTTGGATAACATCGTTTAAGAACAGAAGCTTAAAAATTACATGGAAATATGTGAAACATAACAACTGAAATATACATTTTTTAAGAACATAATTAAATATATATAAACTGACAAGCTGAAAAAGAGAACATAGCTAGATAATTATTCAACTCAAATCTCGACAAAAATAGGGATCAAAATAATTGAAGGGATTCCAACAATAAATGGGTTATAGGTTAATATTGAGGGTAAGTTAATGAATAGTTTGTTAGGCTCAATGGGGTTCACTAGGGGTTAATTATGAAGTAGGCTTTTATGGAATAAGTGGGTTAAAACCTAGGTGCCTTTATCATTTTGGTATATCAAATCAATGATGTGGTCTCGACATGTATAATCGAAGCGAGTTCTAGAATAACAGATCAATATTGACTCACTCAAAGCAACAATAAAAGTGAGCACGAAAGGATGTATGCTCCAAAGGCTCAAAAATCTCACCAGAATTATGGCTTTTAATGTCAATCCTACGAATTTCAAATCTCAATATAACATTTAAAATTAGGGAACACAACCCAGAAAATTTTAAATTCTCAAAAATTTCAACTTATCATGCTTGATTCTCTAATGTCTTAAAGTTTGAATAATCAAAGCATAAATACCTATGTCTTAATCCTCAACATATCAATAAAAATCATAAATCAATCAGAATTTATTCTAATTGTTAAGGCCAAGAATGAGAGTGAATCCCCCCTACACTTAAGATGTACATTGCCCTCAATGTACAAAGATAAAGTTAGTGAAAATAGAAGCATAAAATCATAAGATAGGGAGAGAAGTAAAACTCCCTAAATATTTGGATGAATTCTTTGAGAATAGTGAAAGCTGGATTGGAGAGGGGGCTACTTGAAGTTCTCAATTTTGGGTGACTGAAGAGAATAAGCACAACTGTATGGGGAATTCAAGTATTACTAGATAAGAAATGAGGTGCAAAATAAAAGGAAAAGGAAAAATATAAAGTAAAGAAAATTAAAATTAAAATTAGGTAATAGGGGTTTGGCCCCACGGCCGTGGCGCACGCCCGTGTGCCCTTGGGTTAGCCTGTGTGTTTTGTGGACTATTGGTGTGGCCACGGGTGGTCGGCATAGGCGTGTCACACGCCCGTGTTGATTTCTTAGTTTCACCTATGGCTTATTGGCACGGGCGTGTTGGGACATACGGCCACATAAAATAGCCTGTCTTTTGGTGTTCGCTTCTCCCACGGCCGTGTTTGGGATCCCACGCCCGTATAAGAATTGACAGGTTTGGCCACGGCAATATCGCACGACTGTGACAATTTGTTAGACCCCGTGTTTTAGGGAAAATTTGGCTCTATTTTTACACGACCGTATCGTACGGTCGTGTTTCTAACCGTGGGCCTTAGGCACATCCGTGTGGCTGGTCGTGTGGTTCTGGAAAATCTGTGTTTTAAGGAGTTAGTTATGAATTTAAGAAAATCAAAATTGTTAGTGCTCATGTTGCCTCCCGAGAAGCGCTTATTTTAGAGTCTAAACTCGACTTGCCTTACCTACACCTTTGTGAGGGTTTGTTGAGCCTGAGCCCCTCCCTATCCTTCTTAAAGTCGTCACCATAATATAGTTTGAGTCGATGACCATTTACCTTGAAAGTACCGTGAGTTGAATGTGTTACCTCAATTGTGCCGTAGGGAAGAACACTTTGAACTATGAATGGGCCTGACTATCTCAATTTTAGCTTTCCAAGGAATAATTTAAGCCTTGAGTTGTAAAGCAAAACGAGATTGCCAGTTTTAAACTGTTTATGTTGCTTTAGGCGAGCATCATGGCATCGCTTTGTTGTTTCCTTGTATAAGCGTAAGTTTTCATATGCATTATAACGCTATTCGTCCAACTCGTTTAACTGCATGAGTCTCCTTTCACATGCAAGATCAGGGTCAAGGTTTAGAAATTTGATAGCCCAAAATGCTTTATGTTCTAGTTCAAAGGGTAAAAAACAACTTTTCCCATAAACAAGTCTATAAGGAGATGTTCCTATGGGAGTTTTGAAGGCAGTTCTATAAACCCATAAAGCGTCATCTTTTCTATTTGTTTGTTCGATTTTCTCTGAGATGTGTTTTAGCTCTCTATTAGCTACTTCAACTTGTCCACTGGTTTGAGGGTGGTAAGGGGTAGCTGTTCTATGGTACACTCCATATTTCTGTAAAACTTTTTCAAACTGAGTATTGCAGAAATGAGTTCTCCTACTACTGATAATTGCTCTTGGTGTTCCAAATCGAGAAAAAAGTTTTTTAAGGAATCTCACTACCATTTTAGCATCATTAGTAGGTAAGGCTTGGGCTTCTACCCATTTAGACATGTAATCAACTGCTACTAAAATATATTTATTTCCGAATGAACTAAGAAATGGACCCATGAAATTGATGCCCCATACATCGAATATCTCACATTCAAGCATATATGTATGAGTCATCTCATCATGTTTAAAGATATTACCTGTTCGTTGGCATTTGTCACAAGAAGTAACATACCTGCTGGCGTCTTTAAATATTGTGGGCCAATAAAAACCTGATTCGAGTATTTTATAGGCGGTCTTGGTTCCACTATAGTGTCCTCCTGTTGGTCCTGAATGGTAGAGTTCCAAGATCTTGTTTGCTTCTATCATTGTAACACATCTTCAAATGACTTGGTCTGCACAAATACGAAAAAGAAAAGGGTCTTCCCAAAAGAAGTTTTTCACATTAGTAAAGAATTGCTTCTTTTGCTGATGTGTCAAACCTTTTGGGGTTATGTTAGCAGCTAAGTAATTTGCAATGTCAGCAAACTAAAGTACCTCAGAATCAGATATGACTAAGAGTTGTTCTTCAGGAAATGAGTCGTTTATTTCAGCCTCACCAAGTTTTTGAGATGTGGATTCTCAAGCCTAGAAAGGTGATCTGCTGTCAAATTTTCAGCTCCTTTTTTGTCTTGTATTTCCAAATCGAATTCCTGCAACAATAAAATCCATCTTATTAGTCGAGGTTTTGCATCGGACTTAGTTAAAAGGTAACGAAGAGTGGAATGATCAGTATAAATGATGACTTTAGACAATATTAGATATGGTCTAAATTTGTTGAACGTAAAAACCACAGCTAGTAATTCTTTTTTTGTGGTAGTGTAGTTGTCTTGTGCAGCTGTTAGAGTTTTGCTAGCATAGTAGATTGGCTGAAAATGATTGTCTCTTCATTGTCCAAAAACTGCACCTACTGCTAAATCACTTGCATCACACATTAGCTCAAAAGGTAAATTCCAATCAGGTCCAATTATAATTGGAGCATTAGTGAGTTTCTCTTTGAGAGTGTCAAATGATTCTATACATTCCTGATCAAAATTGAAGGGTACATCTTTTTCTAGTAATTTCGTTAACGGCTTAGCTATTTTAAAAAAGTCTTTAATGAATCTTCTATAAAAACTAGCATGTCATAAAAAACTTTTAATCGCTTTAACTGAACTAAGGGGAGGTAGTTTATCAATGGTCTCAACTTTTGCTTTATCTACTTCTATCCCTTTACTAGAAATTTTGTGTCCTAGCACAATACCTTCTTGTACCATAAAATGGCATTTTTCCCAATTGAGAACAAGATTTGTTTCTTTACATCTTATTAAGACTCGTTCTAAATTTTTGAGGCAACGTTGGAAAGAGTTACCGAATACTAAGAAGTCATCCATGAATACCTCTCTGATATTCTCCATGAGCTCGTTAAAGATCGCTACCATGCAATGCTGAAAAGTAGCAAGAGCATTACATAATCTATAAGGCATTCTACGATAAGCACACGTACCGTATGGACAAGTGAATGTCGTCTTCTCTTGATCTTTAGGAGCTATCGGGATTTGGAAATAGCCAGAAAGTCCATCCAAAAAATAGTAGTTCATATGTCCTGATAGTCTTTCTACCATCTGATTGATGAAGGGTAAGGGGAAGTGATCCTTTCTAGTGGCGTCGTTCAATTTCCTGTAATCAATACAAACTCTCCAACCTGTGACAGTTCTTGTAGGAATTAATTCATTCTTTTTATTGGCAACAAAATTCATGCCACCTTTTTTAGGAACAACCTACACAGGACTCACCCAAGCACTGTCAGAAATAGGATAAATAATTCCAGCATCTAGAAGTTTAATTACCTCAGTTTTGACCACTTCCTTCATGTTGGGGTTCAGTCTTCTTTGAGCTTGCACACATGGTTTATATTCATCCTCCATCAAAATTTTGTGGGTGAAAAAAGAAGGACTGATTCCTTTGATGTCAAAAATTTTCCAAGCTATGGCTCTTTTATGTTTTCTTAACACTTGAATTAATTCCTCCTTCTCATTGGGTTGCAAGTTTGAAGCAATAATAACTGGTAGTGTAGAATTGTCTCCTAAAAATGCATATGCTAAGTGTTTGGGTAATTGTTTGATATCTAGTTTGTGAGGTTCGTCAATAGAGGGTTTTTGTCTTAGTTCATCTTTAATCCCAATGCCCTCGTAATCTATTTGTCTTGGGGAAGATTCATTGGAGTTTAACTCAGTTATTACCTTATTTATCTTAGTGGTGACTTCGTCTTCTCCTTTACCTTGAACGAGACACAGTTCCAACGTGCTTTTAAGAGTGATTTCCTGGAAAGAATCTTGAACAGAATGATCAATGGAATCAATAAAATAACAAGAATCATCCTGTTCCCTAGAAAACCGCATGGCACCATAAATTTTAAACACAATTTCTTCATCACCTACCCCAAGCATAAGTTTACCATCTCCTACATCAATAACAGCTCTTGCAGTAGCTAAAAATGGTAGTCCTAGGATTAAAGGTACCTCAACATCCTCATCTATGTCTAACACAACAAAATCAATAGGGAATATGAATTTATCCACCTTAACTAATACATATTCAATTATACCCCTAGGATATTTAACAGACCTATTGGCTAATTGAGTACTCATCCTGGTGGGTTTTGGTTCCCCTAGACCTAGTTGCTTGAACATTTTATAAGGCATTAAAATAATGTTGGCACCTAAATCCGCTAATGCCTTTTTAATATTTAAATTACCAATCAAACAGGGAATAGTAAAACTTCTTGGATCTTTCAATTTGGCTGGGAGTTTATTCTGGAAAATCACTGAACACTCTTCGTTAAGTTCCACTGTGGATAGTTCTTCAAACTTCTTTTTGTTTGTTAGAAGTTCTTCCAGAAATTTTGCATATGTTGGCATCTGTGAAATAGCTTCAACAAAAGGTAAGTTAATATGCAATTATTTAAAAAGTTCAAGAAATTTACCGAATTGAGCATCCATGCGGTCTTTCTTTAATTTTGCTGGGTATGGGATAGGTGGTTTGTGTTCCTTAAATACTGGTGAAGCATTTTCTTTGGGTTCGATTTCCTCAATGTTTTTCTTGTCAGGCTCTTGTAATACCCTCTTTTCAAGTTCGGCTAGCATTTTCCCACTCCTTAATGTAACAGCTTTAACATGCTCCATAGGATTAGTCTTGGTGTTGCTCAGTGAACCACCTTGTGGTCTTTCAGAGATTAGCTTAGCTAGCTGGCCTATTTGAGTTTCGAGTCCTTGGATGGATGCTTGCTGGTTCTTAAGTGCCATCTCGGTGTTCTGGAAATGAGTTTCTGACATGGAGATAAATTTCATGAGCATCTTCTAAAGGTTACCTTGTCCTCCCCATGAGAAATTGGGGTGGTTCCTCCAACCTGCATTTTAAGTGTTACTATAATGGTTATTTTGAGATCTAGAATTACTACCCATATAATTGGCTTGCTCGTTTTCCATGCCATATCCATATGTGGGGTACTCAGAATTGCTCATGTCATACTGCATCACTGGATGTACCTGCGTAGAACCAACGAAATTATCAATCTTTTTATTAAGAAGTTCCACCTGATTAGAAAGCATGGTGACCGCATCAATATTAAAAACTCCAGTAGCTTTTTGCGGCTTTGTTCTCATGACTTGCCACTGATAGTTATTCAGTGACATCTCCTCTATAAACTTGTAAGCTACTTCTGGTGTTTTGTTATTGATTTTTCCACAGGTAGCTCCATCAATCATCTGTCTCGTTGAAGGCTTCAAACTGTTGTGAAAAGTTTGAACTTATAGCCATAGGGGTAACCCATGGTGAGGGCACCTTCTCAATAAGTCCTTGTATCTCTCCCAAGCATCGTAGGGTGTCTCTAAATCTATCTACACAAAAGAAGAGATATCATTCATTAATTTAGTTGTTTTAGTCGACGGAAAATATTTGAGTAAAAATTTTTCGGTCATTTGTTCCATGTAGTGACAGACCCTCGTGGTAGAGAATTTAACCACTGTTTAGCTTTATTCCTCAAGGAAAATGGGAATAACCGAAGACGAATGGCATCATCAGAAACACCATTTATTTTAAATGTGTCGCAGAATTCCAAAAAGTTGGCTAAATGAACGTTAGGATCTTCATCTTGCAAACCATCACACTGAACAAACTGTTGTATCATTTGAATAGTGTTAGGCTTCAGTTCAAAATTATTTGCAGCAATAGTAGGCCTAACAATACTAGATTCAGTACCAGCCAAATTAGGTTTAGCATAATCATACATAGTACGAGGAACAGGATTTTGCTCGACAGGATTTGCGGCTACTACAGGAGGTAGTTGATTATCTTAATTTGCCTCCATCTCTTCAGTAGATTTGGGTTCTTCTTCTAGTCCTTGTTTTGGGTACCGTAGGCTTCTTCTTATATCTCTGTGATTTCTACGAACTATTGCTTCTAAGTCATCGTCAAAAAGAAAAAGTCCTGACGGGTTTCTTCTAGTCATAAAATAGAGATACCTACTAGTGAAAAACAAAATAGAAGAAAGAAAAATTTAGTAAAAACCTAAAATAAAAAGTGAAAATAAATAAAAGTAGTAATGGCTAAAGTAATAGAAATAGAGTGTTCCTAATATTTCAGTTCCCTGGCAACAGCGCCAAAAACTTGATCGTGATGTGATGAAGTAATAAAATTGATCGTACCTAGAAACTAACTATTATCACGATAAAAGGCAAGCACACCTATCGAATAGTAGTATAGTTAATGGCAAGACCGGAATATCGAATCTAAGGAACTAAAAGTACTAGTAATGACTTTCTTTCTATTATCTAGCCTAAAAATAAAAAGGGTTTTGGTTGTAAACTAATTAACTCTAAACTAAACTAAGGATGCGACAAAAAGTAAATTGGGGAATTGCTTTGGGAAAACTTAATGATAAAGACAATACCTAAGAAAGAATCCACCTAGACTTCACTTGTTATCTAACTCTGAAATAGACGATTTCTTCATTCAACTTGATTTGTAGAGATACCTAAATTATGTTAATACCTCCATCGAGAATAAGAACAACTAATCCTAGGTCAATTAATTGAAATCTCTTTCTAATTAAAACCCTTAGTCTTGCATTAACACAATCTATGGATCCCCATATTAGATTTGACTCTAATTCGGTAGATTTTCGTCGTCCTATGTCTAGGATTGCGATCAACTCCGCTTAATTGTGTTGGATCTGCTCTTAAACAAGGACTTTTACTCCTCTACCTAAGCACATTCGACTTAAACTAATATCCCAGAAATATCAATTCAAGAATTAAAAACATAATTAAGAACAAATTGAATATTTATCATATAGTTCAGATAACAATAACAAGATTCATCTTAGGTTTCATTCCCCTTAGGTATTTGGGGGTTTAGTTCATGTTTATAAAAAGAAACATCTTAGAATAAAGAAAATAACAAAACATAAGAAAACCCAAAACTCCTGAAAGGATTGAAGGGAGATCCCTGAAAGGATTGAAGGGAGATCCTCTGTCTTGATGTAGATCCTGGCTCCTAAGATGGATCAATCAGCTTTCCTTCTAGTAATTCCCTACCTTTTACTTTCCGTCTTGGTGGGGACACTGTACACCCTTGTAGTTGCCTCCTAGGGTCTCTATATAGAGTTTGGAATGTCTTTCTTAGTCCCTAAGTAGCCTTTTCCTCATGAAATTGAACTTCATCACAACAGGGACACTCTCGTGTGACACGCCCGTGTGAATCAAGTTTAGGTCGTGTTCAAGCCTGTTAATGTGGCACGGCCATGTGGGTTGCCCGTGTGCTAAACTCCAGGCCATGTTGTTTCCTTGCTTTGGCCCATTTTCTCTGTTTTCGGCCCGTTTCTTGTTCTTTTCACTCTCATATGCTCTCTTAAGTATAAAACATGAAATTAAAGGATTAGGAGCATCAAATTCCACAGATTCAATGATAATTCATCCATAAATGTGCTAAATGTGGGATAGAAATATGTATAAATTACAGTTTATCACACATTGTGCCTAAAACGGTACATAGTACCTGATTAGTATGTGACACATAAAGTGCCTGATCGGCAAAGCTGATAAAGCCTGTACTCTTTCAAATCCTATGGCATGCCAACTATATCCGACTTAGCCCGACTAGTTAATCGGGAATTTAATCATATTTTAATTTCCAATTCACTTTCATTCAATCAGAGTTTAATTCAAATTCACTTCTTCACTTTTTTTTATCAATATTCATTTCAATTTCAATTCAATCACAATTTCTCATTATCACAATTCAAATCAATTTCTCAATCCAATATGCATTTTAATTGTTCACACATATAATCACAATTCAATTTCAATCAAAGCTATTCCAATTACAATTTCTCTTATTATCAATTCAAAACCACATTAATTCTTTTAATTCAAATCATATCACTAGTAGTTTCCATTCAATTCACTTACAATTCAATATCATTTAATTCAATATCAATATTTGATAAGCGATAAATTATACATATTTTTACCCTATGCTTTAGCCCAATTTCTAATGAATTAATCCTTGATTTATGTAAATTGGTGCTCTTAAACCTTTAATTTCATGTTTTGTTCTCAGGAGAGCATCAAGAGACAAAAGGAGCCCAAAACGAGCTAAAACGGGACAAAACGAGCCTAATCTATCGAAGCCACACGGGCTGACCCATAGCACACAGGCAACTCACACGCCCGTGTGAATCGAGGGTGTCATCCCTAAAATTTCACGACTCACACAGCCTGGCCAATGACCCACACGACCGTGTGAAATCAATAGGATCGACCACGGCCCATTGCCGAAGTCACACGACCGTGGCACACAGGTGTGTCCCTGTCAACAGGAAGTGGAGTTTCACTTGGAAAGGGATACTTATGGACTAAGAAAGCCATTCTGAACTCTATATAAAGACCCTAGGAGGCAACTTCAAAGGTGTCAATTTTTTTAGCGCTTTCCTTCCACCAAGGATACACAAAGTAGAGGGAGGAATTACTCCGAGGAAGCCAATTGATTCATCCCAGAAGTCGGATTCAACGTCAAGACTAAAGATCTCTTTCAATCCTTCAGGGGTTTTTGGGTTTTTTTATGTTTTGTTATTTTTATTCTTCTGAGATGTTTTCTTTATTAATTATGAACTAAATCCCCCAAATACTTGATAGGTATGAAACCTAAGACAGATCTTGTTATTATTTTATCTTGAGTTATATGATAAATACTTGAATTGTTCTTAATTATGTGTTCTTAATTCTTGTTTTAATAATCCTAGGTATTAATTTAAGTATTGATGTGCTTATTCAGAGGAGCAAAAGTCCCTGTTTAAAAGTAGATCTAGCATAATTAAGTAGATTTGCATGCAACCCTAGACATAGGGAGACATAAATCTGTCGGATTAGGGTCAAACCTAATAAGGGGATCCATAGATCGAGTTAATCCAAGACTAGGGGTTTTAACTAGAAAGAGATTTCAGTTAATCAACCTAGGATTAGTTGTTCTTATCCTCGACGGAGGTAATAACATAAGTTAGGGATCTCTACGGATCAAGTTAAGTGAATAAATCGTCTAGCTCAAGAATCGATAACAAGTGAAGTCTAAGTGGATTCTCCCTTGAGTATTGTCCAAATCAATCAGTTCTCCCTAAGAGTTTTTCCCCAATTCACTTTTTTGTGCATTCATAGTTTAGTTTTAGAATTAGTTTAGTTTCATAAAAACCCCTTTTTATTTCTAGGTTAAATAATAGAAAGAAAGTTAGTACTAGTACTTTTAGTTCCCTTGGGTACGATATCTTGGTCTTGCCACTAAGCTATACTACTATTCGATAGGAGCGCTTGCCTTAAAATTGTGATAATAGTTAGTTTCTGGTTTGATCATTATTATAAATTTTATTACTTCATATCATGCATATCAAGTTTTTGGCGCCATTGCCGGGGAACTAAGATATTAAGAATGCTGGATTTCTATTACTTTAGCCATATTTATTTTTATTTTTATTTTATTTTTATTTTTATTTTTATTTTTATTTTCCTCTAGGTATCTCTAGTTTATGACTAGAAGAAACCCAGTAGGACCATTACTTTTTGACGAGGATTTAGAAGCTACAGTTTGCAGAAATCGTAGAGAAATCAGAAGAAGCCTACATTATCTAGAATGAGGACAAGAACAAGAGCCAGAACCTACGGAAGAGATGGAAGCAAATCAGGACAATCTACCACCTCCTGCGATAGCCGCGCAACCAGTGAACCAAGATGATGCTCCTCGTACTATGTATGATTATGCTAAACCTAATTTGGCTGGTACTCAATCTAGTATTATTAGACCTGCTATTGCTGCTAATAATTTTGAGTTAAAACCTAACACTATTCAGATGATACAGCAATTTGTGCAGTTTGATGGTTTACAGGATGAAGATCCAAATTCACACATAGCCAACTTTTTGGAACTTTGTGATACTTTTAAAATTAATGGCGTTTCTGATGATGCCATTCGTTTAAGGCTATTCCTATTCTCTTTGAGAAATAAAGCCAAACAGTGGTTAAATTATTTACCATGAGGATCAATCACTACATGGGAACAGATGACCGAAAAGTTCTTACTTAAATATTTTCCTCCAGCTAAAATAGCTAAATTGTGAAACGATATCTCTTCTTTTGTGCAAATGGATTCAGATACCCTTTATGATGCTTGGGAGAGATACAAAGATCTGTTGAGAAGGTGCCCTTACCATGGGTTACCTTTGTAGTTATAAGTCCAAACCTTTCACAACGGTTTGAATCCATCAACGAGGCAAATGATCGATGCAGCCGCCGGAGGAACAATCAACAAAAAAACACCTAAAGTAGCCTATGAGTTTATAGAAGAGATGTCGCTGAATAACTATAGTGGCAAGTCATGAGGACAAAGCCGACAAAAGCTGCAGGAGTTTATAATATCAATGCTGTCACCATGCTTACTAATCAGGTAGAACTTTTAAATAAAAAGATTGATAATTTTGTTGGTTCTATGCAGGCACAACCAGTGATGCAGTGTGACACAACTCAAGGAAATATGTTCAATCCAGACTACTCTTTTTATGGACATGGCATGGAAATTGAGCAAGCCAACTATATGGGTAACAATTCTAGAACTCAAAATAATCCTTATAGTAATACTTACAATGCAGGTTAGCAGAATCACCCCAATTTTTCATAGGGTAATCAAGGCAATCAAGGAAATCAAAGGCCATCAGCACCCCCTCAGGGATTTCAACAACCACCGTATCGGCAAGAAAAGAAGCCAAGTCTTGAGAAGATGTTGGAAAAATTTATATCAGTTTTCAAAACCCGTTTTCAAAACACCGAGCAAGCACTAAAGAACCAACAAGCTTCTATCAAAGGGCTCAAAAATTAGATTGGTCAACTTGCAAAGATGATATCTGAGAGACCACAAGGTAGCCTACCAAGTAACACAGAAGCTAACCCAAGAGAGCAACTTCATGCTGTCACTGTGCTCGATGAAGGAAGTTTAGACAAACTAGAATCAAAGCAAGACAATTTGGTAAGTAAAAGTAAAGTTGAGGTAAGCAACAAAAAACCAATAGTTAAAGAGTTTAGACCTCTGTGCCATATCCCAACGCGACAAAGAAAGACCGCACAGATGATCAATTCGGTAATTTCCTTAATCTTTTGAAAAAATTACATATCAACTTACCGTTTATTGAAGCTCTTTCGCAGATGCCAAATGTAGTTAAATTTTTAAAGGAGCTTTTAGCGAACAAATGAAAGTTGGATGAGTCGTCGCATGTGGAATTAAATGCAGTGTGCTCAGCTATTTTGCTAAACAAGCTACCCAACAAACTGAAAGATCCAAGGAGTTTTACAATTCCCTGTTTAATTGTTAGTTTAACTATTGATAATGCATTAGCTAATTTAGGAGCAAGTATAAATGTCATGCCTTACAAACCATCGATAAATTCATATTCCCAGTTGATTTCGTTGTTTTAGACATGGATGAGGATAGTGATGTTCCTTTAATCTTAGAACGGCCCTTTTTAGCAACTGCTAGAACTATCATTGACATTGGTACAGGAGAACTCACATTACATGCAGGTGGTGAGACAATTACTCTTCCAGCTCGCGACTTAATCAAAACATCAAGTAATGAAGGTAATTCTATAAACTCTATAATTAAGACTAATCATATGGTTTCATCTTCGTTACAGGAAACATATTTAAAAGACGCAAACGAGCCTTGTTTTAACCCATACAAGGACAAAACTACCCACGAAGAGCGAAAGCCACCGATCAAGGAACTATATGCAGACCCTCGAACTACCACATATAAGCTTGACGAAGAAATGCCCTGTACGGTAGTAAACACTTTTCCATACGACCCAGTCAAGGTAACTCATTCTCAATTTGACACTTTTAAACTTAACCACACTCGACTTAAACTGTATTTTGACAATAAGAGAGAGGAGTTTCAACTCCTTAAGCTACCATGACCGTTTGAAAAGTAGAGTCAAGCCTAGACTCTAAATAAATGCTTCTCGGGAGGCAACCCGAGCCTTAACTTGGTAACGTTTTTTTCAGTCTTTTAATACATCAACTAACCCTTGTTGAATGCAGGATTTAGGGCCACACGGCCATACCCACAAGTGTGCCTAAGGCCGTGTGGACACTATACACAGAGACACGGTCGTGCAATTTGGCCGTGCATAAGCAGGGCAAAAATTTTCCAGAGACATGGGCTACGACAAAGTGCCACGACCGTGCGATGTGGCCGTGGCCAACACTGTCAATTCAGACACGGCATTAAACCATATGACACAGCCATGCAACATGGCCGTGTTGATCTAAACACGAGTGTGTGACACGCCCATGCCCCAGGACCGCGGTTAACACTGTCAATTCAGACACGGGAATGTGACCTACTACACGGCCGTGGGAGAAGCGAACAATGTAGGACACGACCGTGCGACATGGCTATGTGCCTCAACACGCCCTAGGAACACGAGCGTGTAAATTGCAACCGGCGCGCTAAAACCCCCAAATTTCAAACCACACGGGCAAAACCTGAGTCACACGGGCATGGCACATGCCCGTGTGACCCAAAATCCTATATAAACAGGGCTCTATTCATTTTCTTCTCCATTGAAAGCCTAAAATCCTCCACCCAAAACTCTTACCAGACACCCTTAGCCCCGCCGCCGGCCTTCAAATCAACGCCACGCTCGTACAAGACCGCCCCCATGCCCGTGGAAAGCATACCACGACCGTTCAACTCCATCCACGCCCGTGCCCAGCCTCTAAAAACATTAATTCAGTTTTGGTTTTTGTTATTTCTCATTTTTCCTTTAATTTTTTTTATGTTTTTCGTTAAATCATTTGTTAATGATTTCATTATTTAATTATTAGCATGATTATTTGCATAATTTTTACCCATTTAGCATGATTACTTTAGAAACATCCCTCATGACATTTAGAACAATCTTTTGCTACCATTTTAAGTTATCTTAAGCCGTTAGATTTTAGGCATTTTTTTCAAATACCCATATTATGTTCATCTCCACTCTTAGGTAAAATAGCATGTTATTTGTGCAACATAGGTAGTAGTCTTAATCAATTAATCCAGTGTTTATTTTTGTTAATTATCATTTCACTATAACTAACTCATGCCCATTTTCTTTTAGGTACCATGTCATCATCCCGAGGTAAGAAAGCTACCGTACCTGTTTCAAAGAAACGTAAAAGGCTCGGTGGCTCATCCTCTAGACCCACAACAGAAGTCCGACACCCGTACCTTCAGTTTTCACAAGACTCCCAAGAGGAGTTATTTCAAATTCTAAGGGTGAGACCCCTCAGAGTAGGGAGATGCATCGACTGGCCCATCTTAGAGCAAGTCCGCCTAGCAGACGCGGTTCGACCCCTGCTGATGACGGACCCATGGGAGCAATTCTTCCAAATTGTGGAGCCTACATGCCTCGAAATCACCCTCGAGTCCTGCTCCACTTTCCACCTACAAAACGTGATGTCCCAATATGATGATCCAGAGACAGTTCAGTTCCGCCTCGAAGGCCTTGTTCGACAACTTAGCGTCCCTGAGTTCGGTACTACACTAGGGCTATACACGGAGTAATTTTTGGAAGAAGAAGACCTCTCTGAGCTCCACCGCCACATCCACTATTCACCCTCTAAGTGTTGGGAGGCCCTAGTCCCGGCAGTATCAACATAATACCCCAGTCGCTCCAAGGCAACCGTCCTATCTCCACATTAAGGTACCTTCATGCCCTCCTTGCGCATACACTCACCGGACGGTGCGAGAGCACTGGCGTCGTCAACACACACGACGCCTACTTTCTATAGAGCATGGCACACGTCCATGTCTTCGACCTGGCTTACTTCATCGCTCTCGCCATCCAACATCAGACGGAGAGGCATAGAAAGGGGGTGATCAGCATAGGCCCATACGTGACTCGCCTAGCTTGCTACTTCGGGCTATTCAATACCGTGGCCCAGATTTCTTCCTACACATTCGTCGGTCAGATGTCTCCGCAGTGCATCCAAACTATGCTTCACATGAGGATGATCCAACGACGACAAGGGACCGATCCTCCACAATACAGACTATTCCGAGATGCTGAGCAGGAGAACCCAGAGGACATTACTGATGATGTCCCACCACTAGAGGAACACCCCACCGAGCCACCACCACCGCACCGTCCAGTTTACACGGAAGCCTCTTATACTGATATATCCGAGCGCCTCACGCGATTTGAGCAGCAGTGCCTTTAGCGATTTGACCATATAGACGCTACTCTTCAGCAGATATGTCAGCACCTCCACATTTCATCACCGCCACCACCGCCAGGACCATCTGAGGATTAGACTTCTCTAATCCTCTTATCTTCTCCTTTATTTTCATTTTTCATTTTAATTTTAATTTTTTTATTTTATTTTTATTTCTAATTTTTATTTTTCAGGATTGTTTAGATTTTCTTTATCTTTATTTCAATCTTTAGTTTTTTTTCTTTATTAGAATAGTTTTAATCTTTTAATTTTTCGGCTATTTCCTAACGAGTAATTGTTCTAACCATGAAATAACTAAAATTTCCCTAAAGTGTCATCACAGTTTTAAAAGAGCTTTACAGCTCACATCCAACTCTAATGGGAACCTCGGCCACAACTGGAGTATCCACCTACACTCTTCCTTTGTCCCAAATACTCCATACCTACCACCATCTCAAGGAATTCATCCAAAAATTCAGGGAGTTTCACTTCTCTCCCTAACTGATGATCTAATAATTCTATTTGATATTAATATTATCTTTATACATTGAGGACAATGTATATCTTAAGTGTGGGGGGGAATTCGTTTTCATTCTTTGCATTATCTGTGCACCCCTGAATTCTTACTTTCACTCATAGCATTATCTTCAATCTCCTAATAGGAATTATTTCTGATTAATTTATGATCTTTATTGATATGTTAAGAATTAAAATCTAAGGCAATTGTACTCTGATTATGAAAACTGTAAGGCATTAAAGAATTAAGCATGATAAGTTGAAATTTTTGAGAACTTTTAAATTTTTTCTAAGTTGTTTTCCCAATTTTAAGTATTATCTTGAGATTTGAAATTCACAGGATTGACATCAAAAGCCATAATTCTAGTGAGATTTTTGAGCCTTTTGAGCATACATCCTTTCGTGCTCACTTTTATTGTTGTTTTGAGTGAGTCAATACTGATTTGTTATTCCAGAACTTGCTCCGATTATACATGTCGAGACCACATCATTGATTTGATACACTGAGATGATAAAGGCACATAGGATTTAACCCACTTACTCCATAAAAGCCTACCTCCAAAAATTAACCCCTAGTGGACCCCGTTGAGCCTAACAAACCTATTCTTTGACTTACCTACAATATTAACCCATAACCCATTATTGTTGAAATCCCCTTAATTATTTTGATCCCTAATTTTGTCGATATTTGAAGTTGAATTATTATCTAGCTTTATTCTCTTGTTCAGTTTGTAAAGTGTATAAATATTCAATTTATTATTATTTGAATTGTTCTTAAAAAAAATTTCAGTTGTAATTTTTATGTCAAGTTCTAATTTTTGCATATTTCCTTGTAATTTTTTTGAGCCTCTGTTCTTAAACAACATTATCTAAAAGAAAAGGCTTTATCTTGGAAATATGTTTCAAGTAATAGAGATTTTCCTAGCTTGATGATTTTTTAGTTCAATCTCGATTCTAACCCTCTTTTTCAGCCTGTGACAACACCCCTAACCAAAACCCCATTACAACCAATCAAAGACCTTTTGATCGATATATCATCTCAATTCATAGTGGTGGAAATTTGATTTTCCTGCAAGCTTATGGTAATAACTTTTCATATTGACTAATGAGTGCTTCTTTTCTGAACCCTAAACACTTTGAGTGATTAGAGTAAATCTTTAAGTGGGGATTTCAACTCTTGTTAATTTTGATTGAGAGGTGATTACTTAGGAGAGGGAAGAAAACCTAGGTTTCTATGATAAAATTCTCAACTTAGATTGTTTGAGACTTTTATGTTCTCTGAGTTGAATTTTCATTGTATAATTACTAATGAATTAGCTTGAAGCATTATTGATAAGAATTATAAGTTAAGAAGAATAATTTTTATTAGGTGTTGAGATTTTGCTTGAGGACAAGCAAAGGCTTAAGTGTGGGGGTACTTGATAAGTGATAAATTATACATATTTTTACCCTATGCTTTAGCCCAATTTCTGATGAATTAATCTTTGATTTGTGTAAATTGGTGCTCTTAAACCTTTAATTTCATGTTTTGTTCTCAAAAGAGCATCAAGAGGCAAAAGAAGCCTAAAACGAGCTAAAACAGGACAAAACGAGCCTAATCAATCGAAGCCACACAGCCTGACCCATATCACACGGGCAACTCACACGCCCATGTGAATCGAGGGTAACATCCCAAGGATTTCACGACTCACACAGCCTGGCCAATAACCCACACGGCCGTGTGAAATCAATAGGATCGACCATGGCCCATTGCCGAAGTCACACGGCCGTGGCACACGGGTGTGTCCCTGTCATCAGGAAGTGGAGTTTCACTCAGAAAAGGATACTTAGGGGCTAAGAAAGCCATTCTGAACTCTATATAAAGACCCTAGGAGGCAACTTCAAGGCTGTGAATTTTTTTAGCACTTTTCTTCCGCCAAGGATACACAAAGTAGAGGGAGGAATTACTCCAAGAAAGCTGATTGATTCATCCCAGAAGCCGAATTCAACATCAAGACTAAAGATCTCCTTTAATCCTTTAGGGGTTTTTGGGTTTTTTTTTATGTTTTGTTATTTTTATTCTTCCGAGATGTTTTCTTTATTAATTATAAACTAAATCCCCTAAATACTTGAGAGGGATGAAACCTAAGACAGATCTTGTTATTATTTTATCTTGAGTTTATAATAAATACTTGAATTGTTCTTAATTATGTGTTCTTAATTCTTGTTTTAATAATCCTAGGTATTAATTTAAGTATTGATGTGCTTATTCAGAGGAGCAAAAGTCCCTGTTTAAGAGTAGATCTATCATAATTAAGCGGAGTTGCATGCAACCCTAGACATGGGGCGACATAAATCTGTCGGATTAGGGTCAAACCTAATAAAGGGATCTATAGATCGAGTTAATGCAAGACTAAGGGTTTTAACTAGAAAGAGATTTAAGTTAATCAACCTAGGATTAGTTGTTCTTATCCTCTACAGAGGTATTAACATAAGCTAGGGATCTCTACGGATCAAGTCAAGTGAATAAATCCTCTAGCTCAAGAATCGATAACAAGTGAAGTCTAGGTGGATTCTCCCTTGAGTATTGTCCAAATCAATCAGTTCTCCCTAAGAGTTTTCCCCAATTTACTTTTTGTGCATTCATAGTTTAGTTTTAGAATTAGTTTAGTTTCATAAAAACCCCTTTTATTTCTAGGTTAAATAATAGAAAAGTTAGTACTTTTGGTTCCCTTGGGTACGATATCTCAGTCTTGCCACTAAGCTATACTATTGTTCGGTAGGTGCACTTGCCTTAAAATTGTGATAATAGTTAGTTTCTGGTTTGATCATTATTATAAATTTTATTACTTCATATCACGCATATCAAGTTTTTGGCGTCGTTGCCGGGGAACTAAGATATTAAGAACGCTCGATTTCTATTACTTTAGCCATATTTATTTTTATTTTTATTTTATTTTTATTTTTATTTTACTGAAATTTTCTTTTCCTCTAGGTATCTCTAGTTTATGACTAGAAGAAATCCAGCAGGACCATTGCTTTTTGACGAGGATTTAGAAGCTACAGTTTGCAGAAATCGTAGAGAAATCAGAAGAAGCCTACATTATCTAAAACAAGGACAAGAACAAGAGCTAGAATCTACGGAAGAGATGGAAACAAATCAGGACAATCTACCACCTCCAGCGATAGCCGCGCAACCAGTGAACCAAGATGATGCTCCTCATACTGTGTATGATTATGCTAAACCTAATTTGGCTGGTACTCAATCTAGTATTATTAGACCTGCTATTGCTACTAATAATTTTGAGTTAAAACCTAACACTATTCAAATGATACAGCAACTTGTGCAGTTTGATGGTTTACAGGATGAAGATCCAAATTCACACATAGCCAACTTTTTGGAACTTTGTGATACTTTTAAAATTAATGGTGTTTCTGATGATGCCATTCGTCTAAGGCTATTCCCATTCTCTTTAAGAAATATAGCCAAACAGTGGTTAAATTTTTTACCACGAGGATCAATCACTACATGGGAACAGATGACTGAAAAGTTCTTAATTGAATATTTTCCTCCAACTAAAACAGCTAAATTGCAAAATGATATCTCCTCTTTTGTGCAGATGGATTTAGAGACCCTTTGTGATGCTTGGGAGAGATACAAAGATCTGTTGAGAAGGTGCCCTCACCATGGGTTATCTTTGTGGTTACAAGTTCAAACCTTTCACAACGGTTTGAATCCATCAACGAGGCAAATGATCGATGCAGCCGCCGGAGGAACAATCAACAACAAAACACCCAAAGCAGCCTATGAATTTATAGAAAAGATGTCACTGAATAACTATCAGTGGCAAGTCATGAAGACAAAGCTGACAAAAGCTACAGGGGTTTATAATATCGATGCTGTCACCATGCTTACTAATTAGGTAGAACTTTTAAATAAAAAGATTGATAATTTTGTTGGTTCTACGTAGGCACAACGTATATCAATATTCACCTTATTTTTATTTACTAAACATATTACTAATAAGTCAACAATTGATAATAATAAATTCATTACCAATACGCATTTTGTAACGCCCCAACTTTTTTCTCATTTTCAGCTTTTGTGATTTCCTGGGCTTGAAATTTTTTGAATGTGTGTCTGCATTAATTTGACATAATTATATGTCTGCTTAAGTGGTTATGAGCCTTGGGGAGTGTTGGGGGAGGTCCCAAGTTCAAGTCTCAACTTGGGTAAAATTTTGGGTTTTTATTAAATAAAGTCTTATCCTTAGTTATTAGCCTTGGTTATTAGGCTTGTCAGTAAAAGTTGGTAAAAACACATCAGAATGGGCCTGCTGGTCTAGTGGCTAAGTGAAGGGCTAATGGGAAGGAGGTCCTATGTTCGATTTACGATGTGGCATTAATTTTTACTGCTATGGGCGTGTAAGAGTTTGAGTTTGGTATGTTTCTGAGTAGTGGAGGGAATTAAGGAGCTTAGATTAAGGGGGTTAACACTGTTTTGGCATTAGGTTTCTTTTTTTTTAAATTTGGCTATCTTCTTTTAAAAATTGCTCTTACTGCCATTGCTTCCCAAAATTTCCTACCCTTATTGGCGAAATTTCTTCGTTTTCCTTCCTTCTCATTTCCCCTTTGATCGCTTTAGGGATATTCGTTGAGTTACACATTCGGTAAGTGATCTTTTGCTTTTGGTGCTATCAAAGTTGAATAAGAGATTAAATATGGTTTTGCTACTGTTTAGAAGGAGATCTGGAGGCTGGGAATCAGTGATTCGACGTTTGAATCAAAGTTGTACTCGATTTTAGGGAGTGGTAAGTCAATTTTGGGTTATCAGGGTTTAGTGATTAAGACTCGATTTTGGGTTCTAAAGTGGAATTTTCTGATTATTAGGTTCTGGAAGTGCTCAGGAGTGTTTAGGCTTCAATTGAAACTAGGTGTGTACCCCAATCGCTCTGAAAACGTGTTTCAACAAAAGCCGAAAATGTAGCTGTCAATGCCACACGGGCGTGTAGACTATCCGTGTAGAGGTCGTGTGCGAGACACGACCGTGTGGTCGATGAAGTAGGCCATGCGCATGCCATATGGGCATGACAGACACGGGCATGTGAGGTTGGTCAGGCTGTGTGCGAGGCACGGGCAAGGCCAAATAGGCCACGTGGGCCACACGGATGTATGGGCCCACACGGGTGAATAACACAGGCGTGTGGGATTTTGGGTCAGGCCATGTGATCCACACGAGCAAGGCCAATTTGGGTCGTGTGGGCCACACGGGCGTGTGGGCCCACACGAGTAGGCCAGATGGGCTTGTGAGCCCATTAATCTGAAATGTTCAGAAAGGTTGCACGGGTCACCCAAGTCGACTGTGACCTGTTATAAGGTCGGTAAGGTTACCTTAGACCCTATTTTGTAATCTGATTATACGAGATAGCATGTGATATTAGCATGAGTATTGACTCTGTTCTGTATATGACTATATGTATGATCTACTATTCTGCATTAAAGCATGCCATGATATCTATGATTCATTGCATTGGGTTGGGTTTGATATTGGAGAGAAGGAAGACTAAAAGGCTTTTAGCCGTATGACTAGCAGCTCTGCTGCTTATTTATGACATGTGTCGTAATACGGTACGATTTGGTGTATAGGGCTGGATGGGTTGATTTTATCCCTATACTTGGTGTGTAGGGTTGGGTGGGTCGATTTTTTCCCCACATGGTGTGTTGGATGGACGGAGATGGTGTGCAAGGTTGATGGGCATAACTTGCATCTGATTTGATATGCATGCATTTACTGTATGAGCTAAGGCCTGATTATATCTGATCTGATTCTGTACTAAGTGGGCTATGGTCTACGCTGTATCTGTTAAGGGCTCAGGCCCGAATGATGACTGCTTTTGTTATATGCATGTATACTTGCTTTACTATAGGGATGTACACACTGAGTTTGCGTGAACTCGCCTTTTTATTTTTTTTATCTGTCAGGTAATCCCCAATAGTAGATGAATTGGTGCTGCGGAGGGCTCGAGGGTGACCCCTGATGGACACATTACTGGACTTCGTACTTTCATTACTAGTTATTATTATTTTATTATTTTATCTTTATTTTGGGAGTTTTAGGTATTATGGTCCTTTGAACTGTTTTGTTTAATACTTAGAGTTTCCAAATTGTTCTATTGTTATTATTGATTTATATTAAAATGTGATGCTCCAAATGTGTTTTAAAACTTATTTTCAAATTTTTGTTTAAAGAATGATTTATAAGCTTTCGTGATAAATAAAAGATAATAACCTGCACAAGATTTTGATATTCGAAATGATTTCCAAAAACACTCTCATGTGACACCACCAGATTCGGCCATAACGTTTAGGCCAGATTTGAGGTGTTACATATTTATCATTCAATTCAATCTCCATTCAATTCAATAATGATACTTACCTCAATTTTCTTATCATGCATATTAATTTAAAATTTAACAATTAATAATTAAAATCGAGTTATGGTAATACAAACCTGAATTTCTTGTTTTTACTCCTCGTTTATTTTCTCTTTTCCTTCATTGCTCAATGTCTCAAGTTCTTTACTTGCTACGAAAATTAAAATCATTTTCACTATTAATATAACACTAATATACAATACTTATTCAATTTTTATTTAACTTCTACTTTATTTTCAATTTTACTCCTAACTAAGTTCACTTACTTTTCTTTTCTAATTCAATTCATACCTTATTCCTACTCAATTTCTTATCATATTCAACTTAACTATCAATTGTTCATGGTAAAACCCTAATTTCGACTTTCTTTCAATTTAATCCCTACTATACAAAACTTGTACCTTACTTTACAATTTAATCATTTACTAGCTTCTAACTTTAAATTCTATCAATTAAACCCCCAATTCATCAATTTACTCAATATAACTCATGTTCAAAAATCTAAGAACTTTCAAAATTTCAACTTCAATTTAAGAAAACTTTGTTCTAAAGCTTCTAAAACATCAAAATTAAAAGAAAAGGACCTAATTGACTTACCAATTTAAGCTTTAAGCTTCAAATCTCTAGTTTTTCCTTTTTCTTTTCTTTCTCCCTTTCTTTCCTTCCTTTTCGTGAGTTCTCTTTCTTCTTTTTCTTTTTGTTTCTTTTGTTTCTTTTCTTAATTCATTTCTTTCTTTTATTTACTTTAATTTAACTTAATATATTATAATAATAATAATAATAATAATAATATGATATAATAATATTTTATTAAAATATCTCTTACTTAATATATAAGTAAATTATTTATTTAATTACAAATGTATGTATATTATTCATTACACATGTATGTTATTTCTACCACACAAGTGTCACAAATTTGGTTTATTTACTAATTTAGTCCTTCTCTTTTCCATATTCTATAATTAAACTTTCACACTTAATTCAATTTAGTCCTAATACTTAATTAACCTTAATTCAACTAAATTCACTTAACTAAAATCTAATTGGTCACACAATTAATTTCATAAATTATTTTTAATAAATTTTTATGAGTCTGTTTTACTAAAAACAGAGACCCGATAACTCATTTTTCGACATTCGCACTTTTGGGTTGTTACAATTCTCCCCCTTTAAAGAAATTCCGTCCTTGAAATTTCTCACCCGATACAAGTTATTTAATCAACTCTTTCTTCTACCTTTTTAATCAAAGCCCCTAAAATTCAATGATCACGCATATTAGAACTCTTTTCAGAACTTGATACTATGCTTCATACAATACCACCTTAATACTTATCTCATGACTATTATCATACGTAAACTTATACCCAAAATTTACTGTAGTTTCCTCAGAATCACAATATAACTTCGGATCTCCATCCAAATCAATAAAGACTGACACTCTATGTAAACTAACAATATTATAAATACATAACTCACTAGTCTATCAAAAGAGAAACTTGTACATATTGAGATAAAATGCACAGACTTCTTCAAACAGTCAACAATAGCTCAGATAACATCTATCTTCTTCAATGATAAGAATAATCCTGATACTAAATCCATCAAAATTCTATTTCATTTCTACTCAGATATCAACACATAATATAACAATCCCAAAGACACTTGATGATCAATTTTAACCTGTTGATAGATCAGACATTGACTACAAAGTCAGAAATATTACGTTTCATACCCATTCACCAGTACAACTGTCTCAGATTATTATACATCTTAGTACTCCCCAAATAAACAAACAATTACCATCGTGAGCTATACGTAATAATTGTTGTATAATCTCTGGATTTCTTGGTATACGAACTCTATCTCAAAACAACCAACAATCACCAGTTCCAATCTAAAATTCTAAATCAAAAATCAATTTACTTTATACCTTTTTTTAACTTGTCTCAGATTTTCTTAATAGTTTCCTCTGTTTCTTGAATTAATTTCGGCCCAATCATTTTTCTTTCATTCAATTCTATCCAACACATAGGTGTCCAATATCTTTGACTATGTAATGCTTTATATGGAGCCATCTGAATACCTGATTGAAAACTATTATTATATACGAATTCAGCTAAAGGAGAATAATGTGCCCAACCTATTTCGAAATCAATTACACAACTTTGAAGCATGTCTTCTAAAATCTGAATAACCTTCTCCTAGATTATTCATCTGTCTACGAATGAAAAGCTATACTAAAATTGAGCCGACTTCCCAATGATTGCTGCAATTGTCTCCAAAATCTCGAAGTGAACTACAAATCTCAATAAGAAATTATTGATGCTGGAATACCATAAAATTTTACAATTTCCCAAATGTACACATTAACAAGTTTCTGAAACAACCAATCAGTTCTGAACACTATAAAATGAGTTTGCTTTATAAACTGATCAACTATCACTCACATAGCATTCTTATAATTTATTCCAAAAATCAGAAAGTAAACCATAATTTGTAGATCTATATTAAACATATTGAAAACTGACACTCCATATAGCTTTTCGATTTCATAAACTTATATCTCATTTCTATTCCAGTATTATCACTTGTCTAGTACTGGATATTCAACTTTAATATGCTAACATATTAAACATTTAAACATAATTTTAGAAGCACCACATTTTTCCCAAATGACAGATATATTACTATTGTGAGTTCTGTATAAAATTTTCTGTGCAAGTGATATGCATGATCTGAAGTAATAAAATTTATAATAATGATCATACCAAAAACTAACTATTATCACGATTTTAAAGCAAGCGCACCTATCAAACAGTAGTATAACTTAGTGGCAAGACCAAGATATCGTACCCAAGGGAACCAAAAATACTAGTACTAACTTTCTTTCTATTATTTAACCTAAAAATAAAAGGGGTTTTAAGAAACTAAACTAATTCTAAAACTTAAACTAAGAATGCACAAAAAGTAAATTGGGGAAAACCTCTTAGGGAAAACTGATTGATTTGGACAATACTCAAGGGAGAATCCACCTAGACTTCACTTGTTATCAATTCTTGAGCTAGACAATTTATTCACTTGACTTGATCCATAGAAATCCCTGATTTATGTTAATACCTCCGTCGAGGATAAGAACAATTAATCGTAGGTTGATTAACTGAAATCTCTTTCTAGTTAAGACCATTAGTCTTGCATTAACTCGATCTATGGATCCCCTTATTAAGTTTGACCCTAATCCGGCAGATTTATGTCGCCCTACGTCTAGGGTTGCATGCAACTCCGCTTAATTATGCTAGATCTACTCTTAAACAGGGACTTTTGCTCCTGTGAATAAGCACATCAATACTTGAATTAATACCTAGGACTATTAAAATAAGAATTAAGAACACATAATTAAGAACAAATCAAGTATTTATCATATAACTCAAGATAAAATAATAACAAGATATGTCTTAGGTTTCATCCCCCTCAAGTATTTAGGGGATTTAGTTCATAATTAATAAAGAAAACATCTCAGAAGAATAATGATAATAAAACATAAAGAACCCGAAAACCTCTGTAAGAATTTGAAGGGAGATCTTTAGTCTTGAAGGAGAATTCAGCTTCTGAGATGGATCAATCGGCTTCCCTTCGAGTAATTCCCTACCTTTAACTCCCGATCTTGGTGGGAAAATAATGTGTCCTCTTGAGGTTGCCACCTAGGGTTTTTATATAGAGTTTAGAATGGCTTTATTAGCCTCTAAGCAACCTTTTTCGAGTGAAATTGAACTTCCTCACGACAGGGACACGCTCGTGTGCCACGCCCGTGTAGATCAAGGCCCAGGCTATGCTCGGGCCTGTTAAGGTGACACGACCGTGTGGCGAACCTCCGGGCCGTGTTGATTACTGAACTGGGCCTAATTTGCTCGTTTTTGGCCCGTTCCTTGCCCTTTTCTCTTCCCTAAGCTCACCTAAGTATAAAACATGAAATAAAGGGATTAAGAGCACCAATTTTCACAATTTCAATGATAATTCATCCAGAATTTAGGCTAATCTTGAGGTAAAAACATGTATAATTTATTGCTTATCAAATAACCCACACTTAAGCCTTTGCTTTTCCTCAAGCAACATCTCAACTCACAATTAAGAATCATTCTTCTCAACTTATTATCATTATCAATAATGCTTCAAGCTAATCTACAAGTTATCATACAATGAGAATTCAACCAGAAGAACATAAGAGTTTCAAACACTCTAAATTGAGAATTTTATCACATAAACATAGGTTTTCTCCCTTCTCCTAAGTAATTACCTTTCAATAGAAATCAACAAGAGTTAACATCCTCACTAAAGATTCACTCTATCCACTCAAAGTGTTTAGGGTTCAAAAATTAAGCACTCATTAGTCAACCTGAAAAGTTATTACCATAGGCTTGCAAGAAAATCAAATCTCCACCACTATAGATTGATATGACACATCGATCAAAAGGTCTTTCAATGGTTGTAATGGGGCTTTGGTCAGAGGTGTTGTCAGAAGCTGAAAAAGAGGGTTAGAATCAAGATTGAATTGAAAAATCACCTAGCTAGAAAAATCTCTATCACTAGAACATATTCCTCGAGCTAAGCCTTATGATGACATCGTTCCAGATTTGGTAGCTTATAATAGAAATATCCAAAAAAAAAAAAAATATTAAACTATAACTAAAATATGAATTACAACTGAATTAATTGTATAAACACCTTTTTGTTTTTTTTTTTAAGAACAAATCAAATGCAATACTATGAATGTTTATAAACTGAATAAGAGAACAAAGCTAGATAATAGTTTCAACTCAAATCTCAGTAAAAATAGGGATCAAAATAATTGAATGGATTTCAACAAAAAAAACGGGTTATAGGTTAATATTAGAGGTAAGTCAAAGAATGGGTTGTTAGGATCAATGAGGTTCACTAGGGTTTGAATAATCAAAGCATAAGTACCTATGTCTTAATTCTCAACATATCAATAAAAATCATAAATCAATCAGAATTAATTCCTAATAGGAGATTGAAGATAATGCAGAAAGTGAAAGTGAGAATTCAAAATTTTAAGAACAATGCAAAAAGTTAGTTGTAAAAATTTTCAGGGGTTTCAAAGAGAATGCAATGACTGAAAGTAAGCTTCCCCCCACACTTAAGATGTATATTGCCCTCAATGTACAAAGATACATTAGTAGCACTAGAAGCATAAGATCATAAGATAGGGAGAGAAGTGAAATTCCCTAAATACTGGATGAATTCCTTGAAAGTAGTGAAAGTTGGATTAGAGAGATGACTACTTGAAGTTTGTGATCCTGGGTAACTTAAAGCACAACTACGTGGGGAATTTAAGTCTTACTCGATAAGAAGTGAAATGTAAAATAAGAGGAAAAATATAAAGTGTAGAGAATAAAAATAAAAAATAAAATAAATAAAATAAATAGGAAATTGGGCACACGGTCGTTGGGCACGGGTGTGTGGCCTAGGTCTAGCCCGTGTGTTTCGTGCTCCTATCATTTTGGCCATTATTGGTTGGCACGGGCGTATCTTATGCCCGTGTTAATTTCTTAGTCTCGCTGACGGTTAATTGGCACGGGCGTGTTGAGTCACACGGCCTTATAGCACGGTCATGTCTTTTTGTGTTCGCTTCACCCACGGCCGTGTTTGTAATCGTACGCCCGTGTATGTCTAGACTGGTTTGGCCACGGCAGTATCGCATGGTCGTGTTTCTACCCGTGGGGTGTCCACAACCTTAGGCACACCCGTGTGTCTAGTCGTGTGGTCCTGGGAAATCTGCGTTTTAAGGGGTTAGTTAAAAATTTAAGAAAATCAAACTTGTTAGTACTCGGGTTGCCTCCCGAAAAGTGCTTATTTATAGCTAAGCTCGACTTTTCTCAAGCTTGTTTGATCATGGTGGTTTGAAGAGTTGATACTCTTCTATCCTGCTTTCAATTTCATTGTCAACATAAGGTTTGAGTCGAGTGTGATTTACCTTGAAACTGCCAAGTGACTCATGTTATATCTCGACTGTACCATAGGGAAAGATTTTTATTACCGTTAAGTAAGGTGTATCACTTGTATGTTCTTTTGAATTCAAGATTCGAGGATCGTCTTCCCTTAAGATTACCTTATCCCCTACCTTGAGTTGATTCGTTTGTACCTGAGGGTCGTCTTGATGATGCTCTGGGTTGGTGTGGCATATTTTGGGCTTTTCGTGATAGTTCAGCCACTCATCTAGTTCCTCAATCTGAAGCATTCGCTTTTCAGGTGCGTCTCTCTTGGATGGACTTGTCTGTGGTTGGGTCACCTTTAGGTGGAGTGTATCCTGCACAGAAGGTTGGGTGGTGAGATCAATGTTTTTACAAAGACTTGTCACTATATTCTTATTTTCAACAGTCTTAATCGGGTTTCGAGCTTGTAAAGTAACTTTTTCATCACCTACACGTAGTGTAAGCTCACCTGTTTCTACATCAATTATTGTTCTAGCCATTGCTAAAAAGGGACGCCCTAGAATTAAGGGTACATTGCTATCCTCATCAATGTCTAAAACAATAAAATCAACTGGGAATATAAATTTATCAATTTTGACAGGCACATCTTCAATTATTCCCTTTGGAAATCTAATGGTCTTATCAGCTAATTGGATACTCATCTTAGTTTGTTTAGGTTTTCCAAAACCTAGTTGTTTAAACTGTTTATAAGGCATGACATTAATACTAGCCCCTAAATCAGCTAAAGCATTTTTGACGTCTAAGCTATCAAATAAATAAGGAATTGTAAAACTCCCTGGATCCTTCAGTTTGTTGGGTAGCTTATTCTATAGAATAGCTAAGCATACTGCATTCAGCTTCACATGAGATTTCTCATCTAGCTTCCGTTTGTTTGTCAAGAGCTCTCTAAAAAACTTAACAGCATTTGGCATCTGCGACAGAGCTTCAATAAACGGTAAGTTGATATGTAATTTCTTTAAGAGTTTAATAAACTTACCAAATTGCTCATTGTGCCCCTTTTTTTAACACATTTGGGTATGGGATACGAGGGTTATACTCTTTGATAGTTACTTATTTGGAACTTACCTCACCCTTACCTTTACTTACCACAATCTCCTTTCATGGCTCTGGGTTGGTTTTGGTTAACCCTTCCTCATCTATTGTATCCACTGCATTGAGTTGTTCCTTAAGGTTAGTCTCAGTGTTGCTTAGTAACCCAACTTGTGGTCTTTCAGAAATTAGCTTGGCGAGCTGGCCTATCTGATTTTCGAGACCTTGAATAGAAGCTTGTTGGTTATTTAGTGCCGTTTCGTTGTTTTGGAAATGGGTTTCTGATACGACAATAAATTTTGTGAGCATCTCTTCAAGGTTCAGCTTTTTCTCTTGTTGGAATGGTGGTTGTTGAAATCCCGGAGGAGGTGGTTGTCTTTGATTTCCTTGTCCTCCCCATGAAAAATTGGGGTGGTTCCGCCAACCTACATTGTAAGTGTTACTATAAGGGTTATTTTGAGATCTAGAATTGTTACCCATATAGTTGGTTTGCTCGGTTTCCATGCCATGTCCATAGGAGGTAATCTGGATTGTACATATTTTCTTAAATTGCGTCACATTGCATCACTGGGTGTGCCTGCGTAGAACCAACAAAATTATCAATCTTTTTTTTAAAAGTTCTACCTGATTAGAAAGCATAGTGATAGCATCAATATTAAAAACTCCTGCAGCTTTTCTCGGCTTCGTCCTCATGACTTGCCACTGATAGTTATTCAGTGACATTTCTCCTATAAACTCATAGGCAGCTTCTGGTGTTTTATTATTGATTGTTCCTCCGACGGCTGCATCGATCATTTACCTTGTTGATGGATTCAAACCGTTGTGAATGGTTTGAACTTGTAACCACAGAGGTAACCCATAGTGAGGGCACCTTCTCAAAAGATCTTTGTATCTCTCCCAGGCATCCTAAAGTGTCTCTAAATCCATCTACACAAAAGAAGAGATATCATTCCGCAATTTAGCTGTTTTAGCTGGAGGAAAATACTTAAATAGAAATTTTTTAGTCATCTGTTCCCATGTAGTGATTGATCCACGTGGAAAAGAATTTAACCACAGTTTAGCCTTGTTTCTCAAGGAGAATGGGAATAGCCTAAGACGAATGACATCATCAGAAACGCCATTTATTTTGAATGTATTGCAGAATTCCAAAAAGTTGGCTAGATGCGAGTTAGGATTCTCATCCTGCAAACCATCAAACTGAACAAATTGTTGTATCATTTGAATAGTGTTAGGTTTCAGTTCAAAATTATTTGTAGCAATAGTAGGCCTAATAATGCTAGATTCAGTGCCTGCTAAATTAGGTCTAGCATAATCATACATAGTACGCGGAGCAGGATTTTGCTCAACAGGATTTGCGGCTACTACAGGAGGTAGCTGATTATCCTAATTTGCTTCCATCTCTTCAGTAGGTTCAAGTTTTTCTTCTTGTCCTTCTTTTGGATCTTGCAAGCTGCTTCTTATCTGTCGGTGAGTTCGTCGAACTGTCACTTCTAAATCGTCGTCAAGAAGTAGTGGTCCTCCTGGGTTTCTTCTAGTCATAAACTAGAGATACCTAGAAGGGAAAAAAATTAAAACAAATAAATAAACAAATAAAAATAAAAATTGAAAATTTATATAAATATAAATAGTAATGGCTAAAGTAATAAAAATCGAGTGTTCCTAATACTTAGTTCCCCGGCAACGGAGCCAAAAACTTGATATACGCGATATGAAGTAATAAAATTTATAATAATGATCACACCAAAAACTAACTATTATCACGATTTTAAGGCAAGTGCACCTATCGAACAGTAATATAGCTTAATGGCAAGATCGAGATATCATACCCAAGGGAACCAAAAGTACTAGTACTAACTTTCTTTCTATTATTTAACCTAAAAATAAAAGGGGTTTTAAGAAACTAAACTAATTCTAAAACTTAAACTAAGAATGCACAAAAAGTAAATTGGGGAAAAACTCTTAGGGAAAACTGATTGATTTGGACAATACTCAAGGGAGAATCTACCTAGACTTCACTTGTTATCAATTCTTGAGCTAGACGATTTATTCATTTGACTTGATCCGTAGAAATCCCTGATTTATGTTAATACCTCTGTCGAGGATAAGAACAACTAATCCTAGGTTGATTAACTAAAATCTCTTTCTAGTTAAAACCCCTAGTCTTGCAGTAACTCGATCTATGGATCCCCTTATTAGGTTTTACCCTAATCTGGCAGATTTATGTAGCCCTATGTCTAGGGTTGCATGCAACTCCGCTTAATTATGCTAGATCTACTCTTAAACAGGGACTTTTGCTCCTCTGAATAAGCACATCAATACTTGAATTAATACCTAGGACTATTAAAACAAGATTTAAGAACACATAATTAAGAACAAATCAGGTATTTATCATATAACTCAAGATAAAATAATAACAAGATCTGTCTTAGATTTCATCCCCCTCAAGTGTTTAGGGGATTTAGTTCATAATTAATAAAGAAAACATCTCAAAAGAATAATGATAACAAAACATAAAGAACCCGGAAACCCCTATAGGAATTTGAAGGGAGATCTTTAGTCTTGAAGGAGAATTCAGCTTCTGAGATGGATCAATCGGCTTCCCTTCGAGTAATTCCCTGCCTTTAACTCCCAATCTTGGTGGGAAAATAATGTGTCCTCTTGAGGTTGCCACCTAGGGTTTTTATATAGAGTTTAGAATGGCTTTCTTAGCCCCTAAGCAACCTTTTCCGAGTGAAATTAAAATTCTTCACGACAGGGACACGCTCGTGTGCCACGCCCGTGTGGATCAAGGCCCAGGCTTGTTCGGGCCTATTAAGGTGGCACGGCCGTGTGGTGAACCTCCAGGCCGTGTTGATTATTGAACTGGGCCTAATTTGCTTATTTTTGGCCCGTTCCTTGCTCTTTTCTCTTCCCTAAGCTTACCAAAGTATAAAACATGAAATAAAGGGATTAAGAGCACTAATTTCCACAATTTCAATGATAATTCATCCAGAATTTAGGCTAAGCATGAGGTAAAAACATGTATAATTTATTGCTTATTAGTAGGCTTTGAAATTCTTCAGTACACAGGTTTTATTCTTGAAATAACAGGCAATCATCAGATTTAAATCTAATATCATGAATCAGTAACAATTTCAACATGTAACTGTTTAACTCAAAACTCATTATCTCCTTTCTGGCTTCACAGATCTATTGTAGAAACATCAACTTAACTTTAAGTTCAACTAAAATTAATCTTCCATCAGACAATAACAATCAAATATTTATTGTTCATAAAGCAACAAAGATCTCCCTACTCAAAACATCTTTCCTGTATGATAATCCATTATCAAATCAGAACACTTCAATAATTCAAACCATCTACTCTGTTTCAGATACTATTATCAAATCCCCAGTGCAAACATGATAATTGTTAATTCAAGATCATATATCAAGTAATTATTTTCCTATAGCTTTATCTAGTTGAAAGTATAAACCATTACTATGTGATTGTGATTTGCTGAAGTAATAAAATCTGATCGTACCTGTAAACTAACTAATATCACGATAAAAGGCAAGTACACCTATCGAACAGTAGTATAGTTAGTGGCAAGACCGGAATATCGAATCCAAGGAACTATGAGTACTAGTAATGACTTTCTTCCTATTATCGAGCCTACAAATAAAGAGGGTTTAGTTGTAAACTAAACTAAACTAACTAAAGAAGTGACAAAGAGTAAAGTGGGAGATTGCTTTTTGGGCAAGACTGATTGATTAAGGCAATACCTAAGGAAGAATCCACCTAGACTTCACTTGTTATCTAACTCTAAACTAGATGATTTCTTCATTTGATTTGATCCGTCGAGATCCCTAAATTATGTTAATACCTCCATCGAGGATAAGAACAACTAATCCTAGGTTGATTAACTGAAATCTCTTTCTAGTTAAAACCCCTAGTCTTGCATTAACTCGATCTATGGCTCCCTATATTAGATTTGACTCTAATACGGCAGATTTTCATCGTCCTATCTCTAGGATTGCGATCAAATCCACTTAATTGTGTTGGATTTACTCCTATGCAGGGACTTTTTCTCCTCTATATAAGCACATTTGACTTAAAACAATATCCCGGAAATATCAATTTAAGAGTTAAAAACACAATTAAGAACAAATCAAATATTTATCACACAGCTCAGATAACAATAACAAGATCTGTCTTAGGTTTCATCCCCTTAGGTATTTAGGGTTTTAGTTCATAATTATAAAAGAACATCTCAAAAGAAATAAAATAACAAAACATAAGAAAACCCAAAAATCCTGAAACGATTGAAGGGAGATCCTCTGTCTTGATGTAGATCCTGGCTTCTAAGATGGATCAATCGCCTTCCCTTCGAGTAATTCCCTTCTTTAACTCCCCGTCTTGGCGGGAATAAAGCATACTTTTGTAGTTGCCTCTTAGGGTCTTTATATAGAGTTTTGGAATGCCTTTCCTAGCCCCTAAGTAGCCTTTTCTGAGTGAAATTGAACTTCCTCACGATAGGGACACGCCCATTTGCCACGCCCGTGTGGATCGAGGCCTAGGCCATGCTCAGGCCTGTTAAAGTGGCACGACTATGTGGCAAATCTCCAGGCCGTGTTGATTACTGAACTGGGCCTAATTTATCCGTTTTTGGCCCGTTCCTTACTCTTTTCTCTTCCCTAAGCTCACCTGAGTATAAAACATGAAATTAAAGGTTTAAGAGCATCAATTTACACAAATCAAGGGGTAATTCATCCAGAAATTAGGCTAAGCATAGGGTAAAAATATGTATAATTTATCGCTTATCACTATGCCTTTCTTCATCAAAATACAGTCTAATCCATAATGTACCACTGTAATAATAACTTTCTTACCCGATTCAGACTCAACCAGACCGGATGCTTCAATCATTAGGGCTTCCATCTGGTCAAAAATTTACTAATATTGATTAGTCCATTCAAATTATGCATCTTTTTGTATTTTTCATATCATTGATGTAGCTATCATAGAAAACACTTTCAAAAAAATTAAAAAGAAATACTGAAGCTTTAAATTATCCCAAGTCCACCATTATCAGATAGGATAAAGCCATAGTACTATAATAGATCTGACGTTTCAATAATATAAATGGATCAATACCTTGACTTCAATCATATTTTCAAATAGAAGAGAAAAATCAAGAATAGCTCCAATATCAACCAGTGCAAGAATACAGTTTCTATAATCTGTGATCCATACTATCAAATTCCCATGATCAAGTCAACATTCATAACTGTAATAAGTATGATTATCACTAACCAATAGATATCTTTTCTAGTTAGACCATAAAATAACAAGAAAACTGAGACAGCGGAATCCAACTTGCAAGGCTATACTGAATTTCCAAGAAGATAATCCATGTCACATAATAAAAAGATTAATGATATCTTAGAAAGAGTCCAAAAGAGTAAATTGTACATTCACACTATAACAATCATAATAGAGACAGTATAACTTGTACCTATGTAATTCAGAACATCTACCAGTAAAAGTAGAAATAGAAAATAGATCCATATGAGTCTGACCATCAAGACTTCTATCTAATAGAACAGATTAGAAAATCAAAGAAAAATATAATAATACCGATCATGAATCAACTAGACTAACAATACTTCCATTTAACATTATGATCAACCAGACTTTCCATATGATAAGAATCACATCTGAACAATTGCATATACCTCTGAAGATAAAAGAACATATAAAATACCCATATAGAATACCGAGAAGAGATTGCTATAAGATATCCGACTATAATAACTGTATTCAAATATTTTTGCAATTCCATCACTAATCCACTAACATATAGTTATCAACAATCTCATATCATTTAGTTCATTCACGAAGCTAGTTCAGAAGGAATTTTCAATTAACTTATTCTGTAGATACCATATCTGAATAAATCAATTTCTCATGAATAACTTCTTTCTTTAATAGTAACATTGTGTATCCCAAATAGTTTTCAAGAAAAATTTGATATCTCTCTTCAGAACCCATCTCTATTTACTAACTCATTCTCAGTTTTAACTGCTTTATTTATCATTCCATCACTGAACTCTTCAGTTCTACACTTCGAAACTAAATCAATATAAATCTTATACATTTCACTATATATAACTGTACCAATAAAGGGGTAGAGATCATAAAAGCCTCATAATTTAACTTCATGTTTATAATTATATAACATAACATTTATCATTTCTTATGTACTATAAAACATTTATCTACATCTTTTCAAATTTTTGTATCATCATAAGTAATATTTTACTTAGATACTTAAGTATCACTTTCGGAATTATCAGAATTAGCTCAATTAAAAAGCATCTCTTTCTCTAACATTTCCTCTTCTACACTAAAGGGTAACCAATTTGACTCAGTTTCAACTTGACTGTTTCAACTTGACTGTGGCATGTACCTCTAAGCTCAATTATGATCTCGATTTAGTCTGAGAATCGGCTAAACTTGATAGCTCTGATACCAACTAAATGTAACATCCCCTAACCGTAAATCGTCGTCGGAATAGGGTTACGAGGCATTACCAGACTTAAACACTAGCAATCGTACAAAACCAAATCAAAATTTTGCATTTCAATTTAAAACTTTTCAAATTCCATCATAAAGTCCTTAATATGGGCCTACGATGCCCAAAACATGCTTAGGAAATGATTTGAGACTAAACCGGAAACTTTAGAAAACTCTAAAAAATTTCATGAAAAATAGGGGCGCACGCCAGTGTGGCTTGGGACATGGCCGTGTGGCCAGCCCGTGTGGTTCACATGGCCATGTCTTTAGGGTGTGTGGCAGGCTGACTTGCAATTTAATAAGAAACAGAGGGCCACACGGCCTGGGCACACTCCCATGTGGCTAGGTCGTGTGGTAATCTGATTTTTCACCCTTTTTAAGCAATTTTCACATGGCGGTATCACACGGGCATGCTAGAACCGTATCCTTCACATGGCCAAGACACACGGCCGTGTCTAGCCCGTGTGATATCCTGATTTCACATTTTAAGATGCAGGGGACACACGACCAGTACACACACCAATGTGCTAGCCGTGTGTCTCACACAGTCTGGCCACACGCCCGTGTGCCAGGCCGTGTGGACTCTATATGGGCCCCAAACACTAAACTAACCTCCCTGGAATTTCAAACCAAAACCAAATTGCAATCTATGTAGCAACCAATACATTTTCATATTTAAACATACCCAATCATGCCTAAACAAGTGACTTATCTATTTTGTTCAATGAACATACATGGTACCATATAAATTCATACTAATAAACTTCATTCATTTCCATTCCATACTTGTATCAAATATGTCATATTAGTTCCGTTTCATACTTATAATCAATTTAACCATCATTTTACAACCATAATCACAAGACTTTTATACTTAATCTATACATCACCTAGGAACATGCCATATTTATCAAAGGAAAGGTACATCACTAAAATTTCTCAGAGGTCGGGATTACTTTGGATGCTGAACTGGACACTGGCTTTCTTTAACATACGCATGGAAACAACCGTACACTGAGTATGGATATACTCAGTAGTATTACCATAATTCAAAATTGTAACGTTATACAATAAATTATATATAATCAAATTATGCTTATAATTATTCATTAATTATCTCATATTTTAAACTAACTTATTCAATAATAACAATAAGCAATATTTCAAATCTAGTATTTAACTGTATTTATACCTTATTTCACTATCTCAATTTCTTAAATATCAATTCATTTTTAAACTTTCATTAATTAACAATATCAATACAAATTTTAGTTATTCTTCAATTTCAATCATATATCACATGTAACAATTTCAAGCACTACATGAACATTAAATTCATGCCTTTCATTTTCAATCTCATATCTCAATTTCCAATTCACATATCAATTCACAATTTTACCTTCTCTTTTCTTTCCATAGCTCAATCAATCACATTTATTTAAATTTTATCATTTCACTTATTTACCCCTATTAATAAGACCCGGACCTTAGCGGATACATGGATCTAACCAAACACACTAATACGACACATTGTGCCTAAAACGGTACATAGTACCTGATTAGTATACGACACATAAAGTGCCTGATTGGTAAAGTCGAGAAATCCCGTACTCTTCCAAATCCTATGGCACGCCAACTATATCCGACTTAGCCCGACTAGTTAATAGGGAATTTAATCATATTTTAGTTTCCAATTCACTTTCTTTCAATCACAGTTTATTTCAAATTCACTTCTTCACTTTTTTTTATTAATATTCATTTCAACCTCAATTCAATCACAATTTCTCATTATCACAATTCAAATCAATTTCTCAATCCAATATGCATTTCAATTGTTCACACATATAATCACAATTCAATTTCAATCAAAGCTATTCCAATTACAGTTTCTCTTATTATCAATTCAAAACCACATTAATTCGTTTAATTCAAATCATATCACTAGTAGTTTCCATTCAATTCACATACAATTCAATATCATTTAATTCAATATCAATATTCACCTTATTTTTATTTACTAAACATATTACTAATAACTCAACAATTGATAATAATAAATTCAATACCAATACGTATTTATCATTCAATTCAATCTCCATTCAATTCAATAATGATTCTTACCTTAATTTGTTTATCATGCATATTAATTTAAAATTTAACAATTAATAATTAAAATCGAATTATGGTAATACAAACCTGAATTTCTCGTTTTTACTCCTCGTTTATTTTCTCTTTTCCTTCCTTACTCGATGTCTCGAGTTCTTTACTTGTTACGAAAATTAAAATCATTTTCACTATTAATATAATACTAATTTACAATAACTATTGAATTTATATTTAACTTCTACTTTATTTTCAATTTTACTCCTAACTAAGTTCACTTACTTTTCTTTTCTAATTCAATTCATACTTTATTCCTACTCGATTTCTTACCATATTCAACTTAACTATCAATTGTTCATGGTAAAACCCTAATTTTAACTTTCTTTCAATTTAATCCCTATTATACAAAACTTATACCTTACTTTACAATTTAATCCTTTACTAGCTTCAAACTTTAAATTCTATCAATTAAACCCCCAATTCATCAATTTACTCAACATAACTCATGTTCAAAAACCTAAGAACTCCCTAATTTTCAACTTAATTTCAATAAAACTTTGTTCTAAAGCTTCTAAAACATCAAAATTAAAAGAAAATAACCTAATTAACTTACCAATTTAAGCCTTAAGCTTCAAATCCCTAATTTTTCCTTTTCTTTTCTTTCTCCCTTTCTTTCCTTCCTTTTCGTGAGTTCTCTGTTCTTCTTTTTCTTTTTGTTTCTTTTGTTTCTTTTCTTAATTCATTTCTTTCTTTTATTTACTTATTTTAACTTAATATATAATAATAATAATAATAATAATAATATAATATGATATAATAATATTTTATTAAAATATCTCTTACTTAATATATAAGTAAATTATTTGTTTAATTACAAATGTATGTATATTATTCATTACACATGTATATTATTTCTACCACACAAGCATCATAAATTTGGTTTATTTATTAATTTAGTCCTTCTATTTTCTATATTCTATAATTAAACTTTCACACTTAATTCAATTTAGTCCTAATACTTAATTAACCTTCATTCAACTAAATTCACTTAACTAAAATCTAATTGGTCACATAATTAATTTTATAAAATATTTTTAATAAATTTTTACGAGTCTGTTTTACTAAAAACAGAGACCCGATAACTTATTTTCCGACACCCGTTCTTTTGGGTCGTTACAATCCTCATATGACTAATAATTGATAATCCCTGTGGGATCATCTGTTCAACCAAAGTGAATGAGGAAGTCTGCTCCAGGGTGTCAAGCAGTCCAAAATATCTTGCTAGTCAAGTCATGTAAGGGCCAAATAAAAAGGACCCTTCCTACTTTGGTCGGACGGGTAACGACAAGAGAAGGCCACAAAATAGGTAACATCAATGGGGCGTCGCATCGCCATACTTCAAAGAAAATAAGCTGTCATACGTACCAACAACCCCCATACTCTACCTTCAACCTGTTATTGTGTGCGCTAGAATGGCATGAATGTAACGCAGTGTCGGAGGTAGACAAAGTCGCCTTTCACTGACTTGGGTTGTATCGTGCCTTTGTCACAGCGATCTCTAACCAACAAAGTGGAGCTGCGTGATGGATGTGTCGGGATAATGTGGAGAATATATAAAAACTACAATTAAAGAATTTCGAAGAAAGAATAAGGTTGTGTTTGGTAGTACTTTTTAGAATCACTTTTTGACATGAAAAACACTTTTGAAGCAAAAGGAATGCTAAACAAGCAACTTTTGAAAGAAAATTTTGGTTTTTCAAAAGCACTTTTCCTCAAATGGAGAAGGAAATTTTTTTAGCTTTTCTCTCCCAAAAGCACTTTTGACAACTTAATTATGTTTTCACCCCTTCAACACCCTCTCTAGTTAATTGCTTAAAAATATTTAAATTTTATTTTTCATATATTAAAATATTAACAGCGAATTGTAATAAATTATTTTATATATTCTTATTAAAATATCATAATATTAACTAATTTGAACATTACTTAAATGTTTTTTGTTACTTTATAACACCATGTCTAAAATGAAGATTTTATTTATCAAAAATACTTTTTGACAGTAATACTAAACACTAAGGGTTTGTTTGTTTCACTGAAAATAACTTCTGCAAAATGACATACTTCCCTAGAAAAGTTAATATTTTCTAGTGTTTGAATGAATCTATGTAAAATATTTTCTATTGTTGACATATTTCTTAAAAATATTTCATAAAAGTTATTTTCAATGAAACAAACATACATTCGAGATTTTTTTTTATATTTTCATTGTTTAATTGACTTTATCTTATATATATAAATTTATATTTTACATTGGCTTTGCATATATTAAAAATATTTTGTTAAATTAAGGTTCATTACAATGTCACTTTTTAGTTACATGACTATCAAGTGAATTTTTTTTATTAAAAAATGTGACATCAACAAAATTGACAAAATAATAATAATAATGTCAACAATTGAACTTCATTTTTAAATTTAAAAAGTGGAGGGGCTAAATTCTTGAAAAATAAGAATACAAAGACTAAATTGTAAATTTGTTAAGAGTACATAGACTCATGACATATTTTAACCTTTATACTACAAAATATTTATTATTAATATATTTATAATTGTACTAAATATTTATTATTAAAATATTAATATTCAATATTTTCAATAATATGTGAAGAATATTATTTAAAATTATTATATTTAAAATTTATTATTAAATTAAAATTGAAATATTAAATAAATTATTAAAATAATAAATTATATAAATTTTATTAATAATTTATTATATGGCTAAATATAAATAATTAAATATGTATGTTTAATAATATTGAAAATTATAATATTTTATATTAATATTTTAATAATTTTAAATATTTTTAAAAATAAAAATTATTATCAATATAATAATATTAAGCTTGATTTAAGTTAATTTTTATATAAAAACAAAATTACTTATAGAGAAGTTCTCTTTCGAAAAATGACTTACTTGCAAAGGGTAAGTCATTTTACTGGAAAAAAAAGTTTATTTTCCGTTGACCTGTAAGTCATTTTCTGTTGACTAAACTATTTTCTGTGAAACAGACACAGAAAAATGCAGAAAACATTTTCCGTAAAACTTTTTACATATAAAAAACGGACCCTAATCTTAAACCAAACTTTTCAAAAGTATTTCTCAAAATCACTTTTTAAAAGCGCTTCTCAAAAGCAATGCTAAACTAACCCTAAAGCAACTTGATTTCAGTTAGAAGCAAAGCAATTGTAGTCTCTATTTCAATATTTGATAAATTATATCTAGTTGACTTGTGGCTCAATTAACTTTAAAGTATTATTTTTATAATATATTATTTATATTAATTTTTTTTTCCCATCTTGGCCCAGGCCCAGAAAAATTTTCGGCCCGTTTCTAAGCCCGGGCTCAGCCCGGCCCGAAATATGGGCCTGAAAATTTGTCCAGGCCCGGCCCGAAAAAAAATGCTAGGCCCGAGCCCGGCACGGCCCATATTAATTTTTTTTTTGCTTATTTCATTAAAAAATTTTTAAAATATAATAAATTAAATACATTTAAAAACATAAAAACAAATATTAAAGCAATAAACAAAATAAAAATGAGAAAAACAATTCTTAAAACAATACACAAATTAAAAATATAATAAAAAGTAGTTATATTAAAATTGAAACAAGTTAGAACTAAAAATATGGTTAAAAAAATAAAAATTATATATTTTTTTATATAATTCGGGCCGAGCCGGGCCCAGGCCAAAAAAGGTTGGCCCGATGCCCGTCCAGTTTTCTAAACGGGCCTCGTATTTTTGCCCAAACCCATATTTCGGGCTTATATTTTTATCCAAACCCTCCCATTTTTCGGACGGGCCTTCGGGCCAGGCTGGGCCGCCTAACCCATTATCACCGGATGTACCTTAAAATTAAGAAATTAATCGAAAATAATAATAAAAGAGTCAGTAGTAATTAGTTTTATAATTGTTGAACCTAAAAACTGGAAACTCACATGAAAAGCAGCGTGATGAAGCCACTATCTCAGTTCATTTTATGATTATTACATGGAAGAAGCATGAGTGTTAACATTAATTGCTAACATAATTTAGTTATTCATTTAACTTACAATGCTGTTGATGGTAGCATACCATAGAACTAAGTCTAAGCCGAAAATTATACCCATCCTTGCATCATTTGATATAAAAGCAAATCCGCGGAATCATCATCATAAAAGTGATCGTAAGGCAAGGGCATATCAAGCCCACCCCTACCCAAGGATGATGATGGATAACCATCTTGGTTGTAGACATTGTCTGCTACAAAGGGTTCACTCCAGAAATCTCCTCCGCCTCTTTGATCTTCATATATTTCTGTAGAAGAAGAAGAAGGAGGTTCTACAGCACCGCCACTGAGATTTAAGTTGGATGTATATCCACTGTCGATTGGTGGAGGGCTGAAGGAGGAGAATTCAGTAGTGGATGATGTTGTTGGAGACAAGCGTGAACTCTCTAATATCATGTTGGGGGGAGTGTCAATAACCATGCTTTCACCTTCACCTTCCCAACTATGGGCGGACTCACTTTGGGAATCTGTAGATGATGTTTGATTTCGCTTCGCACGAGTCTTCAGACGAGTGTGCCAATGGTTTTTTATTTCATTATCTGTTCTTCCTGGCAAACGTGCAGCGATCATCGACCATCTGTACATATTCATGCTTATTTAATTTTCTTATACCAGCAATATGACGATTACTTGCTTGCGTAAGGCTCCACTAAATTATTCTTTAGGAAAAAAAATACCACCTTGGTTAAATCAAATTTCGCATAGGTATTTAAAATTTTTTGGATTAAATTCATCTCTAAATTTGATAATAGTTTTCGTATTAAAGTTTAAGTTGAGTAATTATTCACATGTTTAGACTTGAATTTTTTATTGTCTAAATTAACCTCTGAATTTAACAATTATTCTCATATGAAAATCTAAACTTTAAAATAAGATTGTAATTTTTAAGTTAGTTATATATATGAAAATTGTTAAAAAAAAATTTAAAGATTAAAATAAACTTGTGACTATAATTTATTAAATCTTAAAAGATTAAATGATTTTAGAATTCTAGTAATCTAGTTTATCCATCAATTAACACAAAGTACAGCTATAATTTTGAATTCTAAATCACTTAGGGTCTTAGTTGATAAATTTTCTTCTTTTTTTTTTTAAACATATGAGGTGGATAGGGATAAGATTGTCTCTCTTTCTTGATAAAAGATGCTAAAACTGGATCTAACCTATTTCCGTATTCTTGGTGTAATTTCATGATCAAAGCATCTTCTTCTTCAGTGTAGTTTCCATGCTTTACATCAGGCCGCAGGTAATTCATCCACCTTAATCTGCAACTCTTTCCGCACCTTTCAAGACCTGATGAATATTTAGGCAAATTAGATGATATTATGAACAAATTAAAACCAAACACATTAGCCAGCCAAATAAATTTGCAAATTATTTGGCGAAAACAAATCAATGCAATTTTAGTCAAAAGACAAGAAACAAATTAAAACCAACAAAAAAAAAAAAAGAAAATTGAGGGAAAAAAACAATCTCCAAAATCCACCCATAAACCTTTCATTTGATAATTGCAGTTGAAAACAAGTTAATATTGAATGAAATCTAGAAAAGATTAGGTTAAAACAGCTCCATAGCTTTCTCCATAAAATCATGGGGATGGGAGTGCATTGTAGATATTTGAGTAATGAAGCAGAAAAGTATATATTTACCAGCATACTTGGGTAGTTCACGCCAGTTCCAAAAACCAAATTTTTCTATATAAGAACGTAGTTTATGATCTTCTTCCGGACTCCATGCACCTTTCTTCATTCCATTTTTGTCATAGAAAGGAGCCCTCACCATCTTCCTTTCAGCTTCTCTTCTCTTTTCTTCTCTTCAAGGACTCGAATAGCACCAAACACTAAGCTAATGAGGTGTCATTTATATGGCGCATGACCCTGTTTTGAAAATTAAATGCGTTTAGACTAGTAATATGGACTTTGAGCCCCATATTTATCATATATACTAGTAAAGTTATAGATGCACCCTAGAATTATTAACTCCATATATGGAGGAACTGGGCCCCTTCGTGGAGTTATTTTGAGGATATAATGACTGTTGAAAGAGTGAACGGGGAGACTTCAAAAGAGTCAAATGAAAATATATGTGAATTCAGTAAGGGGGAAATTTTAAGCCGAGTAAAGTAAATCCCGGTTGATCCCTCTTGTCCACCCATGTGGGGCTTCAAACTAGAAAAAGTATCAAACTATTTCCTGGATACAAAATTGATGATGTTATATCCCTCGTGAATCACGACTCGTTTTTGTCTGTTTTCTACTCCTTTTTCAAGTTCACATGCATGCGTTTATTCTTTTTGGCACTATGCATTGCCCTTAGCAGCGTATCTAATAGAGCTTGGTATCTGCATATATTCACTCATTTTTCTTTCTCTATATGAATATATCCCTCCTTTGCCTCCATTTTCCTGCCTACCTTATTCGGAATATTGGATGCTATTAGAATTTGGGTGTATAGTTAAAAGAACCAACTTACATTGCATGGAGTTATATAGATATGAGTAGGAGCCAACAACGGCTGTTTCTGTTTAATCGCACAAGCAATTCTGACGATTATGCTGCAATTGTTCATTATTTTGCTACTCCAACAATAAATGTTTGCATAGTGAGAATATATCTGTCAAACACTTTCTGCTTATAATAAATATTGACCTAATAAAAAATGACTTTATGTTGCTTTTCTATTTATTTCCCATCAAACTCTAGCTATGATCCAATACTCAATGACTTGTTCAAGGTCAAGGAGCAAGCAAACAGAACAACCTAATGCAGCATGGGATTATAATCTCTCTATATAGAATTATTGATACAAGCTTTAAATCATATTTTCAGAAATTAAAATTCCAATATTAATGTTGTTTGTGGTTTTGATTGATATGAAAGAATTTAGAGTGGAATATATGCAAATAAATATAAATATAAATTAAAAATTAAGCAAATATATAAAACCCAGGCCTAGGATTTGCCTTCATGCATAGCTCCTGCCTTTATAAAATTACACATCCTCACTTCGTTTTGTAGTATTAATTACGAATGTAACTGTGTGAACCCCAATACTTTGACCATAACTACAGCTGTAAACTACATATTGGATGCTACAAGTCGTTATCCATTCTTAGCTCCAAATATCTTTATATTATTTTCTTTTTATTCAATATTTTACTTAAATTTATTCATTAATCAAATTAATCATAGTTTTACTAGAAAAATTAATTAAATTATTGGCTTGACAATTCACATAATAATCCGTATATATTTTATGGACATGGCATTATTTATTCACACAAACAAATAATAAAAAATTTTAAAAATAAAAAATTTTAAAATTTAAGATTCAAAATTAAATTCTTTTACAATCAAAATAATGTCAATTTTAAAATTTAAAATTGAGTTTTTTTTTAGAGTGAAATAATTCTAATTCTATCTTATTAGTAAATTTGATGATAACATAACTTAAATGTTTGGTAGTATAAAAAAGAGGTGCAAAACAATGATAAGAAGGGTAAGAAGTGATATCAACGCGTTGCCTGACTGTTGGTCCTTCTTCATGCTCAATAAATACATATACACCATTTGATTCACATGCTGAAATAGCATTTTCAACATTTTCCCACTGCTAAAATATTTTTTAAATTTCTAGTGGGTTGCTTTGTTTAACAACAATCCAACAAAAATGGCGTCTTTTAAAACATGTCCTTCTGGTGATTACATCTTATTTTCTTTTTATCGACAAAGGGTACATGTTTGGATTTGATTGTCGCCTGCTGTTTTTGCACTACATATTGGAAGTAAAAAAGAAAAAAAAAAAAGTGATGAGATAAAATTTGAAAACAAGGTTATTAAGTTGATTAAAAGATTAAAAGGGTTGGAAGGTGGTCCATGAATGCACATTGCAGTGGACCACATTCACAGTAGATATTAACACCACTGTCCTCATCCCAAGACAAAAAACCTTGGCCCCTCTGCGATTATTAACACCACATTCGCGCTTTAAACTTCATCATCATCTTCTTCTCTCTAAATTTTTCGATTCCTCAAATTAACCAGTGTGCAGATTATATTATTAAGTCGAGGTTTTATACTTTACGGACAGTACATGAAATCATTGTGCAGATTATATTATTTGATTGGTTAAAATAATATTAAGGAATATTTCCGCATATTTATTTTACATTTTAAAGTTTTTGTTAACATTTTTTTTTTATTCTCAACCAAATGATTTTTATTAACATATTTGTAGTGGTTTTGTAGTTACATTGCAACTCCAAATTGCTTAAATAATTTAAATTTATAATATACCAACATATAAAATTAAAATATAGGTTAAACTATAAAAATAGTCACTTTTGTTTGCCTCAGGTTATATTTTAGTCACTTATATTTAAAATGTTACGTTTTAGTCACTTATGTTATTATTTTGTTACAAAGTGATCACTCTTCCGTTAAGTTCCGTTATCTTCCTGACGGTAATCCTACGTGGTAGTCCAACTAGATTTTAAGTGCCAACTTGAATTTCCTAATGGGATGAGAATTGATTTTTTTATTAAATAAATTTAATTAATTAAAAATTTTAAACCCTAAATCTTAGTTAAAAACAGTTCATCTCCCCCTTTTTTTAGTTTTCTTTTTCAATTGACTAAAAAAACTATTATCATCAAAAATTTGTATTCACGTACAAAAACAAAAGAGGATTCAATGAAGGGTCCAGGTATGTCTTCTTCATCGACAAATTTATGTTCTAAGACTTAAAATGAAGTGGTTGTCGACAAATAAGAAGATAGTAATCATTTTTATTCCTAATCAATGTATTTTCCAATTCTTCACGTTCTTGAATAATTGGTTTCTCAATCCGATTTTTTCTGATCTGAATCAACTTATTTGTTCACAATCCCTTTGTGGGTATCCCTTTTTTCTGATCTGAAATTCTTTTAGTTGTTAATATTCATATAAAAAATTCTAATTTAGGGTTTTCATTAAACAATAAAAAATCTAATCTTTTGTTTTTCAGTATTGAATAAAAGAGATAGAGGAATGCAAAGAAGACATACCTGAGCCCTCCATTGAATTCATCTTTATGAAGCAGTCAATTTGATTTCAACTATTTTGATATTAATAATAGTTTTTTAGTCAAATGAAAAAAAAAACCATTGAAAAAAAGAAGAGACGGAAGAAAAAATAAAAAGAGGAGATAAACGTTGTTTTAGTTAAGGTTTAGGTTTAAAAATTTTAATTAATTAAATTTTTTAATTAAAAATCTATTTTCATCTCATTTAGAAATTCAAGTTGGCACCTAAAATCTAGTTGGACTGCCACGTAGGATTACTGTTAGAGAGATAACGGAAATTAACGGTAAAGTGATCACTTCATAACAAAATATTAACATAAGTGACTAAAACGTAACATTTCAAACATAAGTGACTAAAATATAACTTGAGGCAAAAAAATGACTATTTTGTAAATTATCCTAAAATATATTCATTTATAGTTATATTTGAGTAATATGCTGCCTTTAATTGATATTTAAAATATTAAAATTAAATAAATGAGATACATTATGGTTTTTTAATTTTATTTATGGAGCTAAAAAAACTCAATGATTAAGATATCAAATAACAATCCATCTAAAAAATATGTAGTGATAAACTATTAAAAATTTCAACTGAAAATTTAAAATATATAGAATTTTGTTTTGGTGAATTAAAAGAGGAGGATAAAATTTTAACAACAATGCAACTAATACGATTTGAACTTATGTCACATTTGGTACAATAAACTCAAGCTAACACAATGAGAAATAAAACTTTATAATTGAATAAAAGAAGCAAATTAATTAGTGTCTAATGAGAAACATTAAGAAATAATTATTGTTATGCAAATTAATGAGTAATGATAAACATAGTAATACAAATCATTAAAAATTGAAAAGATTTATAATTCTAATATTAAATTAACAAACTGAAATTTTATGAGTATTTACGTAGAATAATTAAAGAATAATAAGTAAATGTAAAACCTACTGCTCTCCGACGCGTTATCACATGGCTTGGGATAGTATGAAACTGTGGCCATCAGGGGCTAAAAAGGTTTTTTATTTTATTTTTAACCTTTCAAGTTTTTTAATTTATTATTTTGCTTAGTATCTCAAAAATATCAAGTAGGATATTAATAGTTTTAATCCGAAATAATAATTAGATAATATTCGTGTAATTATTTATTTTTAGTTAATTCAAATTAATTATATCAACTTTATGTCAAGAGCATTAGATGCAACTAGGGAATATTTCATTAGATTTTGTTAATTAAATTTTAGTTGCGTTCACAAGGTTAAGGTCTTAAAACTTTGTGCAGGTAAGTCTAAATTATTAAGAGAGTAATTTTTTAAATATATGATTTTTGTTTTAAAGTTTTAACCATTTCATAATTCCTCAGTTGAATTAGTATCTAATTTATTGACAGCAGATATTTAAATAATAGTAGAGATATTTTTAATCTTCATTACCAATTAATAAAATGAATTATATAAAAAAAAAAAAAAGATTCCATAAATCTAAGCGGTGAGTTAATTTCCACATGTTAAATACATGTCATGGATGATTCTAAGAAATGGACGGTGTGTGAGCTAAGCAGGTGATGTCAGCTGCTATGATGAAGCAAATAGTACCAAAGCACTTTTCTTTTAATGCGGAAGAACGGCATTTTGGAATCTTTAGATATAAATGTTGGTGACTTAACTATGGGCCATAATTTTTGGTCACCCACATATGAATTTTTTAGATTCAATCACCTAATTATAAGTTTGTTTCTTTTGTTATCCAACTACGAATTTTTTAAGTTGGTCATTCAATTAATTAAGATTGTGTTTTTGTCTATTTCTATTAATCGTTGTTAAGTATTTAATGAAAGGGTGACGTGACAATTAAAAATAGGTATAATAAAAAATTTAGTCTTAAAATTTTATATATTATATTAATTTAGTTATAATTTTAAAAAACTAATCCTCAAAATTCATTAATGATCTCAATTTTATCATAATTCTAAAAATTCAAAAAAATATAAAAATACATAACTATTTTTAAAATAATAGTAAATTTTTAAAATTTATATTAATATTAAATAAAATAATTATACTAATATTAAATAAAAAACCTTCCCCTCTCCTTCCCTTCCCCATCTTCCTCTCCACCATTTGTAAATTTTGAGGGTTAATTTTTTAAAAGTATGACTAAATAGATAAGTTGGGAGCTAAATTTGTTAGTAGCTGATTTTTAATTGCCACGTCACCCTCTTGTTAGATATTTAACATCAATTAACAGGAAATGAACAAAAAAAATCTCGATTAATTTGATGACCAATTTAAAAAAAATCATATTTGAATGACCAAAAAAGAAACAAACCCATAGTTGGGTAACCTATGGTGTTGTATACCCAAGATAAATTTATTGTATTAATTGCTATTATTAATGCACTACTTGCCCCTAGAATTGCACTCAATTATTATTTTAGTATTCATATTTTTTATCAATTTGATACTTGAAGTTTTCGATTGTGTTAAAAAGAATGACGTGCATATAAAAAATATTAAAAATCTGGTTCAACTAGTTCAATCGTCTCATTCAATCAGTCCGTACCAAGTCTTGAGTCAACTAATTCAAATTTCTCTCTAGATCAATATCTTAATCGATTCTCGATCCAGTTCGATTCAAATAATCTTGCAATTAATTCTAAAAATGTGTTTAGGTATGAAGTTCATATACCTACCCTCATTTTTGTAGGACAAAATAAAAAAAAACAATGAAATCGAAGAAACATAAAAAAACATAATTCTTTTGAGCTGCATGATGATATAAAAACACCATCAACCACTAGTAAGGAGGATAAAATTTAATTAAAAACAATCATACAACCAAATAATAATTTACAAGATAAGAGCATATTAAGGGCTACTTTGGATGCCCAGATATGTCCAGTGAAGCACGTTTACTCTTAATTTTAGTGTAATTGTATTATATATAGCCATTGGGATAACAATAAATTTGGCCAGTCTTTCAACGCATTGGTGGGGAAGTTTTAGATTGAAGTGTCAAACACCAATAAACAAAAAGCAACTACGTTAGTAATATTTTTACCATTTTATCCTTCATATGGGTGTGAAAATAAGTCTTTTGGGTATTCAAATAAGTAAATTATCAATGTTATTATTATATAGCAATTAAATAAATTTTACTCTAAATATATAAATTTATCATAAAATATATAATATATATGTTTATTGTCATAATTATTTAAATACTTACTACAAATATATTTTAAAATAAATATATAAATAAAAGTTAATTATAAATAAGTAGATATATAAACTATATGTAATGTAATTGTTTATTAATAAATTTTTTGTTTTAACATAAACAAAAAATTAATATATATTATTTAATATGGAATATAATTATTTATTTTACATATATAATTTAATCTAATTTAATGTAATGTCTTTAATAGTAATTTTTTATTCTTATCTTACTGTTACAGCTATGTTTAAATTTAAACACACCCCATCGTTGTTTTTAATCTCACCGCCACAGTAACAAATCTCATTGTCACCACTGTTTTTAACCTCATCGGAGGTAAACACACCACCCATTCAAACTAAGCCTAGGAACTGTATTACAAAAGACGAATTGAGTTCCAAAAGCAGGGCAGTGGTGATCAAACCCCTCTACATATGTCTTGCATCTCTTGTTCTCATTTGCCAAAGAGAAGTCTGAAAGATAAATCAATGAAATAAAAAGGAAACAAGATTTGGAACATGCTTGATGGGAAACTTTCATATTCTAAGTCCCTGCTATTGGACAACATTTCACTCCGTATGGATGTATTTTGAAACTTTAAGAAATTATAGACCCATAACCAGTTACTTCAATCTTATTTATATTTCTACCAGGATCCTTAAGCCATTGACAACAATATCATTAGCATAATCTAGTTTGAGTACAATTTCCTCAAAATATATGTAATTAATATTATATTTTGTATTAATAATTTAATTATATTTGTTTGAGGATCGAATTAATAGAATTCATAAATGTTGTGTGTTAAATTTATTAAATTATTTAAAATTAAGATCAAATTAATAAGATGTATAAATATTAATGACTAAATGTATTGTTATATCAATTAAACTGACACTATCATTTAACAATGAATAACTAAAACAAAAATAATTTAAAACATTAATGATAAAATTGAAATAGAAAAGAATTACACTAATAATTGAATAGTTAATAGTATAATTTACCTAAAAAAAAAAAAACCCTAAAATTCCTTCCGCCTTTGTTGAGGGTAGATCTCTTTTTTCTTTTAGCATAATCATTTATGCCATTTTAATCATTTATTTTTTTTTAACATTTAAATTTGTGTATTTTGTTGAATTACTTCTGAATAGAAAGTTAATTTTTTTAACTTTATTGATAGACATTTAATTAATTTTTCAAAATTAAAAATTTCAAATATATTAAAAAATTATTTTAAAAATCATTAAATTTATTAAAAAATAAATACATATATAAAAATATATTATTTTAATATTTTTAAATTTTAAAAAAATAATAGAAATGTTAACATATCATCTATGTGGCAATTATATATATATATATATCACATCAGTAAAATTAATAAATATTAATTTTTTATTTATTTAAAGTGATTTGACAAAAAATACAAATTAAAAATAAAAAAGAGGAAAAATTAAATAAGAAACTAAAATAATTTTAATTTTATAAAGATAATGGGTGAAAAGAGTCTTTATGCCTTTTCTTTTTACATTAATTTTTATTTCATTAGAATTAAAGAGCATGGGCCCTAAAATTGACGAAGACCCGAAAGTAGTTTTCAAGGCTTGTCTAGTTTATCCTTTGGTAAGCTAAGGAAACGTGATTACCATTGTTTTCTCAATTGCTCCAGTAAAGACAAATAAGGCTTAGCATCGCGTTTCAAATGTATTTCTCAAGTCAATTCAACTTTTTACATTGCTTTTTTATGTAGATAATATTTTAAGTTTTTTATTTGTTTTTTAAAAATAATTTTCAAACACATTTAATAATTAAAATTAAAAATTACTTCAAATTATAAAAACATGTTTGGTTTTTTTTCTATAATTAAATTTTATATATATTTAAATTAGAAGACAATATTTAATATTTGAAAATTTATTTTAAAAAAAAAAGAATATTCTTATGTTTTTTTATGTTTAAATTAAGGTTTATTCATTTAAGGCTAAAAACTCTTATTTTAGTTGGTTGAGTTTTAGCTCGATTGGGTTCGAATGTGTTAAAGTGCATTGTCCTCCTATTTAAGGGTTGAAGAGAGACTATGAGTAGTTATAGACATCGTATCAAAAAGAGTAGATAAGACAAAAATCTATAATGAGATTAATATTAAAAAAACCTTATGTTTTTATCATTTTCGGTCTTATAAAAAATTTTAGTTAAAACATTGAAAACAATTTTTTTTTTGTTTTTTAGTTTTTTGTTCTGTTTTTAAAAATATATTTATTTACTTTCTATTTTCATATATTATTTTTTAATTTTGAAAATTGGAAAACATGTTTGATAAATGGAAAGGGTTAATGGCAAAATTTATCCCTGCACTTTATCAAGTCTTTCAATGTGGTACTCCAATTTTTAGAAATGTTCAATATGATACTTGAACTTTTAATTTCGTTTACCAATGTGGTACCTCCCTCTAATGACGTTAAAATCTGACAATGTTGACACGTGGACCAATCCTTAGATGCCACATGGCATAATTTATCATGTCATAAGTGTTGCATATAAACATACTCATGGGCCAGGCTACCTGCCTAGACCTGAAGGCTCGCTTAAAAAATAGGAGGGTTTGGACAAAATACGAGGCACAAAAAAGGCTTGGGTAAATTTTAAGGCCTATTTTCTATATGGGTCAGAGCTTGGGTATGATTTTTTTGGCCCGAGCTCAGCCTAACCCGACCGAAATATATTATGTTATAAAGAATATTATATTAATTATATATGGTAAATAATAATTATATATATTTATATTTATATTTATATTTATATTTATATTTATATTTATATTGAATCACTAACTCAATAACAATTAAACTCATTACCGAAAACTCAAAAAAAAAAATTACCCAACTAAATAACCCAACCCAAAACATAAAATTTTAAAATTTATATTTAATACAATAAAATATTTATTATATTTATTTGTGTTTTTTAATATAATAAAAAATTTATTATATTTATGGTAATGTTTTTTACTATAAATATATTTTTTGTGTTTAAAAACTTTTATTTTAATATTTTTTAGTATATTTAGTGTATTATAATTTTAAAAAATTTTATTTTAAAATAAAACTAATCTAAAACAATCAAATATAAGCAGGTCTGACTTGGGTTCACTTTTCTTAAATTAGGTCAAGCTTTGGCAAAAAAGTAAGGTCATTTTTCGGATCAAGCCGAGGCTTATAAAACTAGCTTAGATACCTTTGCATGGTTTTGACCCGAACCCAGTTTAGCCTGACCAATGAACACCTCTAATTATATACCATTTTAAAGGACTAAAATATAATTTACACAATATTAACTATTAACCAAAACAAAAGAAAATACAATAATAAATAGTTTAAAAAACCAGAAATTCCTCAAACTTTAACTTGGAATTTGAAAAAAAAATATTATTTCCAATCATCTTCTTCATCTCATATCTCAACTTGAATTTTATTTTTCTTTTTAGATTTATTAATACACGCTCATATCGAAAAAAAATGATAGAAGAATCAACAAATAGTAACCTCAAACATGACCTTCAATCACAACAAACTTTATCTAAATTAGATCAGCCTAATAAAAATATTCAATTTTTTCCTTCAATTTTTCTTGATTTCTCTTCATTTGAAATCAACTTTAATTTCTCTTTTTTATCTAAACTTTATCTAAATTAGATCAACCTAATAAAAATATTTATAAAATAATTTTACCACTATGTTTCAATTTCGAAAAAGATAAAAAAGTAGTTGCTTTGATACAGAATGTAACATTTTATATTCAGATCCAATAATTAGATTGAGTATAAGGTGTGACATATAAAATTAACAATTTTTACATTGGTCTTCTTAAAGTGTTACAATATCAACAAATGTGTTTTAATTTAATTTCATCTTAAATAGTGCTAGTCAAAATTTGAAAGGGTAAAAGGAGGAGAGATCGACAATCTCATCTCAAGGGTTATCCTTATCCTTTAATATATTTATTTTGAATTGACTTGGTTTAAAAGACTTTATTTTGGGATATTTATTAAAGATATTTCATGAGATATATTCAACCCTTTACTAAGAATTTAATGTCTATCAAAATTTTGTTAAAGGGATGCTTGTCTTTGCGTATAAATAGGTTGCTAGTGAACTTTTTTGTTGAGCTGTTTAGGAAGGTTAAACGCTCATAGTAGGGATTTCTTTTTGAGAGACATTGTATGTAATGTAAGGACTTTGGAGAGAGTGATTTGTAACGATTTGGGTTCATCTTTGAGGATGCAATTATTTTAGGGAATGGATAGATGGGGCTTAACCAAGAGTTATGTCTGAATTGAGTCAAATGGATAAGTAAAGAGAGAATCATTATACGATATTTGTTAACGCAATTCAGATTTAACTCTTGGTTAAGCTCAATCTATCCTTTCCCTAAGATAATCGCATCCTCAAAGATGAACCCAAATTGTTACAAATTACTCTCTCCAAATTCCTTACATTACATACAATGTCTCTCAAAAAGAAATCCCTGAACTATGAGCGTTTAACCCTCCTAAACAGCTCAACAAAAAAGTTTACTAGCAATCTATTTATACGCAAAGACAAACATCCCTTTAACAAAATTTTGATAGACATTAAACTCTTAGTAAAGGGCTGAATATATCTCATAAAATATCTTTAATAAATATCCCAAAATAGTCTTTTAAACCAAGTCAATTCAAAATAAATATATTAAAAGATAAAGGTAACCCTTGAGATGAGATTGTCAATCTCTCCTCCTTTTACCCTTCCAAATTTTGACTAGCATCATTTAAGATGAAATAAAATGTGGCTTAAAACACATTTGCTGATATTGTAACACCTTAAGAAGACCAATGTAAAAAAATGTTAATTTTATATGTGACACCTTATACTCGACTCAATTATTGGATCCGAATATAAAACATTACATTCCGTTATCGAAGCAACTACTTTTTTATCTTACTTTTTCTAAATTGAAACATAGTGGTAAAATTATTTTATAAAAATTTCAGTAGCATTTCTGCCTATTTTACGTAAAAAAAAACTGCAAAATTTAGATTTCACTATATATCCACATTTAAAGCATCTCCCAAAACAATTCCCAGCACCTCTATTTCTCAAAACATACCAATAAACTAGATTTTTATACTTTACAACTCCATCAAAATATTAGTTATAAAATACTAGCAAAGAAAACATAACGTAAATATTTAAATTCAGTTTACAACACAATATTTTATATAAATATATAAGCCTAGGTACATGCCATTTATATCAACTATAAAATAAAATTTTCATCAACATTGTTTGAGCTAATCTTTAATTCTTTAGATGCTGTTGGAACGACCTACTGAATACAACCACCTATGCATGGAAAAATAGACAAACTGTACGCTGAGCAATTTTTATGCTCAGTGATGCTAATATCATGTAAATCATTATATAAGTATTGAACATAAATTAATTGATAGAAATAAATTAAAAATTAATTATAAATGTCATTAATAACATCACAATAAAAATAAATTTTAATATTAATCAACTTTAATATTACAATATTGAAAAACCGAATAAAAAAATAAAATTTTATAGTAAAATTCAAAATCGGGTAATTAATTTAATTCACACAATGTGAAATTTTAAAAAATTATTTTTTTTTTGCTTTTTTTTTTCAATTTAGACCCCGCTCTAAGGTTTAGACTCATAATCAAATACATGAATCCGCCACCTCGAGTTGTGGCTATCAGAGTAATCCACGACCCTCTGAGAATTGGGACTGCCCATGACTGTCATAGCCCAATTTTTGCAAGTAGAAATAAACCCAAATGAATAATCCCAAACACCAATGTCCATTTAGAAAATCCAAAACCCAATTTACAGTAACTCTATCAACCTAATTACAACCTTAGCCCAACATTTCAAGCCCAATAACCCTTGGCCCACTGCCCAAACCTAGCAGGAACCCTAACCCCGAATACCCATTTGCCCTAGCCGCCTCTACCCACTTGCACTGGCCTCTGACAGCAGCCACCTGCTCCACCGCCCTTCCTGGTCACGTCTCCACCGCCTCTACCTGCAAACAATTAAAATGAAAGGACAGAAAGCGAAGAGGAAATAGTAGAAATAATAAAGTGTAAGGCTATAAAAGCCGGTGGGAAACAATTTGTAACGGTTGGAATTTTAACCCCCTAAAGTCAATAGAAACAGAGAGTTATCAGCCATTCCTTTTCTACAGAAATACAAACAACATTTTCAGAGCACACAAAACAGTAAGGCTACCAACGAGAATACCAAAAACACAAAAAAAAAAAAAACATCAAAGAACCAGAAAGCAGAAATCCAAGCCCGCGACTAAGGTGATTTATTTTGTTTCGAATCAGTTTCTTTTTACCTATAAACATATACCAACTATACTTAAAAATAGACAAAAAAGTAAGAAAAAGGAGAAAATTTTACCTTTTCCGGCCACCGTTCCGGTGGCCGGAACGGCGGCGATCGGCGGTCCACGGTGGTCCGATCATCGGCCGGTGACCGGACGTTGACCGGTCCGGTGACCGGAGCCCCAGGGCCGGGGCCTTCTTCCCGAAGCTCCCCCCTCTTCCTCCCTTCTCTTCCTTCCCTCTCTTCTTTCTCCCCTTCCCTCTCTCCCCGTTTTTTTTTTCTTCCCCGGGTGAGAAATGAACCCCCAACAAAAAAATTGGCCTTTTATACTGTTTGGCCTGGGTCGGGTCGACCCGATCCAATCCACCTCAGACCCGCGTGCTCTGACGTCACAGGGGATATTTGCGACCCCGGTCCTTCCGCTTTTTATTTAATTCACAATCAGGTTTTCTTTAATTATAATTTGACCCTATAATTTGTGGCCGTTTTCAATTAAATCCTCCCTTCAACGACAGCGTTTTAAAGACTGGGAAAATTGCGTTCTTGGTCCCCCGTGTTTTAACCCGTGTTCTAATAAGTCTATTTCGTTCATTTTATTCTAAAATTTGACCCGAATATTTCTTTTTCTTCCAATTTCGTCCTCTTATTTCCTTTTTCGTGCTATTTTCTTTAAATTCTAGTATTATTATTATTATTATATTATTATTATTTAATATTTATGTATATATTATTTACATATACATTCTTTATTATTATTACTATTATAATTGTTATTTATTATCTCTTTGTTAATATTATTATTATTTTATTTTATTGATATTATTTGCTATATTATTGTATATTATTATGTATGTATATATTATTAGTACATTTTGTGCTACCATTATATTATATTTAATCTTAGTATTGGTATATGTTTCTTTATAAATACATATCTCAAGTATATATATATTTATTATTAGTAGTATATTTTAACCTAATTATTGATAATAATAGGTATATATATTATGTATATCTTTAATATACTATAATTATTTTCTTACATCATGTTATTTATACCATTTTATATACTTTTAATATTTTACCGTATATTTATGTATATATTTCGTATCTATTTTTATATATTAATATATGTGTCACGTTTATGTACGTACTCTTTATTACTATTATTATTATTATTTTATGTCATTGCTATTAATTAGTTTTTTAATATGATATTATTACTATCGTGTTTTGTTATTTTCATTATTATTAAATTGATTGTTTACTAATGTTTTGCTATTATTAACATTATATTATTTGTTTTTGCTTGATATTTATACGTTTTATGTGTACATCTTAATAATGTATCGCACTTGTTATTTTCACTAATATTATTATTATTATTATCCATCTATATATTATCTTAAGTACGTTAAATATATATATTCATTTATCACCTTATATCTGCATCACTATTACCGTACTATATGTATCATTATAATCATTATTATTACGCGCGCATTATTATATGTTTAATATATATTCATCTCGTTCATTCTTACCTTTTGTCATTATTTACTTCTAATTCAGCATGTTAATTCACATTTCGATTTCTTCATTGATATTAATCAATCTTTTCATGTTTTAAAAATAAGGCAATGTGCCGATTTTAATATTATGCTGGTGATTTCATCGCTATGTTGGGTGAATCACGAATGGCTCGTGTTAAAAGCGGGATATCCTTCTCAAAAATAAAAAACCCTTAAAATGCTCGTATCTTGATCGGACCACAACTAAATTTTAAATTGAACTCGTATTTTCGAAAATTAAGACAACGCATGTTTGAAAAGATACCAATTTTTGGGCGTCGTGGGGGTGCTAATACCTTCCCCGCGCGTAACCGACTCCCGGACCCTACTTTTCTCTGAATTTCAACGTGGACCTAAATTTAGCCTTTTTACTTAAAAAACGAATTTTTCAGCCAAAAGAAGTTTTAATAGGTGTCCGATCACACCTAAGAAAAAGGATCGGTGGCGACTCCTTTGCTTTAAATAAATCGAAATTCGTTTTCAAGATTTTAAATCGCCATAATTAGCGACCTAAGCTAAAAATTTTTCGTCGCTACAGCTGGCGACTCCACTGGGGACCAGTTTCTGAGAGTCGAGTCTAGAAATAAACGCGTGTTGTCAAAATTTTCAAAATTCCTCGTTCAATTTGATATTTAGTCGTGATCCTGAAATTTTGTTTTTGCATCACATTGTAAATATTCTCTTAACTTGTTTCACCTTGTTGTTTTTCAGCTCTAAATTTTACGGTTTTAGTTTTTAGTTTAGTTTGCAAAATAAAACGAAAGGTTTGTGAGTTTCTCCCCACACACCGTGCACTTGCATTCTGCATAACATGAGCTCTATACCCGGGCTCCGTCCGTTTAAGTGAAAGCAAACGCTACGCCTTCGTGAGTTAACTCGTCCCTCCGTACAGGCTAGTGAATACTTTCGGGTTACATATGACTTATGCTTTCGTGAGATAACTCATCCCTCCGCACAGGCATAAGTAAATGTAATCCCTCGAATTGATCTCGTAAGCCTGTGATGGGCTATGACCGAGGTTCTGTACTAATCTTAGTAGATGACAGTACAGACAATTCGGGTACCTTTCTAGAACCTAAAACTACATATAATGAACTGTACGAGCTACCCAACTAGAGCCATGCCGAACCTCTGTCCGTTTAGTAGATACCAAAATAGGCACACGGGAGAAACGCCTCTCACCTTTTGTACTTTCGCTTTGTATATAAGGGGATGGGATCTATTTGGTAAATTAGATCGGGTAGCTTAAAATTACTTTAATTTATTTTCGTTTATATCTGATCACTAACCGAGTTTGATTGTCTTTGTTTTATTCCTCATCATGCATCATAGGCATCATAATAGGACGGTGTTGACTAAAGATTAGTTGCCAAAAACGGGTTTCAAATGGAAGAGTCAATTGTACAAACGACCGAGACAAACACCGTGGTTCGGGACTGGTCTTTGAGGACTCAAAGAGAAAAGGGAAACAGCCTGTTGGAAGATTGCATGGTCAATCTACCCGAGCGGGTGACTGTGAATGTCCGTCAAAACAACCTTGAAGACTTGGTTTGGATCTAGAATCAGTGGGATTCAGATACTAGGGGCATTTTCACCGAAAGGTACGGGGACATAGCCCATCTGATTGCTGTCAAAGTAGACGAAAGATTGATTCAAGCTATGATCAAATTTTGGGATCCGGGTTATCAGTGTTTCACATTTAACCAAGAAGATATGACCCCTACGATAGAGGAATATGCTGCTTTGCTGCGTGTCGAAAGCATGCAAACCTACAAAATATATGTCAAAGAGCCCAAGCCGATGACCTTCAAGAAAAAGTTAGTGAGGCTGACGGACATGACCGATGCATGGGCCGAAAAGCAAATAAAGAAAAAGAATGAAATTAGCTGTGTCCCATGGTTTTCCCTACGAGACCTGGTTTTAAATCATCCTGACATGTTGAAACGGATAAATTTGTTTGCTTTGGCTATCTATGGTTTGGTTGTCTTTCCGAAGATTCTCGGACATATAGAAGTAGCGGTAGTGGATTTCTTTGAAAAGTTAAAGCAAGGTATCAATCCCGCCCCAACCATCCTAGCAGAGACCTTCAGATCTTTGAGCAGTTGTAGAAAAAGAGGGGAAGGACGATTCATCGGATGCGCACAGCTACTCAACGTTTGGATTTTGAGTCACTTTTGGAAGGTAGAGCGCATACCGTTCTACATGTTTTCGAAGATATTTGCCCCGTTGGAAGCTCACCTTAAGAAAGAATGGCCGAAGGAGGTTACTGAACAGTATTGGGTCTCAGTGTTTCAGAACCTGCGTGCCAAGGACATAATTTGAAGAGCGCCGTGGATACGCCCTTCGCTTCTGTTATACAAGGTCGGAAACCAAGATTGGGTACCACTACTTGGATTGTGGGGAGGAGTTGGTTATGCCCCTCTTTTGGTTCAAAGACAGTTCTCTTCACGACAGTTTATACCCGCCACCAGTGGTCTAGTACAGTCAGAGTTTGCTTTTGCGGGTGAAGGTTACATGAAGAAAGTCCGAGACACTGCAAAGGCTTGGAAAAGAATTTATCTGATGGAGTTGGCTTTATACGCCGATACTATCACCCAGGATTATGATGCATGGAGGAAGCAACGGATGAGTAGTTTGCGAGTCTTATCGGCAGATCATGCCTTTCAAAATCCTTTCTCGGAAGAAATCCCATCCGCGCTAGAGACGGCGAGACAAGAATTCGAACGCGAAAAGACCAAGATGTTACGGGATCTTAGTGCCCTCCAGGAAGAAAACTATTAGCTGAAGATCAATGTTCAAATTGAAAGATCTAGGGCCGAGAAGGTGCAAAAAGAAGCCGAGGTCGTAAGAAACGACTTAAGAGATCTTCATCTGGAAAATAAAAAGTTAAGAGGCACTATAAAGAACAGCGGGCTGGGCAAGTCGTCAACGGAATGGAAAGAGGAATTGAGTAATGTCAAAGGTGGGATGGAATTTTGGAAAGGAAAAGTAAAGAAAGAAGAAGGAAAGGCTGCACGGGCTGTAATAGAGTTAAGAAAGAAGTCTGCTGGGTACGAAGCTATATCTGTTGAACTGATGACTAGTCGAGCTAAGCGTCAATAATTGAAAGAAATGATACGGGATTTAGAAGACACACTACAAGCTCGACAACAACAACTAGATACTCTCTTGGAAGCTTTGGAAGAAAAGAAGGGTCAGTATGATAGAGATACCCGCGCTTACGAAAGAGCCCTCTGCGAAAAGGATGAGAATCTCAAATACTTGATCAACGAGATTCGCGCGGCAGCCATGCGCATAGTACAAATAGCGGATGAAGCCGAGAGTCTTAGTTGCCAATTCCCGCCTAGACAGAGATCGAGCATATCAGAATTCTTGGAACAAGTGAAAAATTATGGCAATGTAGCGAGGAAGTTTGTATGAAAGCTGAATCAAATGATGGAAAAACGTTTTGTAAATAGACTCTTTTGATTAATGAAATGCCTAAATAGGGGCTGTCTAGAATCAACACCGATTTTGCATATGCATTCATGACTAACATTCATTCATTCATTCATTCATTGCATATCTCATGATCATTCGCTAAAGAGTAGAATCGTATAAGGCGCAGTTGCGACGTTGTAAACCTGGAATCACACTATACGTATAGAACACGTCGACAAGCTAGAGCAATGGAGGCTGAGTTTAACGAAAGAATTGAAAGGATGGAGAGAATTCAGAAAGAATTACAGGAACAGTTAGCCAGGTCGCAACAGGAGACGAGAGAGTTGATGATAAGGTCTCGGGAAGAATCCACTGAACAGAAGGACCAATTGGCTAAAATGATGGAAATGATGTCGGACCTAGTCAAAGGAAAGGGACCTATACAGAACCCTGAGGTTGTGAATCTTGATCAGGATCCGCCCTACCCTCCTGGGTTTACTCCGCCTCACGCGATACATAGAGGATACACACAAGGGGGACCCGCGGGCCTGGAACAACGGCCTGTAACACCTCCTCCTGTAGGACAGGGGGTATTCGTGGCAAACCTAGGAACTGCTCCAATAGATCCACCTGTCCCAGACCTAGACGATCCTGCAGAACTCGCTAGGCTAAGGATAGAGGATCATGAAGTCCAAGAAAAATATAGAAGTCTGGAGGAAAGACTTAGAGCGATAGAAGGCATTGAAGTCTTCTCGGCGCTAAACGCTAAAGAACTTAGTCTGGTACCTGATTTGGTCCTCCCTCCAAAATTCAAAGCATCGAATTTTAAAAAGTATGATGGCTCAAGATGCCCGAAGGCACATCTCGTTATGTTCTGCCGGAAAATGACCGGCTATGTTAATGAAGACAAGCTGCTTATACATTGTTTTCAGGACAGTTTGACCGGATCAGCTCTCCGCTAGTACAACCAACTCAGTAGAGAGAAGATCCGGACCTAGAAAGATCTAGCAGCGGCTTTTTGCGAACAGTACAAACAAGTCTCCGATATGGTACCCGATCGCATGACATTACAAATGATAGAGAAAAATCCATCGGAAACCTTCAGACAATACGCATAGAGATGGAGGGACATCTCGGCCCAGGTAGACCCTCCACTAACCAAGACCGAGATAGCAGTCCTTTTTATCAATACCCTGAAGGCGCCGTTTTATGATAAATTAGTGGGAAGCGCCACAAAGGACTTCTCGGATATTGTCATATCCGGTGAACTTATAGAAAACGCGGTTAAAAGTGGAAGAATGGAAGGAGAAGGTTCGAAGAAGGCAGTGCCCATGAGGAAAAAAGAGCCGGAAGCCCACATGGTGGGAACAGGAAACCGTTATACTCCTGGTCCACATTCTAATCAATTTCGACCTCGAAATTACCCACCACCAAATTTCTATCATCCACAAACCCCCTATTACCAAACACCATCTCCCTACCCTTCTTACCCTGTCTACACAACCAACAACCTGAGGTCAGCCGCCACATTTTCTCAAAATGCCGGCTCTACCCAAAGCCAACCCAGAAAAGAACCAAGGCCGGTAAGGCCAAACCCCGAGAGACCCCAATTCACTCCTATTCCGGTATCTTATGGGGAACTATACCCCAAGCTTTTGGAGAAACAATTGATATCTCCCCATTACATGGCACCGTTGAAGCCCCCGTACCCAAAGTGGTACGACCCAAATGCTAGCTGTGCATACCACGCGGGGAACCAGAGGCACTCTACGAAAAACTGCATTGCCTTTAAACGAAGAGTCCAAGGACTAATCGATGCCGGTGTTTTGCGCTTCGACGGTACCGGTGGTGAAATCGGGAACCCGTTCCCAAATCATACTGAAAGAAATGTAAGCGCAGTGGATGAGATAAATGAATTGCAAATCAGAAGAGTTGTTTCAGAAATAAGCTCACCTTTGCAGAGAATCTGAGAGGTGCTGCTTGAAAAAGGGTTACTCTGTCGTCTTAAAGGGGTAACTGAGAAAAGAAATACGAAAAGTCAAAATTTTTGTGACTTCCATGAAGTCGAAGGACATAATATCCAGTCTTGTGAGCAATTTAAAGAATTACTCCAAAACATGATGGACAACAAAGAAATTGAAATCTTCAATGGAAGAAAAGAGGCCAATGAAGGAGAAATATGTGCCTCCGATGGTCAATCATCGGATCTCCCTTACACTGCTGAACGACCATTGATAATTTATTATGATGCGAGGAGAGAACCGGTAAAACTAAAAATGGTAATTGAGGTGCCATCGCCTTTTCCGTATAACGATAGTAAGGCAGTACTTTGGAAATACGATGTCAATATCGTCACTCCTGAAAGTGAAAAATCCCAAGGCACGGCTGAAAATATCGGAGAAGTTGGTCACTTTACCTGGAGTGGAAGATGCTATTCCAAAGAAGTTGAACCAGCAAAGAGGAATAATGATTTAAAACAAAAGGGAAAGGCACCCATGCTTGAGGCTGAAACTGAATCTGAAAGTCCGCCTGAACGGCAAGAGACTAAAAAACCTGTGAATGAGGAAGAAGCACGGGAATTTTTGAAATTCATTAAACACAGTGAGTACAACGTGGTCGAACAATTAAGTAAACAACCTATACGTATTTCGGTATTATCTCTGTTATTGAACTCGGAGCCGCATCGAAATGCGTTGTTGAGGGTATTGAATCAAGCCTATGTAGCAAACAATATATCGGTCGAAAAGCTTGATAGATGGATCAATAACTTGAACGCAGATAATTTCATCTCCTTTAGTGATGATGAAATACCACCAAACGGTAGAGGCTCCGTGAAGGCACTGCACATAACAACCCGATGCAAGGGTTATATAATACCAAACGTGCTTATTGATAATGGGTCAGCACTTAATGTTATGCCTCTGGCCACACTTTCCAGAATTTCGATGGATTTGTCCTACTTGAGGTCGTGTCACTCCATGGTAAGAGCATTTGATGGAACGAGACGAGAAGTTATAGGAAAAATTAAGGTCCCTCTAGAAGTGGGTCCTTATATCTATGACGTCGAGTTTCAAGTTATGGACATCACCCCTCCATATAATTGCCTCCTGGGGAGGCCATGGATCCATTCGGCCGGGGCAGTTCCATCATCCCTTCATCAGAAAATAAAGTTTATCATGGATGGCTGCTTGGTTACCGTTGAGGGTGAAGAGGATATTGTTGCGTCTATCTCTGCAGACACACCTTACCTCGAAGCGAACAAAGACGCCGTGGAATGTTCCTTTAGATCCTTTGAGTTCGTCAACGCCACATTTGTGGCTGAAGGAAATAGAATTCCCGTGCCTAGGCTGTCGAAGAATACTAAAATGGGAATCAAGCTAACAGTAGGGAGAGGGGCCCGAGCAAGGAAAGGTTTGGGAAGACATCATCAAGAGATAGTCAGGGCCTTAAAGCCAGTACCTCATAAGGCACGATTTGGTCTAGGATTCCAACCGAATGCACATCACTTGAAGAAACAGTGGAAGAAGGAGCAAGAAAGAAGGGTTGCGAGGACTCTAGGACGAGAACCGAAATGGGAACCCATCGAGTACCCCCATCTGTCAAGGACATTCACATCCGCTGGGATCATGTATCCAGGGCAAGAAAATGTGCACAGCCCACTGCTACTCGTTGAGAAGGCTTTCCAGAACATTTGTATAAATGTCGTTGATGAAGAAGCTGATGCAAGTAAAAGTGTTGCGAGGATACGCCATTGTCCCCCGGGTTACATGTTGAACAATTGGACCGCTGAGGACCTTCTTGTGGTTTATAAGTCTTCCTCAGAGTAATGTCCGATATTCACTTTTTGTGTCCCTAAATACAATGGGATTCTTTTGTAAGAGCTGTCGTCTGCTCTTTATCTATTAAATGAATATTAATGAAGAGGCATTTTGTCATAACCTTTTGCATTCGCATTTACTCCATAATTATTCTTTCATTTCATGACCTGTCCTTACACTTACCTCACACCATGCCATAACATTTTGTTTGTTGTTGCCAATGCTTGGATGTCCCTCTATAGTTTTCCTTTTTTATTTCAGGTGTTCAGATACCAATGACATGAACGAGCCCGTTACCAATCTTGAAATTGATTTTGAGAGGACTGTTTGTCTAGGAGAATTCGAGGATGAGGAGAATGCCGAAGACTACGTCTCGTCTCCTGACTTGCTAAGGTTGGTGGAACAATAGGACAAACAGATTTTACCTCATCAAGAATCTGTTGAAACAATAAACCTGGGGACTGATGAAAATAAGCAAGAAGTGAAGATTGGAACCTCTATCTCAGAGGACACCAAGCATAATTTTATCGCTTTGCTCCATGAGTACAAAGATGTGTTCGCATGGTCGTATCAGGACATGCCGGGATTGGATGAAGATATAACAGTCCATAAGCTCCCACTGAGACCAGAGTGCAAACCCATTCAACAAAAATTACGACGAATGAGGCCTGAAATGTTGTTGAAGATAAAAGAAGAAGTCAAAAGGCAATTTGATGCGGGCTTCTTACAAGCCTCCAAATATCCAGAATGGGTGGCTAATATTGTCCCAGTGCCAAAGAAAGATGGTAAAGTACGAATGTGCGTGGATTATCGTGACCTGAACCGAGCAAGTCCTAAGGATAATTTTCCCTTACCACATATCGACACATTAGTGGACAATACGGCAAAGCATTCATTATTTTCTTTCATGGATGGATTCTCGGGGTATAACCAAATTAAAATGGCTCCCGAGGATATGGAGAAAACCACCTTTATAACGATGTGGGGAACGTTCTGCTACAAGGTGATGCCATTCGGACTAAAGAATGCTGGAGCCACATATCAGAGGGCCATGGTGACATTATTTCATGATATGATTCATAAAGAGATAGAAGTCTATGTTGACGACATGATTGCTAAATCCCGAGGAGAAGAGGAACATATTGTGAACCTCAAAAAGTTATTTGAAAGACTGAGAAAGTTTCAACTAAGGCTTAATCCAGTTAAATGTACATTCGGGGTTACCTCGGGAAAGTTGCTAGGCTTCATCGTCAGTGAAAGAGGTATCGAGGTGGATCCGGAAAAGATAAAAGCCATTCAAGAATTACCACCTCCGCGTACACAGAAAGAGGTCAGAGGATTCTTGGGAAGGCTAAACTACATTTCCCGATTCATTGCTCAACTCACCAATCAGTGTGACCCCATCTTTCGACTCCTTCGAAAGCACAACCCTGGGGCATGGGACGAAGAATGCCAGGAGGCCTTTGACAAAATAAAACAATATTTGTCTAGCCCTCCAGTGCTAGTGCCACCAACTCCAGGAAGGCCTTTGATTTTGTATTTAACGGTGTTCAAAAACTCAATGGGTTGTGTACTCGGGCAACATGACGAGTCGGGAAAGAAGGAAAATGCGATATACTACCTCAGTAAAAAGTTCACGGAATATGAGGCAAGGTATTCGTCAATCGAAAAATCCTGTTGTGCTTTGGTTTGGGCAGCTAGGAGGCTCAGGCAATACATGTTGTATCACACGACATGGTTAATCTCAAAGCTGGACCCGATAAAGTATATGATGGAATCACCCGCACTCTCGGAGAGAATAGCACGATGGCAGATTCTATTATCAGAATACGATATCATCTATGTGAATAAAAAATCGGTGAAAGGGAGTGCAATAGCTGATTTCTTGGTGGCTCGAACAATAGAAGAATATGAGCCCCTGAAATTTGATTTCCCAGATGAAGACTTAATGTGCATCACAGAAAAAGAGTGTGAGTCATCAAAAGGGACGCCCTGGAAGATGAGCTTTGATGGTGCATCGAATGCCCTGGGGCATGGAATTGGAGCAGTCCTAATATCACCAGAAGGATATCATTATCCTTTCACTGCTAGGCTTAATTTCTTCTGCACTAATAATATAGCAGAATATGAGGCTTGTATCATGGGACTTTGGGCCGCCATTGAACGAAACATTGAGATCCTAGAGGTATACGGGGATTCAGCTTTGGTGATCTACCAAATCCGTGGAGATTGGGAAGTGAGAGATCCAAAGTTGATCAAGTACAGCTATTTGGTGGCTGAATTGATCAAAGATTTCAAAGAAATAACATTTAATTACTTCCCACGAGAAGATAACCAATTGGCTGATGCCTTGGCCACTTTGGCTTCCATGTTCAAAACAAATAGAGAAGCAGAAATAATGCCCCTCAAGATGAGCATATACGAGGTCCCTGCACATTGTTATAGCATTGAGAAAGAGGCTGATGGACGACCATGGTACCATGATATCTTAGAATACGTTAAGAATCAAACGTACCCTGAACAAGCAAGCGAGAATGATAAAAGAACAATCAGAAGAATGTCAGTGGGATTTGTTCTTGATGGGGATACCTTGTACAAGAGAGGTAAAGATCAGGTGCTTCTGAGATGTGTAGACACCACTGAAGCCAAGAAGATACTTGAAGAAGTTCATAAAGGAATATGTGGGACCCATTCCAACGTTTCACTACGGCCAGGAAAATTATGAGACTCGGGTACTACTGGTCGACGATGGAGAGCGATTGCATTAGCTACGCAAAAAAGTGCCACAAATGTCAAGTTTATGACGATAAAATTCATGTAGCTCCCTCACCCCTTCATGTTATGACATCTCCGTGGCCCTTCTCAATGTGGGGCATGGACGTTATAGGGCCGATTTCCCCCAAAGCTTCTAATGGGCACCAGTTCATTTTTGTGGTCATAGACTATTTCACGAAATGGATAGAAGCTGCCTCATTTGCTAATGTGACAAAGACTACTGTCTGTAGATTCTTGAAAAAGGAAATCATTTGTCGATATGGTTTGCCTGAAAGAATCATCTCAGATAACGCTTTAAATTTGAACAATAAAATGATGACAGAAGTGTGCAAACAATTTCAAATAAAGCATCATAATTCCTCGCCTTATCGACCCAAGATGAACGGAGCTGTTGAAGCGGCTAACAAGAACATAAAGAAGATTATCGGCAAAATGACAGAGACCTACAAGGACTGGCATGAAAAGCTGCCATTCACTCTATTTGCATACCGAACATCTATGAGAACATCTACAGGGGCAACTCCTTTCTCTCTGGTCTATGGGATGGAAGCCGTGCTACCTATAGAAATCGAGATACCGTCCCTACGAGTCTTGATGGAATCGAAACTTGAGGAGGCAGAATGGGTTCAAGCTCGATATGATCAGTTGAATCTCATCGAAGAGAAACGTTTGAAAGCAATCTGTCATGGACAGATGTACCAAAAGAGAATGATTGCGGCCCATAACAAGAAGGTACGTCCAAGAGAATTCTATGAAGGAGAACTCGTGTTGAGAAAGATCCTCCCAATGCAAAAAGATTTGCGAGGGAAATGGGCACCTAATTGGGAAGGACCATACGTCGTAAAAAAGGCATTCTCTGGTGGGGCCTTGATTCTCACAGAAATGGATGGGAAGGAGTTACCAAACCCAGTAAACTCTGATGTTGTAAAGAAATATTACACTTAAAAAAAAAAAAAAGAGATCAAGGTGAAAACCCAGAAAGGGCGCCTTGGTTAAACACAAAATATTAGGATGAAAACCCGAAAGGGCGTCCTAATGAAGCAAATCCGGGTCCAAGGAGCAAAAGCAATTTGAACAGTGGGTCAAATGACAAGGCTATAGTATGAAGTATTTCTGAACACTCAAGATCTTCTACGCAAGAAATCCGACTTGGAAATATTTCTGATTGAGAAACGAGGCAGAGTTCATACGTTGAATATCAGGAACATTTGTATCCACTATATATGTTTCCTTCCTTTTATGACACTTTTATCTTTGGTAAACTTTCTTTGTTTGTTACTTTTGAAATTAATATGAAGTCTCTTTCTTGTACCCACTTGATCACTTGCATGCATCTCATTATATTGTTTATTTATGCGATAAATAGTAGAATGACATGCTCTAAACAAAAGAAATATTGAGTATTACTCGGATAGAAAACTTGATAGACGCAAGAGTCTTGAAGCAAGAACAAAAGTTTAACAGATACCAAGCAAGGGATATCTGGGAAACGCAAACCACTTGTAAGCTTAAAAGACGAATACAAAGCTTGAAGAGAAACTTAAGAATCCAAGCAAGGAAAGCAGATCATCACAATAAGCAAAACAAGAGCTCGAGAATAAGAACAAAAGCTCAAATGGGGCAAAAGAGCGCTATCCAAGAAACAAAAGTTACTCGTGAAATTGGGAAACGAGTACGAAGTTTAAAGGAAAGGGTCAAGAAATAATGAGACCAGATCACCACAAGAGTCGTGATGAAAAGAGATCACGACAAACAAATGCAAGACACATAACATGTTCATATAGGCATGAATGCATTTAAGGCAAATAGGTGCATATCATGATAACATTATGCATAACATATACAGGTATTTCAGCAGAACAAGGGGTTGTAATGACAATTGCATCCTAATCAAAGAAGAAGACACTTGAATTCCACCATGTGAGAAATTTTGGGTGATTTTAATTTATGTTTTTGAAGTCGGCTCATATTGCGAGAGGTGAGCTGAGCCTCAAGACACGTTGAGGTATTTTTAATTTATGTCTCAAAATCAGCTCATATTGCGAGAGGTGAGTTGAGCCTCAAGACACGTTGAGGTGTTTTTAATTTTTGTTATGGACTCATATTGCGAGAGGTGAGTCAAATCTCAAGTTGTGACGTGATGTTTTCAACATCTGTCTTTAATTTATGTTTTCAAAAATCAGCTCATATTGCGAGAGGTGAGCTGAGCCTCGAGACACGTTAAGGTACTTTTAATTTCAGTTCTTGATCAACTCATATTGCGAGAAGCGAGTTGAGCCTCAGGACACGCTGAGGTATTTTCAATTTCTGCTTTTCAAAAAAATCAACTCATATTACAGAGGTGAGTTAAGCCTTAAGACACGTTGAGGTACTTTCAATTTCAGTTTTTAATTTATGTCTCAAAATCAACTCATATTGCGAGAAGTGAGTTGAGCCTCAAGACACGTTGAGGTACTTTTAATTTATGTTTTCAAAAAATCAGCTCATATTGCGAGAGGTGAGCTGAGCCTCAAGCCACGTTGAGGTATTTTTAATTTCTGTTATTGACTCATATTGCGAGAGGTGAGTCAAATCTCAAGTCACGACGAGATGTTTTCAACATCTGTCTTTAATTAGGTTTTAAAAATCAACTCATTTTGCGAGAGGTGAGCTGAGCCTCAAGACACGTTGAGGTACTTTTTCTTTTTCAAAATCAACTCATATTGCGAGAGGTGAGTTGCGCTCGTTTAATTTCTGTTTTTAATTTATGTTTCTCAAAGTCAGCTCATGTTGCGAGAAGTGAGTTGATCTTTTTCATTTTCTGCTTTTCAAGATTCAACTCATATTGCGAGAGGTGAGTTAATCTTTTTCATTTTCTGCTTTTTTAATTTCTGTTCATTCAACTCATATTGCGAGAAGTGAGTTGATCTTTTTCAATTTCTGCTTTTTTAATTTCTGTTCATTCAACTCATATTACGAGAAGTGAGTTGATCTTTTTCATTTTTTGCTTTTTAATTTCTGTTCATTCAACTCATATTGCGAGAGGTGAGTTAATCTTTTTCATTTTCTGCTTTTTTAATTTCTGTTCATTCAACTCATATTGCGAGAAGTGAGTTGATCTTTTTCAATTTCTGCTTTTTTTAATTTCTGTTCATTCAACTCATATTACGAGAAGTGAGTTGATCTTTTTCATTTTCTGCTTTTTAATTTCTGTTCATTCAACTCATATTGCGAGAGGTGAGTTGATCTTTTTCAATTTCTGCTTTTTAATTTCTGTTCATTCAACTCGTATTGCGAGAAGTGAGTTGATCTTTTTCATTTTCTGCTTTTTAATTTCTGCTCATTCAACTCATATTACGAGAGGTGAGTTGATCTTTTTCAATTTCTGCTTTTTAATTTCTGTTTGTTCAACTCATATTGCGAGAGGCGAGTTGATCTTTTTCTATTTCTGCCTTTTAATTTCAGTTTTTAATCAACTCATATTGCGAGAAGTGAGTTGATTTCTTTTAATTTTAGTTTTTAACTTATGTTTTCAATCAACTCATATTGCGAGAAGTGAGTTGAGCTCTTTCAATATTTAGTCTTTAATTCATGTTTCAGAATCAACTCATATTGCGAGAAATGAGTTGAGCTTTTAATATTATTTTTATTTTCTGCTTTTCAAAAGTCAATTCATGTTACAGAGATAAGTTGAGCTTTTCAATTCCTGTTTATTGAACTCATATTGCGAGAGGACGAAGATTGGAGCTGATTGAAGACATCAGATTTTGCCTCTTTAAAGCTGCAATGGAGCCAGTTCAAGATACAAATTGTGCGTCTTTGAAAGTCACAAGGGACCCAATCAAAGATGTAGACCTTGCATCCCCAGTGAAGCCGCAGAGGCGCAGATTGAAGTTACTAGTTTCATCTTCCTGAAGTTGTAGCAGAATGGACTGAAGATACCAGATCTCATCTCTGAAGTTGCAGAAAAGTAGATCATGACGAATTCCATAGCCCTGAAAAAAAGATAGATCGAGGTTACAAGGCAGATCTCTGAAGTTGCAGTGGATCGAATTAAAGCTATAAGAAGCAGTGGACTTGAAAGTGACTACTTGAACAAGAAAAAGTACTGGAACAAGTCAAGATTTGGCAGGATGGGGCAAAAATTGGCCTTTCATTATGTCTTTGCTCTATTTTCGTTACACGACAATGAGCAAAGAGGGGCAGCTGTCATAGCCCAATTTTTGCAAGTAGAAATAAACCCAAATGAATAATCCCAAACACCAATGTCCATTTACAAAATCCAAAACCCAATTTACAGTAACTCTATCAACCCAATTACAACCTTAGCCTAACATTTCAAGCCCAATAACCCTTGGCCCACTACCCAAACCTAGCAGGAACCCTAACCCCGAATACCCATTTGCCCTAGCCGCCTCTACCCACTTGCACTGGCCTCTGACAGCAGCCACCTGCTCCACCGCCCTTCCTGGTCACGTCTCCACCGCCTCTACCTGCAAACAATTAAAATGAAAGGATAGAAAGTGAAGAGGAAATAGTAGAAATAATAAAGTGTAAGGCTATAAAAGCCGGTGGGAAACAATTTGTAACGGTTGGAATTTTAACCCCCCAAAGTCAATAGAAACAGAGAGTTATCAGCCATTCCTTTTCTACAGAAATACAAACAACATTTTCAGAGCACACAAAACAGTAAGGCTACCAACGAGAATACCAAAAACACACAAAAAAAAATCAAAGAACCAGAAAGCAGAAATCCAAGCCCGCGACTAAGGTGATTTATTTTGTTTCGAATCAGTTTCTTTTTACCTATAAACATATACCAACTATACTTAAAAATAGACAAAAAAGTAAGAAAAAGGAGAAAATTTTACCTTTTCCGGCCACCGGAACGGTGGCCGGAACGGCGGCGATCGGCGGTCCACGGTGGTCCGATCATCGGCCGGTGACCGCCCGGTGACCGGACGTTGACCGGTCTGGTGACCGGAGACCCGGGGCCGGGGCCTTCTTCCCGGAGCTCCCCCCTCTTCCTCCCTTCTCTTCCTTCCCTCTCTTCTTTCTCCCCTTCCCTCTCTCCCCGTTTTTTTTTTCTTCCCCGGGTGAGAAATGAACCCCCAACAAAAAAATTGGCCTTTTATACTGTTTGGCCTGGGTCGGGTCGACCCGATCCAACCCACCTCAGACCCACGTGCTCTGACGTCACAGGGGATATTTGCGACCCCGGTCCTTCCGCTTTTTATTTAATTCACAATCAGGTTTTCTTTAATTATAATTTGACCCTATAATTTGTGGCCGTTTTCAATTAAATCCTCCCTTCAACGACAGCGTTTTAAAGACCGGGAAAATTGCGTTCTTGGTCCCCCGTGTTTTAACCCGTGTTCTAATAAGTCTATTTCGTTCATTTTATTCTAAAATTTGACCCGAATATTTCTTTTTCTTCCAATTTCGTCCTCTTATTTCCTTTTTCGTGCTATTTTCTTTAAATTCTAGTATTATTATTATTATTATATTATTATTATTTAATATTTATGTATATATTATTTACATATACATTCTTTATTATTATTACTATTATAATTGTTATTTATTATCTCTTTGTTAATATTATTATTATTTTATTTTATTGATATTATTTGCTATATTATTGTATATTATTATGTATGTATATATTATTAGTACATTTTGTGCTACCATTATATTATATTTAATCTTAGTATTGGTATATGTTTCTTTATAAATACATATCTCAAGTATATATATATTTATTATTAGTAGTATATTTTAACCTAATTATTGATAATAATAGGTATATATATTATGTATATCTTTAATATACTATAATTATTTTCTTACATCATGTTATTTATACCATTTTATATACTTTTAATATTTTACCGTATATTTATGTATATATTTCGTATCTATTTTTATATATTAATATATGTGTCACGTTTATGTACGTACTCTTTATTACTATTATTATTATTATTTTATGTCATTGCTATTAATTAGTTTTTTAATATGATATTATTACTATCGTGTTTTGTTATTTTCATTATTATTAAATTGATTGTTTACTAATGTTTTGCTATTATTAACATTATATTATTTGTTTTTGCTTGATATTTATACGTATTATGTGTACATCTTAATAATGTATCGCACTTGTTATTTTCACTAATATTATTATTATTATTATCCATCTATATATTATCTTAAGTACGTTAAATATATATATTCATTTATCACCTTATATCTGCATCACTATTACCGTACTATATGTATCATTATAATCATTATTATTACGCGCGCATTATTATATGTTTAATATATATTCATCTCGTTCATTCTTACCTTTTGTCATTATTTACTTCTAATTCAGCATGTTAATTCACATTTCGATTTCTTCATTGATATTAATCAATCTTTTCATGTTTTAAAAATAAGGCAATGTGCCGATTTTAATATTATGCTGGTGATTTCATCGCTATGTTGGGTGAATCACGAATGGCTCGTGTTAAAAGCGGGATATCCTTCTCAAAAATAAAAAACCCTTAAAATGCTCGTATCTTGATCGGACCACAACTAAATTTTAAATTGAACTCGTATTTTCGAAAATTAAGACAACGCATGTTTGAAAAGATACCAATTTTTGGGCGTCGTGGGGGTGCTAATACCTTCCCCGCGCGTAACCGACTCCCGGACCCTACTTTTCTCTGAATTTCAACGTGGACCTAAATTTAGCCTTTTTACTTAAAAAACGAATTTTTCAGCCAAAAGAAGTTTTAATAGGTGTCCGATCACACCTAAGAAAAAGGATCGGTGGCGACTCCTTTGCTTTAAATAAATCGAAATTCGTTTTCAAGATTTTAAATCGCCACAATTAGCGACCTAAGCTAAAAATTTTTCGTCGCTACAATGACCATTTGGGAATTGGGGCTAATAATAAAAATTGATCATGTGACACCTTATACTCAACCCGGTTGTTGAATTTGAATATAAAATGCCACATTTCGTTGCTGAAACTACTTACTTTTTCATTTATTTTTTGAAAAGGAAAATTTATTTTATAAAAATTTCGGCAACATTTCTGCCTATTTTACGTAAAACCCCTGCAAAATAATTTAGATTTTCACAAAATATCCACATTCAAATTATCTCCCAAATCAATTCCCAGCACTATGATTTCTCAAAACATATCAATAAATTAGATTTCTACACTTTACTATTTTATCAAAACATTAGTTTAAGTACTAGCTAAGAATATATAATGAAAATATTTAAATTTAGTTTACGACATAATATTTTATATATATATATATATATATATATATAAGCTTAGGTACATGCCATTTATATCAACTATAAAGTAAACTTTTCACCAACATTGTTTGAGCTAAACTTCGGTCCTTCGGATACTGCTAGAACGATCTAACGAATCTAACTACCTACGCACAGAAAAATAGACAAACCGTACGCTGAGCAATTTTATGCTCAGTGGTGCTAATATCATATAAATCATTACATAAGTATTGGACACAAATTAATTGATAAAAATAAACTAAAATATGATTAAAAATATCATTAATAACATCACAATAAAAAAATTCTAATATTAATAAAATTTAATATTTTGATATTGACAAATCGAATAAAGAATATAAACTTTTTTAATTAATTTAATTTGCGCAATATGGAAAATCAAATAAATTCAAGTTTTGTTTTTGCTTTTCTTTCAATTTAAACCCCGTACTAAAGTTTAAACTCATAACCAAATACACGAATCCGACACCCCGAATTGTTCGGCAACGATGGCTATCAAAGTAGTCCACGACCCTTTGGGAATTGGGGTTGCCCACGACCTTCTGGGAATTGGGGCTAATAGTAATAACAATTGACCGACTTGGCCTTTTCTCCATTGACCCTCTGGGAATTGGGAAGATCAAAATTGTAACACCCCAAACACGGCCAGGACGTTATCACCGAATTCGAAAGTGTCACGAGGTAGGGGTTTTGAAAACGGAGTTTTCTCGTCAGAACATTCACATTTTTAATTGAAAACACCATTTAATTAGTTCATTAGCCAAGAACTTATTACAGCGGAAACCTTGAAACCCTTATATTTTGAAAATGCAGTCGTGTTTTAGAAAAACCTTTGTTTGCGTATAAATTGTCTTGTCCTTTTTTTTTTCAAAAAAGAAAAGCGTTTTACTGAAGCATGCAATTTACCAAACATATAAAACCAAAACCAACAGTTATGAAACAATAAAGTCCAGAGAGTCCCAAAAATTACAAACTCTCAAACGTAAACCAAAATCACAAATAAACTATAAATAATTAAGCTTTAACAATTTACGGTTGAGTGGTCACCGCTGAGTCTCTGTCGCACCAATCTGCCTAAGTTTGAGGATTACCTGAACAGAACAGACAAACAAATGTGAGTTTTCGTAAACTCAGTGTGTAACCCAACAAACATAGACATGCTATAAATACCAAAACCACATGCACAGTCAGATTTAGATTCATATTCAGACTCATGTCTATTTCAGATACAGATAACAGTTACAGATATGCAGATTAGATATACAGAATACTACCCCATCCTCTACACACCAACTCCGACCATCCCATCACACCATGTGGGGTTAAAAACACACACCCATCCCTACACACCATATCGTGCCACTATGACACATATCAGATAAAGTGCAACCAAGCTGCCAGAATATAGGCGAAAGTTGCCTTCTAGATCACTTCCACCATATATACAATCCCACCCTAAAAATAAATACAGAATATAGATATAGATACAGATATAACATGTTTAACATGCTTGTGTACAGATATCAGATATACAAATAATAGGATAGTCAGACATGCATAAAAGTGTCCTACACAGAGCATACTATCAGAATGTCAGATCACATAACCTAAGCTTTGATTAGCCTTTACCGAACCTACGGTAGGCTGACAGTCGATCGGAGCGAACCATCTGACCTTAGGGAAAATTTCAGAAATATGGGCCCACATGTCCGTTTTGGCCCATATGCACAGATCAACCTTGCCCGTATAGCCCACACGACTTGGCCCAAAATCCATATGCCCGTGTGTCATGTCCATATGGGCCCACACGCCTGTATGGCCCATACGACCACACTCAAACCCCTACACGCTAGTGTGCAGTACACGATCATGCTTTCATCGACCACACGACCGTGTCTCGCACACGGCCATCCATACGGCCAGCCACACACTTGTGTGGCATCGACAGTGGCCACTTTTGACTTTTGTCGAAACTCAGATTTTTGCATTTCGGGAACACACATGGTTCGTTTAAGACGCTACAGCAACCACGAGCCTTCTAGAACCGAAGAGTCGACATATCAACACTTAAAATCAGTCTTAAAACACGATTAAACCTAAAACTCGAAACCAACCATAGCTCAAATTAAGCATTTATCGCTTACCCCAACACTCTAAATGATTGACTACGATACTGCAAGAGTAGAATCATGATATTCTAGATTCGCTGCTACCAAAACAATCGTATAACCCCAATTAACGTTGGAAAAACACAAGTTACAAAATAGCAAAGCCTCACTTACTAGAACGTGCGATGAAAGCTAAAATAATAAGAACAAAGGTGTGACGGTAGACAAAAAGGAGACGAAACGAATGGGAGAATAGGAAGAAGAAAACGACAGAGAAGTAAAGGACTAACATCAATTTTTTTCTTAGGAAAAGGGAGAGAACTTTTAGCAAAAAAGAAAAGAAATCAATATTTATAACCCCCACATCCCATTTTTCCTCTCACTAACCCCCCTCTCTCAGACTTCCAATACGACCGAAACTCAATCAGTCAGCAAAGCAAAAATTAACACCCATGCTTGCATAAGAATTCGAATATAGGACCTTCAAGACACCAACACTCTTACCACTCGAACCAGTAGGCTTATTCTGATATGTACTAACAGACAATTAACTATAAGCCCACTGAACAAGGATAAAGCTTGGATCTAAAAATAACCAAAAGTTGCTAAAGGTAAGGCTTGAACTTGGGACCTCACACACACCCAGAACATTTAACCACTAAAGCAGATACAGATTTGTGTCAAATATTTACAGAGACAAAAATAAATTATTCAGGGCATTACAACTCTACCCCCTAAAAGAAATTTCAACCTCAAATTTTACCTGATCCGAATAGATTAGGATACTACTGTCATATCGAGTCCTTAGGTTCCCAAGTAGTATCCTCAGTACCATGATTCCGCCACAAAACCTTCACTCAAGGGATGGACTTCTGCCTCAGAACCTTAATGTCACGATTTAGAATTTGAACAGCTCTTCCTCAAAAGTCAATTCTGGTCTAACCTCAATCTCCTCAACAAAGACAATGTGAGATGGGTCAGACCGATACCGCTTCAACATCGAGACGTGAAACACATTGTGGATACGGTCCAACTCTAGAAGTAACTCCAACTGATACGCGACCGGTCCTACACGTTTCAGAATCCGATACGGCCCAATGAACCTATGGCTCAACTTGCCCTTACGACTGAATTTTAGAACTTTCTTTCACGAAGAAACCTTAAGAAACACGAAGTCCCCCACAGAGTACTCAATATCATGCCTCTTTAGATCTGCATAAGATTTCTGCCTATCAGAAGTCGCTTTTAGACGATCCTGAATCAGCTTAACCTTGTCTTCGATCTCATAAACCAACTCAAGACTCAAAACCCAACGCTCACCTAACTCAGCCCAACATAGCAGAGTACGACACTTACGACCATACAAAGCCTCATAAAGTGCCATCTGGATGCTAGACTAGAAACTGTTATTGTAGGCAAACTCAGCTAGCGGCAGATAATCCTTCCAATTACCTCGAAAATCTATCACGCAACTCTGAAGCTTATCCTTCAGTATCTGAATCACCCTCTTAGATTGACCGTCGGTTTGAGGATGAAATGCAGTACTGAAGTCTAATCTCGAACCCAGAGCTTCATGCAATTTTTTCCAGAACCAAGAAGTAAAGCGAGGATCTCTATCAGAAATAATTGACACAAGAACCTCAAGCAATCTTACAATCTCAAAAATGTAGAGTTTCACTAACTTTTGCAGAGAAAAGTCTCTCCGAATTGGAATGAAGTGAGCAGACTTGGTCAATCGATCCACGATAATCCAAATAGAATCCTTCTTAGTGGGTGTCAAGGGTAACCCACTAACGAAATACATCGTAACTCGTTCTCATTCGCATAAGGGAATCTTAACCGGCTATAACAACCCAAAGGTAACTGGTGCTCAGCTTTAACTTACTACCACATCAGACATTGAACAACAAAATCAATAACCTCATGCTTCAATCCTGGCCACCAATATAGTTTACGGAGATCCTGATATATCTTATTCCCACTAGGATGCATAGCATAAGGGTTACTATTCGCCTCCCTTAGAATTGACTACCTTAAATCAAAATCATTCGGCACACAGATTCGACCTTGAAAACAAAAAACACCACTGCCTCAAATCAGAATCATTCGACATACAGATTCAACCTCGAAAACACAGAACACTATCAAAACTCAGCCTAAAGTTAGAAGTACTACCACTCTCGATCTGGAGAAACCACAAACTCAGAGACTCATCCCCTAACTGTTTACTCCGAATCTGATCAATCCAAGTCGGCTTAACTTGTAACTCGGTGAACAGATTCTCATCATCAAACAGACTAAGTCGAGTGAACATCGCTCTCAGATCAATTATCTCTCTACGACTTATAGCATCAGTCACCACATTGGCCTTACCAGGATGATACTTTAACGTGCAGTCATAATCATTTACCAGCTTAATCCAGTGACACTGCCTAAGATTCAACTCCTTCTGGGTAAAGAGATACATGAGGCTCTTGTTATTAGTGTAGATATTACACCTCACACCAGATAGATAATGCCTCCAGATTTTCAATGCAAAAACCACCGCAGCCAACTGAGGTCATGCATCAGATAATTTTTTTCATGTGTCTTAAGCTGACAGGATGGATAAGCCACAACCTTTCCATCTTGCATCAACATACATCCCAAACTTACGTGTGACACATCACTGAACAACACAAACTCGTTATCGGATTCAAGCTGTATTAAGACAGGAGCTTGAGTTAGAACAGACTTGAGCTTCCCGATACTCCAAAAAAGTTACTTCATATAACCAGAATTCACACTTGCTCAACTTAGAGTAGAACTATTTTTCTCGAAGAATCTGAAGCACTACACTAAGAGCCTCATCATGATCATACTTGGTCTTAAAGAAAACCAAAATATCATTGATGAAGACCACGAACTGATCCAGATTTGGCTGAAACACTCGGTTCATCAGATCCATGAATGTAGCTGGAGCATTCGTCAGGCCAAAAGGCATAACTGGGAACTCGTAATGTCAATAACGAGTCCTAAATGTAGTCTTATGAACATCCACCTCCTTAACCCTCAACTGATGATAACCAAAACGAAGATCTATCTTCGAAAACACTGAATCCCTTTGAAATTGATCTAACAAGTCATCGATCCTCGAAAGTGGATATTTATTTTCATAGTCAGCTTATTCAGTTGTCGATAATCGATGTACATCTTTATGGTCCCATTCTCTTTCTTAAGCTCTTGCAGTTGAGTCTTAAGCTCTGTAAGCTTGTTTAGTGCCATACAGTATGGAGCGATAGATACTAAAGTTGTACTCGGTAGGAGCTTAATTTCGAACTTAACTTCCCGATTCAGAGATAAACCCAGTAACTCCTTAGGAAAGATATTCAAAAATTCCGTCACTGTTCTAATATCCCCGATAGCAGAGTTTCTAGAAGCAGAAACACTAATGTAAGCCAAATAAGCCTCATACCCTTTCCGCACTAATTTTTCTGCCACAAGAGCGATGATGACATTGGACGGATAATCTTGACGTTCACTGATCACAACCACTTCCTCATCATCCTTAGTCCTCAGAACGACCCTCTTAGAGGTGTAGTCCAAACTGACTCGGTGCTCAATCGTATTCGTTGCCAAAATAGGGTTACGAGGCATTACCGAACAACCACAACATAAATCATACATTTGTGCAATCATAATTAAAATCCATCCATCTCAACCACTTTGTCCCGTATAAGATCTTATGAGACCTTAAAACATGCTTAGAAGTGATTCGTGACTAAATCGATAACATTTGCAAACTTTGGAAGACTTAGAAAATTTTCTTTAATTTAAGGGTCACACGCCAATGTGAACAAGTCATGTGCCTCACACGGCCATCAAACATGCCCATGTCATAGGCAGTGTGAAAACAGGACATACATTTTGACTTGCACCACACGGCCGGAGACACGCCCGTGTGCCTTAGCCGTAGGAAAAATTGAAGGGGTTACTGACTTGGGTCACACAGCCGACCACACGCCCATGTGCCAGTCCGTGTGTCATACACGGCCAGTAGACACGCCCGTGTGTCTAGGCCGTGTCAAACATGTAGGGTATACTGACTGAATTCGAAAGGGTATCCCAGGGGACACATGACCGTATACCATTACCGTGTGTCGCACACGGCTGAGACACACGCTTGTGTCTCTGTCCATGTGGACAAAAATAGGCTATTTGCAAAGCCAATTTGCCACCCTTATGTCATACACAACTAGCCACCCAAATGGTATCATTTTAACACATATATGAGCAGCCAAAATATGCCAATTAAATCACATATCATGCCATCTATTCACAACCATTTCAACTACTCAATTTCATATTCAAAACATACCAAATCATTATGCCATATTCATCAAACTCACATAACTTCTAAAGTGTTTTTATATCACCTTTCCATCGACTAAATCATGCTCTCAAGCATATCAATTCATCATCTATAAATCATACCACAATATACCATTCCTCAAGCATTAAGAACTAACCAATTGAGCAACCATTTAGTCATATCAACAACCATGGAAAACAATGCCAAAACACAAGACTTTAAATACATCACATATAACACTTATCCAACACATAATTTAGGCCAATTTAAATGACCAAATACATACCAACATTTAAAAAAACAAGCAATCCAAATCTTATGGCTATACCATATCTCAAAACATATCATCAACACAATAGCCTATACATGCCATATACCATATTTACAAGCATTCAAAAATACCAACAAGTAGTTGATAGTGTGATGATGGTTCCCGATGATCTCCGATGTCTGAGATAGCTTCGATAATCTATAAAACATGGAAAGAACACACAAGTAAGCTTTAAAAGTTTAGTAAGCCCTATACAAATAAAGTCATTACATGAATATTTGCATATCAAATCAAATATGCTAAACATAGCTAATCACATTCAAATTCACAAACCTTTCTCATTGAACATATATTCAATTTCTTAATCAAGTCCATCAAATACTTCCTATTTTCAATACTCTTATGAATCTAGTACGTACCTGAGTCACTTTACTCATTCACATATTCTTTCTTGACTTGACTTTGCCCGTTGAACCATTCAGAATTGTTAAGGATACTCGTAAATCACATAAGTTTGTACAATGCCATATCCTGGATATGGTCTTACATGTTTTCACATATCGGTGCCAGTGTCCTAAATAGGGTCTTACATGAAATTGATTAACGATGCCAATATCCTAGACATAGTCTTATACGTAATCTCAATACAATGCCAATGTTCCAGACATGGTCTTACATGTAATCACGTCTCAATAACCTAATGTCATGACATTCGTATCCTATACAATTCCTAAGGTTTGTACGGGACTTTCGGATATTGTAACTCTGTCGATTCTTGCTTGTAATTGCTTGTTCAACATTCATAACAATTCAATGACAAATAAACACATATAATTCAATTTAAAGACTTTTATTTGCATATAAACTTACCTCGTTTTCGGTATAAATGGACTGAATCAACTATTCGTCAACTTTTGATTTTCTCCTATCTAAATCTATTTTATGTCGTTCTTGATCTATATACATTCAAAATTAACTCTTTGATTCATCAACACATTCAATTTAGTCCACACATACATATTTGGGCATTTTTGCACTTTAGCCCCTAAAGTTACACATTTATTCACTTTAGTCCCTATTTCACAAATATACAAAATTTACAAAATTCAATATGACCCATGCTTAGCCGAATTCTCTATAGGTCCCTAGCAGCCCATATTTGTCAACATTTTCCACATTTAAACACACATTTTACACTTTTCACAATTTAATCCCTAATTGACATTTTTGTCAAAAATCACTTTACAAAACATGTATATCAAACACCAAGCTTGCATAATTCATCATCAAACATCATAAAACTCATGGATTCATCAATGGAAACTTCCAAAATCATCAACAATTTTAGAAATTAGGGCATAGGCTAGCTAGAACACGAAGCAATGATCACAAAAATATAGAAATTATCGAAAACGGATCAAAAACATACCTTAATTGCTTGAATTAACTTAGCCGAATGAAAACCTAAAGCTTTGGCTTCTCTTCTCTTAAAAATCGGCCAAGAAAGATGAATAATGAATAATATTAAACTTTGTTTTATTAATATTAGCTTTATTTATCAAATACCATATTTAACCTTAATAATATCATTAAAAATCCACTAACTCATGTACATAATGGTCCATCCATTAATCTAATGGTCTCATATCAACATAAGGACCTCACATTTAATTCATCATAACAAATAAGCACTTAAACAATTAACAGACAACTTTTACATTTTATGTGATTAGGTCCTCTTATCAAATTAACTACTTAAACGATAAAATTAGCTTACGAAACTTTCACACACATATAATCACATGCCGTAAACACTAAAAATAATAATAAAATATTTTGACGACCTCGGGTTTGTGGTTCCAAAACCACTATTCCGACTAGGCTCTATACCGAAATGTTACAACTCTCCCCCTTCGGGATTTTTGTCCCCGAAAATCTTACTAGTGAATAGGTTCAGATATTGTTCTCTCATAGCTTCCTCCGGCTCCCACGTAGCTTCTTCGACCTCGTGTTGATGCCATAACACTTTCACTAATGCGATTTTCTTATGCCCCAATTCTTTAACCTCGCAATCTACAATCCAGATCGGCTCTTCATCGTATGTCATATTGGACTGAATCTCAATCTTAGATGGGGAAATCACATGCGATGGGTCAGATCTGTATCTTCGAAACATTGATATGTGAAATATATTATGAATCCTCTCTAACTCAGGTGGCAACAACAATCTATAAGCAACCGGCCTAATACGTTCAGTAATCTCATAAGGTTCGACGAACCTCGAGCTCAATTTGCCTTTTCTGCCGAAACGAATTAATTTCTTCCACGGAGACAATTTCGAAAACACTTTATCACCGATTTGAAACTCGATATCTTTTCTTTTCAAGTCTGTATATGATTTCTGATTATCTAACACTGCTTTCAAACTATCAATAATTACTCACTTTTTTTTCTATTTCTCTAATCATATCAAAACCCTGAATTTTATTATCGCTAAGTTCAGTCCTGTACAACGGTATTTTACACTTCCGATCTTATAAAGCTTTGTAAGGTGCCATTTTAATACTCAATTGAAAACTGTTGTTATACACGAATTCAATCAACGACAAATACTTTTGCCACGTACCTTTGAACTCAAGAATGCAACATCTCAACATATCCTCGAGTATCTGTATAACTTGCTCAGATTGACCATCCATCTGCAGGTCAAATGGGGTACTAAAATGTAGTTTTATACCCAATGCATCTTGCAGTTTATTCCAAAACCTCGATGTGAACTTTGGATCTTTGTTTGAAATAATAAAAACAGATACTCCGTGTAATTTTAGAACCTCGGATATATACAACTCAGCTAACTTTTCAAGCGAATAGTTCGTTCGTACCAGAATTAAATGAGCTGATTTTGTCAATCTGTCAACTATAACCCAGATCGCATCTTTCTTTCTCGGAGATAGGGGCAATCTTGACACAAAATCCATAGTCACTCTATCCTAATTCCACTTAGGAATCATAAGAGGTTGCAATAAACTAGACAGAACTTGATGCTCAGCTTTAACTTGCTGACAAATCAAACATTTTGAAACAAATTCGAAAATATCACGTTTCATACCATGCCACCAATAGAGCTGTTTCAAATCGCTATACATTTTCGTGCTTCTCCGATGAACAGATAAATGACTACTATGTGCTTCATTCAAAATCATCTAAATCAGTTCTGAATTTCTCGGAACACATATTCGACCTCTGAACCTTAAACAGTCATCTGAATCAACTTGAAACTTTGAATCAGGGTTTGAATCATACTGAACTCATTTTGCTAACATTTCATTGTCAACTTTCTAAGTATCACATATCTGCTGTAAAAACAACGGTCTTGCTTTCAACTCAGCTATAAACGAAACATCATCGACAAAAGCCAACTAAACGTTCATTGCAGGTACAGTAAACAAAGATTTTCGGCTCAAAGCATCAACAACGACATTTGCTTTTCCCGGATGATAATAATCACTAGCTCGTAATCTTTTAACAATTCTAACCATCTTCTCTGTAGCAAATTTAAATCTTTCTGAGTCATCAGATATTTCAAACTCTTGCGATCTGAATATACATGACATTTTTCACCGAATAAATAATGGCGCCAAATTTTCAACGCAAATACAATTGCAGCTAACTCAAGGTCGTGTGTCGGGTAATTCTTTTCATGTGGTTTTAATTGTCTCGAGGCATAAGCTATGACTTTGCCTTCTTGCATCAAAACGCAACCCAGACCATTCAACAAAGCATCACTATAACTCAGAACTCTTTACCCGATTCTGGCTGTACTAACACTAGAGCCTCAGTCAATAGGGCTTTCAACTAATCAAAGCTTTTCTGACACTTTTCAGACCATTCGAACTTTACATCTTTCTAAAGTAATCTTGTCAACGGAGCCGTAATCATCGAAAAGCCTTTTACAAACTGTCTGTAATAACCGGCAAGTCCCAAAAAACTGCGGACTTCTGATACATTTCTCGAAGGCTTTCAATCTAAAATTGCTGAAATCTTGCTTGGATCCACTCAAATCTCGATGCTAACACAATATGCCCTAGAAAACTAACTTCACGCAACCAGAATTCACATTTACTGAACTTTGCATATAATTATTTACTACGCAGAGTCTGTAACACAATTCTCAAATGCTCGGCATACTCAGATTTATCACGTGAATAAATCAATATGTCATCAATGAATACAACGACAAATCGATCTAAATACGGTCTAAATATCTAGTTCATTAAATCTATAAAGACTGCAGGAGCATTTGTTAGTCCGAAAGACATTATTAAAAACTCATAATGTCTGTACCATGTTCTGAATGCAATTTTCGGTATGTTTGAATCTTTTACTCGTAACTGATAGTATCCCGATCTCAAGTCTATCTTTAAAAACACAGTAGCTCCTTTCAATCGGTCGAACAAATCATTAATTTTAGCCAAAGGATACTTGTTCTTGATAGTCACTTTATTAAGCTGTCTGTAATCGATACACATTATCATTGTGCCATCTTTCTTTTTCACAAACAGTATAGGAGCACCCCAGGGCGAGAAACTCGGTCGTGCAAAACTTCTATCTGTCAATTCTTGAAACTAAGATTTCAATTCTTTTAACTCTGTTAGTGCCATTCTGTATGGAGCTATCGAGATAGGTGTGGTTCCTGACACTAACTCAATGCCAAACTCAACTTCTCGGATCAGTGGTAACCTTGGTATCTCTTCAGGAAACACGTTAGGATACTCACAAACAACAAGCACTGATTCAATCTTCTTTTTAATCACTTTCGTATCAAGCACATAAGCTAAATATGCTTCACAACCCTTGCTTACATATTTCTGAGTTGACATCAATGAAATCATAGACGGTAACCCATTCAAATCATTAGACTCAATCCGGATTATCTTATCATTCCAACATCTCAAATCAATAGTCTTCCATTTGCAATTCACTATCGCATCATGTAATGTTAGTCAATCCATACACCAAATTAGATCAAACTCATCAAAGGGTAATAACATAAGATCAGCTAGAAAACAGAAACCCCGAATCATCAATGGACAGTTCTTGCACACTTGCCTAAGGGGTTTGATATTCTAATCACAAATTCAGTAGACTCTACAGTTAAAGTCTTACTGGATACTAAGTTCATGCATATATACGAATGAGTTGGTCCTAGATATATCAATGCAATAACTTTAGTATCATAAAGAGTAAAAGTATCAATGATAACATCTAGAGATTACGCTTCATCGCGAGTGTGAATAGCGTAGGCTCGTGCAGGTGCTCTAGCATCAAATCTCACAACAGTGTCCCTCTAACTGCAGTGTTACTTGGTTTTGTACTCTGAGCATTATCTTTTTGAGCTACGTCTGGACAATCACGGATAAAATGATCCAATGATCCACATTGAAAACAAGCCCTATTATTCAATCTACAATCATCGGAATACTGTTTACCATAATGATTACATTCAGGTTGATTAGGTATGGCACTTTCAACACTAGGTACCGAAGTAGCTGGAGCTTTGAAGTTCGACTGTTGTCTTACTCGATCTCTATTTGAATGTTCAACTGATGCATTTGAACAATTAAACAAGTGTCAAAATTTCTTCGATGAAGATTGATACGGCTTGGTCATTGATCTTTTTCTCGAGTCTCTAGCTTCTGAGTATGCTTTTCTCTTTTCTTTACTGAGATTATTGGCTTTACAAGCCCTCTCAACCAGTACTACAAATCCTTCAATTCAAGTATCCTAACTAATAGCATTATATCTTCATTCAACCCGTTAACAAATAGTTTGCACATGATTACGTAAGAAGTCTCTTTCAAATTCTGTGACGGTCATCCGACCTTATTTCAATTCTAGAAACTCTTTATGCTTCTGATCGAGAAATCTCTGCCTGATATACTTATTTTAGAATTCAGATTGTAAGAACTCACAAGTAACCTGTTCTTTAGGAACTACTGATATCAACCATTTCCACCAATGGTACGCATTATCTCTTAGCAAAGATACAACACATTTGATACAACATATTTGATACATTCTTCTGGAGTACATGATAATTTCTCGAATACTTTGATCATGTTCTCAAGCTAAAACTCGACTCTTTCAACATCATCATCAACTGTATCTTGAAGCTCCCGTGTTTACAAATCTTATCCACTAGCGACTTACTCAATCGAATCGAATCTATCACTTGTGGCACAACTGGGATTTGGTGATGAACAGGTAGGGTGGAGGTGGAGGTTGTTGAGCAGCCAGACTCGTTTGAACGAACTCCGTGAACCACTCACTCATCATTTGGAAGAAGGCTTGCTTAGCCTCTCTCTCTTGACTACTTGAAATCGGCCTAGACTCAACTGGCACTTCCCCTTGAGCGGGAGCAGAAGCATTACTTTCAACATTGTCAACTATTTCTCGATCAGGAGCTATTTACTATACGAAAAACACATTTTAACTGTCAGGAAACATCACACTATGACAGTTTATATATATGGCATGTATAGATAAACTCTCACTTGCTACGTTAATCCTAGAATCGACTAAACTGTAGCTCTGATACCAATAAAATGTAACACCCTAACCTGTATCCGTTGTCGGAATAGGCTACGAGGCTTTACCAAACAACCAGAACATAAATCATACATTTGTACAATCATAATTAAAATCTATTCATCTTAACCATTTTGTCCCTTATAAGGTCTTACGAGACCTTAAAACATGCTTAGAAGTGGTTCAGGACTAAACCGATAAAATTTACAAATTTTGGAAGACTTAGAAAATTTTCTTTAATTTAAGGGCCACACGCCCGTGTGAATAGGCCGTGTGCCTCACACGGCCACCAGACACGCCCATGTCATAGGCCGTATGAAAATAGAGCATACATTCTGACTTGCACCACACGGCCAAAGATACGCCTGTGTGCCTTGGCCATGGGAAAAACTGGAGGGGTTGCTAACTTGAGTCACACGTCCGACCATACGCCCATGTGCCAGTCTATGTGTCACACACGGCTAGTAGACACGCCCGTGTGTCTAGGCCGTGTCAAACCTGTAGGGTATACTGACTTAATTCGAAAAGGTATCCCAGAGGACACACGGCCATGTACCATGACTGTGTGTCACACACGCTGAGACACACGCCCCTGTCTCTGCCCGTGTGGACAAAAATAGGCTATTTTCAAAACCAATTTGCCAGCCTTATCTCATACACAACTAGCCATCCAAATGGTATCATTTTAACACATATATAAGTAGCCAAAACATGCCAATTAAATCACATATCATGCCATCTATTCACAACCATTTCAACTACTTAATTTCATATTCAAAACATACCAAATCATTATGCCATAATCATTAAACTCACATAACTTCTAAAATGTATTTATATCACCTTTCCATCGACTAACTTAATCGAATTGCTTGAATTAACTTAGCCGAATGAAAACCTAAAGCTTTGGCTTTTCTTCTCTTAAAAATCAGCTAAGAAAAATGAATAACGAATAATATTAAACTTTATTTTATTAATATTAGCTTTATTTATCAAATACCACATTTAACCTTAATAATATCATTAAAAATCCACTAACTCATGTACATAATGGTCCGTCCATTAATCCAATTGTCTAATATCAACATAAGGACCTCACATTTAATTCATCGTAACAAATAAGTACTTAAACAATTAACAGGTAACTTTTACATTTTATGCGATTTGGTCCTTTTATCAAATTAACTACTAAAACGATAAAATTAGTTTACGAAACTTTCACACACATATAATCACATGCCATAAACACTAAAAATAATAATAAAATATTTTTACGATCTCAGATTTATGATTTTGAAACCACTATTCCAACTAGGCTCTAAACCAGACTGTTACAAAAACCTTTGTTTGCGTATAAACTAGACTGAAACGTGAAATTTACCAAACATATAAAACCAAAACCAACAGTTATGAAACCATAAAGTTTAGAGAGTCCCAAAAATTACAAACTCTCAAACGTAAACGAAAATCACAACTAGACTATAAATAATTAAGTTTTAACAATTTACGGTCGAGTGGTCACCACTGAGTATCCATCGCACCAATCCGCCTAAGTTTGAGGATTACCTAAACAGAAAAGACAAACATATGTAAGTTTTCGTAAACTCAGTGTGTAACCCAACAGATATAGACAAGCTATAAATACCAAAACCACATGCACAGTCAGATTTAGATTCATATTCGGATTCATGTCCATTTCAGATACAGATAACAATTACAGATATGTAGATCAAATATACAGAATACTACCCCATCCTCTACACACCAACTCCGACCATCCCATCACACCATGTGGTTAAAAACACACACTCATCCCTACACACCATATCGTGCCACTATGACACATATCAGATAAAATGCAACCAAGCTGCCAGAATATAGGCAAAAGTTGCCTTTCAGATCACTTCCACCATATATACAATCCCACCCCAAAAACAGATACATAATATAGATACAGATACAGATACAAATATAACATGCTTATCTACAAATATCATATACACAAATAACAGGATAGTCAGACATGCATAAAAGTGTCCTACCCAGAGTATACTATCAAAATGTCAGATCACATAATCTAGGGTTTGATTAGCACTTACCGAATCTATAGTAGGTCGATAGTCGATCAAGCGAACCGTGTGACCTTAGGGAAAATTTTAGAAATATGGGCCCACATGCCCGTGTGGCCCACATGTCCAGATCGGTCTTGCCCGTATAGCCCACATGGCCTGGCACAGAATCCACATGCCCGTGTGCACTCACGCGCCTAACTTGGCCGAACCCGTGTGGCCCACTCGGCCACACTCATGCCACTACACGACCGTGTGTAGCCTATGACCATGCCTTTATCGACAACACGGTCGTGTCTCAAACACGACCATCAACACGGTCGACCATACGCCCGTGTGGCGTCGACAGTGGCCACTTTCAGCTTTTGTCAAAACTCAGATTTTTACATTTCAGGTACACACCTGATTCATTTAAGACGCTACAGCAACCACGAGCCTTTTAGAACCTAAGAGTCGACATATGAATACTCAAAATCTATCTTAAAACACGATTAAATCAAAAACTCGAAACCAACTATAGCTTAGATCAAGCATTTATCGCTTACCTCTACACTCCGAACGATTGACTACAATACCGCAAGAGTAGAATCATGATCGTCAAGATTCGCTGCTGCCCAAACAACAGTATAACCCTAATTAACGTTGGAAGAACACAAGTTATAGAATTACAAAGCCTCACTTACTAGAACATGCGATGAAAATCAAAATAACGTGAACAAATATGTGATGACTGACAAATAGGAGACGTAACCGAAAAGGAGAATAGGAAAAAGAAAACAGCAGAGAAGTAGAGGACTAGCATCATTTTTTTCTTAGGAGATGTGAGAGAATATTTAGCAAAAAAGAAAAGAAATCAATACTGATAACCCCTACATCCCCTTTTTTCCTTTTACTAACCCCCTCTCTCATTCTTCCAATACGATCGAAACTCTATCAGTCAGCAGAGCCAAAATTAATACCCACACTCGTGCAAGGATTCAAACACGGGACCTTTAAGACACCAACACCCTTACCACTTGAACTAGCAGGCTCATTCTGATATGAACTAACTGACAATTAACTATATGCCCATTGAAAATGGATAAGTCTTAGATCTTAAAATAACCAAAATTTGTTAAAGGTAGGGCTTGAAATTGGGACCTTTCACATACACACAAAACATTTAACCACTGAAGCAGATATAGATTTGTGTCCAATATTTATGGAAACAGAAATAAAATATTTAGAGAGTTACAACTCTACCACCTAAAAGAAATTTTGAACTCGAAATTTACCTAGTCCGAGCAGATGAGGATAATACTGCCACATCGAGTCCTCAGGTTCCCAATTAGCTTCCTTAGTGCCATGATTCCAGCACAGAACCTTTATTAAAAAGATGGACTTCCTCTTCAGAACCTTAACCTGACGATCTAGAATCAGAACCGGCTCCTCTTCAAAAGTCATGTCTGGTCTGACCTCAATCTCCTCAATAGAGATAATGTGAGATGGGTTAGACCACTACCGCCTCAACATCGAGGCATGAAAGACATTGTGGATATGGTCCAACTCTGGAGGTAGCTCCAACTGATACGTGACTGGTTCTACACGCTTCAGAATCTGATATGGCCCAATGAACCTAGGGCTCAACTTGCCCTTATGACCGAATCTCAGAACATTCTGTTACAGAAAAACCTTAAGAAACATGAAGTCCCTCACAAAGTACTCAATATCACATCTCGTTACATCTGCATAAGATTTTTACCTATCAGAAGTCACTTTCAGACGATCCTGGATCAACCTAACCTTGTCATCAGTCTCAAAAACTAACTCAGAACTAGAAACTGTCATTGTAGTCGAACTCCGAAACATATTCTCCAGTATCTGAATCACCTTCTCAGATTGACCGTCAGTCTGAGGATGAAACACAGTACTGAAGTCTATTCTCAAACCCAGAGCTTCATGCAATTTCTTTTAGAATCAAAAATTGAAGCGAAGATTTCTATCAGAAATAATTGACACAGGAACCCCATGCAGTCTGTACAGGCCCAAAATTACCCGGCCCACCATAAACCAAAACTAAATAAACAAATCAATAAAACAGTCTCTTATCACAAACCCCGACCCAATTACATTAGTCCAAAAGCCCAGCAGACCCACTTTTACAAGCCCGATTAAAATATTTAGCCCAAATTACAAACAAATCCCTAGCCCAAAACCTTGGTGGCCCGATAGGCCCAACGCCTAAACCAATCTCAGCCAAGCCAAAACCCTAGGGTTGCCTAGCGCCGTACCCTTCCCACGTGCCTCGTCAGCACATCCAGCACCCGAGGAGCTGCTATGTCTGCTCCTCCAATGCCCGAGGCTCAGCTACGCCTGTTCCTTAGCATCAAAACGGAAGCCCTCCTTTGTTGACCTTCCCTCGACCTGCAAACATACCAGAAAGAGGAACAGAAACACCAACACACAAGGGCAGTGACAGAAACAATATTTTGTATTTTTCTTTCGACTATAAAATAGCTCATGAACAAATGTATTTTTTTTATGAAGATATTGAGAAATCAAAAAAGAAAAAAACAAAAGCAATAGAAGCAAAAAGAAAAGGTTGATTTTTCTCTTCTTTTGTCTTTCGATTTACTGTTTTCTTTTTCTATTTTCATTTCAAATCTACTTTTAAAAATAATAAATAAAAAAGAAAAAGGAAAGAAAGACTTACCCAAACACCCTATGGGCGAGTCGTCGTAGGTTTTCTCCGTCGTCGGGGAAGTCCAGAATCGAGGGGTTTTTTTGCGTTTAGTCTCCTTTTTCTTTCTTTTTTTCCCTTTTTTGGCTTTAAATATCGGGTTAGTGGCATAAAGGTAACGAAAAAGGGATTTTGTGAATGCTGGCCGCCATATACAACGGCGTAACGATGACGACAGCGATGATGGGTGCTAAACCCTAGCAGAGAAAAGAAGAGGAAAGGGGGTGCCCTTTCCTAATTCTTTTTAAAAAAAGGAATCAAATGAAAAATAAAAGTTTTTTTTACTTAAATAAAGGCACCAAGCGGTGCCGTTTGGGAACCAATGGCCTCAACGCCAAAACGGCATCGTTTATGGAATGCCCATACGTGATTCGACCCGCTCTAAAAGGGATTCGCGTGTTTCTAAGGCCCAAATGGGCTATTTGCGATCTTGGTCCCTCTTTTTTACAGAATCATTTGATTAAACCCTGTTTCATTTTCTTTGGCTTCTAATTTTATCTTGAAACTTTTGCATTATTTCATTTTGGCCCGTAAATAAAACGCTACACATAAAAGGCCTGGGAAATTTGCTTTTTCAATACCTGCTCCTTCGCGCGCGTCTTAATATAGTCCCTGACGATTTTTTTTTTACGTTTTTATTTCAGATTTTTAGTCTGTTTTTTAATTTTGTCATTATTTGTTTTAATTTGTTTATTTATTTAATTTTTAAAAATGTTTCATGATTATTCTTTTAAAGTTTTTATTCATATATAAACTGTTTTTCATTTTGAATGGTTTTTTTTAAATTATTTACTTTAAATTACTTATTGTGTTATTTTATTTTAAATTGCTTTATGTATGAATTATTTCGAAGTTATTTTCATGCTACCTACTTTAGATCGTTTTACATTATTTATATTTATCTAAAATTCGCTTTCGCGTATTATTTATTTCAAATTATTTTATTTCTTATTTAAATTGTTTTACATGTCTTATTTTAGGCTCTATTTATTTATTTTAAAAATGTTTTATTACTAATTATTTACTTTAAGTTTACAAATTATTTATCTCACACTTATATATATGCATATGTATTTTTTTTTTAATTCTTCATATATCATTGTTGATTTGCTTTTTATGTTATCATTTTTTTTATTCTTTTTACATTATTTATTTTAAACTCATTTACCATCATGCTAAATTGTTTTACATTTTACTTATTCTATTTTGGTTTCATATTGTTGATCTTTAAGTTGTCATCTGGGTTGTTGGATTCATTTGTCTTTAATTATTGAAGTTAACATTTTAATAATGTATGATTATTGTCATTGTGCATACTACAATTCGTTTATGTGTAATTTCATATTATTTGTCATTCATCACATTTGTATTTTATTGCCCAAACAAACTAAGTAGCATGTATTATTTTGGTTTTGAAATCGTTATTATTTAAAAACTTTAGAAAATAATAAGGCAATATTTTGTATTTGGGAATTAGAGAAAATTGTGCCCTAACTTACTGGGTTTCGATTTTTTCTCATTTGGCCTAAATAACCGAATATTCTTTTGCAATTAAAATACATGAGTTTTGAAAATTAAAAGGCGAGCTTATTCTCGAGGGATTAAAATGTCGTGTCCTAACTTACTGGATGTGACGTCTTATTACCTCGAGACAAGAATGTCTTTAATATCCATTTTGATTTATCCAAGCTCTTTTAAACATTAATAAAAATGAGGATCGTATCTTAAATTCTTTACAATTTTTCAGCATTTGACATTAAGACATCAATTAATCAATTAGGTACCAATTTTGGGCGTTGCGAGGGTGCTAATCCTTCCTCGTACATAACTGACTCCCGAACCCGTTTCTTCTAATTTCGTAGACCAAAATCATTGTTTTAGTAAAGCAAAACATTTTATTAAAATGATCAAATTTTACGAGGTGACCCGATCACACCTCACAAAAAAGGATTGGTGGCGACTCTCTTTTTAATTTTCGTTTTCAAACAAGTCGACCACCGTTTTTCAAAAAATGGTTTTGACAACTTGGCGACTCCGCCTGGGACTAAATAAGAGAGTCAAGCCACAAGTTGATTAACTTTCAACTTTTTGTCGAAAATTGAAAATTTGTTTTAAATATACGATCCTTTAATTTCATTTCATTTATCTTTGTTACTATTTTCAACATTTTGGCCATATTTGCTTTATTTGTTTGAGTCTTTTGATATAATTTTGCACATTACATTGCATGGCCATGTAGTCACACCCTTTAAGTTGGAGCGAGAAGCTACTCCTTCGTGAGTTTTTCACCTCCGTGCAGGATAGTGAATCGCTTTTGGGATACATCCGTACCTATGTCTTCGTGAGATTTTCATCTCCGTGCAGCCACAGGGAAATGTATTCCCCTGAATCGAACTCGGTCTAAATGAGCCTATAATGGGTGAGGATCGAGGAAACTGCTGGTTTGGGTATCTCAACTTTAGAACCAAACCTCATGTAGCGAACCTTAAGAGCCCACCTTAGGTAGAGCTGCGTTAAACCCTAGCAATCACCCGGATAGGTGCTTGATTGTTTTTTCTCTTTCTTTTTCATATACTTTGAATTTTGTTTTTGTATATTGCACTGACTTCTTTGTTTTGTCTTTGTTATATTTTGCATGCAATTTCATACTTAAGAGTTGTCGATTCGGGTTCGATTGCTAAATTAGAGAGTTTGGTCATGGAAAACAAATTTCTTGATAAAATGGAAGGTAACGCGGCTGTCCAAAATTGGTCAGAGAGAGCACAATTAGAGAAGGGGGATAGTCTAGCTGCAGGGCATGTGTCAGAATTATGGGACTATACTCGCATTAGCATTACACAAAATAGCCTTCAGGAGTTAAAAGAAATATGGTGTCCATGGAATGATGAGACTAAGAGGTTGTTCTACCATAGTTATGGGGATTTGTCGTACTTGCTAGACATCAAAGTAGATGAGAATTTCTTTCGAGCTGTCACTCCGTATTGGAACCCGACATATAGTTAATTTACCTTTGGAAGACTGGATTTGGTACCCACCGTGGAAGAATATACAAGTTTACTAAATTGTCTGAGGGTTCATGCTAACAAAATCTATTCGAGAGCTGCTTATGTCCCAGCCTTTTGGAAGAAGTTGATGAACATTACGGGAATGAGCGAGCAATGATTATGGCTAGGATTAAGTAAAAGGGTGAGTGTAAGTGCATCCCGTGAAAGAATTTAAGGGATTTGATTTTAGCTCATTATAATACGAAGAAGAGAGTTGATGTCTTTGCATTGAGCATCTATGGATTAATGCTATTCCCTAGGGCTTTAGGGTATGTAGATGAAGCAGTCACAAAGCTCTTCGACCGACTCAACAAAGGGGTCACGCCAGTTCCTGCAATCTTGGCCGAGACTTTTTGGTCATTGAATGTATGTAGAAAATCCGAAGAAGGCAGGTTCATAGGATGTGCACAGTTGTTGTTAGTTTGGCTTCATAGCCACTTCCGGAAGGTGAATAAGGTCTGTTACCGAGTCTTCTTGGATAGTTATTCCCCATTAATAGAGATAGTAGCAACAACAAGAAGAGACGACGTGTCAGAAGAGAATTGGATTGCACTTCTCCAAAATCTTCAAGAGGAGGACATTGAATGGAGAGCTCCGTGGTTGGTGCCCAATGAAATTCTATTCCGATGCAGGAATTTTGATTGGGTCCCTTTGCTCGGGATTTGGGGAGCCATTGGTTATACTCATTTGATAATACTAAGGCAATATAGATTAAGGCAGTTTATACCGGCAACGCATGGCCTAGCGCAATGTGAGTTTTCGTATAAAGGAGATAATTACAAGAAGAAGATCAAGGAGATTTCCACTGCTTGGAATCAGACTCGTCAGATGAAGAAGTTGATCGTAAGACTGATGACTACTCCTGAGTACAGTGGATAGTTCAGTAGAAGGGTTGATGATAATATCCTAGGGCCAAGTCTAGAAGGTGTTCGGCCAATGAAAGAATATTTACGAGTAGTCCCATCAGAATTGGAGATAATAAAGTAAGATTTTGAAAAGAGAAATTTGGAACTAGAAAAGAAAATAGAGCAATTGGAGGAAGAAAATATGCAGTTAAGGTTAGATGCTGATGTTCAGAAGTTAGAGGCTGAGAAACTAAGGAAAGGAAAAAATAAGGCCAATGAGGATTTGGATGATTTGAAAACGGTTTACAAGAGGTTACATCGCTCAACGAGAATTACTGGATTGGAAAAGACGTCGGAGCAGTGGCAGCAGGAAATTCAAGAAGAAAGGACCAAAGCTAATCGGTGGGAGAGGAAGTTCTAGGAAGCTCAAGCTCAAAAAAAAGCTCTAGAAAGGAGTCTATTAGAAGCCCAAAATGACAAAAGAGAATTAAAGACCTGATTGGCAGAACTTGAAAAAGTACTTCATCAGTATAGAAATTGTAATTCTGCGGTTGAGTTGAGGGCCAGTTTGAGCAAGATTGAAGAAATGAAAGGAAGAGTAGAAGAGCTGGAGTCTGCTTTACGAAATTGTGAGCTTCGAATAGAGCTCCTTGAAGTAAATGAGGGGCGTTGGAAGGAGCAACTTCATCACTCTCAGAGTCAAGTTAGGAGCCGAGATTACATTATAGGTGAAGCTGTTACTCAGATTCGAGAGGTAGCTGATCACCCACAAATTTTGGCAGTTCAAGCGGACATATTAAGTGTGAAATACGAGCTGAAATCAGATCGAGGACAGGAGTTAGCTTCGTTGCTTAGGAAAGTTAAAACTCTGAGCATTAGGGTAAAGCCGTATTTGTAATCTGTTTTATGTAAAGATTTTTGTTTTCTAGTAAAGTTTTCTAAATGGAACTGAATCAGAATCGACGTTTTTTTTGCATTCATGCATTTGCATTACATATTACATCATATGCATTAAGTCCACCTAAAAGACCCTAATTAATTTAAATTATTTCAGTTAATCTGGAAACCAATGAAAACTTACCAACCACACATTGTTACGGTACTCGAAGAAAAACCAAAGACATGGATCAAAGAATGGAAAGACTCGAACAACTCTAAAAAGAGATACAAGAACAATTGCAAGCACAAATGCAAGAGCAACTGGCCAAAATTCAACAAGACATGAGGGATCAGATGCTAGAATCCCAAAGAAACATGATGAACCAACTGGCTCAGTTATTGGCCAAAGGACCCGATAAAGGAAAGGGCCCTGTAATTCATCCTGGTGATGACAATGAAGAACCTGCTTATCCTCTGGGTTTTACCTCAACCAATGCACAAGCGCGGACGGATGTATACCCGCAAAGGGTACCTATTACCATTAATCTCAATATCAAACTGGTGCATTAGCACCGATGAACTTTCCAACAGGCTTGGGTTCTAACCCAGGGGATAACCCAACCAACCCTATTGTCACGGATCTCGATGATATGGCAAAAATAAAGAAGACGAGAGTCGATCTGCCAAAACAACTGGAGGACCGATGTAAGTGGCTAGAGGAGAAATTCAAAGCAATGGGGACTGCTGATCACTATCACGGGGTAGATGCTAAACACCTAAGTTTGGTCCCAGATCTGGTACTCCTACCAAAGTTTAAAATTCCAGAATTTGAAAAATCTAACGGGACTAGTTGCCCTGAAGCGCACATCACGATGTTCTATCAGAGAATGACAGGATATGTCAACAACGATCAGCTATTAATCCACTATTTCCAAGACAGCTTGATCGGGTCTGTAACTAAATGGTACAACCAGCTAAGCCGTACCTAAATTGGTTCATAGAAAGATTTAGCCCAAGCTTTCATGAAACAATATGGCTACGTGACGGATATAGCTCCCGATAGAATCATATTACAAAATATGGAAAAGAAGCCGGGTGAGAGCTTCAGGCAGTATGCTCAACGATGGAGGGAGGTAGCGACTCAAGTCCAGCCACCTCTCTTAGAGAAAGAAACGACTATGCTCTTCATCAATACTTTGAAAGCTCCATTTATCAACCATATGTTGGGAAGCGCTACTAAAAGCTTTTTTGATAGAGTAATGTCTGGAGAGATGATAGAAAATGCGATAAGATGCTGGAAGATTGAAGCGGGAGAGAGCACCAAGAGACTAGAGCTAAGGAGAAAAGAAAATGAGGTGAACAATACGAGCATATATAACAAGAATTATTCAAAGCCAATCACCATGAGCCAGCTGAGAGTAGTAACTACTAGCCATCAGGGCCCTCCAAGGAAAGAATCTAATCCAAGGCCGAATGCAAAAAGACTCCAGTTCACGCCCATCTCGATGATGTACAAAAAGCTGTACCAGAGCCTATTCAATGCACATGTGGTGCTCCATTCTATTTGAAACCCATGGAACCCCCGTTCCCAAAATGGTATGACGCAAATGCCCAATGTAAGTATCATGAAGGGACAGCAGAGCATTCGATTGAGAATTGCACTGCGTTTAAAAATTTGGTCGAAAGATTCATTAAGTTGGGGATCGTAAAGTTTGACGATCCTTCAGGATCTGACATAACGGGAAACCCGTTACCCAATCATTCTGATAAGGGGGTGAACGCGATAATCGAGAATAGAGGTAAAAGAATCAAAGCTAGCATGGCAGAAATAAAAACCCGCTGAGATGGGTTTGGAAGCAAATGGAGAATGAAGGTTTAGTTGTACAAAATTCAGAGAAAAGGCCTAGAGGAGTAGGAAAGTACTGTGAGTTTCATGCCGATAAGGGTCATGATATCCAAGAATGCACTAAGTTTAGGACCTTAGTGCAAAATATGATGGACAATAAAGAGATAGAATTCTATGAAGAGATCGAGGGATCAAAAAAATGGGAGGTGTATGCCTCGGATGAAGGATCAATAGAAAGGGTGCAAAGGGTTAATCATCCGATAGTGATCATTACACGTCCGAGAAATAATGAAGTAGGAGAACAAGTGCCACCAAAGGTCATAATTCAAAAACCTGTTGCTTTTCCTTACAAGGATAGTAAAAGGGTTCCTTGGAATTATGATTGTAATGTGATGATTTTGGGAGAGGAGAACCCGGTTAATGCTTCTGAAGAGAGACAGGATGTAAGTTTCTATATGCGTAGTGGGAGACGCTACGACCCAGCAAGTACAAGAACAGACCCTGCAAAAGGAAAGGCCTTGGTGGTAGAACAAGGGAAAGAAATGACAAATAGAGTTGAACCGTCGATAAACGAACCGGTGACTAAGAAGGAGGCTAAAGAGTTCCTAAAATTTCTAAAACACAGCGAGTATAGCGTTGTGGAACAATTGCACAAGCAACCAGCTTACGTATCGGTGTTGGCCTTCCTCCTAAGCTTAGAGACACACCGCAATGCGTTAATGAAAGTGCTGAATGAAACTTATGTCGCAGATGATATCTCTGTCAATAAGCTCAATCGTCTGGTCAATAACATCAGTGCCGATAGTTTTATATTCTTTAATGATGATTACATACCGCCCGGAGGAATGGGATCACAAAGGCCCTATACATAACTACCAGCTGCAAGGGATATACGTTACCGAGAGTCCTAATTGACAATGGATCGGCATTAAATGTCTTGCCCCTATCCATGCTGAATAGGTTACCGGTGGACAGTTCTCATATGAAGACGTGCTAGAACGTAGTAAGGGCATTCGATGGAACTGAAAGGAAAGCAATGGGGAGGATTGAGATACCCTTTTTGATCGGTCCAAGTACAAACGAGGTGGACTTTTTGCTGATAGACATCAAACCATCTTATAATTGCTTGCTGGGAAGGCCATGGATTCATTCAGCAGGAGAGGCACCAAGTTCGTTGCACCAAAAGTTGAAATTGGTGATAGAAGGTCGACTAGTAACCATAAAAGCAGAAGAGGACATCATTGCGTCCATAACCAGTGACGCACCATACATAGGGGTAGATGATTAAGCAATAGAATGTTCTTTTCGGTCGTTTGAATTTGTAAATGCAACATTTGTTGTCAAAGGGAACAAGATTCCAATGCCTAAAATATCCAAAATCACGAGGATGGGCCTGCGGCTAACAGTTGGGAAAGGAGCCTTATAGGAAAGGGACTTGGAAAATACCTCTAAGGAAAGGTTGAGGTACCATGTTTGGCAGAAAACGAGATCGTTTTGGCTTGGGATATAGGCCAGATGCACAACAAAAGAAGAAAAAGCTGGAGAAAAAGCAAGAAATGAGAAGAGCACGATTGAATGGGGGAGAGGTCAAATAGGAACTAATGACTTTTCCCCATCTCTATAGAACATTCGTATCGGAAGGAATTATTCACCCTGAGTGGAAGATGTCAAAGGAAAAAACAACGAAAGAAATGATTGGAAGTTTGGACATCAATGCAATATCTGAAGAGAAAGCAAGTGAAGGAAATCTATCGGGTATTCACCCCTATATACCGGGGAGCGTTTTGAGCAATTGGACTGCGAAATCTATCGGGTATTCACCCCTATATACCGGGGAGCGTTTTGAGCAATTGGACTGCAGAAGAGATCCCTGTATTTTTTTAGGACTAACTTAGAGTAATACTCAAAACGCACTTATTGCTCTAAGCCTAAGAGTAATAAGAATCTTTTTTGTGAAATAGGTCTATGTCCAACAATTTTTAATTCAATGGAAATGCATCCTTTTATTACATCTTGAGCAAATATTCTTTTATTCTTTCATTCATAATCATACTGCACAAATATTTGTCATTGGATTCGTTTGTTCTTTGAATTTATTTTTGTCCCTATAACAGGTCTCCAGATATCGGTAATATGAGCGACACTGCTAACGGCTCAGAGTCTCCTTTCGAGCAAGATATGTGTCTGGAAGAATCTCGGAGTTTTGAAGATGATCAAGACAGTAGCTTATCTCCGGATTTGTTAAGGATGGCTGAAAGGACGAGAAACGGATCCTACCCTACAAAGAATCGGTGGAAGTTGTGAGTTTGGGAGAGGATAAAGAGGTGAAGATCGGAGTTTGCATCACCGCAAAGACAAAGCAAGACCTCATTGAATTACTCCGAGAATTCAAAGATATTTTCGCATGGTCATATCAAGATATGCCCGGGCTAAACACTGACATCGTGATACACTGGCTCCCATTAAAGGAAGAGTGTAAACCAGTTCAATAGAAGCTCCGAAGAATGAGGTCGGACGTCTTGTTGAAAATAAAAGAAGAGGTCAAGAAACAATTCGATACTGGTTTCCTACAAGTAGTTAAGTACTCAGAATGGGTAGCTAATATCGTCCCTGTTCTTAAAAAAGATGGAAAGGTACGAATGTGTACAGATTACAGGGATCTAAATAGAGCTAGCTCGAAAGATAATTTCCCACTACCTCACATTGATACTTTAGTAGACAATACGGTGGGCTACTCACTATTCTCTTTCGTTGATCGCTTTTCGGGGTATAACCAGATAAAAATACATCCTGAAGACATGGAGAAAACCACATTCGTAACCTGGTGGGGGCCTTTTTGTTATAAAGTGATGCCATTTGGGTTAAAGAATGCAGGGGCAACATATCAAAGAGCCATGGTAACTCTGTTCCACGACATGATGCATAAAAAAATCAAGGTTTATGTCGATGACATGATTGCGAAATCCCGAACAGAAAAACGAGCACATACAAGTCCTAAAAAAGTTGTTCTTGAGATTGAAAAAGTTCTAACTAAAGCTCAATCCGGCGAAATGCACCTTCGAGGCTAGATCGGGGAAACTGTTAAAATTCGTAGTCAGTGAAAAAGGGATAGAGGTTGACCCGGATAAAGTCAAGGCAATACATGAACTATCTTTGCCACACACCCAAAAAGAGGTTCGAGGGTTCTTAGAGAGATTACATTATATCGCTCGGTTCATTTCACAATTAACTGATAAATGTGACCCCATATCCCGTCTCCTTAAGAAGCACAATCTAGGTGTATGGGATGAGAAGTGTCAGAAAACTTTTGACAAGATCAAACATTATTTGTCTAATCCCCCAGTACTTGTACCACCTAGTCAGGATAAGCCGTTAATACTATACTTGGCGGTATTTAGAAATTCTATGGGATGCGTGCTCAGCCAACACGATGAATCAGGGAGAAAAGAAAAGGCAATATATTACCTTCGTAATAAATTTACTGAGTGCGAGACAAGATATTCGCCAATCAAAAAATTGTGCTGCGCCTTAATTTGGACAACTCGAAGGTTGAGACAGTACATGCTGTACCATACAACTTGGCTAATCTCTAAGCTCGACCCTCTAAAGTACATGATGGAGTCAACCGCTCTGAACGGAAGGATGGCTCGATGGCAAATCCTGCTTTTAGAATTTGACATAGTCTACGTGAGTCAAAAAGCTGTGAAAGGAAGTGCAATAGCAGATTTTTTAGCCAGTAGAGCTCTAGAAGACTACGAGCCTCTAAAATTTGATTTTTTGAATGAGGATTTAATGTATGTGACAACTATTGAAGAAGATACCCAAGAGATTCCTCTTTGGAAACTGAACTTTGATGAAGCCTTGAACGCTGTGGGAAATGGAATTGGAGCAGTCTTGATAGCGCCAAACGGAGATCATTATCCATTTACCTGTAAGTTGGATTTTGATTGCACGAATAATATGGCGGAGTATGAAGCGTGTATCATGGGGATACGCACAGCCATAAAACGCAAAATCAATGTGCTAGAGGTGTATAGGGATTCAGCATTAGTAATCTATCAGCTCAAGGGCAAATGGGAGACAAGAGACTCCAAGTTGATTGAGTATAGAAAGTTGGTTCTCGAATTAATCAATGAGTTTGATGATATCACTTTTTGCTACCTCCCACGTGACAGAAATCAGATAGCCGACGACTTAGCTACTTTAGCATCCATGGTCAAAGTGAATAAATTAGAAGATGTAAAGCCTATCCAGATGAGTATTTATGAAACTCTGGCTCATTACTACAACATCGAAGAAGAAGAAGAAAAGGATGATTACCCTTGGTATCCCGACATACTACATTATGTGAAGAATCGTGAATACCCAAACCAAGCCACCGAGAATGATAAAAGAACATTAAGAAGGCTGGCCAATGATTATGTCTTAGATGGAAAGATCCTATATAAAAGAAGAAAGGATCAAGTGCTGCTAAGATGTGTAGATGCTATTGAGGCTAAGTAAATCTTGGAAGAGGTCCATGAGGGTGTCTGTGGAACACATGCAATGGTTTCATAATGGCCAGACAAATCATGAAATTTGGATATTACTGGTTTACCATGGAGGAAGACTGCATCAACTATGCCAAGAAATACCATAAGTGTCAAATTTATAGAGATAAAATTCATGTGCCTCCTTCACCTCTTCATGTTATGACTTCTCCGTGGCCGTTCTCTATGTGGGGCATGGATGTCATCGGACCAATTTTGCAGAAAGCTTCTAATGGGCATCAGTTTATCTTTGTGGTCATCGATTACTTCACCAAGTGGGTAGAGGCTGCTTTGTATGCCAATGTCACGAAGATGACAGTCAGCAGGTTTCTAAAGAAAGAAATCATATATCGGTATGGAATGCCAGAGAGGATCATATCGGATAATGCATTGAACTTGAACAATAGCACGATAGCAGAGGTTTACAGTCGGTTAAAGATCAAGCACCATAACTCATCGCCATATCGCCTAAAAATGAATGGTGCGATAGAAGTAGCCAATAAGAACATCAAGAAGATAGTGGGAAAAATGGCGGAGACTTACAAAGATTGGCATGAGAAGTTACCTCTTGCCCTTTTCACCTATCGAACATCGATTAGAACCTCCACCGAGGCAACACTTTTCTCATTGGTCTACGAAACAGAGGCAGTTTTACTCATCGAAGTTGAGATTCCTTCCCTTCGAGTTTTGTCAGAGTTGAAATTGGACGAAGCAGAATGGATTCAAGCTCGATATGACTAGTTAAATTTGATTGAAGAAAAGAGGCTAAGAGCTATCCGTCATGGTCAAATGTACCAAAAGCGAATGATGCAGGCTTATAACAAGAAGGTGCACCCTAGAGAATTCCGTGAAGGGAACTTGGTGTTGGAAAAGATCCTTCCCGTACGAAAAGGTTTTAAAGGGAAATGGATGCCAAACTGGAAAGGACCTTATATGGTGAGCAAAAGCCTTTTCTAGAGGAGCATTGATTCTGACCGAGATGGATCGTAAAGACTTGCCTAATCTTGTAAATTTAGATTCAGTCAAGAAACACTTCACCTAAAAGGGGAAGAGACCAATGCAAAAACCCGCAAAGGGCGCTTTGAGACCTCCCTAAAAAAAGGGAGAGGCCAAGGTGAAAACCCGCAAAGGGCACCTTGAGACCAAAGGGGTTTTTGAATTGAAAACCCGTAAAGGGCAATTCAAATTTTGATAAAAGTGGGACATAGTCTTGCCATGCCTGAATTGACGAGAAAGAGAAATGCTACATCTTGGGGCATTAACAAAGTCTTCTAGGTCTTCCAAACATATATCAAGATCAAAGGGGTCCTCGAGAAGTTTGGTGCAGAAAAGCTCGTGCTATGATATCTGGGGCACCCATTTTCATCTTATTCATTTTGTGATCTAGCAAAATTTACTATCTTGCTTAATTTCTTTTCATTTTGTATTTTGACAAAGTTTGCTATCTTGGTTAATTTATCCATTCCGAGCTTTGCTCGCAATAAATTCCATCTTGTCCATTGTGATAATCCTTCCAAGCATTTTCCATTGAAGTAACGATTAATGGGCTGGTAATATTCAAGCAAATGAAGTTCTGTATATTACTCTGAAAGTTTTAAATAGTACTGGGACTTGAAATAGGACTACTGTTCAAACCTAACCCAAACTAAAGGTTGGAAACGGTTAAAGAAGAATAGTCTAAATGATGACTATATCTTTGAATCTCCCGTCAAAGATACCGGCTAAATAAGAAGACACGGTAACACATTAATGATAGAACCTTGTTGAACAACGAGCAATGACACTCTAAGTATAAAAAGGAGAACCATTCTCATGACATTCTGCATTCATATAAATATCATTCATAATACATCTATTTAGGAGCATTTGACTCATCCTGATCATGGCATCCTAATCATCTAGCATAAACATAGGCCTAAGAAAAATCTATTCTACAGGTCATGTCCTCAGAAGATGGTATAGCAAGATCGATTGAAGTTATAAGTCTTATCTCACTGAAGTTGCAATGGAGCAGACTGAATATAGCAAATCTTATTTCCCTGAAGTTGCAGTGGAACAGATTGAAGCTATAAGTTGCAGATCTTATCTTCCTGAGGTTGCAGTGAAGTAGATCGAAGATAGCAAATCTTATTTCCCTAAAGTTGCAGTGGAATAGATTAAAGCTATGAGTTACAGATCTTATCTTCCTGAGGTTGCAGTGAAGTAGATCGAAGGATGGTGAATCTTATCTTCCTGGTGTTACAGTGAAGCGGATTGAATCCACCAGTCTTATTTCCCTGAAGTTGTAGTGGAATAGATCGAAGTTATAGGTTGTAAATCTTATCTTCCTGAGGTTGCAGTGAAGCAGATCAAGGATAACAAATCTTATTTCCCTGAAGTTGCAGTGGAACAGATTGAAGTAATAAGTTGCAGATCTTATCTTCCTGAAGTTGCAGTGAAGCAGATCGATGACGAGTAGATCAAAACAAATCTTATTCCCCTGAAGTTGCAGTGGGCAGATTGAAGTTACCATGTCAAGTCTTCCCTCCCTGAAGTTGCAGTGGAGCAGGTTGAAATTATGAATCTTGTCTCCATAAAGTTACAATGGAGCATATTGAAAATACTTGAAGAAAAGAGGTGCCAAAGGAAGTCTTGACTCGATAGGTCCAGGAAAATTTGGCCCTTTTAAGGTATTTGCTCCATTCTCATTACACGACAACGAGCAAAGAGGGGCAGCTGTACAGGCCCAAAATTGCCCGACCTACCATAAACCAAAACCAAATAAAAAAATAAATAAAACGGTCTCTAATCACAAACCTCGACCCAATTACATTAGTCCAAAAGCCCAGCAGACCCAATTTTACAAGCCTGATTAAAATATTTAGCCCAAATAACAAACAAATCCCTAGCCCCAAACCTTGGTGGCTTGATAGGCCTAACGCCTAAACCAATCTCAGCCAAGCCGAAACCCTAAGGTTGACTAGCACCGTACCCTTCCCACATGCCTCGTCAACACATCCAGTACCCGAAGCATTGCTACGTCTGCTCCTCCAATGCTCGAGGCTCGGGTACGCCTATTCCTTAGCACCAAAATGGAAGCCCTCTCTCGTTGACCTTCCCTTGACCTGCAAACATATCTAAAAGAGGAACAGAAACACCAACACGCAAGGGCAGTGACAGAAACAATATTTTGTATTTTTCTTTTGGCTATAAAATAGCCCAAGAACAAATGTATTTTTTTACAGAGATATTGAGAAATCAAAAAAGAAAAAAACAAAAGCAATAGAAGCAAAAAGAAAAGGTTGATTTTTCTCTTCTTTTATCTTTCGATTTACTATTTTCTTCTTCTATTTTCATTTCAAATATACTTTTAAAAATAATAAATAAAAAACAAAAAGGAAAGAAAGACTTACTCGAACATCTTGTGGTCGATTCATTGGAGGTTTCCTCCGTCGTCAAGGAAGGCCAGAACCGAGGGGTTCTTTTGCATTTAGTCTCATTTTTCTTTCTTTTTTCCCTTTTTTGGCTTTAAATATCGAGTTAGGGGCGTAAAGGTAACGAAAAAAGGATTTTGTGAACGCCAGCCGCTGTATACGGCGGCATAACGACGACGGTGGCGGTGATGGGTGCTAAACCCTAGCAAAGAAAAGAAAAGGAAAGGGGGTGCCATTTCCTGATTCTTTTTAAAAAAACGGAAGCAAATGAAAAATAAAAGTTTTTTTTTTACTTAAATAAAGGCACCAAACGGTGCCGTTTGGGAGCCAAGGGCCTCAATGCCGAAAGGAGGTTGTTTATGGAATGCCCGTACGTGAACCGACCCGCTCTAGAAGGGATCCGCGTGTTTCTAAGGCCCAAATGGGCTATTTGCGATCTTGGTCCCTCCTTTTTACAGAATCATTTGATTAAACCCTGTTTCATTTTCTTTGACTTCTAATTTTATCTTAAAACTTTTGCATTATTTCATTTTGGCTCGTAAATAAAACGCTGCGCATAAAAGGCCTGGGAAATTTGCTTTTTCAATCCCTGCTCCTTCGCGCGGGTCTTAATATAGTCCCTGGTGATTTTTTTTTACGTTTTTATCTCAGATTTTAGTCTTCTTTCTAATTTTGTCCTTGTTTGGTTTAATTTGTTTATTTATTTAGTTTTAAAAAATGTTTCATGATTATTCTTTTAAAGTTTTTATTCATATATAAAATGTTTTTCATTTTGAATGGTTTTTTTTTTAATTATTTACTTTAAATTACTTATTGTGTTATTTTATTTTAAATTGTTTTATGTATGAATTATTTCGAAATTATTTTCATGCTACCTACTTTAGATCGTTTTACATTATTTATTTTTATCTAAAATTTCCCTTTCACGTATTATTTATTTCAAATTATTTTATTTCTTATTTAAATGTTTTACATGTCTTATTTTAGGCTCTATTTATTTATTTTAAAAATGTTTTATTATTAATTATTTACTTTAAGTTTACAAATTATTTATCTCACACTTATATATATGCATATGTATTCTATTTTAAAATTCTTCATACATCATTGTTGATTTGCTTTTTATGTTATTATTTTTTTTATTCTTTTTACATCATTTATTTTAAACTCATTTACCATCATGCTAAATTGTTTTACATTTTACTTATTCTATTTTGGTTTCATATTATTGATCTTTAAGTTGTCATATGGGTTGTTGGATTCATTTGTCTTTAATTACTGAAGTTAACATTTTAATAATGTATGATTATTGTCATTGTGCATACTACAATTCGTTTATGTGTAATTTCATATTATTTGTCATTCATCACATTTGTATTTTATTGCCCAAACAAACTAAGTAGCACGTATTGTTTTGGTTTTGAAATCGTTATTATTCAAAAACTTTAGAAAATAATAAGGCAATATTTTGTATTTGGGAATTAGAGAAAATTGAGCCCTAACTTACTGGGTTTCGATTTTTTCTCATTTGGCCTAAATAACCGAATATTCTTTTGCAATTAAAATACATGAGTTTTGAAAATTAAAAGGCGAGCTTATTCTCGAGGGATTAAAATGTTGTGTCCTAACTTACTGGATGTGACGTCTTATTACCTCGAGACAAGAATGTCTTTAATATCCATTTTGATTTATCCAAGCTCTTTTAAACATTAATAAAAATGAGGATCGTATCTTAAATTCTTTACAAATTTTCAGCTTTTGACATTAAGACATCAATTAATCAATTAGGTACCAATTTTGGGTGTTGCGAAGGTGCTAATCCTTCCTCGCACATAACCGACTCCTGAACCCATTTCTTCTAATTTCATAGACCAAAATCATCATTTTAGTAAAGCAAAACATTTTATTAAAATGATCAAATTTTATGAGGTGACCCGATCACACCTCATAAAAAAGGATTGGTGGCGACTCCCATTTTAATTTTTGTTTTCAAACAAGTCGACCACTGTTTTTAAAAAAAAAAGGTTTCGACACAGTCTTACAATCTCAAAAATGTAGAGTTTTGCTAACTTTTGTAGAGAAAAGTTTATCCGAACTAGAATGAAGTGAGTAGACTTGGTTAATCGATCCACGATAACCCAAACAGAATCCTTCTTAGCGGGTGTCAAGGGCAACCCCACTAATGAAGTCCATCGTGACTCATTCCCATTCCCATTTCTATAATGGAATCTTAACTGGCTGTAACAACCCAAAGGCAACTGGTGTTCAGCTTAACTTGTTGGCACGTTAGACATTGAGTAACAAAATCAGTAACATCACTACAAACCTGACCACTAATATAGTTCATGGAGATCCCGATACATCTTATTCCCATCGGAATGCATAGCATAAGGGCTACTATGCGCCTCCCTTAGAATTGACTGCCTCAAATCAGAATCATCGGGCAAATAGAACACCATTATTATTCAGCCCAAAGTCAGAAGTACTACCACTCTCAATCTGGGGAAACCGTAAACTCAGAGACTCATCCCCTAACTGCTTACTCTAAATCTGATCAATACAAGTTGGCTTAACTTTCAACTCGACTAACAGACTCCCATCATCAAATAGACTAAATCAAGTGAACATCGCTTTTAGATCAGTTATCGCTTTATGACTTAGAGCATCCGCTACCACTTTGGCCTTACCAGGATGATACTCTAATGTGCAGTTAAAATCCTTTAGCAGCTCAATCCAGCGACGCTACCTAAGATTCAACTCCTTCTAGGTAAGGAGATACTTGAGGCTCTATTGATCAGTGTAGATAATACACCCTCACCATACAGATAGTGCCTCCAGATGCAAAAACCCCCGCAGCCAACTCGAGATCATGCGTCGGATAATTCCTTTCATGTGTCTTAAGCTGACGGTATGCATAAGCCACAACCTTTCCATCTTGCATCAACATACATCCCAAACCGACGTATGACGCATCACTAAACAACGCAAACTCGTTACCAGATTCAGGTTGTATCAAGACAGGAGCCTGAGTTAGAACAGACTTGAGCTTCTCAAAGCTCGATTGTTGCGTATCAATCCAAACGAAAGGAACACCCTTACATAGAAACTTAGTCAAAGGAGCTACAATCAGAGAAAACCCCTCGACAAACTATCGATAATAACCTACCAGACCCAGAAAATTACGGATGTAAAATATATTCTTATGCTGTTTCCAATCAAGCACAATCTCAATCTTCCTAGGATCAACTCGGATCCCCTCAGTAGAGACTACGTACGTAGAAAAGTTACTTCATACAACCAGAACTCACACTTGCTCAACTTAGCGTAGAGCTGTTTTTCTCGAAGAATTTGACGCATTACACTAAGAGGCTCATGATAATCATCTTCGGTCTTAGAGAAAACCAGAATATCATTGATGAAGACCATGACAAACTGATTCAGACATGGCTGAAACATTCAGTTCATCAGATCCATGAATGCAGTCGTAGTATTCATCTTGGAACTCGTAATGTCAATAATAAGTCCTAAATGCAGTCTTATGAACATCCACCTCCTTAACCCTCAGCTGATGATAGCAAGAACGAAGATCAATTTTCAAAAACACTGAAGCCCTTTGAAATTGGTCAAACAAGTCATCGATCCTCGGAAGTGGATACTTGTTTTTCACAGTCAGCTTATCCAGTTGCCGATAAATCGATGCATATCCTAATGGTCCCATCTTTTTTCTTTACAAACAAAACTAGTGCTCCCCACGGAGACACAGGAAGACGAATGAAGCCACGATCTAAAAGCTTTTGCAGTTGAGCCTTAAGTTCTATAAGCTTCTTCGGTGCCATACAGTATGGAGCAATAGACACTGGAGTTATACCTGGTAGGAGCTCAATTTCGAACTCAACTTCCTGATTCGACAATAAACCAAATAACTCCTCAAAAAAGACATCCGAAAAATTTTCACTTTTCTAATATCACCGATAGCAGAGTCCCTAGAAGCAGAAACACTGACGTAAGCCCAATACACCTCATACCCTTTCCGTACGAATTTTTCTGTTATAAAAGCAGTGATCACATTGGAGAGATAATCTCAATGCTCACCAATCACAACCAGTTCCTCATCATCCTCAGTCTTAAAAACGATCCTCTTAGAGGCGCAGTCCAAACTGACTCGGTGCTCAACTAACCAATCTATTCCCAGAATTAAGTAGAACTCCCTAAGCGGGAACTCCATCAGATTTGCCAGAAAAACAACCTCTTGAACCACCAACGAAAAATCCCTATAAAGCTTATTAACTCAAACAGACTACCCCCAACAGCCTCAATACAATAACCTCACTAGAAGTGCTCTCAACAGATATCCCCAGGTTTTCAAAAACAGAAATAGCTTCACAAGAGTGTGTAGAACTTATGTCTATAAGAGCAGTATAAGGTACATCAAAAATTAAGAATGTACCGGTGATAACATCTGGAGCGTCTCTATCCTCTCAGCGTCGTGCAGTATAAACCAAGGTAGGTTGTCTCACCTCAGTCTAACCAACAGCTCTACCGGTACTCTCTGCCTTGACCCATACCATTACCACCTCTAGTTGTCCACGGTCCCTAGGTGGCTGCTGAGCTACCCTCTAGGTAGTACAATACTTGGTCCCGAAGCTTGCATCTGATCAGCTCACTGCGGACACTGTTCAATACTGTGCTCCAAAGACCTACACCTCAGACATGCCCCTATCCTTATTCAACACTCACCTGGAAGGCGCCTACCACAATCACCGTATGGCTGTAACCCATTTTCTACTCGGGAGTACAGTCCAAATCATTCATAATCCTCTCAGTGGCCTCCAACCAATACGTGGCCACATTAGGGGCAATTCCAATGACACTTTTAAACAACTCAACACCATTAGACCAGAGTCGTTCAATTATCGACCCTCAGCCCTCAATTCCAGAATGCGGTCCAACAACCTTCTCTAAAATCCTCAGCATGGCTTGGGACAGTGTATCGTCCCCAGCCGAACAGCTTTGAGACCTAGTCTTAGTAGCAAGCGAAATCAGCGTCTCACTCGTATCTAAGTTTAAAATATTGCCCAGAGATGAAGACCCAGCTCTAGCCCTCCTACAGCCTCTACCACGGCCTCGAATACCACGTCTACGAGTTCTACGAGTGCTCATGGTGTAATTTGTATTTATCTACATTATAAAGTTTTATGCATAGTTCCAGTATTTATTAGCGGATGTTTTATGCATAAATTATCAGAAGTTCTGAATGTTTTCTGAGGTTTTAGTCTAAAAAGTACAGTTCTAAAAGTACTACCTACAGTGTTTCAGAATAGTTTTGAACTAAGTATAGAGATACTTACAAAATTGGCACCAGAGACTTGATGTGCCACATACTCTCTCAAATTATCCAAAAATATTTACAAGAAACATACTATAACAAATCATAAAACAAATCTTAATAAAGCTACAAGAAACATTAAACAACACGAGTAAGCTTAATAAAGTTTAGTAAGTTCATTAGTTTTAAAGTTAAATCTTACCGGTCATACTATAACAAATCATAAAACAAGCATTTCACTAACACTTCCTGCTAATCACAATTTCAAATGATGAATTCACTTTATTGAGCTCAATATCAATAATTACTCAAATTCTATCACTTTAATCCATTTGACACTTACCAATCATTTTCAAATTAGAGAACGTCTTACGGAATTGAGTAGATCATTTTCTTGATGCCATAGTCCAACTATGGTCTTACACATATATTGCCATGGCCTTGCCATGGTCTTACACTCATATTGCCATAACCCAGTTGCAATCAGCCCAATTTTCCCGAGCTCAATAAACAATTAAATTAAACAGTTTAGTTTCTTTTACAAAATTAAAGCCCAAATGTTAGGCCCAAATCCCAAATAAGCCCAAACCCAAATAAACCCTAAACCCAACACCACAAAATTTTCAAAAAAGAAAAAAGAAAACCTAACCCTAGCCTGCCTAATCCAAGTTGTAACAGCCCATTTTTGAGTCAGATTGGAATAGTGGTTTCGGGATCACTTAACCGAGTCAAAATATTTATTTTATTATTTTAATGATTTTATAGCATGATAGAATTATCGTGTGAAAATTCCGTAAAGAAATTTTACCGATTATACGGTTAATTCAGTAAAAAGGACTAAATCGCGTAAAGCGAAAAACAAGAGTTCTATAAGTTAAATGACTCAATTGGCTTTAGAATTAATAGTTGCAACCCTTATGATGATATTAGACCATTGAATTAGTTAATGGACATTAATGGACAACCATTATATGATTTTATATGTTTATTATTAAGGTTAAAATGGTAAAATGTATATTAAAATGAATTAAAAAAACAAACACAAAATATGGGCCATTATCATCCATTATTGCCGAAATTTGAAAGGAAAAGAAAAGAAAAATTCAAGCTAGGGTTCGGCTAGGAAAATTGGGTGATTAAGGTATGTTTTGCTTCAATTTTTGATGATTTTTACGTTTTTGAGATCGTTGCTTAGTAATCTATGAAGCCCATGCCATAATTCATGAAATTGTTGATATTTTAATGAGATGATGTTGTTGAATAAATGAGCTTTTTGATGTTAATTAATGAATTATAAAAGCTTGGTATGAAAATAATATGTTTTGTATTGAGATTTTTCATGAATTTGAGTATTATGGACTAATTTGTGAAAATGAGAAATTTAGGGGCTAAAATGTGAAATAAATGAAATATATGGGTTTATATGGAATACATGAATATTCAGCCAAGCATGTGTATAAGTAAATTTTGAGTATTTTGTGTATTTGTGAATTAGGGACTAACGTGTTAAAATGTGAAAATATGAAGGCTAATTTATAAAAGGCCAAAATATATGTTTATGGATTAAATTGAATGAGTCGGTGAATAAATGAGTTAAATTTGAATTCTTATAGATCAAGATAAACAAATGCTGGAACTTGATCGGGGGAAACAAAAGATAGATGAGTAGACGATGGATATACGAGCAAATACGAGGTAAGTTTGTATAATTAGAATCGAACTTATATTTATATTTGAATTTGCTGAATTGACTATTAGTTTGATTGTATAATGTAATATTAAATTGAATTGCCTATTAGTTATATACTCTGATTAAATACCGAGTCCCGTTAAACCATAGAAAGTCGTAGGATACAAGTGACATGTTACTAGGGTTACTGTGATATGATATGCCTATACTTTGGTAAATTGATGAATGATTTTGGTATTTGATAAGGTAGAAATGAATGGTGTTATGTGAATGTTTGTGATGGTTATTTGGTATATAAATTGTGGTATAAATGGCCAAGTGAAATGGTCATTTTGGTATGTTCTTAGTTATAGTTTGGTCAAGGTTTTGGCATGTTTTAATATGAATTAAATTGGGATATGAGTATATGATTTTGAGTATGAGATTGATATATGGAATTGATATTAAGGTTGGTAGGTTTGAGTTGAATTTGTAAATGGAAATAATTGTGGATGTTAATTCATGAAATGGTTGGTTATTAAATGGTTCAAAGTGTTCATTCTTGGCTGATTTGGTTGTCTATTATGAGTATGATTTTGTGTCAAATTGATGCTTGTAAGTACAAGAGAAATGTGTGGGAAATGTGGCTAAAACCAAGCCTATTTTCGTGCCACACGGTCTGAGCACACGGGCATGTGTTGATATACGTGATATGAAGTAATAAAATTTATAAACTATGATCGTACCCAAAACTAACTATTATCACGATTTAAGGCAAGTGCACTTATCGAACAGTAGTATAGCTTAATGGCAAGACCGAGATATCGTACCCAAAGGAACCAAAAGTACTAGTACTAACTTTCTTTCTATTATTTAACCTAGAAATAAAAGGGGATTTTTATTAAACCAAACTAATTATTAGACTAAGCTAAGAATGCACAAAAAGTGAATTGGGGGAAAACTCTTAGGAAAGCTGATTGATTTGGACAATACTCAAGGGAGAATCCACCTAGACTTCACTTGTTATCAACTCTTGAACTAGACGATTTGTTCACTTGACTTGATCCGTAGAAACCCCTAACTTATGTTAATATGCCTATCAAGACTAAAAACAACTAACCCTAGGTTGATTAATTGAAATCTCTTTCTAATTAAAACCCCTAGTGTTGCCTTAACTCGTTCTATGGACTCCCTTATTAGGTTTGACCCTAATCCGGTAGATTTTCTTCGTCCTATATCTAGGATTGCGATCAACTTCGCTGAATTATGTTGGATCTACTCCTATGTAGGGACTTTTTCTCCTCTACATAATCACATTCGACTTAGATCAATATCCCGAAAATATCAATTTAAGAGTTAAAAACACAATTAAGAACAACTCAAATATTTATTATATAATTCAAAAGAAAATAATAATAAGGTCTGTCTTAGGTTTCATCCCCCTAAAGTATTTGGGGGATTTAGTTCATAATTATAAAAGAAAAATCTCAGAAGAATAATGATAACAAAACATAAAGAACCCTAAAACCCTTGTAAGAGTTTGAAGGGAGATCTTCGGTCTTGAAGGAGAATTCAGCTTCTGACATGGATCAATCGGCTTTCTTTGGACTAATTCCTTGCTTCTACTCTCTGTGTTGGTGGGAAAATAGCACCCTTAGTGGGGAATCAAGCACCCTTTTGTAGTTACCTCCTAGAGTCTTTATATAGAGCTTTAGAATGCCTTTCTTAGCCCTTAAGTATCCTTTTCTGAGTGAAATTGAACTTCCTCACGACAGGGACATGCCCATGTGCCACGCTCGTATGGATCAAGGCCCAGGAAGTGCTCGGGCCTGTTAAAGTGGCACGGCCGTATGGTTTGGTCGTGCGAGTCAGGGTTGGGCCGTGTTTGAGCTCAGGGTGGCACGACCGTGTGGCAAATCTCCAGGCCGTGTTGTTTTCATTCTTTGGCCCATTTTCTCCGTTTTCAGCCCGTTTCTCGTTCTTTTCACTTTCCTAAGCTCACCTGAGTATAAAATATGAAATTAAAAGTTTAAGAGCATCAATTTACACAAATCAAAGGTAATTCATCCAGAAATTAGGCTAAACATGGGGTAAAAATATGTATAATTTAACGTTTATCAAATATCCCCACACTTAACCCTTTGCTTGTCCTCAAGCAACATCTTAACTCACAATTAAGAATCATTCTTCTCAACTTATAATCCTTATCAATAATGTTTCAAACTAATCTACAAGTAATCATACAATGAGAATTCAACCAGAAGAACATTAAAGTTTCAAACACTCTAAGTTGAGAATTTTATCACAGAAACATAGGTTTTCTCAGTTTTCCTAAGTAATTACCTTTTAATCAAAATCAACAAGAGTTAACATCCTCACTAAAGAATCACTCTATCCACTCAAAGTGTTTAGGGTTCAAAAATTAAGCACTCCTTAGTCAACCTGAAAAGTTATTACCATAAGCTTGCAAGAAAATCAAATCTCCACCACTATAGACTAATATGACACATTGATCAAAAGGTCTTTCAATGGTTGTAATGGGGCTTTGGTTAGGGGTGTTGTCACAAGCTGAAAAAGAGGGTTAGAATCGAGATTGAATTGAAAAATCATCTAGCTAGAAAAATCTCTATCACTAGAACATATTCGTCGAGCTAAGCCTTATTATGACATCGTTCTGGATTTGATAGCTTATAGTAGAAATATGCAAAAAAAATATTAAACTATAACTGAAATATGAATTACAACTGAATTAACTATATATACCTTTTTTTTAAGAACAAATCAAATATAAAACTTTGAATGTTGACAAACTTTATAAACTGAACAAGAGAACAAAGCTAGATAATAATTTCAACTCAAATCTCGACAAAAATTAGGGATCAAAATAATTGAATGGAATTCAAAAAAAATGGGTTATAGGTTAATACTAGAAGTAGGTCAAAGAATGGGTTGTTAGGCTCAATGGGGGTCACTAAAGGTTAATTTATGAAGGTAGGCTTTTATGGAGTAAGTGGGTTAAACCTAAGTGCCTTTATCATTTCAGTATATCAAATCAATGATGTGGTCTCGACATGTATAATCGAAGCAAGTTTTAGAATAACAAATTAGTATTGACTCACTCAAAGCAACAATAAAAGTGAGCACAAAAGAATGTATGCTCAAAATGCTCAAAAATCTCACTAGAATTATGGTTGTTTTTATGTCAATCCTGTGAATTTTAAATCTCAAGATAACACTTAAAATTAGGGAAATAGCCTAGAAAAAATTTAAATTATCAAAAATTTCAACTTATTATGCTTGATTCCCTGATGTCTTAAAGTTTGAATAATCAAAGCCTAAGTGCCTACGTCTTAATTCTCAACATATCAATAAAAATCATAAATCAATCAGAATTAATTCCTAATAGGAGATTGAAGATAATGCAAAGAGTGAAAGTTAGAATTCGAAATTTTGAGAACAATGCAAAATGTTAGTTGTAAAAACTTTCAGGGGTTCGAAGGGAATGTAATGACTGAAAGTAAGTTTCCCCCCACACTTAAGATGTACATTGCCCTCAATGTACAAAGAAAACATTAGTAACAATAGAAGCATAATATCATAAGATAGGGGGAAGTGAAAACTCCCTAAATTGGATGGATTCCTTGAGGTGGTGGTGGCTATAGAGTGTCTAGGACAAAGGAATGTGCCGAGGTAGATACTCTGGTGGTGGTAGTGGTTGTTTGTCCACAGCTGCTATGCCGAGCGGGTATGTTTGTCGGTATTGGGTGGCTAAGGTTCCCATTAGATTTTGGTTGTGAGCTGTAGAGCTCTTTTGAAACTGCGATATAGGGATTTTAGATATTTGATGATTAGAATAATTACTCGTTAGGAAATGGCCAATATGAAATAATTGAAATAAAATATGAAAATTCAAATAATGAAAAAGATAAGATGAAAGAAAAGAAAAAGGAAAAATAAAATGAAAATAAAAGAGAAGAAAAGAGGATTCGAAAGTCCTAATCCTCAGATGGTTTGCGAGGTGGGGGCGGTGATGATATGTGTAGGTGCTGGCATATTTGCTGAAGAGTAGCATCAATGTGTCGAAGCGTTGAAAGCACTATTGTTCAAATCATGTGAGGCGCTCGGATATGTCAGCATATGAAGCTGTCGCATGAACTGGGCGGCGAGGGGGTGGTCGTTCAGTCGGTGGCTCCTTTGTTGGTGGGACATCATCAGTAATATCCTCGGGGTCCTCCTGCTTGGCATCTCTGAGTAGACGGTATTGTAGAGGATCAGTCCCAAGTCGGCATTGAATCATCCTCATATGTAACATAGTTTGGATGCCCTGTGGGGACATCTAGCCAACGAGGGTGTAAGAGGATGTCTAGGTCGCGGTGTTAAGTAGGCTGAAATGGCTGGCCAATCGAGTGATGTACTGGCCCATAGAGATCACGCCCCTGCGGTGTCACTCCGTTTGGTGCTGGATGGCATGGGCGATGAAGTATGCAAGATTGATCACATGTATGTGCGCCATGCTTCATAGAAAGTAGGCGTCATGGGTGTTGACGACGCCAGTACTCTCGTATCTGCCCGTCAATGTGTGCGCGAGTAAGGTGTGAAGATACCGCAGAGATGGGGCAAGATTGGTCGTTTTGGAGCGACTAGGGTCATATGTAGGCTGGCCAGGGACTAGGGCGTGCCAGCAGTTGACTGGAGAGACGTGGATGTGGCAGTGGAGCTTAGAAAGGTCCTCTTCCTCCACGAACTGCTCAGTGTAGAGGCCCAGAACTGTACCGAATTTTGGTACACTAAGATGACGAACGAGGCCTCCTAGCCGAAATTGGATCGTCCCTAGATCATCGTGTCGACTCATCACTGTCTGGAGGTGAAATGTGGAGCAGAACTCTAGAGTGAGTTTGAGATAGGTAGGTTCCACGATCTGAAAGAACTGCTCCTATGGGTCCGTGGTTAATAAGGCCCAGACCTCGTCAGCTAGCTGGACCTGTTCTAGTGCGGCCCAGTCAATGTACCTTTCGACTCTGAGAGGTCGTGCCCGTAATATCTGAAATAACTCCTCTTGGGAGTTCTATGGGAATTGGAGGAAAGGATGGCGAACTTCAGCAGTGGGTCTAGAAGAGGAACCACCGGGTCCCTTGCGCTTTTTAAAGGTAGGGACAGCAGCTTTCTTTCTGCGAGAAGACGACATTGTACCTAAAATACGAAACGAAAAAGGGTATGCATTAGTCCTACAAATTGACACTAAAAATATGAATATTAATAAGTTCTTAAGATTAAACGACAATTTAAACAAAGCAAAACATTATTAAGTATAGTATAGTATTGAAATGTTGATTTCACTAACCTACTAATATAATCAATTCATTCTAAGCATGGTATCAAATGATGGAGGCATGGATATCATCTTATACTAAGTGATAACTACTCTAGATAGGTAAAAGTGGCAACCAAAGAAGAGGTCTAAATGGCATAATGAATTTTTCTAGAATGATCATACTAAATGAATGAATCTTCTATCAACAATAAAGCAAATAACTAAATGAATGAAATAATAAAAAAATAAATAGATAAAGGATATAAAAAATAAAAAGAAAAAGTGAGAAAAGGGGAACCGAATGGGTGATTATGGGGCGGAACACGGTCGTGGCAAGGTTGCACGGGCATGGAGGTACTGTTGAGGCCGGCGGTGGCGCTAGGGGTGGTGGGTATGGGAGTTGGGTTGAGAGGTTTTTAGGGTTTTAGGTGAAGAAGAAGATGAATAGTAAGGGTTTAAATAGGATTTTGGGTTACACGGGCGTGTCACACGCCCGTGTGAATCAGGTTTTGCCCCTGTGATTTGAAATTTGAAGATTTTGGCGCGCCTGGTTCGAGATACACGCCGGTGTTCCTAGGGCGTGTTGGGGCACATGGCCGTGTCGCATAGTCGTGTCCTTCGATGTTTACTTCTCCCACGGCCGTATATATGGTCATATGCCCGTGTCTTGAATGGCAGGTTCAACTACGCCCTTGGGGCACGGGCGTGTCGAACGCCCGTGTTGCATTAATAGGTTTGGCCACGATTGTGGGACACGAGTGTGTTGCGTACCTGTGTCGATTTGTTAGGCTTGGCCACGGCCATATCGCACAGTTGTGGCGTGGTGTCACAGCCCGTGTCTCTGTTTATAATGTCACACGGTCTTTGGCACGCCTGTGTCGATGCCCATGTGGGTTGAAAATCCTGTATTCAGAGGGTTAGTTGATGAATTAGAGAAATAAAGAATTGAACTTAAGTCAGTGCTCGGGTTGCCTCCCGAGAAGCATTTATTTAGAGTCTAAGCTCGACTCTGCTTGTGTGTGTCATCGCGAGGGTTCGTGGAGCTAAAGCTCCTCCCTATTATTCTTAAAATCCTCACCTTTATAATGTTTGAGCCAATGACCGTTTACCTTGAAAGTACCTTGGTTTGGATAAGTTACCTCGACTGTGTCGTATTGGGAAGACAGTTTGAACAGTGAATGGCTGACTATCTTGATTTAAGTTTTCCAGGGAATAGTTTAAGCCTTGAGTTGTATACAAGACAAGATTGCCAGTTTTAAACTGCTTAGGTTGTCTTAAATGATTGTCATGGCGTCGCTTTGTGGCTTCCTTATATAATCATGAGTTTTCGTATGCATTGCAGTGCCATTCATCTAGCTCATTTAATTGTATTAGACGTTTCTCACCTGCAAGTTTAAAATCAAGATTTAGGAATTTGATAGCCCAAAATGCTTTATGTTCAAGTTCAAATGGTAGATGACAACTTTTTCCGTAAACAAGTCTATAAGGAGATGTTCCTATGGGAGTTTTGAATGTAGTTCTATAGGCCCATAAAGCGTCATCTACTTTCCTTGACCAATCTTTCCTGTTTGTTTCTACCATTTTCTCTAGTATACGTTTTAATTCTCTATTGGTTACTTCAACTTTTCCACTAGTTTGTGGATGATAAGGGGTAGCTGTTCTATGGTGCACTCTATATCTTTTTAACACTTTATCAAATTGGGCATTGCAAAAATGAGTACCCCTATCACTGATAATTATCCTAGGTGTTCCAAATTGGGAGAAAAGTTGTTTTAGAAAACGTGCCACAATTCTAGCATCATTAGTAGGTAAAGCTTGGGCTTCCACCCATTTTGACATGTATTCTACTGCTACTAGTATGTATTTATTCCCAAATAAAGTAGAGAAGGGACCCATGAAATCAATACCCTATACATCAAATATTTCACATGAGAGTATATATGTTTGAGGAATTTCATTAAGCTGAGAGATATTACCTGTCCTCTGGCATTTATCACAAAAGGTCACATACCTGTTGGCATCCTTGAAAAGAGTGGGCCAGTAAAAACCTGATTCAAGTACTTTGTGAGCAGTTCTAGTTCCACTGTGGTGTCCTCTTGTTGGTCCGAAATGACAGTGATCCAGAATTTTATATGCTTCCGTCTTAGTAAATCATCTTTGAATGACCTGATCTGCGCAAATACGCAAAAGGAAAGGATCCTCTCAAAAGTAATTTTTCACATCAGTGAAGAATCGCTTCTTTTGCTGATGGGTCAAACCTTTTGGGGTTATGTTAGCTGCTAAATAATTTGCGAAATCGGCAAACCAGGGGTCTTTAAATTCTGTTACGACTAAGAGTTGTTCTTCAGGAAATGAGTCATTTATTTCAGCTTTGTCGAAGTCCTTGAGGTGTGGATTTTCTAATCTTGAAAGGTGATCTGCTGCCAAATTTTCAGCTCTTCTCTTGTCTTGTATCTCTAAGTCGAATTCCTCCGTGATGTCTTCAATGAGTTCGTCAAAGATAGATAGCATGCATCGCTGAAAAGTAGCAGGGGCATTACATAATCCAAAAGGCATTCTACGATAAGCAAATGTACCGTATGGGTATGTGAACGTTGTCTTTTCTTGATCTTCTGGAGCTATCGGGATTTGGAAGTAACCAGAGAGGTCATCCAAGAAGCAGTAATACATATGTCCTGACAGTCTTTCGAACATTTGATCGACAAAGGGTAGGGGAAAATGATCTTTCCTAGTTGCATCATTCAACTTTCTACAATCAATACAAACTCTCCATCCAGTGACTATTCTTGTAGGTACTGATTCCTTTTTTTCATTAGTCACCACAGTAATGCCTCCCTTTTTAGGAACAACCTGCACAGGACTTACCCAAGAACTGTCAGAAATAGGATAAATAATTCCTGCATCTAGAAGTTTAATTACCTCAGCTTTTACGACTCCCTTCATGTTGGGATTCAATCGTCTCTGAGTTTGCACATATGGCTTATATTTATTCTCCATTAAAATTTTGTGGGTGCAAAAAGAAGGGCTAATTCCTTTAATGTCAGAAATCTTCCAAGCTATAGTTTTTTTGTGTTCTCTTAGTACTTAAAGTAATTCCTCTTTCTCCTCAGCGCTCAAATCTGATGCGATAATTACTGGTAGTGTAGAATCATCTCCCAAAAATGCATATTCCAAGTGATCAGGCAATTGTTTTAGTTCCAATTTAGGAGGTTCATCAATCGAGGGTTTTTATCTCACTTCGTCATTTATCTTAATACCCTCATAACTTATGTACCTTGTGGCAAGTTCATTAGAGTTCAAATGCTTTATTACTTTCTTTACTTCAGTGGTCGCTTCATCTTCCTCCCCACCTTGGACAAGACACAGTTCCAACGTGTCTTCAAGAGTGATTTCCTGAAAAGTGTCTTGAACAAAATAATCAATAGAATCAATAAAATAACAGGAATCATCTTGTTCTCTAGATAATCGCATAGCATCATAAATTTTAAAAACAACTTCTTCCTCACCAAGGCTAAGCACTAGTTTACCATCCCCTACGTCAATAACGGCTCTAGCAGTAGTTAAGAATGGGCGTCCTAAAATTAAATGTACCTCAATATCTCCATCCATGTCAAGCACAACAAAATCAACAGGGAATATAAATTTATCTACTTTTACTAATACATCTTCAATGATTCCCCTAAGATATTTAACAGATCTATTAGCTAATTGTATACTTATCCTAGCGGGTTTCGGTTCCCCTAGACCTAGTTGCTTGAACATTTTGTAAGGCATTAGGTTAATACTAGCGCCTAAATCAGCTAAGGCTTTTTCAATGTTTAAACTGCCAATTAAGCAAGGAATAGTAAAACTTCCTGGATCTTTCAATTTGGTTGGTAGCTTATTTTGGAGAATAGTTGAGCATTCCTCGTTGAGTTCCACTATGGACAGTTCTTCCAACTTCCTTTTATTTGTGAGAAGTTCCTTTAAAAATTTTGTGTACTTCGGCATCTACGAGATTGCTTCAACAAAAGGTAAGTTAATATGTAACTGTTTAAAAAGTTCGAGAAATTTACCAAATTGAGCATCCATGCGGTCTTTCTTTAACTTTGCTGGATATGGTATGGGTGGTTTATACTCTTTAAGTACTGGTGGAGCATGTTCTTTAGGTTCTGCTTCCTCTACCTTTTTCTTTTCTGATTCTTGAACAGGCTTCTTTTCAGGTTCAGCTAGCACTTTTTCATCCCTTAAGGTAACTTCTTTCACATGTTCCCTAGGATTAGGTTCAGTATTACTCGGCAAACTACCTTGTGGTCTATCAGATATCATTTTTGCGAGTTGACCAATCTAATTTTCGAGCCCTTGAATAGAAGCTTGTTGGATCTTAAGTGTTGTTTCAGTGTTTTGAAAACAAGTTTCGAAAACCGATATGAACTTTTCTAACATCTCCTCAAGGTTTGGTTTATTTTCTTACTGGTATGGTGGTTGTTGAACTCCCGGAGGGGGTGGTAGTGGTCTTTAATTGCCTTAACCGCCCCATGAAAAATTAGGGCAATTCTTTCAAGCTGTATTGTAAGTATTGCTATAAGGGTTATTTTGAGGTCGAGAATTATTACCCATGTAGTTCATTTGTTCGTTTTCTGTGCTATGTCCATAGGGATAGTACTCTGAGTTGCTCACTCCTCCTAGGTGTGAGTCACACTGCATCACTGGGTGTACCTGCGTAGAACCAATAAAACCATCAATCTTTTTATTAAAAGTTCTACATGAGTGGAAAGCATTGTGACTGCATCAATATTAAAAACTCCTGCAACTTTTTGTGGCTTTGTTCTCATGACTTGTCACTGATAGTTATTCAGTGACATCTCTTCTATAAACTCGTAAGCTGCTTCGGGTGTTTTGTTGTTGATTGTTCCTCTAGCGGCTGCATCGATCATCTACCTTTTTGAAGGATTCAAACCGTTATGAAAAGTTTGAACTTGTAGCCACAAAGGAAACCCATGGTGAGGGCACATTCTCAAGAGATCTTTGTATCTCTCCCAAGCATCGTAAAGTGTCTCTAAATCCATCTGCACGAAAGATACTTAAGTAAAAATTTTTCGGTCATTTGTTCCCATGTAGTGATTGACCATCGTGGTAAAGAATTTAACCACTGTTTAGCTTTATTCCTTAGGGAAAAAGGGAATAGTCGAAGGCAGATGACGTCATCAGAAGCACCATTTATTTTAAAAGTGTCACAAAATTCCAAGAAATTGGCTAAGTGTGAATTGGGATCCTCATCCTGTAAACCATCAAACTAAACAAATTGTTGAATCATCTGAATAGTATCAAAATTATTTGCAGCAATAGTAGGCCTAACAATACTAGATTCAATTCCAGCCAAATTGGGTTTAGCATAATTATACATAGTACGAGGAGCATTATTTTGGTTCACCGGTTCTGCGGCTATCGTCGGGGGTGGTAGATTGTCTTGATTTGCTTCCATCTCCTCAGTAGGCTCAGGTTCTTATTCCTGCTCTGGTTACTATAAGCTTCGTCTGATCTCTCTACGAGTTCTACGAACTGTGGCTTCTAGATCTTCGTCGAACAGCAGTGGTCCTCCTGGGTTTCTTCTAGCCATAAACTAGAGATACTTGGAAGGGAAAAGGTAAAGAAAATTAAAATAAATAAAATAGAACAAATAAAAATAAAGGTTGAAAATAAAAATAGTAATGGCTAAAGTAATGGAAATAGAGTGTTCCTAATATCTTAGTTCCCCGGCAACAGCGCCAAAAACTTGATATACGTGATATGAAGTCATAAAATTTATAAACTATGATCGTACCCAAAACTAACTATTATCACAATTTAAGGCAAGCGCACCTATCGAACAGTAGTATAGCTTAGTGGCAAGACCGAGATATCGTACCCAAAGGAACCAAAAGTACTAGTACTAACTTTCTTTCTATTATTTAACCTAGAAATAAAAAGGGATTTTTATTAAACCAAACTAATTATTAGACTAAGCTAAGAATGCACAAAAAGTGAATTGGGGGATAACTCTTAGGAAAATTGATTGATTTGGACAATACTCAAGGGAGAATCCACCTAGACTTCACTTGTTATCAACTCTTAAACTAGACTATTTGTTCACTTGACTTGATCTGTAGAAATCCCTAACTTATGTTAATATCCCTCTTGAGACTAAAAACAACTAACCCTAGGTTGATTAATTGAAATCTCTTTCTAATTAAAACCCCTAGTATTGCCTTAACTCGTTCTATGGACTCCCTTATTAGGTTTGACCCTAATCCGACAGATTTTCGCCGTCCTATCTCTAGGATTGCGATCAACTCCGCTATTGTGTTGGATCTACTCCTATACAGGGACTTTTGCTCCTCTACATAAGCACATTCGACTTAGATCAATATCTTGGAAATATCAATTTAAGAGTTAAAAACACAATTAAGAACAAATCAAATATTTATCATATAATTCAAGAGAAAATAATAACAAGGTCTGTCTTAAGCTTCATCCCCCTCAAGTATTTGGGGGATTTAGTTCATAATTATAAAAGAAAACATCTCAGAAGAATAATGATAACAAAACATAAAGAACCCTAAAACCTCTTGTAGGATTTTGAAGGGAGATCTTCGGTCTTGAAGGAGAATTCGACTTCTGAGATGGATCAATCGGCTTTCTTTGGACTAATTCCTTGCTTCTACTCTCTGTGTTGGTGGGAAAATAGCACCCTTAGTGGGGAATCAAGCACCCTTTTGTAGTTGCCTCCTAGAGTCTTTATATAGAGCTTTAGAATGTCTTTCTTAGCCCATAAGTATCCTTTTCCGAGTGAAATTGAACTTCCTCACGACAGGGACACTTCTATGTGCCACGCCCATGTGAATCAAGGCCTAGGCCGTGCTCGGGCCTGTTAAGGTGGCACGGCCGTGTGGTCTGGCCGTGCCAGTCGGGGTTGGGCCGTGTTTGAGCTCAAGGTGGCACGACCGTATGACACGGCCGTGTGGCGAATCTCTAGGCCGTGTTGTTTTCATTCTTTAGCCTATTTTCTCCGTTTTTGGCCCGTTTCTCGTTCTTTTCACTTCCCTAAGCTCACCTGAGTATAAAATATGAAATTAAAGGTTTTAGCATCAATTTACACAAATCAAGGGTAATTCATCCAGAAATTGGGCTAAACATAGGGTAAAAATATGTATAATTTAACGCTTATCATGTGTCTCAACCGTGTGACCCCTGCACCTAAATTAAATTGGAGAGTGAGTTACACTGCATAGACACACATGTGTGTCTATTAGCCATGTATGGCACACGGGTGTGTCCTTTGCCATGTGGTACAAGTCAGTATGTATGCCCTGTTTTCACACGGCCTAGACACATGGGCGTGTCTGGTGACCGTGTGAGGCACACGGCCGTGTGACCCTTACTAGAAATTTTTTTTAAGTTTTCGTAAAGTTTTCAAATGTTTTTTGATTTAGTCCCAATCATATGTTTTAAGCTTTATATGCTAACTTTAAGTATGTTATGAATATGGATGAATGATATTTACTGCATTGAGATGAGACTTGATGTTTTAAATGTTCTGAATCGTATTAGACGTTTTTTACAAGATTTGGAATGAAAAAAAACAGCAAGCAGTTGAATCAAAAACAAAGTTCACAAAAAAAAAAAAACAAGGCAAACACAGAGAAAGATATCGAATTGGATTAAGGTTTTTTTTTTTCTTTTCTCTCTTTTTCGAATATGTTTATATATATATATATATATATATATATATAACAAAAAAAAGAGGAGAAGTCGTCACTTGTTTTTCGATTGCCTGAAAAAAGGGGTATTTTTGGCATTCTAGCCCCTGGTCGCCAGCGACGACGGTTCGTCGGAGCTTGGCCAAAGGGGAGAAGAGCTTGAGAGAAAAAATGGGAAGCTTTGGTTTTTTTTTTTTTTTAAATGGTGGCTGAAATGAACTTTTTTTAAAAAAAATTAACTTAAAAATGGGTTTCAAAACAATGTCGTTTTGGCCTATTTTCTCAAACACCAAAACCGCGTTGTTTTGGCCTTTAACCCAGAATCCGACCCGATGACCCGACCAGAGGGCAAGAAACCATGTTTTTTTTAATGGAGGGGTTATTTACACTTTCAACCCTTCTGCTTTTTCGACCAGTTTCAATGTAGTCCTTTTTATCTTTTTCCTTTTAATTTTGTCTGATAATTTTGCTTTTATTTCATTTTAGTCCCTTAAAGGAACAACGCCGTTTTGGAGGCCTGTAATAATTTCCCTTTTGGTCCCCCTCCCTTCGCGCGCGTTCCATTTGGTTCCTCACTTTGGTTTTATTATTCAATTTATTATAATTTATGCCTTTAATTCTATTTTGATTTCAATTCAGTCCTCTGTTTGATTAATTTCATTATTTGTATCTATTGTACCTTTTTTAATACCTAAATTTAATATTATTTATATCTGTTATATTTATTTATTTATTTGTTCATTATTCTTCTACCTTTTAAAAACACTCAAATTTAATATTATGTATATATTTATTTACTTATTTATTTATTCACTTATTTGTTTATTATTTTTATTTAAATTGTTTATATTCTTTTAATCGCACAAGTATTATTATTGTCATTATTATATTATATTATTTTTATTTCTTTTTTTTATACTTTCAATGCTACAATACATAATATTATTTTAAATCAAGTTAAATATTCATTATTTCAGAATAAGAAAAGTCGTGTCCCTAACTTATAGAATATGGCTTCTTTTTAAAACTGAAATAATTGAATATATTTTTAAAAATAATTTTTTTTGGTTTTATTCTCGTTTCGAGGATTTAAGGTATTTTGTCCTAACTTATGGGAGATGATCCTTTTTCTCGATTAACTCAAAATAAAACTCTTTTTCGTGCCAATTAATTCAGTTAAGTAATGTTTTAACAAAAGGATAGTATTTTTAAATTTCCTCAAATTTTCAATTTTCGACACTAAAGACACCAAGTAATCAACTAGGTACCAATTCTGGGTGTAACGAGGGTGCTAACCCTTCCTCGTGTATAACCGACTCCTGAACCTATTTTCTGGATTTTTTGTAGACCAAAAAATATTGTTTTAATAAATCAAACTTCTTATTAAAAAGATCTAATTACAAAGTGATCCGATCACACCCTCATAAAAAGGGATTGGTGGCGACTCCCATTTTTGTTTTTAAAACAAAATTCGATTTCAAAAAAATAGTTTCGACACCAGTTATGGTCTTATCATCAGGATACCATAGCCCAGCTATGGTCTTACACACATAAACATATACTGCCATGGTCCAACCATGGTCCAACCATGGTCTTACATTTACAGTGCTATAACCCAGTTATGGTCTTTTCATTAAATGCCATAGCCTAGCTATGGTCACATTTAAACATTGTCATGGTCCAACCGTGGTCTATCCATCAATTCGTTTTTTTCACGGAACGATCGTACTCAATCCTACGTTCCACTTAATTTGAACTTTCAATTCAATTTTGATATTTTTTCAATAATCAAAATTTAATAACAAAGAATATGAAATAAGAAGTTATATCATTCTTAAATTAACAATTGATCATGAAAGTTTAACTATATGAACTTACCTGGGGTAATTTGTTGAAGCTATAGAAATTCAGGGATTAATATGTTAATTTTCCTTTTCCACATTTATCTTCGGGTTCTTGATCTATAATATAAAATTTTTCATTCTTTAGCATCAAATTCAATTCTAATTCACTTAACAATTTATGCCCTTAAAATTTTGAAATTACACATTTACCCTAATTTTTATAGTTTTTACAATTTAGTCCCTGATCAATTAACCCATCAATTGAACTAATATTTCTCAATTAACACTTTATCCAATTATTTTAAGTTACCATACAGCCTTTGATATTCAGAATTTCAACACCAAATACTAATTATTAACTTTTTCACAATTAGGTCCTAAAATCAATTTTTACTGAAATTACTTGATAAAATCATCATATAATAAAATTAAAGCTTCAAATCCATGTTAATTCATCATAAAATTCAAGCACTCATCAATGGTAACTTTCAAAATTACCCATGAAATAAAAAAACTAATGAATTAAATAGTTAGACCTAATTGAAAAAGTCTTAAAAACACAAAAATTACAAGAAAAAGCAAGAATTGAACTCATTTGTAGCAAAAAAATGAAAAACCAGCTCAAGAGGACTCTTCTATGGCATTTTGGCTGAAAATTTGATGAATAAATGTCTAGATATCCTTTAAATTGAGATTTTATTTATTAAATTTTTTAAAATTTCCAATTTTGCCCTTGTTTCACCCAATTCCTTGATTTTTTTCTGCTTATGCCGCCTCATGCCTTACATTTATGCATATTTACTCCTTAATTCCACCTTTTTTTTTTAATAATTAAGATATTTAATCACTATTTCTTTCTATTAACAAGTTTTGCACCTTTTTCAATTTAGTCCTGTTTACTTAATTAACTATCAAAACGTTAAAATTTTCTAACAAAACTTTAATACTATCTTAATAACACTCCTTAAATATTTATAAAAAAATTTACGGCTCGGTTTATAAAATTGAGGTCTTGATACCTCATTTTTCGAAACTGATTAATCTAATAATTATTTCTAAAGCACAAATCACTATTTCATAGCTTTCCTAAATTCATATTTAACTTATAATTTCTAAATAGTAAAATTTTCAAACTCACTTGTCAGATTTTAGTGGTCTCGAACCACAGCTTTTGACGCCACTGAAAATTGGGCTGTTACATAGTGTCTCTAGATTTTTGATGCAAAAACGACTGCTGCCAGTTCTAAATCATGTGTCGAATAGTTATGTTCATATGGTATTAGTTTTTGTGAAGCATATGCAATTACTTTTCTGTCTTGCATCAAAGCACAACCAAGACCACCAAGTGAAGCATCACTACATACCACAAACTCCTTTCCCGCTTCTGGAAGTGTTAACATTAGAGCCTTTGGCAACAATTTCTTAAGCATATCAAAACTTTCCTAGCACCGCTCATCCCATTTGAATGGTACATTCTTCTGGAGTAGTCGAGTCAGGGGCAAAGCTATCTTTGAAAATCCTTCAACAAATCTCCGATTGTATCTCGCTAATCCTAAAAAGCTGCGGATCTCTGAAACATTTTTGGGTTGTTTCCATTCCAGAATGACCTCAAATTTCTTTTGACCCACACAGATACCTTCAACCGAGACTATATGCCCAAGAAACACTACCTCAGATAACCAAAACTCACATTTCTTAAGTTTCCCATAAAGCTGCTTTTCTCGTAATTTCTGCAGTACAATCCTTAAATGTTGATGCTCCTCCTCAGTCTTTCAATAAATTAAAATATTGTCAATAAACACCACTACAAACCAATCTAAATATGGTTGAAAAATGCGATTCATGAGATCCATGAATGCAATAAGGCATCACCAGAAATTCATAATGTCCATATCTGGTTCGAAAATGATGAAAGATGAAAGGGGTTTTCCTTTTTTTTTCCCCAAACTTTCGTGAGAAAGATGAGAAAGAACTTATCTTTCTCTCCTTTTATATATATTATAATATTTAATAAAATACTATCATTTTAAATAAAATGTTAAACAATAATTATTTAATGAAAATATCATTTAAAGCCATCATGAAACTTTTGATTTTTTTAAGTAATGATAAAATTGCCATTAAGTCCTTTTCATCAAAATAAAATAGGATAATTTCACTTTAGTCTCGATACTTTTCTAACTTATTCAATTTAATCCCGGAACTCGGTACCGAATTTTTAACTTAACCATGTACTTCTACTAATAATCCTCTGTGTTTTTATGTCTGGCAATTTTCTCTAAAAATGATAACAATTTCTTAAATTACTATTTATTTATAGATCACTTATTCAAGGACTTCTACCATAAATATTCTTCTTCTTCTTCTTCTTTTTTAAAGTGGGGATGTTATAGACCAATTTAGCATTTCCTCTCTCAACCCTCTGGGAATTGGGAAGTTCTAAATCCTCTAATATAGAGGCTCTATGGCATGCCAACTATATCTGATTTAGTTTAACTTAATGCAATGAGGTAAAAATCAAGTTTTATGATCCGATTCAATTTAATTCATTTTCATATAATTCTCATTTCAGTTTCATTTCATGTTCAAATCATATATTGTCTAATGTAAAATTAGGCTTCCAATACAAAACATATTATACATTTGCTTGTTCAACCATTTGAAATCTTAATATTCAAATTCAACTCAAAATCATGAATTTACTAATTTTATCATTGAAATCATAATTTTCAATTCAAAACATAATTTTTTTAAATACTAATTAAATCATTCAGAATTCATAAAAATAAAATTTATATAGTTAATCATAGTAAAATAAATATTAAAAGCATTGTATAATGAAAATAAGATATTAGCACAGACTGAAATTTCAATCGCTTTACTCCTTTTCTTCGCCTTTCTCCTTCGAGATGCTGGCTTCGCTTTTAGCTACAATAGTAACAATTCAATATGAAACAATGTTATATATCCATTCTAATACTAAAATTAATAATAACAAACTTAAATATGCATGGTTCATCAAGTTAACAACTTAAGTTTCCTAATACGAAATTCGCATATCTTTCAACTCGATTATCCATTTTCAATTCCGTTTTCACCAGAATATTCACTGCTTCACAAGCTATCATTTAGCACCAATATTGCACAAAGTGGCCAAAATTTACTACACCCCTTTCACCATGGCCAAATATGACAAAGTGGTTTTCCATTCACTTTTATTTCATTTCACACTTCCAACAAGTTAGAAATTATCTCCTAATCATTTTCCATCTAAAAAAAACTAACTTGTTTTTTCAATATTTCATAAGCTTCCATCAATATCCTTTAAAGGTAACTTCCAAAATACTTGATAAAACAAAAAAATTTTATTGGTACATAAATGTAAAATAAGCTTCAAAAATTCAAAATTTATGAAAAATTTGAAAAAAAAATATCTTATGCTTGAATTTGAAGGAAAATAATGAAATAATTTTTTTTCTTCCCCCCTTAGCTTTTGTAAAAAGAAAGAAGTCTCTTTTTCTGTTTTTATGTATTGTAATATCAATTAATAAAATATTATTATTAATAAAAATATCATTTAAAAGCCATCGAAAAACCATTGATTTTTTAAATAATGGTAAAATTGTCATCAAGTCTTTTTTATCAAAATAAAAATGGAATACTTGCATTTTAATTCCTATACTTTTTAATTCTTATACTTTTTCAATTTATTCAATTTAGTCTCTAAACTCGATACCAAACTTTTAAGTTTAACCACATGCTCCTACTAATAAGTCTGTATGTTTTCATGTCTGACAGTTTTCTCTAAAAATGATTACAATTTCTTATATTACTATTTTTTTATGGATTACTTATTGAAACACTTCTACCATAAATATTCTCTTTTTTTTTTTTAAAGTGAGGATGTTATATTATGCTGGACTTAGCTATCCTAAAAATATGTCTAAACAGCTGCAATGTTATTTAAATAGCATTGGATAACTAAAGTTCTGAAATTAAAGGAAAAATTTATCACTAGAAATGTAATATGCACTTGGAGGTGAAGCAATGTTTTGTTATTACGGATTGAAGGCTCCTTTAATTACTTTAATGTAGTGTTTGGGAAGTTACTTAGCTATTGGATTTGGATGTAATTGTTTGTAATTATAGAGAAGTGACATGTTTGGGAAACTATTGTAATTGAAGGGTCCTACAGAATTGATTGTTATTGGAGTATCTAATTACATTTTTCAATTTTTAGGAGGGAGAGTGAGAATTGAAGTAATTAAGTGGACAATTACATCCAAATTCAATTACCCTATGACTAGAAGTGCTCATGGGCTGAGTCGGGTCAGGCCTAAGCATGATATTAACATATTTTATGTTTTTCCAGGCTCGACTTGGCCCAAAACATGAGCTTAAAATTTTGTTAAAACCTGCCATATTTGCAAAAGACTAACCCAATACCATTTTAAGCCCACCATATTATATTTTTAATTTTTTTAAAATATTATATTATACGATATTAATAGTTAATAATTTTATGCATTTTTTATTTATTAAAAAGTTTTATATAGTCATCTTAACATTATTTTAATGTTTACATTAGAGTAATATTATATATTTTGTATATGTTTATTTTTTTTAATGTTTTTTAAATTATATAATAAATAAAAATAACATAATATAAAGTATTATAAACTTAAAAACGGGTCAAGCTGGACTCGAACCTTGAATGTTCAAGCCTGAGCCCGACCCATATTTTAAATGGGCCTAAGTTTTTTGCCCAAGCCCATTTTCAGGGCTAATATTTTTACTCAAACCTTCCCAAATTTCGAGCAAGCCTTTAGGCCTGGGCGGGTAGTCCGACCCATGAATAGGTCTACCTATGACTTTTCAAACATGCATTATTTAACTTTAAGGAATTTATTTTTGTGCAAGTTTAAGTTATAAAAAAGTATTTTATAAGCATGAATACATATGACTATTTGGGATGGTTATTGCCAAAAAAATTTTTAAATCATAATATAAATATTAAGAATTATTTTATAAAAAAGTAATTTATATGTATTTTATAAAATTATAACAAAATTTGTATTATTTAAATTCTAAAAGGTTTCTAAAGTTATGGTTGTAAAATATATTATAAAATATAAATTATGTGTTATAAATTACTAAAAGTGTTATAATAAGTTTATTTATAGAAAAAATATGGCAAATCAAAATGATGATTTGATTTTAATTTTTGTTACTCATTTAGATATTTTTTATAGGAATAATATATATATATATATATATATATATATATATAAATCTAAATTATGTAATTGTGTAATTATAATTTTGTATTACCAAACATGATATATGACATTACAATGTAATTATGCTTTGTCCGCCAAATATGCCTAGGGAATTACAATTCTTTGTAATTACAAGAAAATATAATTACTTACACTTTCTTTCAATTACTTTGTACTATCCAAACAGACCGTAAGAAGTTATGAGAATTCTTGTGAGAGATTCTTTGATTACAACAAACTAGTATGGATCCTACCACGCTTCATGTTCGTTTAATTAATAATTATTTTTTAGGTGAAATTCTAGAGTAAATATTTGAGTATTAAAGAAAAAAAACTTCAACTCATTGTACTCATTATATATTTGAAATTTAGTATTTGCACTTTTATTTTTAAAAATTTAGTCCCTTTATTTTTTAAAATTAAAAATTTAGACCCAATTGTTAACATCATTAATTTTTTTGTTAAATTCATTGATGTAATATTTTGAAGTTAAAAAAAAAAAAAACCTCACTTAATAGCCATATAAAAAGAAATGATATTGCAAAGAATTTGAATTTAACAAATAAATATAATAGTTTTAATAACTCTTAAAAGTTACATCAATATTTTAATCAAAACAAAGTATTTGAGCTAACTAATGACATTGTAAAAAATTAAAAGTACCAAATTATGTCAAAAATTAAAGTATAAAATTTAAATATTAAATTTAAGTGTAAGACAGGAATAAAAATTAAAATTTAACTATTATTATATAATCTAAAGTTTGAGTGCAGCATAAAAAGTTAAAATTCAACATTAACCATTTTCCTATAAAATGTAAATGGAAGGGTATTGTAGATGTTAGCATGAAAAAGGTTTTTTAGACCTTTTATATAGATATGAAGCATGTGTAAATACATAAATTGTAGTTGAAAATCTAGATATCGTTTATACAATGAGTTAATGTGGTACGACTTTTCTATGTGATTGTGGGTTTAGGGTATGTGGATATATGTAAAACCATATATTTTTGAAGGTTAATCAATTGAAGGGAAAGATTTTATATCAGTAGAAACTTTTTATCCAGTTGAATGCTGCTTAAAAATTGGCAGCAGTTGAGAAATTTACAAGCCTAGCTGCATTATTTTATATTTTTTTCATTAAAATTTTAATATGGTGGAAAATATACAAAATTAAATACAACAGAATTACATAATATATCGTAAGGATATCTTATGAAAATCTTTATTCCACATCGATAGATAAATGATACTTTGATTTATCCCCATCCAGGCATTGAAAAAAAATATATTATATTTGCGTAATCTTTTATTTTGTCTGTTCTTAATAAGTATACAGATTTGAAATACAGAAATTTGCATGGGCACCACTGCTCTGTTTCCATAGTCCAGATTAGTGACCAAAATTCCGAAGATGATGCACATAACAAGCAAGTCAGGCCAAATCAGCGGCCACCAAAGGGTCATTCAACTTGTATATCATCAATGGCATAATCTTAAAATCGCACTTTCTTGTCCTTGGTTAGGAAGGTGCAGGAGAACAAGTTGATGCTGTTAAAAAATGCGCATTTAGCTTTGAGCTATAATGGCATTTAACCCAAATTGATCCACATAGTCGTCTTTGAAAAACTAACATTCGATTATTTAGTATAATTTGCAACCCGCTCTGCTCAAGTTGCGACCTTCCTTTTTTTAATGAAAAAACTCTGAATAAATATATACATACACAAACATGAGGAACCCCAACTACCTCAACTTATTTCCAGGCGATACTTCTCATGATCTATGAAGTTGTTGAGGATGTGGAGCTATTAGCCTGAGAGGGAGTTGAGATGTAACTCCGAGTCTGAGAACTCTCTGCTGAGGATGACTGGGATAAGAGCAATACGTGCTCCTGCTCGTCTACAAACACCTGGAGAGATCTTGGAACCGGCGGCAGGTGCAAATCCAAAACCCCCTCTAGCATCTGAACTACCTGACCCATTGATGGCCGCTGAGTTTCAGCATCTTGGATACACCAACAAGACTTTACGTAATCTTGATATCTCTTCTACAGGGGCTACTCCATTCAATCGGGGGTCTAATAGTAATAGGCTGAGGACATTGCCGCCTTCTGTTATTAGGCTAGCAGCCCAAGTTGGAATGAATCTAACTTTTCCATCTTCAGACTGTTGGGAGTTTCTCCTTCCGGAGACAATCTCCAAAAGCATCATCCCGTAGCTATACACATCAGCTTTAGCTGTAATGGCCATACCTAAAATCCATTCTGGTGCAAGGTAGCCCCTCGTCCCTCTCATGGTTGTCAGGACCCTGCTGAAGTCCTGCCTAACAAGCTTTGCCAGCCCAAAATCTGCTACCTTCGGACAGAATTCAGCATCTAAGAGAATGTTCACTGGCTTGATGTCACAGTGAATGATACAATCTCTGCACTTCTTATGAAGGTAAACTAAGCCTCTAGCTGTACCAAGTGCAATCTGGTACCTGGTTTTCCAGTCTAGAGCATCAGAGTTGCTTTCATGGAAGAGATGGGCATCCAAAGAACCTTTTGGCATGTAATCATATACCAATAACTTTCTCGCACCATCAGAGCAAAACCCACGAAGCCGCACTACATTTACATGTTGAATAGTCCCGATTGTGCTTACCTCTGTGCGGAGTGCTTCTCTCCCTGGTTGATACTCTCAAGTTGCTTCACTGCTATAACACTCGAGTCTGCCAACACTCCTTTGAAAACAGTGTTGAGATTTGGCCTGCATTGCAACAAACAAACAGTAGCAAAACCGAAGGCAAGCTGCATTTGAAGCAGAACCAGTTGCAGCAGCAAGTTTGGTTCATTTTGGACATTTTGTTCCTATGTAATTTATTTTAGTTTGATTGTAATTTGTCCTTATAGCTAAAAGGACTTGTTTTAATTTGATTTGATTTTTGATGTAATAGCTAGCAATGTCAGCTGGCTTAAGTGTCTTATGTAGGTATAGGTAAATCATTATGCTATGGCTTGTAATTTGTTTCTCTTTATTTTTTTCTTTTGTTTAATCAAAGAATATGAATTTTGCTGTTTTTATCATCCGATTAGTGCTCAAGTTCTCTTTTCTTTTCTCTCTCGGTTTTGCTTTTGTTTCTTAAGCTTTCTGGTTTGTTGTTGTTGTTTGATTGTGTTACAAGCCAATTACCGATATAGGTAATTACCTTTAGTTTCCACCATCAGTAATCAACTTGGTTTACCAATATCGGTAATCATCCTTGTTTCACCATCTGTAATAGCCTTCTTGTTATCACAAAACTGATTACCATCATAGGTAATCCCCTTTTCATTCTAACAAATGGTATCAAGAGCCTAAGTTTTTAAGGGCCTTCTCTTGTTGTTTGTTGTTTGGAAGTTCAAGCTTAAGGAAGCAGGAAATCGAGGCTCTTGAACTTGTTGCAAAAGGATGAGCTTCACACCACCTCCACCTCCAGTGTTCACTGGTGAGAACTACCACATTTGGGTGGTAAAAATGAGGACTTACCTCCAGGCACACGATTTGTGGAGTGTTGTGGAGAATGATACTGAGCCACCTCCATTGAGAGCCAATCCCACCATTGCTCAGATGAGGCAGCATGCTGAGGAGTCTGCCAAGAAGCCAAAAGCCATGGCCTGTTTGCAGAATGGAGTGTCTGATGTGATCTTCACTCGCATTATGGCATGTGACTCACCTAAGCAAGCTTGGGACAGGTTGAAGGAGGAGTTCATGGGGTCTGAGAAGACCAGGCAGCAACAGCAAATTAATTTGAGGAGAGATTTTGAAAATCTCAAGATGAAAGAGGCTGAGACTATCAAGCAATATGCTGATAGGATAATGGCCATAGTGAACAATATAAGATTACTTGGTGTGGATTTTGCTGAAAGTAGAGTGGTTGAGAAGGTGATCACCACACTTCCTGAGAGGTTTGAGTCTAAGATTTCCTCACTGGAAGATTCGAGGGATCTCACCACCATTTCTTTATTAGAATTGGTTAACTCACTCTATGCCTTGGAGCAGAGAAGAGCTAATCGACAAGAGGATCAATCTGAGGGAGCCTTTCAAGCAAAGGTCAGGGAGAGCTCCAATGCAAGTCAAAAAGGCAAGAAGCCTTGGCTTGACAAGAAGGAGAGGTCAAAAAGAGATTCAAGCAAGAAGAGTTACCCACCATGCACTCACTGCAAGAAGACCACACATTCAGAAAAGTTCTGTTGGAGAAGACCAGATGTTCAATGCTGGAAATGCAAACAATTTGGTCACGTTGAGAAACTTTGCAAGAACAAAGGCAAGGCACCAACACAACAAAGTCAGGCATAAGTTGCTGAAAACGTTCAAGCTCAGGAGGAGCATGTCTTCAGTGCATCTTTCCTTGCAACCACGAGCAAAACCAAGTGTCGTTGGCTAGTGGACAGTGGCTGCTCACATCACATGGCAGCTGATGTGAGTCTGTTCAAGGTGCTTGACAAGAGTTTTAGCTCGAAGATCAGGATCGGGAATGGAAGCTTGATTGAAGCTAGAGGCAGGGGAGATGTATTGATCAGCTCAAGTTCAGGTAACAAGCTGATTACTGATGTGTTGTATGTGCCCGATATTGATCAAAACCTTTTGAGTGTTGGTCAGTTAGTTGAGAAGGGCTACTCGTTGGTGTTCGAGAGTGGTTCTTGTGTTATCAAGGACTCTCTTGGGCAAGAAACTGCTACTGTTCCTATGGCAGATAAGTGTTTCATGTTGGATGTTAGCCAACTTGAAAAGAAGGCTTATCCCAGTCAATGTGACAGTGCTGGTCTATGGCACAGAAGGCTAGGCCATACCAACTTTAGGTCACTCGACTTGCTGTATAGACTTGGTTTAGCAGAGGATATGACCAAAGTGGAGCCAATTGAAGGTGTTTGTGATGTGTGTCAACTTGGCAAGCAAGCAAGGCTACCATTTCCGGTTGATCAAGCATGGAGAGCTCGAGAGAAGCTTGAGCTAGTGCATTCGGACATTTGTGGCCCGATGAAGACTCCTTCATTGAATGGGAGTAAGTATTTTGTGCTTTTTATTGATGATCTCACTAGATTTTGCTAGATTTTCTTCTTGAAACAGAAATCAGATGTGTTTGAGGCCTTTGTAAAGTTTAAAGCTTTGGCTGAGAACCAGGTTAGTTGTAGGATCAAGACATTGAGGACAGACAATGGGGCTGAATATTTGTCTGAGAGATTCAAGAGGCTGTGTGAGCAGGCTGGAATCCATCATCAATTGACCACAGTGTACACTCCTCAACAAAATGGAGTGTGTGAGAGGAAGAATAGGACAGTGATGGATATGGCTAGGTGCTTGTTGTTCCAAAGCAAGCTACCAAGCTCATTTTGGGCTGAGGCTGTTAACAGCTCTGTGTATCTGCTCAACAAGCTTCCAACACATGCTGTCAAGGACAAGACACCCTTTGAAGCATGGCATGAACTCAAGCCAACAGTGTCTCATTTGAAGGTCTTTGGATGTGTGTGCTATGTCCTTGTACCTGCTGAAAGAAGGACTAAGCTCGAGAAGAGGTCTGTTCCTTGCATATTTGTGGGCTATAGCAGTGATAAGAATGGCTATAGGGTCTATGATCCTTCAACAAAGAAAATTTTGGTGAGTAGAGACATCAGATTTGATGAAGAAAGGACTTGGGACTGGAATGGTTTGAATGCAAGTCAATTTGATGAAGATTCAGCTGAAGGCAATTTGGAACTAGCTGAAGGTGAGCCTAGCAGTGACAATGTTGATGACCCTCCTGTGAGAGGTACGAGGCCTATTGCTGAAGTTTATCAGAGATGCAATGTGGCTATTGTTGAGCCCTCAAGTTATGAAGAAGCTGCTAGGGACATGAATTGGAAGAAGGCTATGGAGGCAGAATTGGACATGATTCAAAAGAATCAGACTTGGGATTTAGTTGAGAGGCTAGAAAAGAAAAAGGTTATTGGTGTTCGATGGGTCTTTAAAGCTAAGTTCAATGCTGATGGGTCATTGAACAAACATAAGGCAAGGCTGGTGGTCAAAGGGTATAGCCAGCAGTATGGTGTCGATTTTGAAGAGACTTTTGCTCTAGTTGCACGTTTGGACACCATCAAGCTACTGTTTGCTTTGGCCGCACAGAAGCAATGGAGAATCCATCAATTGGATGTCAAGTCAGCCTTCTTGAATGGCATTCTCAAGGAAGAGATTTATATTGAGCAACCTGATGGCTACAAGGTTCAGGGTCAAGAAAACAAGGTGTATAGGCTTAAGAAAGCCTTGTATGGGCTAAAGCAGGCACCTAGAGCCTGGTATGACAGAGTGGATAGTTACCTGTCGAGGCTCGGGTTTGAGAAAAGCTTGAGTGAGCCTACACTCTTTGTGAAGAAATCAAAGGAGGAGACATTGCTAATTGTCTTGATTTATGTTGATGATTTGCTGGTAACAGGAAGCAAAGATGATCTGGTTCATGAGTTTAAAACTCAGATGCAAGAAATGTTCGATATGACTGACTTGGGAACCATGACTTACTTTCTTGGTATGGAAGTAAATCAGTCAGAACGAGGGATCTTCATCAGTCAGCAAGCATTTGCCTTGAATATTCTAAATAAGTTTGGCATGCAAAATTGCAAGCCTGTGAGCACACTTATGGCTCAAAGTGAGAAGCTGTCAAGCATTGGTGATCATGAAAAGGTCGATGAAAGGGAGTATAGGAGCTTAGTTGGCTGTTTGCTTTATCTGACAGCAACTAGACCTGACTTGATGTATGCAATCAGTTTGTTAGCAAGATTCATGCATTGCTCGAATGTGGAGCATTTTAAGGCTGCTAAGAGGGTGTTGAGATACATCAAGGGAACTTTGAAGCTTGGTGTATTGTTTAAGAAAGAAGAGAAGCTGAAGCTGGTCGGTTACTCAAATAGCGATTGGGCTGGTTGCATAGATGACATGAGAAGCACATCCGGGTATTTATTCACCCTTGGCTCGAGTGTGTTCTGTTGGAGTTCGAAGAAGCAACAGACAGTTGCTCAATCTACAGCTGAGGCAGAGTACATTGCAGTAGCAGCAGCAGTGAATCAGGTCATTTGGCTTCGAAAGTTGCTAAGTGATTTGAATGAGAAACAACTTGATGCTACTGAGATCTTGGCTGACAACCAGTCAGCAATTGCAATAGCTAAGAATCCAGTCTTTCATGGAAAGACCAAGCATTTCAAGATCAAATTCCATTTTGTTCGAGAGGTTGAGCAATCAAGAGAAGTTAGTTTAGTGCATTGCTGTTCAAGGGACCAGTTAGCTGACATTTTGACAAAGCCTCTTGGAACAGCACGATTTGAAGCTTTAAGGAAATCTATTGGTGTTTGTTGCATACAGTCCAAGGAGGAGTGTTGAGATTTGGCCTGCATTGCAACAAACAAACAGTAGCAAAACCGAAGGCAAGCTGCATTTGAAGCAGAACCAGTTGCAGCAGTAAGTTTGGTTCATTTTGGACATTTTGTTCCTATGTAATTTATTTTAGTTTGATTGTAATTTGTCCTTATAGCTAAAAGGACTTGTTTTAATTTGATTTGATTTTTGATGTAATAGCTAGCAATGTCAGCTGGCTTAAGTGTCTTATATAGGTATAGGTAAATCATTATGCTATGGCTTGTAATTTGTTTCTCTTTATTTTTTTCTTTTGTTTAATCAAAGAATATGAATTTTGCTGTTTTTATCATCCGATTAGTGCTCAAGTTCTCTTTTCTTTTCTCTCTCGGTTTTGCTTTTGTTTCTTAAGCTTTCTGGTTTGTTGTTGTTGTTTGATTGTGTTACAAGCCAATTACCGATATAGGTAATTACCTTTAGTTTCCACCATCGGTAATCAACTTGGTTTACCAACATCGGTAATCATCCTTGTTTCACCATCTGTAATAGCCTTCTTGTTATCACAAAACTGATTACCATCATAGGTAATCCCCTTTTCGTTCTAACAAACAGAGCCAAAGCCTCCGCCCGCCAATTTTTCGGAAAATTTTTTGGTTGCTATCTGTAAATCTCTGTACCCGAAAGCTAAAAGTGAACCTTCAACTGCTTTTGGATTTCTCATCGTTCCCCTCCTCCATCTCAACATCGCAAACACTACAAGGCATAGGACTACACCCACTGTACCTACAACTGCTCCTATAATTATTCCACTTTTATTGCTCGAACTTGAAAACTCAGATGCCACTAGCCTGATATATATAGTCCCTCCATTGCTAGAATCCTCTGTAAGTAGTTTCAGATCCAAGACATCTCCCATCCAAACTTTACAACCACCACTGCCATAAGCATAAGCATTGCAAGAGCAATTCTTGAGGCAGGTGGATTCACATTCCGAAATGTTCCCAACGGTCATGGACTGCTCATGTAGAGGTAATTTTATGTTGGGCATTTCTAGAAATTTATCACTCTTTCCATGGGCAAGAGTGGGGTCTTCACATTGGAGCTGGGTTTTCCTTTTACACCCCTTAGAAAAATCGCTCAGATTCCAATCGCTTTCTGACTTAGGCTCGAAACCTGTCAAACAGTTGCAGAATGGCAGAGCTTTCTTATCGCAGCTGCCGAATGCACCACAAAAGGCATACACCTCGCATTGTTGTCTCGGTTCTGACCAAATTAAACTCCACTGCTGGCTACTTTCCAACCATGACAGTTGCTTAATCTGCCCCGAAACATCCATTACAAATCGAGCTATAGTAGAAGGATCATAAAGCAAGTGAAATAACTCTCGTTTTCGTTGGAAACATAGCTGTAGTTGTAGATTTCATTCAGTCTCATTTCTGGAACTAAGCTGAAAATCCTCGTCTGTGGATCCCAAGCTCCACTTGTCCAGTACTGTTCGGACCTATTCCATTGTATGAAATATTGATTGGTTCCATTGGGGTCTAGCTCAAGGGAGAAGAGACCCGGTGCAGGATCTTCCGAATTTTTCCATGAGGTTAGCAGCTGGCTTTGATTGGTTCGTCTGTTCAAGCTAAGTTTACCACCAGGAAGCCATGTATGAGTGGGATGATGAAGACTTTGCCATAATGGCGTCGATGATTTCGGCCCATCTTTTAAAACGAGATTCCCACCATCTTCAAGAACTGCTACTACAGAATTTGAGCTTGAGCTAATATTGGTGGACCAAATTGGCACTTGGGATTCGTTGAACAAAACCAAGTTACCATTAGATACTTTCAGTTCAGAAGAGTGTATATCGTGGACTGGTATCTCTCTATTTGCAACCCAAACAGCGGTCTGTTGATTGACCTTTCCGTACCACATGCCTATGTAGTAGTTGGAAGAGTTACCTGGTTTGAAGAACCCCAACACGAAGTGCCCACCCGATGAAACAATGGTCTGAGTACCGGACAGAGATTGATTAGCTGAGACGGTGTCAGCTCCAAAGGCGAGTTGGCGGTTGAGAGAAAAGAAGATGAAGATTTGAAGGGAAAGTATCAGCCATGGGATATTCATCTTCTCCATGGCACTGTCCTGTAAGAGAGTTACTGATAAAATAAACAAGACAGATATTTCTCCACGAGAGATGGAAGAAAAACACTAGTTGAATTGCTATTGCAAAATTATTTATGAGCAAGTAGCTTTATTGGTGTGTAAATCAAATCAAAGCTTGTGAAGAAGACGACTATGGCCTTTGTTTCTTCCCCACAGAACATGGGCAATTTAGAAAGCTGAGTAACCATGCTTTTCACGTACAGCTTTGGAGATAAGTCAAAGCTATTGTACTCTAGTATTTCTAGATTTTCAGTATATGAATGGGTCAACCTTGAATTTGAAAGGACCATTTTGTGAAATTACCCCAGTGACTGAACGTGAGATGCGGTCCTAATCTTCCATACCCCACACCAGACGAATACGATGGCATTGTCTTTCTTAGGCTTCCAAATATCATCGTTTCACGTTCCTATTTCATTCGGATGACAGGACTGTAAAACAAGTTATTTGAGAAACTTCACTTACCTCTCACAATCTTTCTTTTCTTTCCGAATTCTTCATACTAGCATCTATAAAATCTTAACTTTACCACTTAGATTAAAACTTTTGTTTGATATTATCTTTTTTTATAAATTTTAATATTTTTACACATAAAATCTTTTTCACCCATATCATTTATATATTGCTAATGCAGTTGACTGAACTAATATAACGAGTCAACTCGACATCAACTCAAAATTGATAGATTTTTTTATAAATTATCACTTTACATATAATTCAATTGTTAAATAATTTTTTTAAACTATATTTTTAATGTTAATTATTTTTTACCATCATAATAACATTTTGATATTTTGATAATATGTTAAATAATGCTACCTAACATTATAACATTTAATGGTACTACTAAGGGGGAGTTTTTTTTTTTTCTTTGCTTTGCTTATGCTGTTGATTGTTCTGTTTATTCATGATGTTGTTTATTTGTCATTACTTTGTATTGTTGATGAAACTTCAGCTAATGAAGATGTTTCTCCAATTGCAACTACATGAAATTACTTTAGATTTTTGTCCAATAAAGGGGAAGAGTAAGTTATGTTTGAAAGGGAGCTGAAACTTGATGTCGTTGATGCTAATGTTGCATTCATTGTTTGACAAAATTGGTTGTAAGTCTTCGGTCAAAAACATCAAGAGAAGTGTTAAAGACAAGTTTCGAGAGTAGTGACACAAGTAGTTACAACTGTCCTTGACACTGATTAAGTTTAATAACTTGCCTTATTTGTTAGCATATTTGACTAAAATATTTTGATTATTTTATTGTTTTTTTAGGATTTTATACCGCCAATCTCATGATTATAATTGGAGATAAGATTAAATTAAACAAAATTACTTTTCAAAGGTCTTAATGTGATTTACTTACCTTATTTATGGAGATATGCAATCTAAGAAAATATAGTCTAATTTTATCTTAAGCTTTTATATCTTTAAATTGAGAATAATTGATCTGATGAGATTAAAGCATATATTGATTAGTTAAATGTTAGTTTGTGAAACTCTAAAAATAGAAACATGTGACTTGTGCCCGTGAATAAACAAAAGGGAGAAATGTAATTGGAATAGCAGGGGTCCAACCCATCATTCATGAAACTCACAATAGGAGCATTTATTGAGCGTTAAGTATTATTTTGACCTAATGGCAAAATGTTTGTGTGAAATTATAATTGGAATCCAAACTTTACCATCCAATGTACCAATGAAAAATTAAGAAAGACTCCATTTTTTCACAAAAAAAAAAAAAAAGAAAGACTCCATTTATTGTGTCCATAACTCATTCATCTTAGGTGAAATTATGCTATTAGTCCCCATACTTTGTAAAAGTTATGGATTTAGTCTTTTACTTTTCGAATGAATCAATTTTAGTCCCAATACTTTTCGAATTTTAAAATTTTAATTCTAACCCAAAAAGTAATAGTTAAATGTGTTTGGTTAAATTCAATTACTGGTTCTACAATCTATGTGCAATTGTAGATTTAGTCTATATTCCCTAATTGGATCATTCTAAGTCCCTATACTTTACCAATTTTGAAATTTTAGTCTTGACATAAATGACAATCATTAACCCATGAATTTGATTTTTAGTGAGCAATAGGTGAAAATGACAAGCTGGCAGTGTATAACACATTTAAAATATATTTGCCTCATTCAATTTTAGAAATAACAAAATTAATAAATTTAACAATTATTATTTCGCGATAACTGAAATTTTAAAATTTAAGAACTACAGTAACTAAAATAATCAAATTAAAATATATAAATTAAATTCACCAACTTTTACAAAATATAAAAACTAATATCATAACTTCAAAATTATTTTATTTTTTGGTATTAGGAGTTAAAAGGCTTACAGCAAGTTTACACGACTCAGTTGGGCCTTTAAAGCTAGTGGGAAGAAATTATGTTTAACAGCTAAGCCAAAGCCATCAACTTTTTTTTTTTTTTTTTGGGGGGGGGGGGGGGGGGGGGGGGGGAAGTGGGCTTGATAGTAAAGCCGGCAATTAATTTGCAATAAATACTCAAACAAAACAGTCTAATAATGAGATGTCCTTCCTCATCTTTCCAGTTACTCAACTCATTGTCCATTTCCCTTGTAGAAACTGTAAAAATAATAATAATAATAATAACACACAAGTAGTGTTCGGAGTGTTTGAAGAATAAGCGATTGAGCTATGTTGAATACTAACCGAGGCTGAGCCAATCCTAATACTCTTCAAATGATAACCAAATTCACTTCAAAGTCATAATTGGCATGGCATCACCTCTTCTCAACTGCTCTCACCCCCACTAAAAGAATCATTGTTTTTAACCAAAAAGTAGGTTTTCGAGAAATTTGCAACATTATCACCTCAACTAACGAAAGTCAATTCTTTAAGCATGTTGAATTGATTGATTAATGCCGTCCTCCATAGGGCATCAAACTAGATAACATAGGACTGGAGGAAATCCCAGCCCAATGAAAGCAGGTTAAGGTCACGATGGATTGGGGTTTGCATCATCATATTAAGAGAATTGAAAGACCTAACTAACCATCCTATGAGCCCAATCCCGAAGGGCCGGCCAAGACAGTCGAAAACCTGAATGAAACGTGAGAAAACAACATAAGGCAATGGGACAAAACCTATGCATGACCTACACGAATTGAGATTGAACATACACATATTGTAATTAGCATGATGAAACTCACATTAACCAAAAGTGATCCTGTTGAACTTCGTTTTCTTTCTAGAGCTTCATTATCATTGTTTTGTAACTTTCATATCTCAGTTGACAAATTGCTAAACCTCATAGGTAAGCTAACAAAATAGTGTGATGCTTTTTGAGTTTGGAAACAGTTTTCCACGTAACCAATGTAACATAAAATATATTTCAGATACGACGAAGTGAACATAAACAAGTTTCAATAGTGACAAAGTCTTGAAAGTTTTATACATATTCGTAATTTGCTATAGAAGAAAAATACAAATATTAATTGTTGAAACCCTTTGTGAAATGAAATTTTTTAAAAATGAAAACGGGAGTCGTCACCAATATTTTTTTATTAAGTGTGATCGGATCACCTCAAAGTTTTGTCACTTTACTAAAATGTTAAAATCATTTTTGGTACCGGAAAATGGGTTCAGGAGTTGGTTATTTACGAGTAAGGATCAACACTCTCATAACACCCAAAGTTGGTACCAAACTAATTACTTGATGTCTTAGTGTCGAAAGTTGAAAATTCGAAAATTAAAATACGATCTCTCTTTGCACGATTTTTTCAATTAAAATCATTTAGTTAAATTAAAACTTATGTAAGAAGTCTTCTTATTTCGAGATAACCAAAACAAAAAGGTCATATCCCATAAGTTAGGGCGTGACATCTCGAATTCTCAAAAATAAAATTGCTCATTATTTAACTATTGTTTAAATCTCTTGTGTTTTTAGTTTTAAAAGGATATTCAGGTATTTAGATTCAAAGAGAAAGTCAAATCCCATAAGTTAGGACATGACTTCTCGAATATCTAAATAAGAACGTTGCCTTGATTTTAAAATTCCCATTTTTTTGCATCGAGTAAAAATTAATGTAACATTTGAAGCGATATATATTTAGTTTATTTGGGCATAGTGTAAAGATGTGTAAATTATTTTAACAAGATGGCATGATGATTGGCGAAATAAGGAAAATTAGTAGAGGATAAAAACTGAAATGATGATATGAATAGATAAGTAGATGAAATAAGAAAATAAATAAAAAGGGAAAATAAACATGTCATACTAGTGAGTAATAATAAAGCAAATATAATGAAAGTGAAAACATCGATTTAACAGCGATATCGTGATTACTATCATAACGTGAATAATGAAATAATAATGAGTGTAAAAAAGAAAAAAAAAATAAATGCACAATAAAGAGGAAATATAAATAACATCAATTTAAAGTATTTAAAAAAAGTAAAGGAATAATAAGTAAATAAATAAATAGATAAAACAGTTCATAAAAGGGTGAAACTAAATGAATGAAGGACTGAATTGAAATTTAAATGAAATTAAAAGCTCAAATTATAATAAAATAAATTAATTAAGTAATAAAGCAGAATAAAGAACCAAAATAAAATACACGAAAAGAAACGGGGACTAAATGGAAAATTATCCCAAACCTCAGGGCACGCGTCATTTCCCAGAAGGTCAGCTAATGGAAGACTAAATTGCAAGCAAGTTAAAATTAAAGGGTGCAATCTCTTCCTTTTTTTAAAAAAAATTTGCTGATTTTTTTTTTTTTTGTATATTTCTCTGTCTTTTTTCATTGTAAAAAATACATCTCAAATCTCTGGCTTTTAGGGTCGATTATAAATATATTTTTTCTTTTCTTTCTTTTGTTGTTTCTGCTATTTTTATCATCTGTTCTGTTTTCTTTTTCTTTGCAGGTGTTTGTGGTCAACGACGATGGCAGTTGCACCATTGCCATTTCAGTGCAATGATATTGGCAGAGGAAGCAGTCCTCGGGTAACGCATCCGCTGACATGGCCAGGAGCAGCGGCTTTTAGTTTTTTTAAAAAAAGTTTAGGCTATGGGCTATTAGGCTTTGGGTTATTAGGTATTAGGATTTTGTCAAACTAGGTAATATATTTGGGCCTCGGTTAGACTTGTATGATCGACTGAACCTTGTTGTTATTATTATTACTATTCTTTTTTATTTTGTTTATTGGGTTTATTTATGTGTGTTAGGCCATGCAAAATTGAGTCCTTAATTAATAATATTTAAATTCAAATTTATTATTTGAATGAATTTAACAGAGGTGTGTATTCAAAGTTATGTCCTTGGAAATGGACAGAAGGATACAATAACATCTTACAACTACATGATATATGATTAATACGAGAAACGACAAGGCAACCCCCACCCCTCGGCCCCTTATGTACAAACCAACGCCGCTCATGTCATGCTCATCAGACTTCAAACGAAACACACCAACAGTTTTTGGCTCTTTATGGAGTTTTTGTTTGGTCCCTTTGGGTCATTATCTCCAATGTTAACATTCAAAATGCTGGCAGTCCTCATCTATCAACACTTGTTTCCAAACAATGACAAACAATTCTTGCAAAACTTGTAATCTGTCTGTATGCATGCATTTCAACAGTTAAATGTATGGGTAATGCAAAATTTGACCTGTCAAACTTGGTATGTAGGTATTTAAAAATTTTCTTTATTCGAGTATTGGAATTGAAAATAGTTATTCATTTAAGTTTATAATATTAATGATTGTGAAAAGAAAGAGGATAATATAAGAATTGACCCCTAAACTTGAAAAATAAGTTTACATTAGCCTCTAAACTTGGCAATTAGAGTTCACTTTGGTATTTATACTTTTTTTTGGTCCATTTTGAACTTGACAACTAGGTCCATTTTTATTATTGAACTTGAAAAATCTAAAAGTTTAATAATGTGGCACTTTAAGTTTAAAAAATAAAAAAAGTTTTAGATGATGATGTGGTACAATCTTACAGTGTCATATTTGATGTTTTAATAACCAAACCCATGGTTGACCAAGTTAGACCACTAGTTCCCAATTCAACCAGTTCGACCATCAAACCAACAATAATTAAATAATTAATTAAAAATTCTTAAAAATCTAAAAAAAGTAAAAAGAAAGATAAAACCGATTTTACTTGGATTTTTAGTTTTTTTATGAATTTTTAATTATTTATTTAATTATTGTTGGTATGATGGTCGAACCAATCGAACTGGTTGAATCGAGAACTGGTGGTCTAATCTGTTCAACCATCTGTTTGATTATTAAAACACTGAATATGACACTCTGAGATTATACTACATCATCACCTAATTTTTTTTTATTTTTTAAGTGATGATGTGACATAATCTTAGGGTGCAACATCAACAAATTTTTAGATTTTTAATGTTTAAGAATCAAAATGGACCTGGTTGTCAAGTTCAAAATAGACAAAAAAGAAGTACAAGTATCAAAGTGAACTTAGTTATCATGTTCAATGACCAATGCAGACATACTTGTCAAATTTAAGGGCCAAAAGTCACATTATCCCCCCTTTTTTTTCACGGTCATTAACAGATTGAACTTAAATGAATAACGATTTTCAAGTTTAGGAATCAAAGTGGATAAAAAAATTTAAGGGTGAATGTGGACCTACTTGCTAAGTTCAAAGACCAAAAGTTACATTATCCCTTAAATGTATAATCATAGATGTATCGGTTTACATAATTGTTTATATCACAGTCTCATGACTTTTATATTGAGGATTTTTAAAAAATAAAAATAAAAATTAAAAGCACAATTAAATTATATTGAAAATGTTCACTTTTATTGAAAAAAAAATAAATCAAATAAGCCTCTTCATTAAAACTAGTCAGCACTGATCATTGCATTTTGTTGACGTTGACGTAGCAAACGGTAACATAAGAAAATAACACATGCCATTGATACATTATATGCCATTGGTGTTGTTATAGCCCAATTTTGACCCATTTCAAAGCCAAACCCGAGGCCCAGTAAACAACCAAAACCCAAATTTTAATAACCCATTACAACCCAATGAAATTAACCCAAAACATAAACCAATACCCAAACCCCCTAACCCAACTTTAACCCATACCTATTACAAACCCAAATTGGACCAAACCAACCCAAACCATTAAGCCCGCTACCACACGACCCAAATCAGAAAAACAAAAATTGAAACCCTAGCCCCTAATTCGGCGCCGCAAGCCTCCCCACTTGCCTCTGCCAAGGCCACCAACCGGTCACCTGCCCTCTGCCACCACCATACTGTTCAACTACTCCTGCAAAAACGAAGCCAACACGCAAGACAGATGAAGAAATAGCAAAATATAATAAAGTACTTGTTAAAAAAGGGCTATAAAAAGCCGATCTAAAGAAATGTAAGGGGTTCGGTCATTTTTTTTGAAATACAAAAGATTAGATTCTGAAATACAAGCCAAAACAGTGTGTTAATAATCAAAGATTAACGAAACAGCCCAAAATAGAGAGTCAAAAAACACCAAAACAGTAACCGAAACCTAAGGTAATTTTCTTTTTTTTATTTTATTTTAAACCGATCTCTTTTCCTTTTTTTTATTCAACCATATATACATATATATTTTATAAAACAAAATAATAAAAAAAGAAAAAAATTACCTTTTGAACTTTTCGGCCACCGTGTGCGGTGGCCAGCGGCGGTGGACCACGGCGGTGCGTCGCCGGAGACTGGGCCGGACGGTGGCCTGCTCCCTGATCGGGAATCGCCCCCTCTGCTGCCTCTCCTTTTTTTTTCTCTTTTTCACCTCTTAAATGTTTTTTTTTTGGTAAAAATCCAGCCTTTTATAGCCTAAGTAATATGACGTCGTTTTACTTGGGGAACTTAGCACCCAAAACGGCGCCGTTTGGCATGGCCCGACCCGATCCGACCGGCTTTAGGTCGGGATCCGCATAAGCAGAAGGGCAATTTGCGCGTTTGGCCCTTCCGCATTTTTGTGACCTTGTAATTAAGTTCTGTAACATTTTTTAATTTGGCCCAGAAATTCGTTGTGCGTTTCAATTCAATCCTCCTCGTTGTTGTGCGTTTCAAATCAGTGGGCATATTTCATTTTTGGTCCTCCCATGTTTCCGCGCGTTGTAATATGGCCCTTTTCATTTCATTTCATTTCGAATCTATCCCAAAATTTCGATTTTATTTTGATTTCAGTCCGTTTTTTATTATTTTCACTACTCTATTATTAAATTAATTGTTATTATTATTATTATTATTAGTATTTATATATATATTCGGTATGTATATGCGTATTTTTTTTATGTGACATTATTTTCAAATGCTACTATTATACTTATATGTACATATATATTTTTACATAATATATTAATAGTTTGTTTCATATTATTATTTCTAATATATAAAGTGTGGTTATGTACATACTTTAAATATTATTATGTATTCACTTTAATGTGTATATATGCATAGACTTTTAGTACTATATGATGTATGTATCTTTAATATTATTATTATTATTATTATTATTATTATTATTATTATTATTATTATTATTATTATTAGTATATGTTTTATCATATATATATATATATATATATATATATCGTATATATATTAAATGTTTATGTGGTATTATTAACAATGGTTGTGTAACATTATTTTTATTATTTCTAATACTTTATATATTATGTATTTTTTTAATACTATTATTATTTCTAATATTTCACGTATATATATTTTTTAATAGTGTTATTGTATATATATTTTTTTATGTATGTGTATATTCATGTAATTTTATTAATAGTTTGTTTATAACAATTTTTTATATGTATATATCATATATATTCTTAATACTATATTAGGTATAGTTTTTTCACATATGTATATTTTTATTACACTATTTATGTATATGTATATTTTTATATGTTATCTTATGTATATATATATTTTGGTATTATATTATTTATATATATCTTTTTTTCTATATTATCTCATATATATTTTTTAAATACTCTATTATGTGTGTATTTTTTTTAAACACTCTTATATTGCTTAATATCGTATGTATTTGTTAATATTTTACAATTACTGTATTTATTATTTGTCGTATACTCGCATTTTTTTCATTATTTGCATATTTCGAATTTAATATATGTCTAGATTGTATTGCATTACAATATTGTTACAAATTCTTGTATCATTTTCAAAACACTTTTTTCATGTTTTTCACAAATAAGGTATGTACCGATTTTAACATTAAGTCCGTGATTTCATCGCTAAGTTGGGTGAATCACATCGGTTCGTGTTAAAAAATGGAATGCCCTTTTTTCAAAAGAAATTGAAATTTAAAAAAAAATTCTCGTATTTCGATTGGATCATGATTAAATTTCAAATTGAACTCGTATTAAAAAATCAAGACAACCCGTGTTTAATAAGATACCAATTTTGGGCGTCACGAGGGTGCTAATACCTTCATCGTGTGTAACCAACTCCCGAACCCTATTTTTCTCTGAATTTTGACGTAGACCTAAACCCGGCCTTCTTTTTATCCAAAAATAAATTTTTTGTTAAAAAGAGGTTTTATTAGGTGTCCGGCCACACCTAGAAAAAAGATCGGTGGCGACTCCCCTTTTAAATAAAATCGAAATTCGTTTTTTTTCAAATTCTCGATAAATCGCCTCAGTTAGCGACCAAAGCTAAAAATTTTACGTCGCTACAGCTGGCGACTCTACTGGGGACTGCCTTTTTGAGAGTCGAGTCGAATTAAGCGCGTGTTGTCGAAATTTTTAAAATTCCTTGTTCAAGTAAATATTTAGTCGTGATCCGAAAATTTCATTTGCGAAAAATAATGCATTTGCATTTGTTGTAAATATTTTGCTAATTTGCTTTATCATTTTGTTTTTAAGCTCTCAGTTTGTACGATTTTAGTTTTGTAGTTTTTAAAATAAAATGAAAGGTTTGTGAGTTTCTCCTCACACACCATGCACTTGCATTTTTGCATAACATGAGCTCTCTACCCGGGCTCCATCAGTTTAAGTGAAAGTAAACGCTACGCCTTCATGAGTTAACTCGTCCCTCCGCACAGGCTTGTGAATACTTTCAGGTTACATATGACTTATGCTTTCGTGAGTTAACTTATCCCTCTGCATAGGCATAAGTAAATGTAATCCCTCGAATTGAACTCGTGAGCCTGTGATAGGTTACGACCGAGGCTTCATACTAGTCTTAGTAGACGATGGTACGAACAATTCGAGTACCTGTCTAGAACCGAAACCGCATGTAGTGAACCATATGAGCCACCTAACTAGAGCCATGCCGAACCTCCGTCTGTTAATAATCACCAAAATAAGTACACGGGAGAAATGCCTCCAACCTTTTGCATTTTCATTTTTTAAGCAAAGGGATCAGGTCTGTTTAATAAGCTGGATCGGGTAGCTTAATTTATTAAATTTTTCGTGTTTTTACCTATATTGCTAACTAGGGGTTATTTGTTGTTGTTTTATTTTTCATCATGCATCATATGTATCATATTAGGAAGGTGTTGAATAGAGATCGGTTGCCAAAAAATGAGTTTCTAATGGAAGAGTCGATTATACAAACAATCGAGAATAATACCGTGGTTAGGGACTGGTATCTGAAAACCTGGAAAGAGAAAGGAGACAGTCTAATGGAAGAATGTGTTACCAATCTACCCGAGCACGTAACTGTGAATGTTCGTCAGAATAACCTCTCAGACTTGGTTCAAACCTAGAATCAGTGGGACTCAGACACTAGGGGAATCTTCACTGAAAGATACAGAGATATAGCCAACTTGATCGCTATCAATGTCGACGAGCGATTGATCCAAGCTATGATCAGATTCTAGGATCTGGCTTACCAATATTTTACGTTCAATCAAGAAGATATGACTCCAACTATAGAAGAGTATGCGGCTTTACTTCGTATCAATAATGCACAGCCCTATAAGATATATGTGAAGGAGCCTAAGCCAATGACCCTCAAGAAGAAGCTAATGAAATAGACAGATATGACTGATACATGGGCCGAAAAACAAATAAAGAAGAAGAATGAAGTCATCTATGTCCTGTGGTTTTCTCTACGAGATTTGGTTCTAAAGCATCCCGATATGTCGAAGAGAGTGAATCTGTTCACTTTGGCCATATATGGATTGATCGTCTTCCCAAAAGTTCTCGGACATATAGAAGTTACAGTAGTGGACTTCTTTGAAAGGTTAAAGCAAGGAATCAACCCTGTCCCGACTATCTTAGCTGAGACCTTCAGATCCCTAAACAGTTGTAGGAAGAAAGGCGAAGGGCGTTTTATCGGATGCGCGCAGTTACTCAATGTTTGGATTTTGAGCCACTTCTGGAAAGTGGAGAGTACACCGTTCCATATGTTTTCAAAAACATTTGCCCCATTGGAAGTGTATCTTAAGAAAGAATGGCCAAAATAAGTCTCCGAATAACATTGGGTTTCAGTCTTTCAGAATCTTCGAGCTGAGGATGTAACTTGGAGAGCACCGTGGATACGCCCGTTGGTTCTGTTGTACAAGGTTGGAAACCAAGATTGGGTGCCACTACTCGGGTTATGGGGCAGAGTCGGATATGCCCCGCTAATGGTCTAAAAACAATTTTCTTCACGCTAATTTATACCCGCCACCAGAGGGTTGGCGTAATCCGAGTTTGCTTTCGCGGGAGAGGGTTATATGAAGAGGGTCTGGGACACTCCCAAGTCTTGGAAGAAAATTCATCTGATGGAATTGGCTCTATATGCTGATACTCTCACCTAAGATTACGACATATGGAGAAGGCAAAGGGTGAATAGTTAGCAAGTTTCATTGACAAATTACTCTTTCCAGAATCTTTTTTCAAAAGAAATGCCATCCGAGCTAGAAATGGCAAAGCAATAATTCAAACGCGAAAAGTCTAAGATATTACAGGACCTTAGTGCTCTTCAAGAAGAAAACTACCAGCTGAAGATCAATGTTCAGATTGAAAGATCCAGAACCGAAAAATTACAAAAAGAAGCTGAAGTCGTAAGAAATGACTTAAGAGATCTTCATCTGGAAAATAAAAAGTTAAGGGACACTATAAAGAAAAGTGGACTGGGCAAGTCGTCAGCAGAATGGAAAGAAGAATTGAGCAACGTAAAAGGCAGAATGGAATTTTAGAAAAGGAAAGCGAAGAAAGAGGAAGAAAAGGCTGCGCGGGTCACGATAGAATTAAGAAAGAAAAGCGCCGAATACGAGACCGTGTCTACTGAATTAATGACTAGCCGATCTGAATGTCAAGAGTTAAAAGATAGAATACAAGATTTAGAAGATGCGCTACAAACTCGACAACAACAGCTAGATACTTTCTTAAAGGCCTTGGTAGAAAAGAATAGTCAGTATGACAGAGACACTTACGCCTATAAAACGGATCTCCAAGAAAAAGAAATGCAACTTGGCTTTTTGATCAACAAAATTCGTAAGGTAGCCATGCACGTGGTACAACTATCGGATGAAGCTGAAGATCTCAGTTGTCAGTTCCCTCTAAGCCAAAGATCGGGCATATCGGAGTTCCTGGAGCGAGTAAAGAAATATAGCGATATAGCTAGGAAGTTTGTGTAACGGTTAAATCAAAAGATAGCAAAATGTTTTGTAATAGACTCTTTTGATAAATGAAATGCCTAAATAGAGGCTATCTTGAAATCAACACCAGGTTTTTGCATATGCATTCATGACTAACATTCATATGGCATTTATGCATTCATTCATTGCATGTACATATCCCATAATCATTCACTAAGGGCAAAATCATACAATTCGCAGTTACGACAGTATAAAGGCTGGAATCACATCATTCGTATAGGACGCGCCGACAAGTTAGAGTAATGTAGGCTGAATTTAATAAAAGAATCGAAAGAATGGAAAGAGTCCAAAGAGAATTACAAGAGCAACTGGCCAAGTCACAGCAAGAAACGAGGGATCTGATGGTGAGATCTCGAGAAGAGTCGTTGGAACAAAATGACCAAATGGCTAAGATGATGGAAATGATGTCAGCTCTGGTAAAAGGGAAGGGACCCATGCAGAACCCTGAGGTTGTTAATCTCGATCAGGATCTATTCTATCCCCCAGGATTTACTCCGCCCCATGCAACACAAAGAGGGTACACTCAAGGGGAATCCGCAAGCCTAGAGCTAATGACCTGCACCACCTGCTCACTTAGGGTAAGGTATATTTGTGTCAAATACTAGAGCCACTCCTACTAATCCACTCGTTCTAGATTTAGATGATCCGGCAAAAATCGCCAGATTAAGGATGGATGATCACGAGGCTCAAGAGAAATATAGGAGCTTAAAGGAAAGACTCAAAGCAATAGAAGGCACTGAGGGCTTCTCTGCACTAAGTGCTAAAGAACTTAGTTTAGTACCCGATTTAGTTCTACCGCCAAAATTCAAGGTACCAGATTTTGAAAAGTACGATAGAACAAGATGCCCGAAAGTGCACCTAGTCATGTTTTACCGGAAGATGACCGGCTATATGAATGAAGATAAGCTGCTCATACACTGTTTTCAACACAGCCTGATTGGATCAGCTCTTTGCTGGTATAATCAGCTTAGTAGAGAAAAGATCCGAACATGGAAGGATTTAGTGTCAGCGTTTTGTGAGCAGTATAAGTATGTGTCTGACATGGTGCCCGATCGTATGACTTTGCAAATGATGGAGAAAAATCTGTCGGAAACTTTTAGACAGTATGCGTAGAGATGGAGGGATGTCTCGGCCCAAGTGGAACCCCCATTGACAAAAACTGAGATAACCGTCCTTTTTATCAACATCTTAAAGGCGCCGTTCTATGACAAACTAGTGGGAAGTACCACGAAGGACTTTGCGGATATTGCAATATCCGGCGAGCTTATAGAGAATGCCGTCAAGAGCGGTAGAATGGAAGGTCAAGAAAGTTCAAGAAGGGCAGCGCCCATGAAAAAGAAAGAACTAGAAGCCCATATGGTTGGAACGAGAAGCCGTTATACCACTAATCCGTATCCAAATCAACCTTGACCTCGAAATTACCCACCTCTGAATTTTTATTATCCTCCTCAAACCCTTTAATACCAAACACCACATCCTTACCCTTCTTACCCCGTTTATGCCACAAGTAACCCGAGACCACCCCCAACATTCCCACAAAATACAATGCCCGTCCAAGTTCAACCTAAAAACGAACAAAGGCCAGCAAGGCCCAATTTCGAGAGACCACAATTTACCCCTATCCTTGTGTCGTACGGGAAACTGTACCTAAAACTTTTAGAGAAACAATTGATATCCCCGCACTATATGGCACCACTAAAGCCTCCGTATCCGAAATGGTACGATCCAAACGCTAGTTGCGTGTACCATGCTGGGAATCAAGGGCATTCCACCGAAAACTGCCTTGCCTTTAAAAAGAGGGTTCAAGGACTCATTGATGCGGGCATTCTGTGATTTGACGGTACTGGTGGTACGACCGGGAACCCATTCCCAAACCACGCCGAAGGGAAGGTGAGCACAGTGGGAGAAGAGGACAAACGGCAAATTAAAAGATGGGTTTCTGAAATAAGAACACCTCTGCAGAGAATCTGGGAGGTACTAGTTGAAAAAGGGTTGCCCGGTTATCCTAACAGAGTATTCAAAGGGAGAAATGCAAAAGGTCAAAGTTTTTGTGATTTTCATGGTATAGAAGGACACAACATCCAGTCTTGCGAGGAATTTAGAAGAATACTCCAAAGCACGATGGATAATAAGGAGATCGAGATTTTTAATGGAAAGGAAGAGACAAATGGAGGAGAGGTGTGCGCCTTTGACAATCAATCATCAAGTCTCCCCTATAGTGCCAATCGACCATTGGTGGTTTACTATGATGCAAAGAAGGAACAGGTGAAGCTGAAAATGATAATCAAAGTACCGTCTCCTTTCCCTTATAAGGACGACAAAGCAATACCAATTAGTATATGTTTTATCATATATATATATATATATATATATCGTGTATATATGTAAATGTTTATGTGGTATTATTAACAATGGTTGTGTAACATTATTTTTATTATTTCTAATACTTTATATATTATGTATTTTTTAATACTATTATTATTTCTAATATTTCACGTATATATTTTTTTTAATAGTGTTATTGTATATATATTTTTTATGTATGTGTATATTCATGTAATTTTATTAATAGTTTGTTTATAACAATTTTTTATATGTATATATCATATATATTCTTAATACTATATTAGGTATAGTTTTTTCACATATGTATATTTTTATTATACTATTTATGTATATGTATATTTTTATATGTTATCTTATGTATATATATTTTGGTATTATATTATTTATATATATCTTTTTTCTATATTCTCTCATATATATTTTTTAAATACTCTATTATGTGTGTATTTTTTTAAACACTCTTATATTGCTTAATATCGTATGTATTTGTTAATATTTTACAATTACTGTATTTATTATTTGCCGTATACTCGCATTTTTTTCATTATTTGCATATTTCGAATTTAATATATGTCTAGATTGTATTGCATTACAATATTGTTACAAATTCTTGTATCATTTTCAAAACACTTTTTTCATGTTTTTCACAAATAAGGTATGTACCGATTTTAACATTAAGTCCGTGATTTCATCGCTATGTTGGGTGAATCACATCGGCTCGTGTTAAAAAACGGAACTCCCTTTTTTCAAAAGAAATTGAAATTTAAAAAAATTCTCGTATTTCGATCAGATCATGATTAAATTTCAAATTGAACTCGTATTTTTAAAAAAATCAAGACAACCCGTGTTTAATAAGATACCAATTTTGGGCGTCACGAGGGTGCTAATACCTTCCTCTGAATAAGATCTTGCAATAAGCTAGACTGCTATTAATGAATATACTAATACTGCAGAGGTAGAAATAAAAGAAGTCAATAATAAAATTATTGAACTTTTTGAACCAAATAAAATTACTACAGAAATACAGCCTAAATTATTGCATTTAAAAGATCTTTCTATTCCAAAAGATTGGATAATAGGAGATATTAATAATGCAAGTACTTCAAAACCTGTAAGTACTATTGAGTATATGGCCTCAGGTGATAAGTTATATTTTAAAAATAATCTGTTAACAAATACAGAAGATAATTTAGTTCTACCTTCAACTTCTCAAATAGAAGAAGAAGAAGATAACAAAAGTACAACATCCTCTACACCGATAGGTATGAAAACAGTTCATATCCCTATCTTTCCTACTGAACCTAGTAGAAATTCTAGAAATACTAGAATAGAAGATATACAAACTTTGGTAAAAAATACAAAAAATTGTATTTATATTGAAATAATATTAAAAGAAAAAATTCTTTTACATGCTTTAATAGATACAGGTGCTACAACAAGTAGCTGTAAGATGAATGCTATTCCTAGAAAATATTGGAAACCTGTAAAAAGACCAATAAAGGTTAGTGGTATAGATAGTAATAAGACTTTAGTATATTATAAAGCTAGGAATATACCAATTTACATAAATAATGTAAAATTTGTAATTCCAAAAATATTAGGATTTCCCGAAATGAAGGGAGATATATTATTAGGTAATGATTTCATAAAACAATATTTACCATTTTCTATTTATAAAAAATCAGTTATACTATCTATAGAAAAGAATTCTATAGAAATACCTATTGTTCGAAATCCTAATTTTATTTGCTAATTTTCTTAGCAGGCCTTATGGATAGAGGTAAAAAACCTCTAATGGGAGAATTGAATACTGTCCATAAACCCAACAAAGGGAAAATAACAAAATCCAACCAAGGATTTGTTCCTATGCCTCCACAAGTACCATTTTATCCTAACCAAGGATATTATGTACCATATCCAATGGTAAGACCACCAATTGGATCTCAATTTTCATTGACGCCAAACCCGGTATGTCAATCTCAAT